>CM063514.1:3750000-6430000 GCA_032199755.1 Ambrosia artemisiifolia
TAGACCCCTGACCAAGCCCATTTTTGTGACTTTATTGATGGTTTTAAAGTTCACATGGCGAAGTCTCCTGTGCCAAAGATCAGTTTCTGAAGTTGATGCCTTTGAGAAGAAACAGGTAGTATTGTTCAATACTTTGTCTTTTTCAATGTCCACTGCATAGACATTGCCACATCTTTTGGCAATCAGCAAAGTATGATCTTCAATAATCTTCTCTATCAACTTCTGGCCTTCTGGTGATATGATTTTGCATGCTGTCTTTGTGAAAAAGGAAGAATATCCTTTATCACACATTTGTAAGACACTCAGCAAGTTGTACTCAAGGTTTTCAACCAGATTGACCTTGTCAAACTGCATTTTGCCTGAGGATACATTGCCATATCCTAGCACATATCCCTTTGCATTGTTCCCAAAGGACACAGATCCTTCTCTTTGACTGATAAAATTGTTTATCAGGTATCTGCATCCAGTCATGTGCATTGAGCCTCCACTATCAACATACCAAATGCTATTCAAACCTCTGGAGACCCTCTGCACAAGATAGCAAATTAGTTAGAATTGGCAACCCAAGCCAATTTGGCTTTGGGTTTGCTCTTGAGAACAGGTGCAGCTTGTTGAGGACCAATTTTTGAAATCCATGTCTTTTTGGCAATGGATTTTTCATTAAGGACAATGGTGGTATCTTTTTGGTAATCACCATCAACTTTGGTCATCAGAAGTTTAACCAAATTTATCAAATCTTTAACTTTAGTAGTTTGTGAAACTACTGATGAGTTAGGTGTAACTTCTGAAGATGAACTTTGAGAAAAAGGCTTTTGTTGAGATAAAATCTTTTTCTGAGAAAGGTTTTTACTTGGTTGTTGTTTGTTGGGAACGAAAGTGTTTTCAAAATCTTGTCTAATTTGTTTTCCCACAATCAGTTGTTGATTTTTCTTATTGAACTGATTTCCCTTTCTATATCTACAAAGTTCAGTTATGTGGTTAAACAGACCACATATTTCACATGCTTTTGCCTTCTCTTTCCTTTTAGATACAGCAAGAGAGTTGGAAGGCAATTTACTGACAATATCAGTATTTTGCAATAGATCATCAGTAGTTTTCAGGGTCTCAACTCCTGATGTAGATGAAACTAATGATGGCTTATTGTCAGTGGTTTTAACTTCCGCAGTACTTTCATTTTTGAGAAAGTTCTGATGGTAGGATGTGCATTCCTCCATATCAGAAGTTTGAATCAATTTCTTCCCATCATTACCAGTTTTGTGGGTGAAATCTGTTGGTGATTCAGAGTGGGTGTACCCTATGCCAAACTTAACATTTGCTGCAGTTTGCTTGTTAAGCAGCATTTGGTACCCTTTACAAGACTCAACCCATTTTTCACAATCAACCTTAGTGTCAGCAAACTCTTTTCTGACATTACCTAGGTTGTCTATCATGCTTTTAATTTGTGCCTGGGTTTCAATGGATTTATCAGTTAATTTAGAAATTTCTTTGTTTTTCAAAGCAATTTTTCTTTCTAAATCACACTTCATCTGTGTATATTTTCTCTCCATATCATTTGATTTGTCTTGTAAATGCACATTGGTTTCTCTGATTAAAGCAAAAGATTCTTTGCAAGATTTTGAGCAAAGCTTTAAAAGAGATTGTTGTGATACCTGAGGTAGTGCAGAATTCGAGGAGTATCCCTCAAAAGCCATTAAGGCAAAGTTCTTTCTGCCGTTGTCAGGTTCTCCCCAGTTGACATCATAGACTTTGTTGTCTGCATCCTGACTGCATTCAGATGTGTCAAACGGAAGACTGCTCCAGTCAACATACCCTGATGTAAATAAACTCTGTTGAGGGGGTTGTTGAGTTTGTGCAGGTTGTTGAGCAGTTGGAAAAGGAGGCATTTGCTGTTGTTGGTGAGCAGGCATTTGAACATATTGTACTTGTGGCACATATTGGACTTGTGGAGCTTGTGCCTGTACAAAATGAGCACTCCCTTGAGTTCCATTATTCCTATTATAATTGGGGTTAAATTGATTTCCAGACATGGGTTGGTTATAGCTAGAGCTTCTACACTCTCTAGCAAAGTGTCCCAACTTCTGACACTTATGACATCTCAGTTTTGATTTGTCAAAACCAACTTTTGTAGAGTTGTTTAATCCTGGAAATTTCCTTCCTGACCTTTTGTAAAATTTGTTAGTTTTTATGCTTAACAAGGCCATTTGGTGTAAAATATCCATCTCTTCTAAGTCATCACTGCTAAAATATTTTAAGTCATCCATGATAAAACACATGTTATCAGCAGTTTGACTTAGATCTTAATTGTCATAAGCTGGGAAAGATCCATCTGATGAGATCCCAGCTGTTATGTCAATGTGATCAAAAGATCCAAAATTATTAGAATAAGATGGTGAGTCATGTCCTAATAAGGCTGTGCTACATGGTGTATAGTCATCAGCAGTTTTACCAGATTCTTGTAACTTTTTCTTTTGATTGATCTCTCTTTCAAAAGTTAGTAATTTACCATGTAACCTTGTTAGGTTTAGGGTGTTAAAATCTGAACTTGATCTGAGGACTATTGAATAAGTTTCCCATTTTGAAGGTAAAGACCTTAAAAATCTATGTAACATAGATGCATTTGTATAGGTCTGATTATTAATTTTTAGCTCAGAGATGAGTGATGAAAATCTTTCAAATTGTTGAGTTAAAGTTTCACCATCTATATGAGTAAAAGTTTCATATTGTTGGGCTAGAATTTCTCTAGTGTTGGCTATCACCTCTTCAGTTCCTGCAAACTGTTCTTTCAGGCAATCCCACAGCTCTTTGGCACTTTCACAATGTAAAAGTCCAGCATAAATTTCGTTTGGGAGAGCCATAGCCAACATAGAAAAAGCTTTTGCATCTAGCTCAAATTTTTGGAAATCTTCTTCAGTGTAGTCTTTAGGGTCTTTTGGTATCTCAGTTTTACCTTCTGGATCTGTTACTACTGGTTTGTGAGGTCCAAAGATTACAGACCTCCAACAGCCAGTATTGGTCTGAGAAACGGTGTGTGCCAACCTTCTTTGCCAGATATTATATTTATTTCTGACTAGCATAGGAGGTTTATTGGCAGATCCAGTATTGTAAGGGTCCATTTTTAAGAAGTTTGGATTTTTCAATACTTCTTTAAAGTGATGGATGAAAAAGTAAAAGTGAACCTTATAATCCTTTATTGGATATCAATAAGAGCCTGTGTCTGATTCTCAATTTGTTAGATTGATATTTGATCAGATAAACCAGTTGCTCTGATACCAATTGTTGGATCAGTGGTCTCTTTTATCAGTTTAAGTATTAGAACACTTATGTGTTTGCAGTTATATCAAAGTTATTTGCACAGTGAATGATAAATGTTCTAAGTCTAAAGTATCACTTTTACAGGAGTTATTACTCCCCCTTTACTAAGCAGTTAATGAGAATCAAAAGCAATTCAAAGTATAAAGCAATAAGTGCAAGTATTGAATGATTCTCAGATGTGAAATGGATAATAAGTTTATAAAAGCCTTGAAGGATTTTCAATTAAAATCAAAGTAAATCACACACCTAAAATAGATGAATAAACTCATTTATTTATAGATGAATACACAAGACTGTTGTACTAAGTAATACAAGATATTTTAGCTAGGATATTATACTTAGGATAATGCTTACAACAGGCTGTAGCATTGAAACTTGTTCCAAGACTTTAACAAAACAATATTATACTAAACTACTGAAGTCTGAGTCGGTTAGAAGATAAGATCAACAAACTGCTGATGAGAAGACAAACTACTGATGAGTAGTTTTGTCTTCAGTAGTTCTCAAGTGAAGTGTCTGGTTAGACCTCAGAACTACTGATCAGTTTGCTCTTCAGTACTTTGTTGATTTCTTCTTCAGCACTTGTGTTTTCTTCTTCAGCAGTATTTTCTATACTTAGCAGAATATGATTTGGACTAAGGTTATCAAAAAGTGGTTTCTTCAATCCTTTTTGTCCCAACAAGAAACGACCTAGGCATCGAATCAAGCAACCTTTTAACCAACTTGACATCTTCAAGCTCATATCCAAGACTCCTTACCTTTGATGCTAAACCGGTCAATTTTGTCACAAAATCATCAACCGTTTCACCTTCCTTCATACGCAAACTTTCAAGCTCCCTATTCAACGTTGCAAGTCGAGCCACTCTCACCCGCTCTACTCCGAAATACCGTGTCTTTAGGCCATCCCACACTTGTTTTGGGTCGGTATAACTCGCCAGTTGCAAGACCATCTCTTCGGGGATTGCTTGAAATAAGAAGGCAGGCGCTTTTTTGTGAATCCGGTTAGGAACCGAATTCGTGGATCGAATACGCATAAACAACTCGGTTTCAGACGGGAGATTCGAGACGAGACAGAAATTAACGATAACAAAGTCATCACAGATTCGTATTACTACAGAAACGGTTACAGACACTGTCATCAGTAGGATAAACATCTATCCCGGGGCCGGGGGAGGTCGGGCATGACCTCCCCCTTGAGAGCATTATAAGCACAAACTCAAATCCCCAAATGAAAACCAACACATGAGATTGCTATTTATAGTCCAACACACAGATTCCACCTTCGCCCCTTTGCTTTGGACGAATGTGGAATGTTTCCACATTCGTCCCTTTGCTTTGGACGAATGTGGACCAAAGTCCACCTTCGCCCCATTGTATAGGTCGAATGTGGAATGTTTCCACATTCGCCCTTTACCTTGGGTCGAACGTAAACTTTGTGTATTGTCCTATATACTTACAAATGCATCAGATCCATAAAATTCCCTTATGGATCACCACAATCTCATGTAACACAATACAAGACTCAACCCTAGTCTATTCGACAGTGACGTCCACAGAAAGTGCATCAACAATCTCCCCCTTGGACGTTGCTGGCGAATCCACAAATCTCTTGCACATCAACAATCAGAATCACAGGTCTCCCCCTCAATACATGCACTATTGCATTGAGTTAGAAATACAATATCCTTCGTGAACCGACCAAGTAATGCACTACGGACTCTCAGCATCAATACGCAGGAAGTCAGCTAGACCACGTATATCATTTGCGAATTCAGCCGGTCGCTGAATTACAACCAGATCACCTAGTTACGCCAATGTGAAGTCGACAATGTAATGCACTGCAGTCTCGTAGCATCAGTACCCAGGAATGTCATCTTGACCAAGTACATCACGCGCAATTCAACTAGCCTGATAAGACCCCTACTAGAAGGATTCCATACTGACCGATCAGATATTCAACGTAACATGTAGGTACCACCACTAATTTACGTCTCATATCTGCACTTAACCTTTGCATCACCCTTCACACCAACTAGAGAAGTCTAACTGTCAGTACCCAATTAAACATCTCAAATGTGACTATGTGCAAAACAATCCACTCGAACACCAGTATTTCTATGAAATTCTTCATCTGTGCTGACTGTGATTGCATTAACACATTCTTCTCTTTGAAAGACAGAAAATTCCTAGCATCTTCAGTCAGTTATTGTTGAAGTATCAGACACATTTTTACATCAACAATCTCCTCCTTGACTGATGCTTCACCAAGTTTCTCTGAGATCCCGTATAATCAATCAATCATGTTCTTGAGTAACTTCATCTGTTCGACAGAATACAAGCCGTAGATGAGTGGGTCAAGCAATCAGAAGTTTTCAGTGGGAACTACCAATAGCTCTTGAAACTTTCGTTGAACCTACGTGCCACATGACTCCTACTAGGATACCTCATTACTTTCAGAACATTGAAATCTCAAACTTGATTTCCTTCTTCATAACAACTCTTTAAAACAAGTTCCTTCAAACATACTGGAACTGGGTTGACTGTTCTCATCATGCGGAATAAAAATATATCTGTTATGTTTTCTGGCCCATAATAGTCAATTGAATCTGATTATCATACTGTTGATTCTCATGACTACCCCACAATAAAACGTTTCATCATCATCAACTCTTCAACAATTTGGGTAAACCTCATCACCATTCTCCCAAAAATCTTCAAAAATTGCCATTTTCGAAATTTTTTACCCCTAAATTCTACGTTCGCCCCTGGGAACTTCACTTTCGCCCAAAATAGGGACCCGAATGTAGAATATGAATGATAAAGTCCACTGGGATTCCACATTCGCCCAGTAATAAGGTACGAAAGTAGAAAATTCTCACTTTCGCCCTAAATGTTCTACATTCGTCCATTTACACTCCACGTTCGTCCATCAAATCATACGTTCGCCCCAGTAGAATTCCACATTCGCCCTCCCGTTTTCTGAAAGGGGCGAATGTGCAGACAAGACGTGTTCTTCTTCAATATTTTCTTCGAATCAGTCCATAATCACTCTAATTCTTTGAATTTGATGATGAAACTTGTTCAGAAAGGTGCGGAAATGAAAACCTAACCCTCGAATTCACAAAAACATGGAGAAATCACATGATTTCGGGTTCAATTAAGAATCTAGGGTTTCTAGGGTTTCAACCTTTCATTCAAAATCTGATTTTAACGTCTGAAAACATGAAAACGAGCTGTGATTGATTCAAACGACTGTTAGATCGTTCAAATCGGTACCACGGCTCTGATACCAGTTGTGAATCCGGTTAGGAACCGAATTCGTGGATCGAATACGCATAAACAACTCGGTTTCAGACGGGAGATTCGAGACGAGACAGAAATTAACGATAACAAAGTCATCACAGATTCGTATTACTACAGAAACGGTTACAGACACTGTCATCAGTAGGATAAACATCTATCCCGGGGCCGGGGGAGGTCGGGCATGACCTCCCCCTTGAGAGCATTATAAGCACAAACTCAAATCCCCAAATGAAAACCAACACATGAGATTGCTATTTATAGTCCAACACACAGATTCCACCTTCGCCCCTTTGCTTTGGACGAATGTGGAGTGTTTCCACATTCGCCCCTTTGCTTTGGACGAATGTGGACCAAAGTCCACCTTCGCCCCATTGTATAGGTCGAACGTAAACTTTGTGTATTATCCTATATACTTACAAATGCATCAGATCCATAAAATGCCCTTACGGATCACCACAATCTCATGTAACACAATACAAGACTCAACCCTAGTCTATTCGACAGTGACGTCCACAGAAAGTGCATCAACATTTTTTTCGACTTATCGGCATCTGGTTCTACACCTAAAGCTCTTGGTTCGACCGTCTCCCAAATCCCATGCACATCTATGATCGACTTGACCTTAACCGCCCACACAGGATAGTTCGTGGCGGTCAAAATGGGAACTTGATAAGACATCGAACCACCTTCTTTGACAGGTACCAGCGCCATTTTCTTCCTTTTGACAGCCTCAACCCTTTTTCCGATCTAACCCGTTCCAAGAGATCTATTCCACCGAACAAGAAAACAAGCTACCGCTTCTACCGTTTTCTTTAACCCGCTAAACAAACAAAATCCAAAGCCACCTGCTTTGACGGATCTTTCACGTTCGTTTTTCACGCACCTCCGTTCGGTTAGACTCTTATAACGAAACAGGATGATCAAGAGTAGAAGCTGCTTACGTGACTATTTAAGGTTCGAAGCGACTAAAGATCACAACCCCTTCAAACGAACGAAGCTCTGATACCAAATGTTGGATATCAAGCCTTAAGTATTCTCTCAAAACTCACAAATATGAAATGGAAATAAAACATGATGCACTGAAGAGAAATAACTCTCAAATAGTGAGAGAGAAAAGATATATACGGATGTTGGAGAAGAAAAATAAAAGCAAAACTAACTTTATTATTGTACTTGAAAGGTGAACGTGAAAGGCCATATATATAGCCATACACTGATAACCAACATGGGAATCAAAATAAACAATAAAAAAACTGATTCACCTAAAGAACCGGTAAAAGCTAGACTTACTCTTTACCCAACATGCACCACTACTAACGTACACTTCCATGATATTCGGTCAAAGCTTTACCAAGTCTAACAAGTAAATAAACTAAAATATTAAAACCACGAACGCTTTAATCTTTAAATTCCAGCCATGCAATATCCACTTTAAGACTTGAAGACAAGCTTATTCCATGCAAACTCAAACTAAGACTTATAAATAAAAACCAATTAAACCAACAATCACCTCCTTAATTGCTTTGTCCATACCATTTATAGGAGTGTCGGTTCATCATCAATTAAATTCGCTTCTTCATTCTTCAACTTCGGACACTCGTTGTTGTAGTGACCATATTCACTACACCTATAACATTTCACGTGGCTTTTATCCCGGAAACGCTCGTTACCATCTCGACCCTTTAAGGACCCATGGCCTCTTCCCCGGCCACGTCCAAAGTCATCTCGGCTTGAGCTTCCACCACAATGTTTACACCCGGGTGAATTTTCTTGACTAGCCAATAACAACCCACCTTGAATGTCCTCCGTTTTCTACGTTCCATTCAAACGCTCCTCGTACGCTTTCAACCTACCAACGGCTTCATCGAATAACATTGAGTCTAAATCAAAGCATTGCTCAATGGAAGCCACAATTTGAAGAAATGACCTAGGCATCGAATCAAGCAACCTTTTCACCAACTTGACATCTTCAAGCTCATATCCAAGACTCCTTACCTTTGATGCTAAACCGGTCAATTTTGTCACAAAATCATCAACCGTTTCACCTTCCTTCATACGCAAACTTTCCAGCTCCCTATTCAACGTTGCATGTCGAGCCACTCTCACCCGCTCTACTCCCAAATACCGTGTCTTTAGGCCATCCCACACTTGTTTTGGGTCGGTATAACTCGCCAGTTGCAAGACCATCTCTTCGGGGATTGCTTGAAATAAGAAGGCAAGCGCTTTTTTTGACTTATCGGCATCTGGTTCTACACCTAAAGCTCTTGGTTCGACCGTCTCCCAAATCCCATGCACATCCATGATCGACTTGACCTTAACCGCCCACACAGGATAGTTCGGGGCGGTCAAAACGGGAACTTGATAAGACATCGAACCACCTTCTTTGATAGGTACCAGCGCCATTTTCTTCCTTTTGACAGCCTCAACCCTTTTTCCGATCTAACCCGTTCCAAGAGATCTATTCCACCGAACAAGAAAACAAGCTACCGCTTCTACCGTTTTCTTTAACCCGCTAAACAAACAAAATCCAAAGCCACTTGCTTTGACGGATCTTTCACGTTCGTTTTTCACGCAGCTCCGTTCGGTTAGACTCTTATAACGAAACAGGATGATCAAGAGTAGAAGCTGCTTACGTGACTATTTAAGGTTCGAAGCGACTCAAGATCACAACCCCTTCAAACGAACGAAGCTCTGATACCAAATGTTGGATATCAAGCCTTAAGTATTCTCTCAAAACTCACAAATATGAAATGGAAATAAAACTTGATGCACTGAAGAGAAATAACTCTCAAATAGTGAGAGAGAAAAGATATATACGGATGTTGGAGAAGAAAAATAAAAGCAAAACTAACTTTATTATTGTACTTGAAAGGTGAACATGAAAGGCCATATATATAGCCATACACTGACAACCAACATGGGAATCAAAATAAACAATAAAAAAACTGATTCACCTAAAGAACCGGTAAAAGCTAGACTTACTCTTTACCCAACGTGCACCACTACTAACGTACAATTCCATGATATTCGGTCAAAGCTTTACCAAGTCTAACAAGTAAATAAACTAAAATATTAAAACCACGAACGCTTTAATCTTCAAATTCCAGCCATGCAATATCCACTTTAAGACTTGAAGACAAGCTTATTCCATGCAAACTCAAACTAAGACTTATAAATAAAAACCAATTAAACAAACAATCACCTCCTTAATTGGTTTGTCCATACCATTTATAGGAGTGTCGGTTCATCATCAATTAAATTCTCTTCTTCATTCTTCAACTTCGGACACTCGTTGTTGTAGTGACCATATTCACCACACCTATAACATTTCACGTGGCTTTTATCCCGGAAACGCTCGTTACCATCTCGACCCTTCACGGACCCACGGCCTCTTCCCCTGCCACGTCCAAAGTCATCTCGGCTTGAGCTTCCACAACAATGTTTACACCCGGGTGATTTTTCTTGACTAGCCAATAACAACCCACCTTGAATGTCCTCCATTTTCTACGTTCCTTTCAAACGCTCCTCGTACGCTTTCAACCTACCAACGGCTTCATCGAATAACATTGAGTCTAAATCAAAGCATTGCTCAATGGAAGCCACAATTTGAAGAAACGACCTAGCATCGAATCAAGCAACCTTTTCACCAACTTGACTTCTTCAAGCTCATATCCAAGACTCCTTACCTTTGATGCTAAACCGGTCAATTTTGTCACAAAATCATCAACCGTTTCACCTTCCTTCATACGCAAACTTTCAAGCTCCCTATTCAACGTTGCAAGTCGAGCCACTCTCACCCGCTCTACTCCCAAATACCGTGTCTTTAGGCCATCCCACACTTGTTTTGGGTCGGTATAACTCGCCAGTTGCAAGACCATCTCTTCGGGGATTGCTTGAAATAAGAAGGCAAGCGCTTTTTTCGACTTATCGGCATCTGGTTCTACACCTAAAGCTCTTGGTTCGACCATCTCCGAAATCCCATGCACATCCATGATCGACTTGACCTTAACCGCCCACACAGGATAATTCGTGGCGGTCAAAACGGGAACTTGATAAGACATCGAACCACCTTCTTTGACAGGTACCAGCGCCATTTTCTTCCTTTTGACAGCCTCAACCCTTTTTCCGATCTAACCCGTTCCAAGAGATCTATTCCACCGAAGAAGAAAACAAGCTACCGCTTCTATCATTTTCTTTAACCCGCTAAACAAACAAAATCCAAAGCCACCTGCTTTGACAAATCTTTCACGTTCATTTTTCACGCACCTCCGTTCGGTTAGACTCTAATAACGAAAGAGGATGATCAAGAGTAGAAGCTGCTTACGTGACTATTTAAGGTTCGAAGCGACTCAAGATCACAACCCCTTCAAACGAACGAAGCTCTCATACCAAATGTTGGATATCAAGCCTTAACTATTCTCTCAAAACTCACAAATATGAAATGGAAATAAAACTTGATGCACTGAAGAGAAATAACTCTCAAATAGTGAGAGAGAAAAGATATATACGGATGTTGGAGAAGAAAAATAAAAGCAAAACTAACTTTATTATTGTACTTGAAAGGTGAACATGAAAGGCCATACATATAGCCATACACTGACAACCAACATGGGAATCAAAATAACCAATAAAAAACTGATTCACCTAAAGAACCAGTAAAAGCTAGACTTACTCTTTACCCAACGTGCACCACTACTAACGTACACTTCCATGATATTCGGTCAAAGCTTTACCAAGTCTAACAAGTAAATAAACTAAAATATTAAAACCACAAACGCTTTAATCTTCAAATTCCATCCATGCAATATCCACTTTAAGACTTGAAGACAAGCTTATTCCATGCAAACTCAAACTAAGACTTATAAATAAAAACCAATTAAACCAAGGATCTCTCCTGGCCACGACCGATGTGAGATTTGCATAGGGTGTCACATCACCCCCTATTAGAGTCTTATCGTCCCTGATGAGGTTGGACCCACCATCCCGAATGACACAGTAGTGGCTCTAATACCATCTGTAACCCGCCTCTCTCACCACCAATATTGTCCTCTTTGCCCCGATGGGTTGCCCCCGATCCAAAGCTCACGAATTTGTTTTTGAGTGCCCCAGTGGAGACTTCCCATGAGGTCACCCATCCTGGTAGTACTCCCACCTGAACACGCTTAACTGTGGAGTTCTCCTCTCATCCACTAACATTAAGCCTCAAAACGCGTTGGTGATTTAAGAGGCACTGGATTAGTATTGAACCAAGGATCTCTCCTGGCCAGGACCGATGTGGGATTTGCATGGGATGTCACATAAAGACATTTATATTAGTTATATAAAAAAAGACAAGAACATTTCTACGAAAAAATAAATAAATAAAAAGAAAACTGAATTACATAATTTACATCATGCATCGACATCTAGTTATTACACTTGTCAAGTACAAAACATAAGTTAAGTAAAATTAGAACATAAACATCTTTCAAAATAACCAAGTATAAAAATTATTTGAAACATTGCGGAAGCGGACAAGTTAAGCACATTCGGTTCTTCAACAAGCCTTGATCACCATCCACCTCAAGTAGCAGATTACCTAAGGGTTTAACACAATTAACCAATCCAAAAATATATTATTATGTTCGAATTTAGATGCAAAATACAAAAAAAAAATTATGGTTGATTTTGGCGTATCCTATGCCATTTTTGGCGTATCCTACGCCATTGGCGTAGGAAGAGGGCAACTGGTCGCGTAGGGCATTAGAAATCAGCTAAGACCTCCTGATGTTGTCGTAACCTACGCCAAAATTGGCATACCCTATGCCATTGGCGTAGGCTATACCAAAAGTGGCATAGGCTACCTCAAATACTGACAAAGTTCAAATGTTGCTGCACCAAGCTGCCCTTTTTGGGTCGTTCTAAAACTACTCCCGGGGCTTCCAGGGATACGTTTAAAGGTTCTCGCGCATAATACAAACATGATTAGATGTATATTTGAATTCCTTGTTCGGTTTCTAACCCAAGAACCCTGAATTATATGTCCATCAATATGTTAACCCGTTAACTTTTGCATATATCCAAATTATAAGATTTTATGAATTCCAAGGCCTAGTGATGATTTTTCTATGCTTGTCAAGCCTCAACTTGACTAGGTGACCTCCGCCCAAGTCATTTATATCGTGTTTGCGATCCTCGTGTCTATGGCCACATATGCCATTTCTCTCGGTCTTGTTCGCTCGGTCTCTATGACTTGCAACGTCATCTAAACACGATGTTTTCTTATAACCCTTGGAAATCACAATCTCATTTCATCTAAAAGATATACTCATGATTTATACACCCAACATGAGCATGTAAGTATATATCCTACAAAGTCATAGATATGACTTACCTTAATTGTGTCCTTTTTGCTTCAAGTCCTTACCCGAGTGGCTCCCCGAGGACTCAAGCTTTGTATCTAGAATTTGATATTTCACATATACTCTTAGATACTTGCTCATAAGAGAAATATCACATACTTATACAAGTTTCACCCAAGAATATAGGTCCAAATGAAATCGAGTTTCATTGAGGCGTTTCATCAAACACTTGGTAGGCGTCTTTAAATAAATTTACTTTCTATGGCTAAAGGACCTCATTGATCCATTTTAAGTCAAATTTCAATAACCATAGCATAAATTTAAACATTCAATTCATGGGTTTCATTCAAAACATGGCATATATGATATTTTCTAGATTGTATGGCAATTCTTACCACATTATCAAAAACCCACTACTTCCACAACATGGATTCTTAAGAATCCACCATCATACAAGTATTTTGCTAATCACACACAATTTTACATGTATTGAGACCCTCTAATACTAGAGTAACATCTATTGATTCTTAAATTCACGTTTTTAAGACAATCCATAACTATCACTTTACCATACATGAACAAAATTAACTAATCAAGACAATTAAGTGTTACCTAGATGTTTGTTAGGCCTTGGTGATTCGATTTATAACATTTGCATCAAAAACCCCTTTGATTTAAGCTTGGTCTATGCTTGATTCAAAAGTTGTTGTTAAGCGTGTGTGTTTTGTGTGTGTTGGAGGTGGGGATCGATTTCTCTGGAATGAGATGATAATCCCACCAATTTCCATTTTATTAATGATAATATCACTTTGAGGAGTTGTCAAGATTGGCCCCTTTAGTTTAGTAACTATGTTTTTAATATTATAACACTAATCAAATTAGTATTGTGTGAGTATTTAGGCTAAGATGGAAATTACTAAAATTTCTTTGTCATGCTCGGTTAGTAATTTCCTCTTATTTGCTTAAACGATATTAATGATAAACAAGAGATTTTGGGGCGTTACAATTATCGTTATCGACATCGTCGTTGTACTGTGAAAGATGCGAAATGTGTTCAACCGAATCCGCTTGAAAGTTGTGATGCGTTTGTTTGTTAAAAATATCTCGTTCGTTTGTTAACAATATCGCGTCTGTACAAGATTGGATTATCCAATTTTCGAATATCTAAAAGTTTTGGATAGTGAATATTAATAACAAAATCCTTATCTAATATTTTGAATATCCGGCTTTGGATAACAAAATTTTGGATATGGATTTAGATATTTAAATGGATATCCGAATTTAAGGAAAATTTAAAAATATATAGTTTTTTATTCGCGGATTAAAACTAAACATGTGTTTAGTATTCTAATTTTGCAATATGGAAATTAAAATAAAAAATAGAAAGTTACATCGAATATGATTATTAGGGTGGGCGGGGCGTTACCTGGACGCCACTAAAAACTACCCTGATTTTCAACCAATACTACAGTGCCACACCAAGTTACTGATTTACACACGAATTTGGAGGCAACACTACCCTGAACTACCCAACCCATAAAAAACAAAAAAAATCCTCACAAAAAACTCCACTCGCCGTCCTTTAACTAGAACCCGTAATTACCGTAAGGATACTGGCCTACCCGTAAAGAATACGTGAAGTCCCTGCTTGGCTTTATTTCTTTTGTAGTTTTGTTTATAGATTTTACCGTACTTCCATTGTAACGCGTGGCTGGGTAGACACTATGTGTCCCTCCTGTATGCTTTAAGCCCAACAATCCATCAATAGTTCAGCCCAACAACTGTAGACCTTATTAGCCCAGTAAGCCTAAGAATACACAAACATTCGGTGAAACCACAACATCCAACTAATTTATAAAATGTTACTTTTAAGTTAACACAATAAAAAATGCAAGGTGCTAGGTTATTAATAATACAACTTTGGTGACCAAATAAGCAGTTGGATAAAGGTTGTCCGTTAATAAACCTCAAAATAAAATAACTAATCACAAACAATTAAATATTAAATATAAATATTCAAAGAAAAACTAATTATATAATACCCTTAACCAACCATATTTTCCCACTTTTTATTTAAAAACTCACACCCAATTTCAAGAACCATCGAAAACCAACTTCCTTCTTCACTTCAAACATCAAAAACTTCGATCAAATCCCTCTCAATTTCTCTTATTATTGCATACCCATTTAATCAATCATTAATATTCCCACAAAATCATTAAATAATTTGATCAGTTTCATCATGTCATCTTCAATATTTGCTTCAAATGGGATGGTTTTAGCGACGGCGATGGCTGCCGTCTCCGGCACCGTCATCCTCCTTGCCTTCCGCCGCCAGAAACCACCACCCACCACCGCCGTCGTCGCCGGAGCTGGAGCCACCAAATTCTCCTCTACCCACCAGCCAAGACCATGTATTTCTATAGGTTTGTGTTTCTTGATTCATTAGTTTTGACATTAATTTGATCAAACATTCATTAATATCGGTACCATATCCGATAAGAAAACGAGTAAAAATATAAACAGAATACTCTATTGATTGAAGCACAGTACTCGTTCAGTTCCGGTATGCAAAAAATACGAAACTGACTAGTAAAAATATAAGTACCGATTTTGTTTCGTCGGTATTTGCTACACTATGACTCTATGAGTTATGTATATTATTGGTACGGAAAGCGGTTAAAAATATTAACTGTAGTGTACGGATTATTTTGGTTGGCCAGTATCAATTTGGTACATTATCGATATGATACTGGTCTTCAAAAGTAACGATACGGAATAGCGTACCGGTTATAATACACTACACTATACAAAAATAATGAAATGGAATAGTACCGAAACCTAAAATCACAAAAAATAAATATTGGTATAGATACTTATTTTGTTTGGGAAGTATAAGTCCAGTATAATATTGATATAGTATAATATCGGTATGGTACCGGTATACAGTAAAAAAAATCTCATTCCTAAGAACCTCCGTTAATGACTTTTCTTTTCTTCATTCTTTTTTTTTTATGTTGTTGAGTCAGATGGGAAGAAGAAAAAGGTGAAAAGGAGAAAGAAGGTTCACTTTGCAGAAGATGTGATGGAACCAAGGGGAAGTGGAGAGGAGTTTAGAAAGAGACTTGAAAGTAAGAATTTTCAAAAGTTGAGGGTTACTTCGTCATTGTTCAAAGATGAAGGGGGTAAAAGGAAAATTAGTATGCCTGCCAATAGAATTGCTCTTTACAATGGAATTTTAAGAAGTCGTAGTGTTCATAGGTTTGCTTATAAATGACTAATTTACTTTCAAAATCGGTCCATATTTTTGGTCAACTTTACAATTTTTATCCCTTTAGTATAAAATGGATTTAAAAGGGCACCTTTGTGCATTATTGTGGTTTGTAACTATTGTTTTTGGTGTTATACCTTCTTGTACAAATTGAATAGGGACACAAAGATATTGTATAGGTTTTAAAGAAAACATACTTTTTGTTGATAGATGAATTTTGGAGTGTGTAGTAAGATGAAAATATTGTATAAAGGTGTATGAATTTGAACATTTTCATGGAATGCATGTACCCTTTCAATAACTATATTTACTTAAAAATATTATTACTTTATAAAAACGTAGAAGCTAGGGAGCACGACCTGGTTATCGGGTACCCTCTTTGGTAGGTGATACCCGATTGGTTAAACCATTCCTAGTGCTGCGGGTAGGTGTTAGAAGCCGAATAGTAGTGTTTGCGGGTGGTGGTGTTTGCGTGTGCGTAGGTGAGATATAGGGAATGAATATTGGGTAGTGTGTGCAAAATGGCGGGACTTATGGTTTAGGGTAGTGTTGCCACCAATTAAGACACACTAGGGTATATGTGAGTTGACAATGCGTGATTGATGAAACCATTGATAGTTTCGTGTCGCACTTTCCCTTCCCTAAAGACTTCAAATTTAATAAATAAACTTGGGATTTTCTTTCTTCGTACGTAACCCCTTAAATGCTACACATACATAGCACAAACTATGTTTACATAATCTAATTAGTTAGCTGAGTATTGATGTTCGTAAAATTTTTATGGTAACAACGTAACCATGAAACAAATAGTAAAAAGAATAATAATAATACCCGTTAGACGTACCAAGTGACCACCAATGATTTTTATTAATTGTGTTCAGAAGTGAATCACATTTCAATATTGTTTTAAATAATTTTCTCAATTAAAAAGAAGTCCCACCACTCATTTTTCTTTAAAATCTTGTCCTCAAAGAGAACCTTTTATAGTGTCCTTTTCTTATTGCATTTATGTTTTGTCTTACAAAAAAGTAGATCAATTTTGTTATGTCTAAGTTATACAATTATTTATAAAGTGATTTCATCGCTAGTTTATATAGTTGTGTGTCGAACAACATGCTGATAGATAACATAATCAAATCAAGTTCATATTGGATAGGAAACTAGAATAACGTCTTTAATCGCGTAATTTACTTAGGATTTTGAAGAAAACATGAAAAATGATGTATATAATATAAGTTGTGGTATTATTGTTGATCATCCATAAAAATAAAACAGGGGCTTTGCTAAAACTCTAAAGGAAGCTACAACTACACTAGTGATTTGTTGGGTATATTGCACCATCATTAGAACATCATAAGACAAAAAGAACTGTGTTTGATATGGTAACTAAAGAACGTTACAAAAAATATTATCGTCACCATCACACAAATGACTCATCCTTTCTTTCCTGGTTTATACTTTCACAAGGATGTAATATTAACATGTGGAACGTGTGTGGTGTTATATTCTTCCCATGTGGAATGGATGTGGTGTTGTATTTTGTCCTAGGCCACTTCGATTGCATATCACATTCTACCTAACTTCAATTTTAAATGTGTTATCATAACTTGCATTTGTTTTTATTATTAAGTATTAACCGTTCATTAGGACTTAACCTTGAAATCCCCAACAAACAAAAACTAAAACTTATGAGATGTATAAAATACATCACCAAATGGTTGGTAGACAACCTCGAATCATCAGTCGCCATATGAGCCTTAATTGTGAGATTATAAGGATGGGTTATGAGACCTGAGTCTTCATAATCACCATAGGATAATCATCTTCATATCAAACAATACGATAATATGAGGATACGTATGCAATAATATTCAAGTCTCAATCGACAATCAAAGCGAACAAATAGTTGAAGAAAAGAGTTAAAGTTTAATGACTCTCAATTTTATTAATCATAAACTAACTCAAAACTGATTACTCTTCTCTTAACCTTAATCATAAATTTGATTAGCTTATATAGGACATAAATTGATTACAACTAAAGTAAAATTCAACTTCTTAACTAGATACTAATAGAAACCCACATGTTTGTCTTAAAATATCTATTGTAAATTAAATACAACTTATTTAATTTATCTCTAATTACCTTAATTAAAATAATCATAGTAATCCTTTGTCATTTTTTGCTTTGCCATGATTAAAAGCTTTAGGCGAAGTGTTTTGGTATTCGGAAGGGGTACGTTCACTATCCCTTAGGCGGCTTGAAGAGTCCGGAGTAGAGTTTTAACTAACCACTTTCCTATGGATAAGGCACAAAGCAAAGATGGAGCATAATTTGGTCGAAAATGGGTGGTAGATAGTATCTTTTGTATTAGTGAGGGATTGATATGTTTTAGCGCTTTTTCTATCTTTTCGGTTTTCTAAATTCTAGCTAGAAAACATTTTTCCCGCGTGTATGGTCTTTGTTTTGTGGTATAATATTGCTCCCTTCTTGGTAAAGAAAAACAAACATGTACGTATATGAATAAGTGACCAAGGCATGAGGGGAGGGGTTAAGAAAAACAAACAAACATGTACGTAAATGAATGAACTCTAAACGGAGCCCAAAGTGACCCCATTCAAAGGTATCTCAACTTTTCGATTTTCTTATTTACCAAAAATTCTATCCATCAATTCAAATAATTTGTCAAAGATCTATAAAAGCCCTTGAAAAATTAACTTCACTTTAACTCAACGACTTGTTCAATTGGAATTACCATAAGTGTGGCAATTTCAAGAATCATGTGAATTTACTTTATTTGGAGTGTTTGACCAAAACTAACAAGCAAATTGAGAGATGATATGAGGATTTTGGTGTGTTTTACATGTGGATGTCATTGTATATGTGTGGCTTTTTAGACCTAAATATATGTACAACTTTTATTGCATAAAGTACACATTAGTATAGCTCCATGATGGAGTGGTATGAAGACTCAATGATAGAAGACCCAGTGGCGGATCTAGAAATTAATTATAGTAGTAACGTTTTTCATTTTTCTTCACTTTAGTAGTAATGTTTTTCAAATATCGTAAAACAAATTCCATTAATTTTCCACTACGCGCGTGAAGTTGAGTAGCAACGGACGCGACACCTAGCTTCAAGCTAGGTCCGCCGCTGAGAAGACCCACGACGTCATGGGTTCCATTGTTGAGAGCACCGGGTTTTACCGATTATTCCATTGTCGTGCTTTCGGGTGGGTGGATATTCGGGTTTTTTTCCGGAATTGGTGAACTTGGTGAAACCAGGAGCTCCCTTACATATCTGGCTATGCCGGGTAGAAAAGGGTCATAATTTGACTGAGTAGGGACTTCGAAGGAAGTTTTTGATGAATTTCGTTGGCAGTTTCTCTGATGTGTGAAGTTTTGGATAACTATTTGAAAATTAAGTTAACAATTTTGTTGTTGGTATTCAAGTATTCACAAACAACTTTATATTCCCAAAAATTGTGACACTTGATGTGTTGTCTCCATGTGGTTGGTTGATAGCTATGTATACCCATCATTCTTTATATTCAAACTCAATTGAACTTTTCTAATGTGTGTTTTGGTGTGTTTGGCAAAGTGATTTTCTAATTATTTGGATTTCAAATGGTAGATAGTCACTTTTGAGTGTTTGTATTAAACTCATTATTAAAGTATTTAGAAGAAAAATAAACAGTTTCGAATAATAATTTGATAGTTTTTTATTCAACTGATTTTCCTAAAAATATATACTCTCTCCGTCTCAATTTAAATGTTCATCTTTCTATTTTTGGTTGTCCCAAATTAAATGTCAATTTTTAAAAATAGAAATGCAATTTCCAATTTGTCCATAAAAGACAAAACACAGTCAAAGATTTGAGGATATTTTTGTCATTTTACCACATACAAACAAAAAATTTCTTAATATGTGTGTTTGTGGGCCCAAAACATTTAAATTAGAACGGAGGTGGTATTAATTTAAAACGCAATCGCAAACATCCCATAGTGATTGAAATTCATATATACTATTAGCCTACAATTTGTTAAACTATGTAATCATATAGTTTAATGGCCAATGATGTTGTAGCCTAGTGGTTATAATGAAGGTGGAAAAGTTTACTCATTTTGTAGGGTTTCTATCCTGGGGGGTCACATGTTCGAATTCTTCTTAGAGTAAGGTTATTCTGAAATGAGGAGTTGGACCTTAGGGGGGCTCGGGGACCAGACGTGAAGGGTGCGGGGCTTCTTTAGAGTTGTTTACCGTTGATTGTTAAAAAAATACATACATATATATATATATATATATATATAGTTTAATGATCTTGAGTCATCTTCATGTAATCATGTAGCTTCAAGGTTAAAGCATTTACATCAGGTTCATCATTTTTATTTATCAAATTACACTTAAAATAACTAAATTTTCTTTTTCATCTTCAAATAAATAATATTTTCTTGTATCTTTATTATTACACTTTATCTCTCCTATATTCACAATCATTTTTAAAAATATTAAAATATAAATAAGGTGAGAAAAGTGTCCCCTAAATATACAGATGAACAATAATTTTTTCTCTCCTCTCAACCCATCAAACTATATTTTAAAAAATGAAAAGTTCACTCACAAAATATAGTAGACCTGATGCGAATGCTCTTAGTCATATAGTTAGATACATACTTAAAGTTGTTAACTACACACATACATGTTACTATGTTAACATCTCATTATGAATATCCGCACACTTCTTTAGTCATCTTCATGTAATCCTATAGCTTCTAGGTTAAAGCATTCACATCAAGATCATCATTTTTATTCATCAAATTACGCTTAAAATAACTAAATTTTTTTTCCATCTTTAAATAAATAATATTTTCTTATATCTTTAGCATTACACTTTCTCTATCCTATATTCACATTCACTTTAAAAAATATTAAAATATAAATAAGGTGGGAAAGTGTCCCTCAAATAATATACAGATGAATAATAAATTTCTCTACTCTACTCACAACCCCTCAAACTATAAATATGAAAAGTTCACTTGCACAATATAGTAGACCTGATGCGAATGCTGTTAGCCGTATAGTTAGATACATACCTAAAAGTTGTTAACTACACACCTACATGTGCGCACACTTTGATAATAAAAAAAAAGCATTTTATGATATGACTAGGTTATAATTCATGTACTATACAGATCAATTAAAGGAAATAGTAAATAGTTTGAAAAGAAATTATAAATTGATATTTAAAACAAGATATGATTCAAACTAGTGCATATAGCTAGAGACAGAGACATTAAATTTAAAGAAGCAGAGGAGTACAATCGGGGTTCGTTTTTAACCAGTCGTGATCTAACAGATGATGCATGGGTGGAGTTCGTCATTGATACCGGGGCGTTCGGGCCGAAAAGTAGCGTCGCTTCAATCAGTGGGCCAAACAGAAGCTTCGACCCATGCGATGGGCCTCACAATACCGTTGCGTCACATTCGGAAGGGCCGACTGAAAACAATTATACAGGAAGCGGGCATGATAGTGGAACAACAAGAAGAATTGGGCCTCATGAGCCCATGTTTGAAGCGGCTGGAGAGGAAACAGGTCCGAATGATCAAGGGAGTGGGCCGAAAGCACAAAGTAGCGCTGGAGAGTCAACGCATCTTAGAAGATCAACTTGTAACTCAGCTGCTCCAATAAAATTTGTTGATTTTGAGGTCGAGAAAATACCAAAGCTTACTCACCAATTAATAGAGGAGGACCAACTATTATTATCTTCAGTTGACGATGAACCAATATCTTTTCAAGAAGCGATTAGAAGGGAATATTGGAAGAAGGCCATGAAAGACGAGATCACATCAATTGAAAAGAATAATACAAGGAAGCTTGTAGCGCCACCATAAAAAGTGAAACCAATAGGAGTAAAGTGAGTCTTCAAAGTGAAGAAAGACACACAAGAAAATATCCTGAAGTACAAAGCCCGTTTGGTAGCAAAAGGATATGTCCAAAGATATGGGATCTACTACGCGGAAGTATTTGCTCCGGTTGCAGGAATTGCAACGGTAAGGTTTTTGTTGTCGTTGGCCGCAAGTTATGGTTGGGAAGTTCATCACTTAGATGTCAAGTCGACATTCTTATACGGTAAACTTAAGGAGGAAGTGTTCGTTACTCAACCAGAAGGGTTCGTAAAGAAGGGACATGAACCACGTTTATAAATTGGTCAAAGCTTTATATGGTTTATGACAAGCACCAAGGGCTTGGAATGTGAAGCTTGATTTGGCACTAAACCAACTCGGGTTCACACGGTGTAAGAGAGACAAGGCGGTGTATCGAAGGATCACAGGTCAAAGACTTTTGATCATTGGAACTTATGTGGATGATCTCATTGTAACCGGATCGTCGAATGAAGATATAAATATGTTCAAGACTCAAATGTAATGGAAGTTTGAAGTGAGTGATCTTGGAAGGTAACATTATTATCTTGGCATAGAAGTAATTCAAGGTTCCAAAGGAATTGTGCTCAGGCAAAAGGATATGCTACGAAGATACTAAAGCAATTCGGAATGTGGGAATGTAATCCTACATAATTCCCACTAGATCCCAGTTTGAAGTTGTCAAAGAATGATGAAGGAGAGGAAATTGATCCAACTGGGTATAGAAGGATAGCTGGGAGCGTACGGTATCTTACACACACTCGACCGGACTTGAGTTTTTCAGTTGGGTTTGTGAGCCGATTCATGCAAAGACCTACGAAAGCACATGAGCAAGCCGTTAAGCAAGTTCTAAGATATGTGAAGGGAAGTCTTGAACTCGGGGTCGTATATCCAAAGGTAGGTAATCGGACGTTACTTGGATATAGTGATAGTAGTTATGCTATGGATATTGATGATGGAAAAAGCACTACAGGGATAGTGTTTTACTATATTGATGCGCCTATTACGGTTCTCAAAAACAAGGAACGGTCGCATTATCATCATGCGAGGCAGAGTTCATGGCAGGAACTGAAGCGGCTTGTCAAGCATTGTGGTTTAGGGGTTTAATCTCAGAGGTGACGGTTGAAAAGGAAGAAAAAGTGGTTCTAAAGGTTGATAATTCATCCGCAATAGAGTTGATGAAGAATCCAGTGTTCTTTGGTAAAAGCAGACACATTCACACCCGGTATCACTTCATACGAGAGTGCATTGGAAGAGAGTAAATTCGAGTGGAACATATAAGCGCGGATTTACAAAGGGCGGATATTCTCACTAAAGCTTTGCCAAGGTTAAAGATCAATGAGATGAAAGGACTCATTGGAGTCACAAGATTAGGGGGTGAATGTAAGATTAATCTTGTGTAGGTTTGTTAAAGGAGCAAACCTAAAAGGTGTTTTTTGAGATAGTTTGTACATCCTAATAGAAATCCTAGTATAAATCAAATAGGTCTCTTATTAGATAAATATCATTGTTTAGATAATTCTTATGAATCCTTGTTAAGTTAGGATTATAGGCTTATAAATAGATGGACCTTTTGTAAGTCTTTCATCACATCAATTAATAAGAGCATCTTTTGGCTGAATCAACTGTGTCTTTGGTATCAATATTCCAACAAACAATAATTTTTTTAACAACTAATTTCTCCCCATTTTAAATACAACCTTAACAACACACAACAAGGGGTGGGGCTTAAGTCATTAATAATAATAAATGTGTAGATGATGATCTTACGTGTCTACATAAATATAGTTGGGATCGGTCAGCTGAACTCTGTGTAATAGTCAGTTTATTTCTAAACTTACTCGTCATTGTTATTCCAAAATCATCAAATAACAATAAAAAGTACTTTCCTTAACTTTTACATACTACATTTTTCATCTCATTTTCAGGACTAGCTTTGTAGTTAGCTTTACAAGTAAAGGATACATTTTGGTAAATATATGGATACTTTAGAAATCTTGCTAGCTTGAGTCTCCACTTATAGTCTGCATTTATCCACACCCACACATTTCCTTCATCAAGCCTTTTCTGGAAGCTCTTCAGCTGGTCTTCTTGAAATCCAGTTTGATTGGCTTCAAACCTCACAACAACCGGTTGCTCTACTTCAGAGAAAGAAACTATGGTGTTAGTGGTTGAAACAGCGCAGTGTTGGTGGTTGAAACGGCGCTCACAGTGGGATACCCTGTAGCAACCGGGGCTAATATTGTAAGGGTGGATGGGGTGGTCATCACCCCATCACACTCATCACACTATCACACTCAATTAGATTGTGTCGTCTCATTTCATCACATTTTATCACTAAGCACATGTGGTGGTGTTCACTTTTCATCACATTTCATCACTAAACTTTGTTTAATAATCTAAAAATATTACATTAAATCAAAAACATAAAAATAAACATAAAAACATAAAAATGAAAAAACTAAAAGTTACATACCCAACCCCACTTATGACAAATTTCACGTTTTCGTTCGATGAGAATCGACTTGTATTATTCTTCGGTGTCTTCATATGATTCCTTCAACACCTTCAAATCTTTATTTTTTTCCATTTCGGACAAATGTTTCATGTAGGTGTTCTCTCTTTGTACTTTCAAGTCCGCCAAAAACTTACGCCGTTCCCGATTCTAATCAATTTCCACCAACTTTGCTGACTTGAATTCGGTCATCGCCTCCATCCAATGTTCTTTCCCTTTGCCACTTGACGACTCACCACTTTTCCTTCGAATTGTGCTTTTTATCGGGGCTGTGTCGTCGGCGGGGTCAGGAAATTCATCATTCAAATTAATTTCGGGCATATGTAAAAACAACTTTACCAAGGCCACTTCTTCTTGAGACCAAGGAGTTTTGTCTTTCAGCGTCGTGTTTGTATCTCCTCTTCTTCCTCCTCTTCCTCTTGGTGGGGCTTGCACTTGTATCTCCTCTTCTTCCTCTTCCTCTTGTTCATATTCGTAGTCATCTTCATCAAAATCATCGATCGGAAACTGGTCTGGATCGCGAACCCCATAATGGTCAAACATAGGTAGATCAATCGGACCGGGAGGTGATTGGAACACCCCGGATGTGATTTGGGTTGGCATGTTGGGTTGAGAGTAGTGTACTCGATATTGGTTTGGAAGCGAAAATTGTTGCGTTTGAAACATAAGGTTATGAAAACCTTGGTTTTGAAAGGGTGGGGTGGGCATATGTTGGGTTTGAGATGCTTGGTGTGTAGGTTGTGTGGTTGGTGGTGCGTCTTGATGAAACCTAACCAGTTCGCCTAAATTAGAACGAACCTTTGGTTTAAACTTTCGCTTCGTAGCCGATTGTTTCTTGCTCGATCCTTCCATTTTTTTGAAGTTGAATGTATTTTGAAGTTGGGTGTATTGTTTGATTGTGTGTGGTTTTGATTTTGGTTGAATGAGATTATATATAGTGTTAAAATAAATAAGTTTTTTTTTTATTTCAAACGGTTAACAGACCGTTGGCTGGCCACAACAATCCCAAACAGCTATATATCCATCGTGATGTATGTCACGAAATCTTTTCCACGATCACCAACGTGGGGCGGTGTTCGTGATGGTCACGACCATCACAATTGGTCCATTATAAACCGCCCCGACCCCCTAAGTTACTGACTCTAGGTATGCCTTATGCATATATACCTTCTTTTAGGGGTGTTCAAATTCGGATAATCCGAATTTCGGATATCCGAATTTCAGATAGTCAATATTGGGATCCGAATCCGAAATTTCGGATATTCGAAATTCAGATAATCCGAAACTTAAAAAATATTTGTTTTATGTCTAAAACATGAACCTGTTGAAAAAAAAACAGAAATCGAAGTTAGAAAAACGACACTGAAAAAAATGTAAAAAAAAAAACTTACTGTTTGGTGGACGGGGGCTGTGGAGGTCGGAGACGAGATGGACAGGGGCTGTTATAGTAAAGAGAAGAGGGAGCGGCTGCTATGGATTAGAGGAGTTTGGACTTAGGGTTAGGAAAATTAGGGATTTAAGATTGTGTATATAATGTTATATATTTATAAATATATATTTTTAATATTTGGATTTGGATAATCCGATTATCCGAAAATTTTCAAAATCAGGATCCGAATTCGAATCCGAAAATTTTCGAAATTTTGGATTATTCGGATTCGAATTCAGATTCGGATTTTTTGAACACCCCTATCTTCTTTCCTGAAACTAATCCCATGCCTAAAATTGGCTACAAGTGTAGCAGCATTGTTATCCGTATTTAGTTTGACATACATTTTGTGTATGTCAATGTGTTGCATATACATGTGACTAGAGTTTAAGATTCTTCTTTCCTAAAACTAGATAGACGTATGAAAAAACTGCAATAAACAAGAGTGTTAATTTAATCCGATAAAAATATTAGATTAGACCATTTATGGTATAAAATTAATAATGCGTAAATAAGATCACATAAGTTATAATGTTGCGATGATTTGCCAATACTCGAACCATCTCCATTAAATCTGCAGCATTTTCAAAAAACATGCCCGCCATGGCCTACGATACCTAGACCAATGTTAAACAAAATTTAAACTGTAGTAATGTAGCTAACTCTGTTTTCTATTTACTAAGCTAATGATATTGTATCAAATATCAAGTGTTATAAAATGAAACATACTCTTACCAGTCTTGGAACTAGGGGTGTTAAAAAAATCCGAAATCTGAAAAAAACCGAAATCCGATCCGAAATCCTAACCGAAAAAAACCGATCCGAATTCTTATTTGGATATTCGAATTGGATTCGGATTTTAGTATTTAAAATTTCGGATTATTTTGGTTATTCGGATATCTGAATAAACCGAATAAACTTCAATTCGATTTTACTAAATGAATGACCCATTGCTTGAAATTAGTTCAACCCATGAGCCATGATCTCAATACTAGATCCTAATTCTTCAACATCGCCCATTTTATATGGACTAGTTGGTTTCAGGTTTCGTGATGCTTGATTTTGTGTTCAAGACCATGTTGTGAAGTTTGATTTTATGTTTAAATCTACATTTTGAAGACTATGTTTTGAACTTTGAACTTTGTATTTGTGTTTAACACTAATTTCTACTTCCGTTTTTGTATGTTTAAATTAGTAAAATGTTAGGAACCATAAATTAAGAAAAAAAATGAAAATTTATTGTTCAGATTAATTTGGATTATTCGGATATCCGTTCGAATTATTTGGATTTATCCGAACCCGATCCAAATTGAATTCGGATAGATTTGGATAGGATGAGGATACACCCAATTCGGATCGGATCGGATTTCGGATAGGTTTCTAAAATTTTAAAATCCGTATAATCCGATCCGAACAATCCGAATAACCCGTTATCCAATCCGATGAACGCCCCCACTTAGCACTCCTATATTGACTCAACTGATTGAGGTAGTATGATAAAAATACAAAATACTGTTTAATGCGAGTTGGTTAAATAAAAAAAGGTTGACTAAACAAACGTAATTGAGTTTAGGGGATCATGCTAAAACACACCAACTCAATTTCACCATATTTCTGTTTTTTAATATTGTCCTACGATTAAAGGTATTTGTATTTATAGGCTATTGGGATACTAGGCTGTCGATGGATTTATTGTTATTGGGCTGAGAACATACGGGCTTCAGACAAACAATTATTTTAAATCTTACAAATTATTGAAATTTCAGGCAACTTTTTAGAAAATTATTCTAAATTCACATATGGATTAACTTTTTGTTGGAATTTGACATTGGCAATGAACTTGTTGCACGGTCAATTGTATGATCTAACCAGATACTCTTGTGTAGCTATGAAGTAATTCTTATCTTTAAAAATGAGTTTTTCTTTATTTTAACTATTTGTTTTTGTGTGGCTGTTTTGCGGTGTTCTGATATTTTACCCTATTGAGATTAAGATTTGATTAGAAGTTCACATCATAGTTCGAAATAAATAGAATTATAAACAAACCTAATCTTAAACATAAGGGTAATGATAAAAAAAACTCCGAAGTGAATCATAATTTTGATTTACCTTGTTAATCGGCGGATGAAGCAAGAAGAGGTTATTTTTCCCTCCTTGGTTTGGCACCACACAACAATAAGGAGTCAATTAGGTTAAACTAGTGAGTTTACGTATATTTAAATATGATGATTGAGGGTAATATATATATATATATATATATAGGTATAGACTTGGAACTTTTATAAGTATATATCTGGTTAATTGTCTATTTGAACTGCACGAATTGAAACGGTAAGGTTTTTGTTATCGTTGGCCACAAGTTATGGTTGGGAAGTTCATCACCTAGATGTCAAGTCGGCATTCTTACACGGTGAACGTAAGGAGGAAGTGTTCGTTACTCAACCAGAAGGGTTCGTAAAGAAGGGACATGAGCAACGCGTTTATAAATTGGTCAAAGCTTTATATGGTTTACGACAAGCACCAAGGGCTTGGAATGTGAAGCTTGATTTGGCGCTAAACCAAATTGGGTTCACACGGTGTAAGAGAGAGCAAGCAGTGTATCAAAGGCTCATGGGTTAAAGACTTTTGATCATTGGAACTTATGTGGATGATCTCATTATAACTGGATCGTCGATTGAAGATATAAAGATGTTCAAGACTCAAATGGAAGCGAAGTTTGAAATGAGTGATCTTGGAAGGTTACATTATTATCTTGGCATTGAAGTAATTCAAGGTTCCAAAGGAATTGTGCTCAAGCAAGTGGGATATGGTACGAAGATACTATAGCGATTCGGAATGTGGGAATATTATCCTACACAATTCCCACTAGATCCGAGTTTGAAGTTGTCAAAGAATGATGAAGGAGAGGAAATTGATCCAACCGGGCATAGAAAGATAGTTGGGAGCTTACGGTATCTTACACACACTCGACCGAACTTGAGTTTTTCGGTCGGGATTGTGAGCCAATTCATGCAAAGACCCACGAAAGCACATGAGCAATCCGTTAAGCAAGTTCTAAGATATGTGAAGGGAAGTCTTGAACTCGGGGTCGTATATCCAAAGGGAGGTAATCGGACGTTACTTGGATATACTGATAGTAGTTATGCTATGATATGGATGATGGAAAAGGCACTACGTGGATAGTGTTTTACTATAATGATGCACCTATTACTTGGGTTTCTCCAAAACAAGGAACGGTCACATTATCATCATGCGAGGCGGAGTTCATGGCGACAACGGAAGCGGCTTGTCAAGCATTGTGGTTTAGGGGTATAATCTCAGAGGTGACAGGTGAAAAGGAAGAAAAAGTGGTTCTAAAGGTTGATAATTCATCCACAATAGAGTTGATGAAGGATCCGGTGTTCTTTGGTAAAAGCAAACACATTCACACCTGGTATCACTTCATACGAGAGTGCATTGGACGAGAGAAAATTCGAGTGGAACATATAAGCGGGGATTTACAAAGGGCGGATATTCTCACTAAAGCTTTGCCAAGGTTGAAGATCAATGAGATGAAATGACTCATTGGAGTCACAAGATTAGGGAGGTGAATATAAGATTAATCTTGTGTAGGTTTGTTAAAGGAGCAAACCTAAAGGTGTTTTTTGAGATAGTATTTACATCCTAATAGAAATCCTAGTATAAGTCAAATAGGTTTATTATTAGATAAATATTATTGTTTAGATAATTGTTATGAATCCTTGTTAAGTTAGGATTATAGGCTTATAAATAGATGGACCTTTTGTAAGTCTTTCATCATATCGGGCATGTTTGGCTAAACTTCTCCTTATCTCCTTATCTCCTTCTCCTACCTCCTTATCTCCTTAAACAAAAAGTCACAAATTCTAACTTCTAACTTATCTACTTTTTAACCCATAAAAACTTCTTTTCAACCCATTAACCAAACATTATTTTCTCCTTATCTCCTTCTTGATTAAGGAGATAAGTTATAAGGAGGTAAAATAAGGAATCCCAAACATGCCCATCATTTAATAAGAGCATATTTTGGCTTAATCAATTGTGTCTTTGGTATCAATATTCCAACAAACAATAATTTTTTAACGGCTAATTTCTCCCCCTTTTAAATACACCCTTAACAAAACACTACAAGGGGTGGGGCTTAAGTTAATAACAATAATAAATGTGTAGATGATGATCTTACGTGTTCTATGTAAATATAGTTGGGATTGGTCATGGTGAACTTTGTGTAATAGTCAGTTTTATTCGAAACTTAACCGTCATTATTATTCCAAAATCATCAAATAACAATAAAAAGTACTTTCCTTAAATTTTACTTACTACATTTTTCATCCCATTTTCAGGACTAGCTTTGTAATTAGCTTTACAAGTAAAGGATACATTTTGGAAAATGTATGGATACTTTAGAAATCTTACTAGCTTGAGTCTCCACTTATAGTCTGCATTTATCCACACCCACACATTTCCTTCATCAAGCCTTTTCTAGAAGCTCTTCAGCTGGTCTTCTTGAAATCCAGTTTGATTGGCTTCAAACCTCACAACAACCGGTTGCTCTACTTCAGAGAAAGAAACTATGGTGTTGGTGGTTGAAACGACGCTCACAGTGGGATACCTTGTAGCAACCGAGATAATTTTGTAAGGGTAGATGGGGTGGTCATCACCCCATCACTCTTCCGCTTTTGTATGTTTAAATTAGTAAAATGTTAGGAACCATAAATTAGGAAAAATTAAAAAATGAAAAATTATTGTTCAGATTAATTTGGATTATTCGGATATCCGTTCGGATTATTCGGATTTATCCGAATCCGATCCAAATTGAATTCGGATAGATTTGGATCAAATGAGGATACACCCAATTCGGATTGGATCGGATCGGATCGGATCGGATTTCGGATAGGTTTCTAAAATTTTATAATCCGTATAATTCGATCCGAACATTCCGAAAAACCCGTTATCCGATCCGATGAACACCCCTACTTAGAACTCCTAGATTGACTCAACTGATTGAGGTAGTATGATAAAAATACAAACTACTGTTTAATGCGAGCTGGTTAAATAAAAAAAGGATGACTAAACAAACGACAATGAAATTGTTGTACGGTCAATTGTATGATCTAACCAAATACTCTTGTGTAGCTGTGAAGTAATTCTTATCACTAAAAATGAGCTTTTCTTTATTTTAACTATTTGGTTTTGTGTGACTGTTTTTTGGTGTTCTAATATTTTACCCTATTGAGATTGAGATTTGATTAGAAGTTCACATCATAGTTCGAAATAAATAAAAATTATAAACAAACCTAATCTTGAACATAAGGGTAATGATAAAAAAACTCCAAAGTGAATCATAATTTTGATTTACCTTGTTAATCAGCGGATGAAGCAAGAAGAGGTTAATTTTCCCTCCTTGGTTTGGCACCACACATCAATAAGGAGTCAATTAGGTTAAACTAGTGAGTTTACGTATATTTAAATATGATGATTGAGGGTAATATATAGGGAATGGATAATATGGAAACCCTATATAATGGAAAAACCCTGAAAACCCTTTAGTGACCATTGATCAAGTTTGATCAATGGTCCATAATTATTTGAATATAATACTCATAAAGCATGTGGGCCAATCTAATAAAAAATATAATTAAGGGCATTAAGGTAATTTTAAACACGAGATTTGACACTTCTGAATCTTAGGTTTTAAAAGGTTGATTTGACACTTGTTAAGTCACCTCTCTCCTACTTTATGACACTTTTTCCATCACAAATATTAACATACTTTAGTGTTGTGATACAAAATTCTGACCTCGTGTGAGACATCGCTAACATGTGTTAACAGACATGTACTAAAAATAACAAAATAAAAGAACACATAAAATGTATATTTATTTAATAAATAATAAAAACGATCATTACAATCAATACTAAAAATGTACTAAAAACGTTTAATATAAACATAATTATTTGTGAATGACAAAAAACAAACTATCATGACAACATAAAAAAAATCTAGCTATGCTTCGTTCTTGATACCAATCTTCATCTGTAACACAAAACATCTCTTCAACTACAAAAAAGATAACACGTGTTAGTTGGGCTCTCCAAAACACTTAATGAAACATCATTGACATGTGTAATGTATTCTAAAACATATGTTTTATTGAAATAACGTATGTCATATGAACCCTAACACATGTTAGTGGGACATAATGAGACATCACTGACATATGTAATGTATTCTAAAACATATGTTTTACTGAAATAACGTATGTCATATGAACCCTAACACATGTTAGTGGGGCATATATTAACGTGTGTGAGCATACAAGACTCGGACCGCAAAAACAGGACATGTACCCTACACGAGTTCATAACAATTTCACTTGCCAAAAATTTAATAGCATGTGTTAGCATATTCTAAAACACATGTTTACTGAAAAATAACGTATGTCATTTGGACCCTAACAACTGTTAGTTGGGCATATACTAGCACGTGTTAGCATCACTAACGTGTGTGAGCATACAAGACTCGGACCACAAAAGCTAGACATGCACCCTATACGAGTACATAACAATTTCACTTGCCAAAAATTTATTAAATAGAATACAAAAAATATTTAAACACCCTAGTCACCAAAAGATTAAAAATTTAAAATCTTCATAAAAAAACATCACTTACCACAGCCACATCACCAACGCCGCCTTCTTCCAATAACCTACTCGTGAAAACGAACACTGGAACACATACACATGTTAGTCTGAATCCTCAAACACATAATGGGACAATACTAACATGTGTTAACATATACTAACATAAAACGACTACACATTTATTCATCAATCACATGCGATCTATCAACCTCATGTGCCCAATCCAATAACAATCTAACATAAACAAAATAATAATAATAAAAAAAATCAAAAAGGTTAACATAAAGTTTTTTTTTTGATTCAAGCATTTGATCGAACACTTTGTATGCAAACAAAAACTATCCCCAAAACTATTATTATTATTATTCTAACAAAACCCAAAGTCTATTGCTTTGTAATAATAAAAAAATATAAATAAAAACACATGATTCACCCATTTTTAAATCATAACAAGCAGATAACAACATTATGCTCTCATTTTTTTAAAAGCAAATACATGTAAGTAAAAGGTCTATCTAAACACCAAAACACCCAACTCCATCCCTTCACATTCTATTAATAATATTATTGTTCTTCTTCCACATTCTCCACTACCAATGTACTTACAGATCCATCTCTTGGTCTAAACAACCCTCTTTTAATTATTAAAGATAAAAAATAGTTGCAGCAGGTATGATTTCTTTGAATCTTGATTTTATGTAACTTTTTTTCAGTTTAAAAAAATCGATGAAAAAAAAGAAAGAAAACAACAGTAAATGATAGCATTTTTATCTCATGATTCCCGAGGTAATTTGATTCAGCTTCAATGCTCTGTTTCGTTTGAGAAGTTTTATCTCTTTTTCGTTTGAACAGAAGTGGAGAAGAAGTTGTTGTGATGGCGGTGGTGGTGGTTGTGGTGGTGGTGGTTCTAGAGAGAGATAGAGAGAGAGAGAGAGGGGATAGAGAGAGAATCTGATTTGAATTTGAAAGAAAAATGAAGAGAGAGAGTGAGGAAAATAATATATATAGGTAGAGAGAGAAGAGGATGGTGTAAAATGTCCAAAATAACCTTCCTAATATAATATAGATTGATGATGGGTGGGATGATGTGGCACAATATGAACCAAGTATTGGGTTTCTTGGGGTTTTTTCATTTTGTAGAGTTTTCTCTATATACTTCCACTATATATATATATATATATATATATATATATATATATATATATATATATATATATATATATACATAGGTATTGATTTGGAACTTTTATAAGTATATATCTGGTTAATTGTCTATTTTTAGTCTATTTAAACTGTACTCTAGTTGATTACTCGTGAAGGAAGTCAATTAGACACACACACACACACACTAGTTGGAGAGCCCGTGCGTTGCCGCAAGTACTTATGTTTTCTGACGCACGTTGCATGATGAGTCTCACGTAATTTACTTTTAATACCAAATTGCTAGGACAACTAATATATTAATTCACAAAGGCTACTCTAGTAGGGTGCCAGTGTGATGCGCTGGGATACACAACTTAGGTTGGTGATTTACAGAGGTTCACATGGGTCAATATAATTAGAGTGTTCGCGATGCGTTGGGTATCATCAGGCTCTATTGAAGAACACATCCTATGTAGCATTTTTTTTAACGGCCAACAAAACACCATTTTATTAAACCACCAAAAAAGGCTAGCCAGAGGCTAGCAATACAGCCAACAAAAAAAATACATACCATCAAAACGCATGAAACTATATACAAATATATCTAGACCCAAGTCAAAAACCTCCCATTGACTCACCAAAGTCCCCTGTTTACTTCCACCCCATTTGAGGGTTGCATCAAAACAAAAACCAAAACGAACAGACCACCATAAACCATGTGACAACTCTTTTTGAACCATCCACCTTTTTTATTAAAACCATATGCCAACTCTAGCGATCCATTTTTATGAGACCCTTTTTGAAATTCAAGCTGTTCCTTTCCCATGTGTGATATATTGAAACCATTAAAGCATTGATTGTGTGACCCTTTCCGAAACCATTTTTCGCTGCAGACTATTTGCATCCAATTCATGATATATTGGAACCAAAACAACAAAAACGGCGGGCTGCACCTACCGAAGATCCTTTACACTGCAGTCCGCAGCATACCCATAGAGATTTATGGGAGCTGTACTATAAGTCGTCTGCGCTCCTTTATGTGATATGCTGGAACAATAAAAAACTTATATTGGCAGCACCTTCCATAAGCCTTTACCCTGAAGTGCACAACCTACCCTTTTCGAGTCCTAGGAGTTGTACTTTAATTCGTCGTCGTTCCTACCTATATGCCCACAAAATCATATAAATCTGCGCAAAATCCCATCCTCCGAGCTACATAATAAAGCTACGCTTTTACCGTTGCTCTGCGATTTGACTACTGCACTAAAAGTCTTCACAAAACCTTGAATCACCTTGAATCAAACTGCAGAAAAATAACCCCCCCAGGAAACGAAAAACAACACGAAAAGAAATTGAAAGAGCAAAACGACTGTGTAACATGCATAGTGAAAAATTAAGAAACTTGAAATGGCTATACACTCTTTTTTTCCCATCATGCTTCAATATGCAAGTATCAATGATGACTGGACATTGGCCTCTTTTACACAGTGTCTCACTCATTAGCCTGAATGTTAACAATGTATGAAATATGAGTTAATAGCCAAAATCGTCCATGAGGTTTGGTCATTTTGCCACTTCAGTCCAAAACCGAAACCTTTTACATCTGGGTCCTTCAGTTTTATTTTTCTTGCCAAATTCATCCCTGACAACGTTTAAGTTGTGGACTGAAGTGGCAAAAGTGACAAAACCTCAGGGACGAATTTAGCAAAACCCAAACCTTTTTTGGGACGAATTTGGCAGAAAATAAAAATAAAACTGAGGACCCAGATGTAAAAGGTTTAGGTTTTGGACTGAAGTGGCAAAAGTGACCAAACCTCAGGGACGATTTTGGCTATTAACTCTAACATAAAAGTGGGGTCCAGCTAGTAATTAGAAGAAATACCGATTAAAAATAGAAAATGAGAAAGCGATGGTTCAATCATAAGCTTTTTTAAACAAGAGTTTTTTTGGTTCAGTTTTAGTTACACGCATCTACAAAACTGAACCGATCAGTTATTGTAACTTAAAGAAGCCAAACGCAACAGAATCGAACCTCCAGATAACGTACCCGTTTTCAACACATCAACCATTTACAACTATGCATTATTGACATTCATGCTTGTGCTTATGTAACTTCCCTTATCTAGATTTCAATTGTTTACATATCAGATATCACTACAGTGCATATGCACCTGTTCTGATAGAAACAGCAGTGCTTTGCATTTTCTTTTCATCTTGTGGGATAGGTGATGAGTCCAAACAAGTGTATGCTCATTATTACCATGGTTACAAGTTTATAAATGTACTTATGATAAATTGATAATAGAGTTTGAATCATTGTCCCAACTACTTTTTTATACTTGAATGATTCATGAATTAACAAAAACTACAATGCTGGGAAATTAGGCTCAATAATGTAATAATCTTGTGTCCAAATCATTTACTTTTAGACGAAATCTGCATTGAACCTGGGCCGTAAAGCCGATCATGAAAATAAGTGCCCAGTGTGGTAACCAAACCACTTTATAACATTAAACATTAGACGATAAGCAATACGACGTGTTTTGAATGGGGTTGGTTAAACTTATAATCCGGAAAACCAAAAAAGTACAAAAAGAATAGAAGACGTAAAAAATAATAGCAGAAGAATGTGACTACCTGGTAAAAGCTGGTCCAGGTATGTATCGTGATAATTCACCACTTTGCTTGGCACACATATTTTACATGTATTAGATTTTGTTTATTCCCCAAATAGTACATGTACTTATCAATATAGCTCATAGGGTAATATGGTGCGAAAAACTTCAGAAAGAAAAACAAGACTAATAGGAAGAATAAATATGATAGTAATACTAATAATCATAATAATGACAATGAAAACAAGAATTATAGCTAAAGAAAAGAGTAATAAACAAAAAATAATATGCCTTCCACTTAAATCTATCATCTAGCATGCTTCTTTGTGCTTGAGTCAGCTTCCCAACAGGACCAAATGAATGTGCTTGGGCCTATGGCATGAACATATTTGATCTTGAAGCCTGGAGAAAGACTAACATAAGTGAGAATTACCATTACTGGCTTGAAAATGTAAGTTATTTAACATGAAAACACACAGTAACACACTACACAACACACACACACAATATTTTTGACTATCTGTTTATTCTGATGCAGAACTTGAAATCAAATCTGAGTTTGTGGCAGCTAGGAACTTTGCCTCCTGGTTTGATAGCTTTTCACAGTCATGTGCATGTTATCGACCCGTTTTGGCATATGTTGGGGCTTGGGTACCAGGAGAATACAAGTGCAGCAGATGTTGAACTAGTTGCAGTTATTCATTTTAACGGTCGAGCAAAACCGTGGTTAGATATAGCGTTTCCAAAGCTCAGGAAACTACGGACAAAGTATGTCAATTATTCAAATAAGTTTATGAAGTCATGCCACATTACAGTAGCTTAGAAAGGATACAACAATCATAGTATCACACTGCATTTTTTTTTTTTTTGGTATATTGGCATATTGCCATTGCCATATGTATATCATTATCCATAAGGTTTTGTATGTTTTGTATATCCATAAAATTCTTTGATGGACTCTTTGTCATTCTTGAATTGTTTCTGACAACACGGAAATAATAGGTTTTTAGTTGTCATATCTAACTCAATAAACATGTCACATTCAGGTTGACATGTGTAACCAATTTAATTAAACAGCATAACCCATCAACCCGTTTTAAAGTAGAATAACTTTTTTTTTTTGACAAAGTTAACCCATGTATTACAACCTGGCAACCCATTGAACACGCTCAAAACATCATTACAACTCGTGTGACTCGTTACATAAATGGGTTAAAAGATTGGTGTTCGAGTATCATGATTGTTAAATTTGTCCGGGTTAGGATAGATGGCTTTGATACAAATATATGGGTCATGTTTGGGTTCATAAATTCAATCGGCTAACCTGGCGCAACTGCTACCCCTAGTGAAACTCAAAACACTATCTACAGTTTCTCCAATTATTCGATGACTAAAGACCATATGTTCAACCAAATATTGACAACAACTATGCTGGGATTCCATCTTTATTGGCCACTTCAGTAAGTGCAGAATCGGGTATCAGTGTTAATCCATTAGCATCTAAGGGCAGACTTCTAATGGGCATATAATCTAACCGTTGGAGTGCAAGTTGTGAAAGAAACTCTAATCAATCATGGCATGATGATGTTCGTAATGAAAAAGCTAAAAATTAAACAAAAATGTTGCACAAGACAAATCATGAAATGTTGACACCAAAAGAAACTAACAAAAATCACACACATTAACAAATGGTTTAACTTCATACACACGCCACAAGTATAACATGGATAGTGTAATACCAAATTTGAACATTGTTACACAAAGCTAATAGAGTTATAGATTATAAGACCAATGACAAACAGATTGCACTTGGTGTTGGGCAGCAATAGCAGCAGCAGCTTAAGCAGCAGGCATTGCAGGTGGAGCCGTGGAGGAGCCATGAAAGTAGGGTGTGGGTTCATTGAGTTTAGTTGTTTCTCAAGCTTCTCTTTCTCCATCTTCAATCTTTGTTTCTCATCACGGAGTTCATTTTTCTCAGCCTAGAACAAGTCAAGATCAAAAGCAACATGAAAACAAACATGAATTCTTGGGTTTCTCCGTAATGGGTCACATTTATACGGTTCGGTTCCGGTTCTTATATTTATCACTAAACGGTTCCGGTTCGGGTCGGTTCGGCTCGGTTCTGATTTCTGAACCGTTGTCATCACTGTTTGAATTTGATGTGTTGATTGATGGTTTTTAAATATGAACGGTTTGGAGGGAAAGAGGGTAGGAAGTTTTAGAGGGAATTTTGTAAGTTAGTTATGAATGAAACTAAACATACATTCACACATATAACATTACATCGGTCCCTATATATATACAATGAACGGTTGTATCTAAACCGTTGTGACCTTTCCTAACTACAATAACCGTTGGTCAAACATGTGACATACCGGTCAAATTATTAAGTTCTTAGACTTAGGATATCTAACTATTATTATTTCTAACATATGTACAATAATATACTAACACAAGTTTATTTAAATCAAGATTATATACTCTAACATTCTCGCCCCTAATCTTGATTTAATAAGAGCTTGATTCTTCACTTGACGATGTTCGGGATCTCTTCTTTGGTGGGAGGTCTTGATCTTTCCATTCGGCGTTTCTCCTTCCTTGATCATAAGCGTCCTCTTCATCAACTTGAACTACCATTTCTCTTCCTTTGTATTTTAAATGATACCATTCCATCATCTCTAGGTATCGGATATAGACTTGCCTTAGGGTTGTTGCAATCTCGTCTTTTGTCACTATACTTGGTAGCCCTCTCCCGTATCCCATTGACATGGCAATCACTGCCCAACTGTCATCGTTCGTCACTTTGTTATACCCTCCGAAAACTTGAACCTTTGTATAAAGATCTAACAAGTTTATTGGATAGCCGTATCCATCTCTAGGGGGCATTGGTGCCTTGTTCTTGATTTTTAGAAAGTCTTGCATGAACCACTCGATGGTTCTTTCGAATTCCAATTCGAATTTCCGTTTGTATCTCTCAACCGTTGTAGTGATATGGATTAAATCCATGAACACAACACAATCATTCAGTCTTGTGCCTTGGGTTGGATACAAAATGGGTCCTTGTTCCATGAAGCTTTCGGCTTTATCTTTGTTGATTGAAAACTGTTCGAAGTTCTTAAATACCGAAGCCCTTTCCTTGTCTAAATCAGTAAGACTTTCCTTTAAACCGGTTCCATGTGATTCTCGTGCCTTGTTTCTGATTTGCGCCTCATGTGCGCTTCCTGCACTTCCGGTTTCTTTTTTCTGCACCACGTTGTTTCTCTCGGGACATTTGAAAGTAAAGTGATCATCACCATCACACAATCGGCATGTAATAATCTTTCTTGTCTTTTGTATAATCGGCCTCCTTATATAACACACGTCCCCTTCAAATTCAATCTCTAGGCCTTCGGATGTTAATCTTTCTATACTTAAGACATTTCTTCTTAGAGTGGGTATGTAAAACACAGATTTTATTTTGTGAATCTGGTTTCCACTCGTGATGATCACCGTCCCTTTTCCTCTAAAATATTCCTTCCTATAACCGGATGGACACCCTTCTATGCCAAATGATTTGCTAAACAAAGTGTATTGATTTTTGTCACCGCATCCGTGTTCCTTACGGGTTAAACTTGCAAACCATATGTCGTCCCATCCTTTCTCATCGGTTCCCTTCACCATAAATTCCGTTTTCCCCATCTTTCTTGGACATTCTCTTCTAAAGTGAAACGGTTGTTTACACTTACTGCAACACATTGTTGGTGGGTGTTCGGGGACATCCTTCTTGTACTTCGTTTGCCTATTAAATTCCTTTTGGGCTTTAACCACTTTATCTTCTCTGGTCTTGGATGAAGATCCTATGTTGAATTTCGAAAACTTGATGTTGGGAGGATACTCACAATCCTCGTCTTCCATTGGTGCCTTCTCGGCCCTTTTCTTGTGATCGGCATGATCACACAACATACTACTAGGGACTAACGGCCACTCGTCTTTTCTCCCTATAGTTCCAACATCTTCGGAGTTTTGATCAACATCAAATATGCCACAGGTTTTGGATCTTGGCTCTGATGCCATGTTTGAATTCGATGTGTTGATTGATGGTTTTTAAATATGAACGGTTTGGAGGGAAAGAGGGTAGGAAGTTTTAGAGGGAATTTTGTAAGTTAGTTATGAATGAAACTAAACATACATGCACACATATAACATTACATCGGTCCCTATATATATACAATGAAAGGTTGTATCTAAACCGTTGTGACCTTTCCTAACTACAATAACCGTTGGTCAAACATGTGACATACCGGTCAAATTATTAAGTTCTTAGACTTAGGATATCTAACTATTATTATTTCTAACATATGTACAATAATATACTAACACAAGTTTATTTAAATCAAGATTATATACTCTAACAATCACCTTACAATAAAAAGCTAACCAGACACCAAACAATGAGATAAAATATAACCAAAGTCAAACCAGTTCATAAGCATATGAGTTGACTTGCCACCTCTTTAATTTTAACATAATAACTAATAATAAGTTATTTCTTTGATGAAGAGGAACAAAAACATATAAAGTAGATTTACATTGTGATAGTGCAAGTGATTCTGATGACCACCAACTTCAGCGTCCCCCTATGAATGTTACTCTCAGGCATTGTTTTTGTTATAGACTGACAAGGAAAACAAGACCAATGAGAAAATAATCAGTAATACAGAAATAAAACGTTTGAATCAAAAGGCTAATATATAACACAATATTTAGGAAAAATGACACAATAATGAAAATAAGAAAAAGACACAATGCTATATAAAAGACACAATTATTAAACACAAATTCTAAAAACTACAAGCTAAAGATTCAAAAAAGCAAAATAAAAAAAACTAAGATCGTAGGGTTCGATCTGAGAAGGTTACAATGCCGATTTAAAGAGTTAAATCAGAATTCATTTGATATCCTTCCTAGGAATTCCTATTTTTGTTTCAGTGTATACTAGGTTAGAGACCTGTGTGTCACACGGTTCATCCACAAGTAAAATGAAAAAAAATATCAATATTGTAGTACAGTAATACACAAGGCTCCCAAAAAGGTAAGTAGAACTAAAAAGGCAAACAGACGCACACAATATAAAAGAAAAACATCTTACTTAACATTCTTAATACAAGATGCTCCCAAACGATAACTTAAAGAACATTCTAGATATTACTTGCCAAAACAGCAACTGGCGTCTCAACAAAGAGAAGGGTCTTTTCATCTTTCACCTTACGCTCATGGTGCTTCCGGCCCCAGTGGCGAAGCTTGGTTCTCGAATCGGTAGAGGTCGGACTCAATTTTTTTCAATCGGTAGTGGCCGGAAGATCAAATCGGTGGGGGCCGGAATCAACTTGGACTCCATTTACCTACGAAAAATTGTAAAATTCCATCACTGCGTCAAAAAATGGTGGGGCCGGAGCACCCTCGGCCCCCAAGAAGCTGCGCCCCTGATTGGCCATGAGCATTGTCCTAATTGAACATGTACGCCTGCATGTAACAAAAATAACCAAAGAACTATTGACATTTAGTGGCCGTTTGGCAACTTCTGAATGGTTAAATGCTAACCCAGTAAGAGGTCTGAATGGTTAAGAGGTTATGAATGGTTAAGTGTTGAATCAGTAAGGGGTTTTTTGGTTGGACATTTGAATGGTTCAAAGACCCAACCCCTATAAAATCCTCCCCCCTTCTTTCCTGCTCACACACACAAACACCCATACTCTCTCTCACACATACACACACATACACTGCTATGAAGAACCGGAGATCCCCCGCCGCCACAGACGGCGGAGCTCCGGCCACCTACACCCAAACAACCCCACTCTTATCTTCACTAACACACACACACACACACACACACACACACACACACACACACACACTCTCACACCCTACACAACCTGTCAACATAAGAGAAAGAATCGGGAGAGAAAGAAGAAAGAGAGAGGGGAATGACGAGAGAGAGAATCGAAGATGGTGGTGGTGGTAACCTCGGTCGACGCAGCAGCAGGGGAGAGGAGATGGGGAGGAGAGAGGAGGGAGGGAGGAAGGTGGCTGGTGGAGAGGAGGAGCAGAGGATGGTAGGTCAGAGGTCGAGTAGCAGCAGCCCTCGCGTCTGAATCAGTTAGACTTGTCTCCAACGCTGAGTGGGTAAGAGGCCTATTCAGACTATTTTTTCGTTCAAACGACTCCAGCCAAACGCTCAGACGGCTACCCAGTAAGAGGCATTAAGACTCAACCAAACAGCCCCTTAATAGATCTTGAGTATTATTTTGGGCCCTAGTATACTCAATTAAATCAAGCTAAGACATTCATTTTTACAAAAATACTATAACTATATTGATGTGAATAGAACTTTTAACCCATTTAAGTTTTCTTGAAATACAATTTTGGGCGACTTTTGTTCTACCGTTTGGAAGTCTTTTGACCCATTTGACCCGGTTAGATCAAGTATAACCTAACCCATTCATAAGTAGACTGATGAAATTGCTACCTCTAGTCAACGTCTAACATATTTAATAAGTTGATAAAGTAAACTCAAATTTTTCATTAACACAATTAAAGAAATGTATAATGAAAAATATGTAGTTTAGATTATTTAAGACTTGACCTCAACTCTGTTAGGGCAGCCACAAAATCAGTCAGCATGAGAGTTGGAGCTTTGATGAATGTCCCAAGTATTGTTACAACCTAAAACCAACAACCCCTACATAAAAAGCATCACTTAACTTACTGTCATGAATCAACATTTCAGTGGATTTTGTGGTCAAACGCCCATGTAGGCACGTAGTTCCGACCAAATGGCACATCTACCGGCCTTCTTAGAGGGGTTCCAATGGCTAAATCCACCATTGCTAACACACAGAAACACACCTAGTCCAGATGTCCTCATCTCCATTCCTGAATCCGATGCATTGTTCTTGTTTTACTAAAAAATGGAAGCTTGTAAGTTGAAAGTATTAATAAAAAAGTTGGAAGCGTAAACTAAGAAGGTACCTTCAAAGATTTGAGTGATGAATCCAGCTACCAGGAGGGGTGTGGATAAATGAAGGCTGAGGGTGTTTCTATATTTGTTATTAGATATGGTGATTATAGCACACATGACAAGTTGACAACTATATTTAAACATACAGGAAGCTACAATATAAATCCAGCTACGTGGATCAGAAACTCTATTTATGGGATTAGTTTTTTTATTGATATGCATATATGCACACACAATACTCAGTTGATATGAATTTTTATATGTATATTGATAACTAGCTTTTATCTCGGGAATGTCCCGGGGTTGAAATATCTAATATAACATAATAAAATATCTAATATGACACCATAATTAATGATTTGCCAATACATGATTATTATTTATTTTAAACAAATTTCTACCATAAGTTATCATATTCAAATATAAAAAAAAAGGAATCTTTGTCTATGAAGTTATGTTTATCGTTTGTGATTTATTAGTAGAGTAAAATATATTTGAAAACAAAACCCCACAAAAATAGTTGTTTTTTTTCTCCGTTTTTTATATGGCACTATGGTACTCGTTGGAAAGATAATAAAACGCTCGTTAATTTGGTGTAATTTTTTTCTTTAAAAAATCTCGTATATAAAAGATATTAACGTTTAAAAGTTATGGGAGGAAACATTAGAGAGAAAATTTAATTTTGTTTTTAAATTCTTATATTTTCCTAAAATAATTATAATATATATAGATTTATTAAAAAAACTCAAAAATTAAAAAATCCTACATGATGCCACATTGCACATTTAAGGAGGGGTTGAGGCCTCCATTGAATGACACATCATCAAAGTTCAATTCTTTTATTATAAGTTATAGATTATAAATTATAGATTATAGATAGGTTCTTGGCTTGTTAAATATTATCTTGAAATAGTTTCTTGCCATATTGAGTCGAATTTTCTTACTTTCAAGTCGCTTTAAAACAATATAAACTCAACTTATTTACACAAAATATAAAGTCCGCAAAATATATATTTTATTAGCCCACACATGCTACTTCAAAGAATGTAATATAAGACAATAAAAAGCAAGTAACAATGTAAAATTCCTCACAATTCAATCATTTGTTTCATTTTGGGCATCAAATTCCTCACAATTCAATCATTTGTTTTATTTTGGGCATCTGGTTACTTTTTACAACTTTCAGTTTACATGGTAACGTAATTCAATTAGGGAAGCACAAAAACATTATACAAAGATGCATACATGTACTTGAATTCATGTTGCCATTACTTTTGATCAAAGGGCTACGAAGGACACTAAATATATTACATGATACAAATATTTCTTATTATCAAATGTTTTACTTTCATATAAAAACGATCAAAATTTAGTCAAGTGTTTATACTTTCCTAAATTGTTTTAATAATAGTGCTTGTGATACGAACCCAATGCTGGGAAAGGGTCACACTGGATTGGGCCAGGCCCATTTAAAGCAGAATGGAGGGAAATTAGAAGGTGGAAAAGCAGATGGAAGGGAACTTATAGGGCTGCAAATGAACCGAATGAACATGAACAAAGCCTTGTTCGTGTTCGTTTGTTAAGAAAATTATGTGTTCACGAACAATTTATGAACACTTACCGAACAAAACTTTCTGTTCGTGTTCGTTTGTTAACGAAACACTCATGTTTGTGTTCGTTTGTTAATTTTGTTCACGAACGCACACAAACACAAATGAGCATTAATGAACACAAACAAATGTTCATAAACACAAACGAACACAAAGAAATGTTCTTTAACGGTAATAAACACAAATGGACATATATTAACTTTTGAATAAGATCTAGACTCACCAAAAATATAACCTAGTTATAATAACATACTTAGTACTTAACATAACATTGGTATAAATAATAAACCAGTGTCTAAAAAAACAAAGCTCGCATCTTAAACTTTAAATCTACATTAGTAGGGTTTATTAGTCTCATATAGCCATATATTTAAAACTGACACTAAATTACTTGTTTATTTCGTAAAATAATAAAAAGATAGAATGTCAAACACAATATAAAAATTAAAAACCCTATTAAACTATCCAACACAAACGAACACGTTACCGAACGTTCACGAACGTAAACGAACGAACGCGGCATCTGTTCATGTTCGTTCGTTTAACTAAACGAATGAAATTTTTTGTTTGTGTTCGTTCATTTATTAAACGAACGAACGCAAACGAACTTTCCGCCGAACAGTTCATGAACTGTTCACTTAAAGTTCAGTTCGTTTGCAGCCATAGGAACTTAAATCGAAGGAAAACAAAGGGAGGGAAGTTACCGGAAATAGTAGGAGATGAGGAGTAACCCACGATGTTACAACTGCCCCACCTCAACTCTAGTATAAGTATTTGTTTTTGTATTATGTTTTGAGCAGTGTTTTAATTATCTATAATTAGGGTTGTATACCTTGTATTGGAGATCACCCTTCTCGAACAGGGCACTATCTGTACTCTTTTTTTTTAATTTCAATCAAGCCTTTTTCAAGTTTCTATCATTGGTTCCATTGTCGGGAAACACTCAAGTCTTTGTATTCCTAAATTCAAACTTCAAATCCCATCTTCACAGTCAATTTCTGAAAGGCTCCTCAAACACGAAACAATTCAGACCCAAACACTTCAAACCCAGATCAAGTGGCTGCACAACTAGCCGCCATTGCCTCATCTATGGAATCCCTGCAACAAGAAGTGGCATCTCTCATAACGCAAGGCCAAAAAGAAGGAGAAACAACACAATACTTTCAATCGATTCGAGGATGAAGACTCTTCTGGCAGCAACAATCGCCATTTCCAGCCATATAACAAGATTGATTTTCCAAATTACAGTGATGGCGACCCAAGAGGGTGGGTTCTGAAAGCTGAGAAGTACTTTCGATACTACAATATTCCAGAAGACGAAAAGGTTGATGTTGCAGCAATGCATCTGGAGGGTGACGCTTTGGATTTCTACTCGTGGGTCTCCCCCAATCAAGCTATTGAATTATGGGATGAGTTAGTTTGAGCCCTACAAAAGAATTTCGGACCTGCAGAGTTCCAAAACCACGGTATAGGAATACCGGCATGAGTTTGCCAAACGCTCGTCTCGAGTGGCTAATTGGCCCGAGCACTGCCTCTTAGGGGTGTTTCTGAACGACCTCAAGGATGATCTCAAAGCCGGTGTCCGAATTCACAAACCAAGGACTGTTTACAAAGCTATGAGTATAGCTCTTGAGTTCGAATCCAAAGTTAGCCATACGAAGTCCGGAAAAACCTACTCTTCCTCTTCAGCCAAACCAAAGCAGACATTAGCAACCTCTAATACTCTGGTCCCGGTTGCTGCAGCCCTGAAACCAACAGAAAATTGCCTATCTGACGTAGAGAAACAAGGTCAGTATCTTTGGGGGAAATGCTTTCGATGTGGGGATAAGTATGGTCCTGGACACCGTTGTAAAACAAGAACTTTCAAGCTTGTTGAGATAGCTGATGAGGAAGAAGCAGCAGCAGAGAACAAACAGGATTGAATGGATGAAGTAGCTAAAATCAGCCTTCATGCACTTTTGGTCAATCATCTATAATCACCATGAAAAATGCAAGGCATTTTAGGCATGAATGAAGTATTAATTCTGATTAATAGTGGGTCCACACACAACTTTATTTCAGATAAATTGGTTAGTAATCTGAAGCTGATCACCCAATTTATTTCTCCTTTCGGTGTCCAAATCGGGAATGGTGATATTCTCCGATGCAATCAGATTTGCAAAAGCCTATTGCTGCAACTTTTAGACATAAAGATATCCCAAGATTTCTACCCGTTTGCCTTAGGAGGAGCTGATGTGGTACTCGGTATTCAATGGTTAGCAACGCTTAACACGGTTCAAGAAAATTGGAAAATGATGTTTTTGAAGTTCACCATCAATGGCAAGGAACACAAGCTACAGGGAATGTCACCGAATTCAGCCACCTCACTATTGATGTCACACCACGCCAATGGCGGAAACACGTGGCGCGACGCTCGAAAGCATATCAAAGTCAAGATTAACACAAACTATGTTTAATTAGAAAAGATCATTATATTAAGATGTCGGGAAGGAGTACCTGGTTTCAAACATTACTTAAAACCACAAACATTAAGTTTTAAAGTGGGGTGTTTCCGTTTATGTCCCAACCCGAAGGTAACAATAGATGAAACCCCCAACCATTGTCCGACATCCCAAATTCCACCGTACTAGCCGCATACCTGTTCAGCACTTAGTTACCTGAAAGATATGTTTAAAAAGACGTCAATATATAAAATATTGGTGAGTTCACAGGTTTTAGTTTCGTAAATACGACATTTTTACATCCTGTGCAAATCCAGCACATTTTTACATCCTGTGCAAATCCAGCACATTTGTATATCCTGTGCAAATCCAGCACATTTTTATATCCTGTGCAAATCCAGCACATTTGTGGCCTTTGTATGGAGTAGCTAGCTCCTACAAATTATGATGATGAGCAATCCCCTGAGTCCCATAACCAAACCAAGACTAATAAATATGCCCCGCTCCAAGTCGTTTCTCGGAACCCAACGACTTAAGTTCAGAATACGTGCACCCCAGGCATACGCCGATGCATAATCGACGCTATCGATTAGGGGTGGGCCTTGTCAGGCACCAATAGTACTATCCAAATATTCCTTCAGTTTCATTTACCTGAATTAATGGTTACAGTAGCGAGGACCCAACCCCGAGTGGCGACCAAAAACTCAAGTACTCATCATGCCACTTACCACATTTTAACCTTTGAAAACATTTCAATATGTGATAACTTTTGACAAACATATCTTTCCCCCAGTTAAAACAGTAAAATGGGGCCGTGAAACTCACCTTGATTTCCTTGCTTAGCTAGAAAACAAAGCCCGAAGCTTTGACCGACTTCCTTGTGCCCTAATTACCAATAAAGGACACCTTAAAGTCTATTGCATATAAGCCTAGCTTAATTTCCGGTTAAAAGATAGTTTATTCGACTATCTAGACTCGTGTGTACTAACCCGAGTCTCAAGCGTTTAACTCGCCGAACCGATCGTGACTTATATTGATTTGTTTAACACACGACATAGCACCCAAGTTGCGCACCTGTTACTATTCGCGTGTAAACTATGTTGGACTACTACTACGAAACGTATAACTCACCGCGAGTCATAGCTCATCTTCGGATAATATACCTTAGGGAAATACAATATAGTTATCAAATCCGTTAAATAACATTTGTAATTCTTTCCCAAAATCCGAGTTATTTTAAGGGTTTCAAAACATAAGTTTTCATATAATCTTTTTCTCAAATAAGCCGAGCATTTATGTATTTCATGCTCGTATATTTAACAATGTCTTGGTTCCCTAAAACCATTGAAGTTGACATAATTGACGCTTGACAAATATTATGTATTTGTTTTGGAAATATTGCTCGACGTTTATCTTTATCATTGTAAATAACCATTTGTCGAAAACGTCGCGACTTTGGGCAAAATCCTTTGTCTAAAACACTTGGAATATTTACTTACAAAATTGCGCCACAACACTATCACTTTCGTTGCGCTTAGGATTTTATAAAAATTTTGGCAGAGTTTCCTCCGTTTTCGTACCAACCCGACAACACAAGTTGTCTACAATTTTTCCCAAAACCAACTTCTAAAACACAAGACAACAATTTCATTTATCCGCATTTCCATTTCACGAGACTTCATAGGTTTCGACAATGATATAAATTATACTTGTTTATATAAGCGTACATACGTATATTTTTATATACATACATATAGTCCAACAACTTTAGTCCGATATTCAATAACACAAAGTCACGCATTTATTTACAATTATCAAATACTCCGATTATACTTATCGCTTATTAGTCATATCGGTTCGTTAGCGAGTTAGTCGTTTATATTTATATATTTTAGAAATATATATGTGTAAATAATAATACAACGAAATAATCACGAGTTAGTTATACCGAAATGCTTGACCGAAGCTGACTGAGTTGATCGGGTCTTGACCGAACCCGAAATCTGACCCGTTGACCATCAGTTGACCGGGTTGACCAGATCTGAACTTGACCCGCGACTAGAAAACGTGACTCGAGACAAACCAGATCTGACTCGAAACGCCCGGATCTGACCCGAAACGCCCGGATCTGATCCGAAACGCCCGGATCTGACCCGAACACGCCAAACTCAACTCGAACAACAAATCTGACCCGAGACAACCTGTTTTCGTGGCCTAAAACCTGATCCGGACCCTCGATCCTGCCAGATCTGGAACAACCGCCACCTACATGTAACCACCTTCGAACCACCACACCTGACCCGAAACCACCTCGAACCACCACACCTGACCCGAAACCACCTCGAACCACCACACCTGCCGACGTCATCACCGCTTCAGCCAACACTCCCAGCGTCATCTCCACCACAGCCATGACCATCACCTGTCACAACTGTTGTTACCCCTACAACCACCCTAACCACAACCGAACACCACCATCTCAGCTCAAACCTAACTGTCAACCACATCTAGCCACCACCAGATCTGTAGCAACCCTTAATCCAACCCGATTTTACACCAAGAACCACCACAATCGGACCACCACATCTACCATACTCTAAATCTGACACAACACCTCGTTTTTGTTGTTGTTTATGCCCGTTTTCAGGGTCTAAAACCACCGCACAGCCACCACCATGGGTGGTGGCGGCCGATCTTTGGTGTGGTGAGGAGGAAGGGAGCTTGTGGGTTCTTGTATGTGTAGAGAGAGAGAGGTCCAGATTTTAGAGAGAGAGTAGAGAGAGAGAGGGTAGCGGCTGGTGAAATGAAGAGGAAGAGGAGAAAGAGAGTATTTATAGCTAGGGTTTGTTGGTAGGTGGGTGTATACCGCGTATCGAACCCGTATTAACATAAATCGGCTCGGTTTTATTTTAGGCTCGATAACTACTTGCAAAAATTAGCCGGTTTTGTTCAAAATCATAAATAACACTAAACCGGGCAATTTAATTATCATATTCGTCACCCGACGCGTGAAATCAAAACACGCGTTAAAATCGCGTTAATCTATTCGATCGTGCTATCCTTCATTTAGACGACCTGTTTACTTTCGAAACTTAATAAATGAAATTATTTATAATAAATAATTATTCCGTAAGTTCGATAACGGTTAAAACCACGCATCTTGACGTCCGATTCCCACGTCAGTTCCTATCCGCGTTATCCAAAACGCTGCGTTTTAGACCGTTTTTCGCGCCGATTTCACCTCTGATCGCATCGATAGTAAATACGTGTTGTATTTACATAGAATAAGTTTATGTTATTCTAGTTTGACGGATTTTTACTGATGTCAGTTCGTTAACGTTAATTAAGCGAAGTCTTTCTTCAAAGGCATCAAGGCTTCTATGAACTTCGAGAAGGACATCTTACGACTCGTAACGGCTCATTATATCTTAATTAACCTTAAACCATGTTAATTACTTCGAAAGTACGATTAAGGTTACGTTAATCGTTGTACGGAATTTGCCGGTTGTCACATTCTCCCCCCGTTAAGAGAATTCCGTCCCGGAATTCAGTTCAAGTAATCCGATACATTAGTATCCTTGAACAGGGCGGGATGTTTGCAACTCACGCGATCTCCTCTTTTCTACGTGAACCCAAGTCCACGCTTAGCGTTCTAACAAACACAATGTCATGAGCTGGCTACGACCGAGCTCTTGAATTTCGCAATCCGGCACATATATCGGTTTTCCCAAAATAGTAGAGCTTCGCGTCAACCTGAATTCTGTCGGTCGAGGAATTGACAATGCTTCCTCATGCCAGACTTGTGGGATTCATCAAGAGTCCCACTAAGCTCTTGCGATAGTTTGAGCTTGTTCGTTGCGAGACCAATTTTAACCGATATCTCCGAGTCACTGGAGTACTAAGCGAAGTCACTCCATTACAGTTTTCGTGCTTAACAACACCCCTTCAGAGTAAAACACTCAGCAAAGTCCTATACTGATTCGAAGTTCCTAAGGCTAACGCCTTGTTACTACAACTTCCCGATCGGTTTGGCCACTTATTCAAGCAGATTTGAATCTACCAGATTTGTTGGTCATCTCTCGAACAACCCAAGCCAGATCATGTGTATATCTCCATCTGCCATTCAATGTACTGGAGACGTACACGTTTGCCCTCCAGAGGAGTTCGAGCAGTACACCCCGAACACTAGGGTGATAATTCCTATCACATAGGAAATTTTTGGCGATGAAGCACACGAATTTGACTTGCGACACACATCAATCGTATCACCCGGGACACTTCCGCTAAGGACATTCAATTCGTTCGTTCGAGAATAATAAGCCATACTCATTTCAAAATGAGTATCCCAAACTTGCGTTCAAGGTTCGGCGAACCCTGACGTAGGATGCCTACTAAAATTTGATACTATAAAAGTTGGCATCTAGTGTCTATCCATGACTTCCAAGAGTATAGGTGACTATCCATATGCCTCATGCTGTAACTACAAACGAGCCGGGGATGAGAAGGTTCTAAACAGCGATCAATCATCACCTGTGTCACATCACAGCCACAGGATGCCTCAGGCGACATGATAACTGGATTCGCTCATCCAAAACTCACTAAACGAGTGATCTTACCGAATCGCAGAACGGTTGACATTCTCGAGGGCACTCAAGGTTGTTTGTAGCAACGGATGGTATTCCTGTGTCCTCACACGGACTGGATCCACTATGTACTTACAACCTTTCGCATGAGTGAACGTGGTTAGTGGTACTAGGGCGCAAGTATGGACTAATGGAGGTTGAAAGTTTTTGCGTCACTTTCACCCCTCAACTCCCCAACAGTAAGCAATGTATACCCGAAACATGGGTCGTACCATTCCACAATACGCGAGAATTTAAGCCGACTTAAACGCAATTGACTAAAGGCTCACATCTCCTCATCACACTGGTCAACACAGAATGATGTATACGAATCCTCATGATATGGTTGCCGTAACAATCATGGGATAGGGTTTCGACAACATCTCGTCACGGTCTCCACCGAAACGGTGTACAGAACACCGGTAACTACCCAAAACGAGGGTATCCAGTACTTGTTCTGTTATATGCGCCTCACGGGCACTGGTGTCCTATCGGTATTAGCAACCTAGTAAGTCAATTCTAAATAATACATGCCACTCGCCCTCGAATTGACTATCAGATTCTATGCAGAGATCTGAGTGAAAAAGTCCTGAAACCGGAACCCTCACTCACCGAAGGTTCCATCGTTTTGGGATCTTTCGATGTAAGAGGTGAAATTGAGTCATAAATGAAAGCATTTGGCATAGATTTCACATTTGGGGCTTGACGGCTTCACACGCCGAAGTCGTTACTTAAAACAAACTAACGACCAAGATCACACCCCAAACAATAGTCTGGAACCTTCCCAAAAGGCATCCCATTCAACGACTCAGGTAGTCACACGTGTGGGTGCAATACGTAAGCTTTCGAGCTCATCTTGATTAGTCAGGTAGTAAACGCACTGACCTGTCAGCTCGCATTACTATAGGGTCTCCAATAGTGTCTGCCAAAGACAGGGGATTTTTCTCTAGCTCGAGCAATGCTACCAATGGATAACTGGGAAAGCCAGTATCGATCTAAGGTCGAAATGGTTCCCTTATCCCAGGAAGGGAAACATCAACGCCTACCATTTCCAGAAATAACTACATTAATCGGAGGGTTGAGTCGATCGATCATCTCAACACGGTAGGGTAGCACCGTTATAGAATAGGCGAGGTTATGTGCCCTTTAGGATTCAGGGTTTCATACAACCCCAGAATCCTGTACCAGGGACTCCACCAATGCACACGCCATGTGTGGGTACACGATGGTATTTCCATAATCGTCAGCACAACACGTCGGCAAGTATCACGTCAAACGAACCCAGTAGGATGAGCAATAAATGAGTTGAGTCTTTCAACTCTTGCTAGTCCCAAAGGTATGGGTCCTAAAATTGCTCACAATCACTCGATACCTTCGAGGTTCGAGACGCATTCGAAATCCCTTTTCACAAAAGCGAGCCTCGCCCTATCATGTGTGGTACATGGGATTTCCTTCCGACATGATTCGAGAGTGGTTAGTCAACCAAAATGCGCGTAAAAGGTTAAGGCTGGACATGGCGTCACTGATGCCTTAGATTTTGAAGAGGTAATGCTCACGAAATGTGCGAGCATATAAAGAGGTCGGCACATGATCCGGTCATCTACTCAAACTACCACTAGATTCGAACTTTATGGTGATACATGTGCTAACACTAGGACTAGAGTGTCTTAGTATGACTCCTGGAAAGTCCGTTAAACACCCGAATTTCCCACATTATCGATGTCGACACTACACAACAAATCATCAGAACAACAGCAACGAGGGGTTTGGGGTAGTGTCTTTATCCCGAGGGAACCAAGAGTGAAACAAACGACAAGTTATCACATCATCAAGTCAATCCAACAATTGTAGCAATACGTTCACGGTGCAATACGATAGTAGAAATAACATGACATGACAGCAACACATCCACGAACACGTCAACAAGGGAACACCGCAACATGGACCGCATGACACAGAGAAATACGACAACAAGGCTACACCACTGCAGGAGCAGCACAACAACAGGAATGCACCGTCGACAGCGAAACGCAACCGCATGGATATGCAGTCGGCAAAACTGTGCAATTACAGAATGCACAATCGTTAGGGGTAACACCACAACATAAATTCACGACAGCAGGACGACACACAACCTAGCGAGTCCACTATACATAACTACAAGAAGCTCCATTACGGTGAGCACGCACCCCGGTGCGTTTCAGCTCACTTAAGGTGACAGAATCCTTATTTGTATCCTCAGCCACAAACCTATACTCCATAGGCTCATTAGTAGGAACGATTGGATCACCCAAAGGCATCCGTCATCACAACAGAAATGGGAACAATGGGTTCCACATAATTTAGTAGACTTATCAGGTCGATATCGTTCTTAGGGAGAATGACTGTATGCTCGATATAAGTCACTCGAATAATGGCAACTGCAGCATCGACAGGCTCAACCATACCTGAGAGCCATCGCCAACATTAGTCTTGGCAGGAGCCAGGGAATGATAACGAGTGGTTCAACGAAAACCTCAAAGAAAATGGAGTTAACAGCAACGAACTCCATCGTGACACGAGCATGGTCATAGCGGCTTGGCAAGGGTCTTATAGATGCCTATGTCAATGAGAGTGATCTTAGTAGGAGCCTTCGAAACAACAGCAACATCAAACTTGACAAGATCCATAGCAACATCCTCAACACACTCAGTATGAGTTACACTCTCAGCAACGACAACATGATTCGCTTGGGCCATAGGACAATGATAGCAGCAACAACAGCAGGCTCAGCAGAAACCTTAGGCCCGTCGTAGCTATTAGATGTGTTGTAAATAGTATCCATAGGACCTAGAAACCAACCAACATCTTTTCCAGTATCAAAGCATTGGTCACAACAAGAATAGTAGAGGTAGAAGGATCATGATTTATCGAGACACCACGATAAAATAAAAAAAAACGATACAGACTCTGGCAATTCAGCCGAGTCATCCTTCTCATTAGGGTCCTCTTGCATGTTATTTGGCCCTAGCACCAATGGTCATCAACTGAAATGCCTCTCCGACACTTAAGCGAGGCCAGTGAACTTTCTTCCTGGTAGGCCACGCAGTGAGAGTATCGGAATACGACAAGAGATTAGACAAGTCATTTTGTCCATAACGAATGGATCTCGCATCCTTAGTTTATAAAACACCGTGACAAAAGGGACGCAACGTCTCAATATCTATGGGGATTGATGGAAAACACTTCGCATCAATTGCCACCCCAAATAAACAACCAGTCTCGTCGTCCTGACGAGGGTAGCGGACGTTCAACATTGCAAGATGAGCAATGGAATTGCCGTCCCATGGGCAAGTTTAGTTGACAGAATAACATGACCACTTCCAGTAGTCCGTTATTTGATTTTTCGAGGGGAATTTCGATGTCAGCCAGAGCGTTCCGTGACACTTGACAATTACGAGTCACACGCTTTACGATTTCGGCTCCCGAAATGTGGTTTCACTCCCCGAGTATTATGACGGATTCAGACGCAAAACGCACGTCGTGATCCTATATTCAATATATATGTATGTCTCCATATATATTAACTGACTTGGATAAAATTATCTCCGACTCGACTCACTTTACCATATAACTACTTTCCCATTAAGTAGTCATACTAGGATCTTGTCAGTCGAGATTTCATTTTTCCCGTAATCGACTCGACTCACCTTTCCATATATTTATTTTCCCATTAAATAAATATACTATGATCTTGTCGATTCGATATTACATTTTTCAACCATCAACTCGACTCACCTTACCGTATAATTATTTTCCCATTAAATAATTATACTAGGATCTTGTCGATTTGACATTTCGTTTTACAACCATCGACTCGACTCACTTTACCGTATAATTATTTTCCCATTAAATAATCATACTAGGGTCTTGTCGATTCGACATTGTATTTTACGACCATCGACTCGACTCACTTTACCGTATAATTATTTTCCCATTAAATAATTATACTAGGGTCTTGTCGATCGATATTTCGTTTTCGGCACCCGACTCGGCTCACTTTACCATATATTTATTTTCCCATTAAATAAATATACTAGGATCTTGCCGATCGATAATTCATTTTCAACACCCGACTCGGCTCACCTTACCATATATTTATTTTCCCATTAAATAAATATACTAGGATCTTGCCGATCGATAATTCATTTTCAACACCCGACTCGGCTCACTTTACCATATATTTATTTTCCCATTAAATAAATATACTAGGATCTTGCCGATTCGACATTGTTGATTTAGCTGGGGGCTATCATGCCTTCTAGATAAGATGATCAAGCCTATTAACTCAGCAAGGACGATTCTGCCCTCCAATGGGGGAAGGAACGCCTGACCCTCGAAGACAACTTGGGCATGTGCTAGATCAAGAATGACTTACTCACAGTAATAACATAGCAGCACACGGGCAACTAATCTCAATACTGATCCACATAGGGTCCCGTGCTCAAAACGCACTGGTTTTGCAGGGACGCACCCTCGGTCTTCACTGGTTCCCAAGTTTAGCGTTCCACGCATCGTACCAAGCATTCATCTCTCCGGTAGGCATTGCATCCTCGTACGTCCGCTCCATCGAAGAACTTTGTGCGGAGGCATTAAACTCCTATACAAGGAAGTTTTCATCTCCTGTCCTTATCCGATGCGAGGGTTTTCGTCAGATTACTCATATGAATAACAGTTCGAGCTCTTCCGTGTTCGTACCTTAGAGGTAATGCTGAAGAAAGCTCATTCAGTTTGCGAGGATCGAAATCAAGGGATATCAACAAGACTTCCCTTTTAGCCCGTTGGCCAATCAAAAGCTAAGACTGACCCTACAGTACAAGAATAGACAAGGCAAGGAGTGATCACCAACCCCAGCCCTAGCGCCCACCTAGGTTACCGTGCACCACAAGTTATTATTACGTGTGCACCCGCAATGATAATCGGTGTTGCCAGGTAATTTTGGTGCCCGCTAGTTCCGAGCTTCCTGATCCAAAGACAGAGATTTCACACAATAAAAGACCTAGACTAGCTTCGCCTTCACAACATCAGCAACACGACAACGTCCACTAGCACGATAAAGGTTAGCCCTTCCGATCATCCCGTCCGCAGGTAAGCGGGTGAGTTCGTCGTAGACCACCGCTTGTCCTTCCCGCTTGTCGATATCGGTAATCGATGCAAAAGTGCGGTCTAAAGTGAAGTGTGAGACGATATCCTTATAGGCAAGCTATCTATACTACTTATATGCATTAACTAGCACTAGTTAGAAAATCGGATCTCTACACAATTTAAACATTCATATCCTTATTTTCTAACATTTTATATATTGACACACATGGCTAGTCGGTCGGAAATTCCCCTTGTACAATCCATGTACAATTTTCTTTCTTTTCTAAAAATATTTCGTTGTGTTTTATTTTTGAAAACTTCGTTTTCGAGCCAAAACCGGTTATAGTCTAGATTTTTCAAAAACACTAGTTCGCTATAACCTTGGCTCTGATACCAGTTCTGTCACACCACGCCAATGGCGGAAACACGTGGCGCGACGCTCGAAAGCATATCAAAGTCAAGATTAACACAAACTATGTTTAATTAGAAAAGATCATTATATTAAGATGTCGGGAAGGAGTACCTGGTTTCAAACATTACTTAAAACCACAAACATTAAGTTTTAAAGTGGGGTGTTTCCGTTTATGTCCCAACCCGAAGGTAACAATAGATGAAACCCCCAACCATTGTCCGACATCCCAAATTCCACCGTACTAGCCGCATACCTGTTCAGCACTTAGTTACCTGAAAGATATGTTTAAAAAGACGTCAATATATAAAATATTGGTGAGTTCACAGGTTTTAGTTTCGTAAATACGACATTTTTACATCCTGTGCAAATCCAGCACATTTTTACATCCTGTGCAAATCCAGCACATTTTTATATCCTGTGCAAATCCAGCACATTTTTATATCCTGTGCAAATCCAGCACATTTGTGGCCTTTGTATGGAGTAGCTAGCTCCTACAAATTATGATGATGAGCAATCCCCTGAGTCCCATAACCAAACCAAGACTAATAAATATGCCCCGCTCCAAGTCGTTTCTCGGAACCCAACGACTTAAGTTCAGAATACGTGCACCCCAGGCATACGCCGATGCATAATCGACGCTATCGATTAGGGGTGGGCCTTGTCAGGCACCAATAGTACTATCCAAATATTCCTTCAGTTTCATTTACCTGAATTAATGGTTACAGTAGCGAGGACCCAACCCCGAGTGGCGACCAAAAACTCAAGTACTCATCATGCCACTTACCACATTTTAACCTTTGAAAACATTTCAATATGTGATAACTTTTGACAAACATATCTTTCCCCCAGTTAAAACAGTAAAATGGGGCCGTGAAACTCACCTTGATTTCCTTGCTTAGCTAGAAAACAAAGCCCGAAGCTTTGACCGACTTCCTTGTGCCCTAATTACCAATAAAGGACACCTTAAAGTCTATTGCATATAAGCCTAGCTTAATTTCCGGTTAAAAGATAGTTTATTCGACTATCTAGACTCGTGTGTACTAACCCGAGTCTCAAGCGTTTAACTCGCCGAACCGATCGTGACTTATATTGATTTGTTTAACACACGACATAGCACCCAAGTTGCGCACCTGTTACTATTCGCGTGTAAACTATGTTGGACTACTACTACGAAACGTATAACTCACCGCGAGTCATAGCTCATCTTCGGATAATATACCTTAGGGAAATACAATATAGTTATCAAATCCGTTAAATAACATTTGTAATTCTTTCCCAAAATCCGAGTTATTTTAAGGGTTTCAAAACATAAGTTTTCATATAATCTTTTTCTCAAATAAGCCGAGCATTTATGTATTTCATGCTCGTATATTTAACAATGTCTTGGTTCCCTAAAACCATTGAAGTTGACATAATTGACGCTTGACAAATATTATGTATTTGTTTTGGAAATATTGCTCGACGTTTATCTTTATCATTGTAAATAACCATTTGTCGAAAACGTCGCGACTTTGGGCAAAATCCTTTGTCTAAAACACTTGGAATATTTACTTACAAAATTGCGCCACAACACTATCACTTTCGTTGCGCTTAGGATTTTATAAAAATTTTGGCAGAGTTTCCTCCGTTTTCGTACCAACCCGACAACACAAGTTGTCTACAATTTTTCCCAAAACCAACTTCTAAAACACAAGACAACAATTTCATTTATCCGCATTTCCATTTCACGAGACTTCATAGGTTTCGACAATGATATAAATTATACTTGTTTATATAAGCGTACATACGTATATTTTTATATACATACATATAGTCCAACAACTTTAGTCCGATATTCAATAACACAAAGTCACGCATTTATTTACAATTATCAAATACTCCGATTATACTTATCGCTTATTAGTCATATCGGTTCGTTAGCGAGTTAGTCGTTTATATTTATATATTTTAGAAATATATATGTGTAAATAATAATACAACGAAATAATCACGAGTTAGTTATACCGAAATGCTTGACCGAAGCTGACTGAGTTGATCGGGTCTTGACCGAACCCGAAATCTGACCCGTTGACCATCAGTTGACCGGGTTGACCAGATCTGAACTTGACCCGCGACTAGAAAACGTGACTCGAGACAAACCAGATCTGACTCGAAACGCCCGGATCTGACCCGAAACGCCCGGATCTGATCCGAAACGCCCGGATCTGACCCGAACACGCCAAACTCAACTCGAACAACAAATCTGACCCGAGACAACCTGTTTTCGTGGCCTAAAACCTGATCCGGACCCTCGATCCTGCCAGATCTGGAACAACCGCCACCTACATGTAACCACCTTCGAACCACCACACCTGACCCGAAACCACCTCGAACCACCACACCTGACCCGAAACCACCTCGAACCACCACACCTGCCGACGTCATCACCGCTTCAGCCAACACTCCCAGCGTCATCTCCACCACAGCCATGACCATCACCTGTCACAACTGTTGTTACCCCTACAACCACCCTAACCACAACCGAACACCACCATCTCAGCTCAAACCTAACTGTCAACCACATCTAGCCACCACCAGATCTGTAGCAACCCTTAATCCAACCCGATTTTACACCAAGAACCACCACAATCGGACCACCACATCTACCATACTCTAAATCTGACACAACACCTCGTTTTTGTTGTTGTTTATGCCCGTTTTCAGGGTCTAAAACCACCGCACAGCCACCACCATGGGTGGTGGCGGCCGATCTTTGGTGTGGTGAGGAGGAAGGGAGCTTGTGGGTTCTTGTATGTGTAGAGAGAGAGAGGTCCAGATTTTAGAGAGAGAGTAGAGAGAGAGAGGGTAGCGGCTGGTGAAATGAAGAGGAAGAGGAGAAAGAGAGTATTTATAGCTAGGGTTTGTTGGTAGGTGGGTGTATACCGCGTATCGAACCCGTATTAACATAAATCGGCTCGGTTTTATTTTAGGCTCGATAACTACTTGCAAAAATTAGCCGGTTTTGTTCAAAATCATAAATAACACTAAACCGGGCAATTTAATTATCATATTCGTCACCCGACGCGTGAAATCAAAACACGCGTTAAAATCGCGTTAATCTATTCGATCGTGCTATCCTTCATTTAGACGACCTGTTTACTTTCGAAACTTAATAAATGAAATTATTTATAATAAATAATTATTCCGTAAGTTCGATAACGGTTAAAACCACGCATCTTGACGTCCGATTCCCACGTCAGTTCCTATCCGCGTTATCCAAAACGCTGCGTTTTAGACCGTTTTTCGCGCCGATTTCACCTCTGATCGCATCGATAGTAAATACGTGTTGTATTTACATAGAATAAGTTTATGTTATTCTAGTTTGACGGATTTTTACTGATGTCAGTTCGTTAACGTTAATTAAGCGAAGTCTTTCTTCAAAGGCATCAAGGCTTCTATGAACTTCGAGAAGGACATCTTACGACTCGTAACGGCTCATTATATCTTAATTAACCTTAAACCATGTTAATTACTTCGAAAGTACGATTAAGGTTACGTTAATCGTTGTACGGAATTTGCCGGTTGTCACATTCTCCCCCCGTTAAGAGAATTCCGTCCCGGAATTCAGTTCAAGTAATCCGATACATTAGTATCCTTGAACAGGGCGGGATGTTTGCAACTCACGCGATCTCCTCTTTTCTACGTGAACCCAAGTCCACGCTTAGCGTTCTAACAAACACAATGTCATGAGCTGGCTACGACCGAGCTCTTGAATTTCGCAATCCGGCACATATATCGGTTTTCCCAAAATAGTAGAGCTTCGCGTCAACCTGAATTCTGTCGGTCGAGGAATTGACAATGCTTCCTCATGCCAGACTTGTGGGATTCATCAAGAGTCCCACTAAGCTCTTGCGATAGTTTGAGCTTGTTCGTTGCGAGACCAATTTTAACCGATATCTCCGAGTCACTGGAGTACTAAGCGAAGTCACTCCATTACAGTTTTCGTGCTTAACAACACCCCTTCAGAGTAAAACACTCAGCAAAGTCCTATACTGATTCGAAGTTCCTAAGGCTAACGCCTTGTTACTACAACTTCCCGATCGGTTTGGCCACTTATTCAAGCAGATTTGAATCTACCAGATTTGTTGGTCATCTCTCGAACAACCCAAGCCAGATCATGTGTATATCTCCATCTGCCATTCAATGTACTGGAGACGTACACGTTTGCCCTCCAGAGGAGTTCGAGCAGTACACCCCGAACACTAGGGTGATAATTCCTATCACATAGGAAATTTTTGGCGATGAAGCACACGAATTTGACTTGCGACACACATCAATCGTATCACCCGGGACACTTCCGCTAAGGACATTCAATTCGTTCGTTCGAGAATAATAAGCCATACTCATTTCAAAATGAGTATCCCAAACTTGCGTTCAAGGTTCGGCGAACCCTGACGTAGGATGCCTACTAAAATTTGATACTATAAAAGTTGGCATCTAGTGTCTATCCATGACTTCCAAGAGTATAGGTGACTATCCATATGCCTCATGCTGTAACTACAAACGAGCCGGGGATGAGAAGGTTCTAAACAGCGATCAATCATCACCTGTGTCACATCACAGCCACAGGATGCCTCAGGCGACATGATAACTGGATTCGCTCATCCAAAACTCACTAAACGAGTGATCTTACCGAATCGCAGAACGGTTGACATTCTCGAGGGCACTCAAGGTTGTTTGTAGCAACGGATGGTATTCCTGTGTCCTCACACGGACTGGATCCACTATGTACTTACAACCTTTCGCATGAGTGAACGTGGTTAGTGGTACTAGGGCGCCAGTATGGACTAATGGAGGTTGAAAGTTTTTGCGTCACTTTCACCCCTCAACTCCCCAACAGTAAGCAATGTATACCCGAAACATGGGTCGTACCATTCCACAATACGCGAGAATTTAAGCCGACTTAAACGCAATTGACTAAAGGCTCACATCTCCTCATCACACTGGTCAACACAGAATGATGTATACGAATCCTCATGATATGGTTGCCGTAACAATCATGGGATAGGGTTTCGACAACATCTCGTCACGGTCTCCACCGAAACGGTGTACAGAACACCGGTAACTACCCAAAACGAGGGTATCCAGTACTTGTTCTGTTATATGCGCCTCACGGGCACTGGTGTCCTATCGGTATTAGCAACCTAGTAAGTCAATTCTAAATAATACATGCCACTCGCCCTCGAATTGACTATCAGATTCTATGCAGAGATCTGAGTGAAAAAGTCCTGAAACCGGAACCCTCACTCACCGAAGGTTCCATCGTTTTGGGATCTTTCGATGTAAGAGGTGAAATTGAGTCATAAATGAAAGCATTTGGCATAGATTTCACATTTGGGGCTTGACGGCTTCACACGCCGAAGTCGTTACTTAAAACAAACTAACGACCAAGATCACACCCCAAACAATAGTCTGGAACCTTCCCAAAAGGCATCCCATTCAACGACTCAGGTAGTCACACGTGTGGGTGCAATACGTAAGCTTTCGAGCTCATCTTGATTAATCAGGTAGTAAACGCACTGACCTGTCAGCTCGCATTACTATAGGGTCTCCAATAGTGTCTGCCAAAGACAGGGGATTTTTCTCTAGCTCGAGCAATGCTACCAATGGATAACTGGGAAAGCCAGTATCGATCTAAGGTCGAAATGGTTCCCTTATCCCAGGAAGGGAAACATCAACGCCTACCATTTCCAGAAATAACTACATTAATCGGAGGGTTGAGTCGATCGATCATCTCAACACGGTAGGGTAGCACCGTTATAGAATAGGCGAGGTTATGTGCCCTTTAGGATTCAGGGTTTCATACAACCCCAGAATCCTGTACCAGGGACTCCACCAATGCACACACCATGTGTGGGTCCACGATGGTATTTCCATAATCGTCAGCACAACACGTCGGCAAGTATCACGTCAAACGAACCCAGTAGGATGAGCAATAAATGAGTTGAGTCTTTCAACTCTTGCTAGTCCCAAAGGTATGGGTCCTAAAATTGCTCACAATCACTCGATACCTTCGAGGTTCGAGACGCATTCGAAATCCCTTTTCACAAAAGCGAGCCTCGCCCTATCATGTGTGGTACATGGGATTTCCTTCCGACATGATTCGAGAGTGGTTAGTCAACCAAAATGCGCGTAAAAGGTTAAGGCTGGACATGGCGTCACTGATGCCTTAGATTTTGAAGAGGTAATGCTCACGAAATGTGCGAGCATATAAAGAGGTCGGCACATGATCCGGTCATCTACTCAAACTACCACTAGATTCGAACTTTATGGTGATACATGTGCTAACACTAGGACTAGAGTGTCTTAGTATGACTCCTGGAAAGTCCGTTAAACACCCGAATTTCCCACATTATCGATGTCGACACTACACAACAAATCATCAGAACAACAGCAACGAGGGGTTTGGGGTAGTGTCTTTATCCCGAGGGAACCAAGAGTGAAACAAACGACAAGTTATCACATCATCAAGTCAATCCAACAATTGTAGCAATACGTTCACGGTGCAATACGATAGTAGAAATAACATGACATGACAGCAACACATCCACGAACACGTCAACAAGGGAACACCGCAACATGGACCGCATGACACAGAGAAATACGACAACAAGGCTACACCACTGCAGGAGCAGCACAACAACAGGAATGCACCGTCGACAGCGAAACGCAACCGCATGGATATGCAGTCGGCAAAACTGTGCAATTACAGAATGCACAATCGTTAGGGGTAACACCACAACATAAATTCACGACAGCAGGACGACACACAACCTAGCGAGTCCACTATACATAACTACAAGAAGCTCCATTACGGTGAGCACGCACCCCGGTGCGTTTCAGCTCACTTAAGGTGACAGAATCCTTATTTGTATCCTCAGCCACAAACCTATACTCCATAGGCTCATTAGTAGGAACGATTGGATCACCCAAAGGCATCCGTCATCACAACAGAAATGGGAACAATGGGTTCCACATAATTTAGTAGACTTCTCAGGTCGATATCGTTCTTAGGGAGAATGACTGTATGCTCGATATAAGTCACTCGAATAATGGCAACTGCAGCATCGACAGGCTCAACCATACCTGAGAGCCATCGCCAACATTAGTCTTGGCAGGAGCCAGGGAATGATAACGAGTGGTTCAACGAAAACCTCAAAGAAAATGGAGTTAACAGCAACGAACTCCATCGTGACACGAGCATGGTCATAGCGGCTTGGCAAGGGTCTTATAGATGCCTATGTCAATGACAGTGATCTTAGTAGGAGCCTTCGAAACAACAGCAACATCAAACTTGACAAGATCCATAGCAACATCCTCAACACACTCAGTATGAGTTACACTCTCAGCAACGACAACATGATTCGCTTGGGCCATAGGACAATGATAGCAGCAACAACAGCAGGCTCAGCAGAAACCTTAGGCCCGTCGTAGCTATTAGATGTGTTGTAAATAGTATCCATAGGACCTAGAAACCAACCAACATCTTTTCCAGTATCAAAGCATTGGTCACAACAAGAATAGTAGAGGTAGAAGGATCATGATTTATCGAGACACCACGATAAAATAAAAAAAAACGATACAGACTCTGGCAATTCAGCCGAGTCATCCTTCTCATTAGGATCCTCTTGCATGTTATTTGGCCCTAGCACCAATGGTCATCAACTGAAATGCCTCTCCGACACTTAAGCGAGGCCAGTGAACTTTCTTCCTGGTAGGCCACGCAGTGAGAGTATCGGAATACGACAAGAGATTAGACAAGTCATTTTGTCCATAACGAATGGATCTCGCATCCTTAGTTTATAAAACACCGTGACAAAAGGGACGCAACGTCTCAATATCTATGGGGATTGATGGAAAACACTTCGCATCAATTGCCACCCCAAATAAACAACCAGTCTCGTCGTCCTGACGAGGGTAGCGGACGTTCAACATTGCAAGATGAGCAATGGAATTGCCGTCCCATGGGCAAGTTTAGTTGACAGAATAACATGACCACTTCCAGTAGTCCGTTATTTGATTTTTCGAGGGGAATTTCGATGTCAGCCAGAGCGTTCCGTGACACTTGACAATTACGAGTCACACGCTTTACGATTTCGGCTCCCGAAATGTGGTTTCACTCCCCGAGTATTATGACGGATTCAGACGCAAAACGCACGTCGTGATCCTATATTCAATATATATGTATGTCTCCATATATATTAACTGACTTGGATAAAATTATCTCCGACTCGACTCACTTTACCATATAACTACTTTCCCATTAAGTAGTCATACTAGGATCTTGTCAGTCGAGATTTCATTTTTCCCGTAATCGACTCGACTCACCTTTCCATATATTTATTTTCCCATTAAATAAATATACTATGATCTTGTCGATTCGATATTACATTTTTCAACCATCAACTCGACTCACCTTACCGTATAATTATTTTCCCATTAAATAATTATACTAGGATCTTGTCGATTTGACATTTCGTTTTACAACCATCGACTCGACTCACTTTACCGTATAATTATTTTCCCATTAAATAATCATACTAGGGTCTTGTCGATTCGACATTGTATTTTACGACCATCGACTCGACTCACTTTACCGTATAATTATTTTCCCATTAAATAATTATACTAGGGTCTTGTCGATCGATATTTCGTTTTCGACACCCGACTCGGCTCACTTTACCATATATTTATTTTCCCATTAAATAAATATACTAGGATCTTGCCGATCGATAATTCATTTTCAACACCCGACTCGGCTCACCTTACCATATATTTATTTTCCCATTAAATAAATATACTAGGATCTTGCCGATCGATAATTCATTTTCAACACCCGACTCGGCTCACTTTACCATATATTTATTTTCCCATTAAATAAATATACTAGGATCTTGCCGATTCGACATTGTTGATTTAGCTGGGGGCTATCATGCCTTCTAGATAAGATGATCAAGCCTATTAACTCAGCAAGGACGATTCTGCCCTCCAATGGGGGAAGGAACGCCTGACCCTCGAAGACAACTTGGGCATGTGCTAGATCAAGAATGACTTACTCACAGTAATAACATAGCAGCACACGGGCAACTAATCTCAATACTGATCCACATAGGGTCCCGTGCTCAAAACGCACTGGTTTTGCAGGGACGCACCCTCGGTCTTCACTGGTTCCCAAGTTTAGCGTTCCACGCATCGTACCAAGCATTCATCTCTCCGGTAGGCATTGCATCCTCGTACGTCCGCTCCATCGAAGAACTTTGTGCGGAGGCATTAAACTCCTATACAAGGAAGTTTTCATCTCCTGTCCTTATCCGATGCGAGGGTTTTCGTCAGATTACTCATATGAATAACAGTTCGAGCTCTTCCGTGTTCGTACCTTAGAGGTAATGCTGAAGAAAGCTCATTCAGTTTGCGAGGATCGAAATCAAGGGATATCAACAAGACTTCCCTTTTAGCCCGTTGGCCAATCAAAAGCTAAGACTGACCCTACAGTACAAGAATAGACAAGGCAAGGAGTGATCACCAACCCCAGCCCTAGCGCCCACCTAGGTTACCGTGCACCACAAGTTATTATTACGTGTGCACCCGCAATGATAATCGGTGTTGCCAGGTAATTTTGGTGCCCGCTAGTTCCGAGCTTCCTGATCCAAAGACAGAGATTTCACACAATAAAAGACCTAGACTAGCTTCGCCTTCACAACATCAGCAACACGACAACGTCCACTAGCACGATAAAGGTTAGCCCTTCCGATCATCCCGTCCGCAGGTAAGCGGGTGAGTTCGTCGTAGACCACCGCTTGTCCTTCCCGCTTGTCGATATCGGTAATCGATGCAAAAGTGCGGTCTAAAGTGAAGTGTGAGACGATATCCTTATAGGCAAGCTATCTATACTACTTATATGCATTAACTAGCACTAGTTAGAAAATCGGATCTCTACACAATTTAAACATTCATATCCTTATTTTCTAACATTTTATATATTGACACACATGGCTAGTCGGTCGGAAATTCCCCTTGTACAATCCATGTACAATTTTCTTTCTTTTCTAAAAATATTTCGTTGTGTTTTATTTTTGAAAACTTCGTTTTCGAGCCAAAACCGGTTATAGTCTAGATTTTTCAAAAACACTAGTTCGCTATAACCTTGGCTCTGATACCAGTTCTGTCACACCACGCCAATGGCGGAAACACGTGGCGCGACGCTCGAAAGCATATCAAAGTCAAGATTAACACAAACTATGTTTAATTAGAAAAGATCATTATATTAAGATGTCGGGAAGGAGTACCTGGTTTCAAACATTACTTAAAACCACAAACATTAAGTTTTAAAGTGGGGTGTTTCCGTTTATGTCCCAACCCGAAGGTAACAATAGATGAAACCCCCAACCATTGTCCGACATCCCAAATTCCACCGTACTAGCCGCATACCTGTTCAGCACTTAGTTACCTGAAAGATATGTTTAAAAAGACGTCAATATATAAAATATTGGTGAGTTCACAGGTTTTAGTTTCGTAAATACGACATTTTTACATCCTGTGCAAATCCAGCACATTTTTACATCCTGTGCAAATCCAGCACATTTTTATATCCTGTGCAAATCCAGCACATTTTTATATCCTGTGCAAATCCAGCACATTTGTGGCCTTTGTATGGAGTAGCTAGCTCCTACAAATTATGATGATGAGCAATCCCCTGAGTCCCATAACCAAACCAAGACTAATAAATATGCCCCGCTCCAAGTCGTTTCTCGGAACCCAACGACTTAAGTTCAGAATACGTGCACCCCAGGCATACGCCGATGCATAATCGACGCTATCGATTAGGGGTGGGCCTTGTCAGGCACCAATAGTACTATCCAAATATTCCTTCAGTTTCATTTACCTGAATTAATGGTTACAGTAGCGAGGACCCAACCCCGAGTGGCGACCAAAAACTCAAGTACTCATCATGCCACTTACCACATTTTAACCTTTGAAAACATTTCAATATGTGATAACTTTTGACAAACATATCTTTCCCCCAGTTAAAACAGTAAAATGGGGCCGTGAAACTCACCTTGATTTCCTTGCTTAGCTAGAAAACAAAGCCCGAAGCTTTGACCGACTTCCTTGTGCCCTAATTACCAATAAAGGACACCTTAAAGTCTATTGCATATAAGCCTAGCTTAATTTCCGGTTAAAAGATGGTTTATTCGACTATCTAGACTCGTGTGTACTAACCCGAGTCTCAAGCGTTTAACTCGCCGAACCGATCGTGACTTATATTGATTTGTTTAACACACGACATAGCACCCAAGTTGCGCACCTGTTACTATTCGCGTGTAAACTATGTTGGACTACTACTACGAAACGTATAACTCACCGCGAGTCATAGCTCATCTTCGGATAATATACCTTAGGGAAATACAATATAGTTATCAAATCCGTTAAATAACATTTGTAATTCTTTCCCAAAATCCGAGTTATTTTAAGGGTTTCAAAACATAAGTTTTCATATAATCTTTTTCTCAAATAAGCCGAGCATTTATGTATTTCATGCTCGTATATTTAACAATGTCTTGGTTCCCTAAAACCATTGAAGTTGACATAATTGACGCTTGACAAATATTATGTATTTGTTTTGGAAATATTGCTCGACGTTTATCTTTATCATTGTAAATAACCATTTGTCGAAAACGTCGCGACTTTGGGCAAAATCCTTTGTCTAAAACACTTGGAATATTTACTTACAAAATTGCGCCACAACACTATCACTTTCGTTGCGCTTAGGATTTTATAAAAATTTTGGCAGAGTTTCCTCCGTTTTCGTACCAACCCGACAACACAAGTTGTCTACAATTTTTCCCAAAACCAACTTCTAAAACACAAGACAACAATTTCATTTATCCGCATTTCCATTTCACGAGACTTCATAGGTTTCGACAATGATATAAATTATACTTGTTTATATAAGCGTACATACGTATATTTTTATATACATACATATAGTCCAACAACTTTAGTCCGATATTCAATAACACAAAGTCACGCATTTATTTACAATTATCAAATACTCCGATTATACTTATCGCTTATTAGTCATATCGGTTCGTTAGCGAGTTAGTCGTTTATATTTATATATTTTAGAAATATATATGTGTAAATAATAATACAACGAAATAATCACGAGTTAGTTATACCGAAATGCTTGACCGAAGCTGACTGAGTTGATCGGGTCTTGACCGAACCCGAAATCTGACCCGTTGACCATCAGTTGACCGGGTTGACCAGATCTGAACTTGACCCGCGACTAGAAAACGTGACTCGAGACAAACCAGATCTGACTCGAAACACCCGGATCTGACCCGAAACGCCCGGATCTGACCCGAACACGCCAAACTCAACTCGAACAACAAATCTGACCCGAGACAACCTGTTTTCGTGGCCTAAAACCTGATCCGGACCCTCGATCCTGCCAGATCTGGAACAACCGCCACCTACATGTAACCACCTTCGAACCACCACACCTGACCCGAAACCACCTCGAACCACCACACCTGACCCGAAACCACCTCGAACCACCACACCTGCCGACGTCATCACCGCTTCAGCCAACACTCCCAGCGTCATCTCCACCACAGCCATGACCATCACCTGTCACAACTGTTGTTACCCCTACAACCACCCTAACCACAACCGAACACCACCATCTCAGCTCAAACCCAACTGTCAACCACATCTAGCCACCACCAGATCTGTAGCAACCCTTAATCCAACCCGATTTTACACCAAGAACCACCACAATCGGACCACCACATCTACCATACTCTAAATCTGACACAACACCTCGTTTTTGTTGTTGTTTATGCCCGTTTTCAGGGTCTAAAACCACCGCACAGCCACCACCATGGGTGGTGGCGGCCGATCTTTGGTGTGGTGAGGAGGAAGGGAGCTTGTGGGTTCTTGTATGTGTAGAGAGAGAGAGGTCCAGATTTTAGAGAGAGAGTAGAGAGAGAGAGGGTAGCGGCTGGTGAAATGAAGAGGAAGAGGAGAAAGAGAGTATTTATAGCTAGGGTTTGTTGGTAGGTGGGTGTATACCGCGTATCGAACCCGTATTAACATAAATCGGCTCGGTTTTATTTTAGGCTCGATAACTACTTGCAAAAATTAGCCGGTTTTGTTCAAAATCATAAATAACACTAAACCGGGCAATTTAATTATCATATTCGTCACCCGACGCGTGAAATCAAAACACGCGTTAAAATCGCGTTAATCTATTCGATCGTGCTATCCTTCATTTAGACGACCTGTTTACTTTCGAAACTTAATAAATGAAATTATTTATAATAAATAATTATTCCGTAAGTTCGATAACGGTTAAAACCACGCATCTTGACGTCCGATTCCCACGTCAGTTCCTATCCGCGTTATCCAAAACGCTGCGTTTTAGACCGTTTTTCGCGCCGATTTCACCTCTGATCGCATCGATAGTAAATACGTGTTGTATTTACATAGAATAAGTTTATGTTATTCTAGTTTGACGGATTTTTACTGATGTCAGTTCGTTAACGTTAATTAAGCGAAGTCTTTCTTCAAAGGCATCAAGGCTTCTATGAACTTCGAGAAGGACATCTTACGACTCGTAACGGCTCATTATATCTTAATTAACCTTAAACCATATTAATTACTTCGAAAGTACGATTAAGGTTACGTTAATCGTTGTACGGAATTTGCCGGTTGTCACAATTGAACCCTTAGAGACACACATCACTAGACAGGGGCCCCATTTTCTATTACTCGACTTTGGGACAAGTCGATTCTCTAGGCCAGTTGCATTGATACGAACCCAATGCTGGGAAATGGTCACACTGGATTGGGCCAGGCCCATTTAAAGCAGCATGGAGGGAAATTAGAAGGTGGAAAATCAGATGTAGGGAACTTAGATGGAGGGAAAACAAAGGGATGGAAGTTACCAGAAATAGTAGGAGATGAGGAGTAACCCACGATGTTACAACTGCCCCACCTCAACTCTAGTATAAGTATTTGTTTTTGTAGTATGTTTTGGGCAGTGTTTTAATTATCTAAAATTAGGGTTTTATACCTTGTATTGGAGATCACCCTTCTCGAACAGGGCACTATCTGTACTCTTTTTTTCTTAATTTTAATCAAGCCAATTTCAAGTTTCCATCAGCTTGTAATCATGTTTAATATAGTTTACTATTCACAAGATTGAGAATAATGAATAAAGAAAGTGTTAGTGGGTAAAACCAACCCATTTCTAAACTCAATTTTGACCCATACCAAAAATCCTGCCCCACCCATATATATACTCTTTAGTGAGGTTGAAGCCTAATCAATCATAAATTTGAGCTTAGAAATCTAGGTTACTAACTAAACTCCATTTTCAACTTTCACTACAAATAAAATGCCATTTAGTGGCACACACTTTTAATAACATTTAACTTTTGTGCCACTAATTTAGGTTTTAGTGGCACTTTACGTATGTCATTATTGCTTAGTACACACTTTTAGTGACGTTTAATTTTTATGTCATTAATTTGGGTTTTTAATGACACTTCGCCTATGCCACTAAAGTTTCATAGATTTTTAATGGCACTTTGGGCATTTCACTTGTAATTGGGACAAACCAGTCGAGATGAGCCCAACCTCGTCTAGGTTCGAGTACGAGCTTGTTTAATTTATGAGTGCTCGAACTTGGTTCAAGCTTTATATCTAAAGCTCGAGCTTAGCTTATTGGCAGTTTTTCAACCTCAAAATTGAATCAATTCAACATCTCAAACACAATTAATAGTATCTTCCCTTCTCAAGACCAAGTGTGTTTAAGTTTACGTTTCCCTTTTATTTCAGCAATGTTTTATTCACAGTTTCTTTTGATTCGAATTGGATGGTGTGGTCGTTGCATAGGTCTCAACTCCCTCATCCGGTACTTGATTGGTATTTGGTAGAATACATTTTTATGAGGAAAGATTAGCGGAATTCGTTTCCCAATCTCAATATTTAATTCATTCCGTGTCTACGTATTTCACTAATATTGTCGTCATTAACTTGATGATTGTTTTTTTTCTCTATGCAGTTTTCCGGAATGTTCATTCATTTGGGGATGTTCAGTGTAGATGGTAAGATGTGTCTTCATTGTTTATGTGTGTTTGTTTGTGATAAGTTGCTTGGGTTTATTTATTTTTTTCATTGAAGAGGCTGTGTTAAGTTTATATTTGTTATAACTTGGCTTATTTTTCAGTTTTTCAACAAGATTATCTAGTGCACAGGGGAATTTTTTCATACTTGGCTTAAAAGACATTTAGAAAAGGTAAACAATTGATTTAAATGTTGCATTTGGCGTTGATGTAAGCAACTAACTTTTTGTTAATTATTAAGCAGTGATAACTTTATTCTAATTGATGCAGTTTTGTGATTATACAACTTTACCTGCAAGTTCATACTGTTGGTGTTGGCTGATTGTATTATTCTGTATTAGGGCATGTTCACCATATGAAGGTGAATGGTCTTCTATACATGTATGTTAAAGGAAAACTAATCTTTGTGCTTTCTAGCTTCGATTAAAATCTTCATTCTTAAAACCTAAATTTGAATGTTATGGCATTTTTAGCGTATGGGTAACAGCGGTTATTAAAACATTTCAGATTCAAAATGTGAATGCTATAATGTAGGGGTGCAAACGAGCTGAGCCGAGTAGCAGGCTGGTTTGCACCCTTAGCTATAAGTAACTTAAACAATATGCCAAGAAAACCGTATCTCATTCTAACAAGAATTCTCAAATGTTGATCCGCTGGCACTTCGGTTACTTGAAATATTAATTGCATTTGATCATGTAGATCATATATCTGCTGAAGATATTCGAGCTTCATTTGTTGATATTGTTTATTGTTATTGTGAAATGTATTATATTTCTAGGCATTAGCTGCTCCGCATTTTTTGGGTTAGCGAATTTGGAATCAGAATCGCCCAAAGAGCCGATTCATTATAGTCTATTATTGGACAAATTTTCATGCATCAAATAAATTGCATAGTTTCTATTTTCATACACTCATCTTATCAAAACCCATTTATCTTCCAAGATATCATTTTTAAACTGACTGACCCAAACTCTGTTTTGACCCGAACGTGTTCCAACCGAACCTGTTCTGGCTTGAACTAAAACAATCCCTTTTACGTGCTTGTATAGGGTGGAAGCTGAATCTTTGGGGTGTTAGTGAGCCAAATATTGTTCGCTAATGCATTCACCAAGGTCGACTATTGCAACGGCATTTAGTGCAGTAGACAGTAAGGAAATTGGCGGTGATTTTTATTTATGTAATTTGCATCAATGGTTCTTCTGTCTGACATCTGTAGTGCTTCTTTACTACTGAATATGAAAGTGGATATTGGGGCTTATTGAGCACATGTGAGATAAGTATTGTCTTGAGTCGATCCACTTTTCTGAATATTTTGATGAACTGATGAGAATTCGTTTGGTTCAAATGAAGGAATTAGTTGTTTAATAACTTGATTTGGAACTATCTCCAAATAAACGCGAGATAACTAGGGACTTCTTCTTCTTCTCTGCCATCGCGGTGATAGGTACATTTGCATGAAAAGTTACTGCTCATGTACTAGACGTTTATGATATTTCTGTAATGGTAAATTACTTTTGTGTTCCCACTTTTATAGCGGACACTATTTATTTTTGTCTTTATTAATTTAACAGGTAACTGCTGGTATATTTGCTAAGAGATACTTAACAAGAGGGTCATTTTACTCGCTTGGAGATGGTGAAAGAGCTTTATAAACGCAATGATGTATTGAGTTTTATTTCATGTTAATGTTTTATTGATGAAAACAACATTCGTTTTAGTTATCTAAAGCTTAGTTTTTTTTTTTAATTTTTACCATATAATTGTCAGGTTAAATTTGTACACATATGTGAAGCAACATTGACAAAGCGACTGACTGAGTTTGAAAACACAGAAGCCGGGAGTTTAACAGTGAGTTCTATATCTTTGCTCTGCTCAAAACTGTAAGAAGTCTAGAATCGAGTAAATCACACTTTTATCACAAATAATTAACAATGATAACTAGTTAAGAGATTCATCATTATATGAGAAATAGAAAATGTTCATGCACATGAGTTGTTTGATGAAATCCTCAAGTTGAAGAAATTGGCTTAAATCCTTTAAAATGTGGATTTTTTTATCTATGATGAATCTTCGTATTTCAAATTCTACAATAGCCTAGAACCCTCATTAATTATGATAAAATAAGGAATTATAAGGGGATAGGTTAATATGTGCTGGCATTTTGCCATTTTGTAGGACGATGATTAAAGCATCAATTAACGGTGCGACTATAATGATACATGTATACTTATACGGATGATCAATAACAAGCCATGTGATGTTTAGGAGAATTAAATGATTAAAATGAGAGATCAACACTATGTAAATGTACAATTAGTATAAATTTTTTCCCACTTTCCAACTGGCTTGTTGTTCATTTAAACACATGCAGAGCCAGAGAACAAATTGCACAAACACAGCGAGCATCGAGCATGATATTGCAAAGGATACTTGACGAGTCAGGTTTCATATGGTACAGTAGCGGTATCATCGGTCAGGTTTTACAAAGGATACTTGACGAGTCAGGTTTTATATATAGCCAGATCTTAAACCTTCATACTTAGCTGTTGTGGGTAGAAGCATTGTTTCGAAAGGAATCAAGGTCAAACATTCAAAGATAATATGTATATATCTTATACTTGTATCTTGTGGCTTAATTGATTATATCTACCTATGTTTCGGATTGAACTAATGAACTTATTATTGAAGTTATGATATTATGATTTTTACGTTTACAGTTTTTATTGAACTTTTGTTTTATATATTGTAAATAATGTGATTTGTGTGTTATAATTATGTGCCACTAAATAATGTACATATATATAAGTAGAAACAATTTTTATTGACACAATTTGTGACACAAAAGGTTTTTCATATTGTGGCAAAAAAAAGTGCCACTAAAACTAGTATAGATATGTAACTAGAATAAATTTTTAGAGGCACAAAATATGTGACACAAAAGTCTTTTCAATATTGTGGCAAAAAAAAGTGCCATTAAAGCCCTAAAAACTTTGTGCGGCAGATTGAAAAAGTGTCACTAAAAGGCTTTAGTGTTAGCGCTTCTAGTGACACTTGTTTTATGTGCCGCCCATTCTTACTTGGGCTTTTTTTTTTTGACAAACCAAACCAAACTTTATATCATCACCAAAGAAAACCAAAGTTCAGTTACAAAAACTTATTGCAGCAAGATGCTACCTAGAAGCCAACGAAAGAAAACCAAAAACAAAACAAGTAAACCAGGAACACTTTTTAAGGAGATATCAACAGAAAAAACAGAGCAGGCCGCCCAAAATCTTGACCATAATCCGATCAATTCCCAGCGAACTCGATTTCTGCAAAATTCCACCATTTTGTCGTATCAAGCCCGGACACATTCGATCTCTTTGACATCCACCAGTAAGTGTTTTCCTTAATCTCTTCGACCATTCTAGTCACCAGCGTGTTCTCGTTTTTGAAAATCTTTGCGTTTCTTGCCAACCATATTCGCCAAAGTGTCATCAAGGAGATCGCGTATATCGCCTCTTTCCATTTTTTCGGCCCCTGCAGTCTCTTAGCCCATTACGTGGGCTTTTAGTGACACTTTTTTGGCCTTTTGTGACATTTTTTGAGTGCCACTACATGGCAATTTTTTTGTAGTGTTTCTTTACCACATTTATATAAACTTAATGTGATAAATAACAGGATTTAAACAATATGTTCCAATAAGTAGAACCCAAATTTAAACTAAAAGTCAAAAACTTTTATCCCCTGCACACTTACATATCAATAACCCAACTTACGCTACAAGCCAATGGCATCTGATCTAATTAATTAGAGTCAGAAGTAAAAACCAACTACTTAATAGAAAAAAACATTGACAACAGAAAATAAACAATGTACTAATTACCTGAGACCCATCCCATAGCTAACCCTAATAAACACTGCCAAACCCACCTTCACCAAGCTTGTTGTCATAATCAAAATTGTTTGTAGCAGCATATAACTCGTTCAATAAGAATATCCTCCATGTTCATTGAGCAACAATTAACATAATTAACACGTAAAGTCAACTAATTAGCCAGAAATTTATAAAAAATCAAAAAAGGGGAAACTTACAAAATGATTAAAAATTTTCTCGGTTTAAAAGTTAACCTCTTGAGCCCTTTTAAGAAAAAAGTAGACATGTAACCAATAAAAGTTAAAAACATATATGTGTAGCTTACCCATGATAAGGTAGCAACCACGAAACCATTCACTCGGTTCTTCAATATTGTAATCAAACAGATAGATGCCATCCTTCACTATAAGAGACACAAATCCATAATTATGTTAAATGTCTCCATAACATTCATAATCCTTAATTTTTATTTAGTAGGTTACTTGGACAATTGAGGAGTCATCGTTAACTTCAAAGTAAAAACCATCAGGTGGAGTTCATAGTTCTCGGGGAAAGCACGTGTGTAAATATATTTAAACATTGAAGTAATGGAGAATACTTCACCCATCGAATCCAGTCTGCAGATTAATCAACAATTAGTGTACATAAGTTAACTTCTACAAATGATTAACACAATATACGAAGAATTGTTGTTTTTCCAGCATCATAAATACCGTGAAAAAAGATCCTAGTTCTTGATTTGGGAAAGCTTAAAGAGAAATCTCGTAAACACCAAGCTCATATATTGTAATTTGACACCCGACAAACTCAGGTTAATACTTTTTACAAACATATAAGTCTACCTTAGCAAAACATTTATTTAACGTACTTAACTGGGCCAGTTGAGTCGGTTCGATGATTCGGGGTATAATCAGGAGTTGGTTTGCACTCATGTATTGTCCAGAGTCTAATGATTCGGGGAACCATTGGGGAAACACATACACACACATGAGTCTTGAGTCCCATTGTTGGTGAAATTACATGTTTGGAATGATTAATCAAGTATTATATGTTCTATGAATGATTAACAACTTGTGAATGCATGTTTATGTGATTAAGTGTGATAGCATATGTTAAAATAAAATTTTTAGAATTGTAGATTCGAAGTTAGAAAATTGGATTTCGTTCGTGCCACCGAAGGGACGAATGAAAAACAGGAACTCTCATTTGTGCCCAAGCAAGTACAAACGGGAACAAACTATAAATACATCTCTTTGCCTCATTTTCAACATTTCACAACCCTAAGTCACCCCCAAGTGCTCTCTGTCAACCCCAAGCCTGTAGAAACGAGTTTTTGCCCTTATTTTTCGGATCATAAGGCTAAATCAAGTTCTATAAGTAAATCAAGTGAAGATTCAAGGTGTGTTCATCATCTAAACCCTCTTTAATACAATTTCATACATTTTTGATAAACCCTAAGTGTCCACATCTGATCTAATGAGTTTTCATAAATAAAAACCTCTCTAATATCTTTCTAAACTAGATCTATACCTAAATAATGAGTTTTCTTATAAAAAAACTAAATGTTAATGGTGTTGGATGATTGTTCTATGTGTTATATGTTTATGAAATGATGTGTGGATGATATATGAATGATTTAGAACTAATTTGGAACATGATTTATGAGTATGAAATGGACTAATTGATATTTGGTGAGTTTTACCCATTTTTGGGGGTTTTTATGTTAGATCTAGGGTTTGTTCATAAGCATGATGATGATAACATGATTAGGAATTGATAAACATATATGAATCTGTGTCTATTGATCTGAGTATGATAATATTTTGATAATTGCCACTTTGGGTAAAGTTTTCATGCAATTGATGTGACATCTTCATAATTTGCTATTTTGGGTAAAGTTGTGATTTGGAATGTGAAATGGATGAAATAATGTATGAAATAGGTATAGTTACATGTGGATAGGATACATAAGGTTGACTGTTGTGATTTGTAGCGTATCGTAAAGTTTTCAACCAAATTTGATGGGTTTTTGTTCGTCGAAATAGTTCAGCGGACGTTCAGGTCGAATGAGTTTTTTCATTCGTACCATCAAGGGTATGAATGAAAGGAAATGGTTTTCATTTGACCCAACAATGGGTACAAATGAGAGGAGAAGAATTCCATTCATGCTAAACTGGAAAGGAATTCTCATTCATGCTTATAAGGGTACGAACGAAAGGAATAAATTCTCATTCGTGCCAATATGAGGTACAAATGAGGGGAAATAATTCCCGTTCGTACCCATGTGTGTAGAATAGTAACATTTGATATAAACTACGTGTTTTGTGTGAATTGCTTGTATGTAAACTATGTATACTTGATCAACTGATATAACGGGTCACCAACAGGATGTCGAGTCTGTCTTATGTGGTCGGGTCAATATTCAAACATGTTTTCAAACATACATAGTCATGGTCTGGACAATCGGGGACTAGTTAACCTATGGGTTATTAGTCTAGATACTTATACACACTTTATGATAGGTCGCCGGTATTAGGAACTATCATCATGTTGTCGGTTTATCTATTTTTCAAGAACACAACCTAAGGTGAGTTTCACGGCCGCGCTTTCAAACACTTTCTCATGGGGGAGAAACATGCTACATATTTTGGATACGTAAAGATCATGTTATACTATTTGTTATCTGTTATTTACTATACGACTCATCCAATTCCCAGGGAAACCATGAATATGTGGGGATACATAACGGGGGAAATGTAGATAGATCTATTAGGCCTGACAAAAACCCCACCCGGGTCGACTGGAGGTCGGACGGGTGCATATTGTCTCGGACTATAGGCTCTACCGTGGATGACGGTAATTCATTGGGCATTGCATATGGAGCATCTTGTCAGTAATGATTTCCAATCGTAGTAGTACCATACATACGTCTAGCTAACGTTCGCGTAACATAGTAGTAACCAGATTGATCTTTCAAAACTTATGAAACGTTTTTATAAAACCTGTGAACTCAACAGTATAGTATGTTGACATTTTTAGCATGTTTTCTCAGGTCGCTAAGGTAGCAGGAATTGGATAGGCACACGAGGTCTCACAGCGTCTAGGTTTCATGCATCATGTTAAAATTTTAAACGTTGTCTTTTATTTGAGGATTGTAAACTATTATGCTTCCGCTGTATTCGTGGTTGATACTTTTGAACTTCATGGTTTGGTTACGTTATTTTATTCATATAGATGTCGTTTATTGTAATCATTGACTTGGATTCTGGTGTGTCACGCGCCTCGCGGTAAAACCCTGCAAGTGGAATTTGAGAGTGTGACATATTTTACAACCTAAATCGCACCAGACACTACCAATAAATTGAATGATAAAAAAATGTAAGAATTGGGCTACACTGTCAGCGACCATCGACAACGTCGCTGCCATAACCGTCAAAATGTTAGGGGGAATTGAATTTTAATAACCTAAGCTATCCAAAATTGGCCGATGGCACCCCCAACTAAAAAAAATGGCCATATATAGCCTGAACTATTAACTTGTTGGATTTTAACACCCAATTTGGTTTTATGATGATAACGTGAAAATTTTATACACATAGAGCAGGGGATAAATATGTTTTTTATGATGATAATGTGAAAATTTTTTATTTAGGTTTTTAGTTTCAACGGGATAATACATATCATCATCTAACTGCTTTAATGAGGGCCCCAGCATCATGCCAACTAAGCAAATTGTGCCACAATAACCCAAACTGGGTGTTAAAATCCAACATGTTAATAGTTCAGGTTATATATGGCTAATTTTTTAGTTAGGGGTGCCAGTGGCAACTTTTTAATAGTTTAGGTTATTAAAATCCAATTCCCCAAATTTTAGTTATGCGATTTGTAAATTACAAACTGATTATGCGATCGGGTTGCTTATTTGAAGGACGTAGAGAAGAAACTAACTAACCGAAGGACACAGTATCCTTGAACGTTGTTGATTTCACCATCATGTCCAATGAAAATATAAACCTTTTACGGTTTAGATTGCATATTCAAATCATGAAGATAATACGTATCAAGTTTCATAGATCCAATAGAGAAAACACATTGAGAAAAGATTGTACCTGCAATATTTATATCGTACATCCAAGGTAAAGATTTGTAGCCCGAGTCAAATGCTCCTTCCGGGCAATCCTTCTAGAAGAGAAGTATAGGAATGAGTGACATGGCAATGACATCAGGAGAGTTATTTACGGATTTCCCCCTTTCGGTTCTGTGACCAACAACAAAAAAATGAACGACATGTTGTGTTTGTCGTTATATTGAGATAGCTTCTATGAGTTTTGACATCAAAAAGACCAACTCAAATGACTTCCAAAAGTCAAAATTACATTTTCCAGTTTTCAAACTCTTGTAATCCCTTAAAACCCTACTTAAAATAAATAAAAAACACAGAACATTACCCAAAATTCCATTCTGCACAAACACAAAATCCAATTCTAAACAAAATGTGTGTTACAGATCTGAATTAATAAAAAGACGAGACATATAAGTCAGGGTTCGATCCAACTTCATTGAAATAAACAATCGGAAAAGCCCCATTTCAATACAAAAAATACATGGTAGATATCATTTAGGGTTCTAATTTAAATACACTTAAAGAAACATCAAAATGAGATGAAATACGTAAAATCAACAACGAATCAGAAAAGACATGGCAAATATCAGTTAGGATTTCAATGTAAATACATATAAACAAACATCAAAATCGGATAAAACACATAAAACAATAAAAATTAACTCTCACGGAAGAACATATATCACGTTGCATAGAACAGATTAAGGTTTTGATTGATATTGGTAATGACGAACATATATCGTGATGCGATAAAGATATGAAAAACTTATACAAAGAAAATCATAAACAAACAATTAGGGTTTGGATTGATCTTGTACCTTCAGAAATCGTAGAAGATGTTTCACGAATAAAGCGGAAACATTGTGCAGATGAATGAAGGATCAAAACAAAAACGGGAGAGTTTATATAGTCGGGTTAGATTAGTAAATATTGGTGGGTTGAATCACCATATGGATTTTGAAGTTAATTGTAGTGTAGCCATTTGGAATCTCACGTGGAACCTATGTGGAGGCCCTAGATAAGGGGCATGTGTCGCCCGAGCTACTCTTTTATTAGAGAGGTAGATTTAATACTACCCTTCTAAATTAATTGTGCATTGAATTACTATTATTATTATTTTTGAACGACCAACAAATCAAACCCGAGCACTCTCGGGGCACCCTTTTGACAAATTCAACTACTTCGAGAGTAACAGAGTTGTCAAACACTAATTCCGGAGAAAACCTAGTAACCTACCTGCCCATAGGCATGACGATGAAATTACCGATAAAACCTAGCTAGCTCAAGAATCAAACTCAGGATCCCCTGATCTTCTATCATTTTCCACCAATGTCTTTACCACTACATTATTGTAATGAAATTGAATTATTATTTGTTTAGTATTACTTTTCATGCCACAATAAAATATAGCATTAAGTGTGCATTTATTTGTTGACATTCAAACAATAAAATATAGCATTAAGTGTGCATTTATTTCGTGACCAAGCTATAGTGGTGAAGTGTTGGAGTGACTTTTGTTTCACCCATGTGATCAAAGGTTCGATCCTCACTTTCAACATTTATGGTTTGGTATCTGGGTGAAGATCGAATACGGGTGACGTCGGTTCGAATCTGTCGAGCGACGAGGTTTTACCGAATTCTATAACAATGTCCTGCCTTCGGGGGGGTGAGACTCGGGTTTCCGCGCATCGTGAGAAGGCGGGGGCTGCTGGAGGTCGAGTAGTCTATTCTTGGGCACGCGCCCCACAAGGGTGGTTGCCACACAGTTGTTCGCCTATCAAAAAATATATATATAATAATCAATGATGTTTACCAATTAAATTCATTTCTACACAATTTTCGTTTTGTCCATGCTGTTTATAAGAATTAATATAATGATTAATGATTGTGGGTTAGGGTCAAATACATAGTGAAAGAAAAATAGGAAGTCCTAGGAAGGGTATCAAACAAACTTCGATTGAACTCATTCAAGTGGCATTGGAACCGTCTTAACGAACTCTACGATCTTAGTTTTTAGGTTTTCACATTTTTTGATTTTTAGCTTGTAATTTTTAGAATTTACGTTGTATCATTGTGTCTTTTATGTAGCATTGTCTCTTTTTCTTATTTTCATCATTGTGTCATTTTTACGATTTATTGTGTCTTTTTATTCAGGATTATGTTATACTTTTTGCCATTGTGTTATATTTTGCGACTTATTATGTCATACTTCAAGATTTATTGTGTTTTTGTATCTTTCTCACCATTTTCATTTTTGTTACACTGTGTATAATAACTTGACCCTAATGCTTGTTACCAATTAAATTCAATTTCACCCCTCTTGTTTTTTCACGGCCAACAAATCAATTCCGAGCACTCTCGAAGTACTCACTGGACAAATGAGTACTCCGAGAGTAACCCGGGTCCACCGGTAATTTCACACCTGTTCTCGGAAAAAACCTACCGCCCGAAGGTGCACTGCGGTAAAACCCGGCCCACCAGCAACATTTTATTGTCGGTAGGACTCGAACTCTCCAACGCCCATAAAGAAAGCAAGAAGGGTATTATTCCACCGTAACAGATGGTGTTAGTAATTTTTCATTTTTCTTTTAAACCATTGAAACCTCACAATTTAATATGTTTAATCCCTTCCGAATTTGATCTTCTGTTGGCACATGCACCAACCATCGGAACTTCGCTGCCGTTGGTTAATTTATTTCAATTGCCGTTGGTTACGAAATCGTCACTTCACCATCGCATAACAATGCCACTCTGCCGTAGTCTGCAGCCAAAACTAAGTCGAACAAAAGAATCACAAAAACTTATTAATAGCAAATACAAATAACCATTACAAATAACCATTGTCGTTGATCTTCATTTGTTCTGCAATCATCAACAAAAAATTACCAAATATACCGAATGATACATTTGATAACACGTCTTGGTTGTCGGTCTTGATATTAGTTCTATGATCTTGTATACGACACTAATTAAAATATGAAAATAAGAACTGTCATTTTCATATTGTTAAGGAAACGAACAATAATCAAATTCATAATACGATCATCATTTTTTTGTAGATATAAAGTTATAATTTTACATTAGAAGATACATCAACCTTGGTTACGTTACATTTTTTCTAAGTGATACAACAAATGCAGAAGCTACCACAACAACCTGCATACCCTACCTCTTTTCCGTGACGCACGTAATCTAAGCACAAATCATCACACGAACGACTTCCGCAAGGGTTTGGTTCGTAAGTGAAAACGTAAGGTGTGTATTGTATACCTCCAGCTGTCGACAATCATAATAATTAAAAATTAAAACAACTATATAAAATAGTATTTTCTTAGTTTTGTTATGCATTTATTAAAATTGAATAAAATAGCATTACGAAAACCGGTCCGGCAGAAATCTTGTTGAGAGTGAGCAACAACGCTCATAAATAACACGTAAAAGATGAGAAAAGACACAATATTCTTCTTCATTATCAACTCAAAACTTGAGAGTAAATCTGATACTTAGAGATTTATATATAATGGCCTTCAAATATCAACACTTGTATTTATAATGTGTTTTTTTTATATCTAGTAACACATAATATTTATGATACAAAATGTTTTGTTTCTCAATATTAAAACTATAAAACTACAAAGAAAAAATATGGTCATCAATTTCAGATTTTGAATTAATTACATTGGTCAACCTAAATATTAATTATCCTATTAAATAAAGTTCCTTTTTAGGGTTTTTTTTTTTGGGGGAGGGGGGGGGGGGGGGGGGCGGTGAAGGTTATGTGTTTTTTTTTGAACGGCCAACAAACTTTCATTAAACGCCTGAGCTAGCGGGAAACTAGCAAATCACCCCACATACAAGAACATACAGGTCTGGTCGCCCATATACAAACAGTAACAGAACACTAAAACAACAAATTCAAACATAAGGAAATAAATTAAATCCTCGCCATTGCTCCCAGTTCAGTTCGGACATTTTCGCACGCGTCTTGACCCAAAGGAAGCTCAAAGTTTTGATGTCACCCACCACCTTATGTAGAGACGGTTGTACTTGTTTAAAAATTAGCTCATTTCTGCAGCCCCAAATGCACCATATAGTCGTCAAACAAATCGCATAAAACACCTTTTTCGCCCTCTTTGATCCAGCCGTAAACTTATGTAAAGATAGAAGATCTCGAACATCAAATGCATAGACGACCCCCACCTTACACCATTGAGATATTAACTTCCAAATTGATTCAGCGAATGCACATGAGATAAATAAATGGTCGCCAGATTCAGGCATTTCCCCGCACATCGGACACAAAATGGAACCCACATTAATGTTTCTTCTTTGCAGCCCCACCTTTGTAGGGAGACGATTAAGACCCGCCCTCCACGCCATAATTTCCACTTTGCGAGGTACCCAATTGTTACGTGTAAACACCCAGCTGGACGCATTAATCCTTGTACCCTGCAGCAGCCTTTTAACGTCTTTAACCGAAAAAACACCCAACCCATTGTTGACCCATGCCCAGTAATCTGCAGCAGCCGAAAGTGAAGGTCGCTGCACTGCTGACCCAAATTGCTGCAGCTCCAAACTTGCAGCAGCATTCAGGCCGCCACCCCTCCATTCCCAGACCCAACCCGGCCCATCCGCGGAAACCCGACCCGCAACAGTGACTGTCTTCTGTGACTCAGCTGCAAATAGAGCTGGATAACCAGCAGCAAGTGTCCCAGACCCAACCCAGTTATCTAACCAAAACATTATTGAATTACCGTTCCCTACGACTCCTTTTGTTAAGAGACCCAGATCAACGCCCATAGATTTCAGCCCTTCAATTGCTCCTGCAATAGCTTTCCACGGCCCGGGAGCGGACAACCTATAGGGAATGGGGTTCCATGCTCTAGAAGAATGATGAATAGACCAAATGACCTTACGCCACAGCCCCTCCTCTTCAACCCGAAACCTCCACCACCACTTTGCTAACATTGACAAATTGGCGTCCCCAAGTGATCCAAACCCAAGACCACCCCCCTCATAAGGCGCGATTACCCCATCCCAAGCGACCCAATTCATTTTAGCTTTCTCATCCGATCCACCCCAAAAAAATACTCTACGCATCCGGTCTAACTTGTCTAGAACACCAATCGGGGCTTTATATAAAGAAAAGAAATAGGTAGGTAACGAATTCAATACCGATTTTATGAGTACAACCCTACCCCCAAACGATAAGGTCCTCGCCTTCCAAATAGATAGCCTATTCCTAAACGTCTTCAAGACCGGCTCCCAATGTTTAATAAGGTTCATGTTAGCCTCAACTAAGAGACCCAAATAAGTGAAAGGGAAGCTACCCCTCCTACAATTAAGTAATGCCGCCATGTCTTGTACTTCAACATCATCCACACCCACACCAAAAACGCTGCATTTACCGAGATTAACCTTTAACCCAGATACTAGATAAAAGCACCGAAGTACCCGTTTTAGGTTTGCCGCATTAGCCCTACACCAATCCCCAAGAAATACCACATCATCCGCATAAATGAGATGTGACAACACAAGATCGCCATGTCCACATCTCAACCCCCGGAATAGACCCACCTCACCCGCTCGCTTAAGGATACCGGTCAATGCCTCCATGGCCAAAACGAACAAGAAAGGGGATATTGGGTCTCCTTGTCTAAGACCACGTTCACAATCAAACTCATGTGTGGGTGAGCCGTTTACAATTACCGAGGTCCTAGCCGATTTAACAATGGCCATTATCCATTTACGCCAAATAGTAGGAAAGTTCATTTGTTCCATCACCGACTCTAAGAAACCCCAATTCAATGAGTCATATGCCTTCTCAAGATCCACTTTGAATATCAAACCTTGTCGTTTCATCTTCCTCAACCACCCGATAATTTCATTCAACATCAAAGGTCCGTCCGTTATACTTCTACCCGAGAGAAAAGCTGATTGTTCCGGCGATACTAGCTTCCCGATCACCCCTTTTAGTCTCGCGACCAACACCTTGGATATCACTTTGTTGATGCAACCAACCAAGCTAATAGGTCTAAAGTCTCGGAAATCCAATGGGTCATCTTTCTTCGGGATCAGAGCAATAAATGATGAGAAACACCCAACGGAAAGGGTCGGATTATGGTAAAATTCCTGAAATAAAGACACAAAATCAGCTTGTAAACCGGACCAACACCGCTTCAGGAACTTGAAATTAAACCCGTCTGGCCCGGGTGCCTTATCCCCATCGCACGCCCAAACCGCGTCCTTGATTTCTCGCAACGTAAAAGGTTGTACAAGCACCTCGGCTTCCAGAACTGAAAGTCGATGTACGTGAGTACACTGAATAGCCGGCCTCGAACTCATGGGTTCTTTAAATTTTTCCTCAAAAAACTGAAAGTCGGTGTTAGACGCAATGGAGTATGGGAAACGAGTCCTACAGTTATTAAAGATGAAGGTTATGTGTTAAAACGTAAAATTTATTATTTTGATTTTTTATATATTTTTTCTATCTATCAGTTTTCAATTAATGAAATTAATTTCTTGTTTTGAAATTCTAACAACTCTTAAATTCTAACAACTTTCCTCGTTTAGTATTAATAATGTTATTTTTTTTAAACAGCCAACTAAAGAATCGTCGGGTACTCTCTCGTACGCGGTCCTCATTGGCAAAGGTAAGCCCACAGACTCAGAGCCAAACTCACAAGCCTTACGGCGGCCCAACCCGCACGCACGAGAGCCTCTAGCCCACCCGTGTGCCAGTTCGAGGGAAAACCCGGCCTGCTTTCCGTCTCAAAGGCACGACGGTAGCAAACCGGTAAAACATGGCTGGCTCAGGAGTCGAACCCATGACCACAAGGGTCAAGTGTCTCTCCCTCATCACCTGATACCACTCCACCACAAGGGTGGGTGGTGTATTAATAATGTTATTATTATAACTATGTAAATAATTAATTGGGGTTGGTGGCCCAATGGTAGAAGCAACGATTCTAGGAACACCTAAAGGGTAGATCATGGGTTCAAGTCCCACAAGGAGTAGAAATTTGCCGTTCAAAAAAAAAACTATGTAAATAATTGATCTCCAGCCCAGCTGGTTTGAGGTGGGAAGGTTTACCTTCTTGGAGGGTTTCTGTCCGGGTTTGGTCTCAGGTTCGATTCTCACACACACCGGAAAAATAACCGCTTGGGTTTGAAATGAGAAACCCGTGTGGTGCTGTGGGATTCGATCCTGGACAGTGGTCGCTTTGCAACACATAATTTACCACAAAACACTACTCTCCAAAAAAAAAGATATTACTACGTGATAGCGGAAATGACAATTACTTCCTCAAGATACGATTTATATTTACAATGTATGTTAAATAGTTCTAATAATGATAATAATTTGTAAAATGTTAAGTTCGCCATAGATTTCAAAATATGCAATTTTATAAAAGGGAATATTTTATAGAATGGTAATCAACTTTTACTGGTGTTCCAATTAGATCACTCATAAAAATATTTGTTCTAATTATGCAAATGCCACAACTGAAATCTCATGGCTTAAAAATCTTCTCCCAGAACTCGGTCTTCGCACGACACGTACACCATCTCTTTTCTGTGACAACACCGACGCCACCTACCTTTGTGCCAACCCGGTGTACCATTCTCGCATGAAACATGTTGCCCTCGACTACCACTTTGTTCGTGAACAAGTCAATGCCGGTCACTTAAAGGTCTTTCACATTAGCTCAAAGGATCAACTGGCTGATGTCCTCACCAAACCACTTCCAAGATCACCGTTTCTTTCCTTTCGCTCCAAGATTGGCGTATCCAATGGATCCTCCATCTTGCGGGGGCGTATTAACACAAATCAATAGTCAACAGTCATAGTCAAAGAGCTATCTTTATGCCTTTGTAATTAGGGAAAATCACCAAAATAGCCTTGACTTTTGGTCAACTTACCAAAATAGCCACCTCTTGTGTCTTGGAGGTGGCTTCCAGGGTTCTAGGACCTCTCCAAGAGGCTTCCTTTTCACACTTCCACCTCCATTTTTAAAACGGCCATAACTTTTTTATACGACATTATTTTTTAAAAAAAATTACACCGTAAACACAAGCTTTTCATCCTCTTTCATTTCCATACCATATTGCTATACTTTAAAAAAAGAATTTTTTTTTTGCTGGGTTGATAGTACTTGCGTTTAAACATATCAAGGACCATCAAACATGTAAGTATCATTGCCATCTTTACGACGTAATCGTATTTGATTATCAGGGAATCGTATGTTGGCAACGTCTCCCTTTTCAGTGAAATGGAAGAACAGCTCAAGCAGGTGCATATATAAAAAAAAATTTAGTTTAAAAACCTCCACTTTTCTTTCTTCTAGAAAACCCATCACCAACACACTCATATCATTTTTTTTTTGGCTAAAACACATTCACAGTAACCCATCCCAACCAGTTCTTTGTTCAAAAGATCCAATATTATACATTGAATCTAATTTCCATTTTAAGTGTCATGATACTTTCATGTAACAAGGTAAAGTTTAATTGATTACCTGAAGGACTGAAACAGAGTAGGCGAGTAGCTAAGGTCTATTCGCAACAGAAACGAAGCTCAACTCGGTGTGCGAGCAACTGACGAGCGGGTCACACAAGGGGCGAGATGATGACACGACATGACGACGATGGTCGTTCAATACAGTTGTGGCTCAATGATGCATCCGCTGTAGTCAATTGATATGGGAGCCGAAGAGTGTGTTGGAAAAAAAAAAGAACCAAAACAGGGGTTGGGTTTAGGCTTGTCGGACTTTCGCCAAGAAACAGATATGTTTAAACGCAAGTGTTTAAACATTTAGACGCAAGTACAGATATGTTTAAACGCAAGTGTTTAAATATTTAGACGCAAGTACTATCAACCCAGCAAATTTTTTTTTTTTTTTAAAGTATAGCAATATGGTATGGAAATGAAAGAGGATGAAAAGCTTGTTTTTATGGTGTAATTTTTTTAAAAAATAATGTCGTATAAAAAAGTTATGGCCGTTTTAAAAATGGAGGTGGAAGTGTGCCGTCTTGGAGGGGCTCAGAACCTGGAAGCCACCTCCAAGAGCTAGAGAGGATTTTGGGACACGTGGCCACATGTTAGTGGCTCTTTTTCTCCAAGGTCATGGGAATCGGTTAAGGTGCCTCGGGAAAGGGGAACGGTCTCACAGAGACGGTTCCACTGGCTAGTTTGGTAAAAACCCAAAAGTCAAGGCTATTTTCGTGATTTTCCCTTGTAATTATTTAGTCATAGTCAATATTCTTAGTCAATAGTCTAGTCAATAGTCTTCCTAGAATCAAGTCATTGTATTAATGTTGTAGCCACTATATAATCTTCTGTGAATAATGAGAAAAGTACATTCGATCCCATTCACTCTATTACCTATTACTCTATATAGTCCAAACTCCAAAGACAATGTATATGAAATGTAAGTTGCAAGACTTAAAAATAAGATTAAAGAATCAATTAACATCACATTCAGATAGTTAAATACTCCATATTGGTGCTATCATATTTGAGAGCTGAGGCCATTATACGATATCCAAGATTCCAAGTAAGATATTCATTTATCAAGTTTTTACTGAAGGGAATCATATCTTTATAACATATCCAAAACTAACTAATAATCAAAGCGACGATGGAAAAGATAACCAGCTCAACCATACAAACCATAAATCAGCGGTGAAAGACATGAAGAATTCAAGAGCAACAAACAACCCTAAATCACGAATAACCAACAAATCATATTTCAAATCGTATAAAAGAAAATTGTAAATCGGATCAGTACCTTATTGGGTTAGTCGTCACCCACCAAAAATTCAAAGCATTTCTTCTACAAACACATTGCACGTACCCACCTCCAAGCCAGCCACTCTGTTCTAATTCTTTCTCTTGGTGGTCTAAGCAGGCCGGCAGCGTCTCTTCCGATAACCTCTCTCTCCTTCTCTGTCTTTTACGGTCTGTTCCAGAGTTTCATTAAAGGATGGAAGTGAAAGGATTGGGAAGGAAGTGAGGAAAAACTTTGTTCCAGAGTTTTTTGTAGGAGGGATAGAGAGGGAATGAGAGGGATAATAAGGAGGATTTTAGTATGATTTTCAATCTTTCCAATTTAGAAGGTGATGGGATTGGGTGCTCATCACCGCGCAGAGCATACCCAAACCCGGAATACAACACCGCGGAATAACTCTCCATGCAGAGAGGAAGCTTCTCCAACAAGCAAAGCAATAACGGCTCTCCTACAATCAAGGAGCGATGCACGCGCGCGTAAGCGGTAAAAGCGGTAATCGTTCCATGTTTCCTTATTTATAGTTATATCATAACTACTTTACTAATATAGTCTAGGGTAGTGGAGACAACCCTAATCGGGCCTGGCCCATTACGATTAGGGTTTTGGGTAATGGTGGTGTTGGATCAGTGGCTTAGTTTATGAACACTTATGTGTATCAGATTTATATATGAGTTAATAAGCAGCGGAAATAACAAGTGTTCAAAGGTCTAAAAGATCACTTTGAAGAGGAGTTATTACCCCCCCTTGACTGAACAATAAATGAGAAACAATAAATGAGAAACAATAAAACAGTTCAAGTATAAAGCAGTAAGACAGTTTATGTTTCTCAGATGTGAAATGGAGTTTATAAGTTTAAAGCCCGAAGGATTTCAATTTATATCAAAGATAATACACAAAATCACATGTCATAAATAGATGAACAAACTCATCTATTTATAGACTAACATACTAAACTGTTGTCTGAAGTAATCTAAGATATTTAACAAAGATATTATACTAAGATAAGCTTACAACAGCCTGTACATTGAAACTTGAAATCTAGACTTTAACAAAACAATATTATAATCAAAACTGCTGATCTTCAGTCGGTTAGAAGCTTCTGAACTCAAAGTGCTGATGAGTGACAAACTGCTGATGAGTAGTTTGTCTTTAGTAGTTCTTCAGTGAAATGTCTGGTTAGACTTCAGAACTTCTGATGAGTTACTCTTCAGTACTTTGCTGTTTGTTCTTCAGTACTTCTTTATTTGTTCTTCAGCAGTTGTTTCCAATACTTAAGCAGAATATGATTTGGACTAAGGTTATCAAAAGGTGGTTTCTTCAATCCTCTTTGTCCCAACAATCTCCCCCTGGATTGATGAAGCCAAAACCTTATCCAATCTTTATTGTTGATCTTTTCTCTCTTCTAGTATCCTCCAGATTTCTGCTGTCATCCGGGTAGTAAGAGTACATCTTTGTTGCTCTGTGAGAGGTCCAAGTTCAGGTGTTAGATGTTGAATGGTAAGAAGGTCTTTGGAAGATAAAATACTCAACTCCTTTGAGTTTTTGTAGACCTTACTTGAACAATCTCTCCTGGTCACAAGTACTGAGTTGGAATCAGTAAAGGACCACTTAATGATATTTACCTTTGACCTGTCAAAGTTAGAGGCATAGGAAACCAAGCCTGTTTCCTTAGGTTGACCTGAGGATGATTGAGGAATGTCTTCAATTTCAGTGACTCTCAGGTGAGATTCTTGACTACCTTGAAGTTCAGCACCACTTTGAATAGGCATGTTGGGCAAGTGATGCTCTGTTACAACCCTTGTATGTGTCTTCTCTTGAATGGATTGTTGTAACTGATAAGCATAAGTAGCCTTGTCTCTGAATTGTGTTAAGAGGGGTTTCTCTTCTACATCAAAATCACCATGTACTAACTGATCTCCTTCCAAGAGTATCATCTTGAAATCAGTCTTCACTATGGGTTCACCCTCTGCTTTTCTCTTTGTGGCAGGCTTCCTTAGTGCACCAGATGATCTCCTTACAATAGAAGTTGGTTGGACTTCTGGAGTTTCAAATCTCTCTGGCTCTGCAGATTTGCTGGCCTTGTACTTCTTGTAAGTCTCATAGAGTGTTTGTTCTTTCCATTTTGAGACTGAGGCCTTTGAACCATAGCCATTTGCCACTAACTCTTCTATTATCTCAGCTCTTTTGGCTTTCCTCTCATTCTCTGTTGCTATTCTGTCTGATAGCATCTGAGCTCTTCTGGTCAGTTCTTGTGTTGAGAGTCTTTTGAGAGCCACTTGTTTGGATTTGGAGTTCTTTGTAATGAAGGTGATAAGTTGTGCTCTTTTGTCTTCTTCTGCAGCAGCTTCAAGTGCTCTCTCTTCAGCCTCAAGCTCATCAAGCTTTTCTTGATACTTGATTAACTTTTCTTGAAAATTCAAATCATCTCTAGTCTCTAGGCTGTTCCATACTTTGTCTTCTTTTGCCTTCTTTGCAGCCTCTTTCAAACTCTTCTCCAATAGATCTTTGGACATGGAAATGGGAGTAGGGTTTAAAACAGTTGTTGAAGTTGTTGTAGGCAAAGGAATGGAAGCAGGTTCTCTTTCAGGTGCCTTAGAAACTTCTGATGTTGGTTTTGGAGGTAAAACTGCTGATGAAGTAACTTGACTCACAACTACTGAAGGATTGTCTTCAGCAGTTTGCATAATAGGATCAGCAGTTTCTTCTGATGCCTTAGATGATAAGAATTCTTGTGCTACTTCTTTTCCTGGTCTTTGTGATGGTTTTTCAGCTTCAGGATCAGGAGTTTGTCTTGTTGTAGCAACTTCAGTAGTTGGTTCCTTAGTCTTCTCCCCCTTTTTGGCTTCATCCACTTCTGGAAGCCTTATTGAGTGAGAAGTTGCAGCAGACAACCTTGCTAGTTGATCTTGTGTTTGATCCATCTTCTTGTTCAACTCAGCAAGTCTTGAGTTTATCAACCCAAACTGATTGTTAGCTTTTAACTCCCAAGCAGTTGTGAAAGGTTTGAGTTGATCAATGATTATTTGTTTTATTGCCTGTAGCAGGGGACCATCTGGGCTGCATAGTTGGTTCAGGTCTATGCCAGTGAGCCCAGGGAATTGGGTAGGTTGTTTTGGTGAAGGGGGGCTTTTTGGGTAATCCTCAGATTTCTCTGAAGATGCCACTTGTGGGGATTTTTGGGCTAAGTGGTCTTTAACCTGATCTTTGGTGACCAGCTTCTTGAGCTTGGATACCTTAGATGCAGGACCTTCAATCTCAACCGTCAATTCTTTTTGTGGAGTGTTTGATTCATCATCCAAGCTAATGGAATCATCTGAATCCCTGATTGTGTCCTCAGAGAGGGCAGGATCAGTTATATCATGAGCTAGACCCAAACTAGTAGTCTTATGAACCTCTTTGTCTTGGAACTGAGGTTTTCCTACTTCTGGCCTTAGGCCTTCATCAGTAGTTGCCAAATTTGAGGTCTTAGCATTGTTAATACTGTCCTCAAGTTCACCACTGGGTGATAAGTGAGTAGTAGCAGCCTCAAAAGTACCAAGAGTTTCTAAGTTTGGGCTTATAAACTCTGGTCCATCCTCATCTCCCTGGTTTGGGCTAATAGGGTCCACATCCATGTCAAGTTCTGAAGGCATCTCCCCGATTTGATGTGTTGCCGGGGGAGTGACATGTATTGGATGGGTTCCTTTTAATCCTGAGAGAAGTTGGGCTATTTCTATGGTTGTATGGGATGGTTCAGGTTCAGTTGTTGTGAGGGGTAGGTGTTCAGTAGTTTGGATGGGTTCAGGGTCTGTTTCAGCAGTTTCAAAGGTTGGGTCAAATGTTATATATAGGTTTCTTAAATCTTTTTCTTTGAAAAATAACTGTGACAGGTTTTCTTTTAGGAGGTGGAGAAGGAGTGTGCTGAGAGGATGTTTCAGCCACTTCCTTATCAAGTGCAGATTGCACATCAGCAGTTTCAGGGTTCTCCACTTCCTGAACTGTCTTTTTCAATGTTTTGGTTTGTTTTTGTTTTTGTTGTTTTGGCTTTTTGGTTTTCTTTTTGGGTTTGGAAGATGTGGGTTCCTTGGGGATGGGTTGTTCTTCCCCTTGGTCATCTTCTAGCACAAGTGCTGGTTTGTTGTGCCTAGAGAATACTTGTGAGGTTAAAGGGTTTAAAGTTGTTGTTTCACCCTCAAGTACTCCCTCTCCAAGCTCTTTTATTATGCATTGCATAACAAATCTTGGATACAACAAAAACTTCTTTTTATCATTTTCATGGTGTAAAACCAGTTCATTGAAAAACAGTTTTGATGCCTTAAAAGGTGTTTCATTTATGATAGAATGAAAAATTGGTTGAAAAGTAGAAGGCATCTGATCAATAGACCCAGTTTTAGGACTTAGACACATAATAATATAATGAAATAACAGTTTATATTGTGGGTCAAAATATTTCTTATAAACTGTTGCTTGTGCCAAAGTACCTTGATAACCACATTCTGTCATGGTTAGATGGATGTCTGAGTTTGGAATATGCTCTGGAGCTTCAGAATCCTTCAAACCAAGCCTGATGCTTAGTGTTTCCGGTGATATGGCCATCAGTTTCCCTTTTATAGAAGATTTGAGGGAAATCACTTCATTATTTACCTTCACCGTCTCTGAATTTGCCCAGAACTCATTAAGAGTTTCTTCATGAATGGGTGGATCGATGGTGAAAGCTTCATAATATTGGGATTTCATGATGAGATCAATCATCTCATCATACTGGGACCAGGCTTCATCTTTCTGAAAGTAGCCTCTTTGATTATGTCCCTGTTTTAACACGAGAGCCATGGTTGTTTTGATCGAACAGTATTTTTAGGTTAGAGAAGGGGTTTTGCTTTTGATTTGAGAGAGAGAGAGAGGGAATTTTGCTTTTTGAATGGATAAGTGTTTGAAAAAGGTATTTATCAGAAGTTTTTAACCGACTAGGTCTAACTTCTGATGAGTGAAAAGTCTGTTTTACCCTTTTTGGTCAAACTGCTGATGAAGAAGGTTTCTTCATCAGTGGTTTTAGTCATCTCTTCAGCAGTTTTAACTGCTGATGCAAATGATTTTTAAAACACTTTACTAACTTCTGATTTTCATCAGTAGTTATATCCATTTTGAAAATATCCCATTTTTGATGTTCATCAGTAGTTTTCAAAAATTGTTCATCAGTACTTTCTCTTTCTCAAATTTTGGTCTTCAGAGGTTTGTGACAGATAAGTATGTAAGTGAAAATAAAATATGTGCAGAACTAAAAAGTGAAACACTTACAGACTTTCTTCTAAGTTTAACATCCCAAGCATGGATACTAACCTCTGAAAAGTTGTTGAATCAAGGGGTTTGGTGAAAATGTCAGCTATTTGATTAGCTGTTGTGACATGCTTCACCTCAATCTTGCCTTTTTCATAGCAATCTCTTATGAAATGATACCTGATTTCAATGTGTTTAGTCTTTGAAAACTGAACAGGATTTTGAATGATGCTAATGGCAGATTTGCTGTCTACTAAGAGTGGAGTCTTGGTCTCTTTGATTCCATAATCAAGCAGTTGATATTGGAGCCATTGTATCTGTGAAGTACAGCTTGCAGCAGCAATGTATTCAGCTTCAGCTGTTGAAGTTGCCACAGATGTTTGTTTCTTTGATTTCCAGGACACCAGACAGTTTCCTAAAAATTGACAACCACCAGATGTTGATTTTCTTGACATCTTGCAGCCTGCATAGTCACTATCTGAAAAAGCAGTTAACTTGGTATTGCTTGAAGCAGGATACCAAATTCCTAAAGTAGGAGTTCCTTTCAGATATCTGAAGATTCTTTTGACTGCAATTAGATGTGATTCTCTTGGTGCAGATTGATATCTAGCACAGACACAAGTTGAAAACATGATATCTGGTCTAGAAGCAGTTAAATACAAAAGAGAACCTATCATACATCTATACATGGTTTGATCAATATGTTTCCCTTGATCATCTGGTTCAACTTGTGTGATTGGTGTCATGGGAGTGGAACATGTTTTACAGTCTTGTAAAGAAAATTTGTTCAATAATTCTTTAACATATTTTGATTGATGTATAAATGTTCCATTTGACTGTTGCTTGATTTGCAGTCCCAAAAGGTACTGCAATTCTCCCATAGTACTCATTTCAAATTTTGATTGCATGAGTTTCTTAAAATCTTCACACAGTCTTGAGTTTGTTGAACCAAATATGATATCATCAACATAGATTTGAACAAGTATGACATGATTTCCAACATGTTTTATGAAAAGAGTTTTATCAATGGATCCCCTTGAGAAGTGATTCTTAAGTAAAAAGTTTGAAAGTGTTTCATACCAGGCTCTTGGAGCCTGTTTTAGCCCATAAAGAGCTTTGTCAAGTCTGTAAACCCAATCAGGATGAGAAGGATCCTTAAACCCTGGAGGTTGACAGACATACACTTCCTCTTTTCTTTTTCCATACAAAAATGCACTCTTGACATCCATTTGATAAACTTTAATGTTGTTGGAAATTGCATAAGCTAAAAATAACCTGATAGCTTCAAGTCTTGCAACTGGTGCAAAGGTTTCATCATAATCAATTCCTTCCTCTTGGGAATAACCTTATACCACCAATCTTGCTTTGTTCTTGATGATCATACCAGCTTCATCTGATTTGTTTCTGAAGACCCATCTTGTTCCAATTGGTTGCTTGTCTTGAGGTAAGGGACATATTTCCCAAACCTATTGTTTCTTGAATTGAAGCAACTCTTCTTGCATTGCTTGCACCCAATTGTTGTCTTTTAGGGCTTCTTGATACTTCTTTGGTTCCAACTGAGAGATGAATGCTGAGAATAAGCAAAAGTTGGAAAGCTGGTTTCTTGTGAGTACCCCTGATGCAATATCACCCATGATTTGATCCAATGGATGATCTTTGTGTTCAATCAATTGTTGTAGACCTGTACTGGATGATGGCTCTACAGGTTCTTCAAATAAACCACTGAGATTGATAATATCTGGTTCAGCTGTTGTATGAACTTCAGGAGTTTTAGGTTCAGCTGAATCAGTAGTTTCAAAATGTTCATCAGTAGTTCCTGAAGTTGAAGCTATTGAAACTTCTGAAGGTTTGATAGTTGATCTTCTGACTGTGTTTGGAGTCCATGGTGCAGGACTATCATCTTCAAATCCTTGAAAACCATTTTGAGGAGGTTTGGATGATTCAACAGTCTTTTCAGGTCCGAAATGAAAGTTGTCAAGATCAAATAATTCAGCAGGATTTGCTGGAATAAGAGTGTGTTTTGATTCATTGAACTTGACATTCAGTGTTTCTTCTACTATCTTGGTTCTTGAATTGAAAACTTTGTAAGCTTTTCTCAAAGGAGAATAACCAAGAAAATAACCTGTATCAACTTTTGCAGCAAACTTAGAGATAGAGTCTTTGATGTTGAGGATAAAACATTGACACCCAAAAGCCCTAAAGAAGGAGATAAGGGGCTTTATGCCATGAAGAATTTCATAGGCAGTCTTGGTATGTCTCTTGTTGATAAGAACTCTATTCTGAACATAACATGCAGTGTTGACTGCTTCAGCCCAAAAATACAAAGGTAGGCCTGAATCAGCTAACATTGTTCTGGCTGCTTCAATTAATGTTCTGTTCTTCCTTTCTACCACACCATTTTGTTCAGGAGTTCTGGGAATGCTGATCTGTCTAACAATCCCTTTAGACAGACAGAATTCATCCAGAGTTTTGTTCCTGAACTCTGTCCCATTGTCACTCCTGATGACTTTGACAGATAGAGAATATTGCTTCTCTACTTGTAGAATGAAGAACTTGATGATTTCAGCTGCCTCATCCTTGGAATATAAGAAGAAGACCCATGTGAATCTTGAGTAGTCATCAATGATGACCAAGCAGTACTTCTTCTTACCAAGGCTCATAATCTTGACTGGTCCAAATAAGTCCATATGGAGTAGTTGAAGACATGCAGTTGTTTTAGATTCTTCAATAGACTTATAGGAGGACTTATGCTGTTTACCTTTAAGACAGGAAACACAGTGTTCTTTGCACTGATATTCCTTCAAAGGTAGACCTCTGACCAAGCCCATTTTTGTGACTTTATTGATGGTTTTAAAGTTCACATGGCCAAGTCTCCTGTGCCAGAGATCATTTTCTGAAGTTGATGCCTTTGAGAAGAAACAGGCAGTCTTGTTCAATACTTTGTCTTTTTCAATGTCCACTGCATAGACATTGCCACACCTTTTGGCAATCAGCAAAGTATGATCTTCAATGATCTTCTCTATCAACTTCTGGCCTTCTGGTGATATGATCTTGCATGCTGTCTTGGTGAAAAAGGAAGAATATCCTTTGTCACACATTTGTGAGACACTCAGCAAGTTGTACTCAAGGTTTTCAACCAGATTGACCTTGTCAAACTGCATTTTGCCTGAGGATACATTGCAATATCCTAGCACATATCCCTTGGCATTGTTCCCAAAGGACACAGATCCTTCTCTTTGACTGATAAAATTGTTTATCAGGTATCTGCATCCAGTCATGTGCATTGAGCCTCCACTATCCACATACCATATGCTATTCAAACCTCTGGAGACCCTCTGCACAAGATAGCAAATTAGTTAGTTTTGGCAACCCAAGCCAATTTGGCTTTGGGTTTGCTCTTGAGAACAGGTGCAGCTTGTTGTGGACCAATTTTAGAAATCCATGTCTTTTTGGCAATGGATTTGTCATTAAGAACAATGGTGGGTTCTTTTTGGTTTCCACCATCAACTTTGGTCATCAGAAGTTTAACCAGGTTTATCAAATCTTTAACTTCAGCAGTTTGTGAAACTGCTGATGAGTTAGGTGAAACTTCTGAAGATGAACTTTGAGAGGATGACTTTTGTTGAGATAAAAGCCTCTTCTTAGAAAGGGTTTTGTCTGATTGTTGTTTGTTTGGAAAGAAAGTGTTTTCAAAATTTTCTTTCATCTGTTTTCCCACAATCAGTTGTTGTCTTTGTTTGTTTAACTGATTTACCTTTCTATATCTGCAAAGTTCAGTTATGTGGTTAAACAGACCACATATTTCACATGCTTTTGCCTTCTCTTTCTTTTTAGATAAATCAAGAGAGCTGGAAGGCAATTTACTAACAAAATCAGATTTTTGAAATAGGTCATCAGCAGTTTTCAGGGTCTCAACTCCTGATGTAGTTGAAACTGCTGATGGCTTATTGTCAGTAGTTTTAACTTCTGCAGTACTTTCCTTTTTGAGAAAGTTCTGATGGTAGGATGTGCATTCCTCCATATCAGAAGTTTGAATCAATTTCATCCCATCATTATCAGTTTTGTGGGTGAAATCTGTTGGTGATTCAGTGTGGGTATACCCAATGCCAAACTTAACATTGGCTGCAGTTTGTTTGTTAAGCAGCATTTGGTACCCTTTACAAGACTCAACCCATTTTTCACAATCAACCTTGCTGTCAGCAAGCTCTTGTCTGACTTTTCCTAGGTTGTCTATCATTGTTTTAATTTGTGCTTGGGTTTCAATGGATTTATCATTCAGTTTAGAAATTTCTTTGTTTTTCAAAACAATTTTTCTTTCTAAATCACACTTCATTTGTGTGTATTTTCTCTCCATATCATTGGATTTGCCTTGTAAATGCACATTTGTTTCTCTAATTAAAGCAAAAGATTCTTTGCAAGATTTAGTGCAAAGCTTCAACAGAGATTGTTGTGATACCTGTGTGAGAGCAGAATTTGAAGAGTATCCTTCAAAAGCCATTAAGACAAAGTTCTTTCTGCCATTATCAGGTTCTCCCCAGTTGACATCATAGACCTTATTGTCTGCATCCTGACTGCATTCTGATGTGTCATAAGGAAGACTGCTCCAGTCAACATACCCAGATGTGAATAAGCTTTGTTGCTGAGGGGGTTGTTGAGTTTGTGCAGGTTGTTGAGCAGTTGGAAAAGGAGGTATCAGCTGCTGTTGTTGCTGAGCAGGCATTTGGACATATTGTACTTGTGGCACATATTGAACATGTGGAGCTTGTGCCTGTACAAAATGAGCACTCCCTTGAGTTCCATTATTCCTATTATATGAGGGGTTAAATTGATTTCCAGACATTGGTTGGTTGTAGCTAGAGCTTCTACATTCTCTAGCAAAGTGTCCCAACTTTTGACACTTGTGACATCTAAGTTTAGATTTGTCAAAACCAACTTTTGTTGAGTTGTTTAATCCTGGAAATTTCCTTCCTGACCTTTTATAAAATTTGTTAGTTTTTAAGCTTAACAAGGCCAGTTGGTGCAATATCTCCATTTCTTCTAAGTCATCACTGCTGAAATATTTTAAATCATCCATGATGAAACACATGTTGTCAACAGTTTGACCCAGTTCTTCATTGTCATAAGCTGGGAAAGATCCATCTGATGAGATCCCAGCTGTTATGTCAATGTGGTCAAAAGAACCAAAATTATTAGAACAGGATGGTGAGTCATGTCCTAATAAGGCTGTGCTACCAGGAGTATAGTCATCAGCAGTTTTGCCAGATTCTTGCAACTTTTTCTTTTGATTGATTTCTCTCTCAAAAGTTAATAATTTACCATGTAACCTAGTTAGGTTCAAGGTATGAAAATCTGAACTTGTTCTGAGGACTATAGAGTAAGTTTCCCATTTTGAAGGTAGAGACCTTAAAAATCTATGCAACATAGACTCATTTGAATAGGTCTGATTGTTAATTTTTAACTCAGATATGAGTGAAGAAAATCTTTCAAACTGTTGTGTTAAAGTTTCACCCTCTATGTGAGTAAAAGTTTCATATTGTTGAGCCAATATTTCTCTAATGTTGGCTATCACCTTAGCAGTTCCTGCAAACTGCTCTTTTAGGCAGTCCCACAGCTCTTTAGCACTTTCACAGTGTAAAAGGCCAGCATAAATTTTGTTTGGGAGAGCCATAGCCAACATGGAGAAAGCTTTTGCATCAAGCTCAAACTTTTGGAAATCTTCCTCCGTGTAGTCTTTTGGGTCTTTTGGTCTTTCAGTCTTTCCCTCTGGATCAGTTATTACTGGTTTGTGAGGTCCAAAGACTACAGACCTCCAACATCCAGTATTTGTTTGGGAAATAGTATGTGCCAACCTTTTAGACCATATGTTATATTCATTTCTGACTAACATAGGAGGTTTGTTGGCAGATCCAGTATTGTAGGGGTCCATTTTTAAGAAGTTTGGATTTGTCAATACTTCTTTAAAGTGATGGATGAAAAAGTGAGCCTTTTATCCTTTATTGAATATCAATAATGAGCCTGTGTCTGAATCTCAATTTGTTAGATTGATTTTGATCAGATTAACCAGATGCTCTGATACCAATTGTTGGATCAGTGGCTTAGTTTATGAACACTTATGTGTATCAGATTTATATATGAGTTAATAAGCAGCGGAAATAACAAGTGTTCAAAGGTCTAAAAGATCACTTTGAAGAGGAGTTATTACTCCCCCTTGACTGAACAATAAATGAGAAACAATAAAACAGTTCAAGTATAAAGCAGTAAGACAGTTTATGTTTCTCAGATGTGAAATGGAGTTTATAAGTTTAAAGCCCGAAGGATTTCAATTTATATCAAAGATAATACACAAAATCACATGTCATAAATAGATGAACAAACTCATCTATTTATAGACTAACATACTAAACTGTTGTCTGAAGTAATCTAAGATATTTAACAAAGATATTATACTAAGATAAGCTTACAACAGCCTGTACATTGAAACTTGAAATCTAGACTTTAACAAAACAATATTATAATCAAAACTGCTGATCTTCAGTCGGTTAGAAGCTTCTGAACTCAAAGTGCTGATGAGTGACAAACTGCTGATGAGTAGTTTGTCTTTAGTAGTTCTTCAGTGAAATGTCTGGTTAGACTTCAGAACTTCTGATGAGTTACTCTTCAGTACTTTGCTGTTTGTTCTTCAGTACTTCTTCATTTGTTCTTCAGCAGTTGTTTCCAATACTTAAGCAGAATATGATTTGGACTAAGGTTATCAAAAGGTGGTTTATTCAATCCTCTTTGTCCCAACAGGTGGCATACGTCCACATCTATATAAGGGATCATATCCCTAATAGAGAGGACACTTTTGGCTAACCCTAAGAGCTATCACACTTGATAGTATCCCCATTCACCCACGTTTTTGTTATAAACTACTACCTTGTGTAGTCGTCTCCCTACCCACTCAATCTTTACTTGCAGGTTACTCTAATCCAGGAAGTGCTAGTGAAGGATCAATCTTGTGGTTGCATATAGTCTATCATCCATACAAGGAGGTTAGGCTACTTGTTTCTTCATTGGTTCCATCACTTACGGTCTACTAATCTTTCAAACTAGTGCCAATGGATTCTGGAGCCGAACAACGTGCTAACCCCATCACTGTTGATGATGGAGTACAAGTGAATCAAGACACAGGAGCACCAACGACGGTGACTAAGAATGTGAATCAAAAGCAGGCTGCTACGAACTTTCAACTGTTTGCATCAAGAAAGCCGGCGTTAGCAGCACAAAAGAAAACAGTTGAAGAGCCTGTGGAAGACCTGGAAGAATGGCTGGCTCAAGAAAGTGCTAAGACAATAGCAGAGTACCAGAGGAAACTGATAGCAAAGGCCAGGTTGGAATCGAGAAAGACTTTGACTTTTGACACTGAAGATGACTCTCAAGACGACGAACAGCCTGTTGTTCGCCCTACAGCCAAACCTCGTCAGGCGGTACGTGGTGGAGAACGTGGTAAGGGTACTCACGTTCAGGACCACGTCAACCTGACTGGGGAACCCGATGGCTATGAGTCCGAAAATGAGATTAATTCTGATCCAACTTGGAAGCCGCGTCCTAAATCCGTAGCCAGCAATCAGACTAACCCAGACGATGAGCTTAACAAGCCATATCGTCCAAAATCGTTTGCGGAAAGATCTAAATTTTGTGCAAGAATCGCGCTGGCACCCATGCCAGTCGAATGCAAGCTGCCAAACACGATTGGAAAATATGATGGCTTGCGCGATCCAGACGATCACCTGCACGCATTTGACTGCGCAGGAAGTTCTAAGCCGTGGCCGGTTCAAGCTTGGTGCCACCTGTTTATCCAAACCCTAACGGGAGCGGCACGGGTCTGGTATGAAAGTTTACCGATAGGAAGTCTCGTAGACTTCGATGATTTGATAAAGAAATTCAAGAATCATTTCTCCCATCTTCGGAAACACAAGAAAGACAAGGCTCAGATTTTATTGTGTTCCCGGAAAGATAATGAGAGCCTTGAAGACTATATCATTCGCTATAACAAAGAGGCCCTACAATTGGGGTGTGGCGAAGAGCTTACCAGGGCCGCATTCATTCACGGAGTGCGGAATGATGATCTCATGAGGTGCCTGACTGGGAAGGAAGGTGTACCCGAAGCATGGGATGAACTCATAGAAGCTGCGAAGGTATATGCGTCATCGGAGCGCTGGTTTACGCGCTCGAAAAATTTTCATCACAGCGGTAATCAAGCTGCACACACGCAGAGGAAAGGGAAAACAGTCCGTGTGGTCTAGAATCTCGGGTGCCGCAGAGGAGGGGAAATATTCCTCAGGACAAGATGCGCGGCACTATCTCAACAACAAGCACCCGCGCGATTCGAAGCCACCAAGTAAGAAGAATTATGACTGGACACCACTGTCCAAAACACCTTCAGAAATCCTGAAAACCGAACAAGTCCAGTTTCCCAAGCCTAGGGAATTAAGGCAAGATCGAAGAAATGTGGACACATCAAGGTATTGGGAATACCATGAAGATTATGGCCATCTAACAGACAACTGCTATAGTCTAAAGATGGAGATTGAGAATGCAATCAAGTCGGGTCAGCTCTCCCATTTAGTAAAGAACATGCGGAAGAAACCCAGGGATTCGCAAGGGGAGGCTGATCCCAATCATAAGAAGATCAAAAACCTAAACGCGCACCACGTGCATCGCTCAGATCGTCACAACTGTTACATGACTCACAACAGGAGTCAAAAGAAGAGATCTTACTCTATCGCTCAAGATGATTCCTGGAAAGAAGCACCCGTCGTCATGCCACGCATCAAAGGAGGAGCGTCTTCCACAACACCGCTGATCATAACGGGAGTCATCGGGCATTACCGTACAAGATATATGTTCCTCGATAATGGGAGCAGTACTGACATCATGTACAAACAGTGTTTCGATCAGTTAGATGCCGAAGATAAGGAAAAGCTCATTCCAACCACAGAGCCAATATCCGGATTCATCCACGAGGTGAACATCCCACTGGGTATACTCACACTCCCTATCACATGGACAGACGGACAACTCTCCCGAACGGAGATTTGTGACTTCATGGTCCTACCAGTGAACTCATCGCATGATGTCCTTATTGGAAGGGAAGGATTGGCCAAGTTCAACTGCAACGCGTCCACGCCGCACCAGATGGTCGGTTTCCCAACGCGGGGTGGTGTGGCCTTCATACGTGGAAACAAAAACTGCCACGCAACAGAAACGTTCAAGCCTCCCAAGATAATAAAGCCAGCAAACCGCACTCATCCCGAAAAATGGGTCATCAACCCAAAATTCCCGGATCAGACGGTTGTCATAGGCCCAGTAATCTCCGACACCATACATGCGCATTTAAAACAACTATTGACGAAGAATATGGACGTTTTTGCGTTTCAACCCGCAGACATGGTTGGCGTTCCACGTCACATCGCGGAACACAAGCTCAACGTTTATAAGTCTGTTGAACCAATCGTTCAGAAGAAGCGCAGTATAGGGCCAGAGAAAACAAAGGCCATGAATGAACAGGTTGCTGAACTATTGGACGCAGGCATCCTACGCAAGACAAGGTACCAAACTTGGGTTGCTAACCCGGTCATGGTTGGGAAGTCCAATGGGGGCTGGAGGATGTGCGTGGATTACAAAGACATAAACAAGGCATGTCCGAAAGACTGTTATCTGCTTCCCGAGATTGATTTAAAGGTGGACTCCCTGGCACCGTTCAGATTCAAGTGTTTTCTCGACGCTTATAAAGGGTATCACCAAATCCAAATGGCCAAAGAGGATGAAGACAAGACATCCTTTCGCACGGATACGTGAACTTATTGCTATACCAAGATGCCATTTGGATTAAAGAACGCAGGGGCAACATATCAGCGTTTAATGGACACTGTGTTCAATAAGCAAATCGGAGTCAATCTCGAGGTGTACGTGGACGATTTGGTCATCAAAAGCACAGAGGAAGACCAAATGCTTTTGGATATCCAAAAAACCTTTGATCAACTCCGCACAGTCCGGATGAAACTTAATCCGAGCAAATGTTCTTTTGGAATGGAGGAAGGCAAGTTCTTGGGAGTGATCGTAACCAAAGATGGGTTCCGAGCAAACCCTGATAAAGTACAGGCAATTGAGCGCATGCCATCCCCATCTTCTGTCCGGGAAGTTCAGACACTCATGGGACGCTTAGTAGCTCTAAATCGCTTTCTCTCAAACTATGCGTCCAAGTCATTCCCTTTCGTGAACACATTGAAAAGTTGCCTCAAGAAGTCAAATTTCAAATGGACGGAAGAAGCCGAGGCTGCCTTCAAAGAGATGAAAGAATGCTTGAGTCACTTGCCTACGCTCACAGCGCCACTTCCAAAAGAGCCATTGACGTTGTACTTGTTAGTAACGGAGAAAGCAATTGGCGCTGTCCTCCTGGTTGATCGGAAAGGCGTTCAAACTCTAGTGTATTATGTTAGTAGAACTTTGCTCGACGCGGAGACTCGATACTCCACGATGGAGAAGCTGGTGCTAGCATTGGTACACGCGTCAAGAAGACTGCGGAGATATTTCCAAGGGCATCCCATTAATGTCCTAATGGACTTCCGCATTAATGACATCCTGCGTAAACCAGAATTATCCGGACGCCTGGCTAAGTGGGCCATTGAGCTAGGAGAACACACGATTGAGTACAAATCCAGAACATCCTTTAAAGGGCAGGTACTCGCAGATTTTGCCGCAGAGGTCCCTCCTGAAAGCATAACCGAATGCCAACAAGCACACGTCACTCCTCCCACTCCGGAACCAGCAGAAAAATGGGAACTATACACAGATGGGGCATGCAATGACGACGGTGCTGGAGCGGGTTTTCGCTTAATCACACCGGATGGGAAGGATTTCACATACGCAATCCGCCTTGATTTCCCAACAACGAACAATGAAGCGGAATACGAGGCATTGCTTGCAGGGTTGCGCATTGCAAAGAAAATGGATGTGCAACGCTTGGAAGCCCATGTCGATTCTCAGTTGGTAGCAAACCACATCGACGGCTCATATGAAGCACGCGAAGCATCCATGATTTTGTACTTGGAGCAAGCCAAAGCTCTCATGCGCGACTTCGCGTACTACAAGGTTCATCACATCAAACGAAGTCAAAATAAGCCAGCGGATGCGTTAAGCAAGATGGTATCAACAGTTTTTGACCATTTGGCAAAGGATGTGCGGGTGGAAGTCTTGGATCACCCATCAGTGCCTCAGAAACAAGTAAATGTTGTCCAAACCGGCAAGACATCTTGGATAACTCCCATCAAGGCTTATCTCACGCACGGAACGCTTCCAGACAACAAAGCAGAAGCTCGAAAGCTCCAAAACAAAGCCTTGCAATACCAAGTCATCGACGGAATACTGTACGGGCGCTCATATCTAGGGCCATTGCTACGATGTGTTGACTCCGCAGAAGCAACCTACCTTATCAAAGACATACACGAAGGGTCATGCGGATTACACGCTGGCCCAAGGATGGTTGTGGCTAAACTAATGAATGCGGGGTACTACTGGCCCGGAATGCACATGGACGCCATGACGGAGCTGCGCAAATGCAAGTCCTGCCAACGCCATGCGGCAGGAACTTTGCGACCCAAGAATAATTTAGTACCCGTCACTGCGGCATGGCCATTTCAAAAATGGGCCATTGACCTCGTAGGCCCATTCCCCACAGCTCCCGGGAACGTGAAATACTTGGTAGTGGCAATTGACTACTTCACCAAATGGGTAGAAGCAAAAACCTTGGCGTCCATCGATGGACGAAGCATTAAGAAGTTTATATGGGAATTCACCATCTGCCGCTTTGGCTTACCGATGGAAATTGTAAGTGACAATGGCACGCAGTTCGCGGACCAACACTTGCAAGAATGGTTATCTTCCATGGGTATTAAGCAGATATTCACCTCAGTAGCACATCCGCAGGGTAACGGACAGGTCGAGCGCGCGAACAGAAGCATAGTAGAAGGCATAAAAACCAGGCTTGGCACGAAACGCACTGGTTGGGTTGATGAACTCCCCCATGTCCTATGGGCTCACCGCACGCTGTCCAAGACAAGCAACGGAGAAACACCGTTCAGCCTCACATACGGGACAGAAGCCGTCATACCCGCGGAAATGCATTGCGCATCACCAAGGATCTTACTGGCAAATCATCGGGTCAACGACACAGAGTTAAAACTAAATCTAGACCTGCTAGATGAGCGCAGAGACATGGCCGCTATCAAAGAGGCCAATTACAAGCGACAACTCGAAAAATATTATAATGCAAAGGTTAAGGCAGAGGCTTTCCGCGTTGGGGATTATGTTTTCCGCAACAATGAAGCATCCAACGCGGAGAAGCCAGGTAAGCTTGCGCCAAACTGGGAAGGACCATACAAGGTGCAAGAAGTATTGGGGAAGGGCGCTTATGCTTTAGAGCGTTTGGATGGTACCCCAATCCCGCGCACATGGAACGCAGCCCAATTGCGCATTTGTTACCTGTAAGGCGTTATTTCACATTTGTAATAAACAGCCTATGGCTACGTTCATTTCAGTTTCAATAAAGAGAATTTCCATCTTCTATTATATTCATTCATTATGGACTACATACAACGTTGATCATGTCCAAAAAGCAATACATTTAACGCGAAATATAAACTAAGTACAGCAAAAACACTGGTACTACTAAAGATGCCACTAATAACAAAAAAGGAAGATGGCATAACCAGTACAACATATGCATCATATGACTACACAACCAAAAAGCAAAGATCCAAAATTACTATCCCTATGAACCAGCATTACCACTAAGAGGCATGCTGCCAACCAAAGGGTGTTCTACGAAGCCTAAGTTTGGGAGTCTTTCGAGAATCACTAAGCTCGTCCAGTTTCTTCACCTTCAAAGGAACAGCAGAAGGACCTTGTTCTCTTACCTGGTTCGACTGATGATCTTCAGTCAACAGTAAATAACCACAGTAAGTGGCCAACTCATGCATAACAGTGGGAGGTACTTTCATCACAGGTGGATGATCAGCTAGTATCACCAATCCTTGAAGGGCCTCTATCTCTGAATTGGTCATTCTTAGTGGAGAAGCCATGGTAATTTAAGAAAAAGAAGGGACGGAGGAATATGAAAAGTAAGTTTGATTATTAAAGATTAGCATTTTATAAGAGAGAGGAAACGAACCATTAATTGTCATTAATGGTAAACACTCAAGTGGGATACCAGCGGTCACATCAGTCACTCCGAACGCCGTCAAACCTGTCAGAGGACGTCATCATGACTGACACAGGTGGCAAAATTTTCAAGACTGACGTCAGACCATCATTACCTAGGTATACGCATTAACACAACCATACGCTGAGGAATATGAAAAGTTAGAAATTCAAAAACAAGCATTGTCCAAACAAGATCACAAACATGCAAACAAGTGATGACACCAACTACAATCATTCGTAATCAATCATATCAATGTAAGAGTCATCCAAAAGCTCTTCATTCAGCGCACCATCACCAGTAGGCGCAGTAGAAGACACACCTCCTCCGTGCGCAGCAGCGGCATTCCGCTCCTCTTCTTCCCTGCGCTCCTTTTCTTCTAACTCAGTGCCAAGGCAGTCCGATTCCTCAAAGTACTCTCGAAGCTTCCCAATAGGGTCATCCGTCTTCACACATTGATCCACAACATCAAACACGTCAAACGAAAGAGTCTCAAACTCTTCTTGAGCAGCGGTGACCTCCTCCTCAAACGGTTTCCCGTGATACGCGCCGTCTTCAAGCTTCAATCCCGCATGGTGGTGTTGAAAGCCTTCAACAAAGCCCAGTTGCAAGCCTCGCTGCATGGACGCTGTTCCTATCTTGGCAACGGCATCCCCAAAGTTGGGCTCATTCCATACTCGCTTGAAGATCTGCCACAAACAACGCAAGTCATGACAACGAAAAAGACAGAAAATCAAAAACAAGAGGATAAGTTATTGCTAACCCCATGAATTCCATGGCGCATCATCCATGTCAACCGCTCACGAGCAGCGTGGGAGGTCTGAGAAGCTTCCGTCAGCTCATTCTGGGTGCGCTGGAGGTCGTTTTCTAGCTGAATGCGGGAGGAATCCAACAACGCTTTCTCCTCGCCAAGTTGATTCTTTTCACTGACAAGCACATTGACCTGCGTCTCCAACTCGGACATGCGCGTAGTTGCCACCAAGAGTGCATCATGCTGCTCTTTCAGTTTGAGTAGAGCATCTGATAGCTCATTCTGCTTTTCATCATACGCCTTCTGCTTCTCTTCAGCTTCGCGAATCATACGGGCAACGTCGTTCTTCAACTTCTCAACGGCGTTGCGCCCACGCTCAAGTTCCAAGTTGGTCCGCTCACAAGACTCCTTCCAGAGTTTAGCGGCCTCTGTCTTCTCAGACTTCATCCTCTTTATTTTATTTTCTGCATCACGGAGCTGATTCTTCAACTGGTCAACCTCCAATCTGGCATCAGCGCGGGAGCGCTGGAATTCCTCCTTCCGTTTCCGCTGAGCCTCTTCAGAACTTTTCAGCGCCTGCCATGCACGCTGGAATTCTTTTTCCCTGCGCATCAATGATCCAAACCCGCTAAAATACAGCGCCAGGTTCATACTCATGTCCGAAAACAGCGATCTCTTGTCAACGCTGTCTTGATAATCGCGCTCACTTGGCGGAACTGAGTAGGCTATGAAATCTTCAGCATGCAAAGGGTTGGTGAAGCGTGTAGTTTGCCCCTCACATCCCAGCGAGGTTGATACGGTTTATTTGGATCATAGTCAGGAGGAGCAACTCTCCCCCTGGTTCCACCAGACCTTCCAGAACCACGCGACGAGCCAGTCGCCGTCCTACTTGGGGTAGACATAGACACCAAATTCTTCTTCGCTTTCTCTACAACATTTTCCGGTAACCCCAACGGAACAACCCCAGATGTCTGTGCCAAAGCACCATCTTTCTCCGTGATCACGGAGTCCGCTATTATGTGTGGTGCATCCGCATGCACCCCAGAGAAAGCAGAGTCATCTACTTTCTTCTTCCCTTCAGCCTTGCCCATATCCTGCGGTGGTGCCACATCATCCACAGGCAAGGGGGAACGGTTCTCCAGAACATTCTTTGTCACCGGGGGATCAGAAATCTGGACTTCAACATCGACATTATCAACGAGCAACGTCTCCACAGTATTTGTTGTCACAGTGGCAGTCTTCGGGGGCAAAGCCTTTGATGATGATAGAACAGCTGCAAATAAAGGCAATCTAAGTGTTAAATACATAATAGATTCATCGACAATGAAGGTCACGAGAAGAAACATGTAACTCACCAGTGGTCTGCTTCACAGACTTCACAAAAATGGGCTTGCGCTTCGGCGGAGGCTTAACAGTGAACTTCACGTTCGGACCGGTCGCCGCAGTACTTGAAGTACCTTCCTTCACGGGCTCAGAAACAGGACGTGGGACCTGCACCTTGGTCCGCGCAAACTCGTCCAAACGCTGTTGAAACAGCTCGGCAGACACGTCATCAGTGTTCAATGCAGGTGAAGAATGTCGAGAACGTTTACGTAACGCCCCGTCATCAGACTCCGTGGCTTCGTCATCCTCGTCCGGTGGGGCAGACGACGACGCCGCCTTTTTACCCTTCTTCGACTGTTTCCTCTGTCGCTTGGGTCCAGCACCTACAATCAATAAGGACATAGGTTAAAAAACAGTCCATAAGAACAATTCACAGGGTTACGCTCACCTGAACAAGCTCTCTTTTTACGACCTGGAGAGTCTGCTTCCAGGTCAATTACAATTTTCTTCAAAGGTTGGAGTCCTGCGCCTGTCACGAGGGGCACGGTAAGTCAGTACGCGGACACCGTACACAACTGCGCACCCTTCGGGCGCAGGAGCTCTCCGCTAACATAATAAGTTAAAGAACTGTACAGCTATGGCCTAACCTGTCCTCTTGTAATGAGGGGGTGGATCCACCAGCTGCGGCAATAGAAAGTTTTGCTCCAACCGTTCAATCACTGATGGCGTCCCTTCTGGTAGCGCCACATACAACAGCTTCGCAGCGCCCCTCGCCGCGAACAAGTCAAACTTGGTCATTCCTGCATAAACAAACTATGTTAGAATGCGCATAGCGGATGACGACGAAAAAATCCACAGAAAAATACATACCATCCTCCATCGCCGTAGGGTCATGGCCCTCAGGATTTCCCAATCAGCTGAGCCCTAGCATCACCAACACTCCTTCCGGGCACTTTTCCATTGACAATGGCTTAGCACAAGCGCACAAGGTCTTGTACCAAGGCTGGTTCTTGTAATTGGGCATAGGGGGGAACTCAGCAATCCTTTCCTTGACACCTACACTCATCCATTGCAAGGCAGCAGGAATAACACCCCTGTTGACAAAAAAGAATTTTTCTTTCCAGTCGTACATAGACTTGGGGTTTTCCGACACAACCTGTGTCACTTTCCTCCGAGGAGACACACTATACCAACCTGGACCCCCACGAGCCTCTTCAAGAACGTAAAACACATTCAACATTTCAAAGGTAGGCTCCATGTCTAGCGATCAACATGTAGCCTCAAAGTGGATTATCCTTGATAAACCAAATGGAGTCATCTGGGTAGGATGAACACCATATTTCATGAACACACCTACCAAGAATTTCGTGATGGGAAGACGGAAGCAGCATCGTGTAAAGAAAGCTTCATACAAAGTAATTTTTCCTGGGGACGCTTCCAAAGCTGTCTTACCAAGAGCCGGTAATTCAGGCTCCCAATCGGCTTCAAGGCCATAGTGATCAACAAAGGTTGCAAACGAGGAGGAATCCCACTTTACAACAGTGGTATCAATCCCTTTCTCGGATTTCTCAATAAGCTTAGGTTGATCCACATGAGTAGAAGAATCTTGAGACATTTTCAAATTGAAGATGGGAAAATGCAGAGAACAGTTGGAAGGATAGGAAAATGAAAGGACCAAGGAAAAAGGAGTGGGAAAATGGATAACTGCCATTTTGAAATCATTATATACTGAGTGCAATAAATGTCAATGACGTCAGCATGGGTAACCGCGAAGACGTTTGGCACGTTCAGCCACTAAGGGTCTGCCACGTGTTACGGAGCAGTTACACAGGCGGCACACGCGCCACACGCCTGACACACGCGTCTGCTATTCCGCCTGATGTGACAGCAACTGACACAGCATACAGCTTATGACAGACGCTACCCACCATACCTAGCACGGAGAAAGACAACTGTTCTCCACTAACATGACGTGTCCAGTAACTGCGGAGAATTAACGTCAGGCAGATCACCGTTCTCCGCACTCCGCAATCTCGACACTCCGCACCCTCAGTCATCTGCACAGACTCTCCACTCCACTATCACCTAACACCAACAGCCCAGTTTTCACTACCAAAGAAGGATGAGCTATCATCCAAAGAAGCACTACTATGAGTCCAGCATCCACCCTCTTCCCTCATATACTCAAGAAAAGGGTACACACTGGACTAGGGGGACTTGATGGGATTGGGTGCTCATCACCGCGCAGAGCATACCCAAACCCGGAATACAACACCGCGGAATAACTCTCCGCGCAGAGAGGAAGCTTCTCCAACAAGCAAAGCAATAACGGCTCTCCTACAATCAAGGAGCGATGCATGCGCGCGTAAGCGGTAAAAGCGGTAATCGTTCCATGTTTCCTTATTTATAGTTATATCATAACTACTTTACTAATATAGTCTAGGGTAGTGGAGACAACCCTAATCGGGCCTGGCCCATTACGATTAGGGTTTTGGGTAATGGTGGTGTTGGATCAGTGGCTTAGTTTATGAACACTTATGTGTATCAGATTTATATATGAGTTAATAAGCAGCGGAAATAACAAGTGTTCAAAGGTCTAAAAGATCACTTTGAAGAGGAGTTATTACTCCCCCTTGACTGAACAATAAATGAGAAACAATAAAACAGTTCAAGTATAAAGCAGTAAGACAGTTTATGTTTCTCAGATGTGAAATGGAGTTTATAAGTTTAAAGCCCGAAGGATTTCAATTTATATCAAAGATAATACACAAAACCACATGTCATAAATAGATGAACAAACTCATCTATTTATAGACTAACATACTAAACTGTTGTCTGAAGTAATCTAAGATATTTAACAAAGATATTATACTAAGATAAGCTTACAACAGCCTGTACATTGAAACTTGAAATCTAGACTTTAACAAAACAATATTATAATCAAAACTGCTGATCTTCAGTCGGTTAGAAGCTTCTGAACTCAAAGTGCTGATGAGTGACAAACTACTGATGAGTAGTTTGTCTTCAGTAGTTCTTCAGTGAAATGTCTGGTTAGACTTCAGAACTTCTGATGAGTTACTCTTCAGTACTTTGCTGTTTGTTCTTCAGTACTTCTTCATTTGTTCTTCAGCAGTTGTTTCCAATACTTAAGCAGAATATGATTTGGACTAAGGTTATCAAAAGGTGGTTTCTTCAATCCTCTTTGTCCCAACAATCTCCCCCTGGATTGATGAAGCCAAAACCTTATCCAATCTTTATTGTTGATCTTTTCTCTCTTCTAGTATCCTCCAGATTTCTGCTGTCATCCGGGTAGTAAGAGTACATCTTTGTTGCTCTGTGAGAGGTCCAAGTTCAGGTGTTAGATGTTGAATGGTAAGAAGGTCTTTGGAAGATAAAATACTCAACTCCTTTGAGTTTTTGTAGACCTTACTTGAACGATCTCTCCTGGTCACAAGTACTGAGTTGGAATCAGTAAAGGACCACTTAATGATATTTACCTTTGACCTGTCAAAGTTAGAGGCATAGGAAACCAAGCCTGTTTCCTTAGGTTGACCTGAGGATGATTGAGGAATGTCTTCAATTTCAGTGACTCTCAGGTGAGATTCTTGACTACCTTGAAGTTCAGCACCACTTTGAATAGGCATGTTGGGCAAGTGATGCTCTGTTACAACCCTTGTATGTGTCTTCTCTTGAATGGATTGTTGTAACTGATAAGCATAAGTAGCCTTGTCTCTGAATTGTGTTAAGAGGGGTTTCTCTTCTACATCAAAATCACCATGTACTAACTGATCTCCTTCCAAGAGTATCATCTTGAAATCAGTCTTCACTATGGGTTCACCCTCTGCTTTTCTCTTTGTGGCAGGCTTCCTTAGTGCACCAGATGATCTCATTACAATAGAAGTTGGTTGGACTTCTGGAGTTTCAAATCTCTCTGGCTCTGCAGCTTTGCTGGCCTTGTACTTCTTGTAAGTCTCATAGAGTGTTTGTTCTTTCCATTTTGAGACTGAGGCCTTTGAACCATAGCCATTTGCCACTAACTCTTCTATTATCTCAGCTCTTTTGGCTTTCCTCTCATTCTCTGTTGCTATTCTGTCTGATAGCATCTGAGCTCTTCTGGTCAGTTCTTGTGTTGAGAGTCTTTTGAGAGCCACTTGTTTGGATTTGGAGTTCTTTGTAATGGAGTTCTTTTGAGAGTCTTTTGAGAGCCACTGTCTGATAGCATCTGAGCTCTTTCCTATGCTTTCTGAATGTGTGGATTGGGAAAAGCGGGATTAGAAAGAAGAAAAGAAAAAGAGAGGTTTATACAGATGTTGACGCGTGTTCACACATGTACACCCAAACAACAACACACGTGAAGATGAGTCATCACCAACACGTGTCATACATTTAAAAATTCTGGAAAAAAGGTAATATAAACTGGCGCCAAGAATCGAACCCGGACAAATCTTTTAAAAGCACAACAACCTAACCAACTGGACTGGGAACATTTTTATTATTTAATCCATACCTAGAAATATAAATACAATTTATAAATTCTGAAAAAATAAAAAAAATAATAAAGTTACTGTTCAAATAGGTTTGGTTATTAATATAGTGTAATACATATAAACAAACATCAAAATCGGATAAAACAGATAAAACAATAAAAATTAACTTTCAAGGACGAACATATATCACATTGCATAGAACAAATTAGGGTTTTGATTGATATCAGTCATGACAAACATACATCGTGAGGCGATAAAGATAAGAAAAACATATGCAAAGAAAATCATAAACAAACAATTAGGGTTTGAATTTAATCTTGTACCTTCAGAAATCATAGAAGATGTTTTGAGAATGTAGAGGAAACATTGTGCAAATGAATGAAGGATCAAAACATAAAATGAGAGAGTTTATATAAGTCATGTTAGATTAGTAAATATTGGTGGTTCGGATCACCGTGTTGCTTTTGAAGTTAATTGTAGTGCAGCCATTTTGGAATCTCACATGGAACCTATGTGGAGGCCCTAGATAAGGAACATGTGTCGCCCGAGCTACTCTTTTATTAGAGGGGTAGATTTAATCCTACCCCTCTAAATAAGTTGTGCATTAAATTACTTTTATTATTATTTTTGAACGACCAACAAATCAAATCCAAGCACTCTTGGGGCACCCTTTTAACAAATTCAAGTACCCTGAGAGTAATAAAGTTGTCAAACACTAATTCCGGAGAAAACCTGGTAACCTACCTGCCTGTAGGCATGATGATGAAATTATAGGTAAAACCTAGCTAGCTCAAAAATCAAACCTAGGATTCCCTGATCTTCTATCATTATCCATCAATGTCTCTACCACTACATTGTAATGAAATTGAATTATTATTTGTTTAGTATTACTTTTCATGCCACAATAAAATAGAGGGGTGATCATTTGAGAAGAATTTCAATTTGAGAAGAAAAAGAAGAAATAATATTAAATACTTTAACTCATTTCACGTTAATTATTCAATTAATTACTTTTAAATATTTTATCTTACACACATCAAAACTTTTCCTACACATATCAAAATTCATCCTACACACATCGAAATTGTCATACTTTTATCCTACACATATCGAAATTATCATTAGGTTTATCCTACACATGTATAAATTCATCGTATACAAACCGAAATTTATCCTTCACTATAAATTATCTTTGTTTTAAAGATATATATTTAAAAATGAATTATGATTTCATTTATTTAACTACTTTATGGGAGTTACAAAAACATAAAAATTTATTTAACATTAAATACAACTATTAAAATGGAAGATTTCTATTGGTCTAAATTTCTTGTTTTTCTTTTTACAAGAAAACTTCTTCTCATTTGAACTCTCCACCAATAAAATATAGTATTAAGTGTGCATTTATTTGTTGACATTCAAACAATAATAAGAATTAATATAATAAAGAATGATGTTTATCAATTAAATTCATTTAATATAATGATTAATGATTGTAAGTTAGGATAAATACACAGAGAAAGAAAAATAGGAAGTCATAGGAAAGGTACTAAACGGAATCTGATTGAACTCATTCAAGCGGCATTGGAACCCTCTCATCGAACTCTACAATCTTAGATTTTAGGTTTTCACATTTTTGCATTTTTAGCTTGTAGTTTTTAGAATTTACGTTATATCATTGTGTCTTTTATGTAGCATTGTGTCTTTTTCTTATTTTCATCATTGTGTTATTTTTACGATTCATTGTGTCCTTTTTCTTCAGCATTGTGTTATACTTTTTGTCATTGTGTTATATTTTGCGACTCATTGTATCACCTTTCAAGATCTATTGTGTTTTTTTTTTTTTTATATCCTTCTCATTTTTGTTACACTATGTAGAATAATTTGACCCGATTGTGGGTTACCAATTAAATTCAGTTTCAACCCTATTGTTTTTTAACGGCCAACAAATCAATTCCGAGCACTCTCGAAGTACCCACTGGACAAATGAGTACTCCGAAAGTAATTCGGGTCCACCAGTAATTTCACACCAGTTCCTAGGAAAGCCCGCAACACTAACGCCCACTGTGGTAAACCACGGCCCACCAGCAACATTTTGTTGCCGGTAGGACTCGAACTCCCCACCTCTAATAAGGAAAGCAAGGAGGGTGTCACTCCACCATAAGGGGATTTGTAATAGGGATGGTCTTGGTGATTTTTCATTTTTCTTTTAAACTAGTCAAAACTCACAATTTAATATGTTTAATCGCTTCCGAATTTGATCTTCTATTGGGACTTGTACCAACTATCGGAACTTCGCTGCCGTTGGTTTATTTCAATTGCCACTGCCGTTGGTTACGAAATCGTCGCTTCACCATCGCATAACAATGCCGCTCTGCCATAGTCTGCAGCCAAAAACTAAGTCGAAAAAAAGAATCACAAAAACTTATTAGTAGTAAGTAAAATCACAAGAAAGCAAATACAAATAACCATTGTCGTTGATCTTCATTTGTTCTCCAATCATCAACAAAAAAAAATTACCAAATATACGAATAGGTAACCGAATGATACATTTGATAACACGTCTTGGTTGTCGGTCTTGATATTAGTTCTAAGATCTTGTATACGACACTAATTAAAATATGAAAATAAGAACTGTCATTTTTCATGTTCTTAAAGAAACAAACAATAATCAAATTCATAATACAATCATCATTTTTTTGTAGATATAAAGTTATAATTTTACATTAGAAGGTACATCAACCTTGGTTGCGTTACATTTTTTCTAAGAAATACAACAAATGCAGAAGCTACCACAACAACCTGCATACCCTATATCTTTTCCGTGAGGTGTGCTATCTAGGCACAAATCACCACACGAACGAATTCTGCAAGGGTTTGGTTCGAAAGTAAAAACGTAAGGTTTGTAGTGCACATCTCCAACTGTCGACAATCAATATAATTAAAAATTAAAACAACTATATAGAATAGTAATTACTTAGTTTTGTTATGCATTTATTACTTAAATTGAATAAAATAGCATTACCAAAACCTGTCCCGCAGAAATCTTGTTGAGAGTGAGCAACAACGCTCATAAATAACAAGTAAAAAATGAGAAAAGACACAATATTCTTCTTCATTATCAACTCAAAACTTGAGAGTAAATCTGATACTTAGAGATTTATAATGGCCTTCAAATATCAACACTTGTATTTATAATGCGTTTTTTTTTTATATCTAGTAACACATAATATTTATGATACAAAATGTTTTGTTTCTCAATACTAAAACTATAAACCTACAACGAAAAAATATGGTCAACAATTTCAGATTTTGAATTAATTACATTGGTTAACTTAAATGTTTTCCTTTTAAATAAAGTTCCCTTTTAGTTTTATTTATTTATTTATTTTATTTTTTTGTCTCGGGAGAGGGTTATGTGTTAAAACGTAAAATTTAATATTTTGATTTTTTAATATATTTATCTATCAGTTTACAATAATGAAATTAATTTCTTGTTTTGAAATTCTATCAACTCTTAAATTCCAACAACTTTCCTCGTTTAGTATTAATAATGTTATCATTATAACTTTTTTTTTGGTTCATAACTATGTAAATAATTAGTAATTATATACTTATGTATTAAAATAAAAAATAAGGTATTACTACGTGATAGCATAAATGTCAATTACTCCCTAATACGATTTATATTTATAATATATGTTACATATTCATTTTTCTACATAAGTCGTAAAAAGATAATAGTTCTAATAATGATAATAATTTGAAAATGTTAAGTTCACCGTAGATTTCAAAATATGCATTTTTATAAAACTATTCCAACTAGTTTTTTACCCGGCTGCGCGTTGCGGCGGCGTCAATCCAATTTAAAATTTAAGTAATCACACAAGTCCAAAATCGATTTGACATACAAATGTATGTAAATTAAGATAACTTTACAACCAATGTGCTACACAACCTAATTAAATCTACATTATTGTCTAATGAGATTTTTGTCATCTTCGACCATGTTTAATCGACGTTACCCGGCTTCTAAATTATGTAGACGTCATTCTAAAAAATAATATATAAAGAAATCACTAAAAGGGGTTTATTTCAAGAATAACGGCAAATATTTGTCATCCCAAATTGTTAATACCTAATACTAATGACATACCATACTGTACCTCAAATGGGTCAATGGATGGAACTTAGATTGCTTCTCACATCCCAGCAAATGACCATTTATCCTAAAAAAACATCAATTGTTGGGCTATGTATCACAGCTTGCCCAAAGAAAATATCAAAGGTAAACTGTATGCAAAGATCATGAGACAGTAGAGCACATATATGCAAACACTAACCATGAATATTATGATGAAAAACAATAAACACTTGCAACTTAAAGGTCAAAATAGCAAGCCTTTCAGCCATTCCTTAATACTACATCAACAATTTCTTAATTAGATCCGTAAGATTAGATCCTAATAATCATATATATGCAATCCATATCATTCCTTAATAAAAATAAACTAAAACAAACAAAAATCAGCCAACTGCTATGTATTTGATCATTCTATGAATGAAATTTATTCTAGATGCTATAATTGGTTTAAATATGCTAAAGAAAATTGGGCCCTTTTGCCATATTAGGCAGCAACAGTTATTTTTGGGTCAGAATCTGTTCTTGTACCTTAGTTCGGATTCACAGGTCATTAAGGCTTGTTTGACCTGCATATTATTGGAGTCCATGAGAAGTGCATCCTCATATAGCCTTTGAGCCTGGCTTAATAACTTCACTTTCCCTCTAAAGTTTCTTGTTCTATACCTGCAGGGGAACTTTTCCGCTTTGCACTTGATGCCGGCTGCAACGTTTTCCACTTCCGCATCAGTCACACCTATTCCGTATAAACCCGTCTTCTGATGGTTCATTTTAAGCCCCGAGATCAGAAAAAAACAACGCATGAGACGGACTATGTTGCTGATATTATTTGCGCTCCAATCCCCCAAAAAAACTATATCATCCACATACATTAGGTGGGTCAAAGACGGATCACCATTGGGCAAATTAATACCCCCAATCATCCCCATTTCTTTCGCTTTTAGAATGAAACCTGTTAAAGCTTCCATGGCGATGTATTAGTATTCTTAGAGCTGAATAAAAACAATAATCAGACAGGTCGTACATCATACAATAACTTCACTCTTGATTCATACCATTTAAAGTCGTTTGTTCTAGTAGTGCAAATGATAAAGGTCAGACGATAAACCAGGTTAGTGGGAGTAACAAACGAAAAAGCTTTTACCAAGCTAGGACGCCTTTCCTCAACACCGTCTCTAACATACCATCACTACTACTCCCATCCTCATGTTCAAAATGACAAACTGCATAACGAAAACAGGCTATATAAGCAACAAAATGGAAACACTTTACCAATCTTCAACACAAACACATCATCTAAATGACTCTAAAAAGAACTATAAACTGAAATAGACAAATCCTAAATTATAAACCAAAACCCATCTACCGTAAACCCAAATCAGACGATTTTACACATGTAAAAAGGAAGAGGAAGATCACTACCTGGAAGACACCGTGTGTAGCCGGAGCGTCATCGGATCTCCTCCTCTCTTTCTAACTCTAGTAAAACACATAAGCTATTATTATATCACAACAACAACAACAACAATAATAATAATAATAACAATAATAATAACAATAATAATAATAATAATAACAATAATAACAAATAATAACAATATAACTCAAAAACCCTAAGTTATTATATCACATGTGTAAGTTAAATAAATCTGTATTTATAAATTGAAATAAAATCAATTAACAATACCTTCTGAGGATCAGAGTTCATCTTCTCCGGTAACGGACTTCTTTTTCTTCTGTTTACGGCGTCTTCGACGACGTTCGGTTTCTCGTGATGATTTCTTTGACGGCTGGTTATTATTATTGCTATTGTGGGTTACGTTGCCGTATTATTCCATTAACTAAACGCCTTAAGGGAACTTACCTTAGTCGAAATGTTGTGCGAATGTGGGTTGTTCACCACCACCGTCAAAATCCATCACCTGTCCAAATCGAAATCTAATAGTAAGAGACCTCTCACTCACAAAAACACACATGTTTAACCTCATTGGTTTCAAAAAGCGCGAAACGCACAAAAGCGATGAGGTCTAAAACCAAGGTGCAAGGCACAAAAGCGGTGGGCTTCTCGTACGTAAGGCGCAAGACGAATATATATTTTTTTATATATATTATAGATTTTTAGCATCATTTACCCAAAATATAGATACAAATAATATATATGATTTAACTTAATGTACAACATTTTCAGCTACATGTATAACAATTTTAAGCACAAAACACCTCGTGTACGAAAAAGCGCGCTTTTATTGCGCTTTTGGGGCTTTTTGGCCAGAAAGCGCGCTTTTTGCTCTTTTCTTACGCTTTTCGTACGATGCTCACCTAGTGTTACATAAGGTGCACAAATTGAGGCGTAGATGCGCTTCGTTCTTAGGCGCGCCTCGAGCGCGCTTTGTAAAACCAAGGAAGAAACAACCGCTTCATAATACGCACCCGAAAAGAAACATATAAATATCGAGCATACAATATTACAAACAATAAAACATTATCCATTTAGTTAATCCATATAATGGCACTTACAATATATCCAATGGCCACTAAACTTTTACTGTATGTCACACTAAATCTTGCCCCACTTCTTTGACATATCCTCTATTGAAAACCTAAGTTCAGCTGCATTAAAACAAATTAAGTTCACCAGCTATGAATTTATGATGTATACAAAATACCTAAAATAAAAATGTTCTAAATTGTTACTTGAAATGTGTATTGAATTTCACATGATGTTACTTGTTTGTTGAGCATATCTCAATATCCTACAGTAGGTAGAAATATAAACATGCATTTGAATGTCTAATTTTTAAACTTAAATTGATTATATGAATCCGAAAACCCAAATCACGAAAATTCCATAAAATTGATTGAAACACTGAACATTACAAATGCTCAGACAACAAAAAGGTAAAGAGAATGACTAAAATGTATACAAATCCTTTTCAATTTCCAAACTAAAAGATGAATTACCAAGTCACGATGTAATTTAAAGATATAAAACTAAAAATCAAAACTTGCCTTGCATTATAAACCCATAAATTTTTAAGGATCCATACTAATTACTCACTTTCAACTTCTAGGGTCTCCACAAGCACGTCATCGCCTGCAACTGAACATACAAACAATGATAATTTATTAAAGTACAAATTGAATCAATATTATTCACTAACCTAATTAGGTATAAGTGAGTGAATTGGAAAATTACAAACACAACATAAAAACATACCACATGTTCCTTGATTGTTTAAATAACCGTACCTTTCTCTATGAATCAACCGAAGACTGCGATGAAACCTAAGAAGATCACCCGAAGTAGCAGACGCCAGATAACCCCAAATCACCACCATCGAGTTTGTAGTGGAACCCTAAAACCGAATCCGATGACAGTTTAAGCACATTAAAACTGAAGGGCTTCAAATTTCCTGATTGTAGTATTTCTTTTTGGCTTATAGGGCTCCTAGGACTTGGTGGTACTGATGCAGACGTCACCTTACCTGTTCACATACACCAAAAGACCATATCACATATTAAATCATGATCATCAATAATAGCTAAAGCAATTTTTTTTTAGAAAGACATGTAAAGAAAATACACAAAAATCATCCCAGATCATCCATTAAGTTGAGAATATCAAGATATTAGTTGCAAATCATGTTAACCTTACCTTAGTCGATGGCTTATGATGGCCGGTAAACCCTTCACCTATCCCCTCCGGAAAACGCGTCACCGATCCCCTTTGTTTTCAGATTTCCCTCTCCCTCTCTCTAAAAAATTGATCTTTCTATATCCCTGTCTGGGTTTCCGCATGCGTTTTGTTTGAAAATGAAAATGAAGATGAGAGAGAGAAAGAGGTTGATGGTGGCGTGTTTGAAGAGAAAGAGACAGAGGTGGTAGTTAGGTGGCGGTGGGTATGAAGAGAAGGAAAACGTGGCATGATCTGAAAGAAAACGTGGCATGTTTCTTAAGATTCAGCATAATTACCATTGAAAGACCAACTAATTACATATATGCCATCACATTACTGTTCAAATCATTTGATCTATTATTATAGTATAACTAGGTTAGAGTCCCGTGGGGACCCACGGTTCACCCGAAAGTAAAATGAAAAAAAAGTAGGAAAATAAGAATTGTATTATGCAATTTGTTTTGCTTACTAAATGTTTGATAATGCAATATGTATGAATTTTGATGTTAAATGCAAAATGTCATCTAACAGTTTAATGTAACGAAATGATGGATATATCGAGTAAGTAAAGTTTAATTTGACAACTACAAACTACATAGCATACTATCACAATATCACACATTACATTATTTGAGTAATATCTATATTCTAATCATAACTAAGCTTAAGCATAGAACACTTATCATTTAGTTGGGGCTTAACGAACTTCAACCAATATCACACATTACATCATTTGGGTAATATCTATATTATAATCATAACTAAGCTTAAGCATAAAACACTTCTCATTTAGTTGGGGCTTAACGAACTTCAACCAATGGTCCATTTTCATTACTTCAATCAAAATCTTCCAAGTCTTGCTCGTTGATAGTTGATTTTTCACCTTCGAAGTTGTTATCATTGTCATCACGATCCTCGGAGTGCGGCTCATTTTCAATAACTTATGAAAACCTCCACCATTGTATTCCATATTTGTGTTCTACATAAAATATAGTTATTGTAAAGATATGGATACGGTGATAAGTAAATCAAGAAACAATCCTTAACCCACTTACTTGAATGGGTAGCTTAAATTTTAATTGTTATCTCTCCAATGATTCAAACCGATTACATAGCTAAAAAACAACTAATAAGAAAATGGGTCCAATATCACATGCTGCAATATAAATTTCCTATATTTTATTAAAAAATAGACACCAAAAGGATCAACCGTAGACCCATTTCAACATGTAGCCAAAAGTACCCATTGTACACACACTTTAGGCAACTTTTGACATGTTACAAAAAAACGTCATTATTTAACATCAAAATCATAATCAATTAAAAATCATCCGCGTCTCAAATTGTCTTACCTATTATATACAATTTATTATTGACATCCTTAGTAATCATTATTAGTTGTGATTGAAGTAATATAATTCTTTAACAGAAAGTAACATTTTGAAAATTTATATTATCATTTAATTTCGTTGTTAAATTGGTATGACGATTAAATGATTAAATGATTTTATTATCTGTTAAGTTTATATAGTATTGTCGTGTCTCGAACAATTCTGCAAAATCAGAAATACTGTGCAAATCATGTTAACCTTACCTTAGTCGATGGCTTATGATGGCCGGTAAACCCTTCACCTATCCCCTCCGGAAAACGCGTCACCGATCCCCTTTGTTTTCAGATTTCCCTCCCCCTCTCTCTAAAAAATTGATCTTTCTATATCCCTGTCTAGGTTTCCGCATGCGTTTTGTTTGAAAATGAAAATGAAGATGAGAGAGAGAAAGAGGTTGATGGTGGCGTGTTTGAAGAGAAAGAGGCAGAGGTGGTAGTTAGGTGGCGGTGGGTATGAAGAGAAGGAAAACGTGGCATGATCTGAAAGAAAACGTGGCATGTTTCTTAAGATTCAGCATAATTACCATTGAAAGACCAACTAATGACATATATGCCATCACATTACTGTTCAAATCATTTGATCTATTATTATAGTATAATTAATTTAACAATATATAATTCCATTAATTGGAGGCATTTGTAAATGTTTTTACTAGAACCATGTGCTCCTCTGCTATCAAAATTATGAAATGCGTTTGTTAGGGCTATTGAAATCAAAAGTCCTTTTCTCATGGCAAAGATCTTTTCATAAATTATGAAATGCTTTAATATATCCCCAGTACCCAACTATGTATTATGCTTTCGGTTATTGTGCTAAGGTAAATCACCCATCTAAGGTTCAATTGAAAATGCAAGTTTATTTGATTGCAGTCAAACGGTAGTGCTATTCATGTGGGAAATAATCGAGCTAAGGTCTGTCCAAAAAAACCTTTAAAATTTGGGTGCAAAACCTGGTGATTTTCTTTGCGTTGAAAAATACAAACCTGAAAACTTTCTGAACATTTCTCCTTGCGTTTAGATGTAGGTGAGGCTGCAGTAATATACTAAAATGCGTATAATCACAAGAATATAAAAAATTCAACATACACCGATGATCTTGTAAAGCCGGTACTATTCTTAAACCTGAGTTTGGTACCCCTGATTTCTCTTCTCTTTATGTTCCACTTATAAAATTCAAGTTTATTTGATTGCAATCAAACAGTAGTGATATCCATGCAGGAAATGACCGAGCTGAGGTACGTCCAAAAAACACCTTTAAAATTAGGGTGCAAAACCTAGTGATTTTCTTTGGTTTGAAAAATACAAACATGTAATTTTGTAAACATTTATCCTTGCGTTTATATGTAGGTGAGCCTACATTCGTATACTGCAATGCGTATCTTCTGGCGTAGATCGGACAGGGCAGTTAAAGATGACAAATGTTTGCATTTTGTTGTATGTAGAAATGCGTATTTTCTTCAGTAGGAGATTACTTGACATGATGTCAATTTACCAATAAAACATAATATTTGCGGTTATAAAAATGATCCATAGTTGTCAATATCGAATAGGAGACGATAGCAACAAGCTACCTATATGATACGTAGCGATAGCGAGGAAATAGCGAGCGCTATTTCATGTTTAGCGATACACTACAAAAGTATATGCTTGATATTATTATCCATTGTTTAATTAGGCGGCTTGTGAAATGTTGGCTGTGTAGTTCCATTTCCAGTCAACTTCTTATCTTATAGTTAATGGTCACACCGCTTTTACTCTTTGTATTTTTGCATGCATTTACTAACCTTGGTTTATTGAGCAGATTGTTGTGATGGAAGTGATGAACATGATGGTAAAATCAACAAGCTGACTTCTTCGTCCTCTTTCAGAGACTAAAACATTGGGTCTTCTTGATGTTAACTGTACAGTTAAAGGAGGTGGTATCTCAGGTGATTACAAGTTACCCCTCCATTCAAGTTCTTACTATTATCCCCTATGAAAAATTTCATTTTTAATAATATTTGCTACAATAGGTTAAATTGGCGCAATTCGCCTGGGTACGAGCAGGGCATTGTAAAACTAGGCACCAAATCAGTTCCGTCTTCCATTGAAAGAAGGTAGAGACTGATATTTATCTTTTCATCCAATTATTTAACCTTATTTTTTGCTTTAACGTAGGAAGTTCATTTATTTATATGTTCGGTTTATTTATTTGGTCAAATATGAAGTTATCCAGTTACACATGTTTAACATTTGTGAACCATCTTATTGTTTTAAGCAACTTTAACGTGGTAAAGGTGTTAAGTTGGAGATGACAGTGGCAAGCATGATCAATTCCTTGATATGTCCCAAGTAACCAACTATATATTCTTATTTCGGTTATTGTGCTAAGGTAAATCACCCATCTAAGGTTAAATTGAAAATGCGAGTTTATTTGATTGCAGTCAAACGGTAGTGATATACATGCGGGAAATGATCAAGCTGAGGTATGTCCAAAAACAGCCTTTAAAATCTTGGTGCAAAACCAGGTGATTTTCTTTGGTTTAAAAAATACAAACCTATAACTTTCTGCACATTTCTCCTTGCGTTTATATGTAGGTGAGGCTGTAGTCATATACTAAAATGTGTATAATCACAAGAATACAAAAAATTCAACATACAATGATGATCTTGTATAGCCGGTACTATTCTTAATCCTGAGTTTGGTACCCCTTATTTCTCTTCTCTTTATGTTCCACAGTAGTGATATCCATGCAGGAAATGACCGAGCTGAGGTACGTCCAAAAAACACGTTTAAAATTAGGGTACAAAACCTAGTGATTTTCTTTGGTTTGAAAAATAAAAACCTGTAACTTTCTGAATATTTTTTCTTGCGTTTATATGTAGGTGAGGCTGCATTTGTATACTGAAATGCGTATCTTTTGGCGTAGATGGGACATGGCAGTTACAGATGACAAATGGTTGCATTGTGTTGTATGTTGAAATGCGTATTTTATGCAGTAAGAGATTACTTGACATGATGCCAAGTTACCAATAAAACATATTATTTTGCGACTATCAAAATGAGCCATAGTTGTTAATATCGAATAGCAGACGATAGCGACAAGCTACCTTTATGATACATAGTGATGATGATGAAATAGCCAGCGCTATTTCATATTTAGCGATACACTGGAAATGTATATGCCTGATCTTATTATCCATTGGTTGATTAGGCGGCTTTTGAAATGTTGGCTGTGCAGTTCCATTTCCAGTCAAATTCTTATCTTACAGTCAATGGTATTTGTACAACCGATTGTGGTATTTGTAGAATCCACCTTGTGCTTCTGGCTTAGGTCTTTTATCATCCTGTTCTTTCAACTTCTTTAGCAAGATCTTCAATTCATCTGCTTGCTCTCCTATTGGTTTATGAACATCATCTTCAAACACTGTTTTTACAAACTCATCACTTTTCTTCTTTGCCAGATATTCTGCTTCTTTCAGATTCACTTCATTCAAGTCTGGAAACACTTCATTTTCTTTGCTTCTGAGGTATTCCGGATATTCCTTGTGGGTAATGTCTTCAATCTCTATTCCTCACGTTCTGGAGTCTGTTCATCAGAATGATTTCCAACATCCTTTTCAGGAATATCAGGAATCACCTGTTCAGCCATAATTTCCTCCAGTGTCTTCCCAACCTGTAGTGCTATACCTTCTAAAATCTGCTTAGTCACTGCAGCAGACATTTCGCCTTCCTCCAAATCTGGATCATTATATTCTAACTCATATTTCATGTCATCAGTAGAAAGATATCTGGAAACTTTCCAGTCAACTCTTGTTGACTGAGAGTTGAAAGAGAGATCACTAAAAATCACCCAAACACCTTCTTTAATCCCACATACCCTCACAACTATGTGTTCTTTCAACACCTAAGATAGTGTGCAAGTTGTACAGCCAATGTTTGGCTAGATTAATTAAGTGTTGCTAGGCTGAAGACTTATCTTGGTATGGATTATATAGTTTTTATTTGATTAGTGATGTTGTGTTCTTATTAATTTCTTTTCACTTAAAGCTTTGTTTGATGAATTAACTAGTCTTTGGTCTTGTGGGTGTCTTGGTAGGAATTTGGAGAACTCATGAGTGTACCCATGGTGTGTAAAAACCCATGCACTAGTGAGCTCATCCGAAAACATAAAATAATAATTGATTAACTTAACTAAAATAACTAGAGGTTTAATCAGCTTCTAGTAGTCCCGAACTAGATCCAGTTCGGGAGGTTAAGGGTCAGGTAATCAAGCTATCACTATGAAGATCTCACTTAAGGTCGGTACAGTCTTTATACTTGGTCCTAGTGATAAACCAAAGCTTAATCTTGCGACTTAGCTACATGGTCTATGTGATACCTTTGGCAGAGGTTAAGTGTAGGTGAACCCATGTTAAAAGAAAACGGTCTTTATTTTCCTTTATCATTATACTGCCACATAGTTAATGATAGATCATTCACTCTTTAAAAACTTAATTAATTCAAGTAAAAGATGAGCTTGTACCGGTTGGTCATGACTCTTTTATGATATCAAATGGTTTCTTGTTTGGTCATGCTCCGGCCACCGGCAAGTTGTCCATAAATGTTTTAAGTGTCTAGATGTCATTATTGCAGTACTGGGAGGTGGATTCTTTGGGGTTGGATGCATACAGTCTTGAGTAGTCCGTCTGTCATTGTTGAGAGGTGAGCTTACCAGGTCGGGAGACCCTTATTTTAAAATAAGAACAAAGCTTGTCTTGCGATAACAGTCACCTCTGGAGAATGCTGTAACAAGTGAGTAGGGGAAGTCGTGTCTTTGGGTTCGATACTTGGTACTTGCTGGAAGTCTATACTATACTCGATAGGTACACTTGCCTATCATGTGAGTTTTAAGTAATTCACAATTATCGTTTTAATTATAAATTTAAAACTTAACTAAATGTTTTAATTTAAAAGTCTCATCTAATTACCCCTTTTCACTGAGTCTTGACATTTCCTTCGGGAAGGTGTTGGTTTTAAAAAGGAGGTTTAAAAAGACCTAATCCATACGACATTAGTAGGTTACCTGGAAATTGAGGAGTCATCATGAACTTCAATGTAAAAACCATTAGGTGGAGTTCATAGTTCTCGGGGAAAGCACGTGTGTAAATATATGTAAACATTGAAGTAATGGAGAATACTTCACCTATTGAATCCTATCTGCACATCAATCAGCAATCAATGTACATAAGTTAACTTCTACAAATGATTAACTTAATATACGAAGAATTGTTGTTTTGCCAGCATCATAAATACCATGAAAACGTATCCTTCTTCTTGTTTTGGAAAAGCTTAAAGAGCAATCTCGTAAACACCAAGCTCATATACTGTAATGTGACACCTGGCAAACTCAGGTTAATACTTTTTACAAACATATAATTCTACCTTAGCAAAACATTTATTTAACGTACTTAACTGGGCCAGTTGAGTTGGTTCGATGATTCAGGGAATAATCGGGAGTTGGTTTGCACTCATGTATTGTCCAGGGTCTAGTGATTCGGGGAACTATTGGGGAAACACACACACACATGACTCTTGAGTCCCGTTGTTGGTGAAATTACATGTTTGGAATGATTAATTAAGTATTATATGTTCTATGAATGATTAACAACTTGTGAATGCATGTTTATGTGATAAAGTATGATAGCATATGTTAGAACGAAATTTTTAGAATTGTACATTCGAAGTTAGGAAATTGGATTTTGTTCGTGCCAACGAAAGGATGAATGAAAAACTGGAATTCTCATTCGTGCCATGAAAGGCACAAATGAAAGTCAAAAGTTTTCGTTCATACCTAAGCAAGTACGAACGGGAACAAACTATAAATACATATCTTTGCCTCATTTTTATCATTTCACAACCCAAACACACCCCCAAGTGCTCTCTCTCAACCCCAAGCTTGTAGACACTAGTTTTTGTCCTTATTTTTCAAATCCTAAGGCTAAATCATGTTCTATAACTAAATCAAGTGAAGATTCAAGGTGTGTTCATCATCTAAACCCTCTTTAATTCAATTTCATACGTTTTTGATAAACCCTAAGTGTCTATATCTAATCAAAATGAGTTTTCATAAATAAAAACCTCTCTAACATCTTTCTAAACTAGATCTATACCTAAATAATGAGTTTTCTTATAAAACAAAACTAAATATTAATGGTGTTGGATGATTGTTCTATGTGTTATATGCTTATGAAATGATGTGTGGATGATATATGAATGTTTAGAACTGATTTGGAACATGATTTATGAGTATGAAATGGAGTAATTGATATTTGGTGAGTTTTACCCATTTTAGGGGGTTTTTATAATAGATCTAGGGTTTGTTCATAAGCATGATGATGATAACATGATTAGGACTTGATTAACATATATGAAACTGTGTCTATTGATCTGGGTATGATATTGATAATTACCATTTTGGATAAAATTTTCATGCAATTGATGTGACATCTTCATTATTTGCTATTTTGGGTAAAGTTGTGATTATAAGAATGTGAAATGGATGAATTAATGTATGAAATAGGTATAGCTACATGTGGATAGGATATATAAAGTTGACGGCTGTGATTTGTAGCGTTTCGTAAAGTTTTCAACCAGATTTGATGGGTTTTTTTGTCGAAATAGTTTAGCAGACGTTCAAGTCGAATGAGTTTTTCATTCGTACCATCAAAGGTAGGAATGCAAGGAAATTGTTTTCATTCGACCCAACAATGGGTACAAATGAGAGGAGAAGAATTCCATTCATGCTAAATTGGAAAGGAATTCTCATTCGTGCCAATATGGGGTACAAATGAGGTGAAACAATTCCCATTCGTACCCACGAGTACAGAATAGTAACATTTGGTATAAACTAAGTGTTTTATGTGCATTGCTTGTATGTAAACTATGTACGCTTGATCAACTGATGTAACGGGTCACCAACGGGATGTCGAGTCTGTCTTATGTGGTCGGGTCCAAATTCAAACACGTTTTCAAACGTACATAGTCATGGTCTGGACAATCGGGGAGTAGTTAACCTATGGGTTATTAGTCTAGATATTTATACACACTTTATGATAGCTCGCCGGTATTAGGGACTATCATCACCCTGTCGGTTTATCTATTTTTCAAGAATGCAACCTAAGGTGAGTTTCATGGCCTCACTTTTAATCACTTTCTCATGGGGGAGAAACATGCTACATATTTTGGATACGTAAAGATCATGTTATACTATTGTTATCTTTTTTTTACTATACAACACATCCAAGTCCCAGGGAAACCATGAATATGTGGGGATACATAACAGGGGAAATGTAGATATATCTATTGGGCCTGACAAACCCCACCAGGTCGACTGGATGTCGGACAGTTGCATATTGTCTCGGACTACAGGATCTACCGTGGATGACGGTAGTTCATTGGGCATTTCATATGGAGCATCTTGTCAGTAATGGTTTCCAATCGTAGTAGTAACATACATACAATAGCTAACGTTCACGTCATATAGTAGTAACGGGATTGATCTTTGTTGGATCAATTTCTCTATTTAACAGTTCTTATTCATGAACACTTATGTGTTGTAAATTTATTAAAGTAGTTTGCACAGCAGAATAAGTAAAGTATTCAAGTTAAAGGATCATTTTTAATAGGAGTTATTACTCCCCCTCAATCAATGAACTAAGAAGTAAAGATGAGAATCAATAACAGTAAATGTAGAATGATTCTCAGATATATATAGAAAAGGTTAACTACAAAGTAATTTGAAGGAAATGTTCAAGTCTTGGATGAATGTCTAAAATAGTGGGATAAACACCTCTATTTATAGAAGAAAGATTACATACAAACTAAGTTACCAAAAGATTATAATAATGTAAGATAATACTACAACAGGCTGTAGTATTGAGACTTGAACAAAGACTTTAAGTAAACTAATATAATACTAAACTGTTGAGATTTAAGGACGGTTAGAAGTTTCTTAATGAAAGTGCTGATGAGTGACAAACTTCTGATGAGTGTTCTTCAGGAGTTTGTCTTCAGCAGTTTGTTCTTCAGATATTTGTTTGTTATATCTTCAGAACTTCTGATCCTTTTACTCTTCAGAACTTTAGATATCTTTTACATCAGCAGTTTCACAAAATGTTTAGAGGATATAAGACTAAGGTTTATACTGGCTTGTCAATCCTCTTTGGCCCTACAATCTTTCAAAACTTATGAAACGTTTTTATAAAACCTGTGAACTCACAAGCATAGTATGTTGACATTTTTAGCATGTTTTCTCAGGTCGACAAGGTAGTAGGAATTGGATAGGCGCACGGGGTCTCACGGCTTCTAGGTTTGATGCATCATGTTAAACTTTTAAACGTTGTCTTTATTTACAATTTTTAGGATTGTAAACTATTATGCTTTTGCTGTATTCATGGTTGATACTTTTGAACTGCATGGTTTGGTTACGCTATTTTATTCATATAGATGTCATTTATTGTGATCGTTTACTTGGATCTTGGTGTGTCATGCGCCTCGCGGTATAACCCTACAAGTGGAATTTGATGGTGTGACATATTTTACAACCTAAATCGCACCAGACAATAACAATAAATTGAATGATAACAAAAATGTAAGAATTGGGCTACACTGTCGGCGACCATCGACAGCGCCGCTGGCGTAACCGTCAAAATGTTAGGGGGGGGGGATTGAATTCTAATAACCTAAGCTATCCAAAATTGGCCGATAACACCCCCAACTAAAAAGTTGGCTATATATAACCTGAACTATTAACTTATTGGATTTTAACACCCACTAACGGTTAATTCACTAACGCCGTTGGTGGGTTGGCTAGCGTGGCACCAGTTGCCGAAGCGGCATGCTGATGTGTCACTCCACATGTGCATTTCATTAAAAAAAATAACAGGATTTCTCTTTCCTCTCCATCTTTACACCGCACCCAATCACCAAGATCAATAAAAAAACCTTCACCATCACAACACCTCTTCTTCCCGAAACACCCATTTACTGAAAACCCTAAACACCTTCACCTTCACCTTCACAAACATCTCTTCTTCCCCACAACCACCACCGTACCCCCCCTCTCTCTCTCTCTCTATAACCATATCCCTTCTACTTTTCGAACCTAAACATCTCTCGAACCGAAAACGCCCCGACTTCCTTTTCGAACCCAAAACCAAACCTGAAACCAGATCCAGATCCAAGATTCCTACTCGTAACCGATTATCATAAAGGAAATAAAGGCGAGTTTCGGAGTTTTACCCCTGACATCAGATCGAACCTGAAAGCAGCTCTAGATCTAAGACCGGCTCTTCTGATCGTTTTTCTTTGCCATGATTAGTTAGAGCTGTGGAAATCGAGCTAAAGATTCGTGAGTTGCAGAAAGGGATAAAGAAGACGATGAGTTGAAGAAGGGGATAAAAATGGCCATGGGTGGATTTTGGAGGTGGATCGTTGTTGGATCGTGTTAAAAACCGATTGGAGTTGTTGGATCGTTGCCCTAGTTGTTCGATTTTTAGAACGATAAGAGAATAAGAGAGCAGATGTGTGTGTGGATTGTGTGTAGATATATATATATATATATATATATATATATATATATATAGAGAGAGAGAGAGAGAGGGGGAGAGAGAGAGAGAGAATAGAAGGTAAATATGTTTTTTATGATGATGATGATGATTATATGGAAATTTTTTATTTAGGTTTTTAGTTTCAGTGGGATAATACACATCATCATCTGACTGGTTTAATGAGGGCCCCACCATCATGCCAACTAAGCAATTTGTGACACATTAGCAAAGTAACTAATGGCATTTAGGACTTAACCTAAATTGGGTGTTAAAATCCAACATATTAATAGTTCAGGTTATATATGGTTAATTTTTTAGTTAGGGGTGCCAATGGCCAATTTTTAATAGTTTAGGTTATTAAAATCAAATTCCCCAAATTTTAGTTATGCGATTTGTAACTTACAAACTGATTACGCGATAGGGTTGCTGATTTGAAGGACGTAGAGAAGAAACTAACTAACCGAATGACATAGTATCCCTGAACGTTGTTGATTTCACCATCATGTCCAATGAAAATATAAAGCTTTACGGTTTAGATTGCAGATTCAAATCATGAAAATAATACGTATCAAGTTTCATAGATCCAATAGAGAAAACACATTGAGAAAAGATTATACCTCAATATTTATATCTTACATCCAAGGTAAAGATTTATAGCCCGAGTCAAATGCTCCTTCCGGGCAATCCTTCTAGAAGAGAAGTATGGGAATGAGTGACATGGCAATGACATCAGGTGAGTTCTTTACGGATTTCTCCCTTTCAGTTCTGTGATCGTCAACAAAAAAATGAACGATATGTTGTGTTTGTCGTTTTATTGAGATAGCTTCTATGAGTTTTGACATCAAAAAGACCAACTCAAATGACTTCCAAAAGGGAAAATTACATTTTCCAGTTTTCAAACTCTTGTAATCCCTTAAAACCCTACATAAAAAAAATAAATAAAAAACATAGAACATTACCCAAAATTCCATTCTGCACAAGCACAAGGTCTAATTCTAAACAAAATGTATGTTACAAATCTGAAAAATAAAAAGACGGGACATATAAGTTAGGGTTCGATCCAACTTCATTGAAATAAACAATCGGAAAAGCCCCATTTCAATGCACAAAATACATGGTAGATATCATTTAGGGTTCTAATTTAAATACACTTAAAGAAACATCAAAATCAGATGAGATACGTAAAACAATACAAATCAACAACGAATCAGAAAAGACATGGCAAATATCAGTTAGGATTTCAATGTAAATACATATAAACAAACATCAAAATCGGATAAAACACATAAAACAATAAAAATTAACTTTCACGGATGAACATATATCACGTTGCATAGAACAGATTAGGGTTTTGATTGATATCGGTCATGACGAACATATATCGTGATGCGATAAAGATATGAAAAACTTATACAAAGAAAATCATAAACAAACAATTAGGGTTTGGATTGATCTTGTACCATCAGAAATCGTAGAAGATGTTTTGCGAATGTAGCGGAAACATTGTGCAGATTAATGAAGGATCAAAACATAAAACGGGAGAGTTTATATAAGTCGGGTTAGATTAGTAAATATTGGTGGGTCGAATCACCATGTGGATTTTGAAGTTAATTGTAGTGTAGCCATTTGGAATCTCACGTGGAACCTATGTGGAGGCCCTAGATAAGGGGCATGTGTCGCCCGAGCTACTCTTTTATTAGAGAGGTAGATTTAATCCTACCCTTCTAAATTAATTGTGCATTGAATTACTATTATTATTATTATTATTATTATTTTTGAACGACCAACAAATCAAACCCGAGCACTCTCGGGGCACCCTTTCGACAAATTCAACTACTTCGAGAGTAACAGAGTTGTCAAACACTAGTTCCGGAGAAAACCTAGTAACCTACCTGCTCGTAGGCATGACGATGAAATCACCGGTAAAACCTAGCTAGCTCAAGAATCAAACTTTGAATCCCTTGATCTTCTATCATTATCCACCAATGTCTTTACCACTACATTATTGTAAAGAAATTGAATTATTATTTGTTTAGTATTACTTTTCATGCCACAATAAAATATAGCATTAAGTGTGCATTTATTTCGTGACCAAGCTATAGTGGTGGAGTGTTGGAGTGACTTTTGTTTCACCCATGTGATCAAAGGTTGGATCCCCACTTTCAACATTTATGATTTGGTATCTGGGTGAAGATCGAATACGGGTGGCGCCGGTTCGAATCTGACGAGCAGCAAGGTTTTACCGAATTCTATAACACTGTCCAGCCTTCGGGCGGGTGAGACTCGGGTTTTCGCGCATCGGGAGAAGGCGGGGGCTGCTGGAGGTCGAGTAGTCGATTCTTGGGCACGCGCCCCGCAAAGATGGTTGCCACACAATTGTTCGCCTATCAAAAAAAATATATATATATATAATAATGAATGATGTTTACCAATTAAATTCATTTCTACACAATTTTCGTTTTGTCCATGCTGTTTATAAGAATTAATATAATGATTAATGATTGTGGGTTAGGGTTAAATATATAGTGAAAGAAAAATAGGAAGTCGTAGAAAATGTATCAAATAAACTTCGATTGAACTCATTCAAGTGGCATTGGAACCGTCTTAACGAACTCTACGATCTTAGATTTTAGGTTTTCGCATTTTTGGATTTTTAGATTGTAATTTTTAGAATTTAGGTTATATCATTGTGTCTTTTATGTAGCATTGTCTCTTTTTCTTATTTTCATCATTGTGTCATTTTTACGATTTATTGTGTCTTTTTCTTCAGCATTGTTTTATACTTTTTGCCATTGTGTTATATTTTGCGACTCATTATGTCATACTTCATGATTTATTGTGTTTTTTGTATCCTTCTCACCCTTCTCATTTTTGTTACACTGTGTATAATAACTTGACCCTAATGCTTGTTACCAATTAAATTCAATTTCACCCCTCTTGTTTTTTCAGGGCCAACAAATCAATTCCGAGCACTCTCGAAGTACCCACTGAACAAATGAGTACTCCGAGAGTAACCCGGGTCCACCAGTAATTTCATACCAGTTCTCGGAAAAAACCTACCGCCCGAAGGTGCACTGCGGTAAAACCCGGCCCACCAGCAACATTTTGTTGCTGGTAAGACTCGAACTCTCCACCACCCATAAAGAAAGCAAGAAAGGTATTACTCTACCATAAGAGGATTGACAATACGGATGGTCTTAGTAATTTTTCATTTTTCTTTTAAACCATTGAAACCTCACAATTTAATATGTTTAATCCCTTCCGAATTTGATCTTCTGTTGGCACATGCACCAACCATCGGAACTTCGCTGCCGTTGGTTAATTTATTTCAATTGCCGTTGGTTACGAAATCGTCACTTCACCATCGCATAACAATGCCACTCTGCCGTAGTCTGCAGCCAAAACTAAGTCGAACAAAAGAATCACAAAAACTTATTAATAGCAAATACAAATAACCATTACAAATAACCATTGTCGTTGATCTTCATTTGTTCTGCAATCATCAACAAAAAATTACCAAATATACCGAATGATACATTTGATAACACGTCTTGGTTGTCGGTCTTGATATTAGTTCTAAGATCTTGTATACGACACTAATTAAAATATGAAAATAAGAACTGTCATTTTCATATTGTTAAGGAAACGAACAATAATCAAATTCATAATACGATCATCATTTTTTTGTAGATATAAAGTTATAATTTTACATTAGAAGATACATCAACCTTGGTTACGTTACATTTTTTCTAAGTGATACAACAAATGCAGAAGCTACCACAACAACCTGCATACCCTACCTCTTTTCCGTGACGCACGTAATCTAAGCACAAATCATCACACGAACGACTTCCGCAAGGGTTTGGTTCGTAAGTGAAAACGTAAGGTGTGTATTGTATACCTCCAGCTGTCGACAATCAAAATAATTAAAAATTAAAACAACTATATAAAATAGTATTTTCTTAGTTTTGTTATGCATTTATTAAAATTGAATAAAATAGCATTACGAAAACCGGTCCGGCAGAAATCTTGTTGAGAGTGAGCAACAACGCTCATAAATAACACGTAAAAGATGAGAAAAGACACAATATTCTTCTTCATTATCAACTCAAAACTTGAGAGTAAATCTGATACTTAGAGATTTATATATAATGGCCTTCAAATATCAACACTTGTATTTATAATGTGTTTTTTTATATCTAGTAACACATAATATTTATGATACAAAATGTTTTGTTTCTCAATATTAAAACTATAAAACTACAAAGAAAAAATATGGTCATCAATTTCAGATTTTGAATTAATTACATTGGTCAACTTAAATGTTATCCTTTTAAATAAAGTTCCTTTTTAGTTTTATTTTTTTTTAATTTTTTTTTTTGTGTGTGGAGAGGGGGGTTGAGGGTTATGTGTTAAAACGTAAAATTTAATATTTTGATATTTTTATACTAGTTTTTATCCCGGGAGCGTCCCGGGGTTGAAAAATATAATCATTCTAATAATACTAATAGTAATAATTATTACTCTTGTAACTAAGTAAATAAAAAAAATAACCTTGCTATAAGGTGACACCATGTGTTGCAGTGTTGCGTGATTTTTTCTCCTAGTTTCTCTTGATGAAGTATACCTATCCATCTTTAGAAGAGTAAAATTCCAATGATAGCATGACGATTGGGCTGAATTTCAACATCGTAGATAAGAATCTGGTTTAAAAGATAAAACATGATTAATGATTAATCTGAACACTTTGTGTTTTTTTTCCTGTATGAATGAAACCCCACAAAAAATAGTCGTTTTTTTCTCCGTTTTTATATAGCACTATGGTACTCGTTGGAAAGATAATAAAACGTTCGTTAATTTAGTTTAATTTTTTTCTTTAAAAAATCTCGTACATAAAAGATATTAACGTTTAAAAATTATAGGAGGAAACATAAGAGAGAAAAATTTAAATTTGTTTTTAAATTTTTTTATTTAATTTTTTTTCCTAAAATAACTCAATTTAATTTTTATATAGAGTAAAAACAGATTATTAAAATAATTAATTCAATACTATCACCTTAAAGTGCCACATGGCACATTCAATGAAGGGTTGAAGCCTCTATTGAATGCCACCTCTATTGAAACATGCCCCATCTGCCGTAAAACTTGCATGGATAAATACGGGGAGCATGCAATTCATTGCAAGGAGCTCCCTGGTTTCAAATATCGGCATGACTGGGTGAGGGACGTTTTGTGGGATATCCTGAGAAGATCGGGGATCTCTGCCAAAAAGGAGGCCCCTGTAAACTTCCTCACAGACCCCACGGAAGGGAGATCCACCCTGCGACCCGCAGACCTGCTTGTCTTTGGTTGGGAGAGGGGGAAACATGCCTGTGTGGACGTCACTGGGGTATCTCCGCTAGTTGGGTTAAGGGAAACAGGGTTCGTAGCTGGGCAAGCTTCAAAAAAGGCGGAATCAAAGAAAGTAGATAAACACGCTAAAGCTTGTGCAGATAACCAACATGTCTTTATCCCTCTGGCCTTCGACACCTTTGGCTCCCTGGCGCCAGAAGCTATTCGTTTCTTGACCAGGGTCCAACGGGTTGTCCACAGCAATGTTTCATCCCCAGGGGGGCAAGGATTTGTCTTTAGTAGACTAGGGTTTGCAATCCAGAAAGGGGTGGCGGCGCAGCTTGTTGCCCGTCTACCTTCTATTATGATGTAATTTTCGTATTTTGTTTTAATGAGAAATCTACTTTAAGAAAAAAAAAAAAAATTTTCAATAATGAAATTAATTTCTTGTTTTGAAATTCTATCAACTCTTAAATTCAAACAACTTTCCACTTTTAGTATTAATAATAATCTTATCATTATAACTATGTAAATAATTAGTAATTATATACTTATGTATTACTACGTGATAGCGTAAATGTCAATTACTTCCTAAAGATACGATTTATATTTATAATATATGTTAAATATTCATTTTTCTACATAAGTCGTAAAAAGATAATAGTTCTAATAACGATAATAATTTGAAAATGTTAAGTTCACCGTAGATTTCAAAATATGCATTTTTATAAAACTATTCCAGTTAATTTAACAATATATAATTATATATATATTAAACGTAGAGGTGTTGCAAGCAGTTAATTTTCAACATTTTTGTTTTCGCCTCTTTTTTTTTTTTTTTTTGCTTTTTTTATTAATTTTTTTTTTTTGCGTTTTGACCACCAGCTTTTTTATTAAGTTTTTCTTTTCCTATTTGGGCCACATTTTCTTTTCCTTTCTTTAGGTGTTCTTTTTTTTTTCCTCATTTTGGCCACCAACTTTTTGGTTAGGTTTTTCTCCCACAATTTTTATTTTTCCACCGTTTTAGCCACCAACTTTTTTGTTAAGTTTTTTTCCCCTTTTTTTCCACATTTTATTTCTTTCTTTTTTTACGTAGTGTCCGTCTACGTTCGTATAGTACTTTCGTCTCCGTTCGTCTGTAACACCCTTTTTGGTTAGGTTTTTTTCCCCTACTTTTGCCACATTTTATTTCTTTCTTTTTTACGTAGTGTCCGCCTAAGTTCGTATAATACATTCGTCTCTGTTCGTCTGTAACACCCGATCTTTAACCCAAGTTGCTCTACGTTCGTATGGTATTTTTCGTCTACGTTCGTATAGCAATTTTTTATGCGGCGGTAGTCTACGTTCGTACAGTACGTTCGTCAACGTAAGTTGTTTTAATTTTCTTTCCCAATTTGGACACCGACTTTCGTTTACGTTCGTATAATACTTTCATCTACGTTCGTATAATTCTGCCGTCTACGCTCACGTTCGTATAGTTCTTTCGTCTACTTATGCCAACGTTCGTCTGCATTCGTATATTACTTTCGCATACGTTCGTGTGCGTTCATATAGTTCTTTCGTCTACGTTCGCCTATGTTCGTATAGTTCTTTCCCCTACGTTCGATCTCCCATTGCGTAGATCATGGCCAACGGCGCAACGCGCCGTACTTCGAAAACACTAGTTTCATTAATTGGAGGCACTTGTAAATGTTTTTACTAGAACCATGTGCTCCTCTGCTATCAAAATTATGAAATGCGTTTGTTAGGGCTATTGAAATAGAAAGCCCTTTTCTCAGGGCAAAGATCTTTTCATAAATTATGAAATGCCTTAATATATCCCCAGTACCCAACTATGTATTCTGCTTTCGGTTATTGTGCTAAGATAAATCACCCATCTAAGGTTCAATTGAAGGGAAGGGGTAACTTGTGATCACCTAAGATACCACCTCCTTTAACAGAACAGTTAACATCAAGAAAACCTAGTGTTTTAGTCTCTGAAAGAGGGCATATAAGTCGGCTCGTTGATTTTACCATCATATTCATCACTTTCATCACAACAATCTGCTCAATAAACAAAGGTTAGTAAATGCATGCAAAAATACAAAGAGTAAAAACAGTGTGACCATTGACTGTAAGATAAGAATTTGACTGGAAATGGAATTGCACAGCCAACATTTCACAAGCCGCCTAATCAACCAATGGATAATACTATCAGGCATATACTTTTCCAGTGTATTGCTAAATATGAAATAGCGTTCGCTATTTCATCGTTATCGCTATGTATCATAAAGGTAGGTAGCTTGTCGCTATCATCTGCTATTCGATATTAACAACTATGGATCATTTTGACAACCACAAAATACTATGTTTTATTGGTAACTTGGCATCATGTCAAGTGATCTCTTACTGCATAAAATACGCATATCAACATAAAACACAATGCCAACATTTGTCATCTTTATCTGCCATGTCCCATCTACGCCAAAAGGTTAAATTGCTACAACAGGTTAAATTGGCGTAGATGGGTCAAGGCAGTTAAAGATGACAAATGTTGGCATTGTGTTGTATGTTGAAATGCATATTTTCTGCAGTAGGAGATTACTTGACATGATGCCAATTTACCAATAAAACATAGTATTTTGCGGTTATCAAAATGATCCATAGTTGTCAATATCGAATAGGAGACGATAGCGACAAGCTACCTTTATGATACGTATCGATAGCGATGAAATAGCGAGCGCTATTTCATGTTTAGCGATACAATGCTAAAGTATATGCCTGATATTATTATCCATTGGTAGATTAGGCGGCTTGTGAAATGTTGGCTGTGCAGTTCCATTTCCAGTCAAATTCTTATCTTACAGTCAATGGTCACACTGCTTTTACACTTTGTATTTTTGCATGCATTTACTAACCTTGGTTTAATGAGCAGATTGTTGTGATGGAAGTGATGAATATGATGGTAAAATCAATGAGCTGACTTGTAAAGGATCGTTTTCAACAAAAACACTTAGTTGATCATACAAGTATATCAATCCAGGTGCAGAATCCCTAGATCAGTTACAAATTGATAGAAATCAAATCAAACAATGTAAGTCACCTTTTCAATCATGTTTTCATTCATAAACATTAATATAAATCCTTACAATTTGTGTTTAAGATGAAATAAACCAAATACAGACTCAACTAGAACACAGAGAGAACCCCTAGTCAACACACACATGCAAAATGGCAAAAGTTAATTACAAAACAAAACTTTTCCTTTATATAGCCTGCACGTTCGACCCCACGAAATGGTCGAACGTGTCCCTTCGACCTTCTGTATGGTTCGAATCAACACATCAATCTTCCAAGTCTTCTTTCGACCACTATATACTTTCTTCGACCCTTCAAATCTTCATTCGACCTGCCATATTTCTTCCTTCGACCCCACGATTTCATCAAAACTATCTTTAATGTACAATCCAAAGCATTAGTCACAAAACGTGCATCTACAAACTCCCCCTCGACTATTGCTTGGATTTCTGTCGTTCATAATCCATTTGTTTTGTTCATTAACTTGATTCTGAGCTGCTACTTTTGTTCCTTAGTCATCTTAGGCTCAAGCTTACGTTTAGTCGATTTCTTAGGCACTTCATTCATCTTCACGCGTTTCCCCAGTTTCTTCTCTAGATTACTTCCCAAGTTGATATCCTATGAAAAACAAACACAAACCACATGTTGATATTTCCTCGCTTGATCAACATCCTTCACAATAGATAGGATTGTAGCACAGCATGATGATGTCTTCGAAAGAGCAGTTTATGATCCACATCGGATCAAAATATGTATCTTCTTATAAGCACCCTTCTTATCTTGCAACAGTATCACCGCTTCGGTAGTCCTCCAATCATAGTACCACATAACAAATTCAGAGCTAAAGTGCTACTTAATCGGCATCAATGGTATTCTTCTCATAACCACTGGAGGTTTATACTTTAGATTAACCTTCTTCAAGCCTGTTTTAGGATCTATCTCTTTGTGTACCTTCCTCTTGGGATATTGTGGCTTGAACATGTTCCACTTCGTTCTACTCTCCCAAGTCATTTTATCAGCAAACAAACCAAAAAGGTCATTGTTTGCAGAAGCCCCAAACATAGTGAATCTACATATATCTCTCACTGCGCAGTACGGTAGAGTCTTTAAGCCATGAAATCTGTAGAAATACAAGATTCCTTTCTCCCATTTCACCACAATACACTTCAGTTTCCTCAAATACTTCCAACCCAAAGCTCTCCCTTTGACCAACTGATTGTGGTATTTGTAGAATCCACCTTGTGCTTCTGGCTTAGGTCTTTTATCATCCTGTTCTTTTAACTTCTTCAGCAAGATCTTTAAATCATCTGCTTGCTCTCCTGTTGGTTTCTGAACATCATCTTCAAACACCGTTTTTACAAACTCATCACTTTTCTTCTTTGCCAGATATTCTGCTTCTTTCAGATTCACTTCATTCAAGTCTGGAAACACTTCATTTTCTCTGCTTCTGAAGTATTCCGGATATTCCTTGTGAGTAATGTCTTCAATCTCTATTTCCTCATGTTCTGGAGTCTGTTCATCAGAATGATTTCCAACATCCTTATCAGGAATATCAGGAATCACCTGTTCAGCCATAATTTCCTCCAGTGTCTTCCCAACCTGCAGTGCTATACCTTCTAAAATATGCTTAGTCACTGCAGCAGACATTTCGCCTTCCTCCAAATCCGGATCATTATATTCTAACTCATATTTCATGTCATCAGCAGCAAAGATATTTGGAAACTTTCTAGTCAACTCTATCGTCCAGACTTTTCGATTAAGCATTTGTCTGTACAAATTCTTATCTTCTTTAGACAGAGATTTGATCTTTTCCGTCCAAAATATATCATCTTCATCAACATTCTCACCAGACGTCTTTTTCAAACTAGACTGTCCAGCATCTCCTTTCTTGTTCTTTCTCTCTTCATAACTAAACTTGATTACATCATCATCATCATCATCTGAACTACTATCATCTTCAGAATCATCCTTCTTATTACCAGATTTTCCACTAGCATCATCATGATCAGATGATTCATCATTAGACTCATCATTATCATCTTTCTTATCGTCTGAGTCTTTAAAATCAACTTTCTCCTCTTCTTCCTCTTTGTCTTCTTCATTACCTTCAAGCTGAGGAGTTTTTTAATACAAATCTTTCAGTAGTTTCTTCATTTCTCTATTTCTGGTCTTTAGCTTTGTATTCTCAATCTGAAGCCCCTTAATCTTCTTAGAGTTCTTTTCTTTAATCATTAAACTCTTATTCTAAGCTTCAAGTGCTTTCACAACCTTTTCTAACTCATCTTGATTTCCTTTGAAGATACAACTATCTGTAACATCTTTTCTTCATTTTTCTTTAACTTCTCAATCTCTTTTTGTTGCTGATTAAACGCTTTCATCATGTCATCAATTCTTTTGTTCATCACCTCCATCACATCACCTGAAACTGTTACATTAGGTGTTGATGACTCAACAACTGGTTCTTTCTTCTTTTGAAACTTTTTCAACACTTTATCCAAAGTAACTGCAAAATCTTCGGAGGATCTATAGATGTTTCTTTACCATGTCTTTTCTGTTTCTTTGCACTCGGAGAAGTAACTGGAGTAGTAGCTTCCGATGAAGTTATCTTTCGATGAAGTTCCAATATCAGGTACTTTCTTTCCTGCAATCAATATCTCAACTTCCCTCTCTCTCTCTCTCTCTCTCTCTCTCTCTCTCTCTTCTTTTTAGGGTTCTCTTTCTCATCTCTCTTAGCCATCGTCTTAAACTTAGGCTTTTTTTGTTTAACGCCTGCAACTGGAGATCCAATGAAGTCTTGTTCACCAATACAAAGACCTACTTCATCATCATCTATTTCAATTGGACCTTTTTGTTGCTGTTCCTCAATTGTTTTGTTCAAACTCTCAGACTCTCCAGCCACAGTGGCCTTGGGCTTGGTTTGTTTGACAGTTTCATCTCCAGAGTCTCATTCCTCATCATCTGGAGTTTCTTCTAAGTCAACGGACTCTTCATCTACCAACATAGTCTTTGTCTTACCTGCTCCCTTTTTAGCCATGCGTTTCTTTCTTTTTGGTTTTGTTGTTGTTGTTTCAACTTCAATCACCACTGATTTCCCTTTTCCTTTGCTACCCTTTACACCTTTTGCACCCTTATTCACCACCTGACGTTTCCTCTTAGCATCAGGATCAACAGGAAACAGAGGATCATCCTTGTCTGAATCACTGTTGGCATTTCTAGCTTTGTTCTCACCCGATCCTCATAAGTTGGATTAATCAGATGTCCATATAAATTCTTAAATGGTGGCTTCTCAGGATCTGGAATACTCTTATATCCCTTCATCCTACTTAAGGTTCTCAAATTCATATTGGTTTTGGACTAGAATCTGAGTAGGATCTCTCTTCAATGTAGTATACTTTCTGTCAAAGATCACGTGGAGAAATCTGGGATACATTAGAAACTTCTTCTCCTTCAATCCTTTCAAAGGTTCTAACATTTGATCCAAAATCATCCCCGACACATTAAATGGTTTGTTAAGTATTAAAGCAACCAACAAAGTGCTGACGCTTTTCCTCATCACATCATAACCTCCACGAATAGGTGCAAACACATGAAGAACAACATGTGCTAAGTACTTGAAATGAGGACACAACTTTCCTTTGTGGAGTAAACCATCAGTTATTGGATCATTGTATTTCATACAGAGAAAGCATAAACGTTGTTCAATCCAAGATAACTCTCCGGGATCTGTCGGAGAATCCCTCAATTCTAGAGCTTCACGGATATCATCTTCAGTCACTATTGCTAGCTCCCCCTGAATCTTGCTAACAATTGCTGTCTTATCTTCCCAGAAATCTACACGAGCATTCATCCAAAAATCTACTTGATGGTCCTTGTAGATTGTTGTTGTTGTAGCTATAGCATGAATCACTCTGCATCTTCTAAGAAACTTAACAATTCCAGCAAATTCAGTATGCTGTTTAACTTCTCCTATGAATGCACAACAGTTATGGGCTTCTTGAAAGTCCAATTCTTTTTCTATTTGTTTCTCAACTGCTTTCCCTGAAGATCTAGCTTGTTTATCAGGGTTCTGTTGTTCAGCCATTAGAAATCTACAAAAAACGAAACATAAAATTCATCAAAATCGGACAAAATTGAAATTTGGTCAAAATTTTCTACCTTCGACCCATACATGTGATCGAAAGAAGATATTAGATGGTTCGAATGAAGAGATTTAGGTTCGAATGAGAAAATTGTTTAATGAAAATGTACATTCGACCAAAACTACTACATTCGACCCTGAAAATAGCTTCTTTCGACCAGAAAAGGCTTCATTCGACCTCAAAGGGTTCATTCGACCCTTTATACCTGGTCGAATGTGACTGTTCTTCATTCAAAATTTCCCAAATCCAATTCAGTTTGTTTTAACATCAAATTTTTGTTTGTTTACGACCTAATAACACTGACTAGAGTTCCTAAATCATCAATTGAATCAATTTACATGTTTTAGATAGTTTTCCATTAAAATCTAGGATTTTATGCTCGTCTATCATCAATTGATCAATTAACTATGTAATAAACCTAGATTTTAGTACAATCTCCCCCTAAAACTATCGAAAACATTAAAGCAATCAACAATTGTCCATAAATCAGCCTTGATAATGTCCAAATTAAGAACTAGGGTTTCAGGTACAAAATCAACGATTCCAGGCTTGTTATTGGATCATTACCTTTAAAAGTAGGTGCAAATTGATTAGTGAAAGACAGGGAACAAAGTAATAAGGTCTAAAACTCAAATGCAACAAGGTCTCTTCAAATCAGAATTTTTGAGAAAAATAAGTGAAGGTTCGAATGAGGAGTTGGATATATATAGGTGACCTACGTTCGACCCTAGATAGGGTTCGAATGAAAAGCTTAAGCTACATTCGACCCTACTGAAAGGCTCGAATGTGGCTTAAGGGTTCGAATGAGGAAAAAACTCCCGTGAACACTTCTATTCAACCTCAAATTTGGGTTCGAAAGAAGGCACAATTGCACCTTCGACCCACCGAAGGGCGAATGTACAATTGGGTTTTTGAAATTATTACCGAATCTCAAAATCGAATCCCGTTCAATCGTTTTCACACATTTTAACCTTCAAACATTCATTATTTTCAATTTAAATGATACAAAACTCAAATTGGTTCATCAGTTTCAGAAAATAACCATCAAACACCATCGGTTATCAAAAATAATACAGAAATGTAAAAAAACTTCGGATTTTCTGAAATTTGTGCTAAAACACACCTAAAATCCTTTTGAGTTTTTGTATATTTTGCATAAAATGAATGTATATTGCAGAAATGTATACATAAAGCAGTAAACATTTTGTGATATCCGGTAAGAGGATCATATTAGTTTATGAGAAATCTGATCACACCATTGATCTTTATTGTTTATTAGCATTAAAGACAATGTGTGATCCGGCAACTACTGATATTGTTATCCACATAAGCTCACGTGAAGACTATTATGTAGTGCTTTAAAATGATATGCAATTAGGTGTATTATAACTAACAGGCTTATGGTTCCCACGCACATGACATACTCCCGTATCAAGGAATTTGCACAAAGCTTCGTCGTAACGCGTGATTATGCCAAATGTTATTCGTTATATTACAAGATATATAGCACAGAGGTGTACAGGTCAGCAAATTAATGCAGCAGAGTAACATGTGCATATATACCAGGTTGAGGCTGATATCAATCAATGATTTTCATCAGAGAATTGATACGATGCATTAAATGACCTTTGATCATTAGTATACATGAAGTTCCTCAATTCAGTAACTTTTAGGTTTTGGCATATAAGCTCTTTTAGCACATATCTTGATTGAATCTAGGTCTGTAAATGAATACGACAAAAGATCGATCAAGATACCCTGGATAACAATTAACATGACTACCCGAAACCTCAGATTTTGGCAACCCTATCAAACGAAAGTACAATACTAAGACCATATGCCTATGAGGTGTTCAGCCACTAGCGAGTAGTTCGTTATGTTTGTATCACTAAGGCACGCAATAATAGGTCTACGAAGCCTACTAGCACACCACACAAAATCAACACATGCCTCATATAGCATTACAATCATTAGCATGTGTCAGATCCCCAATGATGTACTATCATTTCCTCTTTTACTCCTGGAAATCATTTTGGATTTTTCTAATTTTTATGGCTTTTTGAATTTTTCAATGTTTTTGGTTTTTCTGAATAAAGACTCCCCCTAAAATGTAAAAACATATTTTTTTTTGGGGGGTTTTTGATTTTTCTGAAAAATAGTAAACACTAAAATTTAAAAACAAAAAGTGATAAACCGAGGTGATGATTAGTCTTGTTTCTCTTTTATACCATTTACTTTTAAAAGATATTCAAATCTTGATTTATCAAAAGTTTGGTAAAAAGATCAGCCCTCTGATAGTTAGTGTGGATTTTGACCATATCAATCAACTCTTTGGCATAACAATCACGGATAAAGTGATACTTAAACCGGATATGCTAAGCTTTTGAGAGATTGACTTGGTCTTTAGTGAGTGCTATTGCGGCTTTGTTGTCACAGTGAATAGGTGTTTTAAAAAAATGCAAACCGTAGTCAACCATCTCCTGCTGAATCCACAAAACCTGTGAGCAGCAACTAGAAGCTTCCACGTATTCTGCTTCGCAAGTAGATAGTGCTACTGCTGTCTGCTTCTTACACTGCCAGCTCACGAGCGTGCTCCCCAAGAATTGACATCCAGCCATTGTGGATTTGCCATCTTTGTCACAACCGCCCCAATCTGCATCACTAAAAGCAACAAAGTCAAAATTATCATCATTAGTGTACCAAAGTCCTCTCGACAGACAACCCTTCAGGTATCGTAGGATTCGCTTGACAGCTGTAAGATGACTCTGTTTCGGCTTCGATTGGAATCTGGAACAGAGACATGTGGCGAACATTATGTCTGGTCGAGATGCAGTGAGATACATCAGAGATCTAACGATTTCTCTGTATACGAAGGATCTGTCAGCTCCCCCTTAGCGTCAACTCCAATCCCGTGATTAGGTTGAATTGGGGTATCCATCGGCTTCGAATGTTCCATCTGGAACCGGCTCAAGACTTCAGATACGTATTTCGTCTGGTGAATGAATATGCCCATTGGCAGTTGATCCACCTACAAGCCTAGGAAAAATTGTATTTCTCCCATTACACTCATCTCGAACTTTTCCTTCATGACTCTTTCGAATTCTCTGCATAAAAGTTTATTAGTAGATCCAAAAATAATGTCGTCAACATATATCTGGACGAGAAGCAAGTCACCCTCTGTTCATTTGGTGAACAGGGTACAGTCTACCAAACCTCGTTTGAATCCCTTCGAAAGTAGGTACGTGCTTAGCTCCTCATACCATTGGCGTGGAGCCAAGTGCAACCCGTAGAGCGCTTTGTTGAGAATGTAAACCTTATCCTGGTGGATAGGATCTACAAAGCCTGGAGGTTGACCGACGTATACCTCTTCCTTGACCACACCGTACAGAAACACGCTCTTCACATCCATCTGGTACACTTTGAACTTTTTGTACGAAGCAAAAGCTAGAAACATACGAATAGCTTTTATACATGCCACAGGTACATAGATTTCATTGTAGTCTATTCCTTCAACTTGATGAAAACCTTGAACGACCAACCGAGCTTTGTTTCTCACGTTTACGCCTCGATCATCTTTCTTACATTTAAAAACCCACTTGGTTCCTATTTTCTTCCTTCCTAAAGGTAAATCTGTAAGTGTCCAAACACCCAACTTTTGAAATTGCAACAATTCTTCTTACATCACTTCAACCCAAGCATCATCCAAAAGAGCATCCTTGTAAGTTTGTGGGTCAACCTGCGAAACATAACAAACAAAGGACCAATCATTCTGACAACCAGATTTTTTAATTTTAGCATATAAAGCTAGGGCTCCAAGATTATCATGTGAAGTTGCATGACGAAGTTGTCCTCTGGTCATGACACTGCTCCTAGGGTCATCAATAACTTTCTCGAGCGGGTGAATCTGATGAATCCGAGATTCCGGATGATCAGGTACTGGAATTCCCGTCTAAGTAGTCAGATTTTCTGCCGAATCCAGATCATTACCTGTGTTAGACGATGAAGCAACATCTGGATTTGGGTTCAATGGTGGTTCCTCCGTTGCATGATCTAGAATAGCTTCACTGAAAATGTCTTCATCATCTTCTGATTCTGAAGTATCAAGAGTAGTTGAAGCTTCCTGGAAAACCTCTTCTTTAGCTGCAGGAACGTTGGTATCATTAGAAGCTGCTGGAGGAGTTACGGTGATTGGACGCACCAACGGTGAAGTCACTGCGTTTTCACACCCGTAATAAAGTCGTAGAACAACCTCTTCAACCAAGTTATCTAGAATGAATGATTCAAAGAAATCTTTGTAATCAAACATCCAGTCAAGACCACTGCCTTGTACGTTTTGGGTGAAACGTTGTACTTCTATGTTCGCCCACTCCTCAACCTGTCGAGTTCTTTTGTTGAATACCTGTTTGAGAGAGGTTGCATATCCAACAAAGTATCTCTCTTCATCTTTCGGTCCAAACTTTTCAGTCGGATTCAACATCGTACAGGGTGCCCCAAATGGTTCTAGATACTCAAATTCGGCTTTCGTCTATTTAACAGCTAATAAGAAGTTTCGCCAAACTTCTTCACCCTAAATACACGATCCAATGTGTAGCAAGCTGCGTATATGGCTTCGTTCCAGAGCATTACAACAAGATTAGAATCCGCAAGCATTGTACGTGCCGTTTCTATTAGAGTCCTGTTTTTCTCTCTGCAACACCGTTCTGTTGTGGAGTATACGGAGCACTATATTCATGATGAATTCCTTTATCTTCACAAAGAGCATCCATCTGAGAATTTTTAAACTCCTCCCGTTGTCACTGCGAATTCTTTTAATCTTCAAACTGTAGAGATTTTCAAAACGGGTGAATAGAACTTTCAAGTTGTTGAATATTTCACTCTTGTGTTGCAAGCACATCACCCACGAGAATCTTGAATAATCGTTGGTAACCACAAGACAGTAAAGCAATCCGTAGTGACTTTTACGCTTAACAGGTCCGAATAGGTCCATATGCAAACGCTCAAGTGGCATCTCAACAGAGTTCACTTTCTTTGGTTTGTGGGACTGTTTGTGCTGTTTCCCCTTTTTGCAACTCACACACTTGTCGTTGAGATGAAAGTGTTTCACATTAACGCCTTCAACAAGTCCATTTTTCACCAAATGATTCATCTTTCTGAGGTGAATGTGTTCCATCCTTCTGTGCTACATAATTGATTCTTTCTCTATAGCTTTGATAAGAAACACGTAACTTGACCTTGGGTTGTCATAGCTTTGCTCATGTCAAGAATGTACAGATTGTTCACTCTTGGTGCTTTCAACATGATCCACTCCTTTGGGAAGACGAAGCCGGGTTTGAGAATATAACAAGATTTATCATCGAAGTGTACAGAAAACTGTTTGTCACAAATTTGGCTAACACTTAACAGATTATAGTAATATACCCGCCTTTATTTCTCACGAATGCTACATATCCACCATTAGTATTCTTGATATCAAATAGCAGCGTCAAATCACCAGTCATGTGACTAGAAGCTCCACTGTCGAAAAATCCAAAGACTGTTAACAGGGCCAGTTGGAGCTCCCTGCACATATCAAGGAAAACAATTAGTTCTTTCGGGGGACCCAAGCCTGCTTGGTCTTGGGTCTTTGAACATTAGATTTCAAAGATTCATTCTCACAAACATTTGGTTTTGAATCGATCTTTTTCTGATCTATCAAACCTTTCTCAGTTTGAGATTTCACAACAGCATTTGAAGTAGAAGCACCCAGAGAACCCGATGGTGACTAAGATTGTTCTGAACGTTTCAGAATCCTGATCTGAGATTTTTGAGTCTCAGCCGGTTTCTTTGTATCATTCAAGAAAGAAACTTTCTTAGTAACCTTATTTGATTTAACAGATACAGGTCCAACCGATGACTTAACATTAGGTTTAGGAACAACATTCTATTTGTCATTAATCAAGTTCACCATTGGTTTCTTCAGTGGTTTTTCCATAGCAATCCGATTTCTACGATCATAGGTGAATTGACGATTATCCCTCCTTTGAAAATGCCGACTTTGATTATAAAATGGTGTTGGTTGAGGGACAAAACGTCTTTGAGGATAACTAGGATTGTCAACCGGATTTCTCTAAGATTGCCTCATCTCAACTTCGTGCCTTTTGTGCCTCACATACGGCAGTAAGCAAGTAAATGCCCTCTCTCCCCACATTTGATACATGCACGGTATTCCTCAAAAACATTTTTAGCATTCGGCTTTGTGTAGGAATTGATTGGATATTGATCATCAACCCATCTACGTCTTAAACTCATAGGAGCTGGGTCCTTTGAGTAAGCCGGCTCAAGAAAACCATTAGCCTTTTCTTTTGGCTTGATGAACTCATTGACATGAACCTTAGGTTCTTTTGTTGTATCCAAATATAATTTCTTTAAAAGTTCAGGAGGAACATCATTGGTCCTTTCATGTTTAGGAAACCAAATCATACTTTCTTGCCAAATTTTCTCGATTTTTGAATAATTTGCAAATTTAATCGGATAATCCTCGTCAGAGATAATCTTATCGGATCCTTCCATCTGATAGAAAACTTTGACTGGTTTGTCAACTGATTCATTCTTCTCACTTTTGTTCACTGATTGATTCATTGGTCTGGGATTTTTCTAAGGATGTGGAACCTCAGAAGGTGTTCTTGGTTCTGTTGTGATAATGTAATTTTCCACAGGAATATCAGTGCCACTCTTTGGTTCCTCATCTTCAGTATCTGAATCATCAGTTACTGCAATTACTCCCTCATCATTCAACCCTAGAATCGGTCCCACATCGGAATGTGGATCTCCAACACTAGAAGTGTTAGATTCATTATTTGATGCAGCGTCTGATTTGACAGAACTTTCCGGTTTTACTGAGTGTAAACTAAGGTTTTCAAATAACACTAGAGATGGAACAAACTTGTAGTTTGCACTACTGGGTTGTGATGGTTCTTCAATGATATGGTCAACCACATAAGCTATGTGTTTGTAACTTTCAAACTTTTTGTTGACCTTTTCAGCAAAGCACTTGATGGTGGCCATTTCTAATTTAGTTTCTTCAAGCTCATTTATGTAACTGTTAATAGCAATTTGTTTTAAAGCAACTCTTTTCCAGCAAAGAACTTTGAGTAGTCAATCTTAGTAAAGGCATCATCAACAATACATGACTTCCTCGTCATCAAAAAATCAGCTTGGGCTAAAAGTTGATCAATCTCATCATCCAACGAGTTGATACTAGCTTCCGAATCTGTTTCACTCTCTGAATCAGAATACATAGAATCATGCTCATCAGGAATATCAGTCACAGAATCAATAATAGCTCCCGAACTCTTCTCAGAAAATGTATCATCAACTTGATCAACAACAGGAATCTGATTATGATCATCAATCTCTTAAATCACTACCTCAGGTACCTTTTCAGTCTCCAAAACTTCTCCAACTATCACCGACTCCTCTACTCTCTCCTTTGCCAGACATGCAACATTTCCACTCGTGATCTCTTCTACTCCCAGCTGTATTGGTGTCCAATCATACCCTACATCCTTTTGGATTACCAACGCCTGATTTTGATTCTCGGTTTGAGGTTGGCTATTTGGTGTTGAAATTGGAATGATGGTTCTGGTTGGGTTATGTGGAGTTTGAGTTTGAGTCTGATTAGGGGTAGTGGTTTGTGTGTTTGAGGTATTTTGTGAGGTGTTTTGTCGGTTTTGGATTGAGGATAGTTGTTATTGTTTTGGCTTTGATAGGTAACTTGGTTTTGTGACTATCGATTTTGATAGTTTGAGTTGAAAGGATTTCTATTACATTGCTGAGCTGGCTGAGTACATTCCCTCTTAAAATGACCTTTGGCACCACAATTGAATCATGTGACTTTAGCTTTGTTGAAGCCATATGTGGTATTAGGTGAGGTAGTCAGATCGGTTCTTCCAGTCCTCTCAATGAACTCTGTAGCTCTTCTCATAACACTTGCAAACGCCCACTGAATATTGATTAACTCCATCTCCTCTTTGTCAATCTGGGCATAGTCTTCATTAGTTAGATTGTTGTTTCCAATCTGTCCAGCCACAAGTCCGTTGTACGAAGCAACCATTGCTGAAAGCAAAGCAATATGTTGCTGAGCAACTTCAACTGTAACATTATTCATGTTGGAAGTTTCCAACACGACTGGACTTTGACTTGATGAAGGTTGTGACATTGATGGAACATAAGGTTGTTGTTAAGGTATGTTAATGTTTGATGAGTAACAAGCTGTGGACATTTGAGGTGGCGGTGGAATGAATGATGTTGTTGAATAGTTTGGTGTGTAGGTGGATGTCTGTGCAAGATAGTTTATTGGGTTTCTTGGTGGTTCTGCAACATTTGAAACACAAGCTATGTGTGGTGCAACATTCCCTCCTACACTTGAACTAGACATTGATGAGGATGAAGTAGCATGGTACAATTCCGGATTTTGTGGAATTTGTGACCTTTTTGCTTTTCTCTTCTCCTCTAACTCTTTGTTTTCCAACTTCTGGATTAACTCATTGATTGTCCAGTATTAATAAGCATATTTTTTCTTCAACACTTCAATATGCTGGTTCCAATACGGCGGTAGAGAATCAGCAAATTTATCTACCAACTCGGACATCGGAATCTTGAAATCATAATTGGACAATTCAGTCAAAAGATGACAATATCTTGGAATCAGCTCCTTCAAAGACTCATTCCCAACATAACTAAAGTTCTCAAATTCCTTCTTTAGCTCTTCCACCCTTAATCTCCTTGTTGTCTCATTACCGTCGTGTCGGTTCTTCAACATATCCCAAAGCTGTTTGGATGTATGACACGATCCAAATTGATGTAGAAGATATGTAGTGATAGCTTGAGCTAGTTGCGATAAAGCCTTCTTCTCGACTGCGAACTCTTTTTCTCATCATCAGATAAACCGTCAAGTGGAATTGGTTCACCTGAATTCTCCAACACCGGCGAAACATACCCTTACGCAATCATCTGCCAAGCTTCCGTTCCTTCTAGTCTGATGTGTTGCAAAACACATCTCTTTTCCTATGTATTTTGTATATTATTTGGTTAGGTTTTTATTCGTTTCATGTCGTTTTTATTATGTATTTATTATTTTAATTATTGTATAGGTGTCGTTGAAAAGGAGCTTAAAACGAAAGATTTTTAGTCGAGACACGAACACTTGAGAGCATGTGTTCATGGACATTGGAGCGTAAACGAGGAACTTTGGTCGAGCCACAAACACCCGAGTCAAGCAAGCATGGCGTAATAATAATAATAATAATAATAATAGTAATAATAATAATAGTAATATTAATAATAATAGTAATATTAATAATAATAATAATAAAAAGAAAAAAAAACAAAATTTGACTTGGGCTCGTGGCCCAAGTCCAACAACAGGTCACGAAGAAACAAAAATTCAAAAAGGAGGTCACAAAGTAGGTTTGGTGTGACATTATATATTGGAGGATTTCATATTTGGGGCGGACATTATTTTTTTTTCGAAGGGGAATATCGAAAGGAAGCATCAGCCGCCTAGGGAGGCAATCGACCACAACAGCTTTAATATTGAGAGGGGAGTGAAGGCAGGAAGGCTAGGGATCAACGTTAAACAATATTGGTTATTTTTGTTTACTACTTTGTGTTCTAAACTTTATGACTATGTATTACTTTGGTACCAAGACTATATTTTCTCGTTTTGTCATGACTATTATTGGCTAAACTTTTTAGGCTACCTAGGTTGTATGATGAATACATGTTGATTTTATAGTTCTCGGTTTTTGGATTTATTTTTGAATGGTTAATGTTTTGGTAACGATTTGGTTGGTGTTTATTATGATGTGTGTGCGTACTTAAGTCTAATTTATTATTTTTGATAGTTCCATAATCATTTTAGTGAATGTCTTTCATGTTTGGATGATTATTAGGGTTGCTTGCTTTGTGCTCGTAGCTAAGTTTATGGTTTAGTGCACGAATGCCATAGGAACTCGATTAGAGAATTTAGAGGACTTAAGTATTCTTCCATTGTAAGCGAAAGATTTTGACTAAAACAGGATTACTTGATCATACAAGTTGCAAAACCAGGTGCGGAAACCCTAGCTTTGAACAAAACTGATAAAACTCAAATCAAAACACAATCAACATCATTTTCAAAGGTTTTCATAGATTAACTTTTGCATAAACTTGATTACAATGAGTTTTAGGTTAATCTAGAACAATCACACACTATCTCAATCTAATCTGGAACCTGACCTCAAAACACACACAACTAATAACTCTCTCTCTCTCAAAAACTCACAAAATCTATTTATAGACTCTGCACGTTCGCCCAGTTGATATGGTCGAATGTGGAACACTTTCCAGATTCGCCCATTTCTAAGGTACGAATATGGAATCTTTCCACATTCGCCCAAACTGATTCTACATTCGCCCAGTCGGTTCCACATTCGCCCGCTTTTTCCTACGTTCGCCCACTTTTTCCACTTTCAACCCATCAGCACTTTTTAACACATGTTAACTTTGTAGATCCAATCACTAGTCGCAATACGTGCATCTACAAACTCCCCCTCGACTATTGATTGGATTGTCTTCGTGTTTAAGTCTTTGTCGTTCTCTGATTATCTGAACCTTCGACATTCTATACCGGATCACTATCTAGGGACATACATGAATAATGCACTAACATCCATTCTTGAGACCAAGAGGTGATGGAATGTTGGGTTGTCTAGAGCTTTAGGTGTTAGGTTTTGGGTGAGATCGGGAGGTGATCCTATCCTAGTTATCTTTAGTTTATTGCAATTCCAAGTCATAGTTAACCCAATTAAGTTACTCCTTTACAGTGAGGTGAGACCGGGAGGTGATCCTATCCTAGTTACCTTAGCATCCCTAGTGAGGTGAGACCGGGAGGTGATCCGAGCTAGATAGCCAGTGTTTTATTCTTTAGGATTCCTTGGGGTGTGTTGGTGAGACCGGGAGGAGATCTAGCACGTCTTAGAGTTTCTTAAGTTATTTTTAGAATCTGGTATCCATTCAGTTTTTCATTACAGAGAGTTGTGAGTTACATGTAGGATTCTTGACCTAGGTAGTTGCCTTCCTATCCCGATATTTTCCCCAGTTATCCTTGTTGTCTATTTCTCTTATTTAATTATTTTATTTTATTTTAATTAATTATTTAAAAAAAACCAAAAAGCAACCTTTAAATCATTTATTTTAAGTCTTAGTCAAGTCTAGTTTTGTTTTCTAGTTATGTCCTGTGGGTTCGATACTCGGACTTACTTAGTCTGTACTGCATTGATAGGTACACTTGCCTGTCGTGTGGTCTAATTTAGTTGAGTCTGGTTTATATTACTAGGTGTCTAGTTTAGTTTATATTTTTAGACCATACATAGCACATCAAGTTTTTGGCGCCGTTGCCGGGGACACTTGGCGATTGCGAAACTAGCGTTGATTAGGACTTCACTGATTAATTGGTCTTGTTTGATTCTTTTTGTTTTTTTAGCGTATCTAGAGAGTCTTAGGTTTTTATTTTCTTTTTGCGTTTTTTTTATTATTTGTTGTTTATATTTCATTTATTTTTGTTCTTCTTTACGCGTTTTTTTATCTGTCTTGCAGTTTTATGCCACGTACTCGTACGTAGGGACCATACATAGCACATCAAGTTTTTGGCACCGTTGTCGGGGAGACATTGCTGACATTCGGAGGGAACTTCCACGTGCTATCAACCGAGCCAAAAAGGTACGTTTTTCTCTTCCTGCTACAATCATGGGCGACGCCCAACCACCACCACCTAGACGTACTGTCCACCAGATGGCCTGTGAGGGAGCCACAGGAGTGAGAACTCCCATTACTCGGACTGCCATGCCCAATAACCACACTTGGCAGATCCCCTCACACGTCATCAACACCATCGCCCATACCGCCCAGTTCAATGGCCTGGATGATGAGGATGCTCCAGGCCATCTGTCCCGTTTTGTGCGCATTTGTGACACCTTTGGTCTGACAGGTGTCACCCCAAACACGATTTATCTTAGAGTGTTTCCATTTTCTCTGTCTGGGCGTGCTGCCACTTGGTTGGATACTCTTCCACAGGATTCCATCACTACCTGGGAAGACTTGAAGACCAAGTTTCTGAAAAAATATTATCCTCCTTCTAAGGCCGCTTGCATAAGGGACCAGATCCACTCGTTCCGAATGGATCCAGACGAGCCATACCACTTGGCCTGGGAGAGGTTCAACACTTTGTTGGATAAGTGTCCCCAGCATGGACTTTCTGATTGGGCCCTTGTAGAGAAATTCTACAATGGCCTTACTTATGCTACGCGGCAGATGTTTAACACTGCTGCTGGGGGACACATTATGGATAAAAAAGACCCTGATGAGTGTAAGGACATGTTTGAGAGTTTTGCTCTAGCTGAACAGCAGAACCCAGCCAACGGGGATTCCATTCCCGTTACTAGGACTACCTCCTCCACCACTAGAGGTGTTCATCAGGTCACCCCTGAGACTAGTATGGCTGCTGCTATAGAGGCTTTAGCGAGAGAGGTTAAAGAACTTAAGATGAGTGCACTCAAGTGTGAGATTTGTAGGGGTGGACATGACACCATAGACTGCCCAGTAGGAAACCGTGAGCATGTAGATTCTTTGGGGAGTTCTAACCGGGGAAATGGTAATAATTATAACTCGGGGTGGGGAAACCAATCTAATTCTGGGTGGAGGTCTGATAGGGGAGAAATAGGTGATAGTTCAGGGTCTAGTTTGAAGAGGATAGAGGATATGATAGCTGGTCAGAGTCAGCTTCTCACTCAGCTGGTTGCAAAAGACCAGCAAACCACTCAGAAACTTGAGGAGCATGATCTAATGCTTAGGAACCAGCATAATACTTTGTTAGACCTAGAGAGAAAAGTAGGAGATATTTCACAGAAACTCTCTGTTAGGTCACCAGGTACTTTCCCTAGTAACACTGAGGAGAACCCTAAGGGTACATCGATGGTTGTGAGCACTCGTAGTGGTAGGGGTGCGACTGAGAGAGTAGAGATACCGATTGAGGATGAGGAGGAACCGGTAGATGAGGAGATAGAGTTAGAGACACCTGCTAGGACACCTTCTAGAGTAGCTACATCTAGTCCTATGTCTAGCAGTGAGGGTCCTTCGGAGGGAGTAGTTGTGGATAGAGAGAGTGAGAGGCAGGTAGAGCCCACTAGAGTGTATAAGCCCACTGCTCCTTATCCAGGTAGGTTGTTGCAGAATAAGATAGATCACCAATATGATAAATTTATTGAACTTATTAAGCAACTTAAGGTGAACCTACCCTTCATAGAAGTCCTCCAAAGCATGCCTAAATATGTTAAGTTCCTCAAGAACATCATGGCTAATAAGAAAAGGCTTGAGGAACTTTCACAGGTTACTTTGAGTGAGGAGTGTTCTGCAGTCTTGCAGAATAAGCTGCCAGTTAAGATGGATGATCCTGGTAGTTTTATCATTCCGTGTTCCATTGGTGACATGTCCATTAAGCATGCTCTTGCCGACCTAGGTGCTAGTGTTAATTTAATGCCATACTCCATTTTTAAGCAACTAGACCTAGGAGAACTTAAGCCCACCCGCATGTACATCCAGCTGGCGGGCAAGTCCACCAAATTCCCTCGTGGTATTATTGAGAATCTTTTAGTTAAGGTGGGAAAGTTCGTGTTTCCTGTGGATTTTGTAGTATTAGATATGCCTAAGGATGATGTTGTGCCTTTGATTTTAGGTCGTCCTTTCTTGGCTACTTCTAGAGCTGTGGTAGACATGGGTGAGGGTAAGTTGAGCATAAGTGTGGGGGAAGAGCAGGTTGAGTTTGGGATTAAGCCTAGGATGAGAGGAGATTTGTTAGATGAGTTACAGGCTATAGATGATCATCTGGATCAGGAGTTGGAGAAATTAATCCCTATGGAGATTGAGAGTAGGAGGAGAAAAGGGAAGGAGAAAGAGACTGTGAGTGTGGTTAATTGGTGGACGAATTTGCCGGGTAGGTATAGGAATCGGAAAGAACCCGAGAGAAAGGAAGAGGTGTTGAAGGTGTATGATTTCTGGGGTGTTTCGTATTGCAAGGAGAAGCCACCCGATGCTAGGGTGATTGATGCATAGGTACACTTGGATGCTTCCAAGTTGTAGAGTTTGTAGAGTTTATGATTAGATGTTTTTCTTTGTTTTTGTTTTGTGTTGTTTTGTCTTATTTTGCAGGTTTTTGTATTTGTTTGGCAAGGACAACATACATCATGAGCGGATCCCGGGTATTATATATATATATATATATATATATATATATATTTATATGATTGGGATTTTTGGTGGAGGTTTGGGAAATAAAAGAATTTTTTTTTCTAAACATTAAATTTGAGTAACTTTCTGTGAAAAAAGGTTCTTCATGTAATGCGAGGAGCCTGGGCTGACCTGTTCGTCTCATGTGAACAGTAATTACCCGGATAGTTATACTTTATTCACTCGGGACGCGCGTTGAGATCACCAGTGTCCTTCACGTTGCGCGAGTTGATTAGAAAAAAAATATTTTTTACCCTATTTTCTTCCAACACCGTTCACCGCCATTTTACCACATGTTTTACCATCAATCACGCAGTTCCACCATCTTGCCTTCCAAGTACGTTTCCTACATTTTTGTATACTGAGTCGGTTGAGTCTGTACATTTTTTTTAGAGTCTTTTATTTTATTTTTGAGTCGGTTTTCTCTTAACCCACTTTAGGGATTTTGATCGCGTGTCGAGTGCTAATCAAAAACTATTTTAAAAACAACTCCTTAGCTACAAGGACTGCAGTATAGGGAGTAGGGTTGTCGAACCACGAGAAGTATGTGGTTAGTGTTAATAGGAATTTTATCAGTTAAACTAATTAATTAAAAATAATATTTTATGAAGTAAAATTTGATGTGTTTACAAAAGTTGAGTTGAATTGATTTGAATAAAGACATAATATTAAAGAAGTAACTCCCTCTAAACTTCAGGTTCTAGGTTTCACACAGTTTTCAGTTTATAGATTGGGAACCACATAGACATAGTTCTGGAAATTAGTTAATTAACTGGTAGCACAAGTTCTTGTCGTCAAACCCTATTATCTACCCAATTGTAAGCATCAAGTCAACCCTCTTCATGTCACCCAACCCGCTACTAAGTTTTGTCATCAACCGTACAAGTTGTAAAGAAGGGACTCAAAACACAAATCAATTGTTTCAATTAACTAATGCATTAATAATGTTTTAATTGTTTGTCATCACAAGCAAAACACAATCCAATACTGAAATAAACATAAAAATTGTGAAACCTATGCGAACCATTCGTCTAGAGTAAGTCACGAAAGAATTAGCCTTGTGTCTTGATCATCGTGGTTTTTCCTCTATTCTTGGCTTCGTGCGATGTTATCCCTCGTCCTACTTGGCGGCTGGGATGAATGTTCTCTTTTAGAATAATGCCCTTCAAATATAATATCCCTCAATATTCTCCTGTGCCGCCACTTATGGGTATGTTTGGCAAAACTAGCTGGAGGCTGGTAGCTGTAAGCTGGTAGCTGGAAGCTTTTTAAATATATTTTGGTGTTTGGCAGAGTAGCTGGAGTTTTTAATAAAATTTACAAAATGACCAAAATGGACATAATTAAAAGCTTGTAAAGAAGGTTTTTATTTTATTTTTAAAATAGAATGGGTATTTGTGTCATTTACTAATTAAAAGCTTGTAGCTAGTAGAGCTTTTTCTTAAAAGCTACTACTAGTAGCTTTTCACTATAGAGCTTTTTCTCCAACTTAAAAGCTTCTAGCTCCTTCAACCAAACAAGACTTTTTATTGAGTAGGAGCTTTTTCTTAAAAGCTTGAAGCTTGAAGCTCCTAAAAGCTCTTAAAAGCTCCTTGCCAAACATACCCTATATGATGTCTTTCAAATAATATTGCCCTTGAAATAATATTATGTTTCATTTGCTTCTTGGACTTGGGCTCGTAAAGTCCATTCAATCTTATTATTATTATTATTATTATTATTATTATTATTATTATTATTATTATTATTATTATTATTATTATTATTATTATTATCTCTTGCGACTCAGGTGTTCTTGACTCGACCAAAGTTTCTCGTTTACGCTCCAACATCCATGAACACCTGCTCTCAAGTGTTCGCGTCTCGATTAAAATTCTTTCGTTTTGAGTTCATTTTCCACGAACACCTACAAGACACATGTACAGTAATAAATAACTAAGACCGACTAAAAGTATACAATAAAAGACTAAAATATATACAAAACTAACATATTAACAAGGTGTTTTCCACAACACATCACACCCCTACACTTAGCCTCATTAGACCCACTCTTCACGTTTTTACTCTCAAGATTTATTTTGAAAATTTTTTCTTGTTCAGGTTCAGACTCAGATTTAGTGTTGCACTCCTCCACCACTCCCTCAACAAACTTTGGTGGAGTACTCTCTACACTACCTATTTCAGAGGTGGGGAAAAGACTTACTGCGTTAATGTGCACACTTCTGGAAGAAGACTGGTGAGCAGGATTTAGTGTAGTATCACTAGGGAGTTTACCTGGGCCTCTCCCTGACATCTGAGCAGCTAGCTAGCCTACATGTTTTGACAAGGCTTCCACAGTCTTGGCCCGCACATCATTATTCTTCCTTATTCCCTTAACATCCTCCTGGACTGCCTTGATAGCTTCCAGAATCACTTGTAACTGATTATCACTTCCACCTGAAGTGCCTTGATCTCGGTTCCAGTGCTGCTGCTAATTTCCCCCTGCACATGAGAATTAGAAAAATTAGGATTTAATTGGTCATTCGGGTTACCATACCTGAAATTGGGGTTATTTCGCAGTCCAGGATGATATGTATTTGAATTCGTGTCATACTGTTTTCTTTCTCCATAGACATGATTTACCTGCTCACCCGGTTTTTCCTGTCCACCTGCACATTCGGCTGCAATATGACTCAATTCATTACACAGTGCAAATATTAAAAGCACTACCTACCTTCACCTCATCACTTTTTCTTACTCTCAACTGGGCTACCTGTTTTTCTAAGATCAAATTCTGATGCTTAAGTTTTTCTATCCTCTCTTCAGCTTCATAATCAACAGCCTTAACATAAGATGATCTTGATTTCCTACTAGACTGTGTCTGTCTCTTAGAAGTTGCACTCATCCTCTCTAAGTACCCCCAATCTATAGCTACTGTGTTAATGAAAAAAGTACCATTGCTAATAGCTGTTAGATCCCTAACCTCATCAGGCAATAATCCATCATAAAATGCTTTAATAAGCTCCCAAGTCTCAATGCCATGATGTGGGCACTTCCTAAGCAACTCCTTAAATCTAGTAAAGGCCTCATGAAATGTCTCACCTGAATTCTGCTCAAAGGCTCTAATTGCTTCTCTAGCCTCAGAAGTCTTACTCATAGTGTAATACTCTTCTAAAAACACCTGCTGCATTTCTTGCCAAGTAAAAATGCTACCTGGGGTCAGGGTTGCAAACCACTGCCTAGCCCTATCCTTCAAAGTGAATTGAAACAACATAAGCATAACCTGATCCTTAGTAAACCCAGCCCCTCCTACAGTGTTACAAATAGACTCAAAAGCTGCAATATGTAAGTAGGGCTCCTCTGATCTCTTACCATAAAACTCAGGTAGGTGGCCTAAATAATGGGGTCTCACCTCAAATGCTCTCCCGTTCCTACTCACTGGTGTCACTACAGCTGAAGAATTGGGTACAATGACCGGCCTAAAATGACTATCAACCCGCTGAACCGGTGCCCTCTGACGTATCTGTGGGACACCATCTACTAACTGTAACTCATCTCCTATCCCCATATTCCCAACATTAAATTGAGGAACCCCTTGTGGAGCTTGATTATTTCTGTGTCTCTGAACACGGTTCCTCTGATTACCCCGCTGTGGTGGCTGCTGCTCATACTCCATGTCATACCCATAATTACCATATCTCCCATCATACGGTTCCTGTTCATCCTCTTGATCCCATTCAGAATCCCAAGTATGCACACTTCCCTCCTCATATTGAGGATCCCCATCAAATCTCTGTTGGTTCTGTTGTTGATTGGGTGGGATAACCGCTAAATGTGGGGGAGATTGGTTTCTTGGGTTATGTTGGTTTTGTTGTGGACGTGGGTTAGCAGGTTGGAAATACCCACCAGATTGGAGTTGTTGTTGTTGTGGTGGTTGGTTTGGAATGGGTTGGTTTGGTAGAGCTGGTGGAATAGGATCATTCGGTTGGTTAGGTATTTGGTCATTTTGGTTATCCTGATCAGCCATCTCAATAGCTGCTTCTTCAATTCTCTGAGCAACTGTTGAAGAACTTGATTGATTCTTAACTGCTGAACGAAAAACAACACGGTTTTAACGTGCTGTCTTCTCAATTTCTGGATCGAATAACAAAGGAGACGATTTCTTGGAAAACCTAGTATGCATGCAACACAAAATTCACCTGCACAAACAAAAACAAGAAACAAATAGAGTAGTACTGAACGAAGAAGGGAAATAAAAAAACGGAAACAAATAACTAAAAGACAATTTTTTTTTAATTTTTTTTTATATTTTTTTAAGAAAAGAAATAAACAAATTAAACTAAACACTAAGCGCACGAACTCCCCGGCAACGGCGCCATTTCGATCGCAAGTCGAGTGCTAATCAAAAACTATTTTAAAAACAACTCCTTAGCTACAAGGACTGCAGTATAGGGAGTAGGGTTGTCGAACCACGAGGAGTATGTGGTTAGTGTTAATAGCAATTTTATCAGTTAAATTAATTAATTAAAAATAATATTTTATGAAGTAAAATGTTGCTGTGCTTACAAAAGTTGAGTTGAATTAGTTTGAATAAAGACAATAATATTAAAGAAGTAACTCCCTCTAAACTTCAGGTTCTAGGTTTCACACAGTTTTCAGTTTATAGATTGGGAACCACATAGACATAGTTCTGGAAATTAGTTAATTAACTGGTAGCACAAGTTTTTGTCATCAAACCCTATTATCTACCCAATTGTAAGCATCAAGTCAACCCTCTTCATGTCACCCAACCCGCTACTAAGTTTTGTCATCAACCGTACAAGTTGTAAAGAAGGGACTCAAAACACAAATCAATTGTTTCAATTAACTAATGCATCAATAATGTTTTAATTGTTTGTCATCACAAGCAAAACATAATTCAATACTGAAATAAACATAAAAAGTGTGAAACCTATGTGAACCATTCGTCTAGAGAAAGTCACGAAAGAATTAGCCTTGTGTCTTGATCATCATGACTTTTCCTCTATTCTTGGCTTCGTGCGATGTTATCCCTCGTCCTACTTGGCGGCTGGGATGAATGTTCTCTTTTAGAATAATGCCCTTCGAATATAATATCCCAGAATATTCTCCTGTGCCGCCACTTATATGATGTGTTTCAAATAATATTGCCCTTGAAATAATATTATGTTTCATTTGCTTCTTGGACTTGGGCTCGTAAAGTCCATTCAATCTTATTATTATTATTATTATTATTATTATTATTATTATTATTATTATTATTATTATTATTATTATTATTATTATTATTATTATCTCTTGCGACTCGGGTGTTCTTGACTCGACCAAAGTTTCTCGTTTACGCTCCAACATCCATGAACACCTGCTCTCAAGTGTTCGCGTCTCGATTAAAATTCTTTCGTTTTGAGTTCATTTTCCACGAACACCTACAAGACACATGTACAGTAATAAATAACTAAGACCAACTAAAAGTATACAAAAAAAAATGTCCCTGATCTTTTGTGCAATTTATATGGAAAATGATAGTAAAATTAGGATTTTTGGTTTTCAAAATATTATATATATATGAGAATATAAATAGATTGAAAGCGTGTTTGCTTAAGATGTGTCGGTAGGCCCAGCTAGCTTTGAAAGGTCCTATGATTGTTCTTAATATACCTTAATAATCATGATATCTTGTGGGTTCTCATCTTAAGAGAAACAGTAGAACTGAAACCGCTGAGAGTAATTAGAGGTACCACTGTAGGTTGAAAGCCCATATGTATTAGTAATTAAATGGCACACTTAATCCTTTTTATGAGAATAAATCCGGTGAAAAGTGGCGCCTAAAAAATTCCATATGTCCATCAATTGAGCTAGATAAAAATATAAATAAAAAAATAACTGAAGCCTATGGAGTCTCCCTTGGGGATGGTGACTCTGATCGAGACTCCCTCTAGGTCAAGTTAAAAAAAAAATGCTGAAGCTCATGCTGTTGCTCTCGGGGATGGTGACTCTGATTGAGACAACCTCTGAGTTAGGTATAAAAAAAAGAAAAAAAATATATATCTAAGCTCATAAACTTCATCCATTATCCATCATAAATTTAATTTCTAATACATTAGGGAGTTTAGTTTGCAGTGGTTGGTAAATCTATATGGTTTAACCTTTGCTTCGAAAGCTTAAGGTGAGATTAGGTGAAGCTGGATATCTTGAGTGTGAGACCCATAGATTCATTGTAAAATGAACTTAATTGCTTTACATGATTGGGGCCTGATTAGCTGGTGGTTGGGTTTAGGTGGACAACAATACCTACAATTTTGGTTGATACGTGATTAGATCTTAATTAATGAACCTAAAAGTTTTTGAAACCGAGAGTCCTGATTATGATTCCATTGCAGTCTTTTTCGGGGACGAAAAAGGTTTAAGTGTGGGGATGTTTGATGTGTTGCAAAACACATCTCTTTTCCTATGTATTTTGTATATTATTTGGTTAGGTTTTTATTCGTTTCATGTCGTTTTTATTATGTATTTATTATTTTAATTATTGTATAGGTGTTCGTGGAAAAAGAGCTTAAAACGAAAGATTTTTAGTCGAGACACGAACACTTGAGAGCATGTGTTCATGGACATTGGAGCGTAAACGAGGAACTTTGGTCGAGCCACAAACACCCGAGTCAAGCAAGCATGGCGTAATAATAATAATAATAATAATAATAATAATAATAATAATAATAATAATAATATTAATAATAATAGTAATATTAATAATAATAATAATAAAAAATAACAAAATTTGACTTGGGCTCGTGGCCCAAGTCCAACAACAGGTCACGAAGAAACAAAAATTCAAAAAGGAGGTCACAAAGTTGGTTTGGTGTGACATTATATATTGGAGGATTTCATATTTGGGGCGGACATTATTTTTTTTCGAAGGGAAATATCGAAAGGAAGCATCAGCCGCCTAGGGAGGCAATCGACCACAACAGCTTTAATATTGATAGGGGAGTGAAGGCAGGAAGGCTAGGGATCAACGTTACACAATATTGGTTATTTTTGTTTACTACTTTGTGTTCTAAACTTTATGACTATGTGTTACTTTGGTACCAAGACTATATTTTCTCGTTTTGTCATGACTATTATTGGCTAAACTTTTTAGGCTACCTAGGTTGTATGATGAATACATGTTGATTTTATAGTTCTCGGTTTTTGGATTTATTTTTGAATGGTTAATGTTTTAGTAACGATTTGGTTGGTGTTTATTATGATGTGTGTGCGTACTTAAGTCTAATTTATTATTTTTGATAGTTCCATAATCGTCTTAGTGAATGTCTTTCATGTTTGGATGATTATTAGGGTTGCTTGCTTTGTGCTCGTAGCTTAGTTTATGGTTTTGTGCATGAAAGCCATAGGAACTCGATTAGAGAATTTAGAGGACTTAAGTATTCTTCCATTCTTGAGACCGAGAGGTGATGGAATGTTGGGTTGTCTAGAGCTTTAGGTGTTAGGTTTTGGGTGAGACCGGGAGGTGATCCTATCCTAGTTAGCTTTAGTTTATTGCAATTCCAAGTCATAGTTAACCCAATTAAGTTACTCCTTTACATCTTCAGGTGTATTGTGATTAGAGAGACCGGGAGGTGATCGAGTCATTAAAGTACCTTAGCATCCCTAGTGAGGTGAGACCGGGAGGTGATCCGAGCTAGATAGCCAGTGTTTTATTCTTTAGGATTCCTTGGGGTGTGTTGGTGAGACCGGGGGGAGATCTAGCATGTCTTAGAGTTTCTTAAGTTATTTTTAGAATCTGGTATCCATTCAGTTTTTGATTACCTTGAGTTGTGAGTTACATGTAGGATTTTTGACCTAGGTAGTTGATGTGTTGTGAAACACACCTTGTTAATATGTTAGTTTTGTATATATTTGAGTCTTTTATTGTGTGCTTTTAGTCGGTATTAGTTATTTAATAGTGCATATGTGTTTTGTAGGTGTTCGTGGAAAATGAGCCCAAAACAAAAGAATTTTAATCGAGACTTAAACACTTGAGAGCAGGTCTTCATGGACGTTGGGGCGTAGATGAGAAATTTTGGTCGAGCAAAGAACACCTAAGTTGAAAGATATAATAATAATAATAATAATCTTAATAGTAGTAATCTTTAATAATAATAATAATAAGAAAAGAAAAAAAGAAACTCGAGATAAATGGCCCAAGGCCCAAATTCGTAGAAGACATGAGGACAGGTCACGCATCATAAGGGAATGGAAAAGTTATTTTTTTGGACGGCAATTATAATTGGAGGACACATGGTCGCACAACAGGGAGGTTACGCACACCAGAAGGAGATGATCGCACGAAGCAAGAAAATAGAGGGAGAAGTGGCAAGGCGTAAGATGCTAGGCTAAATCGTTTGTAACTTCCTCTAGACGAATGGTTCAATTAGGTTTTGCACTTTTTCTATTTATTTTCAGTATTGGATAGTGTTTTGCTTGTGATGACAAACTTCTTAACATTATTGATGCATTAGTTAATTGAAACAATTGATTTGTGTTTTGAGTCCTTTCTTTACAACTTGTTCGGTTGATGACAAAACTTAGTAGCGGGTTGGGTGACATAAAGAGGGTTGACTTGACGCTTACAATTGGGTAGTTAATAGGGTTTGATGACAAGAACTTATGCTACCAGTTAATTAACTAATTTCCAGAACTATGTCTATGTGGTTCCCAATCTATAAACTGAAAACTGTGTGAAACCTAGAACCTGAAGTTTAGAGGGAGTTACTTCTTTATTATTACTATTTTCTGTTCAAATCTCTTAATCAACTTTTGCTAGCACAGCAGCATTCTACTTCATAAAATATATTTTTAATTAATTAGTTTAACTGATAAAATTGCTATTAACACTAACCACATACTCCTCGTGGTTCGACAACCCTGCTCCCTATACTACAGTCCTTGTAGCTAAGGAGTTGTTTTTAAAATATTTTTTGATTAGCACTCGACACGCGATCAAAATGGCGCCGTTGCCGGGGAGTGCGTGCGCTTAGTGTTTTTAGTTTTAGAAAAAAAAATTAAAAAAATAAAAATAAAAAATTTAAAAAAAATAGTATCTTTTCTTGTTTATTTACTTTTTGTTCTTTATTTAGTTATTTTTCTTTGTTCAGTACTACGCTGGTTTTCTTGTTTCTGTGTGTGCAGGTTACTTTACTTGTATGCACCATACACGAAGGTCAGGGAAAACATCGTCTTTGATTTTTTATCCGGAGATTGAGAGAAACGCCAGAAGAAACCGATCCCTTCACCACCCTAATCACACCATGAGTATTCACAGCCATCACAACATCCTTAAGGATGCACCTCCTCAAAATCCACCACCACCTATTCTACCCATTCCACCACAACCACAAAACCCACCACCAGTACCACAATTCCAACCTGCCCGAAACACCCGAACAGTCATACCACAGCAGCAGCAAAACCTTGAAAACCAACAGCTGCATCGCATCCCTCAACAGTTTGATGAGGAGAGTTTTCACAGTACATGGCAGACTGACTGGGAAAGAGAATCTGAGCATGAGGAGTATGACGGCAGATATGCCGACGTCAGGTATGATGATTTTGATCAGGATGGGTTCGACTTGCATCCTAGGCGTCCAATCCCACGTAATCAGGTACGTCACTTTAATCAAGGGAACCGGGTTGGGAGGCAAAGGGTAAATAACCAGGCACCAAGAGGTGTGCCACGATTTGATGCGGGTGATATGGGGGATGATTTAGAGTTTGTAGATGGTGTCCCACAGCTTGTTCAGAGGGCACCAGCTACGGGTGGGGTAGATAGTCACTTTAGGCCAGTCATTATGTCTAATTCATCAGCCGTAGTGACACCCGTAGGTAGGAATGGTAGAGCTTTTAAGGTTAAACCCGATTATTTAGGCCACCTACCTGAGTTTTATGGTAAGAGATCTGAGGAGCCCTACTTACATATTGCAGCTTTTGAGTCTATTTGTAACACTGTAGGAGGGGCTGGGTTTACTAAGGATCAGGTTATGCTTATGTTGTTTCAATTCACTTTGAAGGATAGGGCTAGGCAGTGGTTTGCAACCCTGACCCCAGGTAGCATTTTTACTTGGCAAGAAATGCAGCAGGTGTTTTTAGAAGAGTATTACACTATGAGTAAGACTTCTGAGGCTAGAGAAGCAATTAGAGCCTTTGAGCAGAATTCAGGTGAGACATTTCATGAGGCCTTTACTAGATTTAAGGAGTTGCTTAGGAAGTGCCCACATCATGGCATTGAGACTTGGGAGCTTATTAAAGCATTTTATGATGGATTATTGCCTGATGAGGTTAGGGATCTAACAGCTATTAGCAGTGGTACTTTTTTCACTAACACAGTAGCTATAGATTGGGGGTACTTAGAGAGGATGAGTGCAACTTCTAAGAGACAAGCACAGTCTAGTAGGAAATCTAGATCATCTTCTGTTAGGGCTGTTGATTATGAAGCTGAAGAGAGGATAGAAAAACTTAAGCAGCAGAATTTGATCTTAGAAAAACAGGTAGCCCAATTGAGAGTAGGAAAAAGTGATGAGGTGAAGGTAGGTAGTGCTTTTAATGTTTGTACTGAATGTAATGAATTAGGTCATATTGCAGCCCAATGTGCAGGTGGACAGGAAAAACTGGGTGAACAGGGTGGAAATGAGCAGCAACACTGGAACCAACAGCAGGGCACTTTAGATGGAAGCACTAATCAGTTACATGTGATTCTGGAAGCTATCAAGGCAATCCAGGAGGATGTTAAGGGAATTAGGCAGGATAATGAAAAGCGGGACAAGACTGTGGAAGCCTTGTCAAAACAGGTAGGCCAGCTAGCTGCTCAGATGTCAGGGAGGGACCCAAGTAAACTCCTTAGTGATACTGCACTAAATCTTGCTCACCAATCTTCCTCCAGAAGTGTGCACATAAATGCGGTAAGTCTTTTCCCCACCTCTGAAATAGGTAGTGTAGAGAGTACTCCACCAAAGTTTGTTGAGGGAGTGGTGGAGGAGTGTAACACTGAATCTGAGGCTGAACCTGACCAAGAAAAAAAATTCAAATTAAATATTGAGAGTAAAAACGTGAACAGTGGGTCTAATGAGGCTAAGTTTGGGGGTGAAAAGGTGAAAAAGGTACCCTTTCCTATGGCTTTAGTAGATCCTGCTAAGAGAAAAGATTTAATTAAACGGGACCCACCAAAGGATGAGAAGTGGGAAATCTTTAAAACTGTCAAAATCAATTTACCGTTAATTAATAAAATTGAAGAATGTCCTGATCAGGTTCAGTGTCTGAAAGAATTGAGTGCCCAAAAACGACGACATAAACTTCCTAAGCAGTTAGATTTAAGTGCCAGTGTGAATGCCGTGTTGTTGGGTACCCTTCCCCCAAAACTCCAAGACCCAGGAGCGCCTATTATTGTTATACAAGTTGGTGATTTTCAAGTTGATAGAGCGCTTCTGGATTTGGGAGCTAGTGTGAGTATTCTACCAGGGAGTTTATATGATCGGTATGATTTTGGTCCATTACAGAAAACCAACACAACTGTGGTGTTGGCCGATCAAACTCCTTCAAGTCCTAGGGGGATTGTAAGGGATGTGATTGTTAAGGTTGGAGAGTTTTATTACCCTGTAGATTTTTTAGTGCTTGATTGTGTTAAAAACACACAACCAACTGTCATTCTGGGTAGACCGTTCCTGGCTACTGCTAAAGCCATTATTAATTGTGCTGAAGGGACGGTAAAAATGAGGTTTGGGGATAGGAAGATGAGTCTTAAGGTGTTCTCTAATACTGCTAATCATAAAACTAACAAAAGTGGATCTCCTGTGAAGGAGAATGGAAAAGAAAAGAAAGAATGTTTTGTGATTGACAGGATGGAACTAGTGAGCAAGAATAACACTAAAAGAAAACGAAGGAGAAGGAAGAAGAAATCCAAGAAGCCACCTGAACCAGATAGTGAGAAGAACAAGTTGGCATTGTTGGGGCTAATAGGGAGAATTGTGGATGAGTTACCTGGGTGTAGGAGGAGCACACACTTAGAGGTTTGGGGACACAAACATCCCACTAGACCACCATGAGTAGATGTGTCAGGTATGTTTACTTGTAGAGTCTGTATAGTTGTGTAGAGTATTAAAGGTATGTTTTTTTATTTTATTTTTAGAGTTTGAGTCTGTTTTTGTTTTTCTGGGAATGCTTGGAGTTTAACTTGCAATCAGATAACTTCGCCTGTACTCAATCTCCATTCAGGCGGGGTAAAGCTGTACATCATCGGTGTATCAGGCATCCCAGAATTTTATGTTTTTATTTTTCTTTTGAGTCTTAGTTTTCAGGTTTATTTATCGACCGCGAATGAAATGCTATACGGCTCGATTGGGAGGAACTGCAGAGACTCATACGCGCACTATCTATATCCAGGGGAGTCTGTTCCTTTTTATTGTCGTTATATTTTTTATTTCTGTTTTATTTTATTCCCTATCTTACATTGAGGGCAATGTGTCGTTCAAGTGTGGGGGTGGGGAAACTTCGTTTTTATTTATTCTTGAGTCTAAAAAAAAATTAAAAAAATTGAAAATGTTTTTTGAAAATGTCTTGAAAATTGTTCCTAAAAAGCATTCTAATCAGACATAAAGTAGCTCTTTCAGTACATACCAGTTGTTTCTTGATTGTTTTGGCAGGAGATCCTTAGTCATGGTCTAATTTGTGGAAAAGTAATATGAACCGTTTTCGGCAAGTGTTTTTAAGAAAAAAAAGAGAGTTTAGAATTGTCTGACTATATTTAACTTGCTATTGGTAATAAATACATGCACACATCGGTAACCCATTTCCACACTTTGGTGAGATCTTGAGCCTACTAGATGACATATTGATTTATATACATTTTCGTTTGTTGAGAGTAGGCCAGATGTTTCTCTGTTGCAGAACTTGTGTGATTTGATACATGCTGAGGTTGTAGACTAGATATGCACGTACATGATAAAGGCGATTTAGGATTTCCCTTTTTGTTTGACACCTTTTATTTGTTTTGTGTTGACCCGTTTACCTAAAATCACCCTTAGTAGCCCATGTTGAGCCTATACCCTTTCATTTGATTAAACCTATTACCCAAATTGACATGTTTACCTTTGTGTAATAAATTGATGACATCTACTTAGTTATGTTTCATTTAAGTGATTGAGTTATGTTTGAGTTGTGAAAAAAGAAAAAAAAAAAGAAAAAGAAAAAGAAAAAATATACATATGAAAAAAAAAAGAAAAAAAAATAATAGAAGTATGTGTTATGGGTCAAATATGCCCAAAGTGTTTGTTTAGTGTGTTTATTTGTGTGTATTGTGAGAATAAGGATGTCATTCAATCATGTTGAACCCTTTTCTTTTGAACCACTTTTAGCCAAAATTTCCTACCTTTACCCGAAGCCCAAAACCCGTAAGTCCTTTAGATATGTGTATTGTCTATAGTTAAGGTGTGATTGTTATACAAGCCTATGATAACAGAGTTACATGTTTGGTTTTGAGTGATTCATACTAGCGCATTACATGCTAGTCCAGATATTAAACCGAGTGGAGTGAAAAATTGTGAGGGGTGTGTTGCATGAAAATAAAAACCAAAAGCATGTTAGATTTAGTCAGGGTAATTCTGTTTTTAAATGGAGATCAATTTGACTTGCTGAATTAACACATCTAATACTGATCTGTAAATGGGGTATGACTTTGGATCTTAGCTAAGGTATGATGGGGCGACTATGGTGCTAGTCTGTGATAATGTCTTAAGCAGAGTATATACATAATTTTTTCGAGACGAAAAAAGATAAGTGTGGGGGTGTGATGTGTTGTGAAACACACCTTGTTAATATGTTAGTTTTGTATATATTTGAGTCTTTTATTGTGTGCTTTTAGTCGGTATTAGTTATTTAATAGTGCATATGTGTTTTGTAGGTGTTCGTGGAAAATGAGCCCAAAACAAAAGAATTTTAATCGAGACTTAAACACTTGAGAGCAGGTCTTCATGGACGTTGGGGCGTAGATGAGAAATTTTGGTCGAGCAAAGAACACCTAAGTTGAAAGATATAATAATAATAATAATAATCTTAATAGTAGTAATCTTTAATAATAATAATAATAAGAAAAGAAAAAAAGAAACTCGAGATAAATGGCCCAAGGCCCAAATTCGTAGAAGACATGAGGACAGGTCACGCATCATAAGGGAATGGAAAAGTTATTTTTTTGGACGGCAATTATAATTGGAGGACACATGGTCGCACAACAGGGAGGTTACGCACACCAGAAGGAGATGATCGCACGAAGCAAGAAAATAGAGGGAGAAGTGGCAAGGCGTAAGATGCTAGGCTAAATCGTTTGTAACTTCCTCTAGACGAATGGTTCAATTAGGTTTTGCACTTTTTCTATTTATTTTCAGTATTGGATAGTGTTTTGCTTGTGATGACAAACTTCTTAACATTATTGATGCATTAGTTAATTGAAACAATTGATTTGTGTTTTGAGTCCTTTCTTTACAACTTGTTCGGTTGATGACAAAACTTAGTAGCGGGTTGGGTGACATAAAGAGGGTTGACTTGACGCTTACAATTGGGTAGTTAATAGGGTTTGATGACAAGAACTTATGCTACCAGTTAATTAACTAATTTCCAGAACTATGTCTATGTGGTTCCCAATCTATAAACTGAAAACTGTGTGAAACCTAGAACCTGAAGTTTAGAGGGAGTTACTTCTTTATTATTACTATTTTCTGTTCAAATCTCTTAATCAACTTTTGCTAGCACAGCAGCATTCTACTTCATAAAATATATTTTTAATTAATTAGTTTAACTGATAAAATTGCTATTAACACTAACCACATACTCCTCGTGGTTCGACAACCCTGCTCCCTATACTACAGTCCTTGTAGCTAAGGAGTTGTTTTTAAAATATTTTTTGATTAGCACTCGACACGCGATCAGTAGTTGCCTTCCTATCCTGATATTTTCCCCAGTTATCTTTGCTGTCTATTTCTCTTATTTAATTATTTTATTTTATTTTAATTAATTATTTAAAAAAAACAAAAATCAACCTTTAAATCATTTATTTTAAGTCTTAGTCGAGTTTAGTTTTGTTTTCTAGTTGTGTCTTGTGGGTTCGATACTCGGAGTTACTTAGTCTGTACTGCATTGATAGGTACACTTGCCTGTCGTGTGGTCTAGTTTAGTTGAGTCTGTTTTATATTACTAGGTGTCTAGTTTAGTTTATACTTTTAGACCATACATAGCACATCATAGTCCCATGCCTTCAAGGTGTATCTTGAACTTTTTCTAACATTGGTTGTATTCTGCCATTTCCATCAGCCTTGGTGGACGGTTTCCACTACCTGAAGGAAAATCATTGTTTAGTGTAGAAATTGCATTAGTAGTTTGAGTGTGTATCGCTGCTGCACACCCCAATAATCATTCATCGATTGTTGTGGAGGTTGAGTAACAGTCTGTGGAATCGAACTACTCATGGCGAGGTAATTGATCGGTTGAGATGGTTGAGTGTTCGTCTTCTATGAAGCTACTGCCAAAGGGTCCATTGGAACGTGTTGCTGCTGTGTTGTTGTAGGCCTAGATGTTGTGGGAAATCCCCACATGTCGTTTATGAAGTCTGAAATGCGAAACACTTAGAAAATTTCCCAAAGAATTCCTGATTCGACCACTTCTAAATGAACGGGGGTTCGAATGTGGAAATTACCAGGTTCGACCCTCTATATCAAACTCAAATGTGAAAATGAAACACACTAGACACACCTTCGACCTCTAAAACTCCACGTTCGACCTCTCGTATGGGTCGAATGAACAATATCTGGTCGAATGAACAAACACAACACACACAAAGTCTTGGTTCGACCTAAAAACAATCACTTTCGACCTAAATGCACTTGGTTCGACCCAAAACTCTACATATTCGACCCTTGTCTCTTTGGTTCGACGTGACCCATTTGAAAAACGGTTATCCTGTGAAAATCAGCTATTTTGATCCCAATCTTTCAAAAGTTTATGAATTTTGATGATATTTAGCAGGTTTCGCTTCGGAATTGATTTGGAACAGCTTTAATACATGGAAATTTTTATTTTATCTGTAAAATCTAGTCCGAATCAATCAATTTTCATCAAAACTCATTGTTCATGCAAAACAGAAAAATTTTGATCAATTTTGGGTCAAAATCTGTTCAAAATCTATCAATTTGTAGTTGTATGATCCAGATAGGCTCTGTAACCACTTTGTAAAGGATCTTTTTGAACAAAAACACTTAGTTGATCATACAAGTATACCAATCCAGGTGCGGAAACCCTAGATCAGTTACAAAATGATAGAAATCAAATCAAACAATGTAATTCACCTTTTCAATCATGTTTTCATTCATAAACATTAATATAAATCCTTACAATTTGTGTTTAAGATGAAATAAACCAAATACAGACTCAACTAGAACACAGAGAGAACCCCTAGTCAACACACACATGCAAAATGGCAAAAGTTAATTACAAAACAAAACTTTTCCTTTATATAGCATGCACGTTCGACCCCACGTAATGGTCGAACGTGTCCCTTCGACCTTCTGTATGGTTCAAATCAACACATCAATCTTCCAAGTCTTCCTTCGACCACTATATACTTTCTTCGACCCTTTAAATCTACATTCGACCTGCCATATTTCTTCCTTCAACCCCACAATTTCATCAAAACTATCTTTAATGTACAATCCAAAGCATTATTCGCAAAACGTGCATCTACATTACTTCTTCGCCCTCTTTCAGAGACTAAAACATTAGGTCTTCTTGATGTTAACTGTACGGTTAAAGGAGGTGGTATCTGAGGTGATTACAAGTTACCCCTCCATTCAAGTTCTTACCATTATCTCCTATGTAAAATTTCACTTTATAATGATATTTGCTACAACAGGTAAAATTGGCACAATTCACCTAGGTACGAGCAGGGCATTGTAAAACTAGGTGCCAAACCAGTTCCGTCCTCCATTGAATGAAGTTAAAGACTGACATTTATCTTTTCATGCAATTATTTAACCTTATTTTTTGCTTTAACGTAGGAAGTTCATTTATTTATATGTTCGGTTTATTTATTTGGTCAAATATGCAGTTATCCAGTTATACATATGTTTAACATTTGTGAACCATCTTTATTATTTTAGGCGACTTTAAGGAGGGAAAGGTGTTAATTTGGAGACGACAGTGGCAAGCATGATCAATGCCTTGATATGTCCCCAGTAACCAACTATGTATTCTGATTTTGGTTATTGTGCTAAGGTAAATCACCCATCGAAGGTTCAATTGAAAATGCAAGTTTATTTGATTGCAGTAAAACGGTAGTGATATCCATGAGGGAAATGATCAAGCTGAGGTATGTCCAAAATAACCTTTAAAATTTGGGTGCAAAGCCAGGTGATTTGCTTTGGTTTGAAAAATACAAACCTGTAACTTTATGAATTTTTCTACTTGCGTTTATATGTAGGTAAGGCTACAGTCATATACTGAAATGCGTATAATCACAATAATACAAAAAATTCAACATACACCGATGATCTTGTAAAGGTGGTACTATTCTTAAACCCAAGTTTGGTACCCCCTGATTTTCTATTCTCTTTATGTTCCACTTATAAAATTCAAGGTTATTTGATTGCAGTCAAACAGTAGTGATATCCATGCAGGAAATAATTGAGCTGAGGTACGTCCAAAAAAAACCTTTAAAATTTGGGTGCAAAACCTGGTGATTTTCTTTGGTTTGAAAAATACAAACCTGTAACTTTCTAAACATTTCTGCTTGCGTTTATATGTAGGTGAGGTTGCATTCGTATACTAAAATGCGTATCTTCTGGCGTAGATGAGACTGGGCAGATAAAGATGACAAATATTGGCGTTGTGTTGGATGTTGAAATGCGTATTTTCTGTAGTAGGAGATTACTTGACATGATGCCAAGTTACCAATAAAACATAACATTTTGCGGTTATCAAAATGATCCATAGTTGTGAATATCGAATAGCCGACGATAGCGACAAGCTACCTATATGATACGTAGCGATAGCAATGAAATAGCGAGTGCTATTTCATGTTTAGCGATACACATGAAAAGTATATGCCTGACATTATATCCATTGGTTGATTAGGCGGCTTGTGAAATGTTGGTTGTGCAGTTCCATTTCGAGTCAATTTCTTATCTTATAGTCAATGGACATACTACTTTTACTCTTTGTATTTTTGCATGCATTTACTAACCTTGGTTTATCCAGCAGAATGTTGCGATGGATGTGATGAACATGATGGTAAAATCAATGAGTTGACTTCTTCGTCCTCTTTCATAGACTAAAACATTGGGTCTTCTTGATGTTAACTGTACTATTAAAGGAGGTGGTATCTTAGGTGATTACAAGTTACCCCCTCCCTTCAAGTTCTTACCATCATCCCATATGTAGAATTTCATTTTTTAATCATGTTTGCTATAACAGGTCAAATTGGCTCAATTCGCCTGGGTATGAGCAGGGCATTGCAAAACTCGGCGCCAAATCAGTTCCGCCCTCCATTGAAAGAAGGTAAAGACTGATATTTATCTTTTCATGCAATTATTTAACCTTATTTTCTGCTTTAACGTAGGAAGTTCTTTTAGTTTTATGTTCGGTTTATATATTTGGTCAAATCTGCAGTCATCCAGTTATACATGTGTTTAACATTTGTGAACCATCTTTGTTGTTTTAGGCGACTTTAAGGTGAGAAAGGTGTTAAGTTGGAGACGACAGTGGCAAGAATGACAAATGCCGTGGTATGTCCCGAGTAACCAGCTATGTATTTTGCTTCTGGTTACTGGAGACGACTGTGGCAGCTTGTAAGTTCTTATTTTCCCATCATTACACACGTTTTACTTAATTTAGATACTCATGTCAAATATTCAATGAACAATAGCCTTTCAATAATAACCTTTATTTCTTGGATAGAATAGTTTATGAGGTTTTTACATTAGAAACTATTTGGGCGACTTTTAAGCTATTTAACCATTTGACCCATATACTTATCGCTTCTTTTCAATTAAGATCGACTTTCAAGATTGCATTAATTCAATGAAAATGAAACTCACTTTGGTTACTTGACAATAGTAAGCTTATCCTACTCTTTTGTCCCTAAATTAATATTTGGCTTGGCTATTTACTTTTTTGTCCTCAGGAGACTAAGAAAGGTTCTAAATAAAGGCGATGAGTGCTGAAGAAGCTGAAGAGCGTAAGAAGAAAGAGTAGAAAAAGAGGAGCATGAGGTGCTTATGTTCTTCATTTCTCCCTTTGCTTAGTATGATAAAAGAACAAAAATAAAGATAGTAAGACACTGAAACAAAAATTTTTGAAAAATATTATACTAATAATTCTTGTATGCTTTGGGTTCCAGAGAAATCTTGCTAGAAAGAAAAAGAAGGAAACTCAAAGCATCTAGAGACATGCTGGAAGATGAAGCGGAAAATGAGGTATGCCCATACCTTTTCCCTTTTTTTCTGGTTTTTATGACTTGTGTAGTCCCGCCCGTTTAGACACCTTTTCTAACAATGTTTAACTGTGGTTAACAGGCTTTTAGTTGTTTTGTCAAAATCTCATCAATTGTTTCAGTCTTTCACAAGTTGTTTTCATCGGTTATTTAACATTGGTTTCAATGTATGCAGGTATTTTTATAGACTGTGGAAGACAATATCGGCTGATGAAGAAACAGAGTCTGCTGTGAAGAAGGTCTGTTGAAATTAGCAGTGGTTGGCTTCAACAGATGATGATGATGAACAGATATCGACTAACAGATGTTACAATTTGTTTACGTTGTTAGATGTCACTATATAGGTGACGTCAGCAGTGGTCACAACAGATGATTAGTTTGTAGTATAAATAAAATAGTCTATGTATTGTCTTATTCATTACTTTTCACCAACATTCTTGTACGAACATTCTAGATGTTTATTTTGCATATGGTTTTTTAATGTTAGTTTTGTAATTCGTATATGAAAACTTTCAATACAACAATATATTAAAAATCATTTGAAATGTATATGAAAACTTTCAATACAACACAACATTATATTAAGAATTATTTTTATAATTCGTATATGTTTATTTTAACTTTTTTAAACTATATGTTAATCAAAACGAATATGTCAACTTTCAATGAACTGAACCAAAATAAAGTCAAAATATGAATATCAACTCCTTCCATGATAGTGGTTATCAACAACTCCTTCAAAGTCTTCAGAAGTCCAAAGTCAATTTAACAGATCTGTTGATAATAGAAGGATATGAGTTGACATAATTAAATTAAATATATGCCACGTCAGATTTTCGTATGTCATTAATTAAATTAGATATATCATTTTAATACTCAACAGTGGTTAGTGATGCTTAACAGTGGTTTTATAGGTTAATAGTGGTTAGTAATACTCAAATATATTAATGTAATTCATGTATTGTCTTTTCTTACCATGCACACACGCACGAGCGTACACGTAAAGTGCTATCACTATAAAACACAAAGTCTGTCAGTGGTGGTCAAACAGAGTTATCATCTCAATTATGTCAGTGGTTAATCATCAACAGTGATTAATGTAAGACCCTAACCCGTAAATGTGTGATTAACACTTAAAATTATGAGATTAGGCCTTAAATTAAATCACTCATGATAAAAACTTTGATATTTATGAAAAACCCAGCCGAGTGTATTCTATACATTATTGGTCCCAACCAATTTTACATTTTAAACTACTAAAAACATATACTAAAGTAGCGTTTTAACGTGAATTCTATTGCGGAAGATTTTGAGTGTTCGGGTGTGTTCGGCTCTCCTCGCGGCTTGATTCTTGCTCCAGGACTCCCAACGATTGTTTACCTAGCACCATTCCACAAGGAATGGTTAGTTGTATTGTTAATAACACACTTAAAATAGTTGGAATATTGATACGGGTCGAAAACGGAACGAATGAGCTTAGATGGCAAAACAAAAATTTTGGGATTACATCCCGCCGTAAGCTACCGTTTGTGGACCGTAGCTTATGGTTCAATGCTGCTGTTTCCCCACGAAAATTCTCATACTTAGCCAATTTTCCTTGTTGTTTTTCCCAACTTTTAGCTGCTCTTTTGCTAAAGTTCAAAGCCATTCCTAGGGACACTTGGGGGCTTGTTTAATACCATTTATTGAGCTTGTAAGTTGCCCGTTTACCATGGTTGGGGAAGAGATAACACTTCTTTATAAGAGGTGAGATACATTCCCTATCACAACGCGTTTTGGGTGGACATGTGCCACACCAATGCAAATCCGTGAGGTGTACACGTGACACCAGAGCAGAGTATATCGTGGTGCTGTTAATCTGGGCTGTTACAGCTGGTATCAGAGCCGGGGCCGTGCCGAGTGACAACGAGGACATTGTGCTTCCTAAGGGGGGTGGATACATGTGATCCCACGTCGGTTGGGAGGAGAACTAACATTTCTTTATAAGAGGTGAGATATCTTCCCTATCACAACGCTTTTTGGGTGGACATGTGCCACACCAACGCAAAGACGTGAGTTGTACATGTGACACCAGAGCAAACAATATTGTGGTGCGGTTAATCTGAGCTGTTAAAGTTAACAATGGTTAACAGTGGTTTCAGAGTTTTATAGGTTATTAATACTCGAATATAATAATGTAATTCATGTATTGTGTTTTTCTTATGATGCACAAATGCACCAGCGTACACATAAAGAGCTATCACTATCAAAATTAGTATGAATGCTTTGAAGTTATTATGTGGAGTGTTTTATATTAGATGTTATATAAGTGCATCATGTGAACTGTAGTGGACTATTTATGAATGTATAAATGTTTCTGCATTTTGTTAACGATCGATTATATAGTAATTAAATAATTATTTCTTTATCCATTTTCAATTGAACCTAAAAAAATGTATCGTGATTTGATGTTTAATAAAATTTGGTATGTAAAATTTTTAAAGACTCCCGTGTTTTTCACACGGGTTTGCACATAACAGTATATTATATCAGCCTGCTATAAATATGAAATGGGTTAAAAGATATTAATATGAGCCGTAACTTGTAAATGGGGTTAAGTAGCTCAAAATGTGAGCCCACGCGGTCGCAAGTCCCACTATTGTGACCATATTTTATGATTTATCGATTGTTGTGTGACCGAAAATAATCGGTCGCAACATTTGCAACTATTTTATGACCATTTTTTGGTCTATCGCAAATGATGCTACTAATAAGATATCGGTGGGAAAACGATTGCTAAGTTTATGACCGTTTTTACGGTCGCAAATTCTGGTCGTAATTGCTCATTATTCTAGTAGTGCGTAATCAAGTCGTAGCCACCTGTTACTGTTTATTTCATCGCATATAGTCAAGAAGTTTTATGTTTACAAAATGAAGTGAAAGTGACTTGGATATTTTTTACAATTCAACAATCAAATGTTTATCTGAATCACCTGTTACGGCGTTCAATCAATTGATACTTTGATACACAAAAGCGAACAACAAGGTTTGTTTTCTCAAACTTTGATTATCTTATGCTAATATTACAAAATTCAATTTTTTTGGTCTTTATATACAGGTTGTTGAGATCTTATAAAGATTTTTTGAGGAAGGGTTGATACCATGGATAAGAGGTATGCATAAAGATTGATTGCTTAATTTGACATGTATACACACCAACTCTTTGATAAATGGCATTTTCAACTCTCATTGCTTGCTGTTCTTCATACTGATACACACTAATTGATACAAATTCATTTAGGTAAAAATCAACTACGCCATGAGCTTAATTTTTTAGCCTATAACACCTGCAAAACCGGTGTCAAACAGTTGGCTTAATATTCTTAAATATTGAAAAACACGAGTAAATTTTTCTTTTTAAAGAGTATGTTTAAATCAAATTGTACGCTGTGAAAAATCAATTAAACAAAATTTACAAAACACATGAAAATTGCTTTTTCAATTGTAACCCAAAACTAAAATTTATCATGAGTATACATAAATTGTCTTCCACTAGAAATGCCTTCAATTGCCAGGTAGCTTCTTGCATCGCCAAGCAGTCATCCATCCATTTCTCTATTAACCTAAAATCAATCTAACATGTATGCAAAGTCAGCTACGCTGAGTGAGTTCAAGTTTTATAAATTTATATACACAAGTAATTTGTCAAAATAAGAATTAAAAAAATACCTCAACCTTAGAGTTAACAATAAGCGCAATCCGCTAATTTGTTATCCCTCAAAAAAATCAAAGACTAGGATACTGGCAATCTGCCTATTTATCTCAAAACTTCAATTAACAAATATAATAAGCGCATACCGCCTATAAACACAAAGTACAATTAAGTCTATCTAAGCCAAACCAAAGCTAGGGATTTAAAGCAGACATATCCAACTTTTGTCACAGCTCAGTTTATAAAAATACACGTAATATAATTCAAACCAAAGCTAGAGATCAAAGTAGGCATATCCCACCTCTGTCATAGCTCAATTTATAAAAATACACAATATAATTAAAACAAAAGCGCAATGATCAAAGCAGGCACATCCCACCTCTGTCATAGCTCAGTTTACAAAAATACACACAATATAATTCAATCCAAAGCTAGAGATCAAAGCAGGCATATCCCACCTCTGTCATAGCCGAGTTTATAAGAATACATATAATATGAACTATGTAATAATCATGACTTAAAACCAAGACCAGAGGTCATAGCAGGCATGTCCCACTTCTGTCATAGCCCAGTTCGACATATCAGGTAGCTCTCAACATAGTCTATTATATATAATAACAAGTATAACATTAAGTAAGCAACAACCATGACACAAACCATAACTATAAATCAGAGCAGGCATATCCCACTTTTGTCATAGACCAGTTTATAAGGTCAGCTACTCGCCAAACACAGTTTATATATATATATATATAGGGATCGGTTCAAATACAAAGTCTAAATTCGTGCGAAGGATGCGAAGGCTTCTACCCGCGTTTTATTGAAGGGTACTATCGTCATTTTACTTGAGATTTTAAATCCATATCTTTTATAAAAGGATCAGAGATTCAAATTCTTATTTAGTCGGTATTAGATTTTGAAATCAGTATAAATATTGATCATAATTCATACGATCAATCATAATTCAGTTCATTCAATCATAAATCAGTTCATTCTCTTTCGATTATATCTCCAAACGATTTTCCTTTATTCATTCATCAAAGATGGCTAATAACGATTGTCCAGGTATGATTTTTGAGCTATCTGTTACGTAATGTTTTTCGATCGATTTCTTTTTAAAGATTTCGTTTCTGTTATTAGAATTAGAATGAAATTCAGCCTGTTATGTTGATTGTTCGTTTGTTTTTCTATTTATGAAAGCATTACGTTATTTTTTTCTTTGTTTTGTTATTAAATTCATCTTTTTTATTAATTTCTTGGATTCATGATAGTATTTACGTTGTTTTTTTTGTGTTTTTGTTTGTTTCATATCACAATGTCACAATTTTACGTGTTATTAAATTCATCTTTTTTTGTTTCATATCTTACTGTGTTTTTCAATATTTATTACGTGATTTACAGGTTTTGAATTAATGTTTAACATGATTTATGCTGATTAGGCCAATATTATTACGTTTTATTGTTTCTTTATTATAGTTATTCTTATTAGTTCAATAAGTTACTATAATTTCATTACGTTATTATATTTATTCTTATTAGGCATTATATTACTGTGTTTTCAGTGTTTATTACGTGATTTTTTATTACGTAATTTCATTTTACGTTATTATATTTATGCTTATTAAGCCATTATGTTACTGTATTTTTTAATAGTTATTACGTGATTTGCAGGTTTTATTTTCAATGACATAGCTGAAAGTAGTTCTACTCAGGCTGTTTCAACAGTTTATAAGCCACAAGTTGCAGCTTCTATGACACCATCAGCTGATATGGTATTTCCATCTATTGATCATGCGTATGAGTTTTATGTAACATATGCAAAAAATGCTGGATTTAGTGTTCGAAAAGGAGGTCATTACAAACATGGTGAGATTCTTAAGTTGAAGTACTTTGTTTGTTCAAAGGAAGGATTCAAAACTTGTAAAGCGTTTGATAGTCTTGAAAAGGGTAAAAGTAGGAATAAGCCGTCGCAGAGAACAGGTTGTAATGCTTATATAGCTTTTTCGTCAGAGGATGGACAGAATTTTAAAGTTTTCAGATTTGTTGAGGAGCATAACCATTACTTGGTTTCTCCAGAAGATATGCAATTTCTTCCATCATCACGTAATTTGACATATCAACAAATGCAAGTGTTATGCAATATGTCCAAAGTAAACATGGGTCCTGTTAAGGCTTTTAATCTAATGAGGACGATTTATGGTGGTTTTGAACAAGTGGGTGCTACTGCTGCAGATTTCAAAAATTTTAAAAGGGATTTGAACTTATATATTGGCGAGTATGATGCTGATATGGTGGTTAATATGCTGCAGAAGAAGAAAGAGTTTCTTCCTGATTTTTATTTTGAGTATAGTCATGACACTAAACGACAGTTAACTGGTTTATTTTGGGCTGATGAGCATGCAAGAAGAAGTTATAAAGTTTTTGGTGATGTTGTTTCATTCGATGCTACTTTCAATTCTAACAAGTAAGTTTATTACGTAATTATTTTATTCATTTTACGTAATTATTTCAGTTTAATTAATTTATTTTTTATTTGCTTTTTTAGATACAAGATGGTATTTGTTCCATTTACCGGTATCGATAATCACTGCAACAATATAACTCTTGGTGCTGGATTGCTGAGTTCAGAGACAATTGAATCTTACTCATGGCTGTTAACTTGTTTCAAGAAGTGTTTTGGTAAAGAACCGCTTGTTGTAGTTACCGATCAAGATCCTGCTATTAAACAAGCCGTTGCATCAGTTTTACCTAATAGTAGGCATAGATTGTGCATGTGGCACATCATGAAAAAGGTTGCTGATAAGGTATGTCATTTTTGCTATGATTTTTTGTATGTTACGTAATTTTCAAGGCTTTATTACGTGATTATTTTTATGCTATGATTTTTGATTTGTGTATGTTACGTGATTTCAAGTTTTTTTGTTACGTGATTTTTAACAATATGTGTTTTGTTTTTTTATAGGTTGGTACTGCATTATGCAACAATGATGATTTTAAACAGCGTATCTGCGACATTGTTTGGACAGATTCTATTTCCCCAGAAGGGTTTGAGAAGGGATGGGAGCAACTTGTTTTTGATTTTAATCTGTTTTATCATGACTGGTTGTGTGACATTTATTCAAATAGAGCAATGTGGATTCCTGCTTTTTATCGCGATGAGGCAATGTCAGGTCTTATGCGTACTACTTCAAGATCTGAATGTGAAAATCATTTCTTTGGTCAAGTTTCCAATGCTCAATTAACGCTTCTTGAGTTTATTAGTCATTTTGATACTGCCATGGAATCCCAAAGGTATACTCATAGGAAAAATGACCATGAGACGAGGTATAAAACACCGGATTTTTGGACTGATTATCCTATTGAGGTGCAAGCTGCGAAAATATATACAAGAAGTATTTTCTTTGATGTCCAAGAAGAAATTTACGGAGCTGTGCATAAATGCATAAATGTCTTTCTTTCATATGAAGGAGATATAGGGACGTTTCGAATAAAAGATCGTTCTGCGTTTGGTGCCGGTTTGATAGAGGTATTTTTTATGTTACGTAATTTTTTACATATCAATGTAACAGACATTACGTAATTATGGGTTTCATTAGTTTTTCACATTTCATATACCTCATTACGTGGTTATTTGTTTTCATTACGTAATTTATTTTTTATGGAGATCTTTTTTGTATTGCAGGTTAAATTTAACCTTGAAGATTTGACAATTTTATGTCCTTGCAAGCGTTTTGAGCGATATGGGTTATTGTGTCGACATGCTTTTTCAGTTTTAAGGTTGTGTGGTATAAATGAAATTCCTAGCAGATACATTCTTGATCGCTGGAGGAGTGATGTTATTTGCAATAGTCCCTCTCGGTCGAGCTTGTCGTTGGTGATGCATAATGATGAAAATGGAGATCATCAAAGTGTCAATGATGTTGTTCGTGATATAATGCAGTCGAGTGAGTATATAGTTAATAAGTTGATTACTGATTTTGAAAAGTTGAAGCTGTTTAGAGACGAGCTAAAAGCGATGAAAGAGAAGACAGATGAAGCTGGTATTCAGAGGATATCAGCCAAGAAGAAAGAAATTATTCAAGCTATTATTGGGGCTCCACATCAAACTGAGGCTGTTGTTCGTGTCCCTCATGGTATTAGGAATAAGGGTTGTGGGTCACGCAAAAGGTTTAAATCAAAACGTGAACAAGCGATTAGTCGTGCAGGAAAGAGATCAAGAAATTGCAAAGTATGTGGGGGTAGTGGTCATGATAGACGTACCTGTGATGTTCTTAAAGGGACTGTAACAGCCAACAACAAAGGGAAAGGACCCGTCAATGAAGCAGATGCGGAAAATAGTTCAGATTCGGATTATGAAGCTGGCGATGATTGATTATGTTTTTTTGTTAAATTTGACATTGAAACATTTCATTACGTGATTTTTTTTACACAGATGGGTTTTTGCATTTCATTACGTAATTGTGTTCACTTGTTACGTAATTGTGTTCACTTGTTACGTAATTGTATCATAGCATAATCATTCACATATAACCATTACTTCACATTTTTTTGACATGTTACGTAATTTTATGTTTAGCTAACCATTATCAGTATCATACATGATTAACATATAATCAGAACATACATAATCATTCATACCATCATTCATATAATGTAGTAACTGATAAGCAAAATGTTAAATTGTATCATACCATACAAAAACCAAATGTTAAATTGTATCATGACATTACGACACTGGACACTAAAACTTGTCAAACATGATCATTTTGTCTTTTCACAAGAGTTTGGAACAGGTTCTGCTTGTACTTCGCTTTTTCACTGTAATCCTTTTGATGAAATTCCCTTGCCAGACGATCAATTAAATCTTTATTTTTGTTGGCATCGGAGAGTAGGATTTTTGCTAGATATTTGTAGCGAAGGTCATCAATCTGCATTTGTTGACCTGGACCCTCTTTTTGAAATTCACTGACCCATTTTTTCTTATACGTGCTCATGAAAGTCTCCATGTGCCTCATTGTGAACACCCCACAATCGATTTTGTTTTTTGCTGTTCTCCATTCCATTTGAACCCTTACTGGGTTTTTGCTAACCATTTTCGAAGTAATGGGGTGTCCATTAACCATCATGTAGTTGCACAGAGCTTCTTTCTGCATACATTACGTAATTTACCATAAGCATTACGTAATTACTTAACATCAAAATAATATTAAGTAAAAATATTTTTTTTACCAGTGGCAGTATGATGTTGTCGTATTTGCTATTAGCTCCAAGCTTGCTGTTGTCCAATATTTCTATCTTCGGTGTCTTCATGTTGAAACATATTACATATATGTGGTCCGAAGGTACGATGGGCATGAACAACAAATCCACCTCATTTAGTGATTTTATTTCATTTTTGTTAAGTGCAATATTTAAGTTCTCCGTCATGGTGTCCATTCGTTTTAAATCATCATATTCAGGCTTGAAGTACTCAATCGGCTGCAAATTTAGCATTCATTACGTAATTTAGCATAACCATTACGTGATTATAATTTATGTATTACTCGAAAAAGCTAAGGAGCATACCACAATATTTGTTTGAACAAACAACCTAAATGGTGAACCTGGAGCTTTTTTCTTCTCATCGTGGTTCAGCACATGCGTCCATGCATCCAAAACATTAGATGATATTGTTATTCCAGGGTATAAGCATTCAAATACTACTTTGAAGTATGGAGTTCCATCTTCTGGATCGAATACAATATCACTGCGGAAGATAAGTTTTTAATACACATTATGTAATTTTTTGTAACAAACTATGTACTGAAAATATTCATTACGTAATTATTCTAACAACAAATTAATTAATATAAGATTTTCTTACTGTGTTTCCTCTGTTGCTGCAAATACATACTGTGCAACTATGTTTTCATCCTCAGTGATCTTGTTTTTCATTACCACCTGGCGTTGAATGTAAGGAGACTTCAGAGGTTCAGCCAACATCCTTCCTCTTTTAGCACGTTCAACTTGTTTCTCGATTATGGGTGACTCCAGTGACTGAGTAAACACTAGTCTTCCTACTGTTTTTGGTGTTTCGACATCATCTTGAGAGGTTTGTAGGAATGGTAGATCTGGAATTGCATCTGTAGGTGCATCATCTTGGGAGAGATGCAGATCGAAACTTGGTCCTTCATAGCTTTCATTCGGTATTTCTTCTACTTTGTCTGCCTCCAATGTTCCTTTCTTTGATGAACCGGTCTCGATTTCTTTTTCTTTCCTAGATTTTTCTTCAAACTCATTCAATTCTTTCAAGAATTGCGAACTGGCAGCTTCGGATGATGTTTGTGTGGCTGAAGTTTGCAAAGCTGAATTCTTTTCTTCTTTTTCTGCCTCTGATGTTCCTTTTTTTGATGCATCATCTTTCTCGATTTCTTTTCCTTTTTTAGATTTTTCTTCAAGCTCATTCAAGTCTTTTAAGAATTGCGAACTCACAGCTTCGGATGAGGTTTGTGTTGTTGAAGTTTGCAAAGCTGCATTCTTTTCTTCTTTTTCGACTGCATTGATCATTTCAGCAACCATAGTTGTGCTGTCACTCTCTAGGGCATCATTTGTTGTTGCATCTTTCAAAGCATCCATTATGTCTTTGCTGAACTTTTCTCTCGTGGGTTGTTTATCAGACATCTCATTACCTGTTTTCAATTAAATGTATATATAGATCAATATAAGTTTCAATTAATTGGATAAATAAGCATTCTTTTGTAACTATGCATTACGTTATTTTTACCTTCTTTCACAGCTTCTTTCTTATTTGTTTCTTCAAATTGTTCAGTTGCGGCAATTATTGCATTTAGCATTCCTGTGCTAACACTCTGTGAAGTTGTTGCCTTTTCATTCAAATCTTCTTTTTCACATGTAATTACGTATTCTGATCATTAATAAGTTTTGACAAATATTGTGTTACGTGATTTATTTACCTTCTAGTGTTTCAGCTGCAATCACTATTGCGTCTAGCATCCCTGTGCTAACACTTTGTGATGTGGCTTGCTTTTGTTTCTGGTTTTCCTTTTCACCTGCAACTACGAATATACTTTTTGATATCCATTACGTAATTTTTAACTAACTTCTTTATCATTTAAATATACATTACGTAATTTTTACCTTCTATGTTTTCTTCATTACTTGATTTGTAACTTGATACCCATGACTTCCATTTTCTTTGCTTCTCACGTATAAGGTTGCTGTCTAAAAAATTTGAAGTGGCTTCTTCAAAAATTTCATCTATTTCAGCAACATATGTTTCAAACTTCTCCATTTTGTATTCTATCTTTGAAAGCCATTCCTGCAAACAACATGTGAATAAATTACATGATTTTTTATATTATAATAAATTACAGTTACTTACATTCTCATCAACTGGGTAAGGACTTTTGTCTTTCTTCTTTGCGATTGTCTTTATCCTTGTCGACCCTCTTATGCTCTCATCTGTTGACTTTTGAGTTGCAACTTTTTGTATCTTTGGTGTTGTTGTTGCCTCATCTATGGTAATCTTTTGATTATTGTTTTCATCATTTGCATCACCAGCCTGCAAACATTACGTGATTTTTTAAAATCCTATATACATATGCATGTTACGTAATTTTATACAGTTATTGCACTTACATTAGGAACTTCTGGAGTGTTGTAATTTTCCAAGAATTCATCAATGTCAGATAGTGATTTTGTTGTTTCATAGACATTGTTGAATTCTTCTGAATTTATCATGATTTGTTGCTCAACAATCATTTCCGGTTCATCATGCTGAATGAATGCATCTTCATTTCCAGCTTCTTTCTTACCATCTTCTTCCATGTTTTCTGCATCATCTTCATCATCTCCAGCAGCTTCATTTCCACCATCATCTTCATCATCTCCAGCAGCTTGATTTCCACAATCATCTTCTTCATTCTCATTATCATTTCCTTCTTCATTCTCATCATCATCTTCGTCAGTTGAATATGGCCCATTGTCATACAAATGTTGATTAATGTCCATCAAATTCTCGGTGCTAATGTATTTAAGTGTTGGTGTTTGTGTTGTCTCAGGAGCATGAGATAACCTTTGTTCATGTGTATAAAGTAGCTGTAATGTGAATAAAGTTAACATTTGTTCATTACGTAATTATCAAGAACACATTACGTAATTTATGAGTAAAACAAATACCGCAAGAAAAGCCAAAGGTCCATTATATGCTTCTGTTCCATTCCAACTTGCCTTCGTTCTTTTGAGACAGAAAATTAAGTACTCACACCAATTCAAATTTTTGATTGATTTTTCATCTGGCACTCCTTTCAAGAACATTTGATTCACTGTTGAACTCTTTGTTACTTGCCCAAATATAGAGTTGTAAAGTACAAGGAAGTTCAACTTCAAAATCCAGTCTCCCCTTTTGCTTTGAAGTATTTTATTCTTCACATCTGTCAGTAAAATCTTGTTATGTTCAAACTGGGACTTCCATACAGTAAGTGTGTTAGATGAACCCTTCCTTGGTTTGTTCTTTTCATTTACTGTCTGGTTACCCATTGGGACACCAAGGACTTGTTGTACTTGAGAGACTGTTACTTGAATGATGTGGTGTCCTATTTGCCACTCATCTCTTCTATCATCATAATTAACCAATAACCATCTCCCTAATCTTGTTGGCACTGTTTTAACGTTATGTAAAAGCTTCAAATCCCATTTCTTTAAGTGCTTTTTTCTGTGCACTTGATAAGCTTGCCATCGCCTCAGTCAAGTTATTAACAGTGTCCCTGACCTGTAGTTTTATATTTGAGTATAGAACAAACTGTTTTCTTGGTGGTGAATTTTGTGGGTGTTCTTGCGCATCAACAAAATCGTCGTCAACAACTGCGTCAAGAACTGCAGGCTTTTCTTGATAGTTCACTGCGTTATTATCAAAAGTTATAATTACGTAACAATGACATAATCATTTATAATTACGTAATAATGACAGAATAACTAGATTTCCCATTACCAAAATAACGTAACAAACACATAATGATCATATTCTATAGCCAGAATCATTACAAATCATTACCAAAATAACGTAACAAAGACATAATCATTTATAGTTCTATTTATAAAATTACGTAACACAGACATACTATTTGCATTACTAAAATAACATAATTACTACTAATTTTCATTTACCAAAATTGCGTAATAATGAAAGAATAACTAGATTTCCCATTACCAAAATAACGTAACAAACACATAATGATCATATTCTATAGCCAGAATCATTACAAATCATTACCAAAATAACGTTACAAAGACATAATCATTTATAGTTCTATTTATAAAATTATGTAACACAGACATACTATTTGCATTACTAAAATAACATAATTACTACTAATTTTCATTTACCAAAATTGCGTAATAATGACAGATAATTATATTTCCCATTACCAAAATAACGTAACAAACACATAATCATCATATTCTATAGCAAGAATCATTACAAATTTCATTACCAAAATAACGTAACAAAGACATAATCATTTATAGTTCTATTAATAAAATTACGTAACACAGACATACTATTTGCATTACTAAAATAACATAATCACTACTAATTTTCATTACAAAAATTGCGTAATAATGACAAAATCGTAATGTACCAAACAAAAATACGTAATATTTGTACCAAATAACTTAATGTAAAGTAATGTACCATTTTTGTTTGTGTTTGCTGGCCTGTCATGGTTTGCTTTACTTCTTCTCTCTGATTTGTCAGTTTTATCGGTCGTTTTCGGAATTTTGCTAGGGCCTGATAATTACAAATACGTATTTTAGTAAAATTTCACAAAGAATTAACAATACTAATTCACGTAATACTTATTTACCTTCATCAATGTCGTTCTTTTCAGTCTCATACTCTGTTCCTCTCTTTCTTCCTGTAACATGCATAATGTAAGTTTATTATATAGTTTTCAATGTAAAATTTGGTAGAGAATAACGTAATGTACTTACTTTCGTATACTTTTGAGTATTTCATGGTTAATCTTTCTTAGAAATAGAGTTTATTGATGATTTTAAGTAGGGTTTTCAGAGTTTATTGTGTAATTTTGGGGAGAAATTATGTGATTAATGAGAGAAGGAACGGTCTCTTATAATTTGATTGTAGAAAAATTGACGATAATACCCTCATTAACTGTCTAATCTCTCACTTATTTACAAAACTGCCACCGCGTAACTTTTTTATTAATGACGTAAGATTGTAGGTAGATCGACGGTTGGGATTACTTCGCAGCCTTCGCACGTTGGTTTTACTTTGTAGGATAACCGCCCCCTATATATATATATATATATATATATAGAGAGAGAGAGAGAGAGAGAGAAACACATATAACTCAAACCATATAATAACACATTAGACGTACTCCGCCTACTCACGTTTCATGCCAGCATAGTATGTATGAGTTAATATGGATTTCATATACATCCACCACCACCATTTTGTGCAAGACACAAACCAACCCATAATCGATTACGGTTTTTCCATGCATCATGATGGTCACACGTTTCCTATGCATGGAACGCACAAATTCCATAGATTTTATGCAAGTTATTTTCCCATTTTAAAAATTCCAAACCAAAAGTGCCATTACATGTGTGGCTTTGATGTCTCAGCACCAAACAACCATGATACAACCATAATGACACCTTCATTTTCCAACTCCCGCAACCTAACAAACGTGAATTTGTTATTATGCAAGATATTGTATCACCTTACACCATCACAACCATTAAGGAAGCCACTGCATCCCGTCACCATATTCGTAACCACTAACCACACTTGCCGCCACCGACCCCGTAAGCCACTCTTCCGATCACGACCACTACCCTGGCTTCATGTTCTCGAATCCATAACCATTACCACAAACCAAAACTTCTCGGCTCCAACATCATTGAAACCTGTCCTTGATCCGGGCCTATGTAAAATGAATCACACAACATATAAAGCGGATTAAGGTTTACCTTTGAACTACTCGCCGATCAGACTATTAGAGAGTAATTCAATCAAGTAACCGTTGCATGGAGTTTCTAGACATTGCATTGATGAGTCAAAGTGGTTCCTGAGTTTACGTATTGCTTGTTTAAATTCCTATTTTCTTGTTTTTAGTTGTTGCATTTTGAATTATAGTCTTTGTTTACATTACATGTTTTCCTATTTAAGCAGTAGTTGGTGAATGAATAAAGTCATCTGTTTACGCAATCTTTCTTGTGATTATTATCTTCTATGCTCTATCACTTTTGGTATGAGAGCATTCAGGTTTTAATTACTCTCATTTCTTCTCTCTCACAAACCTTTTCTCTCATGGCCAATAATAGTTTGAATTCCGATGTGATTAATGCTACCCTTCCTTCTCTTAAAGGAGAAGGATATGAATTCTGGAAGATCAAGGTTAAAACTGTTCTCATGTCACAAGACCTTTGGGACTTTGTGGATAATGGATTGAATGAAAATGATGCTGATCGAACCGGGCTCCTTGATCATAAAAGATGCTCGTGCTCTTTCTCTTATCCAATCTGGGTTTCATGATGAATTGTTTTCTAGAATTGCAGGTGCTACCACTTCCAAACATGCATGGATCTCTTTGCAGAATGAATATGAGGGTGATTCTAAGGTTCAAATGGTGAAGCTAAAAGGCATGCGCAGAGATTTTGAAACAATCAATATGAAGGAAGGGGAGCAGGTTGGTGATTTCCTATCAAAAGTCATGAAAATTGTGAATCAATAGAGGGTCTATGGAGAAGTTGTGACAGATCAGAAGGTAGTGGAGAAAGTTTTGAGAAGTTTGCTGTGAATGTAGGTCCCTTTCCCTTGAGATCTTCTCTGCAATCAAACCAAACACGAATCATAGACGCGGAATATCTTTGATCCGCGGATATCAGACAAAGAACACATATTACTTTTAAATGATTTTCTTATTAATCAAATCACAGATAACAATTAATAAGAACTACACCGAACTTGTAATCCTAGCTAGCTCTCTCTCAATTAATAAGAACTACCAACTAACCAACCAACCTCTAAAACCCCATGTATCATTTGTTTATATATGTGCATCCTCATGGGCTTTTATCTGGGCTTGTGTTGGGCTTTTAGAATACTAGCTTAATTACATATTCATGAACTAACTTAGACAAGTTCTTCTAACGACACGAACAATATAAAGTCTTCTGTCAATAATCCCGAGCGTTTGTTTATCCGTTTGAGTATCTGTCACAAACTTGCACCAACAAACTCCCCCTTGACAGATGCTCTTTAAGATTAATTTTCAAATCTCAAAGTATCTTCAATTGTCTTCCACTTGAAGTCTTTAATCTTCAACAGCTTGATCTTGAGATTGTCTACCAAAGTAATTTAGAAGAACTTGGCAGATCACTTCTCTTCTTTTCTTCAACTTATGATCTTGAGTCTTTAATAGCTCTCTTATGTTCAACATCTCTTGAGAATTAAGTAACCCCCCGTGAGAATAAGCTTGGATTGTAAAAACTTCCCCTTGAGCTCTACACGAATGCATTACTCAATCTGAAGTCTTTTTACTCCCCTAAAACATACAATATTTTTTCCTATATGTATATTTCTCCACCTGAGCTGCTAAGTCTTCTAAAATCAACAACTGTTTTTTTAGAACTTTAGTGTGTTGTCATCGTCTTGTCTCTGTTTCTTTAAAAAATTTCTTGAATCACATGATCAATTTGTCCAAAAAGAGGTTCAGACCTCATCACGTCCATCACTATCAAAATATAAAACCTGTCACACTCACCAAACTTGTAAGTAAACCATCTTAACAAATATAAACTTATAAAGTATATAAACCACATGTGACAAAAATTGTTTTGCGGTTAAAATTCATAAGCTTTCAAAAGATATGCTGTTTTGCAAAATTTTCTAAGTGTTTTAGAAAAACAACTTTGAAAATTTTCTAAACAGTCAGATCCACCACAGAACAACCGTTTCTCGTGTGTAAAATCCTGAAGCAAAATAAAATCCACATAAACAATATAACACCTAACGATTCCAAATCCGTATTAGCATTCAAGTGTATTAAACTGAATCATCTATGTTACACACGACATGACATACCCCCGAGATCAAGTCATGCACAAAGGTTCATCGTAACAAGTGAGTAAATTTCCATTATTCGTATTGTTTACAAGGTACGAGACATGATGGTGTACAGGTCTGCATATATCTGGATGCAACAAAGTGACCAAACATGTACTCAACCAGGGTTAAGACAAATACAATTTTATGCGGTACGAATTTTCAGCTTTAGGCATTTTTGAGTGATTGCCTTGTAGCCTTTGAGGGTTTTAGCATTTATCGTATGCTCTTTTAAGATGTTCTGACAAAGTCTAGGTCAGCATGTATCTGGATGCAGCAAAAGACCAGTCAGATCATCCCCGGATAAATTTAACAATTTAAAGACCTAAAACCTCAGAATTTCGAAACCTGCTATCAACGCATGATTTAAGACTATAAAATCATACGCCAATGACATGTATCCCACAGAATCAACAGTCATTAAGATTTCTATTTCAATTAAAAGATCAGATTCATGTGTCAATTGCCTAGCAGTACATCATATAATGAAGATGCAGCCACACTTAGCTTTAATTTTTCTGCTGAATTTTATTAACTGTAACAAAATCAACAGCTAATGCGCTATCATTTCCAATTAGGTACCATATTTGTTATAGTTTTTTTTTTTTTTTTGAAACCAAGCAGAAGCAAATAAAAACAAAGTAAAAACTAACTAAAAACTTAAAAACTAAAAGCTTCAGCACTTATGAAAGAACAAATAGTTATTTCGGGTTTCTCATCCCGTTCAGCTGCACTAATAGTTCAAACCGAGCTCTATCGAAAGCTTTTGTGAGCAATAAGCTGGGTTATCCAAAGTAAAATTCAAACCATAATCCCACGTTTGTTGTTGTATCCACAAAACCTGTGAACAACAGCTACCAGCAGCAACGTACTCTGCTTCACATGTGGAAACAACTACCGAAGTCTGCTTTTTGCACTGCCATGATACGATTCTTCCTCCAAAAAATTAACATCCACTAGTAGTAGACTTCCGATTCTGGTTACATACTCCGTAGTCTAAATCTGTATACGCTACAAGATCCAATTCGCCATCAGCTGGATACCAGATTCCCAATTTGGGTTTCCCTTTAGGTATCTAAGAATCCGTTTCACAGCGATCATATGTGACTCCTTTGGATTAGCCTGAAACCTGGCACAAAGACAAACTGCAAACATAATGTCAGGTCGAGAAGCAGTAAGATACATAAGCGAACCTATTATGGCGTGATACTCAGTTGGGTCGACGTTTTTGTCGCTTTCTGCATCTATTTAAGTCCATGATTCACGGGTAGTGGAGTAGCATAAGTAGAACACTCATTCATCTTGAAATGAGTCAAAATGTCATGTACGTACTTAGTATGATGTATGAACATCCCATCTTCCTTCTTATCTACTTGTAAACCAAGAAAGAATTTCAGCTCCCCCATAACACTCATTTCGAATTTCTTCTTCATAACCTTCTCAAATTCAATACACATGTCTTTGTTAGGCAACCCGAAGATGATGTCATCAACGTACAGCTGAACCAGTAGGAAATCTTCTCCATTTCTCTTTATGAAAAGTGTACTATCTATTTTACCTCTCTCAAAGCCATTTTTTAAGAGATGAGTTGACAGTGTCTCATACCATGCCCTTGGTGCCTGATGTAACCCATACAGTGCCTTATCAAGTTTGTCGATACGGTTTGGATAATTTGGATTAGTAAACCCTGGAGGTTGTGAGACATACACCAGCTCCAGGACTTTCCCGTACAGAAAGGCGCTTTTAACGTCTAACTGATAAACCTTAAAGCCCTTGTAGGAAGCGAAGGCTAGAAAGAGTCGAATTTCTTCGAGCCTTACCACCGGTGCAAACATTTCATCAAAAGCAATCCCTTCTTGTTGGTTGAATTCTTTGACTACCAAGCGAGCCTTATTTCTCACTACTATTCCGTTGTCATCAGTCTTATTTCTGAACACCCATTTTACCAATTTCTTGAGCACCCTTGGGTAAATCGACAAGCTCCCAAACTTTGAGCTTTCTGAATTGCGCCAGTTCCTCTTGCATTACTTCCACCCACGCATTATCACGAAGTGCTACTTGATGATTCTTCGGTTCAACTTGCAAGATGAAGAATTTAAGGCATTTGTTAGTGATGCCCAAATCCTTAATACTGACATATAAACACGTCGACTCGGAAATACTACTTCTTGTCCTTACACCCGCATTAGGATCTCGTAAGATATTCTCCACTGGATGATCTTTATTTGTGCGAGTCTTAGCAATACCATCAACGGGTACATTATCCTCCAAATTTGAACGTATCTCCCCCCGAAGTCTCTACGATGCCGAACAGATTAACGAATTCTTCCTCTTCGGTTTCATTGAAAACAGGAGATTTGTCTCTTGAAGTGGAGGTTCCTAAATCAGCATAATTCATGTTTTTATCTGTAGTGATTGGAATGATCGATCTTGGTGATTTTTCATCATCATCATCATCATCTGGCATTCCAACTATCAATTCTTCATCTGCCTCATTTGGATCTGCATTAAAGGTATATGGAACACCGAATGATTTAAAGACAGAATCATAGTCAAAGAGCCAATCGGGATCAGTAGCCTGTGCAGTATCTTGTGGTGTGTAACTAATTATGTCAACATTAAAAACGACTTCTACACGACCCGTTGTTTTATTAAAAACCCTTTTATTTGATGCACCTGGCACATAACGAAGAAAAAATCCTTAGTCAGCCACTTCACCGAATTTCGGTTGGTTTCTATATTTCAAGATAGTGCACGGCATCCCGAATGGTTCAAAACCATGAAGATAGGCTTGTTGCCCTTTAAGAGTTCATAGCACGTTTTATTGTGCTTCTTGACCATCCACACCCTATTCAAAACATAACACACTGTATTCACTGTTTCTGCCCAAAATATGACAGGTAGCTTAGAATCAGCGAGCATTGTCCTTGCTGCTTCAATCAGTGTCCTATTCTTCCTTTCAACAACCCCGTTTTGTTGTGGCTCGTAGGGCGCACGGAATTGATGTTGAATCCCTTTTCTTATGCAAAAAATGGAAAAACAACTATTCTTGAACTCTGAGCCATTGTCACTTCTGATTCTCTTTATTGTGGTTCCAAAGATATTCTTTGATTGTTAAAGAAGTCAATCAAGGTCTCCCCTGTTTCATCCTTCAAACCTAGGAAAAATACCCATGAAAAACGTGAATAATCATCTGTGATCACAAGACAGTAATGTTATCCACCTAAACTCCTAACATTTACTGGACCTATAAATCCATATGCAATAAATCAAAAGGAGAGTTAAGGGAATTCTTAGTCTTTGGTTTATGAGGTTTCTTGTGCTGCTTGCCCTTTTTGCACGGCATACACTTATCCTCCACACCAAAGCTCTTCAATGGAACTCCTTGCACCAGTCCATGTTTTGTGATGTAATTCATCTTCGTGAAATGCAAGTGTGCCATTCTCATATGCCACATCATCGAATCAGACTCTGATGCTTTTGATCATAAACATGTTGGCTCTTCTTTTGCTTCATCTTGAACACTCATGTCTATGATGTACGTATCATTTCTTCTTAGAGCCCTCATTATAATCCATTCTTCAGGAATCTTTACTCCTGGTTTCAACACTAATGCTTCCTTGCTTGTAAAGTGGACAGAATGTCCCTTGTCACGGATTTGAGAAACACTCATCAAGTTGTGCTTCAACTTCTCCACATAATTCAAACCGTCCAAAGTTATCTTGCCATTGGTGACCTTCCCCTTATCGGTTATATGACCACCCTTGGCTCCCGCAATGTTAACATAACCGCCGTCAATTTTAATAAAATCAATCAACAACTTCAACTCCCCTGTCATGTGCCTAGAGCAGCCACTATCAACATACCACCAATTGATAATCCTCCTTAGCAGCTCCTGTACTCACAAATAAAGGGAATTAGTTTAGGGGAACCCAAGCCATCACAGTCTTGGGTACACGATTTTCTACAAACGTAAATTCCTTCAAATATCTGTCCCACTATTTAGATGAGTTGGATCGTTGAGGACTAGCACGTTGTTGTTGTTGTTCAAAATGGTTAGGTTGGTTATACCTTCTCCCATTTGGAGACTGAGAAAACCTTTGAGGATATCTCCCTCGGTTGGAGTATCCATTATTGTTATTGTTTCGTGAAAACTGTTGACCATTCGAATAATTTCTATCCCTATGGTCGTTATTATGAAAACTTTGATTATTGTGTCTTGAAAAATTTCTATCACCATTTGGAGAGATTAAACTAAATCCCGAACAACAAGGAAAATTTACTTTTTCTGATTTCAAAGAGATTTTTATTTTTCAATATCTCTAAGAAATAAAAACCCCGTAATCACTAGAAACAACTTTGAAAGCACCAAGAGATTAGATGACCAGCCCTTTTTGAATACATTCTTCGTGTTCTTCAAAAAAATTTTTAACAAAAATGAATTAGCAAAAAAAATTCTAAAGCATGAATACTAATTTGAAAAGTAATATTATGACCGAGATACGAATAACACCTGTTCTAAAACTCGATGGCCAGCGACACACATTCTTTTCTTCTTTGAATGATATCCAACCGAGCATTCGAAAGATGGAACAATGATCAAATTAATATTGATTGAATGGCGAAGAACAAAAGATGGAACAATGATCAAATTAATATTGTTGTTGCTTCAAATTGCACACAATTTCTAGGATTGTGTGGTATAAGGTGGTGGCTAGAAAATTACAAATGAAAAGCTTCTCTCTTAATTATGAACTAAACAATACATTATATAGGGTCCACTAACCACTTAGCCCACATGACCAAACCCAAGACCATTAACTAAACTAAGCCAAAATAATATAAACGTGCTTAATAAAGACAAGCGTAAACCTATTCAATTTCAGGGCCTTACAAACAACATCAAGGATAGGAAATTGAACTTGCTCAAACTTAGCAAGCTCAGCCTCGTACTCCGCTTCGAGCGGCTTGCCATAATCTTCAGCCTCTTCTATCTGCCCCTTGGCCAGCGCGTAGTGGAAGCCAGTGTCAAAACCATCAGCTCTCGTGTCCGCGCGAGCAGCTTCAGCAATCGTCGCCACCTAGTCACCCATGTTGGGTTCATTCTAGAAGTGCTTGAAGATCTACATAACAACTCCAAGTCTTATAATTTTTTTAACAAAACAAGAAATATGGAAACAGAAGGATAAGGCGAGACTAACCCCGTACACGCCTTCGGTCATAACCCATTTGACCTGCTCCTTCATCTTTTCTTGAGCAGTGGTGACCTCTTCGAGCAACACTTTCGCGTTCTCTACCTCTAGTACAGCAGCGGCCTGGGCCTCTTCCAACGAAGCCTTCTCCGTCTCCAGGACCTCTTTCTCATTTTCCCATGCCTCCTATTGGGACTCTTCTTCTTCTTCTTCTTCCTCCTTCTTCTTCCTCTTCCTCTTCCTCTTCCTCTTCCTCTTCCTCTTCCTCTTCCTCTTCCTCTTCCTCTTCCTCTTCCTTTTCTTCCTCTTCCTCTTCCTCTTCCTCTTCTTCTTCTTCTTCTTCTTCTTCTTCTTCTTCTTCGTCTTCTTCGTCTTCTTCTTCTTCGTCTTCTTCTTCTTCTTTGTCTTCGTCTTCTTCGTCTTCTTCTTCGTCTTCTTCTTCGTCTTCTTCGTCTTCTTCGTCTTCTTCTTCGTCTTCTTCGTCTTCTTCGTCTTCGTCCTCTTCGTCCTCTTCGTCCTCTTCCTCGTCTTCCTCATCTTCCTCCTCTTCCTCGTCCTCGTCGTCGTCCTCCTCCTCCTCCTCCTCCTCTTCTTTTCTCTTTTATTCTCCCTCTTCTCTTTTCTTTTCTTCTTCCTCCCTCACTCCTGCCGCCGCCCTCCTCCCTCCCTCCCGCCGCGCCGCTGGCCTCCTCCCCTCCCTCCCTCCCCGTCCCGTCGCTCCCCTCCTCTCCTTCATCCAGGTCAAAAGCTGTTGTAGGTATGTTCAAATTTGTTAAGAAAAAAATGCAATTAACATGTTTTTTTTTTCAGATTTGTTATTTGTTTTTTAATATGTTTTTTTTCTTCAGATTTGGTTGGTTATGGTGGTTTGTGGTTATGGTGGGATGTGGTGGATTGTGGTGGTTCACGGTGGTTACGATGGGTTATGGTTGGTTGTGGTTATGGTGGTTCACATTGGTTATGGTTGGTTGTGGTTATGGTGGGTTGTGGTTGGTTATGGTTGTGGTTATGGTTATGGTTATGGTAGGTTGTGGTTGGTTATGGTGGGTTGTGGTGGGTTGTGGTTGGTTATGGTTATGGTGGGTTGTGGTGTGTTGTGGTTGGTTATGGTTATGGTTAGGTTACGCAGACATTAACAAACAAACAGTCTTCTTCTTGCAGACTGCAGACCTTTGGTCTACCTCTTCTCCTACAGATGTCTGCAGATGTGGTCCGCAGACTGCAGACCTTTTGACTCAGAAAAAACAAACAGCACCTTAGTTTCTTCACCATCTCATGCATCCGGTCCTCTTTCTGCGCCAAGTAGAGGTGTAAACGAGCCGAGCCCGACTAGGCTCGCGCTCGACACGTCATGCTTTTTTAAGGCTCGAGCTCGGCATGGTTCGAGCCTACTATTCTGAGCTCGAGCTCGGCTCGAACGTATAACCTAAGAGCTCGAACTCGGCTCGAGGTAATTTAAAAATAATTTTAAATGACCTAAAAGCTCGGCTCGAGCTCGCTTCAATAGCTTAAAGGAGCAAAAGGTCGGCTTTAATTAAAATTGAACATGTTCAAAGGACAAAATTGCATATAAAAAAATAATACTCCCTCCGTCCCATTAGAAGTGTCCATATTCCTTTTTTTATTTGTCCCATTTCATGTGTCCACTTTAAAAAATTACTAGCCAACTTCCAAATTTACCCTTAAAAACACAACTAAAATAAACAAAGAATATGATGGACCCACATATGACAAGGGTATTATTGACATTTGACAAGCAAAAAAAGCAATCATTTAATGTGCCTAAAACTTTGTGTTTTTCAAACTAAGACACTTCTAATGGGACGGAGGGAGTATAACATTTGTTAGGGCTCGTTTAGGTTTGCGAGCCTAAACGAGCTTTGTATGCAAGGCTTGAGCTCGGGCTCGATAAGTAAACGAGTCATATTTCAAGCTCGAGCTCGGGCTCGTGCTCGTTAAGGCTCGACTCATTTGAGCTTTTTACCGAGTCTATCTCGAGTAGCTCTCGAGCTGCTACGTGTAATTTACACCCCTAGCGCGAAGGCAGCCTTTGCATCTTTGAACTCTGCAAGGCTGCATTGAATTTCCTTATTGCGACGCTTCAAGGAATCAAGCATTGCCACATTTAGCGCCGCATTGATGCAGAGGTCGGTGACGAGGTAAAAGCGCTCAACCACGTCATGATATTCCCTCTCCTTTGGAGGGACAACGTTTTCGACGAAGTCCTCAGCATTAAGAGGGTTCGCGTAGCAGGTGTTCTCCCGCAAACTCTAGTGATGCCTGAAGATCCTGTAGGACTCGGAGTATGCAGAAGTCCCCACTTCCGTCGTCTTCATAACTGCCCCCTCCCCCCAAGCGACAGGCCTTCACTGTACTTAGGCCTTCGACCTCCTTCACAAATTGACCAGACGACGTCGCGCCCGTTTGGCCACAATCCTTTGAACCACCCCAGCGCCTCCCGTTGCCTTTAGCCCTTCGCTAATGCGACGTCTGCCTCAACCTTCGCTGCCGCTTCCCGCTCGGCATCGGCCTTAGCCTTGGCCGCCACCTCCTACTCCGCCCTAAGGTAGTCTTCTTCTGCCTTCTTGGAGGCAGGTTCAGCTTTGGCTTTGGCAGTTGCCTCCTCCTTCTCGCAGGCCAAGCGTTGTTCCTCCTTCTTCTTCTCAGCCTCACCAAGCGCAAGCTTTTCAGCTATGCGCTGCTGAGCAATCTCCTCTTCAGTTAGCGCAAGAGAAAGAGTTGGGCCTATCCTCGGTACAGTAGTATCTACAACGAAAATACTATGCACTTACCGGGCACCTTCTTCAGAGTCTTCTGAAGTATTGGCTGGCGCGCTAGAGCCGGAGTAATGTTGAATGAGGATTTTGGCTGCGAGTTCTCCTTTGTAACTTCCTTTTGAGGGGACGGGCAAGACTATTTAGCCCCCCTGGCACCCTCCGGCATCTTTACCTTGGGTCCCTTCACGAGCCTCCTCTTCTTCAGCGCCTTCTCCTGAGGCGCCTCGGTATCTTCAGCAGTGGAGGAAGAGGACTTCCTACGCTTATCCTTCTGGCAGAAGTGTGGCCCTACACCACCTGCACCCAAAGGCGTCGTCTCAAACACTTTAACATAATCAACTTTTGATGTATAAGTATGTGAACGGGTCGCCATTTTCCAATGACCGAGAGTGCCCGGGACCCTAGAGAGCTGCATGGGATGAACCAGCTCCTCTAAAGACCCGGTAGACTCTTCGTTGGAAAGAATTACGCATGGGATCACTCCTGGCGTAGAAAAAGGACACAAGATCAGGGTTTATAGGAAGCTCACCCATAGTGCGGAAGTTCGCAGGTGCGTTCTCCAAATTGGGAAGATAGAATCTGCCCACCAACTCTTCTACCCGCGACGGCCTATCCGCCGGAGGAGCTCTCCACTTGATCCTGGCCTTGTCCCACGCCAGGAACGTGTCAAACTTCGTCACACATGGAGAAATGAGAGTTAGCAAACAACTTACAATTATTATGAAAGACGCAAACCAAGCAGTTACTTACCCTCATCGAAGATGTAGGGCTCCTCACCGGCATTAGGCGCAGCAGGCTCATCCCAAGATAAACCAGGAACGCCTTATGGCACGTATTCGCGTCGAACGGAGACGCATTGGCGGTCAAGTGTAAAAACCACTCTTGCTCCTTGTAACCCTCCATCACTGGGAAGTCGGAAAGCTTCTAGCACTCGCCGTGCACTTTCCATGGCATCTCCACAAGGATGACCCCCGGCTTGACATAGAAGAATTTCTTTTTCCAGTCATACAAGGACTTGAGAGCCACCGTCCCCGTCGGCTACACCTTCGACCATGGCGCAAAATTGAACCACGACGCCAAAGTCTCCATAATATAAAAGACATTGAGCCACTCAAAGGTCGGCTCAATGTCTAGGGCACGAAAACAGGCCTCGAAGTGTACGAGCTTGAGCAAGCCAAACCAACTTAATTGAGTCACATGAATACCATAGGCCATGAAGGTATCAACCTGGAACTTAGTGGCCGGTACACGAAACCCACACTTCGTGAAGTGGGCCTCGTAAAGAGCAATTTTTCCCGTACGATTAGTCAAAAACATACTACCGGGTGATGGCAACTCTGGCTCCCAGACGGCTTCCAACTCCATTTACCGGACAAACTCCTTCAACCTCTGTTTACTCCACCGGATGGTGGTGTTTCCGATGAGTTTTGGGGCAGACTTAGTCTTCCAGCCATGGATTCACAAGGGTTTTTGTAGGTCCGTGGAATGTATCGATACAAGTTATATCAGATCTATCAAGGTGCGGAATCCCTTGATAGATGTTTATGCAAACGATGAATCGAACAAAACAATAAGAACACGAAATACTTTAAAATCGGCTTGTCTTTGATTAACTTTCAGTGGGAATATAAGCAATTACAAGCTTGACCAAAAGAACCAACCCTAGCCTACAACCCATTCAAGGTATTTATACTTGCATGGGCCGTCTAAACATCAGGCGAAGATGCCCAACAAAATAGCATCACGAAGATGCCAAATGGCATCTTTGTTCAAGCCTATCTTTGCCCATACATCAATTTCGTTTCTACATATGTTCACTTAGGTATTAAACAAAAGACTATCTTGCATGCTTTATAAAATCAACATGCAAGTTACAATCACCTATCAACCATAATACCGATACTAATTGTAACACCAAACATGCACTAACAAACTCCCCCTTGATGAATGCTCTCTAGATCTTTAAACACCTGAAGCCTACTCATCATTCAAGTAATGCCAGCGACTGTGATGTCATGTGGGTTAAGTCTTTTTTAAACGTCTTTTTCGCAAAGGTGACAACTTCCCAAAGGAAGTGTCAGGACTCGACGAAAAAGATAATTAAGTTAGGACTTTTAGTTTAGGACACAGATTCAAGTTTTAAATTTATAATAAAACGATATTTGTTGATCATTCTAACCCACACAATAGGCAAGCGTACCTATCGTGTGTAGTATAGAGTCCGAGCAAGTACCGAGTATCGAACCCAATGACACAATTTTCACTACTCAGTTTTAGGTGGTGATGTCAAGTTGCACACTTTTGCTTAACTTGGAGTTGCAAACGCATTCTCCAGAGGTGACTGCTTTTGCATAACTAGTTGTGTTCTTGTTTAAGTTGAGGGTCTCCCAAACTGGTAAGCTTACCTCTCAACAAAGAAAAATGGATGACTCGAGAGTGTGTGAACCCAACCCTGAAGAATCCACCTCCCTGTGTTGCACTAAAGACATCTTTTTACTTAAAACTTTTATGGACAACTTGCCGGTGTCCGGAGCATGACCGAATAAGTTACCATTTGACATCATAGATGAGTCGTGACTAACCAGAACACGTGCATCGTATACTTGAATTAATTATTCTTTCAAAAAGTGATTAGTCTATTATTGATTGTGTGGCAATACAATAATGAAATAAAATAAAGACTCTTTCAACACGGGTTCACCAATTCTTAACCTGCGCCAAAGCTCGCACATAGACAATGAAGCTAAGTCGCAAGATTAAGTCTTGGCTTATCACCGTGACCGAGTATAAAGACCGTACCGACCCTAAGTGAGATCTTTGACAGTAGAGGATCAAGCCACTAAGTGTGTGTATTTCTTCCCACAAATGGGCCAATCACTACTCGCGGGTTTTGGTTAGCTTACAAGTGCATGGGTTGTTACACACCATGGGTACACTCATAAGTCCTCCCACTTCCTATCAAGACACCCACAAGACTAAATACTAAGTGATTAGTTAATTAATTCATCAAGCAAAACTTTAAGTAGAAAGAATTAGACAAGAACACAAACACCAACTCAACAAATAAAAATAAAAACTATATAATCCATACCAAAGCAGTCTTCACCCTAGCAACACTCTAATAATCTAGCCAAGAATTAGATTTTGGTTTTTCTGAAAAACAAAACAAAATAAAATTTGATAACCTGATGTGGAGTTTAATCTTGTTTTCCTGTTATACCATTAGCTTGTAATAAAATTCAAAGCGTGATTTATCAAAAGCTTTGGTAAACAAATCGGCGCTTCGATAATCAGTGTGGATTTTGACTATGTCAATCAATCCTTTAGCATAGCAATTACGAATAAAATGATAACGGACTCGGATATGCTTAGCCTTGGAATGATTGAAAGTGCCTTTAGTGAGCGCAGTGGCTGCTTCATTATCGCAATGAATGGGGGTTCTAAGAAATTGCAAACCATAGTCCCGCATCTGTTGTTGTATCCTGATGTGCTAAAAGTGGTTTAGTAAAAACTACTAAATTAACCTAAACTAAACACTCTAAGTTTTAAATTTATATCCTAAGACTCTCTAAACCTAAACCACACAACCGGCAAGTGTACCGGTCAGTGCAGTACAGCTAAAGTAAGTCCGAGTATCGAACCCACGAGACTCTACTGGAAAACGTAAACTAGACTCGACTACTTATCCTAAATACTACTTAATAATGTTTTGTTGCTTAAAGGGGGGTTTTCTAATAAACTAATGCAAATAAATAAAATAAAACTAAAATAATTAAAGACACAAACTGGGAACTGCAATTGAGATCAGATGATGGGAAGACACTACCTAGGCTAGAATCCTACACATGAATGATAATCTTCTAACGGCTATGGAACTAGTGTGGAACCGGGATCTTAAAATACTAAACATCAAGAATAAACTAGACACCCTCGACCCTTCTCAAGGGGAAACCCTAGAATATTGTTGTGTTGTTAAACCACCGGTTGAGAGGTTACCCTCACAGGCTTACCTACTCGAATCTTAAAGTACCCGCTAGACAGTCTACCTCACAGCGCGAAAGTCACAATACACCCGAAAGTGCAAGGGGTAACTACAATATTTCTGATAAGACTTGGCCTACAAGGAATGCTAGGGAAACTATGAAGATCTTCTTACAAAGCCTCTAGATCTAGCAATTTAACACTCTAGACAGACCAACAATCTCGCACCTTACAGCTATTGAGAATTGGTAGAACGCTTAGAATTACCTAACTAACAATTACAACTCCTATGGATAACCCTAGGCAATTAACCATAAACTAGCTGCTAACACACAGCCTGCAACCTAACCCGCATTCATACATGAAAGACATTCACAAAAACGCAAGTGGAGTTTATAAAAATTAATTAAACAAAACTAAATATGCATATACATCAAACCAGAAAATAAAAAGTTCTTTACTTTAAAATTCATCCACAACCAAAAGTTCCAAAACCAAAAGAAAATAAATCATTCAAGTGTAATCATCATCGCCTAGGTAGTTCTATGATCTAGCCGATAATTGTCATGATAAAATCAAAATAATAAAAGCTAAACATATTCATGGTGTTCACAACGGGTTTTAATAGATAAATAATAAATACCGACCCGTGTTCGCACCAATGCTTCAACCCTTAACCTCCTTCTCCAATATGTTGCTGTTCCTTCCGTCGAAAAAAATAATTTTCCGCTCCCGCTGTTGTTCCTTCGAAGAATAATAATATATTTATTCGCTGTCTTCGATCCTCTCTAGAAATAATTCCTGTACGCCGCCTCAATAACAATCCATCTTCTTTTTATTAATTCGAACAGCTCCAATAATATTGGAGCCTCCTTCCTAATGGGCCGTGAACCAAATTCACCATTTGTTTATTTTTTTATTTATTTTTATTATTATTATTATTTAGTATACTATTATTATTTATATATAGTATTATGACTCCGTGCTTCTGACTCGGGTGTTCTTGATTTGACCAAATTTGCTCGTTTACGCTTCAACGTCAATGAACACCTACAAAATATAAAATAAATAAATAAATACTAAAAATGACACAAAACTAATAAAAATCTATAAAGACCTATAATAAATAAAATAGACCGGTACAAGCCTAAAACTAATTAAAATACTATTTAAACGACTCGAAAACTGTACAAACTTTACATTGGAAATAGATGTATTTTACAATACATCAAATATCCCCACACTTATCTTTTTTTCGTCCCTGAAAAAGAATTATGCTATGGAATCACAATCAAATAATCTGGCCTCAAAACGTAGGTTAATTTAATTTTAAAAATCTAATCACGTGCCAACTGCGATTGCAGGTATAGTTGTCCTCTTAAACCCAACCGCCGGTTTCTAAGCCCCTTATCATGTTAGTTTAATTTTTGGTTTATTTAGTCTACCTAGGGTCTCACACTAAAGAAGTCACAGTTCCTCCTAATCCCGCCTCAAGCTTATGAAGCTAAAGGAACGACCAATTGACCATTTCCCAACCGTCTTATGTAGAAAACCAAGAGAATTTAAAATCATTTCTTTTTCGACATACTTAACTCAGAGGGTGTGACCAATCCAAGTCGCTATCCCAGTGGCCATGCACCTTAAGCTTCAGCATTTTTTTTTTCATCTCAGCATACTTAACTCAGAGGGTGTGGCCAATCCAAGTCGCTATCCCAGTGACCAGGCACCTTAAGCTTCAGCATTTTTGCTTTAATTTCTAATTTGTTTTTAAGTGATTAGAAATTCTAACGGTTTTCTACTTATAACGGTGCTTCTTATACTATTTTTGGCGGTTTCGGTCTCCCCGTTTCTCCTAGATAAGACCCCACAAGGTATCCTAATATATTTAGGTGTATTAGCTCAAAGGAAACTTTTCTAACCGACTGGGCCTACCCACACATCCCAAGTCAACACGCTTTTGATTATTTATTCTTCTAATACATATAATAGTTGAAAACCAGACACTTGAATTTATCTATCATTTCCCATATTTTATAATGCAAACTTCAAAATCAGGGACATTTTTTTCAGTTTTTTTTTTGACTCAAAACGACTCTATATACAAACTAAACGACAGTTTCCCATCCCCACACTTAAACTCTACATTGCCCTCAATGTAGGAATAGAAAACGACTCAAAACAAAAATTAAATTCCGAATACAAAAATAAAAAGACAATGACAAATTGGAAAAGACTTAGCTGGTTAATTTTTGTTGTGTAAGCTCCAAAACTCTAGTCCAATCCAGCTCGATCGTATAGCATTTCATTCGCGATCGGCTCTGACACAAGGTACACTCTCAGGCTTGCCTTCGACCTAATGAACAGCTCTGGAATCGCCCGAATGGAGATTGAGTACGGGCGGTACAATCCAAACCTGCACAAGACAAAGCAAACAAAGAAACCAAGCATAATACTGAACCATACAAGAATAAAAAGACTCAAACTACTAACTTAGACTCATAATATAACAACAAACAAGAAGACGCACCTGCTTGGCAAAATGGCGGTGAATGGTGGTAGAACCAAATGGGTAGAAAGAGAAAAAAAAAATCTGGTTCTCGCTCAACGTGAAGGACACTAGTGATCACAACACGCGTTGCAAGCGAAAAAAATATAACTTTCCGAGGTAATAGCTGGTCGCATGAGGCGAACAGGTCAGCCCAGACTCCTCACATTACGTGAAAGGTCCTTTTTCACAGAAAGTTAATTAATTAATTAATTAATTTTTTTTTAAGAAAAATTCTCTTTTATTACCCAAACCTCTACCAAAATTCCCACTCATAAATAAAAAATATATATATAAAGATAATATATGGGATCCGCTCATGGTGAAATTTCCTCTACCTAAGCAAACACGCAAACCTGCAAACAGACTCAAAGACAAAAAAACAAAGATAAAATAGAAAGAAAAAAAAAACTATGAACCACTACCGAAGGACGGACCAATCGCATCTAATACAAACTCTACACTTAGGACTCACCCTAAGACCTATCCTCAACAATCCTCAAAACCTACGGGGGATCCTTAAGATCCACATCACCCCCAAAACTAACAAACTGGGCTCTCACATACAAGCTCATCCTACAACCTCTTGGCTTCTCTAGCTCATCAAATCTTTTCTTATTCGACCTAAAACCCTGATGCATTGGGGATTTGTAGTGAAACTTACATATCAACGAACCATCCCCACACTTAGGTTTTACCACATCCTCAGACCTAGACCTATCTTCCTCCTTCTTCTCTAATGGCGGTACTCCTAAGGAATCATCAACACAAAAGACATTCTCACACCTCTCACTCAGCTTAGGTCTAGACTTTGAGACATCAAAAACGACAGTTTCATCCCCCGCCCGAAGTGTGATCTTACCGTCAAAGACATCAATCAATGCCTTCGCGGTACACAAAAAGGGGCGTCCCAAAATAAGTAGAACTCTATCGTCAGCTTCCATGTCAAGGACCACAAAATCCACGGGGAAAACAAATTTATCTACCTTAACAAGCAAGTTCTCTACGATGCCCCGTGGATATTTAACAGACTTATCTGCTAACGTCAGTGTCATGCGCGTTGGGGTAAGTTCTCCCAAGCCTAGCTTCTCATACAAAGAATAAGGCATCAAATTGATGCTAGCACCTAGGTCGGCCAACGCGTGGTGCTGAACATGGCTACCAAACAAACACGGGATTGTGAAAATGCCTGGGTCTGTCAATTTCTCCGGTAGCTTATTCAGAACCACCGCAGAACAATCAGCAGTAAGTGGAACGGTCAACAACTCTCCCAATTTATCCTTCCGTGTCAGAAGGTCTTTTAGGAACTTCGCATATTTAGGCATATGCTGGAGAGCCTCGATGAGCGGGAGATTGATCTTAAGTTGCTTAAACATGTCTAGGAAGTGGCCATATTCCTTACAATACTTTTGATTCCTAATGCGGGCAGGGTAAGGAACATGGGCAGGATCAATCTCAGGACTCGGCCTAACACTCTGTGGCCTAACTACTGGCTTCTCAACCTGAGACTCACTATTCGGTGCTGTACTTACTGGGCCTAGCCTAGATTGCACCCTACTAGGAGCCTCTAACTCTATCTCTCTAATCACCGGTTCTTCCTCCTCCTCAACCGGTGCTCTAGGACTCTCTAACGTCTTACCACTACACGTGGTGATTGCCTTAACGTGGGCATTCGGGTTTGCTTGAGCACTACCCGAAAACTGGCCTGGAGCCATAGAATCCAACCGCCTAACAATATCACCAACTGTACGCTGAAGATCTAAGAATGCAGAGTGGTGATTTTTCAACAAGATGTCATGTTCTGCTAGAGTTTTCTGTGTGTTGGCATCTTTAGCCACCAGTTGGGTTAAAAGCTCTTCTATTTTACCCAAAACATTCCCACTATCCCCACCTGAATTTCTATAAGAGTTATTCTCCCCCCGGTACTGACCTCCTACAAAATCTACCTGCCCTTCCTGGTGAATCAAGGGGCATTCAGAAGTAACATGCCCACCCTTGCACATCTCACACTTTTCAGATTTCATTTTCAACTCCTTCACTTCCCTAGTCAGTGCGTCTAAAGCAGCAGCCACACTAGCATCCAATGTAACTTGGTGACCACCTCGTGCGGGTGATGTAGTACTAGGTGCAAGAGTAGAATTCCTGAGTAAGTCTCGCTGCTCATGGTCTGCCTGGGCAAAACTTTCAAATAGGTCATTGCATTCGGCCGTTGTTTTCTTACTCATCAGGTGGCCGCCTGCATTAGTATCAAAACGGTACTTTGCCTCATAAGTTAAGCCATTGTAGAATTTCTCTACAAGGGCCCAATCAGTCAGACCATGCTGGGAGCACTTGCTAAGCAGGTTTTGGAACCGCTCCCATGCAAGATAATATGGCTCATCAGGTTCCATTCGGAATGAATGGATCTGATCGCGAAGTTGGGAAGCCTTGCTAGGTGGAAAGTATTTATTCAGAAAGGCTTGTTTAGGGGCATCCCAAGTAGTGAAAGTGTTAGTAGGGTGAGAGTCAAGCCAAGTGTCAGCTCGACTAGCAAGGGAAAAAGGGAACAAACGGAGAAACTTGGCATCTTCTGTGGCACCCTGTAGCCTAAAAGTGGCTAGGATGCGAGTCAGGCGGGCAATGTGCGCCGGGGCATCCTCATCATCACGACCGTGGAATTGACAATTGCTAGCAATGGCCGTCATGATGTAAGAGGGTATCTGCCAGGACGCCTCATTGTTGATGGTAGGGGCGGTAATAGGGGAGTTAACTCCCGTAAAACCTTGGGTGGATTGTTGGTGGACAGTGCGACGTTCGGCCATTTAAGGATGGGTAGGTGATGGACTAGGTGATCAAAATGGGATGGTAAACTCAGAATTAGATAAACTCGGGGAAGAAGCACTAACCTCAAGCTTAGACTCAAAATAAAATAAAAGAGATATAAAATAAAAATAACAAATAACACAGATATTTCAGATAAGTTCAATCGAAGCTAATTAACGCAATCGCCAAGAGTCCCCGGCAACGGCGCCAAAAACTTGATGTGCTAAAAGTGGTTTAGTAAAAACTACTAAATTAACCTAAACTAAACACTCTAAGTTTTAAATTTATATCCTAAGACTCTCTAAACCTAAACCACACAACCGGCAAGTGTACCGGTCAGTGCAGTACAGCTAAAGTAAGTCCGAGTATCGAACCCACGAGACTCTACTGGAAAACGTAAACTAGACTCGACTACTTATCCTAAATACTACTTAATAATGTTTTGTTGCTTAAAGGGGGGTTTTCTAATAAACTAATGCAAATAAATAAAATAAAACTAAAATAATTAAAGACACAAACTGGGAACTGCAACTGAGATCAGATGATGGGAAGACACTACCTAGGCTAGAATCCTACACATGAATGATAATCTTCTAACGGCTATGGAACTAGTGTGGAACCGGGATCTTAAAATACTAAACATCAAGAATAAACTAGACACCCTCGACCCTTCTCAAGGGGAAACCCTAGAATATTGTTGTGCTGTTAAACCACCGGTTGAGAGGTTACCCTCACAGGCTTACCTACTCGAATCTTAAAGTACCCGCTAGACAGTCTACCTCACAGCGCGAAAGTCACAATACACCCGAAAGTGCAAGGGGTAACTACAATATTTCTGATAAGACTTGGCCTACAAGGAATGCTAGGGAAACTAGGAAGATCTTCTTACAAAGCCTCTAGATCTAGCAATTTAACACTCTAGACAGACCAACAATCTCACACCTTACAGCTATTGAGAATTGGTAGAACACTTAGAATTACCTAACTAACAATTACAACTCCTATGGATAACCCTAGGCAATTAACCATAAACTAGCTGCTAACACACAGTCTGCAACCTAACCCGCATTCATACATGAAAGACATTCACAAAAACGCAAGTGGAGTTTATAAAAATTAATTAAACAAAACTAAATATGCATATACATCAAACCAGAAAATAAAAAGTTCTTTACTTTAAAATTCATCCACAACCAAAAGTTCCAAAACCAAAAGAAAATAAATCATTCAAGTGTAATCATCATCGCCTAGGTAGTTCTATGATCTAGCCAATAAGTGTCATGATAAAATCAAAATAATAAAAGCTAAACATATTCATGGTGTTCACAACGGGTTTTAATAGATAAATAATAAATACCGACCCGTGTTCGCACCAATGCTTCAACCCTTAACCTCCTTCTCCAATATGTTGCTGTTCCTTCCGTCGAAAAAAATAATCTTCCGCTCCCGCTGTTGTTCCTTCGAAGAATAATAATATATTTATTCGCTGTCTTCGATCCTCTCTAGAAATAATTCCTGTACGCCGCCTCAATAACAATCCATCTTCTTTTTATTAATTCGAACAGCTCCAATAATATTGGAGCCTCCTTCCTAATGGGCCGTGAACCAAATTCACCATTTGTTTATTTTTTTTATTTATTTTTATTATTATTATTATTTAGTATACTATTATTATTTATATATAGTATTATGACTCCGTGCTTCTGACTCGGGTGTTCTTGACTTGACCAAATTTGCTCGTTTACGCTTCAACGTCAATGAACACCTACAAAATATAAAATAAATAAATAAATACTAAAAATGACACAAAACTAATAAAAATCTATAAAGACCTATAATAAATAAAATAGACCGGTACAAGCCTAAAACTAATTAAAATACTATTTAAACGACTCGAAAACTGTACAAACTTTACATTGGAAATAGATGTATTTTACAATACATCATATCCAAAGCACTTGTGAACAACAACTCGAGGCTGCCATGTATTCTGCTTCACATGTAGACAGAGCAACCGACATCTGCTTCTTACACTGCCAGGTCACGAGCCTGCTCCCCAGAAATTGACATCCAACCATTGTGGATTTAGCGTCAATATCGCAACCTGCATAATCAGAATCACTAAAGGCAACATTTTATCTAGCCGGGATGCAGTTAGATACATAAGAGATCCGACGAGGGCACGATAAGTATAGGGATCGGTAAGCTCCCCCTTAGCGTCAACTCCAATCCCGTGATTGGGTTGTATGGGAGTATCCATAGGCTTCGAATCATCCATCTGGAATTGGCTCAAGACTTCATAAACGTATTTCGTCTGGTGAATAAAAACAATTTCATTTCTCCCATAGCACTCATCTCGAACTTCTCCTACATAACTTTCTCAAATTTCCTGTACAAACATTCATTAGTAGAACCAAATATAACGTCATCAACATAAATTTGCACAAGAAGCAAGTCACCCTTTGTTCTTTTTTTGAACATGGTACAGTCTACCAAACCTCTCTTGAATCCTTTAGAAAGAAGATAAGTGCTCAGTTCCTCGTACCACTGCCTTGGGGCTTCGTGTAAGCCGTATAACGCTTTATTCAGCTTATAGACCTTATCCCAGTGGATAGGATCCTCAAAACCCGGTGGTTGGCCGACATACACCTCCTTTTTCCCCCACACCATATAGAAAAACACCTTTAACATCCATCTGATACACCTTGAATTTCATGTAAGATGCATACGCAAGAAACATTCGGATTGCTTCAATGCGCGCAACTGGTGCATAGACTTCGTTATAGTCAATTCCTTCTTGTTGACTAAATCCTTGAACCACCAATAGATCTATGTTCCTAAAGATAACCCCTCTATCATCTTTCTTGCATTTAAATACCCATCTAGTACCAATCTTCTTCCTATCAGGTGGTAAATCAGTCAACGTCCATACTCTGAGTTTCTGAAATTGTTGAAGTTCTTGCTGCATAGCTTCCACCCAAGATTCGTCTAATAAAGCATCCTTGTACGTCCGCGGCTCCACCTGCGAAACATAACAAGCAAAAGACCAGTCATTTTGATCACCTGACTTTTGAATCTGTGTATAAAAGGGAAGGGCTCCAATATTTTCTGTTGATGATGCACACCTTACTTGTCCTCGCGTCATCACACTGCTACCAGGATCTCCAATGATTTGTCCTTACAGATGAATCTGATGAATCCAAGATTCCGGATTTTCAGGTATAGGAGTCACCGCTGGAACATTCAGATTTACTGTTGTATCCAGATCATTACCCGTATTCGATGATGATGCAACATCTGGATTTGGGTTCACTGGAGGTGATATTGTAGCATGATCTAAGATATCTTCACTAAAAACTTCATCATCATCTTCCGACTCAGATGAATCAAGTATTGTAGAAGCTTCTTGATAAAACTCTTCTTCGATCACAGGAGCATTGGCATCATTAGAAGTTGCCGGAGGAGTTACGGTGATCGGGCGCACTAATGGTGAAGTCACTGCGTTCTCACACTCATAGTATAATCGTAGTACAGTCTCTTCAACCAAACTATCTAGATTGAATGACTCAAAGAAATCTTTATAGTAAAACATCCAATCGGCCCACTTCCTTGAACATTATGAGTGTAGCGTTGAACATCTACATTCGCCCACTCTTCAACTTGATGAGTTCTTTTGTTAAACACGCATTTAAGTGGTGTCGCGTATCCAACAAAATAGCCCTCTTCTGCTTTAGCTCCAAACTTTTCAGTAGGATTCAACAATGTGCATGGTGCCCTGAAAGGTTCTAGATACTCTTAGTTCGGCTTACGTCTGTTAAGAAGTTCATAAGAAGTCTTTCCAAACTTCTTCACCGTTAACAAACGATTCAGAGTGTAACAAGCTGCATGAATAGCCTCGTTCCAGAACATCACTGGAAGATTAGAATCTACAAGCTTTGTCCTAGCCGTTTCAATTAGAGTCATGTTTTTGCGTTCGGCAACGCCGTTCTGTTGAGGAGTATATGGTGCACTATATTCATGATGAATTCCTTTTTCTTCACATAATGCATCCATCTGAGAATTCTTGAACTCTGTCCCGTTGTCACTTCTTATGCGTTTTATCATCAAGCCATAGATGTTTTCCAACCGGGTAAACAACACTTTCAGATTGTTAAACGTTTCGCTTTTGTGTTGCATGCACATCACCGACGAGAATCTTGAATAGTCGTCAGTAACAACAAGAAAGTAAAGCTCTCCATAATTACTCTTACTCTTGACAGGGCCAAAAAGATCCATATGCAAACGCTCAAGTGGAATAGTGACAGAGTTCACTTTCTTTGGTTTGTGGGACTGTTTATGCTATTTTCCCTTTTTACAACTCACACACTTATCATTCAGATGAAAGTGTTTCACATTAACTCCTTCTACCAGCCCATTTTTCACAAAATAATTCATTTTTCTAAGGTGAATATGCCCCATCCGTCGATGCCACATAATAGATTCTTTCTTGGTAGCCTTCGACACAAAACATGTAACTTGACCTTGAGTCGTGGTTGCTTTGCTCATGTCAAGAATGTAGAAGTTGTTCACACTTGGAGCTTTAAGCATGATCCACTCCTTAGGTATTTCAAATTCGGGTTTCAGAATATAGCAAGACTTCTCACCAAAATGTACAGAAAACTTCTTATCACAAATCTGAGATACACTGAGCAAATTATAATCAATCTGCTTCACATACGAAATCTTCCCAAACTCACTATCCCATTGCTAACACTCCCTTCCATTGAGATATAACCTCCTTTGTTCCCTGCAAATGCGACATACCCTCCATTGATGTTCTTGATGTCAAAAAGGAGCGACATATCTCCTGTCATGTGCCCGGAAGCTCCACTGACAGCAATCCATAGACTGCTCACAGGGCCAGGTGGAACTCCCTGCACCAATCAAAAACATGATTAGTTTTAACGGGGACCCAAGCTGTTGGATCAGTGGAATGTATCAAAGTAAATTGCATAGCGGAATAGTAAGTGTTCAAAGTAAATTGCGCAGCGGAATAGTACGTGTTCAAAGTTAAAGTATTACTTTTAACAGGATTTATTACTCCCCCTTAATAGTAGCAGTTAATGAGAATCAAAGCAATTCAAAGTATAAAACAGTAAATGCAAATATTGAATGATTCTCAGATGTGAAAATGGATTGTATATAATAAAAGCCTTTGAAGGATTCAGAAGTACTAAGTAATCTAAGGATTATAATACACTAAGATAATACTACAATAGGCTGTAGCATTGGTACTTGTTCAAAGACTTTAACAAATTGTATAAACTACTGAAGTGCTTGGGTCAGTTAGAAGCTTCCATCAAAAACTGTTGATGAGTGACAAAACTACTGATGAGTAGTTTTGTCTTCAGTAGTTCTTCAGTGAACTTGTCTGGTTAGACTTCAGAACTTCTGATCATTTACTCTTCAGCACTTTAACTTCTTCTTCTTCTGTACTTTACTTCTGGTCTTCAGCAGTTCTTAATACTTAGAATATTTAGCAGAAATAAGATTTAGACTAAGGTAACAAAAGTGGTTTTCTCAATCCTTTTTGTCCTTACAATCTCCCCCAGGATTGATGAAGCCGAAACCTTATCCAATCTTTATTTACCTTCATTTTTCCTAGCTTCTAGTATTCTCCACATTTCTGCAGTCATAGAGACACTAAGCTGATGTGCTTGTTGTTCTATCAGAGATCCTTGTTCAGGTTCAAGATGATGTATGGTGAGAAGGTCTTTTGTTGAAAGTATGCTTAATTCTCTTGAGTTCCTGTAGACCTTACTTGAACGATCTCTTCTTGTCACTTTCACTGAGTTTGTATCAGTGAATGACCACTTAGTAATATTCACTTTAGACCTGTCAAAGTCTGAAGTGTAGGGACCAAGCTTGTCTCCTGGGTTGATCCTGATTGAGGTATTTTTTCTACTTCAGTGACCTTCAGTTGGGAATCCCTACTCTCTTCTGTATTCACAACATCATGTATGGCAAACTTTGGGAGATGATGTTCAGTGACTGCTTTGGTGTGTGATTTTTCCTTGATGGTTTGTTGTAGTTGGTAAGCAAATGTTGCAGGGTCCTAAATTGGGTTAGCAAAGGTTTCTCTTCAACTTCAAAATCTCCTTGTACAACTGTATTGCCTTCTAGCAACACCATTTTGAAGTCTGTCTTTATAGTTTCCTCTGGCTTCTTCTTGGTGGTTGGCCTTGATGGTGATTGTAGTGCGCCAGAAGTTCTTTTAACTACTAAAGTTTGTGATACTTTAGAAGTTTTGATTTTCTCAGTATTAGCAGCCTTATCAGCCTTGAATCTTTTGTATGTGTCATATAAGGTGTCTTCTCTCCATTTTGACACTGAGGCTTTTGAACCAAATCCATTGGTTATCAGCTCTTCAATTATTTCAGCTCTCTTTGCCTTTCTTTCTTTGTCAGTAGCTAGCTTGTCAGCCACAAGCTGAGCTCTTCTCATTAGTTCTTCGGTAGAGAGCCATTTGAGTGAAGCTTTCTTACTCTTGCTGTTCTTTGTGATCATCCACATTAGTTGTTGTCTTTTGTCTTCCTCGGCAACTGCTTCAACAGCTCTTTCTTCAGCTTCTAACTCATCTAGTTTTGCTTAATACTTCACAAGCTTTTCATCAAAGCTGAGGTCATCCCTTGCTTCTAGGTTTTTCCAAACTTCATCTTCCTTTGCCTTCTTTTGTGTTGCTTTTAAACTCTTCTCCAAGAATTCTTCAGACATAGATATGGGAGCAGGGTTTAAAACAGTTGTTGGAGCAGGTGCAGGCATTGGAATTGGAGTTAGAGTGGGTTCAGTTGCCTTAGAAGACTTTCCTTCTTCAGTCGTGGAAGTGTTAACTGCTGAAAGGTTGAATGTTGTATCAATTACTAAAGGATTGTCTTCAGTACATTCAAAGTCTTTAGCAGTAGTTTCTTCAATATGGCCTTGAGATTTATCAGTAGTTTCTTATTGTATCTCTTTTCCCTTCCTTCTTGTTTCAAGTCTGGTTGCAAGAGACACATCTTCTGGTTCCTTAATCTTCTCCCCCTTTTTGGCATCATCCACTTTTGGAAGCCTTAAAGGTTGAGGAGTTGTCACAGATAATGTAGCAAGTTGTCTTTCGTTGTTGTCTATATTCTTTGACAGCTCACTAAGTTGTTTCTTGATCATCTAAAATTGAGTGTTGGTCTTCAACTCCGAAGAAGTTGTGAAAGATTTGAGATGTTCATCATCTGGTACAGGGGACCAGCTGTGTTGCATAGGTGGTTCAGGTCTATGCTTGATATCCAAGTGAATTGGGTAGGCTTTTGTAGTGAAGGGGTTGTTTTTGGGTGATTCAGTATGAGCTGAAGATGCCACTTTGGGGGAATGAGGGTTCAAGTGGTCTTTAACCTGATCCTTTGTGACCAGCTCTTTGAGCTTAGAAACATCAGATGCAGGACCTTCTTAATCAGCCGTCAATTCATGTTGTGGAGAGTTTGAATCATCATCCAAATTAATGGAATCATCTGAATCCCTAGTAATATCCTCAAGTCCTCAATGAGAACAGTATCAGTTAAATCATGAGCTAGGCCCAACCTAGTTTTCTTATGAACCTCTTTGTCTTAGTACTGAGGTTTTCCTACTTAAGGCATAAAGCCTTCATCAATAGTTTCCACACTTGAGGTCTTAGCTATGTTACTTCTATCCTCAGGTCCACCATTGGGTGGTAAATGAGTAGTAGCAGCCTCAAATGTACCTAAGGTATCTAAGTTTGGGCTTAGACACCTTGGTTCATCCTCATCTCTTGGGATAGGGCTAGTAATGTCCACATCCATGTCAGTTTCTGATGGTATCTCCCCTGTTTGATGTGTTTGTTGGGGAGTGACATGTTTGGATGGGACCGTTTCTTTTGTTAGTACATGATGTCCCTAGGCTAGTATATAAGTTGTTTGGACGCGTTTCGGGGTGTTTGGAGATGGTTATAAGCGTTTTGGGTGTGATTGGAACCTATAGGAGATTAGCATTTCTGTACGGGCAATTACAATGTAATTGCTAGTACTGTTCACATGAATAGGGGCTAATTGCTAGTACTGTTCACATGAATAGGAGCTAATTGCTAGTTGTTATAGGTGATTAGGGCCTAATCGCCTATAATTGCATGTGGCATGGCTTCGTAATCGCCTATACTAGTATGTACGTGTACAGGAGGTATAAATAGGCCCAATCATAACCTTAATCATTAGTTTTTGCCACACACACTCTCCAAACACCCTCCCCTGGTCTGAGAAGTCTGGTTTGATAATTGTAAACACTCGAGCTCTGTTTTATTAATAAATCTTTAATCTTTTGACCCGTTTGTGTGTGTTAATTACTCGCATATCATTGTTTCTTAGTTGGTTTTGTTATTAGAACATATTCAGAGGTTTCCGCACTCTGAATATAACCCTCGTGATTGTTGGTTGACCCGTTCGTCGATCCTTCATCTTTTAGCCTAGAGAGAAGTTTGGCTCTTTCAATGGTAGTGTGAGATGTTTCTGGTTCAGTAGTTTTTGGTATTGGTTCATCAGTTTCAAAAGAAGGATCAGTAGTTATGGCTTTTATAAGTTTCTTTGTATGAAATAAAACAATTATGGATGCTCTTTTGGGGGTTTGAGATGGATGAGACTGAGAGGATGTTTCAGTCACATCCTTGACAAGTGCAGATTGCACATCAACAGTTTCAGGTGTCTCAACTTCCTGAACTGCTTTTCTTTTTGGGTTGGTGGTTTTTGGTTTTTGTTTTTTGGGTTTCTTGGCTGTCTTAGGTTTGGATTTGGAAGACGTTGGTTCCTTGGGGACTGTTTCTTGTTCCCCTAGGTCATCTTCTAGCAAAAGTGCCGGTTTATTATGCCTAGAAAACACTTGTGAAGTAAGTGGATTTAAAGTTGTTGACTTCCTAACAAGTACTCCCTCTCCAAGTTCCTTTATTATGAATTGCATAATAAATCTTGGGTAAAACAAAAACTTCTTTTTAGTATTTTGGTGATGCAACACCAACTCATTAAAGAAAAGTGATGATGCCTTAAAAGTTGTTTCATTCACAATGGAATGAAATATTGGTTGAAAAGTAGAAGGCATCTGATCATATGATACAGTTTTAGGACTTAAACACATGATAATATAGTGAAATGACAGTTTATATTTTGGATCAAAATACTTTTTGTAAACTGTTGCATGTGATAAAGTACCTTGGTTACCACACTCAGTCATGGTTAAGTGGATAGCAGCAGTGGGAACATGCTAAGGAGCTTCAGCATCATTCAAGCCAAGCCTTATTCCCAAAGATTCTTGTGTGATTGCCATATGTTTCCCTTGGATGGTTGATTTAAGGGAAAACACTTTGTTGTTCACAATCATCGCCTCAGCATTAGCCCAAAACTCATTAAGTGTCTTTTCATGAATAGGAGGATCATTGGTGAAGGTTGTGTTGTACTGGGATTTGACGACTAAATCAATGATTTCGTCGTATTGGGACCAGGCTGAATCTTTCTTGAAGTAGCCTCATTGATTGTGTCCCTGTTTAGAATGAGAGCCATGGTTTTGTTTGATCGAACAGTAATTTTAGGTCAGAGAGAGGGGGTTTTGACTTTGCTTTGAGAGAGAAAGAGGGAATTTTGCTTTTTGAATGGATAAGTGTTGAAAAAAGGTATTTATAAAAAGTTTTTAACCGCCTAGGTCAAACTTCTGAAGAGTGAAAAGTCTTATTTACCCTTTTTAACCAAACTACTGATGAAATAGATTTCTTCATTAGAAGTTTTAATATTCTCTTCAATAGTTTCAAACAACTGATGAGAATGACTTTAAAAACACTTTTGTAACTTCTGATAATTATCAGTAGTTGTTCTTTTTCTGAAAATTTCCCTTTTTTAATGTTATTAAAGACATCAGTAGTTTCTCTCTCTTTAGTTGTTTATCAGAGGTTTTGGGACAGATTAGTAAATATGTAAGTGAAAGTAAAATATATGCAGAAAAATGAAAACACTTACAAACTTTACTCAAAATTTAGCATCCAAAGCATGGATACTAAACTCTCAAATGTTGATGTATCAAGAGGTTTGGTGAACATATCAGCTATTTGGTTAGCTGTTGTGATATGTTTCACCTCAATCTTGCCTTTTTAATAGCAATCTCTTATGAAATGATACCAGATTTCAATATGTTTAGTTTTTGAGAACTAAACAGGATTTTGAATGATGCTAATGGCAGATTTACTGTCTACTAAGAGTGGAGTCTTGGTCTCTTTGATTCCATATTCAAGGAGTTGATATTGGAGCCATTGGATCTGTGATGTGCAGCTTGCAGCAGCAATGTTTTCAGCTTCAGCTGTTAAAGTTGCCACAAATGTTTGTTCCTGAAAACCCATCTTGTGCCAATTGGTAGCTTGTTTGGAGGTAAGGGACAGATTTCCCAAACCTGTTGCTTCTTGAATTGGAGCAACTCATCTTGCATAGCTTGAACCGAATTGTTATCTTAGAGGGCTTCTTGGTATTTCTTTGGTTCCAACTGAGAAATGAATGCTGAGAATAAGCAGAAGTTGGAAAGTTGGTTTCTAGTAAGTACCCCTGATGCAATATCACCCATGATTTGATCCAATGGATGATCCTTGTGTTCAATCAGTTGTTGTATCTTGTACTTGAAGATGGATCTTGAACTTCTTCAAATAACCACTGAGGTTGATAATATCTGGTTCAGCTGTATGTAATTGTTCAGGAGTTTGTGTAGCTGAATCAGTAGTTTGAAGCTGTTCATCAGTAGTTGTTGAAGTAGAAGCTTGTGAAACTTCTGAAGGTTTAGAAGTTGATTTAATGATTGTGTTTGGAGTCCATGATGTGGGACCATCATCATCAAACTCTTGATCACCATAATAAGTGGGTTTGGATGGAGTAACAGTCTTTTCAGGTCCGAAATTAAAACTGTCAAGGTCAAAAAGTTCAGCAGGATGTGCTGGAATAAGAGTGTGTTTTGACTCATTGAACTTGACATTTAGTGTTTCTTCTACTATCTTGATTCTTGAATTGAATACTTTGTAAGTTTTCCTCATTGGAGAATAACCAAGAAAATAACCTGAATCAACTTTTGCAGCAAATTTAGAAATAAAGTCTTTGATGTTGAGGATAAAACATTGACATCCAAAAGCGCTGAAAAAGGAGATAAGGGGCTTAATGCCATAAAGAACTACATAGGCAGTCTTGGAATGTCTCTTGTTGATAAGAACTCTATTTTGAACATAACAAGCTGTGTTGACTGCTTCAGCCCAAAAATACAAAGGTAGGCCTGAATCAGCTAACATGGTTCTTGCTGCTTCTTCTGTTCTTCCTTTCTATTACACCATTTTGTTCAGGAGTTCTGGGAATGCTGAACTGTCTAACAATCCCTTTAGACAGACAAAATTCATCTAGAGTTTTGTTCATGAACTCTGTCCCATTGTCACTCCTGATGACTTTGATAGAGAGAGAATATTGCTTCTCTACTTGTAGAATGAAGAACTTGATAATTTCAGCTGCCTCATCCTTGGAATATAAGAAGAAGACCCATGTAAATCTTGAGTAGTCATCAAAGATGACCAAACAGTACTTCTTCTTACCAAGGCTCATAATCTTGACTGGTCCAGATAAGTCCATATGGAATAGTGGAAGACATGCAGTAGTTTTTTATTCTTCAATAGACTTATAGGTGGACTTATGCTGTTTACCTTTAAGACAGGAAACACAGTGTTTTTTACACATGTATTCCTTCAAAGGTAGACCTCTGACCAAGCCCATTTTTGTGACTTTATTTTTGGTTTGAAAGTTCATATGGCCAATGTCACACTCTCAAATTTCCACTGCGGGGTTTATACCGCGAGGCGCATGACATACCAGGATCCCATAGCCATAAGTCACATGAATGACTCTAAATGCCCAAACCATTTAGTTCGTTATTGTAAAACAAGTTTCGTTAAACTGCGGAAGCGTAAACCAACTTTAAACCTATTTAAAAACCATGCGCAAAACAACGCACCCAAATTAAAACCATATGAAAGAAAATGTAAAAGCATGATATGTAATTTAAGTATATGCCCAAGACCCCAAATGCAGCGAAACGTGCAGTGCTTCCTAATCGTGACACCGGAAGCTAACTACCTGCAAAAGCATGTATATAGTGGGTCAACAAACAATGTTGGTGAGTTCACAAAGTAAAGTAAACGAGTAAGTAAACGCATAGGTTTTCCCAAACCACGTAACAAGTAAATGCGTCGGCCTCCCAGACCACGTAACAAAAAATATGTGCATAGGCCTCCCAGACCATGTAACAACAAGTAACAGCTAATTCACATGGAAGGGGTAGCTAACCCACTTATGACAACTAACACCGGTGATACCGAACTACTAAACAACAAGATCCCACAATAGTGAGCAAAGTGCCTTGCATCATTGCCTATCAACAATGATAATAAAAGTTAAGTTATAGTTCACACCCATGCTCCCAGATGTGAGGTTTGTGAAACCTAATAGCGCTATCAACTATTAACCCGCTTGCCCACCGGCAATTCGTTCGGTATCTAGAAGGACTTCAATGATAGGGTTGGTTTAGTTCATCAAGGACATAAAGCATGAATTAGTAAAAGTAGATTCACCTTGTGAACCTAGCACCCCAAAACCCGGGATGTGTAAAAGTAGTCCGAAACCGGACTATGAAAAAGTTAAGTAAGTTGTCTCCTCGAGACGCATGCTAAGTAGTGAAACTCACCTTAGGTTGCAAAAGCTAATATAAATTGCAAAGACTGAAACGTGGTAGACTACTCGCCTATCGATAACCTATCGAACACAAATTTACGAGTGTCTGAGTGCGGTTACACATATTGATTATCCCAAACCATTGTACTCTACAACGACCTAGGTGCCACCTTATGCAAATAGACTCGACACAAGTAAACCATGTATGACCCGTGCAAATCGTTGGTGATTATTTCATAAAGGAGCATGTCAAAACTTCTAACACGATAAGTCCTCATTACACACTTTCGCATAATCAACCTATCGTGTCATCTATAAAATACACATAGCATGTATGCATGTTGCCATATGGGGTTTCACAAACAATAACTCATTAATACCTACAAAATATCAATAAATCATTGTTTCTCATATTTGCGATTTCTGGACAGATTTTAACTTATGAAAACGAATTTTTATAAAATATCAAACAAACTCTTCAAGTCCTAAATATTTTACTGGAAGTTCATATGGGTTTTCCATACAAGTTACGCATCTACTGTCCAACAATCACGACCAACGGACTTGTAAAACTCAAGTTACAGCCCTTTAAAGTCGGCTGATTTTTCACATCCGAAAATCAGCCTATACCTCTAAACTCATAATATCATGGAAAATTATCAAAACAAGTAAAAAACGCATGCTCTTGGACTTTTAGAAAACCTAACATCGTAAATAAGGTTCTAGAATCAAGTAACAATCAAAACAATCAAGTTACACCCCATATAACAGCCCTACAAACTATCAAAACGAATCTGCCAGAAACTGAAACTTACACAACAAGTTATTCATGAACCCTAATCATGCATAATAATCTATAACACATGCATAATCCATATTATCATATTCAAACCCATGTATTAACATACAAAAACCCTAATTATGATTACTAACAACAATTCTTATCATCAATCACAATAAACATTCAAGAACTCACAGTAACACCATACATGCGATTCTATTGTTCATGTAGTTTCTAGGATTTTCAAAACATTACTAATCATCATAAAACACTTAAAGATCATACCTTCCAATGCAAGAGTCCTCAAAGCCTAAAGATTACACCCAAACTAACTTGAATTAGTGAAAGATATTGATGTTTGATTAAAAATTGAGAGAGAGGGGGTGCGGAGACGCTCACGGTGCAAGTGGGGTTTAGGGTTAGGGTTGTATTTTTTTTTTTTTAATCCATAATTATAAGTGGATTTGGCTTGTTGCCCAAGTAATTGGGTATTAGGGCTTTTTAGCTCTTGTTGCCCAAGTAATGAGGTATTAGGGCTTTTTAGCTTTCTAACTGGACCCGTTAGTCATGTTTTAACCCAATACTGGTCCCGATAATATTAACCATCCCAACCTACATAAAAACTATTGTTTTTATCATTTCATGACATATTAATCATAGAGTGCACATAATTTGCATGGTTTACGTACTGACTATCAGTTAAGCAGTAATTTGCATAAACATGTAATGCACATAAACATGTTACTTCACGTTCGTCATATTTCAATTGTACACATTATCATGTATGCTAGACAAATCACCAACGTTCGGGATATAGGACTAGTGTGTGTGTCAGAACAAGGATTTTCTTAATTATAATGTACGTTAATATCACATATGTTATTGTTCCTTAACACATTGAAGGACCTCCTTAACTAACCCTAGTTAACTATTTAACCACGTATGAACATGCAAGTTAACTAGAGTTCAGTAAAAGTATTAACCTGAAAATGCGGGGTGTCACAGCCAAGTCTCTTGTGCCAAATATCTGTTTCTGAAGTTCATGCCTTTGAGAAGAAGCAGACAGTGTTATTCAATACTTTGTCTTTTTCAATGTCCACTGCATAGACATTGCCACATCTTTTGGCTATTAGCAAAATATGATCTTCAATGATCTTCTCTAACAACTTCTGGCCTTCTGGTGATATGATCTTGCATGCTGTCTTAGTGAAAAAGGAAGAATACCCTTTGTCACACATTTGTGAGACACTTAGCAAGTTGTACTGAAGGTTTTCAACCAGATTAACCTTGTCAAACTGCATTTTTCCTGATGATACATTGCCATATCCTAGCACATATCCCTTGGCATTGTTCCCAAAGGACACAGATCCTTCTCTTTGATTGAAAAGTTGTTTATCAGGTATCTACATCCTGTCATGTGCATTGAGCCTCCACTATCAACATACCAAATGCTATTCAAACCTCAGGAGGCCCTCTAAACAAAATAGCAAATTAGTTAGATTTGGGAACCCAAGCCAATTTAGCTTTGGGTTTGCTCTCGAGAACAGATATAGTTTGTTGTGGACCATTTTTAGAAATCCATGTCTTTTTGGCAATGGATTTTTCATTAAGGGAAATAGTGGTGTATTTTTTAGAACTACTAATGGTTTAGGTCTAACTTCTGAAGAGCAATTTTGAGAAATAGGCTTGTGTTGAGATTTAGTCTTTTTCTGAGAAAAGGTTTTGCTTGGTTGTTGTTTGTTGGGAAAGAAAATATTTTCAAAATCTTGTTTGATTTGTTTTCCTACAACCAGTTGTTGATGTAGATGAAACTACTGATGACTTATTTTCAGTTGTTTTAACTTCTGCATGACTTTCATTTTTGAGAAAGTTCTGATGAAAAGATGTGCACTCTTTCTTGTCAGAAGTTTGATCTAATTTACTCCCATCATGAGCAGTTTTGGGAGTAAAATCAGTTGGAGATTCAGTATGGGTATACCCTATGCCAAACTTAACATTTGATGCAGTTTGTTTGTTAAGCAGCATTTGGTACCCTCTACAAGACTTAACCCATTTTTCACAGTCAACCTTGGTGTCAGCAAGCTGTTTTCTGACATTTCCTAGGTTGTCTATCATGCTTTTGATTTGTGCTTGGGTTTCAATGGTATTATTGGTTAATTTAAAAATATCTTTATTTTTAGAAACAAGTTTTCTTTCTAAATCAACTTGATTTGTGTGTATTTTCTTTCCAAATCATTAGCCTTTCCTTGTAGATGCATATTTGTTTCTCTGATTAAAGCAAAAGATTTTTTGCAAGAATTTGAATAAAGCTTTAAAAGAGATTGTTGTGATACCTGAGATAGGGTAGAATTAGAGGAGCATCCCTCAAAAGCCATTAAGGCAAAATTATATCTGCCATTGTCAGGTTCTCCCCAGTTGATAGCAGGTCTCGGTGTTGTAGGAAACCCCCAAATGTTATCCATGACATTCAGAAAAACAACACTTAGAAAAATTTGAAATCTGGTTTCTGGTTCGACCTATACAACTCACACGGGGTTTCGAATGAAAGAAAAATGACGGGTTCGACCCCTTAGATGAACTCAGATGAAAAACTAATACACTCAAACCTGATTCGACCCTGGAATGATACTGATTCGACCCCACATAAGGCCGAATGAAACAGTTTTGGTCGAATGAAACAACACAACACTTTGAATGAAGAAGAAACACAGGTTCGACCCTAAAACTCACTTGGTTCGACCTAAAAACACTTGGTTCGACCTAAAAACCACACTCATTTGACCAAAACACCACTAGTTGACTTGACCCATTTCAAAATCAATTTTTCTTCAATAATCACTCAATTTGATCTGAATTTTTCAAAAGTTGATGGATTTCAATGATCTTTAGCAGGTTTTGCTTCAGATTTCTAGGAGATTAACTTTTGTGAAAGAAATTTCGATTTTATCCGTAAAAACAAGTTGAAATCAATCAATCTCCATGTTCATGCAAAACAGAAGCAAAATAGATAAAATTTTGATGATTTTGAGTAAAAATCTAATGAAAAAGCTACCAAATTGCAGTTGTGTGATTGAGCAAAGCTCTGATACCACTTTGTAAAGGATCGGTTTTAAAGAAAACAAACAATTTATCACACAAGTAGAACAATCCAGGTGCGGAAAACCTAGATCGTATGCAATATGATAATTAATCAATCAGAACACGTAGAAATCCATTTTCATAATCATTTCATTAATAATCAATTGTTGTTTTAACATTAAAGACCTTGATTACAATGAAAAAGCCTATCACAGAACTCTCTAGACACTTTCTGGAAACACACACCAAATGACACAACGTGTTAACTTGTTAAGCAAACTTAACCTATATATAGACTCTGCACATTCGACCCTTACCTAGGTCGAATGAGCTCCTTTGAACACAATAGAGCTCGAATGAACATAACAAAACACTATAATCTACATTTGGCCTTCTATGACTCTCATTAGACCCCACGGTGGGTCGAATGGCCTTCAACTTCTACCATTCTTCAACATTTAACACCTTTTATTGCCAAATCCAAAGTGATAGCCACACTAATGTATCAACAGTTAACAAATTTGATGTAGTTCAACGGCTTTTACTACAAGTAGTACAATTTATATTAATTTTTGTTCATAATTATTGTAAACTACGTTAATTATATTATATTTTATTAATTTTTGTTTATATTTATTGTTAATTACATTCGTTATATTATATTTTATTAATTTTTTTTATATTTATTGTTAATTACTAGAGGATTGTATACATAAAATTCGGTGCAACGATTTGGATATATGGAAAAAGCGCTTGCAGATTACCTAGATAAATACAAACATAATCAATGATGATCGCTGGCACAAGACCTCGGGAAGAGTCTAAGCCTTTGCCTTTGTTGTTAATATCGATCAAAAAGTATAATTACAACTTTGGAAATGGAATGGACGAGCTACCATGATTAAAAATGAGTGTTGTGTGTGTGAGGTTACCTAAAGTAAGAATAAGTCTAGATCAAGTGTCTAAGAGATGTCATATACCCGTCCATGACATCCCTATTTATAGTATAAGCATTTAACAAAGATCCCTACAAATCCGCTATGCTTGACTGTTTTAGCTCAACGTCTCTATTCCTTGAATTAGTTGACAGTCGTTACATAACTGACTTCCGAGATATTCGCCAGAAATTAACTTGGACGGTTACATTTGGTCCTCTTCTTTATCAAACATTTGGTTCATATGTTATCCTCTTTTCCTTTGACTTAGAGTAGGTCAATAGAGCTGTTAGAGTAATGACACAAGGCTTGATGTTGTTTAAGTGTACCTTCATTCATATAATTTCAAGATAATTCGTTAGTCCATCCTCAGAATGTACATAGGATAATATACAGTTATATCCTAAATCCTGCACGGTCTTTAGTTTCCTGAGGATGTCAAATGGTAAATACAAGTAAATAACATCTTGAGGATTTCACCACCAACAACTACCACCAGATTACAATCATGTTTTTTTGTATTATAGTTATCAAATAAGATATAATAATCTATTATTCTTATATATATATTTTTTTAGAAATGGGCCCCAAATATAAAGGGCCGAAAATCCATAGCTTCAGAATAATTGGGCTTGACTCGGCCATGCAAGTGTTTCAATAAGCGGAGAAGATATGGTGAACAAGTATTTTTGGGTTTATGGTGGTTTAGTGTATCGTGGTGGTGAGAAATCTATACTGTATATGTATTAGTATATATATATATATAGGGTATATAGGGTAGGGTTCAAATAGGAACCACTTCTTAAGTAGGAACCATAGGAACCACTTTATAGCCATTGATCTCTAATGGCATGATTGTAAATAATTAGAAGATTAATTAATTGTTTATTTTAATGTAAGGGTATTATGGACTTTTGGTTTTCCACAAAATTAGGTAGGTTATCATAACACATAATTTAAATTGATTACACCATAAATACCTCCTAAAAACCCTCTCCTTCTCCATTTACTGATTTATGGATAATATTAAGAAAAAAAATTGGATCCTACAAAACGTAATTATCACGTCAAAAAAAATGAGACGCTTTATTATTATCAAATGCCCATACATTAGTGTATATTATACGTTGGTGTATATTACGTAAAGATAATGAAAGACATAACCGCTATAAGGATAAACAAAGCCAAATGCTTATACACAAGTGTATATAATGGTAAATTTTTATTTAGCTATATAACTGTTGTAAGTTGAAGTGTTCATTGGTATATATCAGTTTTTTTTGTTCATTCATCATTATCATCATCAACACATATATACAATGGTGTACATCAGTTATACATTGATGTTTATCAGTTTCTTTTTTTCATTCAACATCATCAATATAGATATACATTGGTGTATATTCATTTTTTCATTCATCATCATCACCAACACAAATATACATTAGTGTATATCAGTTTTTTTATCATCATCATTGACACAGATATACAATGTATATTCGTTTTTTCATTTATCATCAGCATCGTTGACACAAATATACATTGATGTATATCAGTTTTTTTCTTTCATTCAACATCATCAACACATATATACATTGATGTATATTCGTTTTTTCATTCATCATCATCACCAACACAAAAATATATTGGTGTATATTCGTTTTTTTTTTGTTGATTACACCATCATCATCAACACATACCAGTAACATCATGATTGTATGTATATGGAACCTGGTTCTGATTCGTTCTTGACCTTTGTTGACCGAGTCAACTGAGTTGACTCGGGTTCTTAACCCATCATCGCCTCCACAGCTTCAAATCAGTCAGAACCCTAATACCGCCTCTGTCGTCGCCTTTGATGGAAAATCACAAGCTCCTTTGATGGAAAATACACCGCTTCCATTTCATAAACCTTTTTAACAGTATAGTACACTACATTATTAAACCTGAGAAATGTGCATTGATACAATTAATGAACATGATTTACATAATTGTTTTGGAATCAACCTTTGCCTAGCTTTAGTCTAATAGATCTGTGAAGTTAATTTGCAATCAGGAAAATAAGATTACCGAAAAGGCACTCATGGGAAACGCCACAAAACAAATGAACGTTTTGCACAAATTGGGTAAAAATAGAATATGAAATGGTGGATGAATCTTTAAATGGAGAAGATGAATTAGGGTTTTGATTAGGAGAGAATATCTATAAATATGTAACCGATTATTAAACAAAGTATTTGATTAAAATGATTAAAAGATTTTATTTTTCTTTTACACTTTTACCCTTATGATCAAGATTGAAGATGGATTGTCCAGATTGGTTCCTAAGGTTCCTAACTAGGATAGTGGTTCCTATTTGATCTCAATCATATATATATATATATATATATATATATATATATAAGAATAGTTGTTTGATGGCGTGACATTCATTGGTGGCCTCCTTTCCCCTTTAAATGTGCCACGTGGCTTCTTGTAGGAATTTCTAAAAAAAAAAGGCTATTATATATAATGTCTTTTCTTTTCCTCCCCTAATTACAAACCCTAAAAATGAGCCCTCCCAGTGTTCTCTCTCTCTCTTTCTCTCTCTCTCTTTCTCTCTGAGTCAATCCGCAAACCCTAAAACAAAACTCTCACCTTACCTCTCTCTCCCCCTCCTCTTCCTCTCTTCGCAGTCGCCGCCACCTCCACCACCACTCTCCGCCGCCTCCTCCTCCTCCTCAGTCCGTCCTCACACACTTGAAGAAGGAAGACGTGGATATAATAATCAGAGACACCATTGATAAGGTTCTCATCCTTCGATTCGGCCGATCATCTGATTCCGTTTGTTGACATCCGATTCCGTTTGTTTACAACTGGATGATATCGTACGCCCTTACTTATTCATTATTATCCAGTATTATTTAGGTATTTTTAATTAACTTAAAGTTAATTGGTATATAATGTTATAGCTTTCAAAATCTAAACATGACATGTCAAAATTCGCAAGCATAGCTTTAGTGGATGTTGATTCGGAGAAAATGTAAAGTATTTTGGCATCACACCTATTCCTTCTACTATTTTTAGTAGGACATGGGTCAAAATTTTATTAAAATGATATTAATAAAATAATAAAGATACACTCTTTATACATTTTTGGGAAACAGTAGTACATGTACCATGTACGAAAATTTAAAAGACATACACAAAAGATTCAAACCATTGTCTTTGATTAGAACTTAAACCGTTTCTTCTTGTACAATTTTCTCTTCGTCTTTAATGAGGAGTTGAACAAAGCCTTCTTGTACAATCCTTGGCAAGATATTCAAGACATAGAGTCTTCAACATGATCCTTTTTGTGCACTTTTTAACTGCAAGAATGAACAAACAAGATGTTGACGGTTGAGGCTGAGGCACGTGTTCAACATGCTTCCCTTAAAACAGATTTCGCGCCTCTACTAAAGATAACGCGTCTGTCTCCCAGGGTACAACAGCCGAAGCAGTCTGTACTGCCGGAGAAGGCCACGCGCCCAAGGTTACACCGGATATGTTTTGGTGTTAGAACTTGTGTAACAAAAGATGATGATAAAGTAGTGAAATTAAGTAGAAAAACTTATCTCTATAAGTTCCTAACATATGGGTCAAGTCTTTCTTTTTCTCCAACAACTCTTCATGTATGAATGTTTCTCTCATTGTATTTTTCTAGTATTTTTCTTATATGTCAAATGAGGCACAAAGCCTACACTTTATAAGAGCAATGAGTAGTTGAAGAGTGTAACTTAATATGAGTCATAAAACTCTAATTAAGTGACATAAGGAACTCTAATGAAGAGGCTTTTTAATTATTTCACTAAATTTCAATTAAATTTCCGTTCATCATCATATTAAATTTCAATATTTCCAACAATCCCTCACATGAATGGAGATTGATCAAAACACGCAAAATTTCGATTGCAACCTCGATAGTTGAGTATTGCAGGATAGGTAGGTATTAGCTTTGAACCTTCCTTTGTGAAGCATACTTAGTCTCCTAGCAGTTTGTAGACGCGATGTCCTTGAACAAACCCCCGTTTGTGTAGACGACAATACACTTCACACAATACTCTCCTTAGTCGGGCCATCCCCTCACTTACGTGTCCAATAATGGTCCTGGAACACTATCCTGGTTCTGCCAGAGCTCTAGGAATTGTGCCCCCAATTCCATTTGAAGCGACCCCACTTCTCTCTAACATAGGTGATTTTTATCAAGTCATTAAAAGCATTATGGTTACCATGATTTACCCACATCATATACCATATATTATGCTTATCCTCACAATTTGTCACTGAATGTCATAGGAATGGACAAGGATGTATTTAAACACCCTTTTATAGTTTAGGGGAATATATGTATAACCATATATACTAACTTACACATATTAGCCATACCCCCACAGTGACCACCCTTAGGCAAGTGAATTAGTTGTCCTATTGAACTTAGATCTTGGGATCTCCAATTAACTAAGGTAGGTTTCCTTCACATGCCTTTTTTCTATGGGCTTTAGTCTCATTCCACAACTTGATCTCTCATCAACCCTCAGATTGTTGGATCCATAAGATTATCTTTGACTTCGTCAAGTCACTACTGATAATTTTGCAATTGAGATCAGTTGTACTAACGTGATATTGACTCGCAAGTCATTCATGCCTTATTGTCAACTCGTAAGACTATAACTCATGATCTAAACTTTGATCTAGTTATAGCGTCTTCTTTTTAGACTAAAAAAATAATCTTATTTCAATATGAACACGTATTCGTTATGCATATGGCCGGTATGCTCAATCATCAGGCATTAATATCAAACCAGTTGGCATCTGAGTCTAATCAGTTAGATTGACTCCTTATCAAGTTGGCATATGAGTCTAATCAACCAACAACCAGATGGCTCGTTACAACCATAACATTTATTGCCAACTTTTAACTTCATATTATCAAATGCAAGTTACCCCCCACATTTAAGCGTTATTAGATTGAAACAATCCAACACAAGATAAAAGGTAAAGAAATGTCATCTTTTTGTATGGATTGAGAGACTCCTCAAACAACATTTATACAAACCTATGGTTGTTCCTTAAATGGATCTCTCCCCCACATTACTTGCACTTTGATCAAGTTTAAGTAATACTACTCACGATGACTATAGACACCTTGATTAGATCACAAATATCTACATCTTTGTGCTATTGAAGTCTTTCGTGTATATTGTTCACCTCATATTAAACTTATACACAATGGGTTTTAAATCTTAACAAGGCAACATATGCCTTAGCATGAGATGCCAGCACTTATGCCTATATGAGTTCTCATCACTACACTTAGAAAACCGTCTATAATCATTATCAATGATCTAGTTAATTGGTTTTTCTCAAGTTATTCAATTAGACTGAATGAAGTTATATTTTTAGACTTTGTTCTACACCAAATTCATTCTCATGCCATCTTAAAATTTGAATGTTTAAAGTTAATTTAATCTCCACAGAGCATCTAAATTAACATGTACTAGTCTAGCATGCTTTAGACTACAATACTCTAGCATGTGAACAGAAGATGCATCATTCTGATTTTGCACAGCCTTAAGAGATAAACGCATCATCTCTTACCAACGTTCATTTTTATTTTATACATGACCATGAGATTTTTTTTTCCTTCATATAGTCTCATATGTATGTTACATAAACATGCATTTTCCATTATTCAGTCTAAGAATATAACATTTTTGCCTTTGATCTCAAAGGCTTCACCATGAACTCATAAGTACTTAACTATGAGTCTTATCTCGAGTAACTTTGGTGAACACATTCATCACCCACAAAAGGTATGAATAGTATAAGTGTACAATCACTTTTATATTGAAATGAAATCACTTAGATTCACACTCAACATATCCTCAATTTCCAATCATAAATCTTTTGGAACAAATCTTGCCTGATTCATTAAAGATTGGTATTAATATATATTTCATCCATATGTTAAAATTCACCCTGGTGAATTTTCACGACAATCTTTAATGAAATATATCGATATGTGACACACTTGTGTATTTCATCTCAATACACTCACCACTTTCTTTCATGATTCTCTCATGATGTGGTTAGACATTTGATGTCTCGTCTCCAACTTTTAGTCAATGCAACAACTCTTAAGTTGTTTATGTCCAATTCTTTCCATATAATATCCGTTTATAACAATGTTCTTTAACATTGTATATTTGACGTTATAATTTATTTATTGAAAAAAAATAACATTTCATACGTCACAAACCTTACTGATTTATTTATTTGTAAATAAAAATTGCATGTGTTATCCGAAGATATTGAACACAAAACAATAAATAATATACATTTGAAACTAAATCATAAAGTGCAAAACACTTTTAAAAGTTTAAACGGATAAGTAGACATATCTACACATCAAATCTCATAGTGTTATCATCTTCAACACTTTTATCATCCGATCAAAGTCATCACAACAATATCGTCTTGCAACATGTATGGAGAACTCTATACACTTATAAGTATAAGTTCCTCATTTGATCGTGAAATTCTAAATTTGGACAGTCACAAATCTGTTCAAACCAACACCAAGTCGTTAAAAAAACCACAATTAAGTAGTAAAGCTTGAACAATTGATCTTGCTCACAACAACACCAAGTTGTTTTCCACCATATAGTGTCAACAAGAACACTACTTTGGTTCAACATATGCTACATCTAGCAAAAGTAACGAACCGTTTGAATTATCAAAACTATGCAAAACTTTGTTTTAAAAATCATTCTAAAACATTTCTTTAGTTTTGAAATATCAATACGAGTTTATGAAACCGTAAATCGAAAACAAAATAGCAAACTTTTTATATGGTTTTAGTTTACTACATATGTACTATAACGGTTTCAAACACACAAGAAAAAAAATCATGTTATAACGCGCACGTATAGAATTGGACGTTTACATAAAACTTTTTCCAATGATATAGTTCATAAAAGAATCCATTTCTAACGAACATATTAGAAAAATAAAATGTTTACTTAAAACATTTTCTTTCATTATGGTTTACAAAATAAAACCATTCTAACAAACACGTTAGAACTTAATGATCATAACGCGCACGTTAGAGTCATTTTTTTTACATGAAATATTTCCAAATATTTTGTTTTATAAAATAAATCGTATCTAAACTCGTATCGGTGATAAAAATTTTCTAACACACATGTTAGAAAACTAAAAAAGAGTTCTAACTCGCGCATTTAGAAGTATTAAAACTTCAATACGAAATATCTTAAACACGTGTGTGGTTCAAAAGTTAAACCATTTCTAACACACCTGTTAGAAAATAAACTATTACCATCCCATTTTAAAAACCGATGGTTTACATAAACCGTTTCTAACACATATGTTAGAAGACAAATGATTACAAAAATCATTTTTGAAGTTGAAGGTTTACGTTGTGGTTACATTTTGAAAACTTAATGAAGGGTTTACGTTGTTTTCATATCATATAGTTGTCTTTTATTGTGACCGTTGACTTGGATCGAGGTGTGTCACGCGCCTCATGGTAAAACCTCGCATGCGGAATTTGAGGGTGGCATAAACTGGGAAGACAGAAGAGGAGATTGATAGGGCAATGTTGTGGAAAAAAGCAAGAGAGCGAAAATCAGGAGGTTTCGACAAACATGTCCAGGTAGTAGTTGATAAAATTGTACATTTTTTCTCACATTCAATTTGAATCATTTGATGTGTTCTTGGCTGATATGAGGGTAATAGATCAGTTTATCAGCTTAGTATATATTGTTACTAAATGTTTCATGAATTGGTTTCACAATGTAGGACAAGATGCTAAATGATGAAGGTTCTGGAGAGGTCACATGCGGTACAAATGATGTGCTTACACAGGCCCTAGGTACTAAGGAACAACGGGGGCATGTGCGTGGAATAGGTAGATTCGTAAGGCCACATCAGTATTTTTACCTACCCAAGACTGTTAAACAGTACATGGAGAATGAGAAGAAGAAGTATGAAGAACGGTTCAATAAACTTGAAGACGAGTTGGAAAAAATGAGAAGGGGTATGAATAATGTGTCTGAAGCCGGAAGTTGCCAAATGTGGGGCAATGAAGATTTTAAAGACCACTCATTTGAAGAACCAGTTGTAAGTATCTATGTACAAGTGTTTTTTAAATAGTTTCTATGTTATTTCTAAGAAAGAATTCTTTATAACTTATATATATTTGTAGGATAATGCGTGTTATCTGGCGGTTGACGTGCCTTCAAATATTGTCGCCAAAGGAATCATAATGAAGGATACATATAAAGAGGAGAATGTTGAAGTGAAAGTTGAAATAGCTTTACAAACAGAAGCCGAAGTACCTAATCCACTTGTTGAGGAGTTTGTTGAGATGGTTGCAGATGCTGTTGGGCACGTACTAAGTTGGCCGAGTTATCTTGTCATTCGTTGCTCTGACTTGGTAATAATATTTACTTATTTTAAATACATATATACACAATTTCAAAGTTATTTATACATATTTACAGGAAAAAGCGGTGGCGAAACCAAAGAAAAAACCAACTGAGAAAACGAGAAAAGAAATAGAAATTAAGAAATGGCCCAGGAAAGATGATGAGGAAAACAAAAAAGAAGATGAAAAAAGAGAAAGCAAGAAACAAATAAAAGGCAAAGTGCAAGTTGTTGAGAATGTAGGAAAAAGAAGGATGACTAGAGTACAAAGGAATCAAAGGGTTAGAATGGATACAAGTGGGACTTTATTGATGGCTGCCCATGTAGTTGATGGACAACTTAAAAATGTGGAGTCTTTGATACTGCCGTTGGATGAGGATGTATTTGGGCATGAGAGTTTCACGTATGTACATTGGGATGATTTTGAAGCCGTTTTTACAATGAATGAGCTGAGCGGTGGTGTAATCAGTTCTTATATTATGTAAGTGTTTAAGTAAAGTCTAAATTACCGTTCGTAAAAGACATTTTATTTTGGATTCTGTTTTTGTATGTTTAACAGGTTACTGGATTCGCAAATAAAGAGTGGCCAAAAACGCGATCATGGAATTTGTTTTGCGAACCCGGCTATAATCTCGCCGGCAGACCGCAAACCCAAATCCCAACATAATATTGAGCAAGCAAGTAGAGTGGTTGTAGATCGTTTATTAAATAGAAATGGCAAGGACATCATCTTATTGCCTTACAACCCCGGGTATGATAGATCTTATCTGATCATCTTAGTGCGTTTTCATTTTAGTGCATTTTCATTTATGATACTGATCTGATCTGATCATCTTAGTGCATTTTCATTTTTGTTTTTTTAGAAACCATTGGGTGTTGGCTGTGCTTGAAATGAAAGGAGCCAGTTGTTACTATCTTGATTCTTTATGTCCGGGGAATGTCTTGGAGCCGTTAAGGCAAATTATTGATACGTAAGTAAATGCCGTATATGATGGCTTTGAAAAAAAAATAGTTTATTGGAAGTTACGTTTGAATATGCTTTAAGATATAATTTATTTTTAATAGGGCCACGACCGTGTATAGTGCTCAGACTAGTACCGGCAAGAGGTTTAAACTGAGATGGGTCAACACCAAGGTGAGCATTTAATTATCCTAACTATTTATTTGGACTGATCTGAATATAGATGCGCGCATATAGATGCTCCATTTAGAATTCTGATGGGCGCATATAGATGAATTCTGATGCTCGCATTCAGAACTTTCTTTCTTTTCGTCGAGCCACCCACATAGTCATGGAGCTGCAGGATGTCTTTAATATGAAACATAAAAGTCGAACCAGTTCTGCACCATTGACAAACAAGCTGCCAGAGAGTCTGCGAGAAACCACATGCTAAAATGAGAGGTTCCGCTGTTTCTGGACATTCGCCACAGAATGGATAGAGATCAGAATCAGCGTAGACGTTCCTTTGCTGAAGAGCATGACGCGTAGCTGCTGCTACAACTCAGCTGACTCTACAGCAGAAAAAACCCCAAGGAATGTCAAACGCCCAACTGTCTGACGCGTAGCTACTGCTGCAACTCAACCAACCCCAAGGCCCCAAACCCATTTGTCTGACGCGTCTAAGAGCACAGGAAACGCAAACAGAGAAGGAAATAGAGCAGGAAACGCTGCGTTTGTCTGCTGCAACTCAACCAACCCCAGCGTTTCCAGTCCCAACCCCACCCAAGACCCGTCTGCAGCACCCGACCTCTAACCGTAGCCGTTTTGTCTCGTTCTAATGCAAACAGAGCAGGAAACGCTGCTGCCAAGGAATGTCAAACGCCCAACTGTCTCTGATCTGCGAAGCGCTGCAGAGCTGCAGGACTTTGTCCCAACACTGCAGCAGCGCTGGTTGGGCTTGAGATTGAAGCGCTGCAGGATTAGGGAAGCGCTGCAGCTGCAGAGCTTAAGCGCTGAACAGGCTGTTCGCCCTAATCCTGCGCGAGCTGAACAGACTGATAAAACATAACTTTATTTAGGCTATCTATCTAAACACAATTGCAACTATACAATTGAAATGTGATATAATTCTTTTAATGTGCAGTGTCCGTGTCAGCCGGGGTTCACAGAATGTGGTTATTATGTAATGAAATTCATGAAGGAGATCGTTATGGACGGACTTGGAATATTGGACAATGTAAGTTGATCGAGTCAAATTCTAGTCACTTTTGTTTTCTTGAAACTAAAACCATCGCGAACCTTAACCTTTCATCTTATTAATTTAATTGTGTCTCAGGTTGGGGGAGGAGTGGAGGCTTACTCGGATGCGGATATTGATTATGTTCGTGAAGAATGGTCAGGTTATGCCTCGACCTTCATTTTCAAGTTATGATCTGTATGTTTAGGCTTACTCATCGACTAATGTAATGTACTGATACAATGTTTTTGTAACCCTTTGTGGTAGAATTCGACATAATTGCAATGAGTTTTTTGGTGGTATAATATATGCAGCTTTATTATTAAATTTATTGTTTTTGTAATTATAAATATAAATTATATCCAGGGATATTATTCGTTTTACAGAAAAAAAAAATTAGGTAAAAAAACCTGACACGCAAAATGACTGTCATAAAGGTGTATCATAAATTCATGTGTGTCATAAATGCATGTAAAAAAATTTTGTAAATGAGTGTTAAGAATGTTTGTCATTAAAGAGTGTGTCATAAATGCGTGTCAAAAAAGCGTGTCATAAAGGAGTGTCATAAACGCGTGTCATTAAAAGATGACACGCGCCTGCATGTCATAAAAATTTAATGACATGTTATTCCTTAACACTTTTGTTGTGTGTCATAAACACCCTTTTATGACGCGCAATGCGCGTCAAGATAAGGGTATTTTTCTAGTAGTGTAATGTACAAAAACTAATCTGAATAATCTCAATGGCAGCAATAAAAAATGGCAAACAAGGCGGTGAAAGTCAAAAAGTCAATGCAGGTCAAAATCAACAAAGTCAACTCCAACATTGATCAATGGTCAACTTCGTGCAACACTCAAGGTGATTCAAAAGTCAATAGTCAACGTGATTCAAAAGACATTCAATAACAATATCTTAACTTTATAACATAAGTACTTTTGTTTATTAATAATCACATTTTACAATATATATTCATTTTGTTATCAGTACTAGCCATGTAATGAGCCTCACAAACAAAATATACATTTTTGTAAATATAGGGGATTCTTAGAAATTCCGCAAGTTTTAGTCGCCACCTGAAATTAGCCTGTATCTTCACCAACATTTGTCCTTCGTCAAGCATTTTTTGGAAACCTCTTATTTGCTCTTCATCAAAGCCAGTTTGATTGGCCTCAAACCTCACTATAACCGGCTGCTCTATTTCGGATAAGGAAAATGTGGTGTTGGTGGTTGAAACCGCACTCACAGTAGGATACCCTCTAGCAATCATGCTAATATTGTAAGTCACCAACTCTAAGTATGCCTTATGGATACCTTCTTCCCCAAACCTAATTCCATGACTAAAATTTGCCACAAGTGCTACTACATTGTTATATGTATGTAGTTTGACATACATATTTTGTTTGTCAATTTTTTCTATATCTATGTGGCTAGAGTTTAAATTAACTCTTCCTAAAACTAGGTACATGCATGCGATAAATGCAATGGTTGAGAGTGCGAACTTAAATCTAAAGCGTATGTTGTTCGTTTGAGTGTATCGTGTATATTCTTGTCTCTGTATAAAACAAAGCAAAAATTATCATATTACCAATTATCAATAAATTTAAAACCTTAAAATTAACTAAGAAGGTATAACACTTACAGCATTGCCATGGTCTATATATACTCGAACCAACTCCACAATAATTGCAGCATTTTCAACAAAGACACTCGTCATGGCCTACAATCAAGAACTATATATGTTAAAGTTCGTTTGCCCAGTCCAGCAAACAAAATAATAAGAAATCTTCAATAACAAGTTTGTATAAGACTATGCGGTGTGGGGGCGGCGATGGCCCGTCGTGCCCGTCTTGGGCCGGCCAACACCGCCCCCAACGTGTGAGGCACGGCCGAAACGGCTACAATCAGACGAAGTGGATGGGGCAAGCTCATTGGTTGATTTATTTGTGTCGGCCAATCTCAACGGTCATATGACCATTTTATATGAGAATTTGATATGTGTATTGATTTGATTAATGCTTTACAACCAATGTACAGGGATTTATATAGCAAACTAAGAGATATATACATTTAATACATAGGAGAGAGTAGTGGAAATAAAGAGAGACATAGCATAATTGGCTCCTTGATGTTGGCATCATCTTTGACTGCATGATTTATTCCTCAAATTTGGTCTACATTCCTTATACGCCCCCGCAAGATGGAGGATCCATCGGATACGCCAATCTTGGACCTACTACGAAGAAATGGTGCTCTCGTTAATGGTTTGGTAAGCATGTCCGCTAATTGATCTTGAGAGTTGATGTGAAGAACCCGTAGTTTTCCGGCCGCAATCTGTTCTCTAACGAAGTGATAATCAAGTGCTACATGTTTCATCCATGAGTGATAGACTGGATTAGCGCAAAGATAGGTGGCACCTGAGTTGTCACAAAACAAGGTTGGAGTTGCTTTTATGCTAAGACCAAGTTCATGCAATAAATTCTTTGTCCATGTGATTTCTGTGGCAGCATTGGAGAAGGGTTGGGAATGGATTGAGATGCAAAGGATGGGAGACTTGGACAAGCATTGGCATAGTGCCCATCTTTGCGGCAAAGTTGACAGTGGGGTGGCCGACCACCACGGCCATTGGGGCTGACAGGGGCACGAGAAAAGCGACCACCACGTCCCCCTGTGGACGAGGAGAGGCGAGAGGATTGAGCATTGAATGCCACAACCGTTGGGTTAGTGCCATAAAGGGCACGAGCAAATAGTTCATGTCCTTCGGCCCTGGCTAAGAGATCAGCAAACGATGGGATGGGACAGGTGGAGCGAATGGCGGTGGAAAAGTTTTCAAAGGACGGGCCAAGTCCGCAAAGAAACCAATGAATCTGGTCATTACTGTCAACCGGGAAGCCGATGGCTGAAAGTTGGTCGCAAACCGATTTGAAGTGGCAGATTTCGAACCTTTCTGGGTCAAACGAAGTTGGTCACGCAGGTTGTGAACGCGCGCAATCGAGGAATTTCCATAAGCCGCTTCTAGAGCTACCCAAATATCATGGGCAGTAGGAAGGCCAAGGATCACCGAAACGGCTTCTTCGGAGAGGGTGGCATTTATAAGAATAATTGTACGTTGCTCATCGGCAAACCATTTATAAGAATAAACCGAAGTTACATGAGGAGACAATCTATAATACAAACTTAAAGAATAGAAATAAATGAAACTATTCACATGGTGACTGTCTAATATTTATTCCTCAAATTTCGTCTACATTCCTTATACTTTAGAAGTTTTGATTTTCTCAGTATTAGCAGCCTTATCAGCCTTGAATCTTTTGTATGTGTCATATAAGGTGTCTTCTCTCCATTTTGACACTGAGGCTTTTGAACCAAATCCATTGGTTATCAGCTCTTCAATTATTTCAGCTCTCTTTGCCTTTCTTTCTTTGTCAGTAGCTAGCTTGTCAGCCACAAGCTGAGCTCTTCTCATTAGTTCTTCGGTAGAGAGCCCTTTGAGTGAAGCTTTCTTACTCTTGCTGTTCTTTGTGATCATCCACATTAGTTGTTGTCTTTTGTCTTCCTCGGCAACTGCTTCAACAGCTCTTTCTTCAGCTTCTAACTCATCTAGTTTTGCTTAATACTTCACAAGCTTTTCATCAAAGCTGAGGTCATCCCTTGCTTCTAGGTTTTTCCAAACTTCATCTTCCTTTGCCTTCTTTTGTGTTGCTTTTAAACTCTTCTCCAAGAATTCTTCAGACATAGATATGGGAGCAGGGTTTAAAACAGTTGTTGGAGCAGGTGCAGGCATTGGAATTGGAGTTAGAGTGGGTTCAGTTGCCTTAGAAGACTTTCCTTCTTCAGTCGTGGAAGTGTTAACTGCTGAAAGGTTGAATGTTGTATCAATTACTAAAGGATTGTCTTCAGTACATTCAAAGTCTTTAGCAGTAGTTTCTTCAATATGGCCTTGAGATTTATCAGTAGTTTCTTATTGTATCTCTTTTCCCTTCCTTCTTGTTTCAAGTCTGGTTGCAAGAGACACATCTTCTGGTTCCTTAATCTTCTCCCCCTTTTTGGCATCATCCACTTTTGGAAGCCTTAAAGGTTGAGGAGTTGTCACAGATAATGTAGCAAGTTGTCTTTCGTTGTTGTCTATATTCTTTGACAGCTCACTAAGTTGTTTCTTGATCATCTAAAATTGAGTGTTGGTCTTCAACTCCGAAGAAGTTGTGAAAGATTTGAGATGTTCATCATCTGGTACAGGGGACCAGCTGTGTTGCATAGGTGGTTCAGGTCTATGCTTGATATCCAAGTGAATTGGGTAGGCTTTTGTAGTGAAGGGGTTGTTTTTGGGTGATTCAGTATGAGCTGAAGATGCCACTTTGGGGGAATGAGGGTTCAAGTGGTCTTTAACCTGATCCTTTGTGACCAGCTCTTTGAGCTTAGAAACATCAGATGCAGGACCTTCTTAATCAGCCGTCAATTCATGTTGTGGAGAGTTTGAATCATCATCCAAATTAATGGAATCATCTGAATCCCTAGTAATGTCCTCAAGTCCTCAATGAGAACAGTATCAGTTAAATCATGAGCTAGGCCCAACCTAGTTTTCTTATGAACCTTTTTGTCTTAGTACTGAGGTTTTCCTACTTAAGGCATAAAGCCTTCATCAATAGTTTCCACACTTGAGGTCTTAGCTATGTTACTTCTATCCTCAGGTCCACCATTGGGTGGTAAATGAGTAGTAGCAGCCTCAAATGTACCTAAGGTATCTAAGTTTGGGCTTAGACACCTTGGTTCATCCTCATCTCTTGGGATAGGGCTAGTAATGTCCACATCCATGTCAGTTTCTGATGGTATCTCCCCTGTTTGATGTGTTTGTTGGGGAGTGACATGTTTGGATGGGACCGTTTCTTTTGTTAGTACATGATGTCCCTAGGCTAGTATATAAGTTGTTTGGACGCGTTTCGGGGTGTTTGGAGATGGTTATAAGCGTTTTGGGTGTGATTGGAACCTATAGGAGATTAGCATTTCTGTACGGGCAATTACAATGTAATTGCTAGTACTGTTCACATGAATAGGGGCTAATTGCTAGTACTGTTCACATGAATAGGAGCTAATTGCTAGTTGTTATAGGTGATTAGGGCCTAATCGCCTATAATTGCATGTGGCATAGCTTCGTAATCGCCTATACTGGTATGTACGTGTACAGGAGGTATAAATAGGCCCAATCATAACCTTAATCATTAGTTTTTGCCACACACACTCTCCAAACACCCTCCCCTGGTCTGAGAAGTCTGGTTTGATAATTGTAAACACTCGAGCTCTGTTTTATTAATAAATCTTTAATCTTTTGACCCGTTTGTGTGTGTTAATTACTCGCATATCATTGTTTCTTAGTTGGTTTTGTTATTAGAACATATTCAGAGGTTTCCGCACTCTGAATATAACCCTCGTGATTGTTGGTTGACCCGTTCGTCGATCCTACATCTTTTAGCCTAGAGAGAAGTTTGGCTCTTTCAATGGTAGTGTGAGATGTTTCTGGTTCAGTAGTTTTTGGTATTGGTTCATCAGTTTCAAAAGAAGGATCAGTAGTTATGGCTTTTATAAGTTTCTTTGTATGAAATAAAACAATTATGGATGCTCTTTTGGGGGTTTGAGATGGATGAGACTGAGAGGATGTTTCAGTCACATCCTTGACAAGTGCAGATTGCACATCAACAGTTTCAGGTGTCTCAACTTCCTGAACTGCTTTTCTTTTTGGGTTGGTGGTTTTTGGTTTTTGTTTTTTGGGTTTCTTGGCTGTCTTAGGTTTGGATTTGGAAGACGTTGGTTCCTTGGGGACTGTTTCTTGTTCCCCTAGGTCATCTTCTAGCAAAAGTGCCGGTTTATTATGCCTAGAAAACACTTGTGAAGTAAGTGGATTTAAATTTGTTGACTTCCTAACAAGTACTCCCTCTCCAAGTTCCTTTATTATGAATTGCATAATAAATCTTGGGTACAACAAAAACTTCTTTTTAGTATTTTGGTGATGCAACACCAACTCATTAAAGAAAAGTGATGATGCCTTAAAAGTTGTTTCATTCACAATGGAATGAAATATTGGTTGAAAAGTAGAAGGCATCTGATCATATGATACAGTTTTAGGACTTAAACACATGATAATATAGTGAAATGACAGTTTATATTTTGGATCAAAATACTTTTTGTAAACTGTTGCATGTGATAAAGTACCTTGGTTACCACACTCAGTCATGGTTAAGTGGATAGCAGCAGTGGGAACATGCTAAGGAGCTTCAGCATCATTCAAGCCAAGCCTTATTCCCAAAGATTCTTGTGTGATTGCCATATGTTTCCCTTGGATGGTTGATTTAAGGGAAAACACTTTGTTGTTCACAATCATCGCCTCAGCATTAGCCCAAAACTCATTAAGTGTCTTTTCATGAATAGGAGGATCATTGGTGAAGGTTGTGTTGTACTGGGATTTGACGACTAAATCAATGATTTCGTCGTATTGGGACCAGGCTGAATCTTTCTTGAAGTAGCCTCATTGATTGTGTCCCTGTTTAGAATGAGAGCCATGGTTTTGTTTGATCAAACAGTAATTTTAGGTCAGAGAGAGGGGGTTTTGACTTTGCTTTGAGAGAGAAAGAGGGAATTTTGCTTTTTGAATGGATAAGTGTTGAAAAAAGGTATTTATAAAAAGTTTTTAACCGCCTAGGTCAAACTTCTGAAGAGTGAAAAGTCTTATTTACCCTTTTTAACCAAACTACTGATGAAATAGATTTCTTCATTAGAAGTTTTAATATTCTCTTCAATAGTTTCAAACAACTGATGAGAATGACTTTAAAAACACTTTTGTAACTTCTGATAATTATCAGTAGTTGTTCTTTTTCTGAAAATTTCCCTTTTTTAATGTTATTAAAGACATCAGTAGTTTCTCTCTCTTTAGTTGTTTATCAGAGGTTTTGGGACAGATTAGTAAATATGTAAGTGAAAGTAAAATATATGCAGAAAAATGAAAACACTTACAAACTTTACTCAAAATTTAGCATCCAAAGCATGGATACTAAACTCTCAAATGTTGATGTATCAAGGGGTTTGGTGAACATATCAGCTATTTGGTTAGCTGTTGTGATATGTTTCACCTCAATCTTGCCTTTTTAATAGCAATCTCTTATGAAATGATACCAGATTTCAATATGTTTAGTTTTTGAGAACTAAACAGGATTTTGAATGATGCTAATGGCAGATTTACTGTCTACTAAGAGTGGAGTCTTGGTCTCTTTGATTCCATATTCAAGGAGTTGATATTGGAGCCATTGGATCTGTGATGTGCAGCTTGCAGCAGCAATGTTTTCAGCTTCAGCTGTTAAAGTTGCCACAAATGTTTGTTCCTGAAAACCCATCTTGTGCCAATTGGTAGCTTGTTTGGAGGTAAGGGACAGATTTCCCAAACCTGTTGCTTCTTGAATTGGAGCAACTCATCTTGCATAGCTTGAACCGAATTGTTATCTTAGAGGGCTTCTTGGTATTTCTTTGGTTCCAACTGAGAAATGAATGCTGAGAATAAGCAGAAGTTGGAAAGTTGGTTTCTAGTAAGTACCCCTGATGCAATATCACCCATGATTTGATCCAATGGATGATCCTTGTGTTCAATCAGTTGTTGTATCTTGTACTTGAAGATGGATCTTGAACTTCTTCAAATAACCACTGAGGTTGATAATATCTGGTTCAGCTGTATGTAATTGTTCAGGAGTTTGTGTAGCTGAATCAGTAGTTTGAAGCTGTTCATCAGTAGTTGTTGAAGTAGAAGCTTGTGAAACTTCTGAAGGTTTAGAAGTTGATTTAATGATTGTGTTTGGAGTCCATGATGTGGGACCATCATCATCAAACTCTTGATCACCATAATAAGTGGGTTTGGATGGAGTAACAGTCTTTTCAGGTCCGAAATTAAAACTGTCAAGGTCAAAAAGTTCAGCAGGATGTGCTGGAATAAGAGTGTGTTTTGACTCATTGAACTTGACATTTAGTGTTTCTTCTACTATCTTGATTCTTGAATTGAATACTTTGTAAGTTTTCCTCATTGGAGAATAACCAAGAAAATAACCTGAATCAACTTTTGCAGCAAATTTAGAAATAAAGTCTTTGATGTTGAGGATAAAACATTGACATCCAAAAGCGCTGAAAAAGGAGATAAGGGGCTTAATGCCATAAAGAACTACATAGGCAGTCTTGGAATGTCTCTTGTTGATAAGAACTCTATTTTGAACATAACAAGCTGTGTTGACTGCTTCAGCCCAAAAATACAAAGGTAGGCCTGAATCAGCTAACATGGTTCTTGCTGCTTCTTCTGTTCTTCCTTTCTATTACACCATTTTGTTCAGGAGTTCTGGGAATGCTGAACTGTCTAACAATTCCTTTAGACAGACAAAATTCATCTAGATTTTTGTTCATGAACTCTGTCCCATTGTCACTCCTGATGACTTTGATAAAGAGAGAATATTGCTTCTCTACTTGTAGAATGAAGAACTTGATAATTTCAGCTGCCTCATCCTTGGAATATAAGAAGAAGACCCATGTAAATCTTGAGTAGTCATCAAAGATGACCAAACAGTACTTCTTCTTACCAAGGCTCATAATCTTGACTGGTCCAGATAAGTCCATATGGAATAGTGGAAGACATGCAGTAGTTTTTTATTCTTCAATAGACTTATAGGTGGACTTATGCTGTTTACCTTTAAGACAGGAAACACAGTGTTTTTTACACATGTATTCCTTCAAAGGTAGACCTCTGACCAAGCCCATTTTTGTGACTTTATTTTTGGTTTGAAAGTTCATATGGCCAATGTCACACTCTCGAATTTCCACTGCGGGGTTTATACCGCGAGGCGCATGACATACCAGGATCCCATAGCCATAAGTCACATGAATGACTCTAAATGCCCAAACCATTTAGTTCGTTATTGTAAAACAAGTTTCGTTAAACTGCGGAAGCGTAAACCAACTTTAAACCTATTTAAAAACCATGCGCAAAACAACGCACCCAAATTAAAACCATATGAAAGAAAATGTAAAAGCATGATATGTAATTTAAGTATATGCCCAAGACCCCAAATGCAGCGAAACGTGCAGTGCTTCCTAATCGTGACACCGGAAGCTAACTACCTGCAAAAGCATGTATATAGTGGGTCAACAAACAATGTTGGTGAGTTCACAAAGTAAAGTAAACGAGTAAGTAAACGCATAGGTTTTCCCAAAACCACGTAACAAGTGAATGCGTCGGCCTCCCAGACCACGTAACAAAAAATATGTGCATAGGCCTCCCAGACCATGTAACAACAAGTAACAGCTAATTCACATGGAAGGGGTAGCTAACCCACTTATGACAACTAACACCGGTGATACCGAACTACTAAACAACAAGATCCCACAATAGTGAGCAAAGTGCCTTGCATCATTGCCTATCAACAATGATAATAAAAGTTAAGTTATAGTTCACACCCATGCTCCCAGATGTGAGGTTTGTGAAACCTAATAGCGCTATCAACTAATAACCCGCTTGCCCACCGGCAATTCGTTCGGTATCTAGAAGGACTTCAATGATAGGGTTGGTTTAGTTCATCAAGGACATAAAGCATGAATTAGTAAAAGTAGATTCACCTTGTGAACCTAGCACCCCAAAACCCGGGATGTGTAAAAGTAGTCCGAAACCGGACTATGAAAAAGTTAAGTAAGTTGTCTCCTCGAGACGCATGCTAAGTAGTGAAACTCACCTTAGGTTGCAAAAGCTAATATAAATTGCAAAGACTGAAACGTGGTAGACTACTCGCCTATCGATAACCTATCGAACACAAATTTACGAGTGTCTGAGTGCGGTTACACATATTGATTATCCCAAACCATTGTACTCCACAACGACCTAGGTGCCACCTTATGCAAATAGACTCGACACAAGTAAACCATGTATGACCCGTGCAAATCGTTGGTGATTATTTCATAAAGGAGCATGTCAAAACTTCTAACACGATAAGTCCTCATTACACACTTTCGCATAATCAACCTATCGTGTCATCTATAAAATACACATAGCATGTATGCATGTTGCCATATGGGGTTTCACAAACAATAACTCATTAATACCTACAAAATATCAATAAATCATTGTTTCTCATATTTGCGATTTCTGGACAGATTTTAACTTATGAAAACGAATTTTTATAAAATATCAAACAAACTCTTCAAGTCCTAAATATTTTACTGGAAGTTCATATGGGTTTTCCATACAAGTTACGCATCTACTGTCCAACAATCACGACCAACGGACTTGTAAAACTCAAGTTACAGCCCTTTAAAGTCGGCTGATTTTTCACATCCGAAAATCAGCCTATACCTCTAAACTCATAATATCATGGAAAATTATCAAAACAAGTAAAAAACGCATGCTCTTGGACTTTTAGAAAACCTAACATCGTAAATAAGGTTCTAGAATCAAGTAACAATCAAAACAATCAAGTTACACCCCATATAACAGCCCTACAAACTATCAAAACGAATCTGCCAGAAACTGAAACTTACACAACAAGTTATTCAGAACCCTAATCATGCATAATAATCTATAACACATGCATAATCCATATTATCATATTCAAACCCATGTATTAACATACAAAAACCCTAATTATGATTACTAACAACAATTCTTATCATCAATCACAATAAACATTCAAGAACTCACAGTAACACCATACATGCGATTCTATTGTTCATGTAGTTTCTAGGATTTTCAAAACATTACTAATCATCATAAAACACTTAAAGATCATACCTTCCAATGCAAGAGTCCTCAAAGCCTAAAGATTACACCCAAACTAACTTGAATTAGTGAAAGATATTGATGTTTGATTAAAAATTGAGAGAGAGGGGGTGGGGAGACGCTCACGGTGCAAGTGGGGTTTAGGGTTAGGGTTGTATTTTTTATTTTTTTGATCCATAATTATAAGTGGATTTGGCTTGTTGCCCAAGTAATTGGGTATTAGGGCTTTTTAGCTCTTGTTGCCCAAGTAATGAGGTATTAGGGCTTTTTAGCTTTCTAACTGGACCCGTTAGTCATGTTTTAACCCAATACTGGTCCCGATAATATTAACCATCCCAACCTACATAAAAACTACTGTTTTTATCATTTCATGACATATTAATCATAGAGTGCACATAATTTGCATGGTTTACGTACTGACTATCAGTTAAGCAGTAATTTGCATAAACATGTAATGCACATAAACATGTTACTTCACGTTCGTCATATTTCAATTGTACACATTATCATGTATGCTAGACAAATCACCAACGTTCGGGATATAGGACTAGTGTGTGTGTCAGAACAAGGATTTTCTTAATTATAATGTACGTTAATATCACATATGTTATTGTTCCTTAACACATTGAAGGACCTCCTTAACTAACCCTAGTTAACTATTTAACCACGTATGAACATGCAAGTTAACTAGAGTTCAGTAAAAGTATTAACCTGAAAATGCGGGGTGTCACAGCCAAGTCTCTTGTGCCAAATATCTGTTTCTGAAGTTCATGCCTTTGAGAAGAAGCAGACAGTGTTATTCAATACTTTGTCTTTTTTAATGTCCACTGCATAGACATTGCCACATCTTTTGGCTATTAGCAAAATATGATCTTCAATGATCTTCTCTAACAACTTCTGGCCTTCTGGTGATATGATCTTGCATGCTGTCTTAGTGAAAAAGGAAGAATACCCTTTGTCACACATTTGTGAGACACTTAGCAAGTTGTACTGAAGGTTTTCAACCAGATTAACCTTGTCAAACTGCATTTTGCCTGATGATACATTGCCATATCCTAGCACATATCCCTTGGCATTGTTCCCAAAGGACACAGATCCTTCTCTTTGATTGAAAAGTTGTTTATCAGGTATCTACATCCTGTCATGTGCATTGAGCCTCCACTATCAACATACCAAATGCTATTCAAACCTCAGGAGGCCCTCTAAACAAAATAGCAAATTAGTTAGATTTGGGAACCCAAGCCAATTTAGCTTTGGGTTTGCTCTTGAGAACAGATATAGTTTGTTGTGGACCATTTTTAGAAATCCATGTCTTTTTGGCAATGGATTTTTCATTAAGGGAAATAGTGGTGTGTTTTTTAGAACTACTAATGGTTTAGGTCTAACTTCTGAAGAGGAATTTTGGGAAATAGGCTTGTGTTGAGATTTAGTCTTTTTCTGAGAAAAGGTTTTGCTTGGTTGTTGTTTGTTGGGAAAGAAAATATTTTCAAAATCTTGTTTGATTTGTTTTCCTACAACCAGTTGTTGATGTAGATGAAACTACTGATGACTTATTTTTAGTTGTTTTAACTTCTGCATGACTTTCATTTTTGAGAAAGTTCTGATGAAAAGATGTGCACTCTTTCTTGTCAGAAGTTTGATCTAATTTACTCCCATCATGAGCAGTTTTGGGAGTAAAATCAGTTGGAGATTCAGTATGGGTATACCCTATGCCAAACTTAACATTTGATGCAGTTTGTTTGTTAAGCAGCATTTGGTACCCTCTACAAGACTTAACCCATTTTTCACAGTCAACCTTGGTGTCAGCAAGCTCTTTTCTGACATTTCCTAGGTTGTCTATCATGCTTTTGATTTGTGCTTGGGTTTCAATGGTATTATTGGTTAATTTAAAAATATCTTTATTTTTAGAAACAAGTTTTCTTTCTAAATCAACTTCATTTGTGTGTATTTTCTTTCCAAATCATTAGCCTTGCCTTGTAGATGCATATTTGTTTCTCTGATTAAAGCAAAAGATTTTTTGCAAGAATTTGAATAAAGCTTTAAAAGAGATTGTTGTGATACCTGAGATAGGGTAGAATTAGAGGAGCATCCCTCAAAAGCCATTAAGGCAAAATTATATCTGCCATTGTCAGGTTCTCCCCAGTTGATAGCAGGTCTCGGTGTTGTAGGAAACCCCCAAATGTTATCCATGACATTCAGAAAAACAACACTTAGAAAAATTTAAAATCTGGTTTCTGGTTCGACCTATACAACTCACACGGGGTTTCGAATGAAAGAAAAATGACGGGTTCGACCCCTTAGATGAACTCAGATGAAAAACTAATACACTCAAACCTGATTCGACCCTGGAATGATACTGATTCGACCCCACATAAGGCCGAATGAAACAGTTTTGGTCGAATGAAACAACACAACACTCTGAATGAAGAAGAAACACAGGTTCGACCCTAAAACCCACTTGGTTCGACCTAAAAACACTTGGTTCGACCTAAAAACCACACTCATTTGACCAAAACACCACTAGTTGACTCGACCCATTTCAAAATCAATTTTTCTTCAATAATCACTCAATTTGATCTGAATTTTTCAAAAGTTGATGGATTTCAATGATCTTTAGCAGGTTTTGCTTCAGATTTCTAGGAGATTAACTTTTGTGAAAGAAATTTCGATTTTATTCGTAAAAACAAGTTGAAATCAATCAATCTCCATGTTCATGCAAAACAGAAGCAAAATAGATAAAATTTTGATGATTTTGAGTAAAAATCTAATGAAAAAGCTACCAAATTGCAGTTGTGTGATTGAGCAAAGCTCTGATACCACTTTGTAAAGGATCGGTTTTAAAGAAAACAAACAATTTATCACACAAGTAGAACAATCCAGGTGCGGAAAACCTAGATCGTATGCAATATGATAATTAATCAATCAGAACACGTAGAAATCCATTTTCATAATCATTTCATTAATAATAAATTGTTGTTTTAACATTAAAGACCTTGATTACAATGAAAAAGCCTATCACAGAACTCTCTAGACACTTTCTGGAAACACACACAAACACACACCAAATGACACAACGTGTTAACTTGTTAAGCAAACTTAACCTATATATAGACTCTGCACATTCGACCCTTACCTAGGTCGAATGAGCTCCTTTGAACACTATAGAGCTCGAATGAACATAACAAAACACTATAATCTACATTTGGCCTTCTATGACTCTCATTAGACCCCACGGTGGGTCGAATGGCTTTCAACTTCTACCATTCTTCAACATTTAACACCTTTTATTGCCAAATCCAAAGTGATAGCCACACTAATGTATCAACAGTTAACAAAATTGATGTAGTTCAACGGCTTTTACTACAAGTAGTACAATTTATATTAATTTTTGTTCATAATTATTGTAAACTACGTTAATTATATTATATTTTATTAATTTTTGTTTATATTTATTGTTAATTACATTCGTTATATTATATTTTATTAATTTTTGTTTATATTTATTGTTAATTACTAGAGGATTGTATACATAAAATTCGGTGCAACGATTTGGATATATGGAAAAAGCGCTTGCAGATTACCTAGATAAATACAAACATAATCAATGATGATCGCTGGCACAAGACCTCGGGAAGAGTCTAAGCCTTTGCCTTTGTTGTTAATATCGATCAAAAAGTATAATTACAACTTTGGAAATGGAATGGACGAGCTACCATGATTAAAAATGAGTGTTGTGTGTGTGAGGTTACGGAAAGTAAGAATAAGTCTAGATCAAGTGTCTAAGAGATGTCATATACCCGTCCATGACATCCCTATTTATAGTATAAGCATTTAACAAAGATCCCTACAAATCCGCTATGCTTGACTGTTTTAGCTCAACGTCTCTATTCCTTGAATTAGTTGACAGTCGTTACATAACTGACTTCCGAGATATTCGCCAGAAATTAACTTGGACGGTTACATTTGGTCCTCTTCTTTATCAAACATTTGGTTCATATGTTATCCTCTTTTCCTTTGACTTAGAGTAGGTCAATAGAGCTGTTAGAGTAATGACACAAGGCTTGATGTTGTTTAAGTGTACCTTCATTCATATAATTTCAAGATAATTCGTTAGTCCATCCTCAGAATGTACATATGATAATATACAGTTATATCCTAAATCCTGCACAGTCTTTAGTTTCCTGAGGATGTCAAATGGTAAATACAAGTAAATAACATCTTGAGGATTTCACCACCAACAACTACCACCAGATTACAATCATGTTTTTTTGTATTATAGTTATCAAATAAGATATAATAATCTATTATTCTTATATATATTTTTTTTTAGAAATGGGCCCCAAATATAAAGGGCCGAAAATCCATAGCTTCAGAATAATTGGGCTTGACTCGGCCATGCAAGTGTTTCAATAAGCGGAGAAGATATGGTGAACAAGTATTTTTGGGTTTATGGTGGTTTAGTGTATCGTGGTGGTGAGAAATCTATACTATATATGTATTAGTATATATATATATATAGGGTATATAGGGTAGGGTTCAAATAGGAACCACATCTTAAGTAGGAACCATAGGAACCACTTTATAGCCATTGATCTCTAATGGCATGATTGTAAATAATTAGAAGATTAATTAATTGTTTATTTTAATGTAAGGGTATTATGGACTTTTGGTTTTCCACAAAATTAGGTAGGTTATCATAACACATAATTTAAATTGATTACACCATAAATACCTCCTAAAAACCCTCTCCTTCTCCATTTACTGATTTATGGATAATATTAAGAAAAAAAATTGGATCCTACAAAACGTAATTATCACGTCAAAAAAAATGAGACGCTTTATTATTATCAAATGCCCATACATTAGTGTATATTATACGTTGGTGTATATTACGTAAAGATAATGAAAGACATAACCGCTATAAGGATAAACAAAGCCAAATGCTTATACACAAGTGTATATAATGGTAAATTTTTATTTAGCTATATAACTGTTGTAAGTTGAAGTGTTCATTGGTATATATCAGTTTTTTTTGTTCATTCATCATTATCATCATCAACACATATATACAATGGTGTACATCAGTTATACATTGATGTTTATCAGTTTCTTTTTTTCATTCAACATCATCAATATAGATATACATTGGTGTATATTCATTTTTTCATTCATCATCATCACCAACACAAATATACATTAGTGTATATCAGTTTTTTTATCATCATCATTGACACAGATATACAATGTATATTCGTTTTTTCATTTATCATCAGCATCGTTGACACAAATATACATTGATGTATATCAGTTTTTTTCTTTCATTCAACATCATCAACACATATATACATTGATGTATATTCGTTTTTTCATTCATCATCATCACCAACACAAAAATATATTGGTGTATATTCGTTTTTTTTGTTGATTACACCATCATCATCAACACATACCAGTAACATCATGATTGTATGTATATGGAACCTGGTTCTGATTCGTTCTTGACCTATGTTGACCGAGTCAACTGAGTTGACTCGGGTTCTTAACCCATCATCGCCTCCACAGCTTCAAATCAGTCAGAACCCTAATACCGCCTCTGTCGTCGCCTTTGATGGAAAATCACAAGCTCCTTTGATGGAAAATACACCGCTTCCATTTCATAAACCTTTTTAACAGTATAGTACACTACATTATTAAACCTGAGAAATGTGCATTGATACAATTAATGAACATGATTTACATAATTGTTTTGGAATCAACCTTTGCCTAGCTTTAGTCTAATAGATCTGTGAAGTTAATTTGCAATCAGGAAAATAAGATTACCGAAAAGGCACTCATGGGAAACGCCACAAAACAAATGAACGTTTTGCACAAATTGGGTAAAAATAGAATATGAAATGGTGGATGAATCTTTAAATGGAGAAGATGAATTAGGGTTTTGATTAGGAGAGAATATCTATAAATATGTAACTGATTATTAAACAAAGTATTTGATTAAAATGATTAAAAGATTTTATTTTTCTTTTACACTTTTACCCTTATGATCAAGATTGAAGATGGATTGTCCAGATTGGTTCCTAAGGTTCCTAACTAGGATAGTGGTTCCTATTTGATCTCAATCATATATATATATATATATAAGAATAGTTGTTTGATGGCGTGACATTCATTGGTGGCCTCCTTTCCCCTTTAAATGTGCCACGTGGCTTCTTGTAGGAATTTCTAAAAAAAAAAGGCTATTATATATAATGTCTTTTCTTTTCCTCCCCTAATTACAAACCCTAAAAATGAGCCCTCCCAGTGTTCTCTCTCTCTCTCTTTCTCTCTCTCTCTTTCTCTCTGAGTCAATCCGCAAACCCTAAAACAAAACTCTCACCTTACCTCTCTTTCCCCCTCCTCTTCCTCTCTTCGCAGTCGCCGCCACCTCCACCACCACTCTCCGCCGCCTCCTCCTCCTCCTCAGTCCGCCCTCACACACTTGAAGAAGGAAGACGTGGATATAATAATCAGAGACACCATTGATAAGGTTCTCATCCTTCGATTCGGCCGATCATCTGATTCCGTTTGTTGACATCCGATTCCGTTTGTTTACAACCGGATGATATCGTACGCCCTTACTTATTCATTATTATCCAGTATTATTTAGGTATTTTTAATTAACTTAAAGTTAATTGGTATATAATGTTATAGCTTTCAAAATCTAAACATGACATGTCAAAATTCGCAAGCATAGCTTTAGTGGATGTTGATTCGGAGAAAATGTAAAGTATTTTGGCATCACACCTATTCCTTCTACTATTTTTAGTAGGACATGGGTCAAAATTTTATTAAAATGATATTAATAAAATAATAAAGATATACTCTTTATACATTTTTGGGAAACAGTAGTACATGTACCATGTACGAAAATTTAAAAGACATACACAAAAGATTCAAACCATTGTCTTTGATTAGAACTTAAACCGTTTCTTCTTGTACAATTTTCTCTTCGTCTTTAATGAGGAGTTGAACAAAGCCTTCTTGTACAATCCTTGGCAAGATATTCATGACATAGAGTCTTCAACATGATCCTTTTTGTGCACTTTTTAACTGCAAGAATGAACAAACAAGATGTTGACGGTTGAGGCTGAGGCACGTGTTCAACATGCTTCCCTTAAAACAGATTTCGCGCCTCTACTAAAGATAACGCGTCTGTCTCCCAGGGTACAACAGCCGAAGCAGTCTGTACTGCCGGAGAAGGCCACGCGCCCAAGGTTACACCGGATATGTTTTGGTGTTAGAACTTGTGTAACAAAAGATGATGATAAAGTAGTGAAATTAAGTAGAAAAACTTATCTCTATAAGTTCCTAACATATGGGTCAAGTCTTTCTGTTTCTCCAACAACTCTTCATGTATGAATGTTTCTCTCATTGTATTTTTCTAGTATTTTTCTTATATGTCAAATGAGGCACAAAGCCTACACTTTATAAGAGCAATGAGTAGTTGAAGAGTGTAACTTAATATGAGTCATAAAACTCTAATTAAGTGACATAAGGAACTCTAATCAAGAGGCTTTTTAATTATTTCACTAAATTTCAATTAAATTTCCGTTCATCATCATATTAAATTTCAATATTTCCAACAATCCCTCACATGAATGGAGATTGATCAAAACACGCAAAATTTCGATTGCAACCTCGATAGTTGAGTATTGCAGGATAGGTAGGTATTAGCTTTGAACCTTCCTTTGTGAAGCATACTTAGTCTCCTAGCAGTTTGTAGACGCGATGTCCTTGAACAAACCCCCGTTTGTGTAGACGACAATACACTTCACACAATACTCTCCTTAGTCGGGCCATCCCCTCACTTACGTGTCCAATAATGGTCCTGGAACACTATCCTGGTTCTGCCAGAGCTCTAGGAATTGTGCCCCCAATTCCATTTGAAGCGACCCCACTTCTCTCTAACATAGGTGATTTTTATCAAGTCATTAAAAGCATTATGGTTACCATGATTTACCCACATCATATACCATATATTATGCTTATCCTCACAATTTGTCACTGAATGTCATAGGAATGGACAAGGATGTATTTAAACACCCTTTTATAGTTTAGGGGAATATATGTATAACCATATATACTAACTTACACATATTAGCCATACCCCCACAGTGACCACCCTTAGGCAAGTGAATTAGTTGTCCTATTGAACTTAGATCTTGGGATCTCCAATTAACTAAGGTAGGTTTCCTTCACATGCCTTTTTTCTATGGGCTTTAGTCTCATTCCACAACTTGATCTCTCATCAACCCTCAGATTGTTGGATCCATAAGATTATCTTTGACTTCGTCAAGTCACTACTGATAATTTTGCAATTGAGATCAGTTGTACTAACGTGATATTGACTCGCAAGTCATTCATGCCTTATTGTCAACTCGTAAGACTATAACTCATGATCTAAACTTTGATCTAGTTATAGCGTCTTCTTTTTAGACTAAAAAAATAATCTTATTTCAATATGAACACGTATTCGTTATGCATATGGCCGGTATGCTCAATCATCAGGCATTAATATCAAACCAGTTGGCATCTGAGTCTAATCAGTTAGATTGACTCCTTATCAAGTTGGCATATGAGTCTAATCAACCAACAACCAGATGGCTCGTTACAACCATAACATTTATTGCCAACTTTTAACTTCATATTATCAAATGCAAGTTACCCCCCACATTTAAGCGTTATTAGATTGAAACAATCCAACACAAGATAAAAGGTAAAGAAATGTCATCTTTTTGTATGGATTGAGAGACTCCTCAAACACCATTTATACAAACCTATGGTTGTTCCTTAAATGGATCTCTCCCCCACATTACTTGCACTTTGATCAAGTTTAAGTAATACTACTCACGATGACTATAGACACCTTGATTAGATCACAAATATCTACATCTTTGTGCTATTGAAGTCTTTCGTGTATATTGTTCACCTCATATTAAACTTATACACAATGGGTTTTAAATCTTAACAAGGCAACATATGCCTTAGCATGAGATGCCAGCACTTATGCCTATATGAGTTCTCATCACTACACTTAGAAAACCGTCTATAATCATTATCAATGATCTAGTTAATTGGTTTTTCTCAAGTTATTCAATTAGACTGAATGAAGTTATATTTTTAGACTTTGTTCTACACCAAATTCATTCTCATGCCATCTTAAAATTTGAATGTTTAAAGTTAATTTAATCTCCACAGAGCATCTAAATTAACATGTACTAGTCTAGCATGCTTTAGACTACAATACTCTAGCATGTGAACAGAAGATGCATCATTCTGATTTTTCACAGCCTTAAGAGATAAACGCATCATCTCTTACCAACGTTCATTTTTAATTTATACATGACCATGAGATTTTTTTTTCCTTCATATAGTCTCATATGTATGTTACATAAACATGCATCTTCCATTATTCAGTCTAAGAATATAACATTTTTGCCTTTGATCTCAAAGGCTTCACCATTAACTCATAAGTACTTAACTATGAGTCTTATCTCGAGTAACTTTGGTGAACACATTCATCACCCACAAAAGGTATGAATAGTATAAGTGTACAATCACTTTTATATTGAAATGAAATCACTTAGATTCACACTCAACATATCCTCAATTTCCAATCATAAATCTTTTGGAACAAATCTTGCCTGATTCATTAAAGATTGGTATTAATATATATTTCATCCATATGTTAAAATTCACCCTGGTGAATTTTCACGACAATCTTTAATGAAATATATCGATATGTGACACACTTGTGTATTTCATCTCAATACACTCACCACTTTCTTTCATGATTCTCTCATGATGTGGTTAGACATTTGATGTCTCGTCTCCAACTTTTAGTCAATGCAACAACTCTTAAGTTGTTTATGTCCAATTCTTTCCATATAATATCCGTTTATAACAATGTTCTTTAACATTGTATATTTGACGTTATAATTTATTTATTGAAAAAAAATAACATTTCATACGTCACAAACCTTACTGATTTATTTATTTGTAAATAAAAATTGCATGTGTTATCCGAAGATATTGAACACAAAACAATAAATAATATACATTTGAAACTAAATCATAAAGTGCAAAACACTTTTAAAAGTTTAAACGGATAAGTAGACATATCTACACATCAAATCTCATAGTGTTATCATCTTCAACACTTTTATCATCCGATCAAAGTCATCACAACAATATCATCTTGCAACATGTATGGAGAACTCTATACACTTATAAGTATAAGTTCCTCATTTGATCGTGAAATTCTAAATTTGGACAGTCACAAATCTGTTCAAACCAACACCAAGTCGTTAAAAAAACCACAATTAAGTAGTAAAGCTTGAACAATTGATCTTGTTCACAACAACACCAAGTTGTTTTCCACCATATAGTGTCAACAAGAACACTACTTTGGTTCAACATATGCTACATCTAGCAAAAGTAACGAACCGTTTGAATTATCAAAACTATGCAAAACTTTGTTTTAAAAATCATTCTAAAACATTTCTTTAGTTTTGAAATATCAATACGAGTTTATGAAACCGTAAATCGAAAACAAAATAGCAAACTTTTTATATGGTTTTAGTTTACTACATATGCACTATAACGGTTTCAAACACACAAGAAAAAAAATCATGTTATAACGCGCACGTATAGAATTGGACGTTTACATAAAACTTTTTCCAATGATATAGTTCATAAAAGAATCCATTTCTAACGAACATATTAGAAAAATAAAATGTTTACTTAAAACATTTTCTTTCATTATGGTTTACAAAATAAAACCATTCTAACAAACACGTTAGAACTTAATGATCATAACGCGCACGTTAGAGTCACTTTTTTTACATGAAATATTTCCAAATATTTTGTTTTATAAAATAAATCGTATCTAAACTCGTATCAGTGATAAAAATTTTCTAACACACATGTTAGAAAACTAAAAAAGAGTTCTAACTCGCGCATTTAGAAGTATTAAAACTTCAATACGAAATATCTTAAACACGTGTGTGGTTCAAAAGTTAAACCATTTCTAACACACCTGTTAGAAAATAAACTATTACCATCCCATTTTAAAAACCGATGGTTTACATAAACCGTTTCTAACACATATGTTAGAAGACAAATGATTACAAAAATCATTTTTGAAGTTGAAGGTTTACGTTGTGGTTACATTTTGAAAACTTAATGAAGGGTTTACGTTGTTTTCATATCATATAGTTGTCTTTTATTGTGACCGTTGACTTGGATCGAGGTGTGTCACGCGCCTCATGGTAAAACCTCGCATGCGGAATTTGAGGGTGGCATAAACTGGGAAGACAGAAGAGGAGATTGATAGGGCAATGTTGTGGAAAAAAGCAAGAGAGCGAAAATCAGGAGGTTTCGACAAACATGTCCAGGTAGTAGTTGATAAAATTGTACATTTTTTCTCACATTCAATTTGAATCATTTGATGTGTTCTTGGCTGATATGAGGGTAATAGATCAGTTTATCAGCTTAGTATATATTGTTACTAAATGTTTCATGAATTGCTTTCACAATGTAGGACAAGATGCTAAATGATGAAGGTTCTGGAGAGGTCACATGCGGTACAAATGATGTGCTTACACAGGCCCTAGGTACTAAGGAACAACGGGGGCATGTGCGTGGAATAGGTAGATTCGTAAGGCCACATCAGTATTTTTACCTACCCAAGACTGTTAAACAGTACATGGAGAATGAGAAGAAGAAGTATGAAGAACGGTTCAATAAACTTGAAGACGAGTTGGAAAAAATGAGAAGGGGTATGAATAATGTGTCTGAAGCCGGAAGTTGCCAAATGTGGGGCAATGAAGATTTTAAAGACCACTCATTTGAAGAACCAGTTGTAAGTATCTATGTACAAGTGTTTTTTAAATAGTTTCTATGTTATTTCTAAGAAAGAATTCTTTATAACTTATATATATTTGCAGGATAATGCGTGTTATCTGGCGGTTGACGTGCCTTCAAATATTGTCGCCAAAGGAATCATAATGAAGGATACATATAAAGAGGAGAATGTTGAAGTGAAAGTTGAAATAGCTTTACAAACAGAAGCCGAAGTACCTAATCCACTTGTTGAGGAGTTTGTTGAGATGGTTGCAGATGCTGTTGGGCACGTACTAAGTTGGCCGAGTTATCTTGTCATTCGTTGCTCTGACTTGGTAATAATATTTACTTATTTTAAATACATATATACACAATTTCTAAGTTATTTATACATATTTACAGGAAAAAGCGGTGGCGAAACCAAAGAAAAAACCAACTGAGAAAACGAGAAAAGAAATAGAAATTAAGAAATGGCCCAGGAAAGATGATGAGGAAAACAAAAAAGAAGATGAAAAAAGAGAAAGCAAGAAACAAATAAAAGGCAAAGTGCAAGTTGTTGAGAACGTAGGAAAAAGAAGGATGACTAGAGTACAAAGGAATCAAAGGGTTAGAATGGATACAAGTGGGACTTTATTGATGGCTGCCCATGTAGTTGATGGACAACTTAAAAATGTGGAGTCTTTGATACTGCCGTTGGATGAGGATGTATTTGGGCATGAGAGTTTCACGTATGTACATTGGGATGATTTTGAAGCCGTTTTTACAATGAATGAGCTGAGCGGTGGTGTAATCAGTTCTTATATTATGTAAGTGTTTAAGTAAAGTCTAAATAACCGTTCGTAAAAGACATTTTATTTTGGATTCTGTTTTTGTATGTTTAACAGGTTACTGGATTCGCAAATAAAGAGTGGCCAAAAACGCGATCATGGAATTTGTTTTGCGAACCCGGCTATAATCTCGCCGGCAGACCGCAAACCCAAATCCCAACATAATATTGAGCAAGCAAGTAGAGTGGTTGTAGATCGTTTATTAAATAGAAATGGCAAGGACATCATCTTATTGCCTTACAACCCCGGGTATGATAGATCTTATCTGATCATCTTAGTGCGTTTTCATTTTAGTGCATTTTCATTTATGATACTGATCTGATCTGATCATCTTAGTGCATTTTCATTTTTGTTTTTTTAGAAACCATTGGGTGTTGGCTGTGCTTGAAATGAAAGGAGCCAGTTGTTACTATCTTGATTCTTTATGTCCGGGGAATGTCTTGGAGCCGTTAAGGCAAATTATTGATACGTAAGTAAATGCCGTATATGATGGCTTTGAAAAAAAATAGTTTATTGGAAGTTACGTTTGAATATGCTTTAAGATATAATTTATTTTTAATAGGGCCACGACCGTGTATAGTGCTCAGACTAGTACCGGCAAGAGGTTTAAACTGAGATGGGTCAACACCAAGGTGAGCATTTAATTATCCTAACTATTTATTTGGACTGATCTGAATATAGATGCGCGCATATAGATGCTCCATTTAGAATTCTGATGGGCGCATATAGATGAATTCTGATGCTCGCATTCAGAACTTTCTTTCTTTTCGTCGAGCCACCCACATAGTCATGGAGCTGCAGGATGTCTTTAATATGAAACATAAAAGTCGAACCAGTTCTGCACCATTGACAAACAAGCTGCCAGAGAGTCTGCGAGAAACCACATGCTAAAATGAGAGGTTCCGCTGTTTCTGGACATTCGCCACAGAATGGATAGATATCAGAATCAGCGTAGACGTTCCTTTGCTGAAGAGCAAGACGCGTAGCTGCTGCTGCAACTCAGCTGACTCTACAGCAGAAAAAACCCCAAGGAATGTCAAACGCCCAACTGTCTTACGCGTAGCTACTGCTGCAACTCAACCAACCCCAAGGCCCCAAACCCATTTGTCTGACGCGTCTAAGAGCACAGGAAACGCAAACAGAGAAGGAAATAGAGCAGGAAACGCTGCGTTTGTCTGCTGCAACTCAACCAACCCCAGCGTTTCCAGTCCCAACCCCACCCAAGACCCGTCTGCAGCACCCGACCTCTAACCGTAGCCGTTTTGTCTCGTTCTAATGCAAACAGAGCAGGAAACGCTGCTGCCAAGGAATGTCAAACGCCCAACTGTCTCTGATCTGCGAAGCGCTGCAGAGCTGCAGGACTTTGTCCCAACACTGCAGCAGCGCTGGTTGGGCTTGAGATTGAAGCGCTGCAGGATTAGGGAAGCGCTGCAGCTGCAGAGCTTAAGCGCTGAACAGGCTGTTCGCCCTAATCCTGCGCGAGCTGAACAGACTGATAAAACATAACTTTATTTAGGCTATCTATCTAAACACAATTGCAACTATACAATTGAAATGTGATATAATTCTTTTAATGTGCAGTGTCCGTGTCAGCCGGGGTTCACAGAATGTGGTTATTATGTAATGAAATTCATGAAGGAGATCGTTATGGACGGACTTGGAATATTGGACAATGTAAGTTGATCGAGTCAAATTCTAGTCACTTTTGTTTTCTTGAAACTAAAACCATCGCGAACCTTAACCTTTCATCTTATTAATTTAATTGTGTCTCAGGTTGGGGGAGGAGTGGAGGCTTACTCGGATGCGGATATTGATTATGTTCGTGAAGAATGGTCAGGTTATGCCTCGACCTTCATTTTCAAGTTATGATCTGTATGTTTAGGCTTACTCATCGACTAATGTAATGTACTGATACAATGTTTTTGTAACCCTTTGTGGTAGAATTCGACATAATTGCAATGAGTTTTTTGGTGGTATAATATAGGCAGCTTTATTATTAAATTTATTGTTTTTGTAATTATAAATATAAATTATATCCAGGGATATTATTCGTTTTACAGAAAAAAAAAATTAGGTAAAAAAACCTGACACGCAAAATGACTTTCATAAAGGTGTATCATAAATTCATGTGTGTCATAAATGCATGTAAAAAAATTTTGTAAATGAGTGTTAAGAATGTTTGTCATTAAAGAGTGTGTCATAAATGCGTGTCAAAAAAGCGTGTCATAAAGGAGTGTCATAAACGCGTGTCATTAAAAGATGACACGCGCCTGCATGTCATAAAAATTTAATGACATGTTATTCCTTAACACTTTTGTTGTGTGTCATAAACACCCTTTTATGACGCGCAATGCGCGTCAAGATAAGGGTATTTTTCTAGTAGTGTAATGTACAAAAACTAATCTGAATAATCTCAATGGCAGCAATAAAAAATGGCAAACAAGGCGGTGAAAGTCAAAAAGTCAATGCAGGTCAAAATCAACAAAGTCAACTCCAACATTGATCAATGGTCAACTTCGTGCAACACTCAAGGTGATTCAAAAGTCAATAGTCAACGTGATTCAAAAGACATTCAATAACAATATCTTAACTTTATAACATAAGTACTTTTGTTTATTAATAATCACATTTTACAATATATATTCATTTTGTTATCAGTACTAGCCATGTAATGAGCCTCACAAACAAAATATACATTTTTGTAAATATAGGGGATTCTTAGAAATTCCGCAAGTTTTAGTCGCCACCTGAAATTAGCCTGTATCTTCACCAACATTTGTCCTTCGTCAAGCATTTTTTGGAAACCTCTTATTTGCTCTTCATCAAAGCCAGTTTGATTGGCCTCAAACCTCACTATAACCGGCTGCTCTATTTCGGATAAGGAAAATGTGGTGTTGGTGGTTGAAACCGCACTCACAGTAGGATACCCTCTAGCAATCATGCTAATATTGTAAGTCACCAACTCTAAGTATGCCTTATGGATACCTTCTTCCCCAAACCTAATTCCATGACTAAAATTTGCCACAAGTGCTACTACATTGTTATATGTATGTAGTTTGACATACATATTTTGTTTGTCAATTTTTTCTATATCTATGTGGCTAGAGTTTAAATTAACTCTTCCTAAAACTAGGTACATGCATGCGATAAATGCAATGGTTGAGAGTGCGAACTTAAATCTAAAGCGTATGTTGTTCGTTTGAGTGTATCGTGTATATTCTTGTCTCTGTATAAAACAAAGCAAAAATTATCATATTACCAATTATCAATAAATTTAAAACCTTAAAATTAACTAAGAAGGTATAACACTTACAGCATTGCCATGGTCTATATATACTCGAACCAACTCCACAATAATTGCAGCATTTTCAACAAAGACACTCGTCATGGCCTACAATCAAGAACTATATATGTTAAAGTTCGTTTGCCCAGTCCAGCAAACAAAATAATAAGAAATCTTCAATAACAAGTTTGTATAAGACTATGCGGTGTGGGGGCGGCGATGGCCCGTCGTGCCCGTCTTGGGCCGGCCAACACCGCCCCCAACGTGTGAGGCACGGCCGAAACGGCTACAATCAGACGAAGTGGATGGGGCAAGCTCATTGGTTGATTTATTTGTGTCGGCCAATCTCAACGGTCATATGACCATTTTATATGAGAATTTGATATGTGTATTGATTTGATTAATGCTTTACAACCAATGTACAGGGATTTATATAGCAAACTAAGAGATATATACATGTAATACATAGGAGAGAGTAGTGGAAATAAAGAGAGACATAGCATAATTGGCTCCTTGATGTTGGCATCATCTTTGACTGCATGATTTATTCCTCAAATTTGGTCTACATTCCTTATACGCCCCCGCAAGATGGAGGATCCATCGGATACGCCAATCTTGGACCTATTACGAAGAAATGGTGCTCTCGTTAATGGTTTGGTAAGCATGTCCGCTAATTGATATTGAGAGTTGATGTGAAGAACCCGTAGTTTTCCGGCCGCAATCTGTTCTCTAACGAAGTGATAATCAAGTGCTACATGTTTCATCCATGAGTGATAGACTGGATTAGCGCAAAGATAGGTGGCACCGGAGTTGTCACAAAACAAGGTTGGAGTTGCTTTTATGCTAAGACCAAGTTCATGCAATAAATTCTTTGTCCATGTGATTTCTGTGGCAGCATTGGAGAAGGGTTGGGAATGGATTGAGATGCAAAGGATGGGAGACTTGGACAAGCATTGGCATAGTGCCCATCTTTGCGGCAAAGTTGACAGTGGGGTGGCCGACCACCACGGCCATTGGGGCTGACAGGGGCACGAGAAAAGCGACCACCACGTCCCCGTGTGGACGAGGAGAGGCGAGAGGATTGAGCATTGAATGCCACAACCGTTGGGTTAGCTAGTGCCATAAAGGGCACGAGCAAATAGTTCATGTCCTTCGGCCCTGGCTAAGAGATCAGCAAACGATGGGATGGGACAGGTGGAGCGAATGGCGGTGGAAAAGTTTTCAAAGGACGGGCCAAGTCCGCAAAGAAACCAATGAATCTGGTCATTACTGTCAACCGGGAAGCCGATGGCTGCAAGTTGGTCGCAAACCGATTTGAAGTGGCAGATTTCGAACCTTTCTGGGTCACACGAAGTTGGTCACGCAGGTTGTGAACGCGCGCAATCGAGGAATTTCCATAAGCCGCTTCTAGAGCTACCCAAATATCATGGGCAGTAGGAAGGCCAAGGATCACCGAAACGGCTTCTTCGGAGAGGGTGGCATTTATAAGAATAATTGTACGTTGCTCATCGGCAAACCATTTATAAGAATAAACCGAAGTTACATGAGGACACAATCTATAATACAAACTTAAAGAATAGAAATAAATGAAACTATTCACATGGTGACTGTCTAATATTTATTCCTCAAATTTCGTCTACATTCCTTATATTTTATATATTAAAAAAAAAAAAAAAACCAAAATTCTGTAACCTGCACTGCTCCGGTGACTGGTGGCGGCTCCGACGACTGCTGATGAACACAGTGGTGGTGTTGTGTTGGTGACTGATGAAGACGACTGCTCCGGTGACTGGGCCAATCTCAACTGATGAAGACGATGGAGGCGATGAAGACTGATACAGACAACAGCTGATGATCCAAGAAAATTAAAAGTAATGGGTTTTTGAAGATGAAGATAATAATGTCAGTGTAGGTGATAGATGACACAATCAATATATGACTAATATTTTATAAACATGAAAAGCACAAATATATATAAGAAGCGAAGTAAGTAATCCAAAGTTGTAAGACAAATAACAGAACTTTAACAAAGAAAAAATAGAAAAGATTTTATAATTTGGAATTAAAAAAATAATAGGTTGGACAATAGGACTAGAGGACTATCTAAGGAGGACTACCCCACACAATTGGGTAGTCCTCAAAATGTCTAAAACTAGGGCTGCAAACGAACCGAACGAACACGAACAAGGCTTTGTTCGTGTTCGTTTGTTAAGAAAATTATGTGTTCACGAACACTTACCGAATGAGATTTTCTGTTCGTGTTCGTTTGTTAAGAAAACACTCATGTTCATGTTCGTTTGTGAATTTTGTTCATGAACGCACAAGAACACAAGCGGACATTAATGAGCACAAACAAGTGTTCATGAACGGAAACAAACACAAACAGACATATATTAACTTTTGAATAACATTGAATTCACATACAATTAGAAATTAGCTAGATCCACCCAAAATATAACCTAATTGTCCAAACGTACTTAATACTGGAGAATGGCGTTGGAGGTGGAGGGCATCAACGCTGGAAGGTGGTAACATATAATGAGATTGGATAGAAAAAGTCGGTTTATTGATCTCATATATATTACTTATTGGGTAAAATAAATAAAAATAAAAGAATATAAAAAAGTATAAAAATAAAAAACCTTAATAAACTATTGAACACAAACGAACATAAACGAATACGTAACCGAACGTTCACGAACATAAACGAACGAACATGACATCTGTTCATATTCGTTCATTTATTAAACGAACGAACACAAACGAACTTCCCGCTAAACGGTTCATGAAGTGTTCGCTAAAAGTTAAGTTCATTTGCAGCCCTATCTAAAACCATATGGGACCCACTTTTGATGACCTGACAGCAAGGCTTCCCAAACCTTGCCTCCACCACACCACAACTGTGTGATGCTATTTTACTTTGGGGTTGCATGTATCACTCAGATGAATATGGTTGCAATATATAGGAATGATGGTACTGAAATAGAATCCATTAGGCTTGGAGGGTGTGGAATGAAGTCCCTCGCCTCAATGTCATATAGAAATGGAATCCATTAGGCTTGGAGGGTGTGGAATGAAGTCCCTCGCCTTAATGTCATATAAGTGACGTCACGCATCAAAATTAGGTTTTATTCTCCCTTGGGTGTAAATGACATGTAACGATTCGAGAGCTACTCGGGATCGGCCTAATAAAAAGCTCGAACGAGCTGAGCTTTAACGAGTCCAAGTTCGAGCCCGAGTTCAAGTCTGAAATATGACTCGTTTAGTTATCGAGTCTGGGCTCAAGCCTTATATACAAAGCTCGTTTAGGCTCGCAAGCCTAAACGAGCCCAAACGAATGTTATATTACTTTGTTATGTATGCGACTTTCTCATTTGAACATGTTCAATTTTAATTAATAATATTGGTGAGCCGAGCTTGAGTCAAGCATTTGCTCGCTTATACTATTGAAGCGAGCTCGAGCCGAGCTTTTAGATCGTGTAAAATTATTTTTAACTTACCTAGAGCTGATCCGAGCTCGAGCTCTTAGGTTTTACTTTTGAGCCGAGCTCAAGCTCAGGATAGCAGGCTCGAATCGAGCCAAGCCTCGAAATAGAATGACGAGCCAAGCTCTGGCGAACATTAAAAACATAAAAAACATTAAAATATTATAATTTAACATAAATAAATAAAACAAATAAAAATACATAACATTAAAATATTAAAAACCATACATAAATATTAAAAAAACCCGACTATTGTTGTTCAAAGCGGTGTCTCATAATTCTTCAAACCGCAACGTTTGGATAGTTATCGTTGTGCATGATATGTAACTTGTTTCGGGCCTCCTCAATCACCTCATCATCGTTTAACCCCCCCCCCCCCTTTCGCGGTTCAACGCACTTCTAAATAACCAGTCAAATATTGTACACTTTGTTTGGAGAGAGATATATTTTCCTGTTATGGCATCTCTGCTACGATGGTTGTTACCCGTTTGTTAACAGAATCTAGTAACGGTAATGGAAATCCAACTAGTATTTAATCTATCTATATATATAAAAGAAAACGTATATGCTGACGTGGCGTGCAATGGAGGCCTCAACCTCCCCTTCAGAGTGCCACGTGACATCATAACGGAAAGATTTTATTGTTTTTGAACTATTTCCTTTTTTAATTAAAAAAAAGATAAACATAAAACCCTAAATTAAATTGAGTTATTTTAAGAAAAAAAAATTAAAAATAAATTTAAAATTTTCTCTCTCATGTTTCCTCCCATAATTTTTAAACGTTTATATCTTTTATATACGGGTTTTTTTTAAAGAAAAAAATTACACCAAATTAACGAGCGTTTTATTATCTTTCCAACGAGTACCATAGTCCTATATAAAAAACGGAGAAAAATCGACTATTTTTTTGTGGGGTTTCGTTCATACAGGAAAAAAACACACAAAGTGTTCATGTTATTCATTAATCATGTTTTTTCTTTTAAACCGGGTTCTTATCTACGATGTTGAAAATCAGCCCAATCGCTATGTTATCATTGGAATTTTACTAGGTATACTTCATTAAGAGAAGTTAGGAGAAAGAATCACGCAACACTGCAACACATGGTGTCACCTTATAGCAAGGTTATTTTTTTATTTAATTAATTACAAGAGTAATAATTATTACTATTAGTATTAGTATTATTAGAATGGTTATATTTTTCAACCCCGGGACGCTCCCGGAAAGAATTGATAGTTGCTGACGTGGCGTTCAATGGTGGCCTCAACCATCTCTTGATTATGCCACGTGGCATAATGAGATGCAATGATTACAACTTTCAAATTAAGTGTTTGTTTAGTTGATTAGGTTAGGAATTATAAGAGCCATTAGAATGTGAGAAATTAGAGAGTGTGATGAGTTTTTTAATAGTTGCAGCTTACATAAGCGATTCTTTAGATGGTTACTGATTAGGTTTTAGATTAGGAAATATGAGTTATTACTGATTAGAATACTATAAACATGCAATGATTGAGAGATTTTGTTGTTAGTTAACTTGAGTCATTTGCAATAGGTTATCACGTAAAATTAGATTTTTCAACTTCGGAACACTCTCGGGGTAATCAGCTAGTATGGTATATGAAGCAATACTAGTTGGATTTCCATTACTGTTACAATTAGATAATAAGAATGTTAAACAAATGTACAAAGGTTAAAATATAAGAAACGGTACCGTATTAACTTTTTTCCTTTAATGGATAAAGTAGTGAACCTATAAAAAGTGATGTAAATATATTAGTGGAATTCGTATTACATACGACTTTCAACAAAAAAAAACCATATGCATTTGGCTTCTGTCTTATTACATACGACTTTCAGTTTGTTGTTTTCAACTTGTGTTATACATTAATAATATATAGAAAATGTATACATTGTATATTTTCATAAAGGGTTTTAGGATTCATACACCGTGTGACATCATATTTGAGGTGTGTGATATCATATTCTAAGGTATATGACACCATCCTATTAGTGTGTGATGTAGGTCATGGTGTATCATTCCCTTGATAAACTTTGGAATGCAACAAAAATAATATAAAATAGGTAAAAACAACTAGAAAAAAATACGGAATATTGCACAAATCCATCCCCTTAATAAAAGATACTTATCATTTTCACACCCATAATTTGACACGTCAAATCTTCACCTAAATTTCATATCACCGGTAGAAATTGTTTCTGAAATTTACATTTTTAAATAGATTTGATGTAGACACGCAAAGTAGATTATTCAAAGAAAAAACCAATCTAGAGTGTAGCAAATAATATATCGTGTAGAAGCCGTTTGTGTATAAAATTTATATACGATTACAATACAAGAAATAAAGGAAAAAAATAAAATACAATACTTCAACGGAAATAAACAGAAATACGATAGGAAATGAAAACGGATGATGGCTGAGAATCGTATTGAACACGGGCCCTTAAAATATATTCCGAGTGTATTACGAGAGCTCGTTTTGTTTCCCAGGGTACTTGTCCCACCTGTAAAATAAATTTCGAGTCTATTACGAGAGCTCATTTTGTTTCCCAGTCTATTACGCTCCCTTTATTTAGTGTTAGGGTACTTGTCACACCCCAGAAATCGCATCGGAAATTAAGCGTGGGCGGTGTAACGGATGTTGGTGACAATCAACAATTAAGCAAACATAGTAACAAAATTGGATACAATAAGATTAAAAGTTAATTAATTTACTACAAAACATTATTTAATCTATAGTTATACAAAATTCGTCATCACAACTTCATAACCATATTTAGGTCCCAACAAGATCGATGATATCCAATGTCACGTTCACGTGCTTGCCCTAAAACCCGTCTCATATTTACCCCACATGCATACTAAGTACCTGAAAAATATGCCCAATTAAAAGCATCAGCAAAACTGGTGAGTTCACAGGTTTTTCCAATTCACGAAGAATTAATTTATCACAAAGCTGTTTATGATTTTACATCTACACCCGTAACCTTTATCGTTGGTTAGCTAGACCTCACGATGTGATCGCAACCTAGAACCTATAATCAACCCAAGACTAATGGTGACTACCTAATCACCTAATAGAATATAGTCCCTTGTAATCTAATCCAGGATAACCAAACCAGTGCGACTGGCAGCAAGGGGTGGTTGTCACGCCCAATAGATCTACCAATATACCCATGTTGACTCTTTGTGCGAATACCAGAGTTAATGATTATAATGTAAGAGGGCAATTCTTACCAGGCACGTAGGCACTGTTACTTCTGCTCTAGGCCATCACTTAGTTACTAACAGTTAGACTATCTATCATAAACATAACATATTTCCCCCCTAATATTTAAAACATAAAAACATTTAAAAGGGGCCGTGAAACTCACCTCAAGGCTCGTCATTTTAGCTAGCAATTAGAGTCCAAATTAATCCCGACCTAACCGTTCCCTATACACAAGGGATACCTTTATGGTCAATTTTTAAGTCATACCCATGAGTTATTTACCTAACTCACATGACTACTAAGTCTATTCCCGCAAGTTGTTCTCTTCAACTTACTAGACTCAATAAAACTATCTGGATTATTACTGCAATTTGTTTACCTCAACTTACTAGACATAATGAAATATTTTATCTTTAAAAAAACAGTCAATTAAAGACTACATCACAAGTGTGAAGGCATGATAATGATAATGAGTCAATCGAAGACTACATCACAAGGTTCAATCGAGAAGTCCTTCAGATAGGGCCCATCGTCTTTGAGCTTATAAGGGCAGCTTTCAAACAAGGTGTACGGTCTATACCCAGTTGCAAATCTAGGCTTCCCACCAGGATGTACATCAAATGTGCGCCTATCTTTGATTACCTGTAATAATACACATAAATCATAATAAGATTTTTTCACTTTTTTTTGTTGTCATTAAGATCTCTAGAGTACTTTATATTAAGATTTTTTTTCTCTTTCAAATACTGTTGTATAACAAGGTCTCGCGAGACCGAGTACTCCCTGTCTCCCTGAGTAATCGCTACAATGTAGGTTGCCGAGGCCCGAGTACTCTCCGGGTACTCTCCGACTAGGCCGAGAACTCCGCAAGTACTCCCGACTACGACTAGGGAGCGCCTAGCGACTTTTACAACATTGCTTACAAAATAAAACTAATGATCCCATGTTTAAACTTTAATTGAAAATGGCTACTGTTACTTGCAAACTAGGCAAGGTTGCAGAGATGGTACGAGGTTTAGCTACCACGCTCGCGGAGCTGGTAGGAGGTTTGGCCTTTGGGATACCTGAAAAGATATGTATCCGCGCTTGTACAACGGCCCCACATCTCCACAACACGTCAGCAACAGTGCTGACCAAACCTTCTAAAAGCGTGTGCACGTAACCTCGTACATGCCAGTTGTAACCCGACAAGGAAAGGGACGAGCAGCCAATCAGAGGCCATTATTCCCTGCTCCATGATCACCTGCAGGTATGAGGTACAGAAAAGGACAGCGGGACGATTACAGGACACATGTACCAATCACAGGAGGACAACACCAACAACGTTAACAATCTGCGATCGTACAATACAGCTGTCATTCCTATTCCAGCCAATCACAAGACGTCTCCAAGGCCTATAAATACCTCTTCTCCCTAAGGAGAATGACTCATGCACTCTCGGATAAAAATACTTAGAGAATTTCTGTGATAGTTGTAAAAGATAGATTATAGTCGAAACATTGTAACTGTTTGTATTCGAGTATTTGTAATCGTCCTAGCAATCAATAATACAAATATCTCTTTATTGTGCTCTTATAATAGATTGTTATATTGGTGTTTCTTCATTAATAATACTCGTATAATTTATAATGACACAAGAGGCGATTTTTAAACCATCAAATTTTATGTTTATAATCATTTTATCCTCGAAAGTATTATAATTTATAAAAGGTGTGAAAGGGTAAAAAACATTAATTTAGTGATGTAGAAGGAATTAAGTTCAATTTGTGAGAATAAAATGTTACCTAATGTTTTTAAACGACATTTCTTCAAATAATGCTACTAAAAGCTAAAAAGGCCATTCATTAGTAAGACAACGAAACACTCATACGACTTTTCTATAAAAGTAAGTTTTCTTGTGTCCGTTAAATTTCTCCCAAATATGACAATAAGGTTAAATAAAGAAAAATGCACCTTTAAATGAAATAACTACTATCGAATAATTCTTGGCGTGTAACCCACATATAAATACTCAAAATTTAACTCAAACTGTTTAGCTCGTATAATATTTTTAACAAGTATGAGACAAGGAAGCTAAAATGCAATACAAGCCTATATGGAAGTATCATACATGGATACTCCTTATTTTCTTTTTTAATAGTTGATATAGTGCCAATTACCAAATACTCAATAGTTTGAGATTATAACTACATTTGTACAAACACAAAATACTAGATTTTTACAACAAAACGGGATTTTCATCGAAGAACACTTTAGATACTTGTCAGTGAAAGATGTCACCGACGATTATCCGTCTGGGAAGCTATATAGCTATATTGGTCATGAGTATTGCTCTTACGGATGGATTACCGGCATAAGTTTTATACGGTTCATCAATGCTGTCATACCCTCAAATTCCACGTGCGGGGTTTTACCGCGAGACGCGTGACACACCAGGATCCAAGTCAATGGTCACAATAAACGACAGCTTTATGTATAATACGTAAACCAAACCATTAAGCTTTTAATAACATGAAAACCAGTAGCGGAAGCTTAAGTATGTTTACAATCCCAAAATAAAGTAAACGTAGTATGGAATTATTCAAAAACATGTAACTAGAAACCCTAGACGCCATGCAAGACTCGTGCGCCTAGCCCTTGTGCTGCTACCTTAGCAACCTGAGAAAACATGCCAAAAATGTCAGCATATAATGCTGGTGAGTTCATAGGTTTTTTATAAAACATTTCCATAAGTTTCAAAGATCATTCCCGTTACTACTGTGTTATAAGAACGTTAACTAGACGTTAAGTATCGTTGCTACTACGGTTGGAAACCATTACTGACCAGTGTTTCTTGTGTTGCTACCCAAGTTGGGTTAGCGTCATCCTCGGTAACCCTAGAGTTAGAGACAATATGCACCTGCCCGGCTCCCAGCCGACGGGTGGGGTTTGTCAGGCCCAATAGATCTATCCACATTTCCCTCGTTATGCATACCCACATATTCATGGTTTCCCCTGGGACTTAAGATGAAACGCTCGTATAGTAAACAACAACAACCATAGTATAACATGAACTTTATGAATCCAAAGTACGTAGCATGTTTCCCCCCCAAAAGTAAAATCAGTAAAAGTGGGGTTGTGACACTCACCTTAGGTTGCATCTTCAAATCAAAAAGTATAATAGACACGAACTGATAGTCCCAACTACCGGCGACCTAACATAATGTATGCTCTTGTTTATGTAATAGAATGTGTTTTTGGGTTAGGATATGAAAAACGAGGTCAAAAACTCTTCGTTACAAGTTGGGGGTTGAGAAAGAGCACTTGGAGGCGAGTTAGAGTTGTGAAATGATGAAAAAGTTGCAAAGTATGGTATTTATAGTCAGCATTGATGCGCACCCTTGCAGGGTCGAACCAGACTTCGTTCGACCCTGTTGAAGGTTGAATCAACATCAGAGACCTTGGTTCGACCCTTCCCTAGGCCGAACCAGTTTTTTGTTATGCAAATGTTCATGATTTTGCCATTTTAATCCATTTTAACACATGTTAATTATATTTAATCATATAAACACGTATTTACACATGGTATATCATATATAGAACATTTCATACTTGATACTTAATCCCATTATGTAATTTCACCAATAAAGGGACTCGAGACTCATGTGTGTATGTTACCCCCAATGATCCTCCGAATCATTGAACCCTGGACAATAAGTAAGTGTAAATCAACTCCCGATGATTTCCTGAATCATCGACCCGACTCAACTGACCCAGTTAAGTGTAACCTGATTTTTCCGGGTGTCACATAATCCCCTTAATGAAAGAATTTTCGTCACGAAAATTGCTCAAAGCCGAAAAGGAAGAGGCGAAAATGAAGAAAATTTTTCTGGTTGCTACATCATCCCCCTGTTGAAAGGAATTTCGCCCCCGAAATTCACTCAGCTTCAATAGTATCAGGTGTTGGTTCCAGTGCTCGCTTTGGAAACAAATGATGATACTTAGACTTCATCTGGTCCTCACGTTGCAGGTGAGCTCCGGTCCACGGTTAGAGTTCCAACGAACCTTAACAATGCAAATCATGCTATGGCGAAGGCTACGAATCTTAAGGTCCAAGATTTCCACGGGTTCCTCAACGATACGAAGACGATCATCAACCTTGATCTCTTCGAGAGGAACAATGAGAGATTCATCAGCCAAGCACTTCTTCAGATTCGAGACGTGGAAGACATTATGCACGTCACTGAGTTCATCTAGTAAGTCAAGTTTGTATTCCACCGGTCCAATCCGTTCCAGAATTGCTAACGGTCTGACATACCCAACAAAGAGGAGACCGACATTTTCGTCGGTAAAGAGCCTCGAACGGAGCTGCCTTGATGCTAGAATGGTAGCGATTGTTGTAAGAGAATTCCAAAAACGGTAGATGACTCTCCCAACTCTTGACAAAATCGATAACACATGCACGAAGCATGTCTTCTAGCATTTGTATCGTCCACTCACTTTGGCCATCAGTTTGCGGATGATATGCCGTACTCATATCCAATTGAGTACCCAGTACCTTTTACAAGGCCTTCCAAAATCGTGAAGTGAAGCGAGAATAACGATCTGATGTGATAGAAATAGGCACCCTGTGCCGAGAAACCACTTCCTTAAGGTAGATACGAGCTAACCACTCCATACTGTCGCTTTTTTTAATAGCAAGGAAGTGTGCTGATTTTGTCAACCATTCGACAATCACCCAAATCATATCGCAACCACTAGGTGATTTTGGAAGCTTGGTTACAAAATCCATCGTGATATGTTCTCACTTCCATTCGGGAATCTCAGGCTGTTGTAGAAGACCAGACGACTTCTGATATTCCACCTTAACCTTCGCACAGGTCAAGCATTTGCTTACATACGAAGCTATGCCAGCCTTCATGTTCGGCCACCAATAAAGTATCTTCAGATCCTGATACATCTTATCGGAGCCGGGATGAACATAATACCGGGACTTATGAGCCTCATCCAAAACAAGCTCACGCAGGCCCCTGAATAACGGAACCCAAATACGCTCAGCAAAGTAATGTAGGCCATCGGGCCTAAGTTCCACATGCCTGTCGGCACCGTGCATAGTCTCAGCCTTAAGGTTCTCCACCTTCAAGGCATCTTGCTGAGCAGAACGAATCCGATCAGGCAGACCAGAATGAATAGTGAGTTGTAAAGCTCGAACACGATGGCGCTTAGCAGATTCCTTCCTACTTATGGCGTCTACTAAAACATTCCCCTTACCAGGATGGTACTTAATAGCACAGTCGTAGCCGTTCAGAAGCTCGACCCCTCGACGTTGTCGCATGTTCAACTCCTTCTGATCAAAGATATGCTGAAGACTCTTGTGATCGGTATAAATGGTGCACTTGGTACCGTACAAGTAGTGTTTCCAGATCTTCAAAGCAAAGACAGCTGCACCCAATTCCAAATCATGGGTAGTATAGTTCTTCTCGTGAAACTTAAGCTGACCAGAAGCATAAGCAATAACCTTCTCGCGTTGCATCAGGATACAACCGAGACCCCGGATAGAGGCGTCACAATAAACAACAAAATCATCCGTACCCTCGGGTAAAGACAATATGGGAGCAGAACAGAGTTTACGCTTCATCAACTAAAACGCTGACTCTTGAGAATCACCACAGTCAAACTTTCGGTCCTTCTGGGTAAGAGATGTGAGGGGTTGAACAATCTTTGAAAATCCCTCAATAAAACAACGATAATGACCCACTATATTGTAGGCCCTCCCTCTTATATCTCTCGATGAAGTTACGGAGATCCCCGTGTTCTCCCTGTTGGATCTGATACAGTATGGCAACATCTTTAGTGCATTTCCTCAGGAGATTAAAGTTTGAGGTGAAGCTTCTCCTCAGATCATCAAATGAGGAGATGCTCCGGGCAGGGAGGCCACAAAACCATAGGCGGGCCGGTCCTACCAATGTCTGCATAAACATGTGGCAACACTCGGCATTGTTCCATTTTTCCACAGTGGCTGCTCCAGAAAAAACGTTCAGGTGGTCGTCGGGATCCTCGGTCCCATCGTATGTTTTCACGTTAGCTGGCATTTTGATTTTGTTGGGGAAATCAAAGTGTGCTATGTGCTCGGCAAAACATTCTAACGACTTGGGTCGGTATGGCTCCGAGGGGGTAGCCTCAATTCGGACTTCCGCCATAGAGGTTTGAGCAAGGGAGTGGGGAATACCCGAGCCCTGACCTCCGGGGAGAGATGTTGCTGGTACTTGGTTTAACGGAAGTGGGTACTGCCACGGGTACCCTCCGGGCCATGCAGGGAAATATGGCGGTATATAAGGTGAGTGTTGAGGCTGGGAGTAGTTGGGATACACCGTTGCTGAAGGAGTAACAGGCCCTCCAACAAGACATCCAGCTCCTGCCAAGGAGGTAGCAACGACACTGCTAGCTAATGGCAGGGACCTCATAGCTTCTGCAAAGGAGAGAGGTGTTGAGGACGACAAAGACACTTGTGTGGTTTCCAACAAATGTCTTGTCGTGTGTTCTTGGACCCCGGGGGAGAGCATGGTTCTGCTAGGACCTTCCCCTGAAAAAATACCTCCATGACTGTTCAATTAGGGGTGAGGACTTGTGTCAATACGTTGGGTTGCTGGGGAGGTGGTAGTTCCCCATAACGGAGGAGCAGGTGAGAGGGTAACGGTAGGTTCTTCGTCATAAGACAACCTGACTTTTACACCTCTGGACCTTTCCTCCCGTACATAGCCATTCAGGAGGTCTCGGAGTTGCAAGAAGTTTCTTCGTACTCCCTCCGGGGTGATATCCATTCGTTCAATAGGTAGCAGCACGTCATCTCTAGGAGACGAATAAACAGCCCTTGAGGCCGGTGGAGTTTGATAGTTGAGCATGTCTCCTAGAGACAGTTCGACGTGTGGTCCGTCCGTTCCAGGTGTTTCATGGCCTGCAGCGTCACCGAAGGTGTTACTGCTGGCTGGAGTTTCTTGAAGACCCCCGTCTTGGTGGTTATCTCCACCGGTCATCACAAAAGAAGGTTACTTAGGAACAAATGGGACTGAAGAACTTTCAACAGCTTTGTTTAAAGCAGCGACAGCCCCACGGTGGGTGCCACTTGTTGCTGCAACAAGGAAAATGACCGGGATTAGGTTAAGAGATGTTTAGGTTTATAAGTTAAATGTATGTTAGGTTAAGGTTATGATTTAGGGGATCCTCTAGCTCCTGGAATGGACCTGCACAAGGTAACAGACACCGTTAGCCTTAACGCAGGAGGGGGTCTCCTGCGTTTGGACTCCGGCGTGAGAATAAGTGTGTATTTGTTTGGAGTAATAAAATAGAGAGTATGAGAGTAAAAGGAGTAGTGAGAAGTGTGTGTGGAATGACTACCCAAGGGTCTCCTTATATAGGCGATGTCAATCTGCCAGGAGCTCTTTTATGGTAGCGTCCTTACTATACCTGGTCATGGTTGACTCTCTTTATGCCGCCAGCAGTGAGACTTTGCCCTTTTAGTGCACTTTCAGCTTTTACTATTTCCTAGGCATGGCTTGGAGCTGTGTGATGTTTTGTTTTATGCCCATAGTAATAAGCCAAAGCACCTTTTTACATTTCTAATGATTTTACTGTTTGCTTTCTGCTGCATAGCTACCGTATGGCAGCCATGCTGCCTTATGTTAGCTGTTCAGCTCCAAGAAGTCAAGTAAACCTTAATACTTCTACTTTGTTTTATTTTTTGACGAGGGGTTATACGTGGTCGTTTTAGGACCCACATCATCAGTTAACTTGATCCATTTGCAATAGGTTATCACGTAAAATTAGATTTTTCAATCCCGGGACTCTCCCAGGGTAATCAGCTAGTCTAGTTATAAAAGTACATAATTATTCGTACAAATCATGCTACTTTAATCGGTTTTTATATTTTGTGGGTTAAGTAAGAAAACTTGCTTAAGCGATATAACTATGTTAATTGTTAAACATATTGAAATCAACAAATAATGAGAATGTAGATTATTAATTGTTTTGGTAAAAGCAATATGCGTTACGTTTAAATTTTTTTTTTTTTGGAAAGATGCGTTACGTGTAAATGATTTTAAATGTGTGATACTAAAATTTTAATCCATTTATTTATTCAAATATTTGATGCTCATTATAAGAATTAAGAAGGAACGAGTTTTTTTTTTTAATGGTTAATAAAACTTTATTCAAATAGCTAGCAAATGATTTAAATTTTGTTTCAAGTTCTTGATTTGATGATCATACAAGATCAAAAAGCAAATCAATTCAATTGATATGTTAAAATGTTGCAATTAGGTTTTCATACTCATGATTTTAAGGAGTCAAAAGCGTATCATTCAATAAGAATCAAGGTAACAAATTGGTGGGTCGTTTGTATTTGCATAAGTCGGGCTTAATGGGCTGTGGTGGTGAAAGTATTGTATCTTGTTTCTTTGGTGATTAATAAAAAGTTGCGTTTGTTTTGTTAAAAAAAAAAAGTAAGCAAGTTAATTGTTGTACAAGTAAAAAACTAAAAGTTTGGGGCGTTCCGAGAATCGAACTCGGGACCTCTCGCACCCAAAGCGAAAGACCAAACGCCCAACATGATATTTTGAACCTATTTATATTTTCTAATCATTCTAATTAGTTTATTTTCGATGATTATATAACAAATACCCGTTATTATTTAAAGTAAAAAAGAAATTGTGTAGAAAAGGCAAAGATGATATGCTAACTTGGTAACCAGGTAATTGAAGGTTGTTATTTCTGCTAATTTTGGTAGTAGTTTGTTGCTAGAATAAATGTATCTTGATATTTTTTGACGAAAAAAAAAATCAAATTAAAAACCTAGCTATACTGATAGTTTGTTACAGTTATGAATTATGATTTAAGTTTAAAATATAAGTCTTATACATATTTAACACATTGCACTTTGGCTCATTCAATCTTACGTCTTAACTCATACGAAGTTTTTGAGCTGTAGTTGCATATTTAAAATTGTATTTGTGTGTGTAAGACTATAAGCCTATGCTGTAGTTATTTGTATCACGCAACATATATTTACAATTAGAATTAACTATATAAATGACTTTATAGTTAAGCCAAAGCTTGGCTCGATTTGAACTTTTAATGAGCCAATATCGACTAGTCCACAAGCTGCTTAGTTCATTATTACTGTAAACAAACTTAACACATGTGTACATGTTTGTTTATGTAATTCCAAAGATGCACATTAATATGAACAAACGCATATAGATACGTAAAAATGTTTTGTTCTTACCATGATGCATGTGTCTAATAAACGAAAGGCAATATCAACATGTTACCGAAAACTTAAAATAACAGTAAGGTAATAAGATACATTGATGTTCACGTTTTACAATAATCAATGGCGGATTTAAGCTTCTCGTCACGCTCTTCATTATTCATGTAGCTGTAATAATCTGTTGACCACGACATTTCAATGTTGTTACAACTACTCACTGCTTTAACTTGATCTTTCTTGATTCCTGCCTTCTTCTCCAAAGAATTGGAACCTTCTGACTTGAAAAATCCTAAATACCATTTTAATTTTCCTGTGAAACCGTAGCAGAACTTGTGGTGATTGTATCTTAGGACATCAACGATTTTCGGTGAAGATGGAGGTGGAGAGACGGTGGTTTGTTGTGGTGATGGGATTGTAACGGTATGGGTATGGGTATGGGTATGGGTATGGGTATGGGTATGGGTATGGGTATGGGTATGGGTATGGGTATGGGTAGTGGTGTTAGATTGTGATGGCACCATTGTGGTTCTAAGGTTTGTATGTTTGTTAAAATGTTGTTGATTTGTTATAGATTGGTAGAAAGTTATTATCACTTTAGATGTATTGTTGATTGTATGATGTTAGGGTTTGTTCAAAGATGTTGTGTTAACAGTGGGATGATGATTTACAACGTGGTTATGTGATCAAATTTGGATATTTTCCATTTAGGGTAAGTTGTGCATGCTTTGAGGGACATGGACTTTTTAGCGAGAGACTTTAGCAACATACCAATGCCTCATCGAAAGATACTTGAACTAGAACAAGCGCGTCTCGTGAAGGAATAAGAGATGGAACAAGAACACCCCATCGACGAGGAAGAGTAGTTTATTTCTTTTAAGTAGTTTATTTTTTTTATTATTGTATGTGTTTTTAATTTTTTTTATTAATGAAAAATTTACGTTTATTATTTAATTTGTGTTACAAATTTAATTATTATAAATTTAAAATAACAAAGTTTAAAAAAATAAAAAATAAATAAAAACTGGATAAAACTGCTGCTCACCTCTAGCCACAACACCATCGGGCTAGTAAACCAGAGCTTTATCACCTTGCCAGCTGGGCGCTTACGTGGCTAAATATGAGAGGATAGAGCGATTGCTCACCTCTAGCCACAATGGATAGTCTTAGTAGAGCGTCAATCTTTTCGTCCATTGATGTCGGTTTGAAATATAGGTTAAGTGTAAAATTACTTCTCTACCCTTATTGTTGATGGAAAAAAAGTTAAAAACGTCTAACATTCTTCTTCTACTATTGTACAAACTAGATTATACCCCGGGAGCGTCCCGGTGTTGAGAAATCTAATACAACAAATGAATTTTACATATAAATACGTGAACCCGTCGGGACCGGGGGCTTTGGAACCGTCACAACATTTAATGGCTTCCCAAACCTCCTCATGTGTAAATGGACCGGATATGCTATCGACTTGCAGATCTGAAAGGGTTGGCAGCCCCATGTTTTGGAAAGAAGGTCGACGACGAATAGGCATGATAGTTGCCGGTTTCCGATGACTTTCGTCTCTTGTCGGAATAACTATCGGACGGTTCTTCACCCATTAATGCTTGTTTTTTCCATTTGTCGTGATCTTTTACAATCTCCCATACGGGAACAAGATTAAAACCTGACGGATAAGCATCTTTGTAATCTTTCATTCGTTCTTTTCATCACATTAAGATTGCTACATCTACTACTTCGTAGGTTGTCCTATATTCAAGTAAGTAAAAAGTTATTTTAGAATAACTGAAGTAAAAAATTAAAAGTATAATTTTTAAGTATAAATACTACTGTTGTTGACGAAGTCCGTTGACCTCATTCATTTTTGGGTTCACGAAGGTTCGTTTTGAAGTTATTCAATCAATTATTCGATCGGTTCCTCGCAATAGTTTGTTGTAATGTTTAAGAACCGCCTTCAAAAACTCCCATTACTTCCTTGATTACTTTTCTCCCTGTTTTCCGATACATACCACCAAGCTTTTGCCAAAGCAATTTATTGTGAGGTTCACCACTTTGTAGCCTTTAATCGCTGAGTGAATTTTTTTTCCACGGTTGCCATCTTCATGTTCATCTTCTACAACAAGCATATCTGCAACATCATTGCCCAATATATATCCTTCGTCATGTGCCTCGTATTGTGTCTGTGGCACAAATTCGTCAGTTCCATCGACTCCATAGAGGTGGAGGTCGTGCTCAATATCCTCTCATACTTGACGAATAATTGGACTCCTCAATGCAAACGCGTCGAACTCCTCCATTTGTTGTTGTATTTGAGGTGGTGTAAAATATTGTTGCCCGACTTGTGGATAAAGTTAGGGTTGTTGGTATGGTTGGTATTGAAATTGTATTTGTGCATAATAATGGGGTTGTGGGACCGACTGTGTTTTTGGTGAAAAATTCATCGACGACCTATACCTTTTCCCCGCACTCGAAATCGCTTTTGAACTTGATCCTCGTCCCTTACTACTTGAACATGCTCCTTTTTGATTTAGTTGATCATCTTCCTTTGTTTCGACACTCTTTAATTTTCTTGGATCCATATGTTTGAAAGTGTTTCATAAAAGATAAGATTAGAATGTTTTAAAGTGTTTGATTTGGTTGTGGTTGAAAGTGAATAAAATTCAATGTATATATATATTAAATAGAAAAGGTTTTGTATTATAAATTAGTTAATTCACACTGTCAATTGGCCGTAGGACTTAAAAACCAAACCAAAGGAGTCGTTGCCAAACCCGCGTGAAAGGTTCACGAGCCTATTACCTCTGCCAACGCTGACGGTATTAGTATGAGAGTAATAGATTACCCGTGTCATTTTCTGATAGCACCCCGCCCCCTAAGCATTTTGCTACGGACTAGGTCAGCCCCTCTTGCCAGTGTTTTTCCGAAGTGACCAAGGAGCATATCTTTATTTTTCTTATATAAATTAAAAAGAAAACTAATGTCATTCGAAGAAAGATGCAAATCATGAACACTTGTCAAAATTACTAAGTGGTACATCTTTCGTACTTAATAATGTAATATAGATAAATCCGATATATGTATGTCCTTTTATGTAAAGAAACACAATTCTTTCTTTTTTTTATCTTCATCTGTTTATTTACATGAACAGGGTTCCCGATCAACATTCACGAACACTTCATTGAATGTTCAGTTAGTTTTAATACCTATGAGTGAAAACAATTTGGTAATTTCGAAATTTTAATTTCAGAACTGAAATCAACAGAAATATAAATTTATTATAGGACAAAAAACAATTAATATTTACTTTTTTAACATGATTAATATTTACTACACTAAAATGTAATTTACACCCCTGTGATTTAGGGGTGGCATCACTAAGCCTATAAAACATCAAGACAAACATAGAACGTGTCTAAACATGATCCGAAAGTATATCCAAGCTAGGGACATAGCTGTGGGGTGCATTTACAGGTTACACCTCTGCTTCTGATTTTTTTCTACCTAAGCTCATGTAGTTTACTTTTCATTTTGCTTTGTAACATTCCATCAAATGTTTTTCATTTGGTTGAAAGTTAGAATCAGTGTTGTTGTTGCTGCTGCTGCTGTTGTTGTTGTGGTTGTTGAGGAAAATGGTCCTCCATGATCCATTCCTTATGATATGCAAAATCAATCTAACCACTTTCACCGATTAAACAAGCAAACATTTCAATTTTAAGGTTCAATTCTAAGGTTCAAATCATACACCAACGAATCCTAAACATAATCGGGGTGGATCTGTATGTTGTGTAGAATGTGAAGGTGGGTAGTAGTAGTAGCAGCAGTAGCAGCACTAGTAATAATAATAATAATAATAAACAAACCAAGGGTAAAAAAGTCATTTACCCGGATTCTAATTTTCAAACAAATGAAAATTTGATAGAGGTTCCCGAATGAAAAGTAAACTATAGGGGCTTAGGCAGCAAAAATTCAGAAGCATGGATGCAGCCTCATGACACCTCTATATTACAGGGGTGCAAATTACATTTTACTCTAGTATTTATAAAAGTAAGTATCATAAAGGCTTGCTAGGTATATTAACTACAAGGAAAATCTTTTATAAATACAAAGCATTCATACCTAAGAAATATCATAAGCTCTAAATATTAAGCATACTATTAAGTTTGGAGTTGATAATGGAGAAGAAAATCATATGCCATCTCTTCTTTTGTGTGCTTTTTATAAACTTCATGAATACTACTGTGGCTATCAGTAAAGAAATCTGCCAGGACTATGGTAATGTTATTTTCTTTCATTTTCTTAAAATAGTTGGTATGTTAATTGCTACAAGCATATCGTACTAAATACTAACTATTTTATTTAACATTGGATTATAATATTAAAATTCTTATTCTATTGATTGTTCACCAGGTGGTGCTGCTTATAGAACTTATGTTTTTAATTGTGGTCCAAAACCCTGTTCGAAAGCGTTGTGTGAAGCCGTGTGCGCAAAGCACACGTTTCCAGGAGGAGATACATCGCCTACGACACGCCCAGGCAACTATTGCATTTGTTGTATTAGTGGTCTATGGTGATCAAAGTTTTACTATCTATATCTATTTTAAGAAATAAATAAAAATAACTTGAGATTACTTGTTAGCGTTACAAGTCTTTCTAACTTATGTTTTTCATCATCTCTCTAATTAAACCTAAAGTGACGTCGCGCTACGCGGCGGGAGAAACCAATTTTGGATGAAAGTTAAATGGAAATGTAGACGAAATAAAACAATAACACTAATAAAAAAACATAAAACTAAAATATTGTAAAGATAAAAAAAATGTTTTAGTTCCCCCAAAACCAGTCGGTTCTAGGAGGTTTGGTTTATTTTTTTGCCCATCTTGGTTTCTAGCCCGTGCCGATTTGGCCAAAGAACTTAAAAGAACCCAAACTGGTTTAAGAATAAAAGGGGGGGGGTATCTCTTGACTAGTTTAATATAACGCACACTTTTCGTGCCATTTTTATCTATTTTGTTGTCAATGAAGTTGAAATATAAGTTTCTTAAAAAACATGTCAATATCCATATAGTCTCAACAATTTTATTTATTCGGAAGCACGAATAGAAAAATTGAACAATATGAATATCCAGTAATAATTGCAACAAGCCCATTTCCTCACAACCTTCAAATAATAATCTGTGCAAAGGTAATTTTTTATATAATGTTCCTAATAAGCAATACAATGCTTTTTAGGACCGTCAGTACAAAAAGAAGTATAATCTATAGTTGGATTTAGTCGACAAGTTATATTTTTTAAACATTTGATAAACAGTTAAATAACTTATTCTTGTTACATATAATTAATAATGTTATTTTAATAATATCATAATTTCAATTTTATCTGTCGTGTCAATGGTATGATATTTAGAAATAGATAACTTTAAGTCTATCTCCATAGTAGTAAATAATAACATAATACTATTACTTATTTTGTTTTTGTAAATTTCTTTAATTTTGTTTTGTTCTGATTATATATGTATTTTACCTAGTTTTTGTATTTATATAAGTATACAAATTATTGTTGAGAAAATGCAGTTACTTCATTTAATCAGAATTAGATGTTTATTAAATAATGTATTAATTAATTAGAAGTTTATATTAAATAATATATTAATGTGCATTAATGACTTGAGGTAAATTATAAGGATGTCATTCTCTAATAAAATTAAATTACCTTGTGGTATGATATTTAGAAATAGATAACTTTAAGTCTATTTATTTGCTTCTTAGTTATATATAATAACATAATACTATTACTTATTTTGTTTTTGTAAATTTCTTTAATTTTGTTTTGTTCTAATTATATATGTATGTTACTTAGTTTTTTTTATTTATATAAGTACTAGTGGGTTTACCCATGCGTTGCAGCGGGATCCACAAATGGGTTGCAATACAACATTATGATACTTAGGTTTTTTGCCGCAAGTTATGCAAAAAGAATAGAAATGCACACATTATGTTTTAACAAGTATTCGTAGAAAGAAGAGAAATGTGCACCGCCACTTACAACTGATTGTAGTTCACCACAAAAACCATGTACTCATTATTGAAAAAATCTTAATAAACCAAATGTATGTTACTGTAACAGACCAATATGAACATAAACTTCACTCTTGTGTAAGTTGTTTGGTCATTGCATATCTACATAACCGTGCCATTGAATACACTTTGCTAAATGATAAAGTTCATTTACATGACAAAAGCATGTAGTAATAATATGATATTGTATACACTATCATATGAAGATCACTGTCCATTTATAAATTAAAAGCTAGTTGTGATTTGTATGTTTGTAATAGACGTGCCCAACCTGACCCAGCAGCTAAAAAGTTGCCCAATGTAGCCAGTGAGCCAAACCATGTGGTCCACTTTGCCACTGGGTAGACGAATATATACGTAAAGGGTTTATAATATAAGCATTACTATCGCAAAGTTTAAAACACATACAAGTTTAACTGAGATAAGATTACAAATTGTGGTAACATAAATTATTATCTTTCATCGCTATTATATGAAATTTATTCAAAAATATTGTTATCCTGTGTGTTTATTTACTTTCAATGAGTTCCATTTTCATATAAAAGTTGATTATCTTCTAGGGGCATTTAAGGAAGAAAAGTGGTAGAATTTAGAAAATTGTAAAGAAACTCTTGGTATGCTATCTTAACTTTGGACAATTTGAACATATTTGCCCATGCCTCCTCCTTTATAATGTAGTTGATGAGAAAATGCATTTAGTTCATTTAATTAGAATTAGAAGTTTATTAAATAATGTATTAATTAATTAGAAGTTTATATTAAATAATATATTAATGTGCATTAATGACTTGAGTTAAATTACAAGGATGTCCTTCTCTAATAAAGCTAAATTACCTTATTTACCATCTAGAATGCATTATATAGTAATATAGATTAATGATATTAAAAAACTATATGTTTAAATATTAATCAGACATTTAATTATGGATAGTTATTTTAAGTCACATAATAAATACTTTTAAGTCTCGGTATAACTAAATTAAATTATTTTCTTTTAGGCCATGTGGTGTACTCTAACATTTGGGGCGTTAGCGGTGATATGACATGTTAACCAACATTGTATTGTATTCCACTACCTCCTTGTGTTAAGGGGTATTAAAGGGGTTATATGTTAACATTTTAACAGAATGTTAAAAGAATGGATTAATGTTGTTTACTTTTTCAAACCAAAAACCATTAAATAGGGAAAAGTGAGTGATGTGAAACACATGTGAAGTTAAAGAGGGTTAAAGTATACCCTAAGACCTTACTTAAAAACTTCTTTTAACTATTCAGTTATCAGAAACTTCAAAATTATGTTCATTAAAATTTAAAAAAAAAATAGAATGATAATAACTGTTTATGTTAGAGTGATTTATATACAATTTTCTTAAACCAAAAGGATGAACTAATTCTGGTGTATTATATTTTAATGGTGTCTATGTTTTATTTGTTGATATATAGTGTGGTATATTAATGAGTTTGATTCGCTATGGTCAATTTTTTATTTGTTTGTTTCAAAATCCATAGAACACTCCAATTTTAATAAATGTATAATTAATTCCATATTTTATGTATAGATAAATTTACCTTAATACCTTTTCAATATAAATTTAACTAGTGTCATATGTCATCACCTTACTCCTTACCTTTCTCACAAAAGCACTCATTTATACACAAACCTCTACCTACCAATATATATATATATATATATATATATATATATAATTAAATGGGTTGAAAGTATTTTAAAAAGAATTGTTTTTTTTGGGGGGGGGGGGGGCAACGATAATTTTTTTTAAACCACAAACCGTTCATGGCCCAATCAAAACCATCTATGTCACCGTTAGGAGTTGCTCCAGAAATGTCCACCAACAATGCCCTACGCCATTGTCCACGCTGAAAAGGGGTTGGTGTGGCTGGCTTGGAAAGGCTTTACGCCCCTTCCACGCCCTCACACCGTGTAATCTAAGGAAATGGTTCAACATCACATGACTATACCTTTAATGGGTTTTTGTTTAAAAAAAGCAAAAAAAAACTTAATTCAATCTCTTAGCATCCTATTTACATGTTATCATGTAATTAAGCAACAAAAACCTGCCATCTATTCTCTTAGAGTTTCTGAAAATTAAGCATCAAAACCTGCAAGATTATAAAGCTCGATAACATCCCTAATCACATCAAGATATTGGTTGATTATGAATAGTTAACTAGTAATGATGAATCCCATTTAGCCCCATTTCTTGCTAGGGGTTTTTTGAATGTTTGTATCATTACACTTTTTATGTACTAATGTACCCAATATTTTTACAACGGATTTGTAACGGCAAATGTTGAGAAATAAATTGACACAGTGTTAAGGAACTAACTTATGCGAACATGTAGATGCTAACGGCAAACCCACTCTGATTAGAGAATATAGACGGTCGAGGTTGATGAGTTAAGTGGCAAAAATTGGAAGGAAATTAGACAATTGTTTAAGCCTATGGTGGTGGCTGATGGCGGTGGTGGTGGTGGTGGTGGTGGTGGTCGGTGATAGTGGTTGGAGGTAGTGGTGGCTGCGGTGGTTGGTGGTGGCATGTATAGAAGAGAAGAAGACAAGTAGAGGAAGAAAGAGAGGGAATTTTTAGAAGTTTCACTAACAACTTTAAGGGTGATCTGGATGGGATTAGGGAGGGTAGATTCAATTGAATTAAAAATGAAACCGCAGGTCTTGTTTTGGTCGTTTTTACACTATTGGATTGTAGTGGTTATTTTAAGCAAATCATAGACAATAAAAGAAAACTCTATTTTAATATCTCTTGGCGTTCTTAAGAAAATTGTACTCAATTTCATTGGCTGATCTTCATTTTTCCGAATTAATTTTTTAGTTACGAGAGAATCGCATGATTGGTGACTGTGGTTATAAATATTGCACTCTTGGTCCTAAGGCTTCAATAATTACACCGTTGGTCCTTAAGTTTGTCAAAACTGCACTTGTGTGGTCCTTACCCCTTACTGTCGTTAATTTCCTCTGTTAAAAATAAGTAAATTATATTTTTGCCCTCAATTATACAATTAAACAATTAAAAAAACTTAATAAAAAATAATATTAAACCCACCCTACCCCACCCTTTTCTTCTTCTCCAAACCACCACCATCTCCCCCCTCACACGAACCCCCATTTCTACATCAAAAACCACCTCCACCTTTAGAAATCACCATCCACCACTAGCCACCGTGTAACCACCACTTTCCACCACAATCTTCACCATAACCACCTTTAACCACTTAATAGTCGTTCTCCATCATCATCATCTACCATTTTAACTATGTTCAACATCACCACAATTCGTCCAGGTTCAATCCTAATCCTCATATCATCCACCGTCACTGGTAATAACACCATGGCCAACCGGTTTCTAATCGTATGAACCCTAGTCCCCTTCGTTTCTTTATTCGCCGCAATCGGTCTTGGAACATGATGGCCGGTTAGTTGAAGGTCATGGTCGGCCTCCTTCTCCGATCTCTCTCTTTGTCCCTTTCTCCCTCTAACTCACTTTCTCTCTTTAGTTGCAGATATGTTTTTTTTGTTATTGAGAAGTTTTTCGGAAGATATTTTGGGGGCTTGGAGGTGATTGGACAGTGGTTGAAAGTGGAAGTTAGAAATGGTTGTTGGTGGCAATTATGGTACGGTTATTTGTATTCACAGTGGGTGATATGGTTAGGTGGAGGAAGGGGTGGTGATGGTGGTGGTATGGTTAAGAAGGAAAGGTAGTGGTGGGGGTGGGGTAGTTATTTATTTCAATTGTTTATTTATTTTTCTTTTTTATAAGGGCAAAATGGGTATTATTTATTTATTTAACAGAAAATTTTAACGGTCGTTAGAGGTAAGGATCAACACGGTAGTAACTTTAATACATCTCGATCACATTAGTAATAAGTTTACAATCATTGGGACCAACAATGTAATTATTAAAGTCTTAGGACCAAGAGTGCAATATTTATAAACCATAGGGACCAACCATGTGGTTCTCTCTTTAGTTACAGAAAAACAAAAAAGAATTTGCGATGGAACCCACTTGTTAATTGCAACCAGGTGTATAAAAATACGCGCGTTGCGCGTTTTTCGTATTTGTTTTTTTTTTAAAAAAAACAATATTTCAATCCGGTTTCGAACCTGAGACCTCAAACCACACAAATGCACCACAAACCACTCCACCACCAAGCCATTTTGTTAATTATTGTAGAATCATATGTATTTATAAATAAATAAGTGTTGGAAAAAAAATAAAAATAAAAATGTCATGTTTGAAATGGGTTTCAAACCCAAGACCTCAAAGAACACACATATACCACAAACCACTCTACCACTACCCCCATTTTGTTAATTCTTATTGAATCATATGTATTTATATATAAATAAGTGTTGTAAAAACGACTCAAATGGGTTTTGAACCGAAGACCTCAAAGAACACAAAAGCACCAAAAACCACCCTACCACTACCTCATTTTGTTAATTCTTATTAAATCATATGTATTTATATATAAATAAGTGTTGTAAAAAAACGACTCAAATGGGTTTTGAACCCAATACCTCAAAGAACACATAAGCACCACAAACCACTCTACCACTACCCCATTATGTGATTTCTTATTGAACTATAGGTATTTAACAAAACAAAAAGAATAAAAAAATAATAAAAGTACTATTCAAATAAGTTTGTCTATTAATAGTATGTAATACATAATTAATAAAAAAAAGTCACATTTCTTAGTCTTGTTATTACAAAAATATATAACAAAAATAAATTTTAAGTATCATATGTAGTGATAACTATTTAGGTTAAATAAATAATGTGTACTCTATGTAAACATCGTTATATATAATATAACTTTATAGCTTCACTAAATGAATAGTTTTGTCACAACTTCTTTTTCTTTTTTATATTTTTTTAAATACTTAATTATTAATAAATATATATAATTCTATAATAAATCACAAAATGGGTTGGTGGTGGAGTGCTTTGTGATGCATTTGTAGGTCTCAAGTTCAAAACATGGGAAAACAAGGTTTTTTTTTCCAAACACTTATTTATTAATAAATATATATGATTCCATAATAGGTTTGGGTCAACAAACATGTTGGTGAGTCCGTGTGTGCGTTAAACTGGTTTCAAATAAGTTTATCGTTCAAAAGTCGGTTTATAAGTTATATGGTTTCCCACAAAATAGTTTTTAATTCCCAAAATAGGTTTACAAATTAATATGGTTCAACACATGGTTGCACTGGTGATGTACAAGCCACACCTCAAACCTGACACTGAATCCATATACTCCCGTTATGGATTCCTTGGCATAATACGTGTCACAAATCTCAGTGGAGGGTTCTCCGGGCTTCCGGATCCACTGTGTGTGGGGGTTTCCCCAAGTAGTACTACCCACATATTAAGTGGCCCAATTCCCTTGGGTTGATGAGTGTGAATGCTATCGGGAGTACCTTGTCACATCATACTGGTTTCTCATTGGTTGTCAAATGGAAACATGCGTTCACCCCAAAACGTTTAATAAAAGTAAAAGAGGGGAAGGTTCACGAGACTCACCTCGGTAGCGTTTCATTTCACATGGTCGTTCGGCATCCCAAGTCGAGAGTCCACTTATCAAGTCACTTGCAAGGTCCTACTAATATTGCAAACATAAGTACGTGTAACCGAGTGTCGTGATTACACGTGTGGATAAATTGGACCTTTAGTTGTTAGCGTTTTACTCATTTTAATCATTGGTTTATAATTCTATTAATCCATGTACTTCCAATAATAAAGTGTCATATCTCGAGTTAATTGTCTCAGTTAATACTTAAGGTCTCAAGTATCCATAGTCATATAGTTAGCTCCTTAATGGTAACATATCCATCTATTATTGGGTTATCTATATTTCAACGGCAAATCGTACTCACGAAGCTTCAAGCATACATGTAATTATCAATTTGTGCTTTATGTCTTAAGTTCATGGGTTTTGTTTCTAAGTTCCAATGCTTCGTACATCCTACTCATATTTCCACATCCCTTCCATTATGAATACTAGAACTACTTAGCATTTCTATATTCAAATCATGGAGGTATATAATATCTAACGTCCAGTTGTATTATATCTCATTTAATATGGCATCTATGTCACACTTAATGTTTGATAACCACTTAAGTGATTGTTTATCATCCTTAAACAATGTTCACCTTTCACATAATATGCCATATCGTTATGTCCTGTATCTTAGCGACTCGTCAAATCGTCCAAGGTTTCTTGTTTATAGGATATCGGGTTAGTCCGCTTACTTGATTCTCATACTTATATAAGCTAATTATAGGTTATCGGATTGGTCCATAGGTTTTTACGGCTCCACACGTGTCATCCAGCATAATAACACTAATTCTAATATACAATCCGAGTTCTTGTTTCATACCTTTAGAATGCCTTAGTCAGTTAACTGAGTTGACTGGTCAACGGACCAGGTTGACTACTGTTGACCGAGCCTACTCCAAATGTTCACATTCTTAGCCATCCAACTACCATCTCTTCTCCTAGTCATCAACATGAAGCCAATCATCCATCATCACCGTAACAACCACCATGCTTCACAACCATCACCTTCAACCTTAACCACTAGTCAACCACCTACATCACCTCAACACCAGACACCATCACCGTCACTACCTGTCCAACCACCGTTATTCCTTGCCACAAGCCGCTACCATCCCCTATTCTAAACACCCATACACAGTATGTTTTCCCAGATTCAACATCATCATCAACAGGAAACAAGGGTTTAGGTTTTACCTGAGTTTGATGACGGTTTGGTCACAGAGGCGACACCGCCGCCGCCTCCACTGAAGCCACCACCGGTTCCCCTTCCCCATTCTCTCTCTTCTACTTCTATCTCTCTTAATTCAGTCTCTCTCTCCTTCTAGCTCTCTTCGAACACATCAGAAGGTTGGGGTGATTGTGGGTGTTGCTTGGCCGGAGCCCCGCCGGGAGGTGGTCGGAGCTCATTCCTCCTCCGCTGCAATCTCTCTCTTCGGTGGGTTTTGTCAGCAGAAAAGATAGGGGTGGGGGTTTTTATAGTAAGGTTGGGTGTGGGTGTGTCATGGTGTTTGTTGGGGCACATGGCACCTTGGGATGGTGCCATGTGTCCCCGTGTGTTGAGTAAGCAAGGGACACGGGTCAGATCGGGTTTGGGTTCGTTATCGGGTGTCGGTTTGGTCTCGCGTAACGGGTATTTTTCAGATAATAATATTCTTAAATAAGTATTCGGGTTTTGGGTTCGTATTTAAATTCGTAACGCTTGTCGGTTTAGTTTTGTATCGTACACTCGTATAATATTATTCCCTCGACAAAATAATTGTAAAATACTTTCGGTCACGTATCTATATATTTCTTATTATTAATATTAAGTTCGTTATCATTTTATTTTTAATCGCGAAAAATTTTGGGCCCTAGGTCCGGGTTGTTACATTCTCCCCCCGTTAATTGAATTCCGTCCTCGGAATTATTTTCGTGCTTTCTCTGGTTGTACATACAGTACATTCCATACTTGTGTTTAGAGTTCGGGTTTATTTGCTTGTGTGCAAGTATACTTTTCATAACCAAATCGTAGTTAAAGTGTTTCCATACTAAATCCTGTAGTATGTTCTATTATTCCAGACTCCACACATCAATTACTACAATTTCACCTCCCAAATCTTAATGTCTAAGCTCGTATCTTCCGCTAGTTAATGTTTAATAAGTCCAAGTTAGTAGGAGTACAAGGCCTTATGTGTACAAGTGTATCCCAAGAGTTATCATGTTCGGCTGGTTTAATATAGTTTGTGTCTTAGTTTCCAAATCTCCCAAATTCAATGCTTAGGTATCATACTTCAAGCGTCCAAGCTTGTCTAGTCAATGTTCTGGGTGTACATTAGTCGTAAAAGGGGTAAATATCGATCTTATAAGTTCTAAGTTTACGTCCAAGCATTGCTACCTTCATCTAGTTCTAGTTTGTATACATAGGTACTAACGAATCTATACAGATATTTTCCATTATCAAGTTTTGATGTTGATGCAATGATTACAAAGTCGTTAAGACCTTTTCTATTCCACAGGGGTGGTAAAGTTTCATCGAACTTATCCATAGACTATTGGAAATTAGATACAATGTCCCGAGTGTAGATTTGCAGTGAATGGGTTATCAATTGACAGTTTAGGTTTCGTTCTTGGTTAAATTCCCAGTTCCATTTTTGATGCACCGTAGGTGTTTATATATAGGGTGTACCGCAGCTAACCCACCACACCAACAATGCCTCGTAAACGTACTGAAAATCTCCCCAAAAACTTGATAGAAAACGTTCTTGAGAGATCTTATGTGTGTTCCTAGGGTTACTAGTCCTAAATAACCTTATTTTGAGTAAGTCAAACACTAAAATATGGGGTCATGATCTAAAGACATGTTATTATTATCTGATTTTATGCTTAAAACTTTGGTTAACTCTATTATACCATCAGAACAGTGGTTGAAATCTCAAGCCTTCAAAGTTTCCTATGGTGACTGATGTAGGATATTGTGACAAGTTGTTGGAAAGATACCAGAAGGTTAGACATCTAAACACAATAAGTTGCTCTTAGTCAAAATAAAGGTACACAACCTTCCTTTGTTATCTTAATCCTTAGCTTCTCACAGGGTTGAATTGCTATCTATAAATATTTTCCTTACTAATCTTCGACTGTATTCTCTTATTCTTGTCAAATACTTCTCATGATAGTTATCACAATCCTATACGCTCCCCCCGTTAGGACCTACTTATGTAACTCTAACAGGTTTCATACTGATAACTTGTCTCCATATTAGAATGTTATAGTACTTAATCGAAGGTTTTGACACTAATGTAAAGACATCATGGGTCATTAAAGTGACGGCACATATATTAGATCTTAAAAATACCTCTCGCGGCGTTCAATCTAGATTTCTTCAGGTCGAGAAGGATTGAATGTTCACGGTGACTGATGCTTTCTTGCATCTGGGTTACTAACTTTTTAGATAATGCTCTGGAAATATTCTCTAGAACCTGCGTTGTGATTACAATTCAAGACACTATACTTGACTTAATTCTAGGAAAGTCGGTACAAATCTGATTTTAATAAAAGAATCTACTGACCAATAGTTAAACTTGTAATTTGGATCTGAATAAATCGAAAGACGCAACAAGTGATTCTAGGCATAACCTATATTAACGAGGACAACACTATATAAGGTAGACAGTAACTATTGATTAAAAGGAAAACTTATCGGATTAGGGGCATCTATTCGCTTGGTTGATCAAGATTCACCTTGGTACTTTGAATTTCTTCTAGATATTGCACCAAGTTCGGGTTAGATACCTGGTCCTCATGGTTAGCTCAACATTTGATCATAGAAATTATTCACGATTAATAACGTTCATGGTATGCATATATAGATTAAAATTACAAGTATCACAACGGTCAGGGTTATATTTATATATGTCCTCCCAAAACACATCATTTTGTAATAAAAATAACGATTTCGAACTCCTAAAATGGTCACAAGTATGTCGTAGGTCTGTTACAATTCTAAAATAGTTCATTTTACCACATGCGTTTACGGTTGCCATGGTCAACACTTAAAATTTCCGCGACTCCCCAAATTTCTTAGAACTTTCTCGTGCCTGTAAATTCACGATTACGTGATATCAAGTGTAAGCGTCAATTTACCTCACGAAATTATTCTAGTAATCTCCGTCGAAGTCATAAATTTCAGGTGTCAAACCGTGCTCATATACTGGTTAAACTGGTTCTTAATCATTTTCAGCATTATGGTGTGTTCAGGTACTCAAGTTTCGACTTACTTTGCGACTATTTTGTTTGGTCTTATATATGTCCAAGGTATCTCCTAACTAGGTAGTTCTCAAATCTTAAACTACGATCTTTCGGTCGTAGTCTAGGATTTTCCGTAAAGGAAATCCTAGTGTGCTACAACCGCTGCTCTGATACCAACTGTCACAACCCGACTAAGGTGGGCCTAGTCGAAATACAGATTGGTACCAAACTTGCACAGCGGAAGTAACAATTGTTCAATAATAATAATTTATACAATTTCTAGTTCTAAATTAATACAACTCAATAATAATAATTAAACTAAACTACTGCGTGGACGAATCGTGGCACTCGTCGAAGCATTCCCGGATGTATACTTCACTAGATCTCTACCGATGCTTAGCTCTAATCCTCAAGTAGCATATTCCCTGTGTCATGTAGCTCTTCCAAAATGTCTACACGTTCCCTGGGCTCACATATATATATATATACCTCGTTCCTCGATTCCAATCCAGAAGTGGTACCTGAACACATGCTTAAAAATAGGTTTGGGTCAACAAACATGTTGGTGAGTCCGTGTGTGCGTTAAACTGGTTTCAAATAAGTTTATCGTTCAAAAGTCGGTTTATAAGTTATATGGTTTCCCACAAAATAGTTTTTAATTCCCAAAATAGGTTTACAAATTAATATGGTTCAACACATGGTTGCACTGGTGATGTACAAGCCACACCTCAAACCTGACACTGAATCCATATACTCCCGTTATGGATTCCTTGGCATAATACGTGTCACAAATCTCAGTGGAGGGTTCTCCGGGCTTCCGGATCCACTGTGTGTGGGGGTTTCCCCAAGTAGTACTACCCACATATTAAGTGGCCCAATTCCCTTGGGTTGATGAGTGTGAATGCTATCGGGAGTACCTTGTCACATCATACTGGTTTCTCATTGGTTGTCAAATGGAAACATGCGTTCACCCCAAAACGTTTAATAAAAGTAAAAGAGGGGAAGGTTCACGAGACTCACCTCGGTAGCGTTTCATTTCACATGGTCGTTCGGCATCCCAAGTCGAGAGTCCACTTATCAAGTCACTTGCAAGGTCCTACTAATATTGCAAACATAAGTACGTGTAACCGAGTGTCGTGATTACACGTGTGGATAAATTGGACCTTTAGTTGTTAGCGTTTTACTCATTTTAATCATTGGTTTATAATTCTATTAATCCATGTACTTCCAATAATAAAGTGTCATATCTCGAGTTAATTGTCTCAGTTAATACTTAAGGTCTCAAGTATCCATAGTCATATAGTTAGCTCCTTAATGGTAACATATCCATCTATTATTGGGTTATCTATATTTCAACGGCAAATCGTACTCACGAAGCTTCAAGCATACATGTAATTATCAATTTGTGCTTTATGTCTTAAGTTCATGGGTTTTGTTTCTAAGTTCCAATGCTTCGTACATCCTACTCATATTTCCACATCCCTTCCATTATGAATACTAGAACTACTTAGCATTTCTATATTCAAATCATGGAGGTATATAATATCTAACGTCCAGTTGTATTATATCTCATTTAATATGGCATCTATGTCACACTTAATGTTTGATAACCACTTAAGTGATTGTTTATCATCCTTAAACAATGTTCACCTTTCACATAATATGCCATATCGTTATGTCCTGTATCTTAGCGACTCGTCAAATCGTCCAAGGTTTCTTGTTTATAGGATATCGGGTTAGTCCGCTTACTTGATTCTCATACTTATATAAGCTAATTATAGGTTATCGGATTGGTCCATAGGTTTTTACGGCTCCACACGTGTCATCCAGCATAATAACACTAATTCTAATATACAATCCGAGTTCTTGTTTCATACCTTTAGAATGCCTTAGTCAGTTAACTGAGTTGACTGGTCAACGGACCAGGTTGACTACTGTTGACCGAGCCTACTCCAAATGTTCACATTCTTAGCCATCCAACTACCATCTCTTCTCCTAGTCATCAACATGAAGCCAATCATCCATCATCACCGTAACAACCACCATGCTTCACAACCATCACCTTCAACCTTAACCACTAGTCAACCACCTACATCACCTCAACACCAGACACCATCACCGTCACTACCTGTCCAACCACCGTTATTCCTTGCCACAAGCCGCTACCATCCCCTATTCTAAACACCCATACACAGTATGTTTTCCCAGATTCAACATCATCATCAACAGGAAACAAGGGTTTAGGTTTTACCTGAGTTTGATGACGGTTTGGTCACAGAGGCGACACCGCCGCCGCCTCCACTGAAGCCACCACCGGTTCCCCTTCCCCATTCTCTCTCTTCTACTTCTATCTCTCTTAATTCAGTCTCTCTCTCCTTCTAGCTCTCTTCGAACACATCAGAAGGTTGGGGTGATTGTGGGTGTTGCTTGGCCGGAGCCCCGCCGGGAGGTGGTCGGAGCTCATTCCTCCTCCGCTGCAATCTCTCTCTTCGGTGGGTTTTGTCAGCAGAAAAGATAGGGGTGGGGGTTTTTATAGTAAGGTTGGGTGTGGGTGTGTCATGGTGTTTGTTGGGGCACATGGCACCTTGGGATGGTGCCATGTGTCCCCGTGTGTTGAGTAAGCAAGGGACACGGGTCAGATCGGGTTTGGGTTCGTTATTGGGTGTCGGTTTGGTCTCGCGTAACGGGTATTTTTCAGATAATAATATTCTTAAATAAGTATTCGGGTTTTGGGTTCGTATTTAAATTCGTAACGCTTGTCGGTTTAGTTTTGTATCGTACACTCGTATAATATTATTCCCTCGACAAAATAATTGTAAAATACTTTCGGTCACGTATCTATATATTTCTTATTATTAATATTAAGTTCGTTATCATTTTATTTTTAATCGCGAAAAATTTTGGGCCCTAGGTCCGGGTTGTTACAGATGTCGTTTTTAAATTATGGTTGGTAGTTATTTGGTTGATAATAGTTTTTTTAGTGTTTTGGATACGACAAAATTGTAAGATGCGTAATGCGCGCCTTTAAACACACTAGTTCTCTTTAATGCTATTTGGTATGATTTTCAATTCTCCATCCTCTACTTATGCTCCCTCATTTCTATCCCCGTTAAGGGGATGGTGTTCCTCTTCCCTTTTTCTTCTACTCTCAAAGTTAAAAAGTTATAAAAAAAATTAATCGGGGAGGAGGGGATCCTCCCAATTTCACAGAACACCCAGGGGGTTGTTCTTGATTGGTACCGACGCCACATAGGGGTTGTTCTCGATCGGTACCGACACCACATAGGCTCCCGATCTCTTCATCTCATACCGCACAACCTAAGAGAACAAACGTCTACTTTCTTCTCGTAAAGGTCCAAATTTAGTTTGAAATATTATCAATACTTCATTCGTATCACTCGATTTTTTTTTTATTCCTTATGTTCGAATTTACATATTAAATAACGCACTGAGAACATATAAATCATTGGCTTAATAGTTAATACCACAAAATTAAGATAGGCGCTATGAGAAGTGTCATTTTTCATTTTTGCATGTTATCGATGAATAAATACTAATACTTGTTCGATCACCACATTTATATAGATATAATTATGATTTTACATCAATAATTCATAAGCTTACAACAAATGCAAAACGTTTCAGCACAGGTTGCATACGATGCCCTTTCATGAGTGTAATCGATGCAAAATTTCGCACATGAATCGGTTCCACATGATTCGGGGTAGTAATCGAAGACAAGGGATTTAAAGTGACCACCATAACCTGTTAAACCGTAAAAATAATAGGAAACATTTAAGTAGCGATTGTATAAAAAAAATTAGTTAAGACTTTTGTAAGTTGTGTATGTAAAAAATAAAGCATATCATATATAAGAGAATAAACAACATGAAGAAATGGGACAAAAGAAAATAATATTACTATGGCTCTCGCATAATTGTGGTAAATCATCATCAGCATAAGTATTCGTAAACTTTGTACAAAGCACGCAAAAGAAAAGAAAACATAGAATACTTTTCTCCATTACCAACTCAGTATTTGAGAGTACACGTACTGAATATTCTGAGAATTTTATTTATAACCTTTATAAATGAATGCTTCATATTTATAGAGGATTTTCTTGTATTTTTTTTAGTGTAATAAGCATTTATGATAGGAAGACATGGTAATCTTATACTTAGTAATATTATAAATGATAATATTAATAAACATTTATGATTAAAACTTCTTCATGCGACAAACTAGTGAATAAAGCAGGGTAGAGTTGTAGACTGCTTTTTTTAAGCCCTTTTTGTAAATAAATTAAATAATAATGTTGTTTTTTTCATTAATTTTAAGAGTTGTGCTAATTTCACAAACATTATGGTATAAAATGGTAGAATAGTGTTATTGATAATTTTTGCTTCTTCACAGGAGAGACAGGAAGAGGAGATAGAGTGAGAGAGGGGGTGAAGGAGGGGGGGGGGGGATAGATGGAGAGAGATAGAGAGAGGGAATGAGAGATAGAGTGATGGGGAGAGAGAGAGAAAGAGGGTGAGACAGAAAGGGGGCGAGAGGGAGTGAGATAGCGAAAGAGAGAGAGCAGCGGGGGTGGGGTGGGGGGGGGGGGTGGGGGGAGCGAGAGCGAGAGGGAGGAAGAGATTACCATTCTAGCTCCATTTCTCGTTTTTGGGTGACCTATTAGTAGCAGAGATTGTGTAATCCCCGAAGATCTTAACTGTCCAATCAAGCTTAGATTTCTACAGGAGCATCACATTTCATAAACAAAGACATTCACTGATAGTTTTGATTTAACGGCTCAGATAGAACAACTGGTAGCTTCTGGCTATATCGACCGGTGAGGCTTGTAGATCTTGACCAGGCGGATCTGTGACCTTTTGAATCACCTCAATCGGATTGCTCGAAGTGTTAAATGATTTATTGGGAAATGCAATGATGTTTATTCTTGATTTCTTGAGAATGTATTTTGTTTCTTTGGTACGTTTGTATGTTAATATCTATATGCACAATAGATCCTTTTATTATTTTCCCAAATACAAAATTACACAAAACGTTCTTTATATTTACCCAAAGTTGCAGGTTTCGTCCTTAATGTTTAAAACTTGCAGGATTCATCCGTATCGAGGTTTCTGTTGCAGGTTTCGTCCTTAATGTTTAAAACTTGCAGGATTCATCCGTATCGAGGTTTCTGTTGCAGGTTTCATCCTTTACACTAACAGAGTTAGTGTTTGTCGTTAACTCCCCCTCACATGCAATGCATGTGAGGGTATTTATGTCAATTCATCCGGTAACTAAATTTTAAAAAAATAACAAACATAAAGGACCAAACCCAACCCTTCTTCTTCTACTCTTCCCTTGTACACAAGAACGATAACTCAGAGAACCACCATGAACGAAGATGATATTAGAAGGGAGATGGCAAGGATTGAAGGAGGCCAGTACAATATTCGAACAGATGACAATGAATACGATGTCGATTCTTTATATGGTAAGCTTGTATAATATAAAACCCTAATTTTTGTAGTTAAATTATTAAAGTTAAAGCCCTAATTTTTTTAAAATTTTTTGAATGTAGATACGTATGAATCGTTATTCAGTATTAATGTCACACCCCAACCCGGCTAGGGCTGACGTGTCACTATTACAGACATCAAAACCAAAACTATTCCAGAAGATTAAAACAAAACAATCCTAATTACATTACATTTTTATAATATTATGGATGTTAATAATGAAACTGCAACTTCAACTTCTTTTAACGCTCTTCACTGATTTCCCCAAAATCCCATATTACCTGCGGAACAAATAAGACAACACAACAAAAGAAAATACGGCTGAGCCAAAAATTGCCCAGTAACGGAGGAATCAACAGTACAAGTAAATTCAACGCAGCGGAAAAGCAAGACATAATAGAACTGAGACCGAAGTGAACATACGAAAGGGAATACGAAAATCAAACGAACTCTATTTCAAACTTGAAACCAAACTTATATCGAAACAGTTGATGAACATAATCCAAGGCAAAACCTGTTACTTGACCGGAACATAATCAGACCCATATCGAACCATATAAGAACAATATCAAAAACATATTAGCAGATACATATATCAAACTACGTGACTATTCATATAAGTAATTAAGTCACGTCAAACGGAAGCACCCACGAGCCTAAACAAACTTACAAACTGGTACATAGCTAGCTAGTCCATGCACCTATGAGACGGTGCGTGTGGCGTACACACATTATTCCATCTCCAGAAAATAGAAACACATATCAGAAGTCAGAATCAGATCTAGGATATATCCATACGCCTCTAAGGGACCATGTTAGAGACGCCGTGATTTTGATTACGCACTGTCACGGAAAGTGTTCATGTCGCTGACGCCCCAACGACAAGTCAAAACAAACTGCTCGGGTGACAGAGTACAAAAGCTAAGGCCATGTAAATAATTACAGGCAAACTAAAAATGACACTAACTGGAACATGCGGCCATGAGTACAAGTCAGAGGCATGGCATGCTATGACACACTAACAAACAAACTGGCAAATACACACCGATCCAAATAATGAACCTAATACGAACCGATGATACGTATAAAATGATGACAAACAAACTCTAAACATAGACATAAGTCCGTACTACAAAGTAACGGATATGAATTTTATACTATGATGATACGACTAACGAACCCGTACACATGGAAGAAAACGAAAGTTATACTATGATTAAAAGAAAACAGAATCCGTACCTTATATTAGCAAGGCAAATCAATATTCATCCTTAACGAACAGGGAAACCTACATTTTAATTTTCTTGGATGAGGTTTACCGAACTTAGATCACGGCGTCCGATCTTTAATTTAAAAATATTTGGACGACTAAGAGTTTCATACCATAACATATTGCTTGTCAAAATCTTTAAAAAAAAAACAAACTTATTTTTATAGATATAAAATTAGTATTCTAACTCACATGGGTTTCTTATGTGCTGAAACTCGCGTATGTAAATGCCATATGTATTGCAACTAATATACATATTAATTAGTTAGACAAATTCCATTTATGATTATTGTGATCCAAGTCAAGCATATTCTCAAACGAGACCAAACCCAGTTCATACACATATATGCATTAATGTAAAAACAGTTTAGTCGTCGGAAACAACCCACCCTTAACTCAAATCGGAAGTTTTTAGCCCAAACATATTAACAACAAGGGTGTTTTGTGCGTCTACCTCATAGATCGAACGTCAAGAGCTGTGGTGCTAGAAGACCGAGGTGGCAAGCGGCGGTCAGAACTGATTCGTTGGTGTACGACGCGAAGGAAAGCTACGGCGGAACATAGGCTTTCAATTGAGAGGTTGCGAGGGTTTATAAACTATTAATGATATATAACAACAACTAATCTTATCCAAAATTTTCGCCTGATTTGTTTGAAGAGATTTGACTAAGATATTTTAAAAGGAATGCACCAAAATATATTATTCGGAAATTACGACTTATACAAGATGAAGGAATTTAAAAGTCAAAAAATATCATATATATCTTCTTTATTATCTATCATTTTTGTAAGGATTAGGAAAAAGACTTAAATAAAAAGAAAATCAAAAATCTAATTAGCTATTCTATTTATTTATAATAATATTAAAACTTTAATTTTTGAGATATTACAATTCTACTAGCACTAATGCACCGGATCCCATCAGAACTCCACAGTTAAGCGTGCTCAGGTGGCAGTAGTATCAGGATGGGTGACCTCCTAGGAAGTCTCCACCAGGGCAACCAAAAACAAATCCGTGAGCTCTGGATGGGCAACCCATCGGGGCAAAGCGGACAATATTGGTGGTGAGAGGGGCCGGATGTTACAAATGGTATCTGAGCCACTCCTGTGCCGTTCGGGATGCCCCATCGAGGACGATGAGTCCCTAGGGGGGGGGGGGTGATTGTAATAGTACCGATTTACTGAGAAGATTATCATGGTCAATTGTATGACACCCTAGGCAAATCCCACATCGGCCGTGGCCAGGAGAGATCCTTGGTTCATAAGTAATCCAAAGCCTCTTAAATCCCAACGTGTTTTGGGCTTAATGTTAGTGGATGAGATGAGAACTCCACAGTTAAGCGTGCTCAGGTGGCAGTAGTATCAGGATGGGTGACCTCCTGGGAAGTCTCCACCAGGGCAACCAAAAACAAATCCGTGAGCTCTGGATGGGCAACCCATCGGGGCAAAGCGGACAATATTGGTGGTGAGAGGGGCCGGATGTTACAATTAATATGCATCATGGAGGGTATTTCAGTTCATTTCCAGGTCGTGCCTATGTGAATGGTTTGATGAACATTGTTGATTTGATGGATACATATAGATTTGGTATATACGAGTTAGGTTGGATTGTCAAGGATTTAGGTTATCCTGAAGGTATCCCAACTTTTTTTCCATTTTTTAGAACATGGGGTTGATTTAGATCATGGTATTAATCAATTAGCTGAGGAAGCTGATGTATTGAGGTTCGTAGACATCATTCGACAAGGTAACAGGTTTGTTGATGTGTATGTAGAACTTGGAATGTCAAGGATTGCAGCTGAGCTACCCTCGCAATCAAGTGTCACTAGTGATTTTGGCAATCGGAATATGGAAACTGTTCAGGCAGATGAGAATATTGAAGCAGATGAGAATGTTGAAGATGACGAGAATGATATGCAAGATAGTAATGTTGAAGAACATAGTGATGAAGATAGTGATTTTATAGTAGATGATGAGAATGATATGCAAGAAAGTGATGTGGACATGAGAGACTTCAACTTCATGATTGATGATGTAGAAGAAGATAAACCTCACAATGAAAATGTAACAGGTGATTTAGAGGTTTTAGACAATGATAGGTTTGATAGTGCTAGTGACAATGATGAGAATATTGGTAACATTAGGAGTAGAAAATTAAAATACATGAAAAGAGCACATGTTAATGACAACAACTTCTACATAGGCCAAATATTTTCAAACAAGAAGGAGGTGAAAAAATTTCTGAAAAAACATATAGTGGAAACAAGAAGGATGTTAAAAGTAATAAAGGATGATAAAAATAGGGTAAGGATGGTTTGTAATAGTGATGTTCCAGGTGTTGAAAAGAGTGAACCCATTAGGAAACCTTCAAAGAAAAAGGTTAAAAAAATTAAGAATGAGGGTGATGTACAAAGTGGGACAGGTGGCTTTGAATGTGATTTAGTTAATGAACGAACAACTTGTGCAACCTGACAAAGAAAAAGTAGGGACTGAAAAAGAAATAAGTATGAAAACTGGGGGTTCAAAAGATAAACATATAGGTGGTGGAGGTAAAAAGAAAAACCCTAATCAGTTTGTTTGTCCTTGGGGGGTGTTGATGTCTAGAGATCCAGTTACAAACACTTGGATGACTAAAACTCTAATGCAAAAACACAGATGCATGGAGAGCAGAAAAATATTTGCCTGCAACTCAACTTTCTTAGCTCAACAACGCATGGATCAAATAGAAGAAAATCCCCACATCCCAGTCAAAGCAGTCCAAGATCAGTTCAAGAGGAAATATGAGGTAGCTGTTTCTAAGATGATAGCTTATAGGGCCAGATCTAAAGCTCAGAAGCAAATACATGGTGATTACACTTTACAGTATAGACTTCTCAGGGACTACGTTCAAGAGTTGATGAGGACAAACCCAGGAAACACTATAAAGGTAGAAGTGGAATCAGTTACAGATCCAAATGAGACAAGCAGAATATTCAAGAGGGTCTATATCTGTCTTGGGTCATTAAAACAAGGTTTTAAATCCATTGGAAGAGACTTGTTAGGGCTTGATGGTGCATTCATGAAAGGTCCTTTTCCTGGTCAAGTTCTCACTACTGTTGGGGTTGACAACAACAACATGAATTATCCTCTTTCTTATGCAATTATTGAAGCTGAGAACATCAACTCTTGGACATGTTTTCCGAACTATCTTGGTGATGACTTGGATCTTGGAAGTAATTCAAACTTCACATTTATTAGTGATAGACAAAAGGTTAGAATCTTAACATGTATTATGTTTTAAAAGGCTCAATTTTATCATGCAGTTATATAATTCACATTTGTTTGTAACAAGGTATTCTTCAAGCAGTCACAACTTTGTATCCATGTGTTGAGCACAGGTTCTGTCTCAGACTTATACATGAGAACATGAGGACTACTTTCAAAGGTAATCAGTATAAGGAAGTCATTTGGAAAATAGCAACTTCTATAACAGTTGTGCAATTTCAAAGAGAAATGGATGAGCTGAAAACCATGGACTCTAAAGTAGATTTGTGGTTATCAAATATCCCACCAAAACACTTGGCCAGATCTCATTTCTCAGGTAAGTCATATAATGTTAAGATATTTCTCAAGTAAGTCATATAATGTTAAGATACTCTTTAGTGATTTAAACTGTTTAATGTAACTTTACCATTTTATAAACAGGGAGGACTCTATCTGATGTACTTTTAAACAACATGTGTGAGGTATTCAATTCCAAGCTAGTAAATGGTAGAGATAAGCCCATTATCACAGCTTTAGAATACATTAGAGAATACCTCATGAGGAGAATAGTTAATGTTTTACATGTTATTGACAAAACTGATGGTCTATTGACACCACATGCTACCAATCAGTTAGCTACCATAAAGAAAGATGCTACCAAGTATTCAGTTATTTGGAATGGGGATGCACACTTTCAAGTGTCTTATGGTGGTGACCAATGTGTTGTCAATGTAACTGAAAGAACATGTAGTTGTAGAAGGTGGGAGATCACAGGAATACCTTGCAAACATGCAGTTGCAGCAAATTGGGATATGGCAAGTCATGGTCAACAGGTTTGTAACAATATTTGTTGAAAATATGTAAATGTATTTTATTAAACATGGTGTGGCATATTGTACAGGTTGGGCTACCAGAGAGTTGGGTGCACAAAACTTAGAAGTTGGAAACATGGAAAAATGTCTAAAGTTACAAGATTTTCCCTATCAATGGCAAGTATTTATGGGCCAAGTCTAAAGTACCAACTACCCTAACACCTCCATATCATCACAAACAAGTGGAAAGACCCAAAAAGAAAACAAAGAGGTATGCAGTTGAGATAGAAGACATGACAAAGGGTGGTAAGTTATCTAAGAAGAATGTAACTGTCAAATGTGGAAAGTGTAAAAACTTGGGCCATAACAGTAGGACTTGCAAAGGCCAAACATTGGAATCTGAAGGTAGTGGTAAATCCAAGAAGAAAGGGGCAAAATGTAGTGGTAAAGATGTTCCAACTAAACATGTGGGGCAAAGGAAAAAGACTATTGCAACTAAAGGTATTGGACAAAAGAAGAAGAATGTGCAGACTGCAACTAAGGAAAATGGGGGTGCAGGTGGTGGTAAGAGGTCCAAGGGAACCAGAAAGAACAAGGTCTGATGGTCTGTAATGGTTGTAATGGCTTTCTTTTAAGTTTACTATGTAAGCTACTTTTGAACTGATGTTCTGTGAACAATCTGTGATGGTCTGTAATGGCTGTAATGCCTTTGTTTTGAACAATTTGCGAACCTTATGTTATGTGTCTTTTTTATGGTGAATGATTATGGTTATTAGTATGGTGAATGATTATGGTTGTTATGATTATTCTTAACAATGTTTGGAAGCGACTTGTTATAGTTAAAGGGTTTGTTTTGGTTATGGTCAATTATGGTTAGACAAAATGGGTTAAATGGGTCATGAGGTTGATTATGATTTCTAGGTCAAGATGCAACCTTGTGTAACAGGTTTGTAATAACTACTAATGGGTCAAATGGTTCCAAACAACAACATCCAAATTGACCAGGCATTACATTAACCAAAACATAATGGGTCAATGGTTCCTAAATCTCAATACTACTTAGTTATTAATAATGGGTCAATGGTCTTAGTTATCAATTATGCAATGTAGTTACTACAATCATCATCCAAATGGGTCAAATGGTTACAAATAAACCAAAATAGTCAATACATTAACGACTTCCAAAATGCAATATAGTGGAAACAGGGATTACATTAACCAAAACAGTCATTACATTAACAACTTCCAAACAACAACCAACAAAGATTTTACATTAACAAGACTAACCCAAACCTAATTTCCTAATTTTCATTACAATAATAACTTACAAACAACAACGATAACAATCATCCAAGTAAAAAACAAGTATCTCTTCAACTTTGCTACTTCAGTTTCAAGCTTCTTGTTCGAATCCTGAAGGTTCTGGTTTGCAGATCGTAGCTCATTGTTTGAATATCGTAGTTCATTGTTTGAAGCTAATAACTCAGTTTTTGAAACTTGTATGTCATTGTTTGATTGATGAAAAACCTTTTCTTTAGCCCATCCAATGAAACTTTGACAACATTCAGATGCCTATCAATATTAAATTAAAGAAATTAACTACCTTGTGCATAATACATATGAGATTTAGGGAAAAACTTACATTAACGGAACATGAGTAAAACCTTTGACCAGGATTTCTTGATGTTCGAGAGGTCATGATTATTGCAGCCTTACCACAAACACAGTAGACAGAAGACACAAACGAAGAAGATGAATTCCGTGAAGCCATGGGAGAGGAGGAATTAGGGTTTGATGAAGAAGAATTGGGGGGCGGGAGTTTTTATTGTTTTTTAGTAGTTTTATTAATCTAAATAATAATATTTTGATGGGATATACAAATTGATGTAAATACCCTCACATGCATGGCATGTGAGGGAAACTTAACGACATAAATTAACAGTGTTACTGGTAAAGGTTGTTTTATGCAACCAAAATTTCATTAAAGGATGAAACCTGCAACAGAAACCTCGATAAAGGATGAATCTTGCAAGTTTTAAACATTAAAGACGAAACCTACAACTTTAGGTAAACATAAAGGACGTTTTCTGTAATTTTGTCTTTCCCAAATGCAAAAAGTGTGTTAGCTATGCATTGAAATCCCTGTTTTCTTATGGGCGTCTCTAAAAGTGACGTTTTAATTCATCTTCTTTAAAACAAGTTAATTAATTTTTTTTAATATTATTTTTATCTTTAACAAATCAAACATTAAGATACAACGAAAAAAGGTAAAGTGGGTTGATTAAGTGAAAAAGTCAATAATAATCACACAAATTGTTTTCAAGTATTTGAAGGTCATAGTTGTCTACGTTGTTTTATTACTCATCAATATGATTCTTATAATCATATTTGGTACGCTAAAATACCATATAATACTATCTTAACTATAATGAGAACAAAACGATAATTTTACATAATTTTAAAAGTTTAATTAGTACGTACAATTTTAAAACCTATGTTACAATCCTTTCAAACGTAGTGTTCATTTTTAAACCAAATAACCCACGTAATTTTTAAATGTTCATAATTTTTTTATATATTAATATCTTTAAGAAAATACAATATAAAAATAATAATTTTATTCTCTTTAATTTGAATATTCTATTGTCATAGTTTTTTTGTTTATTTTTTTAAAATAACATATTACGTAATTACAGTGCGTGTATTTCCCTTCGTAATGCACATGCATCACTCTAGCGTGTAGTTGTATAACAGCAATACCTAATTTCCCCTTCTGGAATATATATAATTTTCATTGGAATTAATTCACGCCTTGAACACACTATCATCTATTGTTTTGCAACAATTGAGATCAGCTAGAGGTCAACCGTAAGATGGTTTGAGAACTGAAATCAATGAATAGACTAGAACCAAAATCGATTCGAAACCCATACTAAGACAAACGGTTGGACAACAACAATGGGGAGGTTGCCGGAAAGGAATGCGAAGGGTTTTCGGCACCGGAGATTTTGAATTTGGAGGTGGACAACGAATCGGTGCAGAAGATGGACGGTCAGCTGCATGGGCGGATGATCTTTTGCATGGGGATGATTTGGAAACTCTCAACATAATTAATGCTGTGGTGGGTCCCAATTGTCCACGTGAGGATGCAGTAAATGTGGGAGAGGGTTTAAAGTCGGCTGGGCCTATGGGGGCAGACGTAAACATTGAGAAAGATATTAGTGCTAATGGGCCTGTTGGGCTAACTTCCAGGAAAAAGGGCTAGGAAGGATGTGTGGATTGAAGTCGATTTAATAGACTTGAACTCCCCACCAGTCAGGCCTGTTAATGAAGAAATTGTCAAAAGCCTTTTTATGGACTAAACTAAGAATTCTAGGGTGGAATCAGGGAAGAGGATTAATAGAAGAATTAGGCGCCCAGCTCCTTCTGTGTCTTTGACTCCCGTTACTCTGTAGAGAATCAATTTAGTGTGGCTGACCAGGAGCAAATTAACGATACAATTAATGTGGAAGTCAGGGATACGATCAAAGTTGGGGAGGCACTGAGGATTAATATGGAAGGTACCGCAAGTGACATGGCTCAAACAATCCAGAGTGAAAGTGGTGCTACTGTTAATCAATGACGATCATGACTTATAATGTACGAGGTATCGGAGAAGACCGGAAGGTTTTGTCCGTAGGTGATTTGATCAGAGAACAAAAACCAAAGATTGTGGCTTTTCAAGAAACAATGATGGGTGATGGGTCCAATATACAAGTACGAAAACTCTGGGGATCGGGGGCTTTGGATTATGATTGGGTTAACTCGGAAGGCCGGTCTGGTGGTATGCTATGTTGCTGGGATCCAGGTTTTTTCTCAAAATTCGATCTGTTTCGACATCGTAACTTCATGATAATTACCGGAAAATTAGTGCAATTTGATGTTACCCTGAATTTAGTAAAAGTATATGCTCCCCAAGGAGTATGGCGGAAGAAACAACTATGGAGTTTGATTACTCAAAAGATGGGGACAATGGGTGGATTTTGGGTAGTATTGGGGGACTTTAATGCGGTCCGGACACCCAAAGAAAGACTAAACTGTGAATTCAACTCATCATGTGCGGAGGCTTTGAACGATTTTATAGATGAAAATGGATTGATGGAGTATTCGATGGGAGGAAGGATGTTTACTCAAGTTTCCGGTGATGGTCAAAAGTTGAGCAAGATTGACCGAATTCTCGTATGCAACCAGTTCTGGAACAAGTGGCCGGATGCTTCACTAACGGCTCTGCCTAGACTCGAGTCGGACCACAGTCCACTGGTCCTATCACTAACGTCTTTAAATTTTGGCTTTGTTCCTTTCAGGTTTTATAATTCGTGTATTGGACGACCGGGTTTAGATGAAGCGGTTCTTGCGGCTCTCCAGACGTAAAACTTGTCTGGTCCCGCAGATGTTGTTTTGGCTAACAAGTTGAAGTTGGCTAAGGATTGTTGGGACAAAGAGGATTGACGAAACCACCTTTTGATAACCTTAGTCTAATTCATATCTGCCTAAGTATAGAACTGCTGAAGAACAAAAGAAGAAGTGCTGAAGAACAAACACCAAAGTACTGAAGAGTAAAATCATCAGAACTTCTGAAGTCTAACCAGACATTTCACTGAAGAACTGCTGAAGACAAACTGCTCATCAGCAGTTTGTCACTCATCAGCACTTTGCATCAAGAAGCTTCTAACCGACTGAAGATCAGCAGTTTGTTTATTATATTGTTTTGTTAAAGTCTTGATTTCAAGTTTCGATGTACAGACTGTAGTAACCTTATCTTTGCATAATATCTTTGTTAAATATCTTAGATTACTTCAGACTACAGTTTAGTACCTTAGTCTATAAATAGATGAGTTTGTTCATCTATTTCACATATGTGATTTTGTGTAAAAATCTTTGATCTAAATTGAAATCCTTCGGGCTTTAAACTTATAATTCCATTTCACATCTGAGAAACATAAATTGCTTTACTGCTTTACACTTAACTGTATTTATTGTTTCTCATTTATTATTCAGTCAAGGGGGAGTAATAACTCCTCATCAAAGTGATCTTTTAGACCTTTGAACACTTGTATTTCCGTTGCTTAATAACTCATATATAAATCTGATAACACATAAGTGTTCATAAACTAAGCCACTGATCCAACAATTGGTATCAGAGCTCTGGTTAATCTGATCAAAATCAATCTAACAAATTGAGATTCAGACACAGGCTCAATATTGATATTCAATAAAGGATAAAAGGCTCACTTTTTAATCCATCACTTTAAAGAAGTATTGACAAATCCAAACTTCTTAAAAATGGACCCCTACAATACTGGATCTGCCAACAAACCTCCTATGTTAGTCAGAAATGAATATAACATATGGTCTAAAAGGTTGGCACATACTATTTCCCAAACAAACACTGGATGTTGGAGGTCTGTAGTTTTTGGACCTCACAAACCAGTAGTAAGTGATCCAGAGGGAAAGACTGAAAGACCAAAAGATCCAAGAGAATACACGGAGGAAGATTTCCAAAAGTTTGAGCTTGATGCAAAAGCTTTCTCCATGTTGGCTATGGCTCTCCCAAACGAAATTTATGCTGGCCTTTTACACTGTGAAAGTGCCAAAGAGCTGTGGGACTGCCTAAAAGAGCAGTTTGCAGGAACTGCTGAGGTGATAGCCAACATCAGAGAAATATTGGCTCAACAATATGAAACTTTTACTCACATAGAGGGTGAATCTTTAACACAACAATTTGAAAGATTTTCTTCACTCATCTCTGAGTTAAAAATAAACAATCAGATCTATTCAAATGAGTCTATGTTGCATAGATTTTTAAGATCTCTACCTTCAAAATGGGAAACTTACTCTATAGTCCTCAGAACAAGTTCAGATTTTAATACCTTGAACCTAACTAGGTTACACGGTAAATTACTAACTTTTGAGAGAGAAATCAATCAAAAGAAAAAGTTGCATGAATCTGGTAAAACTGCTGATGACTATACTCCGGGTAGCACAGCCCTATTAGGACATGACTCACCATCCTGTTCTAATAATTTTGGTTCTTTTGACCACATTGACATAACAGCTGGGATCTCATCAGATGGATCCTTCCCAGCTTATGACAATGAAGAACTGAGTCAAACTGCTGAAAACATGTGTTTCATCATGGATGATTTAAAATATTTCAGCAGTGATGACTTAGAAGAAATGGAAATATTGCACCAACTGGCCTTGTTAAGCTTAAAAACTAACAAATTTTATAAAAGGTCAGGAAGGAAATTTCCAGGACTAAACAACTCAACAAAAGTTGGTTTTGACAAATCTAAACTTAGATGTCATAAGTGTCAAAAGTTGGGACACTTTGCTAGAGAATGTAGAAGCTCTAGCTACAACCAACCAATGTCCTCTGGAAATCAATTTAATCCCTCATATAATAGGAATAATGGAACTCAAGGGAGTGCTCATTTTGTACAGGCACAAGCTCCACATGTTCAATATGTGCCACAAGTACAATATGTTCAGATGCCTGCTCAACAACAACAGCAGCTGATGCCTCCATTTCCAACTGCTCAACAACCTGCACAAACTCAACAACCCCCTCAGCATCAAAGCTTATTTACCTCAGGGTATGTTGACTGGAGCAGTCTTCCTTATGACACATCAGAATGCAGTCAGGATGCAGACAATAAGGTCTATGATGTCAACTGGGGAGAACCTGATAATGGCAGAAAGAACTTTGCCTTAATGGCTTTTGAAGGATACTCTTCAAATTCTGCTCTCACACAGGTATCACAACAATCTCTGTTAAAGCTTTGCACTAAATCTTGCAAAGAATCTTTTGCTTTAATTAGAGAAACTAATGTGCATTTACAAGGCAAATCGAATGACATGGAAAGAAAATTCACACAAATGAAGTGTGATTTGGAAATAAAAATTGTTTTGAAAAACAAAGAAATTTCCAAACTGAATGATAAATCCATTGAAACAGAAGCACAAATTAAAACTATGATAGACAGCCTAGGAAATGTCAGACAAGAGCTTGCTGACACCAAGGTTGACTGTGAAAAATGGGTTGAGTCTTGTAAAGGGTATCAAATGTTGCTTAACAAACAAACTGCAGCCAATGTTAAGTTTGGCATTGGATATACCCACACTGAATCACCAACAGATTTCACCCACAAAACTGATAATGATGGGAAGAAATTGATTCAAACTTCTGATATGGAGGAATGCACATCCTACCATCAGAACTTCCTCAAAAAGGGAAGTACTGCAGAAGTTAAAACTACTGACAATAAGCCATCAGCAGTTTCAACTACATCAGGAGTTGAGACCCTGAAAACTGCTGATGACCTATTTCAAAAATCTGATTTTGTCAGTAAATTGCCTTCCAGCTCTCTTAATTTATCTAAAAAGAAAGAGAAGGCAAAAGCATGTGAAATATGTGGTCTGTTTAACCACATAACTGAACTTTGCAGATATAGAAAGGTAAATCAGTTAAATAAACAAAGACAACAACTGATTGTGGGAAAACAGATAAAACAAGATTTTAAAAATACCTTTTTTCCCAACAAACAACAATCAAACAAAACCCTTTCTAAGAAGAGGCCTTTATCTCAAAAAAGGTCATCTTCTCAAAGTTCAACTTCAGAAGTTTCACCTAACTCATCAGCAGTTTCACAAACTGCTGAAGTTAAAGATTTGATAAACCTGGTTAAACTTCTGATGACCAAAGTTGATGGTGGAAACCAAAAAGAACCCACCATTGTTCTTAATGACAAATCCATTGCCAAAAAGACATGGATTACTAAAAATGGTCCACAACAAGCTGCACCTGTTCTCAAGAGCAAACCCAAAGCCAAACTGGCTTGGGTTGCCAAATCTAACTAATTTGCTATCTTGTGCAGAGGGTCTCCAGAGGTTTGAATAGCATATGGTATGTGGATAGTGGAGGCTCAATGCACATGACTGGATGCAGATACCTGATAAACAATTTTATCAGCCAAAAAGAAGGATCTGTGTCCTTTGGGAACAATGTCAAGGGATATGTGCTAGGATATGGCAATGTATCCTCAGGCAAAATGCAGTTTGACAAGGTCAATCTGGTTGAAAACCTTGAGTACAACTTGCTGAGTGTCTCACAAATGTGTGACAAAGGATATTCTTCCTTTTTCACAAAGACAGCATGCAAGATCATATCACCAGAAGGCCAGAAGTTGATAGAGAAGATTATTGAAGATCATACTTTGCTGATTGCCAAAAGGTGTGGCAATGTCTATGCAGTGGACATTGAAAAAGACAAAGTATTGAACAAGACTGCCTGTTTCTTCTCAAAGGCATCAACTTCAGATCATGATCTCTGGCATAGGAGACTTGGCCATGTGAACTTTAAAACCATCAATAAAGTCACAAAAATGGGCTTGGTCAGAGGTCTACCTTTGAAGGAATATCAGTGCAAAGAACACTGTGTTTCCTGTCTTAAAGGTAAACAGCATAAGTCCTCCTATAAGTCTATTGAAGAATCAAAAACAACTGCATGTCTTCAACTACTCCATATGGACTTATTTGGACCAGTCAAGATTATGAGCCTTGGTAAGAAGAAGTACTGCTTGGTCATCATTGATGACTACTCAAGATTCACATGGGTCTTCTTCTTATATTCCAAGGATGAGGCAGCTGAAATCATCAAGTTCTTTATTCTACAAGTAGAGAAGCAATACTCTCTATCTGTCAAAGTCATCAGGAGTGACAATGGGACAGAGTTCAGGAACAAAACTCTGGATGAATTCTGTCTGTCTAAAGGGATTGTTAGACAGTTCAGCATTCCCAGAACTCCTGAACAAAATGGTGTGGTAGAAAGAAAGAACAGAACATTAATTGAAGCAGCCAGAACAATGTTAGCTGATTCAGGCCTACCTTTGTATTTTTGGGCTGAAGCAGTCAACACTGCATGTTATGTTCAGAATAGAGTTCTTATCAACAAGAGACATACCAAGACTGCCTATGAAATTCTTCATGGCATAAAGCCCCTTATCTCCTTCTTCAGGGCTTTTGGATGTCAATGTTTTATCCTCAACATCAAAGACTCTATCTCTAAGTTTGCTGCAAAAGTTGACACAGGTTATTTTCTTGGTTATTCTCCTTTGAGAAAAGCTTACAAAGTTTTCAATTCAAGAACCAAGATAGTAGAAGAAACACTGAATGTCAAGTTCAATGAATCAAAACACACTCTTATTCCAGCAAATCCTGCTGAATTATTTGATCTTGACAACTTTCATTTCGGACCTGAAAAGACTGTTGAATCATCCAAACCTCCTCAAAATGGTTTTCAAGGATTTGAAGATGATAGTCCTGCACCATGGACTCCAAACACAGTCAGAAGATCAACTATTAAACCTTCAGAAGTTTCAATAGCTTCAACTTCAGGAACTACTGATGAACATTTTGAAACTACTGATTCAGCTGAACCTAAAACACCTGAAGTTCAAATAACAGCTGAACCAGATATTATCAATCTCAGTGGTTTATTTGAAGAACCTGTAGAGCCATCATCCAGTACAGGTTTACAACAACTGATTGAACACAAGGATCATCCATTGGATCAAATCATGGGTGATATTGCATCAGGGGTACTCACAAGAAACCAGCTTTCCAACTTTTGCTTATTCTCAGCATTCATCTCTCAGTTGGAACCAAAGAAGTATCAAGAAGCCCTCAAAGACAACAATTGGGTGCAAGCAATGCAAGAAGAGTTGCTTCAATTCAAGAAACAACAGGTTTGGGAAATCTGTCCCTTACCTGAAAACAAGCAACCAATTGGAACAAGATGGGTCTTCAGAAACAAATCAGATGAAGCTGGTATGATCATCAAGAACAAAGCAAGATTGGTGGTACAAGGTTATTCCCAAGAGGAAGGAATTGATTATGATGAAACCTTTGCACCAGTTGCAAGACTTGAAGCTATCAGGTTATTCTTAGCTTATGCAATTTCCAACAACATAAAAGTTTATCAAATGGATGTCAAAAGTGCATTTTTGTATGGAAAAATAAAAGAGGAAGTGTATGTCTGTCAACCTCCAGGGTTTGAGGATCCTTCTCATCCTGATTGGGTTTACAGACTTGACAAAGCTCTTTATGGGCTAAAACAGGCTCCAAGAGCCTGGTATGAAACACTTTCAAACTTTTTACTGAAGAATCACTTCTCAAGGGGATCCATTGATAAAACTCTTTTCATAAAACATGTTGGAAATCATGTCTTACTTGTTCAAATTTATGTTGATGATATCATATTTGGTTCAACAAACTCAAAACTGTGTGAAGAATTTAAGAAACTCATGCAATCAAAATTTGAAATGAGTACAATGGGAGAATTGCAGTACTTTTTGGGACTGCAAATCAAGCAACAGTCAAATGGAACATTTATACATCAATCAAAATATGTTAAAGAATTATTGAACAAATTTTCTTTACAAGACTGTAAAACATGTTCCACTCCCATGACACCAATCACACAAGTTGAACCAGATGATCAAGGGAAACACATTGATCAAACCATGTATAGATGTATGATAGGTTCTCTGTTGTACTTAACTGCTTCTAGACCAGATATCATGTTTTCAACTTGTGTCTGTGCTAGATACCAATCTGCACCAAGAGAATCACACCTAATTGCAGTCAAAAGAATCTTCAGATATCTGAAAGGAACTCCTACTTTAGGAATTTGGTATCCTGCTTCAAGCAATACCAAGTTAACTGCTTTTTCAGATAGTGACTATGCAGGCTGCAAGATGTCAAGAAAATCAACATCTGGTGGTTGTCAATTCTTAGGAAACTGTCCGGTGTCCTGGCAATCAAAGAAACAAACATCTGTGGCAACTTCAACAGCTGAAGCTGAATACATTGCTGCTGCAAGCTGTACGTCACAGATACAATGGCTCCAATATCAACTACTTGATTATGGAATCAAAGAGACCAAGACCCCACTTTTAGTAGACAGCAAATCTGCCATTAGCATCATTCAAATAGCTGACATTTTCACCAAACCCCTTGATTCAACAACTTTTCAGAGGTTAGTATCCATGCTTGGGATGTTAAACTTAGAAGAAAGTCTGTAAGTGTTTCACTTTTTAGTTCTACACATATTTTATTTTCACTTACATACTTATCTGTCACAAACCTCTGAAGACCAAAAATTTGAGAAAGAGAAAGTACTGATGAACAAATTTTGAAAACTACTGATAAACATCAAAAATGGGATATTTTCAAAGTGGATATAACTACTGATGAAAATCAGAAGTTAGTAAAGTGTTTTAAAAGTCATTTACATCAGCAGATGAAACTGCTGAAGAGATGACTAAAACCACTGATGAAGAAACCTTCTTCATCAGCAGTTTGACTAAAAAGGGTAAAACAGTCTTTTCACTCATCGGAAGTTTGACCTAGTCGGTTAAAAACTTCTGATAAATACCCTTTTCAACACTTATCCATTCAAAAAGCAAAATTCCCCCTCTCTCTCTCAAATTCAAAGCAAAACCCCTTCTCTAAACCTAAAAATTACTGTTCGATCAAAAACAACCATGGCTCTCGTGTTAAAACAGGGACATAACCAAAGAGGCTACTTTGTTAAAGATGAAGCCTGGTCCCAGTATGATGAGATGATTGATCTCATCATGAAATCCCAATATTATGATGCTTTCACCATCGATCCACCCATTCATGAAGAAACTCTTAATGAGTTCTGGACTAACTCAGAGACGGTGAAGGTGAATAATGAAGTGATTTCCCTCAAATCTTCCATAAAAGGGAAACTGATGGCCATCTCACCAGAAACACTAAGCATCAGGCTTGGTTTGAAGGATTCTGAGGCACCTGAGCATATTCCAAACTCAGATATCCATCTAACCATGACAGAGTGTGGTTATCAAGGTACTTTGGCACAAGCAACAGTTTATAAGAAATATTTTGACCCATAATATAAACTATTATTTCATTATATTATTATGTGTCTAAGTCCAAAAACTGGGTCAATAGATCAGATGCCTTCTACTTTTCAACCTATTTTTCATTCCATCATAAATGAAACACCTTTCAAGGCATCAAAATTATTTTTCAATGAACTGGTTTTACATCATGAAAATGATAAAAAGAAATTTTTGTTGTATCCAAGATTTGTTATGCAATGCATAATAAAGGAGCTTGGAGAGGGAGTACTTGAGGGTAAAGCAACAACTTTAAACCCTTTAACTGCTCAAGTATTCTCTAGGCACAACAAACCAGCACTTGTGCTAGAAGATGACCAAGGGGAAGAACAACCCATCCCCAAGGAACCCACATCTTCCAAACCCACAAAGAAAACCAAAAAGCCTAAACAACAAAAACCAAAACAAACCAAATCACTGAAAAAGACAGTTCAGGAAGTGGAGAAACCTGAAACTACTGATGTGCACTCTGCACTTGTTAAGGAAGTGGCTGAAACATCCTCTCAGCACACTCCTTCTCCACCAACCAAAAGAAAACCTGTCACAGTTATTTTTCAAAGAAAGAAATTTAAGAAACCAATAACTGTTGACCCTGCCTTTGAAACTACTGAAACCAACCCTGAACCTATCCAAACTCCTGAACACCAACCCCTTATAACTACTGAACCTGAACCATCCCACACAACAATAGAAATTGCCCAACTTCTCTCAGGACTAAAAGGAACCCATTCACCACATGTCACTCCCCCAGCAACACATCAAATTGGGGAGATACCTTCAGAAGTTGACATGAATGTGGATCCTATTAGCCCAACCCAGAGAGATGAGGATGAACAAGAGTTTATAAGCCCAAACTTACAAACTTTTGATACTTTTGAGGCTGCTACTACTCACTTATCACCCAGTGGTGAACCTGAGGACAGTAGTAACATAGCTAAGACCGCAAACTTGGCAACTACTGATGAAGGCCTAAGGCCAGAAGTAGGAAAACCTCAGTACCAAGACAAAGAGGTTCATGAGACTACTAGTTTGGGTCTAGCTCATGATATAACTGATCCTGCCCTCTCTGAGGACACTATCAGGGATTCAGATGATTCCATTAATTTGGTTGATGAATCAAACATTCCACAAACTGAATTGACGGTTGATATTGAAGGTCCTGCATCTAAGGTATCCAAGCTCAAGAAGCTGGTCACCAAAGATCAGGTTAAAGACCACTTAACCCAAACATCCCCAAAAGTGGCATCTTCAGAGCAATCTGAGGATCACCCAAAAAGCACCCCTTCACCAAAACAACCTACCCAATTCCCTGGGCTTACAAGCATAGACTTGAACCAACTATGCAGCCCAGATGGTCCCCTGTATCAGGCACTCAAACAAATCATAACTGATCAACTCAAACCCTTCACAACTGCTTGGGAGTTAAAAGCTAACAATCAGTTTGGGTTGATCAACTCGAGACTTGCTGAGTTGAACAAGAAAATGGATCAAACACAAGATCAACTGGCAAGGTTGTCTGCTGCAACTTCTCACTCTATTAGGCTTCCAGAAGTGGATGAAGCCAAAAAGGGGGAGAAGATTAAGGAACCAACTGAAGTTGCTACACAAAGACAAACTCCTGATCCTGAAGCTGAAAGACCATCCCAAAGACCAGGAAAAGAAGTAGCACCAGAATTCAAATTGTCTAAGGCATCAGAGGAAACTGCTGATCCCATTTCCCAAACTACTGAAGACAATCCTTCAGCAGTTGTGTCTTCATTTACCTCATCAGCAGTTTTACCTCCTAAACCAACATCAGAAGTTCCTAAGGCACCAGAAAGAGAACCTGCTCCCATTCCTTTGCCTACAACAACTTCCACAACTGTTTTGAACCCTACTCCCATCAGCATGTCTAAAGATCTATTAGAGTAGAGTTTGAAAGAGGCTGCAAAGAAGGCAAAAGAAGACAGAGTAAGGAACAGCCTAGAGACTAGAGATGATTTGAATTTACAAGAAAAGTTAATCAAGTATCAAGAAAAACTTGATGAGCTTGAGGCTGAAGAGAGAGCACTTGAAGCTGCTGCTGAAGAAGACAAAAGAGCACAGCTTATAACATTCATCACAAAGAACTCCAAATCAAAACAAGTGGCCCTCAAAAGACTCTCAACACAAGAACTGACCAGAAGAGCTCAAATGCTATCTGATAGAATAGCAACAGAAGATGAGAGGAAAGCCAAAAGAGCTGAAGTGATTAAAGAATTAGTGGCAAATGGCTATGGTTCAAAGGCCTCAGTCTCCAAATGGAAAGAACAAACCCTTTATGAGGCTTACAAGAAATTCAAGGCCAAGAAAGCTGCAGAGCCAGAGAGATTTGAAACTCCAGAAGTCCAAACAACTTCTATTATAAAGAGATCATCTGGTGCACTAAGGAAGCCAGCCACCAAGAGAAAAGCAGAGGGTGAACCCATTGTCAAGACTGACTTCAAGATGATACTCTTAGAAGGAGATCGGTTAGTACATGGTGATTTTGATGTTGAAGAGAAGCCCATCTTAACACAATTCAGAGACAAGGCTACTTATGCTTATCAGTTGCAACAATCCATCCAAGAGAAGACACATACAAGGGTTGTTACAGAGCATCACCTACCCAATATGCCTATTCAAGGTAGTGCTGAACTTCAAAGTAGTCAAGAATCTCACCTGAGAGTCACTGAAATAGAAGACATTCCTCAATCAGGTCAACCTAAGGAAACAGGCTTGGTTTCCTATGCCTCTGACTTTGACAGGTCAAAGGTAAATATCATCAAATGGTCCTTTACTGAATCCAACTCAGTACTTGTGACTAGGAGAGACCGTTCAAGTAAGGTCTACAAAAACTCAAAGGAGTTGAGTGTTTTATCGTCCAAAGACCTTCTTACCATACAGCATCTAACACCTGAACTTGGTCCTCTCACTGAGCAACAAAGATGTACTCTTACTACCCGGATGACAGCAGAGATCTGGAGGATACTAGAAGAGAGAAAAGGACAACAATAAAGAATGGACAAGGTTTTGGCTTCATCAATCCAGGGGGAGATTGTTGGGACAAAGAGGATTGACGAAACCACCTTTTGATAACCTTAGTCTAATTCATATCTGCCTAAGTATAGAACTGCTGAAGAACAAAAGAAGAAGTGCTGAAGAACAAACACCAAAGTACTGAAGAGTAAAATCATCAGAAGTTCTGAAGTCTAACCAGACATTTCACTGAAGAACTGCTGAAGACAAACTGCTCATCAGCAGTTTGTCACTCATCAGCACTTTGCATCAAGAAGCTTCTAACCGACTGAAGATCAGCAGTTTGTTTATTATATTGTTTTGTTAAAGTCTTGATTTCAAGTTTCGATGTACAGACTGTAGTAACCTTATCTTTGCATAATATCTTTGTTAAATATCTTAGATTACTTCAGACTACAGTTTAGTACCTTAGTCTATAAATAGATGAGTTTGTTCATCTATTTCACATATGTGATTTTGTGTAAAAATCTTTGATCTAAATTGAAATCCTTCGGGCTTTAAACTTATAATTCCATTTCACATCTGAGAAACATAAATTGCTTTACTGCTTTACACTTAACTGTATTTATTGTTTCTCATTTATTATTCAGTCAAGGGGGAGTAATAACTCCTCATCAAAGTGATCTTTTAGACCTTTGAACACTTGTATTTCCGCTGCTTAATAACTCATATATAAATCTGATAACACATAAGTGTTCATAAACTAAGCCACTGATCCAACAAGGATGCTATTAAAGTTTGGCAGTGCTAAGATCGGGATAGAAGGAATGAAGAGAAAAGGCGGCTGAAAGATTCGATTAGTAAACTCAATGCTCTTATGGAAGAAAGACCTATTTCAGATGGGGAACTGGCCACGTGGACGGAGGACAAGAAAAACTTGGAAGAGTTAAATAAGGTGACAGCCGCGGATCTAAAGCAAAGAGCGAGAATCAAATGGGCGGTTGAAGGGGATGAGAATACGGCCTACTTTCATGGTGTTATAAATGTCAGAAATGGAACGAACCGAATTAATGGAATCCTCGACAAAGATTCCTGGATCACAGACCCGACTGGAATCAAGATGGATGCTTGGAAATTTTTTACTTTCAAGTCTCGTGAACCCAACTTTAATCGGCCGTTTTTCCATTGCCCGAATCTGAAACAAATTTCCAATGTGGATGCAACTGATCTGGTGGACGTGTTCTCACTCGATGAAGTTAAGAGAGCAATATGGGATTGTGGTAGTGATCGGGCACCCGGGCCTGACGGCTTCAATTTTGGCTTTTTTAAGCATTATTGGGAGTACCTCAAGGATGACATTATGAGTGTGACACCCCGCATTTTCAGGATATTACTTTTACTGAACTCTAGTTAACTTTCATGTGCATTCATGACTAAACACTTAACTAGGGTTAGCTAAGAAGGTCTTTCAATATGTTATGGGATAATAACATATGTTAGATGTTATTAACGCACGTATAACTAGGAAGGTTTTGTCTTGACACACACACGAATCCTATAACCCGAACGTTGGTGATTTGTTGGACATGCATGATTATGTGAACAATTGAGTGTTGATGTATGTGGATTAACACGTGTATGTAAGTTACATGCTTATGTGAATTATTGTGTATTAATTAACTTGTACGTAAACGTTATGAGATACGTGCACTTATGATAAACATAATACGTATTGATAAAACAGTAGTTTTATATATGCTAGTATGACTATTATTGTTGGGATTGATCTCGAGAGTTAGTTAGGGCTAATGGGCTCAATTATCAGACAAAAACCCACCAAAGCCCGAAAGACTTGGCCCATGAGCTTAACCCTAGCTTATTATATAAAAAAAAAAGAAATAAAAGAAACCCTACATACCACTCTTTGCGCCGTGAACCCACACACCACACACACTCACCTTGCAATTCCAATCTTCATCAAATTCTCACTAGTTCAAGTTGATTCGGGTGATATCTTGGAGTGTTAAGGAGTCTAGCATTGCAAGGTATATTGTTTATGGGTTATATGATTATTATTGATGCTTGAAAAGTTGTAAAAACCCTAAGAACTAGATATATAAAAATCGCAAATGATGATTAGTTAGGTATCTTGATTGTTTAATTGAGATTGTTGATGAATATAGTTAATAGAAATCATATCTAGGGTGTATGGTATGTAAAAACCTGAGATTGAACATGTTAATATGAATGTTATTGTGCTAGTATGAGGTTATTGCATGATTATGGGATAAGGAGGTTGGTTAGGGTTTATAAATGTCATGTTAATAAAGATTCTGATTTCTGGTAGATTACTTGTAACGATTTGCGTGGCTGTTATATGATTGTTAACATGATTAATTCGATTATTTTCTGACTCTCAAACATGACTTATGATGTTAGCTTTCCAAAAAGTCCAAAATCATGTGTTTTGGACCTGTTTTGATATATAAACAAGATTTTATAAGATTAAAGGTATAATCTGATTTTCGGATGTGAAAAATGGACCAACTTTAAAGGGCTGTAACTCGAGTTTCACAAATCCGTTAATCACGAAATTTGGACAGGAGTTGAGTCTTGGAGTATACGAGCGTTTCCAATTGGATTCACCTTGTTTGGATGAGTCTATAATTTTTAATGAATTTTTATGTAAGCTGCTGTCAACAGCACTATTTCTGAAGTGGCTAGACTAAAATATTTTTTATAAAAATATTTAGGTGTTTTTGACGAGAAATAAAAATAGTAGAGTCACGTATAAACATATGAGGCATCTCTGTAAAATTTTGGGAACTTGGGGAGTTGATTTGATATTTTATAAAAATTGGTTTTTATACTCCAAAATCTGTCCAGAAAACACAGATTTGCAAAGGATTGTTTATGAGATAGTTTGAGTGTATTAATGAGTTATGGGTTATGAAATTCTATATGAAACATGTGTATATGTTATTTATAAGGTGTAGATGCCATGATAGGTTAATGGTGTGCAATGTGCGACGTGAACTAGTTGTGTTAAAAGTATTAAAATGTTGCATCATTTACTAATCACCAACGATCGTCGGGTTGTGCATGGTTTCATTACGTCAAATACGATTACGTGAGATGTCACTTGAGTCTTTGTGTCAATACCCTCAAACACTTGCAACCTTGTATTTGATAGGTTTTTGGGTTGGCGAATAGTCTTCCACACTTACCTTCTGTACGGTTTACTTTAGCACGCAACCTAAGGTGAGTTTCACTACTCTTTCTCAAAAGCATGCGTCTCGGGTTTGAGACAACTTATTAAACTTTTTCTAGTCCAGTTTGGGACTACTTTTACATTTCGGGTTTGAGGTGCTTTGACTCCTTGTGTGGGTCGGGTTTTACGATTCCTTGTGTTGATCACGCTTTCATCAGTTTAAAACTTTTACCGTCCTTTGTGAACTAGACACGCTCTATCATTTAAAGTCCTTACATATTATTGGGTTAATCGCTGTAGGCGAACGGGGTATTAGTTGATAGCGCTATTAGGTTGTGCAGCAACCTCATGCTTGAGGTGCTTGGGTCACGGGCATGAACTTTTGACCACGCTCTTGAGGAGCAAAAACTTACTAGTGTTGATAGACACTGGTACTAAGGCAAATTAACAAGTTCTGTATGTTCCCAATAATCTCCCGTTTAGTTACAATGAGTGGGCTAGCTACCCCTGACAAGCTTAAAACTGATGGTTTAAAACTTTGGTAACTTTATACCTACTACTTAAACTGTGAACTCACCGACATTATGTTGACACACGATATACATGCTTTTGCAGGTAGTTAGCTTCCGGTGTCACAATTAGGAAGTACCGCACGTTCACTGCATTTGGGGTCTTGGGCATACACCTAGATTACTTATCGTACTTTTACGTTTCCTTTCATATGGTTTTAATTTGGGCGCGTTGTTTTGCGCATGGTTTTTAAAAGTTTTAAATTCGGTTTACGCTTCCGCAGCTTAACTAAACTTGAATTTTTGAAAACGAACTAAATGGTTTGGGCATTTAGAGTTCGTTCATATGACTTATGGCAATGGGATCCTGGTGTGTCATGCGCCTCGTGGTAAAACCCCGCAGTGGAAATTTGAGGGTGTGACAATGAGAATGATGGCTGAATTTCACGATCACGGAATAATCAACTGTTGGTGTGGATCCTCTTTCATTGCTCTCATACCAAAGTGTAACGACCCAATCACTTTCAACGATTTCCGGCCTATTAGTTTGATTGGTTGTTTGTCAAAAACTATCTCCAAAGCACTTGCAAATCGAATAAAGAAAGTTGTGGGGAAGGTGATCTCGGAGGTACAATCCGGTTTCTTATCGGATAGGAGTATTCTTGACGGGCCCTTAATGTTAAACGAAATTATATCTTGGGCGAAGAAGGTGAAGAAGGAAACTTTTATTCTCAAAGTAGACATAGAATAGGCGTATGATTCCATTAGTTGGTCCTTTATCGATGTCGTGCTTCAACAAATGAATTTCCCGGACCGTTGGAGGACATGGGTGAGAGGGGTCTTGCAATCTAGTAGGGCGCCCGTACTTATCAACGGGTCTCCATCCTTGGAATTTGAAGCCTTCCGACGGGTACCCCAAGGAGACCCGCTATCCCTTTTCATTTTTATCATTGCTATGGAAGCCCTCACTGGTTTTGTCGAGAAAGCAAATGAAATCGGCATTATTAAAGGGGTGAACCTTCCTCACGGTGGACCCAATTTGACCCACTTGATGTTTGCAGACGACGTTGTTTTTATGGGTGAGTGGGGCGAAAGGAATATTCGAAATGTGATCCGAATTATGAGGTGCTTTCACCTTGTATCTGGGCTGAAAATAAATGTTCACAAAACCACCCTGTTTGGTGTCGGTGTAGCCGAAGCACGTGTGTCTCAGGCTGCCGAATGGATTCATTGTAATGTTGGAAGATTCCCCTGCAGGTACCTTGGTCTTCTAGTTGGGGTAAACATGAGCCAGGTTCGGGTTTGGAGTTGTGTGGTTGAGAACTTTAAATCCAAATTATCCAAGTGGAAAGCGAAACACTTATCGTTTGGGGGAAGACTAACCCTCCTCAGGGACACTTTAGACAGCCTCGCACAATATTTCTTATCACTTTACAGGGCGCCGAAAACAGTCCTCGATGTTCTTGAGGCCTTGCGGAGGCGATTCTTTTGGGGAGGTGACGACAACAGGGCTAAAACGAGTTGGGTATGCTGGGATAAAGTGATAGGTCCAATGGAAAAGGGTGGACTTGGGTTGGGATCCCTACAAAATGTTAATACAAGTCTACTAATGAAGTGGTGGTGGCGCTTCAAGACGGAGAAATTGGCTCTGTGGAATAGAGTTGTTTCGGCTATTCATTATCAATCCGGGGGGTGGTCATATTTGCCAATCAAGCCTGGGTTTTTAGGAGTATGGGCCGGTATCAACAAGGTGGAAAAGTTGATGGATAAAAACATAAACTTTCGAACACTACTGAAAGGAGAATTGGGCGACGGGGAATCTATCCGCTTCTGGGTAGACTTCTGGATTGGGAGTGGACCCTTGATGTACCAGTTTCCGAGTTTATTCAGATTGGGAGATGCTAAAGATGTAAAGGTGGTGGATAGACGGATTGCTTGGGGCTGGAAGAGAGAGCCGCTAACTGTGAATGAACTGCAAGAACTGTCCGCTTTGTCCAGTCTTCTGTCAGATGTACAAGCGGCTGCTAACAGGGATAAATGGGTCTGGGTTGGTGGGACTGATCATTCTTTTTCGGTTTGCTTGCCCAACATGTCGTTCCTTTCTATTCTTTCGAGTGGGTCAAAGGCGCTCCAAAGAAAGTGAGTATTTTTGGTTGGAGAGCCGAACAGGACCGTCTTCCTACTATGTTAGGCCTGCAAAAAAGACACATTCTTCACGGTGCAGCCACGTGTAAACTTTGCGGACAAGCAGACGAAGACGCGGATCATCTCTTTACCGGTTGCTTTTTTGCATCATGCCTGTGGCACAAAGTTTCTGTTTGGTGTCGAATACCACCGGTATACGCTTTTAATGTTCGGGATTTACTAAATGTGCACAAGACAGCAGGTGTTGATAACTTCAAATGAAAATGGGTGCGATTGGTGATCATTGGCGTGTGCTGGGCTATTTGCAAAGCTCGCAACGGCCTGATTTTCTCTGGGAGAAGGACGAGTCCAGAAGCAGTCTTCGGGGAAGCCCAAGCCATGGTTTACTTATGGGCCAAGCACAAGACGAAAGGAAATAACTGGAGTTGGGAGAATTGGCGTGTTTTTAATGTATCAAATATGTAACAAAGGGTGTTTTTGGGCTGACAATTGGTGACTAATGATCTGTTTAGCACCTAGCTAGGCATTTGATTGTATGTAACATTTTGATGATGGAATAAAACGTAGTTTGCCGATCAAAAAAAAAACTCAAACCCGTAGGCTTGGGAAACCAGTATTTACTTTTTATTAACTAACCAGAACCCATTTTCGACCGTAACATGGTATGATTGTCGGGCCCTCTCCTCGTTCTGCCGGCTGGCCTATTGGTATAAAAGTAGTTAAAAGACGTGATTATACATTATAAATTTAACAAAAAGTGGTATAAAAGCAGTTAATGAAATTGAATATATAATTAGTATAAATTCATCATATATTTTATAAAACAATTAACGAAATTATAAAAGCGTAATTGAAGGGATATGGTACCAAATACCATACCACAAACTTACAATCAGCGCCTAGCTATAATTACAACCGCCCGTTTTACGTCAGCGGCTGAGTTAGCGCCCATCAGAACCATGACGCTGACTCAACCGCACGTTTTACGTTAGCGGAATGGCTAGCGCGCAACATATAATGACGCAGACTCACCCCCCCACCCGTTCTACGTCAGCGGAGAGACTGCCGTCCGATATATACCGCCGTTTTACGTCAGCGGTACTGACATACTATGAAGCTTCTTCAACAAGATACACAAAGCTTCACCAACACGATTACAGGATGCCTTATGGGGCAGCCTCGAGACACACACTCCTGCCCCAGGTAACTGTTCCTGATGCTGCAGGCTGCCCGTCAGACTTTCTAGCCAATCAATGGCTGCGCACAACCTGACAGTCAGAAAGGACGACGACGTTGCAGCCTCCCAGCCAAGATATCTTCCTAAATACTTTTGCAACCCTCCAACTTGGCTCAGGTTCTTCTAGAAGGGAATGATTACCCACCGCCCTACATCAGCCAGTAGGCTGACGCCCGTGTCCGCCGTCCACCAGCGTCCAATCGACGGACGCCACGTGTATTTACGTCAGGACGGTAACATCCCCCATTTCCTCTATTTTTTATCAAAACCACTTGCACCATTGGGTCTGAGGACTTGGGCCGGAAACCTAGAGACACCTCTACCTGGGTCGGGCCCCATCAAGGGTAGATGACGGGTTGAGAAAGTCGTATATCGAGGTACTATAAAAGGATAGACCCTTCTCCTTTTATTGGCATCCGATATTCACGAATACTTTCACTGAAAATACTATGAGCACATCGTACTTTTCCAACTCTTGTTTATTTGCTAACATTTAAAGGCCCGGCTCTTCTAACTTGTTGTCTCTAAACATCCTTGGTCTTGTCCTTAGACCTATCACATTTTACAAACATACTTCTTTATTAAACCCTGTGGAATCACTACCAAGATTGGCGCTAACCCGACAATCTAGGATTCGTGTTTCTTCAGTAATAATGCATGATTAGTTGGCTAATACAGTGTAATTTGATTGGGATCCCACTACACACCTTTCTAATTAAGGTAGATATCTGTTTCACTATGTACTTTGTTTACTTCATAAGGATCACCCTCTTATTCAAAGTTAAGTAGATTTCATCTTCTATAGCTTCTCTACATACGTTACTATTAACGAGACTTCGTCCAAAATTTAGGTAACGTTCATTTAATGGATTGTAATGGAATTGGAATTGGAATTCGCATAAGAACTTATCATTTGATTGAAATTTAGATGTGTGTGTTTCATAAAATATAATGAAATCTCGATGGAATTGAAGTGTAGATTTCCTTCCGTATATTGTTGTTCAATTATAATTCATTTTTCTGTTGTAACGAACAACATAAAAAGTCAAATATGCATTCCAGTTTTATTCGAATTCCATTCAACTCCGTGAAACGAGCGCTACATTAGGATGTTTTCAAAGTAAAGATCACTCGTGAGTGGAAAGTAAATCTGAGTGTGAGTTCAAAGTTTGCGTTTATAGAATTATAGAGAAACAAAGAAATTCTGAATGTGTACTCTAGACACACCTATGCATGGGACATTTGTGGAGAATAAGTAGTACCATAATCAACATATAGTAACACTGATCATGGTTTAAAACATACTCTTGAATCATTCTTAATAAGGAATCGTTACTCCTATGATATGTTGGCCCCAATCTTCACAATTGATGTTGAAACACGATGTGTTGGGAATCATGATATCAAATACGTAGCGGAAGCGGTTAATATTATTATTTTAACAAAACCGAAAATAAATATATACATATATATATTTGCGATTTATATATACAAAATAATAATCAATTTTATTAATCCAATTAACAAAATATTCCCAATCAGGATCTCAGTTATACGCGTATAAACAAATAAATAATAATAACAACCATATGGGGTTTAGTAATCAACCTTTGACGACTACACCAGAATTGCAACACGCAGGTTACAATGAATCCTCGCTAGTAGGAAGTTCACAACCGAGCACTGGCCTACCGAGAGCAACACTTTGCAAGAGGAAGGCGGCGTATGGTGGTGGTTTGCGGCAGCAAGGGGGTGGCGGCTTCCTTGTGTTGGCTGAAACTTATTAGGAGGAGGCAAGGGTTTGTGGTTTGTTATAAAAGTGTGATTAGAGTTTACTTCTTAACCCTCCTTTTATAAAACACAATTTTACATTAAGCCCCCTTGTATATTACTATAATATTCATTAATATTAATCTTATTAATATTAAGTCCCTCAAGTCTAAAATATTATTATTTCACAAATCATAATCCACCTACACGTGAACTTGTCTGATTCGTGTACCAACGTGTAACTCTTCGGATCGTACCGGGTCGGGTTACATTGACTTCGACTTTTAATTACATCGGACATATCCAACAATCTCCCACTTGGACGATTTTAATTAAATGAGTCAATGTGTACAGAGTTGGACGCCTAGCTGCATCGCACTGCACCCAACACAGTATGACACTTTACAGTCGTCAACTAGTTCTTTTTGTTCAAGCAACGCTTTACTTAACCAAATACTATAGCCCTGATAATTCTATCAATAAGTCCCTTCTGTATAGACATCCGTTGATCATAAGACATGGATCATTCATTCTTATAGTGACCAACCATTCTCTATTCTCGTCTTTAATTCAAAATGGTCTAACGAACTACCTTAGTCCGAGCATGGCCACACGTTTACACCAGTTTGAGTTTACGAGGGCGCCAGAATGTCGAAGCTTCTAATCCTATAGAAGTACAGAATTCCATCAGCATCATACAACTCCCACTTAATCTTGGATTTCTCCCAATGCTACCCGGATTACTACCCATGTTTCAGGACTGTGTTAGATAGCATCAAGGATAGTCCTTGATCAATGTAGTTTAATATGTGCCTTAAGAAAAAGGACAGATTGAACATATCAATATCAAAACATCTCATGACCTAGATCCATGGAGATCGTTTTGTAGCGAGTTACATCCAATATCATTCTCTAATGATATCTGTGAATTATGATTCTCAAACCCTTGAGCTATTCATCTCATGAATATAATCATTTCAATTCACAATAGTCTTACATTCAAATTCATTCCCATGTAATTTGATCGACTACGGATATTTAGAATACTCTTATTCAAGGATTTAAACATACAAATAATGAACACAGTTAATAAATATTTAAATTTTCATTTAACTCATTAAATCAAATAAACATTCAATATAACTGTCATAGTTCAAAATAAAACACCAATACTAACTACAGATCATGCCCACTATCTAGCAACTCTAAGCCCTATCTTTCCAGCATTCTCCTCATGTTTAGCTTGATGTAAAGTCCTAGGAAAGGGGTCAGCCAGATTTAGATCTGTATGAACTTTGCTTATCATGATGTCTCCACGCTCTACTATCTCTCTAATATAGTGGAAATTCCTGAGTATATGCCTTGTGGTCTGATGTGACCTTGGTTCCTTTGCAATAGCAATGGCACCAGTGTTGTCACACAGTATCTCGATTGGTTTCTTTATGCTAGGCACAACATCGAGATCATTAATGAACTTCTTCATCCAGGCAGCCTCCTTTGCAGCATCCGATGCAGCATTGTATTCTGATTCACAGGTGGATTGAGCAACCACACTTTGCTTAGAGCTCTTCCAAGTAACAGCCCCACCATTCAGAATGAAAACATATCCCATCTGTGATCTTGAATCATCACGAGCAGTCTGGAAGCTTGCATCAGTATAACACTTAACTGACAGCTCCTCATCCAGTCCTCCATATATTAAGAACATATCCTTAGTCCTTCTCAAGTACTTAAGAATGTTCTTCACTGCAGCCCAGTGACTCTCTCCAGGATTTTGTTGATATCTACTCGTCATGCTACGAGCATACGAGACATCAGGTCTAGTACATAACATGGCAAACATGATAGAACCATTCGTAGAAGCATATGGAACTCTTTCCATTTTCTTCTTTTCCTCTTCAGTGTTTGCACACTGCTTGTTATTAAGAATTGTTCCATGTGCCATGGGCAAGAGCCCCCTTTTTGAGTCTTGCATTGAGAAGCGTCGGATGACCTTATCAATATATGTACTTTAACTCAAACCCAATAACCGCTTTGATCTATCTCTATAAATCTTTATTCCCAAAATATAAGAGGCTTCACCAAGATCTTTCGTTACGAAACATTTACCCAACCAGGTCTTAACATCTTTAAGCATAAGGATATTGTTTCCAATGATTAGTATGTCATCTACATACACTATAAGAAAAGTGATATAGCTCCCACTAGATTTCTGGTAAACACACGGTTCATCTTCGTTCTTGATAAAACCAAACGCTTTGATTTTCTAATCAAAACGGAGATTCCAGCTGCGAGATGCTTGCTTTAATCCATATATGGATTTATTCATCTTGCAGACCTTATTAGGATTCTTTGGATCGACAAAACCTTCAGGTTGAACCATATAGACATCTTCCAGTAAGTCTCCATTAAGGAACACGGTTTTGACATCCATTTGCCATATCTCATAGTCATAATATGCAGCAATGGCAAGTAGAATTCTAATAGACTTAAGCATGGCTACTGGCGAGAAAGTTTCCTCATAATCAATTCCTTGAGTCTGAGTAAAACCTTTCGCTACAAGCCTTGCTTTGTAGGTTTGCACATTCCCATCCATGTCAGTCTTCTTCTTGAAGATCCATTTGTTTCCTACAGTCCGACACTCGGCAGGAAGATCAACCAAATACTAGACTTGGTTATCATACATGGATTGCATCTCTGCATTCATGGCTTCTTGCCATTTCTTGGATTCCGAATCCAAGATTGCAGCTTTGTAAGTAGCAGGCTCAGCTTCATCTATCATGACGATATCGTCATACCTAATAGGTGCACGACGATCCCTAATACTTCTTCGAAAACTTGGTGTTTCTGTTGTTTCTTGAGTCCTCTCAGGCTCAATTTCAACAACTGGATCAGTTACTTATGGTTCTGTCTGAACAACTGGTTCAGTCACTTGTGATTCTCGAATTTCTTCAAGATCCACATGGTTATCTCCAATCCCTCGCGCCAGAAGCTCTTCCTCCAAGAAAGTGCCTCTACATTTAGTGAAAATCTTATTTTCAGTGGGGTGGTAGAATAGGTAACCAATCTTCTTAGCGTATCCGACGAAAACCACTTTTTCGCCTCCGGGATCTAGTTTATCCAAAGATTCTGGAGTGACATAAGCATTACATCCCCAGACTTTAAGGTAGGATACATGAGGTTTCTTTCCATGCCATATCTCATAAGGCGTTTTATCAACCTTCTTTGTTGGAGCTATATTCACAAGTCTAGCGGCAGTTTCCAAAGCATAACTCCAAAAGGATTTTGGAAGGTTTGTTCGACACATCATTGATCGAATCATATCTAATAGAGTTCGATTTCTCCGCTCAGACACACCATTATGTTGTGGTGTTCCAGGTGGAGTGAGTTGTGAAACTATTCCACAATCCTTTAGATGGTCGATGAATTCCTGACTGAGATATTCACCACCTCGATCTGATCGATGCATTTTAATAGTTCTATTTAGCTGATTTTCTACTTCGTTTTGGTACTCCTTGAACTTTTCAAGAGTTTCATGTTTATGCTTCATAAGATAAACATAACCATATCTAATGAAATCATCAGTAAATGTAACAAAGTATCTTTCTCCATGTCTTGACATTGTTCTGAATGGACCACATACATCTGTATGTACAAGTCCTAATAGATCATTAGCTCTTTCTCCAACATTTGAAAATGGTGATTTTGTTAACTTTCCACTTAAGCATGATTCGCATTTTCCAAACGACTCTGAACCCTTGGAATCTAGGATTCCTGCGGTTTTGAGTTGTTTAACACGGTTCTCACTTATGTGACCAAGTCTACAATGCCAGATATACGTATTATTAAAGTCCAACTTATTACGTTTATGGGAGATATTGCATAATATGTTATCGTTTTGGATTTCTATCTCATAGATCCCATTGTTGGGTTTTGCATCAAAGTAAAACACATCGTTAAAATAAGCATAAATAAATTCACCATTAAAACGATAATCAAAACGTTGTCCACACAAAGCATACAATGAAACAATAGGTGACTAGGAATGTAATAAACATTGTTCAAAACAAGTTCTAAACCAGAACGAAGTAAAAGAACATATTCTCCTGTCGCCTTCACTGCAACTCTTTGTCCATTGCCAACATGGACCTCCAAGACGCCCTGTTTTAGCTTTCTAATTTTTCTTATTCCCTGCAAAACATTACAAATGTGGAAACCACATCCTGTGTCAAACACCCATGTCTTGCTAGAAAAAGCAAAGATTTCAATAACATATATACCTGAGGACTCTCCTCCAGAAGCCTTGGCTTGCTTCAGTTCAGCTAAATACTTAGCACAGTTCCTCTTCCAGTGCCCAGTTTCATCACAATGAAAACATTTGGCATCTTTCAGAGGTTTCTTGTTGGCAACAGCTTTGCCCTTTCCCTTCCCTTTGCCCTGATTGCCCTTCTTCTTGGTGTTAGGTTTCTTAACTTGACACTCCCTGATCATTAGCACTGGTGCAATTTGGCTAGGTATGTTTACCTCAGCAGTTTTGAGCATCTGATGCAACTCTGCAAGTGTCTTCTCCATCCCATTCATATTGTAGTTCATATTGAACTGATCATATGACTTGGGCAATGAGTTAAGGATAATATCCCCAGCCAGTTCATCACTCAAGGGAGATTCCAGATGAGCTAAGTGATCAACATGGGTATTGTTGTCAAAAATAAAGCCAGGCTTGTGGTTCAAGGCTTCAGACAAGAAGAAGGAATAGATTATGATGAAACCTTTGCTCCTGTAGCTAGGTTAGAAGCCATCAGACTTTTCCTAGCCTTTGCTGTCAACCACAACATCAAGGTGTATCAGATGGACATCAAATGTGCTTTCCTTTATGGAAAAATTCAGGAGGAAGTCTATGTATGTCAGCCACCTGGTTTGGAAGACACATTCCATCCTGATCATGTCTACAAGCTTAACAAAGCTTTGTATGGCCTGAAATAAGCACCAAGGGCGTGGTATGAAACTCTTTCCACTTTTCTCTTATCCATTGGATTTACAAGAGGTAAAATTGATAAAACTTTATTTCTGAAATGGAAAGGAAAAGATTTAATGATTGTTCAAATATATGTGGATGATATCATTTTTGGGTCCACATGTAACAAAATGTGTGAAGAGTTTAGAGAACTCATGACAGCAGAGTTTGAAATGAGTGCCATGGGTGAACTACAGTGCTTCCTTGGTCTCCAAGTGAAGAAACCGCAAAATGGAACTTTTATTCACCAAAATAAGTATGATAAAAACTTACTTACAAAATTTGACATGAATGACTGTAAACCATGTAGTACACCCATGATTACCACAAAGTTAGTCACTGTTGATGACAAAGATGAACTGGTTGACCAAACACATAATAGATGCATGATTGGGTCTTTATTGTACTTAACTGCATCTAGGCCAGACATTATGTTTGCCACTTGTGTTTGTGCAAGATACCAGGCATCACCTAGAAAGTCAAATCTTATTGTTGTGAAAAGGATATTCAGATACCTAAAAGGTGCTCCCACACTTGGTATCTGGTATCCTGCTAATGGGAACATTGAGCTTTCAGGTTATTCAGATAGTGATTTTGCTGGTTGTCAAACCACAAGGAAGTCTACATCAGGAGGGTGCTATTCCTAGGAAATGCCTTGGTCTCTTGGCAAAGCAAAAGGCAAGTAGCTATTTCAACATCCATTGCAGAGGCTTAATACATTACTGCTGCAAGCTGTACAACCCAACTTATGTGGCTTCAAAATCAGCTACTGGATTTTGGTATAACTGCTCTGAGGACTCCACTCATGCTGGATAGTCAAGCAGCTGAAAATATCATCAAAAATCCAGTCTCCCATTCCACAACAAAACACATTGACATCAGACATCATTTTGTCAGAGACAGCTATGAAAAAGGTTTGATTTCTCTACATCATGTTCCAACAGAGGATCAGTTAGCAGATGTGTTGACAAAAGCTTTAGACACATCTACCTTTGCAGATCTGATCTCTCGGATTGGTATGCTAAACATGGAATAAAATAAACTGTTTTCATGAATAGAAGCATTAAAATGTTGTCAGAAAATCAAAAATTCATCCTTAAAATAGTTTTGGTTGAAAAGTCTGCTCAAACATCTGATTAGATAAAACAACCACTGTTTCATTAAGTGTAACCTCTGTTGGTTGAAAAATCTGTTTCAAACATTTGATCAGATAAAACAACTGTTTTCACAAACATCTGTTGACCAAAGTCAAACAGCTGTTATAAACAACTGTCATCCACCATAACAGTCTTTCCATCAGATATGTGCCACATATGCTCTCAAAAGCAGCATTTGGCCACATCAGCGGTTTCCACCTGAGACTATAAAAACTCTGTTTATCCACAGCAGTTGTTCCACCGTCTCATCGAATTCAAAATTCCAAACCGCCTTCTTCAACCTAAACCCTCCATTAAAAAGCCTTCGACTTTCTCTGTGTAATCCATAAAATGGATCTTCAACTAAAAGCTCCCCACATTTATCTTCCATATCTGGCCAAAACAGATGAAAATCAACATTTCCATACCATTATCGATACCTTGAATACATCAAAATATAAAACTGCCCTGACTTCCAGTTCACTCATATATGAGGACACACTTCAAGCTTTTTGGTTAAAAGCTGAAGTTCTGTTTGTTGACAAAAAGCCAACGTCCATTGTTTCCCAAATTGGCGACACTAAAATTGCCATCACCCCTGAAACCATATCCACTACCTTCTCACTGAATGATCAGGCAGGTAAAGAAGTTTTTGACAAAGCTGAACTCCACCCAGAGTTCATAGAGAGAGGCTATGAGGGGCAATTGACTGGGGCAACCATTTACAAAAAGTTTTTTCCCCCAAATATGAAATTTTTCTTCCATACTCTGCTTGTATGCCTCTCTCCCAAAACTACATCTTTTAATGAAATTCCTTTAAAAGTCCAGTACTTGGGATATGCCATTTTAACAAACACTGATTACAACTTATCCCAAGCACTGTTTTTAGATTTGGTGAATAATGTGTAGGGGGTTCAGGCTGGGTCAAATAATGCTTTCTTGATGTATCCAAGACTTCTAAGTGTTATCCTACAAAAGGTTTTACCTGAAAAGGATTACAAACAAGGGCAAGGCCTTCAAATGAATAGCCTGTCCCAAGAAACTTTTACAAGGATGTTAGGTCCTAATAAAGAAAAACCTATCAAAACAAAAGTTTCCAAAACACAAGCAAAGAGAGTTAAGACAACAACTGTTGTGCAAACCTCTGTTGCTGAGCCCACTGCTCCTGGTGATCATGGCACTACATCCAGTGATGTGAAACCCACACCAGCCACCACTAAAAAGAACACTCCATCCACTAAACCTCCCAAGAAACATGCTAAAAAGGTGACTCTGGAGGATGAGATACCGGAGAACATTCTTGTTGCAACACAAAAGCAACAGACAACCACTTTTGATACTTCCTCTCAACAGGTGGTAAAGTCTCAACCTAACCAAACTCTTCATGTATCCTCTCAAAAGGATCATGTTGTAAGCCAAGGGGAAACACATCATTGGGCAGATGATTCACTTAAACATCTGTTCACAAGTCCTTCTCCCAGGGCTAATATTCTTGTCACTCCACAACCCTCACCATCAATTCCTCCTACTATGCAACCATTGTTTGAGGCCATTGACAAAACTCTGAACACAACCAGTTTCTCTCAACCACCTATCACTGAGAGTGCACCTCAACAAGTGACTAGTCCAGAGATAAGTCAATTGGTCAACCCACAAACAGAGGAGGCCACACCCTTTGAGTTACATGTAACTCAGAGTGGTAGTTCAAGTGAAGTAGCCATTAGTGTTGTAGAGACCATTGTCTCACTTCAGGACAGTGGTTACATCAATCAGACTTCCTTGAAGGCAACAACTGCTGAGGCAACAAGATTGACCTCAATCCCAGTTGGAAGTCCCCAGAACCAAGAACAAAGGGAATCTGGTTTCTTTCCTATGGATACTCCTCCTAGGACTAAACCAGTTACAACTACCACCTCTTGTAGGAATTCAGATGATCCCATTAAGTTGGGTGATGGATTAAAATACCAAGAATTGACGAAGAGAGTGGATGCAATTGAATCATTTGTGTCTGAAATCAAAGGTGATATCAAGACCATCATGAACACCTTGGTGACTCTCACACAAAGTCAACCATCAAAAGAAGACATTGCTAGTGAGCTATGGAAATCTGTCAGCCCCATTATCATAGCTCATAGAAAACTAGCTGATCAGACACAAGAAACATACATGACTATGATCAGGAACATGGTGGATGCTAGATTCAATGACACAAAAGCAGACATCAAAGCCATTTAAGATCATTTGCTGAAGACTTCTGGCTCTGCCCCCACAACTATACTCAGAGATGAAGATGATGATGAAATCACAGCAGCTAATGCCAAAAAGGGGGAGAGTGGTAGAGACAGACTGAAGAAGTTGAAACCTTTTAGGCTCCACCTTCTCAACAAGAAAAGTCTGCTCCAGAGCCTGCACTAGAGTTTGCTGACCAAACCACTGCTGAAGCAGCCAAGACTAAAGAAATTGATGAATCAGCCAATGAAAGGGCTGAACAAGCTGCTGAGGCTAAGAAGATCTGTTGGGACAAAGAGGATTGACGAAACCACCTTTTGATAACCTTAGTCTATTCCATATCTGCCTAAGTATAGAACTGCTGAAGAACAAAAAGAAGAAGTACTGAAGAACAAACACAAAGTACTGAAGAGTAAACTCATCAGAAGTTCTGAAGTCTAACCAGACATTTCACTGAAGAACTGCTGAAGACAAACTACTCATCAGCAGTTTGTCACTCATCAGCACTTTACCTCAGAAGCCTCTAACCGACTGAAAGATCAGCAGTTTGATTATAATATAGTTTTGTTAAAGTCTTGATTTCAAGTTTCAATGTACAGACTGTAGTAACCTTATCTTAGCATAATATCTTTGTTAAATATCTTAGATTACTTCAGACTACAGTTTAGTACATTAGTCTATAAATAGATGAGTTTGTTCATCTATTTTGATATGTGATTTTGTGTAATATCTTTGAACTTATATTGAAATCCTTCGGGCTTTAAACTTATAATTCCATTTCACATCTGAGAAACATAAACTGCTATTACTGCTTTGTACTTAGAATATTTATTGTTTCTCATTTATTGTTCAGTCAAGGGGGAGTAATAACTCCTCATCAAAGTGATCTTTTAGACCTTTGAACACTTGTATTTCCGCTGCTTAATAACTCATATATAAATCTGATAACACATAAGTGTTCATAAACATAGCCACTGATCCAACAATTGGTATCAGAGCATCTGGTTAATCTGATCAAAATCAATCTAACAAATTGAGATTCAGACACAGGCTCAATATTGATATTCAATAAAAAGGATAAAAGGCTCACTTTTTAATCCATCACTTTAAGGAAGTATTGACAAATCCAAACTTCTTAAAAATGGATCCCTACAATACTGGATCTGCCAACAAACCTGCCATGTTAGTCAGAAATGAATACAACATATGGTCAAAAAGGTTGGCACATACTATTTCACAAACAAACACTGGATGTTGGAGGTCTGTAGTTTTTGGACCTCACAAACCAGTTGTTAGTGATCCAGAGGGAAAGACTGAAAGACCAAAGGATCCAAAAGAATACACGGAGGAAGATTTCCAAAAGTTTGAGCTTGATGCAAAAGCTTTCTCCATGTTGGCTATGGCTCTCCCAAATGAAATTTATGCTGGCCTTTTACACTGTGAAAGTGCCAAAGAGCTGTGGGATTGCCTAAAAGAGCAATTTGCAGGAACTGCTGAGGTGATAGCCAACATCAGAGAAATATTGGCTCAACAATATGAAACTTTTACTCACATAGAGGGTGAAACTTTAACTCAACAATTTGAAAGATTTTCTTCACTCATCTCTGAGCTAAAAATAAACAATCAGACCTATTCAAATGAGTCTATGTTGCATAGATTTTTAAGGTCTTTACCTTCAAAATGGGAAACTTACTCTATAGTCCTCAGAACAAGTTCAGATTTTAACACCTTGAACCTAACTAGGTTACATGGTAAATTACTAACTTTTGAGAGAGAAATCAATCAAAAGAAAAAGTTGCAAGAATCTGGTAAAACTGCTGATGACTATACTCCGGGTAGCACAGCCTTAGTAGGACATGACTCACCATCCTGTTCTAATAATTTTGGTTCTTTTGACCACATTGACATAACAGCTGGGATCTCATCAGATGGATCTTTCCCAGCTTATGACAATGAAGAACTAAGTCAAACTGCTGACAACATGTGTTTCATCATGGATGATTTAAAATACTTTAGCAGTGATGACTTAGAAGAAATGGAAATATTGCACCAACTGGCCTTGTTAAGCTTAAAAACTAACAAATTTTACAAAAGGTCAGGAAGGAAATTTCCAGGACTAACCAATTCAACAAAAGTTGGTTTTGACAAATCTAAACTGAGATGTCATAAGTGTCAGAAGTTGGGACACTTTGCTAGAGAGTGTAGAAGCTCTAGCTATAACCAACCAATGTCCTCTGGAAATCAATATAACCCCTCATATAATAGGAATAATGGAACTAATGGGAGTGCTCATTTTGTACAGGCACAAGCTCCAAATGTCCAATATGTGCCACAAGTACAATATGTACAGATGCCTGCTCAACAACAACAGCAGCTCATGCCTCCATTTCCAACTGCTCAACTTCCTGCACAAACTCAACAACCCCTTCAGCAACAAAGCTTATTTACCTCAGGGTATGTTGACTGGAGCAGTCTTCCTTATGACACATCAGAATGCAGTCAGGATGCAGACAATAAGGTCTATGATGTCAACTGGGGAGAACCTGATAATGGCAGAAAGAACGTTGCCTTAATGGCCTTTGAAGGATACTCTTCAAATTCTGCTCTCACACAGGTATCACAACAATCTCTGTTAAAGCTTTGCACTAAATCTTGCAAAGAATCATTTGCTTTAATTAGAGAAACTAATGTGCATTTACAAGGCAAATCCAATGACATGGAAAGAAAATACACACAAATGAAGTGTGATTTGGAAAGAAAAATTATGTTGAAAAACAAAGAAATTTCCAAACTGAATGATAAATCCATTGAAACAGAAGCACAAATTAAAACCATGATAGACAGCCTAGGAAATGTCAGACAAGAGCTTGCTGACACCAAGGTTGATTGTGAAAAATGGGTTGAGTCTTGTAAAGGGTATCAAATGTTACTTAACAAACAAACTGCAGCCAATGTTAAGTTTGGCATTGGATATACCCACACTGAATCACCAACAGATTTCACCCACAAAACTGATAATGATGGGAAGAAATTGATTCAAACTTCTGATATGGAGGAATGCACATCCTACCATCAGAACTTCCTCAAAAAGGGGAGTACTGCGGAAGTTAAAACTACTGACAATAAGCCATCAGCAGTTTCAACTACATCAGGAGTTGAGACCCTGAAAACTGCTGATGACCTATTTCAAAAATCAGATTTTGTCAGTAAATTGCCTTCCAGCTCTCTTGATCTATCTAAAAGGAAAGAGAAGGCAAAAGCATGTGAAATATGTGGTCTGTTTAACCACATAACTGAACTTTGCAAATTTAGAAAGGTAAATCAGTTAAATAAACAAAGACAACAACTGATTGTGGGAAAACAGATAAAACAAGATTATCAAAATACCTTTTTTCCCAACAAACAACAATCAAACAAAACCCTTTCTAAGAAGAAGCCTTTATCTCAACAAAGGTCATCTTCTCAAAGTTCAATTTCAGAAGTTTCACCTAACTCATCAGCAGTTTCACAAACTGCTGAAGTTAAAGATTTGATAAACCTGGTTAAACTTCTGATGACCAAAGTTGATGGTGGAAACCAAAAAGAACCCACCATTGTTCTTAATGACAAATCCATTGCCAAAAAGACATGGATTACTAAAAATGGTCCACAACAAGCTGCACCTGTTCTCAAGAGCAAACCCAAAGCCAAACTGGCTTGGGTTGCCAAAACTAACTAATTTGCTATCTTGTGCAGAGAGTCTCCAGAGGTTTGAATAGCATATGGTATGTGGATAGTGGAGGCTCAATGCACATGACTGGATGCAGATACCTGATAAACAATTTTATCAGTCAAAGAGAAGGATCTGTGTCCTTTGGGAACAATGCCAAGGGATATGTGCTAGGATATGGCAATGTATCCTCAGGCAAAATGCAGTTTGACAAGGTCAATCTGGTTGAAAACCTTGAGTACAACTTGCTGAGTGTCTCTCAAATGTGTGACAAAGGATATTCTTCCTTTTTCACAAAGACAGCATGCAAGATCATATCACCAGAAGGCCAGAAGTTGATAGAGAAGATTATTGAAGATCATACTTTGCTAATTGCCAAAAGATGTGGCAATGTCTATGCAGTGGACATTGAAAAAGACAAAGTATTGAACAAGACTGCCTGTTTCTTCTCAAAGGCATCAACTTCAGAAAATGATCTCTGGCATAGAAGACTTGGCCATGTGAACTTTAAAACCATCAATAAAGTCACAAAAATGGGCTTGGTCAGAGGTCTACCTTTGAAGGAATATCAGTGCAAAGAACACTGTGTTTCCTGTCTTAAAGGTAAACAGCATAAGTCCTCTTATAAGTCTATTGAAGAATCAAAAACAACTGCATGTCTTCAACTACTCCATATGGACTTATTTGGACCAGTCAAGATTATGAGCCTTGGTAAGAAGAAGTACTGCTTGGTCATCATTGATGACTACTCAAGATTCACATGGGTCTTCTTCTTATATTCCAAGGATGAGGCAGCTGAAATCATCAAGTTCTTTATTCTACAAGTAGAGAAGCAATACTCTCTATCTGTCAAAGTCATCAGGAGTGACAATGGGACAGAGTTCAGGAACAAAACTCTGGATGAATTCTGTCTGTCTAAAGGGATTGTTAGACAGTTCAGCATTCCCAGAACTCCTGAACAAAATGGTGTGGTAGAAAGAAAGAACAGAACATTAGTTGAAGCAGCCAGAACAATGTTAGCTGATTCAGGCCTACCTTTGTATTTTTGGGCTGAAGCAGTCAACACTGCATGTTATGTTCAGAATAGAGTTCTTATCAACAAGAGACATACCAAGACTGCCTATGAAATTCTTCATGGCATTAAGCCCCTTATCTCCTTCTTCAGGGCTTTTGGATGTCAATGTTTTATCCTCAACATCAAAGACTCTATCTCTAAGTTTGCTGCAAAAGTTGACACAGGTTATTTTCTTGGTTATTCTCCTTTGAGAAAAGCTTACAAAGTTTTCAATTCAAGAACCAAGATAGTAGAAGAAACACTGAATGTCAAGTTCAATGAATCAAAACACACTCTTATTCCAGCAAATCCTGCTGAATTATTTGATCTTGACAATTTTCATTTCGGACCTGAAAAGACTGTTGAATCATCCAAACCTCCTCAAAATGGTTTTCAAGGATTTGAAGATGATAGTCCTGCACCATGGACTCCAAACACAGTCAGAAGATCAACTATCAAACCTTCAGAAGTTTCAATAGCTTCAACTTCAGGAACTACTGATGAACATTTTGAAACTACTGATTCAGCTGAACCTAAAACTCCTGAAGTTCAAATAACAGCTGAACCAGATATTATCAATCTCAATGGTTTATTTGAAGAACCTGTAGAGCCATCATCCAGTACAGGTTTACAACAATTGATTGAACACAAGGATCATCCATTGGATCAAATCATGGGTGATATTGCATCAGGGGTACTCACTAGAAACCAGCTTTCCAACTTTTGCTTATTCTCAGCATTCATCTCTCAGTTGGAACCAAAGAAGTATCAAGAAGCCCTCAAAGACAACAATTGGGTGCAAGCAATGCAAGAAGAGTTGCTTCAATTCAAGAAACAACAGGTTTGGGAAATCTGTCCCTTACCTGAAAACAAGCAACCAATTGGAACAAGATGGGTCTTCAGAAACAAATCAGATGAGGCTGGTATGATCATCAAGAACAAAGCAAGACTAGTGGTACAAGGTTATTCCCAAGAGGAAGGAATTGATTATGATGAAACCTTTGCACCAGTTGCAAGACTTGAAGCTATCAGGTTATTTTTAGCTTATGCAATTTCCAACAACATTAAAGTTTATCAAATGGATGTCAAAAGTGCATTTTTATATGGAAAAATAAAAGAAGAAGTGTATGTCTGTCAACCTCCAGGGTTTGAGGATCCTTCTCATCCTGATTGGGTTTACAGACTTGACAAAGCTCTTTATGGGTATGAAACACTTTCAAACTTTTTACTTAAGAATCACTTTTCAAGGGGATCCATTGATAAAACTCTTTTCATAAAGCATGTTGGAAATCATGTCTTACTTGTTCAAATATATGTTGATGACATCATTTTTGGTTCAACAAATTCAAAATTGTGTGAAGAATTTAAGAAACTCATGCAATCAAAATTTGAAATGAGCACAATGGGAGAATTGCAGTACTTTTTGGGACTGCAAATCAAGCAACAGTTAAATGGAACATTTATACATCAATCAAAATATGTTAAAGAATTATTAAACAAATTTTCTTTACAAGACTGTAAAACATGTTCCACTCCCATGACACCAATCACACAAGTTGAACCAAATGATCAAGGGAAACACATTGATCAAACCATGTATAGATGTATGATAGGTTCTCTTTTATATCTAACTGCTTCTAGACCAGATATCATGTTTTCAACTTGTGTCTGTGCTAGATACCAATCTGCACCAAGAGAATCTCATCTAATTGCAATCAAAAGGATCTTCAGATATCTGAAAGGAACTCCTACTTTAGGAATTTGGTATCCTGCTTCAAGCAATACCAAGTTAACTGCTTTTTCAGATAGTGACTATGCAGGCTGCAAAATGTCAAGAAAATCAACATCTGGTGGTTGTCAATTCTTAGGAAACTGTCTGTTGTCCTGGCAATCAAAGAAACAAACATCTGTGGCAACTTCAACAGCTGAAGCTGAATACATTGCTGCTGCAAGCTGTACTTCACAGATACAATGGCTCCAATATCAACTGCTTGATTATGGAATCAAAGAGACCAAGACCCCACTTTTAGTAGACAGCAAATCTGCCATTAGCATCATTCAAAATCCTGTTCAGTTTTCAAAAACTAAACACATTGAAATCAGGTATCATTTCATAAGAGATTGCTATGAAAAAGGCAAGATTGAGGTGAAGCATGTCACAACAGCTAATCAAATAGCTGACATTTTCACCAAACCCCTTGATTCAACAACTTTTCAGAGGTTAGTATCCATGCTTGGGATGTTAAACTTAGAAGAAAGTCTGTAAGTGTTTCACTTTTTAGTTCTGCACATATTTTACTTTTCACTTACATACTTATCTGTCACAAACCTCTGAAGACCAAAAATTTGATAAAGAGAAAGTTCTGATGAACAAATTTTGAAAACTACTGATAAACATCAAAAATGGGATATTTTCAAAATGGATATAACTACTGATGAAAATCAGAAGTTAGAAAAGTGTTTTAAAAGTCATTTGCATCAGCAGTTGAAACTGCTGATGAGATAACTAAAACCACTGATGAAGAAACCTTTCTTCTTCAGCAGTTTGACTAAAAGGGTAAAACAGACTTTTCACTCATCAGAAGTTTGACCTAGTCGGTTAAAAACTTCTGATAAATACCCTGTTCCAACACTTATCCATTCAAAAAGCAAATTTCCCTCTTTCTCTCTCAAATTCAAAGCAAAACCCCTTCTCTAACCTAAAAATCACTGTTCGATCAAAAACATCCATGGCTCTCGTGTTAAAACAGGGACACAACCAAAGAGGCTACTTTGTTAAAGATGAAGCCTGGTCCCAGTATGATGAGATACTTGATCTCATCATGAAATCCCAATACTATGATGCTTTCACCATTGATCCACCCATTCATGAAGAAACTCTTAATGAGTTCTGGGCAAATTCAGAAACGGTGAAAGTAAACAATGAAGTGATTTCCCTCAGATCATCAATAAAAGGGAAAATGATGGCCATCTCACCAGAAACACTAAGCATCAGGCTTGGTTTGAAGGATTCTGAGGCACCTGAGCATATTCCAACCTCAGATATTCATCTAACCATGACAGAATGTGGCTATCAAGGTACTTTGGCACAAGCAACAGTTTACAAAAAATATTTTGACCCACAATATAAACTGTTATTTCATTATATTATTATGTGTCTTAGTCCAAAAACTGGGTCAATAGATCAGATGCCTTCAACTTTTCAACCTATTTTTCATTCCATCATTAATGAAACTTCTTTCAAGGCATCAAAATTGTTTTTCAATGAACTGGTTTTACATCATGAAAATGATAAAAAGAAATTTTTGTTGTATCCAAGGTTTGTTATGCAATGCATAATAAAAGAACTTGGAGAGGGAGTACTTGAGGGAGAAACAACAACTTTAAATCCCTTAACTGTTCAAGTATTCTCTAGGCACAACAAACCAGCACTTTTGCTAGAAGATGACCAAGGGGAAGAACAACCCATCCCCAAGGAACCCACATCTTCCAAACCCAAAAAGAAAACTAAAAAGCCTAAACAACAAAAACCAAAAACAACCAAGTCACTGAAAAAGAAAGTTCAGGAAGTGGAGAAACCTGAAACTACTGATGTGCAATCTGCACTTGAAAAGGAAGTGGCTGAAACATCCTCTCAGCACACTCCTTCTCCACCACCAAAAAGAAAACCTGTCACAGTTATATTTCAAAGAAAAAGATTTAAGAAACAAATAACTGTTGACCCTGCTTTTGAAACTGCTGAAACCATTCCTGAACCCATCCAAACTCCTGAACACCAACCCATAACAACTACTGAACCTGAACCCTCACATACAACCATAGAAATTGCCCAACTTCTCTCAGGACTTAAAGGAACCCATTCACCACATGTCACTCCCCTTACAACACATCAAATTGGGGAGATGCCTTCAGAAGTTGACATGAATGTGGATCCTTTTAGCCCAACCCAGAGAGATGAGGATGAACAAGAGTTTGTAAGCCCAAACTTGCAAACTTTTGATACTTTTGAGGCTGCTACTACTCACTTATCACCCAGTGGTGAACCTGAGGACAGTAGTAACATAGCTAAGACCTCAAACTTGGCAACTACTGATGAAGGCCTAAGGCCAGAAGTAGGAAAACCTCAGAACCAAGACAAAGAGGTTCATGAGACTACTGGTTTGGGTCCAGCTCATGATATAACTGATCCTGCCCTCTCTGAGGACACTATCAGGGATTCAGATGATTCCATTAAGTTGGTTGATGAATCAAACATTCCACAAACTGAATTGACGGTTGATATTGAAGGTCCTGCATCTAAGGTCTCCAAGCTCAAGAAGCTGGTCACCAAGGATCAGGTTAAAGACCAGTTAGCCCAAAAATCCCCAAAACTGGCATCTTCAGAGCAATCTGAAGATCACCCAAAAAGCACCCCTTCACCAAAACAACCTACCCAATTCACTAGGCTCACAAGCATAGATCTGAACCAACTATGCAGCCCAGATGGTCCCCTGTATCAGGCACTCAAACAAATCATAACTGATCAACTCAAACCCTTCACAACTGCTTGGGAGTTAAAAGCTAACAATCAGTTTGGGTTGATCAACTCGAGACTTGCTGAGTTGAACAAGAAGATGGATGAAACACAAGATCAACTAGCAAGGTTGTCTGCTGCAACATCTCATTCTATTAGGCTTCCAGAAGTGGATGAAGCCAAAAAGGGGGAGATGATTAAGGAACCAACTGCAGTTGCTACACAAAGACAAACTCCTGATCAAGAAGCTGATAGACCAACACAAAGACCAGGAAAAGAAGTAGCACCAGAGTTCAAGTTATCTAAGGCATCAGAGGGAACTGTTGATTACATTTCTCAAACTACTGAAGACAATCCTTCAGCAGTTGTGACTCCAATTACCACATCAGCAGTTTTACCTCCTAAACCATCATCAGAAGTTCCTAAGGCAACTGAAAAAGAACCTGCTCCCACTCCTTTGCCTACAACAACTTCCACAGCTGTCTTAAACCCTACTCCCATCAGCATGTCAAAAGATTTATTGGAGAAGAGTTTAAAAGAAGCTGCTAAAAAGGCAAAAGAAGATAGAGTATGGAACAGCCTAGAAACCAGAGATGACTTAAGCTTTGAAGAAAAATTAATCAAGTACCAAGAGAAACTTGATGAGCTTGAGGCTGAAGAGAGAGCACTTGAAGCTGCTGCTGAAGAAGACAAAAGAGCACAGCTTATAGCATTCATTACAAAGAACTCCAAATCAAAGCAAGTGGCCCTCAAAAGACTCTCAACACAAGAGCTGACCAGAAGAGCACAAATGCTATCTGATAGAATAGCAACAGAAAATGAGAGGAAAGCCAAAAGAGCTGAAGTGATTGAAGAGTTAGTGGCAAATGGCTATGGTTCAAAAGCCTCAATCAGCAAATGGAAAGAACAAACTTTGTATGAGGCTTACAAGAAATTCAAAGCAAAGAAAGTTGCTGAACCAGAGAGATTTGAAACTCCAGAAGTCCAAACAACTTCTATAGTCAGGAGATCATCTGGTGCATTAAGAAGGCCAGCCACCAAAAGAAAAGCAGATGGAGATCCCATTGTCAAGACTGACTTCAAAATGATTTTGCTAGAAGGAGATCAGCTTGTACATGGTGATTTTGATGTTGAAGAGAAACCCATCTTGAACCAATTCAGAGACAAGGCTACCTATGCTTATCAGTTACAACAATCCATCCAAGAGAAGACACATACAAGGGTTGTTACAGAGCATCACCTGCCCAACATGCCAATTCAAGGTGCTGCTGAACTCCAAGGAAGTCAAGAATCTCACCTGAGAGTCACTGAAATAGAAGACATTCCTCAATCAGGTCAACCTAAGGAAACTGGCTTAATTTCCTATGCCTCTGACTTTGACAGGTCAAAGGTAAACATTGTGAAATGGTCATTTACTGAATCCAACTCAGTACTTGTGACCAGGAGAGACCGTTCAAGTAAGGTCTATAGAAACTCAAAGGAGTTGAGTGTTTTATCGTCCAAAGACCTTCTCACCATTCAACATTTGACACCTGAACTTGGTCCTCTCACTGAGCAACAAAGATGTACTCTTACCACCCGGATGACAGCAGAGATCTGGAGGATGCTAGAAGAGAGAAAAGGACAACAATAAAGGATAGATAAGGTTTTGGCTTCATCAATCCAGGGGGAGATTGTTGGGACAAAGAGGATTGACGAAACCACCTTTTGATAACCTTAGTCTATTCCATATCTGCCTAAGTATAGAACTGCTGAAGAACAAAAAGAAGAAGTACTGAAGAACAAACACAAAGTACTGAAGAGTAAACTCATCAGAAGTTCTGAAGTCTAACCAGACATTTCACTGAAGAACTGCTGAAGACAAACTACTCATCAGCAGTTTGTCACTCATCAGCACTTTACCTCAGAAGCCTCTAACCGACTGAAAGATCAGCAGTTTGATTATAATATAGTTTTGTTAAAGTCTTGATTTCAAGTTTCAATGTACAGACTGTAGTAACCCTATCTTAGCATAATATCTTTGTTAAATATCTTAGATTACTTCAGACTACAGTTTAGTACATTAGTCTATAAATAGATGAGTTTGTTCATCTATTTTGATATGTGATTTTGTGTAATATCTTTGAACTTATATTGAAATCCTTCGGGCTTTAAACTTATAATTCCATTTCACATCTGAGAAACATAAACTGCTATTACTGCTTTGTACTTAGAATATTTATTGTTTCTCATTTATTGTTCAGTCAAGGGGGAGTAATAACTCCTCATCAAAGTGATCTTTTAGACCTTTGAACACTTGTATTTCCTCTGCTTAATAACTCATATATAAATCTGATAACACATAAGTGTTCATAAACATAGCCACTGATCCAACAAGATCAGGGCTGAAACACTGAAAACAAAAGTAGAGAATCTTTCCAAGAAGAAAGAGGAACAACAACAAGAAAATGAAAATGTTGGAACATCCAAGAGGAACAAGTGGCCTGCTTCTCATGTCAGACAGCCTCCTACAAAAACAAAAACTTCTGTTGCTGCTTCCACCAAAACAACTGCCAAATCATCTACCACAACATCCACTACCACCACAACAGCTTTAGCCCTGACCTTGCCACCCATTCCATCACCACCTCAAACATCTGCTGGTGCTACACAAGTGCCAACAGATGTTAACATTCCACGATCACCACCATCTCCTACCATCTTGTACAACAGGAAAATAAAATCCACCTTTGTTGTACAAGATGAAAACATAGCCACCACACCACCACCAACTCAACCTATCCCTGCTATTCCACTCCAATCCTTTTCACCACACACTTCCAAATTAACCACCACAAAATCACCAACATCTGAACTTCCATTAGCTGCTCAGTATCCCCTTGAGCTTGACATGATCAAGGGGGAAATTCAATCATTCTACAATACTGAGGATGCTTCACAACTAACCTTCCCATCTCTTTCAAGCCTGAACCTTCCTAAACCAAGAAACCTTGATGAATACTTGAAACAGAAGGGTCAACAAACAGACTTGATAATCAAAGAGAAATGTAAAGGGAAGGATGACAGGACTTCTCAGGGCATCCATTCAGCAGAACTTGGCAAATTAAGAAGGATTGAGGACTTTGCCAAGGACCTGAGTAAGTCCATGTCTGCTAAGCCCATCAGTAGTGAGATGGTGAAGATTGTTAGAGAGTCTCTTCTTGATCTGATAATGGCCACCAAGCCTTACAAAGCCCAAAGAAAACATTTCACAGGCTGGACCATGCAAGCCCTTAAAGAAGAATTACAAAGAATTGAAGAGCTGAAGAGACAAAACCAAAAGGCTGATGTACCTGACTTCAGGAAGGGCAAAGACCCTGTCAGACTTTTAAAGCTCAGAAGAATGAGGGTTGAACTGGTTGATGCTGGATATGGTGAAATGAAGAACATAGCCAGATAGTTTGAATTAAGGTTGGTGGAAACTTACAAGAAGCTTGAAGAAAAAAGAAAGACTGATCCAACTCTTCCACCAAAGCCAACTTACTCTGATGATGAACAAGGTCGAAGATCCCACGAGATCCTTTCCTTTGAAACTCTGGTCCCCTCATCAGACATTACAAATGCTGCCAGAAGACAAGTCAAAAGGCAAAAAGAAATGTCTGAAGAAGATCAAAGAAAATTTGTTGAAACTTATGTGAAAGAGGGGATCTTCAACCAGCTCAAGTACTTCTCTGATGCCATTAGTGAAGAATTAAGAAGAATCATTGGGAGACCTCCATCACTAAACTCATCATCAATAAACTTGCAACCCAAAAATCCATCAGACTCAAAAATTCTAAAATGGAAGGTAGACAAAGCCACCCATGAATTGACTTTGCTCAGGTCTAATGGAAAGATCCAGAAACTCTCCATGGAGGATGCATACAGTCTGAGTGCACATAATCTCATGGACCTTATGAGTTTGGAACTTGAAAGGGAAGCTGGTGATCTCTATTCTTTTGACTTTGAACTTCAATTGAAGGGTCAGATTAGAGAGAGTCTGATGAGGAATAAAGATCAAGAATAATGACCAGTTTTGGCATCATTTGTTCTAGTGGGAGATTGTTGGGTCTGCTGTCCTGGAAAAGAACATATGATTGAAAGCCAAAATATTCTAACTGCTGATCATCAATAAAACAGTGCTTTATACAAGGATCCTCCCAAACGACTGATGACACTAACTACTGACAACTAAAGTGCTGCTGATTGAAGATAACAACTGATGAACAAAGTGCTGACAAGGAATAAGACAAAAGGCTGATAATGACCAAAGGTCTGTTGGAGCCAACAACACTTAGGCTCCAACAGATGTTGAAGACTATCAGAGTTTACCTATCAGTTGTTTAGTTATCAGTAGTTTATTCAATGTAATAGTAGTTTAGTCTAGCAGATGTTTAATGTTGTTAAGGTAGTTAGCTATCACTGTCTATGTGACGTCAGTCTTAGGTCATCAGTGCTTTGGTCTGTCTATAATAGAACAGTGCCTGTACTGTTCTATTCATCACTTCACACATTCTCTACACAGTAAAAGTATTGAGTGATCAGACTGAGGGGGAGAATCGTATAACTTGTACTAGTATTTTCACAATCTGTGATGACGAATGAAAAGTACTTGTTTGAAAGCAATTGTTCTACTTGTTAAGATTACATAGTTTATATTTTCGCTGCACTTGCCATCTTTAGTATACATTCATCTCTTTCATACTTAAAAAAATCTTAACAAATCAAACTCTCAGATCCTAACAGTTGGTTTGATAAACTGCTAGTTTACACCAACTGTTTATCATTACCTATTTTTTTTCATAGTTTCACTACAACAAAAATGGCTTTTAAGGACCTTTTGTGTGGGACGCTTGTAAAATAAGGTCCTAAAAACTATTTAATAGGACGAATGAACTTTCGGGGTCCTTTTATAATATACGCTAGTAAACCAGTGTCCTAAAAAGCTATTTAATAGGATGTATGATTCTTTGGGGTCCTATTATTATATAACTTAATAAGACACTTAAAATTTAGATCCTAATAAAGTAATTTATAAGTCATCTAGTTGTTGGTGTCCCATTATGTGGTAATGTAATAGGACACTTGATCACAAGGGGTACTATTATAACATAACTTAATACGACACTTTGTAGTTAAGTCATAAATGTTCGATGCTATAGGACCCTTTCTAGTCGAAGTCATATTAGAACATAACTTAATAGGACATTTGACACATGTGTCATATACCTTAAACCTTTATAGGACGCTTAATCATTGTGGTGGTGTTATAATACACCGTAATAGGACACATAAAATTTGAGTAAAAAAACATCAGTTTTATATGACGCTTATTCGGTAGAGTTTTATTGTAACATAATTTAACAGGACAATTGACACTTAGGTCTTAGACTATATGGTGTGCCCCCTATTCCCCCAACTCCCCCAAGTGCCACGTCAGCGCCACATCATTTCCCCCTTCTCCTCCCCCAAACTAAGGAAATGGTGTTCCCCTTCTTCCCCCTTCTTTTTTATTATTAAAAGTTTGATTTTAAAAAAAAATAAAAAAAATGAGCCAATCAACAAGCTCGGTGACCACGGCATGATTTCCCCGGTTTCCCCGGAAAATTCACGGGGGGGGGGGGGGGGGGGCGGTGTTCCCCGAGACCCCAAATGCCACATCACCTCCCCGTCCCCCTTCCCCGTACCCACACCGTCTTATGACTTTAACCTTTTTAGTGGTGGTGGAAGGTGATGGTGGTGGTAAGCGGTAGACGGTCGGTAGTGGTTGACGGTGGTGATGGTGGACAAATAAAGTGACATTTAGTATTCAATTTAATTGCGACCATGTTTAGTTAACCACAAAACGTTTTCAAAAATTCAGTTCCCGCTTATCCATTTTGCACTCTCCCGCTTATCATTTTCGCTAACAAAATCTAAATCATCCCTCCCTCCATAAGCTCCGTCCTTTTCACTATGCTACTCATCCCTCCACTCCCCCGCCTTTTTCTGCAAGCAGGTAACTCTCCTCAGCCACCTCTCGCCAAGCACCACCACGGCACCATCCACCATCGACCCGCCAATCGGTGCCCTAATCCATCACCTGCTGCTGTATCTTAACCGATAACCCAAGATGCTTTGACTTCAAAGCAAGACCGACATTCAATCTTACATTTCCATTAGATAATATCCATTGACTGAAGCTCATGTTGGTTAGGTAGGCGATATACACTCATATTTTGAGAAAAATGAGAAAATTGGGTTTTCTAGGGTTTTTGACAACTAGAAATTCAATTTGTGTCCTTGGATTCATTGAGCACTAACCATCTGTATTTGATAATCTAAACCACTGCATGACTTATATTGTAGCTTCAGCTTCCTTCCCTATTTCTTAATCGGTGTTTTCCACTCTCCGAAGGGTTCGTGTATCCCACCACCGGCAACAACGTTTCCTACTCAGGTTTCTCATCATTTGGTGAGTTTTGTTGTTTCCATCCATCTTTCTCACTCCTTGATTGTTGTTGTTTTAGGTAATTAAGATGGCTACTTGTTATACTAACCACCAACCACCACCCAATCTGCCACAACCCATCTTCCACCACCAACCACCACCCAATCTGCCACAATCAGCAACCACCGCCTCCATCTTTCGCCGCCCCACCTGGAACCACCAGCCACCACTTTCTTTTTGTCTTTCCCTCTTCCTAAACCTTAACCACAATCAGCAACCAACCTTTCTTTTCTGGTTCACCTTCCTCCCTTCCAACGGATCTTTTTCAAATTTTGAATCCCTTATCGTTCCTTCCCAATCTCGTTCGACCCTCTGTGTTTTACATTCGCCCTCTCTCAGATTAAAACACCCCATTCGCCCCTGTTGTTTCCTTCATTCGACCCCCGTCTCCATTCGACCCTTACGATCTTTTTCATTCGCCCCCTTGTCTCCTTCATTCGACCCCCCTGTTTTCTTTCAACAAAAACCTTCCTTTCTTTATTGTAGTGTTTTATTCTAGGTGGGTTTTCATATTAGTTTTTGAATTTACACAAGTTTGTGATTTAATGATAATATAATAATAATAATAATAATAATATAATAATAATAATAATAATAATAATAATAATAGATATTGAAGCTTCCCTCCCGTACGCCTCTTAGTCCGCGCCGTCAGACGAGGCCTGATGACGTAAAAAAAAAAGGTTAACTGCAGTTGGCGGGTAGGAGGTGAGCAATTTTTTGTTGCTCCCCTCCAAACTCCTTTGTTCTTGCGGGGGTGTGGTTTAGCCCCGCGTTATTTTCACCTGACTTGTCTCGAGTTGGGGTTTCTTATTTTTCTTTCCTGTTATTAGATTTGGTGTTTGTGTGCATATGGCTCCTAATAAAAGGGACCGGAATGTTAAAAAAGGAGTTTTTGGCTCTGGCTCGAGTAGTGGTTTGAGAACATGCCCCTTTAAGCTTTTCCATGAGTGTAAAGATGGTAAACCGGGGCCTTCAGGTTTTCTACGCCTTCTAGAGCACATGCAAAGTTTTCATTTCAAGACAGAAAAAAGGAGGGCGTCTTTGCAAGATGCAATCTCCCAAGACTTGGACCTTTTTATGGAAGTTGGGGGCGCTCTTAGGGATGGGGCTAAATGGCTATGTGGGAGGTGCATGGTGATGCATGCTCTCAGCAAAAGGTGCATTCACAGTGCTGATGACATCCTCTCCTTCTCTGTGGTTACGGGAGATGTGGAAGATTTCATTGTTGGGATCCAGAAACCTCGTCACGTGACTGTGGACACGGAACCTGGTCCTTCAGGAGGTGTGGTTGGGGATATATCCCTCTTAGAAAAGGTTTTCTCACTGCCCATTCAAACTGTCAAGAGCATCCCCCCAAGCTGTCGATTGGCGTTTGTCCAGGCCTTGACAGGTGCCTTACGCAAAGTGGTGGCTCTGGGTCAAACTGCTTTTATTGCCGCGGTGTACCCTGCGGGTTGTCAAACCGTCCACTAGGCAAGAGCGGAGGTCTGGGAATAGGAAATCACTGCAGTGTTGCAGCATCCTACAATCGCTTTCTTTGTGGAAAGACGGTTCTGGGTTTGCAGATCTTATTCCTTCTCTCTTCGATTGCGCGGGGGGTGTTTCCTTTATCAAGGAGGAACCAGTGGGGAGTGAGGCTACTGAAAAGAGCCCCAATGTCAAACAGTGCCTCCGGAAAGTACGGGATGGTCATTCCACAGCTGCTGTGAAGGTGTTGTGCTCTAGTGGGGTTGCTCCTTTTGGGGATTCTACCATGAAAGCCCTCATTGATAAACATCCGGTGTTGCCTCCCCCGTCCTTGCCCTCTAACTCCGGCATCATACCCGCGCTTGTTGTGGATGAGGACTGTGTGCTACGATGCATCCGATCTTTCCCTAAAGGGACTTCCTGCGGGAGGGACGGTTTGAGGGCCCAACATCTATTGGACGCCCTTAGCGGAGAGGGGTCTTTGGCTTCCATGGGTTTGCTCTCAGCTATTACTGAAGTCGTCAACTTATGGCTAGGGGGGTTGTGTCCCAAGGTGCTTGCTGAATTTATTGCTTCGGCCCCCCTTACCCCTCTTCTGAAACCAGATAACGGGATCCGACCCATCGCAATAGGGGCCATTTGGCGCAGACTAGTATCTAAAGTGGCAATGAGGAAGGTTGGTAAGGAAATGGCTAAGTATTTGGGGGACTTCCAATTTGGGGTAGGGACTCCAAATGGGGCAGAGGCGGTGCTCCACAGTGCGAACAGGTTCCTTAACTCCTTCCATGAAGATGGTTCTTTGGCTATGCTCACTGTGGATTTTTCCAACGCGTTCAACATGATAGACCGTACTGCCCTTCTTCGAGAAGTTCTTCAGCATTGCCCGTCTATCTATTTGTGGGTCCAGTTCTTATATGCCCAGCCAGCTAGGTTGTATGTTGGTAATGATTGTATCGGGGCTACTACGGGGGTTCAGCAAGGGGACCCTTTAGGTCCCCTCCTTTTCGCTTTGGCATTACACCCTATGGTTCTCCGGGTGCAAGAAAATTGTAACCTCCCATTTCATGCGTGGTACCTTGATGATGGGACAATTATCGGTGATGCCATTGATGTTGCGAATGCCTTAGACATCATCCGGAAGGAGGGACCATCCCTGGGGCTTCAACTGAATATTAAGAAAACTGAGGTGTTTTGGCCGTCTTGTAATGGGGTGAAACGTAGGGACGGACTTTTCCCCAGTGGGATCGGCAGGCCAGAAAAAGGGGTTAAGCTCCTTGGAGGGGCTGTTAGTCGGGACTCTTACTTTATACGGGAATTGGCAGGGCGGAGAGCCTCGCGCGCGGTTGATCTTATGAAACTTTTGCCCTGCCTTAGGGATCCCCAGAGTGAACTCCTCTTGCTCAGATCTTGTATGGGGGTCGCTAAGTTGCTTTTTGGTTTGCGGACCTGCCAACCCGCCATGATGGATGAAGCAGTATCATGTTTTGACACAGGTCTGCGGGAAGCTATCGAAGACATAGTGGTATGCGGGGGTCCGTTCTTTGGTGACCTACAGTGGCGACTGGCATCCTTGCCGATGCGTTTGGGGGGATTAGGGCTCCTCTCAGCAAACGATGTGGGGGTGTATGCTTTTGTGGCATCGCGAGCTCAGTCTTGGAATCTCCAAGACCACATCTTAAGGAATAGTGGGGTTGTCGACATGGACTTGGACTACATACAGGCCCTCGAAAGGATAAATGACTTTCTCCCAGGTTTTGATATTGGCGGTTTTTCTAACAAGGACACCGCCCCCCCAAAGCCTCAGAAAACTTTGGCGAATGCCCTCTTTGGCAAAATCGCACAGAGCCTGGGTGAAACTTTTGATCTGTCCCCCCGCCAAAAGGCAGTTATTGAATGCTTGCAAAGCCCCCATGCCCAAGATTTCCTGAATGTTATCCCAATTGAAGGTTTGGGCCAAACCATGTCTAGGGTTGAATACAGGGCAATTCTTAAATATCGTTTGGCGATCCCCATGTACCATGAAGATGAAGTTTGTCCGATTTGCCGTAAGGCATGCTTGGACAAATATGGGGAACACGCGGTTCACTGTAAGGAGTTGCCTGGTTTCAAATATAGGCATGACTGGGTCCGGGACGTTCTTTGGGACATTTTAAGAAGGGCTGGGATCTCAGCCAAGAGGGAGGCTCCTGTGAATTTCCTCTCGGACCCCGCTGACGGGAGATCCACCCTACGTCCAGCAGACCTGCTTGTCTTTGGGTGGGCCGGGGGGAAACACGCTTGCGTCGACCTAACAGGTGTATCTCCCCTGGTTGGTTTGAGGGATAGTGGTTTTTTAGCAGGGCAAGCGGTGCGGAAAGCAGAGGCGAAGAAAGTTGAGAAGCATGCTAAAGCTTGCGAGGAGAACCAACACGTTTTCGTTCCCCTGGCATTTGATACCTTTGGCTCTTTGGCACCGGAAGCCATCCGGTTCCTGACTAGAGTCCAACGGGTTATTCATAGCAGTGTCTCGACTCCGGGGGGACATGGGTTCGTTTTTAGTAGGTTAGGGTTTGCCATCCAGAAAGGGGTGGCGGCGCAGCTTGTTGCCCGCATGCCCGCTATCTTGATGTAATTAGTCGCGTTTATGTGTTTATGAATGAACAATACAAATATTATGTGTATTTTATTCATAAATAACTCTTTTGTGTGTGTGTGTGTGTTTTTGTTCAACCATTATAGTATAGATTCAAATAATTGGAACCTTCTCGAATTGGGCAGGTGAAGTTGGCTATGTGCAGGAAGAAAATGTTTTGAACATGTGGCTTTTTCTAGAGCAAGACAACTTTATGCACCTTATTCAACCAGTGTACGGCTAAAAATGAAAGGAAGAAGATTTTATGTTGCTAAAACAATGGAAACTTTGCAAGTATTTTTCCTCAGTTGGGTGTGGGGATCCTACGGGCGTTGAGAAGGTAGAACTGAAATAATAATATAATTCTAACTAATCTTTTATCTAATACAATGAATCATTCATGATAGTATGTGCAGTGGTTCGAAACTTGTACGGGAGATGTTCTTTTGTGTCATCAGTGAGTGATCAGGTATCCACATCACGTATTTAATCAAACTTAAAAAAAAATTAGTTATTTATGAAGTGTTTGCTCTATGGGCAGAGTCCTGCTAGCGGAATTATGGATCGGGAAGGCTTGAGATACAGGATGGTGTTTCGCACAACGACTCATCAGTAGGTGGCGGGGTGAGTAACATAGGCATTTACAGTAAGCCCCAATATGGAGCAAAGGTCATACGATCAAAATAAGGTTTATCCAAATGTTAAGCTGGTGTTAACAAAAAAAATATTTTAATATGGTGGAAATTCACAAACCATGTGCAGCAAAGTAAAATAGATATTTGATTATAACATGTTTACTACATACTTGATGAATGAAATAAAAAGAGCAAATCACATGAAATAGGGTAGTAATTTACATTTTTTAGTTTATGTGACATCTAATTTAGATGCTGTAATGGTCTCAACTGGCACTGCAAACACAAGTTACAGGTAACTTTAGGGACTGTTAACACATCATTGAAAAGATTGTACCTGAATATTCGGGGAGACACCCTCTGCCATGTCGCTTCAAACCTGCTTTACCTAGAATTCCAGTTCTTCTTCATTATAACTCCATTCCCATGCATCATTTGCCCCACTAATGAGTTGTTTATGTAGCATCAGCATTAGTTGCCTTGCTTCTGTTTTTTCTGAGCTCGTTTATGGTAATTTTCTCCATACCCTATCCCGACTTATCCTATGCCGACCCGTTTGTAACATTATTATTTTTGTGTTTTTGGAGTCGGCCAAGCCGAACAGCAGAGGAAAATTGACCCCCAATGGCCCAGCTTGGGTCCAAGAGTCATGTCAAAACATTACCCCTCCTGAGCAGAGGAAAACATACCCTCAATGGCCCAGCTCGTTTATGGTAATTTTTGTGTTTTTGACTCAAATTTATATTAAATTTTATCAACTCTTGTCCACTGTCCCAATAATTCTCCACACAACTCAAGTTATTATTATTATATAAAACGCCTGATAAAAAACTTATACAAAGTAATTAAGAATATTATAAAACAAGTTATTTTTTTTCATGCGAAGCATATCATTAAGATTCGAATCATATCATTAAGCCATCATGAGTATATAGTTTTGACGGAATACTAACTCGAGAGGATTGATTTACTACCATAAACGAGTATCGCATTATAAATTGTTACCCCCGCTGCATTGCGCAGGTAACTTACTGGTACTTGTATATATTGATTGATGAATGTGTGTTAATCATGTTACAAATACTACAAATATTGACCTTAAGAGTTTGCCATTTGTTACTAAATGGATCCTCATTGTATGTGTTAATTATCATGGGTGATGAAAATCCTTTTGTAATCCAGTATGCATTCTCTTTCATTGATGAAGTTGTTTAGAGGTGATGCAGGATTGGAGAACCACTTTGGACCCATGTCAGTTATGTTGGCAAAGAAGTGCTTATTCAAGATGAGGATGCTAATATGTTCCTAAGTATGATTTTCAGGGAAATTGTTTAGACTGAGTTGCGATATGAAGCTTCCCGCGGTAACTCAGTTGTGATTATTAACAATAGTACTATGGTTGATGCTTTTCTTGATGTAGCCTGTCATTATAACTTGTTCACGTTAGATTTATGTTTTTTTTTTTCTGGTTTGAAAATAAATATTGGGTTAGCTTTTAATTTTTTTCTATCTGGGATTTATAGGATATTTGGATGGAGCTGTTTTCCTCAATGATCTCACATGCGAAACGTTTAAATTCATCGTGCTTCTGGCGTTAGCACGACGACGAATGCTTACCTGTAGCTGGTGAGTATTTACATGTTTTTAGTTAGAGGAGGTAACATAAGTAGGATGGCCTTTAAAATTTTGAGCGAACATCCAACTCCTTTGACTCGTTCAATTTATTTCAACGTTTGCTTTTATACCGGTTTGTATTGTTTTGAAAACTTGAACATGTATTGAAAACTGGTAGCTGCTATTGTGTCGGATTGTCCCAGTCCAAATTTTAAGATTTAATGAAGTAATTTACATTATTTCAGTATGTTGCTCCGTTCATTTTAACAAGTTTACATTTTTATGATTGATGGGAATTCTTTTTTAGTTTAAAAATTGGATTTTTTTCTTAATTTTTAAGACCTATAGGGATGACATGTCGTCTCTATAGGCCAACATGGTTTTTTAGTTTTATTTTTTTTATAAAACCTGTAGGGACGACACCCTACATGTCGTCCCAACATGATTTCCAGATTTTATTTTAAATTTTACCTCTATAGGACGACATATTGTCCTAATAAGCATATAATAAAAAATATTATAATTCTATAAGGACCACCTGTCGTCTCAATAAACATATAATATAAAAATTATTGTAATTCTATAGGGACATGTCGTCCTTAGAGATTTAAAATATTTTTTTAAATTTTTTAATCTATGGTGACGACATGTCGTCTCTAAAAGTTAAACTATGGGGACGACACCTATAGACATGGCCTAAAGGACCTATACACACTAGCTTGTACACACAAAAACATGTGGAAACAGCATGTAGCTTCTACAAGCTCTTGAGACCTATAGGGACATGTCATCCCTAAGCCTTAAAAAATTGGTCCCTATACATATTTTCTTGTAGTTGTGATATGGAAAATTTTAATAATCTGAAACTTAATGCTTATATATGGATGGTTTATTTGTAGGTAGTATGGATGGTTTATTTGTTAAGCTTGTGATACGAATAATTTTAAAAATCTGGAACTTAATACTTATACATGGATTGTTTATTTGTAGGTAGTCTATGAGGATTGAGAACGCATGATGACTCAGGATTATATGGTGCTTGTTTCTTCCATTGTTTTTAATTTCTTTGTTAAATGTTATAAGACTTTATGTTGGATAATGCTATAACTTATTTATGTTTAGTGTTTTTGTTATGATAATGCTTATTTCAAATAATGGTTTGTGTTTGGATGTTTAAAAAAGCGTTGTATTATTTGTCTTGTTAGAACTTTGAAATTTTGTTCTATTAAACTTGTTAGAACATTGTAAAAGTCTCTGAATATGACTTTTTAGGATGCTATATGGGTTATTTATAGACATATTATGTGACCATAAAATTGGTTCCATAATCTTGATTGGGATATTATGACCCTTTTTTTGGTACTAAAGTACCTATACTGTTACATCATAAGGTCCTATAAATTAATTTTTAAGGACACTTGTATGTGTATTAAAAGATTAAAAGTAGATAAACAAATGTTAGAACATTGTAAAAGTGTCCTAATATGTTTTTATTAGGAGTTTTTTTGGTTGTTCATAGACATATTATATGACCATAAATTTGGTTTCATAATCTTATTTGAGATATTAGGACGCTTTTTAAGTTTCGGAACTTATTACGACCCCTTTACATGAAACGCTTTTACCATTGGTCCTATTAAATAAAAGGTCCTATAAAATAACATTTTAGGACGTTTTTGTGCGTACTAAAAACCCATTTTTGTTGTAGTGTTTGTTATTTCAGATGTTTTGTAAGTATTTGTCAAGTAGTTACATTGGTAGTATGTTATTAGTGGTCGCTTTCATGATGACGTCACCATCTGTTTTTGTCTCTCTATAAATAAAAAAATACCACCAGACATTTTTATATCACTCAGAACACCTGACTGAAATCATAAAATCTAATAGGAGAAAGCCAGTAGTGTGTAGAAAGAGAAAGAGAACTTTGTGAGGGGGTGAGATCAGATTGTACTTGAATTCCATTTATATAAAATCTGTGATGACTTCATTCTACACACACACACACATACACATACATATATATATATATATATATATATATAGTAAGTATCCATGGAAAACCCTATATTAGGGTGAAAACCGTGGAAACTCTAACTTCCCGAGCTTTTTAGGGCCTGAAAATTTTAGGGCATGTAATATACATAATTCTAAGCACTTTGAGCCAAAAAAATCAAAAAAACGTCGAGCGGTTTTTTTAAAAAAAAATAAAAACCGTTTTCGGGTAACACATGTTAGTGGAAAATAACATGTGTTATTTTCGTGTAACATGTGTTACCTAAAAACTTTATTTTTTAAAAAAAAAACGTTCGGCACTTTTTTTATTTTTTTGGCTCAAAATGCTTAGAATTTTGTATATTATATGCCCTAAAATTTCCAGGCCCTAAAAAGCTCGGGAAGTTAGAGTTTCTACGGTTTTCACCCTAATATAGGGTTTTCCATTAACCCTTGCCCTATATAGTGTAAGTATATATATACATATATATGATATTGACTATAATTCATGATCGTGTTAATTTTGTGCTTTAATGGGCTTTGAAATGTCAACTTGTTTTATAAAATGTGATACATTTAGACTAATGGGACCAGAACAAATCATGCCCTAACTATTTGTGAGCCGTTGGAGCCATTATCGTCACACGTTGTCGCTAGCGACCATATCACAACCGTCTTCCACTGTCGGCCGAGGCCTGGTCGTCGAAGGTCGACTATCTCTCTCTGATTTGGAGGGTGTTGTGTGGGGGGAAAATGAGATCTGAAAGTACGGCAATAGCATTTTTGTAAATACGTTTCAAAAGAATGCTTCTTTGTGAAGCAAGCAGCATAACATAGATCAGAAAATTGACGGTTCACATGTATTACTGATACTGTAGCTATGAAGCTACATTAATTGTTATATATAGATAACTAGTTTATACTCCCAGAGCGTCCCGAGATAGACAAATCTAATATAATGTGACAAAGTGTGTGTACCATAAATGGACTAGACCGTCTTTTCAGATTTTTTTTGGTAAAGGATCAACGTTCGATAACTTATAAACCTACTTCTAATTCTATGTGTGCACCTTTTGTTCGAGTGAAGTTTTTATGCCTAGACATGATTAATGAATTATTTGAACACATTGTGTTTTATCCTATATGAACAAAACACACTAAAAGTTATTTTTTTTTCGTTTTCTGTATAACACTATGGTACTTGTGACGCTCATTAATTTGGTGTAATTTTTTTTAAATGTCTTATATAAAAGTTATTAACATTTAAAAATTATGAGGAAAAAAATGAGAAGAAAAAGACTTTTGGAGAGAAATAAGAGGAAGAAATGAATCACATATTGCCACTTGTCACTCAAGTGTTTTTTTATTTTAATAACCATACATGGTGTCATGCGGCACACCTAAGGGGGAAAGCTGACCTAAATGAACGTCATGTCTGCAAAAGAGATTTTTTTATGGGTTGAGTTATTCTACAAAGGATACAAAAAGTGAGAAGGGTGAGAAGCCACTAGAAAATGACATGTGGCTAAAGGATCAAACAAGTGGGAAGGTTAATTTTGTCAAAAGAATATGCACATGCAAGTTACATGCCATTTCCATCATTTTTAAACGTCCGTAACTTTTTTACATGTCATCTTTCTTTTTTTAAATTTATACCATAAAATTTAGCGCCTTTTTATCTTTAATATGAGTACCATGTTGTTATACTTTTGAAAAAAAAATCGAAAATCCAGTTGCGTAAGATACAATGGAGATAACGTAAAATACAATGAGTAACAATTAAATATGTAATGAACAATAGGGTATAAAACACAATGAATAGTCTAATAAAACACAATGGACGACATATTAAAGACACAATGAACTGAAGACTAAAACACAATGAATAGTATACTTAAACACAGTGAACAACATAACAAAACACAATGTACACCATAAATACAAAACCCATTTGCGTAAAACAGAATGGAAAGCATACTAAAAACACAATGGACAAAGTTAAATCATGTGTAAACTAAAAAAACATAAATAACATATTTATAAAGCACACGTGCATACTATAACACAATGAACGAGCAGTAGACACAATGAAGAAGAAAACCCATTTAACACGGATTTTTTTTTTCAATTTTAATGTAGCAATGTGGAACTCATATTAAAGATAAAAAAAACACTCGTTAATATGGTGAAATTAAAAAAAAAACCAATATCGTATGAAAAAGTTATTGATGTTTTAAAATGATGGAGGGAATTGACATGTGTATTGCATGTTGAGAGAGAAGGTCAACAAATGTGGTTTTCTTTTATGGCATTCCTCTAGTTTATTATATTTTTTTTCCAATAAACTAATCTCAATCCTTCAAATATAAGATCAATTGACCACAATCATTCTCACCCTTCCTAAAAAAATGTCTTGTGTATTTGATCCTAACCATTCTTTTATTACGCATGTAGATATAAATTATGACTTGATTAATCAAACACGTAAAACCATAAATTAAACGTGCCAAATAGTCTATTATGAGACATACAATGTGAACAAGTAGTTGAATTTATATGATACAATCATGATTTGATTAAAATACACATCATAAATGAGACATACCGAAAAGTCTACACATAATAACAAATCCACAAAAAAAATCAAATGTGGTTATGCTAATCTTTCTAATCTCTTGGTCGGACTAGTAGTGTTCTCCGACTTCTTTTTTTCTATGTATAACTCTTTCTCCTTTGTGTTTTTGTTAACTTGTTGCTAGCATTCTATGTTATGTTGTGGTTGAGAAAATTGTGATATAAGATCTAAAAATCAAAAATCAATTTAGCACATGATAAATGAGAAATCATCCTTCCCTATGCGTATACTTCCATTCAAGAATGGCATTATTGCACCCCCACGTTTGTCCTTATACCATTTGATTTTAAAATAGTTTTAGTGGTGAGAACTTTGGTCAAGTTCACCATACCACAATGTCGTCTCTTCTCTCCGAAGATTCGTTTACCGATCTTTATCAAAGATTTTTCACGAAGGCGGCGCGGAAAAGGAAGAAGCGGTTTTGAGTGCGGTTATGCTAGCGATGAACGCTATGCAACATCTAAATAATCCTCCCCCATGCTCGATATTGACTAAGGAATATATACAGCGAGACCGTGTAGCCGCAAATGATCGTTTAATGAATGATTAATTCAATCCTTCGGCGGTTTACGACCCCGATATGTTTAAGCGCAGATTTCTTATGAGTAAAAGGTTATTTTTGCGCATTATTGAAGATTTATAGTCCAGCTATGAGTGCTTTAATCAAAAACCCGACGGTAAAGGATGTTTAGGATTCACCTCAATTCAAAAGGTCACTTCCGCGTTACGCGTACTCGCATACGGGAACACATACGATATCCATGATGAGTATTTGAAGATAGCGGAGAAAACCACATGCGATACCTTGGAATATTGGAATATTTCTGCTACAGTATATTTACAATTTTATATCTATACTACATTATAAAGAAGGGGGCATTGGCAAATATCCAAATTGTCAAAAGTTAAGATGGTATACCAAGGGTTTCTTTACAATTTTCTAAATTTTACCACTTTTCTTCCCTAAATGCCCATGGGGTAACTTTATTTCATTAAATTATCAAAAATTCACAATCAAGTTATCCTTCATTATTTTTGCATCTACATTGAATTATTACATCTTTCTATGGAGTAACTTTATTTCATTAAATTATCAAAATTTCACAATCAAGTTATCCTTCATTATTTTTGTATCTACCTTTGTGATACACCCTTGTTTATACTCCCAACCCACTTGAAAAATGCTTAGTTAATAATTATTGTATGTACATGTTTTAGGATCAATTTCATGCAAATTAATGAGAAGCACACAGAATTTGTAGGTTACTATACAGAAGTCCGGTTTAATTCACATCTTTCACTACAATAAACTTGTTTTTACTCCTGACCCTATGATTTAAATATCTTAGTATGAGCTGTTTGTTCTAACACTTGAAACATGACTCCAAATGATGGCAAACAAAATGTTAGCGATGTTGATGCTTTTGACTCTCTCATCATCTATAAGGTTCCTCAATTTTTAGGTAGTTAAACAAAAAGCAACATAATTTTTTTATCCTTATGATAGTGTAGGGCTAAAACAGTGAAACCTACCTACATGCTTTGAGTTTTGAATGTGATATATTTTTTTAATTTGATTTATTGACACTGTTATATTTAGAGGTTACATTTACAAGTAGTATTTTACAGTTTTATCCATTTGGGTTAAAAAGGGAATATCTTGCTCAAATTCCTCATAACATATACATGTATATTTTTAATACTCCAAAAATAAATATTATTCATGACAATATTATGTGTTTGTATACAATCATATAATCTCACTCCTTTAGCAATGCATTTGACGTACACTTTGGGGATCTTCTTATTGCATTAGCAATATTGCGAGTGAAGAAGGACATGCTATCTCCTCGAAAGGCGAAAAGCGACTCAGTTAAAATACATGCAAAATACTTGTGTTTGATGCATATCATGTTCCTATAGCGTATTGTCGACTCCGCTGCAACGCGCGGGTTACCCACTAGTATAATTATAAAGTAGCAGTTAAATTTAAATTTTTTTATCAGTGATGTTATATATATTTCTAATTTTTTATGTATATATCAATTATATGGAAAACGTTACTTGAGAAACCCCACATGGAACGACCTTCAACAGATATACAAAGTGCATTTAGAAAAACATGACATTCTCCGCATGATTGGTACGTAGTATAGACTGTTGTCAATGACGGTGGTATAATTGTCCAACCGCATGGCGAGGTCAACATATACGTGGTGACCCAAAAGGACTAACGTAGGTTTTACAAGTCGTTGCATCATACGACCTTTGGGTTTGGTCGACCTTCTTTGGTCTCACCGGGTGTATGAATAACATAAATATTTTCCAGTTTTCACCATTGCTAAAGGCTTACATTGGCGTCACGATACAGAAAGTTGGGTTTTATGCAAATAATAATTACTACGAGCATGGATACTATATGGTGGATGGTATATATCCGGAAGTATTCAATGCTCATTAAAACGTTTTCTGAAACACTCGATGTAAAAAGACAATATTTTAAGAGACTTCATGAGTCTGCAAGAAAGGACATCGAGAGGTATTTTGGAGTTCTTCAACAACGATGACATTTTCTTAGAAATCCTTGTCGTATATAGGATAAAGAAACAATTAGAATGGTGATGTATGCCTATATCAAAATGCATAATATGATCTTAAAAGACGAAGGAAAGTAATATGCCAAAACTAGTTTCCAGGAGGTGTTGTTCAAGGGGACGCAAGCGACAATGGAGCAGAGAATACAAAACAGAACATGTTATGTTCCAATGATATACATAACGCGTTGAGGGCGGAGTTGGTTGAGCAAGCATGGGCGATTAGCCGGACTCAAACGAAGAAGAAGATGGTTATGAAGAAGCGGGCGACAACGATGATGAAGACGGTATTTGTATTTTTTAATTATTTCTAACTTTTTTTAGTTTTTGTAATTTTTCATTTTTTAAAGTATTTGCAATGTTTTTTTTAATTAACGAAATGTTATTTTTTTAAAATCAATAATTAAGCAATGATTATCAAGACTCATTAAGCCCCTCATCCACTACACATCTACTTTACATAAAACCCAACCAAGCCCCTCATTTTATTTTTTTAATATTTTGATCCATGGAGCCCCCATCAAGCTCCCCCCCCCCCCCCCCCACACTACACTACACATGGCCTTATAACATAGGTCAACCTTTCAACCTTTTAATCGGTACACGAATTTATGACATGAAATATCTGTCTTGATTTAGTTTTTTTTTTAAGAATATTTTTATTGTTTGGGTAACTTTTGTTTTTGAATGACAAAGAACAACGTACGAACTACCCACGTATTTTTTTTTTGAAGGGCAAACTTCTTTATAGCTATATATAAAGAGCCAGCAAGAGGCTGGGATACACCAAAAGTTCCGCCAAACGAAGGCTACAGAACAAAACAAAGAACTCCAAAACACAAACAAAACAAAGAATTACACAAGATGGGCCACATCGAAGTCCAACCATTGCTCCCAAGAGACGGCAGCACTCTTCCAACGATTGGAAATCCAGAAGAAAGCGTCCTCTTTGAGCTGATCCACAATAAAACTGACCGGAAGAAAAGTGCCTTCGAAGACTTTAGCATTACGAGCGAGCCATAATCTCCAAGAAGTCGCAACCGCCACAGTATGAACGATCTTCCTCCATCTTCTAGAGCCCGGCGCTTTAACCACATAATCAACCATAGCAGCCAAAGAAGTAGCGTCTGGAGGCCATCTAACTTTAAGCCAAACAACAATATTCCACCAAACCGCTCTGGCCCAAAGGCACTTAACTAAAGCATGATCCGCATCCTCCAACTCTAACCCGCATCTAGCACAAAACGGGTCAGCAACTGCCACACCACGACCCCCGAGTTCTACTTTGGTAGCAATATTTCGATCAAGCGCCCTCCACAAGAAATAGTTAGCTTTTAACGGAGCCCAGGAGTTCCAGAAAAATTTAGGCAGAGAAAGCGAAGGGGCCCCTGACGCAGTCAATTCCGACCTGACCGCCTTGACAGAGAAGTTCAGGCCCAAAGAATTGGGCCAGACCCAAATATCCTCCGAAGCATTTAAAGAAATGTTTCTGATGACATCAGACAACTCAACAAACTGGGCCTGAGCCAATGACCCAGAAGGCTGTTGGGCCCAAGCCCACTGCGCACACCAGGACAGTCCATTCCACTCGAAAAAATCAGCCACCAAAACATTTTTGTTACTCGCAAGTTTATACAAATCAGGGTACAACTCCATGAAACTGGAAGAAGTGCACCAGGAATCTTTCCAGAACTGAACCTTCGCGCCATTACCAAGTTTAACAGAGAAGCGGTTAGCTAAAGTAATCCCCTTGCGGAACAGAAAGCTATCAACATTACCGATATCTTTCCAAACCCCCACAATTGTCTTTTTAATCGGAACAAGGTGTCTATCCCGGGATGTCGAGTGGATAGACTTAATCACTTCTGTCCACAGTTTTGGTTGCTCATTTTTATACCTCCACCACCACTTCGTTAACATCTCCATGTTGAACTCCCTATGCTACTGACCCCCAAACCTCCCATAAATTTTGGTTTAAGAATTTTATCCCAACGAAGCCATCGGAGTTTAACTTTACCATCCTTCTTCCCCCAAAGAAAATCCCGTCTCAATGCCTCTAGCTTTTTTAAGACAAACTTTGGAGCTTGAAAAGGCGAAAGGAAATAAGATGGGAGGCTACCAAGGACCGCCTTAATAAGCGTCAATCTCCCCGCAAAAGACAATGTTTTTGCCTTCCAAGAAGAGAGTTTTTATGAAACCTATCAATAACGGGTTGCCAAAACTTAACCCTCCTCATGTTAGCTCCAATAGGGACCCCTAAATAAACGAAAGGGAAAGAACCCGCTTGACAACCAAGGATACTTGCAAAGTCACTAACTTCTTGCTCTTCAACTCCAACCCCAAAAAGTTGGCATTTATTGTGGTTAACTTTTAGCCCGGAGACAAGGAAAAGGCATCTCAAAAATCTATTAAGGCTTAAAACATTATGTCTAGACCAGTCCCCAAGGAAAATAATGCCGTCCGCATAGCATAAATGAGAGATACACGGCCCATTATTTGGAAGTTGAATCCCATGAAAAAGACCCAAACTAACCGCTCTCCTCATAAACATGTTAACCACTTCCATTGCAAAAATGAACAAAAAAAAAAGAGAGTGGATCGCCTTGCCGAAGCCCTCTTTTGAATTTAAATTCCCCAGTAGGAGGGCCGTTTACAAGCACCGACCCTTTACCGGACACAAGACAACCTTTTATCCACTCGATCCACCTACTAGGGAAGCCCATAAACTCCATAGACTTGAGAAGGAATCTCCAAGTTAACGAATCATACGCCCTTTGAAAATCAACTTTGAACAAGAGCATTTTAACTTTCGACTTCTTCGCCAAAGAGAGCGTTTCACTGACAATTAAAGGGCCATCTAGAGTATTCCTTCCCCCCCCCCCCCCACGAACGCCGATTGAGAGGGGCTAATGATCGAGTCCAACACAGATTTCAGTCTACTCGCAAGGACTTTGGACAAAATTTTATACAAAGAACCCACAAGAGAGATGGGTCTATAATCTTGAATAAGCTGCGGATCCGATTTTTTGGCAATGAGAGCCACAAAAGACGCGTTACACCCGATAGAGATTTGCCCAGACTCGAAAAACTCCGAAAACATAGCACCAATATCTTCTTTAAAGACGTTCCAAAATTTTTTAAAGAACTTTAAAGTAATCCCGTCCGGCCCGGGGGATTTCCCACCATTACATTCTCTAATCGCAGACCAGATTTCATCAGAGGAGAAATGAGAGACTAAGAAACTAGCCTCATTAATATCAAGGGATGGCAGCCCCAAATTAGAGAAGGGGGTTTTCGCCTCATAGGTTCATTGAATTGGCGCTTAAACCATCTGAAGACTTCCTGTTTAATCTGTTGAGGGTCCGAAACCCACTGGTCACCCACCTTGATGCCATGGATTTTATTGGCAGCTCTATTCACATTAATAGTATCATGAAAAAAATTTGTGTTTTCATCTCCATTTTTCAGCCAAAGGACCCGAGATTTTTGCCTCAGGTCTTTAGAGATCTTGGACTCCAGCACCTTCAAGCGAGCCCTAGTCTTGACTCTAGTAGCTTTCTCAGCCGCTGACAAAGTTCCCCCCAGCGCCTTCTTTTCAATAGCCACAACAGCCTGTATCTCTATTAGGATTATAGAAGTCAAAATTATGAACCATCAAACTTTTTTCAGCGGCGTCAATCAGGAAACTCCTGTCATAAAAAGGGTAACATTCATCGACCGTATGCGAAACTCTAAAACTCTTTATATACATCACTATGAACTATCAAATATTTTTTTTTATTTTGTTAACAATACATTCATAATTTAAATCCTTGCCAAATATTAATTACTAAATGAAATTACCAACTATTATTTTGAAAAAAAAAAAGCAAGAAGCTGTAAAGCATAGACCATGTATAATAGCCCCCCCCCCCCCCCTCGTATTTTTTTGATTGGTCGTTGCATGGAGTCCACAAACCCTCCACACTGACACCTACTCAACCTTTCATGACCTTTTGGACCGAGATGCCACCTCACCCAAGGCATGAGCGCGTTACACATGGTCTCAAACTGTAGTCTGTGATTTAAAGATAAGCAACTAAGGAGTTGTAGCCAACAATTGGGCAAGACGGCGTGGAAGGTGGCAACAACGATTGAATAGCTTATGGCTTATGACATACCTATTTTTCTCTAGGCTTTTATTTGGGCCTTTAGTTTTTACTTATTGAAATGCCTTTAGGTTTTAATTTGCAACAGACGTTTTACTTTTATGGAACATGGAAATAAAATTTGTTAGGCGAGACTCTAAACATTTTTGTCACTTACGGTCTCACCATGATTTTTATTTGGACCGTCCCACGATAGTGCTCCAGTGCTAAGGAGATGAAATCTGCCGTGGAGGTCTCGGAATCAAATCCCATCACAACCAGATATACTCTGGGCATGGGATGTTGGCTGTGGGACTGGTTGATGGAAGACACCTAGTGGTGACATACACCATTTAGGTATCGTCGAATACATAAAACGTTACTTGCCTTTTGGATACAGAAATACATATAACTTTATTGCAGGTGTCAACACACTGCTAGTCTGCATATGTAGGCCTTTCGACGCGCATTTGCTTATATACATGTTAGTATGTTACACACATATACACACACCTTATTTATAAGTAACCTATGTATATGTTTCCTGTTTTCTTGATAGCAATTCGGTCAAAATCATGTAATATTTGACAAAAACAAATTCTATTTGTACTAATTGTCACTTAAGATGATTTTTTTTTAACAGCAATCACTTTACATATAAATATAAAGAGCCAGCCAACGGCTGAATACAAACACCAAAAACACCAACTCGGTCAAAATCATGTAAGATGATAGGTGCCTTTTTAAGATGACCCCACACACATTTTTTTTTTGTATTATTGTAATTATTGTTTTTGTTGAGTCATGCGGCTGTATATGGAGTATGGACGAGAAGAGTGGTTTTGACTAGTGTTGAATCACATGGGTCTTTTGTTTCGACGTTGATGGCTAGAGCATATATAAGCCGTTCTTGCATTTTATTTAGTTCCTACACCATGATTGTTTACAATAAGCTAATCCAAACATCAGGACTCGACTAGCTAAAAATCAAAATTTTATTTCTATGACTTTTTTAGTTAAAAATCACTACATGATTAACTTCGATTATAGCAATAATTGTCTTCATGTCAGAGCGTGGTCACAAGAAGATCTATTCATGTGGCGAGGCTAAAAAAAATTAATTTTTACAGTGTTATTATCGATAAGCATCGGCTAATCAATTCAGAAGTGTTTAAAGATCATTAATATGGAAGTAGTTACTCAGATCCAACTTATGATGAGAATTTGACTTTTTCAAAGAGTATATGATATCAACTTGTGTACCATCTAGGGCTGTTCAAATCGTTCGCCGCTCGTGGATCGCTCGTCGCTCGTTCAGAAAATGCTCGAAAAATGCTCGTTCAATCTCCCGCTCGGTTGTATACGAGCCGATCGGCTCGGTTCGGTTTGTAAATGAGCCAAGCACGAGCATAGGTACGCTCGGCTCGGTTCGGCTCGAATAAATTTTTATTTATTTAATAATAAATATACACACAATTTACAGATAAATTTATGGCTTTATATATAAGATTCTATTGGATTTAACTCAGTATATGCAAACAAAATATAACCAGCCCACTTAACACAATAAAAAATTAACACTAGATTTAATAGTAAACACTAAGTCATGAGGTGACAGTCTAGACTTCTTTTTGTTAATAGTCGTCCATCGCTAGTTGTCGCTTGATATCACACCTACGTCACAATGCAACAACTATTGTCTGACCGCTAACGTATGCTCATCACCTCACCAGCCTCAATCTAAGTCTCATCCTTAGACACTGGGATCTCAATATTAGTGTTATCATCAGACATTTTAACCTTAGAGGGTGTTTGGGATTGAGTTTCAAAACAACTTATTGACTTATTAGCTTTTTGGAAAAGTCAATAAGTCAATAAGCTGTTTGTGTAACCCAAAAACACTTTCTATTTTGACTTTTGCCTTTTAGCTTTTAAGGGTTAAAAAGCTGTTTTTGAAAAGTTAGAAATCTTGGCTTTTGACTTTTGGAAAAAAATTACAAATCTACCACCCATACAACCAATATTCACAATAAGTTAGGCGAAACACTTAAAAAATAACAATCTATTGACTTTTTGACGTTTGTTATCTCAAAAGCTAATCCAAAGATTTTTTTTAAAACTTATTTTCAAAAAGTCATAAGAATGCTCATTCGGTTTTCGGCTCAATTTGTAAACGAGCCGCTCCGCTCGGTTCGGTTTGTAAACGAGCCAAGCACGAGCAAAGCTTCGTTCGGATCAGCTCGTGAACAGCCCTAGTACCATCAATAAACGTATTAGTGTTGCAACAAATATAAACTTACACGCCCCTACAACTACTCATAAATTTCACAATGATCATTAGACCCTCACACTTTGAGAGAGAGTTACTAATTTAATAATGATGGAGCTTGAAATATTATCGAAGGAGCTGAAAGTCATGTACCCCTAAAACGGTGTGTCCGGACTCAATAAAATTTTCGAACTAAAACATGTAAACGTACACTACTGAGAAAAACGGTGAGAATCGGGACACCCTCGGCCCTCTAAAAGCTTCGCCCCCGCATTTTAACATCTTTGTACCATTAGGCTACACGTCAGAAATACCGATGTTATCTTTTGAACCTTGGAGTTGTCACCATTTCATTGTTCAGTGGTCAATTCAAAATTATAAACTTTTTTTAGCTTCACCTTTTATTATACATTACTTTTTTTTTATCGGCTAGCGCAGTGGTCTCTTTTTTTGTTTTTGAGGAGCCACTGACAACTGACGCGGACCCGGTTCGAAGCGACACCATGGCGTCAAACTGGTTTGTTACCCCGAATGATAACCTAACCACCCAGGCCGGCCAAGGTTGCTGGGGGCTGCCAGGAGTCGAATCGGTGACCTCAAACGAGCGGGAACATTACTTATACTTCGAAAGTTTGACACAATAGATTTTTCGAACATGACACATAAAGAAAATTAAGGGAGAATAAAAATCAAATTCTATAACGAGATAAACTTTATTTTTCTCTAATCATAAGTAACAAATTTGAAGCTATATTGAGGCATATTTTTTTCTTTTTTTTTTTTCTCATTTTGTTACTTTTAATTAGAAGCAGATAGATAGAAAGTCATGGGTTGGAAGCTTTGTTGGCTGTTTAAAATTTAGCCATTTTACATTAACTCTAAGTGCTTTAAAAAAATGCTATTACCAAAACTTATCGTCGATGGTGAAAATATTCTGAGACCTACATCGCGTAGAAGGAATAACGATTATCTAAAACATACACTACTAGAAAAGAGCCAATTTTCCTAAAAAAAAAACCAGACAAATAACCCACGAACACAACATCCAATAGATTTCAAACACATTAATTTCACATGAAAAAAAAAACCCAAATTTTTCGACTAATTTCCTACAAATTTGCGACTGCCTAATATGTGTAGGAAATGCGTAAGAAGTTTCCAACGAAATTCCTACAAAAACAATGACATTTTTTTCATAGAAATTTACAAAATATAAATTTAATGTTGGACTTTGTTAGAAACTATATGTTTTTATACATTTATTTAATAATCAGTGAAATATTTATAATCGTATTGTGTTAAATATTAATATGTATTGTGTTACCTATCAATATGTATTGTGTTAATTAACAAAGATAAACCATTATTGGTGGGTTTTCTTTATTTAGTTATTAGTGTACCCGGTACAATTATATTGTTTCAACATTTCTAGGTTCAAAAAGTACGAGTCGAAATGGAAGAAGAACTAGAAAACTAATGAAAGGAAATCAAAAAATGAGTTGGAAGAACGAGTTCAACAGAAGAACGAGTTCAACAAATGGAACAATTGGAAATAGAAGTAGAAGATGAGAGGAAATTAAGAAAGGAGTTGGAAGAATGAGCGCAACGAATGGAACAAATGGAAAAATAACGCAAGAAAAATGAATAAAGGAGGCAAAAACAATTTAATGAGTTTATAAGAAACATTCATCCTCCCGTTAGTAATTACTAGTAGTTTTTTTCTTAACATTCCTAGTTTATATGTTAAGAATAGTGGTTTTGTAATGAAAACTTGTTTTGAATTTAAGATATTGTGTTCGTTAAATTTATAAAAACAAGTTTTGAATTATTTAGAATTTATTATCATGCATTTTTTAGTAGGATAAAAATCTGGGTTGTTTTTTTTTTCCAGTTTTTGTACTTTAAAAGTGTAGGCGTTGGAATCTGTAGGAAAAACGACACGGTTTTTCGTTGTTTTGTCAAAAATGTGTAGGAAATATGTTCATGTTTTGTCGGAAACGTATAGGAAAGTTCAAAAATTAAAGAAAAGATTTGTTGGAAATGCTTAGTTAAATAATATTAATAAAATTTATTAAAAGTATATGTTCGGTTGGACCTGTGTAGGAATGTAGGAATCTTCAATGTTCTTATAAAATATCAGTTTGTCGGAAATGCGTAGGAAAGTTTCGACGGCACAACTGTGTGGGAAATGCGTAGGAAAATGTGTTGGAAATGAGACGGAATTGGCTTATGAAACCTATCAGTTTCCTAGTAGTTATAATAAAAATATAAAAATTGAGATTAGCAAGTATAACTTGAAACGTGGTTGAAAGGTGTAACCAAGTAAAACATGACCAACAAAAACATAAATAGAACCATCTAGGACCAACAGAACCTCCAGCCAATTGTCACCATTACAAAGGCTAAGTTAGTCAGCACCAACAGAACTTCAAGCCAATTGTCACCGTTAATTTCTTTTGGACCATATTAAGAAACATGATTGTATAGTTAGTCCGAACTGGTCAATTTAATTTGTTTGGACCATATTAAGAAGTGTTCAAAAGTTTTGTTTCTTATAAACTAGTATCGGAGCCTATGTTCCGCTACAGGATTGTAGGAGAGTGTTAGCAACAATGTATTTGTTACATGATATATCTATGGTTATTAGCTTATTAAAGACCATGCCGGCTTTAATTTAAAGGGCGATAAAATAAACAATCAATATAACATGGTTAAGTAGACATTTCTAAAGCTAAAAAAGCTAAGCTTTAACTATAATAAGGTAAATAAAAAACAATTAGATTTGTTACCTGGTATATTAAATAGTTAATATAGACCATGAAGGCAGCTTTAATCTGAATGACAATATAAAACATAAGTATGCACCACGATTAAGTAAACATGTTTAGAGTTAAAGGTTAACTTCAATGATAATAAATTAAACACATAATAATTAAGTAAGAAATAAGAATTAAACTTATAAATCTATTAAGTTCAGGAGTACAAATATAAATCTGAAAAAGTTCAGAGGTATAAACATAAATTACTTAAAATACGTTTTGATGGCTTATTCCATTAAAACCAATAAGTTTTACAAGTGGAAAGCGGGTAAACAGACTACAAGTTGCGTCGTATAGTAACTCCATTAAAGTTTAGGGTTAAAAACATAAATTAATTAAAGTAGAAATACATTACCCAAACTAATTAAAGAAAAAAAACAATAATATTATTGTCCTATGTTAGAGCTACATATACCAATAAAAGATTATAACTGTTCACATTTATAATTATAACTAGTGTTTTAGTTACTCGTGCTTCGCTACGGGAGCTCCTGTTGCGTTGAGGGTTTGGTGCACGGTAAAGATCGCGCTTCACTGCGGTAGCTCCTGTTGCGTTGATGGTTTGGTGAACATTAAAGAATACATTAAGTGACTGTTATTATCGCGTGGACGTAAAAAACTAACTCGCCACCCATTACGTTGCAGACCAGCCTTAACATTACAACAGTTGGGTTGCCCATTATTCACTTGATATGGAGCATAAAGTATTTCAAAAATGGCAGCCCATTAATTGTTCACCTGGGCCACAATTTTCAATTATGGCAGGCCCACAAATAATGATGGCTGAATGCAGATTGTAGCCAATGAAGTTAAGGCAGCAACTAATAATAATATAACTAGTATTTGACCCGCGCGCGTTGCGGCGCGGACGTGCGCCTTGCTAGGCCTAGCAAGAGGCGATACAATTCTGCGGCGTCTGCTATGGATCAGCAAATGGTAAGTTTAAAGACGGACATTCAACCGAAACGAAGAGGTTTGTGGGTCAGAACATCAAAACGTCATAGCTGCCAAGATGTGTTGTAGACACAACCACCAACGACAATAACCAAAAGAATTAATATGTTAGCTATAACTCAGCGACAAGAAAGATGCACACTAACAAACGGACCTTTGTTTAATAAAAAAGAAACACCAACCCGTGAGCAGCCGTATGTCGGAACCGAAACACCAACCCGTGAGCAGCCGGATGTCAGAACCGTTCAAGCGCCTAACCGCATGTCTTGCTGTTATCGGCGAGCGACGTAACTGCTATTCAGTCAGCAGACCGATCACCATCCGTAAACCAAACAAATTAGTGGGTTGAATAATCAAATACTACCAAATTGCAGTTGTAACTATTACCTTAAATTTTGGTACTTCCATAACAAAGTTGACACAACCCACATAAAACTCTAAATATTCCTAAAACCTCTAAACGTAATGTAACTATTTAACAACAAAGAAGATCATCATGAGGTTCTTAAATGAGATTAAAAAAAAAGATACTGACAAGATGTAGCTCAAATCTCAATCGGGAAGCTGGAGCAAGGATTTGACAACGATGGAACCTCATCCCGCCTCGGCTTCATCCCGATTTATGTTTCACCAACTGGATGAGGTTACTCACCGTCGCACCTTCGACCTCTACAGTGGCAACATCCACCGTACAGCAAACCCCATCATCGCGCTTTCCGGCGTCGCACCATACGTCTTCCACCGTACAAGCCGTCGCACCATCCATCCTCCATCGATTGCCCACCTCCACCTCCACCACCACTCTTTCTCACGCTCTCTCTCTTTTCTCGATTACGTAGCCCCTCTCTCTGTGTCAAAACTTGATTTTTCTTACTTTGCGAATAGAAAGCGAAGAAAGCAGGAAGGAGCACGTGTAAAGGAAGAATAAACTCTGAAGGCATATAGGGTTTGGTTGAAGTTGAAATAAGCAAATGGATCGAAGAAGGAAGGAAATGTTGTGGTTTATACCTGACGGGGACAGAAACGTAACTTGACTTTGGTTGTTTTGTCGGTATTGAACCGACTTTGTACTTTCATATATATAGATAATATTATTATTTAGTAAATGAAAATGGAAAAGATAACTAAAGTGAAGCTTGTGGCGGACAATTATTGTAGCAATGAAGTTGAGGGCATTTTTAGCAAATTAAATTTAGTTAGTGTAGGAGTGTCTCACATTTAATAGATATATATAACTAGCTTTTATCCCGGGAGTGTCCCGGGGTTGAAATATTTAATATAACATAATAAAATATCTAATATGACAACATAATTAATGATTTGCCAATACATGATTAATGAATATTATTATTATTATTATTATTATTATTTATTTTAAACAAATTTCTGCCATAAGTTATCATATTCAAATATAAAAAAAAAAGAAATCTCTGCCTATTAAGTTATGTTTATCGTTTGTGATTTATTAGTAGGGTAAAATATATTTGAAAACAAAACCCACAAAAATAGTTGTTTTTTTTCTCCATTTTTTATATAGCACTATGGTACTTGTTGGAAAGATAATAAAACGCTCGTTAATTCGGTGTAATTTTTTTCTTTAAAAAATCTCGTATATAAAAGATATTAACGTTTAAAAGTTATGGGAGGAAACATTAGAGAGAAAATTTAATTTTGTTTTTAAATTCTTATCTTTTCCTAAAATAATTAAAATATATATAGATTTATTAAAAAAAACACAAAAATTAAAAAATCCTACATGATGCCATGTGACGCATTCAAGGAGGGGTTAAGGCCTCCATTAAATGCCACATCAACAAAGTTCAATTCTTTTATTATAAGTTATACATTATAGATTGTTGTCATATAGAATTATCATCTCTAAGAAAATGATTATATAAAAGAACCGACCAGATATTTCTTGCTATAAATAACAATAGTCGGATTTTCGCAAGTAAAAGCAAGAGACATTTTACTAGCCATAAAACTTGTTCTATGCAAAGATGAATCAGGTTTTTTTTAATTATTATTTCGTGATAATAAAAGAAAATCTTAAAGGAAAGAAAAATTATTTATGAAAAGAAAACAGAAAAGTAAAATAAAAAATAAGAAAAAGGAATATAAAAAGCCAAAAATAATAATGACAAATTCGTGAGAACAGCAACACAGCATGGGCGCGACATCGCCTTTCACTTTCATCCTCCTTTCCACAGCGTAGCATGGGTGCCGCTCAAATGTTCGGATGCCGTATGTCAACTTGATTTATATTAAAAAACGTAAAAAACACAAATATTCAAATTTATATAAAATATTACATATTATATATATACTTAAATAGCATGGTCGGTGGCCCCATGCGAAATTACCATATTACCCTCTGTCAAAATTACTAATGGTCCTGTCAGAATTGCTTAACACTCTCTCTATCTACCTCGCTCTTTCTGCTTCTTTCTCTCTCTAAGCTACTGTCTTTTCTCTCTTCCTTTTCAATATATGACAACTCTCTCTCTCTCCTTTCTGTTTTCTCTCCTTCTTTGCAGCCCGATTCATCTACGATGACGACGACCAAATTCTAGAGAAAAAAACAGAGAGACATATTGCTTTCAGGTCCGGTAACGGCATGATTCCGTTAAGGCGTTAATAGTGGCTGCGGTTCTGTTTCGTTGAAATTGGCGGTGACGGTGGTACGGTTGTGTTGTGATATGGTGGTGGACCGACTAAGTATTGGTGTTGTGGTGGCGTAGGTTAGATCGTTGTGGTATGGTGGCGGCGACGGCTAGGTGATTGCGATGTAATGGAGGTGGTTGTATGTGGTGACGGTGGCTGGTGGTGTTGGATAGTTGTTGTAGGTGGGGCTACGATAATGTCTATGGGGTAAAGAAAGAAATGTCTTTATACACCAAGATAAAGTAATGGCTTTGAAAAAAAGAGCAGGGTAAAAATCTAGATAGAGAGAGACATTGGGGAGAGAGATGAATATTGCAGAGAGAACAAGAACACTGGGAAACACTAACACTATTTGTTTTAACTTTTTTTTTTTGAACGGATTTGTTTTTACTTTTAAATTTGCTATTTGACCTTTGAAATCTGATTTACAATACTGCAAGTTTGCATTTCCAATGTTGTAGTTGTCATCCATGATTTCTTTGAAATTGAAATATATATTTAAAGTAATAATAGTAATATTAAATTTGTTATAGATAGTTAATGTTAAAGTTTGTTTATTTTTAGTTGATCTATCCAAATATAGGTATTTGGATATGTTTTATATTTTCTATTTTTCCATATATTTATAATATTTATAACATCTTCTCCTTCTTAAATTTGGTTCGACCTATTCAACCTGTATGACGTCCGATTCATAGGTTCGACTATGAAAAATATTGTTGTAGATGATGGTGGTTTTGGGTGAGAAATGTTGAGTTCAATAAGCGTCAAGTCAAAGCCGGTCCAACATGGTCAATGAAAGTATAGCTGGTCAAGTGTGGTCAACGGCACAGTCAAAACGCAATCAACTTAAGTCAAAAAAGAGGAACCAGTCAAATACTGTCAACCATGGAAGCAAAGGGTTGGGAGAGGTATAAATGATTGACTGATAACTTAATTAGTTAATTGTAATACATTTGAGATTATATTATCGTGTGACACACGTGGGATATATTCATGTTTTGACATTTCTTTTCGAAAACGGGTCTGGTTAGGTATAATACATTTTCGGTTGGTCTATGTTTTGATGTAAACTATGTTTGGAAATGAGCAAGGCCAAATATTATGCGTTTTAATTCGACGGTATAAATTCGAGTTATCGTACATTTTGACGCTGCTAAGTTTTGATGCAAAAGTAGATATGGTGTAGTGTTAGTTGGACCCCCCACTAAACGGACCAACCTTGGTTCGATTCCGTTTCTTTTTTAACTGCAATGTTTTATAATGATACACCGAAACACGTGTTTTCACATGATTAACATATCACAGAACGTGTCATCAACTATAAACAATTAAAGACACCGCCGCAACGCGCGGCTAATGACAACAATCTAGTTATTTATGAAAACTAAATGTCACACGTCCGTCAACGCAGAAACATGGCAATGCAACAACCACAAAGGTCTACATGTAATCATGCAACTACATAAGTCTCGATGCAATTCTCTAAACAAATTCACTCACTTGCTATCACATGAAAAATATGTTTAAATAGTCTTTAAGCGCGTCCCGTGTTGCGGGGCAGTGGCCGTAAAACCGTGTTAAGTAGCAACGAAATAACGACCAAAACCAGGAAAATCATAAAGAAAAAACACAAACTATTAACACCAAGCAACACATATAACGTTAAAATAAAGAGGGAAAATGAGTCGTAAAACCATGTTAAGTACTAAGCGAACCAAGAACAAAGCCGTGCAAAATCGCAAAACAAACCCCGTTAAATGAGAAAGCACTAAATTACAAGGGGTGTAAATGAAAAAAAACCCACTAAAAGACGAAATAGACTACAAGACAAAGGAGTTAAGAAAAGAGTATTGTTTCAAACTTTCGTGGTCAAAATACAAAATCACAAACATAATTAAAACCTTCGTGGCCAAAGTGCAAAATTAGAAACATGACTATTGTTCGTTATGTTTCTAATTAATATATATAATAATAAGGTTAACTATAAAGTTAGAGTGAACACAAGTTTGAGATTCAATAAAACAGTTATAAAGTTCAATCACTAATGTTTTAGCTTTTGATTGCATGCAATATGTGTATCACAATTTAATTGTTACTGATTACACGAGTCATAACCAAGCTTATTGACGTTCAAGTTTTATCAGTTTAGTTTTATCGCAAACATTAAGGCTCAAAGTTTTAGTTTAGTTCACACTTCATACTTCAAGGTTCAAAGTTGAAAGTGGAGATATTCACTTAAGTGCCTATTAGTGGTGTTTGTGTACTTTAGCTAAATGTACTACTCAACCGTGTCTAACAGCTCCATACAAGAATTAAATGGTTATAAAGTTCAAGTAATCCAAATCATGTCTAATGCAAATCACATACACATAACAAGTAGATAAAGATTAAACAGTTTTTAGATAAAGTTTAAACAATTTTCAAGCAAATATTACATATTGTTTTTGAAAATTAAATGTCACACCTCCGCCAAGGGAGCAACGCGGGAATGCTACAACCACAAAAGTCTACTTGTAATCACACAACAACATAAGTCTCAATGCAAGTCTTTAAACAAATCCAAGTCTATTGCTAGCTCACTTGCTATCACCAAGAAAATATGCTTAAAAAGATCAACTATCAAGTTGCTGTGAATGCAGATTTCAGACTCGATGATACAATTGAAAAATTCAATCACTAAAGTTTCAGCTTCTGATTGAATTAACATGTGTATCACAATAATTAGATAAATTACGATTACACATGCCATAACCAAGCATATTGGCGTTCAAGTTTCGCTTGTTTAGTTTTATCACAAACATTAAGGATCAAAGTTCAAGTTTAGATCAAAGTTCAAATTGGATGATGTAATGCTTTAGGAATTTGAAGAGAATGCAAGAATATATGCTTGAAAGATGAAATACGAAGTTTTGGAAGCTTACGTGAAACTACAAGTGCTTGGAATGATCAAAAGAAAAAACACAGTTTCACAGAAGGCATAGTAGGTTGATACGCCATTAGCATAACCTACGCTGGCTTCTGGCATTTTTAACTGATTTTTTCCATCATATGATACGCTGTCAGCGTAGTCTAGGCTGACCGTGATCTATAATCGCATTAAAACATAAAATTTAGGATTTCTAGCCACCATTCTTCATGCTAATTGACTTGGGATGATTTTGGGCGAATTTAGGAACTTTCATTGAAGGTTTTTCACCATTCTAACTCACCCAATTTATTCCCAATCATCCAACATGCAAGTCTAATCAAGTTTTGAAGATTAATTTAAACTAGGAATTTTCCTAGTTTCCTCTGGGTGGAGAATTCTTATAAGTAGATAACTTAACCTAGTTTTTCTATATAATTGGATCAAGCAATCTAAGCACCTGATGCTTTTTGCTTATTGATTTTGTTTATTTGGTTGTAAATGATTGACTTTACTTAAAACTTAGCTTGATAATTTCAATTCCCGAGAGTTCTAGTAACTGAGTTATATTTCACAAACATTAAGGATCAAAGTTCAAGTTTAGATCAAAGTTCAAATTGGATGATGTAATGCTTTAGGAATTTGAAGAGAATGCAAGAATATATGCTTGAAAGATGAAATACGAAGTTTTGGAAGCTTACGTGAAACTACAAGTGCTTGGAATGATCAAAAGAAAAAACACAGTTTCACAGAAGGCATAGTAGGTTGATACGCCATTAGCATAACCTACGCTGGCTTCTGGCATTTTTAACTGATTTTTTCCATCATATGATACGCTGTCAGCGTAGTCTAGGCTGACCGTGATCTATAATCGCATTAAAACATAAAATTTAGGATTTCTAGCCACCATTCTTCATGCTAATCGACTTGGGATGATTTTGGGCGAATTTAGGAACTTTCATTGAAGGTTTTTCACCATTCTAACTCACCCAATTTATTCCCAATCATCCAACATGCAAGTCTAATCAAGTTTTGAAGATTAATTTAAACTAGGAATTTTCCTAGTTTCCTCTGAGTGGAGAATTCTTATAAGTAGATAACTTAACCTAGTTTTTCTATATAATTGGATCAAGCAATCTAAGCACCTGATGCTTTTTGCTTATTGATTTTGTTTATTTGGTTGTAAATGATTGACTTTACTTAAAACTTAGCTTGATAATTTCAATTCCCGAGAGTTCTAGTAACTGAGTTATATTAGGTAAGGGTTTGGCTTGGTAATTCTTAATTGATAATCGTGCGATAACTTTTCGCTGTTATGCAATAAAAGTAAATTTTCCTTATTTTATCAGAATCAACTAACTAAGCTATTTATTCATTTCTACGAGGTTTATTTATCTAAAACAAAGTTATTGACTTCACTTTAAATCCAAAACCTGGAGGAATCACTTTTCTCCCCAAGTGTTTACAACTCATTTTAAGTAGGGCTGGCAATGGGTAACCTGTTAAGACACGATAAGACCTGTTTGACTGAAAAGTACACTATTTGATTTTTTGACTTTTTTTAATACTTAGAATTAAGAGGCAAAAATCTTTCATTTCCCTTTTTTGGTACATAAAACATAAAACTGTGTTATAAACATGAGATATAAATGAGTTAAACGAGTCGTGTTCATGTTTAGAACTTGATTTGTTCGCGCGCGTCAGAGACCTGTTAACCTGTTAGGACACGATTTGCCAGCCCTAATTTTAAGTCTTCAAACAAATTATCAAATAACTGATTTTACTTTTCAATCATAAGTTAATTAGTAAACAGGAAATCAAAACACAACACTTTCAATAGTAATCCTCGTGGTTCGACACCGCCTTACCCTTTTAATCCTTCTAGTATGTTTAAAAGTCCACAACAATTATTTAAAATACAATACAAGGTATCATCAACAGTTTTTCGAAGTTAAAAAATTAAAATGTAAAAAATTTCTAAAAGTTCAGTTTTCAATCATGCAAGACTAGTTAAGTTAGCTTTTAGACTTATGAAATCACGCAAGACTAGTTAAGTTGGCTTCAACCTATTCATCAAGAGGCGATAACGTCCCGCATTAGGCCTTGGCCTTAAGAACATTGTGGGTATGCGCCCATAACTCCTTAACTCGTTGGGTAAGTTTCAGCGAAGTCTGGCCAAAAATCGCCTCAACTGGTTTGAATTTGTATGAAACAATTATACCACCACTATATTAGCCTGGAATCAACCTAAACTAGCTCAAAAGAAATCTAAAACATGTCTAGAACCCCTAATTTTATATTTTTATACTATACATCTCCCTTAAAAAACTCGCTTTTAAGCACTTATACTAAGGCTGACCGGTGTAGGATGACGCCCCTCCACCTTAGCTCGTTTTTGATAAAATAGCTCACCCCCTACGTCCCTCACCATTTCCCTGGTGCCATTAGGGGGGGGGGGGGGGCATTGAAGGACCGCAAGTGCACTAGCGAAGGTTCAAGGAGAAGAAAGAGGGGCCCACCTACTGTTGCTTCGATCTGTTGCCTTTTTTTAGATATGTGATTTAGGGTTTTAGTAGGAAGTTGTTGGAAAGGGAAGAAGAAGCAGAACAAGGGGGCCACTGTCGATCTTGTTGCTGAGACATGTGAATATTTTTTTTAGATTATTTTTAGGGTTTTTAAAAATGGATTGATGTGTTTAAAATGGTTAAAAATAGGCTATTAAATGGGTTAAAAAAAACTTATAAATAAGCTAAACTAAATTTCTTAAATATTAAATGTGTTAAAAAATATTAATAATGTTTATAAATTAAAAAAAACTAAACTAAGTGTATAGAACAACAAAAATTAAACCAAAAAAATTAAATAAATGATTGTGGGGGTTTTATTATATTTCCCGGGTCTTATTAGAATGAGGCAATGAAACCCTTTTTAACGTGACCCTAAGGTAACGATGAGGTGGCAGAATAAAGCTCCTATAGATTCTGTTCCCCACCATGTAGCCTAAGATCACCCGTAATGGGGCGATAATTGGGCGTGAATCACCCCCAAAATGCCCACCACACTTGTCCCCACCGCCCCCAAGGGCGTTATGAACCCAAAAATGCTGACGGCGTTGTGTAGAACACGCCGTGGAATTTGTGGTTTTCAAAACATATTTCCGTTTACGATAATATTACCGTTTAATAAAAAAATTCAATTTTTTAATTTAATTTATTTACCTATTTAAACCCTAACACAACCCATTTTTTATACACTATCTTCTCATATCTTATACTCTCTCTTATTTTTTTTATAAGCTCCTATCTTTATAAAAAAAATTATCATGCATCCATTTCGCCCCCCTTTTGGTGTTCCATCTCCCCCAACCAACGTAGACGCGTATCGCCCAAACACCACCCAACCGTATCCAACCTTTAACTACCAAGATTGCGACCCAAATACAATGGGGTTTTCGCAACTACTAGCATGCCCGAACAATATTTTGAAGGTCCAATGGGTTTCGCATCCAATATGAATATTAGCGTAGGTGGTATGCATGGTTTTCAAGGAGAACCCAAGATCGAACACGTGTTGGAGACACAACCCGAGAGCTCTCAATGTGGAAGACACTCTCAGAAGAAAAAGAAGTTTTCACGCGTAGTACGAGAAGGCCGGGTGTATCAAGCTTGGATAAAAGACGAGGAGTACGCACTCGCATGACTTTGGCTAGACATCTCGGAGGATCCCAATGTTGGTAAGTGTTATTTTTTATAAATATATATTTTTTTTTTATAAATTTAAGTTCGTCGAAACAAGGCAAGAAAGAATCGTCGAAAACAAAAAGTTCGTTGTGATATAAGAGGCGAGGCAAAACATCAAGCTTATGTCTAAATCGATCGATCACCTCACTGGAGAAGCGTTACTCTTAGCAAAAATGCGTAGGCAATAGACTCGTGACAAATACGGACTTTAGATCGTTTCGTATTTTTGTTAGGACCGTCGAACTCGCGTTCCAACAATCACGGGTTTTATCCAAGAGGTGCGGAATCCCTCTAAGATGCTCTAATAACAGAAACAACGATTGAAACAATGAAACGAGTAATCACAACACACACACGGGTGAAAAGATTATCTATTAATCACCAAAACAGAGCACGAGTGTTTACAGAGATCAAACCAGACGTTCTATGACCAGGGGAGGGTGTTTGGAGGGTGTGTGAGGCAAGAACTAAGGTATAGGGTTGAGAATGAGGGTATTTATACCACCCGGGTACGACCAGCTCCTTCAAGGCGATTAGCAGCCCAGCTCTAGGCGATTAGCAGCTAATCGCCTAGAGGCAAGGCATAAACGCCTAATGGGCTAAGGCGATTAGCAGCTAAACGCCTAATGGGCCAAAGCGATTAGGCCCTAATCGCGTAGGCCCATAGCTAAATGCCTAAGACTCCAAGGCTAATCGCCTAGAGCATCCCTCGACCTCCAAAACGCGTATAAACGCCTCCAAACACCCCGAAATACATCCAAACAACTAATATACTAGCCTAGGGACATCATGTACTAACAGACTCCCCCTTGGACCAGGCTAGTATACGATTACGAGCCATAAACTGCTCGATTAACCTAGCCAACGACCTATAGAGACCGTATCACTAGCTAGGGACATACAGATAATGCACTTACAGACTCCCCCTTGGACCTAGCTAGTGATTTACAGACTCAACCTATCATCTAGCTGGGGACACACAAGAAGTGCATTTACAGACTCCCCCTTGGACCTAGCTAGATATATATGGTCTTCGAGTCCTCAAGTCTTCATGTTCAGCATTCTTCAACTTAGGGTGACATCGCAATGTATAACCCCTGAAAGCTTGAACATATCAACTGATTTGAGCTTTAGTCGTGGCTTCATAAGATCTCGTCTTGTAGGATCGATTTGCTTCGATAACTTGGAAGGAAACAAGAAATCTCCGCTTTTATGATTGACGATTCTGTGGCTTGGACGAAGATCAATATCATCATCACTTTCATTTCTTGACTCCCATCTTCTTCAGCTTCGATTGCTGGAGCTCTACCACGATCTGGTTTCTCTGAAGATGAAGTATTGGGTTCTTGCTGTTCAGGATGATCTTGTTGTTCAGGTTGGGGTCTTGTTCAGATTCAGTCTTTGTCGTTTGATGCATGATGAGCACATTAGTTGTATTTGATCCTGCAGAAAAATTAATAAAAACTGCACACAAACTACAACTTATATTAGATCGACAAATAATCCGAACTCAATCACATTCTTGAAGTTTATCATTTGATGAACTTTCAAGATTTGTCCATTTTGACCACCAATTTGAGAAAGTAGTCATTCTCCCCCTGAACATTTAGATCTTTTCAAATTTCACCCTGAACTCTCACGATTGACAATTTGTGACCTTGAAAGTGATATTTGACCCTTGAAATTTTGTAAAAATTTAGATTTTATTTGTGTTTCGGCTTCGGATCTGAGATTCCAATTGAAGAATACTTGTATTCCAACATCGGTCAATCAAAAATAGAGACAAAATAAAATCTTTTTGTTTTTTTTTTGTTTTTTTGTTTTGTTTTGTTTTTTTTTTTAAGATAATCAACCAGAAATTCAAAAATGCAGGAAAAGTAAAAACTATTTAAAAGCATATTTTTGAGAGTTTCATCTGTTAGGGAAACATATCAGTGTACGGACTAATCTAAAACTCTTATGTGTTCAGTTTTAATTCAAATTACCAATAAGCATCCTACAACAACTGCCAGTATTGTTGTCCACCTAAACTCAAAATCAAGTTTTATCGCTAGGCACTTTAGATACGTTAAGGTAATATTAAGACTGATAAAAGGTGTTCCCCGCACACGCGACATATTCCCGCGTCAAGGCATGCACAAAGCTTCCTCGTAACCGGTGAATAAGCTGTTGTCATCCGTATTTACAAGGAATGGACTCAGTGGTGATCAGGTCTGCAAGAACGCTGCAGCAGAGAGACCAGTGAGATCCAGACCAGGGTTCAAGTCAAATACCATATATTTTTGATTTTTCACGGTACGGTGCTTTAGGTATATGATTGATTTGATACCTTAGAGCGATTCTCTTCGAGAAGAGGGTTTTGGCATTCACGATCTTTTTGCTCTTGCAGGATTCCCAGACGTCTCCTTATCAGAATTTATTCTATTTTTTTTTTGTTTTTCTTTTCTTTTACTGAGTATGGCAAAGAGGTGTCTCAGTTGTAGGCTGCTAACCCAACGTACGTCACTTATGCCACCCCATTTTATTCTGAGAGACGTCCAGTTCACCCCGGATGTACCAACCTCTTAAAGACCAGAAACCTCGGATTTTGGCATTCTATCAACAAGATTTAAGGCTTTTAGACCATATGCCAACGCGGCGTTAATCCACACAATCCTCAGTTGATTTAGGTTTATATCACCGTGCCGAGCTTGGAAATGATTTCGAGCCTACCAACACATCATTGTAGAGGCTACTTATCAGATCCAATATTTTTAAGATGATAAAGGTCTAGACAGTCCGACTGATTGGTTAATATCATCTTCCCTATATTCACCAAAGAAACTCATTTTTGAAATTTTTCAAATTTTTTTTGATTTTTGAATTTTCTGATGTTTTTGTATTTTTCTGATTTTTCTGAATTTTCTCCCCCTAAAAATTTAAAAATTTGCGAAAAGATATTTTTTTATAAAAATATTAAAAATGATTTTCCGATGTGGTTTACTCAGATTTTCCCAAAATGCCTTTTACCTTTCAAAGATAGTCAAATTTAAATTTGTCAAATGGTTTGGTAAAACTTTTGGCAATTTGGTAGTCAGTGTGGACATAAATAATCACTGGATCCTTAGTGATTGTTATGGAAGTTACACTATTAATAAGAGGATGGAGGTGATAAGAAAATGCAAACCGTAGTCAAGCATGTGTGTAGAAGTATCCAAAGATAAACCTGGAAACAGCAGCTCAATGCAGCTACCTGATTCGGCTTCGCAGGTTGCAGGAAACACATGAGACGCCCTCCCAAGAACTGATATCCACCCGTTGCGGATCCAGCTTCAATGTTGTAACCACCATAAACAAATTCACTAAAGTCAACGAGATCCAACTTATCGCCATTAGGGTACCATAGACCTTTGGTCGGTAACCCTTTAGATAATGAAGGAACCGTTCAGCAGCAATCACCCAGTCCACTCTTATTCATTACTGACATCCGTTGTTAAGTCGAAACACTGGGTCTTGACTTATTTTCATCGAGCATTTTCTCTTCTTTCTACTTCTTCGATAACAAATCCCCCCTTTTATTGGCTAAGGTTACATATCCTCCAAAGATATTCTGATCAATTTACTGGAGCGATATGACACCTACTTTGTGCTAAGATGCCCCACTGTCAACAATCAAATGACTGTTGATAGTTCCTCCTAGAACACCCTGCACACTTGTTTAAAGATTAGTTCTCGAGGGGGACCCAGGCCTTGACCATCTCTGGTCGGCCTAGGTCATCAATCATAGGTAGCTCCATCCATTTACCATGAGGGGTAGGTGTTTTCTCATCAACAACAATTGATGTAGATGGTGCTAATGAAGCAGATAAACTCACAGATGGTGCTTCAGCTGCTTTTGGCTTCCAAATCTGGTCATGCTTAGCCTTCACAGTTCTTTGCTTGACAGATTTGGGTGGTACCTGAGACTTCACCTTTGGGTCAGCCGGTGGCTTTGCCCTTTGGTTAGTCTTTGGACCTGCTTTTGGGCCTCCCTTGGGTTTTGCAACCTTAGGTTGGGCTTTTGAGCTTGATGCCTTGTCAGCTTTAGGCCTTGCACCATCAACAACAACCTTTTGTTTCTTTTTCACAGTCTTTGGTGTCACCTGAACTTGTTGTTCAGGTGACTTGTATCTTTGGTTGTTGTATTTAGGGGGCTTAAGTGCTTTGCCCTTTAATTTTCTCAGATAGGGACACTTAGCAATCAAGTGTCCAACCTCGTTACATTCATAGCATGACCTCCACTCTTCATAGTATTGAGGTTCATACCGTGACTGTCTCGAGCTAACCTGAGAAAATCTAGGGCTACAGCTCCCTTGTGAGCTTCTAAATCGAGAGGTACTCGGATATGAATCATAATCAGATGATCTTGGTGAAAAATTTCTTTGATGATTTTGAAGAGAATGTCTCATCTGATCAGTACCTTTCGATTTGATGGGCTTAAGTTCATTGATCTTGGGACCCTTTTGATTTTTCCCAGATCGATTCTTTTGATTCACATGTTTGGTGGGTTTGCGTTCAACATGTTTCTTTTGATCAATTAGTTTTCTGATGTTAGCTTCAGTAACTGGTATTTCCTCAAAAATATGTTTAATTAAGGATTGATCAACATATTTAATAGGAAACTCTTTATCAGAAAACAATTTGTCAGATCCCACCAACATGTACAGCCCTTCTGTGCCTTCAGGAAACTGAAAGTGCTTCTTTTCCGGTTCAGGTTCACACAAAATGTGATTTTTAATAGAGTTAGGTGAACCTGATTGAGCCTTCTCAGTTTCCTGGGATTCTTTATTAGAATCCTCAAGGTTTACCTCCGGTAAGGCCTTTGGTTTCAATTTCACTTTCCGTCTATTTACAGAACGTTTATTGTAACCAAGTCCTTGATTTTCTTCTTGCTGAGACTGGTTTTTAATATCAACATCATTTTTATTTAGCACAAACTTTGCGAACTGAAAACCATCTAGCTTATGTTGGGCTTTTTCATACTCAGATTTTGTTTGAGCTAATTCTTTCTTTACTTCCTCAAGAGTTTTAGAAAGCTCAGAATTTTCTTTCATTAAAATTTCATTTAAGTTTTTAAGCTCCATTTCATTTGCTTTCAAAACTTCATTGATAGTTATACAATTAGCTAGATCGCAAGTAAGGGTCTGGTCGTTTTCAGACATCCTATCAATAATACTTTGGAGATCGGTACAGTTAGAACAGACAAACCTGGAAGACCCTTGTACAATAGGTTCAGTTCCGTGCTTGATTTGAATTCCAACTTCTGGATTTTGATCATCAGCATCTTCCTCTTCTGATTCACTCTTTTCAGAAGTTGAACAATTTGCATCAGCTCTGTTGATTTCTTCAGAACTTCGTTCAGGATATTGTTCACTGGATGATGATTCACTATCTGCATCTGTACTCTCTTCTAAGATTTGAGCACTCTCTGACGCTTCTCTCGATTCCACAGTCTCTGCTCGTTGAGCAAAACACGCAATCTGTCCATTAACACCTCCCATGAGTTGTGCCTTCTGGTCAAGGTCTTTCTCAGCAAGCACAGCAAGTACACTCGCAGCATCCGTGTTTGCTGAAACAGAGTGAATTGCAGGAGTAACCGAAACCACAACTTTTCCTTGATTGTTTTGAACATTGGTAAGTTGTCTGGTTGGATTCGGTTGACTTTGACTAGCATCTGACGTTGATTTCCTCTCCAGATGGGCCCACGGATTACATCCAAAACTTCCCTGTTGTTGTCGTTGTTGAACCGGTTGGGTGTTCATTGAAGACGCGAAAGCCCATGGTTTGGTTGCATTTGCCATTAAGAAAGTCTAGTGAAAAAATCAACTCGTGGTCAACAAAAGTCAAACTTCGGTCCAAGACGGTTAACACGTTTTTTTTAAAGTCAAACTTGGTCAACGAAAGTCAACTTTGGTCAACGCGAGTCAAACTTAGGTCAATTTTAGGTTCAGCAGACTAACACGTGAGTAGGAAGTCTAATTGCTTGATTAGAGGTGAGTAGGGCTAATTGCTAGTAATTATAGGTGATTAGGGCTAATTGCTAGTAATTATAGGTGATTAGGGCTAATTGCTAGTAATTATAGGTGATTTAGGCGATTATGGCTAATTGCTTAAGGACTTAGGCGATTATGGCTAATTGCTTAAAGACTCAAGGCGATTATGGGGTAATTGCTTAAAGACTTAGGCGATTATGGCTAATCGCTTAAAGGTTCAAGGCGATTAGGAGTTTTCAAGGTGATTGGGTTTGTTACGTGATTAGGGCTAATCGCTTAAAGGTTCTAGGCGATTATGACCCTAATCGTGTAGAGGTCTTAGGCGATTAGGGCTAATCGCTTAAAGATTCTAGGCGATTAGCTGCTAATTGCTTTGAAAACCCTAATTGCTTAATGGGTTAGGCGATTATGGTCTGCTAATCGCCTGATCTGATCTGCAGCCGCACTTTTGCTCAAAAATCACCTATTTTGACTCAAAATCTTATCTAAAACATTGTATTTTGATCCCAAATGATTAGACAAGTTACCAAAATAGTTTTAGAGCAAAACCTGATAAAAAACACACGTTTTTAACCGAAAAACACACACTAAAGTTTTGAAAAATGTGGGTTTTTGATAAAAACTCAAAGTTTCAAACTAAGAACAGGTTTTTTGATTAAAAATCTCAACTTTTACACCAAAAACAACCTGTCTTTGCTCGTTTTTGCTATTAAAACACCCGTGATAAGAGCCTCGGCTCTGATACCACTTGTTAGGACCGTCGAACTCGCGTTCCAACAATCACGGGTTTTATCCAAGAGGTGCGGAATCCCTCTAAGATGCTCTAATAACAGAAACAACGATTGAAACAATGAAACGAGTAATCACAACACACACACGGGTCAAAAGATTATCTATTAATCACCAAAACAGAGCACGAGTGTTTACAGAGATCAAACCAGACGTTCTATGACCAGGGGAGGGTGTTTGGAGGGTGTGTGAGGCAAGAACTAAGGTATAGGGTTGAGAATGAGGGTATTTATACCACCCGGGTACGACCAGCTCCTTCAAGGCGATTAGCAGCCCAGCTCTAGGCGATTAGCAGCTAATCGCCTAGAGGCAAGGCATAAACGCCTAATGGGCTAAGGCGATTAGCAGCTAAACGCCTAATGGGCCAAGGCGATTAGGCCCTAATCGCGTAGGCCCATAGCTAAATGCCTAAGACTCCAAGGCTAATCGCCTAGAGCATCCCTCGACCTCCAAAACGCGTATAAACGCCTCCAAACACCCCGAAATACGTCCAAACAACTAATATACTAGCCTAGGGACATCATGTACTAACAGACTCCCCCTTGGACTAGGCTAGTATACGATTACGAGCCATAAACTGCTCGATTAACCTAGCCAACGACCTATAGAGACCGTATCACTAGCTAGGGACATACAGATAATGCACTTACAGACTCCCCCTTGGACCTAGCTAGTGATTTACAGACTCAACCTATCATCTAGCTGGGGACACACAAGAAGTGCATTTACAATTTTATTTTATTTTTTAGTACTTTTGCATGTTACGTTTTTTATTTTTTTATTTTAATTTAGGGTATTGCAATTTTTATTATGTCTTTAAGAAATATTTTTTGTTTTAATTTTCAAAAAAATAAAATAAATAATTGAGTAAACATTGCAAGGGCATATTATACCATTACACCAATTTTTAATTTCAAGCCCATAATGCTTCATTATTGACTAAGATGACACATGTCACATAATACCAATCAAAGAGGATTAGAATTTTGTTAGCACTACACATGATTAAAGCCAGGGATTCACCATTAACGGCTTGAGTTTATCTTACGCGTTCAACAAGTATGCATAAAACACAAAATGAAATATCTCTAATTTAACAAAAAAAAAAAAAACTCAAATAATGAAGTAATAATTTCCCGACACCGAAAATGTGAAACACAACAGCTACAGGGAACAAGTTAACAACCGCGTTAACTCATCAACTAAACCAACGGTCAAGATCATCTTCAAATCCACCTATAAATACTCTCAACTCATCATCAATCATCATCTTCTTCCTCATCACAAACCCTACATAATCATCAGAACATCTATATCTTCTAAATAATAATAATAATAATAATATGCTTCTTAGAAGCTCATCTAACCCAGCTCTCAACTCATGGCTCCAACAACACAACCCAGTCTTAATATCATCACCAGAACCCGACTTCATGCACAAACACTTCAGATCACCAACCCTTTCATTACATGCATCAAGCCCATCAAACAGTTCATCCAACAAGATCGTTAGATCCTCATCAGAGAGTGATCTGGCTAGTTTTTTACCATCCAAACGTAGGAATTCACTTAGTGGTGGTGCTAGTAGTTTGCTTTCTAGTGTATCTGTTGAAGAGGACGTGGAAGCGGAGGAGATCGAATGCAAGGGGTTGTTGTTTTCTAGCACTGGTTTGGATGTTGATGGTAATGGTGATGGTGATGGTGATGGTGGTGGTTATACTTATAATAATGGAGGTGATGATGAGACAGATGTGTATTATAAGAATATGATTGAGATGAATCCTGGTAGCTCCTTGGTTCTTGCTAATTATGCTAAATACTTGAAAGAGGTATATATGTATAATATTTGTTTTAATTTAGATGTGTGTATGAGTAGATCTAGCTCGAGCTCGGCTCATTTATCTTATGATGGATACGCTTGTTTAGATCATTATTGTTAAAAGTTTAAGAAGAAAATACCTTGAACTTTTAAAAAAAGTTCCCAATTTTTTAAAAGAAATTCTACATTTCATTTCACAATAAAAGGTTATTTTGCAGCAGGATGACAGGTAAGCGAGTAATAAGTGACGCAAAATGTTTATATCTAAGTAATGTATATTATTTATTATTTTTATTGTTGTTTTAGTTTAATGTAAAATAGTTTTTATGTAAATATGTATTTGATATGTTAAATAAAAGTTTCTAAACAATAGTCTCGTTTAAGCTGATGAGTCTACTAGAGCTCGATAAATAAAGGTCTGGCTCGGGCTTGTTTGTTAAATGAGCTTAGATTTGGCTCGTTTATGTTTAAGTTCGGCTTGATTTGAGCTTTTAGCGAGTCGATCTCAAGTAACTTACAAGCGGCCTGGCTTGTTTTTTAAATGAGCTTGTTTTTAGTAGCTAGATAAGTGAAGTTGTTTAGGCTTGGGCTTGTTTAGTAAATAAGCTTCTTGTTAGGATAAATCCCGTTCAGGATTGACTTGATTTGTGCTTGTAAGGAATCAATATTCAATTATCGAGTAGCTAGGGAGCGGGTTGGGTCGTTTACAACTCTAATCTTATACCGGATTGAGATTCACAATTCTTGTATGCTACTTTCTAATTGATGATTTTAATTTTTAAACAGGTGCAAGGTGATGTTTTGAAAGCTGAAGAGTACTGCAGCAGAGCAATACTGGCTAATCCTAATGATGGAACTGCTCTATCAATGTATGCTGAGTTAATCTGGGAGACCAACAAAGATGCATCGCGTGCTCGAGGTTACTTTGATCAAGCGGTTAAAGCTTCGCCAGACGACTGGTTAGATGACAAACATCTTAACATATAGCAAATCAATAAATTTATATACTTTGAATATTTCAAGTTTTAACTAAATGAAACATTTGTTTTGTGATGAAACAGTTATGTTATGGCTTCGTATGCGCGGTTTCTTTGGGATGCTGATGAAGATGAGGAAGAAGATGAACAAGAAGGTTCAAATATGAATCTAGCAGCTCAATGTAATTATCAAAATGCTTCACAACAGTTTCCAATTGTTCCAATGGCTGCAGCATCACAGGGATGAAAGATTATTATCTTTAACAATGACAGAGATTATGACTAGTTAACATGTATTGGACAATTAATTGGACCAACCATTGCATTTAGTCTTGAAAAGTAGCTAGTTCAATTAATTGTTTCTTTTGACCAACCCCAATGAACAAAGTTGCTAGCTTTTGGGTTGTTCTGTAGGTAAAATATCTAGTAAGCATGTAGTTGTTTGGAGTTTTGTGTGAATAAAATATCTAGTACATATGTGGTGTATATGGTTTTGAGTGGGCCATTGCAAATAATGTTAGTTGTTTTATGCTTATTGGCAACTAAGGAATACTCCAGAATTGTTATTTGACCCGTTTGAGACGAAATAATGTTAAACTAGTAGGATTCTTAGTGCTTCTCGTTGGTTGGTTCGGTCATTACAGTATCAATATTAGCTTAATGGTTCAGCACTTAATCATTCCATTTAGATACTGAAACAAACAGTCTGGATGCTGAATGATTCAGAGCTGAATTGTTAAGAAGCTGATTAAGAGTCTACCAAACAGCCCCTAAGTCACATTAAAACATGAGTTAAAACAACATAATAAAATAGGCTAGGAAGCAAATCAAAATAGTATAATTAATTAAATGTGTAGATAAAACACTCCCAAAAAGCTTTGTTTTGATGTAAATGTTCCTAAAAAAAGGGAAAAAAAATGCTTTGTCAACATTTAATAATGATTAAAGTTAAGGATTGGCGGTGCAAATTTATAACTTAATGTTATGAAGTACAATAATTGAATCCAAATTAAAAAAAGAAGTAAAAAGTAGCAATGCAAAAATAGATACCTTGGTGACCAAAATAAAAAGACAACTTGTTCCTCATTGCATTATAAATTAATTGACTCGTTTTATAGGTAAAGAATTCGTGATCCTCTTTATTATTTGTCTAATATACGATAAAACCCAGAACTGATGATGCTTATTTTGCATCTAAAGATTTTGTTTTCACCTATTTACGAAATATATTGCAGAAATGGGTGTTTAAAAAGAAAAAAAAAGTGCAAATGAGTGGGCAATCAAAAAAGAGTGAAATGTAACTATTTACCCATTCACCGGCTTATACCTAGGTATCTTATACAACCTGCAACATTCTTCGGCATCCTTCAAACATTCTATTTAATGTCTCTAAGCCGTTGAATGGATTAGTGGCATCACATTGAAGCCGCTGGAGCCTGGAGGGGTTTGTTCCTTCACTAAAGCCGCTAAACGGGTTGGTGGCATCACACTTGAAGCCGCTAAACGGGTTGGTGGCATCACACTTGAAGCCGCTGAACAGGTTGGTGGTGGCATAACTATTTTTCACTCTTGTCGTGATTGCACACCCATTTGCACTTATTTTTTTCTCAAAACTGAAATACCCGTTTCTAAAAAGAAAAAAAAATCTCCATTAACAATGAAACGTAATCAGAATTTACCCATTTGTAATTATTTGATGCATATGAAATTCAGTGCGAAATTGCTATTGCCATTACTTTGTTTTTATTAGAAAATAGAATTAATGAAGCTTACTTAAGTAGCATCTAAAATATTTTCTTTTTTCAACAAGTAGACTCATTTATGAGTATATATGTGGTAAATAGTTATTTGGTTCTAGTGATGAAAATTGAAAACAAAACAAATCAACTCGTAGTTTATATGCAATTGAGTGTAACACTGCAACGAATATTAGTTATCTTCCTCATTGCTTATAGAAGAGAAACAGAATCACGGATGCGTATTCGCATACAAAAGATTTCATAATCGGTTATTTTTAACTCATAAATCGATTTATGGTTGAAATTGCAACATCCAAATGTAATGATAATGATATATATGGTGAGATGATCAAGGACCTAGGAACTTAATTTAGTCCTAGTTTGAATTACAATTCCATGCTAAGTGTATATTAATTTTTGTGGCAACAGTGAGTGACAATGACACTTAAATTTGGTGATTACTCCATGTGGATTAAGACATGCTTTGTTTAGAGGCATGACAAGGAGAATAGGAGATTCATTGGTTGGCCCACTCAGTTGAACCTTATATTGATTAGGGATGAGAAAAACGAATGGACAAACCCAATACCCAAAATACTCGGGGCAGAATAAAACTGGTATTTAGGTATGGGTATCAGCATAGTTGTTAAAAGCCATCGCCTCGTGCGTCTATGCCTATTTTTTAGGCGAGGCGATGCATTTGCGCTTTGAGTCGAGGAAATTGCGCTTTATCTTCAGGTGATGGTTTAGGCACAGATTTCAACTAGATTCCCAAATTCTGGAGAGTTTGCAGCCAAATTTGTTAAATTAAGACAAGATTCTAGCAAGATTTCTACTTTTATCTAAGGAAAACTACTTATATAGACTAATGCATCAATATTTTATAATTTTGATACTAACTAGATGAAAAATAGTATCATTTTAATATGTTTTTAATTTATTTTCTTTTTTGCTTTTTTATCTCAGGCACTCGCTTTTTATTATGTCTTTAAGAAATATTTTTTGTTTTAATTTTCAAAAAAATAAAATAAATAATTGAGTAAACATTGCAAGGGCATATTATACCATTACACCAATTTTTAATTTCAAGCCCATAATGCTTCATTATTGACTAAGATGACACATGTCACATAATACCAATCAAAGAGGATTAGAATTTTGTTAGCACTACACATGATTAAAGCCAGGGATTCACCATTAACGGCTTGAGTTTATCTTACGCGTTCAACAAGTATGCATAAAACACAAAATGAAATATCTCTAATTTAACAAAAAAAAAAAAAAACTCAAATAATGAAGTAATAATTTCCCGACACCGAAAATGTGAAACACAACAGCTACAGGGAACAAGTTAACAACCGCGTTAACTCATCAACTAAACCAACGGTCAAGATCATCTTCAAATCCACCTATAAATACTCTCAACTCATCATCATCTTCTTCCTCATCACAAACCCTACATAATCATCAGATCATCTATATCTTCTAAATAATAATAATAATTAATAATAATATGCTTCTTAGAAGCTCATCAAACCCAGCTCTCAACTCATGGCTCCAACAACACAACCCAGTCTTAATATCATCACCAGAACCCGACTTCATGCACAAACACTTCAGATCACCAACCCTTTCGTTACATGCATCGAGCCCATCAAACAGTTCATCAAACAAGATCGTTAGATCCTCATCAGAGAGTGATCTGGCCAGTTTTTTACCATCCAAACGTAGGAATTCACTTAGTGGTGGTGCTAGTAGTTTGCTTTCTAGTGTATCTGTTGAAGAGGACGTGGAAGCTGAGGAGATCGAATGCAAGGGGTTGTTGTTTTCGAGCACTGGTTTGGATGTTGATGATGGTGGTGATGGTGGTGGTGGTCATGGTGGTTATAGTTATAATAATGGAGGTGATGATGAGACAGATGTGTATTATAAGAATATGATTGAGATGAATCCTGGTAGCTCCTTGCTTCTTGCTAATTATGCTAAATACTTGAAAGAGGTATATGTATAATATTTGTTTTTATTTACATGTGAGTATGGGTAGATCTAGCTTGAGCTCGGCTCATTTAACTTATTATGATGGATACGCTTGTTTAGATCATTATTGTTAAAAGTTTAAGAAAAAAAGTTCCCAATTTTTTAAAAGAAATTCTACATTTCATTTCACAATAAAAGGTTATTTTGTAGCAGGATGACATGTAAGGGAGTAATAAGTGACACAAATGTTTATATCTAACTTAATGTATATTATTTATTATTTTTATTGTTGTTGTAGTTTAATGTAAAATAGTTTTTTATGTAAATATGTATTTGACATGTTAAATAAAAGTTTCTAAACAATAGTCTCGTTTAAGCTGATGAGTCTACTCGAGCTCGATAAATAAAGGTCTGGCTCGGGCTTGTTTGTTAAATGAGCTTAGATTTGGCTCGTTTATGTTTAAGTTCGAGTTGATTTGAGCTTTTAGTGAGTCAATCTCAAGTAACTTACAAGCGACCTGGCTTGTTTTTTAAATGAGCTTGTTTTTAGCTAAGATAAGTGAAGTTGTTTAGGCTTGGGCTTGTTTAGATCCAAGTTTAAGATTGACTTGATTTGTGCTTTTAAGACTCGATCCCAATTATCGAGTAGCTAGGGAGCGGGTTGGGTCGTTTACAACTCTAATCTTATACCGGATTGAGATTCACAATTCTTGTATGCTACTTTTCTAATTGATGATTTTAATTTTGAAACAGGTGCAAGGTGATGTTTTGAAAGCTGAAGAGTACTGCAGCAGGGCAATACTGGCTAATCCTAATGATGGAACTGCTCTATCAATGTATGCTGAGTTAATCTGGGAGACCCACAAAGATGCATCGCGTGCTCGAAGTTACTTTGATCAAGCGGTTAAAGCTTCGCCAGACGACTGGTTAGATGACGAACATCTTAATAGCAAATCAATAAATTTATATACTTTGAATATTTCGAGTTTTAATTAAATGAAACATTTGTTTTGTGATGAAACAGTTATGTTATGGCGTCGTATGCGCGGTTTCTTTGGGATGCTGATGAAGATGAGGAAGAAGATGAACAAGAAGGTTCAAATATAAATCTAGCAGCTCAATGTAATTATGAAAATGTTTCACAACAGTTTCCAATTGTTTCAATGGCTGCAGCATCACAGGGATGAAAGATTATTATCTTTAACAATGACAGAGATTATGACTAGTTAACATGTATTGGACAATTAATTGGACCAACCATTGCATTTAGTCATGAAAAGTAGCTAGTCCAATTAATTGTTTCTTTTGACCAACTTGGCAACTCCAATGAACTAAATTTGCTAGCTTTTGGATTGTTTTGTAGGTAAAATATCTAGTAAGCATGTAGTTTGGAGTTTTCTGTGAATAAAATATCTAGTACATATGTGGTGTATATTGTTTTGAGTGGGACATTGCAAATAATGTTAGTTGTTTTATGCTTATTGGCAACTAAAGAATATTTCCGAATTGTTATTTGAGCCGTTTGAGATGAAATAATGTTGAACTAGTAGGATTTTACAGCGCTTCGCGTCGATTGGTTTGGTCATTACAGTACCAATACGATGCAGACTCTATACCCATACTGGTATCGGTGTTGTTCTGTCAGTATTGGTTCGTTACGGTACCGGCACTCAATATAGTTTCCGATACAAAAAAAAAAACAAAGCTTTGTTCGGTTTGTGACAATAAAAAAGCAATTCTATTAAACTTTTATCGAAAAGTTGATATAACAGACACAACTAAGTCACATTAAAACATGCGTTAAAACAACATAATAAAATAGGCTATGAAGCAAATCAAAATAGTATGATTAACTAAATGTGTGGATAAAACTCTCCCAAAAAGCTTTGTTTTGATGTAAATGTTCCTAAAAAAAGGAAAAAAAAAAAAAAAAAAAGCTTTGTCAACATTTAATAATGATTAAAATTAAGGATTGGCGGTGCAAATTTATAACTTAAGGTTATGAAGTACAATAATTGAATCATCATCATCATACTCAGTTAATCCCACCTATAGCAAAGCTAAGGTAGGGTCTGAGGAGGGTAAGATGTAGACAGCCTTACCTCTACCCTAAGAATAGAGAGACTGCTTCCAGTGAGACCCCCGGCTCGATGTGGTTTGGTATCAAGCCTTGGACATAAGGCACTGAACACTTAGCAATCCGGACAAACCAGATCAGTGCATGTGCCCCTTGTCTTTTGGCTATCAACGCCACCACATGATGCATGATTAACCCCGTCCATTTTTAACGTTATTTTCACGAAATTAGTAAAATAACGTTAAAACTAGTGCAACTTTACTTTTGCCCCCCGAGGGCCCACTACTAGAAAAATACCCCTATCTTGACGCGCATTGCGCGTCATAAAAGGGTGTTTATGACACACAGCAAAGTGTCAAGGAAGAACATGTCATTAAATTTTTATGACATGCAAGCACGTGTCATCTTTTAATGACACGCGTTCTTGACACTCTTTTATGACACGCATTTATGACACTCTTCCATTACACACTTTTATGACACTCTTTTTTGACATGCATTCACGACACACCTTTATGACACTCATTTTGCGTGTCATGTTTTCTTTTTTACCTAAAAAAAAATATTCTGCAAAATTACTAATAACCTTGAATTTATATTTATATTTGTAATAATAAAATCAATAAATTTCATAATAAAACTGCATATAATATATATATACCATCAAAAAACCCATTACAATATAAACATTTATCAAATTCTACCACAAGTAGTAAACGGTTACAAAAATATTGTGTCAATACATTAAGTACTCTAGACCTAAAAATACGGATCACTTGAAAATGAACGTTGCGGCCGAACTTGACTATTCTTCAAGAATGACATCAATATTCGTATCCGTGTAAGCATCTACTCCTCCCCAACCAGAGACAACAATTAAATTAAAAAGATGAAAGTGTTAAAAGTAAAAGAGTAAATAGGAATGAGTGGAAATTCAAGTAAAATATGATTAATAATTTATCCCTAACAGAAATGGAAAATGTGGTTATAAACTATCAAGTGTGTGACTAAACCAAGATGCATATCTTGAAGAGCATCCTTGTAGTACAAAACTAGCATTCCCTCGTCTCAAATAAGCCTTTACATTCTAGAAAAAAAATATTATGCATCTTGCATCACAAACTTATAACATTAACTATTGCAATGAATTTAGACTGAACCTGGTTCATGCTCTTTGCCCTCCAGTAGTCCAGCTCCTGTAACAAATTGTATTTTTATTCAATCTTCAGTTCATCTAATGGCCATTGCAATAGAGATCACATGGGTTTAATACATCATTAAAATATGAAAACTAACTAGCATTTGACTTTTCACATCAAAGTCTCTCTATTCCTTGTATGTATTCCATGCCTTGGCATCTCTAAATCATAACTTTGCTCCTGAAACATGAACCACATTCTCATTTTAGTAGATATTTCACACAACCACTTGAGATGCAGCAGATGAAAAGCATAATCTGTGAGCCCTGTGACTTGCAAAACTAAACCTTTCACAATAGTACCATAAAGTTCATTACTCCCCCTCAGATAGCATGTTAAATCTTTATGTCCCTAATTACATGTGACGAGAAGCACGGGTTGTCTATTTTTTGGTTATTTAAAAAAATATTTTAATAATAATACTAAAGCAACAATCTTTATATGAAACACAATCCAAGTCGACCCTTTGATAAATAATTAGTTCATCTCTATTCTCTACTACAAATACTCCATTTCAGTATCTTGGGTCCACTCTGCAAAGGGAAAAAAGAAAAGAAATAGAAATATTCCAAAAAAGAAGTCCGATTTAGAACAGCACAAAGTCCTCATTCAAGATGTAAGCTAATGGCATGGTACTTTTTAACATATCTCATACATTAAATTATGGAGTCCAAAGCTGTAAGTCAGATTAAAATCCAGCTGCAGCCAACGGGCAGCTCATCTTACTTTTTCTTTGGACTCCTTTCAACAGGATTAACTAAAAACTACTAGCTCAAAAATCAAAAACACCAACCAACAACCTAACAGTTCACAGAACTCATTTTATCTACACTGAAATATCCATCTTTATTAGTAACAGGAGTAGAGGAGTAGACTCTGAGGCTCCAACAGCCATGTCAGTCCCCCTAGAACAAATAAACATAATAATAAGACCATTTAAATAAAAATCATGCTATTTGTTAACACATGCTTGTCCAGGAGATAGAATAGCATTAAAGCGATCAACTCCAAACAGGCCTAAGTTAGATCGTGGTTTCTCCACAAGCTCTTTCCACTTCTCAGATAACAAATAAAGATCGAACTACATCACAACACAAGCTCTTTCCACATAACCCACAAACAACTATAAAAGCCCACCAAAGTTATCAATAAGCCAAAACAAAATTCAAGAAAATTCTCAACATGGAATTCAATCAATAAAAACTCAAGGCATTCAAAACCACATAAACTAACCATCTATATATCAAACAGGACAATCAATCAATATGAAAGTCCCTAAAATCATCATACTAAAACAAACAAACTGCTCAAAATCTACTCATCATCTTATAACAAACTCGGGTATTTGAGTGCAAGCAAAGTATCCCAAAAACGAAATTAACAAACACAGATTTATATTATCCATGTCTAATCTATTACATTACCGATTTATCTTCTTGTCAATCCAGCCCATATAATGAAAACAAGTAAAAGAATGATAACAGGATTCATGAAAAGAAAACTACAGTAGCAGTAAAGATTAACATAGAAGGGAAAGACATGAAACTTTCTAATAAGAAATTACAGAAAACCAAAGGAACATAATGCAATTATTTCAACCAATAGTTTTTGTCATGTGAGTTCATAACGCAATTATTTTGACCAATATGTCATATGCATACTCGTATTCAATATTGGGGGCGGTTTCTTTTTTGCTTCTTCTATTTTTTATGTGAGGATAAAGTGTCTGTACTAGAAAACTGTGGTTCCTTTGCTATTGCATTATGTAATCAAACAATAACCGAAATTAAATTCCAAAAAAAATATCCCACCTCATTTTATAGCAAAATGGCAGTCTTATCTTTAGAAATTTCTCACAAATCCCAAAACCAAAAAACAGATAATTCAAGGCAAGAACACAGGAAAAAAAAAACTTATGTCTGGAACCAAAGCATAAGGCTGTGTGGATAATGAATATGGACCAACAACATCTAAGTAATTGAAAATTATAAGATGATAATGCTGAACCCTAATTCAAAAGCATAAAATCTCTCGACACACAAACTCTAAACCTTAAAATGGATTATTGGAAATGTAAATGAGAAGCAAATATTCACACAACACAGAGTATATTATTATGAACTATGATTAAAGCATACGAGATGAGAGGAACTTACAACGACTGGCTAGATCGACGGCGATGAGGCGATGGTTAGATGGTGCGTCGATGGGGAAAATAGAAAGCACAAGACCTAAGTTGTAACTAAGTTGTAGTGCAGGAGAGGAGAGTTAGGGTTTTATTAGAGAATGAATAATGGCATATTCTATATAGGCGGGAGATTGAATAGTTGGGGGAGGGAGGATAAAATTTTGAAAGATTATATGTTATGACGTAAAAACATGACACGCATATTTTGATAGTGTCATGTTTTTTATTTTATGACAGTAGATTAATGACATACAAAAATGTGTGTCATAAATTTATCATATTTTAGAAATCATGACATTTTTTTTATGACACACGCTTTTGAATGTCACTAATGGGCGCGTGTCATTGTTCGCGTGTCAAGATATGTATATTTTCTAGTAGTGGCCACACATATATACATTATATGTGCACACCGTAAGTGGGGCGTTAAGTACAATAATTGAATCCAAATTAAAAAAAAAAGGTAAAAAGTAGCAATGCAAAAATAGATACCTTGGTGACCAAATAAAAAGACAACTTCCTTGTTCCTCATTGCATTGTAAATTAATTGACTCGTTTTATAGGTAAAGAATAAAAGAGTGAAAATAGGTATGTAACTATTTCCCATTCAGCGGCTTATACCCAGGTATCTTATACAACCTGCAACATTCTTCGGCATCCTTCAAACATTCTCTTTTCATGTCCTTGAAGCCGTTGAATGGATTAGTGGCATCACATTGAAGCTGCTGGAGGGTTTTGTTCCTTCACTAAAGCCGTTAAACGGGCTGGTGGCATCACACTTGAAGCTGCAGAACAGGTTGGTGGCGTGGCATAACTATTTTTCACTCTTGTCGTGATTGTACACCCATTTGCACTTATTTTTTTCTCAAAATTGAAATACCCGTTTCTAAAAAGAAAAAAATCACCATTAACAATGAAACGTAATCAGAATTTACCCATTTGTAATTATTTGATGCATATGAAATTCAGTGCGAAAATGCTACTACAATTACTTTGTTTAATTTTATTAGAAAAGAGAATTAATGAAGCTTACTTAAGTAGCATCTAAAATATATATTTTTTTTCAACAAGTAGACTCATTTATGAGTATATATGTGGTAAATAGTTATTTGGTTCTAGTGATGAAAACAAAACAAATCAACTCGTAGTTTATATGCAATTGAGTGTAACACTGCAACGAATATTAGTTATCTTCTTCATTGCTTATAGAAGAGAAACAGAATCACGGATGCTTATTCGCAAACAAAAGATTTCATAATCGGTTATTTTTAACTCATAAATCGATTTATGGTTGAAATTGCAACTTCCAAATGTAATGATAATCTATTATTAATATATATAAAAGAATTGAACGTTGCTGACGTGGCGTGCAATGGTGGATTCAACTTTTCCATGAAACTGCCACGTGGCATCATAATTGAAAGATTTTAGTGATTTTGAATTATTTCAATTTTTTAATAAAAAAAGAAAAAGATAAAACCCTAAAAGAGATTGAGTTATTTTAGGAAAAAAGAATTTAAAAACAAATTTAAATTTCTATCTCTCATATTTCCTCCCATAATTTTTAAACGTTAATATCGTTTTATATACGAAATTTTTTAAAGAAAAAAAATTACACCAAATTAACGAGCGTTTTATTATCTTTGCAACAAGTACCATAGTGCTATATAAAAAACGGAGAAAAAAAAGACTATTTTTTGTGGGGTTTCGTTCATACAGGAAAAAAAACACAAAGTGTTCAGGTTATTCATTAATCATCTTTTTTCTTTTAAACCAGCTTCTTATCTACGATGTTGAAATTCAGCCCAACCGTCATGCTATCATTGGAATTTTAGTCTTATAAAGATGGATAGGTATACTTCATCAAGAGAAGCTAAGAGAAAGAATCGTGTAACACTGCAACACATGGTGTCACCTTATAGCAAGGTTATTTTTTTATTTATTTAATTACAAGAGTAATAATTATTACTATTAGTATTATTAGAATGATTATATTTTTCAACCCCGGGACCCTCCCGGGGTAATTAGCTAGTGATATATATGGTGAGATGATCAAGGACCTAGGAACTTAATTTAGTCCTAGTTTGAATTACAGTTCCATGCTAAGGGTATATTAATTTTTGTGGCAACAGTGAGTGACAATGACACTTAAATTTTGTGATTACTCCATGCGGATTAAGACATGCTTTGTTTAGAGGCATGACAAGGAGATTCATCGGTTGGCCCACTCACTTGAACCTTATATTGATTAGGGATGAGAAAAACGAATGGGTAAACCCAATACCCAAAATACTTGGGGCGGAATAAAACTGGTATTTAGGTATGGGTATTAGACGAATATATATGACTAGTAATTTAAAGATTTTTGAGGGTATGATTTTTAAATACTTTCACGAGCATAGAACATATTTTGTATTAGATGATATACGGGCCGATTACCAGTAATTTACTTACCCATTTACCTAAACCATGCCTATAAACATTTTTTTATATCATTACTTAACTATGTTCTTGGCTAATAGAGTAATTTACTAAACACTAATTTTTAGCTATTGTAATATTATTCTCTATTAAATTTCATGGAAAATTATTGAATAATATAAATAATAAGAAACATATTTGGAAATCCCAACTAGTATTTTTTTTTTATTAAACTAACCAGTATACCACTACTAGAAAGATATCCGACATTTGACAAAAATCCGATGGGTATGAATAACCGGTTTTATCATCAATCGATCATGGGTCTTAAATTACATGTACACCTATCAAACCTGTATCCCGGGAATTAGAGCATCACTAGGATTGATCGGTAAGGTGGTGTTGGAACTCACATTTTAAAGTAACTAGGTTTTTTACCCAGCCGCGCGTTGTGGCGGCGTCAATCTTATTTGGAAAATAAGTAACGACATACCTTGCGTCTTTTGACATACCTTGCATCGTTTGAGATCTCAAATCGATTTTCACATGAAGGTTATGTAGAGATAATGTAATGAATGCTAAGTACGTCATATTTATGATGCGGCGAATTAACTAAGATCATATATCATACAACAATATCATTGAATGGCAGTCACATTTCAAGAAATCAACAAATTATTGATCTAACAAGAGTTAATAAGTTTTTACGACTAACGTGTCACATATTGACCTTGCGCTTCATGGTTATCCCATTAACATTGGGAAAAAAGAATTCCCCACTAAGAAGCTTCAAGCTGAGATGGCGAGGTTGGAAGCACAATTCTTGTTACAGCCTAAGCAGTTGCCAAAGATGATGACCCAACAACAGATTGTTGAACCAACCGTTTTTGTTCTGGCAAAATTTATAGAAGTGGATTAGTACTTTAGTAAGTAATCATTTATAATGCGGTAATCATTAATAAAATTTACAAAAAAAAAGATGTGTGTTTATACCCTAAAGGGGAAACCGAGCTAACAAATAGGAAAGTAAAAACAATGTGACTAAACAGGCAGATCTATACTCATCTTGATCTTTGTACCACATTAGGTACCCCAACAATCTTGTTATCACCATTTCGCTTCTCTTTTTAGATAGGAAACCAAATTTGTTAAAGAAAAATTCAAGAACTAAACTTTGAATGTTAGGTGAGGCCGCTTTTGGAAGCATCACTTTCTAATCAAAAGCATGAAGACTAATTTTTATTACTTCTAACTGACAGCAGCAACATATAAAGATAAAATCTTACAAATCATTAATAGGCCAAAAAGCAAAGTGGGAGACTAACAGTTGATCCAAATGAGAGATGCTAATTAAAAACTATCAAATATCATGAACAATAACATAGAGCCTAGTTAAGAATTGCATCAAACCTGAGTAAAAAGCATCTTTGTTGGTAGAATTTTGAATTTTCATTCCTGAAAACAACTCGTAAACCAGAAAGGAAACTTAGGGGACGGTACTACTAAAAAAGGAAAATATAACGCATAGAAAACTCACTTGATAAAATGTGTATGGTATTTTTGTTGTTACTCTTGTAGACCACCCACCATTCTTGCCTATTATAAAAAAAAAGATTTATAATTTTTAGTATTTTTAATAAAGAGAATCCGCAAGAGTAAGGATCAAAGTGTTACGATCCATCAATTTAATGTGTGCCAATTTCAAGATATGGGTCACTTATTAGGCCGTCCGTTGTGGACGTTGACTATCAAGTAATCCGGTTACTTGTTTTGTGGCTTGGGTGAGCACCGGAGCGACCAAAGGTCACTTTATCCCGTTAACCCACGCGACGACCATTGCTTGTGCTCGCGCGGGGGCTCTGGTGGCTGGGTGAGCACAACCACTGAAACCTCATTCGTGTTGTGCTGCTCGCGCGACCACAACCGACGGTCTTAAAGACATAAAAGGTGACCTATTGTCGATTTATGGTTTATGAAGTTCAGGAAATTGATTCAATGCTTACCCGTGAAGACATGAAACCGTGAATGACGCGGCCAATTCAAAGTCTAGAACAACGGCGACCGAGAAATAGATTTACTCCTAAATTAGAGAGAAATTTTCAACCCATCAATGGGTAGTTATAGATTTGTCCTTTGAGAAAAGCATTCCCGCAACCGGTCAAATGGGTAAGCTTTGAAAATTTCCTAGGTGATTGGAGATTGGACTGCCTTTTTTTCTCTCAAAGGATATAAACCATACCTGGCCCCTCTGCCGACTAACCGCTAGTGATCTTTTTCTTCTCAAAAGGATGCAAACTTTCACACCCATTTCTATATTCCTCCATATTCATCTTCTTCATAAACAAATCCTAAAGGAAATGAAATATAATAATAAAAACCCAATCTTTAATTATTAATCAAATAAAGTCACAAACATTTACTTTGTTTAGTTACCTCTTCAAGTGTTGGATCTAGGACTGAATTGAAAGGTGGAAATAGTGAAACTTCCTGCAAATAGGAAAGAATTATTATATTAGGTAAAAAAAAGTCACCTTGAACATTAAACCACCACCTACACATCACTTACTTATGCCAAGCTAACCCATCTAGCCACCACCATACGACACCAGCTACAACCACCACTTGATAGACTTACCGCAACTCCGATCTCCATCGCTGCAACCTGCGACATTGACCTTCACCACCACAACCACTCCACAATGAAGTCTGAACCACCACGCCCACAACTATTATCCGGCTCGTTCAGAGATCCGGGCAAAACGGACCAGAAACAGGTTGACAGATATATATTTCTAACATAAAGAAAAAACAATACGACATGGACGAAACAGAGATTGGCGGAGTCACCAATCCGGGGCTTGAGCATCATTTGCGCCGAAGCCATGGAGTTTAACACTGCAACCGTTTTTTACCTGAATCATAGTATCCAACCATCACCTAAGTAAAAACCATATTTGTAAATTTAATAAACCATGCATAAGTTAGCAAATACACCTGATGGTGTTTGTTGTAATTCCTCTTAATATGGCCAACATACAAATCAACCTACAATAATAACCGTCCCACGCCTCTTTTCACCCCCTTTGAAAATGAAGAAGCCGAACCGTATACAACAACGAAAGTCCAGAGATGCCGCTAGCTAGAAGCATGCCGGAACCCCTAAACACCACAGCTTCCTTTCTATGTGAACCCATTTCGACCGGTAAGGTCACCAGAGGTCTCCTTCAAGACATGATAATAAACAACAATAATTCAAGGCTCGTGGAACACCGATCAACCCAAAATGAGACATGTAAGTGAAATACAACTTACCAGGATATTTGCCTGGACCCTAATCTGACTCGAATAATGGCAGACGCAGCCTCCATCTTTAATCACCTAAACCCTAATCCTTGTCGGTGATATTCACCTCGCGCCGCCTGTCAGCCCCAAAAACCATAACCAATGCTCTTTTTTTTTTACCAAAACAACACCACGACTGATTCCCTGTTCCTCATATAATTAAAGAGGTGATCCATGCGCCGGTGTGTAACGATTTTGTTGTGGTGCCGCCAGGAACCACCTTAGCACGATTTCGTTTAAGGAAGCAATTAGATTCAAGAAAGACGCAAATCGGATTATAATTGAAGTCCTGATACAACTTCATGAGAAAACGTATTTGAGAATAGTAACTAACCAAACATTAAATTAAAATGCAAAAAGATGAAATATCACCAAAGTTGTACATTAGCTCTGAAAAGATGACCCAAGATCACATATCAAATTTGAAAGCAAATTAGGTTACTGGAGAAACTATAGCATCTTGCTTTTCACTTTGATAAACTGTAATTAATGCCCTAAGAACAAAGAACTGAAATTTTTATATCTATTCTGTATTTATAATAACATAGCATTATGCAACTTTCACCCATGACATATGTATAGAAACATATTGATCTAATTAAAATCAAATAAAATTTATGGGCTTTATATATGTCGATCAAACAAATCAAAATCATACCTCATATTGTCTTATTTATTTACATCGTGTATGACATATTCTTCCTTTGGGGGGTTTTCCTTTTTTGCCCCACTTTGCATCAACAACCCCATATTGTAGAGCTGGGACATCCAATTTGTTAAACAAATCAAATAAAATAACATATATTCGGGTTGAGAACACAATTAAAATTAGTAATCAGCGAATAAAATCTGAAACATCAAGAAATTTATAACGATTCCTGCTGGATTTTACCTTAAGGTTTGCGATTCGCCGATTTTTGATAAATAGGGTTACAACAGGGTTGAACAAATGCTTCGTCATCAACAATCAATTTTGCGGCAATTAGCAATTCAAATCCCACCATGACTGCAGCAAAACACCACCATGACTGCAGCAAAACACCGCCATGACTGCAACACCGGTTGCACGCTAGGAGAATAAACCTCCCGCATACCATCCGGCCTGCCATGCCAAGATACGGCCGGATCTAACCCTAGTTTGGATGAATGTAACCAAAGATATGATGATCGCAGCCATGCATAACCTTTTAGGGCTTCGGAGGTAGCGGGTCACCACCATCCATCCTCGACACCGTAACCCAGTCATCATCACCATCAGATGACGACGTTCTCGTCATCGTCCACCACTTTGCAACACCCATTATACATAGGAACAGATGAATGGGTATGGCGGTGGGTATGGCGAAAGAGAGGAATGAAATGAGAAACAGGAGAGGAGGTTCTAATGGTCAAGGAAATCAAATGACCAGAAACCCTCAAACACAAATGAAATTACAAATTTGACATTATTACTGTTCAAAGTGAAAGGGTTATTATTATAGTTAAATTGTTACACTTGGGTAATGGGGTCTACTCTCCCTTTCTCCCATCTCTTCCATCCTCCATCTCATCGTCACGTTGTACTCTCCTTTCCCTTCCTCATTTCCCCCATATAGGGGTGTAATCCCCCCTCCCCCCCCCCCCCCCCAAAGTGAAAAAAATGAACCGGGGTGATCGTGGGAGGCTTAACGTTGGCACCGAAGCGAGTTTGGGGATGGGGTGTTCACGGCGGTGCCGACCCTCCACGTCAGACCCAGACCCCCTTCCCGTTGCCACACCCCACCCCACCCCACCTTATGTCATCCAATTCAGATAGTTAACTATGCATCAATAACATAACATTCATGATCTTCTAAATAAGACAACTAAACAATAAAAATGGGTTCACATTATTATTTAACTAGTAGGAAAGCCCGCGCCTTGTCGCGGGTGTGTAATTTGTATTTTTGCGCTCCTTGCATAAGTGAGTTTATGTAAGTTGTTTACTAATTAAGTTGGTTATATATGTGTTATATATAGATTCGTAGTTGAGTCTTAGCAAATGAATTTTCACAAAAGTCAAGAATATATAATAAATAGTTGTTTTGACGTCGCGTTAAGGCGGGGGCACAATGTTTGCTAAAGTTGTTACGACAATGATCAAACGTTAATTGTATAAAAAATGAAGCATAAGCTGGCTATAAATCAGATTGTCGCATAACAAAAATCTCGTAACGTTTTTTTATCTTGAATGAATCTAGTTTACATATAAAACGTATACACATACCTCCCATGCATCATCACAATGGGTTGATGATATAGTAAGAAACCCGTTTCTGTTTCCATAGACGACATATGTGAAGAGGCGATCACCTACCTGGAGAAAAACCTTTATATATGATATTTAATTCAATTTTATTAAACAACGACATGGACATTTTAGAAAACGCTTGGTACCATAATGAGGTTTGATGAATCGCGTCTAAAATGCCATTCAACTTCCTCAGATGAAGCAGTCGGTTTGGTGATCTCTAGTATCAACGTGCATAAATTCTGACTTATAAATATGTAAAATCAATTTTGAGTGATATATAGAAGTGATTTAGCAACTTACTATGTACAGTTACTCGAATTCCAATGGCGAATTCAATCCCCTAAACTTCCCTGCCATCATGATAATACTCCTCAAGTCCTAATCCCAGGTAATAGCAACATACAAATGAATCTTGTCAACTTGAACTTAGATTACCAGTAAAAAAACATATTTCCAAAGGAGTAAAGAACAGTAACAATATTACCAATATCTTCAAATCCTTTTTTTTAATGCAGCCCAATCAATATACTTTACGTCAGGCACCCATACATGAGGTATCATACCTGCTAATAGGATCTATAAAACCCCTCCTCAAATAATAAGTTAAAAGAAATAACCTGAAAATAGGGAGAGGAAGCACCAACCGTGTTGTGCCTAATGAACATTGCTCATTATATAAAGCCATGGGTTTCAAAGTGATATGCACAATGAAATCATTATTGATTGATACCATTGAATTAGGGTTAATTTCATAACGAACATAACCGGTGGACGCTTGAATTCAGAGTTTTTCAAGAGACCCTCTTCAATGAGGTTGAATTCGGAGCTTTAATTGGGATTTTAAGAGGTATTAATGAAATGTGTTATGAAGAATTGATGGAAGAAATTGATGGAGCATTCAATTTGGGAGTTGTTTACTTCAATGGTTTCAAAAACAAAGACTTGGGATGAGTTGCATTAGTCATTGTACAATTACCTTCAAATGTTGTGCAGTAAGGGCATAAACGGAAGAAAAATGATAAAAATTAGAGAATTACACTTAAGGCTCTTCATATGCCATCTTAAAAAAGTTGTGAAATTACCATCCTGTACGTCGAGTTTCTTTAATATAGTAATATAGATATAACAATGGTCGTAGCCATTAGCTACATTACACTACTTTTTTGTCTTTTTATGTAAATTTAGATTTTACGCCTACACTTTCATTAACTCTTCACTCTTTGTCAAGTTCAGTCATTCTACTCTCAAGGTGTTGTAGCCTCTTTTGTCATCGCTTGTGCAATGCTCAAACTTTGATTAATCACCATCTGTCAGTGACCTGATTGAATATAAGATACGCAACTAATGTCGTCGGTCTCAGCCACCGTGTGACCATCAGTACTGCGTCCAGTCCTATGTAGTTAACTCGGCCGATATATAGGTGATATATCATCGAGTCGTCAACTGATATATCGCTACAAAATATGGTCAATATCGGTACCGATATTATCTGTGATATTGACTGATATTTTACCGATATTTCTGATACAAGTATCTTTCTTCTTAGTTCTTCCAGTCTATATTGTTAATTGTTAGTGTTAAATATTAGTGTTTTAACTTTTAATATGTTCCCACTTACTACAATTGTTATTGTTTTGCAAGTTTCAAGAGGTTAGTTTGTTAATGATAGGAGAGTATATTGAATTGTTAGTGTTAAATTGCTATATATATATATGGATTTTGCATGATATAAAAATTACCAATGTCTTACCGCAATAACCTATGTCTCAAATATCGGTCCTTCACCGATATCCGATATTTTACCGCATTAACTGCTTAGGTCCAGTCACACAATCACAAACAAACGGTGCTCGTAATTAGGGTTTGGGTAGATAGAGATAGGAAGATGCAACTTAGGTAGCCACCCGGAAGCCTAAAGGGGGTCACCACGGCGGAGACTTGCCTGAATCATCGATGTCACTGCTGTACACGGATACTACACTACCATCGTCGGCAAGCTTGAAACGGTGATGCTTCATGCTAAAACTGTGTATGGGAAACACAAATAAAAGTTAGAGACAAATGATTGTCGGCGTTTGAGCTGTACGTCCGATGTCGGACGGTTGCGTAGCTGTCGAAGGACGACGTGTCACCGAAGATCGTCCATCCCTATTTTCTCTCTAGCTTTTCATTTGTGTGGTTAGAAATGAGAGATGTAAAGAAGATAATCAGCTTGAACCAATTTTTTTTTTACCTTAGATGTTATTTTATACCTCAGTAGTTTCCCGAGATAGATAAATTTAACATGAGATGACAAAATAAATCATATTAAAGATCACAAATTACATTACACATAATAAATTAAGGTACATAATAAATTTAATATCCAACATAAAAGAATTTTTAAAAGTAACAGAGGCATTGATATTCACCATAATAGCCCTTATATGAAACCTAACCCTATAAAGATTCCAAACTCACCAGTTGCCATGTCAAAATATATCTAGTAACAATTAATCCCGGCCGCTACTGGTTGGCTTGTGAAAGCAAATTTAATGACATGAGAAAATCTTACCTTTGCTAAATGGACAAAGTGGCATTTAAAATTCAAATAAAGAGAAAAAAAGGTTTTTGAGCTGACCGACTTGTTTGCAAGAAAGTAACAAAAAAAATGAAAAGCGAACGTACTACTACAGTAAAAACTTATATAGTAATGTTATAATGGCCTATAATATGACTGTAATCTATTGAAATAAAAAAAATTACATACAGAAAAGACAGCTAGTAGGTGTATAATTTCATTTACATAAATTCAATAAAAAAATATCGTTTGAGAATTTGATGAAAAACTCAAACTCAATGAAGCACAAAGACACAATTTGGTGCATGACTATTTAGGGGATTAGAAGCTCAATACTTAGTTATGAAGGAAAGTTACTAGTTTTCCATAAGGCTGAGCAATAAACGGTTCCGGACCGCGAAAACCGAGGAATCAGCGTCGAACCGCTAGAACCGAACCGAATTAATGTTATAAGTTCCGGTTCTCATAATTTGGCAAAATCGGTTCCCGGTTCGGTTCCGGTTAAAACCGACGGGTCCGGTTAAGAACCGTTAGAACCGGTTTGAATTAAAATAAATATTTAAAGACCTATTCATTTGTTTGTCGAAAGATATTGTTTTTCTTACTAGCTTCCAAATTGTCATCATCATCGTCAAAGATAGAAACGATATATAGTTTTCTTAATAAGTTCGCATGATAGAAACTAATGTCACTCGATGAGTCGATGAGGCGTTATGCTCTTTTGTGTCAAAGATAGAAACTGTATGTTTTTTTTTTCAATTAAAATTGTCTGATACATATTCGATTATTGTATGTTTGATTATTAAATTGTCTCTTAACCATTAGAATTTGATCAGTTTCTGTGATTTGTAACCATTAGAATTTGATCAGTTTCTGTTATCGTTTAAAACATTTCATCGTTGCTACTTTTAGTTTTGATGGTTTGAACTTTGAATGTTGCAATTGTGATATGTTTTGGTTGGTTTGATTGTTTTGGTTTGTTTTTTTATTTAATTGTTAATTTTAGGATGTTATTGACAACCGGTTCCGCCCTAGAACCGTTAAATGAGAACCGTTTAACCCGGTTCTGAACCGAACCAATTAGTAATTATCGGTTCCGGTTCCGGTTCTCATATTTTGGCATAAACGGTTCCCGGTTTGGTCCGGTCCGGTTCAGTTCGGTTTTAAATGGATTTTCAAGATTAAATATAAGTCTAATGGAGAGGTAGAAAGGTATAAAGCTAGACTTGTGGCTAAAGGATATACTAAAAGAGGGCCTTGGCTATGAATAAACTTTTTCTCCGGTAGTCAAGCTCATTACTGTTAGATGTTTCATAGGTCTAGCTGTTCAAAATGAATGTAAAATTTTCCAACTTGATGTAAATAATGCCTTTCTATATGGGGACTTAAATGAAGAAGTTTATATGTCTTTACCAGAAGGTTTCAATTCTAATAGTGGGAATAAAGTTTGTAGTCTAAAGAAATCTTTGTATGGGCTAAAACAAGCCCCTAGGATGTGGAATTCTAAACTTGTTAGTGCTTTATGTGAATTTCGGTTTGTCCAAAGCCAATGTGATTATAGCATGTTTGTTAAAAACAGTGATTCTGTGTTTATTGTTCTTTTAGTGTATGTAGATGATACCATTTTGACTGGCAATTCTATTTCTAAAATTGAGAAAATAAAATGTTTATTTAAGTCCAAATTTTTTATTAAAGACTTAGATGAACTTAAATATTTTTTGGAATAGAAGTTGTCAAACATGGAAATGATATTTGTCTTTCACAAAGAAAATATTGCACTGGTCTTCTTATGGAATATGGGATGCTTGGTTAAGTGTCATAATAACCCTGTCACTAATATCATTGGCTATCAACAGTTGGTTGGCAAACTTATTTACTTATCCCATACAAGACCTGACATAGCTTATGTTGTTCATTACTTGAGTCCGTATATGCATAAGCCTTTAAATGGTCACTTAAAAGTTTCTTTAAGGCTCCTCGGGTATTTAAAAGGGGCTCCTGGAAAAGGTTTAATCTTTTCTAAAAGTGAGTCTTTAAATGTTAATGCCTATTCAGATTCTGATTAGGCAAAATGTACTGATACCCGAAGATCTGTTACCGGGTACTGTGTATTTCTGGGTAATTATCTTGTTGCCTGGAAAAGCGAAAAACAACCCACAATGTCCAGGTCTTCTGCTGAAGCAGAATACAGGGCAATGTGTTCGGCTGTTTATGAAGTCATTTGGATAAAAAAATTGATGTCTGAATTACACATTCAAATCAATCTACCAATTAACCTATTTTGTGACAGTTTTGCTGCTCTTTCTATTGCAGCATACTCTGTGTTCCATGACAAAACAAAGCATTTTGCTTTGGATTTGTTCTTTCTAAGGGAACAAATTGCTAAAGGTATTGTGAAAGCCATTAAGATTGATTCCAAGGATCAAATGGCTAATTTGTTTACAAAGGGGCTTCAAACATCAATGCATCAAAAAATTTCAAACCAAATCAAGATGTTTGATTCGTATAAGAAATAAAATTGAGGGGGCGGGGTGTTAAAAATACTATATTCTCTCTAATATTTTTATTTTCAATTTTGTTTCTTTATAATATTTAAAATATTTTGCATAAGGGTTTTGGTAGGTAGGCTAGATTGTTGGGCTTGGCTGATGAAGTCCAGGTTTTGTGGTTTGCAAGGCCCAGTTCGTGTTCAAAAGCCCAGTTGGGTTCGGTATAGCTGTTGGCCCAATGGCCCAGCTCTTTTGGTGTTGCCTGATGTGGCAATCCGTGTACTAGAAGCACACTTATTCTCTTTCGTTGCATTGAGTTCTTTGTGGCCGTTGGATGTGTTAAAGAAACACAAATACTCAGCTATACATAGTTGAGTATTTCTGTCCTTTTCCACTTTTGATACGTTGTCATTGTTATTGTTAGATATTAGAGTCACAATCATGGGTCAAAGAATAAGTCAAACTGGTCAAAGAAAGTTGAGGGGCCAGTTGTGACATTCTTTCAATGTTCTTTTCTGCTTTATAGATAGTTTGGATAAATAAGTGAATGGCTGAAAAGATGGAGGACCTATTCTGTCAATTCTGAAAGATATAACAGAATGCAACTAACAGATTGGGATTTTGTCTATAAATCTAGGGATAGGTCCAATTGTTCAATTCAGTCGATTCCATTGTAATTTTCTTTGTAATTTCTTTTCTTGTTTCATCAATAATAATTCGAAGCTTTCGCCAATTGTGTTCTTGATTCAATTTCATAGGTGTTTTTATAACAATTGGTATCAGAGCCAGGTTGGCTCAAGTTCTGTGAAATTGGTGTTTGTAATCCGTAATTAAGATCGAGAATGGTGTCGACAAAGTTCGAATTGGAGAAATTTGATGGACAGAATGACTTTAGCCTGTGGAGATTGAAGATGAGGTCTCTTGTTGTTCATCAGGGGTTAGTAGATGCTCTGTTGGGTGAAACCAACATGTCTACTGATCTGTCTGATAAGGAGAAGAAGGATATCTTGGAAAAGGCTCACAGTGCTATTGTGTTGAGTCTGGGTGATAGAGTCTTGAGAGAGGTGTCGAAGGAGACGAGTGCAGCAGGTGTGTGGGCTAAACTTGAGTCATTGTACATGACTAAGTCACTGGCTAATAGGCTGTATCTGAAGAAGAGGTTGTATACCTTTCAGATGACACCAGAGAAGTCTCTTGAAGATCATACAGATGAGTTTAACAAATTGATTTTGGATCTTGAGAATATAGAGGTGACCATTGATGAGGAAGATCAGGCTATCTTGTTCTTGACATCATTACCACAGAGTTATGAACACTTTGTGGATACTTTGATGTATGGAAGAGATACTCGTACCATGGATGAAGTTCTTGCAGCCTTGAACTCAAGAGAGTTGAAGAGAAGGTTTGAACCTAAAGAAGAAGGTGGAGAAGGACTGTTGGTGAGAGGGAAACCTGATCAGAAAGGATCAAGGTTTAAAGGTGAATCAAGATTCAAAAGAAGGTGTTATATCTGTAATTCAGAAGGTCATTTTAGAAGAGATTGACCAGAATTAAAGAAAAGAAGGAATGAGCAGAAAATGGAGAGTCAAAGGAAGCAAGAAGATGATTCATATGATGAATGTGATGTCTGTGATGTTCTTGCAGTGACTGGTGAAGAATTCTGTTCAAATAAATGGATAATGGACTCAGGAGGATCATATGGGATGACATATGATGAAGGATACTTCAGGAAATTGAAGTATGGTGACTTTGGTAAAGTCAGAATAGCTGATGGCAGGTTTTGTGAGATCAGGGGTATAGGAACTGTGACATTCAGAATGGACAGTGGAATGTTGGTGAATGTGCATGGTGTGAGGTATGTACCAGATCTTACAGTGAGTTTATTGTCATTAGGTTGTCTTGAAAAAGATGGTTATCATGTGGTTCTGAAAGGTGGTAAAGCCTTTGTTATGAGAGAACACATGATGGTGTTATCAGGAACTAGACAAGGCTGTCATGTTTATGTTCTTGATGGTTTAGTGGTAAAATCTCAGGGAATAGAATCCAGGTGTTATTGTCATGATGATGAACAAAGATCCTGTGATGAAGGACAGGATGGTATCTTAGAGTTTGGTATGATTGGTGATAATCATAGGGTGTCTAAGATGGAGGAATTAGTTGTTCATGGTGATATGTTTGAGGTGACAATAGGGGGGATTTCTGGTGAAGGAGATTGTAATCTTTTGGTTAATAAAGATTGTTTTTCTGGAAGGTTATTTCTGGAAAAGATTAAGAAAGTATGTGGCTCAAGTATGATTGAAGGTTCTAGTCTGGAAAGTTTAGTAAGATCAAGAGCAGGAGGCTGGGTGATCTTAAGATGTCTTGATGGTGATAAGTTGATCAAGATATGGAGACTAGATGATGGGAAGCCAATGCTGAAAGATAGCAGGAATATGCTATGTTTGAATGATGTTTTAATTGAGGTGGAGTATGCACATGTGAATGTTCAGACTGAGGTGGAGTCTGAGGGATGTGCAGGAAAATGTCCTCAGTTGTGCGAAGATGATCAAAGGGAAAGATTCTGCAATGATAGTGACAAGGCAAAGAAGATAGTTGTCAAGTGTTTGGACTGTTGTAATAAGAGCTGCGGTGAAAGGTCTGATATGTCAGCAAAGATAGATCAGAGGTTGAAGTTATTTGCTGAAAAGAATAGTTCATGGTCTAAGTTTAATGTTTGTTTCATATTGAGTTGGTCAGATTTGTTGTTTAGTAACAAAAGAGGATACAGGGGCAATATGGTCAAATATTATGATTTGGTGAACTGTGCAGAATGCAACAGCAAATGGGTCAATTATGGATCTGATCATGGGGCTGTATATCAGTTGGTTAGAGGTGTTAAGAGATGTGTAGTGGAGATACAACATGGGTCAAACAAGGTTATTGCAGAATCAGGTGTTGTGATCATGGGTAAGGGCGGTTTGGTCCTTGAAAAGTCTGCTGGGAAGATCAGCTGTTTGGTGTTGTTTTGTAGCAGTTAGTTGAAAACTGCTGATGGGAAACAGATGATGGAAACAGCTGCTGAAGAGCAGAGGGTTGAATCTGCTGATGAAGAGCAGAGGTTTGAAAGTACTGATGAGTATCAGAGTTTTGGGAAACTGCTGATATGTAGCAGTGGTTTGGAACTACTGATGAGGAAAATGTAATCAGTAGTTTGGCTGCAGTGTTTGTTGATCAGCAGTTTGGGTCAAGCAGTGGTTTAGAATCAGTAGTTTGGTCAGAAACTGCTGATGTTGAAGTATGGATCAGTAGGTTGGTAAACAGCTGATTGTTTGGTGATCAGTAGTTTGATTAAAGTGGTTCAGTGATGATTAGTGACTCTAAGGTGGAGATTGTTAGATATTAGAGTCACAATCATGGGTCAAAGAATAAGTCAAACTGGTCAAAGAAAGTTGAGGGGCCAGTTGTGACATTGTTTCAAAGTTCTTTTCTGCTTTATAGATAGTTTGGATAAATAAGTGAATGGCTGAAAAGATGGAGGACCTGTTCTGTCAATTCTGAAAGATATAACAGAATGCAACTAACAGATTGGGATTTTGTCTATAAATCTAGGGATAGGTCCAATTGTTCAATTCAGTCGATTCCATTGTAATTTTCTTTGTAATTTCTTTTCTTGTTTCATCAATAATAATTCGAAGCTTTCGATAATTGTGTTCTTGATTCAATTTCATAGGTGTTTTTATAACAATAATTGTTAGGGTTGGCAATCCAAGTCCCACATGGAAGGAATAAGGAATGGATGACTTCCTTATAAGGTGGGTGCACACTCCAATTAGTATGAGGCCTTTTGGGAAGAGCCCAAAAGCAAATCCGTGAGGGCTAGGCCCAAAGCGGACAATATCATACTAATGTGGTGTGGAGTGTGCATGCGGTCCGATCCGATGGGTGTTCCGGGTCCTAACAAGTGGTATCAGAGCCAAGGTTGGGCTAAGCCAGGTTCAGCTGGAATGCGGTGCTGCGGTGATTGTAGCCTTGTGTCGAAAGTCTTCCTGATAGTGCGGTTCAGGCGGCGTGTCCCGTGGTGGTAGCGGCGGTGCAAGATGGTGTTCAGCTGAAGGGGAGGACACATGTTATGTGGTCCTTGGCTTGAGGGGAGGATTGTTAGGGTTGGCAATCCAAGTCCCACATGGAAGGAATAAGGAATGGATGACTTCCTTATAAGGTGGGTGCACACTCCAATTAGTATGAGGCCTTTTGGGAAGAGCCCAAAAGCAAATCCGTGAGGGCTAGGCCCAAAGCGGACAATATCATACTAATGTGGTGTGGAGTGTGCATGCGATCCGATCCGATGGGTGTTCCGGGTCCTAACAGTTATCTCACTCATTCATCTGTTCTTTCTCTCAAATATTAGGGTTTCTCAGATCATCTTGATCTGATAATCTTTCGGTTCTATTGTGTATTTGAATGATGATTATTTTGATAATAATCATCTGAGGGTTTTGAGCACTGTAGTGAGGTTTGATTGTATCTTGAGTCTGGTCTAAATCTTTTGGTTAATATTTTGGTAATAAAGAGATAATCTGTGTTGACCATATTCTTGACAATATGTATGATTATGCTAAATTATAAATTACGTTTTCAAGCTCAAACTCTCAATTAAATAAGATGGAGCCAAGTTTAGCTAAACTCGACTCATTCTCTAGTTAATTCTCTTTTTAATTATTTGTTTATTTACTTGTATGTTTTTTTTAAATGGCTTATTAAAATTATTTGTTTATTTACTTGTATGTTTTTTTTAAATGGCTTATTAAAAAAAATAAAAAAATAAAAAAAATAACCCTGCATGCGGAAGCAATCTTACATATATGCTCTCTATTATACTATACTAAAGACACAAAGCAAAAGGCGTGCAAGTCATGTTGATTATTAGGGTGCAAATTAGATGAGAACAAATAACATAAATTATTGGACATGATACAATGAAGGATGCATTACACTTATAAAACTAGATGATCCAACACCATCCAAGAACAGAACCAGAAACCAATCCAATCCCCAAACACAAAGCCATTACAATTGCAGCTGTTTCTGCTTCAGAAGGTGGCACTGATTTAGGTGTTAGAATCATGATGACACTTGTCACATACCCATTGGTAAACCCCAACATAAATGTCAAAAACGCTACAAACTCTTCACTTCTAAACCATTTAGGCCCATGAAGAGAAGCAGTAAATATAGGATAAAACACCAACCTTGCTACACAACCCCATGTAGCCTTAGCAACACTCTTTGACATATAAATGACTGTGAACGATTTCCCAAAGAAATCCGCGATATTATAAGTTGCGATCAACATTATCGGATACCAATCTTTAAGTATTTTCGACTTGAGATTTTCCGCTAAAAACCCCGGGAAAATTGAAAGTGTTATGGTGTATGTGATGAATATTCCTAATGCTGGCCATTGAATGGTTCTTGCTACATACCATAGTTTAGGATTTGAAGATGGATGCTCATGTTGTACTAGTTTGTAATGTTGTTGCATGATTGGTAACTTGTACAATAGAGCACAACAAACTATGCATAGCATTAGGATGACTATGCTAACCATGAAATATAAGTGGGCACTTGCTCTTAAGCCTTGTGGATCACGTGGGAGTAATGCTTTTGTTATGATTCTCAAGAGAGAAACCAGTATCCCTAAACAATAACAGATAATTAGATCATTTCAAAAAGAAATTATAGTATAAAAAATAACTCAAGTTTTATTATTGTTTAAGTGATAATTTTTCACATGTGGCTAGATTAAATAACAAAAATGAAACATTTATAATGTGTTTACTATAGTTGAGCCACGCTTAGTATTTTCACTCTTCATTAAAGGCACACGCGTAGAACATTAGAAATTGTGACTAATTCCGAATTATGATTATAGATGACCACTTCAATCATTTGATGTGTTGATTCAGGTTATGTTTTATTTATAAGTAATCACTAAAAGCTCTTGGTTTGTAAAATAAGTCGAAAGTTGAAAGAGTCATTCTTTAACATACTTACGTCTAACCCCTTTTAAGGTCAGTTGTCCAACATAAGATGCATTTTACTTAGGTTTGGTGAGGTCCCATGTATTTTGTGTGACAGGTTCTCTAACGATTTTTTTCATTAATTTTGTTGGAGTTTCCATGAATTTTGCAATAGTAGAGTGGGACAAAAGTGTATCTTTTTAACAAATAAACCCTCTAAAGTAAATTATTTTTCATGAATTCAGATCATTCTGATATAAGTATAAAAATCTAAATCGAATTAAGTTGAAAAAAGTTACAAAATTTCACGCTTCGTACTCATTACTCAACGCATTCGACTGATCAATGTGGGATGACAATTCATGGATTTATTAGAAATAAAGTAAATGGTTGTTATGCCAAAAAAAAATATGCATATATGAATAAGGCCCAAAAATAAAATTTTGCTTGAGACCCTATAATAAGTTGAGCCGCCCTTAGTTGTATATAGCTGTTAGAAGTATCGTAATCAAGAAATTATAAAGTTAAAAGGGTTGACTTCAGAAAAGTCAAACATCACAGAAAAGGCGCCAAAAGGAACAGTTGTGTCTGTATGTTTAAGTCGCGTCTGTTGGTTAGTTTAGCGGTTATAAAACCGCCAATATGTTATGTATAAATAGGCCTATTGTGTATCAGTTTCATGTGTGTGGGATAATATTAATAGTTTGCATATTATTCAATCCTCTCACCCTCTGTTCTTATATCCGAGTCACTGCACATTTGTTTGTGCATACTCTTGTTCATCATTCATCATTAATCCAAGTCTTATAAGATGCAAAACAGGAAACCAACAATTGGTATCAGAGCGAGACGCTCCTGGAAGATAAAGAAGAAGAGAAACCTGTGTGAAAAAAAAAACCGATTCATCCCCTGTTTTCGCAAAGTCAATCGGTAATTCAAAGAAGAAAAGGAATCGAACAGCAGTGATTGCTTGTTCAATCCAGAAACAATTCAGACTTGGATATTGTTATCATAATTATCAAGAAAAGAATGCAGTCGAAGGCCTTAACAGATTTAAAAGAAAAAACGCAGAAATCGTTTTCCGGCGAGGAGTTCCGGCAAGGCAGAAAGCAACGAAAGTTTCGATCAAGAACCGTAATTTATTCGATATTAGAGAAATCCGAAGATGTTTATTGTGTGGAGACAGAAGACGAGTGTATAGAAGGCACCGTTAATCTCCGAAGTAAGAATTTGGTCGTGAGGATCAACCGTTGAAAGCCGAGAGGGCTATTATAGAAGAAAGAAAGGATTGTGATAATCCGCTTAACATCAATTTCTCAAAAGGATCAATATCGGATCATTATCAAAGTTTAGAAGATTAGAAGATTGGTTCAAGATCAATAGAAAGAAAGAAGACAAAGAAGGCTGCACAAGTAGGATGAACACGAACAGAGAATCAATACGAATTTCTTGATTAGGGGCGAGATTGTTAGAAGTATCGTAATCAAGAAATTATAAAGTTAAAAGGGTTGACTTCAGAAAAGTCAAACATCACAGAAAAGGCGCCAAAAGGAACAGTTGTGTCTGTATGTTTAAGTCGCGTCTGTTGGTTAGTTTAGCGGTTATAAAACCGCCAATATGTTATGTATAAATAGGCCTATTGTGTATCAGTTTCATGTGTGTGGGATAATATTAATAGTTTGCATATTATTCAATCCTCTCACCCTCTGTTCTTATATCCGAGTCACTGCACATTTGTTTGTGCATACTCTTGTTCATCATTCATCATTAATCCAAGTCTTATAAGATGCAAAACAGGAAACCAACAATAGCTAGTGCAATATTATACAAAAAGTGCTTGCTAACAAAGTAACAAAAGTTACCAGATGAAGCAGTTCCAGCAAAAACCGCTTGCATGTACTGGTTTGGCAACTTTCCTGCTGACCCTATTAAACTTCCTCCAATTAACCCATCGGCTAAACCGCATATCGCAACCGTTGCAACAACAACATAGAACATGCTGCTATGCCATGCCCCGGTCCAATCAATGGTTGGAGTTACCATCAGACAAATAACAAACATGATGAATCCAATGTTCATCCTCATTCTAAAGCTAACTTTTGTGCTAAAGTTGCTCCAACTTATCATCACAACTAAAACTAGTAGTGATGAACTCATATACGCTACCGAAAACACTTTCTCAATGTGTTTTTCAGGGTAAAGATAGCTGAAATAATCGATTGCTGTGATCAAGGTATTCCATGGAAGCAAATTGCCTGCACCAAGCAAGAAATGGATCATATAAGCTAGTTTGTATGTGTCATTTTGTTTGGTTAGATCTTGGTCACTCTTTAATCTCTCCATTTTAGTTTATGAAATTCTGCACTCTCTTTGGTTTGTTTTGATATGGCTTATTATTTATACAAAAGCATTATATGGTGGCAGTTAAAGACCCTTTTGGGTGGATTTTTCAATGATTAAAGGTGGATAGAGATTTTAAAGATCAATTACTTTTACATTTTTACTATACTATGTCTTAAGGTAATTAAAAGATGGTATATGGTCCCATTTAAAACAAGTTAGGGTGACAACTTCTAACATAAAACGAATATGAAATGAAAATAAACATGCTTAAAATTGTCATGTCTAATCTATTTATTGAAATATGGCATGTTTTTAAATTCTTTAGTTAAATGGATTGTGATTGACCAATTTTACTTGGAAAACCTATTTTATAAGTTAGCCCACACCCCATTAATAATTTGATTACAATCCGTTAATCTTTTACAACCTACTTGCCCCTTTAGATAAGTGGGTTACCCATTGTGTTCGAATTAACATTAATGTTTATTATACGAACAATCATATAAGGCCGTCCGTTGTGGACGCGAGCCACTAACGTGACTATCAAGTAACCCGGTCACTTGACCTCGTTGTGGCTGGAGGTGAGCACCGACGCGACCAAATGTCACTTTCTCCTGTTAACCCACGAGACCACCATCGCTTGTGCTTACGATGGGGCTGTTGTGGCTAGGGGCGAGCACCGACGCTAAAAACTCGTTCGCGCCGTGGTGCTCGTGCATCACAACAGACGGCGTAAGTGATCATGTTCCTACTTCTTAATTTTAACCTGACAAGACTGAATAAAAAAATATATTATTATTCTATGCAATGTTGTACTCGGAAAGGAAAGCTTGGCATTTTGACAAAAGGGTTAAAAGTAAATATTCTTTATGCTTTTATTTTAGCCCGAATAAGTAGGTTTACTCTACTTGGATTTGCTATCAAGATATTATTCTAGTTATTGTTAGAACCTCCACAGTGGGAAGCAAACTGACCGTCTGTTGCACACAAACACGCACACACATATGTAATCTGGTATGGCATCTAGAATGACGTGTTTGAGAGCTAGCGTTTAAAATGTTTAGCATTGTGGATACTCTTACTCAAAGAGTGTTATATGTCATAATAAAACACCAGCCAACATGGGTAAATACACGCTTATTTTATTTACTACCATGTTAAATAATAATCATAACCCGACTTTCATTTTCTACATATAAATCACTAATTTAGTCATGAGATCTATTTTTACGCATGAGTGAGAATAATTGTCTAAACCAATATAATTACTGACACCATATTGCATATAGATTTGTTTACGTTTGTTATTCGTGTATAAATTCACATATATAATGAAAATCTTAAGGATTTGTAGAGTAAAAGTAGATACGTACCCACATATTTACGTATATGTTATATGACTCAAGACAGTTTTGACATGATCATAGATATATACCACACTCATAAAAATGGCTCCTATCTTATAATGTACATACCACCAACACAAAATCATAAACACAACTTCAAACCATGCTATCTCAATATGCTCCATGCATGTTGTATCACAACCGGATTTTAATGATATAATATCTCATAATCAGTTTTAAAACACACGTCTATATATCAAACCACCCCTTGATCCTTTTTTATATGGTTGACATATAATATTAACATCTCATTTTCAGTTTATGTAATGTGTGTATGTATAATACTAATGTTTATGAACGTCTTAAGTTTAAAAGGTGGGTTATATTGGTGATTTTAATTCATAAATATTGGTCATAAATAATGAAGTTTATTAAGATTTATTATGCACAATAGGAGTGCTAGTGATATTTGAAAATACTTGAGGTGAGAGAGCAAACATTATTTACTTACGGGTCAAATGGTGAAATTTTACTCAAAAGCTTTGGGTGTAGGGGAGTCCATTCTAACAAGTCACTAAAGTGTGTGTGAGAGAGAAGGGAGAGTGTGTACGTGAAGGAGACAAAAATTAACCATATAGGAGAATTATAGTTTCATCAAATTGAAGCTTGAATTAAATTATATTAGCCGGACCCATCATCTAAAGTGGAAAAGAAAGATTTTTGGTGAGTAGTCCTTTACCTAACTTCAACTATATATGTTTATATATGTATGTATATATATATTGGGGCTTATAGCATGAAATAAAATTTACTCAAGAAATTGTTTCTAATATGATATGTACCATCTTTTAGAATCTATAAAATTTCAATTACGATGAACTATCTATGTGTATGTATATATAGTTAGGGGTTTTGGGACATGCATCAAACAGGTTTATATATGTTGTATTGGCCTTGAGGCGGTCCTTGTTTTGAGAACGCGTCTTTTTTTTCTCAATAAAGTTCACTTTTCAAAAAAAAAAAACAGGTTTATATATTTTTGGAAATATTGGATGATCGAATCAAGGAACTATTAATCAAGATATGTTTATGTCAGTTTTGCAAAAAGTTACATACGTTGGTGAATTTGGGGATTTGAATTAACTATGTTATAGTTGTTTATGAACTATTAAATCTAGATAAGAACATTAGGATGTGCTAGACCCATTATTTGAGGTTTAAAGGTCTAAATAATGGTGTTTGGGTGCGGTTTTTATGATGCCTATTTGCACATCTAACACAAGGTATTAAAGGTGAGTGTTACATAACCAATATTAGAAAGTCTTATGCCTAGTCTTCTATGATTTGAATTGGATGTGTGCTTGTTGAATGCCATACGTACTTGCAAGCTTGACTTACCAGTTACGTAATAATTGTTGAAGTCCATATTAGACGTGTTGCATAAACCTCTTCAAAAGGGGTATTGAATCAAAATGTTGCATTGTGTTCAAGGATGGAAAAAAAAAGGTTGCAAAGCGGATCACAACGTTGTATACGTAATGTGATTGTGTTGAACTTGATGGTCACTAATTGCAAGTGATTTAATGGAGTCAAAAAGTTCATGTGCCCAACAGTCGAGATGCTTTGTGTTGGAGATGTTGTCTTCGTCAGCCCACATATAGGCCCGGCCCAGTATGATTAACTTGGTGATTAAGTTTAGCATAGGGTTTAACCTAATTAGGAGCCTATAAATATATCTCTTGTACTTGTAATCTTTGTATCACTCAATAATAAGAATACCCCAGTTGCCCCCGTGGACGTAGGTCAGTTTAGACCGAACCACGTAAAATCTTTGTGTTCGTGTGCGTGTGTGTTCTCCGATCCTAACAACTAGTATCGGAGCCTAGGGCTCGAGAAGATCGCCTCCGCCGGCAGGTGTGTCGGGTCGGCGGAGGGCAGGAGTAAAAGAAAAGAACACATACGTGAACCGACACCCGTCAGTCACCACCCCTGCCGTCACCCACCTCGCGCCTCCGCGCGTCAACCCCTCTAGCCAAGTAACCTTTTAGCCGCCGACACTACCTAGACCCGATTAGGGCTCTCTGCCTATCTCTAACAACCATCGCCGTCGCCCTAGACCACCTTACCACTCTCCACCGTCGCTACAGCCTCTTTGGGTTCTGTAGAACCACCCAGATAGGGTTTTGAAGTGGGAGTAGCAGATTGCTTTGGGGAGAGCATGTCCTCTTTTTGTGAAGTTGGGAGTTTAGTTTTTGGCGTGTTTGTTTTTTAGTAGAAAGTAGATGAGTATATTTTAGAAGGTTTGTTTGTTAGTGAAGAGGTGGTGGAGTGTTGTTGGTTTAAGAAAGAACAAAGTCAGACAAAAATTAAAATTATGGTGGAGTCCATTTTTTTTTAAATTGTGAGGTTTGTTTATAGAAGTGATATTATTTTTGGAGGGGTTTGGGGATAGGTTTTACTAACGTGTTTTGAAGCCGTTTGTGAAAATCAGAGAAACAAGATCATAGACCAGTGATTATTAATCAGGTGTTATTGTTTTCAGTTGTTTCAGTATTGGTTTTTTTTGTTCGATTCAGTTTCGTTAGTCGTGTTATTGTGTTATCATGGCAGAAGACGAGAAGGTGTAAATCGATTAGTTTAACGGTACAAAATTTAGTTGGTGAACTGGGGTGTAAAGTTCAACCAGGTTGCAGATAAAACAAAGAGAAGGAAATCGAGCAGGTGGCTTTGGATTTGGTTCGTTTTGGCGGGGTGAAAGAAAACAGTATAGGCGAGTCGGTAGCTTTGTTTTTTTCTTTTACTAGTAAAACATGGAGAAAAATGGAACCAGCGGGTGTGCTGGTGACGACATAAGTGAAGAAAAAAAAGGTTAATGGCAAGTCATGTGGACTACTGCCAGTTGGATGATCTTTCGGTTAGGGTTTGTGTTAACTGATCGTGTGTAAGGTCATAGAACCCTTGGTACCGCTTGATTTCATTAAAGCTCTGCTGCGTTATAACCGTTTGCTTGTTAGCTGGTTGGGATAACAGGGACAGTGAGAGCTTGGCATAGTTGACTTGTTGGGGCTGCATAGAGGTGTGGACATTTTTTTAGTCGATGTCATATATATGAAATTCTGCTTCTGGGAATGTGTCTGGTTTGATGCATTGGGACTCAGTGGAAGGCAGTGAGACTCTTGGGTCATGGATTATGGTGCTTCATTTCATGCTACCCACAGCAGTGAAGCATTGCAGAATTTGAAGAAATGTGACTTTGGAAAGTAAGACCGGCAAACGATGAGGTTCTTGATGTTACGAGCATGGGTGACTTAGATTTGAAGACTTCAGAATGTTCATGGACTTTGAAAGATGTCAGGTCATTCTATGTTTGAAGAAGAGATTAATTTCTATCGGGCAGTTGGATGATCAAGGGCATGAGGTTAAGTTCGGAAATGGGCAGTGGAAAGTTGTTAAGGGAAATCTTGTTACAACTCGAGGAAGAAAGCGAGGTTCGCTTACATGGTCAGTTTACCATTTGAGGGAGTGACCGTCCTAGTTCAGAAGTGAAACAAAGTCGGGTTCACAGAATCTCATGGGCAGAAGAAGATTGTCTTTGCAAGTGAGAAACCTAGAGTCACGGGTCAGATTCGGGATGAACGAGTGTGGAAAGGTTCAGGTAGACCAGTAAGAGGTTTTCGTGACAGTGGGAGCACGGGTTGTGCTTCAGTCGGAATTCCTAGACTACATTGGGTCAGGAGAACCAGTATTCCAGCTGATAAAATCTCTCCAGTGGATTACTTGTTGAATATGGAGAGTGTTTATTCTCAGGGTGTTTCAGGATCCGGCAGTTCATGTCAGTGGGAGTTGATAGAGACAGAGAATGGGTCAGTATGACTGATGAGTTGGAGCTCGGGGGAGCTTCAGCTGATATCCAGGAATAATGTTGAGGAGATCGGGGTAACTGGAGGTGCATTGAAGATCAATGGGAGATCTTATCTACAGGAGTACAGAAGAGATGGTGCAGTTCGTGGTCCGAAGACACCAAGTGGGAGATTGTTGGAGATGTTGTCTTCGTCAGCCCACATATAGGCCCGGCCCAGTATGATTAACTTGGTGATTAAGTTTAGCATAGGGTTTTACTTAATTAGGAGCCTATAAATATATCTCTTGTACTTATAATTTTTGTATCACTCAAGAATAAGAATACATCAGTTACCCCCGTGGACGTAGCCTAGGTCAGTTTAGACCCAACCACGTAAAATCTTTGTGTTCGTGTGCGTGTGTGTTCTCCGATCCTAACACTTTGTTGGTTTACTGAAGGTGCTTAAGTTCTTGTCTAGTTATGATGTTAAGAAGTTGTAAGTTTGGTAATCATAAAGTTGTTAATTAAAGTCAAGAAGGTTTTTTTAGTTGTATTGTGCTAATATATCATTTAACATGAAGAAATATGTCCAGATTAGTCTTAACTAGCATTCTTACACCCGAACATGTCATGTTATACCGGTCATACGCAGGTCTTGGTAAATTATAGGTAGCATACCATACACTGGTCGGCAAATGGTAAGCTGGTGCTTCAACTTTCTTTTTCTTTTTTCCTTTTTTTTTTCTAATTTTGAAATCTTGTGTTGTAGCTTGGGTTTTAATGGACAATGTTTAGGTTATGTATATTCACTTAGCATTGCTAATAATGTTGTGATGCATGTGTTTTAGGTAAAGTTTTTAAAAGTGTCGTTTTTTGTTAACGTGTCAAATTTGCAGGTGGTTCAATGTATCTATTTACATAGTAGGGGTTGAATAGTAATGTTTTCTTTTGTAAACGAGTCAAGATTTGGCATGTGATTTATATAAATATTGACACGTTGCTTGAACTGAAAAAAAGTTAATATCTATTTACGTATAAAATATGATACCGAGTCTTTTCTAAAGCGAGTGTTACATAGAATGATTGGAAAATGTTGGGACCCGACTTCTTGGTGAATAGGTACTTATGCCTTTTAATTTTTCATGCAAGAAAGAAGGTACATGTGCTATGTAGGGACGAAAATGAATGGGAGGAAATGACTTATGTTATAAATTCTACTGCTCCAAACACATGCTTGTGTAGTTGTGGATCGTTTGATTTTTGACCTTGGGGAAATGGATTTAAATACTCTCAACTTTCACACATTGACGGATAATACTTCCAACTATCACTTTGACCAATAACACTCTCAACTTGCATGTTAGTTTGTTCCATCACCCCAAACTAACGGAGGTCTAACTTGGTTATCCTACGTGACAAAAATGGCTTACGTGACAATTGAGTTTTCAAAACTTAAGGGACCTTTTTCAAAAAATGTAAAACTTAAGGGACATTTTGAAAACTTATTATTATTATTATTATTATTATTATTATTATTATTATTATTATTATTATTATTATTATTATTATTATTATTATTATTATTATTATTATTATTGTTGTTGTTGTTATTATTATTTCCCTATAAAACAAACCAAACCATCACCTGTTATCTTCACCACTACCACCACCACCATCACCGGTTATCTCCACCTCTATCACCGCCACCATCACCGGTTATCTCCACCACAACTCCAACCACGTCACCTCCATCAACCTCCTTTCCAACTCACCCATCAACTCCGACACTTCCATCAACTCTAGCACCATCGTACCTCCAACAAACCTCCGATTACATAAAAAACCCCAACAATATGTCACCACCATACAAATCCCATGAACAAAACCCTAAATTCGAACAAAACCACAAATTCAAACAAACCCCCCACCCCCCCAACAATTTGTCACCACCATGCAAACCTCCGATTACAACTTTCTTATCGATTAGTCCTTCAATACATGATAGTGGCTGGTGACTGGTGGATTTTAGCTAGGGTTTCGATTGGGGATGGTGGTGGAAGTTGGTTTAAGAGTGGTGACAATTGATGGAGTTTATGGGGCGGTTCCGGTTGTCCGGTGAGAGGGGCTGAGATGAAGGTAATGCTGGTTGCAGGTGGTAATGGCGGCGGTTGGTGTAGGTGATGGTGGTGGTGTTTTAGAGAGAGAGAGAGAGAGAGAGATGGAGAGAAACGATAGGGGTGGTGGTGCACTGGTATCACCAGAAAGGGAGGTGTCACCGGAGATGTGTGGTGTCACTGGCGATGGTGTCCGATGGTGGTTGTTCGTCACTTTCTCTCTACCTCACAAACATACTCTCTATCTCAAATTTCTAGAAATGGTGCTAGATGGAAATGAAGATGGGGTTGATAAAAAATAATATTAATAATTTTTTAATACATTATTTACACATCATCTTGCCACATAAGCAATTATGACATGCTAACAAGCCACGTAAGCCATTTTTGCCACGTAGGATAATCAGGTTAGACCTCCGTTAGTTTGGGGGTGATGGAACAAACCAACTTGCAAGTTAGGAGTATTAATTAAATCCAGTTCCCCTTAATCATAATTCAAGAATCATCTATGTTTGTTACAAATATAGGGTATGTTATCTCATGGTCCATACTACGGCCTTACCCATAGAGTCTTCTATAAACAACTATCATTTGGTTAATTCATTAGTTTCTTAGTTAAAGATGTTTCTTATTGTGTTTAGATAATACGTGTTGTGGGGTGGCGTCTCATGCCACAACCCTATACCTACGTTAAACAACAAAATATGATCATGAAAGGAGGGCGCCATAGTGGGGAGTGCCGCCCACATAACCGCCATGATGATGATCACGAGGTGAGAGAGACCGTGAGGGTGTGTGTGAGAGAGTGCTTGTTTTTAACCAATTAGGTGGCGTCACATGTAGTTAACCAACACCCTTGTTAAGAGTGGGTTTTATTAAAGACTCATTGCTTACGTGGCAATACTGCGGTAGGGCGTTATGTACTTTTTACTTAATCCGTAACGCATAGCGTCAGTATTTCTTTCGCTGTCACATGGATTGGTTAGTTGATGTGAATCATGTGATACTACTAGATGGTATGTTGGTGATAAAGAAAAAATGGATGGCAAAGAAATGGCACATGCACTTTGCTCATTGCACTTGAAGTTACATGCATTTAACTTTCGGTGAGACCTAAAAGCTTCAATTTTGGACTTTTGACTCACCAAGAACTTGATTCTTTGAACTCCTTTCATTTTTTTCCTTGTTTTTCTCGTACTTGTCCCCTTCCTTTTTGTGGGTTTCACTTGTTATGTGTATGCTAGTCGTTTTCAGTTGATTTGAACGTAAAGAACACAAGCAGTTTTGAGTTGTGCGATTAGTCCACATTTTATATCAATGTCCATTTCAAAGACTTTTGGACTGAAGGTACATGTCACTTCAACATTTTTGATGGTGTAGAAATATAGCATATATTATATATGCCCCACAGGTCAAGGGATAGTAATCAACTACTCATACTGATTTGAGTTATGAAGTTGTTTCGTAAGCGTGACTTATATTGTAAAATGACTAAATGTTTTTTTATCTAAAAATAAATCAATCTACAACTAGTGTGTATTAAAATTATATAAAGTTACATTTAGATATTTATCATGTTTAGTATTATGCAGTCAAACACCATGATTTACTCTAAGATCTAACTAGGTAAATAGAGGGGTTGATGCTCTTAGTCTTCTTTGTGCTATTTATTATGAAGCAGTAGACTCCTTGTAACATCTCCTTGGTGCGAGTGATATTGCTAAGACTGTGTGTTAACGTGCGCGACCGAGCAGACGCGAACGAGCAAACGAGGCACGTGGCTCGCGAACACGACAACGGGGTGGCGTGAGGGAGGCTGCGAGCGAGCTGGCGTGAGTGTGCTCGTGTGGGTTAGCGTGGGAGGGAGAGGAGAGCAACAGCTCTTTAGAGGGCTGTTAGCGTGGGAGGTCAAGGTGAGCCACAACAGGGTCAGGTGAGCGAGCAGCTTCCTTTATCCGGTAACACGTCATCGTGCAGTTGTCGTGATACGAGAGGATAGAGTTTGTGCTCAAGGTGAGCCACAACACATAGTCTTATAGAACGTGAAATTTTGTGGCTAAATGGTTAGACTTGCCATTTCCTTCTGATAAATGTCCAACTAATATGCTTAATTTGTTAGAGGTGATTGTTAGTTCTAACTGAAAAGGAATGCTATTTATGGTATTACTTTGACAACGTGGTTTTTATCTTAAATGTGAGTGAAGTCTTGTTATACAAAAATATTATGTCGTATACATACATGGTGTTACAGGTTTAGTAATGGTGTTTTACAACGGGTTCAAGCTTACACATGGTGATTTATACCTGAGTGCTAATTTAGACAATTTGTTTTACCTCTAAGCGTCAAGATTCGACATTCTATTTTGTTTTTACGCATTGTGTTTTACATCTAGATGTTGGAAATATGTGAATGGATTTTATTGAAATTATAATTTGATAAATTATAATTATTAATAAGACCTTAATGTGGTGAATTAAAGACTAAAACTCTTGAGTTTTATGTTTTTGATTAGAGGTCTTTATTTCTTTTAATTAGAGATTTTATGTCACTTAATTAGAGTCTTTATGTCTCAAATTAAGTCTCTAATTAAGAAGACTTTTCATACATCCATGTTCTTATATAATGGAAGGCTTTGTGCTTCATTTGGACATGTAGAAAAGAGATGCATACACACCCATATATGTAGAGAACAAACTCAATCGAAGTCCGGTTATCTTTCAGGCAAGTGGGATAGTCCGCAGTGCACCGCGCCGCACTGTTGAACCGGTGTACCCTGGGAACAGACGATGAATCTGTTTAAGGGAATTGTGTCAAACACAAGCCCGGTTCCTTTTTCCTATGATTCCATTTTCTTTTAGATTTTGTTGTAACAAGTACGGAGATTCTGATACATGTGAGCTTCATGTAACAAAAGGCGTGCGGCGATTACAATGTAAGTTTTCTAACAAACTTAAACAGATTAGTGAACAAACTTTCGTGTTCTTCCTAAGGAATTTGAGTTCGCGAAAGTTTGTACATGTTTTCTTTTGGTACATCGAATTGGATTACATTCATGATGAGAATGCAATCTTTAATCCGAAAGTGTGTTTGACAAAAATGATTTTTTGATTTAATCTTCGGATTCATGGGTTTTGAGTTTTGTTTAGATAAACCGGACTATTAACATTTCTAATATGTGTTTAAACATTTTTTTTTGAAATATTGAATTTCTAATGATAGTATTAGAAAAGACATATTAGTTGAAAACCCATGTAAACTTGGTTGATCATGTTTTCTTTCTAGTAAGCGTATTAAAAAGATAATTTCAAAGTATTTAAATGTATACATTTTCTAATAAGAGTATTAGAAAATAAATGGTTTCAAAATATAAAGTTTTGAAACATGTATTTCTAACAAGCGTATTAGAATCGACGACGTTGAAAGAATAACGTGTCATGAAACATTTCTAATAAGAGTATTGGAAATAAAGGGTTTCAAAATATAAGGTTTGAAACATGTATTTCTAACAAGCGTGTTAGAATCGACGACGTTGAAAGAATAACGTGTCATGAAACATTTCTAATAAAGCGTATTAGAAATTATTCTTTAGAAAATAGTAAGTTTAATTTGTAAACTTATATATTGATTTCTCTAACGGGCTTGTTAGAGATTGATGATTTTGTAAAGACAAAATAAGATGTTTATATTTTCTAACAAGTGTGTTAGAAAAGATTATTGTACAAAATAGACAAAAGTGTTGGAAATTTGTACTTTGAAAATTTTGTGAAAATAAAAAAGTTATAAACTTATTTTGTTTTATTGAAGGTATTAGTAAGAATACTAATTAAAACTTCAAAGTTGAAACTTAAAAATAATAAGAATACCATTAAGTTGGGTCAAATATTCTTAAATGTTTTAATGGAATGTTTCAACTCATGGGTTTATGGAGAATTGGGTGTTTCAACCTTTTCCAACATTAAACCGGTTTGGTTAATTTGACGGTTTCTAACGAGTAAGTTTGAAACGAGCATATTTTGGAAAATCCAAAGTTAATACCATTTATGTAGATGGTTTAATTTTCTAACGAGGGTGTTAGAAATGGTTTATTCTATATAAACTAACAAGATCTAAAACGATTGTCATAATCGTGTATTTCTAACAAGTAGGTTAGAAACGGTTGAGAATATAAACCAATGACCTTTAAAATGATTTTGGTAATCGTTTATTTCTAACGGGTGTGTTAGAAAAAGGTTTATTTGATATAACCAAAATCTATATGATGAAACGTGGAATCGTTTGCATTCTAACAAGTATGTTAGAAATGGTTAGTTTTTTAAACCGTATATGTTTATATGGTACACGTATAGTTTCTAATGAATAAATTAGAAATGGTTAGTCATGAAAATCATATACTCTAACAAGTGAGTTAGGAATGGTTTAAATAATAAAACTATATTAGAGTTTATGGTTTTGATGTGTAATCAAAACATAAATATGTATAGTTTATGAAAAATACCCGTGAAAGCAGAAATGTTTTGTCTGAATAAAACATGTGTTTTGCAAATTATATATGGTTTGATACTTGTATGAGAAGTATGATGACTTGAACCATATAATAGTCTAGAGAGACTATTTAGTGTAAAACAACTTATATTGTTTTGGACATATTTACTTGTTCGACTACTTGTGAGTAGTTAAGTATAAACAACTTTGTTGTTTTGAACAGTGTATTGAGGGAGTACCTCGAAACATGCCACGAGACGATATAATTGTTATTATTTCGTCGAACGATAAAGTGTTGAAGAGAATAACACTTTGAGATTTGATGTTTATATATCCTTATATGAATCCGTTTAAATATATATGTTATATGTATTTTGGATTATATTGAAATTATAATTTGGTAAATTATAATTATTAATTGGAATCTTAATGAAGAGTAAACTCTTGAGTAGAGTTTTATGTTTCTAATTAAAGTTTTTATGACACTTAATTAGAGCTTTTTATGTCAATTTATTAGAGCCTTTATGTATAAAATTAAGTCTCTAATTAAGTGACTAAGAAGAAAAACTCTTCATCCATCCCCATTGAGATAATCATGATCAACGTGGCAAGTGTATTGAGGTTAAATACACGAAAACGAGATATATCGTCAAATGTTGAGAGCATCAACATAGAATTGAACAAATGTATTTTCGATGACTATAACATATGATAGGAATATATGTTATTATTCATAAGTCGTTGATAAATTTTGCGAGATTTATTATAAAAGACTTACAATAGTGATGGACGTGTAGAGTTTCTACAAACCATCAATGTTGGTTGAACTATATGAAGGATTCGTGATATATTTTGGGAGAGTCACCCAATAAATAAGTTCAACAAATATATACATATCACTTAGGGATATGTGAATGTCATGTCATGTCGTTGAGTGTCAATCTAATTGACTTGTTGATTATTAATATGTTCATCAAAGTGACTTATATTAAGACTTATGTTTAAGTCCTAAAGAGTCAATGGTGAAGCCTTGGAAATTAAAGGAAAATGAGTCTTTATCCTAATTGATGGAATTAATTATGGTTTTGAAGCATTCTTTAAACCAAAGTTTTGGAATGGTAAACAAAATCTCATTTTGTGTCTAAACTAAGACGTGAATGTTAGGAAGAGATAGTGAGTTATCTCTTAAGGCTGTGAAGAATCAGAAAGAGGCATCTTTTGTTCACATGCTAAGTATTCGTAGTCTAAAGCATGCTAGACTAATACTTGTTAATTTAGATGCTCCACGGAGAATAAATTAACTTTGAACATTCAAACATATGTGACGACATAATAATGAATTTTGTAAAAGCAAATATATAATTCATTTAAAAGGATGACTCGAAAGGACCGAATAAATAGTTCTTTGGTTATGATACTATTTAGCTGAATATGAGAACTCATATAGCACAGAAAACGGTTCGTGTGAGTAATATGGGTTGAGTAATATAACGGATGACCTCAATAAACACAAAGATATAGATAGTCGTTATCTTATCACGGGTGTCTAATGTTATCATGAGTGATATTACTATCAAAGTGCAAGCAATGTGGGGGAAGAGCCATTTAAGAAACAATCCGTAGGGATGTAAAAATGGTACTTGAGAAGTTTTCAAACTACATATGAAAGGAAGAAACTTCCATCACCCCATTTGGTACTTATCCAATAAACACATAAGTGTGGAGGTGACTTGCATTTGAAAATAGAAGGTTTGATATGAACGGATGTGATTTTGGGAAGTACAAATCACACGAACCTAGAACAGACTTGTTATAAGTCGGTCCTATTATGTGGACAGAATTCTTGAGAAGTTCAATGGAAATGACTCTAATGTGACTAGAACTTTGATTGACACGAGTCAACGTCTAGCTAAGAATCGAGGTGAGCCTGGTAACCAATTAGAGTACTCAAGAATTATTGGCAGCCTGATGTATCTGATGGGTTGTATCAGACCAAACTTAGCAAGAAAGCTAAGTAGATACACGAGTAACCTAAGTTCAATTCATTGGAATTACGTGACACAGGTGCTTTGGTAATTAGGATACATACGAAACTACGGGCTGGAATATAAAAGATATCCAACAGTTGTTTGAAGGTTACTATGATGCGAATTGGATATCTGACACGAATGATTCCAAGGAAACGAGTGGGTATTTGTTCACACTTGGAGGTGTTGCGATAACATGGAAATCATCTAAGCAAATTGTTATTGCTAGATCCATGAGGGAATCAAAATTCATCGCTTTAGAGGATGAATAGGCAAAATGGCTACGTCAATTTGTTAAGGATTTACCTAGGTGGCCGAAGCCGGCATTGGCCTAATGCATACGCCGTGATAGTCAATCGGTAATTGGCAGAGCTCATATCACAATGTGTATCAGTAAGAACAGGTATATAAGACGTAGACATAATACGGTACGACAACTAATCTCTATAAGAGTTATCACTGTTGACTACGTGAAGTCAAAGGATGACATCGCGGATCCGCTAACAAAAGGCTTAAGCAGAGAGTTAGTTGAGAAGTCGTCAATAAGAATGGGGCTAAAGCCCATGAAAGGCTAGGTTTATGCGAAGGAAACCTAACTCAGCTGACTGGAGATCCCAAGATCTGAGTTCAATAGGACAACCTAATTGTATGAACTGGCGAAGGTCACTGTGGGGGAGAGTTGGTGGAAAACCCACGTTTTGAAAAAGGGAGCTTACTATAAATTTAATAAGCTTCCTAGTCCATTCCTAAAAAGTGACAAGGTTGAGGTTAAGCCTATGGCTTTTAATGATCTGACTGAGGTAACCAGTCCTAGTAGATCACCTATGTGAGAGAGAAGTGGGGGTCGCTTCGAAGGGTATTGTTGGGGCACAATACTTAATAGCTCTCGCAGAACCAGGCACGTGTCCATGACCATAACGGACACAACAATGAGGACTTGACATTGTCAAGGAGAGTTTTGTGTGAAGCATATTGTCGTCCACACAAACGGCAGACGAGTTCAAAGACATCGCGTTCTACTCAGAGCCAGTGGGCTAAGTGCGTTTCATAAGCGAAGGTTCAAAGGGTCACACCTACCTATCGTATGCAAAACTCAACTATTGAAATTTAATCGGAATGAGATTGTTTCTGAGCATGACTCTCGTTCATGTGGGGGTTTGTTGAAACTTTTGTGTGTTTTGAATAATCTCCATTCATGTGGGGGATTGTTGGAAATATGTGAATGGATTTTATTGAAATTATAATTTGATAAATTATAATTATTAATAAGACCTTAATGTGGTGAATTAAAGACTAAAACTCTTGAGTTTTATGTTTTTGATTAGAGGTCTTTATTTCTTTTAATTAGAGATTTTATGTCACTTAATTAGAGTCTTTATGTCTCAAATTAAGTCTCTAATTAAGAAGACTTTTCATACATCCATGTTCTTATATAATGGAAGGCTTTGTGCTTCATTTGGACATGTAGAAAAGAGATGCATACACACACATATATGTAGAGAACAAACTCAATCGAAGTCCGGTTATCTTTCAGGCAAGTGGGATAGTCCGCAGTGCACCGCGCCGCACTGTTGAACCGGTGTACCCTGGGAACAGACGATGAATCTGTTTAAGGGAATTGTGTCAAACACAAGCCCGGTTCCTTTTTCCTATGATTCCATTTTCTTTTAGATTTTGTTGTAACAAGTACGGAGATTCTGATACATGTGAGCTTCATGTAACAAAAGGCGTGCGGCGATTACAATGTAAGTTTTCCAACACTAGAGACCAATTTACTCAGTATTTTAGCTTGGTGTCAATTTGTACATGGTGTATATTACAATTGAGTTTCAAATAACACATGGTGTTTTATCTTAGTGTAAATTTACACATGGTGTATTCTCATGGTGTCAAACTACACATTGTGTTTTACAAAAGTGGGTGTTTGAAAAGGGTTTTAACATTTACATATGTTTTTTACACTTACAAGTTAATTTACACCCATGCCCATGGTGTTTTACATTTGGGCGTCAAATTACACTTGTTTTTTATGGCCAATTTAAGCATGATGTCTTATCTTGGTGTCAATTTTATGATTGGTGTTAATTGGATTTCAATTTGATTTTTATTATAGCAATGCTATAATCTATTATAGATTAAAAAAACATTTAATTTTATGATATAGTCTTATTAAAAAATGGCGTATATTTAATAAATGTTACGGGCGTATAAAAAAGATGGAAAGAACTTGCATGCGATTTATATGTGCATCTGCAGGTAAAAGAGCTGAACTGGACCCCGACATTGGCCATCATTGTGGACGTAACTCGTGGTGTACTCTTGTTGCCTTTCCCAGTGGTGGTTGTTTATCAGTTTTTATGGTGGATTCCATGCTAGACTGAGGTTGGAAATGAAGATGAAGGTGGATTATGTGAATTAACAAGAAATGTAAGGGTACTTATAACGCTTTGGAATATTTATATTTTGTAGGAAATCTAATATTTCATTTTGTACTATAATGTTTTAATTTATCTTTAACAAGTAAATCAAAGCATTAGTTAGTTATAAACAAATTCTTCTATATGTTAATAGAAGAACACTTGGATAGTACACGGTGCTAACGTGCACCATGACTATGTTGCTAACATGCACGGTTGTTATCTTGCTAACATGCACCGTTCATTTTGTTTTTTTGTTTTTATTTTTTTTCCTTACTAAGCCCTTTGTTTTTCACCATATTTGTAATAATACTTCTGGTACCAGTACCGATTCGTTACGGCAATGAATTTTTCGTTTATTCACCTTTGGATACTAGTATCAAACCGTTTGTTTCTTACCATAGTTCTAATAGTACATACATTCGGTACTCGTTTGAATAATAATCCCTTGTAAGTCATAAACATAGTTTTTTTCCTAAATGTATTTCTTAGAGGGTGTTTGGGATTGAGTTTCAAAACTGCTTATTGACTTATTGGCTTTTTGAAAAAGCCAATAAGTCAAAAAGCCAATAAGTCAATAAGCTGTTTGTGTAACCCAAAAGCACCTTCTGTTTTGACTTTTGGCTTTTAAGGGTGAAAAAACTGTTTTTGAAAAGTTAGAAATCCTGGCTTTTAGCTTTTGGCTTTTGACTTTTGGAAAAAAATTATAAATTTACCACTCATACAACCAATATTCGCAATAAGTTAAGCGAAACACTTAAAAAATAACAATTTATTGACTTTTTGACGTTTCTTATCTCAAAAGCTAATCCAAACATTTTTTTTAAAACTCCTTTTGAAAAAGTCATAAGCCAATAAGCACTTTTTACCAAAAGCACTTTTGCATTTCCAAACTCAATCCCAAACACCCTCTTAATCACATTTGATAACCGAACTAAATCAATTAAGAAAAGTAAAATACTTTCATCAATTTGGCTTTTGTCAACCAACCGCACTTGGGGTTCAACCATTTAAAAATTATACATTCGACTGTTCCGGGCTCATTACACATAGCTTGGCCGGTTTCGACCCGTTCACGTTCACCCCCTACCATTCATCCTTTTGAACATTAGGAGGTTGAGAGTTCGATTCCGATCGGAGCCAATTTACCACATGTGGGGGTTCTGTTACAACCTAAACAGGAGAACTCATCCCAAAAGACTAGTCTGATGGGAGAGAGAGCCCACTTGGGTTATAAACCCCACATTGGTTGCCCATACAACCGATGTGGGACAAGTCCCATACCTTGCAATGGTTCCAGTCCATAACAATCGACCCTTCTTAGGGCCAACGTCCTCGTTGGTCACAGCCACGTTGGTCACGGGTGGCTCTCTCCAGGCCACCACTCCGCGGGTCACCACTCCGAGTTTGGCTCTGATACCATTGTTACAACCCAAACAGGAGAACTCATCCCAAAAGACTAGTCTGATGGGAGAGAGAGCCCACTTGGGTTATAAACCCCACATTGGTTGCCCATACAACCGATGTGGGACAAGTCCCATACCTTGCAATGGTTCCAGTCCATAACATGTTCCACCTGAGGAGATCCCCAATCAGGTGGGATGGGTAATCAGTACAGGCTGGGTTAGGGTGTTAGCCGGAGTTCCACCAGTTGCACCACTTGCCGTTAGAAAAAAAAAACATTGAAATTGAAGGTACGATGAAAATTCGTATGTTTGTTAGACTCTTAAATATTATCCATCGTTCAATTTTATTTTTTGCTTAAATCATCCCCAACTCCCCTTAGTGATATTTTATTATTTTACCTTTACTAGCCAAGGCCCTAGGCCTATGCCCAAAACAAGTCATAAAAATTCCATGCCCACTTCCTTCCTACGGCTGAAGGGTCAATTTGGACTACTTATTGGGCCTATTGCACCTCTCAATAGGGGTGGACAAATCTATTTTTTTTAAGCCGGTTCAGGTTATAAACCAAACAGGGTTGGTGAACAAAAAAATCGGTTGGGGTTATAAACCGGTTTAGAAAGTTTTTGAACCTATCAAATCGATTGGGGTAGTGTTCAATCCGGTTTGTAAAAAACAGTTTATTTGTATATTTTTAAATCAGGTAGGGTCCAAACCGGTTTCCAGCAACGAGACTATGAACTAGTGGGTTGGTAAGATCCAAATTGGATTGGGTCTAACCGGTTTTCTTGGTGATGGGGGTCGGTTTATAAATGGGTTTGGCAGGCTCATACCCTTTTTTTGCACCACTACCTCTCAAATATCGCATGACCATGCGTAAACAACTTAAAATTGTATAGTTAAGACTTATCTACTGGCCCATATGCGAATTAAAAGGCAAATGCACAATTCGACACCATGAGATTCCCCTATATGTGCACACACAAAAACAAGTTATGGAATCGAAATCTATTCTGACCGACAGTGAAACCAGTTTAAGTGAAACGTGTCCCAATCCGATTAAAATCCTCTATTTTTATACTGATTAGTGAATACATGTTGAAATCGGCTTGAATGCAAGCCGCTTTAGAGCCGGATTGAAAAACGAATCGTTCTTTTATCGTTTTTGGCCGTGTTACCTCTCATTGTTGGTATACATAGGTTTTGGATCTGTTAGTTTGATCATACCACTCAAAAACATTCTCTAATATCTCAAAGCTAAAAAACGCTCTGTAGTAATGGGATCCGTATGTGGTCAAACACAACCTATTGTTGGTGTTGGATATTCGTTAAACAGCTTAACGTTTTTGAGCATATATCTGCGCAACAGGATGGTAGGTTCCACTTATTCCCCTGCTTCAATGTTTAACGTAATTAAAACTTCCTTTGGTGTGGTTTAGTATGATGCGACTCTATGTTTATAAAAAAGCATTATATGGGATAGTTAAAGACCCATTTGGGATTTTCTTTTTTCTTTTATATATAGTGATGATTAATTAATGACAAATTGTTTATAAACAGATGACTTAGAAAAACCATTTTAATTAGCTTAAACTTGCAGGTATTATCTCCATGCAGTGTGTGCCAAGGACTTGATCAACGGCCGACAAGTGAGCAGCGAGAAGCCCAGTGTCCCGGGGCCTGCAGTCAGGTTTGCTTCAAAGTAATTGATTAAGTATTACTAATATATTCAGCTACAAAACTTCAGTTTGTTGAACCAATGCCTGGAACAACTATAACAATCAAATTTACATCAATTGAATCAAGTTTCACATATATCATTCTACTCTTATCGGTCAGCATATTGTTATTTCACATACTATCATGCTTAGGCAGTATGTGCTCGAAAACTGTCAGAATAATCATGGCAAGCATGGTGCAGTCTAAAACAGTTTTTTTTTTTTTTTGGTAGATTCATTCAAGGAAGCGTATGATAATACATTCAGTTTCGGCATAAGGATCATTTTGACCATACTCGACATCCTTATTCCTTATTCAAGGATGTTTTTTCGTTTCATATGCATTCGGGTCAAAAGTGGTAAAAATAAGGACTGTAGGAGAGGCTGTTGAGTAAAACAACAGAGTTGAGGAGATTAAGAATGGTTTATTTAGTAAAATGACTCGTAGTAAAACCGGGCCCTATTCTCTTTGCCACGAAGCGCCTCACGCCTTTTAAACCGGGCCCTATTCTCTTTGCTTGGTATAAAAAAACTATCTTCCTAAAACTTTCGACATGTTGCCTAAAGCACCTAACTAGCTTATTGTATCAAAATTAATCAAAGCGATACTTGATCAATAACTTTAAACCAAGAAAAGCTTACAGATTTTATGATCTATTAAAATCTTGATACATTACATAAACTAAAGCAAACAACAAAGTTTGTGCGACGACGCACCTACGCTTATTAAAATACGGTAAAACATATGGTCATGTACCTGTTGTTTTACTTCAGCTGTGAAGTAGCCTCACTGTCCAAGAACCATGTGAGATTTCCTTCAGGTGAAACCTTCTGCACAGGCAACGGGTAACCATACGAAGCATGTTCACCCAATGCCACCTTAACCGCATCGGCTGCATCTTCTCCAGTAACCACCATTGCAATCTCAGACGCGGAGTTGATCAAAGGGAAGGTGAAAGTGATCCTAGGAGGTGGCGGTTTGGGTGAATCTGTTATAAAAGTGACCCACTTTTTCTTCTCAAACCGTTGAAAATGCCAGCAGAAGAGTGACGCAACATGGCCGTCTGGACCCATCCCGACTAACATCAGATCAAATTTAGCAAACCCTGTAATTGGTGACGCTTTCAGAGTCCCGTTGGCTACCAACTGTTTAAGGCGCTGCTCGTATTCGTCTGCTGCTTCCTCTGGTGATAACTTTTCCTTGATGGGGTATATGTTGGATTGGGGTATTGGTACCTAACATCATAGTGACATCTCATTAACATAAAATTTGCTTGTTTCCTTCAATATAAGAAAAAGGCTGAATAATGGGCACATTATATTGTCAACAATTTGCACATGGATTTATGTAGAAAACATATTCATTGAAGTTATGCCTTGGAGTTTTTCAAATTAGATCAGAATTGGTTCACAAACTGAAGTTTTGTAGCTGATTATATTAGTAATACGGTGTTCATTGGTTCGGTTTATTTCAGTTTGACATCAGAAAGTTCAAAGCCGAACAGGACTCAGAAAGCTCAAAGCCGAACAGGATTCAGAAAGCATAAAGACGAAACGAATTCAGAAAGTTTTAAACCAAACAGATTTCAAAATGTTCAAAGCTGAACCAAAAACTTAATATCCAATTCCATTTCGATCTGTAGCCCAAGATTGTTATAACTTTAGGATCATTTTAGGATGAACAAATGAGAGAATGCACAGATTCTGTGCAGGGACTCGAACAGGGACAAAACAAGAAAAACAAACACTAATTTTAGGATGAAACTGACAGTTATTTAACCGTCTAATGACAGCTATATCAGGTGTATACCTACCCTTCTGACCCGTGCTTGACCCGTTTCACTGCTAAATTATAAACATAAAAATAATAATAATAATAGTACTATAAACTTAGGATATCTTAATTAATCTTTCCAATACGAATGAGAACTGAAGATGTAATTTGGTTCAGTTTTAAACAGTCTCTACGCCTCCAAAACGCTATTGACAACACAACCAAAAACAAGTTACCTTACTAAGAAATCCATCATAAGCAAGCTTGTAATTAGAATCCGGATGATCAAGAGGAACGACACGTTCATCCAGAAAGAATATCAACCATTTCGACCAATCTATCGACCCAATATACGGAGGCTCCAACAACTTCCTGTCAGTAGTAATATTTGAGCTCAAATTCATCAAACCAAACATAGCATAACACACAATTAATCTATCAACGACGCAACTCTAACTTCTTACATCCTCTAACAAATCAATAACCAATTAGAACGGTAAGTCGTTATGGTTACCTAGCGGTAGGGCGGCAAACAAGCTGAGCTACTTGTTTGCTAATCAATCTTGGCTCAAAAAAGCTCGAAACGAGTCCAGAGCTTAGACAAGCTCGAGCCCAAGCCTCAAGAACAAGCTCGTTTTAGTAAACAAGTCAAGAGTCCGAGCTTCACTTATCAAGCTCGATCCTACTATTTATTTAACTTTTTTTAATATTAAATATATATTTAAATAATAATCATTCCTATGCATAAAATATTAATTAATAATACAAATAATTAGTTAATAAATAATAAACGAGCCATGCCCGAGCTAAGTTCAAGCTTAAAAAACTACCTTCGTCTCGAGCTTGAGCTCTAGAAATAAAGTTCAAATAAAGTTGGAATCAAGCCAAACTCGAACTTATTTCGAGCCTAGTCAAGCTCGGGTTCGGGCCAACAACTGTGGCGCTAGTGGTATCAAATAACAATAATGATAATAATATTTGAGCTCAGATTAGTCAAAACGAAAAATGATATCAACAACGATTAAAGAATTAACAAATGGAATTAAGAAATATGAATTATGGGGTATGTTTTGGGTACCTGAGAGTGTCGATTAAAGTACCGCCGGAAAGCACAACGGAAAAGGAACCGTTAGCGGCGATGAATTTAGCAGACAGATCGGCGATGTAGTTAGCAACAGCATCTGCCACGTGTGATTCTGCTTCTAGTTTGTGAATAATAGGTTGCGACATTTTTTTTCTTCACTAGACAGAGATCATAAGTGACAAAGATGATAATAGTGGCATGTATCCTTTGTAAAAGAGTCAAGCTCCGAAACTAAGTTGGCTTATTGGCTCTCTCGTTGACGGTTTCATGTAATTTATTTGTAAAACCAATTTGCTAATTCAGCTAATATATTAATTCAGAAAGAGCAAATGGGTATTATTAATTCACAAAGAATTGAAATATAAAAAAAACAATACAAGATATGGTAGGCGATAATAAATATACGTAAATCATTACAACATTGCACATCGTGTTTTTGTTTGCGTATTTATTAGTTATTACCACAAACACGGTTCATTGTACCAGTAACCAAGGTCATCAACCTTTGCTGGCATGCTTGGTTCTTTGATAGTGATCATTCTTTCGAGAGTCTTTTTGTAGTATTTGCCCTCACTTTTCAGATAGTCACCTGATTTTGGTATTTCAACAAGGCCTAATATGCTGAGATTTTTGAGCTCCACCAGCTCAAACTGTTTCAGATTGTCGTATTCATTGAGCTCAATCGGAGTTTAATATGGTAACAATGATCACTACGAAAATGTCAATGTCCTGACTTGTCGAGCTGACTTCTACCCTATTTAACCCAAATAATCAAAAGCACCTCCGACCCCCCCTCCCCAAATTTTCGCGTAGAAGTTCCGATTACATGGTATTCGTATAGAAATTTTTTGAAATATAGGGTTTCGACCCCCTGAGACAGGTTTTTGACCCCCCGAACCTAGTAACTTCTGACCCTCCAAACCTTCGGGTCAAACTTCGTCACTGACACCAACGAGGCTTTGTTGACCATTTGTAAACTTACTGTTTCACCTAGTAGGTTGCCATAGCGTACCACTAATATAATTGCAGAAAAAATGATTTAAGGCCATGACACTCTCTAGCCAATTTGACCATCTTTACTGAGAAATAAGTTCCACAATATAGAAGCTTTTATTTTATTTTTTTTATTAAAAAATAATAACAATGCTAGCATGCAAAAAATATGCATTAAACTAAAGCATAAAGGATACACCTTCCCTTTGGGTTCCAACGAATGGTTGTAACTGCCTTCCCCAAGCTATAGGAGAGGCTTGCACTTGTCAAAAATTGTTGCGTATGGTATCCCACCTGCGCGTTGTGACGATGATCCAAGATGTGCAAAACGCATGACGATATTGGCAAACATATATCAATTATCAAAATGGAGATAAAAATGTACAGTATAATTTATGTTATCCAAGAGGATCCACATGGCTTTATAGAGTGAATGAGAAAGAATCAAATCTAAAGATACACCGAGAAAGAAAAAATAGGCGTGAAATCTATACCCTCCATCGACCAAGACTCCTTCAATCAATGTGCACTTTCAAGTTCCATGTAGAGTGGCTTTAGGCGCATGGTCATTTCCTCCGGTAGAATTGATACTCATGATGAGCTTACTGGTTGTGGTATGTGTCCTTTTATGAATGTAAGTAAGAAAGCAAATGTTTGGTTTATTAAGTGTTGAACCATTTAGAGGTCTGAATGGTTAAATGTTGAATCTTTAAGTTGGACCTCTTAATGGTTAATTTTCTTGTCCCACATTGGTAAGAGAGTCTCATTAAGGTTTAGCGTAGTTCAATGCTTAATGGTTCAGCAACATCCCAAATCTTAATGGATCAGCCTTAACCATTCCATTCAGAAGCTGAAACAAACGCGATGAATGCTAAATCATTCAGCACTGAATGATTCAGAGCCTCATTAAGAGGCTTACCAGACGCCCCTTGATCATTATTAACAACATGTTAGAATACAAAAAATGAGCAATCGTGGATTGATTAACAACACATTTATCTTTAATTCTTTAATTCAAAGATTTTTTTGAATAAAAAAAAAACATGTTAAAAGAATTAATAGCCACATCACATGTATCACTAATCTGTAAAAAACCTCTTAAATCATTGTACAAAAAGACATTCTTATTGAAACAGTTAACACGGTTAAATGGGATAAGAAAGAATTGAAATGGGATAACACAGTTAAATTGAAATGTCTGATTAACACTTTGAAATGTCTGTTGTAGTACAATTTTACATTATAATACAAATTCAAGTAAAATAAAAGGCATGTTCTGAATTTGGTTTTGTAGACACAACTTACAATAAAAAAAAATGAGTTATATAGTCTAGGTATTGCAGAATACTTACTAACCATAAACTAAATGACCCACAAAACATACCCTTGTTACTCGGTAACACATCAAAACATATATAAATCATTACAACATTGCTCATCATGTTTTTGTTCGCGTATTTATTAGTTATTACTACAAAGACGGTTCATTGTACTAGTAACCAAGGTCATCAACCTTTGCTGCCATGCTCGGTTCTTCGATAGTGATCAATCTTTCGAAGGTCTTTTTGTAGTATTTGCCCTCGCTTTCCAGATAGTCACCTGATTTTGGTATTTCAACAAGGCCTAATATGCTAAGGTTCCACCAACTCAAACTGTTTCAGATTGTCGTATTCATTGAGCTCAATCGGAGGTTAATATGGTAACAATGATCACTACAAAAATGTCAATGTCCTGACTTGTCGAGCTGACTTCTACCCTATTTAACCCAAGTAATCAAAAGCACCTCCGAACAAGTTAGTTGTTTATATGACCAAAAGGATCATAAATACTATGCTACATAGCTACTTTTGGACTTGTTGACTATAAAAAAAAACAAAAAAACAATTCAACCAGCTGAGATAAGACACCAACGAGGCTTTGTTGACCATTTGTAAACATACTGTTTCACCTAGTAGGTTGCCATAGCCTACCACTAATATAACTGCAGAAAAAATTATTTAAGGCCATGACACTCTGGAGCAAATTTGACCATCTTTACTGAGAAATAACTTTCATAATATAGAAGCTTTTATTTTATTTTATCTTTATTAAAAAATAATAACAATGCTAGCATGCAAAAAAATATGCAATAAACTAAATCATAAAGGATACACCTTCCCTTTGGGTTCCAACGAATGGTTGTAAGGGCCTTCCCCAAGCTATAGGAGAGGCTTGCACTTGTCAAAAGTTGTTGCATATTTGTGGTATCCCATCCTCGCGTTGTGACGGTGATCCAAGATGTGCAAAACGCATGACGATATTAGCAAACATATATCAAGTATCAAAATACAGATAAAAAGATGCAGTGTAATTTATTTTATCCAAAAGGATCCACATGACTTTATAGAGTGAATGAGAAAGAATCAAATCTAAAGATACACCGAGAAAGAAAAAATAGGCGAGAAATCTATACCCTCCATCGACCAAGACTCCTTCAATCAATGTGCACTTTCAAGTTCCATGTAAAGTGGCTTTAGGCGCATGGTCATTTCCTCCGGTAGAATTGATACTCGTGATGAGCTTACTGGTTGTGGTATGTGTCCTTTTATGAATGTAAATAAAAAAACTAATTGTTTGGTTGATTAAATGCTGAACCATTAAGAGATCTGAATGGTTAAGTGCTGAATCATTAAGTTGGACCTCTTAATGGTTAATTTTCTTGTCCCATATTGGTAAGAGAGTCTCATTAAGGTTCACGTAGTTCAGTGCTTAATGGTTCAACAACATCTCAAATCTTAATGGTTCAGCCTTAACAATTCCATTCAGAAGCTGAAACAAACGCACTGAATGTTGAATCATTCAGTACTGAATGATTCAAAACCTCATTAAGAGGCTTACCAAACAGCCCCTTAATCATTATCAACATGTTAGAATACAAAAATGAGCAACCCTGAATTGTTTAACAACACATTTATCTTTAATTCTATAATTCAAAGATTTTTTCAAAAAACATGTTAAAAGAATTAATAGCCACTTCACATGTATCATTAATCTGTAAAGAACCTCTTAAATCATTGTACAAAAAGACATTCTCATTTGAAACAGTTAACACGGTTAAATGGGATAAGAAATAATTGAAATGGGATAACACAGTTAAATTGAAATGCTGATTAACACAGTGAAATGTCTATTATAGTACAATTTTACATTATAAGACAAATTCAAGTAAAATAAAAGGCATGTTCTTAATTTGGTTTTGTAGACACAACTTACAATAAAACAAATGAGTTACATAGTCTACCTATTGCAGAATACTTACTAACCATAAACTAAATGACCTACAAAACATACCCATATTACTCAGTAACACATCAAATTAATGAAATGCCAACCTTAATCAAATCATTTGATTATGTTTTGTAGAAACAATTTTGATGTTATTTCTTATGCAAACAACCAGTAACAAGCAGAATTCCCAAACTGGAGCAGAGCCAACTTCTTTATTAATAAAAACCAACTATGTTCTTAGCAAAAAGGACTAGAATATAAACCATTCTAGATCCCACAAAATAGGTAACAACTTAACAGATAAAAACAAACTTGAACAAAGTCAATCTTGGAGAAAACCACGGCTCCATGTAGTTGTTCAAGTAGATCCTGAAAATGGGGTTTAAGGAAGCGGTATTTTATGGTGATTTTGTTCACTACTAGACTGTCTACACACATGCGATAAGCTCCCCCGGGTTTTGGCACAAGTAATGCTAGAACGGCACAAGGACTCGTGTTCTCGAGAATAAGTCCTTTATTGAGTAACTCGGTGACTTGTCGATGAAGTTCCTCAAATTTTGTAGGGTTCATACGATAGGCTGGCTTGTCTAAACAGCTTCAGTTCTGGAACCATGTGCAACACAGCCTCAACGATTGTTCTTGCAAGCGCTACCAAGTTGTCATGCATCCTGCAGCCAGAGTACAAAGATATTCAGGTTTCGTTAGATCAATATAGATTATAAATAAGGCCCAAAAAAAGGTAACTAAACACGTAATTTATAACAGGGAAAGAATTTCACCATCAATGGCCATATCAGTGAGATGCATTTGTACAAGATTTGGCGGCACTACACTCCCTGCCCTACGTGCAAGAAAACAGCTCATGAACAAGGGAAGCGTTGGTACTGCACTGTTGATGGTGTTTTTGACAAACCAACTCAAATGTAAGTTTTTAATTAAATCAACAATTTACTTACTTTAAGGTAATAACACAAATAGTTTTACAGGTATCGCATACCCTGTACAATCACAGATAATACAAGAAGCATTGAGGCAACTTTGTTTGACCGGGTAGCTAACCATTTATTTCAAACATCATGTGAGCAACTGGTAGAAAACAACAATGTTGTTCAAGAATGGAAAAAACAATCAAGGAAGAAGCATAGTTCTACGTCACAGTTCAAAAGGAAAAAAGAGACGTAATCTGTTGCACTATCAACAAAGCATGCTACCTGGAAAAACTAGCTGTGGCAGGGTCATCTGCAACTCCACAACCATCAACACCAGCAGCAAAAACACATGTTTCATGCATTGTTAAAAGGTCACTGATATTGACAGAAGGTAAATAGTAAGTTAACAACAAAAATACATAAATGTACCAGTGAATAATCTGTCAGTGATTTTACAATGCAGATGAAACACCAGTTAACAAGAGGGCTAAATAACTCCAACTTTGAACAGGTTTTATGTTGCAGCAGGGCTCGCACAATTTCCCAATCGTAGAAGCATCTTAGGACTAATGAAAATAAGCCTGTGAATCTTTTAAAACAACAGTTATGTACATATGTAAGGCACATGCCTGTTTGTATATCTAGAATCAATGCAACTAGGTACTGTTATGAAAATTCTGTATCTTGCTATCAAAATGTGGTTGACTACAACCATACATGAAAACCTTCTGATCCACTGACTTAGAAATTAATGTAATCGAATTCGTCTTCACATATTAACACATACACAAACGAATTGAAAACTGAAGAATCAATGAGCAATCAATAATTCGTCATGACAGATTGATCTAAGGAAAGATGAATTGAAAACTGAACAAAAATTTATAAGAAACCACAAATTAATCGATTGAATTAAATATGTGCAGCTGATTGAGAAATATCCCCAAACATTGAGCCCTAACAGACTCTAACGAACTCAGATATCTTTTGGCAACAATGACCCCTCAACTTCTCTACTTATTACCTTGTATATGAAACTTAAGAAATATAAGAATTGCTAAATTACCAGAAGACCCTCAATTACAGACACAATACAAACTACATAAAAAATGACATACGAACCCACTACATAAAAAATGCATAAAGCGATTCAGTAGTAACAAAATTGCAAGGCGCGCATCGCTCGGCCATGAGTACCACTAGTTTGTTTTATGGTATTGTACTATTGATTTTGGAGGTTTTTTTTTTAAAAAAAAAAATCTTGATTTTTTACTTCTCATTCAAAGTTTTTATCTTTTGCAAATTTAAACCCAAAATTGAATTTTCACTTCTCATTCAAAGTTTCCATCTTTTGCAAATCGAACCCCTTAAATTTAATTTTTCATTTCTAACCCAAATCTTTTCATTTTTTTCAATTTCACCCCAATACTTTTTCACTTCCAAATTTGGTCCACTTTTCATCTTTCATAAATTTTTCGTTTTACGTTTTGTTCTAAATTTTATGAGTTAACACGTCACAACGTGTGTGTGGGGTTCAACGTTTTTTAAATGATATTAGTGTGTGTAAGGTTCAACGTTTTTAAATGATGTTAGTTATAGCGATTGTAACTTTTGCGTAACATTAAAGTATAATTAATCGTGTTGGTATTTATGTTTGGTTGATACGCCATAGGCTTGCGGGGACTGCCTTCGAGCAAAATCCTAGTGAACTACAATAATGAGGAAAGTATTCACTATTTATGGATTGACTTATTTGTTACTTTTTTTTTATACATTTTTTAGAACTGCTTTTAATCTTAAACTACCCCTACTAACTACTTATATGCGTATTATGTAGGACTTGAACACTTCCTCTATTGGATAGAGAGGGGAGGGAGGGGTACCTTACCATTGGATGTCTCTTAGGAACACTTACATAGTTACATCTTTTATATACTTTAGAAGTGCACCCATTATGATTTTGAATAACCCATTTTTTTACGAAGTGTAATCAAGTCGAGTCGGATTACAAAATTGTTTTGGTACAATATGTACTTTGGATTTAAAATCAAATGTCAAACATCCTTATAGGGTTTTTTTTATCAAACCGTTTAAAATAACACATGTAGCGTGACAACACATCATTCTATGATATAGAATAGAAAATCACATGGAAAATTAAGTGGAAAGCAAATAGTCATATCTATAGCAATAAAAGATGCAAAAATATATCGTGTATCAAGTTTATCTTAGTATAATGTGTTCAAATAAACAAATCTAACTACTTTGTACGTATTTTATATATAACTTTGTACCTTATTTATATGCACAATTGTTGTCCCTTCTGCTCTTTGTGTACCTACCATGTTTCTTTATTAATTTAAAAAGCAGGTCGGATTGTACATTTCTATCTAATGACTTTTTTTATGAGAGAAAAAAAAAACCAACAAGTGGATATGTTAAATTTATTCTATGTATCTTCGTTACTCTATTAGTCTTTGATAACAATTTGTACCCGAAGATATTATTATTTCCGCAATTTTATATATGTTAATAATCATTTAGTTCGATTTTTAAATTAAAAGAAACCAAACCAATCTACCACAGCGAACAAAACATAATCAAAGCTTCGACTTTTATTACCATGCATTTTGAAAAAAAATAAAAATACGACATAATTTATTACACCATAACATGCTTTATTAACGGTAAAATCATAATATTAATACTTATCATTAGAAGTTTATTTAAAGCTGTGAAGTAGCTTCTTTATCTAGGAACCATGTGAGGCTACCTTCAGGTGATACTTTCTGCACAGGCAAAGGGTAATAATCATTAGCATGTTTCCCTAATGCCACCTTCACTGCATCTGCAGCGTCTTCTCCAGTCACCACCATTGCGATTTCGGATGCAGAGTTGATCAAAGGGAAAGTGAATGTGATTCTATTAGGTGGCGGTTTTGGTGAGTCTGTTATGTAAGTCACCCATTTTTTCTTCTCAAACCGTTGGAAATGCCAGCAAAATAGCGATGCGACGTGGCCTTCTGGACCCATGCCAACTAACATCAAATCGAATTTAGCGAACCCTGTAGTTGGTGATGTTTTTAGTGTATTGTTTGCTACCAAATGTTTAAGCCGTTGCTCGTATTCTGCTGCTGCTTCCTCGGGTGATAACTTTTCTTTGATGGGATAGATGTTAGATTTGGGTATTGGTACCTAACACATTCAGGTATAGCTGTGAGCAACAATTTTGTAAACCAATAACCATGAAGCGGCTTGTCTAGAGAACCAGCATGTGTTTGTGCCCTTCGCTTTTGATACCTTTGGAGCGCTGGCCCCGCAAGCAATCAAGCTCCTCGATCGCGTGAAGAAAGTTGTGCAAAGTAATTCCCCAGCTACAAAGGGCCAATGTTTTATTTTCAATAGAGTAGGTTTTGCAATACAAAAAGGGGTAGCGGCGCAACTTGTGGCCCGTTTACCTACGTGTCACTTGTAATTGGTTGTTTTGGTTTAATATATTGAAGTCTTTTATTGTAAAAAAAAAAAAATAACCAATTTTCTCATAACCAGAAGAGGTACTGTACCGACAGATTCAGTAAGGTATTCGATACCAAATACCATATAAAGAGAACATTTAGTAGTAAATACAAGTAGCGTACTGATACCGTACCGAAGATTCGGTACGGTATTGTATACCAACTTTTTCGAAATTTCGTATCAGTATTTTTGGTATCAGTACGGTTTGATACCGGTAGAGTTCGGATCTCATCCCTAGTTTTTTAAAATTGTAAGTTTTTATTTAATTTTTTCTTTTTAGAAATCCCATTTACTAATTCATGGCTACGTTTTTTTTTTGGTTTATTTCATGCTTTATCTACATGTAATTCAATATTGTTTAAAATTAGCTATACATATGTATTTTTTTATTCCTAAATTACTTGTGAAGCCATCCACTTTTTTTTAATACGGTTCGGCCAAACCAAAAAGCAGCCGTTTTAATGACCGGTTCCGAAACATTGGCAATAATTGTAATATTATTTAAATTGCTAAACAAAGAAGTTCTGAATTTTCATGAATTTGTCATATTGTAGCATATATGACTAGGAATCTACTAGGCGTATTTGGACTGTTTTGTGGCTAAATAAGACTATTCAACAATCAACACCGATGAATTCATAAGATGGGAATGATTCTAGTAAAACAACTTCAAATTTTGCTATCACAATAATTATGAAAATGTCATGAAATAATAGCATGGATTTCATCATTTTAATGTTTAATATTAAACCGAAGCTTTCTTCGTTCATACCCTAAGGCATGAAATAAAAATTTGCTAATCATGCCGATTGTTGAACCACAGAATCGGAATCCTAATCACAATCTAGCAGCGCTCGCTTTGGCGTCTTCTAGGATCTCTATCTCCAAATTTTAGAGATTTCTATTATTTTTCTTCTCCATCTCCAAAAAACTAAAGATTCACTATTGACGTCTCCAAAATTTAAATAATGTACCTCAAGCATTTCAGTTTGTAACTCAAGCATGGAAGAAAGAGAAAGAAATAATAAAAATGAATATAAAGATTGATATGGAAAATTAGATGTAGATGTAGAAGTTTAAGTAAAATTTAGAGATAGATTTGAAAAAAAAAATGTTATTTTAGAAATGGAGATTCCAATGAGAATGCTCTAACGATATTAAACTATCTGTTAAGATTCTAAACCTTAAGCAATCATGTAAAAATCACCTTACTAAGAAATCCATCATAAGCGAGTTTGTAATTGGAATCAGGATGATCGAGAGGAACAACTCGTTCATCTAGGAAGAAAATCAACCATTTCGACCAATCGATAGAATTAACATATGGAGGCTCCGTTAATTTCCTATAAAAAAAAATAAACTCGAATTCATCACATAACATGACCAACAACGATCACAATTATTAAACATCCATGTTGCAATCAAAGATAGTTTACCTTAAGAGTATCGATTAGAGTACCACCAGAGAGCACGACAGAGAAAGAACCATTAGCCGCGATGAATTTAGCGGAGAGATGGAGGATATAGATCGCAAGAGCCACGGCGACTTGTTCCTCAGATTCGAATTTCTGGATGGTTGGTGGCGCCATTTTGTGTAAATCAATATATGTGGGATGTGAAGTTGAGATGACAACTATGACATCCATCTACCATTATTTATTGCAAGAGAAATACATTTGACTAGTCATTTTCTGTTATTTTTAATAATCGGGTCACTCTAACGTATCAAATTATCTATACTATATTATAATGCATGAGGCAGGGACTTCTTAAATTTTAAACAATACAAATATAATTGCTTAAGGTACAACACTAAATGCACATAATAAATATTTTTTAAGGGCAAATATGTCTTTAAGTTAGTGTCTAACAACTCAAACTAAAAAAAATGCTTCTAGAAGCATACGTTTTTAAAAAATCAAATATTTTCTAATTTAAGTTCCAGTCGTTCTATTATCACGCCTGCATACATGGAAGAGGAGCAAGATCTCAGAAGAAGAAGAACAAGATTCGAGAGCAACGCTTTTAGAAATTAGCGACATTAAGGTCAGTTGATTACTTATACTGTCAATTGTACTATATTATAATGCATAACACAAAAGTAATTTAAAATACTAAAAAACTAAGAACTTTTTTCCATTAATGCGAAATATAAAACTTAAGTGAGAGTAAAATAGTGTTTTTAAACACCAATCTATATACATTTGATGCACAGAATACAACTACTAAAACCATGAATTTAAGATCGTTTGAAGCTGGGAAGAATTGAGATAAGTGGCAAGGTTTTTGAAATTTGAATCACAACTATATCCCTAAATCACGCTCCCCGCCCAATCCATTTCTTTGTTCTCTGTTCATTTCAAAACTACTTGATACCTCTTTCTCTCACCTAACCTTTGAACGTTGATATCTCTTTCTCTCTTTCATTGAGGAATTCATTTTGTGAATACAAGTGAGTTTCTTGAGCCCTAATCATGTGTATTTGATGATTTAAATAACTACATGACTTAAATTGTAGCGCATCGTACATACTCCGAAGGTTCAGGTATCCTACCTATCATCATAGAGACATCGCATCGTATTCAGATATTTCATCATTTGGTGAGTTTTTTTTCTTAATAGCCCTCTTTCTAAGTCCTTTCCCAGTTTGTTTACTAATTTGCTTGTGTGTAGCATATTTTTTGTGTTTAAAAAGAATAACTTTTCAGTTGATGAAGTGGATGTGGTTTTAGATTCAGATTTGTTATTCGGCATGTTGTTATTTTGGAACTATAATTGGTTGTGATGTAAATCTAGGGTTTGATTCAGATTGTTGATTTGTTGTAACAGATGCTTTAGAAAGGAAACTAACTTTATATAGTTGATGGCTCTAACAAATTTATTTATTTTGCACAAATTTATGAAATTTAATTGTTAATATATGAAGTAGTACATTACATCACAAACTTTATATAGTTTGTGAAATAGGACTATAGTTTGATGAAGAGAGGTTAATTTATATCTTTAAGTCCACATTTAAAAATAATGTTTCTACAAATTATCTCAAAATATTTTGGTCTTGCAGATTTAGAAAGGAAACTAACTTATGTGGGATTGGTTGGGCATGAAATCTATTGATGTTGGCAACCATCGTTCCAAAGACTAAAGGCTGAAGCATCCGTTACAGCAAATCAACTCTACGGTATGTTCTTATCAAGCCTTTTGGTATATCTAGCTTTGACAGATATATTACACTATTCAACAGCCATCAACAGTACCCTATGTTCCGCTTAAAATACCACATGTAGCGTGACAACACATCATTCTATGATATAGAATAGAAAATCACATGGAAAATTAAGTGGAAGGAATATATTTATATCTATAGCAATAAAAGATGCAAAATTATATCGTGTATCAAGTTTAGCGCTGTTTGATAGCCTTTGAATGGTTATTAAGAGACTACATCTGAATGGTTTATAGTCTCTTAATGATTAAAATGTAATCTTAAGTAGGAATGGTTAAAAGATAACATCTTAATGGTTGCCTTTTTTTTAAACTTTAACTTCATTAAAAAATAGCTAAGCCCAAGAAAACAAGGACCGCCAAAAAAAAAACCACTTACAACATATACAACGGATATCTACACCAATCCTTCCAACTAATGTCTAGGATCTTGGCTCTACTACGATACCAAAGATACGAACACGATTTTATACAAGCAATCATATCACAAACCCTTGGCTGAACGTTTTGAAAAATAACCTTATTACGAGTCTTCCAAATCACCCAACATGTCGTCATCACAATCCCTCTAATAATATTCTTCTTTCGTTTGCAGCCATGATTCACATTAGGGAGCTTTAAAACATCTTTAATCTCCAAAAGAAAAATAGGATCCATGTGACACCAGCTTTCGATAAACTTCCAAATGGCACTGGATAGGATGCAGCCCGTAAACAAGTGGAGAGCCGTTTCCACAGCAGAATGACAGAAAACGCAGCGGTCATCATCGACGTTAATGTTTCGTTTTATGAGCGCTAGTTTAGTTGGTAAACGGTCCATCTCAAGCCTCCATACATGTATGTTAACTTTAAGAGGAACCCATCCCGTCCAAACCATATCGGTATCTCTGGAAACATCACGATCTTCGCGCAAAACCTGCTTAACACCTTTTACCGAGAAGCTGTTGTTGTTCCCTGATTCCCAGCGCCAAGAGTCATTAGCTTCCGACAAAGTGCACTTCGGAACCATCTCCATAAGATCTCTAAACTCTGAAATTTCCTCAAAAAAACTCAGACCCGATTTCCAATTATCAGCAAAGCAAGCTACGCCATTAATAATGACAATTCTATCCTTAACAGCGCATCTTTTATGCTTCTCCAAAAGATACAAGTTCGGCCAATGCTGTCTCAAAATAGAATCTCCATACCACAAATCAGACCAAAAACATATGTCTTTGCCATTCCCTACCTTACCTCTAATGAGATTATTAATGCCTTTACCTTCGAGCTTCAATCTTTCCACAAGCGTAACTATATTTTTCCAGCACCCAGAAAGCCCATTGTTAACCAGAAGAAAAGACCAATTACCTCTGCCGCCATGTATAGCCTCAATAATATAGCGCCAACTACTCTTCGGGTCCGTCTTAAACCTCCAAGCCCATTTAGTAATCAAGGCCTTGTTGACATCCATTAACTTCGAGACACCCAAACCCCCGTCCGTTTTAGAAGTGGTGACCACATCCCAAGCCACCCAATGCATCTTTTTAATACCATTGGACCCTCCCCACAAGAAATTCTTCATAATACTCTCTATTTGCTCCACAACCTGAACTGGAACTTTATACATACACAAATAATATATAGGGTGGTTATATAAAACCGATTTAATAAGAGTTAAGCGACCTCCCATAGAAAGAGAGTTTGCTTTCCACGTCGACAATCGAGAGCTAACCGTATCCACCACCGTATTCCAATGACACACACGGTTCATATTGGCGCCAACTTTAATACCCAAATACTCGAATGGAAAATCTCCAATCCTACAACCAAGAATGCCACTCATCTCAATAACCTCCTCACTAGGCACACCAACACTGAAAAGATGCGATTTTTTATGTTGATTTTGAGGCCAGAACATAGGTGAAAAATCTGAAGGAGCCGAGCCATCTGTTCTATATTCTCTTCTGACCATTCCCCGATAATCAAAGCATCAGCTGCATAAAGCAGGTGAGAAATATTCAAACCCGTTTTCTGATCCTTAATACCCTTCAATTCACCTTCACAACAAGCTTTATTTATGATACACGTAAAAGCCTCCATAACTATCAAAAAAAGAAAGGGAGAAAGGGGGTCTCCTTGACGAAGACCCTTTTCACAATGGAACTCAAAAGTAGGCGCCCCGTTAACTAACACCGAGGACCTAGCCGATTCAAGAATCCCTCTCACCCATCTCCTCCACCTATCTTGAAAACCCATCTGATCCAACATGTCAAGCAACAAACCCCAATTCACATTATCGTACGTTTTTTCAAAATCAATTTTAAACATGAAAGCTTTTTTCCCCTACTTGCTTAACCGCTCATAAACCTCGTTTAACACCAAAGGACCATCCAAAATGAATCTATCCTTAAGAAAAGCGGACTGAGTATGAGAGATGGCATAATTCAACACCTTCTTGACCCGGAGCGCCAGGACTTTAGACACCACTTTACTAATAACCCCAATTAAAGTAATCAGCCTATAGTCCGATAATCCCACCGGGTTCTTCGGCTTTGGAATAAGTGTTATAAAAGAAGAGCTACAACCTTTGGCAAAGTCACCTGAGTCATAGAATGCATCCATCAGATTAAAGAAATCGGCTTCAAGGTGGCTCCAAAAAAACTTGATGAAGTTAAAATTAAAACCATCCGGGTCTGGCGCCCGATCAGACCCACACTCAAAAACAGCTGTCTTAATCTCCTCTTTAGAGAACCTTTCCACCAAAGATTGCGAAAAAACGCGAGGCACCGATTTAATGTTATTACATCTGATGAGCGGTCTGACCACATGTGTTTCAGAAAACTGCCTCCTAAAGTGCTTCAGAACCTCTCTTTTAATAATTTCAGGCTTCGAAACCCACACCCCGTCGGCCATAATACCCGGAATCGCGTTTTTAGCTTTTCTCCCATTCACAATCCCATGGAAAAAAAACTGGAGTTATCATCACCATACATCGGCCACCGGACTCTAGACTTCTGCTTCAAATCTTTAATTTTGCACATATTAATAGAGTCAACTTGTTTTTAGCTTTTCTCCCATTCACAATCCTATGGAAAAAACTGGAGTTATCATCACCATACATCGCCCACCGGACTCTAGACTTCTGCTTTAAATCTTTAATGGTTGCCTCTTAACCATTCAGACTTAAGGTTACCTCTTAATCATTCAGGGGCTATGGACCATTAAGAAGTAATCTCTGAATGGTCATTAAGAGGCTACCAAACAGCCCCTTAGTATAATATTGTGTTCAAATAAACAAATCTAACTACTTTGTACCTATTTTATATAGGGGAAATGGTATTTAATAATCCTAACTTTGGGGGGTTGGAAGGGAGCAGTCCCAACTTGGACTTAAAAGTTGTAATATAACGGTCCCAACTTGTCAATGTTTTTATTCTAATGGTCCCAAACTAACCCCAGTTAAGTTTTTCTGTTAAGTGCCACGTGGCAGTCCTACGTGGCACAGTATGTCCAGCTGGTAAAAAAACGTGGGCCCCACTTGGTTTTTCAATTAAAAAAAATCTATTAATTATTTAAAAAAATCTTTAAAAACGTGGGCCCCACACCACCCCACCTACACCACTACCAACCACCACCAACACCACCACCAACCACCTGTTACGAAGAACCCTAATTCTATACTCGATCAATTGACCAACGATTCGAACCTATTAATCAAATTAATGTTAGGGCTATTATAGAAAAATGAATTCCGAACAAAACCATACTAAATAATCACACTAACCTATTCGTTTTCAAGGTGTAATCGATTAAAAAGGGTGTTCGGCCACCAAGCATAAAAACCAACGAATTGGAGCTTGATTTGGATGTTTTTGATGGGGATTTTTGCACAGAATGGATCGACTAAGATGCATGAATGATTATATGGATTCAATTCGTGGTATTTAGGCTCGTTTTTGAAGGTGATTGGGTTCGATTTGAAGGTGTTAGGCTCGTTTTTGATGTGGGTATGACCAGATTTGTGATTGGGTTCAATTTGAAGGTGTTAGGCTCGTTTTTGTCTTTCGGAGATGGTTGTATATTTATAAGGTGGCGGTGGGTGTTGGTGAAGATGGTGGTGGTGGTGGTGGTGGTGAAGATGACGGTGATGGCAGGTGGTTGTGGTGGTGGTGGTGGTGGTGGTGATGGTGGTGGTGAAGATGACGATGGTGGCAGGTTGTTGTGGTGGTGGTGAAGATGATGAAGATGAGATGGTGGATAATGGGCCCACCCTTTTTTTACAAATCCACACTTTATGCCACGTAGGACTGCCACGTGTGATGCCAACGTGGCACTTAACAGAGAAAACTAAACTGAGGTTAGTCTGGGACCAACAAAATAAAAAGGTTGACAAGTTGGGACTGCTGTCTTACAACTGTCAAGTTGAGACTGTTGCCTTCCAACCCCTCAAAGTTAGGATTATTAAATTCCATTTTCCCCTTTTATATATAACTTTGTAGTTTGTAGTTTTGTACCTTATTTATACCATACGCACAATTGTTGTCCGTTCTACTCTTTGCGTACCTACCATGTTTATTTTATTAATTTAAAAAGAGTCGGGTTGTACATTTCTATCTAAAACTTTTTCTTATGATAAAAAAAGAAACAAAAAGTGCATACGTTAAATTTATTCTAATATTCTATGCATCTTGTTACTCTATTAGTCTTTGATAACAATTTGTACCCGAAGATATTATTATTTCCGCAATTTTATGTTAATAATCATTTAGTTCGATTTTTAAAAGAAACCAAACCGATCTACGAACAAAACAAAATCAAAGCTTCCACTTTTATTACCATTCAATTTAATAAAACGACATAATTTACTACCACAACATGCGTTATTAATGCTAGAAGCATACTATTAATACGTAAAATTAGAAGTTTATTTAAAGCTCTGAAGTAGCTTCTTTATCTAAGAACCATGTGAGGCTACCTTCAGGTGATACTTTCTGCACAGGCAAAGGGTAATAATCATTAGCATGTTTCCCTAATGCCACCTTCACTGCATCAGCTGCATCTTCTCCAGTCACCACCATTGCGATTTCGGATGCAGAGTTGATCAAAGGGAAAGTGAATGTGATTCTATTAGGTGGCGGTTTTGGTGAGTCTGTTATGTAAGTCACCCATTTTTTCTTCTCGAATCGTTGGAAATGCCAGCAAAACAGCGATGCGACGTGGCCTTCTGGTCCCATGCCAACTAACATCAAATCGAATTTAGCGAACCCTGTAGTTGGTGATGTTTTTAGTGTATTGTTTGCTACCAAATGTTTAAGTCGTTGCTCGTATTCTGCTGCTGCTTCCTCGGGTGATAGTTTTTCTTTGATGGGATAGATGTTAGATTTGGGTATTGGTACCTAATACATACATTTTGTAAACCAATAACCAATTTTCTCATAACCAGAACTGATACCGTACCGACAGATTCAGTAAGGTATTCGGTACCAAATTTTCTAAAATCTGGTACCAAATACCATATAAATATAAAGTGAACATTTAGTAAAAAATACAAGTAGCATACCGTTACCGTACCGAAGATTCGGAACCGTATTTGACACCAACTTTTCCGAAATTTCATATCAGTACGGTTCGATACCGGTAGAGTACCGATCTTATCCCTAGTTGTTAGACTAGATTTTTAAAATTGTAAGTTTTTATTAATTTTTTCTTTTTAGAAAATCCCAATTACTAATTAAGGGCTACGTTTTTTTTTTTTTTTGTTTATTTCATGCTTTAGATTATGTTAACATTGTAGATATACAAATAATTCAATATATATTTTTTTAAATTAGCTATACATATGTATTTTTTTTTTTGAACGGCAAACCACTTTATATATATATATATATATAAAGAGCCAGCAAGAGGCTGAGAAACAAAACGGAAACAAAAGAAAGTTATGTATTTTTTTATTCCTAAATTACTTGTGACGCCATCCACTTTTTTTTTTTTAATACAGTTCGGCCAAACCAAAAAGCAGCCGTTTTAATGACCGGTACCGAAACATTGGCAATAATTGTAATATTATTTAAATTGCTAAACAAAGAAGTTTTGAATTTACATGAATTTGTCAAATTGTAGTATATATGACTAGGAATCCACTAGGCGTGTTTGGACTGTTTTGTGGCTAAATAAGACTTTTCAACAATCAACACCGATGAATTCATAAGATGGGAATTGATTCTAGTAAAAACAACTTCAAATTTTGCTACCTCACAATAATTATGAAAATGTCATGAAATTATAGCATGGATTTCATCATTTTAATGTTTAATATTAAATCGAAGCTTTCTTCGTTCACACCCTAAGGCATGAAATAAAAATTTGCAAATTTTGCCGATTGTTGAACCACAGAATCGGAATCCTAATCACAATCTAGCAGCACTCGCTTTGGCGTCTTCTATCTCTATCTCCAAATTTTAGAGATTTCTATTATTTTTCTTCTCCATCTCCAAAAAAAAAAACTAAAGATTTTACTACGGTAAATCTCTGTATATAAAGATTCACTATTGACGTCTCCAAAATTTAAATAATGTACCTCAAGCATTTCAGTTTGTAACTCAAGCATGGAAGAAAGAGAAAGAAATAATAAAACTGACCGATTTGAAATTTTTTTTTTGTTATTTTAGAGATCGAGATTCCAATGAGAATGCTTTAACGATATTAAACATCTTTTACAATTCGAAACCTTAAGCAATCATGTAAAAATCACCTTACTAAGAAATCCATCATAAGCGAGTTTGTAATTGGAATCAGGATGATCTAGAGGAACAACTCGTTCATCTAGGAAGAAAATCAACCATTTCGACCAATCGATAGAATTAACATATGGAGGCTCCGTTAATTTCCTATAAAAAGTAAACTCGAATTCATCACATAACATGACCAACGATCACAATTATTAAACATCCATGTTGCAATCAAAGATCAAAGATAGTTACCTTAGAGTATCGATTAGAGTACCACCAGAGAGCACGACGGAGAAAGAGCCATTAGCCGCGATGAATTTAGCAGAGAGATGTAGGATATAGATCGCAAGAGCCACGGCGACTTGTTCCTCAGATTCGAATTTCTGGATGGTTGGTGGCGCCATTTTGTATAAATCAATATATGTGGGATGTGAAGTTGAGATGACAACTATGACATCCATCTACCATTATTTATTGCAAGAGAAATGCATTTGACTAGTCATTTTTTTTAATAATCGGTCACCCTAACGTATCAAATTAAAATTCATCATATATATATGTAACTAGAATTGTGACCCGCCGCGCGTTGCGGCGGCGTCGAAAGCGGTAACATCAAATCATATGTCAGTGTATTACCGAAGAGTTTGAAGTTGAGTTCCTACAGCAAACGTCTACTAACTTGTCTACTAACTTAAGCGCTAAGAAAAACATGTACAAAGGTGCTCTTAGCTCATTTTTAAACCATATAGGAATCATTAGTTGGAAAGAGCAAATGGAGAATCTTTTCTTCAAGTGCCTTAATCAAGAACAACACAATGATCTATCCATCAAGCTTTTTAAATCTTTTTATGAGGCAACGATTACCTTTGCTGCAAGACACTGGGGCAATTGCTTCATGATGAATCAATTTCTTACCATGTTTTGTATCGGCATCGCAAAATGTTGAAGTATGCCAAATCTGATTGTCTCTGAGTGAAGGCAAAAATAATATCAAACTCTAACAAAATATTTAGAATTAAACAACCAAGTGTAAATAATTCACTCACGGTCAAGTTTGACAGAAAAGTATCCAAATTAGCAGCAACGATCCTTTCATTAACTTTCAATCCTCAATCTGAATACAAATCAAAACCGATACCCAGCAACTTTAAATCTGGAAAAATACGACTTAGGTCCTAAATCTTTAGGTTATGTGTTTCCCATGTAACTGCCAGAATCAAAGCCATCATCAAGTGTTTTCCTTCCATCTTTAGCACCTCCAATTTTTGCATCAAACTCGTATGCAAACTGTAACTTTTGCATCAAACCTAAAAACAAATTTTAAACTTTTCTAATAATCCCAGATAACTATAAAGTTCAAAAATTCAAGAATTATTGTAGTTTAAAATTGTAGTTGCAACATGACATTGATCTTTTTGTTTTGCCCTTTCCATCTACCACGCGTGTTGCAACGTATGTTACAAAATTTAAACTAAAATGTAAAACATAAAAAATGTATGTATAATGCATCATATATTAACCGTTCAATTCATCAGCAAACCATCGGTTTTGTGAAAAAGAAAAATACATTCAAACTAAAGTGGGTAACTTAGTAGTTATGTTGTATGTGACCTACGCAAGTAGAAATATTTCCCAAGTAAATTAAGACAGTAAATAACATAATAAGAAGGGTTGTCGAAACTTACTTATCCAACACATATGAACAGGTAGAAAGACATTAGAGCTAGAAAATCAGCAAGATGCCCTTGGTTGCTATGCTAAAAATTGCCTGAATTGTGTCACCCTGATTTGGGAGTGTGTGTGAGTTACATAACATATAGTAATTGCAAGATGTAAATAGTGTTTAGGGGGGAAGACATGCCTATTTGTTAATTAGTAAATAACAACGATCTTCTCGAAGATGATTTGGTTTCTTTTCTTGAAGAACTCTAGGCATAAATCACTGGTCCCCTGATTATATACTTAGTTAAAGCATAATAGCTTAAGAGTTGTATAATATACTTTAGAAATATAAAATAAAGAGATACATTTTAGTGGACTTACCTTTGTTACATGAATTGACAGCAAAGAATTAATGTTTAACAAATAACAAACTGTTGTATTAAAGACAAAACAATATGTCATGTAATTCTTATATACAAACAACAAAATACACAACAGTAGTAGGACCTCTAGTAATTCAATCTCATTTAGCAAATCTGAGAAAACAACATTTTTTGTTGTCTTTGAAATGTTCTACTTTAAACATTTCTTTAGGTTGCCTCAATTTTAATTTGATTACCCTCTGTCTCAATAGAATGGCAACTCTAATTAAAGCGAAATCATTCAACATGCTTATGTAACCTAACCAAAAAAAGGCGTAACCATTATTTCAAAGATTAAAATCTACAGAGGGGGAGACATGAATCCAACAACCATCAATTAAGAAGGCAAATCATAAAACACCTACCTTAAACTATGATGATAGTTGAGGCATTCAACTATGTCTAGACTCCCTGGAATCTCCCTTTACACACAGACTACTTTCACTTGTTGCACTTGTAAATTAAATATAAACTATGATGCCAATAGCAGTTTCAAACCTAGCAAAATTATGTAAAGAGTGAAGAGTATGATTGATAACTAAATAACTGATACCTTATCAAACCTCTATAAAGAACCAATACATCAAGACATGAAAGTTGTTAAGTGAACGTATTCTATCACTGTCGTCATCTGCAGGAGCCAATTGGCTGTCCTACGCTTGCCAAAGGGCTCGGTGGTCATCACCGCCGATGAAGACCCAAAATCGTGCCTGCTACGAAACGGCACATAACGCTAACAAATGGTTGTGCACCGCCATCCTGAAATCGTCACAACATAAACAATTATTACTTGATGTTTTCAGCTACTATTTATGATAACTAAGCGGCGAGGAACAGTTTCCTACGTCGGCACCGAGATCTTCCCGTAACTGCCCCCACCAAACGATATTACATAAACATAAAGCCTAACATAAACAAACATCAAGGATCGAAGCAGAGATGCACGCAAATCATCAGACATAAGACTAAACATTACCGTTTTTCAGCAATAATTCCTTGAGTATATATCCACATGAGTAGCTGCAATGCAAATCACTTTTAGGGATCAGAAATCGATACTTTACGTTAAAAATATCAAATCTAGACTAATAATTGAGTGCATAAAGAGAGATACATCACGAATCGTGTGAAATTGGAAGGCGAAAAGAGATAGCCGGGCCGACGTTTCATAAGAAACCATAGCTGTTAGCCGGTGTAGTGCTCAAGGCTGTCATCACGTATGGTGATGACATCGATGGTGGCGGCCGGAGCATTTGTGGACGGCGGCGGTGGCTCCATCGTCTCTAACCCCCCCTCTCTCTCTACCTCTTCTCTTTTCGCTCGACATACTTCAAAACCCACACCGTAAAGAGTGAAGACTACCCTTGGTACAAAGTTGTTTGTAGAACGTTGATTTTGAAAGGGTCGATGATGATTGATGAAGAAGAGTAAGAGAAGCAGTGGGAAGTGGAAAGAATTGACGAAGAACAGTAAGTGGACGCGTGTAAGCAGAAAAGAAAAAAGAGAACAGGTGGTGGAAATAATGCCAACTGTTAAAAAAGACAACAAAAGGAACACAAAGTACAACATATAAAACTCAAACAATATACAATGCACAAAGCACAACTCAACAATGCACAAAACACCATTAAAGCCTATGGTACAACTCACCAATGCAGATATCCTTTGCTAATTAGAATTATTGCTAATTAGAATTATATAAATTTGATGTTCTAGATTAGATATGATTAAATTACTTGTATTTTTCAAAAGTAGATATTATCATTATCTTGCGTTTATCTGTCACCCGATATTAATCATTGCATTTTTCAAAACTGAAATTTAGTTAAATCTCCAATAACCATTGGAGTGGGTAGTCTGATGGCAAGACAAAACCTTTTAATACATTTAAACGTGAGGTTTTTAATTATTGGTTTATATATTTAAAATAAGGGGTTGTGGATTCATACAAATGTGTGCACGTGAACACATTAACATATTTGTTTATATGTTTTTTTAACTTGGTTTATATTTTTAAAAATAATATTTTTTTTCACAAAATGCTTACGTACGGAAAACCCATTAACAAATTTGTTTATATGTTTTTTTAACATTTAAACATTTACCTAGCTACCCTAATATACCTAACACATTATTTGCACATGTATAGATTCTATAAATAAACCAAATATGTTTACATTTTTTTTTTCTAAAAAACTTTAAGAGAGATGAATAAACAAATACATAGAATTTTTTTTATCTGCATTATATTTTTCTAAGAATTTGAGGAGAAGGGTATAACAACTTAAAATGAGGAAGGAGAGGTACGTCTGGCCATAGTTTTCGAAGGCATAACGCGAAATCAAGGCGCAAAAAGTGAGCCTTGGGACTTAATGCAAGATGCCTAAAAACACAAGCTTTTATAAACTAGACGTATGGAATAGAACATACACTCTTAGGGGTTTAAGAATAATTTAGGTTTCTTTTTTCATGTTGTTTTCGGCTGATTCCAGGCTTCCTTAGGGTCGATGTAATTGTTTTTAGATCTGCTCAAAGCTACTTAGACGACTTTTTGTAGCAATTTCGTCGGAACTTGGTTTGAAAAATGTGCATGAAGGCCTGAAAGTGGGGCTCTTGAAGCGAATCAAGAAGGCTACGTTGAGCGTGGAAAGTGAACCTAGGTGCACGCCTGAGTGAACCTTGACAACGAAGCGTCTAGCACAAATCTATACAAGAAATGTTATTTTTTGTTATAACGTTCACAAAATAAATAAATTCTACTACTAAATTGTTATAAGGTTCAGTGGTTCACAAATAGATTAATGATACTTATAGATTGGGGTGTTTGATGGTGGTTATGGGCATATAGGTTTTTCACGTTTGGGGGTTGGTCTGTGTTCAATGTGAACGATGAGGGAGTTGGTGGTTGTCACCGATGGGGATGGCAACTAAAGTAGAAATAAGTTGTGTAACAAATTATAACATTTATATGAATTAGAAAATATGATAAAAAAATGTCATGTGTGTGTCTAGGGGAGGGTTTAAATGAGAACACTCATATTTTGTGAGAACCGTGAGAACAGATCTCAGCCACTCATTTATGTCCCATCATACTCTAAACCAAAGGTTAATTTGGTAATTGGTCATAGCTTAAACCATTCACTATATTTTTCCAGATCTATATTAATAAACAACTTTCAACTATTCTTCAACCGATTATGAACTATTATTCAATTGATTTTAGATCCATAAGATTTCTACAGATCTAGGTGTGTTCTTGCTCATCTTTTGTTTTCAAATCACTCCTTGTCTTAGTTCGAACCATACGACCTTCAACCAAATCGATTATGGATCCATACAATTTATGCAAATTTGGGTATGTTCTCACTAATCTTTTGTTTTCAAATCAATCACTATCTTAATTTGAAGTATTATCTCACATTTTTGTTACAGGTGTAAGTTGATTTACACTTAAAATCGTTAATTTTAACTGTGTTGGTCTTCTTCCTCTCCCTGTTTGTTGACTTATAATTTTTTCGACTTTGGATGGGATAATTAGATGTGATTTTAATAATAGTTGCAACATTCTTTTCAAGTGCTTATGCGTAAGGTTTCCAATTTGTGTCCAATGATTTGTTGGAATTAGGGTTTTGTATTGCACTTTGTATCTTTCTTCGTTACATTTAATAGTTGTTAGCTCTGTATCTTCATATTAATTGGTGGTGTGTAGAAGGTATACTAATTATATGTTTTGTCTGGAAGTGAATTGCATGGTATAATAAAGTTTCATCTTTATAAACTTTTATTGCTGGATTAAGAAACAATTTAGTGACTGTAATTAGGATAAGAATACTAAAGGTTGGATTGTATCTATGACTGTAACAAATAACAAAGCATTAAAATGAAGTGTCAGGTTCATTATGTTTATAAGTACTTTTAGCTCTACATATTTCATATGATTGTAAACACTTGTTTTTAGATAGTTATAATACAATATTAGTGTTATTTCATCTTAATTATATGTTCAATTTTTTGCATTTATATATTGTGAAAATTGTTCATATAATAGATCTACTTGATTGTGCTTATAAATTCATCCAACATACTATGATTGTTTTATTAGTTCGTTTTACACATGTGTAATGTTCAATTTTTGTGAAGGATAGGTTGGTGCAGACACTAGCTAGCGATGTTGTGGCGACGTGACTAGGAGGGTAAAGAAAAGAAATCCAGCGGAGGTAGTATTAACAATAGCAATAAGTGTCATGTGATGAATTTAGTTGGTCAACTCTTCATTGCTAGTTTTACGATGTGGATAAGGATGAGGATGAAGCCTAGCAATACCATCAATCAAGCAACTAAAAGTAGCGACATAGAAGTCGACTTGAATCTTGGTAGTCCTTTGAAAAATAGGAGAAAAAGACTATTTGTACATGTTATGAATTCAATGTAATTACTACATACATCTTATGTGTTTTTGTTGGTAGACTTCACATCTTTTATATTTTATATATATGAGTTTGTTTTAAATGGTGCCAATTTATATTCACATTTGTGAAATTGATTTGCACATGTGTAAATTGTTTGCTGTCACATATCGATCTATGCATTTTTATATATGTGCAGCTGAATACACATGTGTAAACTGTTCTCTGTGCATATTAGTCTTTATTTTACATAATTGCAGCTAAATTACACGTGTGTAAAGTATTTACTATTACATATTTATGTATGTTTTACATAACTGTGATTTGCCACATTACGCATGTGTAATATTCGGGTGTTAATACAATACTTTAATATACACATATGTAAAATGACATTTTAAAGGCAAAATTGATATACACAACTTGTAAATTTTATTTAAATTTGAACATTTCAACCACTGAGAAATAAAATGTCAAACAAAATGCAAATCTGCATAGATATAAATGTGCATTATACAATGTTTTGTCTTCTTACAACGATGACTAATACATGATGTTCAAAAACGCATTGATATTATAGGTAACAAAAAAGATCATGTCTACTTGTTGCTCATCTGATCAAGTTCCCAAGCTTTTTGCAACAGCTTTTCTTTGAATTTTTTTGCGCCAAGAAGAATTATTCTTGCAACATATTTCTTTCTAAGTTTTTAACTATTTTGATTTACACTTGTGTAAACCTTCGTATCTCTGTTTTTTATATTATTATAATTTACACATGTGTAACCTTCATATTAATGCTAATTTTTTAAGTCCTATGTGTTACACATATTTAAACCTTCATATATATAATTTACACTTATGTAAAAACAAATATTTGTTATAATTCTTTTTAAACTATGATGATTTACACATGTGTAAACCTTTATACCAATACTTATTTTTTCAAACTATTATGATTTACACATGTGTAAACCTTGATATTCTTACTTATTATTTTTTATATTTTGAGTTTGACCTGTGAAAACCTTGATATCTAAGCTTATTTTTTAACCATTGTGATTTACACACATGTAAACCGTTACATCTTTGCTTATTCTTTTAACTATTATAATTTACGCACGCGTAAACCATGATGCATTTATTTAATTTTTTTAGCTATTATAAACTACACATGTTTAAACCTTATATCTATTCCAACTTTTCTTAACTATTATGATTTACACATGTGTAAAGCTTCATATCTACTCTCATTTTTTAACTATTATGGTTTACACACGTGTAAACCTTCATATCTACTCTTGTTTTCTTAACTCTTATGGCTTATACATGTGTAAACCGTGGTGTCTATGCTCATATTTAAAGTAGTATGATTTACATATGTGTAAACCTCCATATCTATGGTTATTTTTTTTTAATTATTATGATTTACACTTGTGTAAATCTTAATATTTGTGATTTACACTTGTGTAAACCTCCATATCAATGTTCATTTTTTAAATGTATTATAATTTACACTTATTAATATCTCCATTTCTACGATTTACACTTGTGTAAACCTTCGTATATATGCTTATATCAACTATTTAACATGAAACAATGTACTTATTAAAATCAATGATCTGTCAGTTATAATCTAGAAGTTTGCAAGCCTAAAATATACCTTTAAATCATCACCTGCATATAACATTTTAGCGAATAAGATGCATATCATAAACACATTTTGCAGTCGAATATGTGCTTATAGATTCAAAGTATTAAGCAATTCCCTCAACACACCCTTCCTAAATTGACAGATACAAAAAAAAAAATCATTATCAAATCCCTTAAAATTAGTAAATCATTTCAAGCAATGAACCACAAAATCACATATTCCAACTTTGCATAAACTTCTGCACATGATGAACAACATTGAGCAAACACCACACCACAACCCAACATCCAACCTTCTTTCCCCATCACAAACGTATTTATAACTAACTGTACCACATAACTTCAACTATCATCTATTTGTTCCAAACACACATACCAAAACAAAACATTACAACATAAACCACAAACCCTAGCTTCCCAAACCCTCAAATTCCATGAAATCTCCACCATTACGAGCTATAAACCACCAAAAATAATCAGAATCAAACGCTCGATCTAGTAAACACGAACACCGAACAAATTATAAAAAAGTTTCAAATCCAGCCATTAACACCATATTACACCACAAGTTTTCGAATCCAGCCACGAATCTACGTTCCTCATAAAAAATCCAGCACCATAATCGAATCCATGTCAACTATTGATGATGACAGGCAGATCGATAGCCGAAGCAGTTCAGCAACAACATCGATTAAGAGGGACTGTCATGGTGGTGGTGCTTGTGGATTAGATGGTGATAAAGTTCCTGATTGGGTTTTTAAAATGTCAATTTACATTGTTGCCCTTTTCACTTTTATTTTTATAGTCTCCTTGTAATTTAAACCTCATTTAATCTTGTCCTTTGGTTGAGGATAATCTATGGTTAAAAATTGTTCTTAGTGTTCTCACAAAAATCCTTGTTCTCAAGATAACCCTCCCTTGTGTGTCTATATGACTATATATATTTATATAGAGGGGTTGAAAAAAATTATAACTACATATTTTAAGTTAATACATCAGCTGAAGTTTATATAGTTTGTAAAATATTGGATTGGAACAAGTGATAATTTATCTATTCAAAAAGGGGTAGCGGTGTAGCTTGTTGCCCGTTTACCCGTCGCTTACTTGTAATTCTTGTTGGTTTTTAATATAATGATCTTTATTTTTGTTAAAAAAAATGGTAGTAGTAACCTACAGAAGTTTTCATGTTTTGTTTAAAGCTACAAATATGAATTATTCCTTTATAACTTCATCTTTTGGTTTTAGGTTTAGTCAACTAAAGTATCTGTATCTATTATATATATGCTTTCATAATCTATCTGAAATATTAATTATTAATTAATTAATGTTTAAACTTACTTGATTACTATTTCTTTAATGTAATTGGTCACATGTGGTAAGGGAATTTCACATAAGTTTCACATCTAGGGAAAATTACATAGTTTGGTACATACAAAAGCAAAGGTTATAGAATTCTAGTACATTCAATAACACATGATGCTTTAATGCTTTATTAAAACGGAAAGAAAGCATAATATCACCAATTATCACCAGAAGTTTACTTATAGCTCTGAAGTAGCTTCTTTATCTAAGAACCATGTGAGGCTAAGTTCAGGTGATACCTTCTGCACAGGCAAAGGGTAATGATCATTAGCATGTTTCCCCAATGCCACCTTCACTGCATCCGCCGCATCTTCTCCGGTCACCACCATTGCAACATGACTTGCAGAATTGATCAAGGGGAGAGTGAAAGTGATCCTATTAGGTGGCGGTTTTGGTGAGTCTGTTATGAAAGTGACCCATTTTTTCTTCTCAAACCGCTGAAAATGCCAACAGAAGAGCGATGCAACGTGGCCTTCTGGACCCATGCCGACTAACATTAGATCGAATTTTGCAAACCCTGTAGCTTGTGATGTTTTTAGTTTATTCTTTGCTACCAAATGTTTAAGCCGTTGCTCGTATTCATCAGCTGCTTCCTCGGGTGATAAGTTTTCTTTGATCGGATAGATGTTAGACTCGGGTATTGGTACCTAACATATGTATGAAAATTGAGTAACAATTTTGTCAACCAATAAGTCTAAAAATAAATAAATTTACCTTGCAAGGAAGATTTGAATTTTCATCAATTTATCATATTAATGTGACTAATACTTATGTTTTTGTGGCTAACACAAAGTAGTTGAATTCCAGTAAAATCAACTTCAAATATTGATATTTCACAAATAATGATATTTCACTGCTTAAACTTTAAACTAAAGCTCTCTTGGTTAATACTTAGGTGCTGTTTGTTTTTTCTGCAGGAAAAGGTCTGCAGTCTGCGGACCACATCTGCAGACATCTGCAGGAGAAGAGGTCGACCCAAGGTCTGCAGTCTGCAAGAATAAGACTGTTTGTTTGTTAACGTCTGCAGGCTGCTGAAATAAACTTAAATTTAAATAAATTGAGTTTTTACAGCAGTCTGGTGGTAGACGGTGGTGGTGGTGGGTGGTGGGTGGTGGTGGACCGTGGTGGTGGTGGGTGGTGGTGGACGGTGGTGGGTGGTGGGCGGTGGTGGGTGGACGGTGGTAGGTGGTGGTGGTGGTAGTGGTGGTGGTGGACGGTGGTAGGTGGTGGTGGTGGACCGTGGTGGTGGTGGGTGGTGGTGGACCGTGGTGGTGGTGGTGGTGGGTGGTGGGTGGTGGTGGTGGGTGGTGGTGGTGGGTGGTGGTAGTGGTGGTCGGTGGTGGGTGGTGGGTGGTGGTAGTGGTGGTGGACCGTGGTGGGTGGTGGTGGTGGACCGTGGTGGTGATGGACGATGGTGGTGGTGGACGATGCTAGGTGGTGGTGGTGGGTGGGTGACGGTGGTGGACGGTGGTGGTGGTAGTGGGTGGTGGTGGTGGGTGGTGGTGGACGGTGGTGGGTGGTGGTAGTGGTGGTGGGTGGACGGTGGTAGGTGGTGGTGGTGGACCGTGGTGGTGGTGGTGGTAGTGGTGGTGGACGGTGGTGGGTGGTGGTGGGGGACCGTGGTGGTGGTGGGAGGTGGTGGTGGTGGACCGTGGTGGTAGTGGTGGTGGACGGTGGTGGGTGGTGGTGGTGGACTGTGGTGGTGATGGACGGTGGTGGACGGTGGTGGTGGTGGTGGTAGTGGGTGGTGGTGGTGGTTGTGGGTGAGGAGAAGAGAAGAGGAGAAGACCTTAGAAGACTTTGGTCCAAGTCTGCACCAAGAAGAGGTCAGGAAGAGCTTTTGGAGTGAAATGTCTTCCGAAAAACAAACAGTCTGCCCGCCCCAAACGTCTGCCCGCGTCTGCGCGGCGCAGACAAAAGAGGTCAGAAGTGCTTCTGGGAGAAAAACAAGCACCACCTTAGTAGTTGCTTCAATTGGGATCATATCGCAAACTAGCGATTTTAAATATCAATTCTAAACCCTAAGAACATGGGCAAAACCAAAGGGTGTCAAGAGGGTCCGCTGACCCTGACCGCTACTATTGGATTTGATATATATAATCTGAGGTTTTTTTTAAAAAAAAGCAAAACATCTTTTTGGACCCTCTAAAAGAACCTTATAATGATCCTAACAAAAGATGTACAATAGCGAAAAAACAATCACCTTGCTAAGGAATCCGTCGTAAGCAAGTTTGAAATTGGAATCAGGATGATCAAGAGGAACAACTCGTTCATCAAGGAAGAAGATCAACCATTTTGACCAACGGATGGAGCTAACATATGGATGCTCCGTTAATTTCCTAGCATACAATAAACAAAAAAAATCATTTAAACGCGATGTAACATCAACAAAAATCGTTAACTTCCTACGCTCAGGTCAAGCGAGTATAGATTTGAATAGTTGGTTAGATAGTTACCTAAGAGTATTGATTAAAGTACCGCCTGAGAGGACAACGGAGAAAGTACCAGAAGCGGTGAATTTACCCGAGAGTTTGTAAATATAACTCGCAAGCGCGACCGCAACATCTTCCTCTGATTCTAATTTATGAACCTCAGTAACTGGCACCATTTTGTACCGGTGAATAGGTATGGACTATGGAGTTAACTTGACATACATGAACCGTGTTTTATAGCAGGATAATGTTCATGTGACTGGTTGTTTGTTTTTAATTAGAGCATGTGAGCTGCCATAATGTCAATCATAATGTCAATCCTCATTTATGATTCATGTCAATTTATCTTTAATGTTAAATGTACTTTCAAATCATATTTAAACACGTACGATATATTTCTTTTTGAACAGCTAGATCAAGTGGTAGCGCGCACATTTGTGAACTGACAAGACCCGGGTTCGATACGACTCACCTACGCCAAGGGCGTTTCTAAGTATGAGTCGTCCCAGGAAGTTCCCTCATTATTCATGCCACAATTATGACTCGAAGTCAATATCTCTTCCTGTCTCAGGTAGGGCTGCAAATGAACCGAACGAACACAAACAAGGCCTTATTCGTGTTCGTTTGTTAAGGAATATACGTGCTCACGAACAGTTTATGAATACTTCCGAAACATAATCAATATACAAGATAAAAATTAAAATACCTACTCATTCATGTCATTGTTGATCCAAGTCATCAGTTTCAGCCTACATGTTCACTGGATTAACAATATTTTTAGCAAGAAACACCCTCCATTAAGTTTAATCGTCCATCTAACTTATACTTAACATGAATAAGCATCGGATGTTAGATCGCTCGCGCTACCAAACATGATAATTCGCTTGATAAATCATAATCTAATAAGTAGTAATAACCTGCAGTTTTGAATTTGCATGACAACTGCATATCAATTTATTTCAACCAACAAAAAACTAACAGATCTTGAGACTGCATAACCCAAACATTTAACAACAAAGATAGTAAAACACAACATTACAGTCGCGAAGTAGCACCATTGTCCAAAAACCACGTGAGATTTCCTTCAGGTGAGACCTTCTGCACAGGCAACGGGTAACCATAAGAGGCATGTTCACCCAATGCCACTTTCACTGCATCCGCTTTTTCTTCACCAACCACCACCAACGCGATATCTGACGCTGAATTGATTAGAGGGAAAGTAAAAGTGATTCTAGGAGGTGGCGGTTTGGGTGAGTCCGTAATAAAAGTCACCCATTTTTTCTTCTCGAATCGTTGAAAATGCCAGCAGAAAAGAGATGCAACGTGCCCGTCTGGACCCATCCCAACTAACATCAAATCGAATTTAGCAAACCCTGTAGTTGGTGATGTTTTTAAGGTCCCGTTTGCTACCAATTGTTTAACTCGCTGCTCGTATTCTTCTGCTGCTTCCTCTGGTGACAGGTTTTCTTTGATGGGATAGATGTTGGATTCAGGTATTGGCACCTATCACCATGTTTAACAATAATGAGCAACGATATTGTATACCAATTGTGTAAAGATGCTTACAAGGGTTGTTTGAAAGTGTGATATCAAAGATTATTACAAATTGTAGAATCATGATAATTTATACAGATAGTCATTATTACTGAGGTAGTTTCACATTTATCTCAATAGAGCAACTACTTACCACCGGTACGACCCTATAGATTTTTTTTTGATCCAACGGTTGAGTTCAAATTAAAACCAGTTTTCCAATGCCGGCGTCAATAGTATTTTAAATTACATCAAGATAACAGGCAGGCGGGCAACAAGCTGCGCCGCCACCCCTATAGTATACTAAAAAAAACAGGGGCTTTAGCCTTTAGGCATAAAAGTTATTGAAGTGTTAGTTGCAAAGCATAGGTTGGGCGGCTAGCCTCGCATATTAAAAGGGATGGATGTTACGCGATATATGTTTATACAAAGCTGGATAATAAAATTTCACAGGAGGCCCCAAAAGAGGTTGAGCTTTCCTCTTCCTTGCCTATGTTAAAAACTAACAGTGTTATTAAGCAAATCTAAATACCTATTATCCCAAGAGGAAACCTATAATAACATAGCATATTGTCAAATTAAGCCGCCTTTTTTCTTCAATACATGAATGATGAACACATAATATATATGAGGGCTCATGTAAATAGCGAGAACATTCCCGTGACGAATATGTCCTGATGCACCATTTTTACAACACATTCCGAAAAGGAAGGCTGACATCAAATGCATCTCTACACATTGCACATTCAAATCATTTTGTTGTCCTACACCTTTCCAAATTTCAATATCTTCACTTAATTTATCTAGTCACAGATTTAACCGAACCAGCTCAAATTTGAAATGTGTCTAACCGAACCGAATTTAACAGATTAAGCCGGTTATTATATGGTACCGAAAACTAAAACAAATTACCTTACTGAGAAATCCATCATAAGCAAGCTTGTAATTAGAATCAGGATGATCAAGAGGAACAACTCGTTCATCCAGAAAGAATATCAACCATTTCGACCAATCTATTGACCCAATGTACGGAGCCTCCAGCAACTTCCTATAATAATAATAATATTATTATTATTTGAGCTCAAATTCATCAAACCAAACATAACATAATAACACTATTAATCCATTAACTACTAACTTCTTACATCATTTAACTAATCAGTAATATCTTAGAAGAGTGGGTTGTTGGTTACCTGGTGGTATCGAATAAAGTACCGCCGGAGAGGACGACGGAGAAGGAGCCTTGATTGGCGATGGATTTGGATGACAGATCGGAGATGTATTTAGCTAAAGCAATGGCGGTGGCTTCTTCTGATTGGAATCTCAGGATTTTAGGCGCCATTGTTGTTCGTTTATTGCAGATCAGTTAGTGTGTTTATGACAAACAGTTGAAAAGTAGTGAAGAAGAAAGTGGGTAGGTAACTAAGTACTAGGTAGGGTGCTTTTACAAGAAATATTATCATTATTGTTTGAGATCGGTACCGTAGCCGTAACAAAAATATTAGTACCGAATTTAAACAAAGTAGGTATCGAGTACCGTACCGAATATATAGGTACGGTATGAGTACGAATACGGGTATCGGTACTGGTATTTCGGTCTGGTACCCTTTTTGGTACCACTTTTTATTTTTCTTATTTTAACACTCGCACGAGTACCAAGTATGTAAACCATAATGGATATCAATACTATACGGGTACCAAATAGGTAAAATTGATATAAGTATCATAAATACCATAAGGGGGAAGGGACACTCGTAGAATTAATTTTTTGACTGATTTACTTCACTGAAACACTTTTTTGGATGCAGCACTGATTCTTTCATTTATATTTTCATTTAAATTAAAAAAAGTAACCGTTACAACCATAATTCAAGACAATGAACCGTTGCATTTTCTTCTATAAAAACCTGTCACACCATAAATTTCCACTGCGAGGTTTATACCGTGAGACGCGTGACACACCGGGATCCCATAGCCATAAGTCATATGAACGAACTCTAAATGCCCAAACCATTTAGTTCTTTTTCAAAAATCAAGTTTAGCATTTAACCTAAAAGTTTAGTTAAGTTGCGGAATCATAAACTAAACATAGATATTTTAAAACCATACGCAAAACAACGCGCTCAAGATAAAACCATATGAAAGAAAACGTAAAAGCATAAAATGAAGTTTATATGTATGCACTAGACCCAAATGCAGTGAAATGTGCAGTGCTTTTCTAATCGTGGCACCAAAAGCTAACAACCTGCAAAAGCATGTGTATAATGGGTCAACAAACAATGTTGGTGAGTTCACAAAGTAAAGTAAGTAAGAGCGTAGGTTTTCAAAACCATGTAACCACTAGTTCATCGCATGCCAAGGGTAGCTAACTCATTCAAGATAACTAAATTCAGGTATACCGAACTGCTAATGTACGTGCACTCACAACAGTGAGCAAAAATGTCTTGCATCATTAACTATCAACAATGATAATGTGTTAAGTCACAGTTCACTCATGCACTCCCCCGAGTATGGTGTGAGGTTTGTCAAACCTAATAGCGCTATCAACTAGTAACCCGCTTGCCAACCCGGCAACTCATTCGGTGCGTGAAGGACTTCAATAACAGTGTTGGTTTAGTTCATCAAGGACAAAGATTGCGAACTAGCAAAACCCGACCCACACAAGGAGTCCCAAACCGGACTAGAAAAAGTTTAGAAAGTTGTCTCAAACCCGAGACGCATGCTTTTTAGAAAAAGAGTAGTGAAACTCACCTTAGGTTGCAAGCTAAAAATCCAAACTTCACAAATAAGGACGTGCTACCGACTCCCTAATATATGTGTCATCAAAGTGAGTACATGTGTACATACCATACACCACATAACTCGTTTGTCCAAAACATTTAAGAATGTGAAAACATTTAAGTGACAACTAGTGTAACTACATGCACAAGTAAACCCTACGAACCCGTTGGTGAACGTTATGATTATTATCAATTATACACTTCAAATACATCTCATACAAGTGTACACGCAAGTTCATGTCATAACCAAGTCATATAAGACTCCAAATAATCACATATACACATATGTCACAATATGTGTTTTTAGGACATATTATACACTGCCAAAACGATTTTTCTAAAAATAATTGCACAAAGAATTAGACAACCAAAAGTTTACAGAATATTCCTATGAGTCCATTTGTCGTTCCACTATTTTTATTTCGCAACAAACCCGTGTTGAAAAATTATGAAAAATCAATTACTACAGCTAGGTTCTGAAAACTTTCACATCAGGTTTGTTTACGATATAAATTCTCAAAAATCGTGTATTTATCCAAACGGGATGAATCCACATGGAAAAGTCGAATTATTCCCATATCAACCTACTGACCAAATTTCACGACCTAACTCTTCATAAATCACGAGTAACAGTTAATTAAATTTGACCTAAGTTTTAATCCGAAAATTAGTTTAAACCTTTATCCGAATAAAATTCCAAAAACATATCAAACGAACACCAAATCGCATGATCTTACCCATTCGAGAAAGCTAAGATCATGTACGACATGAACATAACAAAAATCGATCAAAACAGATACATCAGAGTCATGTTATAGAGCCTACAATTCGACATTCACATTCTGTCCAGATTTTAAACATACAATATTCTCAACTATAACAAGTCCTACATGTGTATTATTGATCAAGAACACCAAGTAATCATCATACAATAACCCTAACACATTAATATGATCAGAACATGCAAGATTCATCGTACATAATATGATCTATAAACCCTAGACGCTCAAATATCATAGACATTCAATAACATGCAATCATATTACACAATCAATCATAAATCTTTATGTTTATCATGTTAATCCAAGTTTTAATCTTTATAAAATTGCATCAGGTCTGAACAAACTTTATTATGGTGTTTAAAACATAATCAAGAAGGTTAAAACACAAAGGTTTAAGATAATATACCCAAAGCAATCCACAATCACGAACGGAAAACCTTCCAAGCCTCCCGAATGATGTTCTTGAGCCTTAGTAGGTGTTAAAGGGTTATATTTTTGTATGGCGGCTGTTATGGACGATTAGGGTTGTGGTTATGAGAATTATGGGGCTTAAGGTCGCTTAAATAGTTGAATTAAGTCGGTTTCACGAGTCTGGGCCCGTCGAACGGCCGTTCGGCCAAAGTGAACGGCCGTTGACTTTGACCAGGCCCGTTTCGAGCGGCCTAGTTCAATGTATTGTATGTTTTCTTCGATGTATTTGTTATTTTGGACCATACCAAGCATAACCCCATGTTTTTAGACCCCAACCATCCTAATGGTTCATCGTTTACAAGTTTGATAACACGTTCGGTTTAAATTCACGTAATCACATAACTGTTTACACATAGACTCACGGAAACACGTAATTGAAATTAATATCAAATAGTTAATTCAAAATTATCTATTTTCTCATTTCACCATCGTTCAGGGTTCGATACTCGTGTACATAGTTTGGTAATTCCCCGAATTACCTTTTTATGGAGTCATTATCCTAGAACTGTGCAATGTGAGACTCACCTAACTAACCCTAGTTAAGTAACATGCTGTGAATGTAAATAAAGTTAACTAGAGTTTAGTTAAAGTAAGAACCTGAAAATGCAGGGTGTCACATCATCCCCAAGTTGAAAAGAATTTCGTCCCAAAATTCAGTAAGTAAAAAGTAAAGCCAGTGTAACAATGTGTGCTTGGTTACCGGATGTCACATCATCCCCAAGTTGAAAGGAATTTCGCCCTGAAATTCACTTTGAGTGAGCCGCTTTACGTTAGCGTTTAGTCTATGCACAGGTTCAGGTTGAGTAAAGAGATGTGGGTGTTTGTGCCGCATTTGATCCTTGTGTCCCCACGTGTATTCCGGTCCTAGACGGGAATTCAATTGTACGTTGACTATAGGTATTGTGCTCTGTTTGAGTTTCTTGACGCCCTGCTCAAGAATCTCCCTTGGTTCTTCTACGAACCGTAACTGATCATCCACCTGGATTTCTTCCAGTGGAACCACCAATGACGCATCAGACAGACATTTCTTAAGGTTCAATACGTGAAATACATTGTGCACGCCACTGAGTTCATCAGGTAGGTTTAACCTATAAGCCACCGGACCAATTCTTTCCATAATCTTGAATGGTCCAACATAATCTTGAACCGTAACTGATCATCCACCTGGATTTCTTCCAGTAGTACCTTGTCCCCAACCTGGAACTCTAAAGGTTTCTTACGCTTGTCAGCGTAGCTTTTCAGTCGATCACGAGTAGCAGCCATATGGTTTCTAATTTGCACAATCTTCTCAGAAGTTTCATGCACGAGTTCAGGACCTGTCCGCTGGCTATCCCAACTTCAGTCCAGCATATGGGAGACCTACACTTGCGTCCATACAATGCGTCAAAAGGCGCACACTGAATAGAAGTGTGGTAACTGTTGTTATACGAGAATTCGGTCAAAGGCAATGTTTAGATGGAACGCTCGAGGCTGTGCTCATGTCTAAGCGAGTCCCCAATGTGTCCTGGAGAGTAGTCCAAAAACGAGAAGTGAATCGCGAACCGCGATCAGATATAATGGAAGTAGGCACCCCATGCCTAGAGACGATTTCCTTGATGTAGATGTTGGCCAATCTCTCCAGCTTATCTGTCTCCTTAATTGCCAAGAAGTGTGCCGATTTAGTCAACCGATCGACAATGACCCAAATCATATCATGCCCACTAGGTGTTTTAGGGAGTTTATTGATAAAGTCCTTAGAAATTCCATCTCATTTCCACATAGGGATTTCTGGTTGCTGGAGTAGGCCCGAAGGTTTTTGATATTCAATCTTAACATTGGCGCAAGTCAAGCACTTACTAACATAAGTGGCTATCTCACCTTTCATGTCCGGCCACCAATAAAGAGTTTTGAGATCTTGGTACATCTTATCCGAACCAGGATGTACCGAATAACGAGAGGTGTGAGCTTCATCGAGCACAAGTTGTTTGAAATCCCCAAAGTGTGAAATCCAGACTCGATTCATGAAGTACTGAAGACCATCAAACTTTTGTTCCAAGTGCTTATCAGCACCATGCAAAGTTTCGAGCTCGAAGTTTTCTTCCTTCAAAGCCTCGACCTGAGCATCATGGATCTTATCAGGAAGATTAGAATGGATAATGAGTTGTAAAGCTCGCACCTGCTTGGGTTTCATTTCCTTACGAGTAAGGGCATCTGCTACTACGTTAGCTTTCCCTGGATGGTATTTGATGGCATAGTCGTAGTCATTCAGGAGATTGACCCATCGACGCTGTCGCATGTTCAACCCCTTTTGATCAAATATGTGTTGGAGGCTCTTATGGTCAGTAGAGATTGTACACTTCGTTCCATATAGATAATTCCTCCAAATCTTTAGAGCAAATGCCACTGCTCCCAGTTCCAACTCATGAGTGGTTTAATTGTTCTCATGAACCTTCAGTTGTCGAGATGTATAGCGATGACCTTATCACGCTGCATCAATACACACCCCAAGCCCTGGATAGAAGCGTGACAATACACCACGAAGTCGTCTGTACCCTCAGGTAATGATAGAATTGGTGCACTGCAGAGTTTTGACTTCAACAACTGAAAAGCAGATTCTTGGGCATCTCCCCACTTGTAAGTAATACCATTCTATGTCAAAGCAGTGAGGGGTTGAGCGATCTTTGAGAATCCCTCAATGAATCTGCGATACTATCCCGCAAGACCATGAAATTGGAGCACCTCAGTAGGAGTCTTAGGAGCCTCCCACCATTTGATAGCATCTATCTTAGCGAGATCGACATGTATACCAGCCTCGTTAACCACATGTCCTAAGAATTGGTCTTCCCGAATCCAAAAGTTACACTTAGAGAATTTAGCATACAATTGATCATTTCTCAGAAGTTCTGAGATCAGCTGCAGGTGTTGCTTGTGCTCCTCTCTGCTCTTGGAATAGATCAATATGTCATCGATAAACACTATGACGAACTTGTCCAAATAGGGTTTTCACACGCAGTTCATTGATTAGCCCAAATGGCATCACCAAAAACTCATAGTGTCCATAGCGAGTTTGAAAGGCTATCTTGGCTACATCCTCCTCCCGGTTGACACTAATAATCGAACTGAACCGAAACATACACATTCTTAGAAACGTCTATGTTCCCCGCTGCATCGCGCGGGCACCCTACTAGTCTATATAAACTTATCGATGCATGGCTTGTTTTTATGATAATCAATGAGTTGTCAGTAATCATCATCATAATCTCTATTATTTATTACCTTATTAAGGGCCAAGTATGTCCTTAAAGGTAATTTCACATCAATTTTAAGATCGCAAAAATTCCTAACACATGAAACCGTTTTTAGTTATTATAGAAACTTCAATGCAATTTACTCATCTCATTCTTAACCTTCCAGACTCCATTATTTTCCTATACTAATACATCCTACACTTCACCTATCGTCTTCCCTGGAAAAGCCGATTCCTCTTCATTCGTGAGATATCACTATTTGAAATGATTATGTGGAAACCCCTCTCACTGAGATGAGAGTTGGTACATCAAATTATATGGTTCATTATTAATTAAGCAATGAATCTAATATGTTTTTCTTTTGTTGTGTGTGTTTTTGTTTCTATAGGAACATTTCTCAATCATCTATAACATGATTTATTTCTCGTGAACTATTTTAGCTTGCTTCAATACAAGAATTGTATGTTTCCTTTAAACATCTTATCTCACCTTAAAGAACCTAATGAAAATTGAATATTTAATTACAAATGGTTTTGCTTGTAGGATTTTACATTGCAAAAAACTCATTGGTTCAATACCAAAAGAACTTGGAACACTAAAGAACCTAAAAATTTTAGATTTGAGGATGAGCCAGATATCTGGACCTATTCCTCATGAAATCAGGAATTTGGTTAATATTGTTATATTGTAAGTTTTCTTCATTGTTTTGAAAAAAAAATATGTTCATTTCCCATTTTATGATAATTTCTCTTGTGTGTGAAGCTTGTTTGTATATGTTCAGAAACCTGCAGTCGAATGGGTTGATTGGTCAACTGCCTTTAGAGCTTGGCAATCTTAAATACCTTCAAGAACTCTGGTTGGACAGAAATAAGTTGCGTAGCAATGTTCCCGGTGGCAATGCTTCAGTTGTTTCCAACACGCAAGGAATGTAAGAAATTATACCTTAAACTGGTGATGTCAGCGTATTTATGGTCATTAACCACGTGTTTTTTGAATGAATTTCCTTAACCATTCCAATATATACATCTGATATGAAGACTGTGTTATCTTAGGTTTGCTTCAAATATACTAGATCTGGTTTTTCTCGCTCGACTTCTATAAAACTTGCAGATTTCTCCTACAACTTTCTTGTTGGAAGCATACCTAAATGCTTGGGTTACCTTCCTAGTTGTGTACAGTATACATACCATCCTTTCTTTATCTGTTCCATTGCATATTATGCATGTGTGTGTTCACTCTCATTTTCTTTCTCATCCTTACAGGATGAGCTTTCTGGGCAATTGCCTGCCATATAAATACATCAAGCAACACATGTCTGAATAATGTGGTAAGTTTTTATGTGGTTAATTGAATCATTTCTTATATATTTAAAGCATTCGCAATTAATAATTAACAAGATTGAAACCATCAATTTCATATATAGACTTAGGTTTATAAGTAAATTTATTTTCTTGCATAAGGTATGATCTACCTTATCTTGATCCTCCCAAGTGTAATATATGATAGTAATTTATTGTATATTATTACTTTACTAAGAGCCAAATATGGCTAAAATTGTAAAATCACCTAATTTCAAAGATGGGATGTGAAACGTTTCTTGCTTCACACCCAAATTTCATATAAAACTTTTTAATAGTACCCCTCATAGCAAAACCCACTTGTACATCCAATGATATTAAATTTATTTATTGAAAGGAGGCAAAAAATAACTTTGTGTTCCTAAACATTTTGCAGTTTGGGATTAAATGCTTTATAATTTGTGTGCATAGTGACTATTGGAAATTGTGGAAACTTTCTATGTCCGTAGATTATTTAATTAAAAAACGAGATGCATATAAGATATATAGCCTGTGTTTTGCTATAAACTCATAAAATATTATTGATTAAGTACATGTAAATAAAAAACACACACATCTCAAAGCGTTTAGTACATTTTATATGAAAAAATAGGATTCATTAAACACTATGGTTGTAATATTGTATAGACAAATCACATTCACTAGGCACTTCAATATTTTTAGGGCATTTGGTGATGAAAGCGACTAATTTTAACCCCTGAAAAGTATAGCAATTTTTTTCTAAAAGAAAATGTCAAGATAAGCATTTTGGGCGATAAGCATTTTGGGCCTACTTTAATAAGGAGCACAATTTTGTTGTTGTTATTGTAAACTTCCTATATAGTGTGTGTTTCTTTTTTAAATATAAAACCCATTTAATACTTAAAAGTTGAGAGCTCAATAATAATCCATTTAAAACTTAAAAATTGTTAATCCATACGGCTTCATAATATTTATAAGATCAATACCCATGTATACCAATTTAGAAGACCTAAGTGGCATATTTTTTAAAGCTCGGATGAGGTACGTAAATGGTTATTTACTAAAATCGCCCTTTGGGGGGAAGGATCCACAATGACACCACTGCAAGAGAGGATCGATAAACTAAATATAAAGTATTACACTATATATCATCGCTCCCACAACAACGCGCGGGTTTTCTACTAGTATTATTAATATCTATACATAATATTGTCTTCACCAGGGGCGTATGGGGTACCTTTGTAACCAATTGGTGGGACCCCGTGTAGTCAAGACATCTGTTTGTTGGCCGTTCAAAAAATTACACTAATAATTGTGATAATAGAAAACAATTATATAACATTTAGTTAGCTTCTTAAACATCTAATCTATATAAACGACTAAACTAAACTCGTCATGTAGAGTGTTGTGTGTTCTTTATGATCCGTAGCGCATTCTATTTTGACTTAGATGAGATCCACAAGTAAATACAATCAGTCCATTTGGTAAAATAAGTTCAATTAGTGTTTAGTATTCGTATACTAAGGCAATAATCACTTGTACACTAAGGCATTATTTGTTTTTACATTTCAATCCACACGTTGATATTGACTAAGACAGACATCGAAACGTCGACAAAAATGAGCAGATTCTCACGGTATTTTCGAATGTTTTTGAAATATAATAGTTTAAAAGTTATGATATGATCAAATAAAAGAATTACAACTTTGTAAGGGATGAGAGAAAAGTGTAACTACTAACTAAAAATGAGGGAATTAAACTAACTAAAATGAGGTACTAAAATGTAAAAGTATTTAAATGACTATTTTACCCCCATTTTAATGTTGTAAATGAAAATAAAGTTCTTAAGTTTTAGGTATCTTAAATTTAGGGGTGAGCAATGGTCCAAACCCGACCCGACCCGAGACCCGAGACTTACATAAAACAAGAACCGACATCAAACCCTAATACCAGGTTCGGTCCTCGGTCCCTGTCCATTCGGTTCCTTCGGTCCATCTTCACAAAACCGACCCTACCTGCAAGATTAAAATCAACAGCATAAAACCTTCCATTTGTGACAAATAACTTGTGTTAGATGTTGATTACTTGATTCAGAAGACAACCGGACTTGTTTACAAGTTAGATTAGTTTCTTAAACCTTGTATGTTGATGAGAGATCACCATTAAGAACTAGGAATGGGTAAGATGAGTCTGTTTGGTCATAATATTCTGTTTCTGTACACGATATGTGACCTGTTAACAGGTCATAATCCATTTGTTGACATAACCTTACCAAATCTTTCTTTGTTCATTGTAAGCAACTTTTTTTTATACAAATGTGAAACTTTTCCGTAGCTATTAATAATAGTTTAATAACAGATAATTAATGAACCATCAACAAACAAGTTATCTTGATAACTCCTAAGCATTTTAACTTGGTTAAGCAAACAAATTAACATAAGTAAACATCAAGAAACAAATTAGTGTCCCTAGTGGACCATGAGTCTTATGACTATGCCCTTGATGCCTTCACTCTTCTATTACTATTTTCCAGCAAGTGATTTCTAAAATAGTGCAGGTTAGTTAAAAGTATTACTTATTTTCGGTCCAAAGGTTTTTGTTCGGTTTCACTGTTGTTCTGGACCGACCCGACTCGAGAACCGGGTGGATCAGATTTAATGGACCGAGTCCAGAACCTACATTGCAGACCCGGTTCGGTTTTCATGTATTTTCGGGTCGGTTCTCGGTTTTTTTTCGGTCCGAGCCAATTCTGCTCACCCCTACTTAAATTATCCCTCCATCATGCATTATATATAGTATAGATAGAAGTCTTAGGGGCTGTTTGGTAGCCTCTTAATGACGGTTCAGATGTTACCTCTTAATGATCCATAACCTCTGAATGGTTAAGAGGTAATTTTAAGTCTGAATGGTTAAGAGGCAACCATTAAAATGTTACCTCTTAACCATTCATACTTAAGATTACATGTTAACCATTAAAAGAGTATGAACCATTTAGATGTAGCCTCTTAATGACCATTCAAAAGCTACCAAAAAGCCCCTTAGTGATTATTTATAATTACATGTTAACCATTAAAAGAGTATGAACCATTTAGATGTAGCCTCTTAATGACCATTCAAAAGCTACCAAAAAGCCCCTTAGTGATTATTTATAATTACCAAGATTGTTCCATTAAGATCAATCCATTTGTTAAACTTTCTGTCCATATTTCCTTTTGTTACCAACAGTTTTCATTGTTTCTTTATCATTTGTTTGATCGTTCCTTTGACATAGATCAATGTTTATTCATTTCTTGATCGTTCCTTTGACATAGAATCAATGTTAAATTCATTTCGCTGTTGTATTGTTTGTTATTCCCAATGTTTTTAAAACCGGACCGGACGATGAACCGGATGCTTTACTGGTTCATTGGTCGGACCGGTCGGACCGGTTCAACCGGATCTAAGAACCGGATGGCATTAAAAATAAAGATTTATATAACTCATATTTTTTAATTTTATTTATAACTAGAGTACTTGATTATTTATTAATAAAGTAAACTTTAAATTAACCTACCTAAACATTGACCTCTAGAGCCCATGTTATTTACTGAGCAATGAGTTTGTTCAGTTTTTGGAAAGGCCATTTGGCCCATTATCTAAAATAATATTAGGTATTAAACTTTGCAAACATAATAGTATTCTTGCTAGTTGCCGCCTCCTTTCCTTCATCCTCAACCCACCCTAATATCCTTACAGAAATCTCACATTAGTTTCAATTCTGTCGTCCCCATCATCTATTATTTGTACATCAAAATCCATCGCTCCAGTATTCTTTCTACTAATTCGAGCTACAAATTTCGATTAGTGGGTGATTCAATGGTTGAAGGCTGGGAGACGACCTTCCTTATTTCATTAAAGAACACAAAAACTTAAAGACCCATAATTTTCTCAGCCGGCCCGACCACTCCGGTTCATCGATTTTCCGGTCAGGCCGCCGGTCACTTTCTGGCCGGCCGGTCGCCTGCAGAACCGATCCAACACCCTGAGCCGGACCGCTTGACGCTGCGATCTCCGGTCCGACCGGTTCGACCGGCCGGTCCGGTCCAGTTTTCAAAACCATGGTTATTCCAACATTAATATCCGGAAAAATGCGGTATATTTATCCAAAAATATCTACGAGTTACTTTTATAAAACAATAAAAGACAAATAACATTGCTAGAAAAATATCACGAGTTATTTTTAAAAGCTGGCAAATACCCTTGGTGACCAATCTACCTACCACAACTTAACCCATCCCTCAAACACAGAAAAGCTAAGAGACTAGTTATGGTAACCAACCACATTACTGTTCTTTGTATATTTCTGTTATCTTCTTTGTCACACGCTGCCTCCATTGTCCAAAATATCCCTGGTTTTCATGGTGATCTCCCTTTCACTCTCGAAACCGGGTATGTTCGGTCTTTTATGTTTTCCATTAATTCTTTTATAAAAAGAAAAACTTGTAACGAGTTCTTGTGTTTGTGTCGGAAGATATGTTGGAGTTGGAGCAGATGATGAAGTTCAGTTGTTCTACTACTTTGTTGAGTCTGGAAGAGATCCATTGCATGACCCTCTCATTCTTTATCTCATTGGTGGTCCTGGTGCTACTGGCCTTTATCCTTTCCTCTTTCAAATTGGTAAAAAAAGAAATATTGCAAATCATGAGGTGGGTGGGGTGTAAACAATTCTATGCGATCATGAGCTACTTGATATCGGATCGTTAAGCTGAGCTTGAATTAGTCGAGCTTAAATATAAGCTTGTTTAGTAACAAGCCGAAGCCTCACTTGTCTAGCTCGAGGCAACTCGCGAACCAATTTTTTATATAATTTATATTTATATGATAATTATTGTGTATTAAAATTATGATGAAAAATTAAAATATTATATACTATGTTATATATAAATTTATGATATGTATAAAAAGAATTTATTAGAAAAATAATTAATAAATATTAAACAAGTCGGACATGAGCTAAGTTCAAGCTTCAAAACTATGTACTCACAAGTTAAGCTCCAGCTTTAGAAGCAATGTTCAAACCAGGTGAGCTCGAGCTCTCTAAAAAAATAAAAATAAATAAAAACTTGAGTTCCAATTTAGTCAAGCTCGAGTTTGACCCGTTTACACCACTAATTTTGGGAGGTGTAGTTGAAAAAATAGCACCTGGGTTATTTTTAAACTTAAATTATTGATTTATTTTTAGCGATTTCTTATTTGAGGAAACACGTGCTATACCAAAAAAAAAGATAATTTTTACAAGTTTTTGCAAGTTTTTTTAGGATAAACACCGAAATTGGATTTCACTCACAATGAGATAGATAAAGAGTGGCTCAAAATTAATCTAGAACTCTTGAAATGGGACCAACTCACCAATATGTGTTATTAATTAATTACGTATTACTAGTAGGGCCATAAACAAACCAAACGTTCAGTGAACCGTTCGTAAACCATTCGGCGGGAGTTCGTTTGTGTCCGTTTGTTTAATAAATGAACGAATACGAACAAAAAATTCCGTTTGATTAACTAAACAAACAAACATGAACAAATGTCTCGTTCGTTCGATTGCGTTCGTGAACGTTCGGCAATGTGTTTGTTTACGTTCCTTTATTTATATCTGTTCGTGTATGTTTGTTTATGCTCGATCACTAGTTAAAACTTAGGATAATTATGAACTTTTGAATTAGGAATATCATGTATTCATGCCTATGCCTAAGTAATTTTAGATAATTATATCTAAGTTAGTACAATTTGACTTATTGACATCGTTTAGTAGATGTACTTTGTCTAACGGTTAATATTAACAATGTTTTTTTTAGTTAGTTGCATATTAAATGTTTGCTTTTGTTTGTTTGTGTTCAAGACCCGTGTTCACGAACAGTTCGCAAACAACTAAATTTCTTAACAAACAAACACAAACATAGAATTATGTTCGTTAGTGTGTTCGTGAACAGTTCGTTTGTCCAAGAAACCTTAACAAACAAACACGAACAAAGCATTGTTCGTGTTCGTTTGGTTCATTTACAGCCCTGTGCATTAGCCGGTCTGGTTTTTTATTCTAGGATTTCAAGATTATGTTTCCCATACTCGGGATCATGTAACAAAAACCATGATACAGACAGGGGTCTCTTTAATTTGGCCAACTGATTGAAATTGACTATGTATGACCGAAATTAATACCATTAACTACTTCAATCACACTCTGAGGTTTTCCTAAAATATGGTCCGGATTTTAGCCGATGAATGCCATTATTTTGTCTTTTGAAGGTCCCGTAAGTGTAGATTACGATAATTCAACATGGGAGAAGGTCTCGTTAGAGTTAAATCCCAATTCATGGGCAAAGGTACATATTTTTAATCTGTTTTTGACGTTTTTAAGGTTTCCTTTATGTTGCATGATGTATTAGTGTGAGTGTACATATATGTTTATTTTACGTATTTTGGAACAATAAAACTTCAAAAAATTTTGTAGACGGCAAATGTAATATATGTTGATCAACCGGCTGGTACGGGGTTTTCGTATGCTACAACATATGATGCATGGAAGAGTAGTGATTCTATTTTAGCTCAACAGAGTTATAATTTTTTAATTAAGGTATAACAAGTTTTATTGTCCTTGATATATCATACATAGCAGTTTGATTTTTGTTCGGTTAATTTATAGCTATAGCAATACAAGCCTTGATTTGTGTTTGATTAATAGAAGGTTATAATAATACTTTATTGCAGTGGATTGAGGAGCACCCAAGATTCCTGAGTAATCCTTTGTATGTAGCTGGAATTTCATATATGGGCATAATTGTACCACTTGTTACTATAGAGGTATACAAAGGTAATAATGTTATCATCTTTTTTAAGGAATCCTTAACGTCTTAGTTTTTATAGATTATAATAATAATAATAATAATAATAATAATAATAATAATAATAATAATAATAATAATAATAATAATAATAATAATAATAATAATAATAATAATAATAGCTGTCAAAAACAGTCGGCACACAATGATTTTATTAACAAAAACTATAACAAAGGACAAGAATCTCCCACTGAAACAAAAGATTACAAATAGAAATCTCACTACAACTCTCAAAGATTATCACAAAGATAATCTAACACTAGAACACAAGAGATAAACAGACTATTAGATCAAGATGATCTCATAGTTACAAACCCTTGAAATTGTGAGTGTAAGAGAGAATAATATTCAGACAGCTAAATAAAAATAAAGAGAGATCAAAAGTTGGAATTGAACGAATTTCTCAGCTATTTATAGCTGAGGAAGTGTGTTTCTTGGAGAAATCCAACGGCCACAAAAGACTTGATCAAACGGCTGATATGAGTTTGTGTTAGGGACAAGGATTGCCAACTCAGCCTTTGACAAAACATACGAATGGGCTAAAAGGCAATGGTCAATGGACCAGACTTTGGGCCAGAAATAAGATAATAGACTGGCCCACTTTCTTTTTATGGACTTCACTTGAACTGGACCCATGCACTCCTGGACAGGACTGGACCTTTGCACTTCTGGACTCTTTCAAAGATCAATCCAAAGCTCCTTGTCAGAACCCAATAGCAATCTTGTCAGCCTTTGTTACCAACTCGAACATGACAAATAACCTGAAACAATCTCATGCAAAGTATGAAAGCCAAGTATCAAATTGTATCTAAGAAATGTATATTTCAACACCCCCCCCCCCCCTCAATTTGATATCCCAAATAGGTCAAACATGTTTAGTTTCTTACACAACTCTTCATGTTCACTCACTCCAAGACCCTTAGTCATAATATCAGCCAATTGTAATTCAGTATGAATTTTTGAAGTTTTAATAAAACCTTTAGACACTAAATCTCTGATAAAGAATATGTCTAACTTAAAATGTTTAGTTTAATAAAAAAACACTGGATTAGAAGCAATGGAAAGAGTAGCATTATTATCACAATGCATTATAACTGGTAAATTGGCACCAATATGTAATTCAGATAAAACATTCCCCAACCATAATACTTCACAAGCAGTAGAGCACATGGCTATATATTCTGCTTCTGCTAAGACCTTGGTATAGTTGATTGTTTTTTGCTTTTACAGGAAACTAAAGAGTTTCCTAAAAAATACAAAAACCTGTAACAGATTTTCTAGTGTCAACACATTTTGCCTAGTAAGAATCTGAGTAGGCAACTAGATCAAAAGAAGAACTCTTCCTGAACCAAAGACCCTTTCCAGGAGCCTTCTTTAAATATCTTAACAACCTAAATGCAATTTTTTGATGACCCTCACTAGATTTATGCATATACTGGCTTAAAAAATGAACAACATATGATATTCAGGTCTAGTGTGAGACAGATATATCAACTTACCAACCAATTGTTGATAACCAGCTATATTTGCTAAAACCTTAGGATGATCATTACAAACAGTAGTTAAGACATGATTTGGTTCAAGAGGGCTATTGACTGGTTTACATCCTAACATGCCATACTCAGTCAATAAGTCCATACAATATTTTCTTTGAGACAGACACACACTGTCTTCTTTAGAAATTACTTCTCAACCAAGAAAATAGTTAAGTTCTCCTAAATCTTTTATAAGAAAATTTTCTTTTAAACAGGTCTTAACTATTTCTATCTCATCCAAACACTTCCAGTAAGCACAATATCATCAACATAAACCAATAAGATTATAGTATAACCATCTTGACATTTCATAAACAAAGAATAGTCACATTTACTTTGTGAAAAACCTAAACTAGTTAATACACTGACTAGTTTTTCATTCCACATTCGTGGAGCCTGTTTAATGCCATATAATGACTTATTCAATTTACAAACTTTGGTTTCGTTCTCAAAGAAATATCCCTCAGGTAAAGCCATAAAAACCTCCTCATTCAAGTCACCATATAAAAAAGCATTGTTAATGTCTAAATCAAACATTTTCCAATTGTTTTGGACAGCAATAGACATAACACATTTAACACTAACAAACTTAACCACAGGAGAAAAAGTCTCATCAAAATCAATCCCCTCTTTTTGACTGTATCCTTTAGCAACCAACCTAGCCTTAATCTCTCAATCTCACCATTTGACTTATACTTGATTTTGTACACCCATTTACAACCAACTAGACTTCTGCCCTTGTGCAGATCAACAAGAGACCAAGTATTGTTTCTATTCAGAGTCTCTATTTCCTCATTCATAGCACTGATCCAATTCGAATCAGCGGTTGTTTCTCTATAATTCCTAGGCTCAATACTTTTATTTAGCATACTAGCAAAGACCTTGTTGTCTAGACTTAGGTTAGCATAATTAACAACTTTTTCAATACCATATTTGAACTTCCCTTCAATGACAAAGTCATCAAACTTCTTAGGGATGGTTGAACCCCTGTTACTTCTTCTTATGGTTTGACTAGTTAAGTCCTTACCCTCAGAAGAACTAGTGTTTTCTTTGCTAGATGCCATACCCTCAGCCCTGTCATCTCTCCTTTTATCATCAGGTTGCTGTGAACCAGGATGTTCACAATCTGTTTGATGATTAGGAGAGGACTGTTGAGTCCCATATGTCTCTAACTCACACCTACCTAAATCCCTTCCTTTATCATTGGGTAGATAAGAATGATTGGTTGTTTCATTTTGAAAAAAATAGATAAATCTAACTCAGTTACTACATCATTAAAATTTTCAAAAACAGTTTTATCCTTAAAAGGAAAAATTGCCTCATAAAATTTTACATCTCTAGAGAAAGAAATGGTTTTAGACTTTAGACTACACACCTTATAACCCTTTTTCTCATTTGAATAGCCTATAAAAACACATTTTTCTGCTTTCTTACTTAACTTGTTAGATTCATTTAGGATAGTAGTAAAACATAAACACCCAAACATCCTTAGATGACCTAGGAAGGGTTTGAAACCATGGATAAGTTCATAGGGGGTTCTTCCATCCAGCACAGAAGAGGGAATCCTATTTATTAGATAAGAAGTTGTCAAAACACATTCAGACCAGAATTTAACAGGAAGGTTGCTTTGGAATAATAAAGACCTAGTCACATTCAAAAGATGTCTATGCTTTCTCTCAGCAATACCATTTTGCTGAGGGGTATAAGCACCTAAGCAGTCAATATCGGTGATATCTCGGTGATATATCGGTGCTATCTCGGTTATCGGTCATAGGGGCTTATCTCAGTCACAAATATCGGTCCCTATCTCGGTTTCGATAATCTCGGCCGATATCGGTGATATATCGGCCGATATCGATTGTATCGGTGATAATATCGGTGATATATCGGTTGTATCGATGATATATCGGTTGTATCGGTGATAATATCGGTGAATATTATTATTATATATATATATATTTATGTATTCTTTAATTACCGATATCTCACCGCGATAACCGATATCCCAAATATCGGTGCTTGACCGATAACCGATATTTTACCGCATTAACTGCTTAGATAAGCACAGGATGTTTGATGAATAATACCAAGACTTTTACAATAGTTAGACATTTGATTATTTACAAATTCTAAACCATTGTCACTCCTATAACATTTAACATGTTTATCAAACTGAGTTTTAATCACATTGACAAATTCTTGAACATTTTCAAAAACCTCACTTTTATTTTTCATCAAACAAACCCAGACAACTCTTGAGTAGTCATCAACAATAGTAGGGAAGTATTTGAATCGTTCCCTGCTTGGAACCCTATAAGGCCCCAAACAACTAGGTGAACAAACTCACCTATACTAGTGGATTTATGATCACTCAAAGGGAACGGTTCCCTGTGCTGTTTAGCTTTGTGATACACATCACAAGACATGTCAGGGTCTTTAAGAAACTTGAGACCTATATCAGATTCAAGTTTCTTAACAGAAATATCAGATGGGTGACCAAGTCTAGCATGCCATAACTCATATTCCTTAGAACTAGACCTTACCTTATTGCTAACAAAAGACCCACCACAGAAGTATAACCCTTCCATCTGACTACCAGTCACTAGGGTTTTCTTTCTAGATAAGCCCTGGACATAACATTTATGTTCATCAAAACCAACAAATAAATAATTATCCTTAACTAATTTATGCACAGAGATAAGATTCACAGATTATTCGGGAACAATAAAAACATCATGCGAAATCACATTATTTCCAAGATCTAATGTTCAAATCTTAGTGACTAATGCATTTGTTCCATTAGGATGTTTCACTTGAATATTTAGATCAGAAACATCAACATAATCAGTTAAGTCAAGTTCACTAGAAACCATGTGCTGATTAGTACCTGAATCTATTATCCATCCTAGCGTAATCTTTTTCCCATTAACATTGAAACAAAAAACAGGTTTCACATGCACATTAGCACAAAAAAAGAAAAAAGACATTTCTAGAAAACAAATTACCTGAAACATTATGACTCTGGGGAGGATCAACATTCTTATCAGAGATCAGACTTAACAGTTTAGACAACTGCTCATTAGACAAAGATGGAATTTTAACATCAGATTTTTCATAATTAATAACATTATTAGCCACAACCTTTTTCCCTTTCATCCCCATAGCCTTGGCCCAGGGAGGATATCCTATTAACTCAAAGCACTTATCAATGGTGTGTCCATTTTTATTACAATGTGAACACTTTAAAGCTTGGTTACTAGTGTTAGACCTCTTATCAACAGGTTGATTAACTTTTGAGAAAAAACCAATTGTATTTTGACCCTTTTTTGCTAAACCACTAGAATTCCTATGGGACTCTTCCCTGGACACAACAGCAAAGGCTTCTTTTACAGATGGTAACACATCTTTAATCAACAAATTGGTCCTAACACTTTGATAGACACTATCCAAGCCCAAAAGAAACTGCATCAGTTTAATCATGTTATTGAGATTATTAAACTCCTTAGATGCTTCACATGTACATTCGGGTAATTGCAAAATTTGATCTAATTGTTTCCACATAACATTTAACTTGTGATAATATTTAGAAATAGACATTCCATTCTGACTAAATGAGTTGATCTTTTGATACAAATCAAAAACCACATAACCATCTATTTTATCATAAGTTTCCTTTAATTCAGTCTAGACATCACTAGCAAGTCTAGAAAAAACATGACCCATGTATAATTCTTCACTAATTGAATTAAGAATCCAGGTCAACACAATTGAATTGCATTTATCCCATTGCCTAGCAAGAACATCATCAGTTTGAGACTGCACACAAGATTTACCAATAAAACCCCATTTATTCTTGACTTGTAAAGCAAGTGTTAAAGCATTTGACCATACAGTGTAATTCTCCGATCCTTTCAATTTAATTGATATAATGGTCAAGTTACTAGAATCAAAAGGATGCAAATATAGAGGATCACTAGCATCAAGTTTGCTAACTAAGGTCATATTCACAGCATTAATAATACGTCCACCTCCACCAGCAGCAGGATTAACATTATCTCCCATGATGCAAATAACAAACAGTTAACAAACAATAACAAAACAGCAAGTAATCACAATATCAATCAGATTCACACAAGAACAAGCAAGAACAAGATCACTTCTTATGAAATCACAAACCCTAGACACAGGCGAAGCTGGTCCAGTGATCCAGATCAGTGGGTTCTCAACAGGATCCCACCGCAGGTCTTAACTCAAGAGCCTCAAGACCTAGACAATAGACACAATCTTAATGCTAACCACAGGCACAAGCTCAGAACTGCGACTCCTTAGAACAAAACCTAAAGAATCAGAAAGATCTCACCAAAATAACCCAAGTTAGGGTTCAGTCTGTAACCTTCACTTAGGGTTACAAACCAGAGAGCAAGAGAATATGCAAACAGTCCAAACATACCAGATCCACAAGATCAGAAGCAAGCTGACCAGATCCAATCCCTGAACCACAAACCCTAAAGCAACAACAGCGGAAATCCAGACCAGAATCAAGAGCCTAAAGCTCTGATACCATGTCAAAAACAGTCGGTACAGATTTTATTAACAAAAACTATAACAAAGTACAAGAATCTCCGACTGAAACAACAGATTACAGATAGAAATCTCACTACAACTCTCAAAGATTATCACAAAGATAATCTAACACTAGAACACAATAGATGAACAGACTATTAGATCAAGATGATGTCAATAGTTACAAACCCTAGAAATTGTGAGGGTAAGAGAGAATAATATTCAGAGAGCTAAAGAAAAATAAAGAGAGATCAAAAGTTGGAATTGAACGAATTCCTTAGCTATTTATAGCTGAGGAAGTGTGTTTCTTGGAAAAATCTAACGGCCACAAAAGACTTGATCAAACGGCTGATATGAGTTTGTGTTAGTTGACAAGGATTGCCAACTTAGCCTTTGACAAAACATATGAATGGGCTAAAAGGCAGTGGACCAGACTTTGGGCTAGAAATAAGATAATAGACTGGTCCACTTTCTCTTTTTGGACTTCACTTGAACTGGACCCATGCACTCCTGGACAGGACTGGACCTTTGCACTTCTGGACTTTTTCCAAGATCAATCCAAAGCTCCTTGTCAAAACCCAATAGCAATCTTGTCAGCCTTTGTTACCAACTCGAACATGACAAAGAACCTAAAACAATCTCATGCAAAGTATTAAAGCCAAGTATCAAATTGTATCTAAGAAATGTATATTTCAACAATAGCTAGGTTAAAAATCAGTGTATTACGCGCCTTAAATAATGAAAATTTAGTATTCGACACAAGATTCTTCAACAACATTGTCATCACTTTTGTCATCTCCCAAATTGTCAATCCGTTTATTGTAGATTCGGTGAAATCTTTCAAGCACTAACGATATACTATCTCACTTAGACGATATTTAACCCTTCTACATGCGGTTGCATTACCCATTTTTCGTCAAATTTATCCTTAACTGAATCCAAAAATTCAGTACCAAATCTATGCGTTGTAACAACGTCTGACTTCCTAACATGTAGAAACGGAACAGCCAAGGTGAACTTCTCGTCTTCAGTCCAGATAGGAAGGTGTGGAGGCATTTTGGTACTGAAGAGTTATAGTTTATATAGTTTGTAAAATATAGGTTTAAAAAATGAGAAGAAAAAGTGGAGAGTTGTGTGCCAAAAATGAGAAATGAATGATCTACATAGCTTTAAAAAATATGTTTCATTATTTTTAAAGTTGCCGATTGAAAACGGTTATAATATTAAATGGCCCCACCACACACTCGGCAGCCATTGTTATTGGACTGGCGGGCTTTCAATGCCCCCCCCCCCCCCCCCCCCCCCCCCAATGATGTCAAGGAATAGGGGGAGGGAGGCCATTATTGAAGAAAAAAATAAGCTGAGGTGGCAGGAATACCACCCTTACAACGGACTTATTGTGGACTAAAATCTCTTGCACCAAGAAAAGATTTTGATGCGCCAAGGAAAGGTTCTGTTGCCCCCATGAGATTCAATTCCTGCCTATTTTAGCCAAATTATCCTATATATTAGTTTAGGAAGTTGATGAATAGTACAGGAGGCAATTTCGTTATAACTTTGTTTCTAAATCGGTCTTTTCGTGCGATTCCTTTTCTTCCTGTTTGATGCATTGTTCCTTCGTTTGACTCAATTGCAATCTGCTCTGAGGAAGGCAGAATGGAGAGTGACTGCTAACATCTCACCGTTAATTATAAAAATAGCCATGAACTTTTTAAATTAACAATGAACTATGACGAATGATGACATGTGTTATTTGGCGCAACAGATTGTAATTTGGTGACGAAGATATCAGTTTGGTGTGGCACTTTTAATATAATCTTAAAAATAGTTTTTTTCTTGAGATTTATGATGTTACATTTCTTTTATTTCACTGAGTTTACCCTTACTTTATTTGGAAACGATTTTTTTGAAAGCACTGAGTTGATTAAAAGAAAATGGCTAATTGGCATAAGATTTTTTTCAACTTTCTAAATGTTTGCCTACAACTTATAGATTTTCATAGTTATCCATCAAGTTTAAAAAGAATACACATCCGTAAAACTTCATACTGTTAGGCCATGGGGTGTGGTACCGACGAGGAGAAGGTGCCACCACTTCCCCTGCGCCAGCTCATCACTGAAGAAGAAGAAGAGAGAGAGAGAGATGAAGAGAGAGATAGAGAGAAAGAGGATGGGGAGAACGGGGAATTTACCCCGTTGGAACCGATCTGAGGACGGGGCGATCTTCCCCGAGGGAGAGGCCTGCCAATTAGCCCATCGATGACCTCCCCCGATTCACACCCCACCGCCTTATAAAGTGAAAGTATTTAGCAATTACATTTTCTTAAAAGGAGTATTTAGCAATTAAATAAGTATCCTATCTAATCATGTGCTCCTTTTTTAGAGGTAGTATGTAACCATCATGTGCTTATATATCAATTTAACATTTTGTTTCTTAACTTGTCCTTTGTACGCCATACAAATTGTAGAAAAAGATGATTATCTAATTATATTTTAATAATATAATAGTCTATATATAATCTCTTTTCTTAATTACCTTGTCTTCCAAAAACTGTTCTTTTATACACTATGAAACTCTATTTACAGTAACTATATGTTTCTCTAATTGTGTAGGCAATGAACGCAAAGATCAATCTCAATTGAATATTAAAGTAAGCATCTAAGGGTACAAATCTTATAACACGATTATAAGTTTATTTAATTAACGATATTATTTTACTTGACGGTAAAAAGACCAAACTGACGTATAGTTTCCTAGGGGTATATCATTGTTAGCCCTCTCACTGATAAATTCAGTGATTTCAATTCAAGATTTGGGTTTGCTCACAGACTTGCACTTATATCAGATGATATCTATGAGGTAACAAAATTTACATTGAAAAAGATTAAGAGTAACTTTAAATATATTTATACAACTATAAGTATTTACCTTTATACTTATAAAGTTATAAATATGCGAAAAAATTCCATGCATCCGTTTCTATCATCAATATCAATAGACATACGAAATAAGAGAAAAGAAGTTATCAGAAATACATGAAAAATCGTGCTTTCTAAAATATGTTCAATTCAAGATTTATTTATTTATGACTAAAAGGATAGCATACTTTTTATGGTCGTAAAAGTCACTAGGCATTGCAAATTCAGTTGATTGGGGAGTTGTGAGTACTCAGCCATAGTTGGAGAGTACTTGGAGGTGACTTATCGACTACTCGACCTACGCGAGGAGTACTCGGGGTACACGTTGAGTAATCGGCCCCTAGCCTAGATTTTTACGACATAGTTTTATTAGTAGAAAAATAAAACTTGTCTAAACAATTGGTAACATATGAATATACTTAACATATAGATTTGTAGTTCTCTAAATATATTTTTCTTAATTATATCATAGACACATTCATTTCAAACTCTGAATGAAATATGTTTTGATGTCTTTTTAATTTTGTATTGTATCTCAGTCTGGAAAAAGTGCTTGCCGTGGTAACTATGCATACAATGATCCCGAAAACATTGAATGTTCAAATATTCTTCAAAGGGCAGATGAGGTATGCACATATCACGACTTTGATAAAATTATTTATGAATATGTGTCGTGTAGATCTAATACGAGTTTCTAATTTCAGTGTACCGGTAAAATTAATGCACTAAATATACTAGACCCGTATTGTTACGATGGTGATACGGATCCAAACTGTCCGGTAATTTTTCTTCCTTAAAATCATAGTGCAACACTTATTTGCTAAGACGGTTCTTTTAGAAAATATATTATTGGTTTTAAAAAAATTATGACAAAAACTAATTAATTTGTTTTTTAGGAAGTTTCTGCAATATATTTAAAATATTTTGGAAATGATAAAGCAGTTCAAGAAGCTCTATATGTTCGTGAGGTAAGCTGTTTATGATTTTCTTTTTCTAATTTTTTTTAAGTCAATAATGTACTTTATTCCATGACTGAGAAAACTGCATCAAGATAGCGGACAAGCGGGCAACAAGCTGCGCCACCATGTACCCCTATCTGAATAGCAAAGCCTAATCTAATAAAAACGTAACCTTGCCCACCCGGGGCTGAGTTTATTTTTATGTTCTGTTTTTTTCTACAGGGAACAATCGCATATTTTGAGATGATTAATGCGACGATCCATTATAATTTCAAGAAAGAGGACAACGAGTGTTACTCATATGACATCTGGAGCAGCATCGTATACCATAAGAACAAGTATAAGATGCTTGTTTCAAGAAACTGTCAAGTTTTGATCCTTAGGTATCATGAAAACTTTTAAATATGATAGTATCATTGATTCATTTCGATGATCACTAAAACAATAATCCTCATTTACAAATAAATTTTACATAGTGGTTCACTGAAAAATCTTCATATTTATAAATAAGGGTTGTGTATCGATCGGTTTCTTTATAGCGGAGATCATGATTTCACTTTCCCATACGTCGGGGCAGAACAATGGATAACATCTCTCAATCTTCCAATTGAAAGCCCATGGAACCCATGGTTTGTTAATAATCAAGTTGCCGGGTTAGCACAAGTTTCTACTTTTAATATATTAGTAGTAATTTTTCATTTCCAATTTTAATAATATTCTAATTCTAGTTTCATTGTTGAATTATGCGTTGTGGTTTGTTTAACATAACGTCTTGCCACATCAGTATCACATAGACAACTAGTTTTAACTAACCAATCCTTTAAGTATCACGTGTTGACATAACTAATAATTAAAAAAAGAAAAAAAAATATGTGATCGGTCCTTTGCAAATGGCGCCACCTATTTCTCCCTCTCATGCCCATTAAGGGCTTAACGCATGCAGCAATGGCGCCTGGGTTTAGCGCTCCCAGTGCGGCGTTTGGTGCCTTTACCAACCCACGTGGCATGGGGCGCCAAACCACAATGATTGGCTATTTGGCTTTTTATATATTTTCTAGTTTTTTTTGGTTTAAAAGTCTATTGTTAGTTTCTTCATAGTTCATGAAATGAAATGCTTAGAATACAAATTAGACACTGAAAGTTAATCTCTTTTTTGTAGTTATCAGATGAAATATGCAAAGAATGAATACTCATTAACGTATGCAACTGTTAAGGTAAGAATTTGAATTTCATATCATTTTGTGAACAAAAAACTCATGAATCGTAAACTTCCTTCGTATTCTAATTCTACTTTGTTAACGTATATATACAACTGTTAATTAACGAGTACAACTATTATGTATATGTAGGCTGCAGGTCACTCAATTGCTTTATACAAGCCTGAAGAAGCTTGGGTTATTTTGGACAGATGGCTTGCCTCTCAATCTTATTTAAATGACTCTTAATCAGCATGGGAATATGTCCTTATCATCAATGTTATCAACAAATTAAGTATTTATGTTAAAAAAAAATACTTGAGTGTTTTCTTGTTTTATTTGTAAAAGTTATGACAAGTTAAATGATATCTAGCTTAGTAGAAAAAAAATATATGGTTTCAGATTAATGAAGTGTATTTTTTATTGGAACTTTATTGAGAAGCTAGGACGTAGCACTAGTTTAATAAAGGTGAGTACGTGATATATGGTTGTGTTTGGTTTGAGGCGACTGTAATTCATAGGTTCTTGGTTCACGGAATGATAAACATGATTTGTGAAGATGCAAGTTGACAACCGGCAATTGTAGTTGTGTGGCGGTGTGTCGAGGCTAGTAGGCAGAAGTCTCTTAGATCTATAGATCAAGAGAGAACCGTAGATCTATAAAGAAAAAAAGAAAGGAAGGTCGGTGACCGTGGTCAGGCGGTGGTCTCTTGGATCTGTAGATCAAGAGTCAAGACCCATAGATCTAAAAACAAAATGTAATCCAATCAAACCGTAGTATGAGATTGGTGGCCATGGACCGTGGTCCTTAGTGCGGCTAAAACACCGATAAAATATAAATGAAAAAGAAAAAGGAGTAGGCGCATTTTAGGAACCAACCAAGAGAATGATAGTCAAAAGACAAACCAAATCAGTCGCGCACCTGAACAAGGACCCGATTGGCTGTTGAGACAAGTTCAACCTCCGGCAACAGTAACTTCCAAGAGCTACTTGCTTGCTATTTTGATTGTTATATGCTTACATGCTAATTTGACTGTCAAAACGGTAACTGGCATAAAACTCTTTTTTTTTTTTTTTGGCACTTGACTTTCCTTTGTTATTGAGGACGTGGGTTCTAAAACGACAGCGTTTTAACCCCCTCGTCGAAAAGGTAAGCAAAATTAAGTTGATTAGGAGGTAGCCTGACTTGCTGGAGCTGATATAGGGCAGCGTACCTGCCATACGGAAGCCTCGGGGCAGAAAGCAAATAGTAAAAATCTTGGAAATGACAAAAGGGGATTTTGGCTTATTATCATAGCAAGGGACAAAACACCACACAGCTCCATGCCTTGCATTGGAAATGATAAAAGCTGAAAGTATCCTAAAAGGGCAAAGTCTCACTGCAGGGAACCGATAGAGGGTCAAACACAACCAGGTATGGTAAGGAGGCTACCCTGAGGGAGCTCCTGGGCAAAATTTCGTTGCCTATATAAGGAGACCATTGGGTAGACATTCCACACACTTCTCACTTCTTCTCTCTACTTTAATACTCTCTACTTCATTATTTCCCAACTCCAAAAGAATACATACTTATTCTCACGCCGGAGTCCAAACGCAGGAGGCTCCCTCCTGCGTTAAGGCTAACGGTGTCTGCTACCTTTGTGCAGGTCCTTCCAGGAGCTTGAAGACCCCTGATCCCACAACTAAATCTAAGCCTAAAGCTAAAACTAAACTTAAAACCTAAAGTCCGAACATAATACACCTTTAACCTATAATCCTAAACATCTCCTAACCTAATACCGGTCATTTTCCTTGTTGTAGCAACAAGTGGCGCCCACCGTGGGGCTGTCGCTACTTTGAACAAAGCTGTTGAGAGTTTCTACAGTCCCATTTGTTCCTAATAGGGATGAGCTCGGGACGGTATCGGTACCGAACCGATACCGATCCCGACAATACCGATACCGAAAATTCCAAAAAACCAATACCGATCCCGATACCGATTATACCGGTACGGTATCGGTATCGGTTCGGTATCGGTACGGTACCGGTGTGGTATCGGTATTTTACCTTAAAATACCGAACCGATACCGATCCCGTACCGATACCGATAATACCGAAACCGAAAACCTCTAAATGTGGGTACCGATACCGATACCGAACACCCTCGGTTCGGTATCGGTTCGGTACGGGATCGGTATTTTTTCGGTTCGGGATCGGTATTCGGGACCGGATGCTCATCCCTAGTTCCTAAGTAACCTCCTTTTGTGATGACTGGTGGAGATAACCGCCTAGGAGGGGGTCCTTCAGAAACTCCAGCCAATAGTCACACCTCTGGTGACGCTTCTGGCCATGAAACACCTGGAACGGATGGACAACAAGTCGAACCGTCTCTAGGAGACATGCTCAACTACCAAACGCCGCCGTCTTCAAGGGCTGTTAACTCGTCTCCTAGAGATGACGTGTTGTTCCCAGTTGAACGAATGGATATCACCCCGGAGGGAGTACGAAGAAACTTCTTGCAACTCCGAGACCTCCTAAATGGTTACGTACGAGAGGAAAGGTCCAGAGGAGTTAGGGTCAGGTTGTCTTACGACGAAGAACCTGTTGTCACCCTCTCACCTGGCCCTCCGCTGCTGGGAACCACTACTTCCCCAGCAACCCGACGTGCCAACACAAATCCTCACCCCTACCTGAACAGTCAGGGAGACATTTACTCAGGAGGAGGAGGTCCTAGCAAGTCTGTGCTCTCCCCGGGGACCTCAACACTACTCCCTTATGAAGAAGCTTTGAGGTCATTACCTCTGGCCAGCAGTGCTGTGGCTGCCTCCCTTGCGGGAGCAGGAAGTCTTGCTGGAGGATCTGCTATTCCTCCAGGGACGATGTATCCCAACTACTCACAGCCTCAATACTCGCCCTATGTACCACCTTACTTCCCCACATGGCCGGGAGGGTACCCTTGGCAGTACCCTCCACCTCTGAACCAAGTACCGGTAACCTCCCTTGCGGGAGGACAGGGTCTGGGAGTTTCTCAACCCATGGTTCAAACCCCTACGGCCGAAACAAGGGGCGAGGCTACTCCTTCAGAGCCGTACCGACCAAAGTCGTTAGAATGCTTCGCTGAGCACATCGCTCATTTTGATTTCCCCAACAAGATCAAAATGCCAGCCAATGTGAAGACATACGATGGTACGGAGGACCCTGATGATCACTTGAACGTCTTCTCTGGAGCAGCTACTGTAGAAAAGTGGAACAATGCCGAGTGCTGCCACATGTTCATGCAAACCCTGGTGGGACCAGCTCGTCTGTGGTTCTGTGGGCTACCAGCTCGAAGCATTTCCTCATTTGATGATTTGAGGAAAAGTTTTGTTTCAAACTTTAACCCCCTGAGGAAGTGCACCAAGGATGCTGCCATACTGCACCAGATCCAACAGGGGGAGCATGAAAACCTCCGCAGCTTCATTAAAAGGTACAAAAGGGAAGGTCTGCAGTACAGTGGTGCCACCGAGAAGATCCGAGTGTCAGGATTTATGGGGGCCATACGTCCCAAAAAGTTGTTAAGAAGGTTCCATGAAGACGTTCCCCAAACCATGGAGGAGGCATTTGAAAGGGCAGAAGCCTTCCTCCGGGGAGAAGAAGCGTTAACTCGGCAAGATACTAGGAAGAGGGATCGAGGGAGCTGGAGAGACAGTTCAACAAGCTCCCGAAGACCTCTCTTCCAACCTTACAATGAGAAACGATCGCGAAGATCCTTCGACAATCAAAGGAACGAAGAGAGGAGACAATCCCCAAGGTCAGGAAGGTACCAGGAGAAAGAAAGACAAGTCTTCACTGTTCTCACCAAGACCCCTCAGGAGATACTCTCCACAGAGGAAGTCAAGTACACTTTTCGACCTCCGCGACCTTTGTCCAAGCCAGCTAACAAGAGGGATGCCAGTAAGCATTGTGCTTTTCACAACGATACAGGGCATCATACAAACGATTGCTACCAGCTGAAGAAAAGGATAGAAGAGGCTGTCAAGTCAGGGGAGCTGGCTCACCTGATTAAAGACATCAAAGGGAGAAAGGATGAAGGACGAAAAGATAAAGAGGTCAACATGGTCAGTCTCGAAGGGTCCCAGCAGGCCAAAAAGGCTCGCACCGAGCCCTGGAACAAGCAGTACATTTGTCTCCCCCCTGCTCCTGATGAACTGATCGTCACACATGTAATAGTGGAGGCTGAACTGGATGGCTTCCCTATAGACAGGGTGTACATGGACTGTGGAGCCTCTTCAGAGGTGATGTATGAACGATGCTTCGAATCCCTAAGCCCAGAGATCAAGTCCAAGCTCAAGCCATCAGATGCCTCCCTGGTGGGCTTCTCAGGGGAACGAGTACATCCCCTAAGGAAGCTCACACTCAGCGTCTGTATCAGGGATGGAGATTTATCAAGAACAGAAGAGTTAACTTTCTCTGTTATCAGGTACCCTTCAAGTTACAACGTCCTTATTGGAAGGATGGGGATTGCTACCTTCGGCGCTGTAGTATCAACAACACATGGTTTAATGAAGCTCCCCACTCCCAACGGAGTTGCAACCCTGAAGCCAACTGCTGAGGCTCTTCTGATAGCCTCTGTGGAAGAAACAAAAGATCCCAGGGTGCCTGAGACATCAAGCACTGGTCCCATCTGGGAGGTCAGCACAAATCCTGCCTATCAGGAGCAGACCATCAAAGTAAACAACCTGCTCCCTGATAAGATTATATGTGAACTAATCAATCTTTTGCAGGAAAATCGGGACATATTTGCTTGGTGCCCTGGGGACATGACCGGTGTCCCTAGGAATCTGGCTGAACACTCCCTTAACATAGCTCCCTCGTACAAGCCCGTAGTTCAAAAGAAAAGGAGCCTGGCCCCAGCTAGGAGCCAGCTGCTTGCCAAGAGGTGGAAAAGCTGGTTGAAGCAGGTATTCTAAGGGAGGTCCAGTATCACTCTTGGGTGGCCAATCCGGTCATGGTTGCCAAACAAGACGGATCTTGGAGAATGTGTGTCGACTTCAAGGATCTCAACAAAGCCTGCCCTAAAGACTGCTATCCCTTACCCGAGATTGATTGGAAGGTAGACTCTCTCACCGGTTTCCAATACAAGTGATTCTTAGATGCCTACAAGGGGTATCATCAAATCCAAATGAAGCAGGAAGATGAAGAGAAAACGGCCTTCCACACCGACAAGGGGATCTTTTGTTATAAGAAGATGCCCTTTGGCTTGAAAAATGTCGGGGCCACCTACCAACGGTTAGTGGACCAAGCTTTCTCGAAACAGATTGGGAAGAATATGGAAGCTTATGTGGATGACCTTGTCATCAAAAGCAAATCTGGGGAGGCCATGATCAGAGACATCCAAGAGACGTTCGAAAACCTTCGGAGGATAAATATGAAGCTCAATCCCGTCAAATGCTCTTTTAGGTTCGAGGAGGGGAAGTTTCTTGGCCATATTGTAGGAAAACAAAGCATCAAGGCGAACCCAAGCAAGGTCCAAGCCGTCCTTGAAATGAAGTCGCCTGCCACAAAGAAGGAAGTGCAGAGCCTAAACGGTAAAATTGCTGCCCTAAAACGTTTCTTGCCTAAATCCGCGGAAAAGTCCTTACCTTTCTTTAAAACACTTAAAAATTGTGTTGACAAAAAGGATTTCCGTTGGACAGCTGAGGCAGAGGCTGCCTTCCTGGAACTCAAGAATCACATAGCTTCCCTGCCCGAAATGGCAGCCCCTGAGGAAGGGGAAGTAATAACAGTTTATTTGTCTGCAGGAATGGAGGCAGTAAGATCAGTCCTCCTGGTTGATTGAGGCAAAGAGCAAGTTCCTGTCTATTTTGTCAGCAGGGCTCTCAAAGACGCTGAAGTTAACTACACTCCCATAGAGAAGCTAGTGTTAGCCCTTGTGCACACTGCCAAGAGGCTAAGGAGGTACTTCCAAGCTCACCCAGTAAAGGTCATCACAGATCAACCCATACGATCCATCTTGGAGAGACCAGAAGATTCAGGGAGATTGGCAAAATGGGCCATTGGCCTAGGGGAGCACAAGATAGAGTACCTGCCAAGAAGAGCCTACAAAGGACAAGTGTTTGCTGACTTTCTTGCTGAGCTGCCCATCCTGCAGACCGAAGAGGAAATGAATGAGGTCGAAGAACAGCCCGACCTCAAGGGGAAATGGTGTCTTTTTACCGATGGAGCCTCAAGTGTAGAAGGTTCCGGGGCTGGTCTCGTCATCAAGGACCCCCACGGAACTGAATACACTTATGCCCTCCGTCTAGACTTCCCCTGCACCAACAACGTTGCTGAATATGAGGCCCTCCTGGCCGGGTTAAGATTGGCAAAAAGAATGAAGGTCCAAGAGCTGAAAGTCTTTGTTGATTCGAATCTGGTGGTCAAGCAAGTGAATGGGGGATATACAACCAAAGAGCCCTCAATGATTAGGTACAAAGACAAGGTCAAAGAGTTCATCAAAGAGTTCAAAGTCTTCACCCTAGAGCAGGTGTCAAGGACCAAGAACAAGCAGGCGGATGCTCTCAGTAAGCTGGCCTCCTTGACATTTGCTCACCTAACCAAGAAGGTTCTAGTTGAGGTGCTGAAAGAACTCTCCATTGATGACAAAGAGGTACAAGATGTTGTCACCGAAACAGAATCCACATGGATGACACCCATTATGTCCTACTTGAAGGAAGGGAAGCTGCCTGAAAATGAACAAGAAGCTAAGCGGTTAACAATCAAGGCAAAGCAGTATGTAATCGAAGATGATAAGCTTTACAAGAAGGGATACTTGGCACCCCTACTAAGGTGTGTGGGTCCCAATCAAAGCAACTACCTCATCAGGGAGGTACACGAAGGTATATGTGGCATGCATGCCGGGCCTCGCTCCGTGGTGTCAAAGCTCATGAACTTGGGCTACTATTGGCCCACCATGCACAAGGATGCCTTCGAGACAATCAGAAGATGTGAAGCTTGTCAGTTGCAAACACCGGTGAAGACCAACCCCAAGCATGACCTTGTTCCCATCATCTCGGCATGGCCCTTCCACAAGTGGGGAATGGACATTGTGGGTCCCTTCCCACAAGCTCCTGGAAAATTGAAATTTCTCCTTGTAGCCGTCGACTGTTTCACCAAATGGCCAGAGGTCAGGCCATTGGCTACCATATCAGGGAAGCATGTGATAAGTTTCGTATGGGAACAAATAATTTGCAGATATGGGCTGCCAGGAGAGATGGTGACAGACAATGGGAAGCAATTTGCCAACAAGCCCTTCAGCAGCTGGTGCTCCGAGCTAGGCATCAAAAGCCCAAAGGGCTAAGTACATCAAAAGTTCAACCACAAACAACATTTTAAAACAACCAAACGAAGATTAAACAAGGCTGGATCATGGGGTAGCTGAATCTTCGGCTTCAGTGGTGGCATCACCCTCACCGGTGGAAGCCAAGGTTTGGTTACCAACATCATCATAGAGGGAGTCAGTGTCGAGACCTGCAAATGGATCATCCTCGTTGGAAGGAGGGAGTGACTCAACCTCCAGAGCTTGAAGGGGGGAAGGACTCTCAAATACCTGCTCCAAATTAGGAGTCTTTGAAGAATCAGCAGGTTTTGCACGTTGGAACTACCCTCCCCGCCGTCAGCTCCATCCAACATGATCTTTAGAGGCCTTTTCGACACATAGGAGCTGAACACCTCATCGGCCACATCCTTCTTCAGACCCTCTGGCTCCAAATCTTGCAAGAAGGAGAGGGGTTGCTCAGAAGCCTTGGCAATGGCTGAGACATAAGGATAAGTGGCCAGCTCCATAGCTTTCACGGCGTTCACAAACTCCTCCCCAGATGAAGGCTTAAAGGACGGCAGCTCCTCAAGAACCTGACCCTCCTGAGCCGCTTTAAAACCGGCTTGAATCCCTCCATGGCGACCAAAGGATATGGCTTTTGCATAAATGTCTGCCAGAGGGGCATTAAATTCTTGAGAGTGCAGGTTGGTAACAAAACGGGCAACACCCTTGGAGATTAGCCACTCCTTCTCCTCAGTCAAACGGTCCACCTGGACCCGGAGCTCCATTCCAACTTTCTCCACCGCCATTTGCTCCTGTTTGACTGCCTCCCTTGCCCGAGCTAACCCTGCCCTCTCCTCCGCCACCTTAGCCTTCTCATCGTTCAGACCCTTGAACATTTTATCAAACTTCTCCTTCTCCAAACTGAGTTGGGTCCTAGACACAGCCAACTCATGCACCAAATCCTTCTCCCGGGCGACAAACCTTGCCAATTCCTCCTTCTCCTTCACCAACTCAACCTCATGCTCATCATAGACTCTCTCCACTTGCTCTCTTCTTAACATCAACTCTCTCCACCTTGCCATACCGTCGGGGAACAAAGACAGAAACTGACCGAAGTGATAATACATTTTCTTCATCACATCCTTATCCATCCACTCTTTGTGAAGCTCCCTCTCAGCATCAGGGACACAATGGTCAATGAGATCACGACAGACAGAGGCTTTATTCAACACATCAGAAGCCTTAATATCCCAATCTGGCACAAACACCCCTTCACTACGCTCCTTCTGGGTAGGAGTATCAGAAACCTCCTTGACAACAGCCTTCGAACTCTCACCCCTTCACTACGCTCCTTCTGGGTAGGAGATTCAAGACGGTTTTCCAATTGTGGAAGTAAATGAAGGATAAAAGAAGGGGTTATCCCCTTTATAAAGGATTTAAAATTTGAATTTATTGATCTTGGGCGGTTACCAAGGAAAACCGTCCCTCAGCTATCCCCTAGGATGACGTCAGCCTGCCTCCTTGTCAAATCAGCAGTCATTAAGGTCAGCTGATGGGACAAGTGCCTACTCCCAAGGAAGCAATGATGGATAGTTATATTATTTAAAAATATGACCATCATGACAAATGCAAGGCCAGGAACTTGCACGACATTTGATGAAGGAAAAGGCATGATACTAACGCTCCCGTAGGGGAGCTCGGGGTCTAACAAGCTACCCGGTACCAACATGAGTTTGCCACCGGGGAAAACGACATTTTACAAGTCACAAGCACTTCTAACTTCTTTACAAATGCTTATGACTGGGGGGCTGATGACGTGGGTCCTAAAACGACAGCGTTTAACCCCCTCGTCGAAAAGGTAAGCAAAATTAAGTTGATTAGGAGGTAGCCTGACTTGCTGGAGCTGATATAGGGCAGCGTACCTGCCATACGGAAGCCTCAGGGCAGAAAGCAAATAGTAAAAATCTTGGAAATGACAAAAGGGGATTTTGGCTTATTATCATAGCAAGGGACAAAACACCACACAGCTCCATGCCTTGCATTGGAAATGATAAAAGCTGAAAGTATCCTAAAAGGGCAAAGTCTCACTGCAGGGAACCGATAGAGGGTCAAACACAACCAAGTATGGTAAGGAGGCTACCCTGAGGGAGCTCCTTGGCAGAATTTCGTTGCCTATATAAGGAGACCCTTGGGTAGACATTCCACGCACTTCTCACTTCTTCTCTCTACTTTAATACTCTCTACTTCATTATTTCCCAACTCCAAAAGAATACATACTTATTCTCACGCCGGAGTCCAAACGCAGGAGGCTCCCTCCTGCGTTAAGGCTAATGGTGTCTGCTACCTTTGTGCAGGTCCTTCCAGGAGCTTGAAGACCCCTGATCCCACATCTAAATCTAAGCCTAAAGCTAAAACTAAACTTAAAACCTACAGTCCGAACATAATACACCTTTAACCTATAATCCTAAACATCTCCTAACCTAATACCGGTCATTTTCCTTGTTGTAGCAACAGTTATTTTTTTTTTAAATCAAGATGAACTTAAATCAAATAAACAAAATTCCATGAGGCAGTAGGATAGCAACACTAATAAAAACGAAAACATTTACGTGAAGCACCAAGAAGATGTGGCAGCAGAAGGAGACGTTATCAGGAAAAAAATAAATTCTTATACCGGTAAACGAGACAAGAATGTGAAACAAGAAAAGGTGAACGAAAAACTAAGAAAAAAAGGAAAACAAACGATGGTCGGACAGGGCGGCGGCGGGGATGTGGCGGCACGCCGCCCTATCTAGGATTTTACTCAAGTGGTGACGGCTAGAGTTTAGTTGTTTGTGTGTAGCGCAGTGGATACGGTAGAGAGCCTTGGCTCTGATACCATGTGAGTTGGTAAAATAGTTAACTGATCATTACTGAATAATGCAGTACTATTTATAAAGAACTGAGTGTAAACCCTAAATACCTAATAGGCCCGTGGGCTCATAATAATAAACCTAATATCCAATACTTTACGGATGATCGATGTCAAAAGCTAGGTAGGTGAAATACCTTTACTAGTAATGGTAATTAGTGTACTGAATCCACAGGGAATCCGAGGAAAGTTTCACAGTTTAATTGTCTCGGTAAATTAAACATCAAAATTAAAAGTTGAGAAACTGATTGAGCGAGTTGTTTGTAAAAACTTAACAAGCTTAGATTAATTAGTAAACAATATGGACAAAAAGCATTCCTCTTCGGGTTTTATATTGGTAAACACAATCGATTCAAGTTAACCTAGTAGGAAGTCATTAAGGATGACTATGTGTATGGTTAATCAAGTGTTAGATGTGGAACCAAACTTAAGGGATTATATTCATACAACACCAATTTAATCATATGAAAGAAAAGTTCCAACAAAATCAAATCTTTTAAACAAAAAACCACAATTGAATTCAATAAAAACTTAAGAAGTTAATGAATTCAAACCCAAAAAACTAGAATAAAACAAGAATTCGAAAGTATCTGACACAAAATCACAGGCGGTTTAGCCGCTCATGCTCGTCATTGAATCTTAACTGCATGTTGTTAAGGATCTTGAAACCATAAATTTATAACCAGGATGATTGGAAGTCATCAAAAGCTCCCAAAATCAGCCAATTTGTCAAACAAGTTGCAAAATTTGTCATCCCCATTCCAAGCTCCCCATATGACTTATAAATACAAACCCTAACTTTTACCAATTTTGGGTCTAATACGGACTGTATTGAGAAGCCAATACGGTCCTCGACATCTTTCTGATATATGTTCATTGTTTTCTTCTTGATAACAGATCATATTCAGTATCTATTATGGTACTTAGCGTGTTTCCATCTAATAGATTGTGGACCATAACCATTTTTTCCAATACAATCCTCATTGGCTGATTTTGGTAGAACTAATTCCTCGTTTCTAGCTTTTCCTGCTTTCATCAAGTCTTAGTTTAAGCTTCATTTTCGCATCCGTTTGGCTTTTTTTTTGCCGATTCCTCTTTTTAAACCTCCGAATCAATGCCTCGCGAACATCCGTTAACCTATTTTCACCTATAAACGAGAATAATATCGAAGTAGTTTGTTTCACATCGCAATTATAAAACTATCAAATTACACATGTTAAGTATCAAAACACTACGCAAACATAAAAGGGCTCTTTTAAAAAAATCACTTTTTTATCTTGTTAGATGAATGATGTGAAATTTAAAGTTAGGTGTTTTGATTTTCTATTTTCCTTAAAATATTCTTTTAACTATTTAGTTAAAATGATATTTCCTCTTTACTATTTATCAACTCTTTATTTACATTAATTTATTATTATTCCATCAGTTTTAACTACATAATTTATTACTATTCACCTCATTGAGGAGCATTTGGAGAGCTAGAAAATGATCGCATTTTTTCTTATAGAAAACTCACGGTTACGGACGTGGTCGCAAAAGTAAAGATTCTTAGCTTCCCGAGGTTTAGATGTAGCTATAAACATGATTGTATAGATTGAATTCTTGGTGTAAATTTGATGTGAGGTAATTGTTTGGTTGTTGCGGCTCTTTCTCTTCCTTGTAGACAAAGTTGGCGGTTGGTGGTAATAAAAGTTAACTTTCAAAAAAAAAAAAACTTGTTTGATAACTATCTTAGTTGTTCTATTTATCGATCCATCTCCTCTATTCTCAAGTAAAATATATATATAAGGAAGTTTGTTGATTGGGATTTGGGAATGGGAGATAGGGAAACATAATTAATTAAAGAAACGCTATTTATAAAAATGTTTATTTGAGTTTGTTTCACAATCCTCGAGCTTATTTAGCCTGGAATTGTTTCATGCTTTTATCAAGCTAATCTCAAGGAGGCTCACAACTTACTCTTCTCGTTTACACCAATCTTACCATTATATACTATTAATAGTTAAACATAATGAATTGTAACTATATATTATTATATTCATATATATTATTTTATTCAAAAACTTTATTATATTATATATTATTAATATAAATAACATAATTTTATTCATATTATTTTATTCAAAAACTTTATTATATTATATACTATTAATATGAATAACATAATATTATGTAATTTCGTTACAAATTTCATGTGTTACCTTATGTGTAAATTTCTTTATTTTTTTTAACTTTTACAACCAAAATGGAATCTCGATTGTATAATTCATTGATTGATCAATGACGTGTGCGTATATACACATAATTTACAATGGATTTTAACACACGTTTTGCTTTAATATTTATAAAAATGGTTTCGACCTTCATATTAAAACACACACACTAGGGCAAGTGTACCCTGTCATATATGTAGTAAGTACAGATAAGAACCAAGTATCGATCCATGGACGCGCGCGGAGCAATGGTACTAAAACTCTATCCCCGATTCACCAGTAGGTAAAAGATAAGTTTGGGTTTTCGTTTAAAACTAAATTAATTCTAAAACATGTAAATAACATATATAAGACTCCAAATAGAAAATATAACTATAAACACAACCCTAGCATGTCATCTACAAATCATATAAAACACAGGCGTGTGATCAACATTCCCATTTTCCAACAGTTAGTTTCCCTCTCAGGCATCCTAACATGACAACTATACAGAAAGCTAACACGAATACACACGTTAACCACTTCAAGTTGTTCATTAGCGAGCAGCTGATATAATCTCATGTGGATCTTTAAATAAAGGTTAGTATCACCTTTCGGGAGTCCTCAGCCGCACTAGTTCGGGAAAGCAATATCGAATACACAATACGACCACCTAGACTAGCATAAAGTAGATCATTTCACAACCTATTCCATTTTACCAACTTTGAACACAAATCTACTAAGATCGCTATTTTTACCAAAATAACTAACAAAGATATTTAACCGTGTCAAAGATTGGTAACAACACCATTAAGCTTTTAAAACTCTTTTACGTGCCGGTAAACATTCATAATCATTATTCAAGCGACTTTAACCAAACCAATACCCGGTTACAGTTTCATGGTGTAAACTTTATCAACAAGTTAACTAGTTTACTACCGGACGATTAAACGGACGGTTTCTTCAACAAGTAATCCGCCTAACACATTCGACAATCATCAAAGTCACTAAAACATAATCACAAATCCATCAACAACGAAACAAGGTTGCACTATGATCATCAAGATCCAAACATGAAAAACGCCAAATTCATACAAAACGCGATTTCATACAAACGATTGTTTTAACTACAAACGATTACTAGATATTATCCGTAGACTATATTACAATACATAAACGACACAAACAAGCCAAAATATTCAGATTTGAACAAACTTAAAGTTTATAGATCAAACCATAAATCTTGAATGTGAAGGATTGGATGATGTTAGACGATTAGGATGAGTTCCCGAGCTTGTTCCACTCCTTTCCAGCAGCTTAGATCGTCCGAAAAATCGCCCCAAAGTTGTCTCCAAAACCCAATAACCGATCAGTGGGCTGAATGGGGCATTTTATAATCGAACAGGGCCTGTGAGCGGCCGCTCGAAGCCTGTGAGCGGCCGCTCACTTTTCAAAAAGTGGCACAAGTTGCTCGTTCGCTGACGTAGGCCTTCTAGAACGTTTCTACAAAAATCTGGAGGAGCGAGCGGCCGCTCACAGAGAGTGAGCGGCCGCTCACAGGACCTGAGGTCCTGTTTGCGCGCCGAAATCTGCGTGTTTTCTCCTGTTTTGCTTCCGGGATATCGTTTAAGACCTGAAACAGTAAAGATACACAAATAAGCACCAATTCCTGTGTATAAGGTCAAAAACGCGTGAAATTTGGGAGTTAAACGGGGACTTTTATATGTGTAAATTAACGTATATCAATCAACACCTCATCTAGAATGTTTGATTGTAAAACGCGCAACGCGCGTGATTTTATACAACTAGTTAAGTTGAAAATGAAAAAAAAAAAAATAGGAACTAAATCCATTTAAATATTATAGTACAAAAGTCCATGTTACTTAAGCTGTGTTCGAGAGGTTACTAAAGTGCTCTTTGTTTTTGAAGAGGTAAAAGGTTTGCAGTCTATGGACCACATCTACAGACATCTAGGAGAAGAGGTGGACCAAATGTCTACAGTCTGCAAGAAGAAGATTGTTTGTTTGTTAACGTCTGCAGCATAACGTAACCATAACCATAACCAACCACAAGCCACCATAACCATAACCCACCACAACCAACAATAACTATAACCCACCAACACCCACCATAACCATTGTGAACCACCACAACCCATCATAACCATAACCTACCGTAACCATAACAAACCACAATCCATCATGCCCTAACCATGGATTCAGAATCTTGAGGAGAGAGAACAAAAGCTCTATGATAACACTTGAAAGTTCTTTGAGTATCAATTGAAACTTTTATATAATAACGCTTTGCTGCCTTCTGCATTGATTTTTCTCCATTCGGTCCCACAAGAACAAATCGTAAGTTCATTAGAAAACAATATTTATGAAATAAGACCACATAATTAATCTTATAACCTGGAGGCCTCAAAGACTATGTTACCAGATTGAAAAGGGCAGACGGGTCACCTGGGTGTCATTTCGTCAACCTAAACATAAATTTTAGAAAATATAAGAGGAGGAGGCGAAGGGGAGGAGGAGGGGAGGAGACAACAGCGAAGGGCGACGAGAGGAGGAGCGGAGGCGGCAGAGGGGAGGGAGGAAGAGGAGGAGGGAGGAGAAGAAGAAGAAAAGGGTATGAACTGATGTTGGAAAGAGCAAAAGAGAAGAAGAATATGAAAAGAGGTGGGAAGATGTTAGAAGACATAGGTCCATGTCTGCATCAAGAAGAGGTCAGGAAGACTTTTTTGTGTGAAAGGTCTTCCAAAAAACAAACAATCTCCAGACCCCAAATGTCTGCGTGCGTCTGCGCAACGCAGATAAAAGAGATCAGAAGTACTTCTGGAAAAAAAACACCACCTAAATGAAAGAAAAGAAGAGAAATTGATATTAGGAGAGAAGAAAGGAAGAGGAAAAAAAGATTTCATGTGATTCCAAGTTGAAAGGAAGAGAAAATAAAGGTGTGTTTATAATTATACCCTTATTGAATTTTATTATAGGTTAAGTGAGAAAGTAAAATGGTAAATGATAAACCTTCTATTTTTATTCATTTTCCTTCCTTCAACTTCCTTCCAATTAAGTTATTAAAGAAAAATTCCCCCGCACTTTCTTCCTTTATTAAAACTATGGAATACAAAATTGTTTTTCTTTATTTCCACTTCGAGGGTGTTTGGCTCTCCTTATTTCCACCTATCATAACTTATGACTTTTTGGAAAAGTCATAAGTTATTTTAAAAGTGTTTGCACGATGGTTTAAAAATGACTTTTTGGGTTTGAATAAGGTGAAAAGAAGATGGAAAAAGAAATAAGTTATAAGTTAGGAATGTTTGACTTTTTAGAAAAGAAGATAAGGAAGTGGAAAAAAAGGAGATAAGTAATAAGTTTATAAGTTTATCCAAATATGCTCTTCATTTCCATTCATTTCCTTCCAATATTTTTTTTTCAGGAACCAACTAAGCATAATGCCCTTACTACCCGAGGCAACCCATGGCTAAAGACACCTTATACGCCTGTGAAAGCAAACATCGTTAGGTAGTCAAAAGCCCACGACAGTTCCATCAGCCAGAGAAAACCCGATCTTCACACGCCTAAAAAACACGACAATGAAAAATCAATAAAACCTAAATAGGATCAGATTCGTTTTGAGACCTTTCCGTCACAAACACTAACCTTAGTTCCCATGCTACCTCACCACAAGACACAAGGGGCCTTTCCTTCTGATACTAAACTCGGGAACACAGCGTTACCGTTTTTCAGTAACTAGTCTCTCAGTTTGCGTCTTTCATACCCCGAAAATTAAGGTAGAATCAAATTCTTGTCTTTTTTTTTTTTTTTTTTTTTGCAAAAATTATTATTTAACATACTTTATTATAATAATAATATCTGCAAACACCCATTTCATTTCAGCTAACAAACTTGCTGCTTCTTCTTACTATATTTTTATATAAATTTCTAGGGTTTTGTTTAAAAATGACGAGCTCAGGACCAAATGATGAAGTGGTTTCGTTGGAGCTTCCTGCACCTGATGGCTGGAAGAAAATGGTTATCTTTCTTTTTATATATAAACTCCTTTTTTTACTGTTTATTCTTAGTTATGCAAGTTGTTTGAAAATGGTAAATTTTTACTAAAATCTTGCTTAATTTTGTGAATTGGGTTCTGGGTGTAGTTTAATTTTGTTAAAGTTTCAAGATTTAGTGCATTATTTGGTAAAATTTTGGTGGGTTGTGAAAATTAGGGTTTTTGAGTGTGCTTTTCAAGAAATTGGGTTTTTTTTTTCTTTTTCTTTTTTTAATTATTTTATAAATTGTTGTGTTCTTCCTGTATATGTACGCCTCCTTTAATCTTTTTGCTTAAATTGATGCTTAATTTTGTGAATTGGGTTCTGGGAATGGTTTAATTTTGCTAAGGATCCAAGCTTTTGGGTAAAGTGTTTTTTTTTTTTTTTTTTTTTTTTTGTGATGAATTGGGTTTTGGGAGTAGGTTAATTTTTCTACAGTACAATTTTTTGGGGATAATTTTGTTGGATTTTAAGTGGGTTGTGAAAATTATGGTTCTCTGAATGCTCTTTTGAAGAAATTTAGTTGCTGTATAAGATTTTTTGCTATCTTGCATATGTGTATCTAAACAAATTTTTGATTTTACTGACTTCCTGTATTCTTGTACTTTTATCGCCGCTATATGTAAATTAGTTCGGTTCTTGGTGTGGTTCAATTTTTTGGTGATAATTTGGTTTAGTTTTGCTGTGTTTTTGGCTTTTTTGAGAAATAAATTTGGGGTGTTTTTGTTTGTTTTTGCCATCATGTATGGCATGCTACTGTTATCTCTCTGAGTTATTTTAATATTCCAAAATTACAATGTTTCTTAATCAGGTTCTTGGTGTGGTTCAGTTTTGCTGGAATCTTGAGTTTTTTTGGGCTAACTGATTCTTTTGATTTGATGATATTTGTTTTATAAGTTAACTGTTAGTATTATCTCTGTATCCAGGATATTTATATGTATCATGGTCTGGGTTTTAAAAAGCGCGCCTAGGCGCAAGGCGCATCAAGGTGCAGCCTAGGGCGCCTCAGGGCTTTGCGCCTATCCTTTTTTTCAAAGGCGCGCGCCTCAGGCGCTTTTTTATCAAAATTTCAGTCGCTTTTCACCTGAGGCGCCGCGCCTCAGGCGCTTTTTTATCAAAATTTCAGTCGCTTTTCACCTGAGGCGCCGCGCCTCACGTACACAGGGTATTTTTTATGCATAAAAATGTTGTACCTTGGTGTTTTTGGCTTTTACATATAGGTAAAATCACATAAAAACCTTATTTATAGCTATATTTTGGCTAAATGAAGCTAAAAACTTATGGAATATATATGGGATATATAAAAAAAATTATATAATTAGTGTGCGCTTCGGGTACGAAAATCCCACGCTTTTTGCGCTTTGCGCAATATGCTTAGACCTCGTCGCTTTTGTGCGCCTAGCACTTTTTAAAACCAAGATCATGGTTTGAGTTATATGTAATTTTTCAGTCATCATCTTAAATTGTCTTGCTTTTAGTGTAGAATGAAAGGAACATACTTTGATACGATTATAATATACGTAGTAATTTTGGGATTTTTGTTTTGGTTTTACTATGCTGTATGTCTGTGTATGCTACTGTCATATCTCCGAGTTACTTTAATATTCCAACGACATTGTTTCTTAATCAGGTTCTGGTTGTTGTTTAGTTTTGCTGAATTCCAAGTTTTTCAGGCTAATTTGTTGTGATTCTGGTGCGTTGTTGAAGCTATTTTTTTTTAACTTGCTCCTTTGATTTGCAGAGATTTTTTATATAATTTTTCTTTTTATTATTATCTATGTATCCTGTATATGTATCAAGATTCCTGTATATCTAAATGTATCAAGATTTGAGTTATACATTATTCTTCCGTCATCTTCATAGTTCATACATTGTCGTCTGGCGTTTTGAATTGTGTTTTGGTGTAGTTTAATCTTGCTGGAATGCTAGTGTTCTTGGGCTTGGTTTGTTGAGTTGAACGAGTTTAGTTTTTTTTTTTTAAATTGTTTTTGCTGTCTTGTATATGTATTACCAGTTTGATTTATAAAAATCTAAACTTCTCGGTTTGTTTAATGTTATGTATTACTTGATGGATATCAATGGTTTCGCTTTTGATGTAGAATGAACGGAACATGCTTTGATACGATTATGAAATAATAAATTTAGAACCAAAATCAGCTAAATTAAATAGGGAAAATGGATTTAATTACTCCCAACTATCGCCTGTTGGCGGATAGCACTCCCAACTATCACTTTGGCGGATAGCACTCCCAACTTTCAACTTGTTGGATTTTATCACCCACAAACTAACTGAGGTCTAACCCAGTTAGTGTTTGTGGCCAAAATGTAAAAAACTAAACTTAAGGGACCATTTTGAAACTTATTATTATTATTATTATTATTATTATTATTATTATTATTATTATTATTATTATTATTATCTATATCTATATATATTAACAGAGAGAGAGAGAAGGAGTTCAGAGAGAGAGAGAGAGACTCACCACCATCATCTGCCGCCACCCCCACCACCACCCCGCCACCACCACCACCACCATCTGCCATCAGCCTCAGCCCACCACCACCTTTCACCAACCTTTAACCTAATCTTCTTCTTCTTCTTCCATCAGCCACCACCCTTCACCTCCACCACTGATAATCAGTTAGATTTTTTTTATTATGGCTAAACCACCACCTCCACCATAACCCATTGGTGGTGGTGGAGTTCAGAGAGAGAGAGAGTTCAGAGAGAGAGAGAGAGAGTTCAGAGAGAGAGAGAGTTCAGAGAGAGAGAGAGAGTTCAGAGAGAAACCACCACCTGCACCACCATCGACCTCAGCCACCACCACCGACCTGCAACGACCACCAACTGACCTGCAACCACCACCATCGACCTCAATAACCCCCCAATCGACCACCTATCACCACCAATCGACCACCTAATTCCAAACCCTAATCCCAATCGTAACAACCCTAATCGGAACCCTAAACCCCTAATCGGAACAGAGGAGCAGAGGAAGGAGGAAGAAGACGACGGTGACAGATCTGACCAGTGTCGTCGGAGCAGAGGAAGGAGGAAGAAGACGACGGTGACAGCTACGGTTGTCGTCGTCGTCTGAGAAGGTGAAGGGTGGTGGTAGGTGGATGAAGGTGAAGGGTGGTGGTAGGTGGATGAAGGCCGAAGAAGAAGACCAAAGGGTGGTGGTAGGTGGATGAAGGTGAAGGGTGGTGGTAGGTGGTGGTTTCCGGTGAAGGTGGTGGTGGTTTCCGGTGAAGGTGGTGGTGGTTTAGAGAGAGAGGGAGAAGAAAAAGAAGAAGAGGGGGGGGGGGGGGGGGGGGTTCTGTTGCAGAAGTGAGGGGGGGGGGGGGGGGTGGGGGATAAACTTTAAAAAAGATTATTATTTCAAAAATGCCCCCTTTAAGTTTCGTTTTTTATATTTTGGCCACATAAACTTTCCCTTAAGTTTTGTTTTTTACATTTTGGCCACAAACACTAACTGGGTTAGACCTCAGTTAGTTGGACCTCAGTTAGTTTGTGGGTGATAAAATCCAACAAGTTGAAAGTTGGGAGTGCTATCCGCCAAAGTGATAGTTGGGAGTGCTATCCGCCAACAGGCGATAGTTGGGAGTAATTAAATCCATTTTCCCAATTAAATAAAAAACAGGACAAACCGGTTGAACTTAAAGTGCATAATCCGTTCGAAATCATATGTTTTAGAAAATTGGATTGTAATTGTAGTAATTTAGTGTTTGTTAAATTATTTTCGTGTAGTTTCTGCCGAAGGAAGGAGGGACTCCAAAGAAGAATGAAATCGTGTTCACTTCACCGACGGGCGAAGAAATCAGCAACCGGAAGCAGCTAGAGCAGTACCTGAAAGCTCACCCGGGTGGGCCTAAGGTCTCAGAGTTTGATTGGGGAACTGGCGAAACACCGAGGCGATCAACAAGAATCAGTGAGAAGGTGAAGTCAACCCCGCCACCTCCAGAGCCAGAGCCCGTTAAGAAACGGGCCAGAAAGTCATCAAGTTCAAAGAAGGGTAAAAAGGAGAAAGAAGATGACACAGATGCCGAAATGAAAGAAGCTGAAAAGGTTGAGAAAGAAGATGGAAAACAAGAAAATGACGGAAATGCCCCTGAAGAAACCGAGGGAAAAGAACCAGAGAAGACTGAGAAGGATGACATTAAGTTGGATGATGGAGAAGGTAATAAGCCTGAACAAGAGGTTGATCAAGCGTGTGAAATCCCGAAAGTACCCTTGTCCGAGGTGAACGAAGAAAAAGTAGCTAATGCTGAGCAAACACCAGTTAATGAAGTGTGTGAAATCCCAAAAGTATCCTTGCCAGACGAGAACGAAGAGAAGATAGCCGATGGTGAAGAAAACCACGGAAAAACCAATGCTGCTGAGAAAGATGGCGGTGAAGAGGGGCAAAACGGTAATTATGGTGGTGCAACCGGGGAAAAAGTGGAAGCTGAAGGAGGCCTGGTGGAGAACGGTAGTCATGTTGAGGTTAAGTGAAGGTGAAAGCCGCTAGCAACCTAGGTAAAGATGAAGTAACCCGTGGCGGCTGTGTTGTAATCTGTTATCTGAATTCTGTATGTATAATGTGTCAGATTTAGGAGTCTGTTGTTAAGAGATTGTTGTTGCAGTTAAGTTAGGTAATTGTAGAGATGACATGTGTATTATGTACTAATACTATGTAACAAGCTATGTTTATGTTGTATTTTGATGAGATTTATGCCTCTTCTATTTTATGTCTTGTTGCATGTGTTTTAGTGGTTATGTTGTTTGTATGTATGTAATAGGTTGTGTCATATCTGATTACATTAACTTTAGACAACGGTGCTTCCCTCTAATCTTTATATGTGTTGCCGTATCACATTTTCTTAATAATCATATTATACATTACAATGTATGCATACGTTATTACATAATGTAATATTGATAAGAACTCCAAATGCTATTTCAACCTGCTTTGTAGTATATGTTTTTTTTTTTTTTTTTTTTTTTGATTCCTAACTTTTTTTCACATTAAAAATAACCAAGTTACGTATATGTTTCTTTCATATTGATGCATAAAGGCTTCTATTTGATCGCTCACGAATGGTTTGCGCCAAAGTTGACCATTTTAGACGAATATCATCATATCATGACTCATGAGCTCAAATGGATAAAGTTAGTGTTGGTTTCACATGAATGAATTGGAATTGGAATTGGAATTGGAATTGGAATTGGAATTGGAATTGGAATTGGAAATGGAATTTGAATTGGATTTTGAAGAATCCCTTAAAATCCCATAATGTGTTTGGTTGGTATAATCATCACTGTAATTGGAGTGGAAAATATGTAAAATGACATAACTACCCTTTAAAACTAGTAAATTGACATGAATTCCTACATATTTGATAACATTCCCTCCCACCTTTGAAGGATTTTAAATCCCAAGAATTGGATGGAAGATTTCAAGTTATTTTAATTCAATTCCAATCCTTTCTTTTATTGAAACGAACATGATATGGAATGGAATCAAATTCCAATTCCTTTCGAATTCCATTCCATTACTGTGAAACGAGCACTACCTAATTACCCTCTATCTCTCTATGAATATCGTGAGGATAAAGAATACAGGAGTATTGAATTTAAAATTTGAAATAATCCCAACTATCAGCTATTAGCCGTCACCAGTCCCAACTTTAAAAATCACTACTTACAGTCCTAACTTTTAACCTATTTTCCCTCAGCAATCCTATACTAAATAAAAGTTAACTCCATTTTTGCTGACATATAGACTGCCACATAAGCAGTCTATATCAACAAAACTTTGCCACATAAGTAGTCCGCGTCAGCAAATTATTATTTTTTCCCCATGTCAACAAAAACTAACTAAGTTAACTTGTAGTTAGTATGAGATCACTGAGGGGAAATAGATTAAAAGTTTGGACCGATAGTAGTGATTTTTTAAGTTGGGACCGTTGGCAGGCAATAGCTAATAGTTTGGATTATTTAAATCCAATATAATACGCCATGACTCATGACTGTTATATTGACTATGGATTTTGTATATTAGATTTTCATTAGTGTCTATTTTGGATGAACATGATCAATTCTTGCCATATGCATGTTATATTGATCAACTTTTTATATGTGGTATGTTGATTGATGAGTCGTCATTCGTTTGAAAAACCAAAAAAATAAAAGGACATCAAGTCATCAACTCAAGCTATTTTAGCTCAAGCCAACTCGCCCGTATGAGCTTGCTCCAGTAAAAACTGTCAAGAACATGGTATAAACCAGAAAACTTCATATTATTAAAGAAAACCCAACCCTAAATGTTTATACCCAAAACTATTACAAAGAAACAAAGATACAAAATCACTCAACAAATCTCTAGGCTACAAACAAAACCTACAACTCTCTGGAACAAAGAACACTACCAAGAACGTTGATCTAGATGATCAAAGAACTGAGATGCCTTAGAAACCCTAGAGAGACTTTTACAGAGATGAAAAGAGAAAAAGTGATCGAAAAAAATAAAGACTGATAACTAGCCCTTATATAGAGAATGATAAGCCTTTGAGAGAAAACACAAAATCAATGGTCACGATGATTTTGTGTTTCTTCAAATAACGGCTACGATTAAGTCTTGATTAATAGACCCGGATCGCTGACGTGTCATGGGCCCTTCAAATGTCCAAGTTACAATGAGCCCAGCTTCCATATAATGAGCCCAGCTTCCATCAACAGCTACTAGTCCATTAGCTTCCATCAACAGCCATCAACAGCCCATTAGCTTCCAGCAGTTTATTTTAACAATCAAACATAAAATGTATTAATAACAAATCAATGAAAGAAATATGTTTAACCTAAAGTAGTATCAAATTGTTTAAGTTTAGGATATTATTTTAACACCCCCCCTCAATTTGATACTGCAAATGGGTCAAACATACTTATTTTGTCAACCATGATATCATGCTGATTTACCAACAATCCCTTAGTGAAAATATCAGCTAGCTGATCTTTGGTGTTTATTTCACAAGTTTTAACAATTCCCTTTTGAATCTGATCTCTTAAGAAAAACAAGTCTAGTTCAAAATGCTTAGTTTTGTCATAGAAAACTGGATTTGCTGCTATTGACAAAGCAGCATTATTATCACAATATACTACAACTGGTAACTCAACATTTTGACCCAATTCAGTCATCAAATTGACAATCCACATGACTTCACATACTGCTGCACACATGGACCTGTATTCAGCCTCAGCTGACGACCTTGACACAGTAGACTGTTTCTTACTTTTCCAAGACACAAGACTCTTACCCACAAATATGCAAAATCCTGTTATAGACTTCCTAGAATCAACACACTTTGCCCAATCACTATCAGCATACACTGATATATTAAAATTTTTCCCTTTAGAAAACATTATTCCTTTGCCAGGAGCCTTTTTTAAATACCTAAGTAATCTCATGGCAATTTTCAAATGAGCATTTAATGGGTTATGCATATGTTGACTCAGATAATGCACAGAATATGAAATATCAGGCCTAGTATGTGCAAGATATATCAATTTACCAACAAGTTTTTGATATCCTGTAACATTACTAATCCTTTTATTATCATGTTTACACATAGATGTGAGTATATGATTTTGTTCAATTGGATTGTTAACAGGTGTACATCCTGTCATACCAAATTCAGCTAATAATTCCAAACAGTATTTTCTTTGAGATAGACATAGACCACTATCATTTTTAATGACCTCTATGCCTAAGAAATATCTCAATTCTCCTAAGTCTTTAATCAAAAATTTTGATTTCAAACACTCTTTTACATTGTTTATTTCAGACAAACTACTACCTGTTACTACTATGTCATCTACATATACAAGCAGAAATAGTTTAACAGAGTCAGTTTGTTTAAAAAACAGAGAATAGTCACACTTACTTTGACAGAAACCTAACTCTACCAAAACAGAAACAAGTTTTTCATTCCACATCCTTGGGGCTTGCTTTAAACCATACAAGGACTTATTTAGTTTACACACTCTTGTTTCATTTTGAGAATAATAACCATCTGGCAAAGCCATATACACATCCTCATGTAGATTACCATACAGGAATGCATTATTTACATCTAGCTGAAACATATTCCAATTTTGTTCTACAGCTAAAGCAATTATACACCTAACAGTAACTAATTTTACAACAGGAGAAAATGTCTCCTCAAAATCTAAACCTTGCTTCTGACTGTAGCCTTTGGCTACAAGTCTAGCCTTGTATCTTTCAATTTCACCATTTGATTTATATTTAATTTTATAAATCCACTTGCATCCCACAAGACTCCTACCACTAGGTAACTCTACTAAGTCCCAAGTTTTATTTCTATGAAGAGCCTCTATCTCTTCATTCATGGCACTTATCCAATTTGGATCATCAACTGCCTCAGAAAAATTTTTTGGTTCATAAGACTTATTTAAGGCAGAAGCAAAACATTTTAGATCACAGGACAAATTAGAGTAATTTACAGACCTTTCTAATCCATACTTTACTTTACCTTCTAGGACATAATCACTCAATTTTCTAGGTAAGGTAGAACTCCTATGTGAGCTTCTAGTGGCTGTTTCATTTTGAGAAATTAATTCATTTTGTGAAATATTTCCCTCAGAATGTGAAAGCTCATCAGTTTCAGACCCCATATGCCCAGCCCTATCTAAGTCTAAATCACTACCTCTGGGCTGCTCAGATTGAGCCTTGCCACCTAGATTGGTAGGTTCAGCACCTGATTGCTGAGACCCACATGGTTCTGAATTAGGACTACCTGGACCCTTTCCTTCATCATTGGGACCTTCATAGTGTTCAGTGTTTATATCTTCATATAGATCAAAAAAGTTAAGGTTATTAACATGAGTCAGACTGTTTTCATTAAATTTTGAAAAAATATTTTTCTCTTTGAAAGGAAAAATGTGCTCAAAGAATTTTACATCTCTAGAAAAAAAATGTTGTTTTTGTATCTAAACTAAACATTTTATAACCTTTCTTTTCAGTAGAGTAACCTATAAAAACACACTTTTCAGATCTACTATTTAATTTGTCTGACTCATCTAGAACTGTACAAAAACATAAACACCCAAACACTTTAAGTTGTTCTAGAAAGGGTTCAAAACCAAATACAAGCTCATATGGAGTTCTGCCACCTAATACTGAGGAAGGAGTCCTATTAATAAGGTAAGCAGCAGTTAGAATACAGTCTGACCAAAATCTAACAGGGATACTACTTTGAAATAAAACAGCTCTGGCTACATTCAGTAAATGCCTATGTTTTCTTTCTGCTATTCCATTCTGTTGGGGTGTGTAAGTACAGGAAGTTTGATGTAAAATGCCCTTTGTTTTTAAGAAGTTATTCATTTGACTGTTAATGAACTCACTACCATTATCACTTCTAAAACATTTAACTTCCTTTTTAAACTGAGTTTTAATGATTTCAACAAAATCTTTAATATTTTCTATTACCTCAGTTTTACTTTTCATCAGGCACACCCAAACAGCCCTAGAATAATCATCCACTATGGTAAGGAAGTATTTAAAACCTTCCCTACTTGGGACCTTATATGGTCCCCACACATCTAAATGAACTAACTCACCAAGTTCATTTGATTTATGTGTACTTAAAGGAAAAGGTTCTCTATGTTGTTTGGCTCTAAGACAAACCTCACAAGGTTCATTAGTGTCCTGTTCAGTTAATCCTAATTTGTTTTTAAAACACCTAATAGCTTGATCAGAAGGATGACCCATTCTGCCATGCCACAAGTTATTAAGACTACTATGATTACAACACACCTTGTTTAACATCAAAGAGCTACCACAGAAGTATAACCCATCAACCTGACTACCAGTCACCAGGACATTCTTGGTTACCAAGTCCTGTACATAGCATTTATGTTCATCAAAAACCACATTTACTTTATTATCCTTTGCTAGCTTATGAATAGAGATCAGGTTTATAGAGTAATCAGGTACAACCAACACATCAAGTAACATCACATTGTTAGCTAACTTAACATTACCAATTTTAGACACAACAGCATCAGTTCCATTTGGGTGTTTTACCCTAATGTTAAACTCAGTTACATCTATAAAATTTGTTAAGTCTTTTTCATTTTTAATCATATGTTGGTTTGCACCAGAATCAAATATCCAACCCCAGATTCCTCCCTTCTTTAACCCAGCAGCAAAACAGAAAACAGGTTTACAACAAGAACTAGCACAAAAAGGACTGAACCCACCTGTCACATTGCAGCTCTTAGGAGCTTCAGCAGACTTATCATTTAGAAGGTTTAAAAGTCTGTTAAACTGTTCACTAGAAAGTGTATTTAAAGACACATCAGAATTATCACACACAGCAGAACTATTATTAGCACTAGCTTTCTTGACTTGTGTCCCTCTTGGTCTCATCCAAGAGGGATAACCAATAACTTCAAAGCACTTATCTGCACTATGCCCAATTTTGTTACAGTGAGAACATTTCAAGTTTTGGTTTGACACTTTATTATTTTTCTTAAACTCAATATTCTGATTTGTTTTAGAAAATAAAGCCATGTTTTGACCTTTCCTGTTACCATTGCTAGCATTTCTATGAGATTCCTCTCTAGAAATGATAGCAAAAGCTTCTTTAACAGAAGGCAAAGTTTCTTTTATTAACAAACTTGTTCTCACTGACTGATAACAACCATCCAAACCCATCAAGAACTGCATTAACTTTATCATACTACTAAAATTATTAAACTCCCTAGCAGCATCACAAGTACAAGTAGGCAATTGCAAGATTTGATCTAGTTGTTTCCACATTATATTGAGCTTATGATAATATTCTGACACAGTCATACCACTTTGGTTAAAAGAATTTATTTTCTGATAGAGTTCAAATACAACTGAACCATCAATTTTATCATATGTCTCTTTTAATTCTGCCCATACATCACAGGCAAGTTTAGAAAACACATGACCCATGTAGAGGTCCTCACTTATAGAGTTTAAAATCCATGTCAACACTATTGAGTTACATCTATCCCATTGCCTACTAAGAACATCATTATCAACATTTTTAACACATGATTTGTCAATAAATCCCCACTTATTTTTAACTTGTAAAGCTAGTTGTAAAGAGTTAGCCCAAACTGTGTAATTCTCTGATCCTTTCAATTTAACAGATATTATTGTTAAATTGCTAGAATCAGAGGGATGTAGATACAGAGGGTCACTAGCATCTAGTTTACTAACAAGTGTTTCACTAGATGACCCTCCACCAGAATCAGGTTCCTTTCCATCAACCATTATTAGTAATCAGTTATTACAAATAATCACAAGTAACACAGATCAATCACAAACACAGCAAGAAGACACACAATAACCAAGCTAATCAAGTCACAAATACTATCAGATCTATACTATTAACAAACCACACACGGCGAAGCCACAACAGAGGCCAGATCGTTGGTTCGTCACTCTTAAGGTGCCAACGCAAGCGTGTTGAGGGAGCCTTCCTACTTCTAGACAATGACAGACAACTCAGAGACACAAACCCTAAAAAGGAACACAACCACAATACAAAACAATAGAGTATAAAAGGAACGATCTCACCAAGAATCAACCCAAGTTAGGGATCGCCAATCAACTCATAATATTATAACCTTCACTTAGGGTTATAATATCAGAGAGCAGAAGATTAAGCTTCCCAAGAAAACCCTAAATCTTTAGGGTTTTTCCTTCACCAGGACAGCTATTCCAGATCTCGTTTCTCCAAGACGGATAAACACCAGAGTGATAACACGAAGCTTTCCACAGTAGATCTAAAGAATCAGAACGATGATCAGCGGAAGACTAACCAAACCCTAGATGAACAAACTTCACCAAGAGCTAACACAGCTCTGATACCATGTCAAGAACATGGTATAAACCAGAAAACTTCATATTATTAAAGAAAACCCAACCCTAAATGTTTATACCCAAAACTATTACAAAGAAACAAAGATACAAAATCACTCAACAAATCTCTAGGCTACAAACAAAACCTACAACTCTCTGGAACAAAGAACACTACCAAGAACGTTGATCTAGATGATCAAAGAACTGAGATGCCTTAGAAACCCTAGAGAGACTTTTACAGAGATGAAAAGAGAAAAAGTGATCGAAAAAAATAAAGACTGATAACTAGCCCTTATATAGAGAATGATAAGCCTTTGAGAGAAAACACAAAATCAATGGTCACGATGATTTTGTGTTTCTTCAAATAACGGCTACGATTAAGTCTTGATTAATAGACCCGGATCGCTGACGTGTCATGGGCCCTTCAAATGTCCAAGTTACAATGAGCCCAGCTTCCATATAATGAGCCCAGCTTCCATCAACAGCTACTAGTCCATTAGCTTCCATCAACAGCCATCAACAGCCCATTAGCTTCCAGCAGTTTATTTTAACAATCAAACATAAAATGTATTAATAACAAATCAATGAAAGAAATATGTTTAACCTAAAGTAGTATCAAATTGTTTAAGTTTAGGATATTATTTTAACAAAAACTCATAGCCTAGGCTAACTAATAGAGCCCAAAGGTCAACAGTCTACATGCCGTGACCTCTCAAAATGCCATAGTGTGACTTCTTATAGTGTTGTCGTTGCTAATACCATAAATTCTCTTTATAGAACTACAACAATTCTAGGTCCGTGATTCCTACATCGATTCAACCTGATATACCGACACTCATCTACTCTTCAGACTTGTTTCTATCGTCTCCTGAGGCAAGTCACTAACACACTTTTGGACACCCTCTATCATCCCACTAGGCCAAGAGGTTAATGTGTCAGAAAAAAATAATAGATAGAAAGATTCGGTTAGCCATGCCATTTTCGTATTCCTAATTGAACTGTCTTAGCAAGAGATATCTAGATGGACTTGTAAAGGCTAAAACTAACCTTTATAAGTTAAGAGTTTAGAAATCTTTGGATGATGATAAAGAAAGTTAAACCAAAATTTTGAGAAACAAGAAATTGAAGAATGCATCAAAATGTTATTTTGCTTAACTCTAAAGATAATCCTGTTGGGAATCTTGGTATCGTATACGGAGCGGAAGCGGTTTATATATTTAACGAAAACAGATTATATATACAATATATATAATAGCCGATTTATATACATAAATTGTTAGTTAATTTTATTAATCCGATTAATAAAATATTCCCAATCAGGATCTCAGTTAAACGCGTATAAACAAATAAATAATAAACAACCATAGGGGGTTTAGTAATCAACCTTTGACGACTACACCGGAATTGTAACACGCGGGTTACAACGAATCCTCGCTAGTAGGAAGTTCACAACCGAGCACTAGCCAACCGGGAGCAACCGTTTGCAAGGTGGAAGGCGGCGTATGGTGGTTTGACCGAGTCAAGAAGCGGCGGCCAAGACTTGGAGAGGAAGGAGTTGTTTTGTTATAAAACCAGTAATTAGGGTTTACACCCTAATCCCCTATTTATAGAACAAAACTCTTGGAATATTCTCATAATATGCCATATCCTTTGGAATATTCCCATAATATTCCATAATATTAATCTAATTAATATTAAGTCCCTCTAGTTCATAATATTATTATTTCATAAATAATAATCCACCTACAAGTGAACTTATCTGATTCGTGTACCAACGTGTAACTCTTCGGATCGTACCGGGTCGGGTTACGTTGATATCGACTTTAATTACATCGGACATACTATATATCCAACAATCTCCCACTTGGACGATTTTAATTAAATAAGTCAACGTGCGCAGAGTTGGACGCCTAGCTGCATCGCATTGCACCCAACACAGTATGACACTTTACAGTCGTCAACTAGTTCTTTGAGTTCAAGTAACTCTTTACTTAACCAAATACTATAGCCCTGATAATTCTATCAATAAGTCCCTTCTGTATAGACATCCGTTGATCATAAGACATGGATCATTCATTCTTATATAGTGATCAACCATTCTCTATTCTCGTCTCTAATTCAAAATGGTCTAACGAACTACCTTAGTCCGAGCGTGGCCACGCGTTTATACCAGTTTGAGTTAACGAGGGCGCCAGAATGTCTAGACTTCTAATCCTATAGAAGTACAGAATTCCATCAGCGTCATACAACTCCCACTTAATCTTGGATTTCTCCCAACGCTATCCGGATTGCTACCCATGTTTCAGGATAGTGTTAGATAACATCAAAGATAGTCCTTGATCAATGTAGTTTAATATGTGCCTTAGGAAAAAGGACAGATTGAACATATCAATATCAAAACATCTCATGACACAGATCCATGGAGATCGTTTTGAAGCGAGTTACATCCAATATCATTCCCTAATGATATCTGTGAATTATGATTCTCAAACCCTTGAGTTATTCATCTCATGAATACAACCATCTCAATTCACAATAGTCTTACATTCAAATTCATTCCCATGTAATTTGATCGACTACGGACATTTAGAATACTCTTATTCAAGGATTTAAACATACAAATAATGAACACAGTTAATAAATATTTAAACTTGCATTTAACCCATTAAATCAAATAAACATTCAATATAACTGTCATAGTTCAAAATAAAACACCAATACTAACTACAGATCATGCCCACTGTCTAGCAACTCTAAGCCCTATCTTTCCAGCATGCTCCTCATGTTTAGCTTGAGGTAAAGGCTTAGTAAAGGGGTCAGCCAGATTTAGATCTGTATGAACTTTGCTTATCACGATGTCACCACGCTCTACTATCTCTCTAATATAGTGGAATTTCCTGAGTATATGCCTTGTGGTTTTATGTAACCTTGGTTCCTTTGCAAGAGCAATGGCACCAGTGTTGTCACACAATATCTCGATTGGTTTCTTTATGCTAGGCACAACATCGAGATCAGTGATGAACTTCTTCATCCAGGCAGCCTCCTTTGCAGCATCCGATGCAGCATTGTATTCTGATTCACAGGTGGATTGAGCAACCACACTTTGCTTAAAGCTCTTCCAAGTAATAGCCCCACCATTCAGAATGAAAACATATCCCGTCTGTGATTTTGAATCATCACGATCAGTCTGGAAGCTTGCATCAGTATAACACTTAACTGACAGCTCCTCATCCAGTCCTCCATATATTAAGAACATATCCTTAGTCCTTCTCAAGTACTTAAGAATGTTCTTCACTGCAATCCAGTGACTCTCTCCTGGATGTTGATATCTACTTGTCATGCTAAGAGCATACGAGACATCAGGTCTAGTACATAACATGGCATACATGATAGAACCAATAGCAGAAGCATATGGAACTCTTTCCATTTTCTTCTTTTCCTCTTCAGTGTTTGCACACTGTTTGCTACTAAGAATGGTTCCATGTGCCATGGGCAAGAGCCCCCTTTTTGAGTCTTGCATTGAAAAGCGTCGTATGACCTTATCAATATATGTACTTTGACTCAAACCCAATAACCGCTTTGATCTATCTCTATAGATCTTTATTCCCAGAATATAAGCGGCTTCACCAAGATCTTTCATTGCGAAACATTTACCCAACCAGGTCTTAACATCTTTAAGCATGGGGATATTGTTTCCAATGATTAGTATGTCATCTACATACAGTATAAGAAAAGTGATATAGCTCCCACTAGATTTCTTGTAAACACACGGTTCATCTTCGTTCTTGATAAAACCAAACTCTTTGATTTTCTGATCAAAACGGAGATTCCAGCTGCGAGATGCTTGCTTTTATCCATAGATGGATTTATTCAGCTTGCACACCTTATTAGGATTCTTTGGATCGACAAAACCTTCAGGTTGAACCATATAGACATCTTCCAATAAGTGTCCATTAAGGAACGCGGTTTTGACATCCATTTGCCATATCTCATAGTCATAATATGCAGCAATGGCAAGTAGAATTCTAATAGACTTAAGCATGGCTACTGGCGAGAAAGTTTCCTCATAATCAATTCCTTGAGTCTGAGTAAAACCTTTCGCTACAAGCCTTGCTTTGTAGGTTTGCACATTCCCATCCATGTCAGTCTTCTTCTTGAAGATCCATTTGTTTCCTACAGTCCGACACTCGGCAGGAAGATCAACCAAATCCCAGACTTGGTTATCATACATGGATTGCATCTCTGCATTCATGGCTTCTTGCCATTTCTTGGATTCCGAATCCAAGATTGCAGCTTTGTAAGTAGCAGGCTCAGCTTCATCAATCATGAAGATATCGTCATACCTTACAGGTGCACGACGATCCCTAATACTTCTTCGAACACTTGGTGTTTCTGTTGTTTCTTGAGTCCTCTCAGGCTCAACTTCAACAAATGGATCAGTTACTTCTGGTTCTGTCTGAACAACAGGTTCAGTCATTTGTGGTTCTCGAATTTCTTCAAGATCCACATGGTTATCTCCAATCCCTCGCGCCAGAAGCTCTTCCTCTAAGAAAGTGCCTCTGCGTTTGGTGAAAATCTTATTTTCAGTGGGGTGGTAGAACAGGTAACCGATCTTCTTACCGTATCCGACGAAAACCACTTTTTCGCCTCTGGGGTCTAGTTTATCCGAAGATTCTAGAGTGACATAAGCATTACATCCCCAGACTTTAAGGTAGGATATATGAGGTTTCTTTCCATGCCATATCTCATAAGGCGTTTTATCAACCTTCTTCGTTGGAGCTATATTTACAAGTCTTGCGGCAGTTTCCAAAGCATAACTCCAAAAGGATTTTGGAAGGTTTGTTCGACACATCATTGATCGAATCATATCTAATAGAGTTCGATTTCTCCACTCAGACACACCATTATGTTGCGGTGTTCCAGGTGGAGTGAGTTGTGAAACTATTCCACAATCCTTTAGATGGTCGATGAATTCCTGACTAAGATATTCACCGCCTCGATCTGATCGAAGCATTTTAATAGTTCTATTTAGCTGATTTTCTACTTCGTTTTGGTACTCCTTGAACTTTTCAAGAGTTTCATGTTTATGCTTCATAAGATAAACATAACCATATCTACTGAAATCATCAGTAAATGTAACAAAGTATCTTTCTCCATGTCTTGACATTGTTCTGAATGGACCACATACATCTGTATGTACAAGTCCTAACAGATCATTAGCTCTTTCTCCAACATTTGAAAAAGGTGCTTTTGTTAACTTTCCACTCAAGCATGATTCGCATTTTCCAAACGACTCTGAACCCTTGGAATCTAAGATTCCTGCGTTTTTGAGTTGTTTAACACGATTCTCACTTATGTGACCAAGTCTACAATGCCACATATACGTATCATTAAAGTCCAACTTATTACGTTTATGGGAGATATTGCATAATATGTTATCGTTTTGGATTTCTATCTCATAGATCCCATTGTTGGGTTTTGCATCAAAGTAAAATACATCGTTAAAATAAGCAGAAATAAATTCACCATTAAAACGATAATTAAAACCTTGTCCACGCAAAGCATAAAATGAAACAATATTTCTAGTCACACTAGGAATGTAATAAACATTGTTCAAAACAAGTTCTAAACCAGAAGGAAGTAAAAGAACATATTCTCCTATTGCCTTCACAGCAACTCTTTGTCCATTGCCAACATGGACCTCCAAGTCGCCCTGTTTCAGCTTTCTAACCTTTCTTAGTCCCTGCAAAACATTACAAATGTGGAAACCACATCCTGTGTCAAACACCCATGTTTTGCTAGAAAAAGCAAAGATTTCAATAACATATATACCTGAGGACTCTCCTCCAGAAGCTTTGGCTTGCTTCAGTTCAGCTAAATACTTAGCACAGTTCCTCTTCCAGTGCCCAGTTTCATCACAATGAAAACATTTGGCATCTTTCAGAGGTTTCTTGTTGGCAACAACTTTGCCCTTTCCCTTCCCTTTGCCCTGATTGCCCTTCTTCTTGGTGTTAGGTTTCTTAACTTGACCTTCCCTGATCATTAGCACTGGTGCAGTTTTGCTAGGTATGTTTACCTCAGCAATTTTGAGCATCTGATGCAACTCTGCAAGTGTCTTCTCCATCCCATTCATATTGTAGTTCATAGTGAACTGATCATATGACTTGGGCAATGAGTTGAGGATAATATCCCCAGCTAGCTCATCACTCAAGGGAGATTCCAGACGAGCTAGGTGATCAACATAAGCCTTCATCTTTAGCACATGAGTGCTAACTGATGTACCCTCTTGCATACGAGTGGTTATAAGTGATCGCATCACATCAAACCTCTCATGTGCGAGCATTTTGTTGGAACATTTCCACCAGATGCCGGTTCATGTCGTACGCTTCCATGTCCTCCATGGTCCTTTGAAGTTCAGGGATCACGGATGCCAACATCAGACATGAGACTTTCAAAGAGTCATCAAAATGCTTAGCATAGTTTCTGTAAGCATTAGTTTGTTGGTTGATGGGTTCATCAGGGATTGGCGTTTCAAGAACATACAGTTTGTTCTCCGCCTTGAGAACGATTTTCAAGTTGCGGTGCCAGTCCATGAAGTTGGAGTGGTTCAGTTTGTCCTTCTCTAAGATGGACTTGAGAGAGAATTGGGAGGCGGAATTGTTTTCGTTTGACATCTACAAAGTTCAAAATTAATTTATTAGTATTTCATGTTTTACATATCCTAATTGTATTATGACCCAAAACAAAACTAAAAAGGATGAGATCCCGATTCATCAATACACAATGAACTGGCTTAGCACTGTCCACTGGCATGATTAGGCAGGTAAACAACGATTGTTAATTGTGTCCACTACACAACTCTGCTTTTTGAGGTTATCGCTAAAAACGATGTATGTTTAACCCCAACTATGCCCACTTGTCAAACAAGCGATGTTTGGTCCTTTACTGTTAACTGTAACACCGGCCTATGTTACACAGGAACCGCGATGATTACCTTCACTCATGATCAACGCCCAGATGCAGGGTCAGCACTAACATTTGGGTCCGATATAGAATGGAGTGTTAATTCGTTAAGGGTGGCATGAAACATCAATTTAAAATTGGGATTTAATTTTAATATTTACCATAAATATATTGAATGACTCGTTAGCATGATGTGAGTCGCACAATAGTTTATAAAATCCAATTTTATATTATTCGTGATAATTGAAACTCCTTTCAACACTCGACACTGTATAGTTTTAAATACCCTATTTAAACTACGTTGGTCGTATTATCGCGAATGGACTTGTTTTAATATTAATAAAACTCCTTTTATTAAATATGCTTTTCGGTTTTTATAAAACTTGTCTTAATAAAACCGTTGTCATGATTGTGAAAATTTTATTTATTTTGGGTTATCTAAATTATTTACAATAAATAAACCACAACCACAAAACATAATAATAAAACTGAACGAATCGAGCCCCTAATAGGTCGTCCGTTTCGTTTTAGCCAGAAACGAAACGAACTAGTCAAAAGGGTTTCAAAACTATTTTGATATAGCTCCCACTTGACCCGAGATCTCTTTCTTCATGGAACCTGTTCGCCTTTTTATCTTCGTCTTGATCTTGTACTTGTAGGATTACAAATAAATTTGAAATACAAATAAAACAAATCTATTCTAATCCTATCTATTACACCGGATCCAATATCCGTAATAAAATACAAACCAATAAAAAATAAAACCATCACAAACACAACCATGACAAGGGTCAAATACCTAGGGCTCGATTCACATCACAATCCATGAACAACAAAAAGCTTTTGATCTTTTGTCAAAAAATAATAATAATTTTTGACAAATAAAACATAGATCAAAATTATAACTTTACCATCTATACGCGCGTAACCGTGGCTCTGATACCACTGTTGGGAATCTTGGTATCGTATACGGAGCGGAAGCGGTTTATATAATTAACGAAAACAGATTATATATACAATATATATAATAGCCGATTTATATACATAAATTGTTAGTTAATTTTATTAATCCGATTAATAAAATATTCCCAATCAGGATCTCAGTTAAACGCGTATAAACAAATAAATAATAAACAACCATAGGGGGTTTAGTAATCAACCTTTGACGACTACACCGGAATTGTAACACGCGGGTTACAACGAATCCTCGCTAGTAGGAAGTTCACAACCGAGCACTAGCCAACCGGGAGCAACCGTTTGCAAGGTGGAAGGCGGCGTATGGTGGTTTGACCGAGTCAAGAAGCGGCGGCCAAGACTTGGAGAGGAAGGAGTTGTTTTGTTATAAAACCAGTAATTAGGGTTTACACCCTAATCCCCTATTTATAGAACAAAACTCTTGGAATATTCTCATAATATGCCATATCCTTTGGAATATTCCCATAATATTCCATAATATTAATCTAATTAATATTAAGTCCCTCTAGTTCATAATATTATTATTTCATAAATAATAATCCACCTACAAGTGAACTTATCTGATTCGTGTACCAACGTGTAACTCTTCGGATCGTACCGGGTCGGGTTACGTTGATATCGACTTTAATTACATCGGACATACTATATATCCAACAAATCCTTCTCAACTTCCATTCATAATTACACCACAAATACACACTCATTGACAATCATGTCACACCTCTTTTGCATCAGAATAGCACACACCCACTTATTGAAAAGTAAATATTTCTTAATTTTTTTGATGTCATGCATTATAATTATACATCACTATTTATGAACAAAAGGCAATCTATTAATGGAATTTGAGAGATAAAATTAAACTAAATAAAATTTGGAAAATACAATGGTTTATTATTACTTGGTGGCATCTCAAGATTCTTTTCTTCATGAGCGAACATTATCTTAGCTTGATGACTTGATCAATGATAAAGCACCATTAGTTGGCATATAACCAATCCAAATCAGTTTTCTAATCACTACTCAACTTTCATTATATTATATTATATTTAAAATTAAAATATGATGTTTTAGATTTTAAATTATTTAGTAATACAAATCAAATAAATTGTATATACTTGAGTTAACACCAGTCGGTTTTTAGAGAAGGAAATATCAACCAATACAGACAAAAAAGCCATGTTTATGTATTTACATTAATAATATGAGACATTCAACTGATAAATTGAAAATAATTTAGCATGAGAAGATATAGACATGCCTTGGATTTAATCCCGAATAACGTTAATTTAGGTTGCGCCTATGTAACGAAATTTATGCGTTATTATAACAACTTCGTTGAACTATCACGTAAGCTTGAGTTACATCGCAAGTCTCACAAGGCCTCGGGCGGTTTGACATCCCCAGTTGAAGTACCAATTGATATGTGTTTAAAACGACTACTTAACTTAAAATGCATTTGGATCACCTAGTTAATTTTGATCACCCTTGTAACATCAAACATGCCATCTATGTTTGTTTTTGTAGTGAACAAGTTATGAATTCAGTATATGAAAAAGATATAAATGAATGATTTGAACCAATACGGAAGGGCAATTAGTTTTTTTTAACGGTAATCTTCATTAACACAGGCATGTCCTCAAAATAAGGACTGCTGGAAAATCCTTACAAACTGTAATACAAAGTTACAATTGTAATACAAAGTTTTGTGTTAGTTCTCTAAAAAAAGATGATTTTTTAAAAACTTTTTATTAACTTTTATTTACCTTTTGAAGCCTTTTCAGCTTTTATTATGCTTTTATCTTCTTGAACAAGAATTTAAATTTTAAAGTCTACATGTTCGCCTCTTCATGACTTCATCCAAGAGAATGCTGAATATTGTCCCTACCAACTATGATATAACTTTAAATGCATCATGTATAATTATTTTTACTATACAACGAAACCAAAATACTAAACAATAAGCCACAGGGTATATCCATTCCTTTTTAACTCTATACACCACGCGTTAATTCGTCATACATAGCTATGATAAATAACTAAGGGGGACGGGGCGCTACCAGATTTGGTCACGGGTACACCAACACGGTAACACCGCCGCCACCTGTGCTGGTAGTGGATCCGTGAACCAAATCCTGGTTATAGTTAACAGACGGGTTCACTGAAATTTCTCCCTCTGTACTTTCTCTCTCTTGTTGATTTCCCTAAGTTTCATATTTTTTTCAACCGTCACTCACCAAATCATCAACTGTGCTCACCATTGAAGAAGAAGAAGATGGTTTTTATGAAGAAGAAGAAGAAGGAAATGGTTTTTGTTGTGGTGCTTTATTGTTTTAATTTGCCCCTTTTTGTTGAAAGACAAAATTACACGGATGGTGCCTGTGGTTTTCATGTAATAACGCCTTAAGGTACTAAGCAACTTTTTTAACTTCTTTAGGGCCCATGGTTTAGTTTTTGTAACGAAAATGGATATTAAGGTTTATTTTTGTAACAATGTTGGGTACTAATACTAACTATCGTTAAATTTTCTGTTAACTTTAGGGTAAAGTGATTAAAATGTTTTTTTTATAAACTAGAGGGGCCATTATGTATTAAACTTCATTTACAAAACCTTTAGTACCCAAACATGAAACTTTAGATAAACCACAGGGACTAACCATGTAATTAACTCATTATTTTATTAAATGTATTTATTTTTAATATTTATAATTAAATACGGAATATTTAGTTAAAACATTGTTTTATTAAATATATTTATCCCATTATTTATAAAAATAAATCCAAGTTATTAGATTAATAGTTGTAACCATAACACATTTATTAAATATATTTATCCCATTATTTATAAAAATAAATCCAAGTTATAAGATTAATAGTTGTAACCATAAACAAAACATTTAACTTAATGTTGGATGGACTTGTGTTATGGTTACAACTATTAATCTAATAACTTGAATTAAACTTATTAAAATGTTTTCTTTATGTGATTGAATTAAGTGTTATTTTTGGCCAAAAAGATGCAAACCCAATTCAAGAAAATTGAAAAAGATAGAAACAAACAGAAGTTGAATTTTTATAAATAAAAAAAAGAAAGATTTTTTTTCTTCTTCAAGAACTGGTGGGCTTGGTAGGTTTGGACCTACAAGGTAAAAATCATTTTTGAATTTCATTAAAATTCATAAGTAAATTAATAACATTTAGAACGTTTTATCTATCTTAGAAATGTATTTATTTTTCTAAATAATGGGATAAATATATTTAATAAAACAATATGTTTTAATTAAATATTCCTTATTTAATTATAAATCTTAAAAATAAATACATTTAATAAAATAATGAGTTAATTACATGGTTAGTCCATGTGGTTTTTCTAAAGTTTCATGTTTGGGTACTAAGGGTTTTGTAAATGAAGTTTAATACATAATGGCCCCTCTAGTTTATAAAAATGCATTTTAATCACTTTAACTAAAGTTGACAGAAAATTTAACGATAGTTAGTATTAGTACCCAACATTGTTACAAAAACAAACCTTAATACCCATTTTCGTTACAAAAACTAAACCATGGGCCCTAAAAAAGTTAAAAAAGTTGCTTAGTATCTTAAGACGTTATTACATGAAAACCACAGGCACCATCCGTGTAATTTTGTCTTGTTGAAATGAAGAAAATTCTAAAGAACGTCCTACTTAAAAAATAAAAAAAATAAAATAAAAAATTGTGAAGCTAATAATATTTTGTCCCAATGTCCCAAATCATTCATTTAATTACAATTAACTTAAACAATTTGATAGATGACTACAGGAAGGAAAGTCCATGCGTGTTAAAAAAATGGTATGAAAAAAGATAAGGAAAAGCACTTTTATTTGTTTAGTATTCTTACTGAAAACAATATATTATCTTTTACGAAGCTCTATTGCCGATTGCGTATGAGTGAGATAAAAAGATTTGATAAGTGAGCCAGTTTCAATCTTCAGTGCGGTCTAAATTAAACATTACTTACCAAGAAATTCCTTATACATTGTGTATTAACTTCGTTCAACCATGACCGAATGGACTACCCGAAAAGTTTGATATATACATCTTACAAATCCTTGAGCGTATTTGACATGGCCGATTTGAGTTATCAGGATTCGACTTTTTAAGAGGTTGACTACCAGTGGCGAAGCTTGAACAAACTTTTTTGTGAAGGCTGACTGTATGTTAAATGTTGTATTACAAAAATAAATAATTGTTTTATAATATAGCTTTTGAAGTGACATTAGTATATTACTTATCAAATTAAAAACAGACAGAATCTCTTCATATAAGATACCTTCAATCTAACCGCAAACGTAACTTTGATTTCTCATGTGACATGCGATCTATGTTTTTGTTCACATAAAAAGCATTATGATTCCAACACTTGAAAAAACGTTAAATGAAATCTTTAGAAAAAAATTAACGGAATGGAAGTTAAATTTTGAAACAAGTATGGTGTAAGTTTTATTAAAAAAGAAGTGATTTTTTATACCTTTATAGACTTTATACTATATTTTTATTGGCTAATTGGACCTTTTTAACTTTTATTCTTTTGTTATCTTCTTCAATAAGAATATAAAGCTACATCTATGGCTCTCAGTCCAAGGGAATACCACTACCAAGTATAAACATAACTTTAAGCGCATTACGTATGATTATTATTTAATATGTTGTAAGTAATAACTTTTTTTAACCTAAGGTCACAATCTATTTTTATATTCTTTTAACTTGGTAAACGAATTTTAAGGTCAAAAATAAAATAATAGAAAATTTGATGAAGAGGTCCGACCCCGGATCTTAATGCATCCATTGTTTACATAGGTGTGATACGTTGTTTGCTTAATAGAATTTGAGAAGTATGATCACAATATTATGTTGTTTTAGTGAAGGAAGTGGTATATCGTCAAAAATAAATTTCTGTGGTTGGAGAGGAGGGTTTGATAGAATCCCTACACGAGCGACACTTGCGAAGAGGAATGTATATTTTCTATGTACCGTCTCTGAAATGTGTGGGTCGGCTCTTGAATCAGTTCATCATCTGCTTGTTTTCATGTTAGTTGGCTGAAGAGATTTGGAGCTTGGTTAAAACCTGCTTCAAAACCTTGAAGGGGATGGGCAACACGCAAGTGAAAGAGCTGTCATAAATGTCGAAAGTTTTGCAGGGAACAATACTTATACACAAATGGTAAAATTGATTATCTTGGTTCTTATGGAAAGCTTGAAAAGACTATTAGTCAATAAATTTACAAAGGAATCCAAGGAGAATCATGGACGATGATAGAGAATAATCAACTTGATTTTCTCATTGATTTGTTATGTTTAAATAATACAATGAAACTCCACAATTTTGGGAGAGATTGTTACACAGTAATTACAAGATAATGTACTAAATATAACATATGCTATTACACCCCCGCAGTTGAAACGTCGGGAGGACCGATGTTGAGACTGGCACGAAAATCATCGAACAAGACACGCGGGAGTCCCTTAGTGAAGATGTCCGCAATCTGGTGACGAGAAGGAACATGAAGTACTCGAATGTGTCCTCGCTGTACCTGTTCACGAACAAAATGAATGTCGAGCTCAATATGTTTAGTGCGTTGATGCTGAACTGGGTTCCCCGAGAGATAAACCGCACTAACATTGTCACAGTAGACTAAGGTAGCTCGAGAAAGAGGATGATGCAGCTCCAGAAGTAGATTGCGTAACCAGCAAATATCAGCTACAACATTGGCAACACCACGGTATTCCGCTTCAGCACTGGATCTGGAGACCGTGGACTGGCGTTTAGAAGACCAGGAGATAAGATTGTCACCCAAATAGACGCAGTAGCCGGAGGTGGAGCGACGAGTGTCAGGGCAGCCGGCCCAGTCAGCATCCGTGTACGCTCGAAGAGAGAGAGTAGAAGCAGGACCTAGATGAAGACCGTGATCTGGAGTACCCTGCAAATAGCGGATGATACGCTTCAAAGCGTTCCAGTGATCCTGGCGAGGAGCATGCATGTGCATGCAGATCTGCTGCACAGCATAAGAAATATCCGGCCTGGTAAACGTAAGATACTGAAGGGCGCCAGCAAGGCTGCGATATGTAGCGGGGTCATCATGAAGAGGGCCTGTATCAGCTGACAGTTTGGATTGCGTGTCAACCGGGGTAGCCACGGGGTTGCACGAATCCATAGAAGCCCGATGAATGATGTCACGAACATATGCCTGTTGTGACAAAAACATAGTGTCACCATCCCTGGTCACCTGAATACCCAAAAAATAAGACAGAGAACCCAAGTCTTTCATAGCAAATTCAGCGGACAGATCATGTAGCAGCCGGGTCTTGAGAGTCTCATTGGACGTCGTGAGAATAATGTCATCCACATAAATAAGAAGATAAGCAATGTCAGACCCATGATGATAAATAAATAAAGAGTTATCGGACTTGCTTTGATGAAACCCCTGCAAAAGAACAAAATCTGTAAATCGCTGGTACCAAGCCCGGGGTGCCTGTTTCAACCCATAAAGAGATTTCCGAAGACGACAGACATGATCCGGAAAATCTTTGTGGCGGAACCCCATAGGTTGATGCATATAGACTGTTTCCTCCAAGTTGCCATGAAGAAAGGCATTAGTAACATCCAATTGATTAATCGGCCAAGACTTGGACAAAGCCAGTGAAAGAACCAACCGTATAGTAGACGGCTTAACAACAGGGCTAAATGTCTCACCACAGTCGATGCCCGTCTGCTGTTTGCGACCATCACACACCAAGCGGGCTTTGTACCGCTCCAAAGTACCATCCGACCTGAGTTTATGTTTAAACAACCACAAGCTACGGATAATATTCATATCCGGAGTCCGAGGTACAAGCTCCCAGGTCTTATTTTTAATAAGTGCACTAAACTCGTTGGTCATGGCATTATACCATTCGGGTGAGGACAAGGCAACCTGGGGGTTTTTGGGAATGGGTACAACGGTAGTGGTGTGGAGGTTAAAAGGATGTTTGGGCTTCACGATACCGCTCATGGAGCGAGTGTGAGGTCGTGAGGTAGGCGGAGGAGGTGGGATAGAGGTTTGGGCTGGTGTGGAGGACGAGCAGGAGGGATGTGGGTCGGCTGGATGGGCCGTAGGTGAGGAGTGGGTGTGGGCCGTAGGTGAGGAGTGGGTTTGGGCCGGAGGAGAGGAGTGGGTTTGGGCCGGAGAGGAGGAGTAGGTGTGGGCCGGAGGGGGGAGATCTGGTTGGGCCGTAGAGTGTGGTATTGGGCCTGAAGTGTTGGGGCTGGAAACAGGATGAGAGGATTGGGAAGTTGTACTAGGCATTTGGGCAGTAGACGTGGGGTTAGGGTGGTGAGATTTTTGGAGGTAGTCCCAAACAATGGGGTTAATGGTGGGATTTAAAAATTCGTAGGAAGGCGGTTTTGTGGGAGATTGGATGGTGTAAGGAAATATGGTCTCCTCAAAGTGGACGTGTCTCGATATAATGAGTTGGCGGGTTGTGAGATCAAGACACTTATATCCACGATGATTGGCAGGGTAGCCAAGGAAGACACACGGGTGAGAGCGGTAATTTAATTTGTGAATGGTGGTAGATGGGTGAAGGGGGTAGCAAAGGCACCCGAAGACACGAAGATGATCGTATTCCGGGATGCAATGGTAAAGGAGGGAAGTTGGGGATTTAAAGTGGAGAAGTTTGCTAGGTAGGATGTTTAAAAGATATGTGGCGGTTTCAAGCGCGTGATGCCACATGTTGGGGGGTAAGGAGGCTTGGGCAAGTAAGGTGCGGATCATATTATTAATGGTGCGGATTTTTCGTTCCGCCTTGCCATTTTGAGATGAGGTGTAGGGGCATGAGAAACGAAACTGCATGCCCTGATTTTGACAAAAGTTATAAAATTGTTGATTTGCATATTCCTTCCCATTATCACATTGAAACTGTTTAATTGTAGAATTAAATTGTGTGCGAATGTGATTATGGAGAGTGGTAAAGGTGTTAAATACTTGTGACTTATTTGAAAGAGGGAACGTCCACAAAAAATTGGTGAAGTCATCAACAAACAAGATGTAATATTTGTGGCCACCGGTACTGAGTACCGGGGAGGTCCATAAATCACTATGAACAATGTCAAAAGCAGAATGAGTAACATTGACAGAATCATAAAATGGTAGTCTAACACTTTTACCAAAGATGCAAGGTTCACAATGAGTTTTATTAAATTTGCCATAATCAATGAAAGACGAAAATTTTAAAGACTGTAATAAAGTAGTGCCAGGATGACCCAATCTTTGATGCCAGCGATCTTGAGTAACAGCAACGAAAGTGTGTGGTGAGGAGGGCTTGAGTGGGAGTGGTTTAGTCAGTGGATAAAGATCGCCAGTGCTATTGCATCGGAGGATAGGAGCCCTGGTTTTGAGATCCTTCACAAGAAAGCCAAATGGGTCAAATTCAATAGACACTAAATTATCAGTGGTTAGGCGACGGACAGAAATAAGGTTTTTGATAAATTGCTCTTGTGTTTTGATTATCATTAAATTCACTTTCAATAGCAGACCAGGCTTCAAAAGCTGTTTGACCGGGAACAAGAATAACATGAAGAAGGGGTTGGGAAATCGTGGCATAAATCCACTGCAAGACAAGAGCGTCAAGGCGTGACCAAAGGGATTCAGAGGCGATGAGGGCAGCCTCTGCTTTGGCAGCAGAGACGGGGTCAGAAGATGAGAGAGCAGCGGTCACGGGTGGTTTGGGAGCAAGGTGATTTTGCACCTCGTATACTTGACAATGGACCTTGAATAAGGTTGACCATGTCGTGTAGTGAGTTGAGTCTTTCTCTAAAATAAGAGGGATATGGGACTTGATATTGGTCACGGCAAGAGCCGGGTGAAGGGCAGGAGCGTCCATGGCTTAGAGCAGCGACGGACAGAGGTAGAAGAGGGAGGTATGTGATCGGAAAAGTGAGGAGGTGCAGGAAAGAGGAGGCGGCGGAAGTAGGGTAGGATAGAACCTAAGATGATACCATGATAGAGAATAATCAACTTGATTTTCTCATTGATTTGTTATGTTTAAATAATACAATGAAACTCCACAATTTTGGGAGAGATTGTTACAAAGTAATTACAAGATAATGTACTAAATATAATATATGCTATTAGACGAGATACAAATGAGCTAGCTTGTTTGGATAAAAAGATAAGTAGAAACTTACTTTTTGTGATCTTGTTTTGTTGTTTGTTCTTAAAAATCTGGTATCCCATGTTCTAGTTTTTTACTAGATCAATTTTAGTGTTACATATAATATTGTATTTTGCCATTAAAAAAAGTATTTGAGAAGTGAGTATTCTACTATTCTACTGTCCCAAATCAACAATTGATGGTTATTATTTTTACTAAAATTAACTTAAAATAACGTGATTAGAATTTAGATGACTGAAAGAAGAAAAGCACACGCTTGTAAAAAGAGTGATACCAAAAAGAATATAAAAAAAATAAAAAAAAATCACAAACCCATTTATTTGTTTAATATTTGTACTAAAAAGACACTTTCAAAACCAAGTACCGAATATTAACTAACCTCTAAACTTATGGGCACCATAGATAACATATAATATTGCATTTTGCCATTGAATTTACTTTTTTAGAAGTTAAGTATTTTTTTCTTCTAATGTCCCAAATCATAATTTTTGATTAGTGATAAATTATTTTATAACAAAATTAGCTTAATATAATGTAACTAGACAACTACAATATGGTTGTTCACAAGCTGAGCCAAACCAAGCGAATCTTTGCTCATGTTTAGCTCGTTTATAAACCGAACCGAGTTGTTTGAGCGACTCATTTACAACCAAGGCAAAAACCGAGCGAGCATTCTTCGAGCGTGAATTTTTCCGAGCGAGCAATGAGTGGAGAGTAACTTGAAAACCATATAATTGTTTTCATTGTCGGGGTAACACTCAAGGTCAAATTGTCCGTTGTTAACCCTAATATTGAGGTTTGAGTGTCCGAAGATGAGGCTTATGTTGAAGTAGTGAGGCGATGAGCATACCGCAGAGAACAAGGGTCACGTTATGACGTACGGTGATATTAAGCGACGTTTAGCAACAGACGACTAATAACATAATGAAGTCAAGACTGTTACTTCATGACTTTGGGTTTACTATTAAACTTAGTGTTAAATTTTTATTGGACTAAGTGGACTAGCTATATTTTACTTGTTTATCTTGGGTCAAATGTTTATATACAAAACTAAAAATATTACTATGTTTTGGGTGTGTATGTAAAATTACATACATGATAAATAAATAATAATTTATTCGAGTCGAACCGAGTCGAGCGGACCTTTGCTCGTGCTTGGATCGTTTACAAATCGAACCGAGCCAATCGGCTCATTTACATCCAAGCAGAGGATCAAACAAGCATCTTTTTAAAATTTTCCAAATAAGCAACGAGCGATTTCAACGGTAATAAAATACAAGTAAAAACGCGCTTATAAAAAGACGAGAGTAAATATTGAAAAGAATAAAAAAATAAAAAAAATACACAACCTAAATGCAATCAAGAAACAAAAGATTCTGATTCACCACCATTGACTGACAAACAATTCAAAAACATCTACGCGCCTATAAAACGCGTCCCCTCCAAACGCCCCCCTTCACTGTTCTCCCTCGTAGTGTTTTTAAGAGAGAGAGAGAATAATTCTAGAGAGAGAAAGTGTTCAGTTTGTTTTATGTTATGGTTAAGTTGGAAGATTGAAAAAGAATTGTGATGGAATTGTTTTGTTGATTCTAAAATGAAGATATTTAGATCATTTTGTGGATGGTTGTTTCTTGGTTTGCTGTTTTTGGTTCTAAAAGGTAACTGTTGTTATTATTATTATTATTATTAATATGATGATGTTAGTTGATTGTTTTGTTTTGTTTTTTGTAAGTGTAATTATGGGTAATTATGTGTGGGAGGGACATAATAATATTTGTGAAATGTGTTAACTGCAATTTGTCTAGTATAGAATCTAAACCTGTTTTTTAATGCTTTTAGTTGCTATAGTGTTCGATTATTGTATTTTCTTGGTTGAATTTTGTTTTATGAGAGATTTTAGAGATTTTAGTGTTAGGTTTGTTTCTAAGGGTGTTCACGGTTCGGTTCAGTTCTGCCGGTTATATCTAAATTCATGTGAAAATACAAATTGAACTGGCCGGCTTTTTACTAACCGGCCTCATGGCCAATATGAGAGAGGTAAATCACGTGTTTCAGAGTAAATTGGGTGGTGCCCGGGCTTTTTACTGGTTCGTTTTGCCTGTTTTAGACAAAACGAACCATACATATTTCAAACTGCCCGGTTCCAAGTTATTTCTTTATCATAATACTAAGAATCAAAAGTAGTTTTTCAGCTGATCTGAATTTCGCTCTGATGCTGCTTATCGGTATGACTAATCATTACGAATACTTATTTGTATTTTGTTTTTGTCATATTTCTTAGGAAATGTGGCTGCTAAAGCCTTCACAGGGACTTATGGTATAAATTACGGACGACTTGCAAATAATATCCCTTCTCCTAAGGAAGTTGTCAGGCTTCTTAAAGCTGCTAAGATAAAGAACGTACGGATTTACGATGCTGATCATAGTGTTCTTGACGCGTTTAGTGGAAGTGGTCTTGATTTAGTGATTGGAGTTAATAACGGGTTGGTGAAAGACATGAGTGACAGTGCTGATCACGCCCTTAGCTGGGTCAAAGAAAATGTGCAAGCGTATGTCCCAAACACGCGTATTGTTGGAATTGCAGTTGGCAATGAAGTTCTTGGAAGTGGTGATTTGGATCTCGAGTCAGCATTGTATGGTGCGGTTAAAAATATATACAATGCAACGCAAAAACTTAAGTTGGATCGCGCAGTTCAGTTAACAACTGCACATTCGCAGCTTGTTTTTTCTAATTCGTACCCGCCATCTTCGTGTGTGTTTAAAGAAGATGTTGCCCAAAACATGAAGAAGCTTCTAGAATTATTTACGCAAATGGGGTCTCCGTTTTGTTTGAATGCTTATCCGTTTTTGGCTTACATGGGTAATCCAGATCATATTGATATTAATTATGCTCTTTTCAAACCAACCGATGGGATATATGACGAAAAAACAAAACTTCGTTATGATAATATGCTTGATGCTCAGATTGATGCGGCGTATGCTGCGCTTGAAGATGCCGGATTTAACAAAATGGAAGTTATAGTGACTGAAACAGGATGGGCGTCTCATGGCGATGAAAAAGAAGCTGCTGCTACACCTGCAAATGCAAGAACGTATAATTATAATTTGCGTAAAAGGCTTTCTAAAAGAAAGGGAACTCCTAGAAGGCCAAAGTCTACGTTGAAGGCGTATGTTTTTGCTTTGTTTAATGAGAATCAAAAGACGGGTGCTACTTCTGAAAGGAACTTTGGCCTGTATAAACCCGATGGGAAGATTGCGTACGATATAGGGTTTCCTGCGCTGAAGTCCTCGTCAACTTCATCTCGCCTTTCAATCAAGGTATGACCGTATGAAACTTTTTGTTGTGTTGCAGTATCTTGTAGTTGCTAAGTTCAAGGTTTAAAAGTACGGAATCGTACCTCGAGGCGTTTTCACGAGGTGTACGCCTGAAGGCGAACCGAGGCGTAAGCCCGAGGCGGAATTAAAAAATAAATATAAATATTATATAGTTATAAAAAATGAAATACTAACTAATTTCATCCTCATATTCATCAAAAACACACACTAAAGAGACATGGAATGCTTGAAATTGACACAAAAGGTCCAAAACATCAAAAACCCCTGCAGCGCACATGAGGTGCAATTTTTGTTACCGCCTTAGCTCTATGAGGCGCATGTACAAAATAACACCCTGAGGCGCCGCCTCAGATTCATTTTCTTACAAGAATCACCTTGAGGCGCGCCTCGAGGCGTACGCCTCACCCGTTTTTTTAAACCATGGCTAAGTTATTGGTTTGTTATGCACTGTTTGTGTTTCCAAATTTTACCAAAACGTTATTAGACATAATGCTATGGATAGCTACATGGTTCAGTTACGATATTAGAAAGGATTTATTGTACAAAACGTAACCAACTTGGTCTAGTTTCTGTTGTGATAACCATCTTTATTTGTTTTGGGACCCCAAAAACATCACAATAACATTAGCTACTTTAGAGGTTATTTTTAAGTAAAGTAACAACCAGTTGACTGCTTCCAAATTCTCTTTGCCCTGATTTGACATGAACATGCTAACAACCTCTCCGCTACGTGAGCTATATCCAGCCATGTGGCCGGTAAGCATTAGCCATATCTTCTTTGTCTTCTTAAGTACGAGGTAACTGTTTCTTTTGGCGACTTTCCGAGGGTGTGCTTTTGACTTTGGGATCCTTTAGATGAAACTTTTCTAAAACTTTCAGTGTGTACTTTTCTTGGGATCACTTTAGATATCTTTAGCCCTGTCTGTGAAAATATCCATGCTAAGCTTTTCTAAAACTTTCCTTTTGTACTTTTCTAAAACTGTACATTTTCTTTTCACTTATGTTGTAAGCAAGGATCTTCGCCAGGGAGGCAATGACAATCTGTTGTGGTAATAAATAGAATACAGGCGAACTTATAATTGTGTAGGAATAGAAGTGTGCTATGGGTAATAATCAATATTTTAACAAACTTAGCAACTGGCTAATCATCTGTTAATAAGTGAACAGGGGGAATCAAAATCTTCAATACACATTTAAGAACCAGAAGGGCTCTAGTTTTTTTGTTGGGTGAAGCGGGTCCGAAAGTAATAATAGCTAGATAACTGAAAGCATAACAACAATAAGAACACATGATATAATTACAATTACATCAGATGTCCATTTACATTTAAGATTAGGTTTTAAGTTGCCTTTGTGTAAATAGTCAAGTCCGACATGCCTCCTACTCACCAACCTTGAGCTAAAGCTGAAAACAACACAACAATATTTTCACCATAAAAAATGTCAACTTTAGATAAGGTATAATTCGTAAATGTTACAATTACACACGCTATCGATGCATAATTGGCAATTGCTCTTAAAGCATGACTTAAGGAAATTGTCCGTTTTGTTAGAAATAAATATTGGGTTATATTTTAGCAAAAAACTGGTTAACGGGTCAAAATGAGTCCAGAAACAATATTGTTAAAAAATAATTTTAAATTGACTCGTTTGAGATTCAAAGCAACCCAATTGAATCCATTTGTAAGAAAATGGATTGGAATTGCTACCTGTATGATGTACAGGGATAGAATAACCATTTTAATCAATATGCTTCTTAATTTCATCTCTCTTATAGTTCAATTTTATGATTTTATCAGGAACTTGGACCTCAATCTTGGCATTCATCCTATATGTCGGTTTTAATTGCTTGTTCATCAGCTTTATATCTGTCTCTAAGATCATAAAGTGGTTCACACCTCTACAACAATACGTACTAGGCTAGGTTAAGACACCAAAAGCTGCACAATTGAGCTCATTACGGAATATAATCTCCTCCGTTAAACATGAAATAAGTGCCGACTTTGGTTAAGTATAATCTACTGACTACATTAGACATACTTTTACAACTGAAGTAGGACAAGAATATATGCTTCAAAGGCGAAACTGGGCACTGCTTCGATCATGGATAATTAATGTTTCTACAGTTTTGATTATAAGTTGTCTCACTTATGGTAATTACACGCAACCTGTTGCTGACCGTCAAACAATGTGTGTCAATATTGAGCTTATGATCTTATGCTATTTTATATATTTTGTTTATAATTCTTATTATGACTAATTATGGAAGAGCTTGCCTGCAGGCAAGCGCGCATAGGTGTCGTTATAGTTGCATGAATTACTTTTACTCTATTTAGTTATAACAGGAGGTTAGAGATGGAGAAAAGTACTTGTTGGGTAACGGGTTGGAACAGGTTCAGGTTCTAACAGGCAATATTACTATCAGGTCCTGGCTTGATGGGTCAATTTGGGTCGGTTGACCCATTGGCTAAACTTTGTTTTCAGTTCGAACGCTTAATTGTAGTTGGCATGCGACATATACTTCCATCAACACTTGTGCTTCATTGGAAGCAGTTTGGCTTGAACTTTCTTCGACTCATGTTAAGTCCAGTTACTCAGTACCTTCATCAATTCTACGTTTTGTTTTTTGTTTCGTTAATTTTTTTGTTCTAGTTCAGTGAGTAATAAATTAAGCAAATGACACTAAAAATTATAGTTAATTAATAAATGGCGGTTGTAAATAACCTATATAGGCGTTGATCACTCAACGAGTAATCCCCGAGAACTCCATCTAAGCTTTTTGTATGTAAATCCATTTTGTTGTTTTTTTTCCCACAAGGGTCATAAAGTGATGGTAAAGATGTCTTCTTTCTATCTTAAATGTGAAGGGTTAAAATCGGTTAGATATATGAATATTTAAGAGATATATGAATATTTAAGAGTAAATTATTTTGTTGTAAAAATATAAAAAATAAAATAAATCCGTATGACATTTGGGCCCTCAACACGCCTTTGGGTATTGGCCTTTTGGGCGATCAAAGTATTCCACCGAAGCAACATTTAATGATTCTTGGAACATTATTGTGATGGCCACCTGACCGACTTTTATTTTGGAGTGTGAATGTCTTTATTGTTCCACTTGACTTTGTAATTTGTAAAGTGAAGAAACAATAAGTATCACGGTGGTTATCACTAATCACTGTGTGGTTAACACTTACGTTCGTCAAGAGTAATCCTTTACTCAAACCTCTAGGTTAAACCCGGGTGATAATAAGACGTGTGAATGTGTGCAAGGATTACGTAACTAAAGACACAAGATGTAAGTGGTTCGGTCCAAGAGTGACCTACGTCCACTGTAACTAGTCGGAATCTTATTTATAATTGAGCAGAGAGAATTACAAGAGAGTAATGCTAGATTACAATGAATATTTTTGGATCCTTTTGCAAGGAGACGTCTTCCTTTATTTATAGGAGAACTCGTGGGCTTAGTAGAGAAGCCCACGAGCAGTTATCTTTACTTGGGCCTGGCCAAGGCCCAAGTCCAGGCTTCCCATAAAAATGGCGGGAAAACCAGGTTACTGTGGATGACGTCATTCTCAGCATGGTTGTTGCTCGAGGCGGACACGTGGCGCCCCTGTCCTTGCTACAGTTGTTGACCATGCCTCTGACATCAGCAGGGGGTGTCTGCTGTCACTATGGATGATGGCATGGTGGGAGCGCGGGTACAGTCATGTCGCCGTCCTTGTCAGTGGTGGTTGGACCACCCTTGCCACCTGTCGCCTTCTCATTGGCGCGTACTCTGCCAGAGATCCTTGTGAATCTTCCTTTTGTTATCTTCTGTACCTCGTACCAAAAGTGATAAGGGAAGATGCGCGTGGTAGCACGCGCTTATCAGGTGTTGCTTGTTGCTTATCAGCTGTTAACCTTGCGCGCTGCGCTGCATGTTATGTTGACAGCGCGCAGATGGATCCTGGCGCCGGAGTCTGGCGCGAGGAATCCTGTTTATGGGGATAGGGGCGCCTCCCCCGCCTGGATTAGGCTCCCTATCCCTTCATAAAGGAAAATTGGATTTTAATAATTTCACTTTGTTGTTGTTGGTTAATAATAATTTTACTTGAGTTTATTTTTTTTCATTAGTCCACTTTATAATTTATTTTTTCTCATTGTACCACCCGTTAACTCACACTAATGTTGTTAGTCGAAACTCACAATTATAAGCGATCGTTCACCGGATTTGAAAGAGGGAATCAAAATGATGATATTGGTATGTTCAATTGCAGAAATGTGCATGGTTTGATGAATTTGATTTAACAACCGATCCAACTCACAATTATAAGCGATCGTTCACCGGATTTGAAAGAGGGAATCAAAATGATGATATTGGTATGTTCAATTGCAGAAATGTGCATGGTTTGATGAATTTGATTTAACAACCTAACTCGGATCGGTTAGGACCTCGGTTCCCGGTCCGGTCTGAATTTCATAACATCGGTGATAAGACCACGTCATCTCTAGATTATATTATATTGGCAATTAAGAAACTTCATATAAATCGATCATAGGATAAAGATTGACTTAGATTGTAGTGACCTGATTGCTGTTTGTCACACTATTCGACTAGTGAAGACCTGGCCATTCATTGCATATAGATCCGTCACTTAACTAGTAGTCCACGTTATGTAGACCCATCGCTTCATTTCTAGTTGTTCCAAGTAAAAACACAAAGTCTACCATTTAGCCGTCCTCTCATTTCGTCGGTTATGTAACCCCACTTATCTTACCCCTCAAACCACCTTTTACCAATCACATAATTCCACTAAAACCCCACCACCGTTTTAGTCATATATATATATATATTAATGCATTCCCTACCAAACCCAATCGACCATTGTCTTATTCTTTTTATATATATTAATAATGTCTTCCTCTTGTTACAAAGCAAGACGTCATTGATTGCCGCGGTCATCGTTTCTATAAGGTCAGGCTTCTTGTAATTTATGCGAACTCTATATTTTGAACTTACCTGTTTTAAGTTATATTTCTAAAACTCAAACTAAGATAGTTTATTAATTATAAACATATTATATATACTAGTAGGAAACCCGAGTGATGCAACGTTGGTGACAATTTACAATGCAGTACTCGGTTTTTGTTAGTTTATTAATCATCACATGATATATTTTATAGTACGTCCATCCGTTTATTATTCGTAGCTTTGGCGTTGTCTATCCATGCAATGATCATTACATATCTAAATTAAATACTAACAAACACATAAAGAATATAAAAAATTAGTTATAAACATAGTAATCTAATAATAAAATTCAAAAGCACGAATAATTGGTTCCCTAGCGCCGAAGCTATCCGTTTCATGACCAAGGTTCAACGGGTTGTCCATAGCAATGTCTCGGTGTTAGGGGGACAGAGGTTTGTGTTTAGCAGATTAGAATTTGCTATTCAGAAAGGGATGCCAGCGCAACTTGTTGCCTGCTTGCTTGCTATTGTGATGTAATTCTCACAATTGTAATCATGGATTATATTGATGTGGAATGCTGAAAATATTGACGATTTAGTTTAAAGAATGGTATAATAAGTTACAAACCATTGCCTTCCTTGATCACTTAAACCTTTCATTTCAAACTTTTACATGTATGCATTATATTATATATGTCTAGTTTGATATCCTTTTCCGTAACACTCATCATATCTCTTGACATTCTCTCGCTACTACTTTGTATACAGATACTTAACCCATGTCTTCTTTAGACAATGAGCTTGTTCCCTTACGAATTCCACATGAAGCTATATTAATCGCTACCAACAATTTTTCTGAAGAAAATCTGTTAAAACGGGGTAGAAAGGAAGATGTTTACAAAGGAGTACTGCTCTGGCCTTCGTCCGAAGTAGATATAGAGATTGAGGTAATTGTTACACCAAAGTATAGCTGTCACATATTTAAGTTCTATGAAGAGATTAGGAGACTTTCTCGTTTCAATCATACAAATGCTGCATCTTTTATTGGGTTTTGTGACGAGGAAGATGTAATGATGATAGTTATGGAGCATGCATTTAATGGAAGTCTTGATAAACATCTAAGTGATCCAACCCTCACATGGTTGCAAAGATTGCATATATGTTATGGTGCTGCACTCGCGCTGGGTTACTGGCATGAGAAGACTCCCTATTTTTATAAGGGCCGGTTTAAAATATTGTTAGATAAAGATTGGGAAGCCAAGGTAGTGATTTGTATCGGCTCAGAGTCCGACAAGTCTGATGTGTATTGTTTGGGCTTGATGTTGATGGAAGTGCTTTATGGGAGGAAAGCAACGATCAAAGATTTGTATGAATATCTAGATAAAATGAGGGGAAAGTATAAAGATGGAGAACACTTGGATGATATTGTTCATCCAAATCTTAGGAAACAAATGCACCCAGAATCGCTGTCCATATTCTCAAAACTAGCCCATGACTGCTTGAAGGAACAAGGATATTACAAGATTGTAGAAAGGCTTAGAGAAGCTTTTGAGATTCAATGGAAACATGAAAATCTGGTAAGTACTTTAATAATTTCATTTTCCATTCTGGGTTGGTTAAACCTATTCATCTTTATGCTAGATCTACCCTTAGTGAGCAAAGCAGATAGATGATGAGAATAATTTGTAAGTGTGTGTGTGTGTGGGGGGGGGGGGGGTTGCTTTAGACTTGGTATGTTTTTGCACAGAGTAAGATCAAATACAAAGCTTAATTTCTATAAAAACTGTGTAAACATAACACCAAGTTTATAATAGTTATTTTAAATTACTCGGTGATATTATAAAAGTAACATGAAATTATGTCTTTATATACAAACACAACATTGATTAGTAACTTATAATTAGTAGTTTGGTTCTCATAGTTTTTTTTTTTAATATGGTTTGTACCGGAACCATCCACTGTTAGCACAATGGTACAAACTTCCCGTGTATTAAATTTGAAAGAGATTATAAGTAAAAAAACTTTTACGTATTATCACGTCTATTTATTGAAAACAAAACTAACAACCCACGTTATCCATGATTTCATGCATCTTTAATCTTTCATACTTCCCACGTTGTCTTCGTATTACTCGGTCAATAAATTCACAAATTCAGATATATTTTAAACTCTAACAAATCAAGTAAATATACTTGAATAATATAGAACCTGTCTACTACAGGTTTTGGAGCCAAAACTGAACCATTTCTAAAACTTATCCAAAACTGATACCTCGTGAAACATGACCCATTTGACCCGCTAACCTGTGACACGTGAACAACTCGATTAACCCAACATTTACACCTTAATCGTGTTTGTTCACATCATTCTTCACTACAATATTCCCATCAAAACATACCCTTCACCTTAACCCATATAGATCTTTCCCGAATACCCGACCTTCATCTCAATCGCGTCAAAAGTCTACCCTCAACTAGACCTATTGCGGACACCTCGGCCACGTCCAAATCCATCACCAAACTTGTTCCAAGAGTCTTATTCCGCCGCTTAAGGAAACAAAGCTATTAGCTAGTTTATACAATCTTCTTTCACCAGCCAAACTAACCAAATCCAAAGCGACATGCTACTATGTATTTGGCTCATTGTTTTCTACAACCATGTTGGACTCCTTTTATGACCTGGAGTAGCTTACGTCTTCTCTTTTGTTGTAGCAAATCATTTAAATTATGCCATCATATTTCAACCATAATCTCCCTAGTATTTTTGTGTCGATAACCCAATTTGAGTGTGTAGCAACACCCCATTTGTTTCAACCTAATTAGTAGCCAAAATTTGCGATCACCTTAACCCATATCGACCTGTCCTGGACACCCGACCTTCACCTTTGTCACGTCCAAAGTCTACCCTCAAACCTATCCCGGACACCTTGATATTCACCTCAAGCCACTATCAAAGCTGTCACCAAACGTTTTCAAGAGTTTGCTTCCATTGCTTAAAGAAAAGAAAGCTACCTGCCCACATATATCGTTTCCTTCACCCATCAAACAAACCAAATCGAAAGCCACTTGATTTGATTAAATCTACTTGTTTTTTCACAACCCTTTTGATCTCCCGTTATAATCCGAACAAGCTAACTCCTTATATTTCTTCATGGCTGATTACTGTTGGATGTGTTTCTTTAAGGTGAACACAACCCTTTGATTTATGCCATTTGATTTATAGTGTTGATAACCTAATTTATGCGTGTAGTAACACCCATTGGTTGCAACCTAAATCAGTAGGCAAAACCCGCGATCACCTAGACCCGTATCACCCATCCCCAGACGGCAGACACCCAACATTTACCTCGGTCACGTCCAAAGTCTACCTCAACTCGACCTATCCTGGACACCCTAACATTCACCTAGGGCCACGTCCAAAGCGTTACCAAACTTGTTCCAAGAGTCTTCTTCACCGCTTAAAGAAAACAAAGCTACCGTCCCGCCTCTACCATTTTCTTTCGGTAGCCAAACAAAACAAATCTAAAACTACCTTCCTTGGTTAATTTTGCTCATTTTTTTCCATAACCAGGTTGGCCTCCTTTTTTGACAAAACAAGCTGAACCCCTTCTCTTTCATATTGGCTAATCGTTGTTGTTGTTTGGTTAAGGTAACTACAACCTTTGAATTTTGCCATCTAATTTCACCATAGTTTCCATCAGAATTGTGTGTCAATAACCCAAATTGTGTGTGCAACAACACCCCTGGTTGCTGTTAAACGATAAACAAGTCCATAGAGCTGATAAACAAAGAACATAAGACTATGAATAGAGAAGCTATCTAGGGTTATAAGCTAAATGGTCTAGACCATAAATCCAATATAAAAAGAACCCACTAACTTTATTATGCTAACATCCTCCCACAAACTCGCAATGCAACAACAATAAGCATTGGGAGTTTGTCACACAAGAAATGAAATCGAGATGCCAGTTGAGCCTTTGTGAAAATATCAGCAATTTGCAAAGCTGATGGAACATATGGAAGCGAGATAGTCCCAAGATGTAGATGTAGATGTTGACGAGTGAAGTGGTAATCAATCTCAATATGTTTTTTTCGCACATGAAAAATAGAGTTCCTAGCAATCTACATAGCACTTTGGTTATCATAATGTAAGGGAGTAGGCTAAGAATCGATAACCCCCATATCTTAAGAAGCCATAATAACCAAACAAGCTCACATGTAGTCACAACCATAGCACGATACTCGGCCTCCGTAGAAGATTGTGATACAACATCCTATTTCTTACTTTTCCAAGAGATCAACGAATCTCCAAGGAAAGCACAAAAACTAGTGGTAGATTTGCAATCATTAAGATCACTACCCCAATTAGGCACGTAACTCTAGAGAAGATATTAAGGAAAATAAAAGACTCTGAAACTGAGTGCCACGAAGATATCGTAATATACAAAGAACAACTCCATAGTAAACAGGGGTAGTGGCAATAACAAACTGGCTAACTACATGAACATCATGAGAAATATCCAGATGAGTAACTGTGAGATAAACTAAGATGCCTATAATAGTACGATACAAACTTGATCAGCCAAAGAAACCCCATGAATGGGAGAATATCGTCCATTGATTTCAAGAGGAGTGTCTACAATTTTGTTATAAGAAAGGAGGTATCCTTTGACTAAGCCACCTCAATACCCAAAAAGATATCATAGCAGACCCAAATCCTTCATAGGCGAACCGATGAGCTAAATCACGCTTCAAAGACTCAATACCATCATAATCATCATCTGTAATAATCATATCATCCACATATAAAGACAGAAGAATACGTCATACATCGAACAAACAACACTGAATCATGATTACTAGGAACAAAACCAAAAGAAGTATTCACTGAATAAATATTCTCAAACCAAGAACGAGGAGCCCGTTTGAGACCATATAACGCTTCGAAGCCGACAAACTTCACCGGGCTGATGAGCAATTCCTGGACGAGGGACCATGAAAACCTCCTCATGGAGATCACCATTCAAAAAGGCATTTTTGACATCCATTTGACAAATCTTCCACTGACGAACAGATGCAACCGCTATGAGAGTAAGAACTGTTGTCATTTTGTCACCAGGGTAAATGTCTCCTCATAATCCATACCATACTTTTGTTAGTATCCTTTTGCAACAAGTCTGGCCTTATATCACTCAATAGACCCATCAGACTTTGTTTTAATCTTATATACCCAATGACACAACCAATTGCATGTTTACCAGGTGGTAGGGGAACCAAATCCCATGTTTATGTCTCGTGAGCTCTTCAGCCATAGTTATACGATCTGGGTTCAGATATTTGATGTATATCTCCAACAAACGAAGCTGAGTAAGTAGAGTAGGCAAAATCCGGTAGCTTGTCAAACTTACATTCATGAGTGGACCTCCTAAAAGGTAGGTCTATATCAACAGACGAAGGAGTTAAGACAAAGGAGTTATATTAGGCATAGCCGAATCTAAAGTTGTGTCTTGCGATGTATGGGTGTCTTGAACAGACCCATCATGTGCTATTGTCCCATGAAGTTCCACTGGCACATCAAGTTCAGCAGACGTAGGATGAACATTAGATGATGCTAATGGGCCAATATCAAAAGTGAAAAGGGTCAATGTTCAGAAGATTTGACTTTATTACATCGTGTGATTTGGGTGGAATCAAATAAAAAGGAATATGCTCGAGGAAGATAACATGACTCAACACATACAACTTCTTAGCTAGATCAAAACAACAATATCCTTATTGTGTTGTGCCATAACCTTTCGGGCCATTGGCATGACCCAAGAATACACATAATCTTGATTTATTTGACAATTTGTCTCGTTTAACTTGAGGATGAAGAACAAAGCAAGCACATCCAAAAACTCGTCATTCATCAAAGTCTAGGACTTTGCCATATAGTTTCTCAAAAGGTGAGATCCTAGAATCATGAGCAGTATGGATCTGATTAATCACATATTGGGTTGTTAAGAGTGCTTCTCCCAAAATAACATTAAGGACATGTGCAAATAGAAGAAACGAGTGAGCAGTTTCCATAAGATGACAGTTTTTGTTTCTTTCGGCAACACCATTTTGTTGAGGGGTATGGGTAGAAGATGTCTGGTGTATTGTACCATCTGATGCAAGTAACTGGCTAAAAGCATTAGAGGTATATTCACACGCTTGGTCACACCAGAAGCACTTTATCACAGCCAAAAATAAACCTATAAATAGAGAAGCTATTTATAGTATAAACATGTCTAGATAAAGTGACTAGGGTTTTATTATAATGGTGAATAGAAAAAGCAGAGTTGGTAAACAAAGAAAATAAGACTATAAATAGAGAAGCTATCTAGGGTTGTAAGCTAAATGGGCTAGACCATAAACCCACCATTAAAAGAGCCCACTAAAGGGTTATAAGCTAAATGAGGTAGACTATAAACCCACTATAAAAAGATTTCACTAAGTTTATTATGCTAACAGTTGCAACCCAAATAACTAGCCAAAAACCACGATCACCTCTTCCCTGACACCCTACCTATAAATCGGTCATGTCCAAAGTCTATCCTCAACTCGTCCTATCTCGGACACCTTGGCCTTCACTTGGGGCCATGACCAAAGCCGCCACGAAACTTGTCCCAAGAGTCTTTTTCCATCGCTTAAAGAAAATAATGTTATTAGGGTGCGTCAACTGTTTTCTTTCACCCGCCAAAAGAACCAAATCCAAAGCCATTTGCTTTGATTTATACTGCTTGTTTTTTCCGCAACGCCGTTGGAATCCCTTTATGACCCAAACAAGATGACCCTTCTCTTTCTTCCCAACTAATAATTGTTGGTTATTCTGTGGCCACAACCCTTTTATTTATGCCATCTGATTACTACCATAGTCTCCCTAGTTTTTTTGTGTTAATAACCCAATTTCTGTGTGCAACAACACTCTCTGCTTGCAACCCAAATTCGTAGCCAAAACTGACAATATATCGACCCTTCTCGGACACCGACCTTCACCTTGGTCACGTCCAATGTTTACCATCAACTTGACCTACCCTGGATAACCCAACCACGTCCGAAGCTGTCACCAAATTTGTTTCCTAGTGTCTTCATCCATCGCTTAAAGATAACAAAGCTACTTCCATGCCTCTACCATTTTCATTCACCCGCCAAAGGAATCTACTTTATAGCCGTCTGATTTGATTTATGACTCAAACAAGTTGACCCCTTCTCTTTCTTCCTGGTTAAACATTGTTATATGTTGTTTGTTTAATGTAATTACAACAACATTTTGATTTATGCCATTTAATTTAAACCATAGTCTCCTAAGGATTTGTGTGTCGATAACTCAATTTGTATGTGTAGCCACGCCCCCTAGTTGCAACCCAAATGAGTATCCAAAATCTGCTATCACAATCGACTTACTAGCGATGCTACGATGGCAGCCCCACACCCAAAGGCTACTCATCGTTCAAAAGTCGACTCTCAAATGAACCCTCACTTTTTAACCTTTTTCTGATACCAAGTGTTGGTTCATGCCCAGGATATACACATTAAAAACGCATTATGGGACAAAATTCACTTGTAATAGACTTCAAGGAGATTATAAGAGTTGTAGGTAAGAAACTCTTATGTACTACTGCATGTGTTTATCAAGAAAAAAAAACTAAAAACCCACAATATCCATGCATAATTAGTTTTCATACTTCCTAGGTTGCTTTCATTGTACTCGGTTAACATATTAACTAGTTCACATGTTAATTAAACTCTACTAAATCAAGTAAATCAGCGTGAATAACATATAACCATTCTGATGCATGTTTGGACCAAGTCTGACTCGTATCCAAAACTCATAACCCGTGAACCCTTGACCTTTCTAACCCACTAACCCGTGAATAACTGAATTACCTCAACACTTATTTGGACTAGTTGGACACGGGAAACGAGGCATAAAGGGCCCAAAATGAAAATGGGTACTACTTGGGCTATGGTTGGATTAACAGAGCCCACAAGTGGTGGACGAGAAGGTCTTGATGAGTTAGATGTTGTGGCAAACACCGTTGGTGGTTCGACTTAGTTTTTTTTAATCCTAGAACTCATAAATCCTTGATTAGATCTATTTACGTGTCTATTTATTACCATAATTTCAGTATTTTTTATTCTTTAATTTGAAATTTGCCAAACCTATCAAATTTAAGGAGGGTGGGGCGCCACCCATAAAAGGCTCCGGGTATACCCCACTACCCCCACGGGAACACCGCTGCCGGCGTCCTATGTAGGGGGTACCGAGTACCTTTCACGGGCTGTAGTTCACAGTTGGTTTATTTGTTTTGGGGAAGGGTGTGTATGAAGTATTTTTATTAAATTCTTAGGGTAATGGTTTAGGATAGCGTTGCCTACAAATTTGTGTTTCGGGGTAGTGAATTAGTGAAGTAATGTGGTAGTGCAAAAGTGGTGGAAATAGGGTAGTTCAGTAAACTCCGGGGTACCGCCCCGCCCTCCCTTAGAACATCAATGTAAATAGGCACCTCATCTAGTGTTTCATTCATTCATAAATTAATCTACATCTTTGGATATTTTTTCTTATGATTACATCTACATCAATGTGTTACAGTATTCAATATGAATTTAGTGATAATACATATTGCTACAACATGTATGTTTAAGTATATTATCAGACTAGAATATTTGGTATTTGGTAATTGTAACTGTTATGTAACTCAAAACTATCTTTTTTTCTTACACAAACAGTTGTTGGTGGAAAAGTTTGCATACTTCAAGATTCCACTGAGTCTTATAAAATTGGCCACAAATCAATTTTCCCATGAACACTGCATCAAGTCAGGTATATATGAAAGTGTGTATAAAGGAGAGCTAGGCCATTTTGATAGGGAAAGTGGGTTTACTATAGATTGGAAGAATAAAGTGGAACTTCAAAAGAAGACAGTGATTATTAATCGCATCGAAAAATACAAGAAAATACCAAAGGACTTCTTTGCAGAAATTGAAATGCTTACTAGTTGTAAGCATCCCAACCTACTCACTTTCATCGGCTTTTGTGATGAAGACTTTGAGATGATTCTTGTTTTTGAATGTGATTTTAAAGAAACGCTCTATGATTATTTGAGAAGCACAAGTAACAACACTAGTCTTACTATGGAGAAACGAATGCGTATTTGCCTTGATATTGCACATGGGTTGAAGCATCTTCACAACATTGAGGGAAAACCAAGTATGAGACATCATGTAATACATAGTGAAAATGTTTTTTTGGATGAGAAATGGACCGCAAAGATAAGTAACTTTCGAACGTGGTTACCAAGTTCCATTGAACCACCTAAGACACGCCAAAGAGTAGTCGACGATATTTACTCTTATGGGGTACTTTTATTTCAGATCCTAACCGGTAGGTTGGACTGTGATCCACAGGCGTCCATGGCACAACACAATTTTGAGCAAGGAAAACCAAAGAATATGACTGATGCTAGGATAATGGTAGAAGCTCAAGAGTGCAACTTTCTTGCAAAAGAAGGACCCAGTGAAGATCCTTTGAATGCATTTTTCAAAATTGCATATCAATGTGTGGTAGAAACTCCTAGTAAGCGCCCTAGATTGGAAGATGTCATCAAGTCTCTTGAGAAAGCATTACACTTTCAAGTAAGTAAATCTTTGATGTTAAAAATTTGTTATTTTCTTGATATTCTTATCTCTTTATCCTTGATAGTAAGTAGAAAACTCAGTCATTGTGAATAGTAGTAATTATTTTGTAATTATGTTAAATCTCTAAAACTTAGGAAAGGTTGTTGTACCCATTGATTACTTTCCTAGATTATAGTCAACTATTGTATTATATATTTGGACATTTGTGAATATGAAAGATCATTCAGTCAAATCATATTATCTCCTTTACGGTATCAAGTTAAACCTCTGATCCTATTCTTTCTCCTTAACCTACCACCGCCGCAGACCACTTCTGCCGCCGGCCTCACCACCTTTCCGCCCTCTTTCTTTTTCATTTACTCCCTGCTACTCCTTTCTACCCTCCTCCTCTTCTCTACAGCCATGGACACTAAGCTTCACCCAGCCATGGCAGTCACCAACATCAAAAATATGATTCCCCTCATCCTTGAAGACGAATCCTCTCACTACTCTACCTGGACCGCCCTCTTCGAGGTGCACTGTCGGGCTTATCAAGTCTATGATCACTTGCAGCCCCGTCCCGCCGCCCCTGCTCCTGCCGGCTCCTCCTCCGATTCTGACACGGCTAAGGCTCTCGCTGCACACGCTGAAGCCGATGCCCTCTGGGCACGCCTTGATGCTTTAGTCCTGCAGTGGATTTATGGTACCATCTCAAAACCTCTTCTTCACATCATTCTTGTCCTGGGTCAGACCGCACACGAAGCATGGCTCGCTATCGCCGACCATTTCAACGACAACAAAAGTGTTCGTCAGATTCATCTCCAACAACAGTTTTCTAACATCCATCTCGTAGCATTCCTGAATATGGCTGCATATTGTCAGCAAGTGAAACACCTTGTGGATCAGTTGACGAATGTCGGGGCACCAGTGGACAACCAGCGGCTGGTCACACAGCTTTTAGCGGGTCTCACTGAGGCCTACGAGAGCATCTCCACAGTCTTGCAGATTCGGGACCCTCTACCGCCCTTCAGCGAATGCCGATCTCGTCTCACCATGGCCGAAACCACGAAGAAAAACCTCCCCGCAAGGGCTGCAGTCACATCGGCCACTGCTTTGGCAGCCACCACGTCCTCCCAACCTCATGACACTGCTGCCGCTTCTGTCACCAATCAAGGCAGGAACCGTAGTAAATCCCGGGGTCGTGGTCGTGGTGCCTCCCGCAATGGACGCTCATCCAGTGGACAACCTCAACACCCTTATATAGTTTTTCCAAACTCCTGGACAGCCAACCAGTGGCAATCCCTCATGCAAACCCCTCAATCTTCGTGGTCCACACGAGCCGCTACACCACCGTGCCCGTACCCGTCCACTCCTCGGCCTAACAACTCTGCTGGTATCCTAGGGGCCGCTCCAGACCAAGCCTATACCGCTACACTGGCCCCTACAGACATCCAACAAGCATTTTATGCTCTATCTCTCAATCAACCGGATCCGCATGGCTTCATGGACACTGGCGCTTCGGGCCACATGAAAACTCCTCAAGGTACCGACTCTCCGTCTACTTTTAATACTTGCACTAATAAATACATTGTAGTTGGTAATGGTATGACCATTCCTGTGATTGGTCAAGGCAACCTAACCCTACCACCCCCTTTCCCGCCTTTTAAATTAAATAACGTCCTTTATGCCCCGAACGTAGTCAAAAACCTTATCTCGGTCCGAAAACTTACTACTGATAACTTATTGTCCATTGAATTTGACCCTTTCAGTTTTACTGTGAAGGACCTCAAGACCAAGGCACACCTCCTGCGATGCAATAGCTCGGGCGACCTATACCCACTGACCGCACCACTTCCTTCCAAGACCACCTCTACTGTTTTTGTGGCCACCACTCAAGACCGTTGGCATCAACGCCTTGGGCACCCGAGCTCCTCCGCCTTGCATTCTTTACCTTTATCATTTTCTAGTTCATCTAATAATAATGACAATACTTTATGTCAAGCTTGTGTTTTTGGTAAAAGTGTACGTTTGCCATTTTCTAATTCTTGTAATCGTACTTCTTTACCTTTTGATATAATTCATAGTGATCTTTGGACCTCTCCTGTGCCTAGCACCGGGGGTCACCGATATTATGTTTTGTTTTTAGATGATTTTACAGACTTTCTTTGGACATTTCCTCTAACAAATATATCTAATGTCTTCACCGTCTTTTCCATTTTTAACACTTCCATAACCTCCCAATTCGGAAGCAAGATTAAACAGTTTCAATGTGATAATGGCAAGGAATATGACAATAGTTCCTTCCATAATTTTTGTCGCCTTCATGGCATGCATTTCCGATTTTCTTGTCCATACACCTCGTCCCAAAATGGTAAAGCCGAGCATAAAATTAGGACAATCAACAACATGGTTCGCCCCCTTTTAGCCAAATCCTCCTTGCCACCTTCTTTTTGGCATCATACCCTAGAAACCGCCACTTACCTCCTTAATATCATCCCCAACAAACATCACCAATTCCTTTCCCCCACCTCACACTTAAATCATTGGAACCTACATACGGACACCTTCGTGTGTTCAGATGTCTATGCTACCCTCTCTTACCCTCCACTACCATACACAAACTCTCTAACCGTTCTAAACCTTGTGTCTTTCTAGGTTACCCACCTAATCATCGTGGTTACCGTTGTTTAGACCTCACCACCAACACCATCTTCATCTCTCGCCATGTTCAATTTGAAGAAACAATCTTCCCTTTCTCTACCACCCTCCCTACCGACCCAAAAGATTACACATTTCTTGACAGTGGACTAAGTCCACTTCTTTGGTCTCACATCAGCTCCACTTCTCCTCCTAAAACAAATACCCAGCCCAACAATAACCAGCCCAACAGCCCCTCTAACACTTCCACACCTATTCCAGCCCCCCAGACCTGGACCACTCCCTCGCCTTATCCCACACACATCCCTCCAGCCCACTCCCATTCTTCCACACCAGGCCCACCGGCCACAACACCCTCACCGGCCCACACCTCTTCCACAAATCCCGAACCCACCAACCACCTCACGGCCCAAAACTCTAATCCCACCCCTCAAGCCCAACAGCATACCATACCCACCACATCCACTACCCCTCCACCGACTACACAACCACCGACATGTACCATGCGCACGCACGCCATGGACAGCATCTCCAAACCTAAACACCATTTTAATCTTCATACCACAACGGTTATCCCTATACCTAAGTCCCCACAGGTTGCCTTGTCCTCGCCCGAATGGTTTGCTGCCATGACCAACGAGTTTAGTGCACTTATTAAAAATGAGACTTGGGAGTTAGTTGCACGTCAACCAGATATGAATATTATTCGGTGTATGTGGCTTTTCAAACATAAGTTTCGCTCAGACGGTAGTTTGGAGAGATATAAAGCGCGTCTGGTCTGTGATGGTCGGGGCCAACAGGTGGGCGTTGATTGTGGTGACACCTTCAGCCCTGTGGTCATACCGGCCACGATACGTCTTATTCTCACCTTGGCACTATCTCGTTCCTGGCTCATCAACCAATTGGATGTCACCAATGCCTTTCTACATGGTCACTTGGAGGAAACAGTTTACATGCATCAACCCATGGGTTTTCGAGATACACGTTTCCCCAACTTTGTGTGCAAGCTGAAGAAATCCCTTTACGGCTTGAAGCAGGCTCCACGAGCCTGGTACCAGCGTTTTACTGACTTTGTTTTGATGCAGGGTTTCACACAGAGTAAGTCTGAACACTCTCTGTTCATCTATCACCATGGCCAAGACACTGCTTACCTGCTTCTTTATGTGGATGACATCATCCTCACCACATCGTCTGCTACACTTCGTGACCGTATTATGAAATCCTTATCTGGTGAATTTGCAATGAAGGATTTGGGTCCCTTATCTCATTTTCTAGGTATCTCTGTCACAAGGACCGGTGACACCATGTTCTTGTCTCAGCAGTCATATGCCAGGGACATCATACACAGGGCCGCCATGGACTCTTGCAAAGGGGCTGCTACTCCTGTTGACACTGGCCCCGAGCTTGGCGCTGCCTCCTCTGCCCCGTTTCATGATCCCACTACATATGGTAGCTTACTTTCACATGACCGGATATCTCCTATGCCGTTCAACAGATATGCATGCACATGCACTCACCCTCCGATGATCATTGGAACGCTCTTAAGCATATCATCCGGTATATATAGGGCACTACAGACTACGGTCTCACTCTCAACCCTGCCCCAAACTTTTCTCTTCGTGCATACACCGATGCTGACTGGTCAGGCTGCCCTGACACTCGTCGGTCCACTTCAGGCTACTGTGTCTATCTTGGTGATAACTTACTCTCTTGGTCATCCAAGCGGCAACCTACAGTCTCTCGCTCAAGTGCTGAAGCTGAATACAGAGGGGTCGCTAATGTTGTTTCTGAAATCTGTTGGCTTCGTAACCTGATGCTCGAATTGAACCAGCCACTCGTCAAGGCCACGTTAGTTTACTGTGACAATGTCAGTGCCATTTATCTATCGGGTAACGCTGTTCAGCACCAGCGGACCAAACACATTGAACTCGACATTCACTTTGTTCGAGAGCAGGTACAACGGGGGTGTGTTTGTGTTTTGCATGTGCCCACACGATACCAGATTACGGATATCTTCACCAAGGGTCTACCGCGTATGTTATTTGATGACTTTCGCTCCAGTCTCAATGTCCGACAACCTCCCGATTCGACTGCGGGGGTATAATAGTAATTATTTTGTAATTATGTTAAATCTCTAAAACTTAGGAAATTAAGGTTGTTGTACCCATTGATTACTTTCCTAGATTATAGTCAACTATTGTATTATATATTTGGACGTTTGTGAATATGAAAGATCATTCAGTCAAATCATATTATCTCCTTTAGTGAACTTAAAAGAAATTAAGGCATATTTATGGTAATGTTATTTCCAAAAACAATAACCACCAAGCCATGAATTTTATGTGGTTTTAAAAACTGAAATGATGTATTTGAGTATGATAATGATACCTCCTATTTTTTTTATATAATTGATGTATTTAAAAGGTCTTATCCACTGTGCATACATGCACAATGTTGTTTCTACATTAACATTGATGATTGTTGCAAAATGTTGTGCGTCCAAAATTGTTACACAGATAGCTATAGACTAGCTAGTGTGTATAACAGTACATTGATGTGACTAACTTCATTGTCGTAATGTGTAGACAACACAAATAACCCCTCCCTCCAATATATTACACGTCTAACCAATGAATATGGAGTTTTGGTAATCAAATCAATGAACTATATGTTTTTTTGTATACGTTTCTTTAAATTAGAGAGAAAAAGCTAAACCAAGTAAAAGGACACATTTTTTTAAGTTTTGTTTTCATCCTTTCTTGCATGTACATATTAAAACACTCTTTTTCCCATAGTATGTGATGTTGCAGGTGCAAAAACTGGAACATCTAAAGATTCCATTTGAGGATATAAAAGCAGCCACAGAGAGTTTTGACATAAAATATCGTATTGGGTCGGGAGGATATGGTGAAGTTTACAAAGCAAAGCTCAAAATAAAGTGTAAAGATGAACATCATGATATGGCCAACACTGTAGCCATAAAGCGCATCAAAAGTAGGAACGGCGGTCAAGAAAATGAAGGGTTCCTTGTTGAACTTGATGTAGTGAGTAAATGTAAGCATCCCAACATAGTATCTCTGCTTGGATTTTGTGTTGAAGATGGTGAGATGCTTCTTGTCTACGAGCTCGTTTCTAAGGGAAGTTTGGATGAATATTTGTCAAGTGTTGATAGGATGGTTAATTTTACATGGAAAAAACGTCTACAGTTGTGCATTGATATTGCACAAGGATTGAAACACATGCACACAACTATGGAGGCCAAAAATGGGATAATACACCGAGATATAAAGAGTGCCAACATTCTGTTAGGTGAAAATTTGGAGGCCAAAATTGCTGACTTCGGGCTCTCTAGAGTTCACCATGGGAATCAAGGAGTAAGCACCATCAATACGCAAACTCTTGCCGGCACAGACTTCTACTTGGATCCAGAATATGTTAGGACAGGTAGATTAAAAAAAGCATCAGATATTTACTCATTTGGAGTAGTTTTATTTGAGATCTTCTCAGGGAAGTTAGCCTATCATTCAACTTACATTAAGAAAAATGAGAAGGGGCTTGCACCCATCGCACGAAGACACTTCAAAAATGGAACACTAAAAGAAATATTAGATCCAAATATAATGGATGATGCTTATGAACTTGGTTTTGCCGGAAAAGTACAACCTGATGATGATTCTTTGAATGTATTTTCAAGAATCGCGTATCAATGTTTGGCAAAAGCTCAACTCGACCGTCCAACAATTGAACTCATCATCGAGGAACTTGAAAAATCATTATACCTTCAAGTAAGTTAATTTTAAAAATACGGTATTGCTAATCATATCCCTTAGGCTATGGTTGTTAAGATGATACTTTTCTTCATTTTCCTGATCGATAGTAGTCAGTAGTGCAAGTGCTCATTTATTATTTTCAGATATACTTTAAAAGTTAACGCTTGAAGTTGAATCTTTTTTTTTATATAAATAAACATTAACTGTACATAAATTGTTTTTTTTGTTTTTTTTTTTAACATCAGCTTTCATTAACCGCCAGACAAGTCCTCAAAGCGAGGACCGTCATAAACTATCAACGAATATACAACGGATACACACCAATCCTTCTAAAGCAGGGATTTAAATCTAGACCTATGCCTTAAACAAAAAACCCGGAAAAGACTTGATAGTAGCCACGACTTCCACTACCTTAGCCTCTTTAGCATTAAAAACCTTGCCGTTTCTAGTCTTCTAGATAACCCAACAAGTAACCATGATAAATCCTTGGATCACTTTTCTCCCCACCTTTCCCACCTTGACTTTTTATGCACTTACAACAAGTCCCTGAACCCAAAGGCAAAGATAGGGTCTAGCCTGCACCAACTCCCCACAAACATCCAAACCCCGTTCGTGAAAGCGCAACCCGTAACTTCTATTATATAAATTCTTTGATTTACATGTAACTAAAAAGGGTATATGTGCACATATTTATTTTCTTTTTATGTTGTTAGGATATCATTTATTTCAACATACTTTCAAATCTAATGCTCATTATACACAGGAAACCCGAATAAAAACCTTCAATATTTCATTTAGAGACATAAAATTGGGCGTAGAATATTTCGGTTGTGAGAGGATGCTTTACAAAGGAAAAGTGAAATACAATAATACGCATCAAAGAGTTATTGTTAAGAGGTTTAGTCGCATTTGGTATATAATTGACACCAATTCATCCTCAGATCGTGGTTTTCTTGAAGAGTTTGAAGTTCTTTTCAAGTATAAACATGAGAATATCATTGGTCTTGTGGGCTATTGTAACAAAATGGATGAAAAAATCATTCTCTATGAGCATGCCTCCAAGGGAAGTCTTGATAGGTATTTGGACGATATTAGTTTTTCATGGACCAAACGACTTAAGATATGCATTGATATTGCAAACGGGTTGAAGTTCCTTCATGGAGGTCACTTAGGGCAAAATGTGGTGATACATAGAGACATCAAAAGTTCCAACATTCTACTAGACAAGGATTGTAAAGCAAAAATTTGTGGGTTTGAGTGTGCCTTAATATATCCATCAAATCAAGAGAAGGAGAATGTGTATGTCATGGATAATGTTAAAGGCTCGAGTGGCTATATGGACCCGTTGTATGAAGAAACACATATCTTAACCAAAGAATCTGATATTTACTCATTAGGTGTGGTTTTAATTGAAATATTGTGCGGGAGATTGGGGCTTCCAGAGGAGTTGAGATCTAGCCATTATGTTTCATACGCTTTGTTTGAAGGTCGCTCTACAGAAGAAGCAACTAAGAAGATTGTGTTTAAAGGAATAAAGGAACAAATTGGGCGAAAGTCATTCACTATATTTCGAAGGATCGCATTTCAGTGCTTACTCCACGACAGAAAAGAAAGGCCAACAGCTAGTGATGTGGTTGTACACCTTCAAAAAGCTTTGGAATTCCAAGTAAGTTTTTAATGTTACAAAACTGAAATATGCAAATGAAAAGGTATCTTAACTAGTATTTAACAACTTTTTCCATGGAATATAATCCAAATTAGTTTACTTTTATGATATGATGATGACAATCATGCACAAAAGCCCTTTCATGTTATTTTCTATTTTTAAAGCCTAAAATAATTCAAAGAATTTTTGAATGAAAATACAATAGACACGTAATCAATTGAAATATTGTTTATATGGTTCTTTAATCAATATGCAGAAGGCTTATGAAATACGAAAGGCCACAATGCATAGAAACAATGAAGAAATACTCTCCAATTCTCGTGAGAATCACTCAACAATGGCGAAAAAAGATATCTATAACATACTATCCAAGGGAATCCTCCTTGAAGATGACAAACGGGTACTTAATTAGTTTCTTCACATATGTTATATTTCACTTGTTTTTAGCCATATGAATACATCTTTACTTCCAACAGATTCTAAACTCTAGAACTCAATATTAATCACGTTGTGCGTAGGCTAACTATAGTTATACCCCGAAGATAAAAAGTTCTCAACAAATTGAAAATCATGAAAATAGTCATTTTCCTAGGTGTATTTTACCATTATGTGGAAAACCTTGCAATAATCATGACTTCTACACGACTTTTTTTTTTTTCCTTTCCTATATACATAAATAAATGTATCTGATGTTGGACACTAATCACTATATAAGTCGCGTATAATCATCAAAGGTCGGATCTTTTCATGAAGCGACAATCTAATACGTGACAATAACTCTGCTAATATTTTACGTACTTCGTTTTTATATGATTTTGATGTTGTTATTTTATATATTTAAGTAATTGTTGGGTTTTCATTTTCAAATATTTGCAATTTATTATTCAAGTAGAATGAAATGCATAATCGACATTTAAACTATTACTAAACATGTATATGTGTCCTTTTAGGAGATAATGCAGGTCCTTAAGGGAACTCTGGATCTAGAACAACTCATTCAGGAAGAAGAGGATAGTTACCATTCCTATCACACTCAAAGATGAGATGGTGGCTTTATCTTCAACCATGGTAACTAACACCCTAGGTTACAAGCTGGTACTTTATAAAAATCTAATCCTGTAATCTCAGTTGTGTTTTTGTTGTAAGAATTAATATATTATTTAATATATTATAATCATATGTTATTATAATCATTTATCTAATAATGATCATATTGAAATCAAGCGGAAGCGATTTTCTATTTGGGTTTCGTTTATTGGTTACAGCCTTGCAGCCGGGCTGCTCGGTTTATAGTAATCGACTCTCAAAATGGCAAAATGGTTTTTGGTACAAGAAGTAAAGAGATAGATATGAAAGATGTATTTGATTGTAATATTTTGGCACAATTACAGTGGAATGAGATGCTACAATTTATATGAAATACAAGTCTAGGAGAAAAGGAAATGAGCTAATCTTGAGGCACAAGATAAAGTGCTAGTCTTGGGCATAATACATTGAGGATGAAATCTTGGAAGAGCATGTTGGTCTTGGTCAATGGTCTTCAATAATGATGGTCAATGGTCAAGCTCAATAATGGTCAATGGTCTCCAATACTCTCCCTCAAGTTGGAGCATGTATACCAATAACGCCCAACTTGCTAAGTAATATTTCTTTTGTTTCGAACACTCCTCTTCAAGTTGGAGTGTTTGTTTTTCTTGCGGGCTCATAGATTTGGACCCGACTTTTCTTCTTGTGGGTTCAAGAAACCCGAATTTTCTTCTTGCGGGCTAAAAGGAACGGTACTTTTTTTCTTCCGAGTTCGACGAAACCGACTTTTCTTCTTGCGAGTCCAAAAATCCGACTTTTCTTCTTGTGAGTTCGACGAACCCGACTTTTCTTCTTGCGAGTTCAAAGAACCCGACTTTTTTTCTCATGAGTTCAAAGAACTCGACTTTTATTCTCGCGAGTTCAAATAACTCGACTTTTCTTCTCGCGGGCTTAAATGAACCCGACGTTTTCTTCTTGCGAGTTCGACGAACCCGACTTTTCTTTTTCTTGCAAGTTCAAAGAACTCGAATTTTCTTTTCTTACGGGTTCAAAGAACCCGAATTTTGTTTTCTCGCGGGTTCAATGATATAAACCCGATTTTTCTTTTTCTTGCGTGTTCAAAGAACTCGACTTTTTTTTTTGCGGGCTCAAAGAACCCGACTTTTCTTTTATTGTAAGTTCAAAGAACTCGACTTTTCTTTTCTTGCAAGTTTTAAAAAAACCCGACTTTTCTTTTCTTGCGGGTTTTAAGAAAACCCGACTATTTTTTTCTCGCGGGTTCGAAAGAACCCGACTTTTCTTTCTCGCGAGTCTAAAGACCCGACTTTTCTCGCGGGCTCAAAGGACCCGACTTTTTTTTGCGGGTTCAAAGGACCCGACTTTCTTTTTCTTGGTCTTCGATTTTCTCCATCTTGTTTTCGCCTGTCACTATTTCTTGCTCCTCTATCTTTTTTTTTTAATAATACACCAATATCTCATTCTTTTATCCACCGCATTAAAAAACATGAAAGAGTGAGTATACATTCAAAAGAAAAGATGGCCACCAACAATTCTCCATGTAATGTCGACCCACTTTTACAACCTGCCACTTTTTGCTTTTTTTTTTAATTATTACTCACAACCACACAAATCAGAAAGTTTATAGTGGTGTTGTTGTTTGTTTGATGGTTGAACAGGTTTGTTTGGGGTTGGGATTTTATTTGGAATTTATTTTTTGATGAGCAGATTGTTCAAAGGACCATAACACTGCTCTGATACCATATAGAAATCAAGCGGAAGCGATTTTCTATTTGGGTTTCGTTTATTTGTTTCAGCCCTGCAGCCGGGCTGCTCAGTTTATAGTAATCGACTCTCAAAATGGCAAAATGGTTTTTGGTACAAGAAGTAAAGAGATAGATATGAAAGATGTATTTGATTGTGATATTTTGGCACAATTACAATGGAATGAGATGCTACAATTTATATGAAATACAAGTCTAGGAGAAAAGGAAATGAGCTAATCTTGAGACACAAGATAAGGTGCTAGTCTTGGGCATAATATATGGAGGAAGAAATCTTGGAAGAGCATGTTGGTCTTGGTCAATGGTCTTCAATAATGATGGTCAATGATCAAGCTCAATAATGGTCAATGGTCTCCAATACTCCCCCTCAAGTTGGAGTGAGTATGCCAATAACGCCCAACTTGCCAAGTAATATTTCTTTTGTTTCGAACACTCCTCTTCAAGTTGGAGTGTTTGTTTTTCTTGCGGGCTCATTGATTGATTTGGACCTGACTTTTCTTCTTGCGGGTTCAAGAAACCCGAATTTTCTTCTTGCGGGCTCAAAGGAACCCGACTTTTCTTCTTCCGAGTTCGACGAAACCGACCTTTCTTCTTGCGAGTCCAAGAATCCGACTTTTCTTCTTGCGAATTCGACGAACCCGATTATTCTTCTTGCGAGTTCAAAGAACCCAACTTTTTTTCTCACGAGTTCAAAGAACTCGTCTTTTATTCTCGCGAGTTCAAAGAACTCGACTTTTTTTCTCGCGGGCTTAAATGAACTCGACTTTTTCTTCTTGCGAGTTCGACGAACCCGACTTTTCTTTTTCTTGAAAGTTCAAAGAACTCGAATTTTCTTTTCTTACGGGTTTAAAGAACCCGAATTTTGTTTTCCCGCGGGTTCAATGATATAAACCCGATTTTTCTTTTTTCTTGCGTGTTCAAAGAACTCGACTTTTTTTTCTTGCAGGCTCAAAGAACCCGACTTTTCTTTTATTGTAAATTCAAAGAACTCGACTTTTCTTTTCTTGCAAGTTTTAAAAAAACCCGACTTTTCTTTTCTTGCGGGTTTTAAAATTGCGGTTGCGGGTTTTAAAAAACCCGACTTTTTTTTCTCGCGGGTTCGAATGAACCCGACTTTTCTTTCTCGCGAGTCTAAACACCCGACTTTTCTCTCGGGTTCAAAGGACCCGACTTTTTTTTTGCGGGTTCAAAGGACCCTACTTTCTTTTTCTTGGTCTTTGATTTTCTCCATCTTGTTTTCGTTTCTTGCTCCTCTATTTTTTTATTTTTTTAATAATACACCAATATCTCATTCTTTTATCCACCGCATTAAAAAACATGAAAGAGTGAGCATGCCTTCAAAAAAAAGATGGCCACCAATAATTCTCCATGTAATGTCGACCCACTTTTACAACCTGCCACTTTTTGCTTTTTTTTTTAATTATTTCTCACAACCACACAAATCAGAAAGTTTATAGTGGTGTTGTTGTTTGTTTCATGGTTGAACAGGTTTGTTTGGAGTTGGGATTTTATTTGGAATTTATTTTTTGATGAGCAGATTGTTCAAAGGATCATAACTCTACTCTGATACCATATAGAAATCAAGTGGAAGCGATTTTTTATTTGGGTTTCGTTTATTTGTTTCAGCCCTGCAGCCGGGCTGCTCGGTTTATAGTAATCGACTCTCAAAATGGCAAAATTGTTTTTTGTACAAGAAGTAAAGAGATAGATATGAAAGATGTATTTGATTGTAATATTTTGGCACAATTACAATGGAATGAGATGCTACAATTTATATGAAATACAAGTCTAGGAGAAAAGGTGCTAGTCTTGGGCATAATACATGGAGGAAGAAATCTTGGAAGAGCATGTTAGTCTTGGTCAATGGTCTTCAATAATGATGGTCAATGGTCAAGCTCAATAATGGTCAATGGTCTCCAATACTCCTCCTCAAGTTGGAGCGAGTATGTCAATAACGCCAACTTGCCAAGTAATATTTCTTTTGTTTCGAACACTCCTCTTCAATTCGGAGTGTTTGTTTTTCTTGCGGGCTCATAGATTTGGACCCGACTTTTCTTCTTGCGGGTTCAAGAAACCCGAATTTTCTTCTTGCGGGCTCAAAGGAACCCGACTTTTCTTCTTCCGAGTTCGACGAAACCGACTTCATGAAAATTTTCTAGCGGAAGCGATTTGGTTTGGGTTAAGTTTTTTGGTTTGGCCTTGCGGCCGAGGGCCACTTTGGTTTCTAGCTTGCGACTCTCAAACCGGCTTGTGGATTATTTGGTTAGATGGTATAGAGATGGAACAAGTGTTTATTATTGATAGATAATATTTGGTTTGGTACTATTCAAGTGAGGAGATAACATCCTTTATAAGTACATCAAGGAAAAATATAAAATGAGAAAGTAGCTAGTATTTTGGACACACAATAAGGAACTAGTCTTTGGGGCATAGAATAAGGATGACTTTGACTATAAGACTTTGACTAGTCAAAGTCATAATCTCCAATAGATCTTTGATCTTAGTACACCTATATCACTAATAGGTAATTATTTGATGGACGTAATTACCCTTACTTGATAATAGAGTTAATAGCCAAAATCGTCCCTGGGGTTTGGTCACTTTTGCCACTTCAGTCCAAAACCCAAACGTCTTAAATCTGGGTCCGTAGGCTTTTGATTTTTTGCCACATTCGTCCCTGACACTAACCCAGTTAACTTATCTCGTTAAGTTGGGGGTATTTCTGACTTTTTGCCTACAAAATCGAGAGCATTTTAGAGATTTTGTATTTAAAAGCTAAATAAATAAAAAATAAAAAAAATAAAAACATACTTTAAGGGAGAGAGAGAGCAGAGATAGAAAGAGAGGAGAGAGATAGAGAGAGAGAGCAGAGAGGGAGAGAGACAGAGAGAGAGCAGAGAGCAAAGAGAGAGACAGAGAGATAGAAGAGAGGAGAGAGGGAAAGCAGAGAGGAGAGAGCAGAGATAGAGAGAATAGATCGAAGGAGGAGTGGGTGTTTAGGGTTGCGATTAGGGTGGTTCAAGGCGGCGGAGATGATGGTTGTTTAGGGTGGTTGTGGCGGCGGAGGTGATGGTTGTTTAGGGTTGAATCGCTGCCTCCCTCTCTCTATTTCTCAGATCCATCGATTCCTCTCTCAGATCCCTCGATTCCTCTCTCAGATCCCTCTCTCTCTTTCTCTCGTCTGTCTCCCCCCCCTCTCTCTCTCTCGTCTGTCTCTTTCTCTCGTCTGTCTCTCTCTCTAGAATAGGGTGGTGGTTGTGTGAGGGTGGTGGTGGTGATGGTTGTGTGAGGGTGGTGGTGGTGGTGGTGGTGTGTGATGATGGCAGGTCTAAATGGAGAAGAAGGTAGGCAAAAAGTCAGAAATACCCCCCAACTTAACGAGATAAGTTAACTGGGTTAGTGTCAGGGACGAATGTGGCAAAAAATCAAAAGCCTACGGACCCAGATTTAAGACGATTGGGTTTTGGACTGAAGTGGCAAAAGTGACCAAACCTCAGGGACGATTTTGGCTATTAACTCCTTGATAATAATAGGGTTTCACCTTGGGTATATAAAGGAGATTATTAGAGAGTTTGAAACTAATGCAAACATAACACCTCGTGCCTTGGTGGTTTCTGGCTACCCAGCGCTACTTGCGGGCGAGCACCAAAGGCTTGTCTTCACCTAATAGCGTATGGGGTGCTTTTATAACCAATTGGTGGCTATCCCGGTTAGGGGACATTATTTATTAGCCTTTCAAAAAAATGGTCAACCAAGATTAAGTAATATTATCCATAACTATCAACCGTGACCAGTATGCTGGACCCGTAAACGAACAGATAAAACCAAAAAAACCGTTGACTCTTAAAATTGTTATTGATTACTCAAGGGATGTGACGTTGAAAAAATAAAAAATTACTCAAGGGATATGTAATCAATCACGTCGTCCATATATATATTGAAGGAAACAAGCTAATGTCAGTGCTTACGCTCTTCATTTTTGTTTAATCAGTCAACGTTCATAGTTCTATAAAAAAAGTTCGTATTTATCATATACAGCTGTTTTTTATATAAAAATCTCCATTTTAATAACTAGCATATCTTATATAAACCCTTACTGATTGATGTTGGAGATGTTGCCTTCAGCCCACATTTAGGCCCAGCCCAGTATGCTTAACTTGTTGAGCAAGATTAGCATAGGGTTTAAACCCTAATTTATGCCTATAAATAATCTCTTGTACTTGTAATCTTGTATCACTCAATAATAAGAAACCCCAGTTGCCCCCGTGGACGTAGGTCAGTTTAGACCGAACCACGTAAATACTTGTGTTCGTGTGCGTGTGTGTTCTCGATCATAACAACTGGTATCAGAGCACAGGCTCTAGATCGGATCAGAAAGAACACAAAACCTGCCACCCACAACCACCTCAGCGCCGCCACCCGCCTCCGTTACCCTTACCTCCCCTGCGCCGCCGTAACTCAGCTAGGGTTTCCGCCGCCGCCTCCCAAAACCCAACCGATAACCACCTTCTGCCGTCACCCACCATAACCCGTTGGATTCAGGAAAAGTATCGCAGAATTTTCAGCTCGTAGGTTGTGCATCGATCCCTGGAAGCATTTTTTTTGTGTGGTGCTTGTTGCATTCACAAGACTGAACAAAAAAAATAAAGTGGGGTTTTGTGTGGCACTATTATCGAGAGGACTAGGTACAAGTAGGTGAAGTTTTTTTTCTTTTCTTGTCGTGATCTGTTTTCAAAAGGAAAAGAAAGGTCAACTTCATATATAAAGTTGGTCATATTTTCTTTTGAGATTAGTCCTTTATTTGACTTGTTTGGTCAAAGAAAAGAAGCGGCGTTTATCTTTTTTGGCTAGTTTCCTAGATAATTAGACAAGATTATGTCTGAAGAAGGAAAAGTCAAGGTAGAGAAATTTGATGGGAAGAACTTTGGTTGGTGGAAGATGCAAATCAAGGATTTGCTTATACAGAAGGAGTTAGATGCTGCACTAGATCCTCCCCCTGAGACTATAACTACTGCATGGACGAATCTTGACAAGAAAGCACAGTCAACGATTCGGCTTACTCTCTCCATGAATGTAGCTTACAACATTCTGGAGCAAACCACAGCGCGTGGCATTATGGAAGCTTTGTCCAATATGTACGAGAAGCCGTCTCCTGCAAACAAGGTGTTTCTGATACGGGAGTTAGTCAACATCAGAATGAAAGAGGGAAGTTCTGTTACTGAGCATATTAATTTGTTTAAATCACATTTGACACGTTTGTCTTCAGTGAACTTTAAGATAGATGATGAATTGCAGGCTTGTCTATTGTTATCCTCATTACCTGACAGCTGGTCAGGCACAATCACAGCAGTCACAGGGTCAGTTGAGACTCTCAGTTTTGGAAGAGTTCGTGATTTGTTACTGAATGAGGATTCCAGAAGAAGGAACAATGGAGAATCAAGCTCGTTGCTCAGTACTGAAGGAAGAGGGAGAAGTAATAACAGAGGAGGAAATAGGGGTAGATCGAAGTCAAAACGCAGGAGCAAGTCAAGACCTAGAAAGCCAAGGAAAGACATACAGTGTTGGAACTGTAAGGAGTTTGGGCATTTCAGAAGTCAGTGTTCTGAACCTGCGAGAGAGAAAAGGGAGGTGAATGCTACTACATCCTCAGATTCAGAGGATGCTCTTATTTGCTGTATCGAGAGTTCTGTTGAAGACTGGATTATGGATTCAGGAGCGTCTTTCCATGCTACGTTCAGCACGAAGAAGATGAAGAATCTACGAACAGGTAACTTTGGTAAAGTTCGTTTGGCTAATAATCAGAGTCTTGATATTACAGGAATTGGAGACATAGACCTTAAAACTCCATTGGGAACCATTTGGACCTTGAAGAATGTTCGGGTCATTCCTGGTTTGAAGAGGATGCTTATATCCATCGGTCAGCTTGATGATCAGGGATATGATGTTCACTTTGGTAGAGGACAATGGAGAGTTGTTAAGGGCAGTATGGTAGTCGCTAGAGGCAAGAAGAGAGGTAGTTTGTACATGGTTGAAGCATCAGCTGATGCAGTGAATGCAGTGTCGAGTGACCAGAGTCAGACAAAGTTATGGCATCAAAGACTCGGGCACATGAGTGAAAAGGGGATGAAGATGCTTGTTGCCAGGGGAAAACTTCCAGAGTTGAAGAAGGTTGAGTCAGAATTTTGTGAACCGTGCATCCTAGGCAAGAAAAAGAAGGTGACTTTTGTGAAGACTGGGAGAGCACCGAAAGCTCAGAAATTGGAGCTTATTCACTCAGATGTATACGGACCGACATCAGTAGCTTCACTTGGAGGATCTCGCTACTTTGTGACCTTCATAGATGATTCAACACGCAAGGTATGGGTTTACTTTCTTAAACATAAATCTGAAGTTTTCGATACTTTTAAGAAATGGAAATCTGCTGTTGAACTTGAAACTGATTTGAAGGTGAAATGCTTGAAGTCGGATAACGGTGGTGAATATATCAGCAAAGAGTTTACTGATTATTGTGCTGATAGAGGGATCAAGATGATAAATACAGTTCCAGGAACTCCGCAACAGAATGGAGTTGCAGAGAGGACGAACAGAACATTATGTGAAAGAGCCAGAAGTATGAGATTGAATGCAGGGCTCCCAAAGATGTTCTGGGCTGATGCAGTTAACACAGCAGCGCATCTTATCAACCGTGGACCCTCAGTACCGTTAGGATTCAAGCTTCCTCAAGAAGAATGGAAGGGTAAAGCAGTCGAGTATGATCACCTGAGAATCTTCGGGTGTAGTGCTTATGATATCAACCCTGAAGGTGACAAGTTGGATGCTAAAGCAAAGAAGTATATCTTCATTGGATATGGGGGTGATAAAATGGGCTACAGGCTTTGGGATTTTGAAAGCAGAAAGGTAGTCAGAAGCAAGCATGCAGAGTTCAATGAAGAAGAGTTATATAAAGACAGAAACTTGGATAAGTCAAAGGTTCAGAAAGAAACAGTTGAGTTTAGTGTTGAGAATCAGAAGAAAGAATCTGTCACAGAGCCCGTAACAGAATCTGAAGATGACACAGAACCTGAGACTGAAGATGGTGAGAATGAAGAGTCAGTGGGAGTTTCTGACAGTGGGAGTTCAGAGTCTGAAGACGAACAGTCTCCACAGCAGCCTGACCAGTCTGATACTTCGGTCAGGAGATCCACCAGAGTTTCTAAAGCGCCGGACAGGTACAGTCCCAGTCGCACCGGCCCCTCAGTAAATTATATTCTCTTGACAGAAAATGGTGAACCAGAGAGCTACTCTGAAGCAGTCAAGATGAAGGACTCGTTCCAGTGGGAGCGAGCTATGAAAGAAGAAATGAGTTCACTAGATAAGAACAAGACTTGGGTTCTTGTAAAGCTTCCGCCAGACAAGAAAGCTCTTCAGAATAAATGGGTTTTCAGGGTCAAAGATGAACATGATGGTTCTAAACGGTATAAAGCCCGGTTAGTGGTTAAGGGATTTCAGCAGAAGAAGGGAGTTGATTATGATGAGATCTTCTCTCCAGTGGTGAAGATGACCACCATCAGGTTAGTTCTGAGTATTGTAGCAGCAGAGAATTTGCATCTAGAGCAACTAGATGTGAAAACAGCATTTCTACATGGTGACCTTAATGAAGATATTTACATGGCACAGCCTGAGGGATTCCAAGTTATTGGAAAAGAGAGTTGGGTGTGCAAGTTGAAGAAGAGTTTGTATGGTCTGAAACAAGCGCCAAGGCAGTGGTACTTGAAGTTTGATAATTTCATGGTGAAGACCGGTTACAAGAGATGTGAAGCCGATCATTGTTGTTATCTGAAGAAGTTCAAGAATTCGTATATCATTCTACTTCTGTATGTAGATGATATGTTGATTGCAGGATCAGACATGAATGAGATCAGCAAGTTGAAGAAGCAAATGTCCAAAGAATTCGAGATGAAGGATTTGGGTGCAGCTAAACAGATACTCGGGATGAGTATTACCAGGAACAAGAAAGATGGATCGTTGACACTGTCCCAGGAGAAGTACATCGGGAAAGTGTTAGAGAAATTTGGTATTAACAGTGAGAAGACCAAGCCTAGAAACACGCCCTTGGGGAGTCACCTTAAGCTTACCAAAGATCAGTGTCCTAGAACTGAAGAAGAAAAAGCTGATATGGCTAGAGTTCCGTATGCATCTGCAGTAGGTAGTCTGATGTACGCTATGGTGTGCACAAGACCTGACATAGCACACGCAGTCGGAGTTGTCAGTCGGTTTATGTCAAATCCGGGAAGAAAACATTGGGAAGCAGTTAAGTGGGTGCTTCGTTATTTGAAGGGAACATCAAAGATGGGTTTATGTTTCAAAGGGAAGGATTCAGTTCTCAGAGGTTATACAGATGCTGACCTAGGTGGCTGCAAAGAGACATTTAAAAGCACCACAGGTTTTGTTTTCACAGTGGGAGGAACCGCAGTCAGTTGGATGTCCAGACTTCAGAAAAGCGTGGCTTTGTCCACAACAGAGGCAGAATACATGGCTATAGCTGAAGCCAGTAAGGAGCTAGTATGGTTGAAAGCTTTTCTAGAAGAGTTAGGGAAGAAGCAGACTGAGTGCTTGTTGCATTGTGACAATGAAAGTGCAGTGAAACTTGCTAAGAATCCTGTGTATCACAAGAAGACGAAGCACATCGGGATAAGGTATCACTTCGTGAGAGGATTGGTTGCTGATGGCACAATCAACTTGAAGAATATCTCAGGTGCTAAGAATCCAGCAGACATGTTCACTAAATGTGTGACGTTGGATAAGCTGAAGCTGTGTGGAGCTTCAGCTGGTCTCCAGGAATAATGTTGAGGAGATCGGGGTAACTGGAGGTGCATTGAAGATCAGAGGGTAGATCTTATTTACAGAAGTACAGAAGAGATGGTGCAGTTCGTGGTCCGAAGACACCAAGTGGGAGATTGTTGGAGATGTTGCCTTCAGCCCACATTTAGGCCCAGCCCAGTATGCTTAACTTGTTGAGCAAGATTAGCATAGGGTTTAAACCCTAATTTATGCCTATAAATAATCTCTTGTACTTGTAATCTTGTATCACTCAATAATAAGAAACCCCAGTTGCCCCCGTGGACGTAGGTCAGTTTAGACCGAACCACGTAAATACTTGTGTTCGTGTGCGTGTGTGTTCTCGATCATAACAATTGAAGCCTATACATCCCCGTTGAACCATTTCTTTTCCTTTGATCTTTTGATAAATTCAGTCTTATAATGTCTTCCTCTTCCCATTCAAAAGCAATTAAGGTGCCCCTAATACCTTTTCAAGATATAAGAGAAGCCACAGAAAACTTCACAACTGTTATCAGGAAGAGTGAACATGTCATTGTTTACAAAGGGGAGCTATCCATTTCTGATAAACGTACAACTGTCACAATAAAGCGACTAGCAGTAACCAACGCTGATTTTGACCTACATGCGGCGTTCTCAAAAGAGTTTAACTTGCTTTCTCGTTATAGACATTCAAACATAGTTTCCCTACTTGGTGTCTGCGACGAACACAATGAAGAAATATTGATTTATGAATACGCAGAGCATGGAAGCCTCGAAGAATACTTAAATACGACTCGTCCTCCACTAACTTGGATGCAGCGAATCGATATATGCATCAATGCAGCCCGGGGTTTGGAATATCTTCATGGACAGAGAGTGTTCCACGGAGATATAAATAGTTATAATGTTCTGTTGGGTCAGAACTTGAAAGCTATGATCGCAAATCTTGGATTATCTAAGATAAGCCGTGCATCTGAATATGAACGTCAGCATAGTCGTCCTGTTGCGGGCACGGTAGGTTATATTGATCCAGTATATAGGCAAAGGGAGACCGTGACTAAACCCTTTGATGTTTATGATTTTGGGGTCGTGTTATTGCAAGTCTTATGTGGGAAATTGGCCTTGGCTAATCAGGAAGATACTGAACGGCGATTTCATGTTATGATGGCCAAATGGTACTACAAAGAAAAAAGGTTAAACGAGATAATTGATGTTAATTTGAAGACTGATCTGGTGGACTCGGATTCCCTAAAAATGTTTTCCGAGATTGCATATCAGTGCTTGAATAAAGATCTGGCGCAACGACCCTCTATGGATTTGGTGGTAAAGAAACTTGAGCAGATACTAAAATTGCAAGTAAGATTTTATTTTTATTTTTTAATTGTTATGCAAAATATCAAATACAAATAAGTTTTAACTTACTAAGCATGACAAGTGAAGGGGGAATTTTTTTTAATTATTTTTACATCTGCTTAAACATACTTTCTAAATAAATAATATAAAAAATTAATTTTTTAGCGTAAATATGTCATTGGAGTAATTATAGTAGTTTACACTATAGTAATTACGTAATTATTCTATAAGAGTGATTACATAATTACCCTACACTAAAATTTCTTATTATTATTATTTTTAAATTTTAGTACTAAAATACATGTTTAACAATACGTAAAAAAAAAATTAAAAAAGAAAACAAAACCATCCTTCAGTTCTCACGTGTTAATAGCTATATGTAGGATAAGAACCATTTGTACAAGAACCTTCGTCTTTTTTATATTTATATGTTACATTAATGATAATACTATACCCACACTCTCACAATCTAATCTAACACGTTTCACATCAAGAACGTAGGGGTGTAAACGGGCCGAGCCAAGCCCGAGCTTGACTAGACTCGAGCTCGGCTCGCCATGCTCTTTTAAGGCTCGAGCTCGAGCTCGAGCTCGAGCTCGGCTCGGTTCAAGCCTACTATTCTGAGCTTGAGCTCGGCTCGAAAGTACATCCTAGAGCTCGAGCTCGGCTCGGATCGGCTCGAGGTAATTAAAAAGCAATTTTTAGACGACTTACAAACTCAGCTCGAGCTCACCTCAATAGCTTAAACGAGCAAAAGCTCGGCTCACTAACATTATTAATTAAAATTGAACATATTCAAAGGACAAAATTACATACATAGAAAAAATAATATAACTTTTGATTGGGCTCGTTTAGGCTCGCGAGCCTAAAAGAGCTTTGTATATAAGGCTCGAGCTCGGGCTCGATAACTAAACGAGTCATATTTCAGGCTCGAACTCGGGCTCGGGCTCATTAAGGCTCGGCTCGCTCTGGCTTTTTACCGAGCCGATCCCGAGTAGCTCTCGAGCCGCTGCATGTCATTTACACTCCTAAAGAAACGGCCATACGAGGATAAGAAGACGATTGGGAATCTGGTCACCTCCGGGTCAATCCACATGACCAATATCTGTTTATTCGGTTTAATATAAAATGTGTAGCGGCGCAGCTTTTTGCCCGTGTGCCTGTTTTAATGTAATTTAGCAGTCATTAAATGAAGAAATGGAATTTATAAAATATTAACATATAAAATCTCTATTTTATATATAGCTAACAAAAATATTAAAGAGAATTACAAAAATTGTCTTTTAGTTACTTGTGAAATTGTATCATATGTCCTTTAAGAAAAATTTTCATTCCTTATGTTCTTTCTTTTCTAACTTTGATACACCCTATGTCCTTTAGTCCAATGGTCGTTAAAAAAAACCTAGATAAGTCATACATGTGCCCCTAACGTGAGGTGAAAACTGTAATTTCACCTAAAACATAACAAAAAACTATCATTACACCCCCAAACTAAAACCTTTCAAGTCAACCTTGGTCATCAACATCGTCTTCATCTCTCTACCAATCTTCAACACCACAAACCCTAACCAGATCCATTAATCCACCACTGCCGACTCCGACCTCCTCTCCTACCTCTAATCCCTCCAATCCACCTCCCCCTCCTTCGTCATCCACCTCCCCGGCATTACAACATCAACTGGACCACGACCACCATCAAGAACACCACCAGGCCTAGACCAAACCAACCCCCAACCTAGATTCAGACCACCCCTCTGACCCAGCAACCATAACCCCGAGTACCTCCATCGAGAACCACCCATCGTCAACAAAATCACCCAAACCACCACATATGGTCGCTACCCCCACTTAACCCATAAGATATGTTGTTGTCACCCTCAACACCAACACATCAACCACCGTAAGCCGGACCACCACTTCCCTAGCCACAGAGAACAACGACAATCAAAACCACCACCACTAACACCCACCTCTACCAAATCGAGCCACCACAGCCCACGCCAACGCCCATTTCGGGCTTAAAACTTTTGTGCCGTCACCACCGTCCGATATTATTAAAAAGAGGAGACGAGAGAGAAATAGAGAGGGGCGGAGCTTCGAGCGGAGAGAGAGGGGGAGAGTAGGAAGATAGATATAGGGTTTTCGAGTGGTGGTGGTTGTACACAAATGAGGAAGGAAGATGATAAAGGTGAAATGACATGTTTGCCCCTCACATGAGGAGCATATGTCTGACTTAACCAGGTTTTTTAACGATCGTTGGACTAAAGGACATAGGGTGTAGTAAAGTTAGAAAATAAAGGACATAAGGAGTGAAAAATTAACATAAAGGACATAGGATGTATTTTCACTAATAACTAAAGGACAATTTGTGTATTCTCTCAAAATATTAATATATTCTATTAGGCGGAAGCATGCTAACAAAAATATCTGAATCGATTCCAGATCGAGTGATCCAAATACAAATGAATCAAATAATAATATAATCTATTACCATAGGCGTTTTAGAATTACTACCTTTGACGAGAACCAAAAACCCGCACGATGGATCAACAAAACGGCTTCGCTAGATAGCTAAATCACCAGCTTCAAGATCCGATCTTTACAATCACTCGAACACTCGGATATTCGATCAAGATCCTATATAGAAAACCAAAACGAAAAATACCGAAACGCACCACAAAAGGCGGTGCGAAGTGAACCGATGGCCCAGCAAAAGGGACGACACGTGGATTGGGCGGCTTATTGGCCGAGGGCAAGTGGGAGGGAGTCGGCGGTAGGTTGGCAGCGCGTGGAGTTGGTTCCACCGGGTCGTGACCTACCGAGGTGGAGGGATGTTGTGGTGGTTTTGATTAAAACCCTTTTTAATGTTGGTGGCTAATTGTGAGATTTGGGTTTTAGGGTAAAAGATTAGGATGAATATATACAAACCATATTTTCATTCTAATCTTTGAACTTATGGCATTACCATTAAGTTACAAACCTTGAATAATTAAATACTAGTTATTCTCCACCGTCTTATATAATTAACCCTTTCATTATATAACTCTATGTTTTATTAATATTTTAATAAAACATACTATCGTTTAATCCTTTAAATGATAAACACCACTTATAACAAGTCCATGTCTATAATTATCCCCAATCACCGCTAATATCAAATAATAAGTATTTGATTGTTCAGCGACATTTATAATTATTATCCAATAATAATTATTCTATCATTAACGCTTTAAACGATCTAATAATTATATAAAACTAAATAATCCACATATCGAACAATTGTTTCTCTAAACAATTGTCACCGGTAATTCCAAAAAATCTTTCCACTAAATATTTCTCTAAATGTTTATTCCACATTGAATTTTGGAGTTATTTGTCATTAATAATCTTTAACCATTAAATATTATTCCATTGTTCACAGCCGAAGGGTAACTCAGTAGATCGTATTTTGATAGTCGCATTAAATAATTTATAATTGGACATCTACTTCCAACCGTGTTGATGCGCAGATATCCCTAGCATAGTGTCGTTTATGAATGTTTATTTTTTTGGTCTTTTATTTAGTTATTGGTATGCTCGATGGCAAAACTGTGATTAAATGCATAGGGAGACTCAGAAGGGAGATTGAAGAAGAGTTTAAATGTCTCAGTCTCTATTCCTTAAAATCTAGTTCTCCTATTTAGAAACTCTTAAGTGCGTATTTTATGGTGTAACCCTTTTGCTCTGCGTGGTCCTTTGGCTCAATTCACAGGTTTATTTGGTGATCATTATCATTTCAAATCTGAGTTTGGTTGAAAACTTGAGGAGTTTTTGATTAAAATTGGTTTTGTTAAACTTTTTCTTCACTTCCTGGGATTTTGGATCTAAAATCACTTTCAAATATTGTTTATGAGTGTGTTAATGGATTCAAAACTTGTTTTCCAGTAAATCCTATATAAAGACTTGCTTAAAACGAGCTTAGAGCGAGTTTTTGGATGTACAAGTGTGATTTTTGCCAAAAACCACGTAACAACATTCTTCATCCCACTAGAAGATCTTAAAGCTGACTGTCAGTCAGTCCGTATAAGAGTTTATCATTTCAGTCGAACCGTTTGTAGCCTCAATTGCTCCGTGTGTGTTCTTATATGGCCATCTAGGTTTAATCAGCCCTTCAGTTGGTCATTCAGTAGGCAACCATCCTTAAACGGTCATAATATTTAATTGGTTACCATCTTAGGTCGGCTACTTACATTCGGACAAACCTTCATTCGGTCACCCTCATACGGTCTCAATCCTCAGTCGGTCTATCTTAACCGGTCAACCTTTCATTCGGTCCAAAGTTCCATTTGCTGAAGTTAGTCAGAGTCGGCCTACATTCGGATTAAATCCACATTCGGTTACTAAGGCTTAGTCGGATGGTTGATCCCTTAGTTGGACCAAGCTACTGTCGGATCATTAGAAGTCTCAATCGGATCTATAATCTCATTTGGCCCAAAGTGTGTCTCATCCAGATCAAAAACTCCTAATCGGATCAACTATATTTCATTCGGCCCGACACTTTTAGTCGGACAACCTAACCACATTCGGTCCGATAGTGTCATTTACGGCCCAAGCCTCTCATTTACAAACTGTTAAGTGTGTGTTTTAAGGTTCTACCATTTTGCTTTGCCTTTGAATCCATATGATTTCATAGTATAACCGTGTGTTATCTTCTACTTTTATTGTTCTATATCATCATCTATAATCTACCATACTTAAACATGTTGATTTCGCCTTTATGTTTGAGAAACCCGATGACTCTCTTTCTATTTTGATACCATACTTAAACATGTTGATTTCCACCTTTATGTTTGAGAAAACCCGATGAATTCTTTCTATTTTGATAAGAAGACAATCCTACAAACAGTCTCCCATTTGGACAAATCTCGATTATAAAACGTGTTGAATCTCTTTCTATTTTGATAAGAAAACAATCCTACAAACAGTCTCCCACTTTGACAAATCTCGATTATATGGTATAATGCTCGATAGAGTTGCGCCCAACTGCACCGCACTGACCATATCAAAGTATGACGACTTATTTTCATCAACTATACCTTTTACGATCAAGTGACCCTTTTACTTAAACAAGCATATAGCTGTGTGATAACCTTCTCATTTATCCTTTCTGTTATAGCAGAACTTTATTGAACATGAGACATGGATCCGTTTCATTCTTATATATTGTTCAATTATTTTATCTCGTACCAGATTCAGAGTAGCTTGACAAACTAAAGTTAGTTTGAGTATGACCATACATTTCATGCCAATCAACTCCTCGAGGGCCAGAATGTTCTAACTTCGTTGTAAAGAAGCAAATAATCCTTCAGACAGCATACAAATCCCACTTAGCTTCAGAACAATCCACAATCAAGTACCCGTGAATCCTATATCTTAAACAATTGAGCCTTTTATCTCTAGTGAATTACCGGCAATTCAAAATAGTCTTAATTCAAACTAATTCCAATGAGTTTGAAGGATTATGGGCATTTAGAATACTTTATTCAAGGATACGTTAAACATACTAACACTTTGCACACAAGAATCATTATTTTTAAGGCATCTAAATCATAGATCAAGATATATGTCATAATATCTCCGTACCGTTCAAATAAACACGAAATACTAAAACATATATACATGTATCCAGACATATATATAGAACATTATATTCTCTAATATCTGCCATTTATTCCTCCACATGCATGTTTTGTGACACTCACAAAATTAATGGCATTGATCTTCATTTGGTTGCCTCAAGATTCTATCCCTTAGTTTTCACTCTTAGAAACTACTTTAATAGTTAGGGATCAGATTTGTCCCTACAACATCTTGATCTATTTTGTCCCTCATCAAGATTTTGTCCCTCAGTTTCTACTCTTAAAAACCATATTCATATCTTTTGGATAAGATTTTCATATCAATATCTTGATTAAAGCTACCACACACTTAGTACTTATATGATGTCATAAATGAATTCTTTCGTTTATGCCATGCATAACATCTCCGCTGTAACTACCATACACTTTTGTACTTTGAATTATGTTATAAATGAACTCTCTCATTTGCCTATTTAACATCCTTTTATAGCTACCAAACACTTGTATTTCATGTGATGCTTATAAATGAACTCTTTCATTTATCTGCTATGCATTCCTTCCTTTAATGATATTTCATATCATACCTTTTCATCTTGGAAGGTTTTCAAACAAATGGTTTGAACACTCCTTTCAATCCATACTTGAGATCCTTATCTCACTTATATTGTATCTCTAACAACATTTCATTGCTTGTTGGGAACTTCCTTTCTTTTAAACACAATTTTACTTTTATCATCAAAAGTAAGAGTATTTTATATCTCATAATAAAACACCATCTCTATAACATTTTAAATCGTATATATCATTATCACATATTGATCATTTCTCATAGAATAGATTAACTGTCATTTCCTTGTTATATTTAGCCACCAAATATAATCCTCACATTTTATATATTAGCTGTTACCAAATGTCACTTCCTGAATCATCTCTATGATTCGATATTTGTTACAGCGCCAGTTATAGCGCCAGTTATAGACCGCTTGTCATTTACCCTTAAATGGTCCTGGTCTTTTATCTATTTCAAGTGCAACTTCCTTTATGGTAGTTATTCAGAATATTACATAGCTCCCACTTGTCGTCACGTAACCTACATAGACAGACCAATGATGTCCGTTTAATCATATATCTTTATCTAAGATTATGGTATGATACTTATATCATTCCGTTGGGTATTATATATCACAATTGATGTTATAACCTCTTGGTTAATTTTCAACAAACTCTTTGTTTATCAACTTGTGATTTGACGATGCAAGCCTAGGATCTTAATTAGATCCTTTTAATTCATGTCCAATCTTTGGAACCGTATCCAATCTACTAAGATTGACTTGATTTGTTTTAAGAGAATAAGGCATAACTCCTTTATCTTACTATACATCCAATTTTTTAAACCTTTAAGTTTGGAATATTTTGTTTCTCTCATGAAGAACTACTACTTAACATATCACATATGTTACGTGTTCTTTGTTGAGATATATATTATGTTTACAAGAATAATACGTCCGATGTATTCTTATTGGTATGCTTAACATCATTTTCTTTGAACTTGTCATTTTGTGAAACAACTTCTTTGAATCAGATATACTACTTATCTATTCTATAAGTATGATGTTATTATATGGCTTTGTTAATCTACTTGATCTTAATCAAATATCTATTAACTTGGACTTAGACTAATACATGTACTTTATCACTTAAGGTGTTAACCTCTTATATTTCATCTAAACATGATAAAGTCTTTTATCTCTTGTTGAAATACTTGTTGTATCTCTCTGCATACCTTTATTTCATATCCTCTCTGATTTTCTATCCAACATTTATTTATTATCTTAAACTTGATTCACATATGTTTCTTAAAATTCTATTGAACCCTTTTGAATTAATCAAAATAGAATTTCATAAGTGATTCTTGTGTGCATAATAAATGTTAGAGATGATATATCTAAGAGAACATATAACTAGTAGATATTATATCTTTTCTATAGACATAGCTATGATGTTTTGATATTAATAGGACTTATTTATATATTCAAAAACTAAATAAATGCATAAATAAAAATTTGTCCCAAAACATTATCCAAGACATAAGCCAAAAACGATATATTAAAATAATTGTTTTAAAGTAGAAGATATAATATAAACTACTTTATCTTCAATCTTCAAGATTGAATCCGATCATCACTCCCTTATTCATCCATCGTTTCTGCAAATCATAAATGTGAAAACACATTTCTTTTAGTGTCGATACACCAAAATAGATTTGTGATGTCTACGAATAAAATAACATATACACACCTGAAGGCTCAACCTCTGATGTATATGTCGGTCCAGCGTTGCATTCAGACTCATGGACTCGGTTATGGAAATTATCTCTCAGCCTTTAATCTCATTTACTCAGCTATCAAAGACCTCTAAGCCGTGGAATCATCCTGCCATGACCATCCCTATTGTACGCTTTCACAAACTCATCAAACTCCTATGGTAAGGTTGCTAAGATCATATCAATGGCAAGTTCGGAATGTACGAGTGAATTTAGTTCATCAAAGGTCACAAGACACTTCTCTTTGAGGTCTACTCGAACATTCACCGGCTTTTCAAATGCAATGGGGTGATTCAATTCCTGAAATGTTTCGAGAAACGCCTCGCTTGATATCTTTCTCTAAATGCTATGAACATGTCATAGGGAAGAAGATACCCGATTTCCTGTCGGAATTGACTAAGGATATCAATGGACATAATTGAAAGAATCAAGTACGACACTTCACTTGAATCCTTAATGCACTCCATCCAATTTGAAATTTCATTAAGCGCAATTGTAGGAAAGGGACTTATCAAGATGTACGACTTGTTCTCCAAACGTAGAAATATTTCTAAGTTCTTAGACCAAGTTGGGAAGTTTGAATTATCGAATTTGGTTTGAAACAGTTTAGACAGATAAGGGTGGAGGGTAGCTTCTTCAATTGACATTTGCAATGTCTAGGATTGAGATCTCATTCTATAAATGTTGAGTGAATGGCTATGCACTGTCTACTTTATCTTTACTATATGGGTGCATAGACTAATGATTGTGTCAACTACACAACTCTCATATTTTGGGGAGCACAACATATATTTAAAAATAATGTCCAACCTAGGTACGTTTACCCTAACTATGCCCACATGAATACTTTCAAGCGATATTAGTCCTCACATAGTTACTTGTAAAGCCGACCCATCTTAGTTAGGAATCACGATTCGACCTCTCTTGCAAACTATAGGCTTAATGCAGGGTGAATCGCTTACACGGGGATTGATTGGCTTAGTTCGAGTGATACTACTTAGGATGGCATGACAATACCGTTCTTCTATAGGATTTCTTTTAAATTTTTGTGACTTGTTTAAAATATAATGGACGACTTGTAGCATGAGGCAAGTCGTGCACATTCTAGTAAAAGTCTAATTTTACTACTTATTTGCGAAATACCTATCCTTTTAACTCTCAACCCGATAGATTTTAAATACCCAATTTTAATCTGTATTGGTCATTAATCGCGAACAATATTTTAAGTTAATAAAAGTAGTATAAATTTATGGTTTTGCTCAAAATTAGTAACATAATTTTCAAAACTCGTTCTATCTTTATAATATATTTTATTATAACATTACCTTTCAAAAAATTAACTAATTAAAACTCCTATTATTTTAATTATTGTCGTCTAATATAGTTGTGAAAAATATATATTTTTTATTGTTTTAATATTTCAACTAAATATAAACATAGCCATGCAAAATTTATAAATAACTGAATCGAGCCACTAAAAGCTTTTTCGGTTTCTTTCAGCCAACAAATGCCAAACCGAACGGGTCTAAGAAGGACATCAATCATAATTCTTGACCTAATCCTTCATGATCTATGATCTCAATCTTGAATCTCTTGTTTGTTCAATCTTCGGTCTTCATTCTTGTCTCAACTAGATTTCATAAAAAAATTTACTTACAACAATATATAAAATTAGCAAAACCTATCTATTACATAAGGGTTACAAAATAACCCAAAAAATACAAGATTAACCAAAACCAAAATACAAACACAACCACAAACAAACATCCACATTCAAACACAATGGCTCCTAGGGCTCGATCCATAATCACTACCATAAACATAACGATAAAGGTTTGATCCAATCCAGATGACCCGGGTCAATCTACATTACCTGAATCCGTTAATTCGGTTTAATTAAAATCTCTATTTTATAAACATTTAACAAAAATAATAATAACACTTTATTAATATATATTTTAGGCGAATGCGTGTTAATAATATAAATCCAAATCAATTCCCGATCCAGTAATCTAAGTACAAATAAAACAAATAATAATATGATCCACAGCCATCGGGGGTTTAGATTTACAACCTTTGAAGAAAACAAAAAACCCCCACTATGAATCAATGAACGGCTTCTCTAGATAGCAAAATCACCAACTTCAAGATCCGATCTTTACAATCACTTGGACACCCGAATACTCAATCTAGATCCTATCCAGAAAACCAACACGAGAGGCACGTGAAGTTGGAAAGAATGTACAAGTTAACTAGAGTTAAGTTGAAGTAACGACCTGAAAATGCGGGGTGTCACATCATCCTCATGTTGGAAAGAATTTCGTCTCAAAATTTAGAAAGATAAGGTGAACGGGCGTCGAACAGTGTGGGGGATTTCCCGATTGTCACATCATCCCCAAGTTGGAAGGAATTTTGCGCTGAAATTCAGTATTCAAGGGTTTGACCACGTTTTCAAGCTCAGGTTCAGGTTCAGGAAATAAGTGTGGATATTTGGTTTCATTTGATCCCTGCGTTCCCACGTGAATTCTAGCCCTCGCTAAGAATTCCAACGCACCTTTACGATCGGGTCTTACTACACTTTAGAACTTTTTTACCATGTTCTAAGATTTCAACCGGTTCTTCTACAAACTATAACTGTTCATCAACCTGAAGTTCCTCCAGTGGAACTATGAGTGTCTCATCAGACAGACAGTTCTTAAGATTTGATACATGGAACACGTTGTGTACTCCACTGAGTTCCTCTGGTAGATTTAACCTGTAGGCCACTAGGCCTATTCGCTCTAAGAGTTCAAATGGTCTGACATATCGCGGGTAACGCTTTCCTCGTTTTCCAAAACGAATTACACCTTTTCAAGGTGATACTTTCAAGAGAACCCTATCCCCAACCTGAAATTCCAAGGGTTTTCGACGTTTATCAGCATAACTCTTCTATCGGTCACGAGCCGCTGCCAAACGGTTTCTAATCTGGACGATCAGAGGTCTCGTGAATGAGTTCAGGTCCTGTTAGCTGAGTATCCCCGACTTCGTCCCAACAGAGGGGAGATCATCACTTTCTACCATACAACGCCTCGAAAGGTGCACACTGTATCGTAGTGTGATAGCAATTGTTGTAGGAGAATTCCACCCGTGGTAAATGCTCTCCCAGTTGCTACGGAAGTCAATAACACAAGCGCACAACATATCCTCCAACGTCTGGATAGTACGCTCGGTCTGTCCATCAGTCTGCGGGTGGTAGGCAGTACTCATATCAAGACGCGTTCCAAAAGATTCATGATGTGTGACCCGCAATCGAGAAGTAAACCTTGTATCACGATCTGAGATGATAGAGGTAGGCACGCCATGCCTCGAGACAACCTCTTTCATATAGAGAGCGACTAAGCGATCCATCTTATCATTTTCCATAATCCCTAAGAAATGTGTCGATTTAGTCAGACGATCAACTATGACCCAAATGATGTCAAAGCCACCTGGTGCTTTTGGGAGTTAGAGACAAAGTCCATGGAAATTTGCTCCCACTTCCACATTGGAATTTCGGGTTTATGAAATAAACCTGAGGGTTTCAGATATTCAATATTGACCTTAGCACAGGTCAGACACTTGTTGACATATGTGGCAATTTCAGCTTTCATATTAGGCCACCAATAGAATACTTTAAGATCTTGGTACATCTTGTCAGAACCAGGATGCACCGAATAGCGCGAGGTGTGAACCTCATCCAAAACGAGCTATCGGAGATCTCCAAAAAGTGGAACCAAAATCCGGTTCATAAAATATTGTACACCATTTGTTTTCAACTCTAACTACTTGTCTGCGCCATGCAGAGTCTCAGATTTGATGTCGTCCTCCTTTAAGGCATCAACCTGAGCCTCACGAAGTCAATCAGGAAGGTTCCAATGAATGGTAAGCTGCAAAGCTCGCACACGCTTGGGTTCAGTTTCCTTCCTGCTAAGGGTATCAGCCACCACGTTGGCCTTACCCAGATGATACTTGATAGCGCAGTCGAAGTCATTCAGGAGTTCTACCCAGCGACCCTGGCGCATATTCAAATTCTGTTAGTAAAGAATGTGTTGAAGGCTCTTATGTTCAGCGTAGATGGTACACTTTATGCCATACAGATAATGCCTCCAGATCTTTAGAGCAAACACAACTGCTCCCAATTCGAGATCATGAGTTGCATAGTTCTTTTCATGAACTTTCAACTGTCTGGAAGCATATGTGATAACCTTCTCATGTTGCATCAAGACACAACCGAGACCTTGGATGGAAGCGTCACAATAGATGGAGAAATCTTCCGTACCCTCTGGTAAAGAAAGGATTGGAGCACAACAACGTTTCTCCTTCAACAACTGACAAGCAGACTCTTGGGCGTCACCCCAAGCATAGGTGATACCCTTTTGAGTCAGAGTAGTAAGAGGTTGAGCGATCTTTGAAAATCCCTAATGACCCTACGATAGTAGCCTACGAGACCCAGAAATTGTCGCACCTCCGTAGGAGTCTTAGGTGCTGCCCAATTCCTGATAGCGTCAATCTTTGCAGGATCGATATGAATGCCAGCATCATTAACCACATGACCCAGAAAAGGTACCGCACGTATCCAGAAGTCACATTTAGAAAAATTCGCATAAACTTGCTCTTTCCTCAACAGTTCCAACATAAGACGCAAGTGTTCTTCATGCTCTTCCTCGCTCTTAGAGTAGATTAGGATATCATCAATAAAGATGGTGACAAACTTGTCCTGGTAAGGTTTGCACACTCGGTTCATCAAGTCCATGAAAACCACAGGTGTATTGGTCAACCCAAAGGGCATGACCAAGAATTCATAGTGCCCGTAGCGTGTTCTGAATGTTGTCTTGGCAACATCCTCTTCTCGGACTCTAAGTTGGTGGTATCTGGATTGCAGATCGATTTTCAAATAATAGCTTGACCCTTACAGCTGGTCAAACAGATCATCAATATGAGGCAATGGGTAGCGGTTTTTGATAATCACCTTATTCAAGTCCCGGTAGTCAATGCACATCCGGAAGGTTCCATTCTTCTTCTTAACAAAAAGAACTGGTGCGCCCCAGGTGAAGAACTAGGTCAGATAAAACCCTTATCCAATAGCTCTTGAAGTTGTGTGGATAGTTCAAGAAGTTCCCGAGGTACGAGACGATAAGGAGCACGAGCTACAGGGGCTGCTGCAGGAGTTAGATCAATCTGAAACTCCACCTGCCTATGGGGTGGAAGTTCAGGTAGGTCCTCTGGGAAGACCTTAGGAAAATCCCGAATAACTGGGATGTCCTTAACCTTCTTCTCTTCAGCACGAGTATCAGAAACGAGAGCCAAAATGGCAGTGTAGCCCTTCCGTAGACACTTATGGGCTTTCATGGCAAAGATGATGCAACAAAGTCACCACTTCGCTCCCCTGGGATGAAAAGAGATTTTCCATCAGGCATGGGAATACGAACGATCTTCTCTTGACAGAGAATTTCAGCTTGGTTTTTAGACAACCAGTCTATACCGACGAAAATATCAAAACTACCCAAGACAACAGGTATAAGGTCAATATCATATATTTGGTTGGACAATTCGAGTTTACACCCGTGATGTACATGAGTAGCCTTAATGTTTTTGCCATTTGCCAATTCTATGATGTGTTTGGGTTCAAGGAGTACTGGTTATGATTCTAAGAGTTTACTAACATTTAATGAAGTATAGCTCAGATCAGCTCTAGATTCAAAAAGAACAGATGCAAACTGACCATTAACAAAAAAACGTACCCAAAACCACATTGTTGTCCTTCCTAGCTTCTCCAGAACCAATCACGAAAGCCCTTCCCCTTGTAGCATGTTGTTGTTATTATTATTATTATTGTTCCTCGTGTTGGTGTTTCCATTACCATTACGGTTAAGTTGGGGACAAATCTTCTTAAAATGAGCTTCACGGCCGCACTAGAAACAGCCTTTGTTGTTACCTTGTTGCTGCTGGTTACCTTGAAGCTTGACTCTAAAGTCCTTCATAACGTGAGCCATCTTGCTACAAGCGTCAGAGTTAGATATAGTACACTCCACAACGCACTATGGTTTACCGGTACGAGTAGCTGGAGACGAAAGGTGCTAGCACTCCGCAGCTAGAATTCTCTTATTCATGTATGAGAATTAGCGTTTGGCTTAGGATGAATCTTTTAGCACATTTTAAGAACGACTTCTCCATTCAATAGGGTTGTCAATAAAACCGAGGATCGACCGATTGTTCCCCGATAAATCATAGGCTTAAAGACCTGAAACCTCAGATTTTGGCAACCCATCGATCGAGATTTCAGTACTAAGACCATATGCCAATGAGGTGGGATAACTACTCAACTTTAAGTCGTTAATTTTTATATCATTGTGCCAACTTTGGAATGATTTTCATGCCTACCGTTATATCACTTGTAAGACTGATTATCATTTGCATTTTCAGTCTGGGAAATCAGACAGTCCATTGATATACTACCATTTTCTCTTATCCACACAACAAAAACTCATTTTTGATTTTCTATAGTTTTTGATTTTTGTGATTTTTCAATGTTTTTGGTTTTTGGTGGTTTTTCAAATGTTTTTGTAACAAGAGACACTATCTACAAAATGAAGCACCGATGTGGACTAATCTTGTTTTTCTTTCACACCATTTATGATAAGCAAATACTCGAAGCGAGATTTGGCAAAGGCTTTCGTAAATAGGTCAGCACGTTGTTGGTTGGTGTGAAGCATAGCACCATCTATTAGCTTCTTTTCATAGTAGTCGCTTATGAAATGATAGCGGACATGGATGTATTTGACCTTAGAGTGGTTAACCGGGTCCTTAGTAATTGCGTTGTGGCCTTGTAATCGACATAAATAGGAGTAATAAGAAATTTACTGTAGTCCCGCATCAGTGGTTGAATCTAGATAACCTGTGAACAGCATGAAGAAGCGACAACATAACACAAGTCTACTCCCTAGGAATTGACATCCTGCCATGGTGGATTTCGTATCGAGCTTGCAACAAGCATACTCAGAATCACTATAGGCCGTGAAATCAAATTTACCATCACAAGGGTACCAAAGATCCATGGTTGGAGATCCCTTTAATAACGAAAGTTTCTTTTAACCGCAGTAAGATGGGAGACCTTCAGTTTTGACTGGTAACTAGCAGACAGGCATATAGCGAACATGATATCAGGGCGAGAAGAAGTAAGATACATGAGCGAGCCGATCATTTTGCGACAGAAGGAAGGGTCCACGTTGATACCTTTCTCATCTGGTCCAATCCCGTGATTGACCCGAAGAGGAGTAGAAGGAGGCGAAGCGTTATCCATCGAGAACCGTCTCAAGATGTCAGCAACATACTTGGTCTGATGAATGAAGATTCCCGTTGCATCTTGTTGAACTTGAAGACCTAAGAAAAACTGCATCTCCAACATCACACTTATCTCGAAGTTGTTATGCATCATTTTCTCAAATCCCTACATAAACTATCGTTAGTTGAACCAAAAATGATATCATCGACATATACCTGGACCAGCAAAAGGTGACCGTCTTTCTCCAAGGTGAAGAGTGTACAAAAAATAAGTCCATGGATGAACCCTTGAGAGATGATGTATTAAGAGAGCGTCTCGTACATGCTCTTGGAGCTTGATGAAGTATATAGAGGCCTTATTCAAACGGTAAACTCGGTCTCTGCGCATTGGATTTTCGAAACCTGGTGGTTGCTCTACTTCCACTTCTTCCTTCACTTTGCCATACAAATTGCACTCTTTACATCCATTTGGTAAACCTTGAAGTGTTTGTAAGACGCAAAAGCTAGAAACATGCGAATTGTTTCCATACGGGCTACCATCTGCCGGAGCCCTTGAACAACTAAGGAGTTCTTCCTGCATTGCTTCAATCCATGTAGCTTCCCTTAATTCCTCATTGATGTTGCGTGGTTCGGTTTGTGTGACAAATAAGGCGAATGACCACTTGTTTTGCTCACCGAATTCGATAATCTTGGAATAAAGAGCCGTTGAACTAGCCCTAAGCTGCCCACGCGTAGTTATCCCACTTTCTGGATTACCGATGACATTTTTGCATAGGGTGTATGTTGTGAATCCTAGATTCAGGATGAGTTGGAATAGGAACACTATCTTGCATATTATACTTGGAAAGATCGATTCGGAAATTCAGAATAGGAGCATCAGAAGAAGACGGACCATCTTCAGAATGTATCATTGCATCACTTGGACCTACAAGATTATTGTTAGTGTTACTTGTAAACTACTTATGGAAGCAGTAGTACCTTTAGGATTGGAAGAATTAGACAGATCAGCTAGTGGGTCTGAAAGAACTTCCTAGGAATCAACAAAATCATCATCAGATGAAGATGCATCTTGTTCCTCTGAAACTTCCATGAACAACTCTTCTTCATCAGAGTTCCCCGCTGCTGCAGAAGGGGCTTGTTCCAAAGGAGCTGCGGCTGGAGAGACAACGATCGGACGCACCAGCGATGAACTAGTAGCGTTTTCACACTCATAGTACATTTAGGCTACAGCCTCTTCAACCACGTTATCGAGACCGAATTCCTCAAATATTCTTGCATAGTCGAACATCCAATCAGGTTCTGTACCTTGGGGATTATCTGTGTATCTCTTAACGTCAACATTCATCCACATCTTGTCCGAGAATTCCAAACCCTCTTTTTAGGAGTGGAGTACCAGACAAAGAACCCTTCTTCAACTTTCTCACCAAATTTCTCGTTATTAATCATCATAGTAAAAGGAGCACCGAATGGTTCAAGGAATTCCAAATTGGGTTTGCGAAGATTAAGAAGCTCATAACTGTTCTTCCCAAACTTATTCACTGTCAGGACTCTATTTAACATATAACAAGCACAGTAGATGGTTTCATTCCAGAACATCACGGGGAGTTTCAAGTCTGCCAACATCATCCTAGTAGCCTCAATCAAGGTTCGATTCTTTCTCTCAGCGACACCGTTCTACTGTGGTGTATAAGGCGCATTGAATTCATGATGTATGCCTTTTTTAGAACAGAAAGATTCCATTGCTTGGTTCTTGCATTTAGTCCAACTGTCACAGCGAATCCTGCGAATTTTTAACTTATACAAGGATTTGAGCTTCGGGAGCAGAACTTGCAGATTCACAAATGTCTCACTCTTCTGATTCATGCAAACTACCCAAGAGAAACGGGAATAATCATCGGTAATGGTAAGACAGTATTAATCTTCATAGTAACTCTTCCTCTTCACTGGACTGAATAAATCCATATAACGTCCTTCAAGTGGAGTGGACACTGAGTTAATTTTCTTCTTGGGGTGAGACTTTTTCTTCTATTTTCCCTTCTTGCAGCTGACATAGACGTCATTCAGACGAAAATGTTTTACTGAGATACGATCCACGAAACCATTCTTAACAAGCTAGTTCATTTTGCGAAGATGGATGTGCCTCATGTGTTTGACCTACATTATCGATTCTTTCTCAGTAGCCTTTGACAAATAGCAGGTCACCTGGGCAGTCTTGGTTATTGGTTGACTCATATCCAACACATATAAATTGTTCACCTTTGGAGCTGACATAATCACCAACTCCTCAGGAATCACGAATCCCAGTTTGAGAATAAAGCATGAAGTGTCGTTGAATACCACAAAAAATTGTTACTACAAATATGCGACACACTCAGCAGATTGTGGTCGATTTACTTCACATAGTTTATTTTATCAAAACTCACAATTCCATTCGACATACTTCCTTCCTTCGTAATATATCCCCCTTTATTTCCGGCGAAAGCAACATATCCTCCATTGATGTTCTTGATATTAAATAGCAGAGATAAGTAGCCCGTCATGTGCCTAGATGCCCCACTATCAACAATCCAAAGACTGCTAATAGGCCCTAAGGTGACATCCTGCACAAAAAATTAATGATTTGTTGGAATGGGGGGCCAAGCCTTTATGGTCTTGGGTTGTCCATTAGCATCAAGCATCGGGATTTCCATCCACTCGCCTATGGTGTGGAAGATCCACGCATAACAACAGCAGCTTGTGGGGCTCTGCTCGAACTGCTGGAACTTTCAGACTTAACATAGTTGGCTTTTGGTCTCCAAACTTGTTCAGGCTTGGCCTTTGGAGGCTTTTGCTTAACTGATTTAGGTTGTTCTTTTGGTTGACTTTTGGGGCTAGCAGGTTACTTTGCCAGTTTAGTCGCTTTAGAACTACTCTTAGGCTAAGTAGTTAATGCGGTAAAATATCGGATATCAGTGAAGGACCGATATTTGAGATATAGGTTATCGCGGTGAGATACCGATGGGATATCGGCAATTTTTATATCATGCAAAATCCATACATATAATAATTTAACACTAACAATTCAATATACTCTTCTACAATTAACAAATTAATTTTCTACAACTTGCAAAACACTAACAATTGTAGCAAGTGGGAACTTGTTAAGACTTAAAACACTAATACTTAACACTAACAATTAACAATTAAGACTTAAAACAGTAATAACAACTATAAGAAGCAAGACAAATGGAAGAACTAAGAAGAAAAACAACAATATCAGGAATATTGGTGATATATCGGTCAAATGTCGGCCAATATCGCCGATAATATCTTGAACGGTATTTTGTACCGATATATCGATTGATGACCGATAACTGAGATATCGGTGATATATCACCGATATATCAGCCGAGTTAACTACTTAGCTCTTAGGCTCCCCCTTAAGTGGTGACACCTTTGGTTTTGCCTTATTAGTTTTAACCACAACGATTGGCGAGTTTGCGTCCTCAGCAACCTTTTACTTTCCTTTATCCTACTTGGAATTCACCTTAGCAGCTTGCTTTGGTGATTCAGGAGTTCGGTTGTTTGAGGATCTGAAGTTCTCAACAGCATGTCGCCTACGAGGTCTCAGATATCGACAATTTGAAACTATATGTCTGACCAGTTGACATTCATAACATGTTCTCCATTCTTGTGGATTTTGAGAACCATGCTGTGAATGCCTGGGACTGGAACTAGCAACCCTGGGACTGTAACCGCTGGCTCTTGATGGGCTAGCCTCATGATCATTAGATTGAGGAGCATTCTTTCTTTGATCTTTTTGTTTAAAATGATTTAGATTTGAAATGCTTTCAAAATTCTACTCGGTTCCAGTTGACTTGACAAACACAATTGGTTTTGGTGGGGGCTATGTCTTTGTCTTGGAGCCTTTCTGAAAGGAATACATCTAACATCTTTGTGTTTAGGATATTGAGGAATCAACAATTTTTTGGTTGGAACAGGTGGTGGTTGTCTAACCTGACTAGGTTGACCAACTTTATTGCTGGTCTTTTGATTTTGTTGCATTGGTTTTGATTTAATTTTGGCATCTGAGGATGACTGACCAACATCTTTACCAGGTTTAGATTTGAAAGCTTTAGTGATTAATTCCTTACATTTTTAATTGGAAAAACTTTATCAGAAAAGACTCGTTTTGAATCTTTAATCATATAGTGCAGACCAGAGTCATTCGTTGACTCATCAGTTTCCTCATCACATTCAGAATCAGGATCACACTCAATGTGATTTTCCAAAGGGATCCTGGTTCTGCGACGTAGACCTAGTTTCCGGTCCTCCTCATCCGAATCCTCATCATCGGTTTCAATTAAACAGTAATTGTCATATTTAACAGCTTTAGTTTTCTTAATTTCAAGTGGGTCAGCAACAATGGGTGTGTGACCTGAAACTGAGTGGTTTCGGTTTCCTCTGGTGACTTGAGTAAGTGTCACGCATCGGTGGAGGAACAGCTGAATAATGTAGACCATTTCCTTTGTTTTCTGTTATCTGACTCTCAATAATGTGATCTAACACATACTTGGAATTAGCATAACTTTCAAGCTTTTTCTTAATGGCATCATGATCACACTAAGCAGTTGCCAATAGTTTCTTGGTTTGTTGTAAATCGATGATGTAGTTATTTATAACATCTTGCTTGTTAAGAACAGTTCTTTTTAGTTCACTTACATCCTTCTTTAGCAACATGTTAGTCTATTTAAATTCTTTTTCATTGTGTTTTAAGGCAGCAATTGCATCAGTGCAAAATCTCATATTACATACCAAACTGGTATTATCTCCTTGATTGAGTTTATTCTTGCTTCTAGTTCAACACATTTTGGACAATAATGAGTTTAGAAGTACTAACCTGGTCCTGAATGTTTGCCATGAATGCATAGTGAGATGAAGATCCATCGATAGCAAAATATTTGGAGTAATCGACAGTTGACTCTACCAGGTCTTGAACCAAGCAAGATTTCTGATTGTCGACTGGTCATGAAGTCAGTTTCAGCTAGCAAACGATCAACATCATCATCCAAACGAATCTGCATTGCTTTATGATGATCCTGACTGTTGGCTTTAGGACTCTTCTGAACTTTCATCCTCGCTTGAACTGTCCTTTAATGATGAACCCGCTGCATCTTGTTGCACATCTTTAATAATTCCAGCATAGCATGCAGCTCCTCTTACATTCATTTCACTATTTCCTCCCAACTGCAGATTCCAGTTGATTCCTTCATCAGCCTGGACTACCATAGCTCTATCCTGATTGTTGGCTTGCGGTGCGGGCTGTGGTATCGGATAGTTTACTAGCATAATAGCATGTCCCTGGTTTGGAACTTATACTTGCTGCTGAAACCTCTACTAGAATGGATTCAGCCGCCTCTTATTTCGATTGGCTCTGAACAGATACTGATTACCATGTTGGATAGGCTTATCACACTCTCTCTTGAAGTACCCCCGTACTCCGCAATTGAGGCATGTGACCTTCTGCTTGTTGAAACCATACTTAGCATCTTTAGTCATCTTCCAGTTAGTCCGACCTGTTCTCTCCATGATCTTCTTCTCTCCTAACAACACTGGCAAAATGCCACTGTATATCCATCAACTCCATTTCATCCTTATCCACCTGATCATAATCCTCCTTGGTCAGGTTGACATTCCCTATAATTTCCTGCCACCCGATCATTATATGATGTTACAAAGGCAGACAAAAGTGCAACATGCTCTTTTGCAACTTCAAGGGTCGCATTTCCAAGGTTGTTCATTGAAGGTTGTGCCATTGTGGTGTTGGAAGATGCATATGCAGATTGCTGGGGTGTGGATGTATTTGGGTGAATATAAGTGTTTGCAAGTTGTGGTGGTGTAGGACAGTATGTGGTAGAACTGGAAGGAGGTGGGGTATAACGGTAAGCACTGAAAATTTCAACATTGGATCTGGAACTGGAACGTGAATGGTTTGTGGAGGTAGGTTATAAGTAAATGAGTCATTAACAACAGAAGAAACAAAGGTTGTTTTTGGTCAAGAACTGGATGTGATAGAAGAAGTAATAGGAGTGCTGGCATGGTATACCTCTGGGTTTTGAGGTAGTGGAATTCTCTTGGCCTTTCGTGACTCCTCTATTTCTCTGTTATGCATCTTGATTAAGAATTATCCAATAGACAGACTTTCATACTGACCCAATTCCTTTATGACATCAACGTAATGCATCCACTTATGGTGGTAAAGCATCTGCAAAATGTTCAGTTAGTTCAGGTGCAACAGTATATTTTAATTCATGCTTACGGAGTTCATTCATGAGATGATAGTAGCGAGATTGCATTTCTCTCAGCGTCTCTTGTCCAATATGGCTGAATACTTCAAACTCGTTTTTCAACTGGTCATGTCTGATCTTGAACGCACGTTCATCCCCTTCACACCTTTTCTTCAACAAAGCCCACAAATCATAAGCATTTTCACACACTTCATAGTGATGTAGAAGTTCTTTGGGTAATGCTTGTGTGAGAATGGAAAACGCCTTTCTTTCATTCTAGTAGTTTTTCTTCTCATCATTGCTCATCTGTGAGATCTCCATTGGTAGATGCAAATTTTCTTGTAATGTTCTGACCAATGGATGCCCGACCCAATACCAAATCTCGGTATCAATCCCCTCAATGTGTCGTTGTATTCTCCTTATCCAGGACGAGTATTCATTAAGATGTTCCATCTTGGGAGCTTTGTTGCTACTACCCTGTAGGATCGACGAACGTGTCACCCGACAATCACGAGGGCTATGTTCAAGGTGCGGAATCCCTTGAATATGCTTTAATAACAGAAACAAAACTGAAACTAAGATAAACGAGTAATTACGACACACAAACGTGTCAAAAGATTAACGTTTATATCATTAAAACAGAGCGCGGGTGTTACAATGATCAAACCAAGCAATCTCAGACCAGGGGAGGGTGTTTGGAGAGTGTGTGTGGCAAGAACTAATGATTAGGGTTATGATTAGGCCTATTTATACCTCCCGGATACTTACAGACCCCTGAAGGCGATTAGGAGGCTATACCACATACAGGTATAGGCGATTAGGGCCTAATCGCCTATAACCTTCCTCCAATCGCATGTACAGTTGTGCTAGATGAGGGCTAATCGCCTATCTATGCACTGTAATCGCCTTCAGCCTTAATCAAACCCAAAAACGCGTGTAAACGTTTCCAAACACCCCGAAATACGTCCAAACATCCTATATACTAGCCTAGGGACATCATGTACTAACATACCCATCTCGTGATCGCTCTTCATCATCTTATGGATACTCTGAACTTGGCTTGTTTTCGAAACCATCGCCCAGGAATTTGTCGACATAGGCATTTGTTGCTGAGATGGAGAAGAAAATGGACAGTATGGTGTAACAGCATTCACTTGCTGCGGAGGGTTCATAGCGTTCGCAACCAGATGCGGATGAGTCACTTGGGGTGCGGTTTGAGATCCTATTAACATATCTACGCTAGGGAGATAGCGATAGGGTGCACTAACAATTAGCAAACCATGGAGGTTTGGGAGATCCCAAGGGGTGGTTTAGTGGAGATCATAGTCTGAGGACTAAAGTGGAAAATGATAACTCTGATTATTATTGGGTTCTATCTTTTATTTTTAGATGATAATTATTTTCAAGTTTTAAGTTTATTTGTTTCTTTGTTTAAATCAACTTGTTGGTCAAGTGTATTTCTAGTATTTAAACTCCTTTAGGTTATTATGTTCTTATTTCAATCAAGTATCAATAAAAGTTCTGCAAGTTTACTTCTTGATTCCATTGTTGTGCATTGGTGTTGTGATTGTTTGGGTGTTTATATCAAGTTTAACAATAACAACCACGAGTTGACTATGAACACAACACTAACAATCTCCACTTTTGAGTCAAATTAAACCAATGATTAAGTTCTTAAAACATTAGCCAAACTTAGAACCAGCCGGTGCTTTTGTAAGCATGTCTGATGCATTTTCAAGTGAATTAGCAGTTTGAACTTCCACTTCCTTTGAGTTAACTATGTCTCTAATGTGATGAACTTAACACTTATGTCTTTAGTTCGGTCATGGAATACCTGATACTTTGACAAATGAGTTGCCTCTAAATTGTCACACAACCCAATTGTACCACTTAATAGCACCCCTAACTTAGAAATTATAAACCCTTTCAACCATGATGCTTGTATCACTGTTGTCTATTGTGCTTTTATTCCAGTTTCCATTGTGTTTGTTCATTGTATTTTACGTAAGTAGGTTTTCACCTTTTTTTAACAAAGTATAGTTTTTCATTGTATTTTAGTCTGTTGTCCTTTATGTTTTTGTCTACAGTCCATTTGTTTTTAATTTTATACTTATTCTGTTTTACGCTATGTCATTGTGTTTGACGTAACTGTTTTTTGTTTTTGTTTTTCAAAAGTATAGCAATAGGGTACTCCTATTAAAGATAAAAGGACGCTCGTTTTTATGGTATACATTTTTTTAAAGAAAAATGACGTATAAAAAACTTAACGATATTTAAAAACTAGGAGGAAATAACATGTGACTTGGATGCACGTGTTTGTTGGCATGTACATATTTAATTTTTTTTCTCTTGGACAAAATTACCCTTCAACTTGTTCCATCTCTTATCACACTCTATGATAGCTTCATACACTTTCAAGAGAAAATCAGCTTCCTATTATATCTTGACTCTAGTAAACTATATGTTCTTTTACATAAATTTTATGATGTTATGACAAAAAGGCTAACAAAGTATCGAGGAGACAATTTATTATTACTTCTTTTGTTCATTTGGTGCATGTATTGCTTACCAACACTCTTTTCCCATAATAGGGAATATTGTTGCAGGTGCAGAATGTGAAACATCTTAAAATTCCACTCAAGGATATAATATCGGCCACAAACAATTTTAACGAAGAGTGTTATATTGGGTCAGGCGGATATGGTAAGGTATACAAAGCAGAACTCAAACTGAAAAGCAAAGATCATGAACTTGAAACACTCAACACTGTAGCTATAAAGCGCATCTTAAGTACAGAAGATGGAAAAGGAAAAGAAGGGTTCGTTTCTGAACTTGATATGCTCAGTAGATGTAAGCATCCCAACATAGTCTCCCTTCTTGGGTTTTGTGTTGAAGATGATGAAATGCTTCTTGTCTATGAGTATGTTTCTAATGGAAGTTTGGATGATTGTTTTGGTAAAATTGACATGATGAGTAATCTTACTTGGGCACAACGTCTAAAGATCTGCATTGATATTGCAAAAGGTTTAAAATATATGCATACCACAACAGAAGACAAAAAGAGGATAATACACCGAGATGTGAAAAGCGCCAATATTTTGTTAGGTAAGAATTGGGAGGCCAAAATTGCTGACTTTGGGCTCTCTAAATTTCACCCTAGAAATCAAGGGGTGAGCACCATCAATACAAAAACTCTTGCAGGCACAGAATTCTATGTGGACCCAGAATATGCTAGGACAGGTAGGTTAAAAAAAGCATCTGATATTTACTCCTTAGGAATTGTTTTATTTGAGATATTCTCTGGGAAGTTGGCTTATGATTCAAATTACATCGAGAAAAGCGAGAAGGGGCTTGCATCTGTTGCGCGAAAGTACTTCAAAAATGGAACACTGAACCAAATATTAGATCCAAAAATGCTAGATGATGCATACGAACTCGATGTTACTGGAAAACTAGAACCTGATCATGATTCTTTGGTTATATTTTCTAAAATTGCATATCAATGTGCGGCGCAAACTCAGGCCGAGCGTCCAATAATTAATGTCGTGATCGAGGAACTTGAGAAGGCATTGCACCTTCAAGTAAGTCGATGTTTAAAAATTACTTTTCTTCTATAGAGTAAGTAATAAGTAGTGCATGGGGCTCATTCATATTATGATTTTTACAAATTGTATAATTTTATGACAATGTTGGTGTAGAACCTAAGCAAAGTCTTTTCATATGATAACTTACGTGTAAGTAATTTTATTTATTTTTTGTTTTGAGAATATACTTGTGAAGTAAATGTTTTTGTGGTTTAATTATATCCTTTTTATCACACATAAATTCTATATGAAATTCTGTGAGCTACACACAAGATGGTATGCACGTACTTCCTTTCAGTACATTTCTATTTTAGGGCATTATCAAAATGAACATAATATCAAATCTAATGCTAATTATATACATGCAGGAAAACCGGATAAAAACCCTCAAATTTCCACTTGAACACATAAAAGTGGCCGTAGGGAATTTTAGTGATGACAACTGCTTTATCAGAGGAGAGTATTGGATGCTTTACAAAGGAAAATTTCAATACAATAATAGGCATAAGAAAGTTATTGTAAAGCGGTTCAATAGATCTGGTCAAGAACATGGTTTCTTGAAAGAGTTTGAAGTTCTTTTCAAGTATAAACATGAGAATATCATTGGTCTTGTAGGCTATTGTAATGAAATGGATGAAAAAATCATTATTTACGAGCATGCCGCTAAGGGAAGCCTCGATCGCTATTTGAACGATGCTAGTTTTTCATGGACCAAACGACTTAAGATATGCATTGATATTGCAAATGGATTGAAGTTCCTGCATGGGGCTGATTTAGGAAAAGATGTGGTGATACATAAAGACCTAAAAAGTTCTAACATTCTACTAAACAAGGATTGGAAAGGGAAAATTTGTGGTTTTGAGCTTGCCTCAACATATCCAACAAATCAGGAGAGAGAATATGGTACTGATGTTGTAGGATCACCTAGCTATATCGACCCATTTATTCTAGGAACACATTTCTTAACGAAAGAATCTGATATTTACTCATTTGGTGTGGTGTTATTTGAAATATTGTGTGGAAGATTAGCATGTCCAGAGGATTTTAGCCATCACATTCAGTTTGTTGACGTTGGGGTTAAAAATCACTTTCAAGAAACACCACTTGATGTGATAGTGTTTGAGGGCATAAAGGAACAAGTTGGACAGGATTCGTTGGCTACATTTGTGATGATTGCCTCTCAATGCTTACACAACGAGAGAGAAGAACGACCAACCGCCAGTGATGTAGTAGTGCAACTTCAAAAAGCTTTGGCATTTCAAGTAAGTTTTCACAGTATCACAAAGCAATCTTTTTTTCATGTAGCTAGGTATAATAATATACCATTTTAAAACTGCACAATGCTAATCAAAAGGTGTTTGAAATTTTAAGCAATGACAATTCAAATATTGACTTGTAAATTACGTTGGTTTTTGAAATTTAGATGCGTGATCGATTGAAATATGGCTTATATATAAATATGCAGGAGGAGTATGAAATAAAGGAGACCAAATTGCATAGAAACAACAAAGAATTACTCTCTAAGTCTCATGAGGATTACTCGAAAACTGCGAAAAACAAAATCTATAATATATTGTCCAAGGGAATGCTCCTGGAAGATGACAAACTGGTACTTAATTCCTTCGCATATGTTATTTCATTTGTTTTTCTACTTATGGATATATATATATATTTAGTTCCAAAAGATTCTTAATTAACTCATTAAATGGCAATGCTTCTACTATAACAACTTTCAATAAAAAAATACAAAAATGACTCTTACTAGGTGTTATACTGTAAGACCGGCTTCATCAACAGGAGTAACGTGGTTGCTAAAAGGAAAATTTTCCTCATCAAACTGAGCATGGCGCGTAACATAAACACGATGAGTGAGTGGGTCTAAGCATTTATAGCCTTTATATTTAGCATCGTAGCCAATAAAAATACACTTTGCACTACGAGGGGATAATTTATGCTTTGCATAATCCCGCAAATATGGAAATACACGACAACCAAAAACCCGAAGATTTGAGTAAGTTGGCGTGCAGCCATATAAAATTTCGTAAGGTGATTTGAAATCAAGAACTGACGATGGTAAGCGGTTTATGATAAATGTGGCAGAGGCAAATGCATCGGCCCATAATGTGGCAGGAGCATGCGAATTAAAAAGCATGGCAAGACCAGTTTCGGTGATGTGTCTGTGTTTACGTTCGGCACGACCATTTTGTTCAGGAGTGTGGGGACAAGAAAGACGATGATGAATTCCTTGTTCATGAAAAAACTTTTGTACTCGGTTATTAGTAAACTCAGTTCCACCATCACTCTGAAAGGTTTTAATTTTGCAAGATAACTGATTTTGAACAAAAGGTACAAAGACTAATAATGCATCATAAAAGTCGGATTTGTGTTTAAGTGGATAAAACCAAGTAAAGCGAGAATGGTCATCAATAAATATAGCATAAAATCGATAACCAGTTGTCGATGTCACAGGTGCAGGGCCCCACAAATCACAGTGTATTAAATCTAGAGCATGTAATGAACGACTAGTGTTTAAATTAAAAGGCAAACGATGCGATTTAGATAATTGACATGAAGAGCAAACACTAGGTTTTGGTAAAAGAGAAGTAACAAACAAAAAACCATGTTTATGCAATCTAGAAATAATATCAAAAGACACGTGTCCAAGGCGACCATGCCACTTTTCAAACGATGCTTTGAGATGATGATCCGAGTACGAGGCTATGAATGCATGATTTCCTTCACGGAGGATGTAGAGTCCATTTTCACATGTGCCCTTTGCTAGGATCTCCTTTGAGTGTCGATCCTGAATGTGAAAGAAATTGTTAGAAAAAAGGACATCTACGGGAGAATCATGAGTAAGCTTACTAATCGAAAGAAGGCGTTTAGTAAGACGAGGAACAACAAGGACATTTTTAAGATTGATATTTTTTGAAAGGGATGTGGTACCAATGTTCGTGACAGGTAACGTATGACCATTACCGAATCGAACATATTCATTAGAAGGGGTACCAAAAGTGGCATCGAGATCATTAATAAAAGGAGTCATGTGAGCCGACGCACCTGTATCGCCGGTCCAGTCGGGATGATCCTCGTCAGTGACATGGCACTGAGCATGGAAAGCCTGTGCTAGATTTGCATCTAAAGACGGGGCTTGTTTTGCAAAAGTGGCAAGATTGGGACAGGTGTTAACATAATGCCCATCCGTCCTGCATAATTGGCAATGTGGAGGTCTTCTATTTCTGCCACGACCTGTATTACGACTTCGACCTCTACCACGGTTAGGAAAATTGGAAGTAGAAGTAGAGCGGGAGGAGTTACCAGATTTGTTGGAGTGGGCTGTGAAAGCAACTGAGGGGTTTGAATGGCCATGAAGCCCTTGCACGAATGTTTCTTGATTTTCCGTCTTTGCCAGCAAGTCACGGAAGGAAGACGTTCCAAGGGCACGATGGGTGGTAGAGAAGTTTTCATACGCAGGGCCGAGTCCGCATAGAAACCAGTGGCACTTGTCACTTTCACTAACGGGGTGGCCAATGGCTGCGAGTTGGTCACAGATAGCCTTGAACTTGCGCCCAAACTCAGCAACGGTTGATGTGCCTTTTTGAAGGAGGCGAAGATTATCGCGAAGGGTGTGCATACGGTCAATCGAATGATGATTGTATGCACTTTCTAATGCAAGCCAGATCTGACGAGCAGTATGGAGGCCAATAATCTCACACATCGCCTCTTCAGAAAGAGAGGACTGAAGAAGCAAGCATACGGTCTGATCATTGGTTGTCCAAGCGGCATATTCTGGGTTAGGGGAAGTTTTGTCAGCAGTGGTGATGGTCTCTGCGGGGGCTGTTGCAGAGCCATCGATATGGCTGAGAAGATTTTGCAAAGAAAGAACAAGAGTTACCTGTTGACTCCAAGCAAGGTAATTAGATGAGGTGAGTTTATGTGGTATGAAGTGTAGAAGGGATTGGAGGGTGGTTGTGTTGGTAGTGGGTGTTGAAGTGGCCATGGGATCGGTGGTACAGGTTACGGCAGAAGGCAGAGTAGCAGCGTAGAAGAAGGTGATTAATAATATTTGAGGATATTGGCTGCTACAAAAAAAATTAATTGTGGAGAATTGTATTAGTCAAGTTTTGTAATGGTCGGTTAATATCGGTGGACAATAAATAACAAATGGTTGGTGGCTGAAAGAAAATTATTTATGTAGAAAAGGAAGAGGTCGGTTGGTATAAAAGTCAAAGAAACAAACTAATAATATTTTTGGGTGTAGCGACTGAGAACAATTGTCGAAGAAAACAATTGTCGGCAGGAAGTGATAGGGTTTGTTGAAGGGAAGAAGAAGAAGAAGAAAATGGAGAGAGGGAATAGGACCGCCAACTGGCTGATACCATGTAAGACTCAATCGCTCAATTTTATTAATAACAAAACATGTACAATATATAGACCTAGGACAGACGTATACATGGTAAGGAAATATTACATAATCTGTTAAAATTATTAGATATTATTTGATTGTTTATACTTTTATACTTACACACTTCTTGAATAACATGTGTTAGAAGAGCTGGACAATTAATGGATTAATGGGCTAGTAGATGTATTGGATTGATGGGCTTGTTGATATGTTTGCATGCTGGGCTAGGAAGAGTTTGCGAGTAGCTGATGATGATGCGGCCCAACTGATACAGAGTCCAGGAGTGTGGCCCAAGTCGTTATAACCAAGCCAGGGGTGATTGCCATGCTGGCAATCCCCAAGTCTCACTCGTTGCCAGATCAAGGGTCCTGATCAAAGGAGATTGTGTTTGTTTAAAGAGATCCAACGGTGATCATAGGCTCGGGTGTGTTTCTTCCCGAGCCTATATACTGCCTATAAAAGGAGAGCTCGAGTTCGTTGTCTCAGTTTAGTTTTCTTTGATATTTTTCCTTTGTTATGTTTGAGTCGTCTCTCACAACTGAACGGTTAGGGTTTGTGGTCTGCTCTTATTCATCTCAATAAGAGCTAAGGTCTCTGGTGTCTAATCTAGTTCTGTATACTGTTTTGTATTCGTAGTTGTTTAGAGATTGAATCTTTGATTCTTAGAGTTGTAATAGTTTAGTTGATTGAATAAAGTCTTTCTTTGTTTTTGTCTTCTATTCATCTCTGAATCCATACTTGTTGACATGGTATCAGAGCTCAGCTCTGGTAGTCGTTGTTAGTCGCTTCCGTTGTGTTAGGGTTTCTGAGATCAGATCTCTTCCTATAGATCTGTGTCTCTCTGGAGTCAAAATTACAGATCGATCTCTGTTTATAGATCTTATCTGTAGTTTATTTGTCTTCTTGATAGACATTGTTTGGGATTGATTGGATCTGGTGATCTTGCCTTGGATCTTGAGCTTTCTGGGTTGGATCTGCTCTGAGGAGGAAGGATACTATCTGTCACTGAAGATAACCCTTGATCTGAAGTTTACCATCAGATCTAGGGTTGGTTAAAGGATCTTGAAGCTGAAAAGTTATTTGTGGACTTCTTACTTGCTCTCTGACTCAACACCCTAAGTGAAGGTGTTGAGTTACGAGTTTCTGGTGAGATCGTTCCATTATTTTCTTCTTTAGTTTTACTGTTCTTGTGTCAGTTGTGTCTAGGAGCAAGGCCCGGGTTAGGAGGACCGGAATTGGCTCAATATTTGGTTGTGTCTAGATTTAGACTGTGTTAATTGTTTGATCTTTGTGATTTCTCTTGGTCTGTCAAGTATCTGTGATCTGTGAGTGCTTGTGTGTGCTAGATCTAAGATTAAGACTCCCCTGTTAAGACATGGTCAGGCACCTTGAGTGATGAACCTGATATCTTGACACTGACAGGGCTTCGTCTTTGTGTGCTTGAGACTGTTTTAAAGTTTGTTTTTGTTCTTTTCCTGTTTAATATCTTTTCTGTATTATGGCTGATTCTAGTAGTGACTCTGGTGATGGTCGTCTTGGTAATGTTACTCTTGTTAGCAAGTTAGATGCTAGTGATCCTTTGTATCTGCATGCTAGTGATTCTGCAAATTTGAATATTGTAAATGTAAAACTAAAAGGAACAGAGAATTATACTGTTTGGTCTAATGCTATGATCTTAGCTTTGCAAGTTAAAAATAAGTTAGGATTCATTGATGGTAGCTGTATTAAACCTGAAGATGATGATGTGTTAATTAGACAATGGGATAGGTGTAATTCAGTAGTTCTAACTTGGATTCTGAATTCAATCTCAGAAGAGTTGTACTTAGGTCAAGTATACTCCAAGTTAGCCTCTGAAGTTTGGAAAGATTTAAAGGATACTTATAATAAAGTAGATGGATCAGTTGTTTTTGATCTTCATTTAAAAATCAATTCATTTAAACAGAATAGTTTAACTGTTGCTGATTATTATCATAAATTGAATGTCATGTGGAAACAACTTGATCAGATTCTACAACTGCCTTCTTGTACTTGTGAAGCTTCAAAAGAATTTAATAACTATAGTCACATGATTAAACTTATGCAATTTTTAATGGGCTTAGATGATTGTTATCAGGGTGTTAGAACCAATTTACTAACAAAGGATACCCTTCCTTCAGTAAAGGAAGCCTTTGCAGTAGTATCTAGGGAAGAATCTCATAGGAATTCTTCAAATGGTTCTAAAACCAGTCAAACAGTTAATTTTGTTTCTAAAGTAAATCAATCTGTTGATGTTAGCAAAAGAAACATAAAGGCTAATCCTGCATTAAAATGTACTCATTGTAATAAGAATGGTCATACTATAGATAAATGTTTTGAAATCATAGGGTATCCTACTTGGATGAGGTCCAAAGGAAATCCAAGTAAGAAGGCAGTTGTTTCTAATAATTCTACTGGTAGTCCTAATTTGTCCATTCCATCTCTGTCTAGTGAGCAACTTGCTAAGCTGATGAATTTTTTGAATGAGAAATCTAGTGATGTTGCTCAGACTTGCAATGTTACAGGTAGTTTATTCTGTGCTTCTTCTGTTAGTTCAAACATTTACTGTTTCATTAGTAGTAATGGGGTACTAAAAGGGATTGGGTGGATATGTGATTCAGGAGCCAATGAGCATATGGTAAATAATGAACAACTACTAAGTGATTTTGTTGATGTCTCACAACTTAATATAAAAGTCAAACATCCTAATGGCACTTTTGCATTGGTAACTAAAATTGGAACTCTACATTTAGCTGATGGTGTCATTTTGCAAGATGTACTTGTTGTTCCTGAATACTCAGTTAATTTGCTGTCTGTCCATAAGTTAGCCAGAGATAACAAGTTGTATATAGGTTTTGATGAACATACTTGTTATATTCAGGATTTACTAACCAGGAAAACTTTGGTGACTGGTAAACAAATGGATGGACTTTACATGTGTGGCAATGCTTGTGTGTCTAATAAGGTGTGTTTGGACAATAAGAAACTGTACAGTTTGTGGCATGCTAGACTAGGACATCCTTCAGATCAGGTTATAAATGTTTTAAAGACTAAGTTAAGTTTAACAAACATTAATAATTCAGACCCATGTGAAGTATGTCATAGAGCTAAGCAACACAGGGAACCATTCCCTTTAAGCCAACACAAAACAGTTAAACTAGGTGATATCATCCACTTAGATGTTTGGGGACCTTACAAGGTGCCTGATAGGGATGGAAACAAATATTTCCTTACCATAGTGGATGATTACACTAGGGCTGTCTGGGTATGTATGATGAGGACTAAAACTGAGGTTTTTGAATATGTTGTAACTTTTGTGAATATAATTGATACTCAATTCAAAAGCAAGGTTAAAATATTTAGATCAGATAATGGAACTGAATTTGTTAATAAACAGTTCAAGGGGTTTTGTAATTCTAAAGGTATCATACACCAGACAACCTGTGCATATACACCTCAACAAAATGGGGTTGTTGAGAGAAAACATAGACACTTACTTAATGTTGCTAGGGCTTTGTTGTTTCAAAGTAGTTTACCTATTCGTTTTTGGTCTGAATGTATATTGACTGCTGCTTATCTAATTAATAGGACACCCTCTTCTGTGCTGGCTGGAAAGACCCCTTATGAGTTGATGTATGGTTTTGAGCCTTTCCTTGAACACCTTAGGATATTTGGTTGTCTGTGTTTTTGTACTGTTCTAAATGAGTCAAATAAGTTAGAAAGTAGAAGTGAAAAATGTGTTTTTATAGGTTATTCTTTTGAGAAAAAAGGTTATAAAGTGTTTAGCTTAGATAGTAAAACCATATATTTTTCAAGAGATGTAAAATTTTTTGAAAGTTTTTTTCCTTTTAAAGAAAAAACTGTTTATGAACAATTTGACTCAAATATTTTTAAACAAGTTACAAATATAAATTTTTTTGACATGTATGAAGACACAGATTCAGATACTTTAGGTGTAAATGATCCCAATGATGAGGGAAAGGCTGATTCTGAACATAGTTCAGGAAATCTAGACTCAGGAACACATCAGTCTCAGCAATCAGGTTCTGTAGACAGAACCTCTAAAGGCTTGGCTGATAAATTGAAGCCTGATCAGGCTGACAAACAGCAGCCTAGAAGTGTGAGTCTAGAATCTGATAGGGCAGAGGGTGTGAGTACTGAGAGTGACATTAACCTAGAATCTGAGGGTGATACTGGAAAGATATCTGAATCTGTTAGGAAATCCAGTAGAGAGTCAGTCTTTCCAAAAAGATTTTCAGATTTTATAGTTGATGGAAAAGTCAAATATGGTTTTGAAAAAGTTGTCAATTATTCCAATCTGTCTTTAGAAAATCAATGTTTTGCTTCTACTTTAAATAAAAGTGTTGAACCAGGAAATTATGTAGAAGCCTCTAAAGATCCTAATTGGGTCAAGGCAATGAATGAGGAATTAGAGGCTTTACATAGGAACAACACTTGGGACATTGTTGATTTACCTAAGGGAAGAAGTAAGGTAGGATGCAAATGGATTTTCAAGATAAAATATAAGGCTAATGGTGAGATTGAGAGATTTAAAGCTAGGTTAGTAGCTAAGGGGTTTAGCCAGAAAGAAGGAGTTGATTTTGATGAAACTTTTTCACCTGTGGTTAAATTAGTTACTATTAGATGTGTTATATCTCTTGCTGTTGAAAATGATTGGAAATTGTTTCAACTTGATATAAATAATGCTTTCTTATATGGAGATTTAAAGGAAGATGTGTATATGTCTATTCCTGAAGGGTTTGCTGATGCTAATAATAGTAATAAAGTGTGTAAACTGAATAAATCTTTATATGGGCTAAAACAAGCCCCTAGAATGTGGAATGCAAAGCTGGTTGCTGCATTATTTGACATTGGATTTACCCAAAGTAAATTTGATGTGTCTATGTTCACAAAGAGTCATGATTCTGTGTTTATAGTTTTATTAGTCTATGTTGATGATATCATCATAACTGGTAACTCTGTAGAAGAGATTGAAAAGGTTAAACAGGCTATTAAAACTAAATTTCTTATAAAAGACCTTGGTGAACTGAAATATTTTTTAGGCATTGAAGTTATTAGAGATTCTAATGGCTTATGCTTAACTCAGAGGAAATATTGCTCTGAGTTGTTAGCTGAATATGGATTAACAGGTTGTAAACCAGTAGGGAATCCAATAGAACCTAGTCATACTATTAATAATATGATAGTTAATGATACTAAACCCTTAATCAATATTACAGGGTATCAACAGTTAGTTGGGAAACTAATATACCTGTCCCACACAAGACCTGATATAGCCTATACTGTACATTTTTTGAGTCAGTATATGCATAAACCATTTAAAAGTCATTTAAAGATTGCAATGAGATTACTCAGGTATCTTAAAGGAGCTCCTGGTAAAGGAGTGTATTTTACTAAATCTGGTAGTTCATCTTTACATGCTTATGCTGATTCTGACTGGGGTAAATGTATAGAGTCTAGAAGGTCTATAACAGGTTTTTGTGTATACTTAGGTAACAATTTGATTACCTGGAAAAGTAAGAAACAGCCCACTGTGTCTAGATCGTCTGCTGAAGCAGAATTTAGGGCAATGTGTGCTGTGGCTTGTGAAGTTGTCTGGTTAAAAGATCTGTTGAGTGAACTTAATGTCATTGTAAATTTACCTGTTGAGTTACATTGTGATAATAGTGCAGCATTAGCAATAGCTGCTAATCCAGTTTTTCATGATAAAACTAAACACTTTGGTATAGATTTGTTCTTTCTAAGAGATTTAGTTGCTAATGGTGTTATAAAACCTATTAAAATTGATTCTCAAAAACAGTTAGCAGATGTTTTTACAAAAGGCTTATTGGTTCATCAACATGTTAATGCAATTAATCAACTTCACCTATTTGACCCATTTGGTCCAGGTCCAGGTAAATCAAATTGAGGGGGGGTGTTAAAATTATTAGATATTATTTGATTGTTTATACTTTTATACTTACACACTTCTTGAATAACATGTGTTAGAAGAGCTGGACAATTAATGGATTAATGGGCTAGTAGATGTATTGGATTGATGGGCTTGTTGATATGTTTGCATGCTGGGCTAGGAAGAGTTTGCGAGTAGCTGATGATGATGCGGCCCAACTGATACAGAGTCCAGGAGTGTGGCCCAAGTCGTTATAACCAAGCCAGGGGTGATTGCCATGCTGGCAATCCCCAAGTCTCACTCGTTGCCAGATCAAGGGTCCTGATCAAAGGAGATTGTGTTTGTTTAAAGAGATCCAACGGTGATCATAGGCTCGGGTGTGTTTCTTCCCGAGCCTATATACTGCCTATAAAAGGAGAGCTCGAGTTCGTTGTCTCAGTTTAGTTTTCTTTGATATTTTTCCTTTGTTATGTTTGAGTCGTCTCTCACAACTGAACGGTTAGGGTTTGTGGTCTGCTCTTATTCATCTCAATAAGAGCTAAGGTCTCTGGTGTCTAATCTAGTTCTGTATACTGTTTTGTATTCGTAGTTGTTTAGAGATTGAATCTTTGATTCTTAGAGTTGTAATAGTTTAGTTGATTGAATAAAGTCTTTCTTTGTTTTTGTCTTCTATTCATCTCTGAATCCATACTTGTTGACATAATCAATTATAATAACTATACATAAATGACGGACATAATTACGCAAATCATTGACATGATTTACGTATTGCTAATATATACCTTTATAGTCATGTCGCTCTCCTAAACTATGAATTGATCACTTTGCTCGTGTGTTTGTCTTGTTTCCTTCATGTAGATTTATATCCATGTGATACGCTGTACTGTCTTGTATCAACATTTGACTCGCATATCTTCATTAAATATTCAGATACTTCATAACAACTTCTATAACTTCATTAGCAGTTATATTTTATTAGCGTTTGATACTCTTTTTGTTTTACTTATTAGGTACATTTCTTACATCTTCTGAATTTCATTAACCTATTATTCAAAGCCTGAAATGTCAACAACAAAAACTACATATCTTTTATATCTATGAGATATGAATTATAATCATTTGTGTCTTTCAGGAGATAATTCAGAAGCTGAAAAGTTTGGATATCAAACAATAGGAAGATGGTTACAATGAAAAGCATGTGATCATGTCAGCAACTATGAATGTCCTCTCGCCGAAAGCGACATAGAAGGCAGGAAAATGATGGGTTCGCAGGATCGGGAATGAGGGAAAGATTGAGAGAGAATATGGAAATTAGAAATCAATACTTATATGTTCAAATGACACAAGTGTTAGGGTATTTATACATATGAAGGGGTGTGTCCCCTTGACCCTTATAACCGACATACCGGTTAAATAACAAACACATGACTCTTGACTAAACTTAGGATATACTAATATGTAACATATACTTAGGATATAATAGATATAATGTGGAAATAAGAATTATGTCTAACATTCTCCCCCTTAATTCTTGATTTCCCCAAGGTCTTCAACTCCTATGAGACGTCGCATCTCGAGAAATTTTATTCTTGGTAGTGCCTTGGTGAGTATATCCGCTTTCTGCATCTCTCCACTGATGTGATCAACTTGTATCTGCTCGTTTTCTATGCATTCTCTGATAAAGTGATACCTTATGTTGATGTGCTTTGATCTTCCATGAAATACTGGATTCTTCATAAGTTGTATTGCTGACTTGTTGTCTACTAGTAGTGTGATCTTCTTTGGTTGTTCACCTGTGAGTTCGCTGAGTACTCCTTGTAGCCATATAGCTTGACATGCTGCTGATGTAGCTGCCATAAATTCTGCTTCGCATGATGATAGTGCTACTGTACTTTGTTTCTGACTTGTCCATGTGATAGGTGAATTTTTGTAGCAAAATATTGTTCCTGTTGTTCCTTTTCCGTCGTCTTGATCTCCATAACTGCTGTCGCTGTATCCAGTGATTTCTGCTTCTTTGCTTCTGCTGTATTGAATTCCATAATTCAACGTGCCTTTGATGTATCTTATCAGGTGTTTGACTGCTTTCATGTGAGTTGTCTTTGGTTTCTCCATGAATCTACTAATGTATCCAACTGCGTAGGTGATATCTGGTCTGGTATGTGTGAGATACCTTAAGCTTCCAATTAGCTTTCTATATTCTGTTTCGTTGACTGGTTCACTTTCATCTTCTTTAGTGAGCTTTAGACCTGATTCCATTGCATATTTTGTTGGATTGTAGTCTTCTAGTCTGGCTTCTTTGATAACTTTCTTCCCGTAGGCTGATTGCTTCAATTGTATCTTTCCTTGTGTTTGACGTACTTCTATCCCTAGATAGTAAGTGAGTGGTCCTAAGTCACTCATTTCAAACTTGCCTTGCATTTCTTTCTTGAAGCTTGATATGTCCTTGATTGAGCTTCCTGTCACTATTATGTCATCGACATAAACTCCTATAACTATCGTTGACTCCTTTGAAGTTCTCTTGTATACTGCTTGCTCTTGTGGACATCTTTTAAATCCAATTTCCTTTAGGATGTTGTTCAGCCTTATGTTCCATGCTCTTGGTGCTTGCTTCAAACCATATAGAGCTTTCTTTAGCTTGTAGACTAGATTTTCTTTTCCTTTCTTTATGAATCCATCTGGTTGTGAAACGTAGACATCTTCCTTTAATTCACCATGTAAGAATGCTGATTTTACATCTAAGTGATGTACTTGCCATCCTTTCTGTGCTGCCAATGCTAATAGTAGCCTGATTGTTTCCATTCTTGCAACGGGTGCAAATACTTCGTTGTAGTCTATACCTTCTTGTTGTACGTATCCTTTTGCTACTAATCTGGCCTTATGTTTGGTGATTTGTCCACTTGCATCTCTCTTGACCTTAAATACCCATTTTAGACCTATTGGTTTCTGACTTGAGGGGAGTGTAGTCAGTGTCCAAGTGTTGTTCTTTTCTATTGAGTCTATTTCGCTTTGCATTGCTTCTATCCATTGTGGGTAATTTGCTGCTTCTTCATCGTAAGCTAAGTACAGATGTTCATATTCTTCTGGTCTAAGAGGTTGTGTGGCTGCATAGATGTCATTAAGTGATCTGAGGGCTCGAACTGGTCTATGTTGAGAGCCTGGTGAGTCTTCTAACTCTTGAGTGCTTGATTCAGCTATTGGATCACTTGTCGGCGTTTCTTGAATTGTTATTGGAGTTCGTGTAGCTGTGATTGGACTACTGAAGAATTCGTTGTCACTTTCACTGTCTTCATTGTCCTCATTACTTTGCTCTTGTACAGCTTCACTTTCGAGATCTCCATTAACTTCGAATCTTGTCCAAGATGGTTCGTCATTGCTTCCTTCTTTCAAATAATTGTTGTTCCAATCCCATGGTTCGTTTTCTATGAATTGGACATCTCTGCTAATGTGTATCTTTTCTTCTATGGGATCATATAATCTATAGGCTTTGGAACCATTTTCGTTTCCTAGATGTACCATTTTCTTACTTCTATCTTCTAACTTCTTTAAGTATGGCGTTGTTAGCTTAGCGTATGCTATGCATCCAAATACTCTAATGTGCTTGATATTGGGTGCTTTGCCTTTTACTGCTTCGTAGGGTGTCATACCCTTGAGTGCTTTGGTAGGTAACCGATTCTGGATATAAATTGCTTGTCTTGTTGCTTCTGCCCATAAATTCTGTGGTACGTTCATAGCCTTTAACATGCTTCTGGTCATACTCATTATTGAATGGTTCTTTCTTTCTACTACACCATTCTGCTGAGGTGTGTACGGTGCTGTAAGCTGTCTAAGGATTCCTTTATCCTCACAATATGCGGCAAGAGCTTTAGAAGTAAACTCTCCTCCACGATCCGTTCTTAGTCTTTTGAGCTTGTGACTTGTCTCTGTCTGAGCTTCGCTTAGAAACTTCTTGAAATTTTCATAAACTTGATCTTTTGACTTAAGCATGTAGATCCACATAAATCTTGAATAATCGTCAACTATCAGGAAGAAATAGTTGTTGCCTGCTAATGATGTGGGTGTAATCGGTCCACATAGGTCTGCATGTACGAGTTCTAGAGGTCTTGTAGCTCTAAAACTTGCTTGAGAGGGAAATGGAAGTCTGCTTTGCTTTCCCGTAATACATGCATCACATACTTGAGATGGGTGCTGGATCTTTGGCAATCCATGTGCCATTCCTTTTGTGCTTAATTGTCTAAGTGAATCAAAGTTCACGTGTCCCATACGTGCATGCCATAGCCATGCAGGTGTATCTATTTTAGCTTGTAAGCAAATTGGACTAGTTATTCTGAGCTTTACCTTGTAGAGTTTATTCTTTGCTTTTGGGACTTTCATCAATAGGTTATTGTGGGCGTCGTAAATCCATAGGTGTTCATTCTCCATAATTACTTTGCAACCTGATTCTGTGACTTGCCCGAGGCTTAAGATGTTGCTTTTGAGTGTTGGAATGTAGTATACTTCTGTGACTAATCTTTGTTCTCCATTGTTGCATTCCAATACTATTGAGCCTTTACCTTTGATGTTAACGCACGATCCATCTCCAAATTTTACGCTTCCTGCTATCTTTTCGTCTAACTCTGTGAAATAGGAGCGTCTTCCTGTCATATGATTGCTTGCACCATTGTCTAAATACCATACTTCGTTTACATCTTCTTCATTTCGATAGCGTTCTGGTATTATCTTCTTTTCTTCAAGAACTATACTTTTTTCTTCACCAACTGTCATAAGTAATGTGGGATCCTCTTCTTCCATTACTAGGTGAGATTCTTCTTGCTTATTTCGAAGTTTAGGACACTTGGGAGCTATATGTCCTAATTCATTGCAGTTGTAACATCTTATACTGCTGCCATCTCTTTTGGGCTTGTAGCTACTGTCGTCATGACGATTCTTAGTGGGATTTCTATCACCTTTGTGATCTTGATAGCCATTTCTGTCAAAGTTCTTCTTCTCATATCTTTGACTCTTATTGAACTTCCTAAAGTTCTGTCTACCTCGATTCTGATTGTAGTTCTTGTTGTTGTTGCTGAAAGGCCTTCTATCTTGCCTTGTAAATAACAGCTTCTCTTGACTAGCGGGTCCATATTTCTTTTCATCTCTTGACTTGAGACGTTCTTCGTAAGCTTTAAGTCTTCCAAGCGCTTCATCTAACGTCATGGAATCTATATCTGAGTACTGCTCTATGGACGCAATAATCTGTAGGAACCTTTCTGGTACGGAGTCCAGCAATTTTCGTACCAAGACTGACTCTTCAATTTTCGTTCCTAGGGTTTTTGACTTTGTATTAATCGCACTTAATCTACCAGCAAACTGGTCTATGGTCTCTGTCTCTCTCATCGTAATCATCTCAAATTCTGTGCGTAATGATTGAAGTCTTGCTTTCTGGACTCGGTCAATTCCAATAAATCTTGTCTTTAATGCATCCCAAATCTCTTTCGCTGTATTGTGTGACGCCACTTGCATCACCATATCTTCTGGAATTGCCTGGAAGAGATAGGCAATCGCTGTCCTATCCTTCTTTGCATCTACTGTCGACGTGCCTTCTGTGGGTTCCACTACTTCCCAAAGGCCGTTGGCACTCAATATTGCCTTTACACGAACAGCCCAAATCGTGTAATTCGTAGATGTCAACATCGGTGTTTGGAGGCTGAAAGTGAGAGTCTCCTTCGTGACTGTCTCTTTCGGTGTCGACATTGTGGGTTTAATGGGAGTCTTCTGCGGACTTTTGGTCTTTTTCTTCCCTATTGTCCAAATCTAATTATGGACTACCCACGCTTCTTTTAGGAACTTTGTTCAACAAATCGTCAAACTTAAATCGATATACTAAAATATTATTTGGTAACAAAGGTCTTTGATATTTCGTAGGCGCCTTAACAAAGTATCTAGAACTTCGTTATAATATTCTTGTGTATCAATAATGTTCCTCCAACTAATTTCTAAAGTCAATCCTTTTGACTTAATAATCCTCCAATAATTTTGATTTAGTGTTCTTCTAATAACACTCAATCTATAAACACCCTTCTAAAATAAACAAACTCACTTTGTTTTACTAATTTTCTGACTTCAAAAGTTGTCTACGGATCAGTGAACAGAAACCCGAACTTTCACTGATTACAACTTACTATATAATAATCCCTCAAATATAATATTATTTTCTTTTGTATGTTTGACTTTCAAAAGTCAAACAATTTGCTTCTTCTTCGTGAATACCCACTGCCCGAACAAACTCTCTGATCTTTAAGAGTCTGTATGATCCGATTCAACTTCTAACAATATCGGATCCTTCTAACAAGTCCCACTGACTCGTTCTTAATAATCGAATACGAAAAGATTTTCAAAAAAAATTTGTTTCTTAAAACCCGAAAAGAAAATCTTTAATCCTTGATAAACTTTGATAATTTGATAAAAAAATTTATGCGACCGATTCTGTTTTCGTATTGGAAGTTTTCGAATATAAGTTTCAGATTACAAAAGAATGTTTTGGTTTATAAAAATATTTTGGCGGGAAAAATCTTCGAACAAGAAACAGAGTCTGGGAAAAAAAATCCTTAATTTTTTCGATTTTTGGATTAAGGTTTGGTATTCGATTATGATAATTCCTAATAGGCAGGGATAGATATAACCGTTTGGTGTGATAAAACGTTTCTGTGATTCCGGTGACTCGCCGGAGAAGATGAAGTCTGGCCGGAAAATTTGACCGGTTCTGATTCTTCTTCTTTAAACGGTTATATTCTTGTGTATTGATCTTCTCTTGATCCTGAATTGGCTTTGATGATTGTTCCAACTTATACAATACTTCTACGTCAAATTTCTGTTTTGAAACAAAAACAGAGTATCGGACTTTTGATGATCTTCTATTCGTGTTCTTCTGTAAACAATTGGAACGATTTGATAACTTGTGCTCTGATGCCAAATGATGGGTTCGCAGGATCGGGAATGAGGGAAAGATTGAGAGAGAATATGGAAATTAGAAATCAATACTTATATGTTCAAATGACACAAGTGTTAGGGTATTTATACATATGAAGGGGTGTGTCCCCTTGACCCTTATAACCGACATACCGGTTAAATAACAAACACATGACTCTTGACTAAACTTAGGATATACTAATATGTAACATATACTTAGGATATAATAGATATAATGTGGAAATAAGAATTATGTCTAACAGAAAATTAGTTGAAAAACTTATTTTTACTAATTTTCGACATAATTGTGTGTTTTGACATATCTGTTTAATAATTAATTATGACTTTGTGATTTCATTGATAAAAGATTTACAACTATTTGTGTGTGTTTAAAAAAGAGTGATCAAGTTTCTTTTAACTGTAAACTAACATACTTTTAAACGAATGAACTAAAACTATCAATTTAATTGAATAAACCGAACTGATTAACTGAAAACCGAGTTGTTAATAAAATAGACTAACCGATGATTTCGAGGTCGACGTCGGTTGAAGACAATAACCGAACCATCCAAGCAGTATGTGTTTCCCTCCACATCGCCCCGACTTTCTGTTTTTTTTTTTGAACAGCAAAATGGATCTTTTCATTCAACCAAAGAGTACACCAAACAATATACAAAACAACAGTAGCAAGCTGCTACCCGAGTATCTCAAAAAAACAAAAACAGAATAACCTCAAAACCCAGATTACATACTACCCTGACAAACCCCCTTGCAGGTAACTCTAGTTATTCGAATCCAATGCCCTCAAACGTCCACCATTTCATCGTATCGATCCCGTTCACTTTCGACCTCCTAGTCATCCACCAATACGTATTGTCTTTAATTTCTTCAATCATTCTTGAAACTAAGGTATCTTCGTTGTTAAATATCTTCGCATTTCTCGCTAACCAAACCCGCCACAAGGCCATAAGTATGATCGCATAGATAGTATCCTTCCATTGTCTCGAACCCTGCATACTCTTTACGCGTTCCAGCAACTGAGCAACGGATTCGACGTTCTGAATTTGTTCAATCTTTAACCAATTACACACATGCCACCATACGAGTTTAGCCCAAAAACATCCAACAAGAACATGGTCAATCGTCTCGTTAGCATCTTCGCACCTTTTGCAACTCATCGACCTTAAAGTTAGACCTCTAGCCGCTAGCCTATCAGCCGTAGGAATGCCCCCTTGAACCGCCCTCCAGACAAAGCAGTTCACCTTAGGGACAGCAATTTTACTCCACCTAAATTCACATAGGGAGGTGTTCTGAGAAGCCGCAGCCCGTTCAAGACTCTTTGTTACTTCCTTGACCGACCATTCCAATACTTTATCGTTTGACTTCCATAACCAGGCATCCATCCCATCCTGGATTGTTTGCTCAGCCAGCAACTGCTGCAACCGATCCCATTGCTCGATTTCGGCAGCCGAAGACGGCAACCGAAGCCAATCCCAACCCCAAACAGTGTTCACCCCATCCTTTACATAATTCTGCGCCACTTTCGCTTTCTTTTTCCTGCACAAAACAAACAAATCTGGAAATAGATCCATTATCTTCCCACCCGGAACCCAATTATCGGCCCAAAACAAAGTCGTTCCTCCATCTTTCATTTGGCAGACAATCTTTTCATGAACATCTACTCCTTTCTTGATAAACTCATTACCGATTAAGGCAATGTTCTTCCAACATCCACCCGTGTTCTTCTTATGTGGTACGAATGAAATCTCCCTAGCCCCCCCATGAATCGCATCAACCGTGCGAACCCACAGCAGGTCTGGCGCCTCCTTATACCGGCGCCACCACTTCATCAATAAACCCAAGTTCATAAAGTCAAGATTTCCAACCCCCAGACCCCCAACTTTCTTCGGCCGCACGATTTTTTCCCACGCCACCCATCGAATTTTCCTAATGTTTGACGTACCTCCCCATAAAAATCTTCTTCTAATCCCGTCAATAGTTTTCAAAACCCCAACCGGAACCCTGAATAATGAGAAATAGTACAATGGTAGGGCAGTCAATACGGATTTCACAAGAACTAACCTCCCGGCAAATGACAACATTCGAGCTTTCCATAGAGAAAGTTTCGAATTAATACGGTCTATGATTTCTTTCCAACACCCGACCCGCTTCATGGACCCACCAATTGGGAGACCGAGGTACGTGAAAGGAAACTCCCCACGCCTACAGCCCAAACAACTCGCCAATCTGTCCACTTCCCCCTCACCCACCCCCACCCCATACAAATAGCTTTTGTTGATATTCACCTTTAGTCCCGATGCAAGCTCGCAAGACCCTATTCAGATTCTTAACATTTGAATCCGACCATGTACCCATAAAAAGTGCGTCATCGGCATATAGTAGATGTGTAAGGACCGGCCCATTATGTGGTAGCTTGACACCCGAAAATAATCCACCCACAACTGTCTTGGAAATCATCACATGTAGCGCTTCCATCACCATGGTAAACAGGAACGGAGACAAAGGGTCGCCTTGCCTCAACCCCCTATTCAACGAAAATTCCACCGTCGGTACCCCCGTTTATTAGCACAGACGCCTTACCGGTATAAAGGATACCCATCATCCAGTTTTTCCATTTTGGTAGGAAGCCCATATTATGCATAATATTTACGAGAAACTTCCAAGATACGCAGTCATACGCCTTCTCGAAATCTGCTTTGAACAGCATCAATTGACTTTTACTCTTCTTTGCCCAATCAAGAACTTCACTGATGATTAACGGCCCGTCGAAAATATGTCTACCATGTATAAAAGCCGATTGCTCTTTTGAGATGATACTACCCAAATCCCCTTTTAATCTACCTGCAAGGACCTTGGATATAACCTTCCCAATAGTGCCGATAAGTGAGATTGGGCGGAAGTCCGAAAAAGTCATCGGATCCGCCACTTTAGGCAATAATGCTATAAATGATGAGTTGCACGCCCCGCTAACAGACCCATGAACAAAAAATTCATTCATAATCCTCATAAAATAACCTTCAAACTTTCCCCAATACTTCTTTATGAACGCAAACGTGTATCCGTCAGGCCCCGGTGACTTTTCACTACCACATTCCCACACTGCCGCCTTAACCTCATCATTCGAGAACATCTGCACTAACCCCACGGCTTGATCCGGAGACAACCTTTTAAACCCGTCCCCATAAACTCTCGGCCTCACCGGGATTGGCTCCTTAAACTTTTCCGTAAACAATTGAACTGCTTTATTTTTAATCGCCGCCTGGTCGGTTACCCACACCCCATCCATCATAATACCGTTTAACCTGTTCCGTTTTCTCCTGCTATTCATCATGCCATGAAAGTAAGACGTATTTTCATCCCCATTGAGCACCCAATCGACCCTAGATTTCTGTTGTACATCTTTCAGTTTATCCCACTCCGACTGGCGAATAGCCTTTCTAAACAGTTTCCATTGACTCTTTTCCTCCTCAGAAAGAGTTCTATCTTCCGCCACTTTTTCAATCTGGGACGCACCAATAATAGCTTCATTCACATGTTTCTGTTCGTCAGCAACGGCTTTTTTCCTCCATTCCTTAATCAATGACTTAATAGCTTTGAGTTTATTCAGCAGCTCAACATCAGGCCGATCCGAATCAACTGCCGAATTCAGCCCCTTCTCAACGATGTCATCTAACTCTACTTTCTCGAGCGAAGAATTGAAAAACCTAAATGGGATGGCACCCGAACATGTTGGGTCAACAGTGAGTATGACCGGCAAGTGATCCGAAACGTCTTTATCTAGTGCCAAAAGACACGCATTTGGCCACCTAGACACAAAGTCCGAACATACCAACACACGATCCAATTTAGATAACTTCGACCCATCATACGACATGTACGTGAACTTACGACCCCCCATATTATATTCCTCAAACCCGGCACTCGCGATGAAATCATTAAACACCATAGCGTTATTCACATTAAATACCGAATTCACCCTTTCATCCGCCGACCTAACTTCGTTAAAATCCCCCAAAACAATCCATCTACCCGCACACTCCTCTTTTAAAGCCGCAATATTCTCCCATAAAACACTTCTAAGCCCGGCATCAGATGGTGCATACACATTAAGAGCCCACAGTTTTGTAGTTTCGCCTTTCACCATACCCCCCACCAAAATGAAATTTTGCGCCTTTCTAACCGTTTCAACATTAAAAATCTGCCTATTCCACAGCGAGATTAACCCACCGGATCTACCCAAAGCATTCATAATCTCAAACCCAAATTCCGACCTATCCCAAAACCGTCCTACCTGCGCCTCGGTAATCGCTTCCATTTGTGTTTCTTGTATTGCAATGAACGAAAGATTGTACAACCGCTTTAAATTACGTACCTTGGTCGCCTTCTCCAGACCACCAGCCCCTTTAACATTGAACGTCAAAAAATTCATTTTGAACCAGCAACCACCTGTTCTGCGCTGATTGTATCCTCCACCAAGTTCCCGAACCCATCCAACTGGAGACCCATAACAGCCCCCACTTTCATCGTTTCACCAGCTTCCTCAGCAACTGCCACTGGACTGACCACTAGATCCGGAACAATGATCACCTCTCCATCATTAATGGGTGGAGGAGTAACCGGATCCGGTTCCTCCTCTTCCCATTCAGATTCGTATTCATCCTAAATCCCACTTCTGCCCACCACAAATGTATCATCGAACTCCATCTGAATATTGTCCAACTTCTTGTGTCTAAACGAAGCCCTTCTCCTTCTCTTCTTCAGTCCACCAGACCCGGACCCAGAACCCGACCCAGAAAAATCCCCACTCGAACCCCCACTGATATTATTCTTAGAAATTTTGACTGATAAGCTTTTGAACCTTCTGCCCTTGACCCCCAGATTTTGACCCCTTTTTCTTTTATTTTTATCTAAAACCGTCCCCCCATTTTTAGCCCAACCCAAAGGAGAATTACCAACATGGGCCGGCCCATTACTAGAATTATTGTTGTTTTCCAGTGGGACCGCCATATTAGTGCCAGCCTGGACCTCCGGCTCATCCACCTTGGAAAACTCACCGTCACAGTTCCCATGCAAGGATTCCCCATGCACTCTAGGACTATTCGTTTCCCTGGACCGTTCATCTTCCTCATCCCTCCCTGCAACTGTTTCCGTCACCGGAGTATTGTTGTCAACACCTACTCCCGGCATACCCCCACCAATGATTGTTGCATCCCGGTTAACGAAATCCGGAACCCATCCAGCTGCCGTCTCCTGAACCCAACAGGTATACATCCCTCCACCCCCACAAATGCACACCTGCTGATTGACTCTCACCACCGAATCCATAACCACACCGACATACACATGAGCCAAGTTCGATGAGCAGATTCCATTCTCCAAATCGTAGATCGCTCTCCCAAAGAGATTACCAATCTTAACAACATTGTCTTCACTTCTATAGTTCAAGCGTATCCCTTCAATCAATAGCCATGCGAGACGTTCAAATTTGACTGGCTGCCCGTCCCACATGACCACAGACTGGAGCCATGTACCCCACAACGTAGTGGATTCAGTAAACTTAATGGCTTCCTCATTGTTCTGAAACTTAATCATTACCTTCAGGCCCCCAAGAAAGCACAGCTCCATACTAGACCATCCCAACGTAGCTAACGCTTTGTCCATATTGTTAAGCCAGTGTAAACTGGACGCTTCTCCAATAACAGCCCTGCCTACCCCTTCCCCTACCAACTCCATCACAGAGACATCCACCTCCATCACCACTTTGGATCCAGACGTACCCCCTTGGTCCCCTGATGTCCAATTCCAGCGCTGACCAAGGTTGTTCTTCCTCGACAAAGGAGGGAACTCAGCACCATCGACCTTGAACGGCACTCTCATATTCTGACCTTTGACATTCTGGTTAGAATTCCTCACCGGCTTCTCCCCCTTACCAAACCTAGCCACCTTTGCAAATACTCGTTTACCCCCGAAACTAATCCTGTTAAGAGCTCTAACCATCTTATCAACATCTATGACTTTCTTGAATCTAACAAAACCGAATGGTTTACCGAACTTGTCTCGCTTCTTAGCAACATAGGCATCCACCAACTGACCACATCTCCGAAACTCATTCCTCACCTCTTCTGTACCGGTACCATCGCTTATGTTGGATATGAAGAACGTGATAGAAGTGTTGGATGTATCGTTCTCCCTGTTATCGCCTTCGACGTCGTTTGGAATTTCCCCATCTTCAAGGGTTTCTCCCCTCACACTCTCTCTCACACACATTAGGGTGTTTTTTGTCCCGACTTTCTGTTAGTACCATATAAAGGGCATTTGGAAAGTGATTCGAAGGCAGGGTCCTCTAGATGTTGTGATTTTTCATAAATAAATGATGTTTAGTCATTAAAGAGGAGAAAACAGTTGATGCCACGGAATAGACAGGGTAAGTTGTTGAAGTAACCATCGGGTTACCAGTCGTTTAGTAACCATTGGATAACCAATTGTTTAACTACCTTTGCTTGGTAGGTAGATAAATCACCATTGGGTGAGAGATGTAATTCACATACGGATGACACATGTTAATTACCTTACAGGTGATAGATGTTTATGGTGACGGTTGTTAATTCACCTACAAGTGACATATGTTTATACACCTTTGGGTGACAGATGTTAACACCTACAGCTGACAGTTGTTAATTCACCTACGATTTAGATGTTTATACATATACGAGTGGCATATGTTAAATAACATTGGGATGTAGATAATAAATTATAGTTAATAATAAAGTGTCATGGTTGGGATATGGTGAATTTTTTTCAAAAATAGGTAATTTTGAATGTGAGAGAGTGTTTGTAGGGGTTGCATAGGATTTTTTTTTTTTTTGAAAATGGGTAGATCACCATATGGATCAGGGACCTTCAAAAAAGAATTTTGAAGGTCTCACATCCATTCAGCGACCTTCATTCAAGGTCCCACAATTGCTATAAAATATGCACGAGCCAATATTGAATTCAAGGAAGGTCTTTGAATGGATCAGTGACCTTGAATGAAGGTTGTTGAATTGATGTGAGACCTTCAAAGTTCTTTTTGAATGTTGTTGATCCATATGGTGATCTACCCATTTTCACAAAAAATCTCATGCAACCCCTACAAACACTTTCTCACATTCAAAATTACCTATTTTTGAAAAAAATTCAGATATGGTGGGATGGATAAAACTATGATATGGAAAACATTATATCTAAATTATAAATTCATGTAGAGTTGGCTAGTAGTTGTTTGAATAGTGTTTTCCATGTAAATCACCGGTGCACGATTAAAAGAATTGGATCGAGCCTCTATACGTTGGCGAATCGAACATTATGTTTTTAACACATTTTTGGGACGTACAAACTATGGGTTATCTAAATAAGTTTTTATGATGTAAACTCTCTTAACTTATTAAATAAATATATAATGTGAATTTTTAACAAAGGCTGTTTTATCATAATTTTTCAGTATATAAGTTCTTCCGTTGTTTAAAAAGAAAATAGAAGACCAATTTGCAAGAAAATAATTTAAAAAAGGTGTATGAAAATACCGGGTGTTACATAAAAGAGAAAAGCAAACTGGCCATGAATGATTCAGAAAGCACCAGAAGAACAACCATCAATGTCGTGTGTCAAATAACTGATCACTCTCCAAAACAATTTATTCTCTTGGATTTCTCACCGGCAGATTGTGGACATGGCCGCGATTCAAGAGGACAACTGTTGGTCCCAGAAGTATCAAAACTTTTTACAAATGGCAAGGTGATTTCACCAAATAACTTAAAGAATTTCTGATGGTGTCCATCCTTAGGATGTGGAGTTGAATAACCGCCGATATTGTTGGCCAATGCTCACTCTTCTTTGATGGTTATGACCGTCTATTTATAGAAGAGTTCAACTTTGAAAGTGGAATAAACAATTGGTTTATTCCCACTTGTGTGTCCTTAAGTAGGAAGGTGGTGTATAGAATCTTTGCAATAATTATTGTGCATCAACTTGCATGGTTTCAAATATTTCTTTCAAAAATCTAGACTTGTATCTGGGATGGAGTCTGGACTTAAGTGTAGGTCTGTTCGGATGATCCGGATATCATGGATTCGAGCAAAACTTGAGTGTGGAATCCTTTGGTTTTGGTTTTTGTAACAAATACAATATCAAACACAAATAAAATGAGTTGTCAGTTATAGTTAAATGATTCTTTGATTTATAATAAGAGCAGGCGTGAATACAAATCATTTCAGATCATCTAACACCTCAAAACACTGAAAATGGACAACTAAATGATTAGGGTAAACAAGTTTTCCTTTTATACTTGATGCCATTCACCCAAGACCTTAGGGGCAAATGGCTTGCATCACACGAATGGCTAAGCCATTGGTGTATTAGTAAGCATACGCCTAACACAATTACCAAATTAGCCTTAATCATATAAACGAGCTACAAACAACTAAAACAACGTACAAACACCTATACTAGACTAGGGACATCATAATGAACATATATAACAGACTCCCCATGGACCTAGCTAGTTTGTCTTCAAAGTTTGTATCTTCATTAATAACACATCATCCTGATCTTCAATCAAAGTTTAGCAACACGAAATTGGCCCAACTTTGGCCAGTCACATCCAACGTTGATCTTGAATACAAAACATAAACGTATCACACGTTAAAATTTCAAAGCTTGAACAGCATATTTGTCTAGGAAGTGAATTGGATGATAATACAGTGTTGCCACATCTTAATCAGGGCAATTGACTAGCCATGTCACACCCCGTCAAGGCGGAAACACGGGGATGCGACGACCAAAAAGTTTTCAAGCACAAGGTTCAAGCAACACACATTTTATTTAACTAGTACTACCGTAAAGGATGGATATTGTCGTTAATTATTTAAATATCACCATAATGATATCAAAAGAGAATATTGTCTAGAGTTAATAGCCAAAATCGTCCCTGAGGTTTGGTCATTTTGCCACTTCAGTCCAAAACCCAAACCTTTTACATCTGGGTCCTTCAGTTTTATTTTTCTTGCCAAATTCGTCCCTGGCAACGTTTAAGTTGTGGACTGAAATGGCAAAAGTGACCAAACCTTAGGGACGAATTTAGCAAAACCCAAACCTTTTATGGGACGAATTTGGCAAAAAAAAAAAAAAAACTGAGGACCCAGATGTAAAAGGTTTGGGTTTTGGACTGAAGTGGCAAAAGTGACCAAACCTCAGGGACGATTTTGGCTATTAACTCTATTGTCTATGACTCTTGAAATCAAATAACATACGATTGACAAAGAGAACCCATCGGAGTGGTACCACGCAGTGCTTGCTCGAACCCTTCTCTCAAATCCCTGTGGCCCTCCATACTAGTTACCTGAAACCCTTCTCTATCCATCGGACAATTCCTACAGCACCCTCATTACCACAGAAGGTCCATGGTTTGCATGCCATGAAGGTTTTGTATGAACAGCCATGAATAGAGTTTTCAGCTTCGTGATCTGTTTCACTTCCTCGGCGACGACCGATACCTCCTGAACCTCCACTGGAGTCAGCCCGAGCTGCATCGTGTTGAGCAATTGCTGCAGCAATTACTCTAGCTAACTCAGCGGGTGTGGTCGGTAGGGTTCGCCTGCGGTTGTCCGTGCTAACTGTCGAGTAGGCATAACTAAGAAGAGAACACAATAAACATAAGAGATGCATAATCACATATAATCATATATCAACCAACATAATCATACATATAACTCAAGTTAGATTAATACAATCACACATCATAAATACCATACATAAATCCCCAAAAAGTAGCTAAGTTTTAGTACAAAATGGGCGGTTGAACCGCAATTAGTTTTGAACATCATGTCACAGCATCATAAAACATCATAAGTCACCATAAGTCATCATAAACATAAACATAATAACATAAACAACCACTAAGAAGGGGGTGGGAAAGCAGCAGCAAGGGAAATAATCGCCTCCCTCATACGTCAGGGATGCGACGACCGAAAAGTTTTCAAGCACAAGGTTCAAGCAACACACATTTTATTTAACTAGTACCACCGTAAAGGATGTATATTGTCGTTAATTATTTAAATATCACCAAAATGATAGCAAAAGAGAATATTGTCTATGACTCTTGAAATCAAATAACATACGATTGACAAAGAGAACCCATCGGAGTGGTATCACGCAGTACTTGCTCGAACCCTTCTCTCAAATCCTTGTGGCCCTCCATACTAGTTACCTGAAACACATGCATAACGAGTTTTGTCAACAATAATGTTGGTGAGTTCATGGGTTTGTTTGTAATATGTAAAACCAACGTGTAATTCGTGTATGATCAATCATGAGCTAGCTAAGCAAATGATTTCTGTGCAAACCATGAGTCCTGTAACCAAACCTCTTGCCTGTTGTGCCTCGCGCATTGTACACTAAAGACAATGTATGTATTGTAGAATACTAACACTCTTTTGTATGTAACCGGTTAGAGCGACTAACCAAGAGTGAAGGTGTCAACCCAATAGATCTATTAAAGTGTTCCATGGCTAGATGTTTAGCTCATGGTTACAGTAAACGTTGTACGGGGACTAGTGAGCTCATGAACCAAAATGTCTCATGTTCCACATGGCAGTCACGATAGAATGTACACACACTTGAAAATGACACAAGTATTGATGCATGTATTTCCCCCAAAATGAAAAATAGTAAAATGGGGCCATGAAAACTCACCTGATGATGATGTAAGAGGTCTAGTGGGCTTGTAGATGGTCACCGTCCTAACAAATGATACCCTATGATCATTATGGACATGGTAAGTCATCTGGAGGTTGTTTATCATACAAATTGTTCACCCGATACTTGTGGATTGTTGTGTTTAGTATGTCTTAGTGTACGTGATACTTGTTAATGTTCTATAAAACATATAGTTCCAAAACTTTAGTGTTTTGATAGGTAGCATCCATGGTGAACCAAAATGGGTCCCATATCTCGTCATGGGCCGTAATTTGGTACCATTTTATCATATGTGGTTGGTTTTTAGGAAATAAGTAATTTTTCATTGGTTTATAACCTTTTGAAAGTTAATATAAAGTTAACACATGTTTCGGCCTATTCTAGCACATGTCAAGGAATGATAGCCGAAATTATTTCATAACATGGGCCTCGTGATCGATCCTTTAGGGATTCCACTAGGCCGATCCTTGTTTGTAAAAGAATAATGGATGTTTTGAAACCAACTCGGGTTTGTTTTAAGTGAAACTCGATTGTTTCTATACCAAAAAAGGAAGCTTTTAGTTTCACAAGTGTCTTAACACTAGTTTGCCTATAAAACCGATTTATAACATGTTTTATTACACCATGACTTTGCCTCAAGACATTATTTAGATGACAAATGCTTAGGTAGAGCCGATTATCTCTAGTGGTTAGACGAAATTGGTTAATAAACTTAATGTAACATCGAACCATTATATAGTGATCATGCTTGTGCTTAGTGAATGTGTGTGTGTGAACCGATTAATGATTAAGGGTCTATGGTTGGATGTAGAGATTTAGGACCGAATGGGGGTGGTGTTTAAAAGAATAGAAGGGCTAAAGATCTTACCTACTCGAAGTGATGTGAGGTTAGTTGGGTGCTTGGTCCTTGATCCTTCCTTCCTTCGAGCTTGCTTCTCTTCGGCTATGGCTTCCCTAGAGCCGAGTTATATGAGTGAAGTGGTGAGAGTTTGTGAATTGTTGGTGTAAGTTGTTTGGATGATCAAAGAGTTCCTTATATAGGCAAATTCCAAGGTAAGTTGACATTGCTTTGCTATAGCTAGTTAGAGGTTAGTTTCCTAATCCATATAAGGTCTCTAGGTGTCATTGGATTCATTCATGCTATAGTTCGGCCGAATGCATGGGGCTAGGGGTGTTATTTGTGGCAAACCTCCTCTTGTAAGATAATGGTGAAATCCTACTATTTCTATTTAGATGTAAACCTTGGTGTCATGAGTTGATAGTGACCTTTCATGAGACAAAGATCTCCTTGTCTTTTCTTGTTGTACTCGTGCAAGAGGGTGGAAGAACCAAGGGCCATGTGTCGATATAGGGGTGGCAATCCATAAGAGGAAAGGTTGACTTCTTATAGAATGGATAAGTGTGATCTAGTGTTATCCATAAGTGTGCAAGTTACTCACCTCCTAGTCACCTTGGCCGATTGTCTTCTTGTGGAATTCCTAGGTTCTTTGTTCTATCACTACCATGCATACATATAGGGAGGTAGGTGGCCGAGTATGTGGGAAGGGATAGGGTAGTAGAAGCTTGATGTTATAGGCACATGGTGATGGTGATAGTTCCTACATTCCTCATGCTTTGATTGGTTATGTTAAGAAAGGTAAGGAGTTGACCTAGGGAGCTTGAGAAACTTGTATGTGGTTGCTATTTTGGTGTAAGTTTGTGACAAACATGTTTTGAAAGATATGTGTGGCCTTGAGCTTTGTGTTTTGGCCGAGAAAGAGACAAAAGGTGGAGTTTTCTAATTAAGGTTTGTCTTGTTCTAAAAGAACTTGGTGTAAGATAATGTCTTGCTTACTTGATGATACTAAAAGCATGTGAGAGGTTGCTTGTTGTGCAAAGCTTTGGCCGAAATCCAAAAAGAAAGGAAAAGGTGTCAAGGTTTGTAGGAATGTCTTATCCTATGTTTGCTTGTTTGTTTGGTCGAGTGAGGTGTCGTGTGTATGCGTGTATATACATACATTTGAGTATAGCTTGTGTAGTTCCAAGATAAATGGCTTGGCTATGATTCTAGACTTAGTTAATCGGCCCATTTATGTTAATGGTATTGTGATTGTACATTGTGCCCATTAAGTAACCTTTGGTTCCCTTTGATATAGGAATATCATCCGGTCTAGAAATGGTGTGAGTCGATCAAGTTTTGTGCCTCTTGATGATGACATTAACATGTATTTTGTTTCATTGTTATCATGTGTTTGTTAAGTGATATCCCATAGTGATTCTTGTATTCATATACGTGTGTTAAAAGTGAGCCAACATGTGTTAAAACATAATAGCCTCATGAAATGTTGGTTTTGGGGATTTGTTCGGGTGTTGTATGACTAGACAAGTGTCCCATGTTGAGTTTTCTGATTAACTCTGGCCTTACTAGGCTGGGGGGGGGTATATGTACGGACGTTGACCTAGTTCATTGACTATTTTCACAAGCCACATCTTATCAAAGACTCTAAGCTTCTTGCAAATCTTCGGCTCATTGTCCAAAACGATTATCGCTTCTGTAGTCAGATTAAGCATAATACATAATAGGAATTTGGTGTGGAAGTTTTGTTCAAATGGAGTTATTGGAATTTTTGACATGCTTTTAGGAGGCTTGATCTTGTGAACCCAGATTGGCTTACCGGTCTTTGGATGTAATTCCTTAGACTTATAAGACTTCGGATATTATGGCGTGAATGTATTCCACCAATCTACACTTTCTTTTTTCAAAATAATGAAATAACAATCGAAACCTGAAAACTTCTCCATGTACAAAGGCTGATGTCTAACAAGATCACGCACATACCAGATGGAAGGCTCTTCAGACGTTTATAATGACCATTTGATACCAATCACCTTTGCATAAGGAATGTAAGCCCAACTCAGGATATAGCCTGACATCTTCGCCAACTTTTTCTTAAGCACTGAGCCCTGAGAAACTAGCTTACTACCGAGGTGCTCCTTCAAGGATCGATACCATTTAGAAAAAAAAATCTTGAGTTCATGCAGATCTAGACCTTAAGGCTTCGGGATTATCAACGGATTCAGTGCCAAGCCTTCTTAAACAAGTCTTCGTCCAGACCTGGTACCCTGACATCACCATTCATACAGTATTCTGGGTACTCCTCGTGCATAATGTCTTCAATTTCAACTTCACTTAATCATGGAACTAACTCTAGAGGTGTTTGATTTGGACTTTCACATTCTCCTAAGGTGATCCAAAATATTTATGCCATTTCATCTGTAGTCATTTCATGCGGGATCTCAGCTTCCTCCAAATCCTCATGCTGAGGAACAATAACCGGATTTCCATTGTCGTCAAAGAAGAAAAAAGTTCATAAATGGATATGTGACTTCAATAGGAACCCATCCTGTCACAATGTACTACTTCATTAACTAACGACATGTTGCTTCAGACTCCCCCTAAGCGGATGAACTGCTTTGAGGATCATTTCCTCTTTCATTTGTTCGCTTAGTCCGTAGTTCTTTCCTACCAGCTATCCTTTGATTCTGAGTAGTAGAACCAACAACATTTTTATCGTCGTCTCCACCCCTTCCATGCGAGCATGGATCAGTAAATCGTCAGATCCATGTAGGTTCTCAACATCATCATCATCTTCATCACCACCGTCTGACTCATGATCATTATCGCCACCAATAACATCTTCAATACATGGATGATCTTCAAAGAGTTTATCAATACGTTCCTTGACACCACTGTGTTCAACTTAAGACTCTACCATTCATCTTTCATTGTTAACATTAGCGAGCTGCAACTTTTGATTCCAGGATTCAACATTTGTCAATCTTCTAATAGTCTCTTGATTAGACAGAGTCAGTTGTTCGTCTGACAACTTCAGTTGCTCATTTAGCTAAATGGTTTGCGCAAGCATATCTAGAATCTGTTTTTTTTTTACAGATAATCTTCTTTTCAATCTGCATTCTCGACAGCTTGAGCATGCATTAAAGCTATAGCCTCAGTCATTTGATTATCTAAAAGTGTACTTGATGATGAACTTTCAGAAGTTGAACTAGATTGAAGCACGATAACCGGTCCGCGGAGTTTTGCATGAAGATTGATAATAATACTCTCCACAAACACAGTAGGTGAACTCACTGATGAGAATCTTGAGGCCGCTGCTTTGGTAACTCAGACAAACTCAGTGAAGATTACCGGGGCAAGCATTAGCCTAATCAATCTAGCATGCATTGTTACTTTGGTTGTTGTTGATGCGATTGTTGTTGTTGCTGTTGTAGTTCTTGTTGTTGCTGATATTGTTGTTGTTGCAACTTCAGAGAGACTGCTGCAAAATGGTCAAATATTCCATTCTTTGTGGTCTAGAACTTGTAGGTTTCGACTTTCGTTTAAAACCTCAGCTTGCTGATCTTCTTTTTTAGATGGTGGAGAACCTAACTCAAAATCAAGTTCAGCAATCTGAGGATCCTATTTAGTAACATAATTAGGATCCTCTCACTGAATTCGTTCGCATTCTAAAGCTGCTTCTTTCTGTGCTTTGGTTCCTGGATAGTATCTAAACCACTAGCACCTTCACCTTCTCCTTTAGGAACCAGGATAGTATCTAAACCACTAGCACCTTCACCTTCTCCTTTAGAAACATCTTCAATTTCAACATTGCCTTCTCCTGTTTTAGAAACTTTGAATTTCCCCTTATCTTGTTACGAAAAACTAGGCTCTACTGAAAAGACAGGTACAAATGGGTCATCAAGAACATCTGCATCCAACATGTCATCATGTGTAACTGTTTTAGTAGTTGTAGTAGTAATAGTAGTTGCAGCTTGAGAACTACCACCAGCTTCTCCACTACCACTAGTACCAGCATCATGACCAATATCGTTTCCTTCTTTGAAAGTTCAATCCATAATAAGTCTATCATCTTCGGAGTCACTATTATCGGTTCTCCATCTATTGCCTCTTGGTGCCTGATAACCTAGGTTGATCAAATGACCGAATTGTCTTCTTTTGTTTTGGTCTTTTATTTTCTGGTTGACCTTTGAACGTCTTCATTCTGTCCAATACGTTCTCTTTCATGTGGTCCATTGTAATGATATCCAAGGAATGCTTTGGTAAATTAGGATGTTGCTTGTCAAACAACATCTATACGAAGCGAGGATACATCAGGAATTGTGCATCGGTTGAGCGCATAACCATTTCCTTTAGATGATGCATTATCATTAGGGCTGAGCATATTTCGGGTTGACCCGAAAATACCCGAAACCCGGACAGAATAAAAACCGAAACCGGACCGTTATGTTGCTATTAGGTTGGTCATCGGTTCCTGTATTATTCAATTCTCGGGTTCGGGTCGGTCCTCGGGTCTGGACCGAGGAAAACCGACCTTAAAAAACTGGACCGACAACTATGTACATCCTGTGATAAATTACCACCCAATATGTTTCATGAGACTGGAAATGAAGAATGAGAGACGATCATATGAGGAAATGATGGTGGGATCTCTACAACTTGAGAGAAACTGGTGATCAGACGCAAAAATAGATTTCGAAGTAACTGGTGTAGCAGAGTTGATTGAAAGAGAATAAAGACTATTTTGAAAGAGTAGAAGAAGTAAAGTGATTGTTGGTTGATTATTTTCTTTTGATAAAACTTTGTGACAGTATGTGCGAACATGGTTTTTGAAAACCATCTAATTGTTTGCGCTTTGAATACAGCTAGCTGTATCACATTTTTAAAAGTCTTCTCTACTATTGTATTTTATTAATATGTTTCACAAGCAAAAAGCTGCATACCTATACCTACCTATACCTATGAATTATATCACGTAAAATTTTATTAAATGTATATAAAATAAAGACATTAAAAATTGTTTGTTTATACCAGCCACACATATAACTGTGTCTTTCTTACCATTCATCAAAATCATCTATGCATTTCCATCGGTGGAACCACCAAACTATCAACTCCTATCTTCCATCCCCAACCACATTCAAGCTTGCAACGCTCATCTATGATGGTTCTAGGATGGCTAAATCGTTGAAGAAGGTAATCTAGCTGTCATTGACCTCGGTATCTCTGACCAATAGTCTTCTTCCTCGTCGATCAACTTCTTCATATGTTCCACCTTCAAAGTCGGTCTCGGTTATGCACTGAAAACCGAGTAACCAAACCCGAAATAGAGCATACCCGAAATGCCCCCGCAGGTCCAGTACTCGGTCCTGGATTTTTTGTTAATCTCGGTCTCAGGTCGGGTCGGGTTTTACTCGGGTCGGTCCGGTCTTGCGTGTTTGCTCACCCCTAATTATCATTGCTGAAAAGTTGAACGGTTTTTTCAAACTAAGAGCCACCACTGCTGAAGCAATTGTCTCTCTGATCTTAACAAAACCAGCTCTTCTCGGTCCCAAACATTGAATTACCACATGAATTAGATTCTTAAAGGTTGCACAGACATTAGCCTTGTTTAACATCTTTTCAGCAATTGATCTATTATATTTCATTCTAAGAAGGCACCAACGTACAAGTGTATAATCAAGCTTAATCCGATCTCCTAGATTGTCATTAATATGTAGAGCTTCCTGCAATAACTTTTCAGACACGATCACGTCATTGTCTTATATCTTGCTTTGAATCATAGCAAGTGTTACTACACAATCGATGACCACATTGTGATGTAAATGCCTCATGTGTTCGTGGTATGAGTTATACTGTTCGGATAAAACGAAGACAATTCAAGAACGACGAAGATATTTGATAATGCCAGCAGTAAATTCTTCATTCTTCTTCGTCGGCTATGCCAGGAATGCACAGATATTATGTTTATCAAAACTTTTCCAGTTCATCTTTCAGCGCATTCAAAATAAGATGAGAAATGACAAAAAAACGAACAAAATATCATAAATCAACAAAAATACCCTTCACTGGCAAATGGATAACCTAATCGCTTATCAAGATACACGAATGACAACCTTATTCATGCTACAGTAGCAACGAATGGGTTGACTTGATTGCTTCACCGTACACACGAACGGATAACACATTCGTGTGATAGAGCTGCTTTGAATTCAAAAAGTCAAGATTTTATTTAGCATGTTTCAAGTCTGGATTTTGGTAGTTTTCGAATCTGTATCCACCGATACACAATCCCCTAATAAAATTTGGTTAATAACAACGTTTGCAAGGTCTATTAATCGGTTTTTGCATTTTAGGGATTGAAACCAAAAACTAATGATTATGGACTGTTTATTGGATGAATTATCACAATTTTTATAACGAACCTTCGTTGATTGATACTTAACAAGTTCCTATGATCAAAATTTTATAACAAAACGAGGGGAGGGTTTTTAAGAATCAAAGAGCATGCAGTAACAAGTTCCTATGATCAAAATTTTATAACAAAATGAGGGGAGGGTTTTTAAGAATCAAACAGCATTCAGCAACAGTGGAGGCAAATGGGTTAAGTAACATACTTATCTGCCACTGCCTTTTACACCCAAACTCATTCATGCCACAGTGCACCCATTCGTGTCTTGTACACATGAATGGGTTAAACTATGCCTTGTAACCTATTTGTGTGAATCTCAAAACACACGAATGGATTTGAATCTTCCCTGTTCACACTCGTATGGTTTAGTCATTTGCCTTTTTAGGGCAAATGCAAACCTATTCGTGTTAAGTTCTGATTGTTACCAGACAACCCTTGAACTTTTCAAAATTACAATTTTAATCATCTAATGGCTAAAAATTGCATTTTACACCCTGTTTTTTTGAAGATTTTTCATTTAGGACAAAAAAAAATTATTCCAATTTTAGTCCTTGAGAAGTGAAGTCTCCCAGTTTTGACCCAACAATTTTTCAATTTCCGGTTGGTTAACTTTTCGACTTTGATTTCTAAAAGATAGAGATCACAAGGGTTAGAATTCCAACATCAGTAAACAAAAACTAAATAGAAACAAAAATTTTTTGTCATTTTCAGAAACTCTAAGTTAAAACACACCTAAAATCTTTTTGGATTTTTGTTTTAAATTTCAGAAATTAAGTACGATAAGCAATAAATAAATACTCACATGCGTATTTTTGTGAGTTTCACCGGTAAAGGAATCATATCATTATATAGAATACTTCAACAATCCCCTTGTTCAGTTATAGTTTAATTACCATAAGCATCCCACGAAATGGTCCATGCATGTACTGTAACCCAAAATTAACGGTATATTATCTAAGATTGTAATAGAGGTGCGGATGTTTTGTTTTGTGTTTACAAATTGCAAAACTAATTACTCACTTCAATATAGAAACTAACATGCAGAAAACAAAGGCTTAAACATCAGTATAATGCTGTACTTACTGATGTGTTTTTATTTATCTTTACTGGGAATCCTGTTTTACAGCACCTCATCGTCTTGTTGTTGATAAATGGAAGCATCTTGGGATGACAAAGATGGCGGGGTTCCTGGCGGAATCGAGGTGGCACCGTTCTCACCAGCATACACACATAGAGCCTCTGCATCACGAAGAATGAGATCGAGGTCGATTTGACCGCTTAACTCGTTGATGAATTTAAGAAGGGTGTCAAAGTCCATTTGCTCGCCCATTATCTTGGCCCGCTGTCTTTTAAGGATGGCGACACATACGTATAGATGAAGATGCTCACTAGGGTGGTGAGTCCATAAAACCTCCCATAACCTTAGTGTTGTCTCGTATTCGAACTCCCTGAGAACATTATCAACATTAATTACCATGAAATACAGCCATATAATATACACTTCAAATATAAACTTTTGGTTGACTACAAAAGGTGGCAATTACAGATTTTCACAGTCCAGTTCAGCCAGATTGATGGAATTTCTTGGCTGGACTGGCAACTACGGTTTAGAAAACGGCGAACTCAACCGGCTGGGTTGGTTGGGTCAGCCGGACAAGCCAAGCCATCCAGAAAAGGTTTGGTTTGGTGGTTTAGGCTCGATTTTGTTTTTTCCAAGATAAGTTGCGTTAATTTTTTTAGACTTATAAAATTGTTCATCGGTTTTAGACATATGCACAAGTTCATATTCAAAACTTCCAAAAACACATAAGAAAAGTTAAAACCACACAGCTTTCCAAATATAAAATTATCGGCCAAACCGTTAAACCTGGTTTTTCAAACCAAAAACCATGGGCTTAATCATGCTGAACAAGCCGATTTGTTTCGGTTTGGTTGGTTGCAATGGTTTATGAACGCCTATAGGCGCCGCGCATTGCAATATCCATCCATTTAGTCAACTCGGGCTATGTTGCAATTATATATATAACCTATACAGGAACAGGTCATACGGGTTTAAAGTTGCTCAAACTTTACAAAGATCATTTTTGCTGCGGAGACTGTTGCTGAAATATGTACTTTTTGAATTCATATTTGCTGCACTACTATTAAACAAAAGTTAAAAAAACTTGGACAGGAAGTGTGCTGAGGTCAACCGAGTTCGACCCATACAAAAAATTTACTTGTTTTGACTAGTTATCCAATCTTCCCAACTCTTGTCTAAAAGTTTAAGGCTGACAAATCTGCCTAAGAAAACTGAAAGTCCCAACCCAATATTTCTTAGCTCTTTATTAACTATATTCTCAAATCAGATGTTATTTCTTAGCTCTTTATTAGCTATATTCTCAGTTCTCTCTTTTGAGAACCCTAACCCAATACTTCTTGTTTACAATACTGCGATGCACAGCTTCGATCTAAAAACTGTAAACTGGACACAAGGATAAAGAATAGACTTGCCTTTTGAATTGAATAAGAATCCAGCGAAAACAGAAGAAAAAATTCAAGCAGTCATTCTGCTTGAAGTAATTATGTAACGGGCTGTCCAGAAGCTCCACCAACTGCCATATCAAACAAAATATACATGTTAGAAATTGCAGCCAAGAACACATTATATCGATCCAAACTTCCCAAAAGACATATCCGTAATAATCAACATAAAAGTAAGGACAAATGAGTAGCACAGAAAAGTTCAATTGCTTTATCCAGAGTCGACAAAATGGTGGGTCGAGTAACGAGCCAAAATGGGCAACTTTTTAGTAAAAAGTATATATTGGTTGGAGCAACCAACAGGCGTCATCTTTTCTATATGAACTTGATATATAATCAAAGTGTTAAATACTTAAATATCTACAATTTTACAACAATATTTTAAAATAAAACAAATTAGAAGGTTTATGCATTTGGATACGCCTTTAAGTGAGTTTAAACCTGTTTAAATACACTTACCCAAAGATAGATGGAAATTGTCACCTCTAGTTCCTTGTTTTGAACAATTAACGCATGTGAAATACAATTTGCATATATTAACAAATACACACAGAGAAGGTGGTAGAGGTAGAGAGAGGACCTTGGAGAGTGCAAAAAGTTGAGAGTGCATTCCACTCTGATCACGATTAAAATTTGGTCCAAGCCGTTCCAATAGACATACAAAGCACCAGAATGCTTCTGATTCATCTTTCATGATATATAATATCGGGGAGAGGAGATCGCTCATGCCCTTTGAGAAGTATATTATATCCATTAGCAAAAATATTTACCAACATGCCGTGTCCAGAATACAAGTCATGTAAATCAGTAGAATGTAGCACATCTTGAAAATGGCAATTAAAATAACTAGAGCTGATATATTTCAATTTACTTGGGTGCCAGCTAGAGATGGCGATTTAGACCCATTTACTTATGAATGGGTAGAATGGTAGATTCTGATTCTCATAATTAATTTCGTAAAATTGCGCCTAAAAGGGAAATGGTAAGTGTAATTGTAATTCCTAAAACCTCCAAAATCATTTTAAGTAAAAAAAAGGATGATATTTTAAACAATATGGCTTTTGTAATCATATTTGGCACACTTGGCCATTCATAAAAGGTTCATAATTTAGATCTTGAAACAGAAAGTCTTTCGGGTCAACCCAACCAGACCCTTCCAGTTTGCCCGTACCAAACCTGACCCATTCTGGCTTGAACCTGTTTAGATATTTTGCCCAGCCCACCCACCAGTCCCATTTTACCACCTCTAGTATGAGCCTTTCAAGCAGTCATGCTCTTAGCAAAAATAACTAACGGCCGTGTGTTACCTGACAGTAACCAAGATCAAAATTGTAGAATGAGTAAGTCAACAATATGTCATGCATACGGTGAACATCAGGATTGTCATCACCCTCATAGAATGATACTGACCTGTCAGTCCTTACCTTGAAGCAATAAATATAACGTTTAGCTATCAAAGAATAAAGAGGCACAGTGAATAATTTGAAGTGGATGCTTAATTTGTCTTGCTACTCATACCACGTCTTTCTCGATAAGAACATTCCTTTCTCTGAATTTTGTAAACCTTTTTGCCTGTTCTAGGGAAATGCTCTGCACAAAGAAACTGGGTTGTAAAGAATATAATAACTTTTCACTGATAACATAATAGCAGCAATTCCCGATACAACCAAGACCAGACACAAAAAAAAATGTGTTAGGGCTGGGGCTATATGGTTTTGCATTGTAAACCATACTAGCCCGTTCAGTGAAAGGGTTGAGCTTAGGCCGCTCTGAGCAGCCCATTTCTAACCAGTCACCCTGTCTAAAAATAATTGAAAAAATAAATATTAAAACTTATAACACTAGTAGGATATGTGTTGATCTTATATCAGTTTCCTTTATCCTTTTGCTCTCATATTAGTCTCCTTTTTCTTTCTTTTTTTTTATTGTATATTAATTCCTTTCCTTTTTGTACTTGATATTTATCTCATATTAATTTCTTCTAATTGTAGCCGAGTTAAGGATATCGATGACACTAAGCATTCAAATGGGCTGTAAAAGGATCAACATGATTTAATAAACTTGTCCAGGATACGTTTGCAATTTTTTGACACACAGTTAGCGAATGAGGTTGGGTTATTCCAACCCGCAAGCACAAACTCAACAAGAATTGCCACCCTTAATAAACAAAAAAATGAAGGAAAAGTAGTAACTTCTTCAAGGCAAGGAGAAAAAGAACACGTATAGTAGTTCTAAGACACAATACACTTGCACAAAAGTTAATCACAGACCTGCCATTGGTTTTTAATAGTCTCGTACTCTGACTTCTTAGCTGACACAATATACTCCCTCTCTGCATATGTAGAATCATATGAATAGTATCCTAACAAAAATGGCCAAACCTGAAAATCATTAGTCATCAAAGGGTTTAGTTCCACTGGTCAAAAGAAGAAATTGTGAAAAATCAATAGTAATAGCACCGCAATAAAAACCTCTTTACGCAAGTTGTCCTCCACTCCCCCATAGAATATTCTCTTTCTCAAAGCATCAGGATCAACAATACGACCTTCAGGATCCAAAAAGGTTGACCACTGTATAGAAAAAGTCGTAATAGTCTCAGACATGCATTTACACCCATTTTTGAAGGTGTGTATGTGTTTGCAGTAGAAGGGATTAAAAGTTTTTGTTTGTTTGAGTAAAACAGAAATGGCAATAAATACAAACACCATTCGGCAGACAATATTTTGAACACCACGTATACCCATACTAAAATGACATGTTCCGAACTCTACACGTTTTGAACCGCTACCCAACCCACCACTATTGCCACCTCTAGGATTAATGTATGAAGTCTAGTGGATTTTGTTGGCTTCTCACCAGGGCTTAGTCCCGCAAGGGTAATTTGCGAATTGTGTGTATCTTGTTTAATTTTCTGTATTTGGTATGTTCAGCAGAGAACCAAATGCTATCCAACACCGACAATGAAAATACTAACAGAGAAAAGTGTTCCTTCGTAATTTTGTTGTGGATACTCGATCACAATGCGTTTATTATTTCGTGAAGCATGTACCAAAAAAAGTATTGACTTACCTCTTGGCGTTCTAAAGGATGTTGCCGTGGTTGTCCCCATACCACTGATAATTTATCAAGCTGCCAAAATAAAATAAAAAATAAAAAATAAAAGAGCAAGGTTGAAAGTATATGGAATCACATAATAAAATCATAGATGCTATATGCCGATATATAATGATAGTTAGCAATGATCAAATATTAAAATCACCAACTTGGCCACAAACAAGTAAAACATAAATATATCTTATTGTGGATAATCATCATAAATGGATTACTGAACTGAATGTTGTGCATTTTCATGCACACTTTGTGTGTAGGGTAACAGGACGCTATAGATGTGTAGGCTTGTAGCATGCAATTTTTTTTAGCTTAAAAACCATTAACTTTTACTATATATCTTAACAGCCACTTTCTTTACTAAATATATAAAAAAGAACTATTGTTTCCATGAGAAAAAAAGAAGGAATGAAAGAACAAGAGAAACAATAATGTTGAAGGTCGATTTAAAGTTAAGAACAATTTCTTAGATATAGTAACTCAATTAGTACACAAAAGATGTTGAACATTTTTTTTTTAATTCTACTATATCTGGATCCTACATCTTGAATAATTTATCTAAAGTAAATGTTACAAAATCAGCATGTAAAACATCTGCAATTTTTCACCAAAAAAAAAAAAAAAAACTTTTTAACCTTCATTGATAGAAGTTACTGCATGTTAGCAAACAACGAATTACCCTTGCACGTTCAAAATAAATTAACACTCTTCTTTATTTATTATAAACTGTGGTGTAAAAAATCCAAAAATGATCAAAAGACGTTAACATAGGGGCCCTAAGGCCTACCAACTGCTGTTAGAATTACTCATTTTATTAATTGAAAAATGAATAACTTGTCCATTTACCAGTTAAGGTCTACTGTTAGCATTACTTTATCCAGGCTTAACTGTACCATAAAACTAAGCATTCAACATGCTAATATACACTTGAATTATGACAAAAGATAACTTTCCCAATTTCATCGCTTAAAAAAGATTATACCTCCAGAGGGTCAGAAGGTACAGGAACTTTTTTGGGAGCAATTTCTACATCATTGGCGGATGTTTCCTGTGTCTGCTGGTCTTTGGATGCCCAATTTGTCCTCCTTTTCTCATTAGGACCATAAACATCAAGGCTCTCACGGAAAAGCTGTGAGGTTGTCTCTCGAGCAAACCTTGTCACAAGAGAGAATTTCTCTAAAACTTGAATTGAAATATCACGAGCAGGATCTTGACTTTTTTGCCTCTGTCTATTATTTTGTTGAATACTACCCGAACTATCATCTTCTGAAATATGTTTATTCTCCAAATTGCCCTCAGAAAGAGAGTCTGGAATTGAAGATGACGGTGTTCTGTTTGCAAGAGATCTTGGAAGCTCCAATGAAGACAGAGTTCTCTGTTAAGACATTTAAACAATGCATGTAACCAAAGTTAATAACCACTGATGGCTGAATGATTAAGAACAAAAAAAAGCAAAAATAAGTCAAGCCCTGTCTATAATTGTAAATGTTCCTAAGAGATCAAAGAAGTACAAGCTTGCAATTTGGTTTAGACATTAGAACCACTCCCTGCACGCAACATCAAGGCTACAATACTAGCCACAATTAAACTGTACCTGAAGAGGATCTTGAAAGTTATTTACAAGAAACACATTCGCATTTTCTGAAGACCTGTGACAACAGATGTCTAATTAGAAGCAATTTAATAGGAAATATAATATGCACTGACATTTTTATTTCCTAAACATAGCTGATAATATTTTAAAGCATAAACTGACCTGAAAGAACAAGTAAGGTTAAAACAAATCTATATAAAATAACAGACACCATTTGATCCTAAAAAAGTGTAGCTACAACTAGTCCATGATAAGAGGTTTCCTGTTGTAGTAGCTACAGCGCCGTGTTGATAAATGGTAATTATGATAATGTAATTCATATACCTAAAGAGTTAAGAGTTACTACAACATCAACTCCCCTACAAACACCACATGCTAAGAGAACAGTTCTGCATCAAATTCTATAGAGAACCAAATCACATTGGTGTGAGATCTAATATAAGAGTAACATGTAGCAAACTAATGTCCCCATGCATTGCATTGCATTTGCTAATTTAATGAGTGGATCAAAAAGGTTTCTATAAAATACCAAGGGTCCTTGTGATAGTATTCATAAAAGGCAATCAACTTGTACAACAGCAAGACCACATTAAAAATTTAAATAGCCAACATAGAAAAAAACCACAAACCTGACAATAAGAACATGTTGCTTAATTGTAGCAAGAAACTCCCGTATTCCTCCACTATAGAAGTACAGTGGAGGGTATGCTAGACCTGCACAAATTTCCGGTCAGGCTGTAATTTACCATACAAAAAATAAATACAAAATCCAAAACATGTAATTACGTAGAATATGATGATATTATAGTGTGTCTAGTAATATACTGATCCTTCTTAAAGCCTCCAAAAATATATTAGTAGAAAGATGATGCAACTGAAGAAGTCCTTAGATGAATAATTACGAAATACTAAGAAAAATCTAGCAAGTAAAACAAGCTTGGAACATAATTAACAGCAATCAACAACATTGGCAGCCCATTTCACACCACCAGTACAATAATGAGTGTGGGTTTTGAGAAGAAGACTTGCCATAGCTCTTTTCTAGTATGTAGAAAAAATTACATCAACAAATAATAAACAACTACTCAATCTTTACCTGCTACAGATACATCTTAAGGGGTTTCAAAGTGATCATGCTACGCGCCAAACTAAATAATACCATTTATAAGCACATCTGCATATGTTAGATCAAACATATGCATGATCTGTTAAAAAGTTTTTGAAAAGTCTCGGCAAAACTCATGCAGGCACACTGCATGTAACACAATAGTGAGGCTATAGCGGGCAAAATGTAAATGGACGTGAACTAGGATGGACAAACTTTCAGAGAGTATCATTTTGGACCTGATAAATTCACATAGGCAATCAAGAACAAGAAAATCACAAAATATATCTTGCTTTATGGAATACAGATATGGATAGCTAAACTTAAGACATTAATTGATGAAACATAATAGATAGCGCAAATATATGAAATATATTTACCAGTTGATAGAACAACAATTACATACTGCCACCCAATTGTTGGCGTATGCCGACGAATAGAATGGATATCAGAAAACGATACTGCTCTTATGGTATACAAATTTGCATCTGCATGAAGCAATATTAATAATCAGATCCACTGTTCCAAAACAAATCACATGTATATGCTAATTCAATTATACATATAAAGAGTAATAACATACGTACACGACGAACAATTATAAGTCATAAGATGAGACTAACCTCTCGCAGACAGCCTCGCATTTGAGCTTTGGCCTTTATAAGGTATCCACGTCTATTATGTCAAAAAGAAGTACATCTTACCATCATAGTAATAGCAAATAGAACAGAATATGCATCACAAAAAAAAAAAAAAAAAAAAAAAATTGTTTCATAACAGAAAATTACCATAAATAGTGAAGAACCTTGCTTAAACAACTTCAAACGCCCACCGATGCCATCTATAGCAGATTGAGTGGGATGAATCGCCACATTATCCTTCAGATACACTATTTCTGCATCTTCTGGATCAGTAGAAGAGCTTCGCTTGCTACTGTCACTACGGTTTATACTTGAAGAGCCCTAAAAGATACATAAGAATAATCTAAAGTCTAAACATACAACTGGAATTTCATTTTTGTATCCAAAAATAGGTTGCATCAGATGTGTATGTTCCCTAGTTCCAACATGCGACCAGTACAAGTTATGTTTTCCAGCTGTATTACACAACAGTTGCATAACTAAGCTATCTAATAACAAGTGGATAAATACACGGAGGGCAAGGGAGCTGCACGGCACCTAATAAAAGCAGACGTAAGAAAGTCGCTTTACATGGAATTTTTTTTAGTTCCAGATCAATTCCAACCATACAAATGACATGATATCTTAAGTGAGGTTATAACTTAATTTTAAGCCTATAGGCCATAGCACTGGCACCTTTATCCAAATGATAAAACAGCATACATATACAAAATGCAAGATCAGATTCTTTCCATATGTAGATGCTGGTTTGACAGAATTTCATTAGATATTTCCTATACGACTATACGGCCTACCTTACCTTACCTTACCCCTTATCTCCCCCCTCACAACTGGCATGACATTACATTTTTTTCCTTAACAGCTCCAGAAACACAGTTATTAGAAGCATAAACATTGATTTAAAATAATAGTTACTTAACTATCCAACAGAAGCAATAGAAAGATGTTTCCATACAACTTTAGGGTGTTTCCTGATTATTAAAAATTATATACCATCATTCCACTGTAAAGATTCAAGCTCCCCAAACACAAAACCCCGTAGCTTAGTTGTGAATTTCACACCATCAATTCGAAATTAAAGTCAGTGTTTAACGTCATTTTTAAATCAAGTCAATTATAAACAAACATACAATCCGTTACATGGTTCTTTCCTGAATAAGCCTACTTACAAGTATCAACAAACAAACAATGACTTTCATCAAATATGAAGTCACTTTTTACTTCATCTAATAATTATTAGCAACAACCATGCTTAAATAAGCCCTAGAGCACATCAATTCTCAATAGCTTCATAATAAATTCAACGCTCATCCATCAGCAGTAACTATAACCTACTACACTATGTTCACAGCTATGAGAACACATCAATACCTTCCCAATTTGGTCACCGTAAACATAAATAGAAACAAAATATGCTACTTAAGTAATTGACATAAACTCGAATAAACTTCTTACACTAATAAACATGATCACAGAGCCCTAATTTCCGCGAAACCAAAAACATAACCGCCTGAACACACGAGCTCAATCCAATTTACATAATTACCTTCTAAATTAATCAACAATAACTCTATCATCTATAATCAATCAACACTATCAGGAATAAACTACTCACACTAATAACCATGATCAGGGAGCCCTAATTTACACTAAACCACCAACATAACCGCCTAAACACACGAAGTTGATCCCATCATTACCTTCCAAATTAATCTGCAATAAGTCTATCAGCAATAATCAATCAAAACTATCAACAATAAACTTCTTACACTAAGAAACATGATCACGGAGCCCTAATTACCACAAAACCAATAACATAACCGCCTTAACACACAAACTCAATTCAATTCACATCACTACCGGTACCTTCTAAATTAATCATCAATAAGGTTATCATATGAATTGAGTCGAGTTTGTGTATTAATCTACAATAAGTCTATCAAGAACAAACATGAAACAAAAAACATAACCGCCTAAACACACGACCTTGATCCAATGCACATCATTACCTTCTAAATTAATCTACAATAAGTCTATCATCAATAACCAATCAACACTAGTAGAAAATGAACCTCTTACACTAACAAACACGATCACGAAGCCCTAATTTCCGCAAAACCAAAACATAACCGCCAAAACAAACGACCTCAATCCAATCCACATCATAACCTTCCAAACTAATCAACAACAAATCCATCAGTAACAATCAATCAAACCTACAAACCGCAATAGCATACATAAAAATAACAATTCACTCTAATTACGCCACTTAACTAATTAACATCAAACGAACAACACACAATCATCAACAAACTCTAAACTTCGTACACGTAGCCCTAATTTACTTATTCACACGAAACTAACAAAATAACCGCTTCAACACACAAACTCGATCTAATGACTAATTCACATCATTACTTTAATAAATAAATAAAAAGTTAATGCACAATAATAAGTCTGTAATGAATAATGAATAAAACCTACAAAACGCAATAGTGTACGTACATATATTTATATATGATAAATGATGTAATGATAATATTCTGACTACTACTAATAATAATATTATTAATATATATAGGGTTAAGGGAATGAAAAGTTAGGTGGTGAGTTGGTTACTTGTTGAGAGGCAGCGGCGTAATCAGCATCGTCGGATAAATCGTGAATATCGGTTTCGAGCATTGGAACGGAGAGAGGTGGATAACTTCTGGTTTGGGTAATTGGAATGGAAAGGAGGGAGGTGTGGAGATTGTGGAGGGTAAAATGTGGTATTTGTGAAACTGTGTTGTGAAGTAACTGAATTGTTGTGTGTGTGTGTGTGTTTACGTTTTGCTTAGGAAATGTTTTTTTATTTATTTAAATGGAGTAATTTATCCGTCCATAGTGGTGGAGTGGCCTTTGTTTCACCTATGTGATCAAAGGTTCGATCCCCACTTCAAACATTTATGATTTAGTATCCGAGTGAAAATCGAATACGGGTGGCGCCGGTTCAAATCTGACGGGCGGCGAGGTTTTACCGAGTTCTATAACACTGTCGTGCCTTCGAGCGGGTGGGGCTCGGGTTTCCGCGCATCGGGAGAAGGCGGGGGCTGCTGGAGGTCGAGTAGTCGATGACTCGATTCTTGGGCACAGCGCCCCGCAAGGGTGGTTGCCACACAGTTGTTCGCCGATAAAAAAAATGGAGTAATTTGTTTATTACTAAAATCGTCCCTGTGGTTTGTTTAAACTTATCACTCCAGCCAAATCTTTTCAAAATTGCATGAACAGTCCTTAACTTTTTTAAAAAATATGCCAAAACAGTCCAACGACTTAACTTAATTAACTTTTCTTCGTTAAGTTATGGGCATTTTCGTCAAGTCACATATAAATTCATCTTCTTCCCTAATTTTTTTCTTCCTTAATCAGACCCACCACCATCTCCACATTTCACCACCACCATCACTACCCATAAACAACAGATTACCTGGGTTAACTGGGTTTAAAAATAATATGTGACTTGACGAAAATGCCCCTGACTTAACGAAGAAAAGTTAACTGAGTTAAGTCGTTGGACTGTTTTGGCATATTCTGTTCAAACAATTTTTAAAAGATTGGGCTGAAGTGACAAATTTGGCCAAACCACAGGGACGGTTTTGATAATTTACTCTATGATAAAATAACGTTTTTAAGTGTGTTTTTTTATTGTATAAGTATTTTTTTAGTTAACTATTCGGCTTCTTGTTATAAGACTGGACGTTGTGGAGCCGCTAGCACTCGGCGCTAGCAAAGATTCGAGCCTTGTGGCTCGCGGACACCATAACATTGACGTGTTAGAGTCGGTGCGAGCGAGCCCACGTGAGGCTGCTTACTTGGGCTAACGGCTATTTCGACCAATGTGAATTTTATAAAAACACTACTAGAAAAAAACCCTTTCTTGACACGCATTGCGTGTCAAGAAAGGGGTCTGATGACAAGAAAAAGAATGTCAAGGATGGCGGTGTCATAAATTTAACATGACATATTTTCGCGTGTCATCTGTTTATGACACACATTTATGACAGCATTTATTGACACGCGTTATGACACTTTTTAATGACACATTTTTATGACAATTTTTATGACAGTTTTTAGCGACACATTTTATGACAATTTTATGACGTTCTTTGCGTGTCATAAATTTTTAATCTAAAAATAAAATTCCTGTAAAATTACATATTTACCCTCCTGGATTTATTGCCATTTTATTATATGCAAAATAATTAGCAAACTAATAACAAAAACATCATTTCATTATATAATCCATATTTATCTAATTACGAACTAATCCGATGCAACGTTTAACGTTTACAAAAATATATTGTATCGACATTACATTGCCTTCAAACAAGTTTCGATCATTTGAAAATAAATATCATGGCGTAGCCTAACCATTCTTCGCGTACGACATCCATGTCATCCCCGTAATGATCCGCTCCTTCCTAACCTAAGATAACAAGTTACATATATATCATTCTTGCCATTAGAAAATTATAAATGTTTAAAATAAGTAAAACTCTATGTACATGAAGAATTCCCGATACACGTCTAAAGCAACCAGTGACAACAAGTTACACATATGCAATCATGAAAACAAACATAATTAACCAGACATGGCATCGGATCGTCACAACAAAATTTAACAAAAGAAATGTAGCTCTGTTACACTTCAATTTCCAACCCTACCACTATACATAAACATTCATACAAAAACCATATTTTTACATATCAATCCCAAATTTAGAAATCATCTTACTTTAACAAATAAAAAGATAAAAGACATACTATATAGTGTATAATACTTCACAACTATTCATTTTACCAAGTCACAACAAAACTTATAAAGGTTAAAACTAAATTAATCGCATACTTTCAAACACAAACAAGATACACAAAAAAAACTTATGATACAAAAACAAGAACAAAACCTAAATCTTTCAATAGAACTTCGGACGATACCAAGTATGCTACCGAAATCGTTTTGTAATTGCTCCAAAATTAGTACAAAAACTTTTAAAAAGTTTCCTCCATTTTTTTTTTTTGAAATTTTTATAAATTTTCAAAGAAACGGCAACTAATCGAAGCTATATAATCATATAGGGCTTTGTTAAATTACCTGGCGATTTATATAATCATAACCGAAGCTAGCAATGACATCTCTTGAAATTCTTGAAATGTAATTATACATTAAATCAGATACCAATGAAACCTAGCACAAGAAAACCATTAGATATGTAATCATCTGGTAAGTGTAACACTTTAGAAATTTAGAACCAATACTATCTGAACATAGCTAAACAAATAAAGTGATTACCTTTTCAGACACTTTCTGAACATAGCTAAGAGCCACATTTCCAGTATTAGCAATCTGTCCCACAGCAACCTGCATGAAACAAAATTGAATATTAGAGTTTAAAATTAATAGTAACTTGTTAAATATTATCGCATGTCAGCATGGTGAAATTACCATTTTATCCGTGTTGTATCGGCCACCAAAACCAATACTAGACTCACGATGTTGGCCGGCCCAGCCTACTTCCCCGCCTAAGGATAGGTGAGGAGTCACACTCTGCAAACAAAATATTACAAAATAAAATTGTTTTTCATATCGATAATAAGTCCTTACTCCTTAGTATGACAAAGATGCATGAGCAAAAAGAAGATACAAGTCAATAGGCGGTACCCTGCATAATCAAATATATGCATTAACATAAGAATAGAAAATTTATACCTGAATATAACTAGCTCCAAGCATAGCACCATTTGTGAATTGAAATCGAGTCCTGTAGTCATTACCCTGCACAAACCAACCCATTTGAGTAACTTCTTGTAATATAACATTACATTCAAGCCCAGTAGACTCACCAATCTGCCACAATTTAAGTAATCACAGTACTGTGAAATAACTATAAAACAAAATAACCGAAAAAATTAAATTTTCCTTTTTTATAAACCTGTTGATTATATTGATAGACGTCGAGAATGGCGTTAACTACACCATAACTTGCAAGACTTCCACATGTTAAATGAGGGAATTTAAGACGAAACCATGCGCTAAGCGCTCCAGCATAAGATATACCAAAAACAAACCATGGGTTCTCAACGTCTGTTCTATTAAGCTTCAAATTTAGAGATTCCTACAAAATCATCGAAGATAATATATTATGAAACAACAAAGAACGTTAACTAAAGGGCTGTGAATTATGTCGGGTCGGCGTTGAATTGATGAACCTAACCACTACCCATGTATTTATTCATGTAAAAGACAACCACCCTAGCGGACACACTTGACATTGTGCAACATGAACATGATCCGTGTAACCCATTTACCTAAACAAGTCAAACAGGTTGATGGAATGTGTACGTTGTAAACGGGTCAAACGGATTGGCAGGTAAGAAATGGTTTAACCAGTTGGCAGGTTAACGCATATGACATTGTGGTACCATATGCAAGTCCAGTGCATCAAAAAGATAAGACACAGTAACATATTCATTTATTCAAACACCATGTAAATGAGTTCCAAGACAAAAACATTGGATGAGATAAATATTTGTTGTTAATAGAGGGAAAAATTTACCATAGATGTCATACTCCTTGCACTTGATACCATTTGGTGGAAAGTCTTCCCTGTTGTTTTGACCTAAGATGAGCTTAAGCTCGGCTTCTATCTGTCGCTTTCCGCTTAAAGAGTGTTCCATGCATATTGAAACTTTTAAGTCACAAACTGCATCATTATAATTTCCCATAGATGTGTGTGTTTGCCTTGCCTCTTCTATACGATGCCTACAGGTTACATATGATTAAATATGTCAAATGTAGTAAGATATATGATAGTGTTGACAGTATCACATATCCATAACTATTTTTATCATACTTATACCTTTGAGTAACTTCTACAATTTGCAAGAGCCCGGTTGCAATCCCGTAGAGACTCCAAATAAAGACCCATTTTCTGTAGCATTGTTCAAACATAAGTTAGTCATACACTATAGTGATGGTAACATTCAATACGAATACTTTTAATACTTTAAAAATAATGCTATATTCCATATAAAAATACACTCCCTCCATACGAAAAATGTGATGTTTCTGTCCACATGTTTAATAAAATGTCTAAAGAAGCTTCCAAAATTTTATATAACTGATATATTATTAGTTTTGCTATAAACCGTGAAAAAAAAAGATCAAACTCAAACTGAACTGTATAAGACAATTTGACAGAGTAGTGTAAACATCCAGAAAAAACAACTATACTGGCCATATAACGGGGAAATTGTTTTAAAACCAGAAACCCACAAACGGGGAAATTGTTTCACACCAATCAATCCTAATCCTCAATTTCAAGATTCATTCAAAACCAAACTAAGCGCATATGATTCCGAAATCAATGTTTCAAGATTCATTCAAAACCAAGTGGTGTACATAGATAAAAGAGACACATGAATTTTCAATTAAAACCTAAACGTAAAACCCTAATTGCGATTAAAGAAAGTATAAATGATAAACATGGAGAAATGGTTACCTTTGATGTCGAAGGGATGAATGGAACCAAACTCAGACGATAAAAAGTAAAAAAAATGGTTTCCGGTGAAGGTATTGTCAGAAAGGGGTAGAAGATGCTTGTCTAAGAGGTGTCGGTGGCGACGGTTCCAGATCTGCATCAAAATCGCACATCTAACTGATTTTTTACAAAATTAACACATATGGAACCAAACTCAGACAATAATAAGTAAAAAAATGACGGAGAAGGAGGTTTATGGATGATCATCGATTAGGGTTAGGGAAAATGGGGAGGCTATGTTTGATTTGAGCAGATGTGTTTATTTTGTTACGAGGGAGAGAGGGAAGGTTTACGGGAAGCGTGCGATTTGAGATGACACAAAACCATGACACACTCTTTCAAAACCGTCATTTTTTTATTTTATGACTGAAAATTAATGACACGCATAAAAAAACGTCATGAAATTATTATTTTTTATCAAAGATGACATTTTTTTTATGACATGCACTTTTGCATGTCATTAAATAGGGTATGTCATAAAAAAAGTGTCAAGAAAGGGTATTTTTCTAGTAGTGAAATAAAATAAAATAACTTTTTGATATTTCAGTTTCCATTATTTATTTCTAAACTACAACTCATATACCCCATTTTCAAATTCAAACCATGTCACATTTTCACATTCAAAACCTTTCTAAAAGATTTATCATCTTCTCCATCTTGAACCCAAAATGAATCGCGATTGGTTAGCGGGTTGTTACCAACCGGATACGACTTTAACACGGAGATTGAGCACAGCATGAGCCAAATGTCACCCCGTTTCTGGACTTTGTTATTCCGGATACGCAAGGGGATCTGGGTCAAAAACAAAATAAAAGAACACATACTAAAGGTTCCAAGAACGCCGGAAGAGGTGGAACTTAAAAAAGAGGGTTGAACCCTCCTGGTCGAAACGATCAACAATTTTGTGGACCAAAGAAGAGAAAATTGTGTTGTGGCATTCTTGGGTTGAAATTTGCAAAGATCGAAAAGCCGGTGTGTACTTTTTTTATACTGTCACACCACGCCAATGGCGAAAACATGTGGCGCAACACTCAAAAGCATATCAAAGTCAAGAATAACATAAACCATATTTAATTAGAAAAGATTATTTTATTAAGATGTCGAAAATGAGTACCTTGTTACAAGATTTCAGAAAACAACAAACAACATGTTCATACATGGGGTTTTTCCATCCAAGTCCTAGCCTAATGGAAAACATTGATGAAACCCCGACAAGTATCCGACATCCCATATTCCACCGCAATAGCCTCATATCTATTCAGCACTTAGTTACCTGAAACATATGTTTAAAATGACGTTAATATATAAAATATCGGTGAGTTCACATGTTTTAGTTCCATAGCAACAACATTTTAACAATATCATGTGCGGAACAAACACAAGTAGTGGCCTTTGTACGGAGTAGCTAGCTCCTACAAAGTTATGATGACGAGCAATCCCTTGTGCCCATTACCAAACCAAGACTAATAATTGTGTAGCTAGCTCCTATAAAGCTATGTTTACATATATGTGTATAGTCAAGTTAGATAATAACACATGTGTAGTCACAAGATAATATTGTCATGAGTTATTTTATCCTTAAACATATGTTGGTTTAGTGAATTAACTTATGTTACATATGTTATGGACTTTGCATTGGTAAATGGTGCAAATCCTATGATTTCATGTGTTGAATATCCACAAAATGCCTTATGAATGTTCGGAATCTGTATGGAATTGAATAATTTCCAAACTAGATATTGTCACGTTTATCTTGTTTTGTTAGTATGTAATAATCGGGCATTCGGTTGCTCTCTGTTGAGAATGTGATTGGCTTGATTGTTCAATGCCAATTGTTGCGGATATATCATGTGTTTCATGCGTAAACGGAAAATGTAATGAATTCCTGAAATAGTTTAGGCTTTGCTAGACTCGGAACGACATAGTTAATGTAAAAAGGTCTAATGCACACATGAAATGACATAGTTTAAAAGCACATGTACAAGAAAGAAATGCGTTATTTACAAGTGATTATTGCATTGCATGTTTAACCGAAAGAATCTAAAAGAAACACGAATATTTATTAATTATGTGAAAGAATCCAAATTTCACCTAAAATGCTAAATTTCACCTACAATGCTTTATTATAAGGTACATTCCATTAATGCAGAAGTAAACATATAGCAGCTAAAGCGTTGTTTTAGGAGAAAATTTATAAAGCTTGAATAGACATTAAATTAAAAACTAAAATGTATGCGAAAGTTAGATTACAGATCAACATAATTTGGACTCAATTAAAGAACTTAAACATGTTTGTTGTTAATATGGATGTTGAATCATAACAACCTATCATGACCAAGTAAAACTCAAAATAATAGAACTGAATTTGGTTTTAAATACTATTCCACCTAATAATGAAAAATTCACACCAGTTAAATGCAACTATTCACAATACTAAACATGGCACTCAAAATCTATAAACCAGCTCTAGTGATTCTTAAAACATGATAATGTTGTTAAACGTTATGGTTCATCCTTCCTTTAGCAGACAAATAATTTGTCACACGATAATAATACTGCAACACAAGTCTGGGCTCTAAGAATGTTTTATCACATTTTACCGATAGCTTCAATTGTAGTACCCGGTTAAAATAAACAAAATTAGCAGCATGTGCATATGTAAATGGGTATGCATGCATATATTAATAAGTATTGAATTTGGTATTCACTGAAAACATAATAATTTTTTTACACATTAGTCAAAGATAAACAAAATTTTCTAATTTAAAGGGGTGGGAAAATCATGAGTTTTAAATTTTAAACATATACTAACATACTAAAGTTTACCCTATTTACTAATACATAGTAATGCATACCTATTTCATTTGCTAAAATACTTTGGCATGGATCTAAATATGAATTCGAAGATTGAAGCTTCTAAGGTTGGCTCTTGTTAATTCAGGGCTTTCATTCGTCCCATTTACTAATTATATAATTTTTTATCCATATCTTAGTCATGTAAATGTTAACTTCGTGGTTTTGTAGATTCATTTAGATGAAAAATATACAAAAATGAATGAATCAATAGCCACACAAGTGTCTAAAGTAGCATCTAAGGTTGTATTTATTAATCTGTACTTTTTAATACTACCATGGTTGTTATTTCATATGGTATATTATATGTCTTTTATTGCAGGATAATGGTGGTAATAGTGTTGAGATTATTTGCTATGGTGCAATGTTTAGTCTCCACAAATCTGATCTTCAACGTAAATTTAGTGAAGAGGTAAAATCAATATTTATTTCATCTTCTGTTAACTTGTGTATTAAATATTTTTAATTTATTTTAAAGATTGGATGCATTAAACTAATATGAAGAGATCCAAACGGCTCTAAATGAAAATGGAGTCAAGTTATTGATCTAGACAGGTATGATAAAATGACAAAAATACGTATTTGATGATATTGCTGATAGGATAAAATGGAGGAAACTCATCATCACAAAAAGATTTAGTAATTAAACATGAAAATATATAAGAAATTCCAGTGATCGCTCTTAATGACGAATGGTAGGCAAACTATACAGATGAGATCATGCAGATTTGGAAGACTTTTGGTTACTAGAAATAATTTTAGGAAAAATGGAAATAAATAATCCCAAACTATTGACTATTGGCCAATAACAGTCCCAACTACGAAAATCACCAATATTGGTCCCAACTTTCGATATATTGGAAACCAACGGACCCAAACTAACGGAGGCTAACTCCGTTAGTTTGATGCTGACGTGGCATGCTTAGGTGGCAAAATGATCCTACGTGGCATCCAACGTGGCATGCCACGTCAGCATCACACTAACGGAGTTAGTCTTCGTTAGTTTGGGTCCGTTGGTTTCCAGTATGTTGAAAGTTGGGACCAACATTGGTGATTTTCGTAGTTAGGATTGTTATTGGCTAATAGTCAATAGTTGGGATTATTTATTTCCATTATTCCATAATTTTATCAAATGTTTCTTGAAATAATTTTATAATTTAAATGTTAAATATTTTTAGTTACTAGACATGTGTAACGATTATTACGTATATCCATCGCAACGATACTACAACAAATATTTTATGAATTTAAATATGTACCGCAATGTAACTTGTCACTGCCACCGCATCAGGCAGGTTTCCTACTAGTTTTCATAGAATACAAAAGGCATATTAGTCTATTATTTGTGATTATGGGAAAATACTAAATTAATTTGTGATTCTTATTAATAAAAAATAACGGATAATGTAAAATAACAGAAAGGGGGTAGCGAAGCAACTTGTGGCCCGTTTACCCGCCTCCCACTTATAAGAGTTATTGGTAAAAGATTAATGTAATTATTATCACTATTACAATAAAAAAAAGAAAATAACATAAAAAAAAACTTGACATTAGAAAGGCTATTAACACTCTGTTATTAGTTTTTAAAATGTGTTTTTCTTTTTTGCGACGACTCAGTCAACCACTTTTTTTCAACACAAATGTTGCGGAAACAACTTAAGTGCGTAAGAATTGGTCTCTTTTTTTAAAGGTTGAATTGGTCTCGGAATGCTTTAAGATATGTAAAGTACAGTAGACTTTGGGTCAACCATGAATTAGTCTTGAGTATGCTTTAGGATCTATATATACAATACAGATATGTTTAGACGACCTTGAACCACGACACATATTGCATTCTTCTTAGTTTCATTTTTCCAAGCAGATGCATGCAGAGATCAGATTGCCATTGCAAAATTTTGTGAGTATCAACTCTTATCTACTTTGTTTTACTTCGGGTTTTTTATTTGTAATTAACTCATTTTCTTTTGCTTGGGACTATTATTGACACCAAGAAAAGCATCACTAAATTAGGTTTTTACTAGTTTTTTTTATTTTTAATACGGTAACTTTATTTAGTTGTAATTTACTCACTTTCGTTTGTTTGGGAATATTATTGACACCAAGAAAAGCGTCACTAAATTAGGTTTTTACTATTTTTTTTTTAAATACGGTAACGACGTCTTGTTACCATTTGAAAGCTGCCCGCCAAACGCATTATAACCTAGCGGCATCTTGTTGGTGGGATAAGGTTCTGGGTTCGAATCTTACAAGGGGGTTTTTCTCTTAATTATAAGTTTTCTTCTAAATTGGTGACTTGGTGGTGAAATGTGATCGCGTTGTAACACTAGTGACACGATAATACTCCAGTAATCCGTAAGTGATTCCAACTGACCGTTAAAAAAAAAAGCTATGATGCCCCTTCATGACCATGTTTGGTGTCCCTATGGGCTGATATAGCCATGGGATCCACATCACTAATAATATATTTATATATATAGTTATCCACTAGTTTTTTTAAATGTATTACTGTTTTAAATTGTTTTCTAGTGTAACACCCTAGGCATATCCCACATCGTCCGTGGACAGGAGAGATCTTGGTTCATAAGTAATGTCCTGCCTACATCACCAACGCGTTTTGGGCTTAGTTGGCTGTGGAGCACATGAAAACTCCACAGTTAAGCGTGCTCAGGTGGAAGTAGTACCAGGATGGGTGACCTCCTGGGAAGTTTTCCCCTGGGTAACCAAAAACAAATCCGTGAGCTTCTAATGGGCAAAGCGGACAATATTGGATGATATTAGAGGCGGGGTGTTACAGAATGGTATCAGAGCCACTCCTGTGCCATCCGGGATGGTAGGGCAAACCTCATCGAGGACGATGAGTCCCTGAGGGGGGGGGGGGGTGATTGTAACACCCTAGGCATATCCCACATCGTCCGTGACAGGAGAGATCTTGGTTCATAAGTAATGTCCTGCCTCATACATCACCAACGCGTTTTGGGCTTAGTTGGCTGTGGAGCACATGAAAACTCCACAGTTAAGCGTGCTCAGGTGGAAGTAGTACCAGGATGGGTGACCTCCTGCGAAGTTTTCCCCTGGGTAACCAAAAACAAATCCGTGAGCTTCTAATGGGCAAAGCGGACAATATTGGATGATATTAGAGGCGGGGTGTTACATCTAGCCTTCTTCTTACAAACGAGTGTGAACAATAACTCCACAAATAAAGCCAAGGGCACACACGTGCATTCCACGCACGTGCAACCCAACTGCATATCTCGTATCTCATTACTTTATATGTATAAATTATAACATCTTATGTTTCTAACCGTTTATCATCAAGGCTCAAAACCAAGACTCGACTCTTATAAATTCATGACTCTGCCTAATTCTCATTATGCTACCACCAAATTGTAACTTCAAAATCTTGACTCATTCCATCGTTATAGAACTAATTCATTGGAAAGAGTTTATAAAACATTTAAGTCGTAAAGGTCATGTATTTAATCGACGTCGTAACCTGTCTGAAAATACGTTAAAAGCATGTAAATTATGAAAATATAAATGAAGGGGTAGGGTGCCAATTCCTAGCGCGTAGGCGCACCCTACCCCACAACATTATCAACATAATGCACCGCGGAGAAGAAACCATTCGAAACGGTTTAAGTCCAAGAACATGACACGTCTCCGCAGCCCTACATCCGTGAAGATTCAGCCGCGGCAGAGTCCAGTACACAAGATCACATGTGGAGAGCAATCCACCCGCGCAGGGCCATGCACCCCACTCAGCAGTGGTCCGCCACAACGGCACGCCAGCAGGGATTTTGCAGCCCTACTGGCTGCACTGTTCCCTTTGTGTCAGAGTCACTTTAGTCAGTCTGCAAGGAGCAGACTGACAGTCTAACGCCGCCTGACACATAGGGATGGCAAAAAAACTCGAGCCTGACGGGTATACCCGAAACCCGAAGCATTTGGGACGGGTATACCCGATACCCGACGGGTATGGGACGGGTTTGGGATTGGAAAAAAAATATTTCGCGGGTATGGGACGGGTATGGTATTAGGCGATACCCGACCCGATTACCCGAAACTAAATACCCGTTTACCCGAAACATATACCCGCTAATTTTTAAGTTTTATATATATTTTTCTTCACTTAATGTTCATTTTTATAGATTCATTATTGAAAAATTTATAGTTTAATGACATTATTATTTATATTTATATGCTACAAAATATAAAAATATTTCTTGAGATACATATCATAATATATATTTTTAATCTAAGTATTTCAAATATTAGTATGGTGATGATCATACGTATGTTATTTATTACAATTTAATATATTATAGATTTCTAAAACATAAAACACCAAAAAAAGTAAAAATATATATATACATGAAATTCCCAACGGGCATACCCGAAACCCGCGGGTATGCTCTATACCCGATGAGTAACACCCACCAAAAACCCGACGGGTAATGGGGCGGGTATGGGATGAGATTTTATAACCGGGTATGGGTATGGTATTAGCCAAACCCGACCCATACCCGCCCCGTTGCCATCCCTACTGACACAGGAGAAAATATCCGCCTCCAGCCAATCATAGATCACCACGTGGACCAATCACATGACGTCGCTCATTATCAAGTTTGCTTTATGCAAACTGCTAGTCCGGATCCAACTTGATGGGCCGAAGGAAGACAGGCCCAACAACCGGACCCAAGCTCGCTACTTCGATCATGGGCCGCCACGTCAGGCCCGTGCACACCCTATAAAAAGGAGGCTTCTCCTCCTTTTGAAGGGTTAACATCTCTCAGAGCAGAACACACACACTTAGAACACTTTGTATTTACTTCTTTAACACTTGTAACCCTTTCGAGTAATAAAGAAGATCCCATATTTCATAGTGGACGTACGTCAACGAGACCGAACCACTTATACCTTTGTGTGTTTTGCATTCGATGACATCTCTCTCTTTTCTCTATCACGGGCCACAGATCTAACTTTGTGTGAGGAAAGCATTATATCCTGTAGCGAACACGAGTAGCCACCCCATATACCACACGGTAGACTCGTTGTTTCTTTAATAAATTATGAAAATATGCAGCTTTGAACTCACTGGTACTGCAAAGCTTTTCCTTATGCATGCAAACTATATTGTTAATACACCCTTAAACGCGAATGTGTCGTCTCACAAATCATCCCGGTCAATCGCTATATCTCAAAGTCACCAATACTTTTATTCCATACTAGTGAGTTATAAGCTCGTCTTAAACCGGCCCAAACCATATAACCAACATGTCAAGTAGCGTAAAAAACATCTAGTTTAACATTCGAGAAAAAATGTTAAACTAGAGCGTTCCTCAACTCGCCATCAATGTCCATCATCTCCCAATAGTGGTACATACGGGAGTCTTTGATTAACTCTATGTCCACTGTATATCCTCAAAAGCTTGTGCACAACTTGTCGTATGTCTAACTTTTCCTCTACATCAACTGATAATCTCTAGGAACTCATGCATAGTTGTCATATGTTCACATATGAAGACACTACGACTATTGTTAGGGTCGTTTTCTTCGCGTTTGGATACAAAGTATGTCGGTCATCTTCAACTTCTCCTATAGTTCAACTCTCAACCTCAATTTAAATCTTTGGGTGTCACGTCTCAGTCAAGCAACTTTGACGTCTCGGACTCTGAAAAAAACATATGTCGACTAAGTCTTCACATAAAGCTTTTCCCACGTAGGTTATCACAGTACCGCACCCTTCTGCGGTCCCAGTGAATCCCTCGGTACTGCTACCTTTATCTTCATGGTTAAATAACTAACCACACTCACATGTGAAGGATACGTCTCACTTCAATCTTAGTAGCTCAATCCGGACCACACATCCCACACCCTAAGTACTACACGTTAACACCGTGTAACCCTCAAGAACATAAACAGGCGCTAAAACACCTTATGTTCTGTCTCTATAGAATCCATCACTAAGACACCCATAAAAAAAATTAAAGCAATTTCTTGCATTCTACTACTAGGGCATCAATAAATTAGGTACACTATAATGTTCAAAACATGTGTCTTAAAGAAGAACATATACATTGGTATACCACACTCTACTTACACCGCCTTGTGAATCATAACAATTCACCCACTGATGACTAAAGTACTAACCTCACACATCACAACCTCATGTCCTAAACCTAGGGGAAAGAGTCCACCTCATTGGTGTTCATAACCACTCACTAATATAACATAGGTAATCTACATCACAACTAATGAGGCCCCTAGGTTAGAGGCGACAACATATATGTATAGGCCACCATATACTAACCTCGCATAACTTCCCACATAACACCGAAACATGCCCTAGGCACACATAAAAATACGGCATAAGGAACACGTCATCTATACCTATTGTAACGACCCTGGCGTCGGTGCCGGGTCGTCGGGTCGGGTTTCAGAGCTACGCAGCGGAATCGGATCATAACAGTCTTTACTCTTCCAGGATCCACGTCATCATATCTGTTGGGTTACCTGAACACATGCCAAAAATAGTTTCTGTCAACATAAAGTTGGTGAGGTCATGTATTTTATAAAGCGAATGGTCAGTTCGTTTATTGATAATTCTTTTATAACATTTATATAAAACATTCTTTTATAAACATGCTTTACAGTTATAATTCTGAAGGGGAAGATATATTCTATTATACCAATTCTATTATATATCAATTCTATTATATCTCAATTCTATCATATCGATTATATTTCGTGCCATTCCTATCGATGGTACCACTCTGTTTGTGGTAAAATACCCGTTCCTGTCCTCTACTTGGACAAGAATGGTTTTGGTCCTCTACTTGGACATTCCTACCCTCTACTTGGGTAAGACTGGTTCTTGTCCTCTAGTCGGACAAGAAAGGAAATGGCGGATACCGGCCAGTACTGTCCTCGTCGTTTCTATGTCCCCTTTTCTATTATATTTCTTCTATTGATAATCTTTTATTTATGTAGAGCATTATTATGTTTTCTTATAAATGACATGTATTCCCCCGAAAACACTTAATAAAACAGTAAAAGTGGGGAGTTCACGATACTCACAGGTTTGCGTATATCTTCTAGCTAATCTTCTTATTATAATTATATTTCATATATATATCGATACGTATTACGCGTGGGACTTGTTAGATTGTAATACTTAGGATATATATCATATATACAATTTATACATATAGAATTCGGTATATATTAGATAGTCCTAAACTCGGGGTTCATTATTGACACGACACGGACATCCTAAATCTAGCTGGCCATTACAGCTTGGCACTCGTAACTAATAAAGGTGGCCATTACAGCTTGGCACACGAACCTAAAAACTCTAGACACGAACTTACCCGGATGATGGTTCGGCAACAACATATTATTATTAACCCGAGTCTAGTATATCGTTTTATATATATAAACATATATATTTTATATATGTTTATTATTCTCTTATTATTATTATCAAGTCCGTACGTTCCCGTATTATATATATATATATTCGTATAATTCTAATAATCCTCGTCTAGCTATTGGACCGGGTTCTATTCCGGGTGTTGACCGAGTCACTGTATCGACTCGGTATCCAACTCGTATTCCCGATATGGTTAATGGTACCTCGCAATCAACATGATTATTATATTAATAATTAATCATAAGATTATTAACCAATTAACACAATAGAAACACACTTACCAAATAATAACCGGATACTCCTCGGGTTATTACCGGAATATGATCGGGAGTGATCGGAAAGTGACCGGAAGTTAACCGAACTTCCGATTGGTACCTTGAAATAATTATAACCATCAATAATAATCGATTATATCATTAAGGAACCAAAATAACCAATAGAAATACCACCGGTTACTTGATCGGAATACAACCAAAGCATGACCGGAGCCTAAATCGGTCACCTGATTAACAAACAAGATACCTCTCACCCTTTAATATAATCGAGTGGGTTCAATATATGGTTCACGAGTACTGGTTAGAACAAAAGGATGGGTATGGCTCGGTTTATCGAATACAGATTCAAAACAGAGAGAGGCTCTTCGGGTTCAATGGTTCGGTAGTTATCATAGCCGATTGACAGTGGGTTTGGTTACCGGTTACTAATCCAGAACAGAAGGATGGTTACCATGGGTTGTTGACATCAGATGACAGTAACCATATCTTGGTGACTGTCGGATCATTCGGACAAGGAGACGGGGTTCAATGGTTCCTCAAGACCCGATAACAGTCACCGGAACCAGTGACCGTCCGGTTAACGAAACAGCACATGGTCACGGGTTCGGCTAAAGAGATTGTCCGGCAGCGGTTTACAAGACTGATGACAAAGGGTACGGTTTACCGGTGTTCATAACTGAAACAGGGGTGGAGTTTAGTGGTTTATCAATAACCGATTAGAGACAGACGGTTATCGGATCTTGGTGGTTACCGGTTATGGCTGCGGGTTCAATACCACACACACATCGATGTGTGTGTGGGTTATAATATTATCAGTTGGTTCATCGATACAAATCAGAACAGGAGGTTATGGATACGGGTTATGGGTTCAGAATAGGAACAGAAGAACGAGGAGGAGGGTTATCGAAGATAAAAGGTTGAGTGTTTATTACCGGGTCAAGTGAGGAGGATGGTTAGATGGTGATGCTTACCGGAGAAGAAGGCGGACGTCGGCGGCGGTCGCCGGAGGTGATGACCGGTGACCTTGGCTGCTTTCATCCTTAAACACACAAGTGTGTGTGTTATGTTTATAATCTGCAGAGAGGGAATGAACAAGATGGAGGGATTTTATAGGTCAAACTCAATTAGGGGTGTTTGGATGCAAGGCTAACAGCTGACAAAGAGGGTGTTTGGGAACAGTTTTAAGGCAGATAAGGGGAGCGTTTGGCAGCAGGTTTACGAGCAATTAAGGGATCGTTTGGCTGCGAAAATAAAACTAGAACAATTATAATTAATTATTCGGGTGGTCAGGTACGACCCGACTCGTTTCCAAGACCCGTAACACCTCGAGGTGTTACATTCTCCTCCCCTTGGGAAATTTCGTCCCCGAAATTTGAGAGATCTTACATTTCATACCCTTAATCTTTAAGGATATTACAAATCTAAACCGAACATTTATCAATGAGACATGATCAGTTTTTCTTCTGAGAGATTTACAAACCTCCAGCAAACATCACTAGAGTCTCCAATCGATACGATATACTTATCGCTTGATATTCGGATTCATTTACAATGATGGATTTTATATAGTTCTTAGGAGATAGATACGGAAGTCCCTTCATTATCATGACTTGAATGGGATCCGAGCTACTACCTCTTATATTCGAACTTTAGAATTTACCATCATTGTAATTCTAATTTTTATGGAGTAGAAATGATTTCTAGTAACTTTACGGCATACCCCTAAGTATAATTCAACACATGAAACTCTATATAATCATCGTTAACAAATAGACAACACATACCCATCAATGTATCTATATGAATGCATGTAAATCACATAAGTTGGGAACCTAACACACAGTTTGGTCAAATCACAAGAAACTGTCTGATTACATCTCTTCGCCACTAAGGCTACCCATTGCGCCACAAGGACAAAGACAATTACAGTGGGGGAGATAGAGAGAGAATGAAGGGATGGGGATTTTGTTTTACCTGTTATACATTTAACTTGCTTAAAAACATAGTTAGCTTATTTATGAAGAAAATATTAAATTATATATTTGTAACACCCTAGGCAAATTTTACAATAGCCAATGAGAACATAGATGTGGATTAGAGTAGAACTCCATTTTTAATCATGCTCATGTGCAAGTAGTAACAGGATGGGTAGTCTCCATCTTAAAAAATGACAAATAAATTTTTGAGTTGCTTGTAGGCAAAACAAACCATATTGGTGGTATGAGAGGCTGGCTGTTACATATGGTATAAGTGATACTCTAGTGAAATTAGGGATGGTTAGGGTAAACCACATCAAAGATGATGAGTCTACAAGGGGCATTTAGAGGAGCACCTTATGTAAATCTCAAAATCCTTGATTCGGATGGTAGGTAAACCTTGTCAAGGACAACATGTCCAAAAGGACGGAGTGGTTGATTGTAACACTCTACGCAGTTCCTATGCCAGTCATAAATACCAAAGATGTGGTTATAACGAATAGCAGACCTTAAATATTCCCAATGCATTTTTGGCACAATGGCTATACATGAAAGGAGAACTTAATCGTGAAGCGTACTTATGTAGGAGTACTACCACATTGGAGTAATAACATGGTGGGTGACCTTTGGAAAGTGTCCAACCATGAAAACAATAGGCTCTATTTTTTTGTTATCACTATTTTAAGAGAGTCACTACCATAAACAATACCACCAATTATGTCTAGAAGCTAATGATTTTAGGAGAGTCACTATCACGAAATATGACACAATGAGCTACAAAATCTAACACAATACCAAAAAATATAACACAATGCTGAAGATAAAAGACACAATGAATCGCAAAAATGACACAATAATGAAAATAACAAAAAGACACAACGCTATATAAAAGAAACAATGATATAACGTAAATTATATAAACTACAAGCTAAATATCTAAAAAAAGTGAAAACCGAAAACTAAAATTGTAGGTTTGGATTAGACTTCCTAGTTTTCTTTCACCGTGTATTTGATTCTAACCCTATAAAAAGAACAACTAAGAAAATAAATATTAAATAATTAAATAAGAGATAAACTTGAAATTATGATTTAATAATATTATTTCATATAAGAGAGAAATATGATAATCATAAGTTTTTTATTTATTATATAAAAAAGTAATAATCAAGATAAAGATAAAAAATATAAATTAATAAACATTAGGTTAATCGGATATTTATAACCTAAATTTTTTTACGAGAATTTAAGAGTGGGGATGACCTCATCAAGCACCCATATTCATCATTACTATGATCCTTTATATAGATATGTAAATTTGAATTGAAACCCTAAAATAGCAACTCAACATAATCATATTACCATATCAGTAGCATGACATATAATCCACAAACGCTCATTTGTTAGGCATCATAATAATGATGAACTAAGGCTTGATAGACATTTGTGAGAATAGGAATTTGCAAATAGTAAATTATTTGTTAAAATAGGGATCATAGTAATGATGAATATGGGTGCTTGATAGACATATGTGACAATAGTAATTTGCAAAGAAAAATATGAAAATGGGATAGAATAATCTACAAACAAGAGTACAATCAAACCTACCCATTAAAAAAAACAAAAATTTGCAAAAACAACTAAAAAACACATTTACAGCTACAAACAACAAACTCATGCACCCGGTAAAATCCCACTTATAACATAGGGTCTGGGGATGAAGAGATGAGGACAAACGTTACCTCTATCCCATAAGATCAAGATAAAGAGGTTGCTTCCAACGACATCCCCGACTTGAAACCTAGTAATAACGAAAACATTTACGTGTCAACTCAACAGTCATATCTATGACACAATTAACTTAGCTCTAGCATGTCCTTGAGATACTTGAAAATGCTCTGTGAGACCTAATTCTGCCATTAGAAGCCAGACATGAGTCAAAAGTTGTCCCCCTCTCCCAAGCTGCTGAGAGTGTTGAAACCCTCCACAGTTAGCTGCAGCATAACCTAGGATCTCTATCCATACTTCACTAATGATTTTCCACATGTGTTCCCTATTCATCATCAATAAAGCTTGTGCGAGTTTACAACCATCAAACAACACAGTTTTGGATCGATCCCCGATCACTATACTAGGCGACACTTTATTGCATTTAACTTTAAGCAAGTTTCTGCAGGCTTCAGCTAAGCTGTTACATGGACCTTTCATTTCAAAGAAACGCTTGGCATCAGCACACGTGTCGCGACACCTGATAATGCCAATACCTTTTGGCAGCATTTCCATGTTATATACAAGAAGATTCAGCATATACTCGGATATGTGATTGCTTTCTGTGCGGTTGATTCCAAATCGGTCACCAACTTCTGAGTAGTAGCAAAGACTAGTAGCTATATGCCACATAAGAATGCTCTGATCGAATTCCACCTCATTAATGCTCCATAGAAGATTAATGCACTTGTTTTTCATGAGAGAATAACCACCTCTGTGAACAGATAATGGTAGGTTATCAGTGCCTCTGTCCATGTACTCCTTAAATTGAGTGTAAATCATATCCTTTAGGTTTGTAGAAACTTTTGTACGCGTCTCATAACGTTGCCTCTCTAAATACTGATCTACTCCAAAGAATTTCTGAATGTGTAAAGCACTTGCAGGCTTCTCCTCAAGGGCGACGCTTAGTAGGTTGAGCTGCGCAATAGAATTGGACCACCTTCGCTGACTTGTTTTCTTCAACAGGAATGGAAATTTGTAGATGTTACGAGTGTGGTTCTGTCGGTTTAGCAAGAGTTCAGTCCAATCCGAGCAGACCATGGTAATAAGAGAACATATTTCCTTTGCAAATTCAGCTAACATTACTATGTAAGTAATGACAACATCTACGACTCGATAGTGGCCTACATCAATGAGAAAATGGAAGGCAACAAGTACCACAAGAATGAGAAAAGCACTAGCGGCACGAAGTATGAGGCCCTTTATGTTATAAATAACATTTGCCTTGGTGAAAAGCATATCATATTCAAGTCCAAGTTGAAGCTCAACCGCACGAAAGGCTCCACTTGAATCAAGATTGGAAAAGTACGATGTGCTAATATCCTTCTCTTCATATGTGAGTATGAGGTCAACAAAAAGGGGTTTGCACATTTTCAACAGACGATGTGCTTCAAGTATTTCCTTATTCTGACTTGCAGCATCTGCATTAATAACCGGTAGAGGGGGTTGCGCAAGTTCATCTGGCTTCACCATAAAACCTTGTGATCGTTTCAACTCATACTCCTCCACGAATTTAACATAATCAGGACCTGGGTCAGGAGGACCAAGCATCGACCGTCGACGATGCTTAGTGCTTCCCAACCTGAGAGCCTGAACGCGTCCAAAACACTTAATGAACGCAGCTGCAAAAACTGGTACGCTTAGCAGTGGGAGATGTGAACAACCAGGAAAGGAGGACAAGAAAATATAGAGAGCTATTATTGACTGAATGACCATAAACAACGAGTGTCGTAACCAAAGCTCATTGTCTTCCAACGAGTAGGCTGTAAAGGTGTCTGGACCACCAAGATGAAGAAGAAGAAATGATGCCCAAAAACACATGAGCTCCCTTGTGGCTGCATCTAAGGTGCTTTGGGCCGTAGCAGCAAGGCCTGTTGGTATCACTGCATATGCCAAATAGAACACAATCCAGAGACTGCTTCTGATCAAAGCTCTCGGATTGCGTTTCCGAAGGATTCCTAGCACAAACAAAATGATCTGCAAAGCATCACTGGTTAGAACCAACCCCCGGGCACCATGCTCGTTCCATAACTTCCTAACTGTATCCGATTCCATTTGATTAAACATTATATTTGAGTTATATTTTGTAGAAGAGAGAAGTATCAAAAAATTCTTAACCTGATTGTGTGTGGTGTGTTGATGAAGGAAGAGACGTATATATAGGGATTGATTACAATTTCTCAAAAAAAAAAAAATAAATAAATAAAATAAAAATAAAAATAATAATAATAATAATAATAATAATATTAAATTGGTAATTACACTTCTCTTGCACATCCATTCTGTGCTTTTTCATGGAATGAGTCTATGAAATTGCACCCTAGCTTGATGACTATTTAGACGCGTGTGGTAGTGGTGTGGTGCTCGATCGGAATTAATTTATGCATGCAAGATTAATATTCTATAGCCATACACTATCAATATGTATTAATTAAATTTATACTGCATAAAACATAAAAAAAATGTATATTTGGAGTGTTATAGCAAGCATTCCCACACTTCAACTCCTCCACAGTGTGGTGGTAGTCTGTATTTACAATTTTGACTACTGAAAGTACGTTCTCAAAATTTTATCATTGTAGTGACCTCTTTCACGTTTACGTTAATTTTCTATGAAATGCAAGTCGACCCATTTGATTTCTCTTTATTTTTTGATGAATGGAATTACCAGGTTGATGAACTGAAGCTTCACATTCATTTCATCACAATGTTAATATTATCAAACAGTTCTTTTGGATAGACATTTTCTAGGAAATATTACAGGAAGACTGTGTGTAAATTTCTGATCAGTCTTGTAATTGATACTACAATAATTTGGTGTTGTCATATTATTTTATTTTTTTAAATTCTTGTATTTTTATTTAATCTTATTGCATGTGATCAGGCTAAGTATTTTTATTTACAAACTGTAACAAGATTGAGACAAGACGGTGTAAGAAAGACCAATTTAAACAAACGTAGTCCATGTTGCGATAGACCGATTGGTGAAGTAACTGGGAACTCAAGAACAACATGTTAAATAATTTGATTCACAAAGAATCAAATACAGTTTAAATCGTTTTCCTCTTTCCCTTTTCTTCACCCAGAAACAAATCAAGTTATTCATTCATTCACCGGCGATTGCAACTAGTTCTCTGGCGCAGACAATTACGACAACCCTTCTATCAATAGAAAGGGAGATTGATTGCATAAATCGAAGGGTTTATGAACAATGAAATGGTCGTAACACCTATTTTTCATTTTATTTAAGTTATACCAACACACAAAAGAAAAAACCTTTTTTTTTATTTATAAATAAAGTACAAGTTGTGCCTACAAATTCCAAACCCACCCCTTCCTGGTATACCACACCACTCCCCTCCAAACCACCAAGTGGACCACTCCTACAATGGAGATGGTTTGTTTTTGCTCGTCCGGTTTTGTTGGACTCGTCTAGAGTAACCTTATTTTGGGTGCTCTTATTGGTAGGAAACTTAAGTAATATGATTTATTTAGATAACCACAGAGTCATAATTTTTGGATAACCATGCCGCCATGTGAAGATCTTCATATTGAAATTATTTGATGATTTTATTGAATGATTTAACTTGCAAGAACCTTGTGTGTTTTTTAAGACCCTTACCCTCAAACATAGCTTAAATGACATAAAATAGAGTAAAACCAAGGGTAGAGATTTTTCTTAATGATATTCTAGTTAAAGTTAACAAAATTCTTACCCCAAACATTGTATATGTTTCGTCAAGGCAGATAAGACATGTTCATAATTACAAGTAGTTCATATTTAAAGTTTAGACACATCGGAAGATCATAAATAAAACATTTGTAACAAAATTCTTTAGTGTGCTCGTCTATACAACTTGTTAATCCAGTGTTTCTTCAATGCTTATACTTGTTTGTGGTTTCATGTGATGGACTTTATATTTGTAACTATTGGCAATCAGATTTGCCTCTAGTTGCATGTATTATTGGTGTTCTTACTATCATGCAATCCTTGAGTTCTGCACATAATATATACTTTGGTCTTAAGTCTGTAAGAAGTAGCTGGGTGTGACATTATTTGATGATTAGCAACCATACTAATATGATGATTAAATGCTAATTATCCTATATATTTATTTATGTAGCTCCAGGAATAGTGCCATCTCAGCTTTTGAAAATGCTATTTATATTGATAGGTTTGAATACGTTACCAATAAGCGTTCCAGTACAGATGGTGTGATTGTTGTTGTGTTGGATGATCTACCCAGGTTCGAGTCATGCAATTGGCCCAGTTTTTTTGCTAATAAAAAATAAAAAGCTTTAGGCAGCCAGGTGGTTAATTTGTCCCTCTTCCTTGTGTCCCAGTGGCTCACCCACTTCCACTTATAAATTGTCATCTAGATTTTGATATAGGATCGGTGGTGTTGGAGAAACAAAGAGATGGGGCGTTGCTCCTTAGGCAGGTTGTTGCTTCGTCCTTCAAAATTGACAATGTTTCATGTCTCCGGTGATTGCGACAACCTTGAATCCGGGAACCACCACACATACCTGAGAACGCGGACCTTCACTCAAGTACTCTCAAAATCTCTCATCTATACCATTGTATTATAAATGTGAGATTATTTGGTTTTAGTTTGGTAATATCAGATTTAACCCCAACCGTCAGGTTCATAATTTTATCAAACTTTATACACATTTTTCTCTTATTTTTGCAGAATAACGTTGTAGGTATTGGAACCTATTATTAGTGTGAAGCCCACGGGCTCGGTTAGCTATTTAGGGTTTCGTACAATCTCTATGTATTGTAATCATCAATTGAATTAATTATCAATTCAGTATTTCTATTTGTTGGGTTTATTCGGGTTTGTTCATGTGTCGCGAGTCAAGAGTTTGGATATGCATGGAATAAGGATATTCAAGTGGTCACGTATAGATAGTGCATGGCTGGAACTTGAATAAGCATTGTGGCTTATTTAGTAGTTTTTAGGTGTTTAGTAGCATGTGCATGAGTGAATAAAGAAAGGTCAAGGGTTGACCTATTCACAAGGAAGTATACGTTGGTGGATGTGAAAGTTGGAAGAAAAGGTCATCATTTGTCCGGTTCTTTAGGAGCTTTAGTTATTTTATTTTTTATTATGTTCCTATGTACTGGCTATATATATAGCTTGTTCTTTGTTAAATAATTGTACCATTCTTCATTACTATAATACATAAACCTATTCCTTTTCTTTTAAAAGCCTTCTCCTACTTTACATACATATAGTATACATACGTGAGTATTTTGTGTGTGTAGAGTAGGGGCTTGAACCAACACTATTATCTTACATGGTATCAGAGCCAACCTATGCTCTACACTGTATCCGCTGTGCCACACACAAAATAACCAAACCCTAGCCGTCACCACTTGGAATAAAAAACCCTAGACAGGGCGACGTGCCACCACTGTCGCCGCCACCCTGTCCGGCAATCATTAGTTTTTCTTTGTTTGTTTCCCGTTAATTTTTCTTGCTTTCCGTTTGAAATAAACTCTCACTTTCGGTTTGCTGGTTTGTTTACTCCAACCGATCCTTGCTTTAGTTGTTTTGCTATCAAAGTCTACTACAGCCTGTTCATCCTCTTAAACCATTAGTATTGTTTGGAAAAATAATTTTCAAATAATATTTAACTTCTTGCAAATGGCCAACAAAAATCATTGCCGGCCAATGATTAGTATTTATCTCATTTATTTGTTTGAAAAAGCAATTTTCAAACATTCTGTGTCATCTTTGCCGTCTTGATAATTAATTAAATGAGATTTACACACAAGAGAAATTGATTTCGAATGCGTGGAGACAACATGCCGTTGATCTTTCAGAGTTTGCTCCGAATCTTTGGCAGTACTTTCGCCATCTCTCTTTCTTAACCTGAGGATCTCATGTCTTGGTCGTTGGTTGTCGAGTTACTTCTTTTTCCAACAACCTTTCTTCAATTTATTTTTCTATTCCCGTTCTTGCCAGAGCACGTCCATTGTCATTGATCAAACCACAGTTTGATGCATCTCTCTTCAATCTACGGATCTCAATTCTCTTTGGACGATCTTCGTCTATAGTTACCGGCCTTCGCCACCTTCTAGTGTTGACACACCGCCACACGACTATGGTCGTAGGGTGTCTATTGGTCCTTCCTTTTATCTTTTTTCTTTTCCATACCATCTCTTTTATCTTTTGCATTATTATGGCCAACAAAGATGGCATTGTGACTTTATTGAGATCTAGGGGATCTTTTTTATCATTCTGGAACCAAGAAACAAAACCAAACATGGGAAACTTGTAGACCAAAATAAAGTCAGTATTGAAGAGTACGGATATGTTTTTTGGCAAAGAAAAAGATTGCAGAATATTGGACCAACAATTCAAGAACTGAGATTGAGACTAGTCTTTCTATTATTATTGTTATGTCTTTTATGTTAATTTTTCTTATTGTATTCCAGTCTGAGTGTCTGATGTTCTACCCCTTTGACTGCAGGGAATATTGGAACCTATATTATTAATGTGAAACCTACGGGCTCGGTTAGCTATTTAGGTAGCGTTTGGTATGCAGGAATGGAAGGCGGAATGGAATGGAGCATTACGATGGAATGAAAAAAAAATGTGTTTGGTTGGTCAAGTTAATGGAATCATCCATTACCTCCTCCTTTCCATTCCCCCTAAAAACCTCAAAATTCATTCCATCCATTCCCTTTGTCACCCTTCATCAGCACCAACCATCACCACCTCCGCCACTCTCCGTCACAAACCACCCACCGACCACCACCTCCGCCACCACCAACCACCGTCTCCGGCACCCACTATCAACTGTTATCACCACCACTCACCACCGCCGGCTTATTCCTAAGTCTTTTCCTACCTACCAAACAATACAAAGTAATGATTCATTCCATTCTTACGTGGTAACCAAATAAGACCATGAAATGGTAATCATCCATTTCATTCATTTGTCCATTCCATTCCCTTGTCCATTCCATTCCCTCGTCCATTCCATTACCCCATACCAAACAGACCCTTAGGGTTTCATACAATCTGTATATATCGTAATCATTTACTGAATTAATAATCAATCAGTTAGGATTTTGTGATATAACTGAATACTTAAAGAACAATAGTTTACCTTCGGTATCATAAGAATATCCTTCACCGGATTAGGTTGAATGTTTACAGCGAAGGATTGCCAACTCTGCCAAGAACATTGAGCCAAAACACGGTCACTTAAGATTGGAAAGATTTACCAAAACTTATGGTTTCCGTCAACCGTGAAGGCAACAAATTTTGGTGTAGATGACTCTTGAGGAACTACAGGTTAGAGTCTTCATATGTTGAAAAGTTTGATTGTCTATTTGAGCTTTTCCGTTTTGATAATGAAACTGATTAGCAATCTGTTGATATAGTATTGGGGATGTTTGCTTTCTGTGTTTTGGTTCATCATTACCTTGATAGCTTTGTTTGTTTGCATATTGAAATAAGCTCTAATAGATGGTGTTAGTCGAATTCTTCACTAAATCAACTTTATATCCTAATCTTTGTTATCAACAAAGGTTAGACGGTTTTATATGTTAGCAACTAATGGTAATATGTATAAGAGCAAACGTAGTGGGGTGCTAAATTCCCAGCCCCTCCTCCACTTTGGATGTATTCTATTGGCTCAGCAAAAAAGGAGGGGATTTCACGCCATTTTCCGCATGAAAAAATTAATGCCAAAACCTGATTTAGAACAAAAACGCCCCTTGGGCGGTGTGGGGCGCGGATGGGGCATTTCACGCGCTTTCATTTTACTCCACTACGGGTGGTCTAATGGGGTTGATTCTTAATTTACATGACAAATGTTTTGATTGTATGTTCGTGGCGAGACCTGCTGGTTGTTTGAGAAATTATGGTTTATTTGGGGCTTAACCTATCCATCCTCGATCATCTCTAGCTAATATTTGGGATGCAATTATAGAGCCAATTTTTTTTTTTTTTGTAAGTTAATATAGCTACATTATGTTTAGGGTTCACGAATAGAAGTTCACGTTTGGTTTCAAAACTTATATATGCACATATAAACGAATCCCGATCAAATCTGGTTGTAGGGATTTTAGGCAAAAAAACATTTTTAATGTTGATGCTTACATGCTATTGCTTATAACATAGATATATGTTTTTGGTAGAATCCAACCTTTAAATTCCAATACTTGGGTTGACATAGCTTTGGATCAGTGCTACTTTAACTCAATGAAGTTTAAGTAATTAGATTCAAGAATAGCTACTTACAGGGAAGCTAATTTTGCTTTTTCATCAGAAACTATGTGTTACTATTTAAAGGTTTGAGGTTGGTTGAGTATGTGATTCGTTTTAATACATTGTCATATGCAGGTGTTGTTCATCAACAAGCAAGGTCAATCTAAAAAGTTCCCCTCATAGACTTGGTAAAAATTTGAATTTTGAATGAGGTGTGTGCTAGAGTGCTTCCATTATCCAATTTTGTTAAATCTTTAATATAGGTAAATATGTAAATATATATATATATATATATATGATGCCACTAAAAGTATATACAGTTCACTATTTATTTTGTTATTTTAGTATGTTAATTTTAGTCATACCAATGTCTCCTGCTACCTCTAATGTGTGCGAAGTAATTTTAGAATTAGGAAATCCAAAGCCTATGCAGGTGCAGTACCACCATGCAGCAAGGTCCCTTTCGTCATAAGGCGTGGAATTAGACCAAGGGGAATCTCCATAGGAACCGGATTGCTGACCGCACCGTGAACCGCGTGTTAGAAGGCCTGTTAGAAGTTGACACGGAAACGCAACAGGCAGCAACAAATCCAACCCCACCAGCCGTGGCAAGAAAAAAATGTCACACCTCGAGAATTGTCACGTTGTTGTTGTAATAAGACAAGTCTTCAAAAGTATTTTAACTACAAGTTAACATATTATCTTAAATAATATATTTGCTACTAAACTACACATTTTTTATCATATTTAAAATACATCAATAAATGAATTCTAAAAATTACTAGAAAATTGAAAAGATCATAATCGTCATGTTTACTTATTCATGTTTACTTCATTAATTATTTTGAGGTATGCATTATTTTTTTGGACGTATTAATGATGTTTTGGATTGTTTGTGTGTTTTGGAATCAACAAAAATCAATTAGTAGGTAACCCTAACGTTAGCTGTTAAAGAGTTCTCTCTCATGGAACGTCGGTATACTATTCCGGCGGCAGTACAAGGAAGAATCACCAAGGTTTTTGTAACAAATATTCCTGAGAAGTGCAGTGGGAAGGACCTGTCAGAGGTTACGAGGCAGTATGGAGACATTTTTGATCTGTACATTGCGAGAAAAAGAGATAAAATGGGTAATCGGTTTGGATTTATTTCTTATTTAGATGTGAAAGATAGTGGGGGATCTCATACGTCAGCTTTGTCATGTTCGTATTAGAGGATGTTTATTGAAAGCTAATATAGCAAGGTTCACGTTGGAAGATGGAGAAATTTGGCAGGAACAGAAGACGACTAAAGAATCGAATAAGGCTCCCAGGCAGGAGGAGGGGAGTCATGGGGTTCATAGAGAAGGGAAAGCTCCGATGTATTCCACAGGGGGTAGATCTTTCATTGATACGTTTCTTGGTAGACAAGGGAGTGGTGTGGAAGCGAAGACTGTAACCGTGGATGATAGGGTTATCTCCTACAATGATTTGCATGGGAGGGCGGTCATTGCTAGGATGATAGACCTAGATGCTTTGAAGAATATCCATATCATTGTTGAGGAATTATGTCGTGGTTCAGGGAAGATACAATACCTAGGCGGTCTGTCAGTGTTGATTTCGTTCAAGGATGCGGAGACGACTAATAGTTTCATTGCTTTGGCTAAGGAAATTATTGGCCGGTTCTCGTCTTTAGATGTTTGGGAGGGTCAATCTTTTGCCTTTGAAAAATTGGCATGGTTAAAGGTGGTGGGGATTCCTTTACAGTTAATGAACGCTGAGGTTATTGAGATGGTAGGAAAGATGTTCGGCAAACTCATTCATTCTCCGAAGAGGTCGAATGAAGATTTTGATCTTTCTTTTGATTGTGTTGGGGTGATTATCGGAGAATGCAAGAAAGTGTCGGAAGAAGTCACGCTGGTCTGGCGACAGAAGAAGTTCAAAGTTTGGGTCTCTGAGGAATACGGAGATTGGGTGCCGCAATTTTACAAAGTGGAGAACACTAGTGAGATGAATGTAGACGAACCTTCGGAGAATGTCCAGGAGGTTAATGAACAGACAGTTAACGGAGATATGGCCGAGCAGTCTCCAAGGGGCGGTGTGGTCTCAGGCAGTGAAGATTCCGGTAGAGTGGCAAATTCGGAAGGTGCGGAAAATCAGGAAACTGAAATAAGGAAGGTTAATGGTGAAATAAATGGGGAGATTTTTAAGGAATGTAATTATGAAGAAAAATTTATTCCTGGAAATAATTTTGATTTTGAAAGTGAGGAAGTTAATGCAGTGGGGATGGAAGCTTCTATACCATATGTGAACAAAAGGAAAAAGAAACAAGTCAATGAGATTTTGGATCGGCCCACTCCAAGCTATTCTAGTAGTTTGGAAAAACATAAAGTGGGTAAAAAGCCCAAAGAAGATGACCGAATTGGGCCTGAATTTTTTATGGGCTTTAATGATGAACAACATAGTCCAAACGATAATGAAGATCAGGAGAGTAATACTGAAGAGGCCTATGTTCAGGAGAGTAATACTGAAGTGGTCTCTGACATACCAGCGATAAGCGACGACAAGGCAGACAACCGGAATAATGTTGATAACGAAATATCAGAGACGATTAGGCTGGGGGTTCTCCTGGGAGCTCAATTGGAAAATCAAAGAGGTATGGTGCAAGAGTCTATTTCGGGCGAAGGATTACAGGTTGGTTATCAATGAATTTCCTATGTTTAAATGTTAGGGGGGTGAGGGGGGAAGGGAAAAATCGATGGGTTAGGGGAATGAAGAAAAAGTTTGGGGTTGAGTTGTTGGTGTTACAGGAAACTATGGTGGGTGACTTAGATAGGAATGAAGTTAACTATTTTTGGGGTGATGGGGCTTTTGAGTTTGAGAAAGTAGATGCTACAGGGAGGTCAGGGGGTTTAGTTAGTGTCTGGAATCCTAAAGTTTTCACTAAATCAGAGGGTTATCCACAGACAAAATTTTCTGTTAATTAAAGGTGTTCTAGTCGCGGATGGTTCTTTGTTGAATATTTTTAATGTGTATGGGCCGCAAAGAGCGGCTGCTAAGAAACGGGTTTGGGAGGAGATTGCGAGAGAAAGTAGGGGTTGTCTTGGATACTGTATTTTTTTGGGGGATTTTAATGCCGTTAGGTCCCAGGAAGAGAGAAGAAATTCTAGATTTAACCAAGGGGTGGCGTTGGATTTTAATAGGTTTATTGATGATTTGGGGCTGCATGAATATTATATGAGGGGGAATAAGTTTACCTGTCTTACAAGTAGAGGTAATGAACATAAGATGAGCAAAATTGATCGTGTTCTAGTCTGTCAAGATTTTTTCAACAGGTGGCCTATGGCTTGTTTAAGGGCGCTCCCGAGAGACACTTCTGACCATTGTCCGTTGTTATTGACATTGGTTGATACTAATTTCGGCCCTAAACCATTTGGGTGGTTTAATTCATGATTGGATAGAGAGGGGTGTGAAGAAATTGTTATCAAGACTCTGGATACGGATGGGTGGCAGGGTTCGGCCGATATTATTATTACTAATAAGTTTAAATTGCTCAGACAGGTTCTTAAAAACTGGTGGGAGAGTATCCTTAAAAAGGAAGGGGAAGATCTAGCTTTGTTAAAAGAAGAAGCGGAAAAATTAGAGAGGGCTATGGAAATCAGAGATCTTGAAGAAGAAGAAGAAGAAGGATGGGTTTTGGAGGAATGTAGGAGGGGGGTGAACCATTATAACCTTTGTAAAACGAAGGACTTAAAGCAAAAATCTAGAGTGAGGTGGGCTATGGACGGGGATGATAATTCTGCTTTCTTCCACAGGGTAATCAATGGGTGAAGGGGTAGGGACCCAAATCCACATGGGCCCTCACTACAAGAAATTGGGATGTTTACCCACACATAATTTACCTACACATGTAAATGTGTAGGTAAGTACCTACACATGTGTGTATATATGTAGGTAGTGATTGATGATATTTTTTTCATAATGACTTACACTTAATATGTGTTAGTAATACGTTTTAGCTACACTTGACGTTTGTTGGAAAATTTCCTGCTAAAAATGATGATCAATTATATATTAAATTACCCACACATGTAACAATTTTTTTATGTGTAGGTAAGTTATCTACACACATCTAAACAACTAATATAAATGTGGGTAATTGACTATGTTTACCAACACATAATATTTGTAAATAAATATGTAGATAAAATAAGTAACTAAAATTTTATTTATTTTTTGAAAATGACGTGGAAAATATATATACCCTCACATACTAAAAAGCGTAAATATGTGTAGATATTTAATTCATATAATCAAGTAAATAAGTATTCTATATATTTTTTTAAATGACATGGCAAAACAAAACCTACATATATTAAAAGATGTTAAATTACTTGGCAAAATAAATACCCATACATATTTAAAAATGTACAATATATATATATATATATATATAGATATTGAATATATACAAACTAAGTAAACATTTTTTTTTTGAAAATGACATGGAAAATATATACCTACACATATTTAAAAATTTATAATATGTGTAGATGTTGGATACACACACTATAAGAAAAGTAATCATTACAGAGTAAATTATTTGGGTCAATATTGATAAATTATTATTTGTTAGGGTTATTATTGGTTAATTACGATAAATGATATTCAATTAGAGCCAATTGTAGCTAATTATAGTCGTGGTGAATAAGTTATTGTTATATCAAATAGGTTCATTAATGGTCAAATAGTTAGGGTTATTACTAATTAGCTAGGATAGATGGTCAAATGTTGGTGTTGGTGGTCGTTTAATATATTATAGGGGTGTAAATGAGTCAAACCATTAAGAAGTTATGGACCATTAAGTGGTAACCTCTAAATGATCATCAAGAGACTACCAAACAGGCCCTTAGTGTAAGTAAACATTTTAATATATGTATTAATGAATTTAATTTTTGGTTACTATATTTTATTTTTCTTACATTTATACAGTTGATATTTTTCCTTTCTATATATCAAAATAATAATCTTTTAACTGTATTTAATTGTTAAACTATATTTATTTATGTTTTTATCAAAATACTTTATTTTCCTTTTTCATCTCCATCCTAAAAAAAATTTCATGATCCCGCTTATTTGCCCCAATTGTTCCCGCTTATGTCATTCACGCTTACTTTTCGTTTTTTGAATTTTTATTGCAAATTCTGTATCTTTTTTCCAAACACATACCTTTAAATCACAAGATCCACTGTTCCATGTCCTTAACCCTCCCTTCCGCCATGACCGCCTTTTCCCTACCATAATTTATGGCGTTGTGTTCGACGTCATCGATGAGTCTCTAGGAATCGGATCTACTAAAGATCCACGCACCGGTCGGCTAGTCGTCTTCATGTCCTGTAGAGTCAATCGATGGTACATCATCAAAGGTCGTTCGTCTGGATTCATGTTCGTGCTCGATGGATTGGGGATTATTCTATGTGAGTATGCTCTTTCCTCATCTTAAGATTCCTGGTTATCATCTTTGATTTTGGATTTGTTTAGATTGTGGAAGTATTTTTTTTTTTTTTATAAAAACTTGTATGTTGTTTCAATGAGCATTTAGATTTCAAGTTGTTTTGAATTTTAATGATTATTTACTTGAGATTGTTGAGTATAACAACGAACATGATCATAGATTGTTAAGATCTTTATGTTCATGTATGTTAGGGCAAAAACATAATATGTATTTGAGAGTTAGGATTAAGAATTCACGGATTATAAGCTTAATGATAATGTTATTCATGTAATTTGTGGACTCATGGATCTTAAATAAGGATACCTCTAATTTCAAAATTAATTTTCTTCATCACCCCAAGAAATCCTCACGTATGACAACTCTTTATTTACTGGTCTATTAGAACAATAAAGCTTGTCTACTTCTTATTTTCTTTGATACTAAACCACAATTGTTCTCATTATATAGGTTAGAGAAATGGAGTTGTATCTGATTACTTTCTGATATTATAATTTTTGTTTTGCGATGGTGCAAGCGCATTGAGGGGTCACTGAGCTAAGCTGCACGATCATTTTAAATAGATTGGAGGATCATATGACCCAACAAGGGCAAAGACCACACCACCTATCTTTGTGCTTTGTGGAGTGATAAAAAATACTTGGTAATGTTTTAAGGATATTCTTACTATTAAATTATTATTCATTATCGAATTTGATCTAATATGTTAAGTATTATTTGGTTGTATGTCTTTGAAGGAAATTGCAAAAAAGAAAGTTATGGCACGTGCAAAAGGAAAACTTGATAGTAGAAATGGTTCGAATAGTACAATATGTTATCACATTGGGTGTGGCTTGGATTTGGCGGCTTATACACTGGGATGCGGAAAGGGTTGGATATCTAAAAATGTGGCTGCAATATATGTAAGTTTACTTTTTATTTTCTACCACCAAGTATTCATTATTTGGTAAACAGTTAATTTATTGTAGTTTTTTTCTTTTTTTTTCCCTAAAAGGAAGAAATGATGAAGTTGAGAAACCAACATACCGTAGAATCAATGAGCGACAAGTCGATTATTGGGAATGTATTTGGACGAAGCTCTATTTGTTTACATGGGTGGGGACGTCATCCAGCTATTGTTGATAACACAATGGGTACAACTAAAAAAGCAAAGCATTCTACTTATGTTGAGCTAGTTGATGTACTTCAAACAGTGACAAGTAAATGTGCAATTATGGAACAAGCACTGATTGAGAATAATATCATGCATCCTCCATCAACCATATCTGGACAATCTAAAGGTGATACTCTAGAGGGTGATGAAAGTATCGATGAGTGATGTTTAGTGATTTTATATAATCCATTAGTAACTTATGGTGAATATTTGCTTTGTTTGTTTAAGTATTTTGTCAGTTGTTTGAACACTTATGTTTTGATTAAAAATGTTAATTTTGTAGCATATGTTTCTATAACTATTTTTGTATTTGTTTGTATATAATTACAAATTATTATTTAAATAAATCCTGGTTATTATCTACACATTTAAATATTTTTACCAACACATCAATATATATTATTTCTACAAATGTTAAGATTAATGCCTACACATGTAAAGATCAATACCTACACATCTTTTACATTTACCTACACATAATTAGATGCCACGTTAGCTGCCACCTCAGATGCCATGTCATACGCCAAGCTAACAACTTGCTATACTTTTACCAACACATATATATTAGCTTTAGCCACACATATATGTGTAGGTATAGCTTGATATATATCTACACATAATAAATGTGTAGGTAATAATCTATATCCACAGTGCTGAGTCTACACATCATGACACTTAGTTTTTGTGTAGGTAAACGTAACCACTTACACATTATATGGTTTTTCCTACACATACTATGTGTGGGTAAATACCCAAATTTCTTGTAGTGCCTACCCCAAAAACAAAGCCCAAAAGACGAAACATGCCCACGAGGCCCAAACGTAACATTGGGAATAATCTAAGCGGGTAAGCAATACGCGGGTGCGGAGCATCACGCGGAATAAGTAGCCGCAGAACCGTGTCCGCCTACAGTACAACAAGACAGAACAGCGACGGACACGTGGCAACAAACAAGAGGTTAGTACAGGCATGTACGAACCAATCAACACATGAGGACGTGTGGCAGGGAGCATGTTGCACAATCTACCTCTTAAGGGACGACACCTGTCCCCAGAAGGACCCGCAGGAGACAAACAATACATATCCTGCACGCGCCCACCAACCGGAATGCACGGGACCACCTCAGCAAGGTTCTCCACTAACCTGGAGGGCTGCAGGGGGGACAAGGCCCCACCTGGCAGCCAATCACGTCAAGACAGACCTGGGACTACTCACGGGACGCCACGTCACCAAGACGGTACGATCTCTCTCCTTGATATAACACGTGTCTTGCTTCATCTTATTGGGCCTAACTTTGGGCCGATGTGGAGGCAAGCCCTTAACTTGGGCCTTGGCCCTTTGGGTGAGTTAAGGGTAGATGTTGAGGCCCATGTGGAACCTATTTAAGGAGCACTTGGTCTCCTTGGATAGGCCATTCAGAAATTCCCTGAAGAACACACCAAGGCCGATTACGTTTTTGTGTCTGCTAAGTAGATTCCTTCGGGTTTCGAGGCGGTCGCCCCACATCGGTATAGTGTGTGTTTGCAGGAACCATCAATCTCATAGCCAGTTGGATAGCGAAGGATCAATTCTGTAGAGACGAGCCTAACCACTGGATCCAGGTTAGACTTTTGTTTCTTCATTGGCGCCATCCGTACCGGCTAGAGCAACAACCGTTCAATCCTTTAGCTAGACAACATGGCAACCGAGGAAGCCCCTCGGAAAAACCCTGACGAACCCATCATCGAGGATGATGACGACGTCAACACTGAAGAAAGAACTCCAGCTACTGTCACCAAGGTCGCACACCGAGCCGTCAGAATGACCAACCCTGGTCCCGTCGTCAACCAGCAAGCTGCTGACATCGACGAAGGTGAAGAAGACGATGAGGATAACGCTGAGGAAGATCCAGACGAATGGCTCTTCAAGCAACAGGCAGAGGTCACTGCAGGTTACCAAAAAGGGTAATGAAACAGGCACAGCAAAGAGTGCAAAAAACACTCAACTTCGACAATAATAATAAGACCTCAGGAGCAGCAGCTAAGAACAAAGAAAGCAGCAAATCAACAAAAAATAACACACATGGTAGTCGCAGCGGAGGCCGCGGGAAGAGTTCCCACAGCCAGGGCCGCGCTACCACAGATGAGGACGACGGCTACGAGTCCAGCTCACACGCGGAAAGCGACGATGACCTGGTCAAACCATACCGGCCGAAGGACTTAGCAGAAAAGTCCAAGTTCTGTGCAAGAATCGCCATGGCGCCCATACACGCCAAGGCGAAACTACCCAGCAGCATCAGGAAATACGATGGCATAAGCGATCCGGACGATCACGTACATGATTTCAGGACCGCAGCTCACAGCCAGAACTGGCCCATGCAAGTTTGGTGCCACCTCTTTGCACAGACACTAACGGCCGCAGCCAGGGTGTGGTTTGATAACCTACCCGTGGGTAGCATCCAAGACTTCGACGACTTGCTGTCAAAGTTTTCCCTTCACTTCTCTCACCAGAGACGACATAAAAAAGACAAAGCGCACATCCTGCTATGCGCAAGGAGGGACACCGAGACAGTCGAAGATTACATCACCCGCTACACGCGGGAAGCGATGCAGATAGGATGCAATGAGGAACTGACGCGGGCAGCGTTCATTCACGGAGTCAACAACGACGACCTCATGAAATGCCTCACGGGAAAGGACGGGATTCCAGAGTCATGGGACGACGTAATCAAAGCCGCAAAGATATATGCGTCCTCAGAAAAATCATTCCGCCACTCACGTCAGAACCCGTACATCCAGGGGCACAGCAGCGGCCGTCGAGACAAGGGTAAGCAATCCGTTTGGTCACGCATTACTGGGTCCGCCGAGGAGGGCAAGTACTCCGCGCAGCAGGACGCCCGCAATATAATCAACGGCAAGCACGGCCGCGACAACCGAGGCGGGTCAAGGAAGAACACGGATTGGACCCCATTAACGAAAACCCCATCACAAGTGCTCGCGACGGAACAACACAACTTCAAAGAACCACGGCCACTAGGAAAGCGAAAGAATGTGGACACTAGCAAACGCTGTGAATACCACAATGACTTCGGGCATAACACAGACAACTGCTACAGCCTCAGAATGGAGATAGAGGCGGCCCTGAAGTCAGGACAATTGGGACACCTAGTGAAAAACGTACAACGCAATGGCTGCGGTAAAGATTGCGACGACAAGGGGGAGGGTTCGAACAAGCGTATCCGAAACCTACAAACCGATACTATCAACCGCGTGACAAGACACACATGCCAGATGACAAATAAGGGGGCGGCAAGTAACCGCCGGAACAAACGCCCACTGGTGAACACAGCGGATGACGCCTGGAAGGAGCAGCCAGTCATCCTGCCCGCCGTCAAAGGGGGTGCTTCATCCACGTCACCACTAATCATCACAGGGGTGTTCGGCCACTACCGTACCCCATACATGTTCTTAGATCCAGGCAGCAGCGCGGACATCATGTACGAGCAATGTTTCAATCAGTTGGACGAGGCAGACAAGTAACGCCTCATTCCAGTCGCGGAGCCCATATCAGGATTTATACACGAGACAATCATGTCGCGTGGAGTAATCACGTTCCCGGTGACATGGTCAGACGGGAACCTATCACGAACCGAAGAATGTGAATTCATGGTCCTTCCAGTCGTTTCCTCACACGACATACTGATCGGAAGGGAAGGTTTGGCTAAATTCAACAGTAACGCCTCTACGCCGCACCAAATGGTGGGATTTCCGACCAGGAATGGCGTAGCATTCATCCGCGGAAACCGACAATGCCATGCCGCCGAGGCGGCGAAACCACCAAAGTCCGCCAGACAACAGGTGCGGACGGAGCCAGAGAAATGGGCGCTCAACCCCCGCTTCCCTGAGCAAACGGTCACAATCGGTCACGCACTTTCAGACGCGGTGCGCGTTCACTTAAAGCAGCTACTCATCAAGAATATGGATATCTTTGCTTGGCAACCAGCAGACATGGTGGGCGTGCCACGTGACGTCGCGGAACATAGACTGTCCACATACAAATCAGTAGAACCAGTGGTACAGAAAAAACGAAGCATGGGACCGGAAAAAACCAAAGCAATGAACGAACAAGTGACCGAGCTACTGAACGCAGGAATCCTCCGTCCAGTCAAATACCAGACATGGGAGGCAAACCCTGTCATGGTCGGCAAAGCCAATGGCGGGTGGCGAATGTGCGTGGACTACAAGGACCTTAACAAGGCATGTCCGAAAGATTGCTACCCATTGCCAGAAATAGACTTGAAAGTCGACTCGCTAGCACCGTTTCGCTTCAAATGCTTCCTCGACGCTTCCAAGGGATACCACCAAATCCAGATGGCTAAAGTGGACGAGGACAAAACGGCGTTCAGAACCGACATGGGGACGTTTTGCTACACAAAAATGCCGTTTGGGCTAAAAAACGCGGGTGCAACATACCAACGCCTCATGGACTCGGTGTTCACAAAGCAGATAGGCGTCAACTTGGAAGTATACGTGGACGACCTTGTCATCAAAAGCGTGGAAGAAGACCAAATGCTACAAGACATCCAGAAAACATTCGAACAACTAAGAACGGTCCGCATGAAGCTGAATCCCAGCAAATGCTCCTTCGGCATGGAAGAGGGAAAATTCCTGGGTGTCATCGTCACGAAGGATGGCTTCCGCGCAAACCCAGAGAAAGTGCAAGCGATAGAGCGAATGCCATCGCCAGCATCTGTAAAGGAGGTGCAAACCCTGATGGGTCGCCTCGTGGCCTTGAACCGCTTCCTATCCAACTACGCCTCAAGGTCTTTCCCCTTTGTCAGTACGCTCAGGAACTGCCTGAAGAAGACAAACTTTCGTTGGACAGCGGAAGCAGAAAAAGCATTCCAAGACATGAAACAGTGTCTCATGAACTTACCGACATTGACAGCGCCCCTCCCTAAAGAACCGCTCACGTTATACCTGGCGGTTTCCGACAAGGCGGTCGGGGCAGTCCTGCTAGTGGATAGAAAGGGTGTCCAGACGCCAATTTACTATGTAAGCCGGACATTATTAGACGCGGAAACCCGCTACTCCACAATGGAGAAGTTGGTACTGGCCCTGGTGCACGCTTCACGCAGGCTGAGAAGGTACTTCCAAGGACACCCGATCAACCTTCTGACGGGGGTACCGCATAAACGACGTCCTGAAGAAGCCCGAACTTTCGGGAAGACTAGCTAAATGGGCCATAGAGCTAGGGGAGCATGATATCTATTACAAGCCGCGGCCAGCCATCAAGGGGCAAGTCCTAGCAGACTTCACCACGGAGGTCCCCACGGACAAGATTGCAGAGTGCCTGATAGAACAAGACCCGCCGCCAGCGACGGTCGCAACAGATAAATGGCTGCTATACACTGACGGCGCCAAAAGTGACGACGGCGCGGGGGCCGGCCTGCGTCTCATCAGTCCAGATGGCACAGAGTTTACGTATGCAATCCGCTTAAACTTTGAAAGCACAAACAATGAAGCGGAATACGAAGCATTGCTCGCCGGCCTGCGTCTGGCAGACAAGATGGGAGCCCGCTTTGTAGAAGCACACGTAGACTCCATGTTAGTAGCGGCACAAGTGGACGGGAAATATGAGGCTCGAGATAACAAAATGGCCCTGTACTTGGAAGAGACAAAGAAGCTCATGCAACGTTTCGCATACTGCAAAATCTTTCACATCAACAGAAGCGAAAACAAACCCGCAGATGCTCTGAGCAAAATGGCGGCCACCGTCTTCGAGCATTTGGCAAAAGAAGTAAGGGTGGAGGTCTTAGACACCCCATCTGTCTCCGCTCACCAAGTACATGTCGTACAAACAGGCGCACCTTCATGGATGGCACCTATAGTCCGCTACCTCACCAACGGAACGCTCCCCGATGACAAACAAGAAGCGAGAAAGATCCAACATAAAGCAATGCACTACCAGATGGTCGCGGGCACACTTTACAGACGATCGTACTTGGGACCCCTGCTGAGATGTGTCAACACCGAGGAAGCCACATTCCTGGTCAAAGAAATACACGAAGGAATCTGCGGCCTACATGCAGGACCGCGCATGGTAGTGGCTAAACTAATGAACGCGGGATATTATTGGCCTGGCAAGCACGTAGATGCAGTCAAAATACTCCGCAAATGCCACGCGTGCCAACGCCATGCGCCCAGCACGCTACATCCCAAGAACGATTTAGTGCCCGTCACCTCACCATGGCCATTTCAAAAGTGGGCGATCGACATTGTAGGACCCTTCCCCACAGCGCCTGGGAACATCAGATACCTCATCGTGGCTATCGACTATTTCACGAAATGGGTGGAGGCCAAACCGTTGGTGTACATCGACGCCCGGGCAGTCAAACGCTTCATTTGGGAATTCATCATATGCCGTTTCGGCCTCCCAATGGACATCGTCAGTGACAACGGCCTCCAATTCACAGATGGCGGCTTACAAAGTTGGCTCGCAGACATGGGGGTGAGTCAAACGTTCACTTCTGTAGCCCACCCGCAAGCCAATGGCCAGGTCGAGCGAGCAAACAGGAGCATTGTGGAAGGAATCAAGGCAAGGCTGAATACAAAGCGCTCAGGATGGGTGGATGAAGTACCCAATGTACTATGGGCCCACCGTACGCTAACAAAGACAAGCAACGGAGAAACCCCGTTCAGCTTAACGTACGGAACGGAAGCCGTAATCCCAGCGGAAATCGGCTGCCCATCGGCGCGTGTTCTCCTCGCCGAAAGCAACAAAAATGACTCAGAGCTACGCCTAAATCTAGACCTCCTTGAAGAACGTCGCGAACTAGCGGCATTCAAAGAAGCCAAGTACAAGAGGCAGCTCGAGCGTTACTATAACGCGCGGGTCAAAAAGGTAACATTCAATGTGGGGGACTTTGTCTTTCGCCACAATGAAGCTTCCACAGCAGAGGCAGCGGGCAAGCTTGCGCCAACTTGGGAAGGTCCATATGGAGTCCAAGAGGTACTGGGGAAGGGCGCATACGCGCTAGAACGCCTCGACGACACCCCAATCCCGAGGACCTGGAATGCCGCACAGCTTAGGGTTTGCTACATGTAATCGAAGTAGGAAAGGATCTCTTCGATATGTTTACTTTTATGTCCCTGCGACTTGTCATTTCCGAAGTTTTAATGTACTAGCAGTACTATGTCTTTACGACTTATCTATGAATGAATTAAACGATGTTATATGACTTTACATCACGTGTAACATATTACATAGCACAGCGCATACCAAGGTACAATGCGCACCACGGCTTTCGCACAAAAATGCGCCACCTTGGTCCGCGGAAACCGCTATCTAACGTGATTCCGCAGACCAAGCAGTGGAAGAGACGCGTCGTTGTGTTCACAACGAACGCGTCACCTTGGCTAGCGGAAAGCACCATTATAGGTAACTCCGCATGCTAAGCAGACCAAACAATCAACGAGATGCATCGTTGTGTTCACAACGAACGCGTCACCTTGGCTAGAGGAAAGCACCATCTTGGGTCACTCCGCAAGCTAAGCAGATCAAACAATCAGCGAGACGCGTCGTTGGGTTCATAACGAACGTGTCACCTTGGCCAGCGGATAACACCATCTTAGGTCACTCCGCAGACTAAGCAGACTAAAAGACGCGTCATGATTCTCAAAACAAATGCGTCACCTTGGTCTGCGAATTCGGCTAACTCGAGCGAATTCGCGGACTAAGTAACGAGCAAGACGTGTTGCTGTTTTCACAGCAAACACGTCGCCTTGGCCGACGGAGCACACCATTTCAGGTGACCCCGCGAGCTAAGCAGTCAAAGAGGCGCATCGACACTTTTGTAGCGAATGCGCCACCTTGGCCGACGGGCAACGCTTTCTTAGCTAAGCCAGCCGACCAAGCAAACCCAGAAACGAATCGCTGTTCCCTCGGCGGACCTAAGGACAGCGAAGTGGACAAAGCCAAACTTAGCCAGGTCCATATGACGGGCCGCCAAGGGGACGCATCATTGTCACAACATCTAACGAGCTACCTAAGCCATCAAGCTACAGTAACTAAATCTTGATATAACTATGTGGCAAGGTAAGAAAACGCGTTAACACTTCATTGCATATTTCATAATGACAGTACAAGTTTCGAATACATAGACAAAATTAAACCCCTACACATGATACAAAAAGAGGGTTTTCCTTGACGAATACACACATATCAACAACAACTTAGACCATGACATGAAACACTTAATCTATGACAACCATATGCACCCAAGCATCATCACTCCGGCGAAAACGAACTTTGGGAGTAGGTCTAAAGACTCCAACTGCTGGACAAGCAATGATGATCGGTCGGACTCCATCAACGGCAACAGGAGCCACCGGAGGAGCTTGAGCCACCACCTCCCCGCAGTATTCAGCTAGAATCTTCATCTTCCATTCCGGGTCCACTGAATGGAAGGGGGGAGGCTCCACCACATTCACCGGAGGGGCACGTCGCCGGAGTTCCAGCAAGGAATCAACGGCGGCAGAGTGGTCATAACAACCCTCAAGGGTCTTCGTTCTAGGCTGATTGGAGTCCATGGAAGCTTAGAACCGGAGGAGAAGTGAATGAGTGAATAAGGGAACCCCCATTAATCCCCTTTTATAACCCAAATCTTAGGGGTAATTATGAGGGGCAATTAATGGGGGTAATCATGCACTTCGAAAATAGTGACTCGTGTCACTTCAGGTGCCCTGTCGCGCCGTCAGTCAGTCATTAATGACTGACGGCTGACATCATGACTGCAGAATTAATTACAAGTAATAATGGCAAGAGAAGAGCAAGAGACACAAACTGAATGCAATAGTAGTTAAAAAGACAAGTGTTCACAACCAAGTACGCCAAAGCGTAAGCAAACAGAAAATAAACACAAATTGTTTAAACACAAAAGGTAAAGATAAACTACTTCAACATCAAACACTAATCTTCACCATCGAAGTCGACATCATCAATGAAGTCGTCGTCACCTTCATCACGTGGCGGAGCGGTAGAAGTCCCTTCACCGCTTAGAGCCGCGGCCTCCCTGGCCGCCTTTTCCTTCTCTTGCTGGTCATCCTCCGCTTGGCGCTCCTTTTCCGCCTCTTCAAAGGCCTCACGCAGTACTTGCACACCGTTCGGAAGTTGCGCACACTCCGCCACAACGTCCATAACAGGGAAGCTCAGTTCGTCATAAGCCGCCACTTCCTTGTCATACTCTGCTTCAGCATCTATGTTGCGGAAGGGATTGTCATCAAAAGGATGGCCGCCGAGACAAAAGTCGAATCCCTGTTTAAAACCAAGGGCAGCACCAAACTGCTTCGACTTTTCAAGGAGGCGGGCAACTGATTGCACCAGCGCAGGCTCTTCCCAAACACGAGCAAACACCTACAATAATAAATAAAGGACGGTTAGCTAAGACAAACCAAGGCCATATCAAGCTACCACAAGGAAAGGACATACCCCTTGCACCCCAGTAGTCATCAACCATTGAGTGTCGCCCTCCGCCTTCATCTGATTCTCTTGGGCAACCCGCAAGGCCTCTAGAGCGTGGGCGTGCGCATCAGCAAAATTCTTGGCGTCAGCGGCCAAGGCCAGTTTTTCATCCCGCAGAGCATCCACCTCGCGTTGCAACAGGTTGACATCATTTTCGAGGCGGGGCACCTGCGATGCGCGCAAGAGCACTTCATCCTCTTTCTTGGCCAAATAAGAGTTGGCGGCAGCAACCTTGGATCTCTCTCCATCAAGCTCTCGGTCCTTACCCGCCAAAGCAGTTTTGAGCTTCTCAACCTCGCTTTCAAGGGATCGCACACGATCTCGTTCCTTAGCGATGGTTTGGTTTGTTGCTTCACAGGACGCTTTCCACTCTTGCGCGGCCTTGGCATGACGACCCTCAACAACTTTAACCTGAGCAAGGGCATCATTTAAGGCCTTGGACTGGGCCACACACTCCTTGTTATGTTTCTCACGAACGTTCTTAAAGGCGGCCTTACGAGCCGCAAGCTCCTCCTGAGCGTCCATCAACTCTTGCACGCTGCGACGGATCTCGTTCATCGTCGAGGCCGCCATAGCCAGACCAGCGGCCCCATCTTGCAGAAGGGCTATGCGGTCTCGCTTCATGGCATAAGCCCGCTCTGCAGGCGGAATAGAGCCGGACAGCCAGGACTCACATGTGGCCACCTGAAAGAACCGCCCATCTTCACGAACTGACCACTCTGGCCTGTACACGGGGCCAGTGGCCAAGTCCAATCTAAACCCGGCAGAGGTAACCCCCGGGTTGTCACTCTTTTGGGCATCACCATCGCCCTGCTTCGCGCCACCGCCACCAGCAGTTACCCTCTAATGACCAGCGTCGTCAACCACATCATCTTCACCACCCAGGCCCTGAGAATGCTCACCACCACCTGGTGAGGTAGGGCCTGCTGCAAAACCTTCACCGGAGGCACCGGTATCAACACCTTTCCCCTTCTCCTGCTCCCTTTTACGCAACTCCTCCAACGCCGCCGCCTGCAGTCGCCCCGCTTCACGAGCTTCGGCTTCCCTTTGCGCATTGACAGCGGCGGCATCGTCTTCTGCCCCGAGCATCTCGATATCATCCGCCTGTTCGGTCGGAATGGGACCCTCTCCTTGCGTGGTAGCCCCCACAGACTCAGTGTCCATCGGGCCGATGCCACGCGCGTCGGACACCCTGGGTCCCCCAAGGAAAAGGAGAGTTGCACCTACAAACAACACAAAACAACATGAGCAGCTGAAAAGGCAACAAGAAATACGAAGTTGAGGGAGGACAACTAACCTGGTTGAACATCCTTGACGATCTTGGATGCCAATCTTGGACGCTTCAAAGACACACCGAGTCGAACCTTCAAAGAGGAGGCAGACGAATCGCCTTCAGGCACCTTCCGCTTCGACGAATCCATCATCGACATCACATCCTTCAGCTTCTTCCCCGCGCCATGGCCTCCACGACCAGGATCAGCCCTGGTACGCAAGGTCACAGGCGGTGTCTCAAACACCTCCACATAGTCATCCCTACTCTTTGACCCGCCAGTAGCGGGTGGGTTCTGAGAAGAACCGCCCTCACCGCCTAGACCTGCACGACCCCGAGCGCGATGAGTCAAAGAGAAGGATTCATCCTCAGACTCATCGTCAGAGATAAACATAATATTAGTCCCGCTAACTGAAATCGCGTTCAGCGGGCGGGGGTTGATAGGAATGTCACCTGGTATCAGCACATGGCCAGGGAAATCTTTCACGTTCACAGGAAGAAAATTCTCCCGCGTCTGCTCCACGTAAGGCTCTTCACCCGCGCGAAGGGGCTCCCAGCGGAATTCACCAACAACGCCAGGGACGATTGAATAGAAACAGCTCTTTTCTGCAAACATGATAAGCGGAGCAATTATTACCAATAACAAGTACAAAATTAACAACTACCGCCTATGAAAGGATCAAGTACCTTCGCCATTCACATAGAAACGAGGATTTGCATCGGTTCTTCCCCCCACACGGCTGAGACCCGCCATCAAAAGGGCTTCAGGCTTCATATGCGCCATCTCAATGGATGTAACTTGCTGCGTCAGCTTGTCATACCAATCGAAGTCTTCATAATTAGTCACCGGAAAATCATGCAACCTTGTTTTCCCGGATACAGCCAGCCACTGCAGCGGAGCAGGAACAACGCCTTGTTTTATGAAGAAGAACTTCCACTTCCAGTCATGCATGCTGCGAGGCGGTTCATTTCCCACAGGCCGAATCCTGCTGCGTTGGGTAAACGAAAACCATTGTGGCCCCCGCAAGTCAGCCTATAAAACGCATTAAACATGTCAAACGTCGGCTCTACACCCTGCGATCGACACACGAACTCGAAGTGCACCATCCTGGCCATCCCTAGGGGTGTCACTTGTGTGAGGTACACCCCATATTGCAACAACAGATCACAAACGAACCGACTGGCCGGAAGACGGAAACCAGCCAACTGAAAATGGGCAGCATACAGCGCCATTCTCCCTGGACCGGCGTCCAGAACAGTCTCACCCTCCGACGGTAGGGTAGGCTCCCAACTCGCCGGAATCTCATACAAGGCAAGGAACTGTTCAAAGGAGTCCCTCTTCCATTTTATCCGAGCGTCAGCCATGCCGACGGGATCCTTCTTGCCCTTAGCATCAGCCTCAGCCATCTGAAATAGATCGGGAAGAGGAAAAGAAAATCAGGTGGAAGAAAAAGTTCGCCGGAGAGGAAAGAGGGAAGAAAACTTGACGGTTATCAGAAGCAAAGTGACAAAATGAACATAACTGCTGCTATTTATACCCAAGGCATTAATGGGGAGAGAGGAAAGGAACTCACCAACAGTCGCCACGTGGCATAGGCCTGCGAAAAAACTGCCACGCGCTGCGCGTCGGCCACACGCGCGTGACACTAGCCATACCAAAAGTCTCCTGCAGTAACTGCCAGGACGGCTGAACAGACGCGGCAGACTGACGGACAGTCACTTCAACTGACACATACACTGCAGATGATGATGACTTCTCGATTTTCCCTCCAAATCATTCGAATTAAATTCACAAAAATAAATGCGGAAACACCCAGCATATCAACCCGCTGACGTAAAACGTTACAACCCGCATACCGTCGAATACTCAAACCCGCCTGACGTAAAACGTTACAACCCGCATACCGTCGAATACTCAAACCCGCCTGACGTAAAACGTTACAACCCGCATAACGTCGAATACTCAAACACGCCTGACGTAGAACGTAACAATCCGCCAACTCAGAACCCCGCACAAAAACCTTCCACAAATGAGTCCACCACCACTCACGCTTACGCTTCGCGCAATCAAGAGAGGCACTGGACTAGGGGGACTTGAAGGGGTAGGGACCCAAATCCACATGGGCCTTACCCCAAAAACAAAGCCCAAAAGACGAAACATGCCTACGAGGCCCAAACGTAACATTGGGAATAATCTAAGCGGGTAAGCAATACGCGGGTGCGGAGCATCACGCGGAATAAGTAGCCGCAGAACCGTGTCCGCCTACAGTACAACAAGACAGAACAGCGACAGACACGTGGCAACAAACAAGAGGTTAGTACAGGCATGTACGAACCAATCAACACATGAGGACGTGTGGCAGGGAGCATGTTGCACAATCTACCTCTTAAGGGACGACACCTGTCCCCAGAAGGACCCGCAGGAGACAAACAGTACATATCCTGCACGCGCCCACCAACCGGAATGCACGGGACCACCTCAGCAAGGTTCTCCACTAACCTGGAGGGCTGCAGCGGGTACAAGGCCCCACCTGGCAGCCAATCACGTCAAGACAGACCTGGGACTACTCACGGGACGCCACGTCACCAAGACGGTACGATCTCTCTCCTTGATATAACACGTGTCTTGCTTCATCTTATTGGGCCTAACTTTGGGCCAATGTGGAGGCAAGCCCTTAACTTGGGCCTTGGCCCTTTGGGTGAGTTAAGGGTAGATGTTGAGGCCCGTGTGGAACCTATTTAAGGAGCACTTGGTCTCCTTGGATAGGCCATTCAGAAATTCCCTGAAGAACACACCAAGGCCGATTACGTTTTGTGTCTGCTAAGTAGATTCCTTCGGGTTTCGAGGCGGTCGCCCCACATCGGTATAGTGTGTGTTTGCAGGAACCATCAATCTCATAGCCAGTTGGATAGCGAAGGATCAATTCTGTAGAGACGAGCCTAACCACTGGATCCAGGTTAGACTTTTGTTTCTTCAATGGGAGAAAGGCTGGGAACGCCATTCCTGGTCTTTTGATTGATGGTACATGGATTTCAATGCCGTCATTGGTCAAGAAAGAAGTGTTAAGTCATTTTAGAAGGCATTTTGCGGACCCTTTGAAGACTCGGCCAGGTTTGATCTGTTCAAATATTAAAAAATTGGATATTGTTAGTGTGAATGGGTTGATTAAGCGGTTCTCTAAAGAAGAAGTTCGAGAGGCGGTTTTCGAATGTGGGTCGGATAGGGCTCCGGGCCCGAATGGGTTTAATGTCCGGTTTGTTAAACACTTTTGGGCTTTTCTTGAGGCGGATTTCGAGAGGCTTTTAGACCAGTTTTATGACTCAGGGATAATTAGTAAAGGTTGTAGTTCCTCGTTTATAACCTTGATCCCTAAATCTAAAACTCCAGTTGATCTGAAGGATTATAGGCCCATTAACTTGATTGGGATTGTGAGCAAAGTGATATCAAAAGTGGTGGCTTCAAGAATGAAAAGTGTGATGGGTATGGTTATATCGGATACACAATCGGCTTTTCTTAAAGGTCGATTCATTCTAGACGGCCCGCTCTTGATTAATGAAACGATTGGATGGATTAAGAAGACAAAGCAAAAGGCGTTTATGCTAAAGATCGATTCTGAAAAGGCGTATGATAACGTTAATTGGGATTTCCTTTTGTCTATGTTGGAACAAATGGGTTTTCCGGAGAAATGGTGTACTTGGGTAAATGGAGTGTTGCATTCGGCTATCTCGTCAATTCTAGTCAATGGAGCTCCTACTTTCGAGTTTCAATGTGAGAAAGGGGTTCGCCAGGGAGATCCGTTATCCCCATTCCTATTTTTAGTGGTTATGGAAGCTTTACACTGTTTGATCTCTAAAGCAGTGGAGTTGGGAGAATTTAAAGGCATTAGTTTCTCGGATAATGTTGATCCTTTAACCCATTTATTTTATGCAGATGATGCCTTGATAGTGGGGGATTGGACCAACGATAATATAGAGAAGGTGGCAAGGGTGCTTCGGGTGTTTCATATATGCTCGGGTCTTAAAATTAATATTCATAAATCCTATCTATATGGTATAGGGGTCCAAGATGGGGAAGTGATGAGGATGGCCGAGGTGCTTGGATGTAGGGTGGGGTCATTGCCTTTTGATTATTTGGGGATTCGGGTTGGGGCTAACATGAATCGGGTTTGTCACTGGAGCCCGGTGGTGGAGTCAATTCAAGATAGACTCGCGAATTGGAAAGCTAAGACGCTTTCTATGGGAGGTAGGTTGACGCTTTTAAAATCGGTACTTTCTAGTATTCCAATTTATTATTTGTCTATCTATAAAGCGCCAAGGAAGGTTTTAGACGATATAGAATCGGTTATGAAAAGATTCTTATGGGCAGGGGTTAGTAATGACAGGAAGGTGCATTGGGTAGCGTGGGAGGTAGTGTGTTCTCCTAGAAAAGATGGTGGCTTGGGGGTAACTAGATTGGCGGATATAAATTCTGCTTTACTAGCTAAATGGGCGTGGCGCTTTTATGTTGAGGCGTATGCTTTATGGCGTAAAGTGGTGGTTTCTATTCATGGGGGGAGGGGTTATTGGGAGTTTTTACCAGTAAAAAAATCTCTAGCGGGTTGTTGGAAGGCTCTTGTTACATACTTACAGTCTTTGGTGTTGAATGGGAAATCGCTATCACAGTTTATCAGATGCAGAGTTGGTACAGGGGAACAAATCAGGTTTTGGTCTGATGGGTGGCTGGGATCGACAATCTTGAAAGACAGGTGGCTGGAGTTGTACAAAATAGAAAGGAATAAAGGGTGCATGGTTAGTAACAGGATTGTTGCAAGGCAGGGGGTTGCAGGTTCACAGGGTGCTGGTATAGGGCCCCGAGTACTGTTACGGAACTTTCAGAAGTTCAAGACTTGGAACGTATGTTTCTTGGGTGCAGAATGGTGGGTAGGAGGGATACATGGTATTGGGATGATGGTATAGATGAGACGTTTTCGGTCGCCAATTTTAAAAAGACATTGAGACAAGGTAGAGATACAAGCAGAGAGTTCAAGATGAGATGGGAGAAGTGGGTCCTGAATAAAGTGAATTTGTTAAGTTGGAGAGCGGAATTTGACAGGATACCTACGAGAGCTGCTTTGGTGCAAAGACGAATAGGAATTCCAGACTCTAATAGTCCGCTGTGTGGTAACTTAGCTGAAGATGCGCAGCACCTGTTTGTGCGCTGCATGTTGGCTGCTGAGGTTTGGTTTCGTGTTACTAATTGGTGTAGGCTTGTTCCTTTCTTTGCATATGATTTCGAGGACTTACTTACTCTTTACAAGAGTGTTCATGGAGGTAAGTGGAGAAAGAAGATAGTTAATGGCATTGTGATGATAACAGTGTGGGTGATTTGGAAAATAAGAAACGAAAAGGTTTTTTAAGGTACATCGAGATATGCTAGAGATGCGGTGGTCGATGTGAAGTCTTTGGCGTTTTTATGGCTTAAATATAGGTCCAAGTTTAAGGATTTAGTGTGGAATGATTGGGCTAAAAATCCCTTGTATATGTTTATGTAATTTTTGGCGGTCCCCGTTTTGAGGGCTAGCCGGTTTTTAATGAAAGTCATCGTTCAAAAAAAAAAGTGTAGGAAGTATTAAAAATTGATGAAAAGCATATAATCAAAATCAATTGGTTTCGTAAGTTACAATTAGGCTAACATAAGAGTTATGAAAAGCTTAAACTAACCAAATTACAAAATACACACTGTCCACAATAGAATACATATATGAATAAGAGGGATCCAGTTTATAGAATACATACCTACTTACACTTTGACCTATAATAGAAGTAGGGTTCTCTCAATGCTGACACAGCAGCCACGTGGACCAATCAGAAAGGGAGGCTTTATATATAAAGCCCCGCACTACGCATGGTCTTAAATAATGTATAACTCTAATATTAATATCTAACCTAAAACAATGTATAACTCCAATGCTAACGCATGTTGAAAATAGAATTCATATTTACTGATTTGAACATAATTAGTGACTTGCCTATACATGATTAATGATTTACCTAAACACTTTGTGTTTTTTTTCCTGTATGAACAAAACCTCACAAAAAATAGTCGTTTTTTTCTGCGTTTTTTATATAGCACTACGGTACTCGTTGGAAATATAATAAAACGCTCGTTAGTTTGGTGTAATTTTTTTCTTTAAAAAATCTCGTATATAAAAGATATTAACGTTTAAAAATTATGGGATGAAACATAAGAGAGAAAAATCCAATTTTATTTTTAAAAGTTTTTTTTCCTAAAATATCTCATGACACATGACACATTCAAGGAGAAGAATGCCTCTTTAAGTACCGTGTCATTAAAATGACTTTGGTTTATTATATGTATAGATATAGAAGAATCTATAACTTATAATAAAAGAATTGAACTTTGATGATGTGGCATTCAATGGAGGCCTCAACCACTCATTGAATGTGTCACGTGACATCATGTAGGATTTTTTAATTTTTGAGTTTTTTTAATAAATCTATATATATTATAATTATTTTAGGAAAAGATAAGAATTTAAAAAAAAATAAATTTTTTCTCTAATGTTTCCTCCCATAACTTTTAAACGTTAATATTTTTTATATACGAGATTTTTTAAAGAAAAAAATTACACCAAATTAACGAGCGTTTTATTCTCTTTCCAACGAGTACCATAGTGCTATATAAAAAAACGGAGAAAAAAAACTACTATTTTTGTGGGGTTTTGTTTTCAAATATATTTTACTCTACCAATAAATCACAAATGATAATCATAACTTCATAGGCAGAGATTCTTTTTTTTTATATATTTGAATATGATAACTTATGGCAGAAATTTGTTTAAAATAAATAATAATAATAATAATAATAATAATAATAATATTATTCATTAATAATGTATTGGCAAATCATTAATTATGTTGTCATATTAGATATTTTATTATGTTATATTAAATATTTCAACCCCGGGACATTCCCGGGATAAAAGCTACTTTAATATATGATACAATTTAAGAATTTATATTTACTAATAAATTTTTATAAAAATCATATTATTTAAGGATGTTTATTCTTCAGTTTTAACATGTGCTATCGAAACGAATACCAACCAAATTCTTTATGATTAAGACTGAATTTTCGTTGCAACGACGGGTTAATATTACTAGTGGGGAACCCGCGCTTCGCGGCGGGCTAAAACATAACAACGTGATAAAAAATATAGTCATTTGAATTTAAAGAAAAACATAAAGGTTATTTCCTTTCAAATTATAATAAAATGTAATATACATAAAGTTATAAAACAATTAAGTTTTCATTTCTTTTTAAATTATAATTAGTCACATGCTATAATGTCTTGCTAAGAATCGTAGTAATCTAAAGATATGTTTACATGGGATCAAATTTCATGAAATGTTATGGTTTACACGATTTCTGTATTCAAACGCCTTGTGATTTTCATGCTCCTAATAATTGAGTTTAAATCATTATTATGAAAAAAAGATCAAATGCAATCATTCATAACTTAGTAAAACTCAATTATATTTACGTTTAACAAAAGCTAATTTGGAAATCTATATAGCAGATCAATAAATTTATATAATTCCATAATCGAAGTTTAGAAAATGAATTTAAGTTTGAGGTTGGTTTGTTTCTTAGTGCTACTTTAAATTCTCAAGTCAGTTGTAATTGTATTGGTTAAATGCACACCACCTCTTTAATAATTCGCTTCATGTTGACAGTCGAACCACCATATCATTTGTGTTTCTATTAGTTCTTTCACATTCATTTTGTTCTTGATTGCTTTTAATTGCCCAATAAGCCATTAATCACAACTAAATCGAATCTGTCTATGAAGTTTTGTATTTACTAACTAACCACACACTTATGATCATTCTAGTGCCATAGGCGGATATAAGATATGTGATTGCAATCACGCCTGCATTATGATAGAATATTATTTCAAGTTGTTGTGAAACTGACTGCAAATTGCATCAAACTTTATAAATCACACCAGGGGCGGATGTAGAGGTAGGTAGGTTAAGGGTAGCTCGCGCTATCCCTCAAATTTATGGTCGCGGTGTAAAATTAGTGCGATTTTTTCTTCTTCATATTTAGTATATGGATACCCTTAACAAAGATTAGGATACCCCTATGTCTAAAATAAAAATGTTGCTAACTCTAAACTTTCTTCTAGATCTGCCATGATTAAAACTTTTTATTTACAACTGATAAAAAATTCCATCGTAACTTAATTTCGGAGCACATAAAACTTTCTTGAATTAATCGTAAGTTTGCAATTTGTGAAAGTAATTAATTTAATCATACTAACTTTCTTGAATAAAAACATATAGTTCAGCCATATTTAATCTTCCAGGTGAGTTTATTTACAAAACATTCAGTTAAACTAAAAGAATTAAAACAATATTTTAATCATATTTTAATCTTCTGAATGAGTTTATTTAACAAACATTTATTCAAACAAATGAGTTACATATCTCTGTCATATCGAGTGGGGCGAGAAGAAAAGAAAAACTGTGGGCTCGAGCCATATAATATTTAAAATCGATTTAACACCATACATTCAAATTTGGTTTCTCCTAGTTATCCGATAGGTAGTCAGAAATCTAATCCTACCAAGTGCAGTAATCAATTACCTTTACATTTAAATCAACAGTTAATCGAAGATGAAAAAGTATCTTCTTAAGACAAACACCGGTAACATATAGAAGCTACAACAGATAAAACCAAGATGACGGTGTTATTCAATGATTTTGTGAGTGCTCAGGATGGCAGTCGGTGATGAAAACAACAACTTACACTGTGACACCAAAAATTAGAGACAAAGTATCTAGTGTTAGCGGAGGCTCGTTGGTGAGACCGGTGAGTTTGTAGCTTTCAGTGTGGTGGTGGTGGTGGTTTATTGGTAACACCAGCTAAGTTCGGCAGAGCTCGAAAAACAAGACCATGGTTGTATGTCGATGACGTGTTGCGAGGCCGACATGATAACACTAAACCTGACTTTTCATTTACCAACAGTCATTAATCATAAATCGAATTTTGAATGAGAGATCAAATTGACATACGTAGATATTTTATTGATGAAAATTAATTGTTTAAATTATTATGCCCCTAGTTATGATAATATGAATTTTAATTTTTAACTATGGGAATATGTTATTATGGTATATGTATATATATTATTTTTGTATTTATATATTTTTTGAAAAGTATATTTTTTTTTGTATTTATATGAGTTTAATATTTATTGTTGAGAAAGTTTAATAAATAATGTATTTAATTAGAAGTTTCTTAAATAATGTATTTAATATAAGTTTATTAAATAATGTATGGTAAACTACAAAAGTGTCCTCCTTAAATGAAGTTAAATTACTTCTTTGCCCATCTAGAATGCATTATATAGTAGTATAGATTAGTTAAATATATATGTCTTAAATAAATACTTTGGTGGCATTTCCACCACCCCTCCCTCAAATTTTACAACTTTTCTTTTTACACCATTCTTTTGAAATCGACAGTTTTGCAATTTACAATTTTGCACTTTTGTTTTATGTGTTGTTTCTTCTACCCCTTGCATACTATCCCTTTTAAGTTTTAAACTTTGTGCTTTTTATCCCTTTCACTATTACTCCAGTTTTATTGTTACCGCCCCTCAAGTTTTAAATTTTGCGTTTTTACTCCTTGGAGTGTTACTCCATTTGTAAATCTCATCAAACGTTGAAAATTTCATATGGTTAACACATCATATATAATGTTTAGACCAATCTATTCGATGTTTGCAATGTTCTCACGCCGCAATATGTGCGGGTCTAATTACTGGTTACTAGTTAAACCTTAAAATGTGATTGTTTCTGTTAAACTACGTACCATGTTATCTAATGTCCAGTGGTGTGTCAAAGCAGTGGCGCAGCATAGTTGGGGTGGGGAGGGGCGGCCGACCCCCCTGGATTTTCGCGCAGAAGTTCCGATTATATAGTATTCGTATAGAAAATTTTGAAATTGTAGGGTTTCGACCCCCCGAAACTGGTTTTCGACCCCCCAAAACTAGTGACTTCCGACCCGCCGGTGACTTCCGACCCCCCGAACCTTCGGGTCAAGCTTCGCCACTGTGTCAAAGAGTGAAATCAAACAATGACAGGTTGACATCCATGAATAACGGCTAACACTAAGGCAAACATGCCAAATTTGGGCCGGTGATCTTGGCATTTTGGATCCTCATCATGTTGATAGATGTTCCAACATTGTGTAATGGGCCTGCAGCCTACTACTAACTACCAAATGTCTACCTTATCAGTGGCGGAGGGAGGGGAGGGACCAAGGGGTGTCCAGCCTCCCCCAATGGCCCAAATCTAAATAAGTTTTTATGGTCCACATTCAATAAAATTGTATCAAGCCCCCCTTAAGGTCTACTCCACTCTCCACTATATCCTTAATCTTTTTTTTCTTTTTTTGTATCAAGCCTCCATTAAGGCCAACTCCACTCTCCACTGGTAATAATAGTTTATTATGTTGTTCGATTTTTTTAATGAGTACTAGTTTAAATAATCTAAGCCCCCCTTATCTTGAAATCCTGGCTCCGCCTCTGTACGTTATGGAGTTTGGACTTAGACTAGTTCATATTTTAATTGTAGTTGTATTAAATGCATACATGATACTATTATTATTATTTTATTTAAAAATAAAAGCACTAAATTTGAATAAACTTCAAGATTAATGAGCATAAAGTAACGTTATATAATTGAGAAACAAATGAATCTCATTATTGATTTTGATAATGGAATGGGTGAGAAAAATGACTATATTTATTCGTAAAGTGAAAGAGTAGATTAGATGGTATACTCTCGGGAGAGCACCCAGAAAGATGAGGTGGCGAGCCGAGGGAGCGAGGATCACCATGCCATTTCCCCCTTCGCCCTGAATCATGGCTTCCAGGGGGTGATATTTATGATATTAAAAAGTATAGAAAATGGCTAGGGCTTAGGAAAGAGTATAACATGGATTTAGGGAAGAAGGTAAGGGATGGGAGGAAGGATGATGTGACATTGAGCTAGTAATAACGAATCAGGGAATATTTAACGCATAGCCTAAAAGATACCAACCACGAGCCAAAAACACAAATACAAAGTGTTAGGACCCGGACACCCATCGGATCGGACCGCATGCACACTCCACACCACATTAGTATGATATTGTCCGCTTTGGGCCTAGCCCGCACGGATTTGCTTTTGGGCTCTTCCCAAAAGGCCTCATACTAATTGGAGTGTGCACCCACCTTATAAGGAACTCATCCCTTCCTTATTCCATCCATGTGGGACTTGGATTGCCAACCCTAACAATCCTCCCCTCAAGCCAAGGACCACATAACCTGTGTCCTCCCCTTCAGCTGAACACCATCTTGCACCGCCGCTACACCACGGAACACACCGCCACACTACCAGGCTTCCTTTCGACACAAGGCTACAATCACCGCAGCACCGCATTCCAGCTGAACCTGGCTTAGCCCAACCTGGCTCTGATACCACTTGTTAGGACCCGGACACCCATCGGATCGGACCGCATGCACACTCCACACCACATTAGTATGATATTGTCCGCTTTGGACCTAGCCCGCACGGATTTGCTTTTGGGCTCTTCCCAAAAGGCCTCATACTAATTGGAGTGTGCACCCACCTTATAAGGAACTCATCCCTTCCTTATTCCATCCATGTGGGACTTGGATTGCCAACCCTAACACAAAGGTTTTCATCAAGTAGGTAATTTTCACGTGCTTAGCCGGTTTCCTCAAAATGAGATTTGTAGGAAGTGAATTCGAATTCGAGTTGAATTTTAGTTATAACTAAAAAAACCAATTCAATTTCAGTTCAAAATTTAGTTTCCTGAATCTTAGTTTTTTTTAGTATGATTTTAATATTGAAATATTACTATTACTATTACTATAATTCTATAAAAGCAATTGATTCGTTAAAAATTATTTAATAGTTTTCGTTAAAACTAGATTTGATTTTAAGATGAAAAAAAATCATTATGGAAAACATGATATGTATCCTAATCCCGATGCCTACCATTCCCCACATCACAAGCCCTTCAATTTTGATCCTAATTTTATGCCAACATGCAATCAAAAAAGTGGGAAAATATATACTTTTGCATTCCCTATGACCCACTATAAACGTAATCTCGATATTCTTTTATAAATATTTGAATTGATAGCTAAAGTCTTTTATAATTCGATTTGGTACTTAAGTTTATATGATTATGTTATTTCTTCAACTTTATTTTTCTTTCGGTTATGTTCTTAGACAAAGACGAGTGGAAATGAAAAGGATAGTCGTCACAATCCTTTGATAAAATTGTTGATTTCGCTTTTCGTTTAAGTTTTTGAAAAAAAGAAAGGAAGAAGATTTAATCCAAGTAAACAAATAAATTTGAAACGAAACAATGTCTTGATGTTTATAAGGTAATAGTGTGTGTATTAAAAAAGATAGATGCAAAAACAATATAAATGATGGTCCATGAAAGTATAAAGAAAGTATGTTCGGTTAGGTTGTGAAAGAAAGCCAACATACCCCCTATGAAAAGGCTATAAATATGGCCCCAATGAGCTCTTATAATAATATTAATAATAATGGGTGTCTCTTTGTCTCAATCCTTTGGACACGAGGGTGGGAATTGCTATAAAGTTAAAGAATACAGACCGTGGATGATTGTCTATTTGCCCCTATGTTAGATATATTGAATTACTCACTTGACAAATAGAAAGAAAGTAGGTGTATATTGATTTGTAACGAGGATAAGTAATATAACAAAGGACTAAAGGAGTATGCTAAATTAATTTTGTATCCTAAACAAAGAGTCGTACGGAGTGAATTGTAATTGTAATTAGTTTGTTAACATCTTAAACAAGTGCGAAGCTTAGTTATAGCTAGGGGTACACCACCTCTGTTTTTTTATTTGCTTAGTAGTGTAAATTAACGTGTTTTCACCTAAAAATATTTTACGTATTGAGTCTAGCACCTTCTGTTTAAGGGATACATGACTTTCAACCACCATTTCAAGTTCTACCTTAGATTTGAGAACCAAATTATATATATTATTTATAAAAGATTATAGTGTTCATATAAAATGTTCAAGTTATCGTACGCAGTGTAAAATAAATAAGAAGAGTGAGAAGGATATAAAAAACACAATAGGGTTCAATGAGATGGTTACAATGCCGCTTGAATGCGTTCAATCAGAGTTCATTTGATACCCTTCCTATGATTTCCTTTTTTTTTCAATATATATGAGATCTAACCCATATAAAAAATAAACTATATAATTAAGAATCAGAAGTGTCATATATTTAGTGATATTAAAAAGGTTAAAACATATAGTAGACTAGTAGAGTAGAAAGGGGTTAGTGGTTCTTGTAAGATGTCTAAAGACTTAAAAGTTAAAACGGATTCGACCAATTCTTTTCAACAGAATGCATAGTCATCTATACTTCTATATCTATATCTATACTTCTATACAGTGGCGAAGCTTGACCCGTAGGTTCGGAGGGTCGGAAGTCACCGGGGTTCGGAAGTAGCTAGTTTCGGGGGGTCGAAAACCAGTTTCGGGGGGTCGAAACCCTATATTTTCAAAATTTTCTATACGGATACTATATAATCGGAACTTCTGCGCGAAAATCCGGGGGGGGTCGGCCGCCCCTCCCCGCCCTAAGTAAGCTGCGCCACTGCTTCTATACTACCTTATTAAGGAGGAGAGATGGGTAAGAAGGTAATTTCATCATCATTTTAAGATGGCATACAAAATGTCACAAGGTAAACAACTATATTTTTGCCAAATCCTTCCCTTTATCTATATCTATATCTATACTTCCTTATTAAGGAGGAGAGATGGGTAAGAAGGTAATTTCACCATCATTTTAAGATGGCATACAAAAGGTCACAAGGTAAACAACTATATTTTTGCCAAATCCTTCCCTTTATGCCCCTGTGTGCAACATTTGATTACAATTGTACAAATGACTAATGCAAGTCATCTTTATTATTATTATTATTATTACTACTACTACGCATTCAATTCATTAACCTATGCATTTAACCCTGTTAATTAACATATCAACCCTTTGCGTAATGGAAGCGTCTCGCATTCAACTCATGCGTTACAATCAGTCAATCACTCTGTTAATAGTAATGGAACTATAACTGGTTTACTTTGCACCTGATGCTTCTACTCCAAAATTCATCTCTTTCTTCCGATTTCCACATATTATAGGTGGCCGTTGGACAAGAGATGGAGCGGTGATGGTGACGGTGGCGTAGGGGTTTGCTGCAACTCACAATTATCTAAGCTTGCTTTTTGTGTAACAATATTCTAGAAGATTATATGAACTCATTTTTCTTTTCTAATAATTGTGAAATGCCATAATTGCCACCATTTCCGGTCCTGGGGTTTAGCCATCGTCAAATTCGGTTTTCGGTTTGGATTTGTGTGATCTGGTTTGACTTGATTCACCCATCACGCTTAGAGGTGATTTAAAATCATTCAACTCATTTTGACCTTAAATTTCAACTTTGAATTCCTGTATTTAAATAAATAGGTTTGCAGCCAAATAAATGGAACCTATAAGTGGCTTGAACGTCAACGATGCATGCAAATAGGTATATGATGTTGGTTTGAAGCGGGTTGCTGTTACAAATGATCCGAGATCAAATGGTGAGTTGTTGATTCCTATGCTTAAACTACATGTGTAAATATCTTTGACCAAAACATTTTCCTGATCCATATCTCAAAATACGATGTTCAACTTCACACATAATGCAAGAAGTGGTTATGTGGTTACGATCAACATTACCACTTTATATATCACACATAAAGCGATATGTACATGATGAGTTTTTTGCCATTTTACTTAATATTGCCATATTGGCCAGTTTTGTATTGAATGGCGGCCTAGGTTATAATAAGTCCTGGACTAATGATTTCTTCTTTTTGACTTTGTTAGTTGTTGTTTGTAGAAAAATTAATTTGATCAGTTTCTCAAAACGTTTCAGGCTCAACCCCAACAGATTTAGGTCTCCATGCAACGCACACTGTAGCGTTTCCTTGCTGATTCGGGTAACGTCATGTGGTTATTAATTAATTTAGGTGCAAGGTTGTAAGTGTGTTATTAATATGTATTCGTTTTAGGTATGTATACAACATTCACTCGAAATAGGCCTAAAATTTCGAATATTAAGATTACTTTTTTTTATGTATTTATATGTGACATGTTTGAATGCTATAAGGATTACCCGTACTATTTATTATAACACATTTACTAGTTATATTTTGATATATTCTTCTACACTTGCCTCTTGAGTGAAAAGCAATGGTTGGTTGCAAATTGATGTTGTCATAAGATAACAGTGAATTTAAAGTATTATGTAATTTGTCATTTTATTTACATTGAATTAGCTGCAATTCTCATGAAACGGCAGCCATATTATTCTGCTCTGAATATGATATTAAGACCTATTCAGTTGCATTTTGTAAATGCCTGCAGCCGCAGGGTGGTATAAATGCAACATTAGGAAACATGACTGAGGATGACCGGAAGTTACACATGTATGACGCCGTTAAGGGAAGATACTTTCTAGGTACTTATTCTACAACTGATTGGTTTGTATGGACAGTGTCAAGGTAATGAACCACAGTTCACATGTATTAGTGTTCACATAACATTTCACTCAGTCAATACCTATGTTTTGCATGTTCTCTCTATATGCTTTATCTTATAGATAATACTGTTGCAAAAGATTTGTTTATTCTTTATTTTAATTTTGTTTTGGTATGATGACAAAGGTTTTTCATTTCTTTAGGTGATCAAGATGCAAGATGCTATCGTATATGAGTATAGAAGCACCAAAATCATTTATTGAGCTTGAAAATTACAGTTTACCATTCTCTCGAACCGAAAAGGGAAATATATACCAATTTGCATTTGGTGGTCAGATAATAAATTGTCCTTTGAAAATTGATATATTGTTGAATTAGCACATAAATTTTATAAATAACACTAGATTGTATCCCGGGAGCGTCCCGGGGTTGAAAAATATAACAATTCTAATAATACTAATACTAATACTTCTCTTGATTAAGTATACCTATGCATCTTTAGAAGGGTAAAATTCCAATGATAGCATGGCGAATGGGCTGAATTTCTACATCGTAGATAAGAACCTGGTTTAAAAGAAAAAACATGATTAATGAATAACCTGAACACTTTGTGTTTTTTTTCCCGTATGAACGAAACCCCACAAAAAATAGTCGTTTTTTTCTCCGTTTTTTATATAGCACTATGGTACTCGTTGGAAAGATAATAAAACGCTCGTTAATTTGGTGTAATTTTTTTCTTTAGAAAATCTCGTATATAAAATATATTAACGTTTAAAAATTATGAGAGGAAACATAAGAGAGAAAAAATTAAATTTGTTTTTAAATTATTTTTTTCCTAAAATAACTCAATTTAATTTTTGTAGATTAGGTTTTATATTATTATTTGTTTTTTTTAATTTGCCACATGGCATGACACATGACACACTCAAAGAGGAGAATGCCTCCTTGAATGCCATGTCATTAAAATTGCTTTCTTTTATTATATATATAGATAAGCGAAACTTGTAGCGCAACGAGCAGGGCAAAAACATAAACATCCGCGGCAACGTGCGGGCATTTTTACTAGTTTCTTATAATGAAATGTGTTTGGTTTTATTCTTAACAAACATTTCAAATCGATGATTCGGTCACTTAAGAAAAGTAAACTATGTAATTTAAGGATAAAAAAAAAAGCAAAATTATTTTGGCTATATAATCGGGTAAACAAGTGTATTTTATCAAATAGTACGTCAAGTAAATGAGTTTATCAGGAAAAAAAAAAAAGATTAAAATAATCCGCTACTCATTTCTATACTAGATTACATGACCTCATAAATGTCCCTTATATTTTTTATTTTAGATATTTCTATCGGTTTCGAGTTTCATTGTCATCCCTACCGATAGATGCCACACCGATATTAAATCTACCTCGTCTGGTTTTGAATTCTTGTACCCACAAATATGGTATTTTCAAATATTGCTTTTTGGTGACTATTTGCATGTGTTTAGACCCATCTTTCTTGCTTTTAATCATGAATACAAGAATCCTAGCATGAAAGTAAACAAACTTTTGACCCTCTTTTGCAAAGTGAAACATTAGAATCAACGTCAAGTTTCACACTTTAGTCAAAAAGTATCACGATGGACTTAGCAGTTGGAAAGTTATGGATATAAGGTTATCTAATGGTTATATTACATCATCCACCGATCATAATGAATCAAATATCGACTTGGTGCAACGTTACTAGTACGAAAACGATACATTCATAAATAGACAGATATTAAACATAAGCAAAAGTCAAAAGTAAGAAACATAATAAAATGAAAGAAACCTCAATGTGAAGAGAGTATAAAGCCGAATAATCAGACCATTAATCGAAAATACGTGAGTAAACGGTGATTAAGTTATGATTTGTTTTATTGACAAGTTATATGGTTATCTATAGTACATTATGAAGTACCAAAGACGTACCACATGGTAATTTTGCCACACAAACAACTTTTAATGCAACATGTACAATGTAGTGAAGCTTATTTATGAGGGTATATACGTCCGTTAAAGCAAAGTTAAAATGCCTATAGGAATATTTAGGTAATTTGATTTATCCCTTTATTCACAAACTAAATATTTGATTCCCATTTTAACCCTCACCAGTCACCACCCTTCACCTATAACCAATGTTTTAAAAACCGGTAAATACCGGCCGGTTATACCGGTATTACCGTTTTCGGATGGAAATCCGGTACGAAACACTCCGGTAAATATGGAAAACGGTATCGATTTTATACCCCCGGTAAAATCCAGTATACCGGTTTGAACTGGTATACCGGTACCGGCATAGGTTAGTTTTTTGGGTTATATTTAGATTATTTTTTATTAAGGAACAACTTTTAAAAAATTAAAAACTTTAGATTATCTTTTGGATTATTTTTTAATTATTGATTAACTTTTTGATTGTATTTTAGAATATAAATATGTACTTTGAAATTATTTTTGTGTTAATATTGTAATTTATGAAATTATATGGCTAACTAATTAACCCGGTTGAACCGCCCGATACAAAACGGTTCAACCGGTTGAACCATTTTTTAGCTAAATCCGGTATAATTAAAAAACCGGTTTTTAAAACATTGCCTATAACTCTCATCCTCATTATCTTTCAGGTACCATCCAAATGTTTCAAATAATAATTCCATCTTAACTCATTCATATCTTCCAAACCCATCTTTCAACAATATAAATATTATATTGTTAATGTGATAATATAGCTTTTAATGAAAAAAACGATCCTAAATAACATAAGACATATTTTTTTGCTGATTTATTTTGATTTGTGTTTGTACCATTGATCAATAGAAACAATGCGAATTTTTTATCGGCTTAAATTACATCAAATTTGTCATTCGTTAAATCTTTAACAAGGCTTGAACTTTAATTTCAACGGAAATAACACGTAAACTCAAATGGATTTACTAATGTAACTCTTAACCCCACCCATAGATGTGTTTTGAGTCTTATATGGTTATTTTCTACATAGATATTTATTGAAATACTCCATGCCCATCATCAATTTAGTTTTACCGTTGACTTTCTAGAAAAAAAAACGTAAGTCAGCTAAAATCTTTAGATGTAAAATCATTCATTAATGTATCTATTAATTCTAAACATAAGGACAAGTAGTATAGTTAAGATCTTAGGTTTGAGCACTACGATTTTTAGTTATTCTTGTTCTCTTTATTCTTTTACATTTCTTCATCACGTCCCTTTTTCTTTGTTTTCCTTTTAATCTTCTGTTTTTCACATTATAGTAGTAGTTATTACTTTAATAGTTATTATTACATGAGTTCTTTGAGTCGTTTCTCTAACTTGTTCAATATTGTGATATTGTTTTTTTATACTGATGCGACATGCTATATTTTTATCTATTTTATATCTTTTTATGTGTATCACGACTATTTTTTTATTTTCTCTTTTGATTGCTATATTAAGTATGATATCATAACGAAATGAACTTAACATATACCCACCAAATCCTGCCACGTAGTGCGGGGTATCTCCCTATAACTAAATGATATTTATGCTATTCATTCAACCAGTTAGAGAGATGAAACATTGATTGTATTGTCCTATTAATAATTGAAATCACCACCTTTAATTTTTTTCAACAGGACAATCATGGTTTCATAAGATGGTGAACTAACAAAACTTTAAAGTTTGTACCTAAAAAAAGGAGATAAAAACTATTAGCTTATAATTTTTCTTATTCTTTTTCTCTAATATTCATTTAGAGATTGACAACGTACAAATAACAAATATCATGTGAAATAAATAGCACAGATATGAAATAAATAAACGAGAAAATACTATAAATACCGCTAGAAAATTGCTTTCTGCCCCATGGAAAGTAGCTACAATCCAAAAAAAAAGACGTATAGAAATTTGAAAATCACGAGTGATAAACATTGGTAAAACTTAAATAAGTACTCTACTATATATTATGAGATAATTGATAAATTATCTAAACACGAGTACTGCATTGCAAATTATCGTCGTTACCGCATCGCGCAGCTCTCCTACCATCCTTCACTAATATTTAATTTTCTTTTATTACTTTTTTATGTATAAAAGTAAAAACATGTGTTTTTGGGATCCAATATATACTTGCAACCAGTGTTTATTTCTTTTCAAATATTGTGTATACTAGCTACCATTCTTTATACTCCCTCTGGCCTCCGTCCCATTTTAAGTGTCTATTTTTCTACTTTTCTTATCCCAAATTAAATGTCCATTTTTAAAATAAAAAAGCAATTTCTAGTTTTGCTCATAAAAATAAAAGACAAAAGACAATCAAAGATTTGAAATAATAACTTGAGGATATTATTGTCATTTTACAACTTAGAGAACATACAATCAAAGATTTCTTAATTTGTGTGTTTGTGGGTCCCATGACATCTAATTAGGGACGGAGGGAGTATCTTTTTTAATATGGTGTAATCTGTTGGTCAAAGTCTGGGAATGTATTAAATGGAGATTGCTCAAGAAACGGGTGTAATAGTGGATCCAATATATAATTTGGTTAGATGGGTGTTAGCAACTCAATGTAGTCAACATGAATGGAAAGGGGTGCAAAAGTAGTGATGCTTTTCTTTGTATTGAACAAGACTATAAACATTAAATTAAATAGTACACGATGGTTATCTACTAAATGAGTATGCTTTTTCAGAAAGGCTTATTCAACACATAATTTTTTGTGCTATTAAATTAACATCTTCGCATTTTATACATTATCACAGTGGGGTATTACAACCCGTTTTTGGATCCCGTCACAACGTTCAAGTAAACCAGTAGTGTATATAAATAATCGGATCATCATTATAACTTATATTGTTTTTTATAAATATTATATTATTTGTTGGAAAAGTTTTTTTTATATAAAATTTGGCCCATCAGTTCTCCTTCGTAAATTAGATTTGTTTACTAGACTTGTTTCATGGAAGGCTAAGACCCTTTCTATGGGTTGTAGACTCATCCGAATAAAGTCGGTCCTTCAAAACCTCCCTATTTATTACTTCTCACTCTATAAAGCTCCACTTGCGGTGATAGATCAAATTGAAAGTATTATGAGAAAGTTCTTGTGGGCCGGAACTAATGAGGGGCATAAGATATATTGGGTAGCTTGGGAAGATATTACTCGTCCAAAAAAAGAAGGAGGCCTTGGTCTTTCTAAGCTTGTTCATTTTAATAACGCTCTTCTTATGAAGTGGTTTTGACGTTTCAAGAATGAAGATCGCTCGCTTTGGAAAAAGATAGTTATTCACTGCAACGGTCAAAATCGTATGTGGTCGTCGATACCTTGCAGCCAAAACTCGAGCAGTTGCTGGAAAAAATTGGTCAAAATCGGAGATAAAAAACTCCCAGATGGTAGAAAATACAGTAATCTATTCGTTGGTAGCGTCGGGGATGGGTCTGTAATCAACTTCTGGACGGATGTTTGGTTGGACGATATCCCTTTGAGAGATAAATACCCGATGTTATTTAGGCTTGAGAAGAACAAATGGGTCAAAGTGGCTTCTCGAGTTTTGAACAACATGAATGAACATAATCTGTCTTGGGAATGGAGAAGAAACCCGATGTCATCTGATGAAGTTTTGGAACTGTTTAATCTGTTACAAAACATCTATGATTATAAATGGAATACAGGTCGTGACCGATGGGAATGGCGAGGAGATAAAGATGGTTCTTATTCGGTTAGAAAGGCTAAAAACCTATTTCATTCTTGCAGCGATGCTTTGTCTGATGGAAAGGTTAAATGGAAAGGATGGACTCCCCTTAAGTGTAAGTTGTTGATATGGCGAGTCGCTCGTAATCGCCTTCCTACGAAGATTGAATTGTTGAAACGGGGAGTTAATATTACAAATGATTCTTGTCCGATGTGCGATGAAGTTGCAGAAACGTTGACTCACTTGTTCACTGGTTGCCGTTTTTCTACAGAGGTTTGGGTCAGGATTGGTATGTGGTGCAGACTGCAGCAGGTGATTATGTTCGATGTCGATGATTTGCTGCTTCTCTCGAATGCAGATTCTTTCACTAAAGACAATCGGACCATGATCAGGGGTATTCTCTACACAGTGATCTGGTGCATATGGAATGAGGGAAACGCAAAGGTTTTCACGGGTAAATGTAGACGTCCGATGGAAATGGTTGAGAACGTTAAATCTACCTCGTTTTTTTGGGTCCGACATAGGTCTAGATTAAAAGTTAAGAATTGGATTGATTGGTGTAAATACCCTCTAGCATGATGTAATTTTGGTTTTTTTGCCCTCGGGTCCTCTCTTTGTGGACTCTTGTGGTGCTTTTTGTTTCCGTGGTTAATGAAATTTATCTTACAATATATATATATATATATATATATATATATATATATATATATAATATAGTATAAGGATAAAAGGAAAACCCTCCTAAACCGGAAAACTTTGGAAACTCTAACCTCCCGAGTTTTTTTTATATGAAAATTTTAGGGTATGTAATATACATGATTTTAAGCATTTTGAGCCAAAAAAATAAAAAAAGCGCCAAGTACTTTTTTTTTATAAAAATAAATAAGTTTTCGGGTAACGCATGTTAATCGCTTAACATGTGCTACCTGAAAACTTTTTTTTTATTTTTAAAAAAAAAAGTGTTCGGCGCTTTTTTTATTTTTTTGGCTCAAAATAATTAAAATCATGTATATTACATGCTCTAAAATTTTCAGGCCCTAAAAAGCTCCGGAAGTTAGAGTTTCCAGAGTTTTCCGGTTTAGAAGGGTTTTTTATAGATCCTTACCCTATATATATATTAGATTTGTTTGTTTCTCTATTTAGGCTAAAACTTGATAGGATTTATCAACTGAAATGAACTTGAATTAATATACGAACAAAATTGACAGGTAACTAAACCATCTTTTCTAATAACCGAAATAATTGTAACCGAACCGATCAACAACAAACATCTGAAAGCCAAAACATCGTTATAGATTCGACTTTGTCTCATAATTAAACCCAACCATGCTCACCCTCACTATTTGAAATATGTTATAGTGAGGAAATGACATAATCAATGTTTTGAAAACCGGACCGAGAACCTGAGGGTTGAGCAGGCCGGTTCATGGTATCAGAATAGTTTTGAGTGTGGCTAGTCGGACATGCTAGGTACCGAGAATTGCATCGATGAACCAAGTGGTTAAACTAGAAATTTGAGGGTTGAATTGAAAATTGATTAAATTCTTCTTATTTACCCTGTTTATGTTTATAGTATTTATGACTCCGTTAATCGTTAATCAGGTCATGAAACATTGGCCCTAATTAACCACTATTAGTGGTGTTTGATGAGAGTTGACCAAGGAAAGAGTGACTTCACATGGGTGGACAACAAAGGACGTGATGGCGACTGATTGCAAAGTTGATGATACATGACTCCTGAATAAAAGGATGGGCTCTTGTGAACCTATTATTTAATGGTACTATCTCAAAACTGACTACAATTTGTTTTATTTAAATGACAAATGTATGACACCCGTGTGATGATATGACTTACGTGATATGATACGAGTATATGTGTCTTATATGAATTTTTAAAGATATGCACTTCAAGTCCGAAAACAAATTCATCGTTTGTATTCATATTAAAAGTCTTATTGTTTAAGAGATATACAAATAAAGACAGAGATCACATTTGGTGTGTTTCCGAAGTCTATGGATATTTATTTATGTATGACGTTGTCTATACCACATTGGTCAAGGTAATGTGTTAAATCTAAGACGTTGTCTATACTTATTTATTTATGTAGAGTTAAGATGTTATATTTAATTATTTTTTAACCGTAACTTAACTAACTTTTATATACTTTTATGCCTACACCTTAAGTGATTTAAACCCTTCATCTATATGACGGATAAAAAGACGCTTTACCTAATATGTCCCTTAGAGACACATGCTATATATATGGGAAACTGGGAAATTTAATTTGAGAACACATATATTTTGTGTGAACTGAGAGAACGCTATCTAAAACTATTCAAATTTAAAATTTATTTTTACACTTATTTTTATTATTAAAATACAATCTCAAAAAACACAAGTTATGCGTAAAAATTCAAACATATACGAAAAGAAATTGTTTTTACACGTGTAGAAATTTATTTTATATATGCGTAAACTGTTTTATTTACGCATGTGTAAAAAAAATAATTTTAGAGTGTTTTGCAAGAAAAGATGAATTATTTGGAAATAAAATTCATTTTTAATGTTGTATTTTAATTATAATTTGTTTGTATTAAAAAAATGATTTTGATTGATTTTTTTGTTTGTTCTCACGGTCCTTACACCGTTAATGTATAGTTGATCTAAAAAATTGTAGATGCGTTTTGATCTAGTGATATCAAGTGTTTACTTCCATCAAAGTGGTGCGTATTCAAATCTCATAAAATAAGCAATGGGTGGATATTTAGGTGGATCTTAATTAAGAATAGATTTTAAGGAAGTGCGTTCGTTGTTAAAAAAAAATTACTCAGAGCATTGTTGTGATTATGTGTATGTTTGGCAAAACTAGCTGGTAGCTAGCTCAAAGCTTTTTAAATATATTTTAGTGTTTGTTAGAGTAGCTGGAGCTTTTAAAAAAATGTATAAAATGACCAAAATGGGTATAATTAAAAGCTTATAAAGAAGTGTTAGGACCGTCGAACTCGCGTTCCAACAATCACGGGTTTTATCCTAGAGGTGCAGAATCCCTCTAAGATGCTCTAATAACAGAAACAACGATTGAAACAATGAAACGAGTAATTACTACACACACACGGGTCAAAAGATTATAGATTAATCACTAAAACAGAGCTCAAGTGTTTACAATGATCAAATCAGACGTCCTATGACCAGGGGAGGGTGTTTGGAGGGTGTGTGAGGCAAGAACTGAGGTCTAGGGTTGGGAAAGAGGGTATTTATACCACCCGGGTACGACCAGCAGCGAGCAGGCGATTAGCAGCAACCTAGCAGGCGATTAGCTGCTAATCGCCAGACAAAACAGGCTACTCGTGTGTGACTGAAGGCGAGTAGGGTCATAAACGCCTACAGTTAAAAGCTAATCGCATGCAGTAGATGGCGAGTAGGGCCATACTCGCTATCTGACAACTGCTACTCGCCTACAGCCCCTAGAAACCTCCAAAACGCGTATAAACGCCTCCAAACACCCCGAAATACGTCCAAACAACTTATATACTAGCCTAGGGACATCGTGCACTAACAGACTCCCCCTTGGACCAGGCTAGTATACGATTACAAGCCATAAACTGCTCGATTAACCTAGCCAACGACCTATAGAGACCTATCACTAGCTAGGGACATACAGATAATGCACTTACAGACTCCCCCTTGGACCTAGCTAGTGATTTACAGACTCAACCTATCATCTAGCTGGGGATATACAAGAAGTGCATTTACAGACTTCTCGTTGGACCTAGCTGGAGATACATGGTCTTCGAGTCCTCAAGTCTTCATGTTCAGCATTCTTCAACTTAGGGTGACACCGCAATGTATAACCTCTGAAGACTAGAACATATCAACTGATTTGAGCTTTAGTCGTGGCTTCATAAGATCTCGTCTTGGTCGTCGATTTGCTTCGATAACTTGGAAGGAAACAAGAAATCTCCGCTTTTATGATTGACGATTCTGTGACTTTACGAAGATCAATATCATCATCACTTTCATTTCTTGACTCCCATCTTCTTCAGCTTCGATTGCTGGAGCTCTACCACGATCTGGTTTCTCCGAAGATGAAGTATTGGGTTCTTGCTGTTCAGGATGATCTTGTTGTTCAGGTTCGGGCCTTGTTCAGCTTCAAGCCTAGTCGTTTGAAACATTATATGCACAGTCATTGTGTCTGATCCTGCAGGAAAGATTAATAAAACTGCACACAAACTACAGCTTGTATTAGATACGACAAATAATCCGGACTCAATCAAATTCTTGAAGTTTATCATTTGATGAACTTTCAAGATTTGTCCATTTTGACCACCAATTTGAGAAAGTAGTCATTCTCCCCCTGAACATTTAGATCTTTTCAAATTTCACCCTGAACTCTCACGATTGACAATTTGTGACCCTGAAAGTGATATTTGACCCTTGAATTTTGTAAAATTTAGATTTTATTTGTGTTTCGGCTTCGGATCTGAGATTCCAATTGAAGAATACTTGTATTCCAACATCGGTCAATCAAAAATAAAGACAAAATAAAATCTTTTTTTTTTTTTTTTTTTTTTAGATAATCAACCAGAAATTAAAAAATGCAGGAAAAGTAAAAACTATTCAAAAGTATATTTTTGAGAGTTTCATCTGTTAGGGAAACATATCAGTGTACGGACTAATCTAGAACTCTTATGTGTTCAGTTTTAATTTAAATTACCAATAAGCATCCTACAACAACTGTCAGTATTGTTGTCCACCTAAACTCAAAATCAAGTTTTATCGCTAGGCACTTTAGATACGTTAAGGTAATATTAAGACTGATTAAAGGTGTTCCCCGCACATGCGACATATTCCCGCATCAAGGCATGCACAAAGCTTCCTCGTAACCGGTGAATAAGCTGTTGTCATCCGTATTTACAAGGAATGGACTCAGTGGTGATCAGGTCTGCAAGAACGCTGCAGCAAAGAGACCAGTGAGATCCAGACCAGGGTTCAAGTCAAATACCGTACATTTTTGATTTTTCACGGTACGATGCTTTAGGTATTAATGATTTGATACCTTAGAGCGATTCTCTTGAGAATAGGGTTTTGGCATTTATGATCTTTTTGCTCTTATAGGATTCCCAGACGTCTCCTTATCAGAATTTATTCTATTTTTTTGTTTTCCTTTTCTTTTACTGAGTATGGCAAAGAGGTGTCTCAGTTGTAGGCTGCGAACCCAACGTACGTCACTTATGCCACCCCATTTATTCTGAGAGACGTCCAGTTCACCCCGGATGTACCAACCTCTTAAAGACCAGAAACCTCGGATTTTGGCATTCTATCAACAAGATTTAGGCTTTTAGACCATATGCCAACGCGGCGTTAATCCACACAATCCTCAGTTGATTTAGGTTTATATCACCGTGCCGAGTTTGGAAATGATTTCGAGCCTACCAACACATCATTGTAGAGGCTACTTATCAGATCCAATATTTTTAAGATGATAAAGGTCTAGACAGTCTGACTGATTTGTTAATATCATCTTCCCTATATTCACCAAAGAAACTCATTTTTGAAATTTTTCAATTTTTTTGATTTTTGAATTTTCTGATGTTTTTGTATTTTTCTGAATTTTCTCCCCCTAAAAATTTAAAAATTTGCGAAAAGATATTTTTAATAAAAATATTAAAAATGATTTTCCGATGTGGTTTACTCAGATTTTCCCAAAATGCCTTTTACCTTTCAAAGATAGTCAAATTTAAATTTGTCAAATGGTTTGGTAAAACTTTTGGCAATTTGGTAGTCAGTGTGGACATAAATAATCACTGGATCCTTAGTGATTGTTATGAAAGTTACACTATTAATAAGAGGATGGAGGTGATAAGAAAATGCAAACCGTAGTCAAGCATGTGTGTAGAAGTATCCAAAGATAAACCTGGAAACAGCAGCTCAATGCAGCTACCTGATTCGGCTTCGCAGGTTGCAGGAAACACATGTGACGCCCTCCCAAGAACTGATATCCACCCGTTGCGGATCCAGCTTCAATGTTGTAACCACCATAAACAAATTCACTAAAGTCAACGAGATCCAACTTATCGCCATTAGGGTACCATAGACCTTTGGTCGGTAACCCTTTAGATAATGAAGGAACCGTTCTGCAGCAATGACCCAGTCAACTCTTATTCATTACTGACATCCGTTGTTAAGTCGAAACACTGGATCTTGAATTATCCTCATCGAGCGTCTTTTTTTTCTTTATTCTTCTTCGATAACAAATCCCCTCCTTAATTGTCTAAGGTTTCATATTCTCCAAAGATATTCTGATCAATTTACTGGAGCAATATGACACCTATTTGTGCTAAGATGCCCCACTGTCAACAATCAAATGACTGCTGATAGTTCCTCCTGGAACACCCTGCACACTTGTTCAAAGATTAGTTCTCGAGGGGGACCCAGGCCTTGACCATCTCTGGTCGGCCTAGGTCATCAATCATAGGCAGCTCCATCCATCTACCATGAGGGGTAGATGTTTTCACATCAACAGCAGTTGATGTAGATGATGCTAATGAAGCGGATAAACTCACAGATGGTGCTTCAGCTGCTTTTGGCTTCCAAATCTGGTCATGCTTATCCTTTACAGGACGTTGCTTGACAGATTTGGGTGGTACCTGAGACTTCACCTTTGGGTCAGCCAGTGGCTTTGCCCTTTGGTTAGTCTTTGGACCTGCTTTTGGTCCTCCCTTGGGTTTTGCAACCTTGGGTTGGGCCTTTGAGCTTGATGCCTTGTTAGCTTTAGGCCTTGCACCATCAACAACAACCTTTTGTTTCTTTTTCACATTCTTTGGTGTCACCTGAACTTGTTGTTCAGGTGTCTTGTATCTTTGGTTGTTGTATTTAGGGGGCTTAAGTGCTTTTCCCTTTAATTTTCTCAGATAGGGACAATTTGCAATCAAGTGTCCAACCTCGTTACATTCATAGCATGACCTCCACTCTTCATAGTACTGAGGTTCATACCGTGACTGCCTCGAGCTAACCTGAGAAACTCTAGGGCTACAGCTCCCTTGTGAGCTTCTAAATCGAGAGGTACTCGGATATGAATCATAATCAGATGATCTTGGTGAAAAATTTCTTTGATGATTTTGAAGAGAATGTCTCATCTGATCAGTACCTTTCGATTTGATGGGCTTAAGTTCATTTATCTTGGGACCCTTTTGATTTTTCCCAGACCGATTCTGTTGATTCACACGTTTGGTGGGTTTGTGTTCAACATGTTTCTTTTGATCAATTAGTTTTCTGATATTAGCTTCAGTAACTGGTATTTCCTCAAAAATATGTTTAATTAAGGATTGATCAACATATTTAATAGGAAACTCTTTATCAGAAAACAATTTGTCAGATCCCACCAACATGTACAGCCCTTCTGTGCCTTCAGGAAACTGAAAATGCTTCTTTTCCGGTTCAGGTTCACACAAAATGTGATTTTTAATAGAGCTAGGTGAACCTGATTGAGCCTTCTCAGTTTCCTGGGATTCTTTATTAGAATCCTCAAGGTTTACCTCCGGTAAGGCTTTTGGTTTCAATTTCACTTTCCGTCTATTTACAGAACGTTTATTGTAACCAAGTCCTTGATTTTCTTCTTGCTGAGACTGGTTTTTAATATCAACATCATTTTTATTTAGCACAAACTTTGCGAACTGAAAACCATCTAGCTTATGTTGGGCCTTTTCATACTCAGATTTTGTTTGAGCTAATTCTTTCTTTACTTCCTCAAGAGTTTTAGAAAGCTCAGAATTTTCTTTCATTAAAATTTCATTTAAGTTTTTAAGCTCCATTTCATTTGCTTTCAAAACTTCATTGATAGTTATACAATTAGCTAGATCGCAAGTAAGGGTCTGGTCGTTTTCAGACATCCTATCAATTATACTTTGGAGATCGGTACAGTTAGAACAGACAAACCTGGAAGACCCTCGTACAATAGGTTCAGTTCCGTGCTTGATTTGAATTCCAACTTCTGGATTTTGATCATCAGCATCTTCCTCTTCTGATTCACTCTTTTCAGAAGTTGAACAATTTGTATCAGCTCTAATGATTTCTTCAGAACTTCGTTCAGGATATTGTTCACTGGATGATGATTCACTATCTGCATCTGTACTCTCTTCTGAGATTTGAGCACTCTCTGACGCTTCTCTCGATTCCACAGTCTCTACTCGTTGAGCAAAACACGCAATCTGTCCATTAACACCTCCCATGAGTTGTGCCTTCTGGTCAAGGTCTTTCTCAGCAAGCACAGTAAGCACACTCGCAGCATCCGTGTTTGCTGAGACAGAGTGAATTGCAGGAGTAACCGAAACCACAACTTTTCCTTGATTATTTTGAACATTGGTAAGTTGTCTGGTTGGATTCGGTTGACTTTGACTAGCATCTGACATTGATTTCCTCTCCAGATGGGCCCACGGATTACATCCGAAACTTCCCTGTTGTTGTCGTTGTTGAACCGGTTGGGTGTTCATTGAAGACGCGAAAGCCCATGGTTTGGTTGCATTTGCCATTAAGAAAGTCTAGTGAAAAAGTCAACTCGTGGTCAACAAAAGTCAAACTTCGGTCAAAGACGGTAAACACCCTCTTTTTTTTAAGTCAAACTTGGTCAACGAAAGTCAACTTTGGTCAACACGAGCCAAACTTAGGTCAATTTTAGGTTCAGCAGACTAACACGTGAGTAGGAAGTCTAATTGCTAGTAATTATAGGTGATTAGGGCTAATTGCTAGCAAATATAGGCGATTAGGGCTAATTGCTAGCAAATATAGGCGATTAGGGCTAATTGCTAGGTGATATAGGCAATTAGGGCTAATTGCTAGCAAATGAAGGCAATTAGGGCTAATTGCTAGGTGATATAGGCGATTAGGGCTAATTGCTAGCAAATATAGGTATGTCACGTGATTAGGGCTAATTGCTAGCAAGTATAGGCAATTGGGGGCTAATTGCTAGCAAATGAAGGCAATTAGGGCTAATCGCTAGTAGCTGAAGGCGATTATGGAGTTTTCAGGCAATTGAGTATGTCACGTGATTAGGGCTAATCGCGTGAATAGTAGCAGGCGATTATGACCCTAATCGCTAGGAGGAGCAGGCGATTATGGCTAATTGCATGCACAGTGCATGCGATTAGCTGCTAATTGCTAGCAAACCCTAATTGCTTGATGTGGTTAGGCGATTATGGTCTGCTAATCGCCTGATCTGATCTGCAGCCGCACTTTTGCTCAAAAATCACCTATTTTGACTCAAAATCTTATCTAAAACATTGTATTTTGATCCCAAATGATTAGACAAGTTACCAAAATAGTTTTAGAGCAAAACCTGATAAAAAACACACGTTTTTAACCGAAAAACACACACTAAAGTTTTGAAAAATGTGGGTTTTTGATAAAAACTCAAAGTTTCAAACTAAGAACAGGTTTTTGATTAAAAATCTCAACTTTTACACCAAAACCAACCTGTTTTTGCTCGTTTTTTGTTATTAAAACACCCGTGATTAGAGCCTCGGCTCTGATACCACTTGTTAGGACCGTCGAACTCGCGTTCCAACAATCACGGGTTTTATCCTAGAGGTGCAGAATCCCTCTAAGATGCTCTAATAACAGAAACAACGATTGAAACAATGAAACGAGTAATTACTACACACACACGGGTCAAAAGATTATAGATTAATCACTAAAACAGAGCTCAAGTGTTTACAATGATCAAATCAGACGTCCTATGACCAGGGGAGGGTGTTTGGAGGGTGTGTGAGGCAAGAACTGAGGTCTAGGGTTGGGAAAGAGGGTATTTATACCACCCGGGTACGACCAGCAGCGAGCAGGCGATTAGCAGCAACCTAGCAGGCGATTAGCTGCTAATCGCCAGACAAAACAGGCTACTCGTGTGTGACTGAAGGCGAGTAGGGTCATAAACGCCTACAGTTAAAAGCTAATCGCATGCAGTAGATGGCGAGTAGGGCCATACTCGCTATCTGACAACTGCTACTCGCCTACAGCCCCTAGAAACCTCCAAAACGCGTATAAACGCCTCCAAACACCCCGAAATACGTCCAAACAACTTATATACTAGCCTAGGGACATCGTGCACTAACAGACTCCCCCTTGGACCAGGGTAGTATACGATTACAAGCCATAAACTGCTCGATTAACCTAGCCAACGACCTATAGAGACCTATCACTAGCTAGGGACATACAGATAATGCACTTACAAGAAGGTTTTTATTTTATTTTTAAAATAAAATGGGTATTTGTGTCATTTATTAATTAAAAGCTTGTAGTTAGTAGAGCTTTTTCTTAAAAGGTAGTACTAGTAGCTTTTCACTGTAGAACTTTTTCTCCAACCTAAAAGCTTCCAGCTCCTTCAACCAAACAAAGTTTTTTTATTGAGTGGGAGCTTTTTCTTAAAAGCTTGAAGCTTGAAGCTCCTAAAAGCTCTTAAAAGCTCCTTACCAAACATACCCTATTTTGTTTAGGCACTCTTCAAATTGAAGCACAAATGTTAGTTATATATGATTTATGCCCAATTTTACACTTACACTGGTATAGTTTATCAATTAACGGACTCAGCCCAGGAGAAATGGAGCCAAAAAAACTAAAACAGGCGGTACTTAACGATATATAACATAATTTTCTACAAATGGGTTATGTTGGGGGTCGATAAACTAATAGAACCATGTTGTGTGTATGTAAGAATCCATGTTAAATTTAACGATATAGAAAGGAATTTCATATTTTGAACCAAGCTACGTTGTAACAAACAAGACCATGCTACATTCTTGAGCTCACAAAGCTATTAGGTATATGGTTTAAGAGGACCACATCTTTTAGTAATATACCACAAGTAGTTAAGAAGATTATCATCAAATAAAAGTTGATTTGAATATTGCATGCACTCACATACGGTATGACATTTGAAGAAATCAAGTACATTTTTTTAAGATTGTGATCCTAACATTAGTAACCAAAACTGTTTTTCCTCCCACAAACTTAAAAGTTAATTTTTTTTTAAAGACTACCTTCATTCAAACCACCACCCAAAACAAATGCAAGAACAACTACATCAGATCAAATTTACTCTATTCCAAGAAATGAACTTATTCGTAGATCTATATTTGTAGCACAAGAAGCCTAAAGACCTAATATTTATAGGAATATCTTCAATCTTGATTCTTGAGTCTTGACCATCTTATTACTAAACTTAAATTTAGTAACCATAACACTTGCATCTATGCGTTAAAGAAAAGCACTTGTGCATATTTTCAGTTAATATCTTTCGTATTGAACTCTCAATCGTAGCTAATTGGTAAAGCACACCACTTAACCACTAGATTATGTTTCTTAGGTATACAATATATTAACATTTGAATAATAAATCTATCTATCTATACATATAATAAACCAAAGCCATTTTAATGACATGACACTCAAAGATGCATTCTCCTCTTTGAGTGTGCCATGTGTCATCCCATGTGGCATTGAGATATTTTAGGAAAAAATAATTTAAAAACAAAATTAGATTTTTCTCTGTTATGTTTCCTCCCATAATTTTTAAACGTTAATATCTTTTATAGACGAGATTGTTTAAAAAAAAAGTACACCAAATTAACGAGCGTTTTATTATCTTTCCAACGACTACCATAGTGCTATATAAAAAACAGAGAAAAAAACGACTATTTTTTGTTGGGTTTTGTTCAAACAGGAAAAAAAAACACAAAGTGTTCATGTAAATCATTAATCATATATAGCTAAGTCACTAATTATGTTCAAATCAGTAAATATGAATTCTATTTTCAACATGCGTTAGCATTGGAGTTATATATTGTTTTAAGTTAAATATTAATATTAGAGTTATAAATTGTTTAAGGTTAGGCGTTAACATTGGAGATATATTTTTAATTGTTTTAGGTTAGCTGCTACCCGAAGCTTTCATGCATGTAACTGTAAAGCGCATCATTCTATTTCATATGTAAAATTAATATGTCATATTAGATTTTTCAACCCCGGGACGTTCCCAGAGTATAATCTAGTATTGTTATACTATTGTTAGTGTTGACATAATAAAACGAATTTTTAGTAATAGTCAAAACTTTAAGAAAAGGAATGAGTGGGGAGGTTGGGGAGGACCGAGAGGGGTGTCTGGTTAAAAGAGAGCACAAAGGTGGCCTCCATTGGCGCCGGTGTCTCCGGTTGAGAGTGTGCGTGTAGACCCCCTCACCTGACATTCTGCACTCCTGTTCCCAACACACTCTCTCAATCTCAATCTTCTTTTCTCGTACTATCTCTATTTTTAACTAACTCTTTTGTTTCAAACTGTTACGTTTTCATAACATAATTGTAAATTCAACAATATAAAAGTATAATATTAACTATTAATGGCATGTTGTAAAGTGTACAATATAGGTGCACCGTGCATAGATCACCATTATGCTTTTTTGGTTTACACATTATCAATATTATGATTAGAGGTAGAGTGATCCTTTAACGTATCGAGATTATACTGAATCGATAAAGAAAATGAAAATGAACAGAGCCTACGTGTTTGATTATAAATGAGTAATTAAACGAATAAAAAGAGCATTGTTCATTTGAGAACAAGATCGAGAGCGGATTATTTGATAGTAGCCTATTTGAGCGTGTTCGATGCACTCGTGAAGGGATATGGGCCCACATCTGCAAAGAGATAAGAACGGCCCATACCCAAAGAAAGACCAAACCTAGCCAATTCGCGGAATCATGCACACGCAGAAGTATGGGTACGCGGACGCGTGGCCATCTCTGCCGCAACGTCTACAAGTGCCTTGCAAGCAAAGCTACGTGAGCACGAGGAAGACAAAAAGTCCAACGTACAATCTTGTACGAGCCAATCATATTGAAGGGACGTTTGGCAGAGGTAATGGTTCACATCCAACCAATCAGAGAACGCCAGCAAGGTGCCACCGCAAATCCCAACGTCCGTTTATGGACATGGGGACCAAGTAGTACAATTAACAATGACGTGAGACCAATCAGGAAGCTCCACCAAACATCAGTGTTATCACAACGCGTGCGCACAGGAGACAAGTACAACCCCCTTTCGCGTGAACCACTAAGACTACACGAGGTCACCTCACCAACGGTCTTCACTAACGACCACCAACTAAGGAGATAAATGTACAGTTGACAAAGAGAACCAGTCAATCAAGGCATGTCAGGCCTGTTACCTACAGACTAATGACACGTGTACAAACCCTAGACAATTACCAGTGGCATGCCGCCACGCAGAGCAATGGTACATTCTCTTTCTCTCTCTCTTTTTCTATGTTTTATATAATATAATATAATATAATATAACACTTTGTCTTTTACTAATGGTGGGCCGGTGTGGAGGTAAGCCCTTAACTGGGCCTCGGCCCAATGGATAAGTTAAGGGTTAATGTTGGAGGCCCGTGTAGAACCTATTTAAGGAGGACTTCGTGACTAAGGCGACTACGTTTTTGTGTCTGTACGTTGGTTCCGATCTCGGTTCCTAGCAGTCATCTCCCACCGGTTTTACTTGTGTTATTTCAAGTCACACTCACTCTCACATCTCTCCGGCCGTGATATCTAGCGAAGGATCAAACCTGTAGTGATAGTAGTTTATTGTCCTTAACCGGAGGTTAGACTATTGTTTCTTCACTCGTGTTCCTTGTAAGTAGTACCGGACTTAATATTGTATTCTAGGATATATGCTAGTGATATATAGTTCAAACCCACTGCGTAGACATTATAACATAACAAATAACCTATCTTAAAATATTTAGAGCATCCGCAAACGGTCACAGTATCAAGCCAAACAAACCACTTCAAACCGTCACGTCACCATGCCATATCATTTCAAACCATTCCAAATCATAACCCAATTTTCCCTCCAACCCCAAACCATTCCAAACCTCCACCTCATCGACCTTCTACAATGGTAAAACTTGGAGGGAGGGGGGGAGGGGGTTCCGTCCGGTGAGAGTGGACGGTCCGACCACCTTCATTGTGGGTGCTCTTTGGGGACCCATACAAGAGGTATGCGATTTTAGAACAGTTATTTATAAAGACAATCTTGTTTGAATAACTCAGATAAGTGAAGCCTGCAACATGTGATAGACATCTTGCCAATATTTTTCTCAAACGTGAAGAAAAAAAAATTGAAATATGTTGTTGACAATGCATAATTAATGGACGCGAAACGTTGTTATAATAGATTATTAATAAACACATTATACCCCTTAACGATAATTAATTAAGCCACATATGAACTATCTTCTTTTGTCATTTTTATATTTGTATATAACTAGTATTAAGCCCCAGCGCGTTGCGGCGGGAGCGTAAAACTGTGTCACGTAGCATCAATGCCACAACACCGTCAACGACGACCACCAACACCAAAAAGCTCCTAAGAGTAAAATAAATAAAAAAAAGAAAAATAACACCGAATGAAGACATAAATCGTAGAACCACGCACGCTCGTTACGGCGTGTTAATGCCAAAGGCGTAAAATCGACAACTTTTAACAACTACGGTTTCTGAAGTAAGGGACGCGATGAGAAATCAATTAATATCGGTTTCATTGCTTATGGTATTAGCACACGTTATAGCAACTGAAGGATTCATATTCCTAGTCATCTACCGATAATAACCCAATTTTTTTTCTTTAATGCGACGCAACTTTACTTTGTTGTTCGAATGTTACATAATTAGGAAGCTTTGAGGTTACCACATTTTATTTTAATCTTAAAAGCTTATGTTGAGATACACAAGCACACGCGTAATGCGATTGTCAACATGTCGTGCCGGTTTCACTTTATAAAACACCTAGCCTAAAAAAAGTATAATAGACAAAGCATAAGGTATTAACACAAACTCATTTAATATGCCCAACACAAAAAGGATGGATTTTTTTTTCTAAGGTAAATTAAAAGAGATGGTGGTTCAAATAACTTAAAATACTTATTATTTTTTTATATTGTTTTACCTCATATATGAGACTTGTAGATTAGGCATAAAATACTTATACTTGATGCATCTAAAGTTGTAAAATTAAAACTTTTTTGAAAAACTCCCTATGCTTACATTACAACACCATAATGCATACAAAGTTTGCTAAATAGAGTATTCTAAATATATGAACAATAGAGATGTTTCTACCTTTTAGTACATTTAGAATAATCTTTATAGATTCTTTCAACGCATTTTATATTTTATATATACAAATCGAGTAAATTAATGTTAAATTTCTAGATTAACCAAACGTTTAGGGTTTTTTTTTTCCTCAAGTGGTAGAAGATCGAGTACTTTTTAATGATATTAAAAAAAAGTTTTAACTGAAAGCTTTAACTTGTGTATATAATAAGTATATGTACAAATCACTCATCATTTCTTTGAAATATTGCATGCTTAACAGGTTACAAATAAGCCAATATAACTATCATGCATTAATTAAACATTATTTTTAGTACAAAGCATGACATTTCGTTAACTTTTCTCTTTAAATATTGTTATACAATAAAAGTGACAATACAATATGAAATGGGCTTTTAATGGTAGAGAATATTTTCAAGGTTGCATGCGCAAGAGAGAGATGTGTATATGAAAGATGAGAGAGGGAGAGAGAGAGAGAGAGAGTGAGTTAGAGAGATGGGAGAGATTATATGAGTGGAAACTAAGGCATGAGAAAACCTAAAGCAAGTTTTGCTCCCTCTTGAAATCATTTCAGTCACCACCACTCTCTCATCCCAAGACAAACCTCTTCTTAAACCTCAACATCTCCACATCTTCTCTTGCAATCCACTTCTCTCTCTCTCTCTCTCTCTCTCTCTCTCTCTCTCTCTCTCTCTCTAAGATTTCATCACATCAGAGCTAGCTTTACAGTTAAGTGTTCTAATATATATCCTTCATTTACGTTGGCACCATGCATGATTCAACCTATATATGTAGTTATACTGTCACTCTATATCACACACATATATACATATACATATACATATACATATACATATACATATACATATACATATACATATACATATACATATACATATACATATACATATACATATACATATACATATACATATACATATACATATACATATACATATACATATACATATACATATACATATACATATACATATACATGTTTGTGTGTGTGCCAAAGATTCATTCATGTTCATATGTAGTTTTGTTAAACTCCTACACATTTATTCTTTATTTTTATATTTTTTTGTTTCGAACCCTTTTCTTGCCAACTTTCTGTAAAAGTATCAACATATATAATAGATTTCGTTATAATCTTGGTTTAAATATTGAATACCATGTGAAAAATACAATTTTTATGTTCTTATTATGTGCTAATCTTCGTGTTTTCATGTTTGTAGCACCATTATAAAACGTTTTTTTCGCATGCTTGCTAAAAAAAATACTCACTTGCAAAAGCATGATTTTCCTATATCTCTGACTTATTTAGTTTTCTAATTGTTTTTAGAAGTTATTATGATCAACTTGAAGATCCCATAACTCCATCAATTTTTTACTACACAAAAGGTTGCCTTTTAATCCACCTAAGATTTGTTCCCCTACAAATGATGATGCTTCATATATTTTCTTTTATTCCACACTCTACATGTTATTTTTAGTATTGTTAACTTTTTATGTTGCTGTAGTATGAATAATCTAACAATGGAAATACAATTTATAATGATGAATGTTGGGAAGCAAACAAGAAAGCGATGTTGGTGAGGTTCAATCCGAAGACGGATTTACCAAGTTGTAAAATACGATCTCAGATTGAGCCGCGCCAATATCACTTTCTAAACGCTTGCTTTTTTCATAATCTACTTTGCTTGATTCTTGCATGGAGGGTACAAGAGTACATCACATCTTAAAATCTATCAACGCATTTCTAGGACATTTTAGACTTAGCTATTTCAGATTTCATTGTCTTTATACATGGTGCGATCAGAAGGAATATTGGCCGATCGTAATCATAAATTCCTATTTGATTTAAGTACAAATAAGTTGAATCCTTGTATAAATCTTTATTTTTTAAAGCTTGTAGCAAGCATAACTCTAAACTTTAGATGAATTTCTACTTACAAAGATAAGTAGAAACATATTATATATGCAGTCATGCAAGTCATGAATTGTTATGTGGTCTAGACTAGTTAATTATGTCTTAAAGTTTTAATCATGTCTAGAAGGTAAATATACGTAAACCCCTCAGCTATTACTTTTTGGCAATAGACCCGTTTAATGTCCTACAACATTACAACATGTAATAACCTATGAAATTATATATCAAGCACCACTGGTATATTTTGAGCATCTTCATCAACGATGGTTCACAGGCGCCCCATCTCGCCTTCAAATTGGTGTTGCCTAGCTAGATAGACTACACACATTTCTCTCCATGAACACCGATGCCTTTCTTGCTTCTCTTCTCCACATTGTCCGCCACATCATCCACATACATGCTATATACAAATCAACTGATGAAACCATTGGAGATGCTTTATCGACATTTAGTTATAGAATGTACCAGTTTATGCAGTTGCCTATTAACTGGATACATTAAAAGTGTGGATTTTGATCTACAGACATGTTTTGGAGTTTTAAGTTTGGATTTGGTTTATATTTTCAGATATAGGTTCTTACTTCTTAGAGTTGGTTTAATTAATATGTAAACTACACTAGAATTGTACATGTGTGTGTATATCAGTATATGAATATATATATATATGTGTAAAGATTTTATTATATGGGAATCTGATATCATGTAAATAAGAAAAAAGTTAATATATGTGCTATATATAGAACTTCTGGTAAATATATGTAAAATTAGTTGGTGACCCCGCTTGTGGCTCATCAAGCCTAGTTAACAACACATATGAAATTATACCATAATTACAAAACATTATGGCCATTACTTGCATGTCCGATTACAAAATATTCATAGACTCATAGTGATATACGGGCTAGATGGTACCATACCGCCATGGGTCACATGTTTAAAACATGATTGAAGCTTTACGTTAAATAGAAATTAGAAGTTGAAGTGTTAAAATTATATATTATAATTCAAACTAGATATTGGGCTCAGATTATAACTATGATTAGACCAGGTTATAAAGGTTCTCCTTGTTGGGCTAAGAAATAAAAGGTTAGCCCATTTTGGCCTGGGTCATTTATCACTTGAACTGGTTCAATGTATGTGTTTGTTAAGTTGTAGGCAGGTTGTTCGAAGTGTGTTTATGGCCGTTGGATCAAATCTATCTCAGTCGTTGGATTGGCATCTTGTGGATCCTTCTCGAGCTGGATATATACATATATATATGTATATCATGTCTCTCTCATCATTTGTTTTTTAATCTTTTATTTTCTTTTGTATTTTCTCTCTGAGTTGTATTAGGGTTTGTACCCTTCGTCTGATCATCTCGTCTGTAAGTTCTTTGTATTTATTTTGTTATTTGTGATCTGATGATCTTATCAATCAACAGATCTCATTGAGACATTGTACCTTTATTATAGTTTCAGTGATTTACTGAAACTAAGGGTTTGGGGGGGGGGGGGGGGGTACTTTTTGGGTTTGGGTTAATAAGAGCTTTTGGTCGCTATATCTTGTCTTTGTGATGTTGTTTAGTATTGTGGCTGTGTTGATTGTTTAGTAGTTAGATTCATAAATTTCTACATGGTATCAGAGTTTTAGGCTCCTGATTCTGTGGTTTTTTAGTCTTCTGCTGTCTGTATTGGTCTTTTGTCTTCTTGATTTTGTTTATGTCAAATTAGGGTTTCGATTTGTTCAATAAATTTTGACCTTATTTGTTTATAATAGATCTGATCTGTTTAGATCTTGTCTATTATATTGTGTCTGGTATTATTTGAAGATCTAGGGTTCGTCAACTATTGTTGGCACTTGACTCTGGGTCGTGCTCCTGGTGGTGGATTGGGCTGGAAAGTTGTGCAACCTGTAAGTTTCTCTGTTACTTTCTATTAGTTAGTTTGATATTTTCTATTGCTGTTGGCTTGCTGCTTGGAGCTTAGTAAGTATTCTCTTCCCTGTTCTTGTGTCTAGGCGTACTGACTGGGTTAGGGTGGACCGGTATTGTATTGGTATTGTTCTTGTCTGGATTGTTCTTTGTTGGTTTTGTGTGTTTGGTTGTCTCTATTCTTGGTTGATATTGAGTATTATAAATAAATATATAGTTAATAACATAACTCCTGTGTTAAGATCTGGGTGGGCACCTTGAGTGATGAACCCACTATCTGAACACTGACACAGTTTCGTTCTGATTAGGATTCATCTGGTTGATTCTGTTGTTTGTGTTAGCTGTTGCTGTCCGTTCTTTCTTGTTTGTCTAGGATTGTTTCTGGTTTGTGTATTTGTTGTTATCACTGGTGACACTGATGGTTGTAACGATCCCACATCGGTTGGGAAGGAGAACTAACATTTCTTTATAAGAGGTGGGATACCTTCCCTATCGTGACGCGTTTTGGCGTAGGAATTGCCTATGACCAATGCAAAATCGGGACATGCCTGGACAATATCGCGGTACGGGAGTGGGCTGTTACAAATGGTATCATAGCCAGGGTCGGGTCGTTGTGCCAGCGAGGACGCTGGGCTCCTTAAGGGGGGTGGATTGTAACGATCCCACATCGGTTGGGAATGAGAACTAACACTTCTTTATAAGAGGTGGGATACCTTCCCTATTGTGACGCGTTTTGGCCTGGGAATTGCCTACGACCAATGCAAAATCGGGACATGCCTGGACGATATCGCGGTACGGGAGTGGGCTGTTACAGTGGTGGTGGTGCTGTTACCAACCTTGGTGGTGGTGTAGAGAACACCAATACCTTAATCAGTAAGTTAGATATTGGTGATCCTCTATACATCCACCCAAGTGATACTAGTACTTTGTCTATTATTAGTATCAAATTAAAAGGAACAGAAAACTTTTATGTTTGGTCTAACTCTATGAAACTTGCTTTAGAAGCAAGTTTGGCTTCATTGATGGCACAATTGTTAGGTCTGCCACTGATGAAGTCTTAGGTAAACAATGGGATAGATGTAATTCTGTTGTGCTTACTTGGTTGTTGAATTCTGTTAGTGAGGAATTGTTTCTAGGCCAAGTGTTTTCAAAATTGGCTAGGGATGTTTGGATAGACTTAAAGGAAACTTATGATAAAGTGGATGGATCTGTGGTATTTAGTTTGCATCAAAAGATGAATTCATTAACTCAAAGTGGAACTTCAGTGTCTGAATATTATCACAAATTAAATACAATGTGGAAGCAATTGGACTCAATTGTTCAGTTGCCTTCTTGTTCATGTTCTATTGCTGGAAAATTTAATGATTTCAATAGTTTAATAAAGTTAATGCAATTTCTTATGGGATTAGATGATGTTTATCAACAAGTAATGTCAAATCTTTTGATGCAAGATCCACTGCCATCTGTTAAAACTGCTTTCTCTGTTGTGTCTAGAGAAGAGTCACATAGGGGTTCTAGTCATAGTTCCAAAGGGACTAATGTGGCTTTTCTGTCAAAAGGAAATCAGTTTACTTATAATAGAAAGAGTTTTAACAGAGGGACTAACCCCAACTTAAAGTGCACCCACTGTAATATGATTTGACATACAGTGGATAGATGCTTTGAGTTAGTTGGTTATCCTCCAGGGGTTAAAAAAGGGTTCCCAATAAGCAAAACAGTTAGTCATATAAATCAAATGTTTCTAGTAACTTATCTAGTGGTAAAAATTCTTCTACTGTTACTGCTTCTGCTGTTCCTTTTTCACCTGAACAGATAGCTAAGCTGATGAGTCTGATCAGTGAGAAAAATGGAAATGAAGCACAAGGTTCCAAAACAGGAGGTGAGAGTGTTGTCATCTCTGGGTTTTCTTGTATGTCTAGAATTTCTAGGTTAGAAACTATTTTTGAAAATTGGTCTAATTGTTCAAGTTTTGTTAAGTATGCTATTAGTCATGGTTGGATCATTGATTCAGGTGCAAACCAACATATGACTAAAAGTGATGGCTGTATGTTTAACTGTATATATGTAGGAGACTATGATATACAAGTTAAACATCCTAATGGAACTTGAGCTAAGGTCACCAAGATCGGTGATATTCAGTTAACAGAAGGTGTTATTTTAAAAAATGTTTTCTTAGTTCCTGATTATTGTGTGAGTTTAATGTCTGTTCATAAGCTAGCAAATGATAACAAATCCAAGAGAATCCTGGTGATTGGTAGGCAAAGTGATGGCTTGTATTTTGTTGGTGAAAATGTGAGTAATAGTAGTGTTTGTTTTAACAGTGTTAATGATAGAAATTTGTGGCATAGTAGATTGGGGCATCCCTCTGACCAGGTTTTAGCCATTTTAAAAGATGATATGGGTATTAGCAAAACTGATTCTAAACTTTGTGAAATTTGTCATAAAGCTAAACAGGTTAGAGTTCCTTTTCCAATCAGTGAAAATAAAACTAAAACCATGTGAGAGTTAGTACACTTAGATTTACGGGGTCCTTACAAAGTAATAAGTAGGGAAGGATATAATTAAATATTTTCTAACCGTGGTTGATGATTTTATAAGAACTGTTTGGTGTTATATGATGAAAGGAAAAGGAGAGGTTTTAGAAAACATAGTTGCTTTTTATGAGTTATTAAAAACTCAATTTAAAACAAATGTGAAAACTTTTAGAAGTGATAATGGCACTGAGTTTATAAATAAACAAATGGTATCTTTTTGTGTGTCAAAAGGGATCATTCATCAAACATCTTGTGTTTATACACCACAATAAAATGGTGCGGTGGAAAGAAAACACAGACATCTTCTTAGTATGGTTAGAGCCTTGCTTTTTCAAAGTGGATTGCATCTTAGATTTTGGTCTGATTGTATATTAACTGCTATATATTTGATTAACAGGATTCCCTCTTCTGTCCTGTCTAGTAGGAGTCCTTATGAGGTAATGTTTGGGTCCCCCCCACACTTAGTCATCTTAGGAATTTTGGGTGTCTCTGCTTCAACACTGTTGTAAGTGATTCAGATAGACTATCCAGTAGGGCAGAAAAGTGTGTTTTAATTGGGTATTCAAACTTCAAAAAGGGTTATAAGTTGTGGTGTCTTGAAACAAAAAAGTTTGAATATTCCAGAGATGTAAGGTTTTATGAGGATATATATCCTTTTAAACAAAAAGTTTTACAAACTGAAGTTTTTGATAATGATAATATTGGTCTTACAACTTTAAATTTTTTTAACAGTGATGAACTAGATGAGGCTTAGTTTCCTAATATGACTAATAACCTTCCCAATGATGAAAGGGGAACCTCTAGTACTCATACAGGTCTAACTAGTCAGCCACCAGGATCTACTCCCAAGGCTGCTGGGGGGTAGACCATCTTCCTGATGGACAGCAGCCTGGTAGTAGACCTGAGGGGGCTGGCAATGAATATTGGACCTGTAAATGATGAGTCTGACCCATCTTAGGGAAGTATAAGACATTCTAGTAGAGTGTCTAACATGTCTAGAAAGTTTAGTGATTACATTGTAGAAGGAAAAGTCAAGTATGGGGTTGAAAAAGTAGTTAATTACTCAAACTTGTCTTCTGGTAATTTTTGCTTTGTGTCTAGTGTTAATAAGTCTATTGAACCCACATCCTATTATTAAGCCTCAAAAGATCCAAATTGGATTGAGGCTATGAATAATGAGATGGAAGCCTTGTATAGAAATATCACTTGGGTTATCACTGATCTACCACCTGGTAGAAAGGCAATTGGGTGTAATTGGGTCTATAAAATCAAGTATAGATCCAATGAGGAAATAGATAGGTACAAGGCTAGGTTAGTACCAAAAGCCTACAACCTAAGAGAGGGTTTAGACTTTGGAGAAACATTTTCTCCTGTGGTGAAAATGGTCACAGTTAAATGTGTGATCAGTTTAGCTATCCAAAACAATTGGACTTTATTTCAACTTGATATCAACAATGCTTTCTTGTATGGGTCTATAACTGAGGATGTTTACATGCAACTTCCTGAAGGATATTCTTCAGGAAGTGAGTCTAAAGTGTGTAAACTTGTTAAGTCATTGTATGGTCTAAAACAAGTTCCAAGAAAATGGAATGAGAAGCTTGTTGATGTGTTAAAAATGTAGGTTTTGTTCAGAGTATATGTGATTACTCCATGTTTGTTAAGTCCAACAAAGATATCTTTGTTGTTTTACATGTGTATATTGATGATATTGTCATTACTGGCAATAGTGAAATTGAGATTAATAATATTAAAACTTTGTTAAAAGAAAGTTTTCAAATAAAAGATTTAGGGAAACTAAAGTATTTTCTTGGAATTGAAGTGTTGTATTCTGAATCTGGTATATGTTTAAATCAAAGAAAATACTGTTTAGATCTCCTTAGTGACTTTGGTTATCTTGGTTGCAAACCTGGGAGTGTTCCCATTTAAAAAAACTACATTTTATCTGTTAAAAATGGGAAAAAATGTTAAGTATTTGAGTGATGTAACTGGTTTTCAAAGACTTATAGGAAAATTAATTTACTTATCCTTGACTAGGCCAGACATAAGCTATGTAGTTCAATTTCTTAGTCAGTTTATGCATTGAAGAAACACCGATATAACAGTATTCTAAGACTGAAGCACAAGTAAGGACATGATTCTCATTAATGATTCAATGATTATTACAAGACTAGAATAGCTACTGTTACAGCGCTTCGACTATAATCTAATTCCCATAACTATGGTTGTCTCTCGTTCTCCGGTTGTTTATCCTTTTCTTCGTCTGACCTCATGGGGTATTTATAGGCCACCTGAGGTCTTCTGTGATTGGATGAGGGGAGAATGACAGCTGGCTGTACGATCGGGCCGTTGTCATCCTCTGCGCTGTACCTTCGCTATTGGTCCACGTGTCATTGTCTGTCCTTTCTTGTACTATTCTGTACCTCGTACCTGCAGGCGATCATGGAGCAGGGAATGTGCGTCTCTGATTGGCTGAATGTCCCTTTCCTGTCGGTTATTAGCTGTCAGCCACGAGGTGCTCCGCGCCGCTTTCTAGAAGCCCACGTAGGCCTGCTGTGCTGGCCCATGTGGAGATGTGGGCCCGTGCGCTTGCGCGGTATCATATCTCTTCAAGTCCCCCCAGTGTAGTGTGCTGTATGCGTTGCATGCAGGGCGCTGCACTAAAAGGAAAAGAAAAGAAGAAAAAGAAAGTTGGTGTGTTTTTGTTAGATGTTTAATTTGTTTGAGTGTGACTGCGCGCTGCGCGGTTGCTTTCCAAGTTGGTTTATTGCGCACGTCATTAATTAATGCACACATCAGATGTGTCAGGGCGCGGGGCGGATGGGACAGGTTGGTAGCCGAAAAGTCTCTGACGGTTGTACTGTTTGCAGAGGCTGGTGGGTCCAACCTGTCGCTTCGCATGCCCCTGATTTTCTCTCTCCTGACGTGTCCCCTTTTAATTGGTGGGTCGTGCCACACGACTGTAACCGTCTGTGTGGCACGTGTCCTGTATATAAAACGTCTCCTCTTCCTTTCTTCCTCTTCACACTTGCATATTTCAAACCCTTAGCGAAAAAAAAAAAAATCTCTCTGCATTTTTTCAAGAACTGAATCCCGTGTATCAGAAGAAACTTTCAACTTTTTCAATGGAAAACGTCGTTCAGATCCCTAAGAAGAAACGTGGTTCAAAGAGGAAGGACGATGGCTCCAAGAAAGGGCCGCCACACGCCGGTGAAGTCACGGCGGTGTGGGCGAAAGGGGAATTTCGCAAGTTTAGGAAGGAACATGGGTTTCCTTCTAACTATGGTGTTGAGGCTCCTGCCCCAGATAAAACCATACTGGAGCCTCCAGTGGGCAAGGTAGGGCTTTACGCCACGTACTTTAAGGATTGCAACTTTAGGGTTCCGGTGACCCGTTTCTTAAAGGCGTTTATTCAGACCGTTGGGGTACATGTTAACCAGATTCACCCTGGTTTGATGTCACGGCTGATGTTCTTCGAGTTCTGCTGCCACTCCCAGAAGATTGAGCCCTTGGTCGACATGTTCTACGTCTTCTACTCTCTCTGCTTTGTGGAGAGTTGGCTATCTTGCCGTCCTCGCACAGGAGTGGCTCCTTGTGCCAAGGCAGGGATGAAGAGCTTCCGTGACTGGAAGCCTAAGTTCTTCTGGATTAATGAGGGTGTTATTCCCTTGGTTATGGGTCGCTTAAACCCGGATGATGGTGCGCCAAAGGCGGTGCTGATTGATTACAAAGAACAAGACTGGTTCCAGACCCTTACTGCGCACCCAGTGGACCTGTGTGAGATTCCGGAGACGGCGCTGGTTATGGCGGGGATGAGCCTGAAGTATGATATTCAGGGGCGCAACCCTCACTTGACTGAGGATGGGAAAGGTATGCCTTCCAGTTTGTATTGCGCAGCGTGTTACCTTTGCATTTTTACTGAACTTTGCTTTTTTCCTTATCAGATGTGGAAAGTTTATACAGCTTATTGCTGGGTGGTGACAACATGGGCTTCACCTTCCGGGAGCTTGCTGAGAATGAACTCTATGTTTTGGAGGAGGCGTGGGATACGCTTGTGCGTCCCCAGTTGGAGGTTGTGGCGCGGGAGGATGTCAACGCGCCCTTACAGATAACTGAGACAGGTGAGCCTTCTTCGCTGTTTGATAACCCTTCTCCGGTGAACATGTTCATGCGGACGGGTTATCCTTTTATTGTTATTTCGAGTGATGAGTCGTCTGACTCTGACATGTCCTCTTCTCCGCATGTGTCGTCCGCAGGTGGGGGTGAGAAGGAAGCGCCGTCGACGTTTATTGTGGACGACAGCGGGGAAGAGACGGAGGCGGAGGAGTTTGTGCTTCGTCGCGTGCGGCAGCCAAAGACTGGGGTGGCGCAAGGTGTTGTCCAAGGTGAAGGTTTTGCCTTTGTTTTAGACCATGAGGTCATTAGCAGGTATCTTCAAAATTACAACCCTATTGAACGAAGCTACGTTGAACTTTCAGATGCGTTCACGGATGAAGGGACTGCTGCGTTAAAGGATATTGCGGAGGGGGTGGTTCTTCAAGCGCCGTTGACTGTAGAGACGGAGATGGATCAGTCTGCGCCTCAACAGACCCCGCAGAAGAAGAAGCGCTCGAGGCGAAGCAAGTCTCGCAAGTCTTCCACTGAGGGGACGCATGATACTGGCTCCTTATCCCCTGCTGAGAAAAGGCAAAAGTTGGGTGACCTGGTGCATAGCGCCGAAGACAGTTTGTTAGGTATGTTTCTTAGTGTTGTGGCGTGTACACTATGCCTTTGTCTTTATTTCCCCCTTTTTGATTTGTTGTTTGTCTTGTGTTGTTTGCAGCTGATCTGATGGGTGAAGGGGCGCCCAGTCACGTGACTGAGGCTACTGTGCATGAGGGGTTTGTGGTCAACCCGACCGAGGTTCAGAAGGTGCCTTCGCCAGATAGGCGGGCTGTTACTCCTCCTTTGCAGCCTCTTTCGTCAAGGACTCCACCGCCTTCACCTGTTCACGATGTGGTCCAGCCTTCTCCCCCTCGTCAGACGGCGCAACTTGATGACCCCCCTGTCCACACTACCCCAGTGAACACTGATGCATCTGTGGGTTTGGAAGGGGAGACCCAGCGCGTGTCTCCAACAGACATTAGCGAGGGCGACACGAGGGGGCTGCAGATTATGGATGACGACTCGAATGAGAAGCGTCCAGTTCCCGAGTCTGAGGCTGGCTTTTCAGGGGCTAGCCTTAAGAGTGCGGATGTGAACCCTGATGAAATTTACATCCCCTCTTGGCAGTTGACTACCGGCGCCCGGTTTGTGGATGTCAACAGTTGTAGGGAGCTGCTGGGTAATCTTGTGCCCCCAGCAGAGCGCGAGCACCAGGCCACTCGTCCTCATCAGGAGCTGCTTGAAGACAACATGATGAGTTTGGCGAACCTGATATCCACCTCTGCTGAAATAGCCCGGCAGTGGGGCTTCCTGGCCCATGAGTGCCAGGAGTATGATAGCAAGTTTAGTGAGGTGTGTGCGGAGCGCGACCGGTTGGCAAAGGAGCTGAAGCGAGCTAAATGGGATGCTGTGACATATCGTGAGGAGCGCGACAAGCTCGATAAACACTTGTCCGAGCGAGAGCAGCAATGGACTGCTGCTTGTGCCAAAACCAACCGGACTCTGGAGATTGCGGCGCAGAAGCAGCAGGAAGCTGAGCGCTTGTCGGGTGAGGCATCACGGAAGATCCTTGAGCTTACTGGGAAGTTGGATCAGCGTCGTGATGCCCTGGTTGAGGCTCGCGAGATGCTGAGGCAGAAGGATGCCAAGGTTGCAGAGTTGGAGGATAAGGTGGCAGGTTTAGAGGAGGCCAACCTGAAGCTTGAGCAGCAGAACGCTGACCTTGAGGGGGAAGCGTTGGACGTGCGTGACGAGGCGCGCCTGGCACATGAAGACCGGGAGTGGCTTATGACCTGTTGTGTCCCAGAGGTTCGTCCGTTGCTCTTACTCTTTAATTTCCTGTTGTTTTTTCTTTTTTATGATGCTTAACAGGCTCTTGTGTACATTTTATAGGTCGCTTATCACGTGAAGAACTGTGATGAAGCGCGCCAGGCGGTTGCCGCTGTGAATGCTGCTGCCAAGTTGGTTGGGCGCAAGGCTGGGTTCCTCGAGGGGTTCCAGCATGCGAAGGATGGGAAGGCCTTGGAACAGTTCCCCCTTTTTGACAAAGACTTGGACACCTTGTTCGAGAAGAAGACGGCGGAGTATGACAACCTGAATGTTGAGTTGGTGGACTTTGTTGTGAGCCACCGAGACCAACCAACGTGTCATACTCTGCGGTCGTCTTTTGAGAAGCAGGGCCTGACGCACACAAGGCGTAAATATGCTATGAAGAAGACAGATGCCGGTCCTCAAGCGGAGGGTGAAGCGCCTGGTCCAAGTGAAAGGTTGGACCTGTCTGGCTCGGAAGATGACTTTAGTGATGCTTCGGAAGAGGGCGGGGCGCCATAGGCCAAATGTGTTGTTTTTCCACTTCTCTTTTTTTTTTTATAATCCTGTATTGATCAAACAAACAGTATGGCTCTTGGCCAGTTTAATGAAAGATTTTGTTTTATGCATCGTGTGTTTGTTTCTTTCTTTGGTTTTTATGTATGCAACTCGTGTGCCTTGTGCTTGTTTATTATCGTGGAATGTTACTCTAGGGTTAGGTGCTTTGGCCGTATGGACTAGTCATGGGCTGCGAGTTGTCTTGCAATCCTTTAAGTCACTGCATCTTAGCCGTGCAGTGTTTGAGTGGCGCGCTATATCTTAACCATATGGCGCGCCTGTTTAGGGGATTGCAAGGTATCTTGCAATCTTTTGAGTCATTGCATCTTAGCCATGCAATGTTTAAGTGGCGCGCTATATCTTAACCATATGGCGCGCCTGTTTAGGGGATTGCAAGTTATCTTGCAATCTTTTGAGTCATTGCATCTTAGCCATGCAATGTTTAGGTGGCGCGCTATATCTTAACCATATGGCGCGCCTGTTTAGGGGATTGCAAGTTATCTTGCAGCCTTTTAAGTCATTGCATCTTAGCCATGCAATGTTTAAGTGGCGCGCTATATCTTAACCATATGGCGCGCCTGTTTAGGGGATTGCAAGTTATCTTGCAATCTTTTGAGTCATTGCATCTTAGCCATGCAATGTTTAGGTGGCGTGCTATATCTTAACCATATGGCGCGCCTGTTTAGGGGATTGCAAGTTATCTTGCAGCCTTTTAAGTCATTGCATCTTAGCCATGCAATGTTTAAGTGGCGCGCTATATCTTAACCATATGGCGCGCCTGTTTAGGGGATTGCAAGTTATCTTGCAATCTTTTGAGTCATTGCATCTTAGCCATGCAATGTTTAGGTGGTGCGCTATATCTTAACCATATGGCGCGCCTGTTTAAGGGATTGTAAGTTATCTTGCAATCTTTTGAGTCATTGCATCTTAGCCATGCAATGTTTAGGTGGCGCGCTATATCTTAACCATATGGCGCGCCTGTTTAGGGGATTGCAAGTTATCTTGCAATCTTTTAAGTCCTTGCATCTTTGCCATGCAATGTTTTTTAAGTGCCTACGTTGTCGTGTGGTTATGCAATAATCAAGAGAATGAAAGTTCTTGTTAGGGAAAAGAGAACGGTCATCATATTAAATGGCTAAATAGCCTTCATTACAGTTTCATGCTAAACGATTACATATAACACTTTCGTAATTGAGCTGCATTCCACGTGCGTGGGATCAGCTTGTCCTCTAGTGTTGATAGTTTATATGCTCCTTTCCCTAGGACTTGGATGATGCGGTATGGGCCCTCCCAGGTGGGAGTGAGCTTGCCTGCTGGTAGCGCTCCGCTTGCTTCATTGTTTCTGAAGACAAAGTCGCCGACTTTGAAGGCGTTCGGCTTGACCTTGGCGTTGTAGTACCTTTCCAACTGCTTTTTGTAGCTGGCTTCTTTTATCGCTGCCAAGTCTCGGCGTTCTTCTAGCAAGTCTAAGTTGGTGCGCAGCTCTTTTTCGTTGTCGGTGTGGCATGCGGAGAGGACTCTTGCAGAGGGGCACCCTATTTCAGCCGGGATGACTGCTTCGGAGCCGTAGGTGAGGCTGAACGGGGTCTCACCGGTGCTTGTTTTTGTCAACGTTCGATTAGCCCATAGCACGCTCGGTAGTTCCTCCGCCCAGGCCTTTCCTTTCGTCCCTAGGCGCGCTTTGATGCCTTCGACGATGCTCCTGTTGGCGCGCTCAACTTGCCCATTACCCTGCGGGTGGGCGACTGATGTGAAGATGGGCTTGATGTGCAGCTCTGTGTACCACTTTAGGAGTCCTCTATCTGCGAATTGTGTTTCGTTGTCTGTGACAATCTCCATAGGCAGGCCGAAACGACAAATGAGGAACTCCCAAATGAATTTCTTTACTTGGCTTGCGTTGATCTCTGCTAATGGTTTGGCTTCTATCCATTTCGTGAAGTAATCGATTGCAACGATCAGGTATCGTCGCTTGCCTGTGGTCATGGGGAACGGTCCTACCAGGTCGATGGCCCATTTTTGGAATGGCCAGGCGGATGTTACTGGTATCAAGTCATTTTTGGGGCGCATAGTGTTCGGCGCGTGGCGTTGGCAAGAGTCACATCGTCGTATAATTTCCAGCGCGTCCAGATGCATGCCAGGCCAGTAGTAGCCGGCATTCATGATTTTTGCCACCACCATGCGTGGTCCCGCATGTATACCACATATCCCTTCATGGATTTCCCTGACAAGGTAGTCTGCATCCGTTCCATCGACACACTTCAGCAATGGCCCCAAGTACGACTTTCGATACAACACTCCATCTTGCATTTGGTACTGCAGCGCTTTGTGTTGTATTTTCCTTGCCTCTGCGCGCTGACTTGGCAGCGTGCCTGTGGTGAGATAGGAGATAATGGAGGTCATCCAGCTGTCAATACCGGTCTGAATTACATGGACCTCCTTGGGCGGTACAGAAGGTTCGGCTAGCACTTCAACGCGGACCTCTTTTGCTAAATGACCAAAATTTGTGGATGCCATTTTGCTTAGAGCGTCTGCTGGTTTATTTTGACTGCGACTGATGTGGTCGATGGTGCAGCTTGAGAATGTAGCCATTAATTCTTTCGCGTACCGGAGGTATGTTGCCATGGATGGGTCTTTGGCGTCATACTTCCCAGTGATTTGTCTTGCTACCAACATGGAGTCTACGTGCGCAAAGACGTGCTTGGAACCCAGCTTTTGCGCGATGCGTAGGCCTGCAAGGAAAGCCTCATACTCAGCTTCATTGTTCGTTGTTTTGAACTCTAGCCGGATTGCGTAGGTGAATTCGGCCCCATCGGGGTGGACGAGCCTGACCCCCGCGCCTGCGCCATCATCGTTTGAGGCTCCGTCCGTATACAGGTTCCAGATTGCTTTGTCATCACATTGCTGCTGTGGGCCTTGTTCAGCTTTGCACTCTTCTATTTTTTCTTGCGGCACTTCGGCGATGAAGTCCGCCAGGACTTGTCCCTTGATTGCCGGTCTGGATTTGTAGAAGATGGTATGCTCACCTAGCTCAATTGCCCACTTTGCCAATCTTCCGGACAGTTCCGGTTTGGAGAGTACATTGTTCAGCTTGTAATCGCTAAGCACATTGATTGGATGACCCTGGAAGTATCGGCGCAGTCTGCGCGATGCATGCACTAGGGCTAGTACCAACTTTTCCATTGTGGTGTACCTGGTCTCCGCGTCTGTCAGGACTCTGCTGATGTAGTAGATTGGAGTTTGGACCAGTTTGCGATCGACCATGAGCACTGCGCTTACCGCTTTTTCTGTGGCGCATAGGTACATCGTTAAGGGCTCTCGCGGTAAGGGCGCAGTGAGTGTTGGGAGATCCATTAGGCAGGCTTTCATGTCCTGAAAAGCCTTCTCTGCTTCGCTGGTCCATTTAAATTGGCTCTTTTTCAGGCAGCTCTTTAGTGTTTCGATGAACGGGATGGATTTGGTTGCGTGGTTGGAGAGGAATCTGTTGATGGCGACCAAGCGTCCGTTCAAGGTTTGGACCTCCTTCAGCGTTGATGGAGACGGCATTTGTGCTATGGCTTGGATTTTTTCTGGGTTTGGTCGGAAACCATCTTTGGTGACAATTACCCCCAGGAACTTTCCCTCCTCCATTCCGAAGGCACACTTGCTCGGGTTGAGTTTCATGTGGATCTCTTTCAGGTGTTTGAAGGTCTCTTCGATGTCTTTCAACATCTGATCCTCTTCTTTGCTTTTGATGACTAAGTCGTCTACATAAACTTCGAGGTTTTTGCCAATTTGGAGTGCAAACGCGCGGTCCATCAGCCGTTGGTAGGTTGCGCCTGCATTTTTTAGCCCGAATGGCATCTTTGTGTAGCAAAAGACACCTTTGTCTGTTCGAAAAACAGTTTTGTCTTCGTCCTCGGGCGCCATTTGGATTTGGTGGTAGCCTTTGTAGGCGTCCAGGAAGCATTTGAATCGGAATGGCGCGAGGGAGTCGATTTTCAAGTCTATCTCTGGCAAGGGGTAGCAATCCTTCGGGCAAGCTTTGTTGAGGTCGGTGTAATCCACACACATCCTCCAGCTTCCGTTGCTTTTCTTGACCATGACTGGGTTCGCGACCCAGGTCTGGTATCTAGTTTCGCGTAGGATTCCTGCCTTCAGTAGCTCATTGACTTGCTCATTCATTGCTTTGGCTTTCTCGGCGCCCATACTCCTGCGCTTTTGTGCGATCGGCTCAACCGAGCGGTATGTGTTAAGCTTGTGTTGGGCGAGCTCTCGCGGGACTCCCACCATGTCTGATGGTTGCCACGCGAAAACGTCCATGTTCTTTCGCAGGAGCTGCTTTAGGCGTTCCCGTGTGTTCTCTGAGATGGCTGCCCCCAGTGTCACGGTCTGCTCTGGGAACCTAGGGTTAAGGATCCACTTTTCCGGCTCAGTGCGCGGGGTTGCCTTTAACATTTTGGCAGGGTGTGGCTCCTCCGTCATAACGCATTCTCTGTTGGCCCATATGATTGCTACGCCTGTTGGTGTTGGAAACCCAATGGCTCCGTGTATTGTTGACGGTACCATGTTGTAGGCAGCCATTGCTTCTCGCCCCAAAATGATGTCGTAGGTAGACTTCGTTGGCACAACGAGGAAGGTGACATTCTCTGTTCTTGAGTGCGCTTTATCCCCCATCGTTAGACGGAAAGAAATTTCCCCCAGCGGTGATATGACCTCGTTTGAGAAACCCATGATAGGGGAGTTGACTGGGCGCAGGCGTTGCTTGTCTTCCTCGTCTAGGAGGTTGAAGCATTGTTCATACATTATGTCAGAGTTGCTCCCTGTATCAACCAGCGCGCGAGTAGTTCGATAATGATCAAAGATGGCCGTGATAACCAGTGCGCGGGTGGATGAGGGACCGCCTTTGACTGTTGGGAACTGTACTTGTTGTTCTTTCCATTCTGCCACTTGGTCAGGCTTTCTCTTCGTTTGCTTTCTTCTGTCAGAGTGGATCATCAGGCTGACATTTTTTATCTTCTTCTGCGGTGGCCCTTCTTGCTGCTTGCGCTCGACATTTCTTAGCAAATGCCCAAGTTTTCCTGATTTTAGGGCCTCTTCGATCGCTTGCTTCAATTGGTAGCATTTTTCTGTGTCGTGCCCGATGTCTTGATGATAGGCGCAGAACTTTCCTGGATCCAAGTTGTCTCGTCTTTTGATCACCTTGGGCTCTGGGAAAGTTACGCTTTCTGTTGCTAACACCTGCGCTGGGGTTTTCGTGAGTGGGGTCCAGTTGTTGTGACTCCTCCTCCCTGACCTGTGGTCGTTCTGGGTGTTTCCTTTGTGGTCTGGGACCTCAGTGGGTTTGGTGTCTGTTTGGGCGCCTCCTTGGAGTCTGTTCCAAACAGAACCTCTTCCCCTTCTGTCCTGTCGACCATGACTGGAGCGCGCGGCCTGCGCTTGCATGTCCGTGTACTGCGGTGCTTGTACTCGGTTCCAGACAGAGAGTTCTCTTTCTGTTTTTGCATATGTTTTGGCCCCTTTCATGATTTCATCCCATGTGTTGGGCATTCCGGTGCAGCCTGCTAGCGTGCGGATGAGGGAGTCGCATCGCACCCCCTGGGTGAAAGCTGCTTTCATAAGTTCGAAACCGATGGGCCCAATCTGTAGAGCTTCCCTATTAAAGCGGGTGATGTAATCTGCGATTGACTCATTGTCGCGTCGCCTGACTTGTAGGATGTCAGTTGAGTCGCGCTCTATTCGTTTGTTTTGACTGAAGTGATCCGCAAACTTGTCGGTCAATTCCTTGATGTTATCTATTTTCCCATTTGGTAGGCTGTCGAACCATACCCGAACATGTGACACCATGCTGGCAAACTCCACTGTGCACATTTTCCTGCGACCTCGAACGTCCTCAGGTGATCGTCTGGGTCCCCTGTCCCATCAAACTTACCCAGCGTACTTGGGATTTTTGTTTTAGGTGGCAGGGGTGCCAGCGCAATGCGCGGGGTGAACTTTGACTTTTCCATGAACTATGGAGGATAATACGGTTTGGTTAGGTCGTCATCACCGCTCATAAAGTGCCCTCGCGCAGCGGTGTTGCTTAAGGGCTGGCTTATGTCACGAGTGAAACGACTTTGAGACTCGTCCGAGTCTTCTCTCCATGTGGGGTCAGTTTCATGGTTGCTTCCGCCATTGTTCCTTGCTGTGTTGGACGGTCCCTCGCTGTAGGAAAGCGTGCGGGCGGCCTCTCTAAGTTGTTGCTCTTTCATTTTTTGGAAGTATACACGTTTCAGGGCTTCCTTCTGCTGAGCATACCATACCTCCGGACTAACCATCGGCGCGGCATTCTCAGTTGGGGAAACCTGATTCGTTTCGGTAAGAAACTGGAAAGAGGGGGTCTGTCTCGTTCCTGAAGATGGGGTAACAGCTGGACCCGTGTTTGTTGCCTGTTGCTGAACGTCTGCTGTGTTCCCAGACTGGCCGGTGCCTCCCTGGGCAACGTCGGTGTCTGAGTTAGCATTCGTGAAGTTCGGTAACGGTGGTATGAGAGACATAGTTATCGTTTTCGAGAAATAGAAGTTTTTAATGTTCTTGGATGCTCAAATAGACGGATGGCGCCAATGAAGAAACACCGATATAACAGTATTCTAAGACTGAAGCACAAGTAAGGACATGATTCTCATTAATGATTCAATGATTATTACAAGACTAGAATAGCTACTGTTACAGCGCTTCGACTATAATCTAATTCCCATAACTATGGTTGTCTCTCGTTCTCCGGTTGTTCATCCTTTTCTTCGTCTGACCTCATGGGGTATTTATAGGCCACCTGAGGTCTTCTGTGATTGGATGAGGGGAGAATGACAGCTGGCTGTACGATCGGGCCGTTGTCATCCTCTGCGCTGTACCTTCGCTATTGGTCCACGTGTCATTGTCTGTCCTTTCTTGTACTATTCTGTACCTCGTACCTGCAGGCGATCATGGAGCAGGGAATGTGCGTCTCTGATTGGCTGAATGTCCCTTTCCTGTCGGTTATTAGCTGTCAGCCACGAGGTGCTCCGCGCCGCTTTCTAGAAGCCCACGTAGGCCTGCTGTGCTGGCCCATGTGGAGATGTGGGCCCGTGCGCTTGCGCGGTATCATATCTCTTCAGGCATAAACCAACTGAGAGTGTACTGCAAATAGCTTTAAGATTGCTTAAATATCTAAAGCAGTCTCCTGGAAAGGGTATTTTGTTTAAAAAGGGAAAGGATTTGACCTTATCAGGATATTTTGATGCTGATTGGGTTAAGTGCCTTACAACCCGAAAATCAGTTGGGTTTTGTGTTTTTCTTGGTGAGTGCCTTGTTTCTTGGAAAAGCAAGAAACAAAACACAATAGCTCGATCGTCAACAGAAGCTGAATATAGAGCTATGTGTTCTACCACTTGTGAACTTATTTAGATTTCTAATTTGTTAAAGGAATTAGGAGTTGAAAGTAAGTTGCCTTTGAAGTTACTTGTGACAACAGATGTATTATATCTATAGCAGATAATCCAATGTTTCATGATTGAACAAAACATTTTGAGATTGATTTACATTTTCTAAGGGACAAAATCAATTCAGGTTTTGTTCAAACTATTAAGGTTCCTTCTAATCAGCAAGTTGCTGATATTCTTACTAAGGGGCTGTATAGTTCTCAGCATGAGTTCTTGTGCAGTAAACTTGGGTTAAGTGACATGTTCAGTAATTGAAATTAAGGGGATGTTAAAATTATATATTATAATTCAATTACTGGATATTGGCTCAGATTATAACTATGATTGGGCCAAGTTATAAAGGTTCTCCTTGTTGGGCTAAGAAATAAAAGGTTAGTCCATTGGCCTTTGGCCTGGGTCATTTATCACTTGAACTGGTTCAATGTATGTGTTTGTTATGTTGTTGGCAGGTTGTTCGAAGTGTGTTTATGGCCGTTGGATCAAATCTATCTCAGTCGTTGGATTGACATCTTGTGGATCCTTCTCGAGCTGGACATATATATATATATATATATATATATATATATAATGTCTCTCTCATCATTTGTTCATTAGTCTTTTATTTTCTTTTGTATTTTCTCTCTGAGTTGTATTAGGGTTTGTACCCTCCGTCTGATCATCTCGTCTGTAAGTTCTTTGTATTTGTTTTGTTTTTGGTGATTTGCTGATCTTATCAATCAGCAGATCTCATTGAGTAATTGTACCTTTATTATAGTTTCAGTGATTTACTGAAACTAAGGGTTTGAGGGGGGGGGGGTACTTTTTTGGTTTGGGTTAATAAGAGCTTTTGGTCACCGTTTTGTCGCTATATCTTGTCTTTGTGATGTTGTTTAGTATTATGGTTGTGTTGATTGTTTAGTAGTTAGATTAATAAGTTTCTACATGAAGGCACAACTTATCATCCTCAGCACATGAAAAAAAAAATTGTACGGAACGTAATGCTTATAGTCGCTTTTTGCTAGAGCATAAAACAATTTTACCCCATTTGACAAAAAGGGGGTTGGAACTAAATAATCAAAATTTTATCAGGTTGGAAGACAATAATCTCAATTTCAAAATTGGAATATAACAGGCCTAACTTATCTTAGTTTTTATTTTAGTAGACCAAAACTAATTAGGTTTAACCTAGTTAGTTTTCTGCCTAAATGGCATACCATAAAGTGCAAATGAGTCAATAGAATGCATAAAAATGGCATGCCACGTAGACATAAAACTAACTGGGTTAAACCCAGTTAGTTTTGGTCAAGTGAAATGAAAACCAAGACAAGTTAGACCTGTTAGACTTCAATTTTTATGTTAGGATTATTGCCTTCCAACCTGACAAAGTTGAGATTCTTTAATTCGAATTCCCCTATGACAAAAAGGTTCAACTTCATTGATTCCATATCCAATTGTCCATGTTATAGTCATCTAAATCTGAAAATCATGTAAAAAGTGTAAATAAAACTAAGTTTATAGCACATAGTTAAATGTATATGTGTATGTATATACTAATGGAAAAAAGTATGAGACTTGACCGGCCCGTTTTGCTGTTTTCTGTTTGACCAATTAACATCTCCACGTCGAACACTTATCTTTATCTTTTTAGTAAATTTTAAGCTTATAAATCTCTACCCTGTAAACCACCCCATGGTCCATGTGTTATGCATCTTTCCTGCTAATAACACACACAACAAAAAAAAAGATGGCTTTATCAAAACATGCGATGGGGTGAAGACTAGGCCAGGGCTATTCCCCAGTGATATTGGACGGCCTGAGAGAGGTGTCAAACTGCTAGGAGGGGCAGTTAGCCGCGATGCTAGCTTCATATGTGATTTGTCTACTAAAAGGGCGTCACGGGCTGTGGACCTTATGGGGCTCCTCCCTCGTCTGCGGGATCCTCAAAGCGAGCTCCTCCTACTCAGATCATGTATGGGGGTCGCAAAGCTGCTTTTCGGCTTACGAACATGCCAGCCCCCCTTTGTAGGCAGCGCTGTCTCATGTTTTGATAAAGGCCTCCGGGAGGCAATTGAAGATATTGTAGTTTGTGGGGGGCCATATTTTGGGGACCTTCAGTGGCGGGTCGCAACCTTACCGATGCGGCATGGTGGGTTGGGCCTTCTCTCGGCCCGGGATGTAGCCACTTATGCCTTTGTGGCATCCAGATCTCAATCCTGGGGGTTACAAGACCATATTTTACGTAACAGCGAGATTGATAACACGGATCCAGATTATGTTTGCGCGTTGGAACACCTGCATGAATATCTCCCTGACTTTGATTTTGGCGGTTTCTCCAATAAAGACACCGCCCCCAAAAAGCCACAGAAAACCTTGGCGAATGCTCTTTATTGTCGAATCGCCCGAAGTCTGGGGGAAGATTTTTGCTTAACCCCACGCCAAAAAGCCGTCATGGAATGTTTACAAAGGCCCCACGCCCAAGATTTCCTAACAGTTATCCCTATCGAAGGACTGGGGCAACGAATGTCAGCGGTGGAATATAGAGCAATCCTTAAATATCGTTTGATGATTCCCATTTTTCCGGATGATGAAACATGTCCGGTTTGCCGTAAAGCGTGTTTGGATAAATATGGGGAGCATGCCCTCCATTGTAGAGAGTTACCGGGGTTTAAGTACAGGCACGATTTCGTTCGGGACGTTTTAATGGATATTCTTAGACGAGCAGGGATCGCGGCAAAGAAAGAGGCCCCGGTTAACTTTCTTACAGACCCGTCAGAAGGGAGGTCCACTTTACGTCCGGCTGACCTGCTAGTGTTTGGCTGGGAAGGTGGGAAGCACGCATGCGTGGACCTTACGGGTGTGTCCCCTTTAGCGGGATTCAGGGAAAGTGGGTTTGTGCCGGGGCAAGCGGTACTTAGAGCAGAGTTGAACAAGGTGGCAAAGCACGCTAAAGCGTGCGAGGATAACCAACATGCTTTTGTCCCTTTGGCCTTTGACACTTTTGGCTCATTGGCACCGGAAGCGATCAGGTTTCTGACGAGAGTCCAGCGGGTGGTCCACAGCAACTTCTCGACTCCCCAGGGGCGAGGATTTGTTTTCTCTAGATTAGGGTTCTCTATCCAAAAGGGGGTGGCGGCGCAGCTTGTTGCCCGCCTACCTGCTATTCTTATGTAATTTGCCCCTTTTTATTGAAATAAAATTTATAAAAATTTATAAAAAATGGGTATCCAATTATGCTAAGAATAACAATGGAAACATGTAAAAGTCTACCATCTCAGATTGGATGGTTCTCTCATTTGTGAAACCCATCAGATCCATCATGACACAATATTTAAAGATTTATACGATTAATTTATAAAAAAATGTTATTCAGGTAAATCATTAATCATGTATAGGCAAGTCACTAATAATGTTCAAATCAGTAAATATGAATTCTATTTTCAACATGCGTTAGCATTGAAGTTATACATTGTTTTAGGTTAGATATTAATATTAGAGTCATACATTGTTTAAGGTTAGGCGTTAACATTGGAGATATATTTTTAATTGTTTTAGGTTAGCTGCTACCCAAAGCTTTCATGCATGTAACTGTAAAGCGCATCATTATATTTCATATGTAAAATTAATATGTCATATTAGATTTTTCAACTCCGGGATGTTCCCGGGGTATAATCTAGTTAAAATATTAAAAAGTAATAGAAGTGGGTTATGAGGGGATTATGGAAAAAGAGAGTGTAGTGGGAAGGGGGGTTATGAGGGGGTTATAAATGATTGGGTAGTAATCATTGGTTAATTATTCTTTTCTTATTTAAATAATAATATTAAATAGCTTAAATTATTTTTCATTAAATATATAAAACTTACAAATACTAAAAAAAAATTACAAATACTAAAAAACAACAAATACTTAAAAAAACTACAAATACTTAAAAAAACTAGTCGTCGTCATCTCCTTCTTCGTTTTCTCCTTCTTCTCCTCCTCCTCCTCCTCCTCCTCCCCCTCCTTCTTCTTCTTCTTGGTTGTGATGAATCGGGCGAATCGCCCATGTTTCCTCCACCAAATCCGCCTTCAACGCGTTATGTATATCCTTGGAACACAACATGGAACTGTTCTGGAATCTCTCCTCCTGTGTCGCTTGCGTCCCTGGAACATCTTCTTCTGCTACATAGTTTGGGCATATTGCCTTTCCTTCGTCTTCAAGTATCATATTATGCATTATGATACAAGCAAACATCACCATTCTAATCCTTTCTTTTTCCCACATACGACAAGGATTTCTAACAAAATGTCATCGTTGTTGAAGAATGCCCAAACACCTCTCGACGTCCTTTCTTGCAGTCTCATGAACACTTTTAAAATATTCCCTTTTTTCATCTTGTGTCTGACTAAATGTTTTGACGAACATTGAATACTCCGGATATATACCATCTGCCAAGTAGTATCCATGCTCGTAGTAATTATTATTTGCATAAAACCCACATTTCGGTATTGTTCCGGCAATGTAAGACTCTAGCAATGGCGAAAACTGAAAAGTATTTATATCGCTCATACACCCGGCTAGACCAAAGAAGGCCGACCAAACCCACATGTCTTGTGAGGCAACTGCTTGTAAAACCAACGTTGGTCCCTTTTGGTCACCGCGTGTATGTTGACCTCGCCATGCGGTCGGACAAGCATACCATCGCCATTGACGACAATCTATACTACCAATCATACCGGGTAATCCATGTCTTTCTAAATGCGCTTCGTATAGTTGTTGAAGGTCGCTCCATGTAGGGTTTCTCAAGTATCTTTTTCCATATAATTGGCATATACCTAAAAAAATCAAATGTATATATAAAATGTAACTACTAACGTATCAAAAAAAAAAAAAATATGTACCTACTATATGTATATATAAAAAAATATATGTATATTTGTAAATATCGTAGCAGAAATACTCCAAGGTATCGCGTGTGGTTTTCTCCGCCATCTTCAAATACTCATCATTGATATTGTATGTGTTCCCGTAGGCGAGTACACGTATTGCGGAACTCACCTTTTAAATTGCGGTGAATCCTAAACACCCTCTGGCGTCGGGTTTTTGCTTAAAGTAGTCATAGGCGGACTCTAAATCTTCGGTGATGCGCAAAAATAAGTTTTTACGCATCCTAAATCTTCGCCTAAACATACCAGGGGGATTCTCATTGAAATAGTCATTCATCAAACGCTCATTGGCGGCTATACGGTCTCGCTCTATATATTGCCTAGACAAATCGGCCGTGGGGGGGGGGAATTATTTATATGATGCATCGCGCTAGACGCTAGCGTAGCCGCACTCGTAACGGCTTCTTCCTCTTCCGCGTCGTCACCGTGAAAAAACTGCTTATATAGATCGACAAACGAGTCTTCGGAGGGAGGAGACGACATTTTGGTGATTTGTTTGTGTGTTGAATTTGTTTGAGGGTTATAGTTTTGTATGTGTGTATTGTGTATGTGTAAATGTGTGTCTAGTATATGTGATATCATATATATATATATATATATACTAGTAAGAAACCCGCGCGATGCGGCGGTGACAACAATTTGCAATGCGGTACTCATTTTCTAATAGTTTCTTAATCATCTCATGATATATTGTATAGTACGTTGATAGTTTGTAGCATCTGTGTGGTATACTTATGACCTAAGCCTTGCATATCCCAATTAAATAATAGTTAAACATTAAATCTATCAAGTACTTCTATACACCAATATACAAAAACAAATAAGAAATTATCAAGTCATAACTCATACAAAACTTTTCATTCAACTACTACTTGCATTGCGTTTGCAAGCTACTTTCTCTTAGGGGCTGTTTGGTAGCCTATAGAAGCTGTCTTTTAATTGTTCATAGTCTCTAAATGGTTACGAAGATATCAACAATTAAGATATAGCCTATTAATGGCCATTAAGAAGTTACTAAACAACCCATAGTGGGATTACATTATTTTGCCGACACCTAAAAAATTTTGTATTGCTTGATCCTCAAAATCATTTTTTTCAAATATTTGGGTTGCTATTATATAATATTGGTTTTATAAACATAATTGAAGAATAACATATTTACGAAAAAGAAAAAAATATTCATAACAAATAAGGAGTATTGGATTTAAATGATGTCAATTATCAGCAACTGGCCGCCACCAATCCCAACTAACGAAATGTGTGCCGGCTAACAGAATACCAATTGATTATATAAATTGGACCGTTTTTTATCATAGTTCGTTGGTGGCCAATATGTTAAGACGTGTGTCCACCGGCACACATTTCGTTAGTTTGGTCTGGTGATCGCCAATTACTGGTAGGTTAGATTATTCAAATCCAATACTTGTAGCTAAGTAGATGAAGGACAATAATGGGTCATTTACAATGGTCCAATTCACAAGGCCAATAATGATTCATGTTACAATGGTCCTTAACTCATAACAAATCACGTGAATAAAGATGGCGTGGAGTCGTGGAGTGCACATTAGATGCTGTAAAATGATCTCCAAATGTTGCACACAAGGTCCGCGAGTTTTTTTTTTAAACGGCTAATATTACCCCTTTATATTTACACCAAATACACCTTTTGCCTAGAATTGAACATAGAACTTCCCCTCTAAGAGACATAAGCCTCTACCAAGTAGGCTACCTCACATTGGCACGAGTTTGTTATGTTACAAAATAATACTAACTATATGCTCTCATTTTTCATACAAATTAAGTTAAAATCTCATTTTTATATACTTAGCCATGAATAACAACTTTAAAATCTACAGGTAGAAAACCATAGAACAATATGATTTCGTTGACGTGGTGAAATTATCTTTGTATAAGAATACTCATTAATTCATTACATCATATCTGGACAATATATTTGCTAAGGCGTGATGCGTCCAACAAGGCTTTCCTTGACAACTTCAGAAATTCATATGACTTGCAAAGTTTGGAGGAAATTCAGTAAAGCCATGAAATGATGTAAGATGATAAACTTTGGTCTAATTAAGTTTAATGTGATTTCATAAACTCTAATCCAAAATTTAATTATATAAATTGGGCACACATGGTCGAAACATCAACAGAACGACAAGGTAGTAAAAACAAGTTTGTAGGCCCACCCAAAAAGGTTTAAAACCATTTTGAATAACAAAAACACAAAACACCACTTGTATTCTTTCTTCTGTAGTATCTCCATTCTTGTTCCTAGCTTTTAGGTCTTGCAGGCTTTCCGTTTTTAAATCATTTGCTTTGTCATTCAAAAAAACCTAAAAGTCAAACTCAAAAAATCTGCACCTTCAATCCTGAACAAACTGCTTTATGCAGTGAGTAGTCACTGGCATGCAAAACAAATCAAATAAATAGTCATTTAAATGTCTCTTTTCATTTTCTTTCTACCTCAGATTACCTCTTCCCATCCCATTAGTCGCCTTCTTTGTCAACATGCAACTCTAGTAGCCTCTAAACCTCCGGTAGCAGAACCTTATTTTGACTGGTGGGCCCATACTAAACCTGCTTTTGACTGGAGCGGCCCTCGAGAAGTCAAGCCAAGCGCACCTCAAGCCTCATAGCGCTTCTGTGCGAAAAAAATAAGTTTTTTAATCACCTCTAGTGCGTCACACATGAGGCACGCTTTTTTAACCAAGCTCTTAATATTATTGCGTATGTTGAACCCCTTTGGGTGATTGTATAAATATGCTTGTAACAACCATATCAAGTAGATATACATAACCTCATAGATATTAGAAATCAATACTTTAATTTGTTTAGTTAAATAAAATCTAATAATAGTACAACTTGTGAGGCTACAAAAATAAATTTGGATGCAAATGGATCGTAGTTTACTAAAAACGTAACAAAATAAATAAGAGCCCTGGTTGCTAAATGTGAGATGTGTATTCAGATATATTAATATATTTTATAAACCTTTCGACTACAAGACTACATCTTAACTTTTTACTATCGGGAACTATAAAGTCTCCAATAAAGATATACTAAAGACTTTTCGATCATATATAGATAAAAAAGAAATTCTAAAAAGTTGACCTATAGGTTGATCTTAAAAGCATTGTCACTTTGTTAGTGAATCTTTAATCTTAAAATATGACCAGATGAATAAGTTGTCTCAATAATCATAATATTAATAGATTAAAAAAAGGAACAATTACCATAGGTACAACCTAAAATTTGGTTGATTGTATGCAAGGAAAATTAGAATCAACCAAGTTTCTATGTAATATGATGAAAGGGATATATTTACCTGGTATCTTCCAGCCTCACCCACATAAAGACTGATCTCCAGCCACACCCACATAAGGCTGCTGTCAATTTCAATGTAATCTGATGCAAGGGATATGAACGCCATTGTAGCCCACATGTAGAAATTAGGATTAGCGAAATAGGTAAACTTGTCAACAAGAAAACAAAAGCAACAATACTCAATTTGCCAGAATCATATTTGTTATGCAACTAACAACATTTGAGAACAAGCTTGTCTGATACCTTGCCTCTGATCTCTAACGTCGAGTTTTTCATTCCCTCGTCATGTAATCGCTATTGAATTTTGAAGATCTCGATAACTTGAATGGTTGACCCATGTTATAATTTTGTATCTAACGGGTCAAACATGTAAAGTAAAAAATTAGTTAATAGATATGGGTCAAATGGGTTGAACAACTAAAGTTGCTAAAATCGTACTCCTTAGTTCATTAACCTCAAAAAACATTATAATTGAAAAATTTAGATGCTAAATGTGTTTGTTCATAAGCGAGCAAAAAATTGTATGGCTCCATGAGGAGCAGCCTCAGGCTCGTTTTTTTGACCGTTTCTCCTTAAGGCACACCTTATAGCGCGCACCTCAACCTTTTAAAACTATGGACCCTATTTAATTTTTTTATTCTCATTTTAAACCCCATGAATAAATATTACATAAAATTACCATAACAAACAATTAAGACTGTAACATTATCCTAGATACATACATAAGCTTCAAAAACAAAATAAACAATAAGGCATCAATCAATGTTATGTACCTTTCTAAACCTCTTAGCTAGCAGCACACTGTAATCTGATCAGAACCACATTTACAACTCCAACTGCCATGCGATCTAGCCTTAAAACCATTGTTTGAAAAAACAAATTAGGGAAAAAAGACACATTATTATGCAATTAGAGTTGTATAACAATTTCAACCCAAACTATATATAATATTATTTTTTCTACACTACGAACCTTTGTTACAAGGATTGTTCCCATCCCACCATATCTTTTATGAGCATTTAAATTTTTTCAATCTCCGCCACTGGTCGGCAGGTCGACTTTTTAATTAAATGGGTTAAACATGTCTACCCGAACATGAGTACATGACTTGTTTAATTTACCGTGTTAAGCAGACCAACCAGAATACCACATGTTTATTAAAAAGGTTTTTGATAACTTACGTATTTAGATTCGGCTAAAAGAACCGAATTATCCTTGAACACTCAGGTTTATCCTTCTTAAGAGAATCAACTTGAGCTTGCAGGTCTTGGTTGATCCGAATCGTATCAGTCAATGCAGAAGACTGCCCAGTGTTCTGATTAGGCGATTCTGCAAGCAATAAAACAATCTTTATATAATGTTGTTACTTGTAAAACAAACAAACAATAAACAAATCCGTATATAACTATAATTAAAAGCCATACCCAAAGCATTAGTAAGGTCCAGAAAAAAATCATTCATATGATCACGTTTCAGCTTCTCCCTTTCAGTTTTATGAATTTTTCTATGAACCTTTGCACCATTCTTTTTACTGAAATAATATAAAAAAACAATCAAATCAACTATAATTAATCTTAAATAAACATGCTTATAAGTAACTTCTTACCACTTAAGACAATAAGTGATACAGTTCAACCCAACTTGACCCATTATAACCCAGTACCTGGAGGATCTGTTTAAAACATAGATATCCCAAAGCTGAGCTACAAATCTTACAAAGCAGATTAAAGAAACAAGAAATAACATTCACCAACTATATATAATATTATTTTTTCTACACTACGAACCTTTGTTACAAGGATTGTTCCCATCCCACCATATCTTTTATGAGCATTTAAATTTTTTCAATCTCCGCCACTGGTCGGCAGATCGACTTTTTAATTAAATGGGTTAAACATGTCTACCCTAACATGAGTACATGACTTGTTTAATTAACCGTGTTAAGCAGACCAACCAGAATACCACATGTTTATTAAAAAGGTTTTTGATAACTTACGTATTTAGATTCGGCTAAAAGAACCGAATTATCCTTGAACACTCAAGTTTATCCTTCTTACAAGCCAACTTAACAGTATAAACATTTAAACATCAAAACATTAGGAAAACAAAACTTATTAAGCTTCCCAAAGAAATGAGGGAAGACCTTAACAGGAGATGCAACAGTTAAGAGTCCAGATATAACAACACCAAAACCTGACCACCGGATGCGTTGACTGTGCACCTCTGAAAGCACATATAAACCAAAATGTGAACATAAATCAAATATCCCCAACATTACTTGACACTAAACAAATGAAGTTAGCAACAGCAGGTTGAGAGAGGATACCTATAAATCACAAAACAACAGCTCGATCTTGAGCTTTTCTCAAACTGTGACCTACTCTTTAAACCATGACCTACAATAATGAAGATTAATCTCTAAACATAAACGAAATCGTGTTCAGAATCAAAACATGGTCACTTACCCTTGACGAAGGTAGAAATAACGCAAAAAGAAGCCCAAATAAGAACCGGGGCTCGAAATCTTTATAGATCTGGTTAAATCATTGTGAAATCTTCTTAGATCTGATGAAATCAAGGTGAAATCTCCTTGATGTTGTTGAATCGGTTGAGAAAGAGAGAGAGAGAAAAAGAAAGAGGCGGATAGGTTTTGGAATGTTAATATGATGAATGAATCTTGAAAACCCTAATCAGATTTCTTCCGTGTGTTTTTTTATTTTCCATAGTAGGCTTGTACATAATGCATAATAACTTGCACCCCATAAAATTTTAAGAGTTTTATGCAATGGATACTTGTACATTAAGCTTCCAAGTATTGTACAGTGTAAAAACACCATTTCTGCCCTTCCTATATGCTTATTAATATAGTATAGATTTATATATATAGAGGTTGAATTTTTTTTTTAACATATATGACCGTTCAACGGTCATCTCTTTTTCCAAAGCCCTACAACGCCCGCTATGTACAAAACGGAAAACCTTCGAAACGCCTATAACGCCCGGGGGGTGGTGTTCCCCGGCGCTATAGGGGTTATAACGCCCTATAACGTTACCACTACACACAACCTTAGTCATCTAGTCCAATATGTATTCTTTAGTTCGCGGTCAAATCCCTGATTTAATTTTTTTCTTGATGGCTTTCAGTGGCTTCACTTCCTTCCTAGAATATAAACTTGTGTTTAACTAGTCATTCCATGACCGTTAGCCATCCACATACCAGATTCTGATTTATACAAAACAGTCTGTAATTCTATGTAGACCCGCTAATATACGAAACTTTAGTTTTGTGAACAATTACTAAAATAGACGTCTTTGAACAACTTTTTTTTTCTTTTTGCAAAATAGACATTAACGACGACATCTTTATCCGCAGATTTACAAGCTTAGCCAACTTTTTTTGTTAGCCTAGCTAGCGCTGGATTATTTTGGTAATTTCAATGTTAGTTAATTGCACGGTTGGTCGTTGTGCTTTGTAAATGTTGCATAGTTAATCCATGTGGTTTCAAAGTTACACAGTTGGTCTCGATAGTTTGAAAAACGTTCACTAGTGGTCTGATGATTGCAATTCATAACATGGATGTTAATTACCTGGTAACGTCGTTAAATATTCCAGTTAAGTCCATGTAAAATTGTCAAACTACCCTTAGTTTTATAAAAATATACAAATTAATTAATTAAAAAACCTTAAGTATATATTATATTAAACTGAATTAGAAAAACTTAAAGAATTAAACTAAATTAATTAAAAAAAAATCTTATATATATATACCATACCCCCTCCCCTCCTCATTTTTACACACACCACCACCCAATCACCCACCTATGTATCATTACCAGCAAGTTTATCACCGTCACATCCGACATTCACTCCAATAATCGTTATAAAAAGTCAAATACAAACAAGGGCGAAGAATAGTTGGGGCTAGCCCTCGCCTCTTTTTATTCTGTAGTGTAATTTTAAGCATTTTATTCGAAAATTTTATACCTATTGATTGAGTGTAGTCAAAATCGTTTTAAATAAATAAATAAAATCTCTTTATAATTTAACTAGGGGTTCTGGGTTTCATACACCCTATAACATCACATTCTGAGAGTGTGACATCACATTCTGAGAGTGTGACAGCCTCATATTGGTGTGTGATATGAGCTAGGATATATGCTTCCTAATTAAAGAATGTATGATTCCTAAATACCTTTAACTAGCAAAACCAAATGTCATTTTCTTTAACGTTGTTTAGTGTACCTTTAGTCGGCGGTTGTTGGGTCACAAAACAGGAAAAAAACTAGAATCGACGAAAGTTGCTTAAGTGCACGTGACTATCTCACAGCTCATATCACTTTAGACCACCCGTAGTGGGGCGTTATTGTGCAAAATTGTGATCTATAGCGCCCCTCAACACTGAAACACCCCGGCGCTATGGGGCTTTATGCGCCGGGGCTCCATCCTTATAACGCCGGACCCTCAAACAACGGACCAATCATATAGTGACACGTGTCACTGTGTTTGAAAAAAGTCAAATTTTTTTTTTTTGACCGTTGCATTTGAATGGTAAGTTATTTTTTTTTATTTATATTTTATTTATTTTATTTATATAAACTATAACATACACACACAAATAATAATTAATAAATAAATTATATAAAAAAATTATGTTTATTAAAATTAATAAAAAAATAGATTATATAAAAAAATTATATTCAAACATTTGAATTTTAAACGGTTACTGTTCAAACCGTTTGAAATTCAAATTTTCCCCCAAAACGTTTGAATTTCAAATTTTGAAATTCAAACGTTTTCCCCCCAAACGGTCATATTTCTCACCCTATAAATACCCCCTTCCTCATCTCAGATCAATCACACCTCTTCCATCTTCCTCATCCTTTCCTCATCAAACACAATGAATAACACTGGCGGTTTTCAAGCAGGAGCTGCCGGACCTTCTAATGTCCGGCAGTTCACTCGACGGGTCCGGGGCCGGGGCCGGTCCCGGCGACTGCCAACTCATCCTCCTCCACAACCTACTCTTCCTCCTCCTCCACAACCTCCTCTTCCTCCTCCTCCTCCTCCTCAACATTGGCTAAATCTCCCTCCTCCTCCTGCTGTGGCACCACCAACTCATCCTGAAGAGGATGATCCCTGGAAGAATGATCCCTGGACGGATGAAGAATGGGCTTGGGCCCATGATTATGGCATGGCTACATATCAATTGAACCGACTCATGTTGTCGGCACCACAAACCCTCACCCCTCCTCCTCCTACCCCCTACCAGCAACCTATCCCCCCCAACCAGACTACCCCCTACCACCAACCTACCCCCACCCCCCAGAATACCCCCACCCACCACCACCAGACCACCCCACCCCGTGAATATGGGGAGCCAACCCCTGAGGACTTGGAAGCCCTCAGGGAAGTTGAGGAGCAGGAGCGCCTCTGGAGCATGCCTACCCCTCCTCGTGAGTACTACTACTTCCCATCGGATGCGAGGTCCGATGGACGGGACAGCTCACGTTCCCTATCCCCCGAGTACTACACACTCGAGGACTGGGACAACTACTCTCCTTAGTGGGAGGTTTAGGTTTTAATAAGTAATTTAGGATTATATTATGTGTTTAATTAAGTAATTTAGGAATATGTAATGTTTAAATAAGTAATTTAGGAGGTGTGTAATTTTTATTTTTTAATATTAGTTGTGTGTTTTTTAAGATTATTTGTAATTTTTTTTAATTTTAGTTGTAACTTTTTTTTAATATTAATTGTGTGTTTTTTAATATTATTTGTAATTTTTTTATATTTATTTACCTTTTATTTTAATTATTTTGAGTTAAAAGAATAAAAAAAATAAAATCCACGTGGACCAATCAGATTCAGGGGCTTTATACATAAAGCCCCACCACTACACCCCTTTTTCAGTTTCTCTCTCCATGCTGACTCAGCAGCCACGTGGACCAATCAGGATGGGGGGCTTTATACATGGAGCCCCATAAAGCCCCCCACTACACATAGTCTCAATCAAAGATCAAAACTCTTTGTACCGTACACGTGGCACGTCTTAAATCCTGGTCGTCGATACCTTACCTAACCGTCAGTCACTTTAACCCACCCCCTAACACAAACAAGATCACAACTCCAAACCAAAGTCAATCAAACCAAATCCAAACCCTTTTTATGTTCTCATATTCCAATCGTAAATCAATTCACGATCAGTAATCGATCATCCGTCTTCAATACTGATCCAGTAAAGAAACCCTAATAATAATAATATTAATATTAATAATAATAATCACTGTATGAGAGGTATAAAAGGAGGGGGAAATAGGTGAACATAGAGAAGAAGGAAAGAAAGAGAGGTGGAGACACAACATGTCTGCGGTAGTGTGTGGGAAAAGATCATTAATATTTGAAGATCATAATATTCCTTCTTCTTCATCATCATCATCATCGCCTCCTACTGTTAGTAATAAAAGACTTCGTTGCTTTTCTTCTTCTTCGTCTGCTAGGTTGTTGGCAGTTGATCGGCTTGCTGTGTTGTTTCCTCATATGGATAAATTGGTTAGTTATTATTTTTAACCACATATTGTTGGTACGTCGGTAAGCGGACCAAACGTTGATGAACTGTTTGTAAATTTGTTCGACGGGAAGTTCGTCTTTTAATAAATGAACGAACACGAACACATGTTTTGTTTGTTCATTTATGTTCGTGAACATCCGTTGTTTAAATAACACATAAGTAATTATATTTATATAAGCATAAAAAGGGTTTTTTTAACTACTTATATAAAGTTAACTAATTTCTAATTGAGCGTTGGGTAATTAAATTGGGCTTTACTATGGGTAACTTATTGTAATTAATCACTAATTTATTATGTATAAAAAACTACTTTGTGGTTTTCTTGTCTTTGTTTATGTTTTGTCAGTTTTGTTCATTTGTGTTTGTTTATGTTTATTCAATCGTGTCCATTTGTGTTCGTTTATGTTTCTTGAGTTATGTCCGTCTAAGTTCGTTTAAGTTTGTGTCCATTTGGTCGATTATGTTCATTTGTGTTTGTTTATGTTTAATCAATTGTGTTCATTTGTGTTTATTCAATTGTGTTCATTTGTGTTTGTTTATGTTTCTTGAGTTATGTCCGTCTAAGTTTGTTTATGTTTGTTTAAGTTCGTGAACATTTCGCTTAGTTTTAAATGAACGAATATAAACGTACACGAACATGCTCATCTTCTTAATGAAGGTACATGAAAAAAATGTGTTTGATTATATGTTCGTGTTCGGTTAGAGTTAAATGAACGAACATGAACATACCTCTGTTCGTGTTCGTCCGGTTCGTTTGCAGGTCTAGTTGTTGGCTCTATTGTATTGTGGTGACTGTATAAAGTGAAAGATTTGTTTATGCTAATAAATGAATTGTGATGCAGTTTTAGGATATTTGCTTCTCCAGTATTGTTTCTTCGTGCTTCTGTGAACAGTATTTGCTCGTCTTTAACCGCATAGTGTCGGCTCTAGTGTACTTTGGTTACTATATATAGGGAAGAGTTATATGCTTATAATTGAATAATGATGTAGCTTCAGATTATAGAATAAATGTTGGCTCTATTCTATTGTATTTTTTTGTGAACCGTATTCGCTTGTGTTTAACCGCATAGTCTTACACTTTTAGAAACTTAATTTATAGTTCATCTTTTGTACAAAATGGAAAAATAGTTCATGACTTCATGTACAAAATCGGTTAAATGTTTGGATGTTATATCTTGGGGTGTTGATTTGCTTGGCTTTAAGGTTTTTGCTTGAGTAAAATTGGAATTCAAAGTGTAAATTTGAGCATATTTGCTTGTTTATTATTGTCCCCAAGTGCGTTTGTAAACCATATTTGCTAGTCTTTAAACACATATTGTCGGCTCCAATGTATTTTGATAATTGTGTAAAGTGAAGAGTTTGATGCTTTGAACAGTGATGCAGTTTTAGATTGATTTAGTTAAGGTTATTGTCTTTTAATTCTGAAAGCTTATTATATAGTTCATGGTTCGGTTAAAATGGAATAATGTTGAGGCGTTTTTTTAGTAGTGATACTTTGTTTGACATTAAGATTTTTCCTTGAGTAGTCTGCACTGTAAGTAAACATTGAAGCTCAAATTGTAAATTTGTGCCTGTGAACCATGAATTTGCTGACAATTGTTTGAAGCATAGTCACATGAATCGCGGTACGCTCCGGTTTGCGGTACGAAGGGGGTAGGTTCATTTTGTTCGCCAATTCGGTACGCGGTACGGTGTACCCTATAAGTTGGTACGTTGTATCGTATATAAACATTATACAATCTATATATATATTTTTTTTCAAATAACTCCAATAAACATTTTATAATCATAATCCAAAACAAAGCAGCATTTAAGGCAAGTAAGCAAACAAGGAAACATTGTTATATTGGCACAAAAAAAAAAAATAGCGGGAAGTGTAGAAGACTCTTCATCTGCTATGGTAAGCGAATAGTCACCATAATTGCAGCAAAAATAGCTTTTTAATTCCGATTCGCATATCACATTGAATCTAGACAGCGAATTCGACAATCCGGTACGCGAATCTGTGATATTTGGTTCAAAATTCTACACAAATCGGGTACGCTCAATTTTACGAATCAGATCGCGAACCCTCGGCGAACAAGTCGCGAATGTACCCGATTCCGGTACGCGCGATTCGGTTCGCGGTACACAGCCTAACTAGCGAATCCCGTGACTATGGTTTGAAGCTTCTATAACCTTATCAGATGCTAACAATTGAATTTATATATGTTAGGTTATTGAAAGAACCCTCAACCAATGTGGTGATGACATAGAAACTACCATTAAAAGTCTTACCGAGTTACGCTTGGTTTCTAATAATAATGCTGGACCTGCAGTTGGAGAGGGATCAGAGTATCAAATTCAAACCCAAAGTGTGTTAGGTAACTTGAGAATTCTGTACAAATGTTACACCACATTGCAATGATTGCATAAATGACGGTACTTTATGATTTAGAAGCTTCATCTTTGATAGTTACTATAATTGTTCTATATTTCTCGCCAACCTCTCGAAGTTTATTTAATTGAACACTTTTTATCAATAATTTTCATATTGAACGTCTACTATATGATTGCTGTAGTTGAACAATATTTAACTGTTATGCTGCTTTGAGTATAGATGTTGCAGCTAATGGGGTGGCAAATGGTGAGGCTGGACCGTTTGAAAATTCAGCGCATCAAAAACCTGTAGATGGTGCAGATTGGGTGGATCTTTTTGTGAAAGAAATGTTGAGTGCCTCCAACATTGATGATGCTCGAACCCGTGCTTCAAGAGCACTTGAGATGTTGGAGAAATCGATACATGAACGTGTCACTGCAGAGGCCCATGGCCTTAAGCAGGTGCTCTTTCTCTGTCTTTCTCTTTGTGTATCTGTTTTTATGTGTGTGTGTGTGTACGATTCTGCAACTAATACCGTTTTTTTGAAAGAAATAGATCAACCGGCCAAAACAAAACTTCACACACTCTTTTGCAAGGCATAAATTAGGTTGACAGAGGGCCAACCGGCCAAAACAAAACTAAAACCCAGTTACACCCCTTAAAACAAGCAGGTGTACGTGTTGTTCATAGGGTTGTTGATCCGAAACTAAAGTAGCAAGAAGTTAACAGCAGAGACTACCACATTCCAATCTGACCCGACTCCCATTACACTACGAGAAGTTTTGAATTTGGAAATCCGAAATTCTCTTGATACAGCTGTACCAAACCGAGTAAATGTCATTAGAAAAAAAAAACACAAATAAAGCTAGAGTAAAACCTTAAAACACTCCATAAATAAGACAGTAAAAGTACCCGTAAAAAGAACCCCATCTACAAAATACTTAAAATTGAATAGTTCATTATCTACCTAAGACAGTAAAAGTACCCGTAAAAAGAAACACTATTCCATTACTCGCTCTTACATAAATCATTTTCTTTTTTATCCCTGCAACTAACTTGCTAATGAAAATGTGCCAGTGCAATGTTGTAGTGGTAATTTATTCGTAAACGGTAACTACTTAAATATAATCTATAACTAAAATAAGATGCACACCTCCGTCTAGTTTCATCCACTTTTGGCATGTCTCAAATCTCTCTCTCTCTCTCTCCCCCCTTAGTAGTTCAATCCACTGCAAACAAAACGTTCACTGAAAATTATATATATATATATATATACACACACACACACACACCTTGGTTGTAGAAACTTCTGAATTAGGGAGTGTTTGGGTTAGCTCATTGAGACAATTTATGCATTTTCAAAAAACATGTTTTACTCAGCTTTCTTAAAACACGCTTTCCAGTTTTCACTCCTTGAAAAGTTGATGGCTTTTTAGTTTTCACAAAACACAATAAGCTAATACGCTATTCGGTAATAAAAGAGACCAATATATATTTTAGTATCTGTTTTAAATCACAGGTTAAAGTTATTCATAAGAATCCAAGTCATAAACTTAAATTTTATTTATATCTTTTGAATGTCTAAGTTCATTCAATAAATTCAGCGAGTAACTAATTAGTTCCAATACATTTAGTTTGTGGTGAGTATTGTGTTTGATACGGATGTAGCCAAGATCAAGTTCAAACCATTCATGCTGGAAGCGGATGCCAAATGGATGTAGGCATCCGTGATCCGTCTAATGTTAATATGTAATTTATCCTCGCATTAAGTGATTATTGCAACTAAAATGTAATCATAAAAACAATATAGCATGTTACTAATTATTATAAACATTTTAGATGACTTAGAGATAAAAATGTGATTGGTGGAGAGTGATTAGCGATATCTTTAATTAGTACTTCTGCCAAAACAAAGCAAAAGGCTGGCTGTGGGGGCTGTGTTGAAACTGCTTTTGTGATATTGAATCATCGTACAGCTTTTGTGATATCGGCTCATTGTAAGAGGATCGGCTGTAATAAAAAAAGCTGCCAACCATAGTGTTTGGATATGTTTATGCTTTCTGAAATATTAAACTTATTTCGAGTGTTTGGTAGAGCTAATTTCAGGTTACCCTTGGATAATTAGTTTGCAAAACGAGAAACGTCAAATGCACCAATAGTTGATGTTTTAATTCAAATATTCAATACTACTTATACAGTTATACCTTTTGGGTCGGTTTTTCCTTTATTTTTTTACATGTTTTCTTATTGGCAGGAAAATATGATGATGAAAGAACAACTCCAAGCTTTAATTCAGGAGAACTCTCTGTTGAAACGCGCAGTTGCGATTCAACATGAGCGTCAAAAAGAATTTGAGGATAGGGGCCAAGAGTTGCATAACCTCAAGCAGATGGTATCTCAATACCAGGAGCAGTTGAGAACTCTTGAGGTCAGACATCCATTTTAATTTTAATTAAAGAAATAAATTGTTATTGAAATAATATAATTACAGGTACCATATTTAACACAATACTTTCTTTTTTATATACAGTTTTCACCAGTTACCAAACCCGCCTGACCAGCCTAGTTTTCTACTTCTAGTCTATGTTATTGTGCAGTAAAAAATGTGTTTCAAAAAATGTTTCGGGTCAAAGATGACTGTTTTTGACCCGTTACCAAACTCCCCTGACCAAACCCATTTCCCTACCTCTAAAATGTTTTGCGTTGTATATGATAGGAAATTAATTATTTAATACTGGTTATTAGTTGCAAAATCTGTTTATCCGAACTTTAATCAGATAATTTATCCTCCATTTTTTTCCAGGTCAACAATTATTCTCTGACCATGCATCTGAAGCAGGCTCAACAAGGCAGCTCCATGCCTGGGCGTTTCCACCCGGATGTATTTTAATAACTTATGACATTCATATGGTTTACGAGGGAATGGACAATATCTAGTTTTAAAGAATGTGGAAGACGACGAACGAAGAAGTATACGATATGATAATAATTGGTCGATATGATACTCAGAAAAATTGTTAAATTAAAAATTTATGTCCGAATCGTTAACTGTTGATGTTTCTCTTGTTTGTATGTGTAACTAAAAGGGGACCAAAATGTACCCATGCTTATTATTCCGTTAAAAGAAGGCAGAGTTTGCTCACATGGTGCATGTGATGGGATGGTCATAGTGTTATGTTTTTTATTATTTTTATTTTATTTTATCTTATAAAATGTCATGAATTAATATTTCCTTAAATCCTTGAACTACATTACATATGATTAATTTTGATGCGCAAAAACACTAGTTGCTTTTAACTGAAAATTTGGTCTTTTTACATTGTTGATTAGGTGATTGTTTTTTACATAATATTTAAGCAAACATGAAATGAAGACAGTATAATCTTTATTATTCTCTATTCTGTCATCTCCTCTTTCTACGCTGGATATTCTCTCTATGCGCTTGTATACCGCCCTTTTGTATGTTCTAATACCATTCTCCGTATGTGTACATTTGTAACTACCCTCTATACGCTTGAATATCACTTTCTATACGCCTGTATAAGTATGTAACCCTTCTCTACACGACTACACGTTCATATACATAGGACGATACACCTATCTAATGCAAATTTTTATGATTACTTGTGGCAACTGGCAAGTTACGTTTGAGGCAAGTCTATAGCCTTATTTAAAAGTTTTGAGGGATATGAAGACGAAAACAAGTAATTAAAAGATTTTTTTTAAAATGGTTATTGGTCATAAAAAGTTTATTGATTGTTCGTGTTATATTTGTTCCAACGAAAGGCTTTTTTTTTGTTTATTTTTTATTTTATTTTTTACAAGATGAAGTTATTTACAAATATTAAAACTAAAATCTTGCTTAGCTTTCTTCAATGATTATTGCAAGATTTGTTTAACAGGCTAGCAATGATACATTGATATCCTTTTAAGATAAAACTTTAAATCTTTAATTTTTTATTTTTTTTCTAAAATATGTTTTATTTAATTTAAAACAAGTCTAGTGGGTATTACGGGGTGTAGGAAAGATGTCATTCCCTCAGAGGTTGAGGGTTTTAGTCTAATGATAAACAAACTGGTGGGTTGGCCCGCACAATACGGCAGGTGTCAGGAAGGGTCTTGTAAAGAGCGTAATCTAACCCAAGGGTAAACTACTAAAATTGTCCATGTGGTTTGGTGAGAATTACCACTTATGTACAAACTTTTGATTTTTGTGTCATAATCGTATCATGGTTTTACTTTTTTTTGTGTAAACCGTCCCTGGCCCTAACTCCATCCAATTAGTCCAGTTAAGTGGATGGCATTTTCGTCCATTCACCTTTTAAAGTTTTGTTTGCTGAAATTGTCCATCCCTCAATTATCAAAATTTAAAAATTAAAAGAAATAAAAATAATATTTTAAAATTTAAGTGGGTCCCACCCTCACCCCTACCTCACCCATTTCATCTTCTCAACCTTTCACCACCACCCCCACCCATGTCCACCCACCACCTCCTCCTCCTTCGACCTGCACATCTGACCCAACACCCATAATCACCAACCACCTCCTTCTTCAACCTGCACATCTGACCACCACCAACTTTATACGATTACCTACAACTCGTCACCCCCGACCATCACAATCAGTAATCATCATTGATCACCTACAACCACCTAACCACCGCCCTTCCACCGTCCACCTTTAGTCACCACCAAACTCTTAATACAAACCCACTGCCACCACCTAAAACACCTTGGGCCCTATTTCAAACTGATCACACAACCACCATTGCAGGTGATCGTATGAAGTTGGTGAAACTTTAATCGTATATCCTAAGTCTTTGCCCTGCACCCGTCACCGTCTTCCTCTATTTCTTCCTCTGAACCTGTCACCGTCTTCCTCTATTTCTCCCTCTGTTTCGCCCCATTAAACAGACGTCAACCACCAGCAAACCCGTCAACGTTTCTTCCTCTGAACCCGTCACCGTCTCCGCCATCCTTCTCTGAACCCACCGTCACCATCGTCCTACCTGAACCTCCCCACCGTCTTCCTCCCATGAACCTCCCATTCACTGCCCTTATGTCCTCCCTCACCTCCACCTCCACCCCCACTACCTTTCCTTCCTCTTACACCTTCCCCTAGTCAACCTTTGTTTTCACCCAACGGTACTGAAGGTTGTGAGATGGTTATGGATGTGTGTGTGTGTGTTGTGAGATGGGGGTGGATGTGTGTGTGTATGTTGAAGGTAACACCGTCAGGCACCACCGCTTGTGGTGGTGAGAGAGAGAGGGACAGGCATTTTGAAACAGAACGGTGGAACGACGGTGGTTAGGTGGTTGTGGGTGATTGGTGATTATGGTGCGGGGGGGGGGGGGGGGTGACGAGTTGCAGGTGATTTAACTAAGTTGGTGGGTGGAGATGGTGATAGTGAAAGGTGGAGATGATAAAGTGGGGTATGGGTGGGACCTACTTAAATTTTAAAATATTAATTATATTTATTTAATTTTTAAATTTTTAATTTTTAATTTTGGATGATGGATGATTTCAGCAATTAATACATTAAAATGTGAATGGATAATATTACCCCTCACTTAACTAGCATTAACTGGATGGAGTTACTGCAGGGACGATTTAGATAAAAAAGCGAAACCATAGGACGATTTTGACAAAAACGGAAAAGTTTGTACGTAAGTTACAATTTTCACCAAACCACAGGGACGATTTTAGCAATTTACTCCTAACCCAACATGCCTTAAAACATTATTATTCATATTATTCATATTATTATTATTATTATTATTATTATTATTATTATTATTATTATTATAAAATAGTACTATGCAATGTAAACACTAATTAAATACTGAACTTTCCTAAGAAAACCATCTTTAACATTATAAAACTAGGCGTTTTGTGAAGTAGTCTTACCTTAAGGCTACATGGTATAAGGTGGCACCCCTTAACACATATACAAGTTTTGGTTCAATAGCCCCCTTCCCAAACCATTTCCCTGAAGCCATTGAAGGACCACAAGTGCAAGTGCAATGGTGAAGGCTCACATAGAAGAAAGAGGTGCCCGTGTTGCTAACTTTTTGTTTTTTTTTTTTAAATCCATGAGTTGTTAGGGTTTAGAAGGAGGTGATTTAGAGTTTTTAAATGGGTCTAAAAAATAATAAATGTAAAAGTGGGCTAACTATGGGTTTAAAAATTTTAATAGATGGGTTAAAAGATGGTGTAACATTGTTTTTTAATTGATAATGTTTATATATTAAAAAAAACTAAACTAAATTTTAAAAAACTAAACAAAATTAAACTAAAAACAAATTAAATACTCCCTCCGTCCCATTTTAAATGTTCATTTATAAGCAATTTTCAATTTTACACATAAAAGACAAAAAACAATCAAAGATTTAAAATAATAACTTGAGAATATTATTGTCATTTTACATAAAAGACAAAAAACAATCTTAATATGTGTGTTTGTGGGCCCAATGAAATCTAAAATGGGACGGAGTGAGTAAATGATTGAGGATTGAGGGGGCTTTATTCTATTTCTTGGGGGTTATTAGAAGGGCGGAATGAAGCTCTCTTTTGACGTGTTAGTGACATGGCGCTGATATGATAAAATGAAGCCTCTAGGAGTTCCATTCCACACCATACAGCCTAACTAGAGATAAACGTATTTCAATGTGTGACTTGAGCAAATATTGTTTTGTCTTTAGAAATATTATTAAGAACAAGTAAATGTACATATAGCATGTTTTACGATAACCGAAAAACTCAATCTCAACATTGAAAACCAAAAATCGACGCATAAATTATATTAACAAGCAAGTACTTAGGATGAGACTGTAGTGATACCAGACGTGATCACTTGAGAGCTAGCTATACAAACTATCACTCACATAAAAAAACCTGCACGAAATATATTACAAAATATTTAAATGTTCTCTTACATATAAAGTCTATCAAGCTTGGAAATCCAAAACTAAAGTTTTGATCTCACGCCGACCCTTCAAGATTTGAACATATTATTATGTAATTATGCTAAGATTGAGTACACAAGCACTAGGGATGCATACAAGTCAATCCAAGCCCGAGCTCAACTTTTTTATTTATGAAAACTTGAGCTTGGCTCGATTTGAGGTTTGTTTCTAAAGCTCGTGCTTGGCTTATAGGTAGTTTTTCAAGCTTGAGCTCGGCTCATTTATTATATATTAAATAATGTATATTAATTATAATTATTATATATCTATCTATACTATAGAAAAGAATGAGGACATTGTCATCATTAGGCCATCTATTTTCAATTTTCCCGTCTCTCTCTTCTACGTAATTATAAGACTTATATTTCAATTAAAGGTATTATTTCTTTATCTCATATTTGATTAATGGATAATTATTTTTTGATTAGTGATCGTTATTATGTCATTAGCCAAAATTTTCTTTTGTTTTGGTCTATTATCTAGTTTAGTAATTTAATTAGTTTATATCTTTTATTTAGTCTTTCTTAATTAGTAGACTAGTGTGGTTATCAAGTAGTGGGAAGTTTATTTTATTGTTTGTGGGTTCTCTTCATATTATTTTTTTGAACGACCAACGAAATTCACCTAGAACTCTCTTAGAAGTCCATACTAAGTCAAATCAAGACCCCTTTTACCCGGCATAGCCAGACAAGTAAGGGAGCTCCTGGTTTCATCAAGTCTACCAGTTCTGGGGAAAACCCGACTATCCACCCGCCCTAAGGCACGACAATGGAATAATCTGTAAAACTCGACGCTCTCAAGAATCAAATCCATGACCTTTTGATTCTAAAAATTAAAGTTAATTCGCAGTTGAGGAAAACATTTTCTAGAAATCTTTTTTAACATAATTACGTCATTATAGTAATTACAGTAGTTTACACTAGAGTAATTACGTAATTACTCTACACTATTTTTTTTAGATTTTAGTTCTAAAATACATATTTAACAAGATTGAAAAAAAAATTTTATCTTCTTCACTTTTCACGTTAAGGGCTATTTGTAGAATAAGAGCCATTTGTACAAGAAACTTCATATATATGTGTTTGTGTGTTCCTATACAAAGTGCATTTTTCATACAAAGTGTGAGAAATCTATATAGGCATTGTGTTTTAAATTTTAAGCATGCTGTTTTATATTCTTTTGCCATAGTATATATTGAAAAACACAAAACGTAACAATTTAAAATACTAACTAATGTATTTCTCGACATGGAATCTAAAACACCATGCGAAAAAGTAATCAGTGTGTTTTAAATTTCATGTCTAGAATACATCTAATTATGTTTTAAATTGTTAGATGTGGTCTTTTTTAATATAATATGATGCAAAAGGAATTGAAAGCATAATAGCCAAAATTTAAGACACAATGAGTACATAGACTTCTCACACTTTGTATGAAAAAGGAACTTTGTACAGGAACCTATACCTATATTATATATATATATATATATATATATATATAGGGGAATTCTAGATTGCAAACCATCTTGACTTAAGAAAACCAATGAAACCCCTTTGTGTGGCCAAGATTTATCCATGTTTCCAATGATGATAAAGCATGAAAGGGTATTATAGGTATCTTACTCATTTTCCATATTCCTAACAAACACATGTCATCATTGTCTTTCATTTCTCTGCTCATGCTTTCTTGTTCTTTTTCTTTCTTCATCTACCAAACTCATATCATCACTCTCTCTCTCTCTAGATGCTCATACTTTTCTTTTCTTTCTTATTTGACCAAATCATGAAAATTATGTATAAATTCTACACAAACATATAAGTTATACAACACACAAACCCATCAGGTACCCACTCGATATGTCTCATCTTTTTTTTTTACCCAAACCCAACCAGAAAACGACGATGGTGGTGTTGGGCCTTCAAGAACGCGTGGAACAGAGCTATACTTCCAGCTCCAAAAGCCATCAAACATTTAATGGTGGTACGGCTATGGTTTTTTAGGGAGTTGACGAGGTAGGCGGTGGTGGTGGTGAACGGCGATGGTGGTGCGGTGGGAAATGTTTTTAGATCGATCCGGTTTTTGATTGTTTTCTCAGTTTAAGAGGCACATTCTTCAGATCTAGTGGGAAATATTTGAGGTTTTTTTCTTCACGATATTTGTATTTTGCAAATCAAGGGAAATCTAAAACCAAGTAGGTGTGGTGTATTGGAAATTATAAGATTTATATTATGTTGATTTTTTGAAAATAAAAAAAGCCAAATATGAAAGGTGGGTTAGCACCACCATTTTGTCTGCTCATTTTTTTATGTTTATATTTTGTTTTTGGAAGTATATGGAACCAACTTTAAAAACTATTTTTTGATGTTTATGTTTTGTAAATAATTTTGTCTATCAAAGTTTGATTTTCATCTAAAAACATTTGTTTTTTATTTAGAAATTTATGTTTTTGTTGCTTTTTGTGTTATAATTCTATATGTTTTTGTTGTTGAGTTATAATTCGTTACATGTTTTTAGTGAGATAAGTCGTGAAAACATATGTTTTTGTTGATGGTTTATAATTTATTACATGTTTTTAGTGAGATAAGTCGTAAAAACATATGTTTTTGTTGGTGGTTTTGAAATTTATTCTATGTTTTTAGAGAGATAAATCGTGAAAACATATGTTTTTGTTGGTGGTTTATAATTTATTACATGTTTCTAGTGAGATAAGTCATGAAAACATATGTTTTTGTTGGTGGTTTATAATTTATTACATGTTTTTAGTGAGATAAGTCATGAAAATATATGTTTTTATTGTTGGCTTATAATTTATTATATGTTATTGGTTTAATTTATTTGTAAAATTCAAATGAAAAACCATAGACTTTTATATCAAAAATTGAATGTCTGGTGTATTAAAAAAAACATAGGATAATTTTTAGAAAAGTGAATGCTCATTTAGAGAGAGGAGAGAGGAGAGAGAATATTAAAAAAGTAAGAGAGATGATGTGTTGTTTGTTTACCATAATACCCTTTTTATTTTTTTTATTCTAGATATTTAACTTTTACATCTTACACTTTTAGAATAAAATAATAAATGAATCACAACCATTGGATCATTATGATCAATGGTGATAAAAGTGGTTTTCTTGGTTTTCTTAAGTGGGGAGGGTTTTCAAATTATCCCTCCCCTATATATATATATATATATATATATATATATATATATAGGGGAAGGTTTAAATGAGAACACCCATCTTTTGTGAGAACCTTGAGAACAAATCTCAGCCATTCATTTATCTCCCCTCTTATTTTAATGAAAAGGATAACTTGGTAATTTTACCTCTCCTAACAAAACACACATACTTCACCTTATCATTCACGTTCTCCATCAACCTATCAACCTCTTCATAGGGTTTCTATGATCTTAATTCTTCATCTATTCTTCATCTATTAATCGTTCAGTCGATCATCAATTCTTCATCTATTAATCTTTCAGTCGATCATCAATCCAAGTTCACGATCTGATCTGTTTTTTCAGGTATGTTAATCGGTTCTTCAAACCTTCGATTGTTAACTAGATGATTTGATCTATCTAGGTTATAAAGGTTTTTAACCTAAACCATGTGTTTATATGGATTAACATAAATCTGATGCAAACAATTACTGTGTAATTTCAATAATGATTGTGTAGGATTAGTTCATACGGATTTTCTTAATTTGAATTAATTAGGTTTTATTTGTTGAATTGCAGTCATGGTTTCTCCTAACCCTTTGCTATCCAGTTCTGATGATACATTGAACTCTATTAATAACAATGTTGCCGATGAAGAAGGTACTACTGTTGATGTTTACAAGTTGAGGGGAAAACGTTATTGTAGGCTTTGTGGTGCTTACGGTTATCATGATGCAAGACATTGTCCTAATAAATATAATTGAAGGCTGAGATTTGTTTTTATAACTTTAGTTATTTGTTTCTCTACTTTATTGTGTGATTTTAAGTTTTCGCAATTATATGTAATGTGTTTTTAAGAATTTTAGTTATGTTTTCATGTTTCCACTTAATTTAATCGAGTCTTGTGTGTTGGATCTTTGAAACAAAAGATGGTTGATATTAATTTATTGCATTCCAATTTACCTAGATTTACTCATGTGTAACTGTTGTTCTATATGGCTTATCCTGTATTTTCTATTCTTATTTCACGTATCTATGTTTTGAATTGTTTTGTTATTATAGAGACGCATGTACGGGATTTTCAGGAATCTGCTCGTAGTAGTATTTTTGACACACCTAATGGTTCTAGATATTGGGTACCGAACGTTTTGTCAGTGCATAAACCTGCTTTGAATATGGTGTTTGCTAGAGACGAAGATGCTGTTTCTATGTATCAGTCTTATGCTGAGAAGGCTGGGTTTGATATTAGATTGTCAACAACTAAGAAAAAAAATGATATTATTAGACTTAGATATATTGTTTGCAGTAGAGCCGGATTACCCAAATATCAAAATGCTGATTCAATGGTTGTGAAGTCAACTTCACAGTTACCTCGTAGCACTAATTACAAGGTGACAAATTGTAATGCTAAAATAAAGGTGAAAGTCTTTAAGGGTCAACCTGGTTTACGGTTATATGAATTTGTTGAGTCTCATAATCATCCGTTAGTTGCTGCTGAGAACATGGATTTGACACGCAAGAGACGACAACTTCATCATTCTGACAAGGAGTTCATTCATAGATTAAGCTTAGCTAAAGTTGGTCCATCTATTGCTTATAAGCTGCAAACAGTTTTGAAAGGCGGACAACACATGGTTCGTGGTACCAAGACGGAGTATAAAAATTTCAGCAAGGATTTAAGAGGTTTCATTGGTTCGAAAGATGCTCAAATGCTTATAAATTTGATGGATGAACGTAAAGTTAATTTAGAATATTTCTATTGTGATTACATCATACGTGATGGAGAGCTTAGGTCCTTATTTTGGGCTGATGAGGTTGCGAAGTGCAATTACAGAATTTTTGGTGATGTGCTAGCATTTGATGCAACATACGATACTAATCAGTAAGTAACTTCTTGTTTTTTTATCTTCTTTGTCTACTTTTCTGATTTTTATTTATCATTTTGTTGTAGGTATAAAATGATTTTTGTCCCTTTTACCGGGGTCGATCACCACAAGCGCTGTGTAACTTTTGCTGCTGCACTTCTTTATGATGAAACTATTGAATCATACACGTGGTTGTTGGAACAATTTCTTAAAGCACACCATACCCAACCCAAGCTAGTGTTAACTGACCAAGACTCGGCAATGAAACAAGCCATAGCTAAGGTTTTCAATGAATCTGTTCACCGTTTATGTATGTGGCATATTATCTATAAACTTCCTGCCAAGGTATGTATATGTGTTAGTTTTTTCTTTTAATTTATGCATATATTTGCCATTTGGATATTATTTGAAGCTGATATACACATTTGTAAACTGTTCTGTGTTTTAGTTCTCGGTTACCTATGTTCAGTTGTATTTACACATGTGTAAGTGTCTGTTTTACACATGTGTAATTTGCTCATCACCACTTATTTTAGGCTGATATACAAATGTGTAAACTGTTCAGTGTCTTAGTTTATCTATGTCCAGTTGTATTACACATTTGTAAGTGTCAATCTTACGCATTTGTAAATAGCTTACTACCACTTATTTGAAGCTAATATACACATGTGTAAACTGTTCAGTGTCTTAGTTCAGGGTTACCTATGTTCATTTGTATTTAACATGTGTTTGTATCTGTTTTACACATAAGTACTCTGCTCACTGCCACTTTTTTGCATACATAGGTTGCTGGGGATGTGTTAGAGAATACCAACTTGAGAAAACGTATACATAAGTTGGTATGGAATGTTTTCATCAAACCTTCTACATTTGAGAAGCGATGGGAGTTATTGATGACTGAATGCAACTTGAAGCATCACAAGTGGTTATCAGAAATGTTTTCTATTAGGGATCAGTGGGTCCCGGGTTATTTTAGGGAAATACCCATGTGTTGTTTAATGAAAACCACATCCAGATGTGAAAGCTCAAACGCACTTTTCAAGACTAATTCAACTGCATCCAATACTTTGGTTCAATTTATGATGTGTTTTGATAGCGCTATTGATGGTCAACGCGCTCGACAACGGATTGATGAGCATAAAACTGATTCAACTTCTCCTGTCTTATTCACTCCTTTACCTATAGAAGCACATGCTGCACTTGTGTATACGAGAAGAGTTTTTAATGATGTACAAAAGGAGATTGCTAAAGCCTTATTGGAATGTATGAATGGTAGACCCGAAGTTGTTGACGGTTTTGAACAATATGTGGTTTCTCACTTTCATAAAGGGTCCATTGTTGGTGATTACACGGTAATTTCATTTGTTTTGTATTTTTTTTCTGCATATATTCCGTTATCCATGCATTATAATAGATAATGTTTTCATTTTTTGCAGGTTAAGATTAATATGACTGATAATTCGGTTTCATGCTCTTGTATGCTATTCACACGCTTGGGATATTTCTGCCGTCATGTGTTTTCTGCTTACCGATTTCAAGGCATAAACAAAATTCCGGATAACTATATATCTCCCCGGTGGAAAAAGGATGCATTGCCGAAGAAGGTGTTCAACCTAGAATTCCGTTATGGTGTTGACAACTCAGAAAGTTTCAAGCTTAGGTCAGAGGCGCTAAATTTAGTTCAGCAATGTGGCGACTGATTAAGGTGTGATTCATTAAAGCTTGCGTCATTTGTTGAAGAAATCAAGGCTATTAAAAACAGAATTTTTGAAGAGTTACCAAATGATCCAAATTCTAAAAATAGAGGAGGTCAATTTGAGGAAATAATTGGGCAATTACAACCTGATAATGTTTCTGTTGTAGCTCCAAAAGGTATTAGGAACAAAGGTTGTGGTACATCTCGTCGTTTGATTGGCCCGGGTGAAAAAGCAAAGGTTAAGAGCAAGAAGAATAAAAGGAAGTGCAAATTGTGTGGCAAACTTGCCTACCACGATTCTCGAAACTGTCCTAAAAAACTCAATCAAAATGATGAAGAGAGTCATATTGATGAAGATGGTGAAGAATATGTCGGTGAAGAATTCGTTGATAGTGAAGAAGATGTTTGATTTTGAATGAAGTTTACGTTTATGTTTTTACTTTAATTTTCTGAATAAGGTGTGCATGTAATATGAATTTTATACATGCAACATTAGTATAACTTTGAAATTTTATTTTGATGTTTAACTTTGCAGCTTTTAGTTTTTATAATTTCAATGTTCTAATGTTGTGTATTGAGGTTTGTTTCCAATTGTTTGTTTTACACATGTGTAAGTGCCTGTTTTACACATGTGTAAGTTGCTCACTGCCATGTTTTTTGTCTCTGTATTATACATTTGCTGCTGTTTTACACATGTGTAGTCTAGTTTTTTCCAATTATCTGTCTTACACATGTGTAAATTGCTTACCGTCACTTATGTTTTATTTTTGTTTTATGTATTATACATTTTCTGTTGTTTTACACATGTGTAAATGTATAGCTTTTTCGAATTGTCTGTCTTACACATGTGTAAATTGCTCCGTACCACTTGTTTTTGTTCCTGTATTATACAATTACTGCTGTTCTACACATGTGTAAGCGTCTAGTTTTTTCTACTTTTTTTGCTTCTGTATTATACAATTGCTGCTGTTCTATAATCACTTCTTTTTGTTGTATGTATTATACATTTTCTGCTGTTTTACACATGTGTAAACTATTATTTAAACAAGGATAGTAGTCAACCACATATCAAAAGTACAAAATAACCTTCATATATCATAAGTATTCAGCTTCCATCAAGTCAATCCTTGGGGTATCTACCCATGATTACATGAAAACTAGTTATAACAATTCATAATACTGCAAAACAAGTCTAAATTCAACATATCAACTACTTTGGATCACACTTTGTTGATTCATTATTTTCTTTCTCAAACTTCACTGCTTTGTCGATCACACTTTGCCGATGGATATTTGCCTTTGAAAGCACAATCTTCGCAGCGTATTTCTTTCTTAGTAAGTTCAATTGTTGCTTTTGTTTCTTGCTTTTCTCTGTTTTGATACCACATTCCCAGTTCCTTGAACAACTTTCCTTGAAGGTTTCCATGTGTCGCATCAGGAACACGCCACAGTCAATAGAGTTCTTCTTTGTTGCCCATGTTAACTTTCGCTTTACAGGTACAACCGCTTCCAAGTCTTCCCATTTTGCATTACCAACTGACTTCAAGTAGACTATAAACATGTGTTTCTGTTTCAATACAAATCAACTGTAAGTGTTTTTTTATTTATATATTAGTAAACATAACATATTTTCATATTTGGATATGTAATTTTCTTTCCAAGTCTTACCACTTTCAGCACTGTGTCCTTTTTACTGTATTTCTCATTATCTTGCAGTCCTACAAAGCTCTTTGACTCATCTATGTTGTCAATTACCTCAATTGCTAGATTTTGCAAATCAAAACAAATTAGGTAATAGTGGCCTTTCTCAAGAATTGGGATTAATACCAATTGAACATTTTTCAAATTTGCTTCGTAATTTGTTCCTTTTAACACGCCCTTTAAACTTGTTTCAATCACTTCCAATCTTGCAGCTTCATCCATTTTTCCATTTGTTAGCATGTCTTCACTCTGCGCGATCACAAATATTTTTATTACATACAATTAAAAAGGTTTTACCAAATGCTATACAAACAAGTAAAAAATTAGTTTACCATTACACTTGTATCACAAAACAGTCTTTTATCAGACTCTGGTCCTCGGAGTTCTTCATCATGGTTCAAAATTGCAGCCCAGCAGTCTATGATATTGTTTAATACCGTCTCTCCTGGTTTTAATGATCTTAGGAGGAACCTTTTTGTAGTGTGTCCAGAGATAGTCTCAAACACATCATCCCTGTCATATTTGCATAAACTATATTCACTATCTATATTCATATATATATATATAGCAAAGTCTCATCTAGCTTTATGATAATAAGTAAGATTTCGATAAACAAACATAAACTAGTAAACAATTAACATACTCAAAATCAGTTTGGATTTCTTTTGCTTCTTCACTTTGCATGCATGTATCTTTCTTCTCATCAGATTTGCCTTCATACTCCGGTCGGTCTTCTTGAAACCTATATCCAATGTTTCATTTATAACAATTAAAAAGATGATATTTTGAGTTTTTTTTTAAATATGCAAGCTAGTGTATCTCAGAAATGATAATTTTACTTACAGTTGGCCATTTGAACTTTCCATCAAATAGTTCCATATTCTCACTTCATCCTTTGTTAGTTGTTTACATATATCAACTTCTCGAATAATAAATGGAGATTTTGATGCATATGTTGGATGTTTCATTCTTTGTGGTCTCTCATCTATCCCGCTTATTCCTAAGCTAAAACTAGGCTGACTTGATAATAACTCAGGCGCCTCCTTTGGCTGTTGCGTTTGAGCATCAACTCCATTGTTTTTTTCTTCTAGTTGATCTCCTATCCCGCTTATTCCTAAGCTAAAACTAGGCTGACTTGATAATAACTGAGGCGCCTCCTTTGACTGTTGTGTTTTAGAATCAACTCCATTGTTTTTCTCTTCTAATTGATCTCCTATCCCGCTTATTCCTAAGCTAAAAGTAGGCTGACTTGATAATAACTGAGGCGCCTCCTTTGACTGTTGCATTTCAGCATCAACTCCATTGTTTTCCTCTTCTAATTGATCTCCTATCCCGCTTATCCCTAAGCTAAAAGTAGGCTGACTTGATAATAACTGAGGCGCCTCAGATTTGCCATCTTCCTCATCAATATCACCTTTTGTTTTAGGTGTTGCAGCTTCACTCTCTTTCAGTACATCCATACTTTGAACAATTAAATCCAGACAATGTTTTTCTGTTGCTTGTTCTATTTCAGCTTCGCTTTGATTGAAAAGTTTTCTAAACTTTTCCTTGTATTGTTCCACAAAAATTTCCACCGATTCTTTTTCTGGAAACTTTGATTGTATCTCTGCTATTGACTTCTCAAAATTCGCCTTGTTTCTTTCCAACCAGTAGTAGTATGTACCAATTTCTCTAAAATGCATCTGGTGAAAGTGATAACCATAAAACACATGTGTAAACCGATCATTTTTTGTTCACTTGTATGTTTTACACATGTGTAAGTTACTTTATACACATGTGTAAACTGTTGATAACCATACAAAACATGTGAAAACTAATCATTTTTTGTTCAATTGTATGTTTTACACATGTGTAAGTTACTTTTTACACATGTGTAAACCGATCATTTTTTGTTCACTTGTATGTTTTACACATGTGTAAGTTACTTTATACACATGTGTAAACTGTTGATAACCATACAAAACATGTGAAAACTAATCAGTTTTTGTTCAATTGTATGTTTTACACATGTGTAAGTTACTTTTTACACATGTGTAAACCGATCATTTTTTGTTCACTTGTATGTTTTACACATGTGTAAGTTACTTTATACACATGTGTAAACTGTTGATAACCATACAAAACATGTGAAAACTAATCATTTTTTGTTCAATTGTATGTTTTACACATGTGTAAGTTACTTTTTACACATGTGTAAACCGATCATTTTTTGTTCACTTGTATGTTTTACACATGTGTAAGTTACTATTTACACATGTGTAAATTGTTCACTGTCTTTTAAGTCTCTTTATACTTAACATTGTTTGCCACTGTGGCCACACCCAACCACAGAAATAACACAACCATCCCCAACTAAATTGTTCACTGTCTTTTAAGTCTAGTTTATTTGTGTCACACATGTCCAAGTGTCTGTTTATATCTGTTTTTAACTTAGTTGTGTGTGTACCTCCAAGCTTTTTGTTTCTGGCTCTTCTAGTTCACTCTCTTCATCTTCATCTACTTCTTCTTCTGATTCTTCACTGGTGTCATCATCTGAACTTGATTCATCAACAAATAACCCTCTAAAGTCTCCTCTTCCAAATCCTCCATTTTCCAACTCCATATCTTCTCTCAGCTGAAGTCGTTGCATTGTCCAAAACTTCAGAGGATTAACTGTTCGGGCCTCATTAATTCCTTTACACGTCACACTGTCCACATACAGGAGCTGAAAACATTTTTCAACCATTTATTATTGTTTTTTAATCATAGTGCAATGTTAAGTAATAAATGTATATTATGAAAGTTATACCGTTAATGTAGTTAGTGCGCCACGAAAGAAGCTTGAAAAGTCCCTTGGTACCCACTTTGTTTTACACCTTTTGATAATGTTCACTATGTATTTGCACCAATTGATCTTAGAGAAGTCCATTTGCTCATTCAAAATGTCAACAATTCCGGTTTTGCACAACCCATTAATGTGACACTCGACCATCGTGTTCATAAACAAGACAATGAAATCAACCTTGAACATAAAACCTTCATTATCCTTTCCCATAGTTATCTTATTTAAAATTGTTGATGTAGAGATAGTCAATTTGTTACCGTGCCTTGTCTTAAAAGCCATTCCTAATGGTGTGGTATCTTTGGGGACCTCAAAGTTTGTCAGATCAATACCACTATTTGGAACTCCCAATAGTTGGTGTATTGATTCTTCATCAACCTTTATTGAAAGCCTTCCAAATTTTATTTCCATTGTTTCCGGATTAAAATTGTCCACCACAAAGTATCCCAACTTTCCTGGTATACCATTGACCACCATTGACAAGAGTTTGCCAAATCCCATATCTTTAACAATCTCTTTTTGTCTTTCATTTAAAGACCATAAACATTCATATAGCTTTCTTGGTGATGCTCTTGTTCGTAAGCTATAGAGCAAAGGTTCCCTTTGAGGTTTTTGTGCTTCTTTTTTTGTAGATTTTGCGGCTTGTTTTTTCCTCCCCTTTTTTGTACCTGCTTATATAAAATGAAATTATTAAAATTAAACAATAGTTTTCAAATTTGATTATACTTGATATTACCTTCATTTGTCTTTTGCTTTTTTGTATTTGTTGCCTTTTTTGCTTCTACTCCTTCATTTTTTCTCTTTCTGGCTCCTATTTACATTTAAATATACATGAAACAGTTATATATATATAGTTATTTACTTATATACTTGTTTTATATTAACGTACCTTCACATGTCGCAACTAATTGGAGTTTTTTAGGTTGTTTTTCTTTCACTTTCTTCACCATCTGTTTTTTATTATCTTCTTTTCCACTCTTCTTCACCATCTGTTTTTTGTTATCTTCTTTTCCACTCTTAATTGCTTTTGTTTGAAACACTAGAACATTTAAACAACATTTTTTATTTGCGTTAATAGCAGTATATGCAACTGCTTACTTACACATGTGTAAGTAAGCTGTTTACACATGTGTAAATTGCATAGCTACCCGACTCCTGTATTAACAGTATCTACACATGTGTAAATAGGCTTACTTACACATGTGTAGTCATCTTACTTACACATGTGTAATTAGTAGCATTATATGCAACTGCTTACTTACACATGTGTAAGTAAGCTGTTTACACATGTGTAAGTAAGCTGTTTACACATGTGTAAATTGCATAGTTACCCGACTAATGTATTTGAGACTATCTACACATGTGTAAACAGGCTTAATAAATGTGTAAGTAAGCTGTTAATACAGTAGTCGCTAAATTATTCAAACAGCTAGCTTACATATGTGTAAACCCTCATAAACATTTTTATCTTGTATAGGTTTATTTTATAGTTAATACCTTCACGTATTATGGTGCTTTCATGAAGTTTCTTTGTCCTTGATTCTTTCACCATTTTATTCCTTTCTTCTTTCTTTTTCAATTTCTTTTGCCTCGATTCTTCTGTTAAAACAATAGAACTTAATCAGAAATTTATTATATTGTTTTTATGCTATATGAAAATGTATTTATCATACCTAATTGCCTCTCGATTTCAGCATCCATTCTTGAAAGTGTATTAGCCCTGTCCGTGCACAATGATAATTCCGTATCTGTAACCAAATGTCGACAAAACTTATTTTAAGTATCCAATATGATATTTAAGTGATTATTTGATCTAAATAAATTCACGTTTGTACTACTGCTTACCAGTTTCTTCATCGTTTTTAGAATGCTCATTGTCACATACAATTGGATTTGATTTCACATTTGAATAACTTCTTGCTTTGATCCTTAATATTCTCGGGCTTTTACGACCTGCAAACATAGTGTTTAAATATATATATATGTATAGTAAGCCTACCGCCTACAAGATATATCTTTATAAATACCATATTAGGCTTTAGGGTACTTACCTTTCATATTTCTTCTTGTTTCCTCTAAAAGCTTTGATAAATTCTGTTCAAGAAAGAAAGAAACTTAGATTAACCAACAAATCGAGCAACATCTCGGATGGTCGAGCACTGGTTAACTATCAATTAAACATAAGCTTCTTATCAAAATCTAGTTCGCAAATGCAAATATAAAGCAAACAAACAGCAGTTAAAAACTCATAATGACATATACTATCGACACATAAGCTTTTTTCATTACAATAGTCTATACTATCGACACTGAACTGCAAGGCCAGTAAACCGGAAAAGTAAGACTAATAATAATTAAAACTAATTACAGATCCAAACCACAACAGATCTGAACAACACATAACCAAAAACAGAGTAATAAGCTTCCAAAATAAGTGAAATTGTTCATGTTTTCAAAATTAAAGCTACAGACAAAGCATATTGCAGACGAAAATTCAACCGAGCTGATCTGCACCGACTAGAAATCAACTGTCACTACAAAAAAATGTCATTTAGTGGCACACACTCTTAATGGCATTTAGATTTTGTGCCACTAATATAGGGCTTTAGTGGCACTTTACGTGTGCTACATTTGCTTGATCCATAGTTTTAGTGGCATTTTATCATTTATGCCATAAAATGATGGTTGTAGTGGCACACGCTCTTAGTGACATTTAAATTTGTGCCACTAATATAGGGTTTTAGTGGCACTTTGTGTGTGCTACATTTGCTTGACCCATAGTTTTAATGGCATATATCACATATGCCAGAAAATTAATCTTTTAATAGCACTTTAAATGTGCCACTTTTACGCAACATACCTATTTATGGCTTTTACTTATATGCCGCTAAATATATCCGACGTTTATTCATTAAAAAAATAACAAATTAATATTTTCACTCAAAAAGATTAAAATCAGTTCATGCGAACCATTCATTTCCCCCCAATTTCATTTCCCACCTGCCTAATATTCACCCAAATTTTTATTTCCCTCCTACCAAATTCATTTCCCTCCTACCAAATTCATTTCCCTCCAACCCTAAGCTTTCGTTTCCCTCTTCTTAGCCCAAATTTCCTTATGTTTACTCAACAATCTCTTTGCCCCCAACAACTTCTATCAATCTTTTCCTTTGCTGCAAACGATGAGAGAAAGTACACCTTCTCTACTTCTTTGCATCCCTAATTTAGCTTTATTACATGAGCTGTCTACTTGTCTTGATCTGGTTTAATAAATTCGCATTTAGTTGTTCATGCCCTAGCCCAGACTCTCATCGCCACCATTTCTTCATCGACGCCATCCGAACAGGTATCATTTTCTTTTTAAATTGTTAGTGAAACTAGGGTTTTGAAACCAACGTTTTGTTTGCAATTGATTTGTTATACCCTTCATCTAGGGTTTGTTGTTCTAATCATATTAAATCGTAATACAGTAGGTGCCTAGGTGGATATGAGCTCCCACCCTCAAAATGCTAGAAGAGGTAATAAGAAATGGTCAAGGTAACTTCCTGCTTAGGTTTTGTCAGCATAAATATTGAATTAAAGTGATGATTTAGTTCTCTAATTGGTGAAGGTTACTTCCTACTCATTTTAGTTCTCTGATTTGGTTTTGATGGCATCAGGTTGCACATTCCTAATTCCTTCTCTGTGTGTGTTCTTGTTTGCCGCCTAGTGAGACAAGACAACAAACCCCAAACGAAGAACAAATAAGGGAGAGGATGGAAGAACATCCTTGTTATGGTATGAATTTTTGTTTCAATCTCTGTATGTGTTATGAACGTGCCTAATTATCCAGCCCAACACATACTGAATGGAATTAGGCCATTAGGGTGTCGTTAGAACCAATAGTTGTTGTTAAGGAGCCATATAGGGTCAGAGCCTTATACCAACACAGATGGGGCTGTCACTCAACATTGGTATATTTTCTGCACTCTTGTGCTTTTAGCCTTTTAATTTTACTTACAACGATCAAGAAGTTGGGATTATAATAGAATTAAAGACTGTTGTCTTGTTCTTAATTATTATTTTTGCAGACATGTCAGCTCGGGCTTTCTATAAATCGAAGTTGGTATCTGAGTTTGTTAAAGAATTCCTCAACAAAGATATATCGAGACCACTAACTGATCAAGAACATATCAAGGTATTAACTTCAACTGAGTTTGGTAATTAGCTGAAGCTGACATTTGATACATAAAAATGTAATGATTAGCTGATCAGTGACATTAATATAGTTTTAGTGATTGGAACAAGTTCATAATTTCTTTTTTTGGGAATTGTAACTTTCAGGTGAAGAGAGCTCTACTAGGAGTTCGAGTGGAAGTTCGTCACCCGGATTCCTTGAGGCGCTACAAGTGTCTTGACTTGACACGTCAACCGGTTAACCAACTAACATGAGTTAGAATAATCATTATGCTACTTTATAGCCTTATTATATGAACTAGAGTGGAGTTGGATATTATAATTGTTCTTGATTCAAAAGTCACTGAGAAGTTTGTTTATCAACATTTAGGATTAACAATTTAACATTAATAGTTTTGGTGGTTGCATTTGTGGTAGTAATAATAGTTTTTTACTTTTGGTCAAAGTATATACTGATATACTCTACTTGTAGTCTTGTACTATGTGTTTATATGCTCTATATCTTTGGCTTATCTTTTTTTATTTAATTTGTTAGTTTCCAAGATGCCACATGGGCTACTGTTTCTGTTGTTCATTACTTCCGTGAAAAGTATAATGTTCAACTTCGTTATCCATTGCTTCCTGCTATTCAATCAGGCACAGAAGCGAGGCCTACTTATCTGCCATTGGAGGTAAGCTTTTTTATCGTTATTGACGAAAAGTCATTTCAGCTTTATAAAATCAGTTTGTTGTTAAATTTCTAAATAAAACATTTTATATGGCAAATATTAGGTGCATATTATTTAATCTTCATTTGTGCAAATTGCTATTGTTTTGCTATTTGCTGCACCTACAAGACCCATTATTCGACATTTATAACATATTTTTACTTTCTAAAAGATTATCCAATTTGGCTACTGGTCAAAGGTATGCTTCAAAGCTGAATGAAAAACAAGTGACCAACTTGCTAAGGGCCACATGTCAACGGCCAAAGGAAAGGGAAGATACCATTATTAACGTATGCATTTGCTGGAAGCCATCTTCAATTGATGTTTGTGATCCTTCCTGAAACTAAAGGAACATACGGTAATTTGACTTTAGTTACGGTATTGATTCGTTCTTAATATATTACAACAATTTTAATATGCTTTCACCCGTTCAGCCCTTTAACCCATATCGACCCGTCTATTACAAGAACACGAAGAAATGCTACCCAACATGGATTGTTGGTTACTTTTAATTTTTATTATATATATATATATATGTATATTATAGTTGCTAGTGTAATAATATTATATATATGTTTTTTAACTTATTGTTTTACAGGTGGCTCAACTTTAGGCGATCTTCTGCTAGCTCTTGAAGATTATTTACCCTGTTAAAGATGGTAAGTCATGATCTAAGCTATCTTATTAGCTTATGTAATCCATTCATATATGATACAACATTTTGCTCTTGGTGAATTAATATGTGTTTAACAGTTAAGTCAGCGGATTACCCGTTTACAATATACAAGCTTCTTCAATCTGCGATTTCTGCTCAGTGGTTGTTATTGGCGCTATTGTTCTCATTGACCTTACTTATTTTAAGTTTTTAACTCATTTAAATATGATTATAGAGTAGTTATTAGTTTTCCCATTACAAGATGACATGAAGACTGTTTAGTAAGTTTTTAAAGCTGACATTTATACATTAATGGTCAAATTGATTGTTCTTTTGAAAATAAATGGATGTGTTTTGAACAGAGTTTGTGATTTACTAGCAGATTTTTTCTATGTTCTTATGATTTTTGTTTTAAAGTATTATGCCCCTTAATTCAGCTTGTAGAATTCTTTTTGTAAAATAAATAAATAATCTATTGAAAGTAATTGAAGACTAGGGGCTGCGCTTCTTCAGTTGGTGAACCAATAGTGTTGAGCATCTAAAGAAATGTTTGAAAATCAAATAAAACCATATTAAACTCAATTTTGAGGCATGTAAACATAATATTTTTTCAGGTTGTTCTGACGGAACGCACCAGGATCTTTAACCTTGTCACTGGCGAAGATGCACCGCCTCTGAATATCCATGTGGTACGCAGCTGGATCCCTGATCGCTAACCCAAATGTTTTGTCTCTATTTTTATTTTAGCTTTCTAGTATTTTACATGTTTTATTGAAGTTAAACATGTTGTACATTTTTTTTGCTGCTGTATGTTCTCGCTACAAATTAGTATCCTCATTGCCGGTTACCCACTGGCGCCACATTGATGCTTATCTTATTTTTTTTGCTGCTGTATGTTGTTTTTTATAAAGTAGTAACATGTGCTTTTTGAGACTCACACATGACTCTTTAAACTAAACATGTTTGCGAGTTGAACTCGAAACTGATCCGAACCTGTTCCAACTGAACTTAAACCCTAAAATTTGTGTCAGGTTGTGTCACGTAAGAAGGTAACAAAGGTTTTTAAAATTTTTCGATGCTGGTTCTGCACATTATTTAGAGGGATCTTATGCACAGGTGGTGGTGCTGCTGCAGAGGTGATGGTCTTGCGGGTTGCGTCACAGGCGAATGCAAAAGCGCTTTCGGTTTCCTATCGGGTAACAAACATCGTATCAAATGCACGAACGCCCCTCGCGCAATGCGCGACGTAGGAACACACTAGTTCCCACAATATTTCAACTTAAAGTCCGTTTATGGAAGTCGGTTTAATCACAAATTTTGTTTCAGGTTCCATGGATTGTAAAGCAAAGTGTTGGAAATAGACCCTGCCTGCTCGGACAAGTCCTAAAAATTCAATACGTCCGTGGAAAAACTACTTAGAGGTAAAGAAAACACAATAATATTAATCACCCAAACATTAGAAACTGAGTGCAACTTGCATACACTATAATCGGACTTTAAATAATGGGAGAGTCGTTCAATTTCTTTTTACAGCATGGTGTCTTTAGTGCAATTAAGCTGCACGTTTGGGGCTGTTTTGGCAGCAATTAATATGCGTGTTTGGGGCCATTTTTTCAGCAATAAAGTTGCACGTTCGGGTTTGTTTTGTCAGCAACAAAGCTGCACGTTTGGGTTGTGGTTTGAATGATGTGCATTTATATTTCTATTCATTTGGCAGGTTATTTGTTTTGTTTATAATTGATATGTGTGGTTTAGATTCATAGAACATTTATCGGTGATATGTTTGCAATTGTTTATAGGGAACGACTGTGCGAGTAGAATTCGGTGATGCAACTGCTGCTGTGGATGTGTCTGGTATGGTCAGCCTTTGGCTCATTTTCTTAGAGCTACATCTAATGTTCGTTATGAGCAGATCATTACTAAACATCCTGCAATCAGGTATGCATTTATTTTTTTGGTTAGTTATGAATGGTTTGGTTTGTGTTCATATTAAAGTTTTTCTACCATGTGTGATTCCTTAAACTTATTTAAATTCATATGTTCAGGAAGCAACAGAATATAAGAGGCTGCAGACAGAAGAGAAGGCTTAAAAAGAAAGCTACCCGGATAGCGATAACGCCGAAGTCGGATTGCAAGCATTGCTCCTCATCCGAAAGCTCTTCTTTGGATACGACAAAATTGTAACTCACCTTTAAGCACACTAGTTAATTTTAAACTAAACTATGATTTCCCATGTTCCAGATTGCTGATATTTTAGGTGAACTCAAGGGAATAGAATTTTCACTTGATCCATTAGAGAAACAAATCGGCGATGAGATAATTGAATTACTACAAGAGGGACAAAATCTCAACAACAGCTGTGAGAATAACGAGTTAGAAACTTTTCACCAAGCTGCAGCTAAACTCAGCATCACTTCTTCAAGGGGAGCTGTTCGAGAACGAAGAGCTCTGAAAAATCGTTTTGGCTTCTTTTTTTGTGAACACTTGATATTTTTGAAACTTCTTATGTGTTTGAACATTGCGATACATTTTGGATCGAAATTATAATTAAGTTATGATATTATATTTTATATGTTTTCATTTTAGTTTTATTGTATATCGTATGATACAATGATTTACGGGTAGAAGTAGTTTTTTATTCACATAAAATTTGGGCAAGAAAAACTTTTCTTATGTCACAAAAAAAGTGCCACTAAAACTGGTGTTAATATTTTGTAGTTAATATTGTGACACACAAAAAGCGCCACTAAAGACCCTGCAGAAATTGTGTGGCACACAAAAAAAGTGCCACTGAAAGTTTTAGTGGCACTGGTTGTAGTGGCACTTTTTTTGTATGCCACACATTTCTGCAATGACATTCCGTGGCACTTTTTTAGCTTTCTGTGGCACTTTGCGTGTGCCACTATATGACAATTTATTTGTAGTGTGTTATTAATTAATAAAAAAAAGATCTGAACAACACATAACTGTAAACAGAGTAATGAGCTACCAAAACAAAGTGTAACTATGTGATTAAATATATGAATCAAGCTGGTGTATGATTAATCCAGACAGACAGACAACCAAATCATGCATAACATTAAATACTAGTCAATTAAACCTAAATCCATAGCAACTAAGTCACGAAATTGTTAATAACAATCGCTAAAAAATCCGAACCATACGAGAGACTAGAGACTGAGAGAGAACAAGTAGAATCCGGATGCTGATATCATGTTATGCTTAACTAATCATACACTTAATCTTCAATATTCATAGATCTACTCTACTTTACCAAATTCTAGACATTATAAGATCATTTCAACCAGTTTAAACCCTAAGATGAACAGCAAACGAGTTCGGAACCTGTTTACCTGTTCAGCAGCTAGAATCGTTACATGTTCCGAGATAGAGAGTAGAGACTGAGAGATAATATAGCCGGAATCAGTATGTGTTGATTGATCTACGTTCGTTCAAGGTTAGGGTTTCGAAGATAGAGAGTAGAGACTGAGAGATAATAATAAAGAGGTTTGGGGATTTTTGTTTGAAATTGTGTTTTGATCGGATGAAAGATTAAGGGGTTGTTGTTAGTTGTTATTTTACAAATTTGCCCCTTTATCAAGGTTTCTATTCTTTTTATTCCCCCTTTAATCTTAGCCCTTAATTATAATGATCAAGGGATGAAAATTGTTCTTAGTGTTCTCACAAATTTCCTTGTTCTCAAAATAACCCTTCCCTATATATAAATAGGGGAAAGTTAATTTGAGAACACCTATATTTCGTGCGAACCGTGAGAACGCCATCTAAAACCATTCAAATCAAAAATTTCTTTTTACACTTATCTTTATTAGTAAAATACATTCCCAAAAACGCAATTTACGCGTAAAAATTTAAACGTATACGGAAATAAATTGTTTTTACACATGTGTAAATTTACTGTTTGTACATGTATAAACTGTTTCATTTACACATGTGTAAAAAGTTAATTTGAAAGTGTTTTTGCAAGAAAAGATGAATTATTTGGAAAGAAAATTTGTTTTTTAATGTTGTATTTTGATTATAATTAGGTTTGTATTGAAAAAAATGATTTTGATTGGTTTTCTCATTTGTTCTCACGGTTCTCGCGATATATATATATATATATATATATATATATATATATATATATATATATATATATATATATATATATAGGGAAGGGTTATCTTGAGAACAAGGAAATTTGTGAGAACACTAAGAACAATTTTCATCCCTTGATCATTATAATTAAGGGCTAAGATTAAATAGGGAATAAAAAGAAATAACAACTAACAACAACTCGTTATTCTCTCATTCGAACATAACACTGTCTCAAAAAAACCCCAAACATCTTCGAAACCCTAATGGATCATAAACGAACGCAGATCAAGGTACTGATTCCGGTAGGGATGGCAATGGGTCGGGTTTGGGACGGGTTTAGGTAATCCCAACCCCATACCCGATTAGGTATGCTTGTCCCAAACCCGACCCAAATCCCGTCGGGTTTGTGTCGGGTAAATACCCATCGGGTATCGGGTATACCCGCGGGTTTCGGGTAAACCCATTAATTTTTAAAACTTACTCATTGAGTATATCCGACCAAAAACCCGACAGACATCTATTAGGTAACTATTAACCAATTACATTTAGCATTATTAAATATACATGTAAATGATTACAATGTATAAATATAGAATACTTAAATCATATAAAAACAATCAAAGACATAGATAACAAATACTATACACTAATTTTTGGTAATTTTAGCACAAGATGACAATGTAGATGGACAATTAGATATATTATGCATACATATTTAAAAAGGATATATTAGAAATTATAATGGGTATCTAATCGGGTAAACGGGTATACTTTATCGGGTAATCGGGTCGGGTAAACGGGTATATCATCAAATCCCAAACCCATCCCAAACCCGCGAAAAAATTAAAAACTAATCCCATACCCGGACCCATACCCGATTACCCGACCCCAAACCCGTCCCAAATGTGTCGGGTTTCGGGTTTACCCATCGGGTTCGGGTTTGATTGCCATCCCTAGATTCCGGCTATATTATCTCTCAGTCTCTACTCTCTATCTCGGAACACGTAACGAGTCCAGCAGCTGAACAGGTGAACAGGTTCCGAACTCGTTTGTTTTTCATCTTGAGAGTTTAAACTGGTTGAAATGATCTTATAATGTCTAGAATTTGGTAAATTAGAGTAGATCTATGAATATTGAAGATTAAGTGTATGATTAGTTAAGTATAACATGATATCAGCATCAGGATTCTACTTGTTCTGTCTTAGTCTCTAGTCTCTCGTATTTTTATATTATTGATATTATATAGATCAAGGTATGGTTCCGATTTTTTAGCGATTGTTATTAACAATTTCGTGACTTAGTTGCTATGGATTTAGGTTTAATTGACTAGTATTTAATGTTATGCTTGATTCATATATTTAATCACATAGTTACTTACATAGACATTAATATTGCCTTGGTTTAGTTAGTATACGTGGTTAGTTTTATCTAGCTTTAGTTACTGGCCTTGCAGTTCAGTGTCGATAGTATAGACTATTGTAATGAAAAAGCTTTGTGTCGATAGTATATGTCGTTATGAGTTTTTAACTGCTGTTTGTTTGCTTTATAATTGCATTTGCGAACTAGATTTCGATAGGAAGCTTATGTTTAATTGACAGTTAACCAGTGCTCGACAATCTGAGATGTTGCTCGATTTGTTGGTTAATCTAAGTTTCTTTCTTTCTTGAACAGAATTTATCAAAGCTTTTAGAGGAAACAAGAAGAAATATGAAAGGTAAGTGTACCCTAAAGCCTAATATGGTATTTGTAAAGATTTATCTTGTAGGCGGTAGGCTTACTATATATATATATATATATATATATATATATATATATATATATATATATATAAACACTATGTTTGCAGGTCGTAAAAGCCCGAGAATATTAAGGATCAAAGCAAGAAGTTATTCAATGACGATGAGGATTCTGAATACAATGAAGAAACTGGTAAGCAGTAGTACAAACGTGAATTTATTTAGATCAAATAATCACTTAAATATCATATTGGATATTTAAAATAAGTTTTGTCGACATTTGGTTACAGATACGGAATTATCATTGAGCACAGACAGGGCTAATACACTTTCAAGAATGGATGCTGAAATCGAGAGGCAGTTGGGTATGATAAATACATTTTCATATAGCATTAAACCAATATAATAAATTTCTAATTAAGCTCTATTGTTTCAACAGAAGAATCGAGGCAAAAGAAACTGAAGAAGAAAGGAATAAAATGGTGAAAGAATCAAGGACAAAGAAACTTCATGAAAGCACCATACGTGAAGGTATTAACTATAAAATAAACCTATACAAGATAAAATGTTTATGAGGGTTTACACATATGTAAGCTAGCTGTTTGAATATGTGTCAATCATTTTAGTAATTAAGAAATTACACATATGTAAGTAAGATGACTACACAAGTGTAGATACTGTTAATACAGTAGTCGGGTAACTATGAAATTTACACATGTGTAAACAGTTATTTGGACACTTAAAGTTGCTTGAATGTATTCAAATGCTTAATTACAATGTCTTAGATCTTTCTATAAAAAGAGATTATATTACTTTTTTTTAATCGAGCTTTTGTAACTAATAGTTATTTTCAGAATAAATGGATAGAAAATCAAGAAGTGATGTCAGGGTCAGACATGACCAAACCCATTTCGTTATCAATCCGTCTTATTCTGTAATGCAGGCTACCATGAAACTTAGTTTATCCCATGTTTTGATGCCAAATGTGATTATGAGGATCCTTTTATACTTATATTGTGAACTTTTGTGTTCTTTTGGAGCTTCAAACTCTTTCTTTCTCACATACTCACATTTATGTAATCACAGGGATCCATGAAAATAGTATGCGAAAGCCTCTTAACGATTGAAAGAAAAAAAATGAAATATTTAACGACTACTGTATTAACAGCTTACTTACACATTTATTAAGCGTGTTTACACATGTGTAGATACTGTTAATACAGTAGTCGGGTAACTATGCAATTTACACATGTGTAAGTAAGATGACTACACAAGTGTAATTAAGCCTGTTTACACATGTGTAGATACTGTTAATACAGGAGTCGGGTAACTATGCAATTTACACATGTGTAAACAGCTTACTTACACATGTGTAAGTAAGCAGTTGCATATACTGCTATTAACGCAAATAAAAAATGTTGTTTAAATATTCTAATGTTTCAAACAATAGCAATTAAGAGTGGAAAAGAAGATAACAAAAAACAGATGGTGAAGAAAAGTGGAAAAGAAGATAACAAAAAACAGATGGTGAAGACAGTGAAGAAAGTGAAAGAAAAACTACCTAAAAAACTCCAGTTAGTTGCGACATGTGAAGGTACGTTAATATAAAACAAGTACATGAGTAAATAACTATATATATGAAGATACTAAAACTGTTTCATGTATATTTAAATGTAAACAGGAGCTAGAAAGAGAAAAAATGAAGGAGTAGAAGCATAAAAGGCAACAAATACAAAAAAGCAAAAGACAAATGAAGGTAATATCAAGTATAATCAAATTTGAAAACTATTGTTTAATTTTAATAATTTCATTTTATATAAGCAGGTACAAAAAAGGGGAGGAAAAAACAAGCGCAAAATCTACAAAAAAGGAAGCACAAAAACCTCAAAGGGAACCTTTGCTTTATAGCTTACGAACAAGAGCATCACCAAGAAAGCTATATGAATGTTTATGGTCTTTAAATGAAAGACAAAAAAAGATTGTTAAAGATATGGGATTTGGCAAACTCTTGTCAATGGTGGTCAATGGTATACCAGGAAAGTTGGGATACTTTGTGGTGGACAACTTTAATCCGGAAACAATGGAAATAAAATTTGGAAGGCTTTCAATAAAAGTTGATGAAGAATCAATACACCAACTATTGGGAGTTCCAAATAGTGGTATTAATCTGACAAACTTCGAGGTCCCCAAAGATACCACACCATTAGGAATGGCTTTTAAGACAAGGCACGACAACAAATTGACTATCTCTACATCAACAATTTTAAATAAGATAACTATGGGAAAGGATAATGAAGGTTTTATGTTCAAGGTTGATTTCATTGTCTTATTTATGAACACGATGGTCGAGTGTCACATTAATGGGTTGTGCAAAACCGGAATTGTTGATATTTTGAATGAGCAAATGGACTTCTCTAAGATCAATTGGTGCAAATACATAGTGAACATTATCAAAAGGTGTAAAAAAAATGGGTACCAAGGGACTTTTCAAGCTTTTTTCGTGGCGCACTAACTACATTAACGGTATAACCTTCATTATATACATTTATTACTTAACATTGCACTATGATTAAAAAACAATAATAAATGGTTGAAAAATGTTTTTAGCTCCTGTATATGGACAATGTGATGTGTAAAGGAATTAATGAGGTCCGAACAGTTAATCCTCTAAAGTTTTGGACAATGCAACGACTTCAGTTGAGAGAAGATATGGAGTTGGAAAATGGAGGATTTGGAAGAGGAGACTTTAGAGGGTTATTTGTTGATGAATCAAGTTCAGATGATGACACCAGTGAAGAATCAGAAGAAGAAGTAGATGAAGATGAAGAGAGTGAACTAGAAGTGCCAGAAACAAAAAGCTTGGAGGTACACACACAACCAAGTTAAAAACAGATATAAACAGACACTTGGACATGTGTGACACAAATAAACTAGACTTAAAAGATAGCGAACAATTTACTTTGGGATGGTTGTGTTATTATTGTGGTTGGGTGTGGCCAAAGTGGCAAACAATGTTAAGTATAAAGAGACTTAAAAGACAGTGAACAATTTACACATGCGTAAAAAGTAACTTACACATGTGTAAAACATACAATTGTACAAAAAATGATTAGTTTTCACATGTTTTGTATGGTTATCAACAGTTTACACATGTGTAAAAAGTAACTTACACATGTGTAAAACATACAAGTGAACAAAAAATGATCAGTTTACACATGTGTTTTATGGTTATCACTTTCACCAGATGCATTTTTAGAGAAATTGGTACATACTACTGGTTGGAAAGAAACAAGGCGAATTTTGAGAAGTCAATAGCAGAGATACAATCAAAGTTTCCAGATAAAGCGGTGGAAATTTTTGTGGAACAATACAAGGAAAAGTTTAGAAAACTTTTCAATCAAAGCGAAGCTGAAATAGAACAAGCAACAGAAAAACATTTTCTGGATTTAATTGTTCATAGTATGGATGTACTGAAAGAGAGTGAAGCTGTAACACCTAAAACAAAAGGTAATATTGATGAGGAAGATGGCAAATCTGAGGCGCCTCAATTATTATCAAGTCAGCCTACTTTTAGCTTAGGGATAAGCGGGATATGAGATCAATTAGAAGAGGAAAACAATGGAGTTGATGCTGAAACGCAACAGTCAAAGGAGGCGCCTCAATTATTATCAAGTCAGCCTACTTTTAGCTTAGGAATAAGCGGGATAGGAGATCAACTAGAAGAGAAAAACAATGGAGTTGATGCTGAAATGCAACAGCCAAAGGAGGCGCCTCAGTAATTATCAAGTCAGCCTAGTTTTAGCTTAGGAATATGCGGGATAGGAAATCAATTACAGTTACATCTATAACATATGTGCGTACATGACGAACAAAACATAATCTCAATCAACACTATCACAAATTGTAGCATCACACATTTGTAATATATACACATTAATAACACATGTGTAGTACATTACATACAAATAATGTTCACATTTAACATTGGCTAGAATAGTCGCATTTCACATGTGCAATACAGTTACATCTGTAATATATGGCAACACATGACAAACAAAACATTGTATCATTTTAACATTAACTATCACAAATTAAATTATCACACATGTGTAATACATTAAACATTTGTAACACATGTGTAGTACATTACATGCAAAGCCTATTCACACCTAACATAAACTAAAACAAGCCTACAACGCATGTGAAATACAATAATAGATATCACATATGTGCAACGTATGACAAGCACAACAGTTTAACTTAACACTAACTATCATAAATAGTATTATCACACATGTGTAATACATGGAACAATTATCACACCTGTGCAATACATATCATATAAAGCCTGATCATTGTTAACATTAGCTGAAATAATCATACTACACATGTGTACTGCAGTTACATCCATAGCACTTGACAAAAACCCATAATATCATTTAACACTAACATCAACCATATTTAACATATATTTCATGAATAAAACATGAAATGTTGTTCAACATTTTGTCATTTTATATAAAACGTTAAAAAATCGATGCAATACGAGTGCGAGATGATGCGATATGTGTGTAGTGCACCAAATATGTTATAATTATATGCGAATCAAACTGTTTGCAAGTATGAGTTCGTACCTATATCGATCGTCGATGAGTATTGCTTGATTTTCGTGGTAAATTGTTGATCGAATACGAGTTTAGTGAAACCCTAGGATGTTTGTTGAGAGAGTTAGAGAGAGAGAGGGAGAGAGAGAGAGAACATGTGATGGTTTTTTGATTTGTTTAAATGAGTGTGAAAATAAGTTTTGCAAACTTTACTTTTCCAAAACTACCCTCACTTGTAAAATCTTAGCCTTTTTTTAATCCCCACATGCCATAGATCTTGTAAGATCAATGGTCATTATTTAGTTTTTGAATTCTCTCAATAAAAGGAGTTTTCTATTGAACTATCCCATATATATATACACATATATATGTATAATATAGGTATAGGTTCAAAGACAATGGAAAGAAGACAGTATGTTTTTATACTTTGCCTACAACTTGGTGGGCTAACACGGCTACGCTTGTGCATTATTAAAAAAATATGTATTTATCTTAACCGTCCCGTGACAACGCGCGGGTTTTCCACTAGTTAATACTAATAAGCCACACGATCCACCTTAAAAATTATGAAATATATTGTGATATTCTAAATAACATGATCGTTGGTTCAAGAATCTCATTATCACAAATTTGGTTCAGAGTTTTCTAATAAAATAACAAGTAATGCTACATGTCAAATATAATACTTACAAAAGAGATCATATATGCTCAAGTTGAAATCTAGAAAAAGCCCATTTGAATAAATAATCATATAATTATCACCAAGATATGAGTTTGGGGTTATGTAAGAGCAAACATATATGTTCAAATAAAAAGGACTACATAAAGAATTAAATAAATCTTCCTCGAAACAAGTTAGATTAAAATAGGACTATTTGATGTTAACCACCAAAACCATGAGACAATGGGTACCAAACATATGTCGTTAGATTTCACTGTAGGTACAAACTTGATGATGAATAATTTAGGAGAATAGACAAATGATGGGCATCTTCGATCATCATAAATCCATGAAACAAAACCGACTTTCAAAAGTACTACACTTATGGAGAAAAATCAACTTTGTAAGCATCTCTATATCAAAAGTACATGCATGTTAAAACTTAAAACATAAAAAAGATAGGGTTTTGTTGAATGCAAAAATGCCATGGAATATTGTGTATTAAACTAGTAATTAAGTTCCACCGTGCAATGCAAAAATGAATATCGATATCGATGTTGTTTGGTCGGTGTTGGTTCCTTCGGTTCGGTTTGGTATCAATACAATCCAAAATGATATTGACACATGTTTTATATCAACCAAAACCACACTCATAATTTCCAAATCCAAAACTTGTTTTGGCCAAAAGGAATCCAAGAAAAAGCATCTTCAAATAATGCCAAACACCAATGTGACCATGAAAGGAGTAACCGAAAAAGTTGAAGATGATAAGCGTACAATGACATTATAGACAATTTCACATTCGTACTGTGTATGGACCGTAATAGATCTGACAAAATTCAAATCATCATACTACAAACTACAACTATCGATTCAATTCTCATGATTCACGTAATAAAAAAGGGAAAATCTACAAAATAAAATTGACCACCCTTTAATTATAAACAGATGAAAGGTCTTAAACTTAGAGACTTCATACTATTCAACACTACTCAGAATCTGACATTTATCCCAAGAGTCTTAAATAAAGACTCTTTAACTTGTAATGGTCCCACAAACCAACCAATAAAATGGTGACACGTGGGTGAAAAAGCTACTAAACGCTTGAGTTTTGTAGAGTCTTAATCCTAGACGCCAAGCCTGAAGAGTCTTTAAGACTTTTCGTATAAATCAAATACTTTTCCGTACAACACTAAGACTCTAGACAACAATAGACGCGTCCGTACGTTTTTAAGACTTTTCATTTGAACTAAAAACCTTTTCGTACATTACTAAGACTCTTGCCAACTATAGACGCGTCTAGGGTAAAGACTTCCCAAAACTTAAGATTCTAGTAGTCTTTTCCACCCACGTGTCATCATTTCATTGGTTGGTTTGTGGGACCATTACAAGTTAAAGAGTCTTTATTTAAGACTCTTGGGACAAATGTCAACATCTGAATAGCGTTGGATAGTGTGAAGCCTCTAAACTTAAGACCTTTCATGTGTTTATTTTTGTAACTAAAGAGTGGTCAATGTTTATTTTATAGTTTTTCCTAATAAAAAATACTAGAGAATTCAATCCTAAGAAAGTATAAAAAAAATGTCTGAAAACCTTATCAATTAAAAATAAATAAATATTAAAAGTTTCAGAAACCTAATAATAAACAAGAAAATACTTTAGTGCTTAACAACGATAGCCCAATAAATACATAAGACCATCACAATAAGCCATAGGTGTATTTGAGTTGAGAGAAGGTGTCGTGAAGGAAAAGGGTGGGGTGTAGTTCTTGTGTAAAAATGGATGGAGATAGAGTGTGTGAGTGGCAAAAAGAGAGGAGATACGAGCGTTTTTGTGTTGTGTGAGTAAGAAAAGAAACATAAAAAGCTTAATTGGTTGGGCACGTGTCATCCGACACATCGTTGAAAGTTAATATTAAAATACGTATGAATTGAAAGTTGAAGGACCAAAGTGAAAGATTGATTTCGTTTAGTAGTTTTGATTTATCTAGTAAGGTTAAGATTAGTTTGAATGCTTAGAATTATATAGTTGGTTTAGTTAGTAGAGATAATGATGTGGGGTTAGTACTAGAATAGAATTGGTAGAAGCATTCGAGTAGGATTAGTATGGTAACATTATTATAAATAGAGGTCTAGATTAATGCTTTTATTTGTCCTTTGTTTGTAAGTTCGTTTGTTGAATATAAAGGGTCGCAAGTTCGTCCCCCAAATATCCCGTGTTTGAGTTTGATCTGATTGTCCGGGCCAACAAAAATATCACTAGATAACACCTTATTTTTTTTGAACGGCTAACATTATCTCTCACTATATTTTACACCAAATACACCATTGCCTAGATTTGAACCTAAGACACTGAAGGGATAGGGTCCTAATTCCTAGCGCGGAGACAAACCCAACCCTACAACATCGTTGACTCACAAGACCTCTGCGGACAGAATCACCAATGCCATTCACAAGGCTAAGTATTTGAAGACAGCAGCCCCCCGCGGAGCTTCCTTCGCGGAGCCCAAGAACTGCAAAGTCACACATGGAGTGCAATCCTTCCGCACAAGACCCATCGCCCAGCTCAGTGATGGTTTGCTGCGGACAAATCACAACCTGACGCGTGTCAATGCGGGTGCGTCAAGTCTAAACGCCAGCAGGGAAGGTGCAGCTCCCCTTATCTCCACTTGCTGCACTCATCTCCCTTGTGCCAAGCGTCACCTCAGACGAACTTCTAGAAGGAGCAGACTGGCACCGCCTGACACACTCTGACACAGACAAAGAAATATCCGCTTGCAGCCACTAGCAACGCGCCACGTGGATTGTTGTTAGGGCGGTACCCTTTTCTCCCTCTCCCGCATTTATTACATTCAGTTTGCTTATGAATTCCTTAGTCCCAACCTAACCAATTAGGCCGAAAGGAAAGCAAGCTCATAACCCAGCCCAAGCCCATTGTCATGGTTATGGGTCAATGGTAATCGGCCCGTGTACTCCCTATATAAAGGAGCTCATACCTCTTTTGTTGAGGATCTCACACTCTCGATCATACACTTAAAACCTACCATGCCAAACACCATTTTTGTGTCTGCTATCACGATTCCTTATGACTCTAGGCGGTCTCCTCCTTTCATACGGCTCACAGGCTCTCTTTTACAGGTTCGGGTCCAGCCAAGGTGTGTAGCAAAGGATTATATCCTGTAACAACACGAGTTTGTCACCCCACTTACCTCCCGTGAGGTAAATACCATCCAATCATACTCGTTGTTTCTTTGAACATCACCTCTAAGATGCATATATAAACCTCTATCAAATGGGATAGCCTCACATTGACAAAAAAAAAACATTCTAATGATGATGCTCTAAAATACATGACGCATGGTAATTATCTAAATATTGTGTTTGCATTCTGACTGATTACAAGACTAATGGCTGTTTGGAAGCCTCTTAATGGTTATTAAGAACCTACCTCTTAATGGTTCATAGCATTTTAATGGTTAAGAAGTAACGATGATATTACCTCTTAACCATTAAAATGCTATGAACTATTAAGAGATAACCTTTTAACGATCATTAAAAGACTACTAAACAACTCTTAAATCTTCTTGGCCTGAAACACAATTTTGATTTTAAGATCTTTAACTAAAAGGAATGAGGGGTGTAAGAAAACATCATTTAGCACAATGATCGTCACTTGTTTAGCTTTGTCATCCATATAAAAAAAATTTACATATAAATAAGGTTAAAAGAGAAAAGAATATTCTATCCCACGTAATCAAAGAAAAAAAAAGAATTGAATTTTAATAACCTAAATGTTAGTACATGATGTCCCTAGGCTAGTATATTGGATGTTTGGACGTATTTCGGGGTGTTTGGAGGCGTTTATACGCGTTTTGGGGTGGTTGAGAAGCTGTAGGCGATTGGCATGTGATAGCAGGCGATTGAGGCCCTACTCGCCATACTGTTCACATGATTAGGGGGTTTCTGGTAGGCGATTAGCCATAATCTTTATGTTTTAGTGATTAATCTATAATCTTTTGACCCGTGTGTGTAGTAATTACTCGTTTATCATCGTTTCAATCTCGTATCTGTTATTAGAACATATTAGAGGGATTCCGCACCTCTGGTATAAACCCCGTGATTGTCGGATTACGCGTTCGCCGGTCCTAACACTAAATCATTTGAAATTGATCATTGACACATCAAACTAAAAAAAGGCCATATATAACCTAAATATTAACCTACTGGATTCTTGAAATCAATTTAGATTAAGTCACTAACTCAGTTAGATTGGGGGTGCCACATCAGATTGGAGGTATCTTGTCAGCCAAAATACTAATTGGGTTAGTGACTTAACTCAAATTAGTTGCGAGAATCCAGTAGGTTAATAATATATGCTATATATGACGAATTTTTTAGTTTGAGGTGCCAATAACCAATTTCAAATAGTTTCGATTATTAAAATCCAATTAAAAAAAAATATGGCTAGAAACACAAATACTCTTATCCCTCGTTGCTAAGGGATCATAAAATTAGTGGCATCAAAAGAAAACGTTAACTAGGGTATTCGGGGCGCACTCAAATCCAAGCCGGGTACCTCTACCCGTTCAGGAACTCCACCACTGGTGTCTCGGATAGGTGCATGGGTTCTAGGCCACCGCTCGTGTTGTTTGGTGTGTGTATGTGTGTGGGTGTGTATATATATAGATAGAGAGAAAGAGAGGAGGGAGTAGAGAACTCTATATTCATGAGAAAACTTGAAGCACATTATTTTATAGTAGCGTGTGAAGATGGTGGTTCGAAGGCAGTAGGTGGTTGGACGTGGTGGTGGTTGTAGGACTGCAAACGAATCGAACGAACACGAATAAGGCCTTGTTTATGTTCGTTTTTAATGAAATTAGGTGTTTATGAACACTTACTGAACGAGATTTTATGTTCGTGTTCGTTTATTAAGAAAACACTTGTTTTCATGTTCGTTTGTTAGTTTTGTTCATGAATGCACACGAACATAAATGAACATTAATGACCACACAAAAGCAATGTTTTAAAAACCGGTTTTTTTAATTATACCGGATTTGGCTAAAAAAATGGTTCAACAGGTTGAACTGTATTGTACCGGGCGGTTCAATCGGGTTGATTAGTTAGCCATACAATTTCACAAATTACAATATTAACACAAAAAATAATCTAAAAGAACATAATTATGTACTAAAATACTATAAAAAAGTTAATCAATAATTAAAAATTAATCCAAAAGATAATATAAAGTTTTTAATTTTTTAAAAGTTATTCCTTAATGAAAAATAATCTAAAAATAGCCCAAAAACTAACTTTGCCGATACTGGTATAGCGGTTCAAACTAGTATACCGGATTTTACCAGCGGTATAAAGTTAATGCCGTTTCCTTTTTTTACCGTAGTGTTTCGTACCAGAATTCTATCCAAAAACGGTAATACCAGTTTTTAAAACATTGCACAGAAGTGTTCATGAACACAAACGAAGACAAACAAGTGTTCATGAACTGAACAAACACAAACAGACATATATTAACCTTTGAATGAGATCGAATTCACACATATTAAGACATTAGCTAGATCCATCAGAAATATAACCTAATTTTCAAAACATACTTAGTACTTAACAAAATATTAGTAGACATAATAAAGTAGTGTCTCAAAAAACTAAGTTCGCATTGGAGGTAGATAGGGAGGGCGCCAGAGGTGGATGGTAGAGGGCATCGAAGATGCAGGGCATCAGCATTGGAACGTGAAAATATAATGAACTTGGATACTAAAATTAGTGTCATATAGTCGTATATTTACCTCACATATATTATTTATATTTTTATTCGGATAAAATAAATAAAAATATATAAGAATATAAAAATTTATAAAAAATAAAACTCTAATAAACTATCAACACAAACGAACACGTTACCGAACGTTCCCGAACATAAACGAACGAACACGACCTCTGTTCATGTTAATTCGTTTAACTAAATAAACGAGAGTTTTTGTTCGTGTTCGTTCATTTATTAAACGAACAAACACAAACGAACTTCCCTCCGACCAGTTCATGAACCGTTCGCTCAAAGTTCAGTTTTTTTGCAGCCCTAGGTGGTTGTAAAATGATGATGGTTGTAGGTGATGTATTTTTATTTTAATTTATATGTTTTAAGTTTGTTAGGGCAGTGGTTCAGAATAGTGTTGTCTCCTAATATGTCTTTCTTAAGGATCAGGGTAATACAAGGCAACGTCTCTTGACCTTAGTGGAAAAACAAAGGAGAGAGACTACCTTATCTGAGCTTTAATGACTTCACTTATAAGTGTGTTTTTTAGGGCTGCAAACGAACCGAATGAACATAAACTAGGCCTTGTTCAAGTTCATTTGTTAAGGAAATTATATGTTCATGAACACTTACTGAACGAGAATTTTCGTTTGTGTTTGTTTGTTAGTAAAACACTCGTGTTCATGTCCGTTTGTGTTCGTTTGTTAATTTTGTTCATGAACGTACACGAACATAAACGAACGTTAATGAACACAAACAAGTGTTCATAAACACAAATGAACACAAAGAAGTGTTTATGAACAAAAACAAAAACAAATGGACATATATTAACTTTCGAATAAGATCAATGTCACGTATATTAAGAAATTAATCAGATCCATCCAAAATACAAGATAATTATATAAACATACTTAGTACATAACGTAATATTGATAAACATACTAAAGTAGTGTCTCAAAAATTAAACTCTGATCTTAAACATGAAGTCTTCATTAGTTATTTATTTAAACTTGAAGTCTTTTTTAATTATTAACTTAATGATGATACTGAAAGTAGTGTCTCAAAAACTAAACTCTCATCTTACCTTATATAAATTATTTATTTATGTAAAATAAATAAAAATTAAAAATTATAAAATATATGTAACACCCCGGTTCTGGGGTCTAAAATTTTTTGCGTCTATAAGTATTATCACAAATAAACGAACAATAAAATAATTATGTATAAACGAATACGAAGCTGAACTAGCGAGTTACATAATCATTCTGATGAGGGAAATAATATTATATATGTCACGAGATTGAATCGATACCCGATAACGAACCTATCCGACATTCGGGTGAGTCACCAAAGAGAGGACATTTGTCCTCTTCTCTTTATGACACCACCCCTACCAAACCCTTAATGGTTTTGGTAAAAAACATTAACCTCTCACTTTATAAATACCCAAACCATCCACCCACCCACCCCTCTATCTTACTGAATATTCACATACACATACTAATGTGGAAGGAGCCGAGAGAGAGCAGGAGGAGCCGGCTAATTTCCGACCACCGACAACGGCGAAGCACCCATATCCGACACCACCTACCTATACATACCAACGTTTATGTTTCATCAAAATTGCAGGTTCCAACCTTTATGTTTAATTTGCACACAAATCAATCGTTAACTATTCATTTTCATATAGGTTCCAGCCTTTAGCACTAACCCAGTTAATTTTTCTAGTTAAGTCCCCTCACATACAAGTCATGTGAGGGCAGTTTAGTCTTTTCACCTTCTATGTCTGTGTTAATGACAAAAACTAAAAAATTAAAAAATTTAAAAAATCAAAGGATTCATATTATTCTCTCTTCTTCCGATTTCAAATCAAACTCATTTCATAACATTATCCATTAACGATTCAAACTACTAGCTGCAAATCAAACTCATTTCAAAACATTACTAATATTTGATTAACTACTAGCTGCAAAAAACTAAAAAAAGCTATCAGACCAATGTTTGATGCAAAAATTTGAGACGATGCACCTAGCTCCAACCCGAAGTCCAAATCGTACCCGAAACAGATGACGATTCAAGCTCAAGAACCGATGATGCAGTGGTGGTGGTGACGCATCGAACACATCTCATCAGTGATTGTTTAGATATGCAAACTGAACCCAAATCTTAAAATCAAACATCATTAACGGTGGTGAACGATGGTTGTGGTGCGGTGGGGGTGGGGTGATGTAGTGATTTGGAGCTGCGGTGGTGTGGAAGTGGTTGTGGTGTGGTTGGCGTGATACAGTGGGGGTGGGGGTGCGTGTGGAGATGTGGTGGTTGTGGTAGGAGGTGCGACGGCGGTGGTGGAAGGTATTGTGGTAGTGATGATGCGGTGGTGGTGGTGGTGGTGAGACTAAAGAGGTGGTAGTCTGATGAAGAAGAGGGAGGGAATACCATGTTCTTTTCTCTCTGTTTTGTGTGTAGCTTAATAATAATAATAATAATAATAATAATAATAATAATAATAATAATAATAATAATAATAATAATAATAATAATAATAATAATAATGGAGGTGAAAAGACCAAACTACCCTCACATGACTTGCAAATGAGGGGACTTAACCAAGAAAATTAACTGAGTTAGTCACAAAGGTTGGAACCTATAGCAAAATCAACAGGTAAAGGGTGTTTTTCGTGCAAATGGAACATAAAGGTTGGAACGGTGCAATTTTGGCCAAACATAAAGGTTGATTTATGTAATTTTGTCTACTTTTTATTATAAAAAATCAATTAAATATAAAAATATATCACGGTTAATAAATCAAGGTATACTCACTTACTATTTTTACCCTTTTCTGTGTGAGATGTGTCGTATAACTAGAGTGGTATCTAACTATTTAAAACATGATAGATATCTTTCGTAGATGGTGTTGAAGTAATTATTGGGGTTGATGATTTACTCTATTTTTTGTACATCTTTTCTATTTTCTTTGTTGTTCTATGTCTTAACAGTGTTGTTTTTTTTTCGAATTTTCTGAATCATCTTTTCTATTCTAACCAACGTTGTTTAGCATTGTGCGAAAAGTTGACTTTCTACTTAATCTTCATACTGTGTTGCATCTGATTATGAAGAAAAAAAAGGCAATTTATTTGACAAGAAGTGAGCATGTTTAAACTTTCATAGAGTAACAAGAGTTGGGTATCTTTATATTTTTGTTTGACATATGATTCTAATAATAAGTTAATTTATGTGTTCACTACATGTATGTTTTTTTTCGCCTTTTGGGCGTGTCTTACAAAATTGTTGCTTCTTCTTATTAACCTTTAGATGACAAACACATGGTAAAAATACACTACAATTTTTTAATTCTCTCTCTCAAACACACATAACACACACACACACACACACACATATATATATATAACTTTTCCGTTATTTATGTTATTAATAATACATTAAATCTGTATAGAAATTTCATTAATTACATCACGTTACATGGGCTATAACCCAGTATAGAAATAAAAAGCTATCAAGGGCGGAATCAACGATCTAGTTAGTCGTTATAGGTGAGTGTTTAAGAAGATAATAAGCTAGAGAGAGCACACATGCAAAAACACACACAAAGGGCTGCAACTTGTAATATTTGGCAAATGTTCTTAAAACAATACAAGGCATGGGGTATTTATAGTCAGCCTTCATAGGCCTAGCATCATGCAACATGTACGGCTTCATACGTGTATTGGTCATACTCGTATGAGCCTTCATACGCATATTGACATGTCTAAATGACTAAAATGCCCCTTAATCACTAAATTACAGCCCGATAACATCTAAAATGTACATATATCATGCCTACGACTAATATAGACCTATCACTAGCTGGGGACATACACGAAGTGCACTAATAGTCTCCCCCTTAGACCTAGCTAGTGATCTACAGACTTAACCAGTCACTAAGCTTGGGAATGTTTGGAAAGACGTTCATAGACTCCCGGACCCTAAGGTCTAGCTAATGGTCTTCAGTTTTCAAGTCTTCATATCTGACAATCTTCAATCTGGGAAGACACACCGCAGTTCACTAACAAAACGGTTGTTGGATCAGTGGCCTCTTTATATCAGTTTAGAACACTTATGTGTTTGCAGTTATATCAAAGTTATTTGCACAGCGGAATAGTAAATGTTCTAAGTTTAAAGTATCACTTTTAACAGGAGTTATTACTCCCCCTTTACTGAGCAGTTAATGAGAATCAATAAGCAATTGAAATATAAAGCAATAAGCACAAGTTATGATTCTCAGATGTGAAATGGATAATAAGTTTAAAAGCCTTGAAGGATTTTCAATTAAAATCAAAGTAAATCACATGTCTAAAATAGATGAATAAACTCATCTATTTATAGACGAAGTTACAAGACTGTTGTACTAAGTAATCTAAGATATTTAGCTAAGATATTATACTTAGGATAATGCTTACAACAGGCTGTAGCATTGAAACTTGATCCAAGACTTTAACAAAACATTATAATACTAAACTACTGAAGTCTAAGTCGGTTCTGAAGATAAGATCAGCAAACTACTGATGAGTAGACAAACTACTGATGAGTAGTTTTGTCTTCAGTAGTTCTGAAGTGAAGTGTCTGGTTAGACCTCAGAACTACTGATCAGTTTCTTCTTCAGTACTTTGTTCTTCTCTTCTTCAGTACTTGTGTTTTCTTCTTCAGCAGTTTCTTCTATACTTAGCATAATTATGATTTGGACTAAGGTTATCAAAAGTGGTTTCTTCAATCCTCTTTGTCCCAACAATCTCCCCCTGGATTGATCAAGCCAAAACCTTATCCAATCTTTATTTCTCTTCATTCTTTCTCTCTTCTAATATCCTCCAGACTTCTGCTGTCATCTTGGTAGTAAGAGTATCTTTTTGTTGCTTTGTTAGAGATCCTTGTTCAGGCTCAAGATGTTGAATGGTGAGAAGGTCTTTAGTTGACAGTATGCTCAACTCCTTTGAATTCTTGTAGACCTTGCTTGAACGATCTCTTCTGGTCACCAACACTGAGTTGGAATCAGTGAATGACCATTTGACAATGTTTACCTTAGACCTGTCAAAGTCTGAGGCATAGGAAACCAAGCTAGTTCCCTGGGTTTGTCCTAAAGAAGATTGGGGTATGTCTTCTATTTCAGTGACCTTCAGGTGAGAATCTCTACTAGCTTGAAGATCAACACCACCTTGGATAGCAAAGTTGGGTAGGTGATGTGTTGTTACAACCTTGGTATGAGATTTGTCTTTGATAGACTGTTGTATTTGGTAAGCATATGTAGCAGGATCTCTGAATTGTGTCAGCAGAGGCTTTTCTTCAATGTCAAAATCACCATGTACTAGCTGACTTCCTTCTAACAACACCATCTTGAAATCAGTCTTTACATTTTCCTCTGCCTTCTTCTTTCTTGTAGCTGGTCTTTGTAATGCACCAGATGATCTTCTCATGACTAAAGTTTGTTGAACTTCAGGAGTTTTAAATCTATCTGGATTTGCAGCTTTGCTGGCCTTGAACTTTTTGTATGTGTCATATAGTGTTTCTTCTTTCCATCTTGACACTGAGGCCCTTGAACCAAAGTTATTTGCTACAAGTTCATCAATTATTTCTGCTCTCTTAGCTTTTCTCTCCTTCTCAGTTGCCAACTTATCAGCTATAAGTTGAGCTCTTCTAGTTAATTCTTCTGTGGAGAGTCTGTTTAGAGAGACTTGTTTTGCCTTGGAATTCTTTGTAATCATTAGAATCAGCTGTGCTCTCTTGTCTTCTTCAGCAGCAGCCTCAAGTGCTCTCTCTTCAGCTTCTAACTCATCAAGTTTTTCTTGATACCTGATAAGTTTTTCTTCATAGCTCAGATCATCCCTTGCTTCCAGGCTATTCCATACTTTGTCTTCCTTAGCCTTCTTTTGAGCCTCTTTCAAACTCTTCTCTAAGTATTCTTTGGATACTGAGATTGGAGAAGGGTTTAAAACAGTTGTTGTTGTATGCACAGGCTTTGGAATTGAAGTTGGTTCTTGTTCAGTTGCCTTGGAAGACTGTCCTTGATCAGTCTTGGAAGTTGAAACTTCTGAAAGGTTGATTGCAGTAGTTCTTGTCACAACTACTGAAGGAGTGTCTTCAGCAGTTTGAATAATGTCTTCAGGAGTTTCTTCAGGTTGCCTTGGTGATGGTCTGAACTGTTGAATGATCTCTTTTCCAGGTCTTTGAGTTGACTTTTCAGCATCAAGAGATTCTTCAACTGTTGGTTCCTTAATCTTCTCCCCCTTTTTGGCTTCATCCACTTCTGGAAGCTTCAAAGTTTGAGAAGTTGCAGCAGATAATGTTGCAAGCTGTCTTTGGTTTTCATCCATTTTCTTGTTCAGCTCTGTAAGTCTTGTGTTTATCAACTCAAATTGAGTGTCGGTCTTCAACTCCCAAGCAGTTGTGAATGATTTGAGTTGATCAGCTACAGCAACCTTGATCATCTAGTACAGGGGACCATCTGGGCTGCATAGTTGGTTCAGATCTATGCTTGAAAGCCCAGAGAATTGGGTAGGCTGTTTTTGTGAAGGGGGTGTTTTTGGGTGATCTTCAGAGTGTACTGAAGATGCCACTTTAGGGGAATCTGGGTTTAAGTGGTCTTTAACCTGATCCTTTGTGACCAGCTCTTTGAGCTTAGAGACATTAGATTCAGGATCTTCAACATCAGCCGTCAATTCATTTTGTGGAATTTGTGATTCATCATTCAAACTAATGGAATCATCTGAATCCCTGATAGTGTCCTCAATGAGGGCAGCATCAGTTAAATCATGAGCTAGCTCCAAACTAGTTTTCTCATGAACCTCTTTTTCTTGGAACTGAGGATTTCCTACTTCAGGCAATAAGCCTTCATCAGTAGTTGCCAAATTTGAGGTCTTAGCTATGTTACTACTGTCCTCAGGTTCACCACTAGGTGATACGTGAGTAGTAGCAGCCTCAAAAGTACCTAGAGTTTCTAAGTTTGGGCTTAGATACTCTGGTTCATCCTCATCTCCCTGGTTGGGGCTAATAAGGTCCACATCCATGTCAACTTCTGAAGGCATCTCCCCTGTTTGATGTGTTGCTTGGGGAGTGACATGTGTTGGATGGGATCCTTTTAGTCCTGAGAGAAGTTGGGCAATTTATATGGTTGTATGTGAGGGTTCAGGTTCAGTAGTTGTTAAGGGTTGTCGTTCAGTAGTTGGTAGGGGTTTTGGTTCAGTAGTTTCAAAGGATTGGTCAGTAGTTACAGTCTTTTTGAGTCTTTTTCTTTCGAAAATGACTGTAACTGGTTTTCTTTTGGGTGGCGGAGATGGAGTGGTCTGAGAGGATGTTTCAGCCACAACCTTTTCAAGTGCAGATTGCACATCAGTAGTTTCAGGGATCTCCACTTCCTGATCTACCTTTTTTTGGGTTGGTTGGTTTTTGTTTTTGCTGTTTTGGCTTTTTGGTTTTCTTTGTTTTGGGTTTTGAAGATGTGGGTTCCTCAGGGATTGGTTCTTGTTCCCTTTGGTCATCTTCTGGCAAAAGTTCCGGTTTGTTATGCCTTGAGAATACTTGTGAAGTCAATGGATTTAAAGTTTTTGACTCCCCCACAAGTACTTCCTCACCAAGTTCTTTGATTATGCATTGCATAACAAATCTTGGGTACAGTAAAAACTTTTTCTTATCATTTTGATGGTGTAATACCAACTCATTGAAAAATAATGAAGATGCCTTAAAAGATGTTTCATTTATTATTGGATGAAAGATAGGTTGAAAAGTTGAAGGCATCTGATCATATGATCCAGTTTTAGGACTTAAACACATGATAATATAATGAAATAGCAGTTTATATTGTGGATCAAAAAATTTCTTATAAACTGTTGCTTGTGCTAAAGTACCTTGATAACCACACTCAGTCATGGTTAGATGAATATCAGCAGTGGGAATATGCTCAGGAGCATCAGAATCATTAAGGCCAAGCCTTATTCCCAGTGACTCTTGTGTGATTGCCATATGTTTCCCTTGAATTTTTGAGTTAAGGGAAATCACTTTATTATTCACTGTCACTGCCTCTGCATTTGCCCAGAACTCATTAAGAGTTTCTACATGAATAGGAGGATCAATGGTGAAAGCTTGATAATACTGGGATTTGACGACTAAATCTATGATTTCATCGTATTGGGACCAGGCGTCATCTTTCTCGAAGTAGCCTCTTTGATTATGTCCCTGTTTTAGAACAAGAGCCATAGATTCTTTGATCGAACAATAAATTTAGGTTAGAGAGGGGGGTTTTGGTTTTGCTTTGAGAGAGAAAGAGGGAATTTTGCTTTTTGAATGGATAAGTGTTTGAAAAAGGTATTTATCAGAAGTTTTTAACCGACTAGGTGAAACTTCTGATGAGTGAAATGTCAGTTTTACCCTTTTTAATGAAACTACTGATGAAGCAGGTTTCTTCATCAGTGGTTTTAGTTATCTCTTCAGTAGTTTGAAACAGCTCATGAGAATGACTTTCAAAACACTTGAATAACTTCTGATTATCATCAGTAGTTACTTCTTTTTTTAAATTATCAGTAGTTTCTCTCTCTTTAAATTGTTCATCAGAGGTTTTGTGACAGATAAGTATGTAAGTGAAATAAAATATGTGCAGAACTAAAAAGTGAAAACACTTACAGACTTTCTTCCAAATTTAACATCCCAAGCATGGATACTAACCTCTGAAATGTTGTTGAGTCAAGGGGTTTGGTGAATACATCAGCTATTTGATTAGCAGTTGTGACATGTTTCATCTCAATCTTGCCTTTTTCATAGCAATCTCTTATGAAATGATACCTGATTTCAATATGTTTAGTTTTTGAGAACTGAACAGGATTTTGAATGATGCTAATGGCAGATTTACTGTCTACTTAGAGTGGAGTCTTGGTCTCTTTGATTCCATAATCAAGAAGTTGATATTGGAGCCATTGTATCTGTGATGTACAGCTTGCAGCAGCAATGTATCCAGCTTCAGCTGTTGAAGTTGCCACAGATTGTTGGGACAAAGAGGATTGACGAAACCACCTTTTGATAACCTTAGTCTATTTCATATCTGCCTAAGTATAGAACTGCTGAAGAACAAAAAGAAGAAGTACTGAAGAACAAACACAAAGTACTGAAGAGTAAACTCATCAGAAGTTCTGAAGTCTAACCAGACATTTCACTGAAGAACTGCTGAAGACAAACTGCTCATCAGCAGTTTGTCACTCATCAGCACTTTGCATCAGAAGCTTCTATCCGACTGAAAGATCAGCAGTTTGATTATAATATAGTTTTGTTAAAGTCATGATTTCAAGTTTCAATGTACAGACTGTAGTAACCTTATCTTAGCATAATATCTTTGTTAAATATCTTAGATTACTTCAGACTACAGTTTAGTACATTAGTCTATAAATAGATGAGTTTGTTCATCTATTTTCATATGTGATTTTGTGTAATATCTTTGAACTTATATTGAAATCCTTCGGGCTTTAAACTTATAATTCCATTTCACATCTGAGAAACATAAACTGCTATTACTGCTTTGTACTTAAACTATTTATTGTTTCTCATTTATTGTTCAGTCAAGGGGGAGTAATAACTCCTCATCAAAGTGATCTTTTAGACCTTTGAACACTTGTATTTCCGCTGCTTAATAACTCATATACAAATCTGATAACACATAAGTGTTCATAAAAACAGCCACTGATCCAACAATTGGTATCAGAGCATCTGGTTAATCTGATCAAAATCAATCTAAGAAATTGAGATTCAGACACAGGCTCAATATTGATATTCAATAAAAAGGATAAAAGGCTCACTTTTTAATCCATCACTTTAAGGAAGTATTGACAAATCCAAACTTCTTAAAAATGGATCCCTACAATACTGGATCTGCCAACAAACCTGCCATGTTAGTCAGAAATGAATATAACATATGGTCTAAAAGGTTGGCACATACTATTTCTCAAACAAACACTGGATGTTGGAGGTCTGTAGTTTTTGGACCTCACAAACCAGTTGTTAGTGATCCAGAGGGTAAGACTGAAAGACCAAAGGACCCAAAAGAATACACGGAGGAAGATTTCCAAAAGTTTGAGCTTGATGCAAAAGCTTTCTCCATGTTGGCTATGGCTCTCCCAAATGAAATTTATGCTGGCCTTTTACACTGTGAAAGTGCCAAAGAGCTGTGGGATTGCCTAAAAGAGCAGTTTGCAGGAACTGCTGAGGTGATAGCCAACATCAGAGAAATATTGGCTCAACAATATGAAACTTTTACTCACATAGAGGGTGAAACTTTAACTCAACAATTTGAAAGATTTTCTTCACTCATCTCTGAGTTAAAAATAAACGATCAGATCTATTCAAATGAGTCTATGTTGCATAGATTTTTAAGATCTTTACCTTCAAAATGGGAAACTTACTATATAGTCCTCAGAACAAGTTCAGATTTTAACACCTTGAACCTAACTAGGTTACATGGTAAATTACTAACTTTTGAGAGAGAAATCAATCAAAAGAAAAAGTTGCAAGAATCTGGTAAAACTGCTGATGACTATACTCCGGGTAGCACAGCCTTATTAGGACATGACTCACCATCCTGTTCTAATAATTTTGGTTCTTTTGACCACATTGACATAACAGCTGGGATCTCATCAGATGGATCTTTCCCAGCTTATGACAATGAAGAACTAAGTCAAACTGCTGACAACATGTGTTTCATCATGGATGATTTAAAATATTTTAGCAGTGATGACTTAGAAGAAATGGAAATATTGCACCAACTGGCCTTGTTAAGCTTAAAAACTAACAAATTTTACAAAAGGTCAGGAAGGAAATTTCCAGGACTAAACAATTCAACAAAAGTTGGTTTTGACAAATCTAAACTGAGATGTCATAAGTGTCAAAAGTTGGGACACTTTTCTAGAGAGTGTAGAAGCTCTAGCTATAACCAACCAATGTCCTCTGGAAATCAATATAACCCCTCATATAATAGGAATAATGGAACTAATGGGAGTGCTCATTTTGTACAGGCACAAGCTCCACATGTTCAATATGTGCCACAAGTACAATATGTCCAGATGCCTGCTCAACAACAACAGCAGCTCATGCCTCCATTTCCAACTGCTCAACAACCTGCACAAACTCAACAACCCCCTCAGCAACAAAGCTTATTTACCTCAGGGTATGTTGATTGGAGCAGTCTTCCTTATGACACATCAGAATGCAGTCAGGATGCAGACAATAAGGTCTATGATGTCAACTGGGGAGAACCTGATAATGGCAGAAAGAACTTTGCCTTAATGGCTTTTGAAGGATACTCTTCAAATTCTGCTCTCACACAGGTATCACAACAATCTCTGTTAAAGCTTTGCACTAAGTCTTGCAAAGAATCATTTGCTTTAATTAGAGAAACCAATGTGCATTTACAAGGCAAATCCAATGACATGGAAAGAAAATACACACAAATGAAGTGTGATTTGGAAAGAAAAATTGCTTTGAAAAACAAAGAAATTTCCAAACTAAATGATAAATCCATTGAAACAGAAGCACAAATTAAAACAATGATAGACAGCCTAGGAAATGTCAGACAAGAGCTTGCTGACACCAAGGTTGATTGTGAAAAATGGGTTGAGTCTTGTAAAGGGTATCAAATGTTACTTAACAAACAAACTGCAGCCAATGTTAAGTTTGGCATTGGATATACCCACACTGAATCACCAACAGATTTCACCCACAAAACTGATAATGATGGGAAGAAATTGATTCAAACTTCTGATATGGAGGAATGCACATCCTACCATCAGAACTTCCTCAAAAAGGGAAGTACTGCAGAAGTTAAAACTACTGACAATAAGCCATCAGCAGTTTCAACTACATCAGGAGTTGAGACCCTGAAAACTGCTGATGACCTATTTCAAAAATCAGATTTTGTCAGTAAATTGCCTTCCAGCTCTCTTGATCTATCTAAAAGGAAAGAGAAGGCAAAAGCATGTGAAATATGTGGTCTGTTTAACCACATAACTGAACTTTGCAAATTTAGAAAGGTAAATCAGTTAAATAAACAAAGACAACAACTGATTGTGGGAAAACAGATAAAACAAGATTATCAAAATACCTTTTTTCCCAACAAACAACAATCAAACAAAACCCTTTCTAAGAAGAAGCCTTTATCTTAACAAAGGTCATCTTCTCAAAGTTCAATTTCAGAAGTTTCACCTAACTCATCAGCAGTTTCACAAACTGCTGAAGTTAAAGATTTGATAAACCTGGTTAAACTTCTGATGACCAAAGTTGATGGTGGAAACCAAAAAGAACCCACCATTGTTCTTAATGACAAATCCATTGCCAAAAAGACATGGATTACTAAAAATGGTCCACAACAAGCTGCACCTGTTCTCAAGAGCAAACCCAAAGCCAAACTGGCTTGGGTTGCCAAAACTAACTAATTTGCTATCTTGTGCAGAGAGTCTCCAGAGGTTTGAATAGCATATGGTATGTGGATAGTGGAGGCTCAATGCACATGACTGGATGCAGATACCTGATAAACAATTTTATCAGTCAAAGAGAAGGATCTGTGTCCTTTGGGAACAATGCCAAGGGATATGTGCTAGGATATGGCAATGTATCCTCAGGCAAAATGCAGTTTGACAAGGTCAATCTGGTTGAAAACCTTGAGTACAACTTGCTGAGTGTCTCTCAAATGTGTGACAAAGGATATTCTTCCTTTTTCACAAAGACAGCATGCAAGATCATATCACCAGAAGGCCAGAAGTTGATAGAGAAGATTATTGAAGATCATACTTTGCTAATTGCCAAAAGATGTGGCAATGTCTATGCAGTGGACATTGAAAAAGACAAAGTATTGAACAAGACTGCCTGTTTCTTCTCAAAGGCATCAACTTCAGAAAATGATCTCTGGCATAGGAGACTTGGCCATGTGAACTTTAAAACCATCAATAAAGTCACAAAAATGGGCTTGGTCAGAGGTCTACCTTTGAAGGAATATCAGTGCAAAGAACACTGTGTTTCCTGTCTTAAAGGTAAACAGCATAAGTCCTCCTATAAGTCTATTGAAGAATCAAAAACAACTGCATGTCTTCAACTACTCCATATGGACTTATTTGGACCAGTCAACTTGGTAAGAAGAAGTACTGCTTGGTCATCATTGATGACTACTCAAGATTCACATGGGTCTTCTTCTTATATTCCAAGGATGAGGCAGCTGAGATCATCAAGTTCTTTATTCTACAAGTAGAGAAGCAATACTCTCTATCTGTCAAAGTCATCAGGAGTGACAATGGGACAGAGTTCACGAACAAAACTCTGGATGAATTCTGTCTGTCTAAAGGGATTGTTAGACAGTTCAGCATTCCCAGAACTCCTGAACAAAATGGTGTGGTAGAAAGAAAGAACAGAACATTAATTGAAGCAGCCAGAACAATGTTAGCTGATTCAGGCCTACCTTTGTATTTTTGGGCTGAAGCAGTCAACACTGCATGTTATGTTCAGAATAGAGTTCTTATCAACAAGAGACATACCAAGACTGCCTATGAAATTCTTCATGGCATTAAGCCCCTTATCTCCTTCTTCAGGGCTTTTGGATGTCAATGTTTTATCCTCAACATCAAAGACTCTATCTCTAAGTTTGCTGCAAAAGTTGACACAGGTTATTTTCTTGGTTATTCTCCTTTGAGAAAAGCTTACAAAGTTTTTAATTCAAGAACCAAGATAGTAGAAGAAACACTGAATGTCAAGTTCAATGAATCAAAACACACTCTTATTCCAGCAAATCCTGCTGAATTATTTGATCTTGACAATTTTCATTTCGGACCTGAAAAGACTGTTGAATCATCCAAACCTCCTCAAAATGGTTTTCAAGGATTTGAAGATGATAGTCCTGCACCATGGACTCCAAACACAGTCAGAAGATCAACTATTAAACCTTCAGAAGTTTCAATAGCTTCAACTTCAGGAACTACTGATGAACATTTTGAAACTACTGATTCAGCTGAACCTAAAACTCCTGAAGTTCAAATAACAGCTGAACCAGATATTATCAATCTCAGTGGTTTATTTGAAGAACCTGTAGAGCCATCATCCAGTACAGGTTTACAACAACTGATTGAACACAAGGATCATCCATTGGATCAGATCATGGGTGATATTGCATCAGGGGTACTCACAAGAAACCAGCTTTCCAACTTTTGCTTATTCTCAGCATTCATCTCTCAGTTGGAACCAAAGAAGTATCAAGAAGCCCTCAAAGACAACAATTGGGTGCAAGCAATGAAAGAAGAGTTGCTTCAATTCAAGAAACAACAGGTTTGGGAAATCTGTCCCTTACCTGAAAACAAGCAACCAATTGGAACAAGATGGGTCTTCAGAAACAAATCAGATGAGGCTGGTATGATCATCAAGAACAAAGCAAGACTAGTGGTACAAGGTTATTCCCAAGAGGAAGGAATTGATTATGATGAAACCTTTGCACCAGTTGCAAGACTAGAAGCTATCAGGTTATTTTTAGCTTATGCAATTTCCAACAACATTAAAGTTTATCAAATGGATGTCAAAAGTGCATTTTTGTATGGAAAAATAAAAGAGGAAGTGTATGTCTGTCAACCTCCAGGGTTTGAGGATCCTTCTCATCCTGATTGGGTTTACAGACTTGACAAAGCTCTTTATGGGCTAAAACAGGCTCCAAGAGCCTGGTATGAAACACTTTCAAACTTTTTACTTAAGAATCACTTCTCAAGGGGATCCATTGATAAAACTCTTTTCATAAAACATGTTGGAAATCATGTCTTACTTGTTCAAATATATGTTGATGATATCATTTTTGGTTCAACAAATTCAAAACTGTGTGAAGAATTTAAGAAACTCATGCAATCAAAATTTGAAATGAGTACAATGGGAGAATTGCAGTACTTTTTGGGACTGCAAATCAAGCAACAGTCAAATGGAACATTTATACATCAATCAAAATATGTTAAAGAATTATTAAACAAATTTTCTTTACAAGACTGTAAAACATGTTCCACTCCCATGACACCAATCACACAAGTTGAACCAGATGATCAAGGGAAACACATTGATCAAACCATGTATAGATGTATGATAGGTTCTCTTTTATATCTAACTGCTTCTAGACCAGATATCATGTTTTCAACTTGTGTCTGTGCTAGATACCAATCTGCACCAAGAGAATCTCATCTAATTGCAGTCAAAAGAATCTTCAGATATCTGAAAGGAACTCCTACTTTAGGAATTTGGTATCCTGCTTCAAGCAATACCAAGTTAACTGCTTTTTCAGATAGTGACTATGCAGGCTGCAAAATGTCAAGAAAATCAACATCTGGTGGTTGTCAATTCTTAGGAAACTGTCTGGTGTCCTGGCAATCAAAGAAACAAACATCTGTGGCAACTTCAACAGCTGAAGCTGAATACATTGCTGCTGCAAGCTGTACTTCACAGATACAATGGCTCCAATATCAACTGCTTGATTATGGAATCAAAGAGACCAAGACCCCACTTTTAGTAGACAGCAAATCTGCCATTAGCATCATTCAAAATCCTGTTCAGTTTTCAAAAACTAAACACATTGAAATCAGGTATCATTTCATAAGAGATTGCTATGAAAAAGGCAAGATTGAGGTGAAGCATGTCACAACAGCTAATCAAATAGCTGACATTTTCACCAAACCCCTTGATTCAACAACTTTTCAGAGGTTAGTATCCATGCTTGGGATGTTAAACTTAGAAGAAAGTCTGTAAGTGTTTCACTTTTTAGTTCTGCACATATTTTATTTTTCACTTACATACTTATCTGTCACAAACCTCTGAAAACCAAAAATTTGAGAAAAAGAAAGTTCTGATGAACAAATTTTGAAAACTACTGATAAACATCAAAAATGGGATATTTTCAAAATGGATATAACTACTGATGAAAATCAGAAGTTAGAAAAGTGTTTTAAAAGTCATTTGCATCAGCAGTTGAAACTGCTGATGAGATAACTAAAACCACTGATGAAGAAACCTTTCTTCTTCAGCAGTTTGACTAAAAGGGTAAAACAGACTTTTCACTCATCAGAAGTTTGACCTAGTCGGTTAAAAACTTCTGATAAATACCCTGTTCCAACACTTATCCATTCAAAAAGCAAAATTCCCTCTTTCTCTCTCAAATTCAAAGCAAAACCCCTTCTCTAACCTAAAAATCACTGTTCGATCAAAAACATCCATGGCTCTCGTGTTAAAACAGGGACACAACCAAAGAGGCTACTTTGTTAAAGATGAAGCCTGGTCCCAGTATGATGAGATACTTGATCTCATCATGAAATCCCAATACTATGATGCTTTCACCATCGATCCACCAATTCATGAAGAAACTCTTAATGAGTTCTGGGCAAATTCAGAGACGGTGAAGGTAAACAATGAAGTGATTTCCCTCAGATCATCAATAAAAGGGAAAATGATGGCCATCTCACCAGAAACACTAAGCATCAGGCTTGGTTTGAAGGATTCTGAGGCACCTGAGCAAATTCCAACCTCAGATATTCATCTAACCATGACAGAATGTGGCTATCAAGGTACTTTGGCACAAGCAACAGTTTACAAAAAATATTTTGACCCACAATATAAACTGTTATTTCATTATATTATTATGTGTCTTAGTCCAAAAACTGGGTCAATAGATCAGATGCCTTCAACTTTTCAACCTATTTTTCATTCCATCATAAATGAAACTTCTTTCAAGGCATCAAAACTGTTTTTCAATGAACTGGTTTTACATCATGAAAATGATAAAAAGAAATTTTTGTTGTATCCAAGGTTTGTTATGCAATGCATAATAAAAGAACTTGGAGAGGGAGTACTTGAGGGAGAAGCAACAACTTTAAACCCTTTAACTGCTCAAGTATTCTCTAGGCACAACAAACCAGCACTTTTGCTAGAAGATGACCAAGGGGAAGAACAACCCATCCCCAAGGAACCCACATCTTCCAAACCCAAAAAGAAAACTAAGAAGCCTAAACAACAAAAACCAAAAACAACCAAGTCAGTGAAAAAGAAAGTTCAGGAAGTGGAGAAACCTGAAACTACTGATGTGCAATCTGCACTTGAAAAGGAAGTGGCTGAAACATCCTCTCAGCACACTCCTTCTCCACCACCCAAAAGAAAACCTGTCACAGTTATCTTTCAAAGAAAAAGATTTAAGAAACAAATAACTGTTGACCCTGCTTTTGAAACTGCTGAAACCATTCCTGAACCCATCCAAACTCCTGAACACCAACACATCACAACTACTGAACCTGAACCCTCACATACAACCATAGAAATTGCCCAACTTCTCTCAGGACTTAAAGGAACCCATTCACCACATGCCACTCCCCTAGCAACACATCAAATTGGGGAGATACCTTCAGAAGTTGACATGAATGTGGATCCTTTTAGCCCAACCCAGAGAGATGAGGATGAACAAGAGTTTATAAGCCCAAACTTGCAAACTTTTGATACTTTTGAGGCTGCTACTACTCACTTATCACCCAGTGGTGAACCTGAGGATAGTAGTAACATAGCTAAGACCTCAAACTTGGCAACTACTGATGAAGGCCTAAGGCCAGAAGTAGGAAAACCTCAGAACCAAGACAAAGAGGTTCATGAGACTACTGGTTTGGGTCCAGCTCATGATATAACTGATCCTGCCCTCTCTGAGGACACTATCAGGGATTCAGATGATTCCATTAAGTTGGTTGATGAATCAAACATTCCACAAACTGAATTGACGGTTGATATTGAAGGTCCTGCATCTAAGGTATCCAAGCTCAAGAAGCTGGTCACCAAAGATCAGGTTAAAGACCAGTTAGCCCAAAGTTCCCCAAAACTGGCATCTTCAGAGCAATCTGAAGATCACCCAAAAAGCACCCCTTCACCAAAACAACCTACCCAATTCACTGGGCTCACAAGCATAGATCTGAACCAACTATGCAGCCCAGATGGTCCCCTGTACCAGGCACTCAAACAAATCATAACTGATCAACTCAAACCCTTCACAACTGCTTGGGAGTTAAAAGCTAACAATCAGTTTGGGTTGATCAACTCGAGACTTGCTGAGTTGAACAAGAAGATGGATCAAACACAAGATCAACTAGCAAGGTTGTCTGCTGCAACATCTCATTCTATTAGGCTTCCAGAAGTGGATGAAGCCAAAAAGGGGGAGATGATTAAGGAACCAACTGAAGTTGCTACACAAAAGATAAACTCCTGATCAAGAAGCTGATATACCAACACAAAGACCAGGAAAAGAAGTAGCACCAGAGTTCAAATTATCTAAGGCATCAGAGGGAACTGCTGATTACATTTCTCAAACTACTGAAGACAATCCTTCAGCAGTTGTGACTCCAATTACCACATCAGCAGTTTTACCTCCTAAACCATCATCAGAAGTTCCTAAGGCAACTGAAAAAGAACCTGCCCCCACTCCTTTGCCTACAACAACTTCCACAGCTGTCTTAAACCCTACTCCCATCAGCATGTCAAAAGATTTATTGGAGAAGAGTTTAAAAGAAGCTGCAAAGAAGGCAAAAGAAGATAGAGTATGGAACAGCCTAGAAACCAGAGATGACTTGAGCTTTGAAGAAAAATTGATCAAGTACCAAGAGAAACTTGATGAGCTTGAGGCTGAAGAGAGAGCACTTGAAGCTGCTGCTGAAGAAGACAAAAGAGCACAGCTTATAGCATTCATTACAAAGAACTCCAAATCAAAGCAAGTGGCCCTCAAAAGACTCTCAACACAAGAGCTGACCAGAAGAGCACAAATGCTATCTGACAGAATAGCAACGGAAAATGAGAGGAAAGCCAAAAGAGCTGAAGTGATTGAAGAATTAGTGGCAAATGGCTATGGTTCAAAAGCCTCAATCAGCAAATGGAAAGAACAAACTCTGTATGAGGCTTACAAGAAATTCAAAGCAAAGAAAGTTGCTGAACCAGAGAGATTTGAAACTCCAGAAGTCCAAACAACTTCTATTGTCAGGAGATCATCTGGTGCATTAAGAAGGCCAGCCACCAAGAGAAAAGCAGATGGAGATCCCATTGTCAAGACTGACTTCAAAATGATTTTGCTAGAAGGAGATCAGCTTGTACATGGTGATTTTGATGTTGAAGAGAAACCCATCTTGACCCAATTCAGAGACAAGGCTACCTATGCTTATCAGTTACAACAATCCATCCAAGAGAAGACACATACAAGGGTTGTTACAGAGCATCACCTGCCCAACATGCCTATTCAAGGTGCTGCTGAACTACAAGGAAGTCAAGAATCTCACCTGAGAGTCACTGAAATAGAAGACATTCCTCAATCAGGTCAACCTAAGGAAACAGGCTTGGTTTCCTATGCCTCTGACTTTGACAGGTCAAAGGTAAACATTGTGAAATGGTCATTTACTGAATCCAACTCAGTACTTGTGACCAGGAGAGACCGTTCAAGTAAGGTCTATAGAAACTCAAAGGAGTTGAGTGTTTTATCGTCCAAAGACCTTCTCACCATTCAACATTTAACACCTGAACTTGGTCCTCTCACTGAGCAACAAAGATGTACTCTTACCACCCGGATGACAGCAGAGATCTGGAGGATGCTAGAAGAGAGAAAAGGACAACATTAAAGGATAGATAAGGTTTTCGCTTCATCAATCCAGGGGGAGATTGTTGGGACAAAGAGGATTGACGAAACCACCTTTTGATAACCTTAGTCTATTTCATATCTGCCTAAGTATAGAACTGCTGAAGAACAAAAAGAAGAAGTACTGAAGAACAAACACAAAGTACTGAAGAGTAAACTCATCAGAAGTTCTGAAGTCTAACCAGACATTTCACTGAAGAACTGCTGAAGACAAACTGCTCATCAGCAGTTTGTCACTCATCAGCACTTTGCATCAGAAGCTTCTAACCGACTGAAAGATCAGCAGTTTGATTATAATATAGTTTTGTTAAAGTCATGATTTCAAGTTTCAATGTACAGACTATAGTAACCTTATCTTAGCATAATATCTTTGTTAAATATCTTAGATTACTTCAGACTACAGTTTAGTACATTAGTCTATAAATAGATGAGTTTGTTCATCTATTTTCATATGTGATTTTGTGTAATATCTTTGAACTTATATTGAAATCCTTCGGGCTTTAAACTTATAATTCCATTTCACATCTGAGAAACATAAACTGCTATTACTGCTTTGTACTTAAACTATTTATTGTTTCTCATTTATTGTTCAGTCAAGGGGGAGTAATAACTCCTCATCAAAGTGATCTTTTAGACCTTTGAACACTTGTATTTCCGCTGCTTAATAACTCATATACAAATCTGATAACACATAAGTGTTCATAAAAACAGCCACTGATCCAACACAGATGTTTGTTTCTTTGATTGCCAGGACACCAGACAGTTTCCCAAGAATTGACAACCACCAGATGTTGATTTTCTTGACATTTTGCACCCTGCATAGTCACTATCTGAAAAAGCTGTTAACTTGGTATTGCTTGAAGCAGGATACCAAATTCCTAAGGTAGGAGTTCCTTTCAGATATCTGAAGATTCTTTTGACTGCAATTAGGTGTGATTCTCTTGGTGCAGATTGGTATCTAGCACAGACACAAGTTGAGAACATAATATCTGGTCTAGAAGCACTTAAATATAAAAGAGAACCTATCATACATCTATACATGGTTTGATCAATCTGTTTTCCTTGATCATCTGGTTCAACTTGTGTGGTTGGTGTCATGGGAGTGGAACATGATTTATAGTCTTGTAAAGAAAATTTGTTTAATAATTCTTTAACATATTTTGATTGATGTATAAATGTTCCATTTGATTGTTGCTTGATTTGCAGTCCCAAAAGTACTGCAATTCTCCCATTGTACTCATTTCAAATTTTGATTGCATGAGTTTCTTAAAATCTTCACACAGTTTTGAATTTGTTGAACCAAAAATGATATCATCAACATAAATTTGAACAAGTAAGACATGATTTCCAACATGTTTTATGAAAAGAGTTTTATCAATGGAGCCCCTTGTGAAGTGATTCTTAAGTAAAAAGTTGGAAAGTGTTTCATACCAGGCTCTTGGAGCCTGTTTTAGCCCATAAAGAGCTTTGTCAAGTCTGTATACCCAATCAGGATGAGAAGGATCCTCAAACCCTGGAGGTTGACAGACATACACTTCCTCTTTTATTTTTCCATACAAAAATGCACTCTTGACATCCATTTGATAAACTTTTATGTTGTTGGAAATTGCATAAGCTAAAAATAACCTGATAGCTTCAAGTCTTGCAACTGGTGCAAAGGTTTCATCATAGTCAATCCCTTCCTCTTGAGAATAGCCTTGTACCACCAATCTTGCCTTGTTCTTGATGATCATACCAGCTTCATCTGATTTGTTTCTGAAGACCCATCTTGTACCAATTGGTTGCTTGTTTGGAGGTAAGGGACAGATTTCCCAAACCTGTTGCTTCTTGAATTGAAGCAGTTCTTCTTGCATGGCTTGCACCTAATTGTTATCGTTGAGGGCTTCTTGATATTTCTTTGGTTCCAACTGAGAAATAAATGCTGAGAAAAAGCAAAAGTTGGATAGCTGGTTTCTTGTAAGTACCCCTGAAGCAATATCACCCATGATTTGTTCCAATGGATGATCCTTGTGTTCAATCAATTGTTGTAGACCTGTACTAGAGGATGGCTCTGGTATTTCTTCAAATAAACCACTGAGATTGATAATATCTTGTTCAGCTGTTGTTTGAGGATCAGGAGTTTTTGGTTCAGCTGAATCAGTACTTTCAAGTTGTTCATCAGTAGTTCTTGAAGTAGAAGCTTTTGAAACTTCTGAAGGTTTAAAAGTTGATCTACTGACTGTGTTTGGAGTCCATGGTGTAGGACTATCATCTTCAAATCCTTGAAAACCATTTTGAGGAGGTTTGGATGATTCAACAGTCTTTTCAGGTCCGAAATGAAAATTGTCAAGGTCAAATAGTTCAGCAGGATTTGCTGGAATAAGAGTGTGTTTTGATTCATTGAACTTGACATTTAGTGTTTCTTCAACTATCTTGGTTCTTGAATTAAAGACTTTGTAAGCTTTTCTCATTGGAGGGTAACCAAGAAAGTAACCTGTATCAACTTTAGCAGCAAATTTTGAGATAGAGTCTTTGATGTTGAGGATAAAACATTGACATCCAAAAGCCCTGAAGAAGGAGACAAGGGGCTGTATGCCATGAAGAATTTCATAGGCAGTCTTGGTATGTCTCTTGTTGATAAGAACTCTATTCTGAACATAACAAGCTGTGTTGACTGCTTCAGCCCAAAAGTACAAAGGTAGGCCTGAATCAGCTAACATTGTTCTGGCTGCTTCTATTAAAGTTCTGTTCTTCCTTTCTACCACACCATTTTGTTCAGGAGTTCTGGGAATGCTGAATTGTCTAACAATCCCTTTAGACAAACAGAATTCATCCAGAGTTTTGTTCCTGAACTCTGTCCCATTGTCACTCCTGATGACTTTGACAGAGAGAGAATATTGCTTCTCTACTTGTAGAATGAAGAACTTGATTAATCCAGCTGCCTCATCCTTGGAATATAAGAAGAAGACCCATGTGAAACTTGAGTAGTCATCAATGATGACCAAGCAGTACTTCTTCTTACCAAGGCTCATAATTTTAACTGGTCCAAATAAGTTCGTATGGAGTAGTTGAAGACATACAGTTGTTTTTGATTCTTCAATAGACTTATAGGAGGACTTATGCTGTTTACCTTCAAGACAGGAAACACAGTGTTCTTTACACTGGTATTCCTTCAAAGGTAGACCCCTGACCAAGCCCATTTTTTTGTGACTTTATTGATGGTTTTAAAGTTCACATGGCCAAGTCTCCTGTGCTAGAGATCATTTTCTGAAGTTGATGCCTTTGAGAAGAAACAGGCAGTATTGTTCAATACCTTGTCTTTTTCAATGTCCACTGCATAGACATTGCCACATCTCTTGGCAATCAGCAAAGTATGATCTTCAATGATCTTCTCTATCAACTTCTGGCCTTCTAGTGATATGATCTTGCATGCTGTCTTCGTGAAAAAGGAAGAATATCCTTTATCACACATTTGTGAGACACTCAGCAAGTTGTACTCAAGGTTTTCAATCAGATTGACCTTGTCAAACTGCATTTTGCCTGAGGATACATTGCCATATCCTAGCACATATCTCTTTGCATTGTTCCCAAAGGACACAGATCCTTCTCTTTGACTGATAAAATTGTTTATCAGGTATCTGCATCCAGTCATGTGCATTGAGCCTCCACTATCAACATACCAAATGCTATTCAAACATCAGGAGACCCTCTGCACAAAATAGCAAATTAGTTAGATTTGGCAACCCAAGCCAATTTGGCTTTGGGTTTGCTCTTGAGAACAAGTGCAGCTTGTTGAGGACCAATTTTTGAAATCCATGTCTTTTTGGCAATGGATTTGTCATTAAGAACAATGGTGGTATCTTTTTGGTGATCACCATCAACTTTGGTCATCAGAAGTTTAACCAAATTTATCAAATCTTTAACTTCAGTAGTTTGTGAAACTACTGATGAGTTAGGTGTAACTTCTGAAGATGAACTTTGAGAAAAAGACTTTTGTTGAGATAAAATCTTTTTCTGAGAAAGATTTTACTTGGTTGCTGTTTGTTGGGAAAGAAAGTGTTTTCAAAATCTTGTTTTATTTGTTTTCCCACAACCAGTTGTTGATTTTTCTTATTGAACTGATTTCCCTTTCTATATCTGCAAAGTTCAGTTATGTGGTTAAACAGACCACATATTTCACATGCTTTTGCCTTCTCTTTCCTTTTAGATACAGCAAGAGAGTTGGAAGGCAATTTACTGACAATATCAGTATTTTGCAATAGGTCATCAGTAGTTTTCAGAGTCTCAACTCCTGATGTAGATGAAACTACTGATGGCTTATTGTCAGTGGTTTTAACTTCTGCAGTACTTTCATTTTTGAGAAAGTTCTGATGGTAGGATGTGCATTCCTCCATATCAGAAGTTTGAATCAATTTCATCCCATCATTACCAGTTTTGTGGGTGAAATCTGTTGGTGATTCAGTGTGGGTATATCCTATGCCAAACTTAACATTTGCTGCAGTTTGTTTGTTAAGCAGCATTTGGTACCCTTTACCAGACTCAACCCATTTTTCACAATCAACCTTAGTGTCAGCAAGCTCTTTTCTGACATTACCTAGGTTGTCTATCATGCTTTTAATTTGTGCCTGGGTTTCAATGGATTTATCAGTTAATTTAGAAATTTCTTTATTTTTCAAAGCAATTTTTCTTTCTAAATCACACTTCATTTGAGTATATTTTCTCTCCATATCATTTGATTTCCCTTGTAAATGCACATTGGTCTCCCTTATTAAAGCAAAAGATTCTTTGCAAGATTTTGAGCAAAGCTTTAAAAGAGATTGTTGTGATACCTGAGTTAGTGAAGAATTCGAGGAGTATCCCTCAAAAGCCATTAAGGCAAAGTTCTTTCTGCCATTTTCAGGTTCTCCCCAGTTGACATCATAGACTTTATTGTCTGCATCCTGACTGCATTCAGATGTGTCAAACAGAAGACTGCTCCAGTCAACATATCCTGATGTGAATAAACTTTGTTGTTGAGGGGGTTGTTGAGTTTGTGCAGGTTGTTGAGCAGTTGGAAAAGGAGGCATTTGCTGCTGTTGGTGAGCAGGCATTTGAACATATTGTACTTGTGGCACATATTGGACTTGTGGAGCTTGTGCCTGTACAAAATGAGCACTCCCTTGAGTTCCATTATTCCTATTATAAGTGGGGTTAAATTGATTTCCAGACATGGGTTGGTTATAGCTAGAGCTTCTACACTCTCTAGCAAAGTGTCCCAACTTTTGACACTTATGACATCTCAGTTTAGATTTGTCAAAACCAACTTTTGTAGAGTTGTTTAATCCTGGAAATTTCCTTCCTGACCTTTTGTAAAATTTGTTAGTTTTAATGCTTAACAAGGCCAGTTGGTGTAAAATATCCATTTCTTCTAAGTCATCACTGCTAAAATATTTTAAGTCATCCATGATAAAACACATGTTATCAGCAGTTTGACTTAGGTCTTCATTGTCATAAGCTGGGAAAGATCCATCTGATGAGATCCCAGCAGTTATGTCAATGTGATCAAAAGATCCAAAATTATTAGAACAAGATGGTGAGTCATGTCCTAATAAGGCTGTGCTACCTGGAGTATAGTCATCAGCAGTTTTACCAGATTCTTGTAACTTTTTCTTTTGATTGATCTCTCTTTCAAAAGTTAGTAATTTTCCATGTAACCTTGTTGGGTTCAGGGTGTTAAAATCTGAACTTGATCTGAGGACTATTGAATAAGTTTCCCATTTTGAAGGCAAAGACCTTAAAATTCTATGTAAGATACATGCATTTGAATAGGTCTGATTATTAATTTTTAACTCAGAGATGAGTGATGAAAATCTTTCAAATTGTTGAGTTAATGTTTCACCATCTATGTGAGTAAAAGTTTCATATTGTTGGGCTAGGATTTCTCTAGTGTTGGCTATCACCTCTTCAGTTCCTGCAAATTGTTCTTTTAGGCAATCCCACAGCTCTTTGGCACTTTCACAATGTAAAAGTCCAGCATAAATTTCATTTGGGAGAGCCATAGCCAACATAGAAAAAGCTTTTGCATCTAGCTCAAATTTTTGGAAATCTTCTTCAGTGTAGTCTTTTGGGTCTTTTGGTCTCTCAGTCTTACCCTCTGGATCAGTAACTACTCGTTTATGAGGTCCAAACATTACAGACCTCCAACAACCAGTGTTGGTCTGAGATATTGTATGTGCCAACCTTCTTTGCCAGATGTTGTATTCATTTCTGACTAGCATAGGAGGTTTATTGGCAGATCCAGTATTGTAAGGGTCCATTTTTAAGATGTTTTGGATTTGTCAATACTTTTTTAAAGTGATGGATGAAAAAGTGAACCTTTTAATCCTTTATTGGATATCAATAAGAGCCTGTGTCTGATTCTCAATTTGTTAGATTGATATTTGATCAGATAAACCAGTGCTCTGATACCAATTGTTGGATCAGTGGCCTCTTTATATCAGTTTAGAACACTTATGTGTTTGCAGTTATATCAAAGTTATTTGCACAGCGGAATAGTAAATGTTCTAAGTTTAAAGTATCACTTTTAACAGGAGTTATTACTCCCCCTTTACTGAGCAGTTAATGAGAATCAATAAGCAATTGAAATATAAAGCAATAAGCACAAGTTATGATTCTCAGATGTGAAATGGATAATAAGTTTAAAAGCCTTGAAGGATTTTCAATTAAAATCAAAGTAAATCACATGTCTAAAATAGATGAATAAACTCATCTATTTATAGACGAAGTTACAAGACTGTCGTACTAAGTAATCTAAGATATTTAGCTAAGATATTATACTTAGGATAATGCTTACAACAGGCTGTAGCATTGAAACTTGATCCAAGACTTTAACAAAACATTATAATACTAAACTACTGAAGTCTAAGTCGGTTCTGAAGATAAGATCAGCAAACTACTGATGAGTAGACAAACTACTGATGAGTAGTTTTGTCTTCAGTAGTTCTGAAGTGAAGTGTCTGGTTAGACCTCAGAACTACTGATCAGTTTCTTCTTCAGTACTTTGTTATTCTCTTCTTCAGTACTTGTGTTTTCTTCTTCAGCAGTTTATTCTATACTTAGCAGAATTATGATTTGGACTAAGGTTTAGGGTAAAGATGAAGTTTCAGGAGATGTTGACAACACTACTTTGCCGATAGAGCATCAGGATTCAATTGAAGGCACTTTAGATCTAAATTCAAGACTTGCTGATGTTGGACTAGTAGAGTCACGAGAAGGTCCAATCCCAAGTATTACTGAAGTTTATTCATCTGCAACCGACCACAACATCACCGTTGAACTTGGTAAGACAGTCAACTTGGGAAGAAAGTTGGGCGCGCAACTTCAAGAATTCGATGATCTAATCCGGGAAGCAATTGAAGATGAAGGTACATAGTTGGGACCCAAAAGTTTTTTCAGGTTTGGGAGCGGTTAAAAACATGATTCAGGTGAGGGAGGGTCTATGGGTGTTATTGGGAGACTTTAATTCTGGTAGATTTCAAGAGGAAAGGAAGAATGTTGTGTTTAATATGTCAGATGCCTCAGTCTTTAATGATTTTATTGAAGTTATAGGTTTGCGGGAGTATGTTACGAGGGGGCAAAAATTTACATTTTTGGCAAAGAAAGGAAATAGGTGTAAGTTCAGCAAAATTGATAGATTTATGGTATGTTCTAATTTTTTTTAATCTATGGCTAGAAGCTTCTCTCAGGGCGTTCCCTAGAGGGTATTCGGACCATACTCCTTTACTGCTCATTTGTAAATGTACTAATTTTGGGCCTAAACCATTCCATTGGTTTAAATCTTTGGAGGATAGGGTTTATGATGTGATTGTCAGACAGGTATCGAGGCAAGAAGACCATACGGGATCCCCATATACGGTCCTACATACTAAGCTTAGAATCCTACGTGATAAGTATAGAGTGTGGAGGAAGGAGTGGCAAGACAATGAAGAAGGGGTTTTAAGGACCCTTAAAGAAGATATAGGTATCCTGGTTGGCGTAAATACGCACAGATGTGGTAGTTGGAAGAAAATTATTGATGTGTTCAAGAAGCAGCTATCGGGTTGGAAAGCTAGGACATTATCTATTGGAGGTCGGATTAATCTTATCAAAGCCGTGTTGGTTAGTGATGTGCTGAGATTTTAACATGTTTTATGCACATATTTTCATCCGTTTTGTACCCAAAATCGTGTTTCTATCTTAGTTTTATCACCATTTATCTTTCTTTGTTGATAATTGCAGGATTTGAGGTCGAAAAGTGAAAAGAAGTGAAAAACGGCACAAAATGGCACAAAAAGGCATGTAATTGAAGACTTAGAAGTTGTGTGACTTGATAGTGTGGGGTTTAAAGAATAAAACTTCTTTTCTTTTAAAATGCAAGTTCCCAGCGTGAGTGCCAACAACTTGGTGAAAAAGGAAATTTAGTCTGAAATAGTGGTGTGACGCTTTGAAGTTTTAAATTTATAGTTTAAAACAATAGTTGCTTAACGTTCTAAACCCTACACAACAGGCAAGTGTACCTATCATGAGCAGTATAGCAATGAGCAAGTACCGAGTATCGAATCCAAGGACACGCTTTTTACTACTCAGCTTCCTAACAATTACTTAAAAGAGTTTTTAAAGTGTGAGAAGAAAAGTAGAAGAGAGATGTAAACCGTAAGAGAAATCAATAGCAAAACAAAAGTGTTGTTTCGGGATCTGATGTTGCATGGTATGAAACAATAGTAGACTCTTGTTTAAATGATGTGTTCGAGGAGCGCATTACTGGTCAACTACAAAAAAACGATTTGTATTCCACTCATGCTCATGCCCTACTAAAATTAATTAATTTTTCAAAAAGTGATTGGCCTATTACTAATTGTGTGGAAATATAGTAATGGAAGAACATAAAAACCATTTTCTATCCAACATGGGTTCACCAATTCTTGGGTTGCGCCAAAGCTATCACATAGACCATGAAGCTAAGTCGCATGAACAAGTCTTGGCTTATCACTTGCACCAAGTATAAAGACTGTACCGACCCTAAGTGAGAGTTCGATAGCCGAGGATTAAGCCACAAAGTGTGAATGTTTCTAAATACAAATGGGCTAATCTCTACACGTGGATGTATGGTTAGCTTACAAGTGTGCGGGTTTTTACACTCCACGGTTACACTTATAAGTCCCTCCACTTTCTATCATAACATCCACAAGACCAAATACTAAGTGATTAATTAGTTAATTCATCAAACAAATAATTAGTAGATAAAATTGTAAGAACACAAAACACCACTTTAAACATAAATAAACTATTTATTTCATACCAAGTTCCATTATCACCCTAGCAACACCAAGAGAAATCTAGCCTAGCATGGTAGTTACAACAATCTCACAAGGTTGGTTTTGTGTACAAAACATGGTGAGGGTTGTATGGAGATTTCTAGTGGTTTTGGGTGATTTTTGGTTGTTTCTCTCTCAAGTTTGGTGTTTATGGAGTGATCCTAAACTCTAAAGGACACCTACAAGTCCCAAAGATGGCTGATACTTTGTGCAGAAGGTGGAGGTTTAGGGGTAGGATGGGATGGGATGATCAAAGTGTGGAGGGGAGACCTCTATTTATAGGCAAATCAGGCCCTGCATGCCCGTGCTTCTTGATATGGCACGCCCTTGCTTCACAGATGGTACTGTTGCAGAGTCCTTTCGAGCAGAATCTGTTTGGCTTCAGGTACTGCACGCCCGTGCCAAATGGGTGGCATGCCCGTGCAGGTCAGTACACCGCCAGTCTTGGTCGGTTGAAGGCTTGGGGAGCACGTATCAAGGTGCATGGCCGTGCACACCCGTGTAGGTCGGTAATGTTCACTTTTTACCTACTGCTGATTTGGAAATGTTGATTTGTTGACCCAGGATAGGTGCACGGCCTTGCTGCATCTGACACAACTTCTAAGTCTTCAATTCCCTGCCTTTTTGTGCCATTTTTCACCTCTTTTCACTTTTTGACCTCAAATCCTGCAATTATCAAAAAAGAAAGATAAATCATGATAAAACTAAGATAAAAGCATGATTTTGGGTACAAAGCGGGTGAAAATATGTGCATAAAACATGTTAAAATCTCGGCACATCATAACACCTCACACTAGAGCTTTTGCTTGTCCTCAAGCAAACCGACCCTTAGGCAATTTTTATGAGATAAAGATTGTAAGTTTCACTCGATGTGTTGAGTTCAACTTATCTCCCAAGAGTCTCACTTAATAAATCTGCAGGATTTCGTGCTTGGTTTGTGGTAAGACTACTAAAACACTCTAGAATGCCCCAATTCCTTTTCCTCACTAACTCCCGTTCACTTGGGTTTCATTTAGGGGTGAACACTCGTATTCTACCTAATGGCAAGCACGAATCATTGGCTTGTATGCGAATCATATCTCCCTTACTATCGTTGAGGCAATGTGTGTGAATCAAAAGGACTTTGAACAGGTTAGTTGAGTGAAATGGTGACGAATAAGGTAGGAATGGAGTCTACCACCATGACTAACTTTGGGTTTAGTGTTTGAGGTGTAATTGGAATTTTGTAGATCTTCTAAGTTGGCTTTGGTGGTCTTTCTTTGGACTTCATAGCTTGACTTCGCCTACTCTTGTGAATCGTTCGGCGCATGCCGCCTAAAAGCCTCCACTAGGTTGGGCCGATCATTTGGTCTTCTGAAAGCGTTGCAAAACCTTCCCTTTAATTTAGCATCATCCTTATTACACACTTTTTTTATGAATATAAACTGTTTGCACTTGATGTTTTGCTGGATGACTATTGACACTTGGTATGCTCTTCTTGATGGCTCTTCTTTTGTTGCTATTTCTTCACAATCGAGATTCATGATCTTTGATGTGCGGCTTATGCTTCTAAATCCAAAATTGCTGGAGAGCTTCCTTAAAACCTCAACACTTCCCTGGTTTCATCATGGCGGGGGCTAAATGGATAAAAGGAAATGAAAAAAGGCTAAGGCTCAAAATAGGCGGCTAGGGGTGGGGAAAATACATGTAAGGCCAATGATCGCGGAATGGGTAAATCCTAAGCGCCTAAATCACTTTCACACACTCACCTCTAATGTGGTCTTGTAATGCATAAGTCTAACAAGTTCTAACCGTGCCATACGAAAGGGGAATATCTCTCATAAACAAACGAACTTGCATGTGTAGAGTATATATGTAGTGATATGCTCGATAAGGCTCAAAATACTCACATGTAAGGGGTAAGGCTAAATCAAGGAATCGGGAACATTCTAGATGGTTCTTTTGACTACCAAAACCTCCCCAATCTCCCGCAAGACTGTTGGGCGGACTCAAAGGGTTTGAAAATATTTTTGTTTCCAAAAACACTTTGAAATTTTTGCCTTTTGTTACGGTTTGTTAACTTTATTGAGGTGTTTGAAATTTGCAAAATTTTAAACATCTCACACTTAGTTTATTTAACACAATTTCAAATTAATTTTTCCTGATATGTGTGTGCAAAAAGAATAAGTGGACTAGTAAAAAAGAACAAGTATCCTCCCCTTTTTGTTCTCCAACAATCTGTGCGCGGTCGATCCCCGCAGCTGCCTCAACACGAATCTTTTGAGAGAAACCACTTGGCATGAGCTTTAGTAGTTTATTAGTAACGAAAATAAAATAAAATAAAAGACAATCTACTAGGTCCTAATGCCGAGAGGGCATACATGGGTGATAGAAAATATCAAGGGTGAACGACCATACCTGATGGTTTTTGACCAACTTTTCTACCATATGCACCAACCTCTCAACTTATTCTTCCTAAGCTACTAATCTGGGCTGCCTCAACGGTAGCATCACATTTTACGTCTTTGGCTGAACAAAACGTGTGGTGCTCATTCTGCTTCCTTCCCTGCCTCTGGGTTATCGGTCATTTTTTTCTTCCTTCCGTTTCTCCTTCGTCTACCACCCCCTTGACGTTTGTCCCAATACTCATCGATCCAGTCGGTGTTGTTGAGGCCTACAGAGGATTCATCTGGTGGTGTAACAGTAGCAACACCTTTGGATTTCTTTAATTAATAATCTAATTGTTTATCAATAAAGTTAGCCATGTCGAATGGATCATTGGACACATATTCTTTTCCTCCGGTAGTGTAGTGCAGCTTGTAGTTTCCAACCCAAAGTGTAAGAACTCCCTCACTTATATCTATGGTTGCTCGGGCGGTGGCTAAGAACGGCCGGCCGAGAATAATAGGAACATTACTCTTGCCCATGTTGAGGATGACAAAGTCGACGGGAAAGACGAACTTTCCTACTTTATTAAGTAGGTTTTCAATAATCCCCTCGGGTAGCTTTATGGTACCGTCTGCCAACTCGATCGTAGTGGTCAATGGGCATGGATCACCCAAGTTGAGGTCTTTGTAGATAAAAATGGGCATTACATTCATACTCGCACCAAGATCGGCCAAGGTATAAGTCGTCGACATGTTCCTATGGAGTAAGGTAAAGAAAATTTTCCTGCATCGGTTAGCTTTGGTGGGAGACTTTGTTGTAGCAGTGCTACGCACTCTAGTGGATTGCCCTTGATTGCTGCCTTGAGGTTTCTTTTGTTGCTCAAGAAGTCCTTCAAAAATTTTGCATATTTCGGCATTTGTTGGATGACTTCTATAAACAGCAGGATGACATTGATCTGACTTAGGAGCTCGGTAAACTTCTGGTACTGCTCGTCTGTCGTATGCTAGGCCGAGGTTCCCTCCGTACCGTTATGGCCGGTGGTTTTTGCGGTGGAGCACTTGGGGGATTCTGATCAGTCATAGGGCCCGTATCAACCGGTGGTGATGAACTGGCGGTCGAGTTTATTTCTGGTGCGACGGTATTTGGAGTGGTTAAGGTTGGTGTGGGTTCATTTTCGGGTGGAATGGGTGGTGCGACTTCTTCGTTAGCTGGCATGGGTGGTTCAGGATAAACTCGACTGCTATGAAGAGTGCTCGCACTAACATTTGCCTTTGGGTTGGTTTCAGTGTTGCTTAGAAGACTTCCTGCGGGCTATTCTGCATGTGCCTTAGCTATAACACCCATTTCTATCTCTAGGTTCTTGATGGTGGACTTGATTCCTTAAAGCCTTTTATCGGAGTTGTTGAACTTTTCGTCCATTCGGGCTGCTGATCGGCTTCGAGTTTAGCGAGCTTTTCATCCACTAATGGGTAACCATTGTTTTGAGGGCGTTGTTGGTTGTTTTGTTGATTGAAGTTGAGTGGTTGCATGGTGTTGTTTGTGTTTTTCCACTCGAAGTTTAGATGATCATGCCATCCAGGATTGTCTGTATTGCTGTAAGGATTGTTTGGCGGGCGGTTCGTACCAATGAAGTCAACTTGTTCAACCGTGGCCTGTGGAGGAGGAAGAATTCCGTCTTGCGGTTGCAACTCTGCGGCATTGAATTGTGCTTTGCTCAATTGGTCGAGTCGAGGCGATAACACCTCATTTGAGCTTACAAGGAAGTGGTGGAATCAACTTGATAGAGCCCGGTCTTCGATGACCTACTTAGAGGATTGTACCATCGATAACTGTTCACGGCGATTTCTTCGATGAGATCATATGCTTCCTGCGACCTTTTGTTCCCAAAGATTCCTCCAGCGGTTGCGTCAAGAGTCTGTCTGGCTCGGTTTGTCAACCCATTGTAGAAAGATGAAACTTGTAACCAAATATCAAGTCCATGGTCGGGATATTTCCTCAGCATATCCTTGAATCTCTCCCAAGCTTCGTAGAGTGACTCTCCGACTTCTTGGGAAAAGGTGGTGATGTCATTTCTTAGCTTTGCGGTTTTGGCTAAGGGAAAGTATTTTGAGAGAAATTTTTGGGTGAGGTCAGTCCAAGTGGTGATGGAGCCTACTAGTTGCGAGTTCAGCCATTCTTTGGCACGGTCCTTTAGTGAGAAAGGGAACATGCGAACTCGGATCGCGTCAAGAGTGACATTTTGCAACTTAAAAGTATCACAAATTTTGAGGAAATTTGCGACATGAGCATGGGGATCTTTATCGAGTAAGCCATGAAAGGTGCCGTTTTGTTGTATCATGTGAATGACATGGGACTTAATTTCAAAATGGTCGGCATCAACGGCGGGTCTAGTTATGCCAGGGTCCAAGGCGTTGATGGAAGGTCTAGCAAAATTAGAGATTGTTCTATCAACTTGTAATATTTTTAATTTTTGTTCTTTTCTTCTAGCTCGAAAATATCTTTCAGGTTCTTCAAGAGGAGGTATGAGTATGGGCGAGGGACGCAAGTTCATGCACTACTCGAAAACCTTTAAGATTAGATTTTTAACAAAAACACTAAGCAGAAATAAGTAATTTAAAAAAAAAAAAACTTTCTCTAAAACAGTCGTGTCCCCGGCAACGGCACCAAAAACTTGATAGCGTGGGGTTTTAAAGACTAAAACTTCTTTTCTTTTAAAAAGGCAAGTTCCCGGCATGAGCGCTAACAACTTGGTGAAAAGGGAAATTTTGTTGGAAACAGTGGTGTGACACTTTCAAGTTTTAAATTTATAGTTTAAAACGATAGTTACTTAACATTCTAAACCCCACACAACAGGCAAGTGTACCTATCATGAGCAGTATAGAAATGAGCAAGTACCGAGTATCGAATCTAAGGACACGATTTTTACTACTCAGCTTCTTAAAAATTACTAAAGATTTTTTAAAGTGTAAGAAGAAAAGTAGAAGAGAGATGTAAACTCAAAGATAAAGCAATAGCAAAACCAAGGTGTTGCTTCGGGATCTGATGTTGCTTGGTATGAAACAATAGTAGATTCTTGTTTAAATGGTGTGTTCGAGGAGCGCATTACCGCTCAACTACAAAAACGATTTGTGTTCTTAACGTTATTTTGAGGGGTTTGGAACGTTAAGCAACTATTATTTTAAACTATAAATTTAAAACTTGAAAGTGTCACACAACTGTTTCCGCCTAAATTTCCTTTTTCACCAAGTTGTAGGCGCTCACGCCGGGAACTTGCCTTTTTAAAAGAAAATACGTTTTAGTCTTTAAAATCCCACGCTATCAGTTAGCCTCCCAGTTTATTACCTATCTCTGTACAAAGTTCCTACAACCATTATTTTGCATGTGGAAACACTCATGAGACGCTTTCTATGGTCAGGAAGTGCGAAAACTCAAAAGATACATTGGGTCTCATGGGACCGGGTCACTCTAAGTAAAAAAGCGGGCGATTTGGGCATACCATGGTTGAAAGAAGTGAGTGAGGCGTTATTGTTTAAATGGGGTTATAGGTTTCAAAAAGATCCCGATAGCCTTTGGATGAAGGTAGTTTCTAGATGCCATAAACCGCGAAACCGTTATTTTTGACTACCTTGTAATGGTCAAATTGGAGGTACTTGGAAGTCCAATGTCAAAACAATAGATTCCTTAGTGAGTGAAGGCAAGCCTTTACATTTTAACTTTGCGGGTACCCTTGGTAATAGAGGCACGATCCGGTTTTGGTTTGGCATGTGGTTAGATAACTCCCCTTTTAATGTGAAGTGGCCCAATCTATTTGAAGCGGAAACAAAAAAATATTGTCTTGTTTCGGACAGGTTGGCGCAGGTGGGTCAAAAATGGCTCTGATTCGGCATCATTTTATGGGGCCGATGACCGCCACTTGCTGTCAGGAGTTCACTCAGTTAGAGTAGAAGGTTGCAACATTGAATAGTATTTTAGATAAGTATGTTTGGAGATGGGCCGAAGGTAATTCTTCAGAATTCAGCATTAAAGCTGTAAAAAATCTTGTTGAAAATAATAAAGTGCCTCAAATTGGTTTTGTTTTAAAGTGGGTTAATTGGGTTCCAATAAAATGCAATGTGTTGGCTTGGAGGGCTGAAATGGGTCCTCTTCCGGTTAAAAGCGAGATTGCCCAAAGAAATATCCAAGTGGGTTCTACAAACTGTTCATTATGCGATTGGGGAGATGACACGATGAAGCACCTTTTCTCGGCTTGCATTGTGGCACAGGAGGTTTGGTCTTCTATAGCTCATTGGTGTAGCACAAGCCGTATCATTGCTTTTGATGTTACAGATTTGCTGCAAACATTCACATGTGCAGAAGGAGGAAAATGGGGTAAGATCATTGTCTAGGGCATTATCATGGTTTCTTGTTTGTGTATTTGGCATGCTAGAAACGAGAGCACATTTCAAGACAAGGAGACGACAGGAAGAAGTGTTATTGCTAGTATTAAAAGATTTTCTTCCTTTTGGTGTAAACGTAGGTCTAAGTTTAAGGATTTATCTTGAGAAAACTGCTTAAAGTCGTCTTTGTATATGTTGTAAATTCTCTCGGCAGTCCTCGCTTTGAGGACTTTGTCGGGGTTTTTTGAATGAAGTTGAAGTTGAAAAGAATAAAAAACTAAAATCACATTTTATATTATTTTTGTGACCAAATTCATATAAGTTAGAGTGGTTGACTCCTAAACTTAATCACATGTGCTTATTTTAAATTTTAATCCAACAACATTATTACAAAGGAGGGTAATGTTACTTCTCATACCACCATACATGTGTTTTGTTCTACATTGTAATGTAAATTAATGTTATAAATATGATGTTGTGAATGTATATAAAGTAATTTTGATAGAATATTAATCATCTATCTTGTCCTAATTCTAAAAGTTTATATCATCTTAAAAGTTAAAGATTAGTTATCCAGTTTAAGTACACAATATCAATGTCAATGAGGTAGTGGTAGAGTGGTTAGCGAAAGACTTGTTGTTCATTGTGACCCAAGTTCAATTCCTCCCCTCTCTATTATTTTCTACGGCATCCAAGTGAAGATCAATCGAATATGGGTGAAGCGGATTCGACTCGGATAAGAGGCGAGGTTTTACCGATTATTCCACTTTCGTGCCTTTGGGCGGATGAAGGTCGCGTTTCCTTGCATCTGGTAGAGCCAGGAAGCTAGCAGCGGTGAAGTAGTCGACCTTGGCCACGACGCCCGATGATGGTTGACATTAGAGGTGAACAAAAAAAACCGGTTCTATAACCGGAACCGTGGAACCGAACCAGAACCGGTTCCGGTTCCAAACCGGTATACAGTGGAACCGGTTCCGGTTCCTCTAGGAACCGCCGGTTCCAGCACCGGTTCCACTATTTTAGCCAAAAACGGTTCGGAACCGGAACCGATCTCAAGAACCGGTCCCAGAACCGGTTCCAGAACCGGTCCCAGAACCGGTTCCAGAACCGGTCCCAGAACCGGTTCCACCGTTAGAATAGGCCAAATTCGTTTTTTTTGATCGTTGGGTTCGTTTATAGCCGTTAACTAGCCGTTTTTTTCACTCAAAATCACCATTTTGCCACCCTTGTTTAGAATAAATAGGTTTTGGATGTTTTGGTTGATCACAACACTCAAAAACGCAAAAAGAAACAACCCGAAAATGCAAAAACCGCTATCATATACACTTAATATTGTGTTCGCTTTGCCTTTACAACATCATTCCGTGGCTTCATCTTCAAACCCATCCCAAACCGGTTCTACAAACGAGTCTACCGTTGTTTAAATTTTCAAGACGACACGAAACGCCGAACATTTTGGCAAAAATGGTTATTTCGACTTGTGTCTTGTGTCGGATGGGGGAAAAAAGCACGTTGTAGAAAGTTTCTATTTCATTTTCCATGTTTTGTGTTTCAAAATCCCAAAAAAATAATAAAAGTCGTAATTTTATGTTTATTTTTTTTGTCATTGGCTTACTTTTTTTTTAATTGTGCGCGTAAGAACGGATTCCGGAACCGAACCGAACCGGAACCAGTCTTAAAAACCTGTGTTTGGAACCGACGGAACCGGGACCGAAACCGGACGGAACCGGAACCGGTTCCGGACGAAACCGACACTGTAGCGGACCGGTTCCAAACCGAAACCGGTTCCTAAAAAAATCAATTTGTTCACCTCTGGTTGATATATCGTTCCTTGTGGTTAAAAAAAAATACACAATATGAATAGTCCAAAAGAAACTTTTTTTAAGTAGAAAATATTTAAAGAAAGCTAAATAACTTCATCATTATTACATTATTAAATATCATTTAGTTCTCAATTATAGGTTGACAAAATTATTTTAGAATTCAGACATTCGAACACATAATTGCTTTGGTTTCACATTAATATTCTGAGAAAATTGTGAATTAGTACACTAAAATGCTCTTTCATCACATGTTTTACCTAATTCACATGAATGTCTTTAAATTAGTGGTGAGCGGGAGGTGTTCCATATTAGAAAGGCAGACTTGCATTATATTCATGTGGTCCATGAACATACAATATAGATTGGTACCCTACAAAATTCATTGAAATTCAAATATGTGTTTTTTTTTCAAAGGAATATAATTAACTAATTAAAAGGCAAAATAATTTCAATATTAAATAACATTTAGTTCTCAATTAATAATTTCCACTATGACAGATATACACATCAAAATTTACACAACAAAAACTATGTAATAGCATTGTAAAAATTCGGTATATACATCCGAGAAACAACAACTAATGCGGAAGAAACAGATCGATCTATCACCAGAGAAACTGTAGACAATATATGTATATATCCAAGAAAACTATACACACACTGACACACATTATATTTATATACTCCATAAATAGAGAAGGATAGAAATTAGAAACACTAAAGAAACCTATCAATAATGTAATTATTATTTTACCTACAGTTTCAAAAAAACAAAAGATTTGAAACTTATAACATCAAGAAAATAATTCTGCACCAATTCACAGGAAAAATATTAAATTGTGATTTATAAAACTACTCAAAATAAAAACTTTCTGGTTTCCTGATGCATATATAATCTAGATTCAAACTATACCTTAAATCAAGAAAATGAAACTGAATTTAAGAAACAATAAATTAAATGAGAAAATTAAAAAATCAGTAAATAATGTATCTTTCTTTGCTTCTTCTTGCTTTGATTCTGTCTCTATCTTCCCACAGCTTTATTGAACCGCAAAGATTAAATATAAAAACACAGATCTGAAAGATCAAACACATGCAGTTCAAGAAAGCCGTGGAAGGATAGAAAGAGTACCATTTGTATGGCTGTTTTGCAGATCTTGGAAACTTCTTTGTCTTTCTGACATAAACCCTAATTAGGGTTCTTGAAAGACACAATGTATGCAGAGAAAAGGGAAGGTAGTTGCAGACTGAAGGAGGGGAAAAGGTGAGTATTTATAGGAGAATGAAGTCTTTTTACCACCAATCCCGAGAAGAATAAATGAAACTCATGATACCCCACCTAGCTTTATTTTAGTTTTTACCAACCATTTCTTTATTATTATTAATATTGTTGTTATTTTTAATCAATAATTGATATACATATCTTTTCAAAATTTTGTAACGAGAAAATTGCTCGAATAGTTCCTGTGGTTTGCTCAATTTTCACCTATAGTCTCCAAGTTTTCAAAATTACAGGCTTAGTCCCGAAACAGTGAACTTTTTGCACTCGGATAGTCTCTGGAGCTAACTGACGTTAAATAATCCAGTTAAGTGGGTGTGAAATTACTAAAATACCCTTACTTTAATAAAAATAAAAAAATCAATTAAATAATAAAATAGAAAGAGGACCCACATAACCCCTTAGCCAATCATGTGTCTCCAACAATCCTTAGTGGGGCCCACACACTTCATCTTCCCCACCCAAATCACCTTCATCTTTCCCATCCCACCACCACCACCACCACCTCTGCACACCATCCATCCCCGCCCTTCAGCACCACCGACATCCACCAACCACCACCACCTCTCTTTCTTCATCCCCCCTCCTCCTTTGCAGACAACATCCACTACCACCACCTGACCAGGCTACCTAACCCCACCTCCATCTCCGACCAACAACCAACTGACACAACCTGCATCTCATCTTTCCGATTACCAGTGCCACCACCGAAACCCTACCACCTCACACCACCTCTCTTTCTTCATCCCCCCCTCCTTTGTAAATCTCTCTCTCCCTTTCTCTCTCTCTCTCGTTGGATCTGTAAATCTCTGGTGCGGATATGTAAGTCTCTGGTGCAGATATGTACAAATGGTAGAAGATGGAGGCTAGATCTATACTGACCGATTGTTTGGGTTTCGCGTTGACTGTAGATGGTTGACTGGGTGCTTGTGGTGGAATGATGATGGTGGTTTGATGAGAGTTCTAGTCGACGGTGATGAGTGTGGTGAGTGAAATTAATTTGGGGGTTAGGGTTTGACGGTGATGGGGTTAGGGACGACATGACGGTGATGGTGGTTCGACAGGTTCAGGTCTGATTTGTAGTTTGGTAGTAGGTGGGTGGTTGTGGTGCGATGGTGCAGCAATGGATGGTGGTGGTGAGGTGGGGGTGCAATGGGGTGGGCGATTGGGTGAGGAAGAGAAAGTGTGTGCAGAGGTGTGCAGAGGTGGTGGTGGTGGTGGTGGGATGGGGAAGATGAAGGTGATTGGTGTGGGGAAGATGAAGTGTGTGGGCCCCACTAAGGATTGTTGGAGACACATGATTGGCTAAGGGGTTATGTGGGTCCTCTTTCTATTTTATTATTTAATTGATTTTTTTATTTTTATTAAAGTAAGGGTATTTTAGTAATTTCACACCCACTTAACTGGATTATTTAACGTCAGTTAGCTCCAGGGACTATCCGAGTGCAAAAAGTTCACTGTTTCGGGACTAAGCCTGTAATTTTGGAAACTTGGGGACTATAGGTGAAAATTGAGCAAACCACAGGGACTATTCGAGCAATTTTCTCTTTTGTAACGATTGAATCCTAATATTTGGGTACTAGATTTTTATCCCGGAAGCGTTTCGAGGTTGAGAAATCTAATATGACATATCAATTTTACATACGAAATAGACTAATGCGTTTTACAGTTACATGTAGGAAAGTTTCGGGTAGCACCTAACCTAAAACAATTAACAATGTATCTCCAATGTTAACGCCTAACCTTAAACAATGTATAACTCTAATATTAAAACCTAACCTAAAACAATGTACAACTCCAATGCTAACACCTGTTGTAAATATAATTCATATTTACTGGTTTGAACATAAGTAATGACTTGCCTATACATGATTAATGAATAACCTGAACACTTTGTGTTTTTTTTCTATATGAACGAAACTCCATAAAAAATAGTCATTTTTTTCTCCGTCTTTTATATAGCACTATGGTACTCGTTGAAAAGATAATAAAACGCTCGTTAATTTGGTATAATTCTTTTCTTTAAGAAATCTTGTGTATAAAAGACATTAACGTTTAAAAAATTATGGGATGAAACATTAGAGAAAAAAATCCAATTTTGTTTTTAAATTCTTTATTTTCCTAAAATAACTCAATGCCACATGATATCCTACATGGCACTCTCAAAGGGGAGAATGCATGTATGAGTGCGATTAACCCTTTTGAAATATATATATATATATATATATAGAGAGAGAGAGAGGGAGAGAGAGAGAATGTAGATGAGACTAGTTACGTGATTATCTATCTATACTTTCAATAATAGGAGAGTCGTGAGTGACGTCAGAAAGCTGACGTGTTGACACCTTAGGCATGCCACCAATGCCTGCGTGATGCAAAACCTGACGTCAGTAACCCCCTTAAAATATTCACAAATAATACATGGGCCACGTTAAACCACCGCTGCTGTCATGAACAACGGTTCCCAACCAAAGGGTCTGCCGTCAAGAAGCAGATGTTAGCCACGTACGGTGCAACATTTAGGCCCTAAGTTTGAATTTTAAGGGGGAAAATTTAAATTAAGCTAGGTAAATGTGTCTCATTAGCTCCTTATATATAAGCACACAAACAATTCAGCCATTTATAATATCAGCTTTCAATTTTTTAAACCTAAACAAAGATTTTTCAAATTTCAATTCCCTCTTAAAAGATATCTTTCAAATCGTGTCGGCGTCAATGGACGGTGAAGAAAAACACGTCAGTTTCATTCGTGATATGAATCCAGCCAAAGACATGTGGTACATGAAGGCTCGAGTCATAAGGAAGTGGAAGACAGCTTATAAGTTGGAGGTCATATTCATTGATGAGCAGGTAAATTTTATAGCTTGGTTTATTCATGAAGACGTGTTCTGTTCTGTATTCTTTTTACCTTCTGTTAACCGATATGCAGGGTGATAAGATTCAAGGTTCTGCCAAGGCACCTTTTATGCAGGTTTTGACAGTCAAATTCAAGAAGACGGTGTGGTTGTCTTGTCTAAGTTCGGTGTAGGTGAAAACAAGGACATCTACATAGTTGTAGCTCATCAGTTCAAAATAACTTTTTATCGTTGTACGACTGTGAAACAGGTTAAGGGTTGGGAAGGTGTGGAGTATGGTTTCAACTTCTTACCTTTTAACCAAATAATTAACGAAGAAGCCAAGAGTCTGTTGAGCGTTTGGTTTGTATTTTATTCTTTACCTTAGTACAATTTTTTTACATTCAGTTTGGTTGAACACTGTTGCTTTATATTTAACAGAGGTTTTGTTAACTTGTCTATTTTCTTTTTACAGATGTTGCTGGAAGCGTCATCTGGTGTAGCGACTTGGATGTCTTTGGACGAGCTCTTAACGAAACCAAACGAATGAATCTTGATATTCAGGACTTAGAGTAAGGATTCCTTAAAATTGTTATACAGTTTTGTAAACAATCATTGTTTAGTATTGCAAATTTAGTTTGTGTAATAAATGTTATGAACAACTTATTCTATGACTGACTGTTTTGAATCTCATGTGGAACATATATATTAATGTAAGAAATTACAGCAACATTAATGTTTTACATCTATGTTTCTGTTGTTTTGTTACAGTGGTACGACCTTAAGATGTACATTGTGGAACTCTTATGCAATACAATTTAAGGAATTCATTTCAAAGATCACAGAGGAGCATTTACTGGCTGTTATCCAACATGGAAGGGTTAGAGACTGGAACGGTAACTTCTGTTTCAGTGTTGTTATTTTAAAAACATATTAATATGAAGTAAGTAAAGATTTGTGTGTTGTCAAATTTTTAGAAAGAATTACAGTTCAAACCGATAAGTATGGATCTCGCATCTTTCTCAATCAACTTATAGATGAGGTGTCTGACCTAAAGACGAGGTGCTATTTAATATATTTATATTTCTATATGAAAGTTTACATTTATGTTTCTTTTAGCTAACAGATTTAATTGTTTTTTTTATGTAGCTTGATTTTTCGTCCCAGACTGTTTATCCAACCCGTCAGGAATTCATAGTTGGAACACAGAAGAAGCGTGTTGATGACCTCATTTATATTCAAGAGGTTTCAATATTTTATTCTTACCTTTTATATGTCTTTAGTTTATTATATGTTTGTATTCTTTAAAACTACTAATGTTGCATACATATATACTGTTTTTGCAGCCGATGTCTTATGTTGTGGTTGCGACCATAAAAAGTGTTGAAGAAAGATATGCTTGGTTTTATGCTGTCTGCCGGAAGTGTAACAAGAAAGTTTTAAGCAAGTCAGGGTATTTGCAAAATGCTGAAGAAGCTTCTGAAGCGATACTCAAATTGCCTGCTACTGCGTTGGTTTGTCGAAAATGCCAGTGTGAATGTACTTCCGTTACCACAAAGTATGTAAAGCAGTAAAAGTATACACAATTTTTGTTTCAGAATTTTTATTTCAATTCATGCATTTTTTTTAGATAAATTATGTTTTTTTTGTTTTAGGTTCAAGTTGCAGATAAGGGTTCAAGATGAATCTGGTAATGTATCGTTTGCAAAATGCTGAAGAAGCTTCTGAAGCGATACTCAAATTGCCTGCTACTGCGTTGGTTTGTCGAAAATGCCAGTGTGAATGTACTTCCGTTACCACAAAGTATGTAAAGCAGTAAAAGTATACACAATTTTTGTTTCAGAATTTTTATTTCAATTCATGCAGTTTTTTTAGATAAATTATGTTTTTTTGTTTTAGGTTCAAGTTGCAGATAAGGGTTCAAGATGAATCTGGTAATGTATCGTTTGTCATGTTCGATAAAGATGTTATGAAGGTCATTGGAGCTACTGCATGTGATATCAGGGAAAGGCAGTTGAAGGAAGGCGACACAAAAAGTTTGCCGCATGAGTTGTTGTTAGTACATGATGTCCTTAGGCTAGTATATAGGATGTTTGGACGTGTTTCAGGGTGTTTGGAGACGTTTATAATTAGCATTTTGGATGTGATTGTAAGCTGAAGGCGATTACAAATTTGTGTTAGGCGATTAGCCTCTAACCGCCTACACTGTTCACACGATTAGAGCTGGTTATAGGCGATTAGGCCCTAATCGCCTATAGCAGCATATAGCATAGCCTCGTAATCGCCTATAGGTGTATGCACGTGCCTGTGAGGTATAAATAGGCTCAATCACAACCCTAATCATTAGTTCTTGCCACACACACTCTCCAAACACCCTCCCCTGGTCTGAGATTGCTTGGTTTGATCATTGTAACACTCGTGCTCTGTTTTAACGAGAAAACGTTAATCTTTTGACCCGTTTGTGTGTGATAATTACTCGTTTATCTTTGTTTCAAGTTTGTTTCTGTTATTAGAACATATTCAAGGGATTCCGCACCTTGAATATAACCCTCGTGATTGTCGGTTGACACGTTCGTCGATCCTACAACTGGTATCAGAGCCGAGGCTCGTATCACGAGTGTTTTAATAACAAAAACGAGTGAAAACAGGTGGGTTTTAGTGAAAAAGTTGTGATTTTTATCCAAAAACCTGTTTAAACTTTGAAACTTTGAGTTTTTGATAAAAACCCATGTTTTTCAAAATCTTAGTGTGTGTTTACGGTTAAAAACGTGTGTTTTTTATCAGGGTTTGTTCTAAAACTGTTTTGGAAACTTTTCTAATCATTTGGGATTAAAACACATTGTTTTGGATAAGATTTTTGAGGCAAAAATGGTAGTTTTTGAGCAAAAGTGAGGTTACAGATCAGGTCAGGCGATTACGCAGCCCTAACCACTCAAACTAATCGTGTGGATAGGCTAATCGCTCCCATTTAAGCGATTAGAAGCCTAACCGTCTTCAGCCTACACGATTATAGCCCCAACTGTCTTCGTTTCTTTGTGCTTGTAAGCGATTAGGAGGCCTAAGCGATTAGGCCCCTATCCACCTTCAGGCTTACACGATTACCTTGTAATCGCTTACAGTTCTTTGTTCCTATACTCGATTAGGAGCTAATCGCCTTCAGGTGTATGTGGCATAGTTCCTAATCACGTGGTGAACCCCAATCGCCTTCAGACTCGTACTCGCTCAACTGTTCACTAGCAATTACGCGTAACCACGTATACTCTAGGCGATTACCCCCTATCCACGTATAACATAACCATTTAGACACCTAATCGCCTAAAAGGTTCTGAAACTGAAAATTTGACTAAGTATTGGACTTTTATTGAACTTAAACACATGGCGAACCCGTGGGGACATCTGAATCAACCAAGACAACAGTATAATCAACAAATGAACAATCAAACAAACGTACCCACGAACCCTTGGCAGTTTTATGCAGAACGCAATGCGCAACGGATGCAGCAATCGCAAATGCAAGCGAATGTTGCCGGAAACAATTCGTGGGCGCTAGCGGCTCAACAGCAAGCAATGAATACGAATCCGTGGGCACTCGTGGCTGCTGCGAATTCACAGACAAATCATCTGTCTTCCGTTCTCTTAAGCGACTTAGAGACTGGTAGGTCGAATAGGGCACCGAAATTGCAATACATGTCCGACTACCATGGATGGAAGGGCAGATTTCAGACGTATGTTGAGGGTATCGACGGTCTCGTATGGTCAGCACTTGAAAATGGGTACAATAGGCCGATGGTTGAGAATTCGAACACTCCGATCACACTGGAAGATATGACTGAAGATCAGAGGAAGAAGTATAATTATGAAAAGAAGGCTATGGTAGCGTTGAAGCAGGTTCTTCCCAAAGACATACTCCATCAATTCGCACGGTGTACGACTTCGCAAATGCTTTGGTTGGCGCTTGCTGAACGGAATGAGGATAATCTGAAGACGCGAAAGGTTAAAATGGATCAGCTGAAGAAAGAGTTCGAGAACATCAATGCAATTGGGAACGAATCGCTGAGAGACCTGACAGCTAGATACTACCATCTGATTTCCGAGATGTATCAGTACGGGGTCGTATACACATCTACAGAACTTGTGGAAAGATTAGCAGAGGCGCTCCCTTCTCACTGGCATCAATGACTGGACATCCAGAAATCCAACAATGCTTATCAGAGACCTTCCATTACTGAGTTCGTGGCAGAGTCGGAGAACAAGGAAATAGAGGAGATCAGAAGGGAAAATAAGGCGCTCATTCCTCAGAATCCCAGCATCTACTACGGGAACCCTCCTCAGGACACCAGTGTGGGTGGATCCAAACCACATACTGCTTTCGTGGTTAATCCTGATCCAGTCTATGCGTTTGACAACTATGGTCCCCCATCTGATGTTCCTCCTCCAGTCTTTCCTTGGGGTCAAGGAAACCAGTAACCTTTGAATCATAATACCAACCAATTTGTTGTTAATCCTTTTTCTCATCTTGCAGCACCAGCTCAGGCAGCTTCAAACTTTGGTGGACTTTCTTCATCAGGGTTTTGTGGTTCCCCATCTATAGGTTATGGTGGATATGGAGGTGCTTCGACTTCAAGTCAAGGTGGCTATCGGACCAATCCAGTCGCAGAGCAGCTGAACACGGTGGGTTTTGAGAAGGTGACTGTAGAGTTAGCACAAGAACACATGGCTCTACGGTCTACCTTAGTCAATTCCTATAATGGGCTAGTTGCTGGATAGATTGGGAATCCTCATCTCACTCAAGAGGATTATGCGCAGATTGATAAAGATGATATGGATCTGATAGACATCCAGTGGCACTTTGCAAGTGTTGTAAGAAGAGCAAAGGAGTATATGGATCGAATTGGAAGGAGAGATGTGCTGATCAACAACAACACTAAGTTTGGGTTTGACAAAACGAAGGTCACGTGCTACAACTGTGGCAACAAAGGGCACTTTGCAAGAGAATGTGACCGGCCTAAGCAACAGGGAAATCAGAATCCCTTCAACAACAGAGGCAACAAGCTCAGACACAACCTAATCCAAATACTGAACGGGCTTTTGTCCCAATAAACAAGCAGAACTAGAGGCCTCCTGCAAATAATAATCAAGCCCTGGTAATCCAAGAAGATGAAGGTTTCAACTGGAATCATCTAATCACTGGAGAAAAAGCTCCACAAGGTGGTGCAACATGTTTTGCCCAACAGGTTTCTGATGCACAAGATGAAGTTGAAGAATGTCCGAGTCAGTCTGAAGATGTTATTCCTGAAGTTGAAGCTTCTGACTGTGACTCTGATTGTGATTCTGAGGTGGGGGTAGATTTGGAAGACTTGTTAGCTGAAGCAGATGCCTTGATCAGCAAAAGGTCATTTCTTGTTGATGCTGACTGCACAAAGAACAACCTTGCCGAATTCTTCGGAACTGTGAAGACAGCTGCTCACTATGCTTTGATGACTATTACAGAATCGTCTAACAAGGGAGTTCCACAGGGCCTTATCAGCAGCCTTTGGATGGTTGATAGTGGAGCTTCTGGGCACATGACAGGCGACTTATCCCTGCTATTTGACATCAAGAATATCAACGGGGGGTATGTTGTCTTTGCTGGTAACAAAGGGGATACATCACAAAAGAAGGCAGTATGGGAAATGGTATTGTAAGCTTTGAGAAGATAAGCTTTATGAAACAGATAGACCACAATTTGCTGAGTGTCTCACAAATCTGTGATAAGAAATATACAGTGTTCTTTGATGACAATGCATGCTATATTCTGAAGCCTGGCTTTAAGATTCCGAAACAATGGATTATGATCTCAGCTCCAAGAGTCAACAACTTGTATGTTCTGGATATGAGTCAAGCCATAACAGCTTAGGGGGAGGTCACTTGTTTTCTGTCTAAAGCTACAGAGAAGGAGTCTATTATGTGGCACAGACGAGTGGGGCACATACACTTGAGGAAGTTGAATCACTTGGTTCAGAATCAGCTTGTGGAAGGTGTCTCCGTCAAGAATTTCCATTTAAATGACATTTGTGTCTCATGTAAGAAAGGGAAGCAGAAGAAGAAGTCTCACAAACCTAAGAAGGTCAACTCAGTCAGTATGCCTCTAGAGCGGTTGCACATGGATCTGTTCGGCCCAGTCAATCGCAAAAGCAAAAACAGGGATTTATACTGCCTGGTTGTCACAGATGATTATTCAAGATTCTCTTGGGTTGTATGCATGCAACATAAAAGTGAGACATTTGAGTTTTTGAAAGTTCTGTTCACCAAACTAGAAAATATCTATGGGCTAAAGATCCGCAGGATTCGAAGCGACAATGGAACAGAATTCAAGCACCATGCTATGGAGTCGTTATGTGCAGAAAAGTGTATTCATCACGAATTCACAGCGCCGTACACTCCTCAGCAAAATGGGGTTGCAGAAAGAAAGAATCGAACTCTTATTGAGGCAGCCAGGACAATGCTCGCAGACTCAAACTTGCCTATCATGTTTTGGAACGAGGCAGTTTACTGCGCGTGTTACACTCTAAATAGGGTTTTTACGGTCAAGAGGTTTGGTAAGACATCTTACGAGCTTCTGAACCGGAAGAAACCGAACTTAGAGTTTCTGGAACCTTTCGGAGCTCCATGCACAATGATACATCCCGATGGGAAGTTTGGTGCGAAGGCAGAAGAAGGTTTCTTTGTTGGATACAGCACTCCTAACAAGAGAGTATACAACAAAAGAACCACTAACGTTGAAGAGTGGCTTAATGTCGATGTTCAACGTTACACTGTCAATGCGCCCGGTGTTGGACCCGATTGGTTGTTCGACTATAAGAGTTTGTTTGATTCTTTCAACGTGGATAATTTGGTAGATGATACTGTAGCGCAGATGTATTACGAGTGTGAAAACGTAGCTAGCTCACCGCTAATGCGTCCGATCATGGTTAATGCGCCTGCGCCTGCCGCATCTGATGCCTCTGCATCCACGGGTCCCCCTGGTAAAACCGCAACAGTTGAAGTTGAGGAAGTCTTTCAGGAAGCGTTAGAGATTATGGAATCTTCTTCAGATGAGAAATATGCAGAATCTCGGGAAACTCTTACTGAAGATCTAGCTAGAAATGGTGAATCTACCACTACAGCTCCAGTTCCTCCTACTGGGAATGATCAAACTGGTCCTTCTACTTCAGCAGCTCCTGAAATTGGTCTACAGATTGATTTCTCTGGTTTTAATTTGCAACCCACTGCTCCCTCCAGTTCAAACGCCGCAGAGACAAATATCTCTCAGGGACTTGATAATCTCAATCTGCGTTCGGATGATCCAGTGCCGGCACATCCGGAATCTCAGATTCACGACACTCATCCACTGCAGAATGTGATTGGTGATCCGGCTGGCAGAGTGATGACACGCAGTCAACTCAAAAATGCTAGTCCAAGTGACAATGCAGCTACCCTGGCTCTCTATTCGGAAAACAGAAAAGCAGGTCATCAGAACGATTGGTCTTTTGCTCTATATGTTTCTCAAATGGAACCAAGAACCGTCTAAGAGGCTTTGAGAGAAGAACCATGGATTGATGCAATGCAAACAGAGCTTCAGCAGTTCCAAAAGCTAGGAGCGTGGGACTTAGTTGACTTACCTCCAGACACGAAGAAAATTGGAACAAAGTGGGTCTACAAGTGTAAACGGGATGACCGCGGGGTAATTATCAGAAACAAGGCTCGATTAGTTGTCCTCGGCTTCCGTCAAATCGAAGGAATAGATTACAATGAAGTATACGCTCTAGTTGCTCGCCTTGAAGCTATCCGGATGTTCTTAGCTTACGCTTCGTACAAACGGTTTAAGGTGTATCAAATGGACGTGAAAAGTGCTTTTCTGTATGGTATCGTGAAGGAAGAGGTGTATGTTGCTCAGCCACCGGGATTTGAGGATCTGCTTCATCGCGACAAAGTCTACAAATTGAACAAAGCGTTGTACGGACTCCATCAAGCACCGCGTGAATGGTATCAAATGCTTAGCAACTATCTTACATCCAACGGGTTCAAACGTGGACTTGTGGATTGCACCTTATTCACCAAGGAAAAGGGTGGTGACCGTCTTCTGGTACAGGTTTATGTCGATGATATTATTTTTGGGTCTACTAATGATGAAATGTGCAGGGATTTCGAAAAGCTTATGCAGGAAAAGTTTGAGATGAGCTCGATGGGGGAGATGCAATTCTTCTTAGGTCTACAAGTAGAACAACAAGTGTCGGGGATCTTCATCCACCAGACCAAATACGTTGCTGACATCTTGAGCCGGTTCCAGATGGAAGACTCTACTCCAATAGGCACCCCAATTCAGGTCAATCACGGGATTGGACCTGACGAGAAAGGACAAGCCGTTGATCCTTTTCTTTATCGGGCGATGATTGGCTCACTTATGTACCTCAGAGCATCAAGACCTGACATAATGTTCGCGACATGTCTACTATCCAGATACCAGTCAAGGCCGAAACAGTCCCACCTGGTTTCTGTGAAGAGGATCTTACGTTATCTAAAGGGTTGTCCGACCAAAGGTCTATTGTACCCTAATGACGATAAGTTTGACCTCGTCGCCTTTAGTGATGCTGACTATGGCGGATGCAAACAAGACTTGAAATCCACATCGGCTGGATGCCAGTTTTTGGGACCAAGACTAGTCTCGTGGCAGTGCAAGAAGCAAGCCTCAGTCGCCTTATCCGCCTGCGAGTCGGAATATGTAGCTGCATCTAGCTGCTGCTCCCAGGTCCTTTGGATACAGCAACAAATGAGTGACTACGGTTTGAAATTTCTTAATACTCCCATTCACTGTGATAATGAGTCCGCTATAGGTCTCGCTAAAGAATCAGTTAAACATTCCAAGGCGAAACATATTTTGGTTAAGTATCATTTCATACGCGATTGCTATGAAAAGAAACTTATCGATATGGTTAAAATCCACACGGATTACCAACGTGCCGAGTTATTCACCAAAGCTTTTGACGGACCTCGTTTTGAGTATCTATTAATCTTAAACGGCATTAAAGAAAAGCAGGATTAGATCCTCATCGGTAATCGTTTTTGTAAATATTTTTCTTCAAAAATTCAGAAAAATACAAAAACATCAGAAAATCCAAAAATCAAAAAAAAATTTAAAAAATTGCAAAAATGAGTTTCTTTGGTGAAAATAGGGAAGATGATATTAACCCATCAGTCGGACTGTCTGGACTCTTATCATCTTAAAATATTGGAGCTGATAAGTAGCCTCTACAATGATGTGTTGGTAGGCTCGAAATCATTTCCAAGCTCGGCACGGTGATATAAACCTAAATCAACTGAGCATTGTGTGGATTAACGTCGCGTTGGCATATGGTCTAAAAGCCTAAATCTTGTAGATAGAACGCCAAAATCCGAGGTTCTGGTCTTTAAGAGGTTGGTACATCCGCGGTGAACTGGACGTCTCTCAGAATAAAATGGGGTGGCATAAGTGACGTACGTTGGGTTCGCAGCCTACAACTGAGACACCTCTTTGCCATTCCCAAAGAAAAAGAAAAGAAAAACAAAAATAGAATAGTTTCTGATAAGGAGAGGTCTGGGAATCCTTTAAGAGCAAAAAGATCATGAATGCCAAAACCCTATTCTCAAAGAGAATCGCTCTAAGATATCAAATCATATGCCTAAAGCATCGTACCGTGAAAAATCAAAATACGGTATTTGACTTGACCCCTGGTCTGAATCTCACTGGTCTCTCTGCTGCACTGATCACCACTGAGTCCATTCCTTGTAAATACGGATGACAACAGCTTATTCACCGGTTACGAGGAAGCTTTGCGCATGCCTTGATGCGGGAATATGTCGCGTGTGCGGGGAACACCTTTAATCAGTCTTAATATTACCTTAACGTATCTAAAGTGCCTAGCGATAAAACTTGATTTTGAGTTTAGGTGGACAACAATACTGACAATTGTTGTAGGATGCTTATTGGTAAATTTAATCTAAAACTGAACATATAAGGGTTCTAGCATAGTCCGTACACTGATATGATTCCCTAACTGATGAACTCCCAAAAATATGATAGTGTACAGTTAGTTGATTTCATGTTTTCGCTTATTTTCTGTTTAGTTTTTATTTGTTTGATCATTCTTGATTACCGATGATGGAAACCTAATCCATTGTAATCTTACTTCTTCAAGAATAAAACGCCGAAAATCAACTAATTGAAAATTGTATTTTTGCCGAGTCAAAACCATACATTCTCTTAAGTACAGGGGTGGAAAATGAATATTTTCAAAGATCTGAGTCATCATCTGAGTCGTGTGTTAAAACGGGGTGAAAAACGCATGTTTTGAACCTTAACGGGTCAAAAATGTGAGATTTGGTGCTGCAGGGGCAATTTGGTAATTTGTGTGAAAAAGGTTTATGCATTTGGAGTATAATCGCTTATGCATATTGACGATTACATTGTAATCGTGTGTATCTATATACGATTATGTCCTAATCGTGTGTACTTGATAGCGGTTACACTTCTAATCGTGTTCAGGTATAAACGAGTAGACCAAGTGCTCATAAGTCAAACCAAATGTGTAATCGCGTGTCCTTATAAGCGATTAGACCTAATCGCATGACTATTTAAACGATTAGAGCTAATCGTGTGGAATGGTAAGCGAGTAGAAACCTAATCGCTCTACTGTAGCAGCGATTAGGAACAGAGTATAAAAGGGGCACTTGGCTATCTGTTCTTCATAATTTCAAAATCAAGAGCACAATGAACCGTCTTCCCTCTCATCTGATCATAACATAACCCTTTTGCCCGTGATTTTTAATTGTTCCTTATCATACAGGTATCATTTCTTCAAAATTTCAGAGCCAAACATCACGTATTGAATGATCAAATTCTTAGTTTTCTAGCCGAAACCCTAGTTTAACTATTTTTGATCGTTTGACCTTATAACGTGCTTGTTGATGAGGGTTTGTTAATCGGGTTTGGGTGAATCTTTGGGTACCATAACTTTGATCTAAAACAACATGAATCAGAAATCCCCAATTTGGTGAACCCTAGAATCCTAGTTTTTAAAACCGTTCAATTGACCCCTGATTTGAATATGTAAATGAAAGATTAGTTAGGGCTTTTGATCACCGGTTGATGTTTGTTCAAATGTGACAAAAATCAGGACCCAAAACGACCCATTTCAAAGATTTTGACAATTTGGTGAACATGAAAACTGTTCACGCGATTAGGCCGTCTAATCGTGTGAACAGTAACACGGTTAGGCCATCCTTACCTTCTAATCGCGTATAATTTCAAGCGATTGGCCCTAATCGTTCAAGCTTATAAGCGATTACAAGGTGTAATCGCCTATAGCCAACTATTGACCAATTTTAGTCAAATTTTGTCTGATTTTGTCCGTTTTATGTGCTTTTGACTTGTTTGTGATAATTTTGTCGTGTTTTTGTGATATAGAATCATGCAGTACGAAACGTCTGATCGCCACAATTGCTGTGCCTTTCTCGGACCCATTAAGAAGGCGAAAAGCAAGAAGTTCGAAGGCATTATAGAGTTTCTGAGGCGTTCCAAGATAAACTTCGCCATCTCTGAAAGTCACGCTGCGTACAAGAACGTCCTGCTAGAATTCTACCAGATCGCGAAGGTCGATGTCAAGTCTAATCCTATTTTTATCACAAGCACGGTGCAACGGAAAGAGGTGATGATCACTGAAGAGATTGTTCGGGAGATTCTGCAGTTCAGGGACAACAAGGATGATCCGATTGTGTTTGATTCTATTCTGATACGTGGCGGCTTTCTCAGGATGAAATATGCTGGCGATGTGAGGGCACAAAAGATGTTGCAGAAGGGGAATCTGCCGCCAGAGTTGAAGTATCTTACTCATGTGGTTTTGAAGTGTATCGGTCCAAGAAAGAATACGTTCGATGCAATCCGAGACACATTAGCTTCAGCAGTTGTTGCCCTCACACTGAACAAGCCATTCAACTTCTCCGGTATGATTATACATCATCTAAAGGAAGTACTTTTACAGAAGACGACAAAGAAACCGTTTATCGTCTATCCTCGCTTCCTGCAAATGATTATAGATATTCAGATTCCACATTTGGCAAAAGATCCTGATCAGCTTATCAAAATCAACGACATTGACGAGGTAGAGTTGAACAGAATGTCGTCATACAAGAACAAGCAAAAGTCCGAGTATCCGCCAAGTCGACGATTGTATGGACTTCTGGCGAAAGAAGATTATGAGTCACCACCAGGCAATAGGTGGAGACACGACGACAGTGAATCAGAAGACGACATCCTTATCTACAGACAAGTATTCAAAGACGATGATATCATTGGAAGACCGACAGTAGAACTGGGTGATAATGTTCCGGGCAGTACTGCGGATGCAGAAATTGCACACGATGATGATATGTTTGATCCGGAGTCTCTTGATACAAGTGAACCCTCAAGTGCAGCCAAAGGAAAGACCCAGATTGAAGAAGAAGGCCCTGTTAACATCACCGATGAAGATGATGATGACTCAGAAGATACTGATGATGACTCTCCTGATACGTTTGCTAAGAAACAAGAAAAGATTAAGAGAAAGTTATTCGAGGAGAAAGCTCGCGCAGCTAAGGCGAGAGCTCTTGCTGAAGATCCCACGTTCACTGTGGAACAGGGTGATGTAGTTGCTGAAATTGATGCAGAGCTCAGCACTCCTCCTCCTCCTCCTCAAAAGAGACAGAAGACAAAAGCAACAAAAGAAGTTGGTCGGGGAAGGAAGAGGATGGCATAGAAACAACCTCCAGCTGAAAAGACTCCTAAGAGATCTGTATCTAGACGTGTTACTCTTAATCTCCCAGAAACTTTTGGGACTCCTTCTTCCCCGGCTGCAACAACAACAACCACAACAGCAACAACTACTACAGCAGCAGCAACCACTTGAGTTCCCACATCTTCTAGTGCAGTTATGCCTGCAAGTGTCACCATGCCAATGCCTACTTCGGTAATCTTCACTGAGCAAGTCTCAGTTACAGAAGCAGCGACAAGTTCTCATATTATTTCTAATCCAATCGGTGACAAGATTCGGAAGCTAAGACATGATGCTAGACCGTCAACTTCCAGATTTACTGATCAGCTTACTTCTTCCTCGGCATCTGCTTCGAATGAACATCTTCAGCGCAAAGTCAGCAAATTAACTGCTATAGTTGCTGCACAAGCGCGTGAGATGGCTGAGTTAAGAACCAAGAATGCTTCTATTGAAGAAAATGAAATGGCGATGCTAGAACTGATCGGTGAAACAATTCAATCCAACAAAGAGCTGCAAGCGACTGTCGACGCGCTTACAATCTCAAATCAGCGGATCATTGAATCGAATCGGCAGCTCATGGAATCACACCAGCAACTGATATAGTCAAACCAAAGTGCTTTGGAGAGACTTACAGGTGTTGAATCCAAGTACAGCCAACTTCAGCTCGCCAATGTAAACAATGAGCGTAGAATCACCAGATACAAGAAGCTGAACACGAAATTGAGGACTAGAGTGAATGAGTTAGCTGGAACTCAACCTAGACTCACTGGTGGTACAAGTTCTGAAGTTGGTGCTAGTGCTGGTGTTGGTGATGATGATGATGAAGATAGTGACGATGAAGAAGATGATGACGAGGACGATAGTGAGGATGGATCGGAAGATGATGATACTGGTAAAGGTGGTGGTGGTGGTGATCCTGGAGCCATATGTGGTGGCGGATCATCAGCTGGATCTGGGTCTAGACGTACCAAGAAGAAACATGACAGACAAGGCAATGATCCCGAAGCAGGTTCTTCTGCCCAAGGGGAGCCAGGGCCTGTGAAAAAAAAGATTCAGCAACTGCGGGACTCTATGAAGAAAGTCGTAGTTCCAGTTGAGTTTGTAGAGCCTCTAAACTGTTACTTTGCTTATGATGATGAAGGCAACCTACTCCCTCCTCCTGTTATTCCAGAGTACGACTTAGAAGAAGGTGAAATACATCCTGAGATGACATCAGATGACATGGAAAAGGTTTATGGACCCGCACGCGGAGAATCTTCCGGTGCAAGTCAAAGTCCTTCACCAGAGATGCATCCAGAGAATAATGAGGTTGAATTAGAAGAAGGAACCAGTGTGCCAACTCCAGAATACGTTGTTGACGATTCGGGCACTGGGATTCCTAATATTTCTGAGGAGATGATACATGAGGCTGAAGAGAAGCTAAAGACTGATTCTGCTCCTATTTCTGATGAAGTGAAAGAAAGACAGGACAAGATTAGTGAGAAATATCCCAAATGGTTCAAACCTGAAGAGAAGAAGAAAAATGTTAAGCGGGCATCTGTCTTCAAGAAGCGTCAGTCGAAGATGTCAGGTAATGTGATCAGTTGGTCTTACATTAGTCATACCAAGATGCTCGGTGTTAAATGGCATGAAGGTTTATTGTACTTTGAGCCTTTTCAGAATGTTCTCAGTCTACCTTTCTGGTATATTCGTGATTTGGTTCGACTAAATTATCCTCTATACAAGGAGAAAGCCCCTTCTCTTCAAGGTTTCTACACCATTTCGAAGCGAGAAAGCATGTCGAGATGGGATCAATTTGAGCCTCAGTATCCAAAGTCATACAAGACAGACAAAATTCATCCGGTAACGAAGAGTCCGATTTGGGAACATAAGATCAAGCCACCAAAGTGTGTATCGAAGATTCCAATCGTCCCAGTTGAACAAGACTTCTCCTCAAAGTTCTACTATTGGCACTATGATGCAGCTACTACTGAGGCAGTGATCGTCTTGAGCAACTCTCCTAAACCTTGCAGATAGATCAGAATTTGGGACCCGATGTGGCTGATTAATTGTTCGGAGAAAGATGTGGAGACGCTGTACCTGTATCCCATTCAGCACTTGCCAGACAAAGCAGATCAAGAAATGAAGTTTCAGAGAGTGATTCGCTTCTGCTATGCCAACAAAGTTCACGCTAGACGCGACTGGTCAAGACTTACAAGGATCATGACAATGTCAAGCTGAAGTGAAGACTGAAGAAGCTGCTAGTTGTGTTATGTTTGTTTTCTGTTTTTAGAGTCTGTAAAGTTGTTTTGCTATGTTATAAACGTTGTCTTTTGAAGTCTCTGTACGTATACTAGCCTGGTCCAAGGGGGAGTCTGTTAGTACATGATGTCCCTAGGCTAGTATATAGGATGTTTGGACGTGTTTCAGGGTGTTTGGAGACGTTTTTAAGCGTTTTGGGTGTGATTGTAAGCTGAAGGCGATTACAGATTTGTGTTAGGAGATTAGCCTCTAACCTCCTACACTGTTCACACGATTAGAGCTGGTTATAGGCGATTAGGCCCTAATCGCCTATAGCAGCATATAGCATAGCCTCGTAATCGCCTATAGGTGTCTGCACGTGCCTGGGAGGTATAAATAGGCCCAATCACAACCCTAATCATTAGTTCTTGCCACACACACTCTCCAAACACCCTCTCCTGGTCTGAGATTGCTTGGTTTGATCATTGTAACACTCGTGCTCTGTTTTAATGAGAAAACGTTAATCTTTTGACCTGTTTGTGTGTGATAATTACTCGTTTATCTTTGTTTCAAGTTTGTTTATGTTATTAGAACATATTCAAGGGATTCCACACCTTGAATATAACCCTCGTGATTGTCGATTGACACGTTCGTCGATCCTACAGTTGTCCCGAATCCTTGAAAAGAAACTTGCCTTCAAGATTGATGTTTCTGATTACAATCTTACAAATGACTACATGTGTATACTGTCGTCAAGATTTGTGATGATGTTGTTATAATTGAAGAGTTGGTCATCGGACATGAGAATGTACACGATAGTTTTGTCAAGGTATTTATTCTAATTATTTTGCAATAGGCATTTATATTCTGTAAATTTTCAAATCTGTTATGTTTATTTGTATATGACCACTTTTTAGGTCACTCGGGAAGTTTGTGAAAATAAATCTGTTAACCTTTCAGAATCATCACAAGTTGGGTTTGAAGTTACTCCTAAGGTATTTATACCTTTCTGCATTTATGTCTAACTTTTTTCTAGAAATTGTATTGTCATGTAACATTTTATTAGTTTTTTCGTTATTTGTTTGAAGGATGTTGTATGTGTTGATGCCGTTGTGGATACTCCCACAAGTTCTAATGGAAAAAGAAGTGTTTAAGATTTTGTTAATGCAAATGTTGCTGACCAAACTTGTACAAGCAAAAGATTGAAAAAGAAGACTGCTAGATTCAAAACTTAGAATTTATTATTAACGTATTCGGATGTTTGTTTAGTTTTTTCAGTTGAATGAATATATTTTTGTTAACAGCTGTTGTGTAACATCTGTTTTGTCAGTGGATGTAATGTTATTTTAATTTCATCTGTTATAACTTCTGTTATGCAATATCTGTTGAAACAATAGTGTCTCGAGTATTTATAATACTTGAATATTAAATTGTGATAGTTATTCCTTAAAATATTTATTACAATTATTAAGTTTGTCTGCATTTTTTTTTAAAATGTTTATCATGGAAATATTTTTAATTTAAAATATAATAAGTCATCAATAATAAAAACTATAATTACATGTTATGTTGAATTTTTATTGTTGTAAAATAAAATGTATGTTAAATTTTAAAATTATAGGAACAATAAAAGACTTCAAATCATTTGTTAGAACAATAGTTTTAGTTGTTTAATTGTACAGTGGCAATCAAAGAGTTTTAGGGTTGTGACGAGTGTTCGTAATTATGAATTTGAAAAGACTGATTTAAATTTATAGTTATTTCGTTAGATAAAGATGTTGACAGTGAGAGATAAAATATTAGTAAACTTACTGTTCAATTTAGCTCTCCGTTTAATATATATAGAATTAGGCAAGAAAACTGCCATCCCCTACCCCTTACCCACCCCATCCATTTTCTCATGAGCCACACTCACGCCCAATCCATTTGACCCATATCAGAAAGTATGTGGTGCTTCATAGTTTGACACAAAAATAGAGAAACTAACAGACCTCGTGACCAGGTGGAGTATTGTGGTAAATGCAGAAGTTGTGGAGCAGCAAGGAAGTTTATTTGGGACATATGAAGAGTCGTTGGAAACAATACATGTCTGCATAAAATTTGAAAGCACAAAAAGAAAAATTAAATTACTATAAAACCAACATTAAAACAACAAAATGTTGTTCAAAAAGAAAATATTTAGATTTGGTTACGGTTAAGGCCCAAATCAGGATAAGTAATCAATGGTGGCTTTTCTTGATCTCCATACACAGTAACAGACACAGAACCGCGGCCAGTCTGAATAATATGTTCCTGCATTAAGATTCCTCAACACATAAGATATTCCAAGAACATACAGTGGGTTTTAAAATGGAAAAAGTGTGTGCGTGTGTCCAAAAAATATGAAATTAAGCAAAATTTATATAATCAAAAAATACATACACAAATTCCATCACATTAGGCAAAAGACTCACGCCACATATGAAATCTCCAAGAAAATTGTTTTAGAAACAAAAATGAATTGGATTATATAGGGGAAGGTGAAGTAATCTCTGTGGTAGGGAACTTCAAATTTTCAACCAAGATGAAGCAACCATCAATTGATGAATATAATTAATAATGGTATAATGAATTGTGAATTAATGGGTGAAACTGAATATCCTAAGGGAATTAAGGGTTGGAATAAGTTGCATTACTAATTTATACCATTGGCATTAGAGGTTGTATGTGAGGGGCATAAAAGGAAGAAAGTGATCAAAGATTACACATTTGTGAAGAGCCCTTCCAACTCCCATCTTAAAGTTAGTGTAAAATTAGAGTTAATAGCCAAAATCGTCCCTGAGGTTTGGTGGTTTTTGCCACTTCAGTCCAAAAATGAAACGTGCTACAACTGGGTCCGTAGGCTTTTGTTTTTTTGCCAATTTCGTCCCTGACAGCAAACCCAGTTAATTATTGACGTTAAGTATGAGGGTATTTTTGTCTTTTCGGTGCCCCTTTATAAACCTTTTACCCCCTTTTTCATTTTCTTCCCAAACACACACATAGACTCTCTCTCTCTCTAAACACTAACCTGTTCATCAAATACCCACACTATCATCATCAACACCCATTACAACTAATCTTCTCTCTAAACACTAACCTTTGGATTATCAGATCTGACCACGAAACCCACAACCGAGCGACCACCATCGGAACACCATCTTGATTGGAAACCACCAGGCTGCATCAAATCACCACCACCATCTTCACAATAATATCAAGAGAAGAGGGGTTTGTTGGGGGAGGGTTACCTTTGGTTGCTGATCGTGTTGTGGTGGAGATATCAGCGCCGCCGCCGCCATTGCTTCTTCTTCCTCGTCTGTCTGTCTCTGTCTCTCTCTCTCTCTCTCTCAGCTCGTTGCTTCTTTCTCTCTCCACAGATTCGTATATGGGTGTGGGATGATTAAAAGGTGAGGATGGTTGTGTGGGTTGAACCGCTGCCGGAGCTCCGCCGGAATTGGTGGCCGGAGCTCCTCCTTGCTCCGCCTACTCTCTCTCTCTTCGGTGGTTTGGTCTGCCGAAGAGTATAAATACTTTGTGCCGGTTTAGTAGATCAGGATAGAAGAATTGTATCTTGTTCTGAAACTCAGATCCGAAGGTAGTATAACCGAAGCTGCCAAGAGGAGGGAACAAGAGTTTCTATTGGATCTTGAAGCTAATGGTGGTCGGATTTGTTGGTTAGAGAGAGGGGGAGGGGATATGAATATGGTCGGATTTGGTGGTGTAGGTGATGGAAGGAGGTGGCGGCGGTGGTGGTGGAAGGAGGTGGCGGTGGTGGTGGTGGTGGTGGTGGAAGGTGGTGGTGGTGGTGATGCTGAGAGAGATAGAGAGAGGGTGGGGACAATCTCTGTTTAAATAGGGTTTTAAAAGGGGGCAAGCAAAAAGACAGAAATACCCCTTCACTTAACGTCTAAAATTAACTGGGTTAGTTTTAAGGACGAAATTGGCAAAAAAAACAAAAGCCTACGGACCCAGTTGTAGCACGTTTCATTTTTGGACTGAAGTGGCAAAAACCACCAAACCTCAGGGACGATTTTGGCTATTAACTCTGTAAAATTACCTTTGAAGCCATCTCTCCTCCTTAATAAGGTAACATAGATACATTTGATACTATTATTTACGATTTAAGTCTATATGGTTATACCAAATATGTTATCGAGCCCCTAATCCTGAAATTGGGACACCTAAGTCCTTGTTGTTTTCAACATTTGTCGTCGAATCTCTCCCTCTAATGTTGTTACTTTATGCCGTTAGCGTTGACCTTAAGGGAATAATAGTATTTTTCACCCAAAAGACTTACCCTATAAACATTACCACCTTCACCTTCAAACCCCATACCATTTACATATTCCACCTCTACTAACCTTGCAATCCACCACTTGTTGGGTATTTGTGGTATCTATTTTTGGTATTTATAAAATCTATATTTTATATTATTATAAGTTAATTTAGAATGTAGAAGCATGTCAAAATCGCACAGAGCCTGGGTGAAACTTTTGATCTGTCCCCCCGCCAAAAGGCAGTTATTGAATGCTTGCAAAGCCCCCATGCCCAAGATTTCCTGAATGTTATTCCAATCGAAGGTTTGGGCCAAACCATGTCTAGGGTTGAATACAGGGCAATTCTTAAATATCGTTTGGTGATCCCCATGTACCATGAAGATGAAGTATGTCCGATTTGCCGTAAGGCATGCTTGGACAAATACGGGGAACACGCGGTTCATTGTAAGGAGTTGCCTGGTTTCAAATATAGACATGACTGGGTCCGGGACGTTCTTTGGGACATTTTAAGAAGGGCTGGGATATCAGCCAAGAGGGAAGCTCCTGTGAATTTCCTCTCGGACCCCGCTGACGGGAGATCCACCCTACGTCCAGCAGACCTGCTTGTCTTTGGGTGGGCCGGGGGGAAACATGCTTGTGTCGACCTAACAGGTGTATCTCCTCTGGTTGGTTTGAGGGATAGTGGTTTTTTAGTAGGGCAAGCGGTGCGGAAAGCAGAGGCGAAGAAAGTTGAGAAGCATGCTAAAGCTTGCGAGGAGAACCAACACGTTTTTATTCCCCTGGCATTTGATACCTTTGGCTCTTTGGCACCGGAAGCCATCCGTTTCCTAACCAGAGTCCAACGGGTTATTCATAGCAGTGTCTCAACTCCGGGGGGACATGGGTTCGTTTTCAGTAGGTTAGGGTTTGCCATCCAGAAAGGGGTGGCGGCGCAGCTTGTTGCCCGCCTGCCCGCTATCTTGATGTAATTAGTCGCGTTTATGCGTTTATGATTGAAATATTTTAAAAAAAAAAAAAAAAGTTATATTTAAAAAAAAAAAATGTCAAAAAAACCAAAACATGTTAAAAGGAGTATCAGTAGTGATTTTTTAAAAATGGGGGTGGTAGGATTATTTAAATCCATTGTTAATAATAATAATAATAATAATAATAATAATAATAATAATAATAATAATAATAATAAACCAATATACCCCCTTGTTCTAATGGTGCCTTAACGCACGTCATAGGTATGGATTCGATCGATCAATGTCGAAAACTACGGAGACTAATAACGGGTCCCAACTTCAGAATATGAGGCTCACCCAACACATTGGGTATAATCACACGGATTTAATTTGTACTTAACTCGATATTTAGTTATCGTAGTTGTTAAAAACATAAAAATATTAAAAGTAGAATGGTAAGAAAAAAATATGTTTTAAATTCATATAACTGAAAATACAAATACCTGACTTAAACCCGACCAATTGTTATCACTGCGTTGTTTAACATGGTTATTTATTTTTTCCACTAATTTATTTTGTAATCTAGATAGTAAAAGATATAAATATATGTACACATGGAAGTTTAAGTAAGATATATATGGTTGTTATTAAAACCGTTTATGTATGATGCTAGGAGTTTTACGGTATGAATCTTATTTTATATATATACACACACATATGCGCGTGCGCGTGTGTGCGTACGAGCACATGTGTGTACTATATGGTCTGTTTGGTATGTGGTAATGAAATGGATGAGGGAATAGAATAGACGAAGGAATGGAATGGACAAGCTAATGGAATGGATCATTACCATTTCATGTCTTGTTTAGTTGCCATGTGTGAATGGAATAAAACATTACTTTATGTTATTTGGTAGGCAGGAAAAGACAAAGAAATAAAATCGGTGGTGGGTGGCGGTGGTGGCAACGGTGGAAGGTGGAGGTGGATGGTCGTGATGGTTGTTGAAGATGGTGAGTAGTGGTAGGTGGCGTCGGCGGTGGTTAGCGGTGGTGATGGTGGGTGGCGAAGGCGATGAAGGGTGGCGACGACGGTGGTGGGTCACGACGGTGGCAGATGGAGATGGATGGCGGCGATGGTGGGTGGGTGACGATAATGAGCAGTGGCGGTGGTGGGTGGGTGAAGGTAGCGAGTGCCGGTGAGGTGGATGGCGGCGATGGTGGGTGGGTGATGATAATGAGCAGTGGTGGGTGGCGGTAGGTGGCAGTAGTGGTGGGTGGGTGAAGGTAGCGAGTGCCGGTGGTTGGTCGTGGCGATGACGGTGGTAGGCGGCGGAGGTGGTGGGTGGGTGACGGCGGGTGGCAGTAGTGGTGGGTGGGTGGGTGAAGGTAATGGATGGCGGTGGTTGGTGGCGGCAACAACGGTGGTGGGTGGAGGCGATGGTGTTTGGTGGTGTTAGATGGCGGTGGTGGTGGGTGGCGGCAACGACGGTGGTGGGTGGTGGAGGGAGCGGTGGTGGGTGGTGACGATGGTGGTGGGTTGTGTTGGTGGTGGTGACGATGGCGGTGGTGGTGGTAGGTTATGGTGTTGTTAATGAATGATAAAAGAGGGATAGAATGAAAAAAACATGGGGGTGGATGGAATGGTTTTGAGGGAATGGAATGCCTTATGGAATAGGTGATTCCATTCAATTGACCAACCAAACACGCTATTTTTCATTACCTAGTAATGGTCAATTCCATTTCATCATACCAAACGCTACCTATGTGTGTGTAAGTGGGTTGACCAACCAAAGAAGTTCGTTAGAGGTTTGTACTCTGCAGACTAGAGATTTTAGGATCGGATTTTAACAAATAAACACAAATATTACACGAGTCAAGATATATCAGGTGCGAAATCCCCGAATATCATGCAAAATGATAAAAACTGTAATCAAAACGCAATACAAATCATTTCAATATGTTTTCATTAATATTATGATCATAAAAGTTTACAGGTTTAGATTAACAAAAACACACACATAAAGGTGTAAATCAACTCTCTAGCATACACACACAACTGACTCTCTAACTTATAACCGTCAATAACTAACTTTCTTATATAGGCAATTCCATTCGACCTATCTTGAGGTCGAATGAACTCCTTCGACCCTTGTTGGGTTCAGTTGAGACCACAGTTACCAGAACAAAGACTTTTGGTAGCTTATTTTGTAGTTTGATAGTTAGAGGACTAGTTATGTAATTCTTTGTTAGTTTATGTGTAAACCCTAGAGTGTGAACTTAAGGGAAGGGCCCTGCGAACTTAATGTTAAGTTCGCAGTCCATCAGGTGCTCACTATATAAAGTTCACTCATATGCACACTCTAGGTTAGGGTTTTTGGTTATCTTTCATTACACAAGAATTTCATCTGGTGCGAACTTATTGTAAACTCCATGGTTGTTCACTGCTGAATCTTTAATGGAATTATCTCTTTATGTTTCTTGTGTGTCGGTTCTTACAATATTCATCTAGTTCTTTGCTTGTCTTGATTAATCAACTAAAACACCTAACAAATAGGTGTTTCTAGTTGATAACAATCTTGTGCACACTTAAGATCTAGTAATTTTGGGACTACAATTTGGTATCAGAGCCTCTGTGCTCGAGATTGTATCTATCTAAAGATATCAAAACCCTCCTTGTTAGTTTTTACTATCAAGTTTTTCAAAAATTTAGTGTTTATCAAAGTTTGAATATTTTCATTTGTTTTGCCTTAAAATCTCGTGAACAAGTGTTTCTGAGGTGTTTAAAAGGTATTATTTTCAGTAGAAACATCATTCAAGAGCTTCAAAACAATTGAAAATCTCTTGGACATGTTTTTGATAAGATTAAAATCACAACAGCCAAGAGTTGAGTACTTAGCTCATCTTAAAGTGCGAACTTAGCTCATAGAGTGTGAACTTGTTTCTTGCTTGTGAGTACTTGTTTCAAGAGTTGAGTACTTGTTTCAAGAGTTGAGTACTTAGCTCATCTTAAAGTGCGAACTTAGCTCATAGAGTGTGAACTTGTTTCTTGCTTGTGAGTACTTGTTTCAAGAGTTGAGTACTTGTTTCAAGAGTTGAGTACTTAGCTCATCTTAAAGTGCGAACTTAGCTCATAGAGTGTGAACTTGTTTCTTGCTTGTGAGTACTTGTTTCAAGAGTTGAGTACTTGTTTCAAGAGTTGAGTACTTAGCTCATAAGTTGCATACTTGACATTTCAAGGTGTGCACTTATTAACAGCCACAACTGCGCACTTAAGCCAAAAGTGTGTGCACTTGTGTCTGTGTGAGCACTTAAATTTACACAAGGCTTTACAGCTTTCTCTCTCCTGGCACCACAACTAGGGTTTCTGCATACTTATCTGAAATCTCTAGTTGGTGTGCGAACTTACTGAAAAGGTGCATTTTCTGAGCACTTGGCTAGGGTTACTGCGAACTTAAATCTTAAACGAGAGTTTAAGTGTCTGTGTACTTATACAAGTGCGCAGGCTGATCAGTCAAGACTGAGCACTTGTGCTGCTCTGACTTGGTTGAACTGCGAACTTAAGCCAAAAGTGTGTGCTACAGGGACTGCGTACTTAACAGGAGAATCAGGGACTTATCATCTTTGCTTCTTATTTGTTTCAGGTTTCCAAGGAACTGCGAACTTAGTGACTGCGAACTTAGTGACTGCGAACTTAGTGACTGCGAACTTGAGGACTGTTTGAATTTTCAAGGACTTTGGACTGTAACTTGATAATCTAATTAATCAAAACCCTAAAATCAGTCTAAAATCAATCTTAAATCATGTCTGGTAACAACTCATTTCAAGTTAACCCCATAACTCAAGCTGAACTTGAAACCGGCACTATAACACGTATTCCCAAGTTGATGGGTGCTGAAGACTATGGTACATGGAAAAACAGAATGAAAGCTTTTTATTTTGTTAACGATCACACCCAATGGAACTCAGTTCAGCTCGGACCTCACATTCCCACAAGAACCACTGATGCAGGAGAAGTGTTCAACACTGATCCCACTACATACACTGATCTCGACAAACAACTGATGCAGCGAGACCACAAAGCCTATGGTGCTCTCACCATGGCTTTGTCAAACGATGTATACAATATGTTTGAAGAATACGGATCAGCGCACGATCTGTGGTTCGCTCTGAGTGAGTATTATGAAGGAAATGCAGAGATGAGGCAAAACAAGCAGGATATGATTCAAAAGGAATACGACATGTTTGGAAGTATCCGTGGTGAGAGTCTGTCGTCACATATAGACAGGTTCATGAATCTGTTGACTAAGATGAAGAAAGCTGGTATTCCTGTAAACAACCGCAATTCCATCAAGAAGCTGCTCGATTCTCTCCCAAAGGAGTGGAGTGTCCAATGTATGTTGATCAAAAAGGACTACTTGGATGCTCAGTCTACTTTGGCTGATCTTATAAACACTCTGAAATCGTTTGAAATGGACATCACAAAGAGAGAGATGAATCAAACAGTGTCAAAAGTTACTCCAAGGAGCTCTCTAAAGAATCTGGCTTTAATGACTCCAACTGGACAGAAGGCACTGGTGGTTGAAGACTTTGGCTGGGGAAAGGAAGCTGTTGCAGCTAAAGCAGATGTTAACAAAGCATTGATGGTAACGATATGCACCAAATCCGCAAATGGTGTAAACTATGTGGAAGGATCTTCAGTGGGAGTGCCAAAAGGAGGAATGCAAGAGAGTGCGGGTCTGAAGAGTGTGCTGATTGCTGAGAAGAAGAAAGATCAGACTGGAGAGGAGGCTTTGATAGCTGAGAAGACACCCACTGAGAAAGCAGCTGAAAAGATGGAAAGTGCACCCAAGAAAGCTGAGGAGAAAGATATGGTAAACATTCCTCTTGAAATAAAATCAAAGCTGTGCTCACCTAGGTGCGTTACAGCTGTTGCTTACTGTTTGTCACACAACAAAAGGGTTTTGAGAGAAATGGATGATATCCAAAGAATTAACTCTGAAATGAAAGAAAATGAGTGGGCATATCAGCGAAAGTTGAATGCAACTCTAGCTGAAATGCAGACTCTAAAAGAATTTGTTCTCAAAAAGGATTTTCTAATAAATGACTTAACCTCAAAATTAGAAAAATCTAGAAATGAAACAACTCGTCTTCAAATCATTATTGACAAATGGAATGTAAGCAAACAGGCTCATGCTGATATCGTTGATTGCTCAAGGCAATCATTTGTAAAAGATGGAATTGGGTATAAGGATAAGAATGGAATCGAAAGATCACTATTCTTACCCTTGGGCCGAAGTGAATACATACCCATTCCAACACCTCATCCTAAAAATGATCTTTTTGAAAACAAATGTGATGAATCTGAGTCAAATGCTAACATAAGTAAAAGCGATGCAGATGTGACCCAACAAGGTCGGGTGGAAGATGATGAGAGTTGTGGTGGGCAGACAATGGGGTTAGGACATCCAGGTGCCAATTACTCCACAGTGAATTGGTTCATCTGGAACAATGAAAAGTCTAAAAACAATTTGATTTCGGATGACTGTAATACTTTAATTAATATGGATGAATGTAATAGTTTCTCTAGGATGGATAACTGTAATAGTTTATCTAGGCCGGATAACTGTATTAACTTGACTTCTAAACTAGATTTAAAGGGTGCTGTGGCCCCTGATGATAGGAAGAATCCTATCAGACGTTCAAATGTTTGTGTTAATGATGTTATGCCTGTTTGTGTTGATCTTAATGCTGCATTCTCTGATGATAAACATACGTGTAAACCACCTATGTTTGTACCAGAACTAAAGTTTAACAGGTTTGGGAAATTTCTCACTGAGGAAATCCCAGAGTTTATCCCTTCATCCACAGATGTATCAGGTTCTGAAGAATCACAAAGTGAAACAGGTAACTCAAGTTCTGAAGAATCACTAAGTGATACAGAGAGCAACATCAGCATACCTGACTGCAACACAAATGAAGAATCAAGTAGCAGCAAGGATGAATCATGTTCAAGAGAAAGCTCCTGCTCAAACAAAATCAAGAAAAGAACATCACAATCATCATCATCCAGATCTTCTCCAAAGATCAAGCCTAAACACTCAAAATGCTTTAGATGTGGAAAAGAAGGACATGTGGTCAAAAAGTGTCATTTAAAACCTAAACCACAAAATGATGTCAAAACTCAAAACTCTTTTTCTGATCAGATCAAAAATCTTCAAGAAACAGTAAAAAGTTTTGTTAAAACCACACAATTTTGGAAGAGAAAAGAGTCAATGATGGGTGAAAATCACGATAGATCAAAACTAAAACAAACTTGGATTCCCAAAGTCACTTGATTAAATGTCTGAGTCGTGATTGTACATAGATTTTCTTTAGTTTATCTTTGTATATTATTATTTTTTATATAATTTTTTTTGAGATGGATGCTGTGCTCGCTTTCAGTCAAATCCCAAGCAATCTCATGACACTGCAGTCAAAAGAATCTTCCGCTACCTCAAAGGAACACCAAAGCTTGGTTTATGGTATCCTAAGAGTGATAATTTTGATTTAATCGCTTACTCTGATAGTGGTCATGCAGGTTGTAGAATTGATAGAGAATTTGTCTCTGGTGGTTGCAAATTTTTGGGGATTCGGCTTGTATCTTGGCAAAGCAAAATGCAGATAATAGTGTTTATCTCCACTGATGAAGCCGAGTACACTGTTGCGTCCAGTTGTTGATGTCAAGCTTTGTGGATCCAAAATCAGTTGCTGGATTACGGTTTGAATGTCATGAAAACCCCAATCTTCATTGATAATGATGCTTGTCGTGACATCGTGAAGAATCCTATCGACCACTATATATTGAGATCAGGATTCACTCTATTCGCGATGCTCACGATAAAGGATACATTCAAGTGTTATCCATTGATACTGCTGATCAAAAGGCAGATATCCTCACAAAGGCTTTTGACGAAACTCGTTTCCTCCAATTGGTCACTTGGCTGGAAATGATAAATTTTGAGTGAACTCACATTATGTCATGGTGTTAAAAAATAAAAAAAAAATAAAAAAAAATAATAAAAAAAAAATCCTATTTTCATGCTAAACAAGATTTTTGGGGGAGAAAGTATATCTCTATTGCAAATTAACAAGAAATGATAGGGACTAATCATATTTTGTCAGCATGTGAATAGGATCCAGAGGATGTTGCGGCTTCAAGCAACGACATGTCGGTAGATTCAGCTTGGAATCGAGTAAACTGCTAATAGGTGATTAACAGAATAGATCTACACGGAAAGCTGGATTCCCACCGTGTTTTAGGTCTGCACAAGCTGAGTCCGGTCATACACAGGTTGAGAGATCAAAAGACACAGAAAATTTTGTGCATATGTAATCAAAAGACACCTAAGTGTGCAAGCTACCAATGCGGGGCTATTCAAACAAATGAGCAACAAAAGACACGCAATGTTAGTGACGTGCAAACATATAGATAGCTCAAAAAGCAATCAGATGATCATCTTCTCTGTTATGGGAACATAGACCTGAAGCTCTCATCATCTGATTGACATAATGATCATCTTCTCTGTTATGTGTAAACATAGACCTGAAGCTCTCATCATTATATCTCAATAAACCTTGAGGATTGGTAGGCTTATACCTAGCACAAGTGGGGTCCACTAACTTTCCGTCAATATTACCAAAACATGATAAATCTCATCACCAAACGTATGTTGAAAGACGAGAGGCATGGATTTAAGTGGACAAACATACCGACAGTTTTTCTTGGGCTGCAGCTATCCAACGGAAAGTTGAAATGTGATCTGGCAGGTATGGTTAGTATGATCTTGTATGCAAAAGGTGAGAAACAGTTAACCCCTCCTTGTTGTGTTTGTTTTTATTAAAATATAAAAAGTTTAGGGGGAGTATTAAAATATGTGTTAGAATGTGAGATGTGTTTATTGCATATAATCCTGATCATCATCCAGTCTGTGATCAAGAACAGTGCAGGGGACTAGATTGTGAGATTCTTCGATCTGGTAGATGTATTCATGTTTTATCTGTTAGAGTTGATGTAGCTGTTTGGGAACACATTCAGAGTTGGAGCCGGTTAGACACTGCTAGAAGAAGGAATGCTATTTCAAAGAGCAGTAGATCCTGCTAAAGAGAGGAAGCTGGAGATGTTAGAAGTTTTGGAAATGATCGAGGTTGCAGACAAAGAGAAGGAGCTTGGAGACAAAGACAAGGAAATTGCTAACAAAGACAAAGCTGACAATTAAAGAAAAGCAGCCAGAAACTCTGAAGCTCCAGAAGTGATAGTTCCAAAACAACAAGTGCGGGTAAAGCAGGAAGAAGGTGAATCGAGTGATATCTCGGTTTGAAGCTAACAGATGAAGATCTGGTATCTGTGGTCTAGGGGGAGTATTGTTGGGTTCAGTTGAGACCACAGTTACCAGAACAAAGACTTTTGGTAGCTTATTTTGTAGTTTGATAGTTAGAGGACTAGTTATGTAATTCTTTGTTAGTTTATGTGTAAACCCTAGAGTGTGAACTTAAGGGAAGGGCCCTGCGAACTTAATGTTAAGTTCGCAGTCCATCAGGTGCTCACTATATAAAGTTCACTCATATGCACACTCTAGGTTAGGGTTTTTGGTTATCTTTCATTACACAAGAATTTCATCTGGTGCGAACTTATTGTAAACTCCATGGTTGTTCACTGCTGAATCTTTAATGGAATTATCTCTTTATGTTTCTTGTGTGTCGGTTCTTACAATATTCATCTAGTTCTTTGCTTGTCTTGATTAATCAACTAAAACACCTAACAAATAGGTGTTTCTAGTTGATAACAATCTTGTGCACACTTAAGATCTAGTAATTTTGGGACTACAACCCTGTCAAAGCTCGAACTCATTCGACCTACAAAAAGATGGTTCGGCCATTCGACTACCCGAACCAAATCAGGAAACTTGACAATCTTCAAAACTACGATGTAACCCGAATGCAATAGACACAAAATGCATCTACAAACTCCCCCTTGTCTATTGCACGGATTATGTTGTCTTTTCAGCTTCCTTGGTCTTCTTTTTCAACACGATCTTCAGTTTCTTCTTCGGTTCTATTGGTTTCCTCAGCTTCACATACTTTCCAAGCAAACTCTTATAGTCACATCCAACATTCACATGAAACACCTAGCAGAATTTGATAACTTTCTGAAACTTCCACGCTTGTTCAGTATCGAGAGCATCAAGGTGTATTGGACTGAAATACAGAGTTTCAATATCCATCCTTGACAAATTTAACAACCACATTGGATCATAGATCCTCAGCTTCCTGCATAGTTTCTTCTTATCTTCATTCTCCAAAACAATCACAGCTTCTGCCGCACCCCAGTCATAATACCAAAATGCAAGTTCTTTTGTCAATATTGTTCGATCGGCATCAATGGTATTTTTTCCATGCATATGGGTGACTTATACTTCAAAGTAACATACGACAGCTTACTGTTATCATCAATCTTCTTGTGAACGATTCTCTTCGGATACTGTGGTCTAAACATGTCCCACTTCGTCACACCGCTTCTTCATTCACCACCTCTTGTGCAAAGCATGCAACATTCCCCACCCCCCCCCCCCCAGAAATCTCTTCAACACTAAGTCGCATGTTGTTCCAATTAAATCCCTCATCTTGCTGAATCACCATAGCTTGGTTAGTATTTTGGCTTTGGTTTTGATTGGTTGGATGGGATATTGGAACTAAATTTCTTTCATGGTTTGGTGTGGTTTGAATTGGGCCTTGCTCTTAATATTAAGAAAACTGAGGTTTTTTGGCCCTCATGTAATGGAACGAAGATGCAGTCCAAAGTCTCCCCTTGTGAAATTAGTAGACCAACAGGGGAGTAAAACTCCTTGGAGGGGCTGTTAGTCGTGGTGTGGGGTATATTAGTATGCTGGTTGTCAAGAGGGCATAGCGGGCGGTGGACCTGATGGAGAGTCTACTGAAATTGTGTTACCCTCAAAGCAAGCTTCTTTTGCTCCGTTCTTGCATGGGGGTTGCTAAGTTGTTGTTTGGCCTTCGGACTTCTCAACCGACTTTTGTTGCTAACGTTGTATCCCTCTTTGACAAGGGGCTTCGGGGTGTGATAGAAGATATTATGGTGTGTGGGGGTCCGCATTTTTTAGATTTTCAGTGGAGAATAGCGTCTCTGTCGATTCGATCGGGTGGGTTGGGCCTTTGCTCGACAAAGAACGTGTCAGCTTATGCTTGCGTAGTTTCCAGGGTGTAGTCCTGGAATCTACAGGACCACATTTTAAGGAATAGTGGTGTCTTGGGGATGGACTCTGATTACAAACTTACGCTAGAACACATTCACAACTCTCTTCCCGAGTTTGACCTAGGCGGTTTTATCGATAAGGACACCGCCACCAAGAAAGCACAAAAAACTTTGGCGAGTGCCTTTTCTCACAAAACCCTTCAGACTCTAGGAGAGAAGTTTGATATGTCCCCACGTCAGAAAACAGTGCTTGAATGTCTCTAAGGGGCCCATGCTCAAGATTTTTTAAAAGTTCTTCCTATCGAGGGGCTGGGCCAACATATGTCGATGGTTGAATATTGGGATATTCTCAAATATCGGTTTATGATCCCCATGTTCCCTGTAGACGAGCCATGTCCTACTTGTAAAAAAGCATGTTCGGATAAATTTGGGGAACACTCCCTCCACTATAAGGAGCTGATGGGGTTTAAATATCAGCACGATCTGGTTAGGGATGTCATGTGGGTTGTGCTGAGGAGAGCTGGGATTTCTGATAAGAAAGAAGCCCCTGTGAACTTTCTGACAGACCCTCTAGAAAGAAGGTCCACCCTTCGCCCGACGTATGTCCTTGTGTTTTGTTGGGCGGGCAGTAAACATGCATGTGTAGACCTTACTGGGTGTCCCCTCTGGTGTAACTTCGGGGCACAGGATTTGTGGCAGGGAAATCGGTTTTGAATGTGGAGGCTAAAAAGGTGGCTAAACATGAAACAGCCTGCTTGGAGAATCAACACGCGTTTGTACCATTTGCTTTTGATACATTTGGATCACTTGCCTCTGAGGCAACCCGATTCCTGGATCGGGTGCAAAAGATCATACACAGTAATTCTCCGTCCTCTAAGAACCAAGGTTTTATTTTTAGCAGGGTATGATTTGCAATTCAAAAAAGGGTTGCGGCGTAACTTGTGGTTGCGGCGTAACTTGTTGCCCGTTTACCCATCCTGTTGTAATTTGTTACGGTTTTTTAATGAATATTAAAACAAAGAAAGTCAAACAAAAGTTGATAAAACACAAAGAAACCACCACACATGATGTCTAGAATCGATAACAAATGAAGTTTTTGGTAGTGTTCATAGTCAATATCTTTGTGTTGACATATGATGTATTGAATGTAGACAACTATTTAAATGCTCTCATGCATGAATACTAATTCAGGTGGAAAAATACTCAGACGTTTGGAATTATTTCTTCATGATGTTCATTGGTTAGCAAAGTTAGGTCGAACGTGAATTTTCTCTTTTATTTTACTTGGACGAGTAAATGGCACTGATAGCATTGAGAAATCCACATGAATGGTAAATGTAGAAGAAGAAAATGTCTCCAGCAAGAGATTATTGTCTCTGAGATCACATGAATGTAGTGGAAATCTAAATACATAGTAATGTTAGTCCAAATTTTATGGTGTGTTGGTAAAATATTTAAATTGTAAATAGAGTTAGTGTTGATATATACTTGTATATGTTGATCATGCATAAGACTTGGTGAAAAAGCACACTAATACAACTGAAAACGGCATAATCACAAAGAACATTTTCCATTGAGTCTAGTTTAGTTTACAGATTCTTGTAAGCTCTTTCTAAGGGGGAGGGGCACTTCCTATAAAAAAATTCACTTCATTGATTTCTACCAATCTTGCATTGTCACATTAGTTCACTGATTCACTTTACTGAAACACAGTTTTGGAGGCAACATTTCATCGATTCTTTTATTTGTTGTCATTTAAATTTAATAAAACTAACCGTTATTTAAATGTCCAACGGTAATAAATTTCCAAAAGGTAATATTACCGTTTCCTAACGGCTAATTTTTTTTAATTACCCTATAAAATCAAATATTGAGTTGAAAAAGTGGTGAATTATTCTAGTCTATGAAATGAGTACAAATGTTTTATATCTAATTTAGATAAAAGTCATGAACCTACATCATTTCATGAAGCTGCTAAAGATCCAAATTGGATAGCAGCTATCAATGAAGAGATTGAGGCTCTTCATAGAAATGATACTTGGGATTTAGTTGAATTACCAAAAAGTAGAAGTGTTGTTGATTGCAAATGGGTTTAGAAAATTAAATACAAAGCAACAGGAGAGATAGAAAGATATAAGGCTAGGCTTGTGCCTAAAGGGTTTAGTGAGAAACAAGGCATTGATTTTCAGGAGACTTTCTCTCTTGTGGTCAAACTTGTGACTGTTAGATCTATTATGTCAATTGCTGTTCAAAACAAATGGGATTTGTATCAACTAGAAGTTAACAATGCTTTTTTATATGGTAGTTTAAAGGAAGATGTATATATGTCATTACCTGATGGATATTTTTCACCAACTGAGAATAGGGTGTGTAAGTTGAAGAAGTTACTTTATGGCTTGAAACAAGCTCCAAGAATATGGAATGAAAAGCTTGTAAAAATGTGTTAACTAGTTTAGGTTTCAGCCAAAGTAACTGTGATTATTCTTTGTTCTTTAAAGTGACTAATTCTGTGATAGTTTATCTATTGGCATATGTGGATGATATTGTGCTGACCGGTAACAACAAAGAAGAAATTTTCAGGTCAAAGAATATCTAAAAACATTTTTTTTTGTTTAAAGACCTTGATGAGCTAAAATATTTCCTAGGAATTGAGGTTATTAGGTCTGAAAAAGGAATATGTTTGTCTCAAAGGACATATTGTTTGGAGTTACTTGTTGACTATGGTTTGACTGGATCAAAACTAGTAAATAGTCCCATATAGCAGAACCATGTTCTTACTGCTTTTTGCAAAGAACATAGTGTTGCTTTGGAGACTATGACTGGATATCAAAAATTGGTTGGAAAGTTGATTTACTTGTCTCATACTAGACTAGATATTGCCTATGTTGTTCATTTTCTAAGTCACTTTATGCATAAGCCAACAAATGGTCATATGAAGATAGCCTTGAGATTACTTTGGTACTTGAAGAAATCTCCTGGAAAGGGAATCTTAATCAGTAGTGAAATTAATTTTACTCTCACTGCCTATTCTGAATCTGATGGGGGTAAATGTCTTAACTCTATAAAATCAATAATAGGTTTTTGTATTTTCTTAGGGAGTTCTTTGATCTCATGGAAAAGTAAGAAACAGTATGTTGTTTCTAGGTCATCAGCTGAGGCTGAATTCAAGGCAATGTGTCATGTGATAACACTGCAGCTTTATCTATAGCTGCAAATCCTGTATTTCATGAAAAAACTAAGCATTTTGAGATTGATTGATTCTTTTTAGGGATCAAATATCAAAAGTTTTTTTAAAGCCAGAAAAAAGTTGTTTCTGAATTTCAAATTGTTGATGTTTTCACTAAAAGGTTGTTTCCAAATCACCATGAAGAGTTGTGCAAAGTTTTGCACATGTTTGACCCATTTGAAATATCAACTTGAGGGCTGATGTGCGTGGTTTTAGCAAAATAAAAGATATCATTTTCCCGGTTAAAAACTTTGATATTTTAATTTCGAAACTTTGGTTAGGGATAAATGACTGATTTTTACTAAACCGGTTTTTACCAAGTTTTAAATTTATAAAGTAAACAATATTTACTTTCGAAACTAAAACCAACACATAGGCAGAGAACCTGACTTGTATAGTATAGTCTCTAGGGTAAGTATTGAGTATCGTATCTCCAAGGTTCACACTTTCCCCTACTCAACCTTTCATCAATTTAATGATTGAGTTTTAAAAAGAAAAACAAAACAGAGGGGTTGTTTAATAAAAAATAGTTTTTGAAAAACGTTTTGGTTTTGTAAAATAAAAAGATAAAAATAGTAGTGTATTAAGCATATCTCGGGGTCCTTTGATTTAATAGTTAAGTTTATTATTTGGATTAATAATTTAAGTTATTTAATTTGTGAGGAAGACAAAGAGATCTTGAAGTGTCGACTCTTTGTTAGAGAAGCGGAGGCTACTACTGAGTAGAATGCTAAACCTCTCCAGCGTGCGTCCACGTGGGGTATTCGCCAGGGCCTCGTGTATAGCGGGCTCCTCAAACCGCGGTCAAGTCTCTGGCCTTCAAAGTCATCTTCTTCTTAAAATGGAGGCTTCACTTCCGACCTGGAACAATGTACACCTCGCCTTAGCTCTTGCGTTTCGTACCGAAGGATCTCGCCTTAGGGTCATTCCCGAGTGGACCAACAACGAATCCCCTAAAAAGGTTAACGATACTAAGACCGAAGGATCTCTCTTACAGTTGACTCAGGAGACCGTATCCCCATTGGTTAACGGTGTTGTACTAATGAGAACTAGATAATGAATCCGTTATTTGTTTATCTTTTAAGTGGCACTTTAGTATTTATTGATCGGTTAAATATAAAGTTGTTTAAATGGATGACGGTTAAATAATCCAACCCTTAACCTCCCGAGTTGAATGAAGTCCTTGACAAAGGTGGAACATAATCCTAAAGGCGTATGATACAAGAGATCACTAGTGCGCCCGTAGGGAATTCTACCAGTGCCAAGAAAAGTACTCAACTACTGAATAAAATCCTTGATAAAGGTGGAACATAATCCTAAAGGTACGTGATCCGAAGATCACTGGTGCACCTGTAGGGAATCCTCCCTTTACCAAGAAGATTACTCAGTCATTTGGTATGAACCAGAAATGTGTCACTCAGATCTGACCCACTTCATAAGCCTTTGCTTAGAATCCGGTTTGGATATCAGAAGCCCAAAGGATCTGTCTCACTACTAATTTCCGCGCCTTGGATCTAGCTCGGGGTTACTAGAAGCTGATTATACCTCTACTTTATTTTAATTAAGTTAAAGTTTGTTAAGTTATTAAATTAGTCATCATTCAAACCTGCCACAAAGATAAACAATAAAGGGTTAGAAGAAGATAACAACACAAATAACTAAAAATAAACTACTAGTAATAATAATAAAAGTCTACAAATCGAAATGGGTTCATGATGATAGAAAGATACAACCATAAGACATGATCAACACAAAAACATGGTTGCTCATAGACAAGCTATCCACCTCCAAGTGATATGTAACTCTCTTGATCCTCATGACCCTCGATATTTATTGCATAACTACTCTACGATCCTTTTCTTGGCCAAGCCGATCAAGGTAGGACGAGGCCTAACCATTAAGAGATGTTAGGATGGCCAGAAGGCCTCCCACAAGACCCCAAGATCTCTGGAAGAATCTTGGAGTTCGGCCCCAAGAGAGCACAAGAAGGGATGAACAAATGGTGAGGTTTGGCTTGCTATTTATAGGCCTCCAGAGGCAGCACGGCCGTGCCAAGAGCTGGCAGGGGCGTGCTTGCCATTGCACGTACGTTCTGTTGCTGCAGTTCTGAGTTGTCTGTACTTTTTATCTGTGCACGGGCGTGCCAAGTGAATGAGCATGGGCGTGCTCATCAGGAAGTGTCAGATTCTGTTGGTATAAGCCTTGGGGAACACGTTTCAAAGAGCATGGTAGTGCCAAGTGATGTGGCACGGGCATGCACGTGTCCTCAGTACGTTTTCTTTTTCTCCAAGCTTGCTGCTTTGTCTTCTAGCGTGCGGGGCTCCGTACAAGTGTGCGTGGGCGTGCTGGGTCACTCCCAGACTGGTTTTATCATTGTTTAAGTCCCGAGATTGTCTTCAGACATACAGTGAACATGCTGCAAGTCTCGTATCTTCAGGAATCTCCAGATTTTGCTTGTTTTTGCCCGGAAATCCTATGTTTTTGTCTTGGAGCTCCAGTTTCCTGAGAAATACAAATAGGAACGAATTAAACACCCAATATTAATAATATAAGCCTAATTCTACCCTATTATGAGACTGTTTATGCCTGTTTTATATGTTAAATTTGTGAGTCATCAAGGGCCAGTATATAAAAGGGCAGTCTCTCTCCTGGATGATTCAGTCAGCTCATTTGTGATTTTTCCAGAGTTTTCTTCTGTTCTCTCTCACACAATAATCTAGGGTTTTTTGTTGTATTCGATCAGTAGTCTCTTGTTGTTATAGTATCAGATCTGATAATATTAGAGTCTTGGTCTTGTGTACTGTCCCGGTAGAAGTATTGTTAGAACAAATTGTTTTTTTTGTTATCTGGGTGTAATTTGGGTATGTATCGTCTTGTTACAGATTCAGGGTTGGGTCAGTTGTTTTACCTGTTTATGATTCTTTGTATTTCTTGTTTTTAATAAGAGAGTTAATATTTTGGTTACAAAGATTCATGTCTTGTGACAGATTTATTAACAACTGATATCATACATCATGCATCCATTATCTGAAGGACACTTGACGTCTTTCCCACATCCTAATGAAACTACTATTCATAACCACGATGCGATTAAAGAACCCTTTTTATCTGTCCTTTGTAGATTTTGTAGTTTCTAGAGGTCCTCGATGTCCATCTGAATTTTGTATGAATCCCTCTCAAATTAAAATACTTTAACATAAATACTCTCAAAGTCTTAATCATATGGTTCAAACAATAAACAAGTATGAGTATGTCTTTTCTGTTCTGAAAAAAAAAACTGAACAAGAAACAGACAAAAGACATGTTTTACAGCTTGGGAGCCATCACAACATTTAGTTGAAATAAAACAATGCTTTGTAATAGGATGTATCACTTGGTTGTGAATACATCTGATAAATATTGTTTCCTCACAAAAACCCTATTAGTAGTAACTTAGTTACTGTTGATTATTGACATTTGTTAGCGTTAACGATTCAAGAATATAGACAAAGAGGTAGGGATTACGATTGAAATGGGTGATAAGTTAGGGGCTCAAATACATAATTTTGAAGGCATAGTTCATGATTCTGTGGAATAGAAAGGGTTACAAGTAGGTATGTCATGAATTTCCTTTCAGTCAATATCAGGGGAATTGGGGTTGATGGAAAGGCGGGTTGGATTAAAGGGATATGTATGGGCCAGAAGGTGTTGTTTTTATCGATGCAAGAAACTAAATCTACAGGGTCAGAGAGGTTTGATTTTGCTGGATTTTGGGGGAGTGTGGGTTTTGAGATGGATTATGTTGATGCTCGGGGGAGATCAAGTGGGTTGGTTAACTGCTGGGATCCAAAGATTTTTAAGAAAGTTGGGGTTATCAAGCACAATAACTTATTGGTTACATCTGGGGTTCTCAAGGAAAATGATGTGTTGTTGAATGTTATGAATATAAATGCTTCACAAAAGACGGGGGAAAAGAGCTCTATGGGAGGAGATTGTTAGAGTTAAAATGCTAATCAGGGGTTATGGATCATGGTTGGGGATTTTAACTCAGTTAGATGTAAAGAGGAAAGAAGGAATACCTGGTTTGACACAGGTAGTGCTAATGCTTCTAATTCTTTAATTAATGAATCGGAGTTACAGGACTACACGATGCGGGGAAAATGCTTCACATTTCTAGCAAGTAAAGGCAAAGGGTTAAAGAGAAACAAGATAGACAGAATGCTTCTGTGCCAGGTGTTCTTTAGTAAATGGCCAAGTGCTTGCTTGAGGGATTTTCTAGGTGTCTTTTAGATCATACGCCTTCGTTACTTATCTTAGACGATTCCAATTTCGGATCTAAACTACTTTGGTGGTTTAATTTCTGGCTTAATAGGGATGGGTGTGAGGAGACAGTGAAGAAGGCTTTGCAAAGAGGTGGGTTAGTTGGTCATCCTGATGAGGCGTTGGTTTATAAATTGATGGCGGTAAAGGAATTTTTAAAAGATTGGAGGGATAAATGGAAAAAAGGAAGGTGAGGAGGTTGATTCGATGAGGATGGAAATGGAAAGATTAGATGAGGTCATGGAGAGTAAAGACCTTGAGCAGGATGAGTTTTGGGTTTGGTCTGAGTGCAGAAGGGGAGGTCGAAGAATGAGAGCTTGATAAAGCTCAAGAGCTTAGACAAAAGTCTCGGGTTAATTGGGCTTCTTTTGGGGATGACAATTCGGCTTTTTTCATGGAATTTTCAATGGGAGGAAAGCTTCTAATTCTATGTCAAGGTTGGAAGTTATCGGGAAGTGGGTGCCAAATCCTAGCCTAGTCAAAAAGGAGGTTTTTAGACACTTCCGGACCCATTTTCAGAAATACTTTAAGGACATACCAAAGCTTGTGGTTGAAAACTTGAAGACCTTACTAGGGCATTGTATGTCACACCCTCAAATTTCCACTACGGGGTTTTACCGCGAGGCGCATAACACACCAGGATCCCATAGCCATAAGTCATATGAAGGAACTCTAAATGCCCAAACCATTTAGTTCGTTTTCAAAAAATCAAGTTTAGTTAAGCTGCGGAAGCGTAAACCAAATTTAAAGCTTTTAGAAACCATGCGCAAAACAACGCGCCCAATTTAAAACCATATGAAATGAAACGTAAAAGCACGATATGTAAATTAGGTGTATGCCCAAGACCCCAATGCGGTACTTCCTAATTGTGACACCGGAAGCTAACTACCTGCAAAAGCATGTATATCGTGTGTCAACATAAAGTCGGTGAGTTCACAGTTTAAGTAGTAGGTATAAAGTTACCAAAGTTTTAAACCATCAGTTTTAAGCTTGTCAGGGGTAGCTAACCCACTCAATGTAACTAAACAGTGGTTATTGGGAAACATACAGATGTTATAGTGCCTCAGCACTAGTGTCTATCAACACTAGTAAGAAAAGTGGTCAGAAGTTCATGCTCGTGACCCAAGCACCTCAGGCATGAGGTTGCTGCACAACCTAATAGCGCTACTAACTAATACCCCGTTCGCCTCCAGCGATTAACCCAATAAAATAGTAAGGACTTTCAAGATAGAGTGTTTAGTTCACAAGGGACAGTTAAAATACAAAACTGATAAAAGTGTGATTCACATAAGGAATCGAAAACCCGACCCACACAAGGAGTCACAGCATCCCAAAACCTGGGATGTAAAAGTAGTCCCAAACTGGACTAGAAAAAGTTTAATAAGTTGTCTCAAACCTGAGACGCATGCTTTTGAGAAAAGAGTAGTGAAACTCACCTTAGGTTGCGTGCTAAAAGTAGACCGCAAAGATAGCAAACGTGGAAGGCTACTCGCCTACTAATAACCTATCAAACACAAGGTTACAAGTGTTTGAGTGTACTTGACACAACGACCTAAGTGACCTCTCATGTAATTGTACTTGACACAAATAAACCGTGCAAAACTCGTCATTCGTTGGTGATTGGTAAATGATGCAACATGTTAAGACTTTTAACACAACCAGTTCTCAATACACATTACATACGATCAACCTAGCATGTCACCTACGTCATATAAATAACATGTACACATGTTCTCATATAGGATTTTACAACTTATAACACAATAACACACTCAAATCATCACATAATCAATATCTCGCAAACCTGCGTTTTCTGGACAGATTTTAGGTTATGAAATCCAATTTTTATAAAATATCAAATCAACTCCTCAAGTCCCCAAAATTTTACAGAGACGTCCCGTAAGTTTGTACGTGACTCTACTATTTTTATTTCTTTGCAAAAACACATCAAGATTTTATGAAAATTAATTTAGTCCAGCCACCTCAGAAAAAGAGTGCTGTTGACAGCAGCTTACATAAAATGAATCCAATTGGAAAAGCTTGTATACTCAGAGACTCAACCTCTGTCCAAATTTCATGATCAACGGATTTGTAAAACTCAAGTTATAGCCCTTTAAAGTTGGTCCATTTTTCACATCCGAAAATCTGATTATACCTTTAAACTTATAAAATCATGAATACATATCAAAACAAGTCCAAAACGCATGATTTTGGACTTTTTGAAAAGCTAACATCATAAGTTATGTTCTAGCATCAGAAAACAACCAGATTAACCATGTTAATAACCATATAACAGCCATACAAGTCGTTACAACTAATCTGCCAGAAATCAGAATTTTAATAACATGCTTCTTATGAACCCTAATCATTCTTATTAACCCATAATCATACAATAAACTCATATTAACATAAACCCTAATCATTCTCATCCATATTATCATGCTTAAACTCATGTATTTATGTATCACATACCCTAGATATGATTTCTATCAACAATATTCATCAACAATCTCAACAAACATCCAAGATATCCAACATATAGTGATTTGCGATTTTAACATGCATGTTTCTTAGAGTTTTTACAATTTTTCCAGCCTAAAATCTCATCATACAACACATAAAACACATACCTTGAATTGCTAGAGTCCCTAAAATCTCAAGATAGCACCTGAAATAGCTTGAACTAGTGAGGAATTGATGAAGATTGAGATTGAAAGGTGGGTGTGGGTGGGTTCCTTGTTCACGGCGCCCCTAGGGTTTTAGGGTGTATGTTTATTTTTATTTTTTTATAAATACTATGCTAGGGTTAAGATCATGGGCCAAGGTTTTGGGCTCTAGTGATTTTTATCTGATAAGTGAGCCCATTAGCCCTATCTAACACTCGAGATTAATCCCGACAATAATAGTCGCACTAACTCATATAAAACTATTGTTTGATCAATTCATATTATGTTTACATAAGTGCACATATCTCATAACGTTTACGTACAAGTTAAGTAATACGCAGTAGTTCACATAAGCATGCAATTCACATACACGTGTTACTCCACATTCATCAACACTCAATTGTTCATATGATCATGCATGCCTAACAAATCACCAATGTTCGGGATACAGGACTCGTGTGTGTGTCAAGACAAAACCTTCCTAGTTATAACGTGCGTTAATATCATCTAACATATGTTATTATCCCATAACATATCGAAAGACCTTCTTAACTAACACTAGTTAAGTGTTTAGTCACGAATGTACATGAAGGTTTACTAGAGTTCAGTAAAAGTAATATCCTGAAAATGCGGGGTGTCACATCATCCCCAAGTTGAAAAGAATTTCGTCCCGAAATTCAGCAAGTAAACAGCGAAGCCAGTGTAAAAATGTGTGCTTGGTTACCGGATGTCATATCATCCCCAAGTTGAAAGGAATTTCGCCCCGAAATTCACTTTGAGTGAGTCGCTTCACGTTTAGAGTTTGGTTCATGCGCATGTTCAGGTTCAGTAAAAGATATGGGTATTTGAGCCGCATTTAATCCATGCGTTCCCACGTGTATTCCGGTCCTAGACGGGAATTTCATCGCACCCTAACAATAGGTTTGGTGCTCTGTCTGAGTTTCTTGACGCCCCGCTCAAGAATCTCCATTGGTTCCTCCACGAACCGTATTTGATTGTCCACCTGGATCTACTCTAGTGGCACTATAAAGGGTATTATCAGATAAGCATTTCTTCGGTTTAGCTACGTGGGATACATTGTGCACCCCTACTGAATTCATCAGGTAGGTTTAACCTGTAAGCTACTGGACCAATCCTTTCAACAATCCCGAATGGTCCTACATATTACGGGTTAAATTTTCCCCCGTTTCCCAAAAACGTATCACACCCTTCCAAGGTGACACCTTCAGTAGTACCTTGTCCCCAATCTGGAACTCCAAAGGTTTCCTACGCTTGTCAGCGTAGCTTTTCCGTTAATCACGAGCAGCAGCCATCCAGTTTCTGATTTGCACTATCTTCTCAGAAGTTTCGTGCACGAGTTCGGGACTTGTCAGCTGGCTATCCCCAACTTCGGTCCGGCAGATGAGAGTTCTACACTTGCGCCCGTATAGTGCCTCAAAAGGCGCACACTGGATAGAAGTGTGATAACTGTTGTTATACGAGAATTCGATCAAGGGCAAGTGCTTATCCCAACTGTTGCTAAGGTCTACCACGCACACTCGTAGTAGGTCTTCCAATGTTTGGATAGTACGTTCACATTGGCCATCCGTTTGAGGGTGATAGGTTGTGCTCATATCTAAGCGAGTCCCCTATGCATCTTGGAGAGTAGTTCAAAAACGAGAAGAAAATCGCGAGTCGCGATCGAATATGATAGTCAAATGGTCAACAATGACCCAAATCACATAGTGCCCGCTGGATGTCTTAGGAAGCTTGGTAATGAAGCTCATGGATATACCATCCCATTCCCACATGGGAATTTTCCGGTTGCTGATGTAGGCCCAAAGGTTCTTGATACACAATCTTAACCTTGGCACATGTCAAGCACTTACTGACACAAGTGGCTATCTCAGCTTTCATGTTTGACCACCAGTTTAGAGTTGTGAGATCTTGGTACATCTTATCCGAACCAGGATGTACTGAATAATGAGAGGTGTGATCTTCATCAAGCACGAGTTGTCTGAGATCCCCAAAATGTAGAATCCAGTCCGATTCATGAAATACTTAAGACAATCTGTCCTCCGCTCCAGGTGCTTATCAGCACTATGCAAGGTTTCCAGCTCTACGTTTTCTTCTTTCAAAGCCTCGACCTGGGCTTCTCGAATCTTATCAGGAAGACTAGAATGGATAGTGAGTTGTAAGGATCGCACCCTCTTGGGTTCAGTTTCCTTACGACTGAGGGCATCCGCCACTATGTTAGCTTTCCCCGGATGATAGTTGACAGAGTAGTTGTAATCATTTAGGAGCTCGACCCAACGACGCTGTCGCATGTTCAGTCCCTCTTTGGTCAGATACATGTTGAAGGGTCTTATGATTAATAAAGATCGTACACTTCATTCCATATAGATAATGCCTCTAAATTTTTATGAGCAAAAATCACTGCTCCTAGTTCCAATTCATGGGTGGTGAAATTTTTCTAATGAACATTTAGCTTTCGCGAAGCTTACGCTTTCACTTTATCACATTGCATCAGCACATACCCCAAGCCTTGGATGGAAGTGTCACAGTACACCACAGGGTCGTCCGTATCCTCAGGTAAAGATAGAATTGGTGTACTGCAGAATCTCGTCTTGAACACTGAGAAGTAGATTCTTGGCCATTTCCCCACTAGTAAGTAATACCCTTCTGTGTCAAAACAGTGAGGGGTTGGGCGATCTTAGAGAATCCCTCAATGAATATTTGATAATATCCCGCAAGACCAAGGAATTAGCTCACCTCCGTAGGAGTCTTGGGAGCCTCCCATTGTTTGATAGCATCTATCTTAGCGGGATCTACATGTATTCCTGCCTCGTTAACCACATGTCCTAGAAATTGGACCTCCCAAACCCAGAAGACACATTTAGAGGATTTCGCATACAGCTGCTCATTTCTCAAGAGTTCCAAGATCAGCTGCATGTGTTGCTCATGCTCTTCCCTGCTCTTGGAATAGATCAATATGTCATTTATAAACACTATGACGAATTTGTCCAAATAAGGCTTACACACACGGTTCATAGGGCCCATGAACACAACTGGTGAATTGGTTAGCCCAAATGGCATTACCAAAAACTCATAATGTTCATAACGAGTTCGAAAGGCTGTCTTCGCCACATCCTTCTCTCGGACCCTCATTTGATGGTATCCCGACCTCGAGTCAGTCTTAAAATAGTAACTCGACCCTTAGAGCTGATCAAACCAGTCATCAATATGTGGAAATGGGTAACGGTTCTTGACAGTCACCTTGTTCAGCTCTCTATAGCTAATACACATGCGGAACTGGGGCTGCCCAAGGTGAAGAACTAAGTCTAATAAAACCCCTGTCCAACAACCCTTGGAGTTGGGTAGACAGTTCTTGAATTTCGTCTGGTGCTGAGCGATATGGTGCGTGTGTAACTGGGGCTGCTCCAGGTGCAAAATCACTATGGAACTCCACTTGTCGAACAGGTGGGAGTCCAGGTAGTTCCCCTGGGAAATCACGAACTACAGGGATGTCCTCAATCCTTGTTTCAACTTCAGTTCAAATGTCAGAAATGTTAGCCAGAATGGCTGGATAGCCCCTTCGAATACACTTTTGGGCTTTCAAGAATGAGATGACATCCACTGTGATACCACCATGATCACCCTGAATAGATAAAAGTTCTCCACTAGGAAGAGGGATACGAAAATTTTTTTTCTCCTAACAGTGAATTTCAACACGTTGCTTGGACAACTAGTCCATGCCAACTGCAATATCATAGTTTCCCAGAGTGATAAGTATATGGTCGATGTCAAACAAATGACCATCCGGTTCGAGCTTACAATCGCGATGAACATGGGTAACCTCAACAGGCTTACCATTCTCTAGCTCTACAGAGTGTGGGGTCTCAAGAAGATTAGGGGTTGGCCCTAGGAATTTGCTTAAGTTTTAAAGACACAAAGCTGATATTCGCACCGAAATCGAAAAGAACAGCAACAAGATTATCCCTCACAGAAGACGTACTCACAAGCACAAGGTTGTCGTTCTTGGCTTCTCCCGATCCGTCTACGTAAGCTATTTCTCGAGCACCATTAAGGTTATTGTTTCCATTGTTGCTTTTGTGGTTGAGCTGGGGACAGTTCTTCTTGAAGTAGGTTTCACTCTCACACTAGGAACACCTTTTTCCAACACCTCGTTGTTGTTGATATACTGGTGATTGCTGTTGGAGAACTTATACTCCACACTACTCTACGTTCTCTTGCTATTATCGAAGGTAAAAGATGAAGCACCATGCTTTGGAAAAATACCATGCTCATCAACATCACTAGGAAGTCTGTGGGCTAGGTGGAAGGTTTATTAGATTCTGGGTAGGTGAGTTGCGGTGACCATGCCACAAATCCGTGGGATCCACCCTTGTTGTGTAATGCTCAACTCACCAGTAAGGTAGGTTAATTAGATTTGAGCATCGAGTAGCTAACTCATGTGGTTGGTAGGGTACGCGTCAATCTCAGACCCAACCGTCCTTCAGTCCTGTTGGAGTTATTGAGACGTACAACCCATAAAAGACTTGGTAATACGCTAGTGGGTTGTTGTTGTGGCATGTTCGTTCAAGGACTAAGAAAGTTCAATGGCGGAAGTCAAGGGGAAAAGAATGATTTAACAGAATAGACTTTTACCTGCTTGAAAAGATGAGAGGGCATCACCCACTCTATTGTTGATCATAAGGACTCGATCTTTTCTAAGCTCACAAAAGGAAGGAAAATATGCACAAACAGGTGTACGATGATCGGTGGTTAGCGGCAATCGTTTAGAATGTTTTAGAGTATGCCAAAGACTTATTACCAGCTCCAAAAGCTGTGAGGGTCTCAACCAGCCTGCCGTAAATTTGCATGACCGGATCCGTCTGAGTCATGTTAATCTTTCCCTGACCATGTCCCCTTCTTACCATCGCAATTCTGGACTTACATTAAACCCAAGAGTGAGGAAAGAAAGAAAGAAAGAATAAAAATGTTCATCTTGTAATCGTTCTCACGCAGTACATGCAAACTAGAATATAGAATGAATCCCAATCGCAAGATAAAATGAAAGACCGACACCGATAGCTTAGAAATAAAATCCAAGATTCACAAAATATCCAGTCGACTACACTGTCTTGAAATCATGAAAGAAACAAATCAATAATTAGGTTCAAAACAAGATAAGTATCAATCGTCCTCACGATCCGCAGACATATCTGGTTTCTCATCCTTGCTCTCAGCTTCGATCCTGATCTAAATCGGCTCATCCGAATTTGCCTCTTCACCTGGTTCAAAGTTTCCCACAAATGTTGCCTCAAGTTCTTCTGCCTCCTGTTCATTCTCCTCTTCCATTTGCTCTTCCTCTCCTTGAGCCAGAACTTCCAAGAGTCTATCACGAACGGTGTTTAGTTCTCGTCTAGTGGCGGTCAACTCCCTCTTTGTGTCAGCCACTTCCTGTCTAGCTATGGCCAACTCAACCATCATCTGGCCCATCCTCCTTTCTATATGCCTTAAACGATTATCAGAGGTCTCTTGCCACCAATTGAAACGCTGAATATATGAGAAGACGGTATCGAACTCAGTACAAAAATGCCTAACAATTCCTGCAATGGACCTCTCCCATGAGTCCAGAATGGGAGGTACATTCTCAGGCACCCCACTACTCGTCACCCACGTACGTATCACGTGAGGATACCATATCCATGGACTAGCCTCCGAACTTAAAGGTCGATAATTTGTCATAGGTTCAGTCCGGTTAGTGCGTTTAGAAATGGGGTTATGAGAAGAAGACGACATAATTCCCTGCAACATGAAGGTTTAGTATACGTATTCAAGGAAAGTAACCAATGTGCACTAGATTTGTGAGTGTAACTAATGCAATGCTTATGCTATGACAGTTATAGACTAGACTCAACATGCAGTCCTAGTTCACTATAACCAATGGCTCTGATACCAATCTGTCACACCCTCAAATTTCCACTGCGGGGTTTTACCGCGAGGCGCATAACACACCAGGATCCCATAGCCATAAGTCATATGAACGAACTCTAAATGCCCAAACCATTTAGTTCGTTTTCAAAAATCAAGTTTAGTTAAGCTGCGGAAGCGTAAACCAAATTTAAAGCTTTAGAAACCATGCGCAAAACAACGCGCCCAATTTAAAACCATATGAAATGAAACGTAAAAGCACGATATGTAAATTAGGTGTATGCCCAAGACCCCAAATGCAGTGAACGTGCGGTACTTCCTAACTGTGACACCGGAAGCTAACTACCTGCAAAAGCATGTATATCGTGTGTCAACATAAAGTCGGTGAGTTCACAGTTTAAGTAGTAGGTATAAAGTTACCAAAGTTTTAAACCATCAGTTTTAAGCTTGTCAGGGGTAGCTAACCCACTCAATGTAACTAAACAGTGGTTATTGGGAAACATACAAATGTTATAGTGCCTCAGCACTAGTGTCTATCAACACTAGTAAGAAAAGTGGTCAGAAGTTCATGCCCGTGACCCAAGCACCTCAGGCATGAGGTTGCTGCACAACCTAATAGCGCTACTAACTAATACCCCGTTCGCCTCCAGCGATTAACCCAATAAAATTGTAAGGACTTTCAAGATAGAGTGTTTAGTTCACAAGGGACAGTTAAAATACAAAACTGATAAAAGTGTGATTCACATAAGGAATCGAAAACCCGACCCACACAAGGAGTCACAGCATCCCAAAACCTGGGATGTAAAAGTAGTCCCAAACTGGACTAGAAAAAGTTTAATAAGTTGTCTCAAACCTGAGACGCATGCTTTTGAGAAAAGAGTAGTGAAACTCACCTTAGGTTGTGTGCTAAAAGTAGACCGCAAAGATAGCAAACGTGGAAGGCTACTCGCCTACTAATAACCTATCAAACACAAGGTTACAAGTGTTGACCTCTCATGTAATTGTACTTGACACAAATAAACCGTGCAAAACTCGTCATTCGTTGGTGATTGGTAAATGATGCAACATGTTAAGACTTTTAACACAACCAGTTCTCAATACACATTACATACGATCAACCTAGCATGTCACCTACGTCATATAAATAACATGTACACATGTTCTCATATAGGATTTTACAACTTATAACACAATAACACACTCAAATCATCACATAATCAATATCTCGCAAACCTGCGTTTTCTGGACAGATTTTAGGTTATGAAATCCAATTTTTATAAAATATCAAATCAACTCCTCAAGTCCCCAAAATTTTACAGAGACGTCCCGTAAGTTTGTACGTGACTCTACTATTTTTATTTCTTTGCAAAAACACATCAAGATTTTATGAAAATTAATTTAGTCCAGCCACCTCAGAAAAAGAGTGCTGTTGACAGCAGCTTACATAAAAATTCATTAAAAATTGTAGACTGATCCAAACGAGATGAATCCAATTGGAAAAGCTTGTATACTCAGAGACTCAACCTCTGTCCAAATTTCATGATCAACGGATTTGTAAAACTCAAGTTATAGCCCTTTAAAGTTGGTCCATTTTTCACATCCGAAAATCTGATTATACCTTTAAACTTATAAAATCATGAATACATATCAAAACAAGTCCAAAACGCATGATTTTGGACTTTTTGAAAAGCTAACATCATAAGTTATGTTTTAGCATCAGAAAACAACCAGATTAACCATGTTAATAACCATATAACAGCCATACAAGTCGTTACAACTAATCTGCCAGAAATCAGAATTTTAATAACATGCTTCTTATGAACCCTAATCATTCTTATTAACCCATAATCATACAATAAACTCATATTAACATAAACCCTAATCATTCTCATCCATATTATCATGCTTAAACTCATGTATTTATGTATCACATACCCTAGGTATGATTTCTATCAACAATAACAATATCAACAAACATCCAGGATATCCAACATATAGTGATTTGCGATTTTAACATGCATGTTTCTTAGAGTTTTTAAAATTTTTCCAGCCTAAAATCTCATCATACAACACATAAAACACATACCTTGAATTGCTAGAGTCCCTAAAATCTCAAGATAGCACCCGAAATAGCTTGAACTAGTGAGGAATTGATGAAGATTGAGATTGAAAGGTGGGTGTGGGTGGGTTCCTTGTTCATGGCGCCCCTAGGGTTTTAGGGTGTATGTTTATTTTTAGTTTTTTATAAATACTATGCTAGGGTTAAGATCATGGGCCAAGGTTTTGGGCTCTAGTGATTTTTATCTGATAAGTGAGCCCATTAGCCCTATCTAACACTCGAGATTAATCCCGACAATAATAGTCGCACTAACTCATATAAAACTACTGTTTTATCAATTCATATTATGTTTATCATAAGTGCACATATCTCATAACGTTTACGTACAAGTTAAGTAATACGCAGTAGTTCACATAAGCATGCAATTCACATACACGTGTTACTCCACATTCATCAACACTCAATTGTTCATATGATCATGCATGCCTAACAAATCACCAACGTTCGGGATACAGGACTCGTGTGTGTGTCAAGACAAAACCTTCCTAGTTATAACGTGCGTTAATATCATCTAACATATGTTATTATCCCATAACATATCGAAAGACCTTCTTAACTAACCCTAGTTAAGTGTTTAGTCACGAATGTACATGAAGGTTTACTAGAGTTCAGTAAAAGTAATATCCTGAAAATGCGGGGTGTCACATTATAGGGAAGAGTTGGTAGTGGATTTTACTAAAGATGAGATTAAAGATGCGGTCTTTAAGTAAGGTTATAGCTAAAGTGTTCGTAAACCGGGTCAAGAAGGTTATGGGGGAGGAAATTTTGGAATCACAAACAGCTTTTTTTGAACGGGAGGTATATTCTGGATGGGCCGCTTATTGTGAATGAAATCTTTGCTTGGTTGAAGAAAAGGCATAAGAAGGCATTCTTGTTGAAAATAGACTTTGAGAAAGCGTATGATAATGTTCATTGGGGGATTTGGAAGGGGTTAGATTCAATAATAATAACATGGCGGTCTCGCATCTTTTCTATGCAGATGACGCATTAATCATGGGGGAGTGGAACAAGGATAATGTGGAAAATTCGGCTCGAATCCTTAGATGTTTTTTATGTTCGGGGCTCAAAATTAATTTAAATAAGTTGAATTTAATCGGGGTTGCGTGAGTTGTTAATAGGCGGGGAAGTTGACTAAGTTTTTTGGGTTGTAGGAAAGGGGATGTTCCCTTTGACTACTTGGGTATTCGCGTGGGGGCGAACATGAATAGAGAATGCAAATGGAAGGGGGTGGTTGACGTTTTTGAAACTAGACTTACGAGATGGAAGGCGAACACGTTATTAATGGGGGGGGAGAGTCACTCTAATTAAATCCGTGTTGCAGAGTCTTCCTGTTTATTTCTTTTCCATATTTAAAGCTCTGAAAATGGTGGTGGAGAAACTAGAGAAGATTATGCGTTGGTTTTTATGGGCCGGTACGAGTGACAATATGAAAATTAGTTGGGTTGCTTGGATCGTGTCACGCTTCCTATCAAAATGGGCGGGCTTGGTATCAACCAACTTTCGATGGTTAACGACGCCTTGATCGTCAAATGGGGATGGAGGTATAGGGTTGAAAGAGGCAGCTTATGGAGGCGTGTCTTGGATGCTTGTCACGAGAGTAGGGTATTGTGCTCGGTTTTGTCATGTAACAAATATGTGGCAAGCCCGTGGAAGAGTATTGTCAAACATTGTAAAGAGGTTCAAGCAATGGTCGATGTTTCATGAACCAGGTCACATTCATAATAGGGGATGGTAAAAAAACATTCAGTTTTGGGTTGATAAATGGTTCGGTTACGAAGTCTTTTGGGTTAGATGGCCTAATCTATTCAACCTGGAAAGGAAAAAGAGGTGTTCGGTTGCAGGCAGAATGAAAAACTTAAGCAATTATGTGGAGATAACTTGGGACTGGACCCGACCTCCCGGAAGTGTTCAGGAGCTACTAGAGATACAGGATATGATGGAGACATTGCAGTCAGTTCGGATGCTGAATAGACCTGATGTTTGGACCTTGGTTGGGGCGGCTTCGAAGGAGTTTTCAGTGCCTGCAGTAAAAGCCGTTTGGCAGGAGGAGCCTGTAGTTGACACATACATAATGTTGTGGATTAAATGGTTTCCATTTAAGTGTAATCTATTAGCTTGGAGGCCTGAATTTCATCGTATCCCCACTCACGTCGAGCTGCAGAAAAGAGGAGTTATTATTTCTTCTCCGGTTTGCCCTTTATGCGATGAAGGTCCAGAATCGGTTGATCATTTATTTACTGGATGTGTTGTGGCGATGGAGATGTGGTCCAGAATAGCGTATTGGTGTGATTTGGCCCCGATATACGCTTTTGACGTTAGAGATCTCTTGGATTTATACAAGACCGCTGCAGGCAACAAAAAAAAAGAAGAAGAAAGGTGCTGCAAGGGATAGTGATTGCAACAATTTGGGGACATTTGGTTAGTTCGGAATGACAAGGTGTTTAATAGGAAGAACGCAAGGGATGTAGAGATCGTGGCTTCTATTAAGTCTAAGGAGTCTTTTTGTTTTATATATAGGCTGTTTTATAAAAATATTGTATGGCTTGAGTGATTAAGAAACCCAATATATATGTTGGGTATGTTTGGCAAGGAGATTTTAAGAGCTTTTAGGAGCTTCAAGCTTTAAGCTTTTAAGAAAAAGCTCCTACTCAATAAAAAGCCTTGTTTGGTTGAAGGAGCTGGAAGCTTTTAGGTTGGAGAAAAAGCTCTACAGTGAAAAGCTACTAGTACTAGCGTTTAAGAAAAAGCTCCTACTAGCTACAAGCTTTTAACGAGTAAATGACACAAATACCCATTCTATTTTAAATATAAAATAAAAACTTTCCTTACAAGCTATTAATTATGCCCATTTTGGTCAATTTATACATTTTATTAAAAAGTTCTAGCCACTCTGCCAAACACCAAAATACATTAAAAAGCTTCCAGCTACCAGCTTCCGGCTACAAGCTTGCAGCTACCAGCTTCCAGCTTCTAGCTACCAGCCACCAGCTAGTTTTGCCAAACATACCCGTTGTAGTGGTTTGTTGTAGTGATCCTCGCTTTAATGACTGAGTTCGGTGTTTAACGAAGGTGATTGTTAAAAAAAAAAAAAAATACATGGTTGGTGCTAATCACCAAGTTACCGAAGTTGACTAATATTTCTGCGTCCAACTTCTTTAGTTAAACTAATATTTAATTGTTAGCAACATAACACTACCTTATTTACACACATGCGATCTTACCTAAAAATCGTTATAGATAACAAGTTACAATGTTAAAGTAGTAAAACTTCCATTAAAATATTTGGGCTAGAGGTGTGGTCACATGGGAAGCATGTGAGGGTGGAGCCCACTTTGTGAATTAGTGTAGAAATGGGCATGCAACCCGTTTTATCGGAGGAAGGTCTCATTGTCGGTCTTTTTGCCTCTTCTCGATCACAATTTTTTACTAACTTTTCTTTGTGTTCGTACTAACATTCACATCAATTGTTGCAACACGTTTAGCTGTAATACAACGGTTGGATCGATTTTCGGTCTTCTTTATTTGACAATAGACAACATTCTTAGTTATACATGTGACTTTGATATTTTTTAAAGAATGAGTTGTTTTGGATAAAAAAAAAAATAATAATCCAAATTATAAAACAAAAACAAGTTAAAATAATAATCCAAATTTCATTTTACTCCCAAGTAAATCACGTTTAACCATAAACTTAATGACACTATAATTACCACCAACACGGTCTATGTGTTCTACGTTGTGTAAGCTAGTGATATTGAGTTCTAGTCTTTAAGGTAGGTTTTGGACGATTGTTACATCAATCCCTCTTAACATTTTTGGTAGCTAATTTTTCATTTCCTAGAGTACCGTAAGTATCAGCAACATATATGACATAATGGGTAATGTCTACCTCTCTAACGTACGAGATAACATTAATGGTTATAAATAATGGTTGTATTTGATCTGAGTCATCTGACATTTAAAAGAAATTAATCACCTAGCTAACTTACTTCAGTAAATGAATACTAAGTAACGCAACTTACTATGATTCAGTCTATTTCAACTATAGTAGCTATCTGTTATTGTCTCATTCAAATATGTTAGGTGGTGTAATTATATTACCCTTCTCATGAACCATCATATCATATGCCATGATAAAAAATCAACTTATTCGTCAATACTCAATAGTGTATGCAGGACGATGCGTGGGATCAACTCGACATATTGCCTCATAGTAATGTCCCTCGAGGACTTTTGCACACACACATACGTATACACATACATATAAATGAAAAATGTATTGAAAATTTGACATCGAAGAAAAGATTTTATTAGTATCAGCTTGTCTTGAAAAATTGTCTAAATAAGATGCTGACATGATGTTAGGAGTGTCCATGTTGTAAGGAAACTTGTTTTTTATATTTTGAACATAAAGTGGAATATATTTTGTTTTTACTTGGAACAATAGAAAGGTACCAACTACAATAATGTCATGATTTTTAGTAAATGTGTTGGTAGTTGAATAGAGTATATAAAACTTTTGAGTTTTTACCCAACAATGTTCCAAACAATTTAAAATTTAAGTTTTTGGAGTTGCAAAAGCAGTGAGTTAGTGGCGAAGCTTGACCCAAAACTTTGGGGGGTCGGAAGTCACCAGGGGGTTGGAAATTACTAGTTATAGAGGGTCGAAAACCAATTTCGGAGGGTCGAAACAGTATATACCAAAAAAAAATTATACGAATACTATATAATCGGAACTTCTTAGTGAAAATTTGGGGGGTCGGCCGCCCCTCCCCGCCCCTAAAGAGCTGCGCCACTGGAGTGAGTTAAATATTTTTATAGATTTTATGTTTAGATCTTTATATATTTTTTTTTGTTTAATTCTTTTTATTAAAATCATGATCCATCTTTATCCTATGAACATTACATTTCTAGACTGCGAAATTACATTAAGATAGCTGGTAGGCGGGCAATAAGCTACGTCACCATCCCTCTCTGTATGGCAAACCCTAATTTGTTGAGATTGCAAAATTTGTTTGGAATTATTATGGCCTAATTATTATAGCACTTCATTGAATTAATTTGGTTTTTTTTTTTTATTTTAGGTCTTTATGTGGATACGAGGCACATGTGATGAGGATTGAGGAGTTAAAAAGAAACAACACTTAACAGTAGATGTGTTTAGTAATGTGGTGGATGAATGGATGGACTACACACAAGAGTTAACTGAGTTGTTGATAGACTAAAAGGTTGTTATACTTGCGTCATGATTGGGCCACAAAAACAAATGGGCTGCAAAAATATAATGTCATGGAAAATAAAGGGGTAGGCCGTAGGGGTATTTTTTTGATGTTTTATCGACGGCTGCTAAGGGGATCGCAGAGGCACATCATAAGATTGGAAGGTAATTCTTTTGGGGGAGAGCAGCAGCTTTGGAGGCACAACAGCAGTCACGCACAACAATCTTGAGCGGCTAAACACTTTGTCACTTTCTCCGGGTGAACGATTTTAGTTTTATTTTAGATTAGACTCAGTTTATTTATGTTTGAATTCGAATAACTTGACAACTTGTGTTTGAATTGATGAAACATTTGCTTATGTTTGAATTATTTATCTTTTACTAAAACATATTGGCAATTTCTTGCATTGTTAGCGGGTTAGTAATTGGTGGGTAATTGGTGTTTGAGAACGGATAACTAGATCGTAAGGTTATTATTAAAAAGGGTGGTTATATTTAAACCCCCCCACCTTCTATTTTTACCCCCTCAAAGCGCCTCGCTTAGGCCTAAGCGAGGCGCTTTGATCTAAATTCGAGGCGGTCAGTACGAGGATCAGAAAAAGCTAATTTTTAAATTCGAAGCGCCTCGCTTAGGCCTAAGCGAGGCGCTTCGAGGGGGTAATTTATTTTTGTAGTTGTTTTGATATTTTGAGTTGGTTTTTTTATTTTTTTTTAATTTAATAATTATAAAAAGTTAAAAAAACTTAAAAAACAAAGTAATAACCCTAATCATTGTCAATGACTTAAACTTGACATCATCAACCACGTATAGTCAATGAATGCGGTATGCGCGTTAAATTTCATTAAATGCGGCAATACTTGGATCCGGTTGGAGTCTAAAGCTTCGTGTGTCATCTGTCATCCTTGTGTTTCCAAGACACAGGCAAGTCCTCGCTGATCCACCCAACAAAACAACTTCAAAATTTCAACTTCCCGTTCAGGTGCTTAAGTCCACCTTGAAGACTAGATTCGGTGCAATCAGAATCCGAATGCGGTATGCGCGTTAAATTTCATTAAATGCGGCAATCAAGGGATCCAGTTGGAGTCTAACGCTTCGTGTGTCATCTTGGTTGAACTCATGTTGCAACATTCGTCTTGTGTGTGTGTTAGGGTCCGAAATTTTAGGCTTTTTAGTGGGTTTTTCAATCTTTGTGTTTCCAATTGTTTTTTAATTAGCTTAAATCTATCTTATCCATGGTACCTTGAAGACTAGATTCGGTGCAGTCGACGAACATCATTCAAAATTTCAACTTCCCGTTCAGGTGCTTAAGTCCACCTTGAAGACTGGATTCGGTGCAATCAGACTCCGAATGCGGTATGCGCGTTAAATTTCATTAAATGTGGCATGTCAAGGTGCAGTCGACGAACATCATTCAAAATTTCAACTTCCCGTTCAGGTGCTTAAGTCCACCTTGAAGACTGGATTCGGTGCAATCAGACTCCGAATGCGGTATGCGCGTTAAATTTCATTAAATGCGGCAATCAAGGGATCCGCTTGGAGTCTAAAGCTTCGTGTGTCATCCTTGTGTTTCCAAGACACATGCAAGTCCTCGTCTGATCCACACCACAAAACAATAATCTTGAAGTTTTATAATATAGCCATTTTTCCCTAGTTTACCAGGAATGGGTTGAAGGTGTGTGTTGCACCGGCTTGAGATATGAGTTTAATTAGCTTAAATCTCTCTGATCCATGGTATCCACTTTCAGGTTGTCTTCATCGTTGACCGCTATCTCTCGGATAACAACTGAAAAGTTGTCTTCAATGATTCTAAGAAACTTGAAAGTAATTACAAGGAGATGATCAAAGATGCTACAACATAACTTGCACCGGCTTGAGATATGAGTTTTATTAGCTTAAATCTCTCTGATCCATGGTATCCACTTTCAGGTTGTCTTCCTCGTTGACCGCTATCTCTCGGATAACAACTGAAAAGTTGTCTTCAATGATTCTAAGAAACTTGAAAGTAATTACAAGAAGATGATCAAAGATGCTACAACATAACTTGCACCGGCTTGAGATATGAGTTTGATTAGCTTAAATCTCTCTGATCCATGGTATCCACTATCAGGTTGTCTTCATCGTTGACCGCTATCTCTCGGATAACAACTGAAAAGTTGTCTTCAATGATTCTAAGAAACTTGAAAGTAATTACAAGAAGATGATCAAGGATGCTCCAACATAACTTGCACTGGCTTGAGATATGAGTTTGATTAGCTTAAATCTCTCTGATCCATGGTATCCACTATCAGGTTGTCTTCATCGTTGACCGCTATCTCTCGGATAACAACTGAAAAGTTGTCTTCAATGATTATAAAGAAACTTGAAAGTAATTACAAGAAGATGATTTTACTATCTAGTCAATGAATGTTATATTACAATAATATTACGTTGAGCAAAAAGTTGTGTTTGAAGCCTAGTTCTTTTGGCCACAGGTACATAAAGGTTATAAATGTTCATGTAGTTTCAGGTTGCCTTCATCGTTGATAGTTATCTTCAAAATTGAGGTAATGTATAAGTTTTAGAGTCGGTAAGGATTTTAACTGAATCCATTTTGTATCCACTTTCAACTAAATCTCTCTCTGATATACTCTATATCAACCGAAATTGAGTATCATCAATCTGGTATTAGTGGTTGGAACAAGGTATGGATATGGAGAACATGGAATGAGATGGTTTCGATTTTCGTACAAAGATTCCATAAGTAAAAGTCAGTTGTTAAAAGTATCAAGACTATGAAATTAGTAAAACAACTTTTCAGTTGTTTATCGGAGAGATAACTGTCAACGATGAAGGCAGCCTGATAAAGGCTGAACACGAGTGTAATCAAACAAGGTGCTATGAAAACCACCAACGATCAATTATAATATAGTCCGGAAGTCAAACATATCAGTTAAACATGCAAAAATTATGTTCTGAAAAAATATGGGTATCGAATGTATAGTCGGAGGACCACTTACAATGATTCATCAAAGTTGTACAAAGCTGGATGTTTTTACTGGAAAACCAAAACAAGCAATAAACGAAGCGAAACGGAGAGATATATTTTTCTTGGCTTGGAAACAACTTAAAAGAAGCAAAAATGAATTAAAATTATTTTTTGGTGATTAACAGATAATTTTAAAGAATTAAAAGAAAATCAAGTTTTTAAAAAAAAGGCCAAAGCGCCTCGCTTTGATCAAAGCGAGGAGCTTGTGGTCTAATCAAACCAGTCAAGCGCCTAGCTTTGGCCAAAGCTAGGCACTCAAGCGCCTAATTTTTTAAAAAAATTGAATTTCTTTTAATTCTTTAAAATTATCTGTTAATCACCAAAAAATAATTTTAATTCATTTTTGCTTCTTTTAAGTTGTTTCCAAGCCAAGAAAATTATATCTCTCCGTTTCGCTTCGTTTATTGCTCGTTTTGGTTTTCCAGTAAAAACATCCAGCTTTGTACAACTTTGATGAATCATTGTACGTGGTCCTCCGACTAAACCTAACTCGCAACAATTGTTTTTAATTCATTTTTAAGTGTTTTTAATTACTTTTCTAGAAATGAAAATTTTCAAATATTACAGATCAAGGTGTTACCAAGCATGTCAAGAAATGATAATTTTCAAATATTGCAGATCAAGGTGTTACCAAGCATGTCAAGAAATGATAATTTTCAAATATTGCAAGTCCAAATCATTGTACGATGTCTTTTTCAGAGGACCTCGACTCTTGAGATGTTGCAGGTGTTTGAAAAGTTTGAACTGAAATTGAACTGTTATTTGGAATGTTCCTGATCATCATAGTTATGCCTTTTTTTATCAGAAAATATATTACCAAACATTTAAAAATATATTACCAAACAATTAAAAATAACTTTTCATGCAAGCAAGTAAAATTCAGTAGTTTTACTAATTTCATAGTCTTGATACTTTAAACAATCGGATCGGCGCTAACGCGCAAACCTTCGTTTTTGTTTTTCGAGACAAAGGAACTAAGTTGCAAATACGATAATAATGTAAATAATAATAATAATAATAATGTAAAGGTAGATCATGGAAAGTTGAACTCAAGAAACAAAGATGAAACCGATTAATGTCTTTTATATATGAATAGTGACCCTCTGGCAAACCTGCGTAAAGGACTAAAGCCACATATAGTCCTTTACACAGGTTTGCCAGAGGGTCACTATTCATATATAAAGAAGCAAAAAGTTGTGTGTATGAATAGTGACCCTCTGGCAAACCTGCGTAAAGGACTAAAGCCACATATCTTGCCATTAATACCAACGATGATTGCCAGTGAGATTGATAACTGGACAGGTTAGCCAGGTGTTTGTCAAAAAGGTAGACCACACCACAAGAGCAAAAAGTTGTGTGTATGAATAGTGACCCTCTGGCAAACCTGCGTAAAGGACTAAAGCCACATATCTTGCCATTAATACCAACGATGATTGCAAGTGAGATTGATAATTGGACAGGTTAGCCAGGTGTTTGTCAAAAAGGTAGAGCACACCACTAGAGCAAAAAGTTGTGTGTATGAATAGTGACCATCTGGCAAACCTGCGTAAAGGTAGAGCACACCACTAGAACATTAATCGGTTTCATCTTTGTTTTCTTGAGTTGAACTTTCCATGATCTACCTTTATCATCTCAGAGAGATATCTGTCAACGATGAAAGGGAACCCGAAACAATAGAAGTCCACCACTAGAGCAAAAAAGTTGTGCATAAGTTTTATTTAGCGTAAAAAGTTCATTGTACATATACCTCCTTATCTAAAAACAAATCACATCATTGTACATATACCACTTTCATCGTTGACAGATATCTCTCCGACAAGAGAAGATGAAGGGTTACTATACTGCTACTTCAAGTAGAAAAAGATGAAGAAGAATAAATGAAGTCTATTATAGAGGTTAGTAGGTTACTCATTACCGTTGGACGTTAGCGGTGTGTGTTGATCGTTGATCGTTGAAGGTAAACATGGACAGTGAGAAGTGAGATTGATAACTTCTCTATGGAAGTTGCTAAAATAGTTAAACAAAAGCTGAAATTGAACAGTTATTTGGAATGTTCCTGATATTTACAGTTTTGCTTTTTTTGGGGAAATGAACTTGAAGAAATGATTTGGTGGATCTTGCATGAGTTAAACAAAAGCTGAAATTGGACGGTTATTTGGAATGTTCCTGATCATTACAGTTAGGCCTTATATTTTGATCAGAAAATATATTCCCAAAAAAATTAAAAACAACTTTTTCATGCAAAGCAAGTAAAATTCAGTTGTTCGACAGTGAGTAATATAACTGGACAGTAAGATTGATAACTTCTCTATGGAAGTTGCTAAAATAGTTAAACAAAAGCTGAAATTGAACAGTTATTTGGAATGTTCCTGATCATTACAGTAAAATTCAGTTGATGGACAGTGAATTCAGTTGTTGGACAGTGAGATTGATAACTGGACAGGTTAGCCAGGCGTTTGTCAAAACGAACAATTAAAATAAACTTTTCATGCAAGCAAGTAAAATTCAGTTGTTGGATAGTGAGATTGATTACTGGACAGGTTAGCCAGACGTTTGTCAAACGAACAATTAAAATAAACTTTTCATGCAAGCAAGTAAAATTCAGTTGTTGGACAGTGAGATTGATAACTGACAGGTTAGCCAGACGTTTGTCAAACGAACAATTAAAATAAACTTTTCATGCAAGCAAGTAAAATTCAGTTGTTGGACAGTGAGATTGATAACTGGACAGGTTAGCCAGACGTTTGTCAAACGAACAATTAAAATATACTTTTCATGCAAGCAAGTAAAATTCAGTTGTTCGGACAGTGAGATTGATAGGTGGCAGGAAAAAGCTGACATTTTGTTCCTTGTTGCAGAAAGAAATCAACAGTCGGATCGACGATTTTGTTTACCCTCCCATTGACATAAAAAAATGTTCTTTTGAAAAACGTCTGACTGCAAAAAAAAAAAAAAAAAAACTAACTCAAAAGACCAAAAAAAAAAATGTTAAACCCTAAACTCAAAAGACCAAAAAAAAAAAAAAAAAATTTATCCGTAGCGCCTCGCTTAGGCCTAAGCGAGGCGCTTCGAGTCAAAATTCAGCTTTTTCTGACCTCGTACCGAGGTAGTTAAAAAGCAAAGAAAGCGCCTCGCTTAGGCCTAAGCGAGACAAAACACAAAATCTAGATTCGTAGTTAATTAATTTAATTTTCAAACTTATACTAGCCACGCATTCCCTGTGAAGACGACATTACTTATCCGTACTAGTATAGGTATTTAAGTCATAAATACTTGTTTTTTATTAGCCCACGACAGTTACATAAAGACGCTATTAACCCATTGGACCCTGGTTAGGAAACATGTAGCGTCTACCACAAGGAGCCAAATGTATCAAAAGTCAGGCATACGAAAACGTGTTGGTTCTCCTCACAGGCTTTATCATACTTTTCAACTTTCTTCGCCTCTGCATTCAGCACCTCACAGGCTTTATCATACTTTTCAACTTTCTTCGCCTCTGCATTCAGCACCGCTTGCCCTGCTACGATGACGCGGTGAGTCATGTTGCAACGATGACGCGGAGTGTGATGTATGTGGTGTGTGCTAAGATTGCGAATCTTCTTCTAGGAGGGCTCCCCTCCGTCAGCATGCTCTCTTGGTTTCTTCCGCATGTTCTTAACCAGGTAAGCTAATTGACCGGATTTGATTGCATTTTCAATCTCCATCTTTAAGGTATAGCAATTGTCTGTAAAGTGACCGTAGTCTTCGTGATAGTCACATGTTTTTGACGTGTCCTAACTTCTTCTGTCACGACTCAGTTCTCGTGGCTTTGGGAACTGAATTTGCTCAGTCTTTGAGACTTCGGAAGGCGTTTTCGATAACGGGGTCCAATCATAGTTCTTCTTGGGGTGTGCCTTCTGATCACGCGGGTGCTTGGAGTTCAAATAGTTCCGCACATCCTGCGCAGAAGAGTATTTGCTTTCATCTGTTGCACCTGAAATTCTGGACCACACGGACTGCTTTCCTTTTCCCTTGTTGCTAGGACCCGCATTGTGATTTTTGTTGTGGTGAAAGTTCTTGGTACGTGTAAAGGAGCGTCCTGAGGACGCGTATACCTTTGCGGCCTCAATCAGCTCATCCCAAGCTTCTGGTACACCATCCTTTCAGGTAAGACACTTCATTAGATCATCGTTCCGAACACAGTGTATGAACGTTGTCCGGGTAAGTTCTTCTCCGCATCCTAGTTGGAGGGCCTCCTTGTTGTACCGGACTATGTAGTCCTCCAGTGCTTTGTTGTCATTCCGTGCACACAATAGAATATGTGCTTTATCTTTTTTATGCTTTCGGAGATGCGAGAAGTGATTTTTGAATTTTTTTAATTAGGTCATCAAAGTCAACCAAACTTCCCACTTGCAAACTTTCGTACCAAACCCTGGTTACGCCTGTTAGAGTTTGAACGAACAGATGACACCAAGCCTGGACAGGCCAAGGCCCAGAGCGTCCTGCACAGTCAAATGCATGCAAGTGGTCATCCGGGTCGCGTAACCCGTCATACTTCCCAATGGTGCTTGAAAGTTTACATTCTTGAGGCATTGGAACCAAAGCTATGCACGCATAGAACTTAGATCTTTCTGCAAACATTTTTGGCCGATAAGGCTTATACAGATCATCGTCTTGGCGTGCATGATTGCTAGCAACTGACTTAGAGCGTTGCTTGCTGTTAGATTCATGCTGAACTTCGTCTTCAAATTCATAGCCGTCAGGTTCCTCGTCCAAGTTGACGTGGTCCTGAACATGAGTATATCTACCACGATCTCCACCACGTACCGCCTAGCGAGGCCCTGTTGGACAACGGCCCTTGTTATTTTCAGGAGGTGTGTCCTGGTCATCTTCTAAAGTACCGTAACTCAAAGCTTTCTGAGTGTCCAGTTTGGCCTTTTTCATAACCATCTTCTAGCATTCTGCAATCGTCTTGGCATTCTGTCTCGCTAGCCATTCATCCGGATCTAACATAAGTTGATCATTCTGTTTCTTCTTAGTAGCTGCTGCCCTACCTCTGGATGAGAAAAATTGGAATGGGCTAGTTGATTACTTCTGGTTCACATTCTTCGTCACAGTAGTCGGTATGACAACATCAACTTGTTCTTGAATTGTGGCGTCAGCATCCACAGTGTTTTGGTTTGCATCAGTCGCCAGATCCATGAGTACCAGTTTGAAAAATGGAAAAACCGACAGTTATGGCACCAATGAAGAAACAAATAGTCTAACCTCCTAAAAGGGATGATGAGACTAGTATTTCCACAGGATTGATCCTTCACTAGCAGCTTTATGGATTGGACTGACCTGCAAACACGAATATGATTTGGGTAGGGGGACGACTACACAAGGTAGTAGTTTATAAAAAAAACGGGGTGAATCGGGTTACTATCAGTGAAAGCTCTTTGGGTTAGCAAAAAGTTTCCTCTCTATTAGGGATGTGATCCCTTATATAGAGGTGGACGTATGCCACCATTACCCAAAACGCTAGTCGTAATGGGCCAGGCCCGATTAGGGTTGTCTCCACTACCCTAAGTTATATTAGTAAAGTAGTTAAGGAATACTATAAATAAGGAAACATTGCAACGGTTAACGGTTTTACTGCTCCGCGCGCGGATGTTACTCTGTGATTGTATGAAGGTAGTTGACGTATTACTTGGCGCGGCGTTTCCCTAATTACGCGGATAGTCCCTCCACATGGGTCGTGGTCCGGGTTTGGGTGCAACCAAATAGTGGTTTAGTACCCAATCCCATCACCCACTATCCCTCAAACCAACTAACGGAGATATGCATGTTAGGTCAACACAAGCGTGTTTCCCCCAGCCGACCCAAAGAAAAGCAGATCTACTGGACACATGGTGGATCTCCCTTCTTCGGGGTCTGAGAGGAAATCACAAGGACCTCCTCCTGGATGACATTCCAACCCGTCTTAAAATGTCCCAAAAAACGTCCCATACCCAGTCATGCCAATATTGAAACCGGGCAACTCCTTACAGTGAACCGCATGTTCCCCGTGTTTGTCCAAGCAAGCCTTACGTCAAATCGGACATACTTCATCTTCATGGTACATGGGGATCATCAAACGATAATTAAGAATGACCCTTTATTCAACCGCAAACATGCTTTTGCCCAAACTTTCGATCGGGATATATAACAGTCATGAAATCTTGGGCATAGGGGCCTTGCAAGCATTCAATAACCCTGATTGAAATATTATCCGTAACCCCAATTGGAGACCATCTTTATCAATCCTTAAATTTGTCAAAGTATTGTTTGAGATGATTCATGTTCCATTGAAAAGATATGTGCCGAGTCCTTCAAAAATATTTAGTCATTGTTTTATATGAACATTTTTAAAAGTTAAGAAAAGTGTAAAGTGCTTGCATGGTCCTATGGCTTGTACGAATTGAAGATTTGGTCCTCAGATTTCTAAAATTGCAATGATGGTGCTTGATGTTTGATTTTATAACGTAGCCGACCCCTAACTTGAACGGAGGTTAAGTTTTTCAGTGAAGTTCATGTAATTACATATTTACACATCGCTTTAAATATAATTATAACTATATAAATGTGAGGCCAACTCACCATCACAATCTTCACCCAACTCTTCCTATAACCACAAACCTCCATAAACTGTTGGCGTTATTGTTCACCACCTGAACCCCCATCAACTTCAACATCCACCATAGCCCTTCGTCAGAACCACCATCATCACCCTTGTTATTTAGTAACACTGCCGATGTCAACATTACTGTTACCCTTAACCATCGTCATCACCTTCAACCACAACCACCATCGTCATCACCTTCTAGATTTCGTCACCAGAGTAAGGAGGAGGCCAGTCGGGTGGGGAGGGGGCATTCGAGCATTTTACTCTTTAAGAAAATTTAATATGTCAAAAGAAGGCAATATTTCAATTTTATTTTGAGGACTTCAATACGCTACATATATGAAAAATGTTAACTATAGTTAATGTTAATTTTGCTTTAATTATAACGTAATATAGACATGTATTAAATGACAAACATTTTATAACAATTATAAAAAATAAAAAAACCTAAATTATAAAAATAACTAGTTATTTATAAAAAAAATTTCTACCCATTTACTAACTATAATTAATATTAGGCCCGGCTATTCACTTTAACCGGTTCGATTAATATCTTGATATTTTTTTACAAAATAAGTGGTTATTTTCAGTCTTTTTCATTTTTTGGTTTTTTCACAGTTAACCGTACATCGATTAAAAATGACTGATTATTAATATTTAAAAAAAAATCCCTACATGCTTACTAAACTACGGTTAAAAATAACCACTAGTTGGTTACTCCTTGATCAGTTATTAACCGGTTTTGCTCTGCATGAACTTCAAACCAGACCCTAGAACCGCAAACCCATATGGCTGGCTAAATGGGATGGGCTGCACCCTCTAGGCCCTTTACTGGTCCAACGAAACACACAAACATACACCTCTCAAACACCAGATTTATTATCAATGGATCTCAAAATCCATATACAATAATCCTATATTTTGGTTTCTTTTTACAAGTCAAAACCAACCTTTATCTTATTCTCCCACTAAAACAAACCCAACTAGTATTATACCCATCCGCTAGGACGGGTTCTGATAGTTACAACATTAAAACTGCATGTAGATCTTAACTCACATTTGGTTATTTAATAGGCACAATTTAACATCTTTGTTTTGTTGTATATACACTATAATAAATTTTTAATGATGACAACAAATGATAAAGAAATAACAACAAAAATAGAAAATGAATTATTGTCTTATTACAACACAATCAAATTTACAACATTCAAACTGCGCGTACATGCTAACTTAATTTTTTTTATTAAGTAGTCACAATTTAACATCTTTGCTACGTTCTATACACACCGAGTTTAAGGAAAACAATAAACGGTAAGAAATAGCAACAAACATATAAAACGAATTGTTTTCTTATTACAACGCTATGTAAATGGACCGATTTAAATAAAAGAAATGAGTCAATTCAACGGTCTCTACGTTACACAGGTATATTATTTTCGTTTATAATTTTTTTTTATAAATTGTTAAGTTTATATTTTTATATAAGTTTTTAACTTTATATCTTTTTCAAAATAGAAACGTATTTGGGCAAGTGGATCTGAGTGATGTCGAAATCATACATGCGGCCCTTCGCGATTATCGGTCATTCTACATAAAGAGTGGCTTTGGATCGTTGGATGCTTGGGAAGTTGCAAGAGTGCATTCCAAGTGGGTTCCCACTGACATTCCGGGCGTGACCGAACATGGACAAACGGGAACTCGTGGAGAAAAGGGAAGGCGTTATTCTCAAAAACGATCTAAAACATCTGATTTGGGAAATTGTACACCAGCAACTGATGGGTTGTCAAGCAACTATCCTGATATCAATTTGAATGACAAATTTCCCGTCCCCACTGACGACACAACACCGGAGAAAGCCGCGGATTGAAGGAAAAGTTTTGAGTCGTCAAGTGGCAAAGGGAAAGCGGTTTGGGTGGATAAGCATTTGATTAAACAATTGGTTAGTAGATGTGGCTAAATTGCATTGCCTCTGTTCTGAACATTCAAACATTGTTTTCAAAATCATCACACACCCAATCCCATTTGCAGAAAAATCACCCAAAAATATCAAAAAAACAACTCATCTCATCTAACTGGATTAGGAGGCGCATAAGTTGGTTAATTCCCGTACATGTTAACTCATTTTTTTATTTAGTAGGCATGATTTATCATTTGCTTCGTTTCATATAATCCAAAAATTTTTAGGGAGAACAAAAAAACAATAAAGAGATAGCAACAAACATAAAATGACATATTTAAATTTCAAATGCATAAAAAAAACATAAAGTGACAATTGTTCGCTGCAAAGTCAGGCTTTGACAAAAATCGTAACCACAATTTACATACAAATTTGCATTGGTAACAACCTTTGCCGAAAGTCTTGAAATAATCTCAAACATTACTAAGTAATTTGTGTATTGAAAATACATCGATTACACCTTATTACGTTCTATGAATTGATTGCTAACAATAGCTATGCCATATGTTATATTCTTCATAGTAAACAATAACATAATTTATTTATTTTTGACTTATCAATGATTCATCCCTTTATTGATGTCAGCCTTGGAAACACTATGGGTAATGACTCATGTTGCGGAAGTGCATGTTGTCACGATTCAAACACAAAAAGCGTGTGCATAAAAAATACTGCCATAAAAAAATAAGATGCAGAAAACCAAGTAGAAGTGGCCATTTTGACCCACTTATCACTGGTTCGATTCAGGCTGTTTTTTCTTAACATGTAAAGTAAAACCAATGTTTTAAAACCCGGTAAATACCGGCCGGTATTATCATTTTCGGATGGAAATCTGGTACGAAACACTCCGGTAAATATGGGAAACGGTATCGATTTTATACCGCCGATAAAATCCGGTGTACCGGTTTAAACCGCTATACCGTTATCGGCATAGGGTAGTTTTTGGGTTATTTTTAGATTATTTTTTTTATTAAGGAATAACTTTTAAAAAATTAAAAACTTTAGATTATCTTTTGGATTATTTTTTAATTATTGATTAACTTTTTGCTAGTAATTTAGTATGTAATTATATACTTTTAGATTATTTTTTGTGTTAATGTTGTAATTTATGAAATTATATAGCTAACTAATCAATCCGGTTAAACCACCCACTACAAAGCGGTTCAACCGGTTAAACCATTTTTTAGCCAAATCCGGTATAATTAAAAAACCGGTTTTTAAAACAATGTGTAAAACAAAAGCTTCAAAGGAAACGGGTCACATGACTCCAAAGTCACCCAAATTTTACTTTTAACACATTATCTATTTATAAATCTTTTAATAAGAATTAGATAAAAAGAAAAAAAAAGTGTTTCAAGTAACCCATCCCATTTTCACCCCTACCATTTTCCAAATCTCTAAAATATCTAAAATTTACCAAAATTATCATATTAAATATGTCCAAACTTTGCTTAGCGTAGTGCAGTTAAATGGTCACCTCGTTCCCCGAATATATCACTCTTGTACTCATGCTCAAGTTTAGTGGCAAATGTAAAGGGTGAATCAAGAGCAATTGGCCATGGAAGAGCAACATGGGTGGCTCTTCCATCAACGTCCTATACACATATAATTTTAAGTATTATATGTCACAACATATATAAGGAATAAAATAAGATAGCCACCCTGATGCACATAAAAACTTGAATTGATTTCAGCTCTGTAACTCCGTTGATCTATTTTCTTTGAAGTTTGAACATTCAATTTTCTTGATAGATAGGCCAATTCCTTTGGACATGTCCGCAACCACACATACCTCTTGGGGAACCAAGTCCAACTGATTGCAAATGATCAAGAAAGAACCCATGTGAAAGACTAAGACAAGTATTTAAAAACAAAACTAAGACAAGTGTTTTGGGTCAATCCAAACTAAGACTCATGAGTCTTAGTTTAATTTTTTTTTTTTTTTTTTTTTTTTTTTTTAAAATAAATCGGGTTTCTCATTAAAACAAAATACGAAAGTTACATCATAATAGAAGGTAGACGGGCAACAAGCTGCGCCGCCACCCCTTTCTGAATTGCAAACCCTAGTCTACTAAAGATCTAACTAGTTTAATTAGATCTTTGGTTGGTTCTGAAAAGATTTAACTTCAAGTAAAAGAGATAAAAGAAACAAACCATGTGTTAGCACCAGAGCTTAGATGTTGTCTAATTAGATCCTTGGTAGGTTCTGAAAAGAATCTAAAGAGAACACAAAGATTTTCAACAAATCATGACTCCTGTGAGTTTCCCAAAATGTTGACAACTTTGTTCTGGTATCTAATAACTTGGTTTTAACTTTTTAAGGCGCAAGATGCTAAGCTTTTAGGTTTTGAAAGCCGAAGCGCGAGCTTCATGTAGTTTCCCACCTATCCCACTGTGTGATTTTTAAACCAACTCTGATTGATAATATCAGTAACAAAATTAGTGTGATTCGAGTGTATGATCATTGAGATGCTTGGCTCTATGTCTGCTCCTATAAAAAGAAAATAGTTAAATTAAACATTGAAGAAGGATACATGAAAACTGGGGCCAAAGTGTTCAGCAAATAATCTCAAATAGAACTAAGGGCAAACAATCATTCCTTTTGTCCTTGATTCTCAAGAATAAAAGACTCTCTAGCAAGGAAAAGGGAAAAATATAACAACATAAATAGGATGCATGCGAAAGGTCATAAATAGGATACCTAAGGCAGAGTGATTGCACAAATGATTAACACAATTATTTTTTAGCTATTGCTAAAATGGTTAACCAAAAAAATTGCCACAGTAAACATGATCAACTCCTACATATTCAAACTTGGCATAATCCGTATAATTACACTTACAAAAACTGTGTATGAAATGGAATCAGTTCGCATTGTAGTTGTAAATAAGTTGTACCATTTGGACGTACCAAGCTTGTGCTAAGTTGTTCCAGCAAACGACGACATTGGTCGACAGTATATGGGCCTCCACTATCCGGTCATCGCTGATACCTTGGAAAAAACTCGAAAAGCATCGGAAATAAAACATGATATACGCAGTTCTTTTATGCTTACAATTTGATGTGGAACAAAGCGAAAGACTGGAATAACCCCTATATCATCTTCAATGGTTTCTTTCCCGTTGTGTATTCCAGTTGAGTCTCCTTTATCTGAAGTTGTCGCAGGTCTTGTATTCGTTTGCGGTCCAAACTACCATCGCAGTCGGTGCGCGCGACAGAGAAAGTCATCATCGCCAGATTCGGCATCAAAAAAGACGCGCCTAAGTAAATAGCGCATTTAACGGACGATGCTAACAAAAAGAGAAGAAACAAAGGATTAGACAAAGTTCGTATTCATCATAACTAACATCCACAAATGTACCACTGGATATTTCAACCAAAAATTCAACGTTTCGACAGTAGAAAGTTGGTTTTTTTTTTCCAGACTTGCAAAGTTGTAATACAATCGACCAAATTTAGACTATCAGTGACGATGATAAAAGTGAATCAAACAACTGTTATAAAATCAAGCATGTAAGTTCCATTCAGTATCATCTTTTCTTTCAGCGCAATATGAAGTATCAAGAAACTATTATATAACACACAACCTTATAAATACATAATTTTCATTCTTTGCTCACCATTACACACTTATCACCCTATTCATGAAACACGTTAAAGCCATAGTGCCAAATTATACAATTGGTGTTCAAAATCCATGCAAATTTATAATACCTTGACTTATTGGAGGGATAAGTAGAACCACTACGTGATGTGGCTGCACGATTTCGTCGCTTCCTCCGGTATCTCCATGCTACCTGAATGGTAGTTGCCGCCCTTCCACGCCAATATGGGGATTCGTTCCTGTTCGTAAACATAGTAAACACATGCATGCTTAAAGATAGCGGATTAAGTTAGATTCACATTCTGAACAAAAACTGTGTAAAAGATGCATTACTTTATAGCCATTTGAATGTGATGAATACTCAAGAATGCAGCAAAAAGAGTGGTGACTTCTTCAAGATCTGCAGCCTTAAGAACAAATGCCTCCACATTTGTTAAGTATGAGTTGAAAGTTACAAAATTTATGTTGCTATTCGCGAGCTAGTTTTCTTCTTACCGGAATCAAAGGAACGAAGGGAATGGCATCCAGAATCGACATCGGTTGGAATCCATTTATTACATGGCCTTGCTCGTTTTTCTATCTATTAATCCTAAAAAATAACATAATCATTATCATATAACAATAATATGGAGAAACTTAACAGCAGGGGGTATGGTGGTACCTCAATCACAAAGAGAAGTCGCATCTCGTTTTGGTAGTAAGATGCAGTGGAAGTATGACCCATTTTCTCACATCAATATCCTGCAAGGAATACAGTAAGTATGACCATTTTGTCAAATCATGTAACCATAGCAATAAAACTTTAACAACACATACAATTATAACCTTAATTGATAAATGGAGTGAGGGCTCAGATACCTCTCTAATTGCTGAATGAAGTGTTACAGGAGAAACGAATGCCTTATTCGGAACCCTAGCCGTCACTGAAAGGTGTGGTCGCTAACCACCATCCCCATCGTTGCCGGGTGAGAAAAAATACCACCACATCTTGACCGGTGTGGTACCATTGAATGCCAAAAAATCGCAGTCATCATCGCTAATAACCACAAAAACAATCAACATAAAACACGTGGCAGCCGAAAATAAATCCAAAAATAGGGCACAAAAAGACTCGAACCCGAGCCAAGGAGATAGAAACAGAAGGAGAAAGCGCTGAACGGTGTTGTTGGGGTTGCGATTTAGTTTGGCGGCAGTAGGCAGTGGCTCTTGTTGTTCTCGTAGACCAAATAAGAAATAAGTGTGTATATATACAAAACTGGAGCTAACCTCTTCCCATATTTGTAGGAACATGGTGGACAACATGAACAACTATCTCAGAGAAAAAAAAAGGCTTTTACAACTGCTCTTCAAAAACGAAAATCGTCAAATTTCTGGAATAACCACCAAGTTATTCTGGCTGAGATTAATTCTCATAAATAACCAACAATTATGGACGGTCATGATCAGTGGCGCAGCATAGTTGGGGCGGGGAGGGGCGGCCGACCCCTCGGATTTTCGCGCAGAAGTTCCGATTATATAGTATTCGTATAGAAAAATTTGAAAATATAGGGTTTCGACCACCCGAAACTGGTGATTTCCGACCCCCCGAACCTTCGGGTCAAGCTTCGCCACTGGTCATGATCATCTCAAAAGTGGTTATTTTCTCTAAATGTGGTGGTTATTGTTGTGGTGAACAATATAATAATAATTTACATCAACGGCCCAACTTGCTCTCTCATTTCTTGATCTCAATTTCGTTGAGTTTAACACTGTTCAACTGTTTATGCTTCTAATTGTTACAATTATGAAATCTAAGTGTAATTTAATCACTTATTTAATACTAGATTATACCCCGGGAACGTCCCGGGGTTGAGAAATCTAATATGACATATTAATTTTACATATGAAATAAAATGATTCGTTTTACAGTTATATGCAATAAAGCTTCAGGTAGTACCTAACCTAAAACAATTAAAAATGTATCTCCAATATTAACGCATAACCTTAAACAATGTATAACTCTAATATTAATATCTAAACTAAAACAATGTATAATTCCAATGTTAACGCATGTTGAAAATAGAATTCATATTTACTAATTTGAACATAATTAGTGACTTGCCTATGTATGATTAATGATTTACCTTAACACTTTGTGTTTTTTTTCCTGTGTGAACAAAACCCTACAAAAAAATAGTCGTTTTTTTTCTCCGTTTTTTTAGCACTATGGTACTCGTTGGAAAAATAACAAAACGCTTGTTAATTTGGTGTAATTTTTTTTTTCTTTAAAAAATCTCGTATATAAAACATATTAATGTTTAAAAATTTATGAGAGGAAACATAAAAGAGAAAAATTCAATTTTATTTTTAAATTTTTTTTCCTAAAATATCTCAATGCCACATGGGATGACACATGACATATTCAAGGAGGGGAATGACTCTTTGGGTGTCATGTCATTAAAATGGCTTTGGTTGTATCTTTAAGGTTAACGCCTAACCTTAAACAATGTATAACTCTAATTAATATCTAAACTAAAACAATGTATAACTCCAATGTTAACACATGTTGAAAATAGAATTCATATTTACTAATTTGAACATAATTATTGACTTGCCTATATATGATTAATGAATAACCTGAACACTTTGTGTTTTTTTCCTGTATGAACAAAAACCCCACAAAAAAATAGTCGTTTTTTTCTTTGTTTTTTATATAGCACTATGGTACTCGTTGGAAAGATAATAAAACGCTCGTTAATTTGGTGTAATTTTTTTCTTCGTTTTTTATATAGCACTATGGTACTCGTTGGAAAGATAATAAAACGCTCGTTAATTTGGTGTAATTTTTTTCTTTAAAAAATCTCGTATATAAAAGATATTAACGTTTAAAAATTATGGGAGGAAACATAAGTGAGAAAAATCCAATTTGATTTTTAAAATATTTTTTCCTAAAATATCTCAATGCCACATGGGATGACACATGGCACACTAAAAAAGGAGAATGCCTATTTGAGTGTCATGTCATTAAAATTGCTTTCTTTTATTATATATATATAGATATAGATGATTTAGCCCTGGGTGGGTATCAGGTATGCTGGTTTTGGTTTAGAAAATTGTAAGGGATATTTTTGTGAAAGTAGGTCTCAGGCGAGAGAGGCTATTGTACAAAGTCTTCTTAAAATACAAAGTGTAAGAAGCAATCCTGACCCTCCATCTTCATTTTAATAAAAATCATCGTACATTAATTACCCACGTGAGTTTTGAGTGTCAGTTAACAAGAGAAGGGTAAATTAGACAAATTGCCACTATAATAATTTGAATTCTTTTTAATAATCGCGCCCAAATCTCATTTATGTACAGTTACAATCAAATTTCTATAATCCTGGAATTCACAAAATTAAAATCACACAAAAATCATACTCCCTGTAACAAAAAAAAACAGAGTATTTCATTAAAACGACGAAGATCGGTCGATCATAGAAGAATTATGGCTCCAAAACGCAAATCAAGTAAGCAATTGTTCATATTGTTACTTTTATTTTGATCATATGACAATAAATTAAACACTCTCATTTGTCAACTGTAAAACCCTAAAAAACGAACCAGGTGAAGGAAGAGAACGAAGAAGTAAACTGAATCATGACAGGGCTTTGAAGGCAACAAATTCAGGTATGTTTTAGATGCGTTTTATGAAATTAGTAAAGGAGTTTTTGATGATTTGAATGATGAACACAACGATTTAATGATTTTTTTATGAAATTAGTAAAGGCGTTTTAGATGCTTTGCTGAAATTAGTAAATGCGTTTTAATGGTTTAATTTGTATCTACTCTGTATTATTACATAATCAAGTAAGTGCGTTTTCAGTAATTAGTAAAGGCGTTTTTTAAGGAATTTAGTGATGAATAAGATAATTTGGTGATTTGTTGTGGCATCAACGAGAAAGTTTTTATAATTTTTTTTGTGATTACAAATGCGTTTTATGTAATTAGTAGGTGCGTTTTACTGATGTTAATCATTAATAAGATTATCATACTGATCTGAAACAATCATGTCTCAAAACGCATCTATTAAATTAACAAAACGGATGTATAATGTAGGAGAAAATCAGACTATCATAATATGACTTAAAACGCCTTTAGTGGTATAATAAAACGCATTTGAGTATTGGTCTTTTCTATATACTTTCATCTAATTGTATTTGTGCATTGTTGTGTTTCTTGTTGTGTTAAGCAGAAAAACCAGTCAATACTGGTTCAGATGATGATTTCCAAACTCCTATAAAAGATCTTAGAAAAGTAAGGAAAGTTATTGAGAAATCGAAAAAAGTTGTTCAAAAGGAAAATGTTGATAAACAGAAAAAAAGGAAGAAACAAAGTAAGATAGATACAAAAAGTGAGTCACATGGTGATTTTGTCAAGCCTAGTAAAAAAGTAAAACAAAAAGAAGGAAAAAAACAAGAAGCAATATTATCTGTTAAAACGCATTTGTAAAATGTGTAAAACGCATGTATATAAGAACAAAACGCATTTAATATATATAAAACGCATTTAGTAATATTTGTATTTGATTGACTAATGGATTGACTTCTTTGACAATACAGCCATCAAACTACTACGAGCAAAGGGTTTGTGAGCATGAAAGGGTTAAGGTTTTAAAGAGCAATTTTGCAGGATATAATGAGGAAATTCAATATCAAATCTCTGGATGACTTTGATATAATTTTAGTCCCGATGCTATTATCCGGCCATTTCTATTTAGTCTGCTTTGATGTAAAGGATGGTCTGATAGAGTTAATTGACAACTCAGAGGAAGAACAAGATTTTGCGAAGAGATATGGAGGGGTGCCCAGAATCCTGGTATGGAAAAATAAAAAATAAGACACATAATATTAATGGATGAATAATATATGTTTTTAGTCTTTACTAATTTTTTTATTTGTTTGAATATGCGTAGAGACACACAATGTACCTAACCTTGAGAACATTGTGTGAGAGAAGCGAAGGGATTGATAGGATTGACAGAGCGCCTATTCATAGGAGGAAGATGCCTTGGAGAACAAAGAATAACATAGAAGACTGTGGCATCTTCGCAATACGACACATGGAAACATATAAAGGAAACAAAAATTGGAGTTGTGGTTTTGTTTCTGAGTCAGATCTACAGAATCAGCAGCTAGACTCTTTGAGGTTCATGTATGTTGCAAAATATATCCTTAGTGACCACAATAGGGCGAGGGATGTCGCTATTGAAGAGGCTCATAAGTTTAACAAAAGACCTTACAAGGCAAAGATGATGCAAAATGCTTACAAGAGGGTGATAAAGCGAGTAGATAATATGAGCTAAATGTTTACAGTTTGATAATTTAGTTAATTTTGCATCTTTACATTGTTGACTTTAGAATGTTGGAACTGAGTTTCTCTATTGGTAGTAAAAAATGCATGTTTTTGTTAATGTTTGTATAAGCATATGGTAGTAAAACGCATTCAATAAATTATTAAAACGCATTTTATAATATATATATATATATATATATATATATATATATATAAAACCAACACATAAAACGCATTTATCATAACATAAAACGCACGTACATAATTATTCATTCCACATTTTACATCATGAAACAAAACACAAAAACTACTAAAAACACATGATAATAAAGTAGCATAACATGAACATAGACACAAAGACATTAAAAAGGGTAGAAGGTTTAAAGTGATTTGAGAAACTTGATCTTCATTTCCATTGAGCACCTTAAAAGAGCTATGGATTTAGTAAGCTCTTCGACAAGATTCATATCTCTTTGTTTTGCATTAATCATGAACATCAATGCCAATTCATGAAGACTAGAATCTGGCATCGCCTTCAGAATGTTACAAACTTCGTCTTTTCTAGACATGCCTTCGTGGACATTGTTCAAATCATTTATCAAAACACTCTCCGACGAATGATCCTTGATGATTTGTTCTCTATATAAATGAAGATAAAAAACAGAGTAACTCATTCTCAACATTAGTAAAACGCATTTGTTAAAAGCATCAAAACGCACCTAATAGTAAAAACATTTTACATGCACATAAAACGCATTAGTTAAAAACACCAAAACGCATGTTAAAAAGATCATAAGACAAACTTGATGACAATTATTTACAGAAAACAACAATAACCTCAAAACGCATGTTAAAAGTTCATAAAACGCATGTTGATCATCATCATTTTTAGAAAAACAACACTTACCTTGGATCCTTCTCTGTTCAGCAATAAAATCAAACTTCTCACCACCTTGTTCAACAACGTTATGATCGTCTTCCTGTATAATATCTAAATACAAAATAAAACACTTATCTATCATCCTCTGTTCATCTCTGAGCTTAATTGTCTGTTAATAAACATGAAAACAATAAAATTAACCTTCAAAATTTAGATTATGAACATCCACGACATCATCCTCTTCTCCGATTATGTTTTCAGGTTCGTTGTTTAAATCTGATACACAATTAAAATCACAATAAGATTACGATTAGTTAAAATAGAAAAAACAGAGTAACTTACTGACATGAAGATCAACTCTTCAATTGATTATGAATTTCGTAAAAATTTTGATCGCTAGATGAACTGAGATTAGTGTTTTGAATAAGGTAAAGAATAATTATCGAAGATAGAGAAATCAGTTACATAAATTTGAGTTTTGATTAATGATAAAACAGGGATTGTGAAATCGTTATAATTAAATGAGGGAGGAAAAAGTCTATGATACCCTTTTCGTTATTGACATTGAATTCAGAGGTTGTAACCGACATCTTCCACGTGGCAAATTATGGTGGCTTCCTACACTTTGTAGGTTAAGGTACTTTGTACCAAATACTTTCTCGGTCTCAGGCCCAATTGAGTTGATAAAATTCTATTGACACTTGATAGTACACATGTGTATTATTTTGTAAGCAAAGAGTACAATTAGCAAAGCGCTACAAATTGATTCGTTGATTTAAAAAAAATCATAAAGAGTTATCTTAACGACTGATTATATGTAGTTGGTCAGTAGTATATATTAACCAAGATCTATACTTGATACTTCATTTGCCTCATTTAATTTTATAATATTTGTCAAAAAAAAAAAACATAATCAAGTACATAACTAATTTATTAATCTGAACAAAAGAAGTAACAATCAACAAACAAGAAATACACAGAACTCTCTCAACCTACACAAATCACTAACACAAGGATCTGCTCACCTACTACTCACACCGATCTATACCACAATGTTTCAACGATGAGACGAAACTAGAACACTAGTTATGGAATGATCGATCACACCCAAAATATATCTGATAAGAACTTATATACACAAGATCATGCCAGGCCAGACAAGTCTGCAAAGGTGCTAAGCCCATCAGTAACATATTTCTTAAGCCCAATCAACATATCAAATTCTTAAGCCCAGTTAGCAACCAGCAGTCCAACAGCAACAATAGTCAATCAGCAACCAGCAGCCCAATATGTGAAAAACACAAAACAAGCATAAGCAAACATTTATTCGAATTATATGTTTGACAAATAAATTGGACACACATATATTTCAAAAAAGTATTTTTAACGTTTAAAATTTCATAGGTTTGTAACACCTAGTTAAAGTCGAGTAATTTTAGAGGAAAAAAAAAGACTTTTGAGCGACTTTAGTAGGATGCTTGATTAAGTAGGTTAAGTAAATTTATCATTTATGTAAATGTATAAACATGACATTTTTTAGAAAATAAAGTACACATGTAAAAAAACAGTTTTCTAATATTCCAATACATATAACCCAAAGTTATTCACGTATTCTATGGTAAAAGCATTTTGTATATGGAAACATTGATATGTGAATATACCTACAAATTGTTTGATATCTTGATTTTCTCTTTATTATACCAGAAGAATTGTTTATAAGAACTTAAATTTTGTTTCTTGATAAAGTTTTAATCTTTATAACGAGAAATGCATTTGAAGGTATAGTTTTGATCTTCCTAGGTGTCCTCTTGTTTACGCAACATGAAAACTATCCCTACCAAAAACAATACACTCGTCAACGTAGAGATGGAGCCAGTGTTTCTAGATGAAGGTTAAGTATTCGACACTATCGAAGTGTGGTTCAAGAATTGGAGTATGAGACAAGGGAAAAGAGATGGACCGGTACTGTTGTTTGTTGAGGACGGTGACGGTCGAGGCATTGATTTGTGCTTAGGATTGGTTTCGTGGTGAATTGATTGATGCAACATATGCTATGGTGAAGATGGTTTGATCTGTGTTTTTATTTTGTAGGTTAAAAATGTGACATCGTGTTGCCAGTAATAGTAGTTGTAGACCACTTCGAATGCCTTGAAACATGTTAAAACTTCACAATGAGTATGTGGTACAGTACATAGATGAATATTTTTTCCTTTATTTGTTACAATTGCTTATTTGAATTTGTGTTCTACTTAAACCAAGCTGTAAATACTTGATGATTAATCATATTCATAATGACAATCATAACAATGATAATGATAATGATAATGATCATGATATGGATGAGAATATGAATCACATCCATACACCCTCATAATTCTTCGGTTTGGCTTTGAAACACAAGCATCATGGACTTAGATACCCATTTTTTTGTTGCATCTAGTTTATAAGATTAGCTTAAGTTGAGTGATAAACGTTCATAACATTTGTCTTTTTTTACTCCCTTTTGTTACTAATTAAACGATCAACAATATAGTTTTCATATCCTGACATCAATATGTTTGGATTAATACAACATTACCACTTTGATTCTTCTATGAACCGTAGATTCCAGTAAAATACACTGGTTTAATGCTGCAATTTAATAACTTGTTTATCAGATGAAAAACTACAACGATACACAAGATGATCCTCTTCTCTTAGTATCAAAACTGACAGTGAGAAAAACTCAGAACGACCCGTTTTTTTTTTCTTGTTTTAGCCCAATCTAAACCCTGATTTCCTTTTTTCTTAACTCAAAATTGCCCAATTTGAGCAGTGGAAACTACTTAACCCATACATTAAGCTTTGCGTAACGATATAAAGAAATTTCTGCAATCACTTTCATAGTAATTGAATGACACACTTGTTGTCAATAAATTGAAAATCAAATTCCCTAATATCTAAAAGAGCGTTGATAATATTAAGCAAAAGTATGTTTATACCAATAACATAATGGAAGTTAGAGGTACACAAATCGTTTGGAACCTGTTACGAACTTAATCGTTAAACAATTAATCCAAGAAAATAGATAGAAGCTTGATAGAAAATTAGATGGAAACAAGACTTTTACTAATTCATTTTTTCATAATACACTAAAAACACATAAGGCCATTTATATAGCCATACAACCATTACGTAAATAAGCGACCACTATGCCACTAATAGTATTCAAGAACTACCCACTAAAGCATAACAAAATAACTAACCACCAATTAATTATTATGATTCAATACTACTGCCACATGCATGGCTACGTGGGTACATAACAGAACCCTAAACCGGTTTGCTCACAAAATGTCAAAACTGGTTTTTATTGGTTCGGTTCAGGTTCAAACTGGTTTCAAATGAGAGGAATACAAATCGGTAGTTGTATCGGTTCCAGACAAGTTTATACGTATACGGATTTCAAATACCTTTCAATTGGGGTCGGTACGTAGGTTTGGATTTTCAAACCCGTTTGAATGCGCCCCTATGAGTTGCCTTGAAGCCAGGATACATAATTACATATACACAAAGTTTAAACGCGGTGATAACCTAAGACCTGAACCAACTTCTCAAATTCTCTAACACATGTTGCCACTGCTTGAATATCAACACGTCCGACAACAATTAGTCTTCCGGTTTCTTTGTGAATGGAGACAGATTCAACACCCTCAAGACTCGATACCGCCTTCTCTATCTTATTAGTTTCACCTTCTGTTAGCACCGTCGAACTCGCGTTCCAACAATCACGGGTTTTATCCTAGAGGTGCGGAATCCCTCTAAGATGATCTAATAACAGAAACAACGATTGAAACAATGAAACGAGTAATTACTACACACACACGGGTCAAAAGATTATAGATTAATCACTAAAACAGAGCTCAAGTGTTTACAATGATCAAATCAGACGTCCTATGACCAGGGGAGGGTGTTTGGAGGGTGTGTGAGGCAAGAACTGAGGTCTAGGGTTAAGAAAGAGGGTATTTATACCACCCGGTTACGAACAGCTGCTGGAAGGCGATTAGCAGTAGCAGAGAGGGCGATTAGCTAGCTAATCGCTAGCTACACAGCCTACTCGCCTAATGGGCCAGGCGATTAGGCCCAAATCGTGTACAGCCCATCAGCTACTCGCCTGGAATGTCCAGCTACTCGCATGCTGCACCCCAAGACCCTCAAAACGCGTATAAACGCCTCCAAACACCCCGAAATACGTCCAAATAACTTATATACTAGCCTAGGGACATCGTGCACTAACAGACTATTAAAGTTCACTCCCAGCTCAACTTCATATTTCTGAAATGTACAGAGGATCGAACAACAAAATTAACCTTAAAAGATAGTTAGAAGCAATTAACTTTTGAAGAATAATGTGCCTGACAACTAAAATATAGTCATTAATCACTTATGACCCATTGATTCAAAACCAAAACTCTGTAATAAAAACATTCTCTCACTAAAATGATTATATAAATACTTCAAAGTTCAAATAATAATTGGACCAATAAATTACGATAAAAAATAACAATTACGAAAAGAACCGAAAATAAAAAACACTTTTTTATGAAAAGAATTGGCCATAATTATGGTGATAACAAGTAGAAGAATAAAGGTATATACGTACTATGCGATCGGGATTTTGATAAACATTCATCTCTTGATAGAGTAATGATACAGGAATATATCTTCTCCATCTTCGGGAATCTAAGAGTGTGTTGATATGAGTGCGTATCATTATTTGTAGCTTAATATCAACTATAAATACAAACGTCCAAACAACTAGCTAGAAGGTTACCTGTTGTATACTCAATATTATCACCAAACAACCATTTCAAGACATTAGGGGTCCTTGACTTGAAGAAATCAATGCGGCAAAGATAGTAGGCTCCTTTGGTAACCTGAAATAAAGACAAATCTCCTCCAATCACTTCTTCCCCTTTCATCCTTTCATCACACTTCCCAACTTTTTCTACTTCACCATCATCCCTATACACAAGGCTCACACCACACTCTGTTACCATCATTCCTTTATCCAGAAACACATTCACATGAACTTCATCACCAGTGTCGAATATATCTCCCATTTGCCAATAGCTTAACCACACAACGTCGTTTTCAATTCCGGGTTTGCAAAACACCACAGGGTTGTATACCCAAGTTAGACACTTTGTTTTGTTATTGATTCTGATGAACGGAGGCCGCATACCTCTGTCCTCACCACCTGATGATCTGTATAAGATGGTTACATTTAATCCTTGGATCCTTTGATTTTTTTGAAGCGAAGGCACGCGAAATGATAAGAATCCTGATGATGAGGTATATTCATGTGTCGCCATGCTTTGATCCTCTATGCCTTGGAGATAGATGCTCCTTATACCATATTCATACAACATCTGTTGCACACACAAAATTCAGCTACTTTGTCATATATTAAACAATTTGTTGGCTGGATAAGTAAGAGAGAGAGAGAGAACCTGGACATTAAAAGTCCTGCCTTTAGTAATGACATCACCAACCAGGTCCACCTTATGATTTTGGTACAACTTAATCCATTGCATATGGTCCAGATCTGCTTCCTCAAGTTTTCCTATGGATTGTAACTTAAAAAGGCCTTCAATCTCAAACAGTTTGAAACAACCTTCATAACTAAAGTCCTGCAGTGTGAAACGAGCTGATTGAAATGTTATTCTCTCCAGTGATGTACACCAATCTACATTCAACCTCTTTAGTGTACTTGGGAGACATGATAGAGACTTGAGGTTTGGACAACAACGCAAGTAAAGCGCCTGAAGCATCTTAAGATCAATGTAACTAGGAAGGATCTCAAAGGGACTATAATCTAAAATGATGATAAATAATGATTGGGGTAAGGCAAACAAAGGCTGTTCTGGAATTCCACCACAAATACATAAAGCTTTTAGTCTTTGCAGTTGATTTACACACTTCTGATTCGATAAAGCCTTCCACAGTCCAGTGCACCCTGACAAATCTAAGCAAGAAAGATTCTCAAGGTCTCCTATGGTTTTACAAACATGAGTCAAACTGGTACACTGTCTCAGAAACAAATACTCAAGTTTAGGGAGTCGGTGTAGATTGCAGATGCTGTCAAGTTTGTAAGAAAAAGAGAGTTCTAGAACCTTGAGCGAATTAAGACCCTATTCCAATAATAAGAAGTTAAATTTATCAAATAAAGATTTCCTAAAACTGAGATGCTAAAAGGTCAACTGATAAACACTTAACATACCATGGGTGGTTCAAACTTTTCCATGTCTCCTTGTCTCATTTCTATAGCCACCAAGGAGCTCATCAATAGGCATGAGGGTACCGTTTTCAGATTACATTCATACCACCTCAACCATATCAAATCTGGAAAATTCTCATATGACCCAGTGAGTTTCACACCTTTGAGCTGGAGCAATTTTAGGTTCTTCATTTTTACAATGGAACTTGTTTCAAAAGTCTGCAAAATTAACATGTAAATTAGATAACATACCTTGTATCTATGTTAAAAATGTCAATTTTGCTAAAAAAATATTCCACTACCATCTCATTTCTACAGCTATCATTGAAAGATTCCTCAAGTTGGGGGTTACTCATTTAAGTGAGGTTGTAAATCAACTTATCTCTAAATTTGAAACAATTACATACAGAGTCTGATATGATTTTACTAAACGTGGGGCTTGCAAACCAAATATTTAAGAGATCTTGGTTTTAATTTACTTCTTGCAACAATTCCGAATTTAATTAAAACAATTCTCTGGTGTTTTGGTGTGTTGTATGTTCGGGCTAGTTTCTTGTTGGGCCGTGTTTTGTTATCAATAATATCCCAGCCGTTAATAAAAAAATTAAAACAACGGCTCGAAATTGATGAAGAAGACATCAGGACTTACAAAATTTTTCTACGAGTATTAATGTATACCAATTATCATATAGACAAAATCAATGTAATTCTTGCTAAAAACCAAACATTAGTTTAGTTATTTTACTTGCCTCTGATGTCATCCCTTGCTTTGCCTCTATCATGTTGAGCCTTAGACCTTCAATTGTCTCAGAACCCTATCAGGAAATACATGAAATTAGAATATGCTTATTTTAAATTAATGTTGTGGAAGTGATCTTAAAGATGCACACAAAAAGCATCTTACATCTCCTTTACTTAACAAATGATAAGATTCATCACATTGCCATGCTCTACTACGTTTGGCAGGATCATTGGACTCTTCACGGACTATATTTCTTTCCATATCTTGAAGGAGTTTATGCATCACAAGTCTGCCACTACCTCTTTCCATGGTAAGGAGGCATCTGTTAATGAGGGTCACTATCCCAGATTTTGCTTGATAATCATTCTCCAATATCATTTCAACACAAGTTGCGTATTCATAAACAAAGAAACAAGCAATATGGAGAAACAACTCTCTGTGATGGTGATACGCCAATGATTCATAGCTCCTTTTAAGTACAACTTGGATTTTACAATCAAGATCTCCTTTTGATGAATACACTGAATTCATTCTACTCCTCCAAATTTCCATCATGTTATTTCTTTGCCACTGGTCTTGAGCCCTTACACTTAGAGAAGAACCCAATACTTTAAGAGCTAGTGGATTTCCTCCACAATATTGTGCTAACTGTAATGCAAGCTCCTCGAAACCTTCTAAAGGAAATTTGGTTCCAAAGGCATGAAAACTTAAAAGCTCAAACGATTCAATCTCATTCAACAATTCAATTTTGTGAACACCACATCCACCAGATATGGACCCGTACCATTCATCTATGTTTTGAATCCTTGTCGTTATGATAATCTTGCTTTGTGTAGGGAACACCTTTGTTCCAAATAAAGTGCTTAGTGTGTCTTTGTCATCAATGTCATCAACAACAATAAGCACCTTATTCATTCGTATGGCCTTCTCAAGCTGAAAAGCTCCCTCATAAACATTCGATATCATGATGTTATTATTTCCCGAAATATCCTTGAGAAGTTGTCTCTGCACACTAAGCAAACGATCAGGTTGACTCTCGATGTTTTCAACTAAACTGCAGCTGTCAAAGTTGTGCTTGTTTGAGTAATAAACGTGTTTGGCGAGTGTCGTCTTGCCACCTCCCCCCATACCGCATATTGCTAGAACTGGAAAATGAGGCTCCTCATATCTTAACCAGGAATTGATCACTTCAGCTCGAGTGTCTATCCCAGTTAGATCAGTCGGAGGAGTGAGGCATTCCAAACCCAGTTGTTGGTAAATTTTGTGAACAATATTTGCAATAAAGTCCTTTTCATAGCTGGAATAAAAGAAGAAATAAAGCGATTCAGAGCAAGACACTACTAAAAATCCCAATACATATGGTCAAGATACGCAAAGAGATATATAAACAGAGAGATTGAAGTTAGCATACCCTGAAAGAACCATCCCCTTCAAATCAGCCACCTCTCTTAGGGCTGCCTTCCATCGTTTCACATTATTCTCTGACCATTTTGTTCCTTCTTTTGCTTCCACACTGTAACTTCCTCTTTGATTTCTTAAATCTGAAGGATCCACTTTATAAAACACTGGTAATACAAAATGACCCACCTTCCTCTTCTGCTCCAGGATCAACCAAAGCTCATCAAGGCACCAGCTTGAATTAGCAAAGTTCTCTGAAAATACAATTATTGAACCCCTTGATTCTTTTATTGATCTTTCGATTTCTGGCTTCAGTTCTTCACCTTCACCGATTTCATCGTCATCCCTGAAAGTCCTAATCCCCGCTTTACGTAAAGCCTCATAAAGATGGTCCGTAAAAGAGTAACGAGTGTCTTCTCCTCTGAAACTAAGGAAGACATCGTACTCGTAATGGGACGTTGGAGCAGAGGATGAAGTAGAAGCCATTAACAAGTTGTGAAATCAGATGAGGGGATTGAGAACAACAGAATGAAAGAGTGTTATTAAGTGAAGTTAAAAAGTCAATAAATCTTCGGAAAATATCCGAAGGCAATTACCTAATTTTTGCTTCACGTTTTCTTGGAAGATAGTACTTATCTAATTTTTGCTTCACATTTTCTTCGAAGATAGTACCAACTAGTATGTGTGCCCGTGCGTTGCCGCGGAGCATCTTTTGTACATCAATTCGAGAGTGTTGTCGAAAGAACGACCTAATAGTACTCTATTTACAGAGGGTTCTAACAGAGATAGCATGAACAAAAAAGTTTCAGTCTTTCAATCCAAGATCTTCATTCCAAGGCTAACTCTTTCAACCCAAGATCTTCATTCCAAGGCTATCGCACATGAACGTTACCAGCACGAAATCAAAGTTTTAGATTCTAATAGTCAACATAGTTATCAGTTTAATGCAGTGAAAATGCACCTTTTGACACACTATATAGTCTTTTGTTGACAGTAAAATACAACAAAACTTTACTATAGCAAAAACTACATCAAAATGAGCATTCTACCAACCTAATAATCAAGAATAACCACCATATTGGTCAACGGTTGGTCGATTATTCCTGTAGTTTTATACAGAATCATATAGGCAATAGATGTAATAAACGTATAATATAGAGGTACCGTACCTCCATATGCTAATGAATATATGTTTTCTACAGTAGGCTTCATTGACATAATTAGAAAATGAGAAATTATCAGGTATTGAAAAGCGTAGACATATTTGTTTCTCAAACACAGATCTTTGCATTACTAAAGCAGAGTTGTAAAAAAGACAACTTCAAGTAATATAAACCTAAGCTCTTATTGGTATGTTTTCTGCAATTAACATGAACTTTAATTGTCTTGCAGATTATAAAGCGTCTCATGACTTGCATAAGCTTAAGCCCAGAAGTAATCACTAATTAGGCCTCAAATTCACCTTTCTAATTACAAATAGCAATGTATCCATTACAGACCAAGCACCATGTGACCTGTTTAGCTGGTTAAGTTTAGTGACCCATATTACATTAAATAAACTCACAGATTTTTTTTTTTTCACAATAATATCGATTTTCATTCCAGAACAAGGAAAATTACATCAAGATAACGGGCAGACGGGCAACAAGCTGCGCCGCCACCCCTTTCTGAATAGCAAATCCTAATCTACTAAAAACGTAACCCTGCCCACCCGGAGCCGAGACACTACTATTAATAACCCGCTGGACCCTGGTCAGGAAACGGGTAGCCTCCGGTGCCAATGAGCCAAAGGTATCAAAGGCCAAGGGTACAAAAACGTGTTGGTTCTCCTCGCAGGCTTTAGCATGTTTTTCAATCTTCTTTGACTCTGCTTTCCGCACCGCTTGGCCTGCTACAAAGCCACTATCCCTCAACCCAACTAGGGGAGATACACCCGTCAAGTCAACACAAGCATGCTTCCCCCCGGCCCACCCAAAGACAAGGAGATCTGCTGGTCGTAGAGTGGATCTCCCTTCTGCTGGATCCGAGAGGAAGTTCACAGGGGCCTCCTTCTTGGCTGAGATCAGGCTATATGGAAGGGAGGATGTTCTGCTTATAGCCACACGATTTCGTCTTCTCTTTCCGATTGGAATATGGAAGGAAGGATGTTTTCATAGACTATAAACCAACCATTGAGTGAAACTGGAATAAATAATCTCCAAGGCTTACTCTCCGAGAAAAACCCGAGTATCCTTGGTGGTCAATTGTTGCTCGGTCATTAAGCAGCATAGTGCAAGAAGCGTTAATTGTTAGTTTAGGAGAACTATGAGAATAACTTGCTTGATTTCCATTCACACTGTCCACCGAATATATACAAAGAATTCAACACTATCGAAGATAGCGCGTGATATTGTAACCATTCATGTGTCGATCGAGTGTCGTTCATGAATCGGAGTATGAGACAGGGAAAAGAGATGGGCCGGTATCATTGTTTATTGAGGGCGGTAACGGTTGAGGCATTGATTTGTGATTTTGTGCTAAGGATTGGCTTCGTGGTGAATCGATTGATGCAACATATGTTGATTTACCATTTGGTGAAGATGGTTTGATTTGTGTTTCTCATTTTGTAGGTTAAAAGTGTAACATTTTAGTAGTTGTAGACTTTGAATGCCTTGAAACATTTCTGTACAATTTGAAACATGTCAAAACTTTCCAATGAGTATATGTGGTAACATATAGATGAATATTTCTTCCTTTATTTGTTATAATTGCTTGTTTGAAGTTGCATTCTACTTAAACCAAGCTGTAAATCATTGAGGATTAATCATATTCATAATGGTAATCATAACCATGATAATGATAATGATCATGATATGGATGAGAATAAGAATCACATCCATACACCCTCATAATTCTTCGGTTTAGTTTATAAAACTATCTTAAGTTGAGTGATATAGGTTCATAACAGTAGTTTGTTTTTTTCTCACTTTTGTTTCTAATTAAACAATCAACACATTATAGTTTTAATATCCTGACATCAACATGTTTGGATTAATACAACATTACCACTTTGATTCTTCTTTGAACCTTAGATCCCAGTAAAATACAAAAACTATAATCTTCCTCTGTTTATATAATAAAATACACAGATTAATTGCTGCAATTAAAGAACTTGTTTATCAAATGAAAAGCTGCAACGATACATAAGATAATCCTCTTTCCTTAGTATCAAATCCGACGCTGAGAAAAACTAAGAACGACCCGTTCTTTTTTTTTCTTGTTTTAACCCAATCTAACCCCTGATTTCCTTTTGTTAACTTCAAATCTGCCCAATTTGAACAGTCAAAACTACTTTAACCCATTTTCAAAGCTTTTGGGTAATGATATAAAGAAATTTCTACAAATTATGCACTTTCATAGTCATAGAATGACACACTTGTCAACTGATTAAAAATCAAATTTCCTAATATCTAAAGAGTATTGATAATATTAAGCAAAACTATGTTTATGCCAATGACATAATGGGAGTTAGTGGTGCACAAATAGTTTGGAACCCTAAACCAGTTTGGTCAACAAAAGTCAAAACCGGTTATTTTCGGTTTTTACTAGTTCAGTTCAAGTTCAAACAGGTTTCAAACGAGAGGAATGAAACCAGTAGTTGTACCGGTTCCAAACAAGTTGTGTATGGGTTTCAAATAGCTTTCAGTTGGGGTCGGTTGGTACGTTTCGATTCTCAAACCCATTTGAATGTGCCCCGATGAGTTGCCTTGAATCCATGATACATAATTACATATACACGAAGTTTAAACGAGCTTATAACCTAAGACCTGAACCAACTTCTCATATTGTCTAACGCATGTTGCCACTGCTTGAGCATCGACACGTCCGACAACAGTTAGTCTTCCGATTTCTTTGTGAATGGAGACAGATTCAACACCCTCAAGACTCGATACCGCCTTCTCTATCTTGTCAGTTTCACTCTCACTGTTAAAGCTCACTCCCAACTCAAATTCATATTTCTGAAATGTACATATGATCAAACAACAAAATTAACCTAAGAAGATAATAATGTGTCTGACAACTGTTATATAGTCATTAATCACTTATGACCTATTGATTCAAAATCCAACCTCTGTATAAAAACATTCTCTATCTAAAATAATTATATAAATAACTCAAAGTTCAAAAAATGATAAATTATGATAAATTACAAAAGAAACAAAAATAAAGAACTCTTTTATGAAAAGAATTGGCCATAATTATGGTGATGACAAAAAGAAAAATAAATGTATGTACTTACTAGGCGATTGGGGTTTTGATAAACATTCAACATTGGATTCTTTGATGCCTCAAAATATGTTCTCCATCTTCGTGAATCTAAGAGAATGTGTTGATATGAGTGTGTATCATTATTTGCAGCTTAATATCAACTATATATATAAACATTTAACCAACTAGCTAGGAGGTTACCTGTTGTATACTCAATATTATCACCAAACAACCATTTTAAAATATTAGGGGTCTGGGACTTGAAGAAATCAATGCGGCAAAGATAGTAGGCTCCTTTGGTGACCTGGAATAAAGACAGATCTCCTCCAATCACCTCTTCCCCTTTCATCCTTTCATCACGCTTTTCGTCTTTTTCTATTTCACCATCATCCCTATACACAAGGCTCACACCACACTCTCTTACCATCATCGTTCCTCCATCCAGATATACATTCACATGAACTTCATCACCAGTGTCAAATATATCTCCCAATGGCCAATAGCTTAGCCACACAACATCGTTATCAAAGCTGGGTTTGCCATACACCACAGGGACGTATACCCAAGTTAGACCCTTTGATGTGTTACTGATTTTGGTGACCGGAGGACAAATAACTCTATTCTCACCAGCTGATAATCTGTATAAAATGGTTACATTTAATCCTTGGATCCTTTGATATTTCATAAGTGAAGGCACGCGAAACGATAGGAAATCGGATGATGAGGTATATTCATGTGTTGCCATGCTTTGATCCACTATGCCTTGGAGATAGGTGCTCCTTATACCGTATTCATACAACATCTGTATATATTACACACACAAAATTCAGCTACTTAGTCAAATATTAAACTATTTGCTGGCTGGATAATAAAGAGAGATAGAGGAGAGAGAACCTGGATATTAAAAGTCCTGCCTTTAGTAATGACATCACCAACCAGGTCCACCTTATGATTTTGGTACGACTTAATCCATTGCATATGCTCCAGATCTGCTTCCTCAAGTTTTCCTATGGACTGTAACTTAAAAAGGCCTTCAATCTCAAACAGTTTGAAACAACCTTCATAATTAAACTCCTGCAGTGTGAAACGAGCTGATTGGAATGTTATTCTCTCCAGTGATGTACACCAATCTACATTCAACCTCTTTAGCGTACTTGGGAAACATGATAGAGACTTGAGGTTTGGACAAGAAGTCAAGTAAAGCGTCTGAATCATTTTAAGGTCAATGTAACTGGGAAGGATCTCAAATGGATTGCTAACCATATACAATATAGATAATGATTGGGGTAAGGCAAACAAAGGCTGTTCCAATTGATTTATACACTTCTGATTCGATAAAGCCGTCCACAGTCCAGTGCACCCTGACAATGATAAGCAAGAAAGATTCTCAAGGTCTCCTATGCTTTTACAAACATGAGTCAAACTGGTACAGTGTCTCAGAAACAAATATTCAAGTTTAGGGAGTCGGTGTAAATTGCAGATGCTGACAAGTTTGTAAGAACCAGAAAGATCTAGATGCTTGAGCGAATTAAGAACCTGCTCCAAAAATAATATTTGAATTTATCATTGTACATTCAAATGAATATTGCCTAAAACTGAGAAGCTAAAAGGTCAACTGATAAACACTTATACACATACCATGGGTGGTTCAAACTTTTCCAAGTGTCCTAGTATCATTTCTATAGCCACCAAGGAGCTCATCAATAGGCCTGAGGGTACTGTTTTCAGATTACATCCATACCACTTCAACCATATCAAATCTGGAAAATTCTTATATGACCCGGTGAGTTTCACACCATTAAGCAGGAGCAATTTTAGGTTCTTCATTTTTACAAGGGAACTTGTTCTAAAAGTCTGCAAAATTAACATGTAAATTAGATAGCATACCTCGTATCTATTTTAAAAATGTCAATTGTGCTAAAAAAATATTCCACAACCATCTCAGTTCTATAGCTATCATTGAATGATTCCTGAAGTTGGAGGTTACTCATTTAAGTGAGGTTTTAAATCAAATTGTTTCTAAATTTGAAGCAATTACATACAAAGTCTGATATGATTTTACTAAACGTGGGGTTTGCAAACCAAAGATATAAGATCCTGATTTTAATTCACTTCTTGCCACATTTGCCAATTTAATTAAAACAATTCTCTGGTGTTTTGGTGTGTTGTATGTCCGGCCTAGTATCTTGCTGATCCATGTTTTGTTATCAATAATATCCCTACCATTCACAAAAGAATTTAAAACAACAGGTCGAAATTGATGAAGAAGACAGCAGGACCCACAAAATTTTTCTACCCGTTTTTATGTACAACAATTATCACATAGAGAAAATCAATATAATTCTTGCTAAATACCAAACATTAGTTTAGTTATTTTACTTACTGCTGATTTCATCCCTTGCTTTGCGTTTGCTATGTTGAGCTTTAGACCTTCAATTGTCTCGGAACCCTACAAGGAAATACATGAAATTAGAATATGCTTATTTGATAGGTTGTGGAAGTGATCTTAAAGCTACAGACAAAAAGCATCTTACATCTCCTTTACTCAACAAATGATAAGATTCATAACTTAGCCATACTCTACTACGTTTGGCAGGATCTTTGGATTCTTTACGAACTATATCTCTTGCCATATCTTGAAGGAGTTTATGCATCACAAGTCTGCGTCCTTCCACGGTAACGAGACATCTGTTTATGAGGGTCATTATCCCGAATTTTGCTTGATAATCATTCTCCAATATCGTTTCCACTGTAACTTTGTATTCATCAACAAAAAAACAAGCAATATGGAGAAACAACTCTCTGTGGAGATCTGCTAATGATTCATAGCTCCTTTTTAGTACAACTTTGATTTTACAATCAAGATCCCCTTTTGATGAATTCAGTGAATTCATTCTATTCCTCCAAATTTCTATCATGTTATTTCTTTGCCACTGGTCTTGAGCCCTTACACTTAGTGAAGAACCCAATACCTTAAGAGCTAGCGGATTTCCTCCACAGTATTTTGCTAACCGTAATGCAAGCTTCTCGAAACCTTCCAAAGGAAATTTGGATCCAAAGGCATGAAAACTTAAAAGCTCCAAAGATTCAATCTCATTCAACAGTTCAACTTTGTGAACATGGCACCCACAAGATATGGACCCATACCATCCATCTATGTTTTGAATCCTTGTCGTCATAATGATCTTGCTTTGTGTAGGGAATGACTTCGTTCCAAATAAAGTGCTTAATGTGTCTTTGTCATCAATGTCATCAACCACAATAAGCACCTTATTCATTCGTATGGCCTTTTCAAGCTGAAAAGCTCCCTCATCAACATTCGATATCATGATATTATTATTTCCCGAAATATCCTTGAGAAGTTGTCTCTGCACATCAAGCAACCGATCAGGTTGATTCTTGATGTTTTCAAGTAAACTGCAGCTGTCAAAGTTGTGCTTGTTTGAGTAATAAACATGTTTGGCGAGCGTCGTCCTACCACCTCCCCCCATACCGCAAATTGCTAGAACTGGAAAATCAGGCTGCTCATATCTCAACCAGGAATTGATCACTTCCGCTCGAGACTCTATCCCAGATAGATCAGTCGGAGGAGTGAGGCCTTCCAAACCCAGTTTTTGGTAAATTTTGTGAACAATTTTTGCAATAAAGTCCTTTTCATAGCTGGAATAAAAGAAGAAATAAAGAGATTCAGAGCAAGACACTACTAAAAATCCCAATACATATGTTCAAAATACGCAAAGAGAGATTGAAGTTAGCATACCCTTTCAGAACCATCCCCTTCAAATTAGCCACCTCTGTTAGGGCTGCCTTCCAGCGTCTGACATTATCCTCTGTCCATTTTGTACCTTCCTCTTTTGCTTTTATACTGAAACTTCCTCTCTGGTTCCTTACATCAGATGGATCGACTTTATAAAACACCGGTAACACGAAATGACCCACCTTCCTCTTCTGCTCCAGGATCAACCAAAGCTCATCAAGGCACCAGCTTGAATTGGCAAAGTTTTCTGAAAATACAATTACTGAAGCCCTTGATTCTTTTATCGATCTTTCGATTTCTGGCTTCAGTTCTTGACCTTCACGGATTTCATCGTCATCCCTGAAAGTCCTAATCCCCGCTTTACATAAAGCCGCATAAAGATGGTCCGTAAAAGAGTAACGAGTGTCTTCACCTCTGAAACTAAGGAAGACATCGTACTCGTAATGGGACGTTGGGGCAGAGGATGAAGTAGAAGCCATTGAACACTAGAGTTCTGAAATCAGGTAAGGAGGATTGAGAACAACAGAATGGAGAAAGGGTGTTAAGTTGAGAAGGATAGAAGAAGAGACCTAATTTTTGCTTCACATTTTCTTAGGAAGGCAGTACTGGGTGGGTGAAGTTGAGACAAAAGTCATACTTTCACACCCAAAAGTATTTTAGGTGGGGACACAAAATTGATTGATACTGTATATTATGTTTTAGGATTAAAAACCTACTTCACTTCTTTGTCTCTATACCGTTTTCTCTCTCTTTTAACAACCATAGCATCCATTAAATTTCACCAACCGTGGACGCCATCGATTGATATTACGTTTTGGCCAAAGATTGTTTCTTTTAACAAGTAATCAGTGTCATGTTAAACTTCTGTCAAATCCATATTCATTTTACCAATTAGGAGCAAATTTTATTGTCTATATGTCAATTTTGTTAACTACTCCGTAGTTTTAGTCGGACTGGGAGTTGTAAACTAGTTATAAAATATTTTGGTTAAATATTTTATAGACTAATTATTATTATTATTATTATTATTAATGATATATGTATAATAAGTTGGTAACAAAAGAAAGTATCATGTGACACTTGACTTCGGTCAACCAAAAGAAAAGAAAACATTGCAGTAGGCGACTTGTGAAAATGGTAAAATTTGATAAAAAGAACAATCCTTTTTATTAAGGCTGGAAATGGAAATGGATGATGTTATTTAGATGGCTTAATTAGAACACCTCAAAGATAAATATTTATAAAGTAAACAATTAATCCCTTTTTTCAATTAAATTGTTTCTCCACAGATACGCAGGGGAAATGTTGCTTGATTGCGACTTGTGAAAATGGGGTCAATTTTGGTTGCCTTATAAACTAAACTGGTTATTTAAAATTTCGAGCAAGAAACCATAGCTGAAATGCTGAAGCTTTTTTCAGTTTTGGTTCATGTGCTTTTAGATAAATATTTGGTATACTTTTACTTTAGTTTTATGTTGCATGAAACACGTAAAAAAATCCATTATTCCCTTTATTTTTTTTTCCACTTTTTTAATGAACAACGAATACTATATCAGGTTGGCCACCGGGTAAACCTCTTGATGAAAGGCCGCTCATGCCCTACGAACATACACCCAAACACTCACAACGTTATTTGCGGGTGGATCCATTTTTATTTTTTTAATTAGTGTTGATGGAACATTATTTGTCAAGATGATAGTTACAAAATATTTAACCACATATATGGTTTTTTTTAAGAACGGCTAGATATGGTTTTATTTATTTTATTTTTTAAAATGTATTATACCTTTTTTTATTAAAGAATAAATAGGCTACTACAACATTACGTGCAATTTAAAAAAAAAAAAGTAGGTGGTTCATGCTTTCTTAGGACAAAGCGTGTTGAAGACCAAAATTAAGTCTACTTTATCACTTAAAAAACATACCCACTACTTGTAAATTAATCCTAAAAAAATGAGGGGGGATAGAATAACGAAGGTGGAGTTGGACAAACGATTAAAAATATATATTTCAAAAAACATCTGTCGGTAATTATTTAAAAACGTTTGTAGCTTTTCAATGTTGAAAACGCGTTTTGTTTTCAACTAAACCTTTGTTAACGCGTAATAGTATATAACCAACAATTGGTCCATTTTTAATTGAAGTGGTTATAAAAATTGTCATAACTTAACCATTTAAACTTATTTACTAGTGAATAGTTAACTTCTTAAATATATAAAACAAAAACGAAGAAACATATAACTGGATAAATGGATCGAGGGGTTAAACATAAGAGAAAATCACGTAAATGAACATTCGACCATCCACTAAAGCAAGAATGAACATTCAACGAGCCTAACTGTTAGGAACTTCGCACAAACAAAGAGATGCAAATGATAACACATGGACAAAGAGTCTAATGCATAGACTCTTTCTGAACCAATTAAATAAGGACACATCGGGAAAAAAAAAAGCTTGTAGCCACGTCTCTTGATTCTACTCCCCTCCACTTAAGCATCTATTGTTTAGACTAAACGTCTAAACCCTGACCAAATCCCTAACGTATAGCCGCTAATGTTTAGACGCATCCTTCGTTCCATCTGTTTTAGACCTCGACTCTTAGAGACACTCATGTTTAGACGCATAAGCTTACCAACCCAAATGTGTAGGCCAGATAACAGACTTAAAGGCTCCTAAAAAGTTGTAAAAGTTGACTTTTTCTTGTTTTTTGGACCGCGTTTACGACTCTGAAACACGTTTACATCGATGGATTGATTTCATAATGGATGATCGTGGCTGTTTACTGTATATTAAACCTTGAATATTTGCTTAAATATCTTTATCGAAGATTCTTGTGGAAAATCATGGGACACATGCTGTTGGTTTAAGATTTGAACTTGTATTTTTTAACAACTATGTGTCTTTCGTTTTGATGTTGCAATATGCTTGAAAGTTATGAAACAATCTATGCACATAAGCTATACTTGCCTTTGAGGTGTTCGATTAAAAGCCTGAGAGAAGTAATAACAGGGATTGTACTTATTTTGAGGAAATTTACCTTTGCATACATGGATTAGATGAGTTTTGTTCTTGTAGTACATACAAGGTCCATCTAGATAACAATAACAGCGTCAATGTGGTACGCTTACACATACATTTTTAAGGATTTTTTTGGATAGTAAAAATGTTAAAAGCCTGAAAATACATCAATATAGTTATATGCGATATTCTAGGGGTGTTTGAATGCAATATGCATCAATTGCTTACTAGTTATGATCCTTTTCTGGAACAGGTTATTTGCGCGCACACACACAGATATGCAAAAAACACAAGTCTTTTGAGGGGAGTTTCCTTTTTCATTTATCCTTTTGGTTTACTGTCGTTTTAAAGAAGCTCAAATGGTTTCCATATTTTGAGGAAATTTCCATTACCCTGTGTTGAAATTTCCTAGACATTGTGTTTAACAGATTTTGAATTTAACGTATCTGACCTCAAAAGTCAACAATTTTTTTTTTTTTTTGGTGTTGTTTTCCTTGGTTTCATGTTGAATATTAAATAAATTTAATCCTGATAAAGACCCATTAAAATGTCATTGTCACATATTTGAGATCGCTTAAGGGGGTGTTTGGGTTATAGCTTATTTAAAGCAGTTTGTTCAACAGCTTATAAGTCCAAGTAAGCCCTTTTAAAAAGTCACCTCAAGTGTTTTGAGCAGAAGAATCAGATAATCAACTCAATGAAAACAAGTTATTTCAACTTAAGGGTCAACTTATAATTTTAAATCCACTTAGATTAATAAGTTTTAAAATGCAATAACAATTTAAGTTGTTCCAATTAGCAATCTGAACATTGGTTTTGTTTCTAATTTTCTTTCTATTTGCATTCTAAAGAAGTTGAAATGGAGACGCAGTTGGGAAAATAGTCGAAGATTGGAATATGCAGAAAGAAATGTTTTATCAAAAAACTGGTCTCAACCAACTGAAACTGCAGAAAGAAGAAATCAATAGCCTGGGAACACTTCCCCATTTAAGACGTCGGTGATGATTGCAGGTGAGCCTGTTGTTAACAATGCAAACAGTCATTTGCATACAACATAGGTTCCAAAGGTAGTTGGCCCATGGCCTTTCGGGATGAGGCTATATGGAAGGGAGGATGTTCTGCTTTCAGCCACGCGGTTTCGTCTTCTCTTTCCGATTGGAATAGGGAAGGGAGGATGTTCTCATTGACTATAAACCAACCATTGAGTGAAACTGGAATAGATACTCTCCAAGGCTTACTCTCCGGGAAAAACCCGAGTATCCTTGGTGGTCAATTGTTGCTCGGTCATTAAGCAGCATAGTGCAAGAAGTGTTAATTGTTAGTTTAGGAGAATTATGAGAATAACTTGCTTAATTTCCATTCACACTATCCAACGAATATATACAAAGAATTCAACACTATTGAAGATAGTGCGTGATAATGTAACCATTCATGTGTCGATCGAGTGTCGTTCATGAATCGGAGTATGAGACAGGGAAAAGAGATGGACCGGTAGCGTTGTTTGTTGAGGGCGGTAACAGTTGAGGAATTGATTTGTGATTTTGTGCTAAGGATTGGCTTCGTGGTTAATCGATTGATTCAACATATGTATGGTGAAGATGTTTAATTTGTGTTTTCATTTTGTAGGTTAAAAATATAACATGATCATCGAAAACGAAGGCTGAGCTATTTATGAGTTCGATGAAAATGCGGTGGAGGAGAATACTATTCCGGATTACCCAGCGCAACAAGAGTTAAACGATTTCGCGTTACGTAACGAACACATCCATCATCATCTACAAGCTGACTTGATCGAATATATATGGAACAACGGAAACGACGACTAGTATTTTACTAATTAAATTTAGGATGATTTGTAATTTTTTTATTTTTAGGATGGTTTGTAATTTTTTTTTATTTTTAGGATGGTTTGTAATTTTCTTTTAAGGATGGGTTGAAATTTTTTTTTATTAAATTTAGTATTTATTTGAATATTATTTTGTTTATTTGTTACTTTTATAAAACTAATTAAAATTAATATTTTAGAAAATAATAATAATAATAATAACAATAATAAATGCTTGAGACATGAGTTTTTCATGTCTCCACACCCCACTAATGTTTCACAAATGTTGAGACACCACCTTGATGATGTGGCATCCTACATAGCATGAAGACATAACCTTTTTCATGTCTCTACACCCCATAGCCTTATAATAAAGTATGTTTTTATTTTACCTAATAAAACCCCAAAACTTACTTCTCACATTTAATAAAAGTAAGTGTATAAATAAAACGTGACCCATATGAAAATAATTTTTGGAACTTAATTGTTTATCGCTGTTTTACAAAAAAAAAAAAAAAAGTTTATACACCTTCATATGTTCGGGCCTTTTTTCAAGCTCTTCCTAGGCATTTGAATTCCCAGCACCGGCTCTGATCCGTTGATGAGATTATCTCAACCGCCCTTGACTACTGATTATAAAACCCCCACCACCACCTTCACTCCCCTTTCAAACCATCATCCAACAAATCTCTGTTCTGCATCCCAAAGCTCTCCACCATTTCCAAGCCCTAAACCTCTAATCGCCTCTCATTATTGGGAATCAATTACCCTTGGGTTCTCATCCTCATGTCCTAGAATCACCGCTGATGAAGATCATTGTAACCAAAATCATTGTCGAGGATGGTTCTGCTTCCTCATGGGGGAAATTGATGTTCCTACCATTGAAGAATCATCACTGCTTTGTATCAACGAAAAGGTATTTTTACCCCCTCTTACAGTTACCTGCGGTTTCTATGTGCGGAGCGGACTTCAATCTACTTCCCCAAACTGTTTATATCAACGTTTATTTCGATGTGTTCTGATGCTGATTTTTTTTTGTGTATTTAGGGCTTGATGCTAATCGATGTAACCGCCAGTGTTCAAAGACTTCCATCCACACCTGGTTGGTCCATTTTACCGGTGATTGTCGTAGGTTTTAAAGCCATTCTTTTGTTCCTATCTTATTTCCTTATCGTAGTGTTCGGTGGCGTTAACATATGTGGTCTAGAAGGTGGTTTGCAGGTCTCCGTCGTCTCTGGTGCCACTGCGACACCGCCTCTGCCGCAGCGTTGTGTGGTTTCTGTGTTTTCCCGTGGCTGGTGGCGATGGTTGCCAATTACAGAACGGTTTGGTTTCCGAAATCAAGATTAGGTCTGATTCAAACCTATTGCTTTAATTGATAATTGTTTATTTAATAAAATGATGGTGCTAATTTTACAATTTATTATTATTGTTAGTCAACAGAAGTTATTATTGATATGAGGTTTGTAGTGTATCTATGTGTGTATATATACACAGATTGATAGAGATGACTGATGAGAGTACAAACAGAGGTCTTCTTGATAGCATCATTCTTATTTTGTGTTCCTCTTCGCTCTGGCTAACGATGGTAGTTGATCGGTTGTAGCCATTTTTTATTCCGTATGATGGATCATGACCCTGGATTTTGGTTGTGCTCATTTGTATTCAGGGTTTTTAGGTACCAAGATTCAACACTTTTAACCTCACTTTTCGGGTTATTTTACTCAAACTCGGTACGTGTTTGTTCCAGGCGTCTTCTCACAGCTGTCTTGCTTTGACCTTACTGGGGTTTTTGCACCATTTTTTTCTCAGCCAGTGTTCTCATTTCTGCTCGTAACCTTCGGTTTCAGGTCGGTAGTGTTTTTCCTATACTGGTTCTTATCTCTTGAACTATGAATTTTCGCTTTTTACAATGTTATAATCGAATGAAACTCATTAGACTCGTGTAAATTGAATGTTTTGCTGATTAATTAGGATGGACTATTATGATTTTGGCCTTTGATGTATCGTACTTTAACATGCACGCCAAGTGTTTGCAGTTCACTTTTTTTAGAAGCTATGGATACATAAATAACCTTGGGACGCGGCAGTAGCTTTGTAAGTGATCGGGTGAACCAGATGTTTAGGAAACTTCTAGGTAGACGGTTTATTTATATGCTGAACTAATGGCCATTGTGGTATGATTTTCTTTGCTCCAGTCTCCACCAACCCATACAGTTTTTTTTTGTTCACTATAGTTTATAACTCTTGCTAAAAACCATTGAGGAACATATTTTGATTATTTTATTTTCGTTTGCATGAAATGCATATTTGCATCAAATCAATTATTAGTTCCCACTTTCTATTTGCAGATGATTTGACCGACCCTGCTCCTGCTACGACATTTGCACATTTAGATGCTACTACCATACTATGGCAATTCCATTTTGAAGCTTGAATAATATTCATGGAATATCACCATACCATATGGGGTTGGGTACAATATGATAAAGTTTTGTCTTTTTGGGTCTAAGAGACAATGACGGTTTGTAGTTTATGCCTGTATTTATTTGTAACTTCTCAGTGACGATTTGTAGTTTAAAATTTTAGATATGATTACAAAACTATATTTTAAAATTATAATCTATTTTTTGTATAAAACATTTGAGAAGGCTTTATATTTTTATGCATTTGAATACAATTTGAGTGACTAATATCAACCTCTGCCATCTCATTATCAAAAAAGTAGTTACTATTATATGTCAATATGTCATGAGATGACTTATATCAAACTCTGTTTTGCAGAGTCAGCGATTGAACAAGGTTCTTGAATTTGTGAGCAATTTACATGATATTTGTGGTGTTCTTGGGATTGATTTTTATAGGACAGTCAGTGATGTGCATCCTAGCTTGATTGATGCCTCAAGTGCACAATCTAAAAGTATTAGCAATGACACACTTGCCAGGTTGGCAAAGAGTGTCATAGCTTTAGACGAAGCTAAGAAGCAAAGATTACACAGGGTATACACTTTCACTTCTAAATATTTTTGATATATAAGAAGGTTGTTATTGCTATGTGGTAACTTACCGCAAAGAACCATTACATGTACAAGAGATGTTAGTTTCGACCTGTTTATGGCTAAAAAGGTCGATGCTGTTGTACTTTGTTTCTAATGGGTCACCCGTGCAAAGTTTTATAATTAGCTAAATTGAAATTGGGTTGAACGGGTCTAGTGGATCTTATTGTAATCTTACAGTTGTTTAATCATATTTAACACATAAAACTCAAGAAATGAATAGAAAATAAGTGTTTGTGGGTTGGCCCGGTCTGACCAATTTTGATCCATACTAAAGTTAGAGGTTCCGACCCCTACCCAACAGTCCCAACCCACCCATTTTTCATCTGTCAAAGAGAAAAACTCTTGGCATTTAATGATTCATTATGACTTAAAAGTTTGATAAATTTATTTATTTTGCCATTTTCAGCTTCAAGAGTTAGCAGCTCAGTTGACTGAACTTTGGAATTTGATGGATACGCCTGAAGAAGAAAGGAGTTTGTTTAATCATGTTACCTGTAATATCTCAGCTTTAGTTGATGAAGTGACTGTCCCAGGGGCTCTTGCTCTAAACTTGATTGAACAGGTACTTTAGAATTCAAGTTTTATAAGTTTATATTGATATAATATCAAGTAAATACAGTTACTAGTTTATATTGATATTATCTGTTCTATTTCTAAGGCTGAGGTGGAAGTTGAAAGCTAGCAAAATGAAAGAGATTGCTCTTAAGAAGCAAGAGGAGCTTGAAGAGATATTTGCACATGTGCACATACAGAATGACACTAAGGCCGCCAGAGAGAAAATTTTGGCTTTGATTGACTCTGGAAATGTTGAGCCTGCTGAACTGTTAGCTAACATGGATGCACAGGTCATCAAAGCAAAAGAAGAAGCCCTCAGTAGAAAAGATATACTGGATAAAGTTGAAAAGTGGATGTCAGCTTGTGAAGAAGAGAGTTGGCTCGAGGATTACAATAGGGTCCGTTTCTAACTACCTTACTGGAGGTGGGATAGTTGGTGGACAAGGCGGGTTGGTAACGGGTCAAAATGTTTTTGGGTCAAAACGGCTAAATTTTCTCACGAATTGGGTTCGACCTACCCACGCCAATTTTGGACCAAAGTTTAAATTTGTTCACAATAATGACTGGTTCAAATGTGATCATGTATATCTTTGTATTCATAATTATGGGATATATAGGTGATCCGGGTGTTTACTTGTATGCATCAGGCTTCGACGCGCTGTTGCAAATGCTAGCGGGGAGTAATACCAACATGACTAGCGAAGCGTCATCGGCGAAGAAGGATGCTGTTGAAGGGTTACCGCTGTGAGGTGAAGTTGTTAAGATGGTGAGGTTTGTGCTGTTTATAAGGATAAATTGGTTAGTAACAAGGAGGTTGTAAAGGAATTGCCTTGTGGACATTTATATCACATTCACGAGGAATGTATGGTTCTATGGTTGGGGCGAGGAATTGTTGTCCAGTTTGTAGGTATGAGTTGGCTACGGGTGATCTGGAGTATGAGGAGGAGACTAAAAGGAGGTTGGGCACGGTGGCTACGATGTCAGCGAGTTTGGATGATGCAGTTTGACAAACGGTAAAACCCGTATTTTGTACTTTATAACTTGGAATACAATTTTCTGTGTTTTTTTTTTCTACATGAATTGATGGTTTTAAGTTTATTTTATTTTGTAAATAATAAGGATGGTTAATTTGATGATTAGATGTGGCTTTTGTTGTAGTGTGTTTGATACAGGGTATCACATATGAATATGACCTTGAGTTGATCATTTATGTATGGAAGGGGTTGCACACATTATCTACAGGATAGGGTAGGTCCTGATTAGCTAGGATGGTTTGTTAGTTTGATCTCTATCTTTAGGGTTAATGTCAAGGGATTAAAAATACAACTGTAAAACCTAATTTAAAGGGACCTTGAAGTTTATTTTGTATCTTGTGCATGTAATAATGGACGTCGTTGCTTATTGGAGTTTAACAAGTTGTATGTCATTGTTTGGTATGCAACACCTAGAAACTGCAACAACAAAAATAGCAGCCTTCATAACTTCAAAGTGTAAACATCCCTTAGAATTGAATTATTTTTGTAATTTCTTAAAGAAATCATTGAATTGATTTATTTTCGTAATTTTTGTTACTCAAATCAACTAAAAACTTGATTATTGCAGGGAATATGAGTGTGAGGTTCAGGGCTAATTTTTGTGGCTGTCACTTGATAAATGGGAATGGAACTACGAGTAGGCGGTTTGATTTATTACGCTGACATTATTAATGCTCCCGTCCAATTGGACGGGTAAAGTGCTAGTTAGTATATGTGGTAACAAACAGATGAATACTTCTTCCTTTATTTGTTATAATTGCTTGTTTGAAGTTGTATTCTACTTGAATCAATCTGTAAAGCATTGATGATTAATCATGGTAATCATAACCATGATAATGATAATGATCATGATATGGATGAGATTAAGAATCACATCAATACACCCTCATAATACTTCGGTTTAGCTTTGAAAGTTTGAAACACAATTGTTGCATCTAGCTTATAAAACTATCTTAAGTTGAGTGATATAGGTTCATCACAGTAGTCTTTTTTTACTCACTTTTGTTTCTAATTAAACAATCAACACATTATATATGGTTTTCATAACCTGACATCAACATGCTTGGATTAATACAACATTACCATTTGATTCTTCTATGAACCTTAGATCCCAGTAAAACACAAAAACTATAATCCTTTTCTGTTTATACAAAATACACAGGTTTAAAACTGCAATTAAAAAAGTTGTTTATCAAATGAAAAACTGCAACGATACATACGATAATCCTCTTTCCTTAGTATCAAATCCAACGCTGAGAAAAACTAAGAACCCTAAACCGGTTTAGCCAACAAAAAAATAAAAACCGGTTTGATCGGTTTTTACCAGTTCAAGTTCAAACCGGTTTCAAATGAGAGGAATACAAACCGGTAGTTGTACCGGTTCAAAACAAGTTGTATACGGGTTTCAAATAGCTTTCAGTTGGGGTCGGTTCGTAGGTTTTGATTCTCAAATCGGTTTAAAAAGTTTAAACGGGCCTAAAATCTAAAACCTGAACCAACGTCCCAAATTCTCTAACACATGTTGCCACTGCTTGAACATCGACACGTCCGACAACAATTAATCTTCGGATTTCTTTGTGAATGGAGACAGATTCAACACCCTCAAGACTCGATACCGCCTTCTCTATCTTGTCAGTTTCACTCTCACTGTTAAAGCTAACTCCCAACTCAACCTCAATTTTCTGAATGCACAGAGAATAAAACAAGAAAATTAACCTAAAAAGATAATTAGAAGCAACTAAATTTTGAAGAATAATGTTCCTGACAACTAAAATATAGTCATTAATCACTTATGACCCATTGATTTAAAACTCAACCTCTGTAAACAAAATCATTCTCTCTCTAAAATGATTATATAAATACTTCAAAGTTCAAAAAATCATTTGGACCAATAAATTATGATAGAAAAATATCAATTACGAAAAGAAACGGAATAAATAACTCTTTTTATGAAAAGAATTGGCCATAATTATGGGGATGACAAAAAGAAAAATAAATGTATATACGTACTAGGCGATTGGGGTTTTGATAAACATTCAGCGCTGTAATCATTGATAAACATTCAGAGAATGTGTTGATATGAGTGCATATAATTATTTGCAGCTTAATATCAACTATGTATATAAACATCCAAACAACTAGCTAGTAGGTTACCTGTTGTATACTCAATATTATCACCAAAGAACTGTTTCAAGAAATAAGGGGTCTGTGACTTGAATAAATCAATGCGGCAAAGATAGTATGCTCCTTTGGTGACCTGGAATAAAGACAGATCTCCTCCAATCACCTCTTTCCCTTTCATCCTTTCATCACGCTTTTCGTCTTTTTCTATTTCACCATCATCCCTATACACAAGGCTCACACCACACCCTCTTACCATCATCGTTCCTCTATGCATATAGACATTCACATGAACTTCATCACCAGTGTCAAGAATATCTCCCAATGGCCAATAGCTTAGCAACACAACATCGTTATCAAAGCTGGGTTTGCCATACACCACAGGGACGTATACCCAAGTTAGACCCTTTGATGTGTTACTGATTTTGGTGACCGGAGGACAAATAACTCTATTCTCACCACTCGATAATCTATATAAGATGGTTACATTTAATCCTTGGATCCTTTTATTTTTTTGAAGCGAAGGCACGCGAAATGATAAGAATCCTGATGATGAGGTATATTCATGTGTCGCCATGCTTTGATCCTCTATGCCTTGGAGATAGGTGCTCCTTATACCATATTCATACAACATCTATTGCACACACAAAATTCAGCTACTTAGTCAAATATTAAACTATTTGCTGGCTGGATAATAAAGAGAGATAGAGGAGAGAGAACCTGGATTTTAAAAGTCCTGCCTTTAGTAATGACATCGCCAACCAGGTCCACCTTATGATTTTGGTACAACTTAATCCATTGCATATGCTCCAGATCTGCTTCCTCAAGTTTTCCTATGGACTGTAACTTAAAAAGGCCTTCAATCTCCAGATCTGCTTCCTCAAGTTTTCCTATGGACTGTAATTCAGAGCAAGACACTACTAAAAATCCCAATACATATGTTCAAAATACGCAAAGAGAGATTGAAGTTAGCATACCCTTTCAGAACCATCCCCTTCAAATTAGCCACCTCTGTTAGGGCTGCCTTCCAGCGTCTGACATTATCCTCTGTCCATTTTGTACCTTCCTCTTTTGCTTTTATACTGAAACTTCCTCTCTGGTTCCTTACATCAGATGGATCGACTTTATAAAACACCGGTAACACGAAATGACCCACCTTCCTCTTCTGCTCCAGGATCAACCAAAGCTCATCAAGGCACCAGCTTGAATTGGCAAAGTTTTCTGAAAATACAATTACTGAAGCCCTTGATTCTTTTATCGATCTTTCGATTTCTGGCTTCAGTTCTTGACCTTCACGGATTTCATCGTCATCCCTGAAAGTCCTAATCCCCGCTTTACATAAAGCCGCATAAAGATGGTCCGTAAAAGAGTAACGAGTGTCTTCACCTCTGAAACTAAGGAAGACATCGTACTCGTAATGGGACGTTGGGGCAGAGGATGAAGTAGAAGCCATTGAACACTAGAGTTCTGAAATCAGGTAAGGAGGATTGAGAACAACAGAATGGAGAAAGGGTGTTAAGTTGAGAAGGATAGAAGAAGAGACCTAATTTTTGCTTCACATTTTCTTAGGAAGGCAGTACTGGGTGGGTGAAGTTGAGACAAAAGTCATACTTTCACACCCAAAAGTATTTTAGGTGGGGACACAAAATTGATTGATACTGTATATTATGTTTTAGGATTAAAAACCTACTTCACTTCTTTGTCTCTATACCGTTTTCTCTCTCTTTTAACAACCATAGCATCCATTAAATTTCACCAACCGTGGACGCCATCGATTGATATTACGTTTTGGCCAAAGATTGTTTCTTTTAACAAGTAATCAGTGTCATGTTAAACTTCTGTCAAATCCATATTCATTTTACCAATTAGGAGCAAATTTTATTGTCTATATGTCAATTTTGTTAACTACTCCGTAGTTTTAGTCGGACTGGGAGTTGTAAACTAGTTATAAAATATTTTGGTTAAATATTTTATAGACTAATTATTATTATTATTATTATTATTAATGATATATGTATAATAAGTTGGTAACAAAAGAAAGTATCATGTGACACTTGACTTCGGTCAACCAAAAGAAAAGAAAACATTGCAGTAGGCGACAAAAAAAGGGGGGGAAAGAAGTAAAGGCGCGTGAGGGACCAAAGCTTATGGGCTGATCTCGTGTGGACTGCTCGAGCGTGGCCAACAAGTAGTGTTAAAGGCCCAAATCGTAATTATTTTCTATAAAAAAACGTTTTATCATTAGAAATTCATTATAACTCAACCCTAATCAACCCTACAGCCCCTAATTACGAATTTATAAATCCTAACCTCTGCCATAATCAAGAAGCCATTAATTTTGGAGCTTGGAAAGGTGTAGGATCATTAAAACGAAGAGCTTAAGGTATAACGAAAACCTTTTATGTTTTTAATCTTCTTTATCATCTTTTAAAACACTACAAACTCTATTGTCCAGGTCTGATGTAAAATTTTAAAAATTAAAACATGAGTTTTATAAAATAATAACATGATAAACATCAAGTTTTTGTGAATATTATGTGAGGTACTACATGTTAATGCATAGTTTTGATTTATGAACATGTAGGGTTTATAAATAATAATATTTGTAATAAAAACTTGCATGTTGGGACTGTTATGTTGTATGATCATGATCTGTTACATGTTTATGGTAATATTTAGGCGATAATACGGTCATACGATGCGTTATGGATGAGTTCTTAACATAACTAAAAACGGACATAATGCATGCTCTGATTTGTAGGCTCTGTAACATGGCTTTAAACTATCTGTTTTAATTGTTTCTTGATTTTAGCATGTCGTACATGGTCTTAGCTTTCTGGAATGGGTAAGATCATGCGATTTGGTGTTCGTTTGATATGTTTTTGGAATTTTATTTGAACAGAGGTTTAATCTGATTTTCGGATTAATATTTTGGGTCAACTTTAAACGACCATAACTTGAGTTTTACAAAGAGTTAGATTATGAAATTTGGACAGTAGGTCGACATTGGTAAAACTTGGCTTTTCCAAGTGGATTCATCTATTTTGGATGAATACACAATTTTTGGGAATTTTTCTACTAATCTGATCAGGGGCGGATTCAGCTTACAACTAGGGGGTGCAGACGTTGCGGCTCAACTTCGCGCGCGTAGTGGAAAATTAGTGGAAAATTTGGTTTTTTTTTTACGAAATTTGAAAAACGTTGCTACTAAAATGAAAAAATTGAAAAACGTTACTACTGAAAAATGTTTCTAGATCCGCCACTGAATCTGATCTGTTGTGAGTATTTTCTGGACATAACTGTATTGTATGATTTTTCATAATTTTTGTGTATGGTTTTGTCATGAAATAAAAATATGGGTTTGTCCGGTAGACTCCGTGGAATATTCAGTAAAATGTTGGGAGTCTAACTAAGTATTTTAAATAAATTAGTTTTCACAGCTTATAATCTGTCTTAAAAACGCAGATTATGTAATGTACACTTATGTGTCTATTTGGAGTCTTGTATGACTTGTAATTAACATGAGCTTGTATGAGCACTTATATGAGGTATATATGAAGTGTATAACTGATGTTAATCATTGTGTTCACCAACGGGTACGTAGGGTCTACTTGTGCATTTAGAATCATTAGGTGTCACTTACACGGTTTCAAACTTTTAAACGTCTTAGACAAACGAGTCATATGGTGTAATGATATTACACATATACTCACTTAGTGACACTTGTAATAGGGAGTCGGTAGCAAGTTCCTATTACTTACGGATTTGGATTTTAGCTTTGCAACCCAAAGTGAGTTTCACTACTCTTTTCTCAAAAGCATGCGTCTCAGGGAGACAACTTAGTTAACTTTTATAGTCCAGGTTTGGGACTACTGTTTTATCCCGGGTTTTGGGATGGGTTGATTCCTGGGAGGAATCGGGTTTTGCTAGTTTCACACTCCGTGTCCTTGATGAACTAAACTGCATTCTATCACGGAAGTCCTTCACTATTTACCGAATGAGTTGCCGGGTGGCAATCGGGTTACTAGTTGATAGCGCTATTAGGTTTGACAAACCTCACACCGTTCGGTTCAGTTATGGTTTTGAAGGGTCTCGGGTTGGGCTGAACATGCATGTCAGCCGATTGGTCTGATTAGGTTGTTGGTGGTTTATGGCGTCAGGTGGTCCGATTGTTGTGGGTTATTTTGGTCTCAGGTCACAAATTACAAGTTGGTCGTTTTGGTTGTCCGGATCTCAGTTCGGGCCTGGTCAACACTCAGTCAAACCGGGTCAACTCAGTCAAATTTCGGGTCAAAAGTTAACCTCGGTCAACGCATAGTCAAATGGTCAACCTTGGTCAACGTGCCAGCCCGGTCATCGATGCAGTCAACACGTAGCACGAGGCGCGTAGCACGAGGCACGTAGCACGAGGCTAATGGAATGAGGCACGTAGCACGAGGCGCAACGTACGAGGCAGCCTTGGTTTACGCTGTGTAATCTCGGTATAACAAATAATTCGTATTTATTATTTCTGTGTTATTTATAAATATAGATATTTATAAATACTAAATACAAAAGATTAACTTGTTAACGAACGGATAAAATATTAACTAAAAGTTTTGTATGATAGTATTGTATATTAAAAGCGTGACTTAGCGTTGTTGTTGGACTATATAGTTATATAAATATAAGTGTAAATTATATAATCGTCGAAATGTATAAAGTCTTGTGAATTGAAATTACGGATAAATGAATTTGACGTCTTGTGTTTTGAAATTGATTATTGGGAAAATTGTAGGCGACTTGTGTTGCCTGGTTTGTACGAAAACAGAGGAAACTCTGCCGAAATTTTATAAAATTTATAAGCATAAACGGAGACGATATTTGTTGTATATTTCATTATAAACAATCTTCAAGTATTTTGACAAATGTAGTTTTCTACAATATCGCGAAAGGTTTTCGACAAATGATTTCTTGCAACATTTAAAGAAAAAACGTCGAACATTATTTCCAAAACAAATACATATTATTTATTGAGCGTCAATTGTGTCAATCTTTAAAGATTTTAGTAACTAAAACATTTCTATTTTTAACAGTTTTGAATTATGAAAACGCTCAACATATTGGAGAAAGAATTATACAAAAGTTAATATTTTGAAACCTTTAAAGGCTTGCGTATTTAGGAAAAAAAAGCGACACTTGTTATGGATCGGTTTTAAATAACTATGCTTATATTTTTATCAAAGAGTATTTTCCTAAAATATAATTATAAGATGAGTTTTGACTCAGGATGAGTTATACATTTCGTAGTATTAGTCCAACATAGTTTACACACGAATAGTAACAGGTGCGCGACTTGGGTACTATGTCGTATGTGAACGCATGAATTATGATAAGTCACGATCAATTCGTCGAGTCAAAACAATTAAAGACTCGGGTTCGTACACACGAGTCTAGATAGTTGAATAAACTATCTTATAACCGGAAAATAAGCTAGGCTTATATATGATAGGTTTTTAAGGTGTCCTTCATTGGTAGTTAGGACACGAGGAAGCCGGTCAAAGCTTCGGGCTTTGTTTTCTAGCTAAGCAAGGAAATCAGGTGAGTTTCACGGCCCCTCTTTACTGTTTTTATTTGGGGGAAAGATATGTTTTGTCAAATGTTTGTTTTAAATGTCAAATGTTTTACATGACAAGATATTTTCAAAAGATAAAACGTGATAAGTGGCATGATGAGTACTTGGGTTTGTTGTTTATACACCACTCAGGGTGAGTCCTCGCTACTGTAACCATTTACTCATGTGTTGTGTGTGTTGAAATCGAGAACCGAAGGAATATTTGGATAGAGCTATTGGTGCCTGACAAGGCCCACCCCTAATCGATAGTGTCGATTATATAACTGTGTATTCCTGGAGTGCACGTATTCTGAACTAAGTTGTTATTTACCGAGAAACAACTTCTGCTCGCGGGGCATTATTATTAGTCTTGGTTTGGTTATGGGCTCAAGGGATTGCTCGTCATAGTTTGTAGGAGTTAGCTACTTTTACAAAGGTCACTACTTGTGTTCGTTCCACACATGTTTTGTTGTTAAAATGTTGTTGTTAAATGTTGTTTTTATGGAACTAAAACCTGTGAACTCACCAATATTTTATATATTGACGTCTTTTTAAACATATCTTTCAGGTAACTAAGTGCTGAACAGGTATGCGGCTAGTACGGTGGAATTTGGGATGTCGGACACTGGTTGGGGGTTTCATCTATTGTTACCCTCGGGTTGGGACATAAATGGAAACACCCCACTTTGAAACTTAATGTTTGTTGTTTTATGTAATGTTTGAAACAAGGTACTCCTTCTCGACATCTTAATATAATGATCTTTTCTAATAATATATAGTTTGTGTTAATCTTGACTTTGATATGCTTTCGAGCGTCGCGCCACGCGTTTCCGCCATCGGCGTGGTGTGACAAGCCGAGCGTGAACTACGACCTTAGATTTTATCATTGTTGATAGGCAATGATGGGAGGCAAAAACCAGCTCGCGGGGCGAGTGCATCGTTTGAATGGCAATTCGGTATATCATCGTTTAGTTATCTTGAATGGGTTAGCTACCCTTGGCATACGCTGAACTAGGGGTTCTTGGTTTTGGTTATTGATAACTGTTTTTGGGTTTGGGAAACCTAACTGTTGTTCTTGGTTTGGGAAACCTACACTTTTACTTACCGTACTTTGTGAACTCACAAACTTTATGTTGACACACGATGTACATGCTTTTGCAGGTAGTTAGCTTCCGGTGTCATGATTAGGAAGCACTGCATAGCATTTGGGGTCTTGGGCATACACCTAACTTACATATCATGCTTTTACGTTTTCTCTCATATGGTTTTAATTTGAGCGCGTTGTTATGCGCATGGTTTTAAAATGTCTAAATTTGGTTTACACTTCCGCAGCTTAACTAAACTTGATTTTTGTTAACGAGCTAAATTGTTTGGCCATTTAGAGTTCGTTCATATGATTGGATCCTGGTATGTCATGTGCCTCGCGGTATAAACCCTGCAGCAGAAATATGAGGGTGTGACATTTACTGATGGAATGTGATAGAATGTGATAAAATGAGGTGGCACAATCTGATTAAGTGTGATAGTGTGATGAATGTGATGAATTGGTAACCACCCCTTGTGGCCTTATGAGGTATTTGAATAGGCACTTTTATGGTCCAAAAACTTAGAAATGTTGTCATCACTTGAGATGCTAATATGTGGCTGTGGTTCATGGAAGAAATTTTAAGAGATTAAAGGTCTTGTCCCTAATGTTTAGATACATCAGGTGTTTATTTTGGCAAATATGCTTGGTTAACTGTTTACTTTGGCAATTTTTCCTTTGACAAAATTTCTAACTTCCTTTGGAAACCCTTTAAAGAAAGGACTGAGTATATCTACGTAGGATCTTATATTCTTATGATCAAAAGTATTTTGAGTTGCCCACATGCTCTATGGTTGTAATTATGTGTATGTATTGCGTTTTGCTTGTATATGTCCATGTACATGTTTGTATCATTGTATGCACAGAGTACAACCAAGAAACCATAGCTGAAATGCAGAATGCTGTGTTAGTGCATGATGTCCCTAGGCTAGTATATTGGTTGTTTGGACGTGTTTCGGGGTGTTTGGAGGCATTTATACGCGTTTTGGGGTGGTTGAGAAGCTGTAGGCGATTGGCATGTGATAGCAGGCGATTGAGGCCCTACTCGCCATACTGTTCACACGATTAGGGGGTTTCTGGTAGGCGATTAGCCATAATCGCCTACCCTGGTCCTTCGTAATCGCCTGCTAAGGGCTGTTCGTACCCGGGAGGTATAAATAGGCCCATTCTCAACCCTAGACCTTAGTTCTTGCCTCACACACTCTCCAAACACCCTCCCCTGGTCTGAGACGTCTGATTTGATCATTGTAAACACTCAAGCTCTGTTTTAGTGATTAATCTATAATCTTTTGACCCGTGTGTGTGTAGTAATTACTCGTTTATCATCGTTTCAATCTCGTATCTGTTATTAAAACATATTAGAGGGATTCCGCACCTCTGGTATAAACCCCGTGATTGTCGGATTACGCGTTTGCCGGTCCTAACAAGTGGTATCAGAGCCGAGGCTCTTATCACGGGTGTTTTAATAGCAAAAACGAGTAAAAACAAGTTTTTTTTGGTGTAAAAGTTAAGATTTTTAATCAAAAACCTGTTCATACTTTGAAACTTTGAGTTTTTATCAAAAACCCATATTTTTCAAAATCTTAGTGTGTGTTTACGGTTAAAAACGTGTGTTTTTATCAGGTTTTGTTCTAAAACTGTTTTGGTAACTTGTCTAATCATTTGGGATCAAAATACAATGTTTTAGATAAGATTTTGAGGCAAAATAGGTGATTTTTGAGCAAAAGTGCGGCTACAGATCAGATCAGGCGATTACGCAGACCTAATCACATGCAATTTTTGGGCGATTAGGGTTTAAGACACGATTAGCCACATTCGTCTGCTACAGTCACACGATTGGCCACATTCGCCTGATAACTTTGTACTTTTTACACGATTAGGCCTTATAATCGCATACACTATACTAGCGATTGGGCCTAATCACATGGCATACCCCAATCACCTCTAAACCCCTAATCGCGTCACTATTCATTAGCAATTAGCCCTAATCACGTGTTAAAACCCCCAATCGCCTACCTTAGCTAGCAATTGTGCCCATAATCGCCTACAAGGTTCTGGAACGTAAAATTTGACTAAGTATCGGACTATTTCATACCTTAACATATGGCGAACCCTTGGGGACATCTGAGTCAACCGAGACCTCACTATAACCAACAAATGAACAATCAAATGAACAATCAAGCTAACGTACCCACGAACCCTTGGCAGTTCTCAGCTGAACGAAACGCGCAACGGATGCAACAATCGCAAATGCAAGCGAATGTTGCCGGAATCAATCCGTGGGCGCTAGCTGCTCAACAGCAGGCAATGAATGCGAATCCTTGGGCACTCGCAGCTGCTGCAAACTCTCAGACAAACCATCTGTCTTCCGTTCTTATCAGTGACTTAGAGACGGGTAGTTCTAACAGGGCACCAAAAACTGCAGTATATGTTAGACTACCATGGATGGAAGGGCATATTTCAGTCGCATGTTGAGGGTATCGATGGTTTAGTATGGTCAGCTATCGAGAATGAGTACACAAGGCCGTTGGTTGAAAATTCTACTACTTCGATCTCACTGGAAGATATGACTGAAGATCAGAGGAAGAAATATAACTATGAGAAGAAGGCGATGGCAGCGTTGAAGCAGGCACTTCCCAAAGACATCCTTCATCAGTTTGCGCAGTGTACTACTTCGCAGATGCTTTGGTTAGCGCATGCTGAGCGTAATGAGGGTAATCAGAAGACGCGAAAGGTGAAAGTGGATCAGTTGAAGAAAGAGTTCGAGAACTTCAACGCGATGGGGAATGAATCGCTGAGAGATCTGACGGCTAGATATTATCACCTGATGTCCGAGATGTATCAGTATGGGGTTATCTACACTTCTGCAGAGCTCGTTGAAAGACTAGCAGAGGCGCTTCCTTCACACTGGCATCAATGGCTGGACATCCAGAAATCCAACAATGTTTATCAGACACTCTCCATCAATGAGTTTGTGGCAGAGCTGGAGAACAAGGAGATCGAGGAGATCAGGAGAGCTAACAAGCCGCCCGTTGTTCAGAATCCCAGTATCTACTATGGGAATCCAGTTCAAGACATCAGTGTGGGTGGATCTAAACCTCAGACTGCTTTCATGGTTAATCCTGATCCAGTCTTTGCGTTTGACAACTATGGTCCCCCATCTGATATTCCTCCACCAGTTTTTCCTTGGGGTCAAGGAAACCAGTATCCTTCTAATTATAATACTAACCAATTTGGTGTTAATCCGTTTGCTCATCTTGCAGCACCAGCTCAGGCAACATCCAACTTTGGTGGACCTTCGTCGTCAGGGTTTGGTGGTGCTCCATCTACTAACTATGGTGGATATGGAGGTGCTTCTACTTCAAATCAGGGTGGCTATCGGACCAATCCAGTTGCAGAACAGCTGAACACTGCGGGTTTTGAGAAGGTGACTGTAGAGTTAGCCTAAGAACACATGGCTCTGCTGTCAACCTTGGTCAATTCCTATAGTGGTTTAGTTGCAGGGCAGATCGGGAATCCTTATCTCACTCAAGAAGATTATTCTCAGCTCGACAAGGATGACATGGATTTGATAGACATCCAGTGGCACTTCGCTAGTGTGGTGAGACGTGCAAAGGATTACATGGATAGAACTGGAAGGAGAGATGTGCTGATTAACAACAACACTAAGTTTGGGTTTGATAAAACGAAGGTCACCTGTTACAACTGTGGCAACATAGGACACTTTGCCAGAGAATGTGACCGACCAAGGCAACAGGGAAATCAGAATCCTTTCAACAACAGAGACAATCAGAATAATCAGAGGCAACAAGCTCAGACACAACCTAACCAAAATGCTGAACAAGCTCTTGTCCAAGTAAACAACCAGAACCAGAGGCCTCATGCAAACAACAATCAAGCCCTGGTAATTCAAGAAGATGAAGGTTTTAACTGGAATCACCTCATCACTGGTGAACAAGCTCCTTAGGGTGGTGCAGCATGCTTTTCCCAAATTATGTCTGATACTCAAGAAGAAGTTGAAGAGTGTCCAAGTCAGTCTGAAGCAGTTATTCCTGAAGTTGAAGCTTCTGACTGTGACTCCGACTGTGATTCTGATGAGGGGGTGGATTTGGAGGATTTGTTAGCTGAAGCAGACACCTTGATTAGCAAAAGGTCGATTCTTGTGGATGCTGACTGTACAAAGAACAACCTTGCTGATTTCTTCGGATCAGTGGAGACGGCTGCTCATTATGCTTTGATGGCTATTACAGAATCGTCCGATAAGGTATGTTCTTCTTCCAATGCTAAACCTGATTGTGTTGAATGTGGCAAGCTTAAGTACAGAATTGATGTCTTAACAGACGAAAATCTGAACTTGAAAGCAGACCTATGTCAATGCCTTCCTCGGTAGTCTTCACCGAGCCAGTCTCAGTTACCGTTGAAGCGACGAGTTCATAGTTAGTCTCAAATCCGGTAGGAGATCGAATCCGGAAGTTAAAGGAAGTAGCGAGATCGACAACTGCTAAACCTTCAGGCTAATCCTCTTCTTCGACTCCAGCAACCAACGAACAACTTCAGCACCATGTCAGCTAACTTACGGCTTTAGTTGCTGCACAAGCGCGTGAAATAGCTGAGTTGAGAAGCAAAAACGCGACTATAGAAGAGAATGAAACGACGATGTTGGAATTGATTGGCGAGACTATCACAACAAACACAGAACTGAGAGCTACTGTCGACGCTCTTACTTTATCTAATCAGCAGATCTTAGAGTCGAACAGGCAGCTCATGGAATCACACTAGCAACTGATTCAGTCTAACCAAAGTGCCTTGGCAAGACTTACAGGTGTTGAAGAGAAGTACAGTGATCTCCAGGTCGCGAATGTGAACAATGAGCGCCGAATCACCAAATACAGGAAACAAAACTCAAGGCTGAGGACTAGGTTAAATGAGTTAACCGGAACTCAACTTAGACTCACTGGTGGTTCGGAAGCTGGAGCTAGTACGGCTGGTGGTGGTGGTGATGAGGATAGTGAAGAAGATGACGATGATGAAGAGGACGATGATGAGTCTGATGACAATGATGATGGTGATGGTAAAGGTGATGGTGGTGATCCTGGAGCCACATGCGGTGACGGATCATCGGGTGGTTCTGCATCAAGATGCACAAAGAAGAGTCATGATCGCAAAGGCAATGATCCCGAAGCAGGTTCTTCTGCTCAGGGGGAGCCTGCACCTATGATGAGCAAGATTCAAGAACTACGGGAGAAAATGAAGAAGAAAGCGATAGTTCAAGTTGAATACGTGGAGCCTCTGAATTGTTACTTCGCGTATGATGATGAAGGTAACTTGCTCCCACCACCTGCCATGCCTGAATATGATCTGGAAGAAGGAGAGATACCTCCTGAGATGACATCAGAGGATATGGCGAAGGTATACGGCTCTGCTTCTGGAGAATCTTCCAGTGCAAGTCAGAATATTCCTCCCGAAATGCATCCAGAGAATAACGAGGTGGATCTCAAAGATGGAACCAGCGTACCGACTCCTGAGTACGTTGTGAATGACTCGGGCACTGGAATTCCAAACATTGATGAAGAAATGGTACGTGAGGCCGAAGAGAAGTTGAAATCCGACTCTGCTGAAGTTCCTGATGAAGTAAAGACACGACAGGACAAAACCAGAGAGCGTTATCCCCAATGGTTCAAGCCCGAAGAGAAAAGAAAACCAGTCGAGCGAGCATCCATCTTCAAGAAGAGATTGTCGAAGATGTCGGGCAATGTGATTAGTTGGGCGTACGTGAGTCACACGAGGATGCTCGGGGTGAAATGGCAAGAAGGTGTGTTGTACTTTCGGGAATACAAAGACATTCTGAGCCTGCCATTCTGGTACATTCGTGATTTAGTTCGTCTCGACTATCCTTTGTACAAAGAGAAAGCTCCTCCTCTTCAGGGTTTTTACACAAAGCTAAAGCGAGAAAGCTTAGAGGGATGGAAAGATTTCGAGCCTCAGTATCCCAGATCATATCCAACAGACAAGATTCATCCTTTCACTTTGAAGCCTATCTGGGAACACAAGATCAAGCCACCGAAGTGTGTCTCAAGGATTCCCATCGTTCCAGTTGAGCAAGACTTTTCTTCTAAGCTGTATTACTGGCACTATGATGCAGCAACTACAGAAGCAGTGATTGTCTTGAGCAACAGTCCAAACCCATGCAGAAAGATAAGGATTTGGGATCCTATGTGGTTGATCAACTGCTCAGAGAAGGACGTGGAGACGTTGTACCAGCATCCAATCATGCATTTACCAGTTGAAGCCGATCAAGCTATGAAGTTTCAAAGAGTGATCCAGTTTTGCTACTCCAACAAGGTTCATGCAGGATGCGATTGGTCGAGAATCATAAGGATCAGGACAACGTCAAGCTGAAGATGAAGACAGAAGATGTTGCTTGTCATTTTGTTTAGCTGTATTTGTTTTTCTGCTTATCGAGTCTGTAAAGTTGTTTGCTTTTGGTATAAACGTTGTCTTTTGGTTATTTCTGTACGTATACTAACCTGGTCCAAGGGGGAGTCTGTTAGTGCATGATGTCCCTAGGCTAGTATATTGGTTGTTTGGACGTCTTTCGGGGTGTTTGGAGGCGTTTATACGCGTTTTGGGGTGGTTGAGAAGCTGTAGGCGATTGGCATGTGATAGCAGGCGATTGAGGCCCTACTCGCCATACTGTTCACACGATTAGGGGGTTTCTGGTAGGCGATAATCGCCTACCCTGGTCCTTCGTAATCGCCTGCTAAGGGCTGTTCGTACCCGGGAGGTATAAATAGGCCCATTCTCAACCCTAGACCTTAGTTCTTGCCTCACACATTCCAAACACCCTCCCCTGGTCTGAGACGTCTGATTTGATCATTGTAAACACTCGAGCTCTGTTTTAGTGATTAATCTATAATCTTTTGACCCGTGTGTGTAGTAATTACTCGTTTATCATCGTTTCAATCTCGTATATGTTATTAAAACATATTAGAGGGATTCCGCACCTCTGGTATAAACCCCGTGATTGTCGGATACGCGTTCACCGGTCCTAACATGCTGAATCCTTTTTCAGTTTTAGTTCATGTGCTTTTAGATAAATATTTGGTATACTTTTACTTTAGTTTTATGTTGCGTGAAACACATAAAAAAATCAATCATTCCCTTTATTTTATTTTTTCAATTTTTTTAATGACCAACGAATACTATATAAGGTTGATCACTGGGTAAACCTCTTGATGAAAGGCCGCTCATGCCCTACGAACATACACCCAAACACTCACAATGTTGTTTGCGGGTGGATCCATTTTTATTTTTTTAATTAGTGTTGATGGAAACTTATTTGTCAAGCTGATAGTTACAAAATATTTTACCACATATATGGTTTTTTTTTTAAGAACGGCTAGATATGGTTTTATTTATTTTATTTTTTAAGATGTATTATACCTTTTTTTTTTATTAAAGAATATTTACCAAATAGGCTACTACAATAATACGTGCAATTTAAAAAAAAGGTAGGTGGTTCATGCTTTCTTAGCACAAAGCGTGTTGAAGACCAAAATTAAGTCTACTTTCTCACTTAAAAAACATACCCACTACTTGTAAATTAATTCTAAAAAAATGAGCATGAGGGGATAGAATAACGAAGGTGGAGTTGGACAAACGATTAAAAATATATATTTCCAAAAGCATCTGTCGGTAATCTATATCTATACTATATAATAAAGCAGGCAAGGATTCCTGCCAAGTACAAACATTTGATGCATTTGTATAAGGGTAAATCAGTCTTTTTATAGATTAGAGGGTTAATGTTAAAAGGAGGTTTAATGTCATAGGTTTCTATCACTAATGCCCTCTTCATCAACACCAATGACTGGCTCTTCAATGTGCTCCTCATCATTGCATTTGAATGCTTCATCGGTTCGATTTCTCATCAACAATTACTTCAGTCAGTTTCATCCCATCTCCCCTATAACTCTAAGTATTCTTATCTCATCGGTTTAGGGTACGCAATTTCTTCATCATAAAGGTACCTTTCAATTTAATCTCCCATCTCTCCTCCTTCCCTGCAATAACAACTTACTTCCTATAACTTTTGTTACACGAATCACTTGGTTAGTTGTTATTTCAGTTATGGTTGAAAACCAATGTCGTACTGGTGGGGATGAAGGCAGTGGCGGGGAGGGAAACGAGGGTTGGGGGTGTTTCTTTGCAGATCTGGAACCTGTAACCACAGAGTAGAGTGAGGGTTGGGTATTGGTTGCGTCCGACGGTGGTGGTCAGGTGTCATCGGTTTGCAAATAGGAATCCGTTTCGGTTCCACCATCACAGGTATCCGATAATCAAAAATTTTATCAGATACAGATAGTTCCCAGTTTTTTTTGTCTCGATTGTTCATATTATTTTGTTGATTTATCTAAGCATTTTTATGCAATTTTGGAGGTTTAAAGTATTTGAATGTTTTGCCTTTATTTATGATTAACAGCGTTTTCTACAGTTATGGGTATAGCTTGATTTGGATGAAACTGCGGACAGTAGCGGGGATGACTAAATTTCAGTTATAGTTAACTATTTAATTGAAAATGATATAGAGGTTTTTATGCATTAATTTGGAATTGTGGTGCAGTGGAAGTGAGCCTGATGCAGTGGAAGCAATGTGTTAGAAAACTTACATTGTGATTGCCTCAACGCCTCTTGTACATGAAGCTCGCATGTTTCCGAGTCTCTGTACTTGCTGCAGCAAAATATAAAAAGAAAACAAAATCATATAAGTGAACCGGGCTTGTGTTTGACACAATTCCCTTAAACAGATTCTTCATCTGTTCCCAGGGTACACCGGTTCGAAACAGTGACGATGGTGCACTGCCGGACTATCCCACTTGCCTGAAAAATAATCGATACTTGGTTGCTACTCTAGAGTTATGAGTGTTGCAAGAGTTTCTTAGTGAATATTTCTCATGTATATTCTTATGTATATTCTCATATCACATATATGGCACAAAAGTCTCTTATATACAAGAGTCAATGGTGGATGAAGAGTCTAACATAATTAGACACTTAATTTAGTCTTTAAACCTTAATCAAGTGTCATAAACTCTACTCAAGAGTTTCAATTCACAACATGAAGAGTTATACACTTAATTTAGTCTTAAAACTACAATAAAGTGTCATAAATAAATTAACTCTACTAAAGAGTTTTTCTTCAATTCACCACATGAGGAGTTTTACCAATAATTATAATTTCACTAAATTATAATTTCATTAGATTAAACCTCCATTCACCTTCTAAAATTCCAACAATCCCCCACATGAATGGAGATTTATCAAAACACGCATGTTTCGTACAAACCCCTATATGAATAGGAGTCATTCTGAGAAACAACCTCATTTCGATTAAATTTCAACAGTTGAGTTTTGCATACGATAGGTAGGTGTGACCCTTTGAACCTTCGCTTATGAAACGCACTTAGCCCACTGGCTCTGAGTAGAACGCGATGTCTTTGAACTCGTCTGCCGTTTGTGTGGACGACAATACGCTTCACACAAGACTCTCCCTGACAACGTCAAGTCCTCATAGTTGTGTCCGTTATGGTCATGGACACGTGCCTGGTTCTGCGAGAGCTCTTAAGTATTGTGCCCCAACAATACCCTTCGAAGCGACCCCACTTCTCTCTCACATAGGTGATCTACTGGGACTGGTTACCTCAGTCAGATCATTAAAAGCCATAAGCTTAACCTCAACCTTGTCACTTTTTAGGAATGGACTAGGAAGCTTATTAAATCTTAGAGTAAACTCCCTTTTTAATATGTGGGGTTTCCACCAACTCTCCCCCACAGTGACCTTCGCCCGTTTATACAATTAGGTTGTCCTATTGAACTCAGATCTTGGGATCTCCAGTCAGCTGAGTTAGGTTTCCTTCGCATAAACCTAGCCTTTAGTGGGTTTTAGCCCCATTCCCATTGACGACTTCTGAACTAACTCTCTGCTTAAGCCTTTTGTTAGCGGATCCGCGATGTTATCCTTTGACTTCACGTAGTCAGTAGTGATAACTCCTGTAGAGATTAGTTGTCGTACCGTATTATGCCTACGTTTTATATACCTGTTCTTAATGATACACATTGTGATATGAGCTCTGCCAATTACCGATTGACTATCACAGCGTATGCATTAGGCCAATGCCGGCTTCGGCCACCTAGGTATATCCTTAACAAATTGACGTAGCCATTCTGCCTATTCATCCTCTAAAGCGATGAATTTTGATTTCATCATGGATCTAGCAATAACCATTTGCTTAGATGATTTCCATGTTATCGCAGCACTTCCAAGTGTGAACAAATACCCACTCGTTGCCTTGGAATCATTTGTGTCAGATATCCAATTCGCATCATAGTAACCTTCAACAACTGTTGGATATCTTTTATATTGCAGCCCGTAGTTTCGTATGTATCCTAATTACCAAAGCACCTGTGTCACGTAATTCCAATGAATTGAACTTAGGTTGCTCGTGTATCTACTTAGCTTTCTTGCTAAGTCAGGTCTGAAACAACTCATTAGATACATCAAGCTGCCAATAATTCTTGAGTACTCTAATTGGTTATCAGGCTCACCTCAATTCTTAGCTAGATGTTGACTCGTGTCAATGAAACTTCTAGCGACATTAGAGTCATTTCCATTGAACTTCTCAAAAATTAATGAAAGTTCTAGCCACATTAGAGTCATTTCCATTGAACTTCTCAAGAATTTTGTCCACATAATAGGACTGACTTATAATAAGTCTGTTCTAGGTTCGTGTGATTTGTACTTCCCAAAATCACATCCGTTCATATTAAACCTTCTATTTTCAAATGCAAGTAACCTCCACACTTAAGTGTTATTGGATAACTACCAAATGGGGTGATGAAAGTTTCTTCCTTTCATATGTAGCTTGAAAACTTCTCAAGTACCATTTTTACATCCCTACAGATTGTTTTTTAAATGGCTTTTCCCCCACATTGCTTGCATTTTTATTAAGTTCGAATAATATTACTCATGATGACATTAGACACCCGTGATAAGATAGTGACTATCTATATCTTTGTGTTATTGAGGTCATCCATTATATTACTCAACCCATATTTCTCACACGAACCGTTTTCTAAGCTATATGAGTTTTCCTCATATTCAGCTAAATAGTATCATAACCAATAAACTATTTATTCGGTCCTTTCGAGTCATCCTTTTTAATGAATTATATATTTTCTTTTACAAAATTCATTCTTATGTCGTCACATATGTTTGAATGTTCAAAGTTAATTTATTCTCCGTGGAGCATCTAAATTAACAAGTATTAGTCTAGCATGCTTTAGACTACGAATACTTAGCATGTGAACAGAAGATGCCTCATTCTGATTCTACACAGCCTTAAGAGATAACTCACTATCTCTTCCTAACATTCACGTCTTAGTTTAGACACAAAATGAGATTTTGTTTACCATTCCAAAACCTTGGTTTAAAGAATGCTTCAAAACCATAATTAATTCCATCCATTAGGATCAAGACTCGTTTGCCTTTAATCTTCAAGGCTTCACCATTGACTCTTTAGGACTTAAACATAAGTCTTAATATAAGTCACTTTGATGAACATATTCATCATCAACAAGTCAATTAGATTGACACTCAACGACATGACATTCACATATGCCTAAGTGATATGTATATATTTTGTTGAAACTAGTTATTGGGTGACTCTCCCAAATATCACGAATCCTCCATATAGTTCAACCAACATTGATGGTTTGTAGAGACTCTACTCGTCCATCACTATTCTAAGTCTTTTATAATAAATCTCGCAATATTTATCAAAGACTTATGAATAATAACATATATTTCTATCATATGTTATAGTCATCAAAACTACATTTGTGCATTTCTACGTAAATGCTCTCAACATTAGATGACATATCTCGTTTTCGTGCATTTAACTTCAATACACTTGCCACGTTGATCATGATTATCTCAATGGGGATGCATGAAGAGTTTTTTTCTTCTTAGTCACTTAATTAGAGACTTAATTTAAAATAAAGGCTCTAATAAATTGACATAAAAGCTCTAATAAAGTAACATAAAAACTTTAATTAGAAAACATGAAACTCTACCCAAGAGTTTACTCTTTATTCACCACATTAAGATTCCAATTAATAATTATTATTTACCAAATTATAATTTCAATATAACCCAAAACATATATAACATATTTATATCTTTAAATGGATTCATATAAGGATATATAAACATCAAATCTCAAAGTGTAATTCTCTTAAACACTTTATCGTTCGACGAAATAATAGCAATTATATCGTCTCGTGGCATGTTTCGAGGTACTCCCTCAATACACTGTTTAAAACAACAACGTTGTTTATACTTAACTACTCACAAGTAGTCGAACAAGTAAATATGTCCAAAACAACATCAAGTTGTTTTACACTAAATAGTCTCTCTAGACTATTATATGGTTCAAGTCATCATACTTCTCATACAAGTATCAAACCATATATAATTTGCAAAAGACATGTTTATTCATACAAAACATTTCTACTTTTACAAGTATTTTCCATAAACTATACATATTTATGTTTTGATTACACATCAAAACCATAAACTCTAATATAGTTTTATTATTTAAACCATTCCTAACTCACTTGTTAGAGTATATGGTTTTCATGATTAACCGTTTCTAGTTCGCTCATTAGAAACTATACGTGTACCATATAAACATATACGGTTTCAAAATTAACCATCTCTAACATACTTGTTAGACTGTAAACGATTACACGTTTCATCATATATAGTTTGCTTATATCAAATAAACAAATTTTTTTTCTAACACACCCGTTAGAAATAAACGATTACCAAAGGTCATTGGTTTATATTCTCAACCGTTTCTAACCTGCTTTTTAGAAATACACGATTATGACAATCGTTTTAGAACTTCTTGGTTTATATAAAAATAAACCGTTTCTAACACCCTCGTTAGAAAATTAGATCATCTACATAAATGGTATTAACTTTGGATTTTCCAAAATATACCCGTTTCAAACTCACTCGTTAGAAACCGTCAAATTTACTAAACCGGTTTAATGTTGGAAAAAGTTGAAACACCCAATTCTCCATAAACCCATGAGTTGAAACACTCCATTAAAACCTTAAGAATATTTGACCCAACTTAATGGTATTCTTAATATTTTTAAGTTTCAACTTTGGAGTTTTAATTAGTATTCTAACTAAAACTTTCAATAAAACAAAATAAGTTTATAACTTTTTTTTATTTTCACAAAATTTTCAAAATACAAATTCTAACACTTTTGTGTATTTTGTACAATAATCTTTTCTAACACACTTGTTAGAAAATATACACACCTTATTTTGTCTTTACAAAATCATCAATTTCTAACACACCCGTTAGAGAAATCAATATATAAATTTACAAATTAAACTTATGATTTTGTAAATAATAATTTCTAATACGCTTATTAGAAATATATCATGACACGTTATTCTTTCAACGCCGTCGATTCTAACACGCTTGTTAAAAATACATGTTTCAAACCTTATATTTTGAAACCCTTTATTTTCCAATACTCTTATTAGAAACTGTATACATTTCAAATACTTTGAAATTATCTTTCTAATACGCTTACTAGAAAGAAAACGATATCAACCAAGTTTACATGGGTTTTCAAATAATTTGTCTTTTCTAATGCTTTCATTAGAACTTTATTATTTCCAAAACGTGTAAAAACGTGTTTAATAGTCTGGTTTATCTAAGCACAACCCAAACACCCATGAATCCGGAAATTGAATAAAAAAAATTCGTTTTGTAAAACCGTCTTTCGGATTAAAGATTGCATTCCCATTATGAATGTAATCCAATTCGATGTACCAAAGAAAACATGTACAAACTTTCTCGAACCCAAGTTCCTTAGGAAGAACACGAAAGTTTGTTTACTATCTGTTTAAGTTTGTTAGAAAACTTACATTGTGATTGCCTCAACGCCTCTTGTACATGAAGCTCGCGTGTTTCCGAGTCTCTGTACTTGCTGCAGCAAAATATAAAAAGAAAACAAAATCATATAAGTGAACCGGGCTTGTGTTTGACACAATTCCCTTAAACAGATTCTTCATCTGTTCCCAGGGTACACCGGTTCGAAACAGTGACGATGGTGCACTGCCGGACTATCCCACTTGCCTGAAAAATATCGATACTTGGTTGCTACTCTAGAGTTATGAGTGTTGCAAGAGTTTCTTAGTGAATATTTCTCATGTATATTCTTATGTATATTCTCATATCACATATATGACACAAAAGTCTCTTATATACAAGAGTCAATGGTGGATGAAGAGTCTAACATAATTAGACACTTAATTTAGTCTTTAAACCTTAATCAAGTGTCATAAACTCTACTCAAGAGTTTCAATTCACAACATGAAGAGTTATACACTTAATTTAGTCTTAAAACTACAATAAAGTGTCATAAATAAATTAACTCTACTAAAGAGTTTTTCTTCAATTCACCACATGAGGAGTTTTACCAATAATTATAATTTCACTAAATTATAATTTCATTAGATTAAACCTCCATTCACCTTCTAAAATTCCAACACAATGTGATTGATATGTGAAACTGTTAGAGTTGCGGTGTTGGCTCATCCATGAGCTTTGAAAAAATCCGGTTGCTATCATCAGAAGATAAAAACAAGTCGTCTTACATGGGTTAGAGGTTTACGCAAGTGATGGTAAATTAGCAGGTATGCTTTGCCTCTGACGCATTAAAACTATCACATTTTGCTTTTATAAGTGGCTTGCTCTCATGTTATGTATATGTTGGTATGCACAACATTTAGTGACCTAGCAGACATACATCATATATGATCTTTTCAAGCTTGGGTGTTCAGATTATCATGCAAGATATGACTGATTCAACCAACACCAATGTAATACAAAATAGAGCTTAATAAGTTAGACTGTCATTCCCTTTCAGTTTTAACTATCCAAATCTACTAAAGTTATGTTCCTTTACATAAACACTCCACAGGTTTTAAAATCTAGATCATCCCTGCTGCTGTTGTACCAACTTAAGGTAAGCAAAACATTTTATTTACATTAGACTTGAGCGATCAAATATATGTTGATGAAATAATCTACAATAATATTTGTTAAAGTCGAATATTTTGTTTGTATTTGGGCTAACAACACTTTATTTTAATTAAAAAAGGTCCTAATTAACATGTCCAATTTTTACTAATATGTCATATAACGCTAATATCTACTATAATACTAATTGTAAGATAGTGTGTATTTAAGGGCATGAATCAAGTTTCTAACTGTGGAGTTCACTCTCCCTTCTCATTTTGATGGCATGAGTAATATTTTTTGAAGGTGGATCTTAGGTGTTGTATGCATTTGTTGAGTTTCAAGAATTACCAAGTGTCCACAATTCACTTGAGGTGATGCTGTTTTCAGCCATAAGTATTTTTATTTTGGTACCAGGGGCAAGCTCTGTCTCCGCTGGTTAAATCAAGGAAAGTTGATCACAAGGTATGTTGTTCTTTGTCATGTATGTATTTCTTTCTTCCAAACAAGTTTTATAACTCGTGAGTTTTAGTCAAACGCGGGTTGTGCTTCGGATGGTTTTTTTTTGTTTTGATTTCTGCTTAACGACTACACTTAGTTTAATTTATTCTCCATCTCTTAATGTTTCTAGATATTTTGGTTGCATCCTCGAACATCACCCTTGCGAAAATTGGAGGATGAAGTCATAGCAACCGACCGTCGCATTTGACGGAGAAGGTTGTGAATATCCTACAGAGCCGGTTGGAGCTACAAGTAACAATTGGAGCGCGTAATGAAGCCACACAAGAAATTGAACAAGTAGATTAAATGTAATTATATTGCATGTCATTGTAGTTGGATTTATTGTAATTTTTTTTTGAAACTATTATACAATCAATCAATCAAATTCTTACGGCTTCTAACATTTTGAAATACACACCTTAATGCATGTTTGTTTAGAACCATGTTCCGCGGCGAAGTGCATTTGTACCTGTTAATAATGCCTCATAGTTATTGCACATGCGCGCACACAAGATATGTGCCAACGTACTTTTTTCCTAACTGAATATAGTTTTGCTATTATGACGCTAAAACTAAATTATACGAATAAAACTATAAAGAGATACTACACAATATATCAAGAGAGCATCGATAAACTAACAATAACAAGTATCAGGCTACAAATTATACCTGTTAATAATGCCTCATAGTGTATGTGTATGTTTTTTTTACCAAATAGGCTACTACAATAATACGTGCAATTTAAAAAAAAAAGGTAGGTGGTTCATGCTTTCTTAGCACAAAGCGTTTTGAAGACCAAAATTAAGTCTACTTTCTCACTTAAAAAACATACCCACTACTTGTAAATTAATTCTAAAAAAATGAGAATGAGGGGATAGAATAACGAAGGTGGAGTTGGACAAACGATTAAAAATATACATTTCCAAAAGCATCTGTCGATAATCATTTAAAAACGTTTGTAGCTTTTTCAATGATGAAAACGCGTTTTGTTTTCAACTAAACCTTTGTCAGACCATGTGTAGTGGTTCAAGCTCTTTAGGGGCATTTTCTACCATTTGAACGTCATGTCAGCAAGAAATTTTTTAGCCAAAAAATGGTATAGTGGTTCAAGCCCTTTATTTTATTAATTATAATGTCTAACGTTCATTTACAATACAAACAGTTATTTATTTGAATTAATTGGTGGAGCATTTAATGCACAATTGTTATGCACCTGCGTGATGTGAAACACGCCACTTCAAAAAAAATTTCATTTAACGCTCATGTGTAATGGTTAGCCGGCGTTATTAAGCGTATAGTATATAACCAACAATTGGTCCATTTTTAATTAAAGTGGTTACAAAAATTGTCATAACTTAACCATTTAAACTTATTTACTAGCGAATAGTTAACTTCTTAAATATATAGACACTCATCTTTGGAAGCATAAGGTTACCAACCCAAATGTGTAGGCTAGATTACAGACTTAAGGGCTCCGAAAAAGTTGTAAAAACTGACTTTTTCTTGTTTTTGGACGGGCTTTACGACTCTGAAACACGTTCACATCGATGGATTGATTTCATAATGGATGATTCGTGTCTGTTTACTGTATATTAAACCTTGAATATTTGCTTAAATATCTTTATTGAAGATTCTTGTGGAAAATCATGGGACACATGCTGTTGGTTTAAGATTTGAACTTGTATTTTTTAACAATTGTGTGTGTTTTGTTTTGATGTTGCAAAATGCCTAAAAGTTATGAAACAATCTATGCACATAAGCTTCTTAGAATACTTGCCTTTGAGGTGTTCGATTAAAAGCCTGAGAGAAGTAATAAGAGGGATTGTACTCATATGTTTTAAGCTCATGTTTCTGTAACTCCTTGTAATCCTTTTAAGGTGTTTGGTTATTAATAAACTAGCTTTTATCCCGGGAGTTTCCCGGGGTTGAAAGATCTAATATAACATAATAAAATATCTAATATGACAACATAATTAATGATTTGCCAATACATGATTAATGAATAATAATAATAATCATAATAATATTATTTATTTTAAACAAATTTCTGCCATAAGTTATCATATTCAAATATAAAAAAAAGAATCTCTGGCTATGAATTTATGTTTATCGTTTATGATTTATTAGTAGAGTAAAATATATTTGAAAACAAAACCCCACAACAATAGTTGTTTTTTTTCTCCGTTTTTTATATAGCACTATGGTACTCGTTGGAAAGATAATAAAACGCTCGTTAATTTGGTGTAATTTTTTCTTTAAAAAATCTCGTATATAAAAGATATTAACGTTTAAAAGTTATGAGAGGAAACATTAGAGATAAAATTTAATTTTGTTTTTAAATTATTATCTTTTCCTAAAAATAATTATAATATATATAGATTTATTAAAAAAAACTCAAAAATTAAAAAATCCTACATGATGCCACGTGACACATTCAGAGAGGGTTGAGACCTCTATTGAATGTCACATCATCAAAGTTCAATTCTTTTATTATAAGTTATAGATTATAGAGTATCCCGGGAGTTTCCCGGGGTTGAAAGATCTAATATAACATAATAAAATATCTAATATGACAACATAATTAATGATTTGCCAATACATGATTAATGAATAATAATAATAATAATCATAATAATATTATTTATTTTAAACAAATTTCTGCCATAAGTTATCATATTCAAATATAAAAAAAAAAGAATCTCTGCCTATGAATTTATGTTTATCGTTTATGATTTATTAGTAGAGTAAAATATATTTGAAAACAAAACCCCAAAACAATAGTTGTTTTTTTTCTCCGTTTTTTATATAGCACTATGGTACTCGTTGGAAAGATAATAAAACGCTCGTTAATTTGGTGTAATTTTTTTCTTTAAAAAATCTCGTATATAACAGATATTAACGTTTAAAAGTTATGGGAGGAAACATTAGAGATAAAATTTAATTTTGTTTTTAAATTATTATCTTTTCCTAAAATAATTATAATATATATAGATTTATTAAAAAAAACTCAAAAATTAAAAAATCCTACATGATGCCACGTGGCACATTCAAGGAGGGTTGAGACCTCTATTGAATGCCACTTCATCAAAGTTCAATTCTTTTATTATAAGTTATAGATTATAGATGATTGTGCAGAAAAATTATCTAAAGATCTCTCTCTAAATTTCTTCTAGCTTTCTTCTCTTTTCTTTGGCCGTTGAATCCTTGATCGGTCCACACATATAAAAACTCAGTTATAAAGTTACCTTTGCATACATGGATGAGTTTTGCTGTTGTAGTACATACAAGGTCCATCCTAGATAACAATAATAGCGTCAATGTGGTATGTTTAGTGCTTACACATACTTTTTAAGGCAGTTTGTGAATAGCAAAATTGTTAAAGCCTGAATATACATCAATATAGTGACTCCGATTGAACACAAGGTGGGATGGAGAGTTTGACAAACACAAGATTATTAATGATCCACACACTACAAATGACAACACCTTTGGGTATTTATACCTTTACATAAGTCGGTTAGTTAACTAAGTATTAAACCTACATGACCCTTCCAATAACTGACATGACTTTACACTAGTACAAAAGCGAGCTAAAGACGGGGTTTTTGGTTTGAACCCCGTCTTTTGCTCAATATAATAATAATATCCTTGCCAACATAATATAATATTAAAAAAAATTCAACCCAACCCCGTCTTTTGATCAAAAACCCCGCCTATTAGTATAAACCCATTCTTTAAAGAAAACCCCGTCTTTAAGCTAACATAATAAAATATTAAAAAAATCAACACGACCCCGTCTTTTGTTTCAAAACCCCCATCTATTAGGCCATACGGTGTGCCTTCGGGGAAGTCTTCGGGGAGTATGAGGTGGCTTCTTCCCCGAGAGCAAACACCCCCCCCCCCCCCCCCCGTGTTTGATTCGGTGAAAACAGGGAAAAACCACCGAGGCCACCGAGGTGTTTGATTGGCTAATTTTTTTATTTTTTTTTAAATCAAGCTTTTTAATAATAAAAAAGGAAGGGGGAAGAAGGGGAATACCATTTCCAAACTTTAGGGGAGGAGAAGGGGGAAATGACGTGGCGCTGACGTGGCACTTGGGGGAGTTGGGGGAATAGGGGGGCACACCATATAGCCTTAGTCTGAACCCCGTCTTTTAAGAAAACCCCGTTTTTTGCTCTTGGAATTTTATATATAAACTCCGAAAAATATTCAAAAATTATTATAAAACATCTTAGTAACAACATAATAAAATATTCAAAAAAAAACTTGACTAAACCCTGTCTTTTGTAGCCAACATAATAAAATATTCAGAAAAATTCGACTCAACCCCATATTTTGATTCTAACGTCTTAATGAATCATATTGGACCTTAATGCATCACAATGGACATTAGTTGATCGTATTTGTCTTAATGGCTCATATTGGGTCTTAATCAATCACAAAAGACAATAGTAGATAATACATGTGTAAATGGACTATATTGGGCTTTAATAGATTACAATGGACAATACTAGATCATAAATGTTTGTCTTAATGGACCATAGTGGAGAATTATAGAACATGCATGTCTTAATTGATCATATTAGGCCTTAATGGATCACAATGAACAACAGTAGATAATATATGTCTTAATAGATCATATTGGACCTTAGAGGACCACAATGGACAATAATAGATCATATTAAACTTAATTGGTAATATTGGGTCTTAATGGATCCTAATGGGTAGTAATAGATCAGATATATCTTAATGGACCATAATGGGCCTTAATGGGTCATAATGGACATTAGTACATAATATGTATTAGATGATCATACACGTCCTTAATGGGTCACAATGGACGGTAGTTGATCATATATGTCTTAATGAATCATATTGGGCCTTAATGGATCACAATAGACAATAGTAGATCATATTTGTCTTAATGCTCATATTGGGCCTTAATCGATCACAAAAGACAATAGTAGATAATACATGTGTAAATGGACCATATTGGGACTTTATGGATTACAATGGACAATAGTAGATCATATATGTTTGTCTTAATGGACCATAATCTATACTTTCTATAATACGAGATGCTTGTGTGATTCAAATAATGATGTTATAAAATCTGATTAAAATATTCAACAAAATTTGTGAGCCACTCATATAAAGTAATTAAATAATGCTACTTGCATAATGTGGGCCAACCTCTTACATCTGTTGAAATCAATAATAGTTGTTGTTCACCACTCAACACATCTGTTGTCCACTCAACAATACATTAACAGATGAATCATATTGGGCCTTAATGGATCACAATGGACAGTAGTAAATCATATTTGTGTTAATGGCTCATATTGGGCCTTAATCGATCACAAAAGACAATGGTAGATAATACATGTGTAAATGGACAATATTGGGCGTTAATGGATAACAATGCATAGTAGTAGATCATATTTGTCTTAATGGCTCATATTGGACCCGAGCCTTAAAACTTTTAAAACGGGTTCGATACGCGGTACATCCACCTACCCAAACCCTAAGTATTTAAGGCTTCTCAACTCTCCTCCTCATTTTATTTCAGCCATCACCTGCCCCCTCTCAATAACTCGCCTCTCTAACATCTCCTGATCTCTCCATCTCTCCTCCCTCTATAAAGTCGTCGGACGACCAAGACAACACCTGACGGGTGTCCGCGATTTACCGTATGTTTTTCGTGGTGTGTGGCGGCGCTGTTTGTACTGTGTGTGGAGGATATTGGCCGATGGTGGTGTGTTCGTTTGGTGGAGGTTATTAGTCCATCGTGATGGTTCATGGTTGGGTTTCGGTGGCCTACATGACCCTTCCAATAACTGACATGACTTTAATTAGGCACAACCTTTCTAATTTGGCGCCTAAAACTGCCCTTTGACTTTTTAGTTTGACTTCTAATAATACTTCTATTATCTTGATTATTATCTTCCAACAGAGGTGTTTGACGAAAAACTAGAGAGAAGTAACATGATCAGATATGATAGTTATGTAGCTGGCTTATAACTTACGATGATGTGCTTTGGTCTTGTAGCTAAGGCCCATGGTGAATTTAAAGAATTTCTAATGATTTTTGAATTTCTCAACGTTTAATTTTCATGCAATATTGGAATCATGATAAAACTTTTGTTCTCAATGAAACTACTCTCTTGAGCCATTGAGTTTGTGATATAATTCATTCAAAAATTTCTGGGCATTGAGATTGAGATTTAGAATCAGAAATATTCTTATTGGATAACGCTAATCTTAGTTGACATATAGTTAACTGAAACGTTAAATCAGTACATCTTACTTGTAACTTGTTAATTTTGTTATGAGTTTATTTAATTTTGTTTTTGATTTTATTTGTATTATTCAAAAAGTTGTCCGACATGAAAATAACCCAAACTTCTGAACAAATAAGGGATTTTATTTGTATTATTCAAGGACACTACTGTATGTACTTGGCAGGTTACCTAACAGCTGCTGCTTTTAAATCCCACAAACGCAGGCTAGGTGATCTTTCTCACATATACTGCCTACCTGAAACACAAAAGATTAAGCCCCCCCCCCCCCCCCCCCCCCCCCCACACACACACACACACACACACTTCAGAATTTTTATATGCCTATGTATGCTATAAACTCCTTTAGACTTTTCTGCTTTATAGTAGAGGGGTCAAATGGGTTAACGGGTCAAAATGAGTAAATTTGGTACGGGTTGGTTGGGTTAACCTGGAATGATTTTTGTCCAACATTTGCATGACTTAGTGTGTCAAAGATGACCGACTCCGATGCTTATATCATGGAAAGTACAAGTCAGTAGTCAAATCCAGAGCTTTATATTAAATAAGGTTAAGTACCCGACACTATCGAAGATGGCACATGGTAGGTTAACCGTTCCCATAATAGGTATAAGCTAAGACCTGAACCATGATCTCAAATTCCCTAACACACATTGCTACTGCTTGGGGATCAATACGCCCAACAACAAATAGTCTTCCTATTTCTTTGTGGGTGGAAACAGATTCAACACCCACAAGACTCGATACCGCCTTCGCTATCTTGTCAGTTTCCCTTTCGCTATTAAAGTTCACTCCCAACTCAACTTCAATTTTCTGAAATTTACACACAAAAAAAAAAAATTATAATCACTTAGCTACTGAACAATAGTTTCTTTCAATTCCAGGATAACTAAAATAATGACATCAATCATTTATAACCCATTAAATCAAAACAAAAACTCTTTTAAGACCTGAAAATAAATGGTAGACCTTTTTTCTGGTCAACACTTAATCTTTTCAGCACAATTAAAGAACATCAAATGACCTTTTTCAGTTCAACACATCATCTTTTATAAAATGAATATACAAAAAAGATAAAAGGAAAAGGAATTAAAAACCCTGAAGAAAAAAAATGGCCTAAAGATTTAAGATTGTTGGTTAATCTTGAAGGGTCAACTCGGGTTAGGTTCAGGTCAATGGATATGGTTCAAACAGATCAGCAGGAAGTTTAGTATTTAGTCACATGTTTTACTAATGGGTCATAGGTTAGTTTCTTTGCTGAGTCAAGGGTCCCACATGCGCAGGGTAAGGGGTGTCAGCCAACATGAGCCTAATGTAGGCATCTGTACTTTGTATTTCTGAGCCTGTAAACATTATTTGTATCACAGACAAATAATACTGATTCATGAGAAAAAGAAAGATATAGGTATACACTTACATGGTGCTTGGGGTTCCGAAAAGCATTCACCTCCTGATACACTTCTGATATTGGTTGAGAAGATGGTCTCCATCTTCGTGAATCTACGACAACAAGTATTATAATTATTTTCCGATTATTAGAAACTATAAACATTCACAATCACTTCAACTACCTACTAAGTTACCTGTATATAGACTATTATCACCAAACAACCTTTTCAACACGTCACGGGTTCTTGACCGGAAGAAATCAATGCGGCAAAGATAGAAGCCTCCTTCGGTGACCTCGAAGTTTGACAGATCTCCTCCAATCACTTCTTTCCGTTCACACTTTTTTTCTTTCTCTAATTCATCGTCACTCATATACACAAGGCTTGCACCACACTCTCTTACAATCAACACTTTTTTATCCAGAAATATATTCACATGAACTTCATCACCAACATCTAATATATCTCCGATTGGCCAATAGCTTAACCACACAACATCTTCATCAACTCCGGGTTCGCAAAATACCACAGGGTTGTATACCCAAGTAATTCCCTTGCTTTTGTTACTAATTTTGGCGAGAGGAGGCATCATATCTCTATCCTCCTCACTTGGTGCTCGGTATAAGAACGTTACATCCAATCCTTTGATCCTATTCTTCTTTGGATGCAAAGGCACCCGAAAGGATAAGAATCTGGATGATGACGTATAGTCATGTCTCAACATGCGTTCATCCTTTATGCCTTGCAAATAGGTGCTTCTTATACCGTATTCAAACAACATCTATATTGCACACAAAAAAAAAATTCATTAAGTCAATCATTTGTTAAACAATTTTTGTTCTTCTATATGCATTTGTTGCACACACAAAATCCAAATACTCTTGTCATGTATTAAACAATTTTCTAGATCTTTGAGAGAAATTAAGATAGATAAATAACCTGCATGTTAAAGGTTCTGCCTTCGGTAATCAAATCACCAACCAGGCCCACCTTATGATCTTGATACGCTTTAATCCATTGCATATGTCCCAGATCTACTTCATCAAGTTTTGCTATGGATACTAACTTAAAAAGGCCTTCAATCTCACACAGGTTGAAACAACCTTCATAATTAAACTTCTCGAGTGTGAACCGAGCTGATTGGAATGTTATTCTCTCTAGTGATGTACACCAATCCACATTCAACTCCTTTAGTGTACTTGGGAGACATGGTAGAAACTTGAGGTTTGGACAATAATTCAAGTTAAGGTACTGAACCATTTTTAGGTCAATGTAGTTGGGTAAGATCTTAAATGGATTGCTAGCTAAACTCCATCCAGATAATGATTCTGGTAAGGAAAACAAAGCTTTTTCTGGAACTCCATCACAAATAAATAAATGTTTTAACAGTTTAGGGCATCGTGCAAAGTTCAAGAAAGAAAGATTCACAAGGTCTGCTATGGTTTTACAAACATAAGTCAAATTGGTACAATCAAAGAGCACCAAATCCACAAGTTTAGGGAGTCGGTGGAGATTGCGGATACTGACAAGTTTGTAAGAGCAAGAAAGATCTAGAATCTTGAGCGAATTAAGAACCTGTTTCATGAACAACAAGTTGAATTATCATTTCACATTCATAAAGATTGTTTATAACTAGTGAAGGTCAACGGTTATTGCACGTTAATAAAAATTATCTAAAAATGTGAAGGTAAAAGGATAAGTGCTAAAAAATATTGAATTCATACCGTGGGTGGTTCAAACTTTTCCAAGTTTGCATAACTCATATCAATAGCCACCAAGCTGCTCATCAATAGCCCTGGGGGTAATTCGTTCAGATTACATCCACGCCACCTCAACCATCTTAACTCTGGAAAGTTCTCATAGGACCCAGTGAGTTTTACACCTCTCATATAGAGAAATTTTAGGTTCTTCATCTTTACAACCGAACTTGATTTAAATGCCTGCAAATTTAGCATGCCTCACAATTGTCAACCAAAACTACTCACTAAATAACAACAATTAGACCACAATTATTGAAGGAACCACAAAATGCAAAGGTGGTTGAGATTATTGAAGGAACCAGCAAGCAAGGATCTTATTTTTTTGAAGCACGGAAGCAGATACCTTAAATCTCTCACCAGAATTACCAAGCACGTAAGTTTTGAAAGGAAGATTATCGCATCAAGTGCTCATGTTGTTTTTCTCGAGTGATGCACAATGACCAAGAAGTAAGTTCCCACAGCAAGGTTTGATATGCAGGGGTGATCGAAAGAACCAGGAAAGATTGCTATGTGTGTGTTCATGTTCGTTGCACAAAGGTATACGCGTCAAGTATTTTTGTTGCTCGCAAGCAACAAGCAAATTTTGCTTCGATTGTTGTGTAACAGCCATGTACGAGAAAGAAGAAACAAGACAACTGAGTTTTGTTTTTTGAATTCATTGGTTGTTGTAGCATCTGTGATCAAGAAGAAAGAACCGTGTTTGTAAGATTGTTCCAGGTAAGTAGGTAGTCAAGTATGTTTTTCTTAAAGAGAAAAAGAAGAGGCACCGCGAGAAAGAAAGAAAAGGCGTCTTAAGAAAGAAGAAAAGAAGAAAGAATCGAATTTTAGCAATTTCGTATAGCAAGATGAAGACCGAACCTTTGAGGTTCAACTAGCAAGTTAGTAAGCAAGAAGATTCAAGGTATGCAAGCAAGAAAGTTCGAATCAAGTAAGAAAGTAGCAAGTTTAGCAAGGCCAATAGATAAGAACTTTGTGTTCTTAAATCAAAATTAGCAAGATAGAATCACAATGACCGAATAGCAAGAGAAGTAAGATCAAGATCCTCACGATTAAGAGGGCGAATGTTGGGTTAATCTTGTCGGGTCAGCTCATCAACAATTAGCATATAGTAGACTGTAAAGTATTACCATTCTCAATAAGTAGCAAGTTTAGCAAGGCCAACAGATAAGAACTTTGTGTTCTTAAAGCAATTTGCAAGATAAAATCACAATGATTCGAATAGCAAGAGAAGCAAGATCAAGATCCTCAATATTAAGGGGGCGAATGTTGGGTTAATCTTGACGGGTCAGCTCATCAACAATTAGCATATAGTAGACTGTAAAATATTACCATTCTCAATAAGTAGCAAGTTTAGCAAGGCCAAGAGATAAGAACTTTGTGTTCTTAAAAGCACTTAGCAAGAAAAAATCACAATGATTCGGATAGCAAGATAAGCAGGATCAAGATCTTCAAGATTAAGGGGGTGAATGTTGGGTAATCTTGATGGGTCAGTTCATCAACAATTAACATAAAGCAGACTGTGAAATATCCTAGCTCAACTTGATTTCCATTTGAGTTGAAACAAGGGCAAGACAGTGCATCAACAAGTAGCATATAACCAATTAACCATTATGGTGAGTATTGCTCAACAAAGATGAAGAAATTTTAATAATTAATTAATTATGTTGTTGAATCTTAAGCTTAACAGTTAATAAAAACTACTCATGAATAATATTAACTAACTTATTGGTCAATTTGGTTAAACAACTGCTCATTGTTGGTGGAGAATACATTTGTGAGAAATATGAATGACAGATTCCTATGTATACTAATGTATTATGATATTGAGATACAGAGATTAATTACTTATTTGACTTACCTCTAATCTCTTCCCTTTAAAGTTTAGCATGTCTAGTGTAAAACCTTCAATTGCCTCTGAACCCTGATGGAGAGAGACATGAAATTAGATAATGATTATTTGAAATTAAAGGTGTGAAATGGGAAGTGAGCTTAATGTTACACACAAGAAGTATCTTACATCTCCTTTTCTTAACAAACGATAAGATTCTTCATGACGCCAGACTCTACTATGTTTTGCTGGATCTCTAGACTCGTTACGGACAATCTTTCTTGCCATATCTTGAAGGAGTTTATGCATCACTAGTCTTAGACCATTTGTTGATAATGTAAGAAGGCATCTGTTAATGAGGGTCACCATCCCGGATTTTGCATGATAGTCATTCTCTAATATCTTTTCCACATGAGATGCATACTCACCAACAAACAAACAAGCAATATGAAGAAACAACTCTTTTTGACTGTCACATGGCAAGGATTCAAAACTCTTTTGTAGCACGTCTTGGATTTTATGATCAATATCTCCTTCCAATGAATTTAGCGAATCCAATCTACTTCTCCAAGCCTCTATCATGTCATTTCTTGTCCACTGATCTTGAGCAGTGCCTGATAAAGAAGAACCCAATACTTTAAGAGCTAGCGGATTTCCTCCACAGTATTGTGCTAACTTTACTGCATGCTCCTCAAAACCTTCCATGGGAATTTTGGATCCAAAGGCATGACAACTTAAAAGCTCCAATGATTCATGACAATTCAACAATTCAATGTTGTGGACATGACACCTCCATGATATGGCCCCAAACCATGTGTCTATGTTTAGAAGCCTTGTTGTTATGATGATTTTGCTTTGTGTATGTGATAGGTTTGTTCCAAATAAAGTGGTTAGTTTGTCTTTATCATCAATGTCATCAACAACAATAAGCACCCTATTTATATGTATGGCCTTCTCAAGCTGAAGTGCTCCTTCATAAACATTTGATATGATGATATTATTATTTCCAGAAATATCTCTTAGAAGTTGCTGCTGTGTACCAAGCAAGCCATCATGTTGCTTCGCAATATCTTCAAGTAAACTGCAACCGCCAAAGTTGTGCTTGTTTGAATAATAAATGTGTTTGGCAAGTGTTGTCTTGCCACTTCCTCCCATACCACAAATTGCCAGAACCGGAGAACCAGGTTGCTCATATCTCAACCAGGTATTAATAACTTTAGCTCGAGTGTCTATTCCAGTTAGACCGCTCGGAGTACTATGGAGTTTTAATCTTAGTTCATTGTAAATTTTATCAACAATATTCTGAATAAAGTCTGTTTCATACCTGGACCAAAAGAAGGAAAATATGCACATACACATCAGGAAATTCACTATTACTTCTCACTGACTGATTCAAGTTAATTAAGTATACAAAGATATATATAAACAAAACAAAACAAAGATTAAAGCGTACCCCGAAACAACCATTCCCTTCAAATTAGCAGCCTCTGTTAAGGCTGCTTTCCACTGTTTAACATCTGAAGGATCAACGTCATAAAACACCGGTAAAACAGCATGACAGCCCTTCCTCTTTTGCCTAAGGATCAACGACAGCTCATCAAGGCACCATCTTGAAATTCGCAAAGTTCTCCGAAAATACAATTATAGAAGCACTAGATTTTCTGATTGATCTCTTGATCTTTGGCTTCAGTTCTTGACCCTCGTGGATTTCATCGTCACCTGAAAGTTCTAATTCCGGCTTGACGTAACGCCTTATAAAGGTAAAAGAATTACGGGTGTCTTCACCTCTAAAGTTAGAAAAACATCGTACTCGTAGTGATCTGATGCAGATGAAATAGATAGAAGCCATTATTGAAATTAGATAAGTGGCCTGTGGTTTTGAAGTGTAGTTAAAAAATCCAAGTACAACACATAATTAGATAAATTAGTGGCTTCACATTTTCTCATACAGCACAAGTGATGGTATTTGTTTTTTTATATAGTGGTTTATTATTTCCTATAATACCTGCCTTTGAGGTGTTCGATGAAAAGGCTGAGAGAAATAAAATGATCAAATTCGATAAGGATTGTGTGTAGGTTGGACTATTACACACCACGCAGTTACTTATGTCAATTAACCTGCTCATTATACTAAGGATATTGCAGTTGTTCTCTAAAAATATTCTTGTTTTGAAGTCAGTATGTTATGTTTACTTCCCGTTCGGCAGGGGGAATGAAGAGACTCGAGGAACTGGTTATTGATAGGGCCATTGACCAAAAGGAAGGGTTTGTTGCAGAGAGAGTGAATGAACTAACATATATAGATTGCCTGTATTCAACATGAAACAAAAAGTAAATCTTTAATTCCTCTTTTACCCTTTTTTTCTATTAAATTGTTGCGCCACATATGTAGCAACTAATGTTGCTTCTTTGTGACTTGCGGGGACTAGAGGTGGGTAGTTCAAATTCATGGGTCAATTTGGGTTGTCTTTGTTTGGTAACTTGTAAAAGAATAAAGTAGTGGGTTGAAATAAAACAGATCAAATCGGTAAAATGGGTCAAAAGTCACTCAACATTCAAATGCATGAAACTTACTACATTTATTTATTTAGAAGGACTTGCATTATTATTTTAGTGTTTTGAATCATGTCTAATAATTTGGTTATTTCAAAGTTCCAAAAATGCATAAAAAGTTACCCGTTTGCTCTATATGTGTTCTAATATGAGTAGTGATTACTGATAGTTATTAACTATGTTCCTTTTATTTGGAATAGGTTATTTGCAGACACACAGATTGAACGGTTCATCCACATGGACATGGTGAGTACACATTACTGTTAATAGCTGCAATCTTCGCGGCATGTTTAAATGTTCACTTTCTAAGTTACTATATTGTGTTACTAAGAATCCGACTCAGGCAATTATTTATATATTTGATTAGGAGGTAATGAAATATGTTTAAATGCCATTTTAATATCAAATATCATAATTAGATAATAAATTTAGAAAATTAGAATAAGTTTTTGTTACACTCTTCAAAATTGATTGTTTTGCTGCATTTTTATCCACCCATTAAACACACACAAACTCAGTTGGTGTTAACTTGAGGTGCTAATTGAGTTTGAATGTGTGATTCAGGTAAAAGAACTGGAAGTTGATTCACTCAGGAAATTGCCAGGATATTCCATGGCCGAAAAGCCTATCAAAGGATTTTATTATTATTTTGTTTTCAGTAAAATTAACTAATGTTTACCTATATAATTGATAATATGAAACAAGAGCATAGAAAATTTCAGAAAAAATATCCATGAACAAAAACTCTAGCAGATTTGGCAACTAAAAGGTCACAGATTTGACCTGTGAAAACAATAGCACAAGTCTTTTGAGGGTAGTTTTCAGTTTCCTTGAATTCTTTTGGTTTCCTGTCATTTGATAGAAACCGACAAGTCCATTGCTTGACCTAAAAAGTCAAATATCAATTTTATATGAGGTTTCGTGTTACTAATTAAACTGAATCTTGATACAGGCCCATTACAAAGGTCAAAATTTGTAACAAATGTCATTTTGAATATGAAAACTTATCATATTCTGAACAAACAAATGGGTGAAATTCAATATAATTTAGTAATAGAAACTACTGTATGTTTTTGGCAGGTTAGCTGACAGACTGCTTCTATACGACACAGACACGGGCTGGGTGATCTTTCTGACCTTTACCGCGTACATGAAACACAATGTTTTAAGCCTCCCTTCAGATATTACTTATGCATATAATGCTTTATAGGAGAGGTGGCCCAAATTGGCTAAACGGGTCAAGATGGGTAAATTTGACACTTGTTGGTCGGGTTGACCTGGATACCTTTTGTACAGAGTGTGTCAAGGATGACAGAAATGTAAACAAATATTAAGTTTTTAAAAATCTTTAACACATTGTTTCAACTTTCTAATTTCTTTGGGTTTTCGTTTGTAGCATATTACTCGTTAAGGTGACTCACCAATTTAATTAGTCTTACATGGTTTGTATGTAACCTTCAGCCACAATTAGATAGGTTGAAGTTCAGAACATTTCAACTCGAGCTAAAAAATCACAAAACAGATAGCATGAAAATTTGGTAAGTAGCAGAACAGTTGTTTTGTCTTAGGAATAGTGGTTGTGATGGGCCCACCGTTCAAGATGAAGCTAGTCGAGTTCAATTTCACAAAGATTTACTAGATGAAGCCACTAGCTTTAATAATATAATCGATGAAGAAATCCATCAGCTTTTCTTTGAGTACATAGCATTTTCATTACCACTCGCTCCTGGTTATGTGGAACGCGGAAAGAGTGTTGGACATATGGTATGTCCGATGTAATTAAAGTCGATGTCAACGTAACCCGACCCGGTACGATCCGAAGAGTTACACGTTGGTACACGAATCAGATAAGTTCACGTGTCGGTGGATTATTATTTCTGAAATAATAATAGTTTTTTTTAACCCGAGGGACTTAATATTAATTAGATTAATATAGGGAATATTATGATATTAAACAAGGGGGCTTAATGTAAGTTCTAGTTTTATAAAAAGGGGATTAAGGTGCAAACCCTAATCACACTTTTTATCAAAACCAACTCCTTGTTCCTCAAGAAAAGGTTTCGGCCACCACCAAGGAGCCGCCGCCCCTTGGCTGCCGTCAGCCACCACACGCCGCCGCCACCTTCTGTGTAATCGGTTGCTACCTGTTGGTCTGTGCTCGGTTGTGAACTTCCTACTAGCGAGGATTCGTTGTAACCCGCGTGTTACAATTCCGGTGTAGTCGTCAAAGGTTGATTACTAAACCCCCTATGTTTGTTTCTTATTTATTTGTTTATACGCGTTTAACCGAGATCCTGATTGGGAATATTTTGTTAATCTGATTAATAAAATTAACTAACAATTTATATATATAAATCGGCTATTATATATATTGTATATATAATCCGTTTTCGTTAAATATATAAACCGCTTCCGCTGTGTATACGATACCATGATTCCCAACAGTGGTATCAGAGCCACGGTTACGCGCGTATAGATGGTAAAAGTTATTATTCTGATCTATGTTTTATTTGTCAAAAAAAATTTTATTTTGACAAAAGATCAAAAGCTTTTAGTTGTTCATGTTTGTGATGTGAGTCGAGCCCTAGGTTTTTGACCCTTGTCATGGTTGTGTTTGTGATTGGTTTTATTTTATCTTTATCTTTTATTGATTTGTATTTTTATTACGAATATTGGATCCGGTGTAATAGATAGGGTTAGAATAGATTTGTTTTATTTTGTATTTCAAATTTATTTGTAATCCTACAAGTACAAGATCAAGATGAAGATAAAAAGACGAACAGGTTCCATGAAGATAGAGATCTCGGGTCAAGTGGGAGTTATCAAATAGTTTTGAAACCCTTTTAGACTAGTTCGTTTCGTTTCTGGCTAAAACGAAACGGGCAACCTGTTAGGGGCTCGATTCGATTATTTTATTTTATGCTTTGTGGTTGTGTTTTATTTATTGTAAATAATCGAGATAACCCAAAATAAATAAAATTTTTCACAATCATGACAACGGTTTTGTTAAAACAAGTTTTATAAAAACCGAAAAGCATATTTAATAAAAGGAGTTTTATTAATATTAAAACAAGTCATTTCGCGATAATACGACCAATGTACTTTAAATAGGGTATTTAAAACTATACCGTGTCGAGTGTTGAAAGGAGTTTCAATTATCACGAATAATATAAAATTGGATTTTATAAACTATTGTGTGACTCACATCATGCTAACGAGTCATTCAATATATTTATGGTAAATATTAAAATTAAATCCCAATTTTAAATTGATGTTTCATGCCACCCTTAACACGTTAACACTTCTTCTAAATCGAACCCAGAAGTTAGTGCCGAACCCTGCTCTAGGGTTGATCATGTAAGAAGGTAATCACCGCGTTTCCTGTGTAACATAGGCCGGTATTACAGCTAACAGTAAAGGACCAAACATCGCTTGTTTATCAAGTGGGCATAGTTGGGGTTAAACATACATCGCTCCTAGCGATAACCCCAAAATGGAGAGTTGTGTAGTGGACACAATTAACAATTGTTGTTTACCTACCTAATAATACGAGTGAACAGTGCTTAGCCAGTTCACTATGTATTGATGAATCGGGGTCTCATCCTATTTAAATTTTGTTTTGGGTCATAATACAATTAGGATATTTAAAACATGAAATACTAATAAATTAATTTTGAACTTTGTAGATGTCAAACGAAAACAGTTCTGCCTCCCAATTTTCTCTCAAGTCCATCTTAGAGAAGGACAAACTGAACCACTCCAACTTCATGGACTGGCACCGCAACTTGAAAATCGTTCTCAAGGCGGAGAACAAACTGTATGTTCTTGAAACGCCAATCCCTGATGAACCCATCAACCAACAAACTAATCCTTACAGAAACTATGCTAAGCATTTTGATGACTCTTTGAAAGTCTCATGTCTGATGTTGGCATCCATGATCCCTGAACTTCAAAGGACCATGGAGGACATGGAAGCGTACGACATGAACCGGCATCTGGTGGAAATGTTCCAACAAAATGCTCGTCATGAGAGGTTTGATGTGATGCGATCACTTATAACCACTCGTATGCAAGAGGGTACATCAGTTAGCACTCATGTGCTAAAGATGAAGGCTTATGTTGATCACCTAGCTCGTCTGGAATCTCCCTTGAGTGATGAGCTAGCTGGGGATATTATCCTCAACTCATTGCCCAAGTCATATGATCAGTTCACTATGAACTACAATATGAATGGGATGGAGAAGACACTTGCAGAGTTGCATCAGATGCTCAAAACTGCTGAGGTAAACATACCTAGCAAAACTGCACCAGTGCTAATGATCAGGGAGGGTCAAGTTAAGAAACCTAACACCAAGAAGAAGGGCAATCAGGGCAAAGGGAAGGGAAAGGGCAAAGTTGTTGCCAACAAGAAACCTCTGAAAGATGCCAAATGTTTTCATTGTGATGAAACTGGGCACTGGAAGAGGAACTGTGCTAAGTATTTAGCTGAACTGAAGCAAGCCAAAGCTTCTGGAGGAGAGTCCTCAGGTATATATGTTATTGAAATCTTTGCTTTTTCTAGCAAAACATGGGTGTTTGACACAGGATGTGGTTTCCACATTTGTAATGTTTTGCAGGGACTAAGAAAGGTTAGAAAGCTAAAACAGGGCGACTTGGAGGTCCATGTTGGCAATGGACAAAGAGTTGCTGTGAAGGCAATAGGAGAATATGTTCTTTTACTTCCTTCTGGTTTAGAACTTGTTTTGAACAATGTTTATTACATTCCTAGTGTGACTAGAAATATTGTTTCATTTTATGCTTTGCGTGGACAAGGTTTTAATTATCGTTTTAATGGTGAATTTATTTCTGCTTATTTTAACGATGTATTTTACTTTGATGCAAAACCCAACAATGGGATCTATGAGATAGAAATCCAAAACGATAACATATTATGCAATATCTCCCATAAACGTAATAAGTTGGACTTTAATGATACGTATATGTGGCATTGTAGACTTGGTCACATAAGTGAGAATCGTGTTAAACAACTCAAAAACGCAGGAATCTTAGATTCCAAGGGTTCAGAGTCGTTTGGAAAATGCGAATCATGCTTGAGTGGGAAGTTAACAAAAGCACCTTTTTCAAATGTTGGAGAAAGAGCTAATGATCTGTTAGGACTTGTACATACAGATGTATGTGGTCCATTCAGAACAATGTCAAGACATGGAGAAAGATACTTTGTTACATTTACTGATGATTTCAGTAGATATGGTTATGTTTATCTTATGAAGCATAAACATGAAACTCTTGAAAAGTTCAAGGAGTACCAAAACGAAGTAGAAAATCAGCTAAATAGAACTATTAAAATGCTTCGATCAGATCGAGGTGGTGAATATCTTAGTCAGGAATTCATCGACCATCTAAAGGACTGTGGAATAGTTTCACAGCTCACTCCACCTGGAACGCCACAACATAATGGTGTGTCTGAGCGGAGAAATCGAACTCTATTAGATATGATTCGATCAATGATGTGTCGAACAAACCTTCCAAAATCCTTTTGGAGTTATGCTTTGGAAACTGCCGCAAGACTTGTGAATATAGCTCCAACAAAGAAGGTTGATAAAACGCCTTATGAGATATGGCATGGAAAGAAACCTCATGTATCCTACCTTAAAGTCTGGGGATGTAATGCTTATGTCACTCTAGAATCTTCGGATAAACTAGATCCTAGAGGCGAAAAAGTGGTTTTCGTTGGATACGCTAAGAAGATTGGTTACCTGTTCTACCACCCCACAGAAAATAGGATTTTCACTAAACGTAGAGGTACTTTCTTGGAGGAAGAGCTTCTAGCGCGAGGGATTGGAGATAACCATGTGGATCTTGAAGAAATTCGAGAAACACAAGTGACTGAACCAGTTGTTCAGACAGAACCAGAAGTAACTGATCCAGTTGTTGAAGTTGAGCCTGAGAGGACTCAAGAAACAACAGAAACACCAAGTGCTCGAAAAAGTATTAGGGATCGTCGTGCACCTGTAAGGTATGACGATATCTTCATGATTGATGAAGCTGAGCCTGGTACTTACAAAGCTGCAATCTTGGATTCAGAATCCAAGAAATGGCAAGAAGCCATGAATGCAGAGATGCAATCCATGTATGATAACCAAGTCTGGGATTTGGTTGATCTTCCTGCCGAATGTCGGACTGTGGGAAACAAATGGATCTTCAAGAAGAAGACTGACATGGATGGGAATGTGCAAACCTACAAAGCAAGACTTGTAGCGAAAGGTTTTACTCAGACTCAAGGAATTGATTATGAGGAAACTTTCTCGCCAGTAGCCATGCTTAAGTCTATTAGAATTCTACTTGCCATTGCTGCATATTATGACTATGAGATATGGCAAATGGATGTCAAAACCGCGTTCCTTAATGGACACTTACTGGAAGATGTCTATATGGTTCAACCTGAAGGTTTTGTCGATCCAAAGAATTCTAATAAGGTGTGCAAACTGAATAAATCCATCTATGGATTAAAGCAAGCATCTCGCAGCTGGAATCTCCGTTTTGATCAGAAAATCAAAGAGTTTGGTTTTATCAAGAACGAAGATGAACCATGTGTTTACAAGAAATCTAGTGGGAGCTGTATCACTTTTCTTATACTGTATGTAGATGACATACTGATCATTGGAAACAATATCCATATGCTTAAAGATGTTAAGGCATGGTTAGGTAAATGTTTCGCAATGAAAGATCTTGGTGAAGCCGCTTATATTCTGGGAATAAAGATCTATAGAGATAGATCAAAGAGGTTATTGGGTTTGAGTCAAAGTACATATATTGATAAGGTCATACGACGCTTTTCAATGCAAGACTCAAAAAGGGGGCTCTTGCCCATGGCACATGGAACCATTCTTAGTAGCAAACAGTGTGCAAACACTGAAGAAGAAAAGAAGAAAATGGAAAGAGTTCCATATGCTTCTGCTATTGGTTCTATTATGTATGCCATGTTATGTACTAGACCTGATGTCTCGTATGCTCTTAGCATGACAAGTAGATATCAACAGAATCCAGGAGAGAGTCACTGGGCTGCAGTGAAGAACATTCTTAAGTACTTGAGAAGGACTAAGGATATGTTCTTAATATATGGAGGACTGGATGAGGAGCTGTCAGTTAAGTGTTATACTGATGCAAGCTTCCAGACTGATCGTGATGATTCAAGATCACAAACGGGATATGTTTTCATTCTGAATGGTGGGGCTATTAATTGGAAGAGCTTTAAGCAAAGTGTGGTTGCTCAATCCACCTGTGAATCAGAATACAATGCTGCATCGGATGCTGCAAAGGAGGCTGCCTGGATGAAGAAGTTCATTACTGATCTCGATGTTGTGCCTAGCATAAAGAAACCAATCGAGATATTGTGTGACAACACTGGTGCCATTGCTCTTGCAAAGGAACCAAGGTTACATAAAACCACAAGGCATATACTCAGAAAATTCCACTATATTAGAGAGATAGTAGAACGTGGAGACATCGTGATAAACAAAGTTCATACAGATCTAAATCTAGCTGACCCCTTTACTAAGCCTTTACCTCAAGCTAAACATGAGGAGCATGCTGGAAAGATAGGGCTTAGAGTTGCTAGACAGTGGGCATGATCTGTAGTTAGTATTGGTGTTTTATTTTGAACTATGACAGTTATATTGAATGTTTATTTGATTTAATGAGTTAAATGCAAATTTAAATATTTATTAACTGTGTTCATTATTTGTATGTTTAAATCCTTGAATAAGAGTATTCTAAATATCCATAGTCGATCAAATTACATGGGAATGAATTTGAATGTAAGACTATTGTGAATTGAAATGATTGTATTCATGAGATGAATAGCTCAAGGGTTTGAGAATCATAATTCACAAATATCATTAGAGAATGATGATGGATGTAACTCGCTTCAGAACGATCTCCATGGATCTATGTCATGAGATGTTTTGATATTGATATGTTCAATCTGTTCTTTTTCTTAAAGCACATATTAAACTACATTGATCAAGGACTATCTTTGATGTTATCTAACACTGTCCTGAAACATGGGTAGTAATTCGGGTAGCATTGGGAGAAATCCAAGATTGAGTGGGAGTTATATGACGCTGATGGAATTCTGTACTTCTATAGGATTAGAAGCTTAGACATTCTGGCGCCCTCGTAAACTCAAACTGGTGTAAACGCGTGGCCACGCTCGAACTAAGGTAGTTCGTTAGACCATTTTGAATTAAAGACGAGAATAGAGAATGGTTGATCAATATAAGAATGAATGATCCATGTCTTATGATCAACAGATGTCTATACAGAAGGGACTTATTGATAGGATTATCAGGGCTATAGTATTTGGTTAAGTAAAGCGTTACTTGAACTCAAAGAACTAGTTGACGACTGTAAAGTGTCATACTGTGTTGGGTGCAGTGCGATGCAGCTAGGCGTCCAACTCTGCATACATTGACTCGTTTAATTAAAATCGTCCAAGTGGGAGATTGTTGGACATATGGTATGTCCGATGTAATTAAAGTCGATGTCAACGTAACCCGACCCGGTACGATCCGAAGAGTTACACGTTGGTACACGAATCAGATAAGTTCACGTGTCGGTGGATTATTATTTGTGAAATAATAATAGTTTTTTTTAACCCGAGGGACTTAATATTAATTAGATTAATATTAGGGAATATTATGATATTAAACAAGGGGGCTTAATGTAAGTTCTAGTTTTATAAAAAGGGGATTAAGGTGCAAACCCTAATCACACTTTTTATCAAAACCAACTCCTTGTTCCCCAAGAAAAGGTTTCGGCCACCACCAAGGAGCCGCCGCCCCTTGGCTGCCGTCAGCCACCACACGCCGCCGCCACCTTCTGTGCAATCGGTTGCTACCTGTTGGTCTGTGCTCGGTTGTGAACTTCCTACTAGCGAGGATTCGTTGTAACCCGCGTGTTACAATTCCGGTGTAGTCGTCAAAGGTTGATTACTAAACCCCCTATGTTTGTTTCTTATTTACTAGATATTTGCCCGCGTGGACACGCGGTTCAACAACGTACGGTTATTTGGAGTAGTATAACCTATAAAAAAAATAAAGTAGACAAATTTTATTAAAATTTAAAAGCAACGAATACACAGTTATTCAAAAATATCGCTGAAAATTTCCTTATAAACGACATTCTTTGTTTTGGTCATCACTTTCCCATCAGCATCAAGTATAAGTAACTTCACGCCTGCCCTGCTTTTAACTCTTGACAATGCGACATAAAGCTGGCCATGTGAGAATACAGGGTTTCTTAAATACAATCCAACTTTCGATAAAGACTGTCCTTGGCTTTTATTGATGGTCATTGCAAAACATACGCTTATTGGGAATTGACGCCTTTGGAACTTTACTGGAATCTTGATATCAGATGGTATCAAATTTATTCTAGGAATAAGAGTTTTGGTACCAATGTTTCCCCCTGATATGATCTCGGCTTCAATAACACGCTTTGCAAGTCTGGTGATTCGTAATCTCGTTCCATTACACAAACCATTTTGTTGATCTATATTTCTCAACAACATAACTGGTACACCGACTTTTAGTGCTAAACGATGATTAGGTAAGCCAGAAATTTTTAAACCATTAAGGACATCAGGAGAGTATAAGTCTTCCTGTGAACGGTTATTACCATTCTCAATCTGACATATACTATTAGAGCTCAAATACTCGACTTCATCTCCAGGAAACAATGCAAGAAGCCTTTCATTTATATCATGTACGACTTCATTAGTAGGTGCAAGTATTGCTCGTTCTCCAAAGTAATCTTTATCTTTGTAAAGTTCAAGAAGTGAAGGGTAGACGAAGTCAATTAATCTAGAAATCGGATCTGATGTACCCTTAATAAGAAGATCATCTGGAATGTCCACATCAAACTCATCATCATAAATTGACTCACCAACTTTACCCTCACCTAATTCAAGAAGCCAGTTTGCAAATGCCTTTGTTTCTTCGGATTCAGACGTGTTGTTACCCAACGTTAACCTCATGTTTTTGGTTAATGTAAGGACTTTGCAACTATTCCAAATAGGAGACGAAGTTATTGATGCATTTAAAATATCTCTTCTACTCCCATTTGGAACAACAGGAAGGATCTGTCTAAAATCACCACCCAAAACCATAACCTTACCACCAAAAGGCAAGTCAGAATTACCTGAAGAATTTGACTGCAAGACGTCTTTCATTGTACGATCAAGTGCCTCAAAAGCATGCTTGTGAATCATTGGAGCTTCATCCCAAATAATTAACTTAGTTTTCTTCAATAAAGCAGCATCGTCACTATTCGGCTTTATACTGCATAATGACTTTTCATTAACATTCAAAGGTATACGAAACCTAGAATGCGTTGTCCTTCCACCGGATAACAACAGAGAAGCAATACCACTGGATGCAACGTTCAAAACAATCTGTCCTTTAGATCTTATTGCAGCAGACAATGTTTTCCATAAAAAGGTTTTACCAGTCCCTCCAAAACCATAAACAAAGAATAGCCCACCTTTGTTACAATCAACCGCATGAATGATTTCATCAAAAATGGAACGTTGCTCATCAGTTAAAGAACGTGAATTGGTATTAAATTCCTCAGCCAACGTACTTACTTGATAATTCAGCTCATCAAGAATCAAACGGTTATTTGCAGATGATATCGAATCATTATTCGGATAAGGCATAGAAGGAAACCTACGTAGACTTGAGTTATTCCGAAGCAACTGTTTCTCAATTTCAAGCAACGTTAGGTTCTTGATTTGTTCATCAGGAAGAGTCAAACCTAATAAAGAAAAAATTTGTAACATTGAATTTAAAAGAAAACCGACGTTAAAAATAATCATTAAATTTCGAAATATAAATTTGTTACCTTCAATTTGGAATACGTCTTCGTGTCTTCGCATAATACCATCTGACAGATACTTCCATGATTTTTCCCAAACATGCTCAGGCCTAGATAAGCTATTAGAAAGCAACATCATCGCAAACAAATTACGAAGAGAATATCCAGATCCCGTATAATGAGCCTCCTCAATAGCTTCTATATATTCTTTGTCATCGTCTAAGAGGCCAAGAGCATAACATGCATCACGAAATGTTGGTAAGATTTCACCATTGACCGTTCTTATCTCCTCAAATGATCTAGGACCTTTAACTTTATTAAGAAGAACTCTCAAAAAATAGGACTCGCCCATAGATGGATTAACCATGTGAACACGACCAATTGCCTTACCAATCTTTCGAAAGTCCCATTTTTTTTCATCATCTTTCCAAACAAATTTACTTGGGATATCAATGTAACTTAATTCACGTGCAACAGCTTCGCTCTGGTTCAGTTCCATCCATTTTAGAAACATTGTTGCAGCCACGGTGGGTTTGTTGAGAACATTTTGAATTTTGTCTTTTGGATCATATACAACAGTTTGCTCACCGGGCAGATGAAATGGAAGTCTTATAACCGGAGGGTATCTGTAATGCACATCATTTTTAAATATTCTCCAAGAAGCTTCACATGCTGAAAGGAACCTACAATCAAAATGTTTTTTGATTTCATCTGTTTGCATCACTTCTTCACCTTCTCCACCATCTTCTACAAAGGCAACTTTAGCCATATCAGGTCCTTTATTAATGTATTTGAATAAATACTTAATTGAAGCAGCCTGGTTACACCATTCAACATTGATATGAGCTTGGTAACGCCTTAAAAGTTTTGCATTATAAGGGACCACATGCCTGTTGTCTAACTTAGCACTTCCTTTTTCAACAAATACCCCTGACTCTCTTCTTCTATAAACCGGATATCCATTTGAGTCTAACGTTGATGCAGAAGAAAACTTCTTTGGAAATTTCTTGGAGCACTTACCGTCAAGCATGCACGGACAGTTCGGATATTCACGTCCACAGGGTCCATGAATCATAAAGTCACTCACCAGACTAAACAACTCCGGATCTACATTCTTATCAGGGATTTCAGCCGAAACAAAACGATCAACGTGTTCAATTGTGGGAAGCTTACTGGCTTCTTTAAGAAACAGACAGATATGAGCGTGGGGCAGTCCACGTTTTTGGAACTCTATAGTATAGACCGCTGCAATACAAAGTAAAAAAATATAGTTAGAAAGTTAATTAATAAAAACACGGTAGTATTTATAAACAACAAATAAAAATTGTATAAGTATAAGTGAATAAAGATGATAATCTATGAATATATACTGGAACTTTATTTTCGCAATGAATTTTACCTGCTGAAGTCTTGCCCAAAAATGCTTTTTCACGTAAATCTTTCATGATTGAGTCTAGCTTAACTTTGAATAGTCTAGCTACGATATCTGGCCTGTCTTCTGGATTTGTCTTCTTGTCTTTAAGAAACCGTCTAACTTCAGGCCATTTTGGATTGCATGTGATTGTAATAAAAAAATCAGGGTATCCATGCCTCTTACAAATAGCCATTGCATCAAGATAATTTTCCCTCATGTAGCGTGGACCACCAGTAAAAGAAGATGGTAAAATCACAGGCGTCCCTACTTTTGCCAAGTCAGTAGGTCCATTTTGGTTCAACGTTTGAAGATTAGTATATGTTTCACACCGAAGTTTACTTTGCTGAAAACGAACATAATACAATCGCTCACTCTCAATCATGGTATAAACGTCCACCAAAAACTGTTGAAGAAGCCGCCTTGCATTCAAAATCAATGAGAACTTACCAACTCTGTCCTGAATATGATATGCAAAATACTCTCTCATTGAACACTTTGAATCTACTTTCTTTTTAGATTTCCTCTCTTCCCTGTGTGGTATATCAACCCTATAACAATCTTCTCCAAATGGAATAAGCAATGGATACTGGAGGGCTAGATACGACGGATGGAGCTCAGAAATACGCTTAAGTCCCTCCGCTCTTGACTCGACGACAACATCTCTATTGTCAAGCTGCTCATCATTTTCTGTAAATATAAGAGCGACAATCTCTGATGAAGTTGGTAGGTTGTATGTTCGGCCATCTTTAGTTCTCCTACCAATAAGACGCAACTTAAGGCTAACTTCAGGATTTTCATGAAATCGATCCCGTACATTCCTATACGTTTTCACAAGCTGATTATTTGAGTCTAACATCGACTTCAGGTACTGAATGATTTCAATGTCAAGCCGGTCAGAAATATCCTTAGACGTCTCCTTTTCTTTACTGAAATGAATGTAAAAAGAAATTTTAACAAATTAATATTTATACAAACGGCTAAAAAAAGAAGAAGAAAATTGTTAGAATATTACCTATAAATTTTTTTTCGGTTTGAGACTTCATTTTCAGTGTCATATATATATAACTGAGAAAACTTGGGTTTTGAACCATCATTAGGAAGAAGACCACCCAACGCGTGATAATTTTCACCACTTATTCTGTAAATGAACGGAGCCTTTCCCGTATTGATAGTTGAATCAACCTTCCCTCCCATTGAAGTAAAACAAAACATAGAATTGAACCGGCGAATGTGCTTTAAGAAATATTTGCTCTTTAATTCTATGTTCTTGAAAAGGTTCTGATAATCTAAACTGCTCTCTTTGAAATCCGGAAGTTGTACCTTTCCATAACCACAACATAGCATATAGGTTGTTCTTCCATCAACACTTACGCTTCTACCAGCTTTTGATCTCCACAATTTTGCATTACACATTTGACATACAAGCGTTTGATCACCATGATCCAGATAATCTTGCAAACAGAATAAATAAAATAACATTAAGTTATAAAAGTAAAAAAAAAAACCTTTTAAATGTTTTGTAAATTTAATATTTACCTTTAGAGACACCCTTATATTGGAAGCCTTCAATTGCTTGAGGTTCCACATCTTCTTCGTCAGACAAATTAACCATTCGGACAGGTGATATGCAACGTCGATTATTTCTTGATGTATTAGTCGGTTCTCTTTGAGCAGAAGATGACCCAAGTGAGACCGTGTTAACATGAGTAAGTCCACCTGTAATTAATCATAAAATTTCAAGGTTAATATTAATAAGATTCACAAAGTTTGGAAATTAATAGACACAAAGGAAATTGTACCAGATGGTGTTGCATTAGTAGGAGTTCTAAACGTGTTATTATTTGAACACTCATGTGTAACAGTGGGTTGTTTTCGAGTTGCAGTAACAGAACCAACTTTACGTCTTTTTGCATCAAGTTGTGATTTTCTAAGGTTTCGTAACTCTGCAGAATTGTGTCTTTGGACTTCAGCCACCGAAACTATGGAAAAAATAATATCAGTTTCTATATTAAATGAACTTTTAGTTTTAAATTAGTAGAATAATATAAAATAAAACTTGTATAACATAGAAGTATGATACCGTTTGTAATATTGGACAAAGGAGTTCGTTGTGTAGAACCTGCGAATACACAAACAAATAATAAAAAGACAGTGTTAGAGTAAAAAATTTGTAATAACTTAAAAAAGTAAAGCTTTGAAATTATTAAATGTTATAGAAATTTCTTACCGGAAGAAGACGCGTTAAATTGGTTGTTTCTGCTTGTTCTAACGGATGATACGTCGATTGACACTAAAGTACTTTTGGATGTCGATGGGTTTGTATTATGACATTGTTTAGCATTGAGTCTCTTAGCATCCATTTGCAGTTTTCTGGATTTTCGACACTCCGATGCAATATTATTTTTTACTTGAAGCGTACAAACAACGTATGAAATAATATTAGTTTTTATGTTGCAGTGAATAAGAAAGTCGTCTATTCTTATACGATAAAACATGTGTATTAAATTAATAACAATACCATTTGATGAAGTAGACAAAGGATTTTGGTGCAATTGTCCTATAAAGAATAGACGAACATATAAAATTGACATAAATTATAAATATGGATTGGAAGTTCAGACTTTATACAAAGATATAAAAGTAAAAAGCGTTATTAACTGATGTTACCGGGTGTCGAAAAATTCAATGTACTATGGAAAGTTGAGCTTTGCTGAATATAATGGTTGGAACATTCAACGGAGTGACTGTTAAATATTGCAGTTGGCGGCACATTTTGAATTCCATTATTATGATTGTTCAGCTTGCATCTCTTTGCATCCAGTTGTAATTTTCTATATTTACGACACTCGGCCGCGTTCTTAACTTTTTCTTCATGGGAGAGAACTGTGAAGAATTATGTATTAGTTACGTAAGTAAACGCTAATATAAATAAAGACATATATAAGTATGAAATATGTGTACCGTTTGAGATATTAGATAACGGCGTTCGTTTGTCATGACCTTAAAAAACATCGAAAAATTAGATGACAAACCAAAAATAATACAAATACAGATACATTGTATATATATCCAAAAAAAATTACCATTTGAACTGCTAGATAGTCTTTTACGTCCCATTTAACCTAAAAGGAGGCAATTCTACATAAATTGCATCATAAGAGTGTAACACAATATAAACAAACTTAAAACTATGGATGATAATATGTAAGTATTATGTAAACATTCAACGTTACATAATACTTAAGTAACAATAGATTATAAATCAACGTAAACTACAAATAATCAACTACTATTTACAAATATAGAATACATCAAAATAAACAACAAATGTAGATAATCATTTTATGCGAAAATATGTAAAATCGAAAAAAAAGGACATACGTGCAACTTGTATGATAGAAGATGCGACCGAGCAGAAAAAACCAACGATGAACTCTTGAAGCTTTGAGTCTTCTGATTTGTTTGTTTGATTGTGGATTAAGTTAGGAGAAATTTGTGCAAAATGTGTAATGAGTAGTATGGGTTTTATAGAACCTTCAAATTAAATTTGTAATTAAAAATATTAATTAATATGCTTAATTACTTACCATATATTAAAGAAATCGAAATATTTAAATTTTTGGTGTATTTTAAATTTAAATTTTTCGAAAATTTGAATTTATTTACATTTTTATTTTGTTGATTTTTAGTAAGTATGTACTTTATGTAAATTTGTTTAATAGAATTGTATTGTAGCAACTTTGTAAATTTAAGGTAATATTTCGTTTGATTAGTTAGCATTTTTATTAACTTTGAAAGATTTTGTTGGTTAATGTTATTGAATGTATTATAATTTTTTGTTTTGGTATCCTGTTTTTTATTAGATGTATATATATGATCAAAAAATGTCATTTACATATTGGTGTACATATTTATAACGTTTTTATTCTTATAAAGACATGAACATAATGTATAAATCATAAAAAATGAATCAACAATGCAATAGTTATTTGTCAAAAGTAAAACAAAAAACATAAAGTTCAAACACACCATTTATTCAATTGAAAATAGTATCAAACACCAAACAAACAATAGTTAAAAACAAATTGTCTCACACCATAAAAAAACATCCGGAAAATAAAAAAACAGTAAACAAACATATCATTGTTTCTATTTTTCAACCTTAGGGGTCAAAAGGGGAGTCTCAGGTGCCTTGTCAGTGTAAACTTTCTTATTAGTCTTAAGCACTTTAGTTGTAGACTCGTTTGCATCATCGTCCAGCTCGTACACTTTGTCGAGGCTACGCTTCACTTCCTGCTCGTCATTTATGAAACTAACTCTGCAAGATGATTCTGGAGTGTTGTTATCTCCAACAGAATCCTACAAAAGTAAATGAAAGGTAAAAAATTTGAGTTTAACAGACATTAAATTTAAATTCGGTGAATGATTAAAGAGGTCAAAACAACCTTAAGAGAGACTGCATTTTGTGTAGACGATTCACCTACATCCAAGTTTTCAAATCCAGGTTGATCCACCTAAAAAATAAAACGATATGTATGTGAAACATATTAAAGTAAAACAATAATAAGTATTTATAAAAACATCTTATAAAGGAATATAGGAAGAGAAAGGAAACCTGAATATCAGAGAACCTTTCTTCGAGTGAAGCAACTATTGATGACTCATTTGTAAATTTACGTATACCATATCCATCTAGGTGCTTATCAATGTTGAATCGACCAACTTTAATTTTGAACGCAAACTTTTTGTCCTCAAAAACATGAAACTCAGCAGGAGTTGTTTTTTCTTCACCAGAAACCTTAATAACAAATGACATAGGTATTATAAACTAAAATACATAACTTCTTAAGGACTGAATTTAAACAACTTACCTGTTTAGATTTTTCTAACATTTGCATTGCTGACATTCCCAGAAATTTCTTGGCTTCACGATCAAACAACGTAAGGGATGTTATACCAGTACAATCCTGAACCCTGATTGGAATTCTAAACCTAAATTTACAAATTACAAAATATTAGTAAAAAAATGTCATTGTTGTTTTACTTTAAGGTTTGTATATTTAAGAAAAAAGCATACACTGGATCAGCAGAGACGATGTGCTTTTCACAATCTTTATTGACGCAAACCAAGACCTGTTTAAATGAAGTAACATCTGTTTCTTCATTTTCATCAGGTAAACTTAAAGTAGGTTCGACCTTGTGGTTACAATGCTCACATCCCAGATAATACCACTCATCCTTATCATCGACACCCTTAACGGTTCCAACAACAATGACCTGTTTGTTAACCTACAAAAGATACCGTAATCGGTTAAAAAGGTAATACAAATATTAATTGTATGTAATGATATGATAAATCAAGTCATTATTACCTCTGTTATCAAAGGAAGATCACGAATAGTGCTGAAAGGTGTTTTATTCAAGAATTCATCAGTAATATTCATGCTACCAGACGATCCAAGAGATCGTTGAACAGAAGATGATTCCTTTGAAATAAACTTTTCAATATAACTGTAAGGAAAAAAAAAGTCTACAACTTATCTATGATATTTTTAAAATATATATGTAAATAATAACAGGAGAAATTAAGGTATATCACCTTTTCTTAAAAGCACGAATATCCTCAATGTCTTCATTGATAAACAGCCGAGTAATATTGAATCCATTTTGAACGCTTATATTACCTTTACGTGTAAAACATAATCAACTGTTATTTCTTTTAAAAACATATTTGAAATATGTAAAATGTAATACCAAGTGTAAGAAATAACAAACCTTTATAATTGGTAAAGCTACCAAATTGAACAATGAGAACAACATGGACTTCGGCTTCATTCAGCTTGATGTACTCGAACATCTGCTCACTATATTCATCCCACAAAGAACAGGACATCTTTACCCCCCTACATACAAATATGTTTCAAACATGTCTTCATAAGCATTGATGGTATAAAGGACACATAAATATAACGTTACATATTATGAAAATAATAAAAAATGATTCGAACACATGAAAGACATACTCCAGATCAATCAAGATAAGGTTCATTTTCATTTTCAAACCCGCTTTTGTTTCTGTTGGCTCCGGTGGACTCCATTCTTCAACAAACCCAATGAAATCTAAAAGATTTAAAAAGTTATTTAAACTAATATAAGAATAAAAATTAAAAGAGTAAAATTATATAAAAGATTAAGGATTAGGAAACAGACCAATCCTCTGTTCTTGAGACAGGTTACCAGACTTAATTGACTCAAAAGAAGAGAAATTAAAACCATATTGGCTTCCCTCAAACCTGCTACACTTCGTAAGATTTGTGTCAAAAGTAAACGAAAGTATGTCATTTTTATCAAAATGTTTAACAGATTTGTTATCAGCTAGTTGTGGCCTATAGATATAATAAGCTTCGTTTTCACGTAAAAATTTTTCATGCTTCTTCATGTATCTATTCCACACAATCGCTTGCATTTTGGAACCCTGTTTTTTAATTATGAGAGATAAAAGAAAGTTTGATCAGAAATAATATACAAAAAACTGATGTAACATATAAACGATATATGAAATGATGATAGCAAAACTAACCTGTTCATCCATAACAACCATATCAATAGCAAGAGTTTCACCTGGTATCTTACGATTTGCTCTCTTCCAAAGTCTAAGTACCTTAACTTTGATTGTGTACTCACTGAGCCGCCATGTTATGTCATTCAAAAAGGTTACATTATTTGGATCCATAATCCTGCACGTTTGTAATATGTATCACAAATAACCGAGATACAAAGAATGTTAGTATTATAGTGACATATGAATAAAGAATGTAAGAAGGATAAGTATTAGATGCTACCTGAGCAAGTGTAGAAGAAAAAGATTGAATGATTATGGATTGAAATCTTACATGTACTTATAATGATGCCATCTGTATTACATAAGGGAACTTTTTTGTATTTTTAGTATACATTATACAAATAGGAAACAGGATATGAAATGACAATCTAATTGATTATGTTTAAATGTTTCCAATCACGATTTTCAATCAATAAAAATGATAAAACTTTCCTTTATTATGTAAATCAAGCATATATTTAGTAAATTTAAAAAACATTATGGTCAAATCATACTATAATTCACCTTACCGCCAAAATGAATTTTTATGTAATTTTTTTTCATTAATTCGGGTTATTAAAAAACAAACGTAAAATTTGTTTGTACCAAAACATTTAAAAGAAGTAAATCGTAAGTTTGGTTTAGGATTCATTTTAGTTTATCAAAGAAAACCAAAGTTTTTTTATACCAATGAGACAGAAATTGTGAAAAAAATATATGTTAATGTTATATTAACCGGCTGGTATGTTGACTAACTAACATCAAACGTTATTGTTTACATTTTGGAAAAAAAATTTAAACTTTTGATAAATACAATCCGACAAATTTAATGAAAAAAAAGTCAATGAGTTTAAAAGGTTGACAAATTGGGCGAATTATAGCTTTGATTAAACATCACTAAAAAGTAATAACTTACATTGTTACATTGCCTCCTAAAAACGGTTTTATTTGCAAACTGAGGCTAATTGTAGATATTATACTTATTAATTATGTTTGACTAATATTAGGATTCAAATATTTAAAAATATATTTTTTTTAAAAAATGGAATCTAAACAAATAGGTGGATACTAATAAATGGTAAAAAGTGTTATACGAAATTTAATTTTTTAATATTGAGAATGCTTAATGATAAGTATTAATAATTTACGAAAATTTAACTTGTATAAACACTATTAACAAAGTCAAAGGTTAACATTTAAACTTGTCTAAATTTTAAGCATCTATATACCAATCTAAATCATATTATCCATATTGACCTAATTCTAGAATAACATCCACATTCAAATCATTGTTTTCAACACAAAGCATACCACAACTATCAAGCCATAGAAGGTTATATGTTTTCTACACAAAGCATACCACAAATGTATCGTTTAAAACACATGACAACCCAAAAAACACACAATTTACCACATCAGTAGTAAAACGTGTAAATGTATGTGACCACTAATCGTTAATCATGTTCCAAAAAAACACCATAACCAAGGTGCTAAAAGTTACCCACCACCACTATGTTCACCAACAAACTACCACCAGTTAGATGCCAAAGTATGTGAACAACCAAAAAACTACCACCACCAAGATTACTAACTACCATCAACCCTAACTACTTTAGAGAGCTTAAACAGACCTTGTTTTTCAAACCACAGGAAATGAATGTGATCACCTTTCTGCAAACCTTTATCAGCAACAAACGGTGCCATACCTTTGAGGCTGTAACGTTTACTGGTTCCCCTGTCTTCAATACCAACAGAAACACCCCAAGTATAACCCTCACCGTCCTTAATTGTCAATCCCCTGGACCTGTTCAATCCATTTTCCCTAGCCCACGTAGCCTTCATTCGCTAAAACAATTTAAATAATTTACAGTTTATTAAAAAGGGTCTATGTACCAGCAATATTACTATAATTATGGAGTAAAACATATAAGACTTACAAATTTATTGTCAACCACAAACGCAACTGGAACGGGCCAACCCTCGGAATTCCACACATCCTCAAGCGAAGGAACTACATCATCCTGAACTTCCATATCATCTCCATCTATTTCATCGTCTCCCTCTGAATCCTCATCTCCATCTGAATCCTCATCTCCATCTTCTTCCTCTACTCCCTGGGATTCTTCTTCTCCACCTCCATCAGAAACAACAATTATATCCTCATCCTTCACCTTATCATCATCCTCATGCTGGTCATCGTCTTCCCACTCATCGGGAGCAAGAGTTAGCTTGTCTTTCTTAAAGAAGGACAGCTCGTATGATCTCTGTTGCGTATAACAAAGAAGAACATCAGTAGTATACTCATGGGTTGAGTGCTGATAGTTATTGATAGTTATAAGTTGAGAATCAAACCTGTTGGTAAATTTCAAAGACGATCAGAGTATCTTTTGTTATCTCAAAGATTTCTTTCATGTACGGCCATCCTTGACTAATGAAAACATCATCACCATCGTCTTGTAGCTGAATGTGAAAAACATGCCCTGAACAAAGATAGATAAATATTAAATTTAATCAGAGAAATAGAGATCTAGTAACATATAAAAAATGTAATTTAATGGTAAACCATCTTGAGTATACATAAAATAAACAAAACACGACCTGGAAATGAGCTGACCATAATGGGTTCCATTGGAGGCTGTCGGTTGTACAGACCATGATGAACAAAGCAACTTATATGCTGAAAAGTTGAAAACAATGTTGAAACATGACTACAAATAACTCTGAATTATGAGATAACTAATCAAGATAAACGACGGTTAAAAAGACTTACCAGCCGATTCTCATCATTGAGTGGGTCATCAAGTTTGCAGTAGAAAAATTTGCCTGGTGCAGATATGGCGTCCTGGTGAAAAGTGATCATCCGGAAAGAATGAAGCATGTCTTCATACTCAAAAACAAAGTTGCAACCACCTGGGTAATTGAGGGTGGTAATCATATGCTTCCAGCCATTGTAGAAAAACCATTTGCGACCGAGTTTCATAACCTTAACTTCAAACGATCTTTCGTCTAAAGTGTGAATATGGGTCGTGCCGGTAGGGAAGTTATACTTCTTAATCCAGTCATCATATTCCTTGGGCAATGCCTACACATAATGAGCAAAAAGCAGATTTGGTTATAATGTAAAACTATGTTAACAGTTTTGAATGTCACATATCAGCAAATCTATACATCTAATGAAATTAGTGTTCACATAATGAGCAAAAAAAACCTAATTATAATGTAAAACTTTATTTTTAATTTAAACACATCACTCACCCATGAACATATATTAAGATATAATGAAATTAGTGTCGAATAAGAAAGCTTGCTTACCTGACATACACTGTTATTGCCCTCAGACTTCAGCCAAAATCCGTGCACCATTATGAATTGGCTTATGAACAACCTGTAGTGTCATTAAATTAAAAAACATATTTAATACATCATTCATATTACTATAATTTCATGATTTATTGTAATACATAAATGACAAAAAAAAAGATGATGATACACCTTACAAATAAAGAAGCATTGAATTGAAACATATTCAAGTACCTTTCTTAAAACATTAGATAAAAAATGATGTTATAACTAAAACATAAATCTCTAATAGAAACCTATAAACACATAAAAACAATACCTAAAACATAAACCACCAATCGAACCCTAAATCATAAGAAACCATTATCCATTTTTGTTTTAACATCAATTAGTACCTAAACATCAACCCATATTCATTCTGCATCTGAATAATAATAAACGAAAACTAAAGAACAATGATTCAAACCTTATAACATAAGTTGAAGCCTGAAACCTAATTCATCGATACCTAAAACATAAACCTCTAATAGAAACATAAATCAGTAATTCTCATCAGTAGCATTACTAAAACATCAATCAAACCTTATAACATCAATTGAACCCTATAAACACCTAAAACGATACCTAAAACATAAACCACTAATCGAACCCTAAATCATAATAAACCATACTTATTATTGTTAAAACATCAATGAAAACCTAAACATCAACCCATAATCATTCTGAATAATAATAAACGAAAACTAACTCACAATGATTCAAACCTTATAACATCAGTTGAAGCCTGAAACGTGATAAATCGATACCTAAAACATAAACCTCTAATAGAAACCTAAACTTAAATACAGACCTAAATCAGTGCTACTGATGAGTAGATTTCTTAAAACATTAATCAAACATTATATCATCAGAAACCATTCAAAATATTTCTTAAAACATCAATGAAAACCTAAACCGAAATCTAAAAAAGTAAACCTAATTAAAAACAAAGTTAATATCTTAAATCTAAAGACTAACTAACAATTGATAATCTTTAAAAACAACAAACATAATATTAGAATCCTAAACCCCCAAATCTGAAGAATTATTTAAAACCAAAAGACAATACAAAAAAAAAATAGGTTACCTTGAATGAGACAGAGGTTGAAGATGAAGAATCGACGATGGACGGTGTTGCAGCATCCGATGAAAACACAGAAAAAAACGGAGAAAAGATAAAACAACCGATTAAACCTCCAAAATCGCATGAAAAAGAATCGTATGAAACAATAATCGTATGAAAAAGAATCAAACAATCATTACCTTGAAGGAGATCGTCTGCTTTTAGTTTGGAAGAAGAAATCGCCAAATCGCAGAATGAGAGAGAGAGAGAGCGGCGAAGAGGGAAGAATGAGGGAAGAAAGAGAAACGTGTGTGTTTTGATTAGGGTATTGATTGTGTAGGTTAATGATTTTAGGAAACTATTAACTCACCAATTTTGACCATATTTATGTATTTTTAATCTAATTTTAATTTTTAAAAAAAGAAAAATTTTATAAATTACAAGAGAAGGACACATGGCACAATGTGGGAAGAGAGAGAAAGTGAGGTGAAATGAGGGAGTGCCAAGTGTCCTAATTGAGTTTGTTTTATTAAGAGTATAGATTTGTTTATACGCGTTTAACCGAGATCCTGATTGGGAATATTTTGTTAATCTGATTAATAAAATTAACTAACAATTTATATATATAAATCGGCTATTATATATATTGTATATATAATCCGTTTTCGTTAAATATATAAACCGTTTCCGCTGTGTATACGATACCATGATTCCCAACAAAGAGATGTGTCGGTACGTTGTTCGTTGAGGGCGGAAACAGTTGAGGCACTGATCGATTTGTGTTAAGGATTGGCTTCATGATGAATTGATTGAAACAACGAATGCTAATGGTCAAGATGGAGTTTCCGATTTAATGGTAGTTTTGATTTTTGTGTTTTTATTAAGTTAAAAATGTAACTGTGTTGGTATTAGTAGTTATTGTAGAGTGTAGACCTTGAATGCTCTAAAATGTATTGTACAAATTGGAAAACGTTAAAACCTCAAGACTTTTGTTTGTATGGAAGTGTATTGGGTAACAAATAATTCGTTTTTCGGAGTTTTTAATTGTGATTTACAAATAACTGACCACAATCACAACAAGATTTTGTCACTTGAGAGCTTGTCCCGTCTAGCATTGACTCATCATATCTTTCATAATTTTTTTAACGGCTAATTTTCTCCCCTATTTTTTAGTGCCTTCTTACACCCTTTTTAATACACCTATTTAAATAAAAAAAACAATAACGAAAATGTGGTTTGAAGAATAAAACTTACGGTTATAATAAAAAAAATGAATTATACTAATTCAAAATTAAAAAATACACGGTTACCAGCTCGTTCGAAAGAACCAGGAAACGGTTCACGGGACCCCTACGAGCACGGGTGGCGGCGGTGTTACCGTGCTGGTAGTGGGGTACACGTGAGCATTTTGTTGGCCGATTTACGAAGGATAAACAACAAACTGATAACAAATGATAATAATTGTATTGAATTTGAATGTTTGATCGTATGATTACAAAGTGTTCTTGTATTTTAGGTTTATGATACAGAAACTTGATAACTGTCAAATGAGACAAATGAAAACTATATATACATAAGATGGTTAATCTAATCGTTGTGAGTTTGATTGCGAAACGTCGTGTCCTTTTGATTGAACCGGTGCGTCTGTTTTGTCTCTTGAACCTTCGTGAGTGTTTATGAACCGGTTTATATATCTAGCTTATAATATATTTACGTCCAATACCCTCCCTTAAGCTAGATTGGTAGTACATGTAGCATGGTGCGTAGTCTTGTGAAGTCCTTTGGTTGTAGTGCCTTGGTGAAGATATCCGCTATTTGATCTTTGGTGTTGCAGTACTTGATCTCCACGTCTTCAGTTTTGATTATGTCTCTTATGAAGTGATATTTGATCCTAATATGCTTGCTTTTCCCATGATAGACCGGATCTTTTGTGAGATTGATGGTAGACTTGTTGTCGCAATATAGGATGATTGCCTTATTTGTATCAAACTCTAATTCTTTTAAGATTCCTTTTAGCCATAAAGCTTGACATCCAGTAAGAGATAGTGCAATGTATTCTGCTTCTGTTGATGATAATGCTACTACCTTTTGTTTCTTTGATTGCCATGAAATTGCACCTGATCCTATATTGAATATGTATCCTGATGTGCTTTTACTATCATCCATATCTCCTACATAATCACTATCACTGTATCCTTTTAATTCGGATGTGTTTCGTGAGTATACTATTCCATACTCTGATGTGCCCTTTATATATCTTAGTATGTGTTTTCCTGCTTCCCAATGGGATTTCTTTGGTTGATCCATAAATCTACTTATCTTGCTAACTGCAAACATAATGTCAGGTCGTGTATTGGTTAAATACATGAGACTTCTAACTAAGCTTCGATATAGGCTTGGATCAACGTTTTCTTCATCACTATTCTTGATTAGCTTGAGTCCATGTTCCATTGGAGTTGATGTCTTGATGCTATCTGCCATTCTAAATCTTTCAAGTATATCTTTGGCATATTTAGCTTGAGAAATTCTTATAGATTCTTGATCATAGGTGACCTCCATTCCTAAGAAGTAATGTAGCTTTCCCATATCTGTCATCTCGAATTCCCTTTGCATGGATTCTTTAAATGAAGTAATTTCCTCCATGCAGTCACTAGCTATAATTAAGTCATCAACGTACAGGCAAACTACTAATCTGGTGGTTTCTGTTTTCTTTAAGAATAAGGTATGTTCAAATGTACATCTCTTTAAATTATGTTGTTCGAAGTATTGACTGATTCGACTATACCATGCTCGTGGTGCTTGTTTCAAACCGTATAGTGCTTTCTTAAGAAGACATACTTTATTCTCGTTCCCTTTTTCTACAAATCCCAGAGGTTGTTCTATAAACACCTTCTCTTTCAATTCTCCATTTAGGAAAGCTGTTTTCACATCCATTTGATGTAGATACCGTTTATATTGAGCTGCTAAGGCAAGTACTAGTCTTACAGTTTCGAAACGAATTACTGGTGCGAAAACTTCCTGATAATCTATCCCATACTTTTGCCTATAACCCTTTACTACTAGACGAGCCTTGTGTTTATCTATGTTTCCATGTTCGTCATATTTGGTTTTGTATATCCATTTTACTCCTATGGGTTTCTGATCCTTCGGTAAATCAACCAATTCCCATGTTTCATTTTTCTTTATGGATTCTATTTCCTTTTCCATTGCATCCTTCCATTTTTCATATTTGCTAGCTTCTTCATAATCAATTGGATCTGAGTCAGTATAAAATGCGAAGTTTGCAGCTTCCTGGTGTCTTTGGTATAAGTTTCGTACTTCTGGACTACTCATTGGTTGAGTTCTATTATGGATATCAGCTAATGAACGTATCTTTAGAGGTGGACTTTGACTGGATGTTGTGGCGTCTAGATTATTATCTTCAATTGGTGTTTCTACTTCATCTTCTTTCTCATTTCCAGCCAAATTGTGTATGGGTAAGTGTTCTTCGCTTCTGGGTGTTACTTCGTGTGCATTGTTCTCACTGTTTTCTGTGTTTTCGTTTTCTTCCAAGGTCACAACATCTTCATCTTCATTTTCTTCCCAAGCTTTATTTTCATAGAATATGACATCTCTACTGACTATTATCTTTCTTGTAATAGGATTGTATAGTTTATATGCCTTACTATTCTCACTGTATCCAACAAATATTGTTTTTTCTGTTTTATCATCAAGTTTACCTCTCTTCTGTTCCGGGACGTGTGCGTAGGCTAGACATCCAAAGATTCGAAGATTTGATACATCTAGTTTTATTCCAGTCCATGCTTCTTCAGGAGTTTTATCACTAACACTTTTGGAGGTAGTTCGATTCAAGAGATACGTTGTGCAACTTACAGCTTCTCTCCAGTATTCATTTGGAAGTCCTTTTGTTTTTAGCATACTTCTACTTAATTCCATTATGGTTCTATTTTTACATTCGGCCACTCCATTTTGTTGTGGTGTATAACTTGTAGTCAGTTGATGATGTATTCCATGTTCTTGTAAGTATTCTTGGAATGTATTTACGCAATATTCTCCACCTCTGTCAGTCCTAAAATATTTGATCCTTTTGTCTGATTGATTTTCTGCTAAGGCTTTAAATATTTTGAAGAAGTGTAATGCTTGTGATTTTTCCTTAAGGAAGTATATCCAGGTTTTTCTTGTAAAGTCGTCTATGAAGGTAATAAAATATCTACATCCTCCAATGGTCTTGGTTCTCATTGGTCCACATATGTCTGAGTGAACAAGTTGTAGAGGTCTTTCTGTTCTCCATTTTGCTTGTTTGCTAAATGGTTTTCGTGCATGTTTTCCTAGTGCACATCCCTCACATACATTTCCTGTTTTGTATAATTTTGGTAAACCCTTTACTGCTTGTTTGTGTTCCATCTCAATCAATGTTTCATAGTTGATGTGTCCATATCTTTGATGCCATAAATCAGGACTAGTCTTTGTGGAGGTGTATAATATTTTGGGTAAGTCTTGATTTGGATATAAAGGAAACATTTTGTTTTGAGTCATATGGCTTACTGTAATTGTTTTTCCTTCTTGATTTTTTTATGGTACACATTTCTTTTACAAATAGTGCACTGTATCCCTTTTGCAGTAATTGACCTATACTAAGGAGATTATGTCTTAACCCTTCTACATAAAAGACGTTTGTAATCTTGTTCACCTTATCATTTACTCTTATGCATACTTCCCCACTTCCTAATACTTGTAGTCTCTTGTCATCACCTGTTCTAACTTCTTGTCTGTCTTGGTCATTGAATGTGATGAATATATTCCTATTTCCTGTCATATGATTACTACATCCGCTGTCTAAGTACCAACAATTTGTATCTTTACTTTCTTCCATATTGAATATCATGAACATGTTGTCTTGTTCTGTTTTATTTTCTTCTCTACATACCATTGCGGATTCATCTTTCTCACTTTCTTCCTTATTTGGACAGTTTTTTGCTATATGACCTAATCCTTGACAGTTATAACATACAATGGGTCCGTATCGCCCTGATCTACCTCCTCTTCCTCTACCTCTTCCTCTGTAGCTGTTATTATATCTGTTCCCTCCTTTATTTTTTACTTGAGTCCCGCTTTGTACTTGAAATGCTTGGTCAATGACATGTGTGTCATATTGCTTAAGTCTTAATTCATGGGATTGTAGTATACCCATAAGTTCTTCAATTGATAATTCTTCTAAATCTTTGGACTCTTCTACAGCTACTACTACTGATTCGTACTTTCTGGTCATACTACGTAATATTTTCTCAACTACTCGCTTATCACTTAACTCCTCTTCATTCATTCTTAACTGGTTAACTATTGTGGTAACCCTATCAAAATATCCTTTTATTGTTTCTGTTTCTGACATTCTTAGGATGTCAAATTCACATCTAAGGGTTTGTAATTTTACTGTCTTTACACGACGTTCTCCATGATATGATTTGTATAATATTTCCCAAGCTTCCTTAGATGTTTTTGCATTGGCAATTCTTTCAAATATTGTTTCATTTAATGCTTGAAAAAGATAGTGAAGTGCCTTCTTATCCTTTTTGTTTTGCTCTTTGTGTTCCTTTCGTAAGGCATCACTTGCATCATTTGGTAATTCCCTAACACCATCCTCTACTACACTCCATAAATCTTGGGATTCTAATAGCACTTTCATTTGAATGTGCCAATGGTAATAATTTTGTCCCCAAAGTTTTGGAATTTGGGTTTGTACTCGCCTTTGTGTTGTCATAATTTTTAACAATTTGTTTGTGTATATTTGAGATTAAAGGATTAATCCCGAAACCCAAAAAAAAACTTTCTGGAGTTCTCTGTTAATTTATTTCGGGGTTTGACTTTTGGGGGTCAACAAATTTCAAGAAATTATAAACTATTCCTTCCTAATATTTCCCTCCTAAGATCCGATGAACAAACAAACTAAGATAATCTGGATGAATCCTAAGTATGTTTTCCAATCTATCCGTATGTGATTCTTTGTATAAGTAATAACTTGGTTGAACAATCGCTACCTTAAAAATAATCAGAATGCTAATATGCTCTGTTCTACGAAGGGAAGGATAATATTCAAAAACAGATTAGGGTTTAAGGAAATTACAGACGAATTTTCTTTGTGATTCGATGATAGTTTCTTGTTGATATAATTCGCGTAAATTCTCTTGTTGTTTTTGATCCTGTTACTCCCTTGAGGAAAGATTGGAATGATCCTCTGTTTTTGTTTGAATATGGTAATCGGATTGATGATGGTGTTTCGAATGGTTCTCTGTTTCCTTGGCTCTGATACCAGATTTGTTGGCCGATTTACGAAGGATAAACAACAAACTGATAACAAATGATAATAATTGTATTGAATTTGAATGTTTGATCGTATGATTACAAAGTGTTCTTGTATTTTAGGTTTATGATACAGAAACTTGATAACTGTCAAATGAGACAAATGAAAACTATATATACATAAGATGGTTAATCTAATCGTTGTGAGTTTGATTGCGAAACGTCGTGTCCTTTTGATTGAACCGGTGCGTCTGTTTTGTCTCTTGAACCTTCGTGAGTGTTTATGAACCGGTTTATATATCTAGCTTATAATATATTTACGTCCAATACAGTTCTGGTGGCGCCTCGCCCCCCCTTATAATCATAAACCACTTTACAATCAGTGTTTTGAAAACCGGAGTGGACTAGCTGGTCAAACAGGGTTCCACGGCCTGGACCGGTCCGATTTGGGTGTTTGGACCGCCCTGCAACTGAAACGCCTATGGAACGCCGGACCTGTGAACCGCCTGAGAGTCCGGTTGGACGTCCGGTCCGGTTCTAAAAACCTTGTTTATAATATCACCACCAGACAAATTTACAGCCATGAACCACTTCACAATCACAAGTTGTATATATGTATCCTAAAATTAAAGATAATCGCCAAATTCTGATTTATCAATTAAACAAACTTCTGAGCTATCAAAAAAATAATAATAGATAAAATCATTATGTGACTCTTCATCTCTTTTAACTTGATCCATTTTCCTTCTTTCCTTGCTTCTTGTGCCGGTGATAGCCTGAACCATGTTAGTATCTGAACCATCTTCTCATATTGCCTAACACACGTTACCACTGCTTCAAAATCAAAAGCCCCACAGACAGTCAATGTACTTGCTTCTTTCTGAATGGAAACAGATTCAACACCCTCAACTCTATACACCGCCTTCTCTATCTTTTCTATTTCACTTTCACTCTCAAAGTTCACTCCCAGCGTTACTTTATATTTCTGAAAAAAAAAAAACAGGGTTAAACAACAAAGAATAATAAGAACCAATAAACTAAAAGCGCTCTCTAAAAAAAAAAAACTTAAGGAAATTCAACAACTCTTTATATGAAAATGAATATAAATTGCTAGGGGATTTAAATACCTAACAAAAAGAATTATTCGTATCATAGACAATCAATTTACCGTGATGACAAAAACAAAAATAAAGGTGTATGCTTACATCGCGATTGGGGTTTCGGAAATGATTTAAACTCTCAAAGAGACTTGTAACCGCTGCACCACGTCTCCATCTCCTTAAATCTATGACAATGAGTGCTTATCATTATTTGCATTTTAATATCAACTATAGAACACCCACAATCAATTGTTCAAATAGCTATGAACTTACCAGTAATCTGAATCCTTTCATCAAAGAAGCAATCAGGGATCACTGAATTGTAGAAGTTTTTGCGGCAAAGATAATAGCCTCCTTTGGTTACCTTGAATCGAGACAGGTCTCCTCCAATCACTTCTTCCTCACTCTTTACTTCTTTCTCTACTTCCTCAGCATCCATATACACAAGACTCGCACCATACCCACTTTTTGATAACGTTCCTTCCTTCGATCCGATATCCACATATATTTCATCACCAACATCTAATGAGCTGCCAATTGGCCAATAACTTAACCATATAACATCTTCATCAACTCTAGGTTTGCAAAACACCACAGGGCTGTATACCCAGGTAACACCCTTGCTTCTGTTACTGATTTTGGTGAACAGAGAATGAGGCTCTGTATTTCTTTCCTCACCTAATGATCTGTATAAGATCGTTACATTTAATCCTTGGATTCTATGCTTCTTTGGATGCAAAGGCACACGAAAGGATAAAAACCAGGATGATGATGTATATTCATGTGTTTCCATGCTTTGATCCTTTATGCCTTGCAGATAGGTGTTCCTTATACCATATTCATACAACATCTGTATATATTACACATACAAACTTCAGTTAATTGGTCATATACTAAACGTTTTGTTGGATATTTGAGAGAGAAAGAGAGAGAACCTGGATATTAAAAGTCCTGCCTTTAGTAATGACATCACCAACCAGGTCCACCTTATGATTTTGGTACGACTTAATCCATTGCATATTCCCCAGATCTACTTCCTCAAGTTTTCCTATGGACTGTAACTTAAAAAGGCCTTCAATCTCAAACAGTCTGAAACAACCTTCATAACTAAAATCCTGCAGTGTGAAACGAGCTGATTGAAATGTTATTCTCTCCAGTGATGTACACCAATCTACATTCAACCTCTTTAGCGTACTTGGGAGACATAATAGAGACTTGAGGTTTGGACTAACACTCAAGTAAAGTGTCTGAAGCATCTTAAGGTCAATGTAACTGGGAAGGATCTCAAATGGATTGCTAGTCATAAACAGTATAGACAATGATTGGGGTAAGGCAAACAAAGGCTGTTCTGGAATTCCAACACAAATACATAAAGCTTTTAGCCTTTCCAGTTGATTTATACACTTCTGATTCGATAAAGCCTTCCACAGTCCAGTGCACTCTGACAATGATAAGCAAGAAAGATTCTCAAGGTCTCCTATGCTTTTACAAACATGAGTTAAACTGGTACAATTAGCGAGAAACAAAGTCTCAAGTTTAGGGAGTCGGTGTAGATTGCGGATGCTGACAAGTTTGTAAGAATAAGACAGATCTAGAACCTTGAGCGAATTAAGACCCTGTTCCAATAATAACAAGTTAAATTTATCATTGTACATTCAAATAAAGATTTCCTGACCTGAGAAGCTAAAAGGTCAACTGATAAACACTTAACATACCATGGGTGGTTCAAACTTTTCCAAGTCTCCTTCTCTCATTTCTATAGCCACCAAGGAGCTCATCAATAGGCCTGAGGGTACTGTTTTCAGATTACATCTATACCACCTCAACCATATCAAATCTGGAAAATTCTCATATGACCCAGTGAGTTTCACACCATTGAGGTAGAGCAATTTTAGGTTCTTCATTTTTACAAGGGAACTTGTTTTAAAAGTCTGCAAAATTATCATGTAAATTAGATAACATACCTCGTATCTATGTTAAAATGTCAATTGTGCTAAATAATATTCCACAACCATCTCAGTTCTATAGCTATCATTGAAAGATTCCTGAAGTTGGAGGTTACTCATTTAAGTGAAGTTTTAAATCAACTTATCTCTAAATTTGAAACAATTACATACAGAGTCTGATATGATTTTACTAAACCTGGGGTTTGCAAACCAACGATTTAAGAGATCTTGGTTTTAAAACGATTTTTTGGTGTTTTCGTGTGTTGTATGTCCAGGCTAGATTCTTGCTAGTCAGTATTTTGTTATCAATAAGATTCCCGCCATTCAAAAAATAAATTAAAACAACGGCTCAAAAGAGGTGAAGAAGACATCAGGACCCACAAAGTTTTTCTACCAATTTTAATGTATAACATTTATGATATTGAGAAAATCAATGTAACTCTTGCTAAATACCAAACATTAGTTTAGTTATTTTACTTACGTCTGATGTCATCCCTGGCTTTGCCTCTGTCATGTTGAGGTTTAGACCTTCTATTGTCTCGGAACCCTATGAGGAAATACATGAAATTAGAATATGCTTATTTGAAAAAATAGGTTGTGGAAGTGATGTTAAGGATACACACACAAAAGCATCTTACATCTCCTTTACTCAACAAATGATAAGATTCATCAAACTGCCACACTCTACTACGTTTGGCAGGATCTTTGGATTCTTCACGGACTATATTTATTGCCATATCTTGAAGGAGTTTATGCATCATGAGTTTGCCAGTATTTCTTGAAACGGTAACGAGGCATCTGTTAAGGAGGGTCTTTATCCCAAATTTTGCTTGATAATCATTTTCCAATATCATTTCCACATCACTTGCGTAAATATTAACTAAGAAACAAGCAATATGGAGAAACAACTCTTTGTGACTCTGACATGCCAAGGATTCATAGCTCTTCTGTAGCACACCTTGGATCTTATGATCAAGATCTCCTTTAAAGGAATTCAGTGCATTCATTCTACTCTTCCAAATTTCTATCATGTTATTTCTTGTCCATGCTTCATTGACACTAACAAACAGAGAAGAACCCAATACTTTAAGAGCTAGTGGATTTCCACCACAATATTGAGCTAACTCTGCTGCAATCTTCTCAAAACCTTCCATTGGAATATTGGAACCAAAGGCATGCCAACTTAAGAGCTCTAATGATTCATGAGGATTCAATAATTCAAGTTTGTACACAAGGCACCTCCAAGATATGGACTCAAACCATGTATCAATGTTTAGAAGTCTTGTTGTTATAATGATCTTGCTTTGTGTACGAAACACCGTTTTTCCAAATAAAGTGCTTAGTATGTCTGAATCATCAATGTCATCTACAACAATAAGGACTCTTTTCCTTTCTATGGCTCTCTCAATTTGAAGTGTTCCCTCAGAAACATTAGATATCTCTATGTTATTTCCTAAAACATCTCTGAGAAGTTGTTTCTGTAGACGAAGCAAAACACCCGGTTTATTCTCAATCTCTTCAAGAAAACTGCTGCTTTCAAAGTTTTGCTTGTTGGAGTTATAAATGTATTTGGCAAGTGTTGTCTTACCACTTCCTCCCATACCGCAAATTGCTAGAACCGGAGAACAATGCTGCTCCTGCTCACATCTCAACCAGGGATTAACCCCTTGGGCTCGAAATTCTATTCCAGTCAGAACGGTCGGACAACTGACGAGTTTCAGATCTAGTTCACTGTAAACTTTGTGAACTATTTCTGCAATAAAGGCAGTTTCAGGCCTGGAACAAAAGAGGAAAAACGATCACATATATAGCAGAAAATTAGAACCTCTAAATAACATAAATCAATCGTCAACCGAAACTAAATAATGGCAACCCAAATCAAACCATCATCCATTTGATTTGTTACTTTCTCTTTTTGACTCATTACACTGACTAGAGATATATGTTACAATTTCAAAAACAAGTTAAAATTAATATATACCAAAAACAATTTCAATTGGATGGGCTGTTTATATTCTAAAATTGCTAGCCAGAAAATTAAAGTAGCGGTAATTTGTATAAAGAGAATGAAGCATACCCAGAAAGAACCATGCCCTTCAAATTAGCCACCTCTTTTAGGGCTGCCTTCCATCGATTCACATTATCCTCTGTCCATTTTGTTCCTTCTTTTGCTTCTATACTGAAACTTCCTCTCTGGTTCCTTACATCTGAAGGATCCACTTTATAAAAGACGGCTAAAACGAAGTGATTGAACTCCCTCTTCTGCTCCAGGATCAACCAGAGCTCGTCAAGGCACCATCTTGAATTGGCAAAGTTCTCTGAAAATACAATTACTGAAGCCCTTGATTCTTTTATCGCTCTCTCGATTTCTGGCTTCAGTTCCTGACCTTCACGGATTTCATCATCATCCCTGAAGGTCCTAATACCCGCTTGATGTAAGGCCTTATAAAGATGATCGGTAAAAGAATGACGAGTGTCTTCACCTCGGAAGCTTAAAAAAACTTCATACACGTAATGGGTTGTTGGAGCAGAGGATGAAGTAGAAGCCATTGAACAGTAGTTGTGAAATCAGGTGAGGGAAGTGAAGTTGAGAAGGATAGAAGAAGAGACTATAAAGCCATTAAAAAGTCAATAAGTCTTCTGAGATCATCCAAAGGCAATTACGTAATTTTGTACAGCAGTTGCTTCACATTTTCTTGGAAGCTAGTAACAAGTGGGTGGGTGGGTGAGTCTATTATTAACAAAGACCCAAAGTCATACTCTCACACACACATTATTGTAGGTTGGACACAAAACTGACATAAGATTTAGCACTGTCCAAAAAAATCGTGGTTAGGAGCCCTTTCGAAGCTCGCTTAAAAAAAAGCTCAATCGAAATGGCTTGGTTTGAAACTGAGCTGAACCAGCTCGGATCGGTTAAAAACTGAGCCTAGCTCGGCTTAGTTCGTAACGAGCCAAACTGGCTTGGTTTGCCTTGGATAATTATAATATTTAATATATATTATTTTTATTTACATAGAATATATTATAAAAATGTTTGGGGGGGGGGGGGGGGGGGGAGGGAACTTGTTACATATTTAATAGAGTTAATTGCCAAAATGGCCCCTGAGGGCACCCCTCACAGATCGAAAATTGCCAAAATGGTCCATATTTAACTGAGTTTTTAACTGAGATTTGAAAGTCAGTTAAGTCTCAGGGGCAATTTCGTCCTTTATGTCCTTAGGGGCCAAAATGGCATATAATGGAAAGTTATAAAAAAATAAAATTCAAAAACGTTTTTTCGAACACGTTTTTTTTTACGAACACGTTTTTTTGCGAACACGTTTTTTTTCGAACACGTTTTTTTTTTCGAACACGTTTTTATTTTCGAACTCGTTTTTTTCGAACACGTTTTTTTTCGAACACGTTTTTTTTCGTTTTTCGAACACGTTTTTTTTCCGAACTCGTTTTTTTTTCGAACTCGTTTTTTTTTCGAACACTTGCCAAAACCAACAGGGACACCACCAGTAAGTGAATTGTTTCCCAGTTGCAGAATAGCATGATTGACAAGATTCCCAATACCTGCAGGGATCTCGCCTTGGAGTTTGTTTTTCGAAAGCGAAACCCACATCAGATTCGTGCAGCTCGCGATCGACTTCGGGATTGTTCCAGTGATAAGGTTGTTGTTAAGAATCAAAGTCTGGAGATTCCCTCCTTTGACACAGATTCCTTCTGGGATTTCACCAATCAGATTATTAGCCCACATTATCACATCATTGATCTGTGGAAGATACCATATCTCATCAGGAATTGCACCAGTTAAACTATTGAAATTGGTGCAATTAAATGGTGAGCTTGTTGAACACCATTCATAAGGTATCTCTCCTGTATATCCATTAGAACTCAAGTCCATCACTTCTAACAAAATGCCATCGTTGTTGAAGAACGCCAAAACACATCTCGGCGTCCTTTCTTGCAGACTCATGAACTCTTTTAAAATATTGCATTTTTTCATCTTGTGAACGTTTTGACGAGCATTGAATACTCCGGATATATACCATCCGCCAAGTAGTATCCATGCTCGTAGTAATTATTATTTGCATAAAACCCACATTTCGGTATTGTTCCGCCAATGTAAGACTCTAGCAATGGCGAAAATGAAACACGCCAGTTTTTTTTATAAAGCTTTCACCATATATATATATATATATATATATATATATATATATATATATATATATATATATATATATCAGATTCGGTCCCAGTTTACATCCAAAACCAGTCGCTCCAGCGACTTTTTATATTATAACATATCTTTTACAAGCAAACGTTTCAAAAGATATTACATAAGTACTAATTATACAAAGGTGATTTTCTGTATTCGATCCGTTCCTGGTCTCTAGTCCTCGTCCACTTTCTTTCCTGAAAGTATACATGAATATCATATTAGCCATAGCTAAGTAAGTACACATGACTGGTCTTTAATATATTTCTAAAGAACACCAGTCCCCCTTTTTATTCTCCTACACCACTCGTCTCTATTTTATTTCTTGAGACCACCGGTCTCTAATTTATTCCTTGAGACCACCGGTCTCTATATTATTGCCTGAGACCACCGGTCTCTAGTCTACTTTATGAGACCACCGGTCTCTAAACTCATTTTTCTATATATTTGTTTCAAATATATATCAAACATGTAGTAATATAAATTACTCAAATATTATATTACCACTAACAACCATATATACCTTTAAGACCACTGGCCTATATTCGTTTCAAACTAATATCAAGTACACAATGATATAATCATTCATATACTGAATCACAACTAATAATCATGTATACTTTTAAGGATTTGTGTACTTACCTCTCAAACTTGATAACAATACTAAACAAGACTTGAGTTCATCGTTCGTGAACCACAACCGCCTATTGCCGTTGTTATGAGTTTATCTCTCTGCTCACATATAGAGTACCACTCTTCATTTTCTTTTACTCTTTGAAAGTCCAGTATAGTTTTATGTAATGTGGGTAGTATACAATGTTAATTTTTACACAAATGTCGAGCTCTAAAAAGTGGTGGCACATAATCAACAACTTCTAGTCATTTTTTTGAAACGTGGCACATGAGAGAACTATCTAGTTTCTCTATTTTTATTTTATTTTATGTCGGTTCACTTAAGTGTATTACACAGAGTATGATTTAATTACACCTCCGTCATATAGTGTAATATTATTTTGAACAATTCATGTGGTCTTACGACCACCTCTAATCCCAATTTATTTACATATAAAAGTAGCCTACTATAAATAACTATATATTGTTAGGAGCTATACCTACGTGTATATATCTCATATTTCAATTAACAGTTTTATGTGCTACTTACTCGTTTAACAACATTTGACATATAGGTTTCAAATAATTTATTCCCATTCACAAAACGGGATGTTACAACTCTCCCCCCGTTATTTAGGTTTCGTCCCCGAAACCTGTTTATACCTTAAATAATTCGGGGTAATATTTTCTCATTTCGTCTTCGGCTTCCCATGTGGTGTCAGAACCACGCCGATGTTTCCACTGTACTTTCACTTGGCTTATTCTTTTATTTCGAAGTTGCTTAACTTTATGGTCAAGAATCGCCACCGGCTTTTCCACATAGTTAAGCTTATCATCCACTTCAATGTCGTCCAATGGCACATATGCCGTTTCATCAGCCAAGCATTTTCATAAATAGGACACATGAAAAGTGTTATGGATGCCGTTTAATTCCTCTGGTAATTCTAAACGATATGCAACTTGCCCCACACGAGCAATAATTTTAAACGGACCAATAAATCGTGGACTCAACTTTCCACGTTTACGGAAACGGATCACACCTTTCCATGGAGAAACTTTTAACATGACATGATCTCCTACCTGGAATTCAATTGGGCGTCTACGCTTATCAGCATACGATTTCTGTCGATCTTGAGCAGATTTCAAATGTGCTCTAATTTGATCAATCTTTTCATTAGTTACTTTTACAATTTCTTTGTCAGCAAGTTCTCTTTGACCGACCTCTCCCCAACACACAGGAGTAAGACACTTTCTACCATAAAGCATTTCAAATGGGGGCATCCTAATGCTTGAATGGTAACTATTATTATAAGAGAACTCCACCAGGGGTAAATACTTATCCAAACTGCCACAACATTGGCCTTACCCGGATGATAAAGTATTTCATAGTCATAATCTTTTACTAGCTCCAACCATCGTCGTTGCCTCATATTCAATTCCTTCTGGTCAAAGAAATACTTCAAACTTTTATGATCAGTATAGATAGTGCACTTCGTTCCATATAAATAATGCCTCCAAATCTTTAGCGCAAGTACTACTGCTGCTAGCTCGATATCATGGGTCGGGTAGTTCGCTTCATGTGACTTCAACTGTCGTGAAGCATAGGCTATTACCTTCCCTCTTTGCATAAGAACACAACTCAATCCAACATTTGAGGCATCATAATAGACTACAAAATCCCCAGTCCCTTCTGGCAGAGCCAATACCGGAGCTTTTGCCAACTTTTCCTTTAACAATTCAAATAACTCTTCTTCCTCTGACTTCCATTCAAATTTTTGAATTCTTACGAGTTAGCTTAGTCAATGGAGTAGCTATCTTTGAGCAATCTTGAATGAACCGTCGATAATAACCCGCTAAAACCAAAAAGCTTCTGACTTCAGTGGGAGTTTTCGGAGGTGACCACCGCATAATAGTCTCTATTTTAGCAGGATTTACTAGAATGCCTTGTGCATTCACCACCTGACCCAAAAATTGTACTTCCCAAAGCCAAAATTCACACTTAGAAAATTTTGCATACAACTTCTCCTGTCTTAACATGGCAAGAACTTCACGAAGATGTTGGGCATGATCTTCTTCAGTTCTAGAATGGATAAGAATATCATCAATGAAAACAATGACAAAACAGTCTAGCATAGGCTTACATATCCGATTCATGAGATCCATGAAAACCGCTGGAGCATTTAAACCAAATGGCATCACCAAAAATTCATAATGTCCATATGGAGTACGGAAAAACGTTTTAGGTATATCTTCTTCTCGTACCTTTATTTGATGATATCCGGACCTTAAATCGATCTTTGAGAACCAGCTAGCACCTTATAGTTGATCAAAAGATCATCGATCCTAGGTAGAGGGTACCTATTTCTTAGTGGTTAACTTATTTAATTCACGGTAATCAAAACACATCCACATGCTACGGTCTTTCTTTTGACAAAAAGGATAGACGCTCCCCAAGGTGAAACACTTGAGCGAATAACCTCTATCCAATACATCTTGGAGTTGAGACATCAACTCTTTCATTTCATTTGGTGCCAACCGATATGGAGATTTGGCCATTGGTTTAGCCTTGGGAATTAGATCAATTTTGAATTCTACTTATCTTTCAGGTGGAACACCTGGTAACTCGTCAGGGAATTCATTAACTACAGGGACTTGAACAGGTTCCTTTCCTTTTGTTTCCTTATTCAACACATAGGCTAAAAACACTTGATGCCCATGTCTCAAGTAACTCTTATCCTTCGTCCTTGAGCAAACAATAATATTGCTCCTTCTTTCCCCATAAATACACACTTGCTCTTAACTCTGGGCAATTGCTCTCAACGTGCCCCGACTTATAGCAATTAAAGCATGAATTGACTGGACTATGTCATTGGGATGTCGCATGCCCAATCCTTCCACACTTGTAACAAGCTAAACTCTTATAACGACATTCCCCTGAATGTCCCTTACCACATATGCCACAATTACGTATTTCATTCATTGACCCCATCTTCATCATCTGTCCTAATATCTTTGGCTTCTTTGATGGTGCGGCCACTGCCGGGGTCTCGGCCTTTCGTTTCTTGCCATTTTCTATCTGCCTCTTTATATCTATTTCTCTTTCACGAGCCGAATTAATAAGCTCAGATAACTTTTCACACTTTGAAGGAGATACAAACTCTCTTATTTCTGCCTTCAAAATCAAATGGTAGCGATTTAACCACATACGTTCTGTGGCTACCAATGAAGGCAAATTTGGCTTTATCGAAAAATTCTACTGTAATTTCATCTACGGTCTGGTGCTTTTGAAGCATATGGAGGAATTCTTCAGCAATTCTATCCATAGCCGACTGTGGACTAAAATATTCTAAGAATGTCACTTTGAATTCGCTCCACGTCATTTTTTCTGAATTCGCTCCACATCATTTTTGTATGACCTCCTTGCCCTTTTTCCACTTCAACCATATCCCACCAGTCCTTTGCCCACTCACGGAGTTGGCCTGTAGCAAAGATCACCTCGTCACTTTTATCACCGTGACTTCTATCGAATATAATTTCCATCTTGATGATTCATCTGTGACTGATCAGTGGGTCAATTTCACCTTTGAACTCCAAAGGCTTACACTCCATAAAGTCTTTATAAGTACACCGGTACTTTTCTTTACATGATTTATCATGTTAATTCTCTTTCTCAGGGGTACATTGCTCGTGAGGCGTCTTAAATTTTGATAATTCATCTTGAATCAAATTCCTCACAGAACTTTGCATTTCTGTAAGAAGAAACAGAATACTGGCTTGAAAAGCCTTCCCCACTTCAATCGCTAGTCTTATAGCGGACTCCGCTCTCTCTTTGTTACTATCAGAATTTTTATCACCAGAGTGATAGCTTCACTCTTTTTATTAGCCATAGCTTATACTAAAATATAGGCTTTTCTTAGTGTGCGTTTTACCCTATGGCATAGCTAGGGTTTGCCTATATACATACATATATTTCCACGCACACTTATATGCATTCTTATCCTACATGTTACATACACGTATACAAGTTGATGCATATTTTCCTCATTCCTCCTACTCCTTGTTATTATCTAATACCAACATGATCATTACAAGAACACACTGGTACCATATGTATAACATTACATTGGCCAGGTGTAATCTTATACATACGAAACCCATGTTTTCTTATAATTATCATATCGTACTTCAAATAACAAGTTTCGGTCCCTTACATTATCCATAACCCTCTTTTTATATAGGTTTCTTATAATGAAACCTTTAAAATTTCCCCCTTGTTGTACTTACTTAGACAAGCCTTGGACCATCTTCGGATCGAATTTCACCTTTGTTCATCTAGAGCACTAGAAGTTTGAGTCTAAGTATCCATACTGAGTACTTAAATCCCTCAAACCAGTGCTCTGATACCAACTTGAAACACGCCAGTTTTTTTTATAAAGCTTTCACCATATATATATATATATATATATATATATATATATATATATATATATATATATATCAGAGTCGGTCCCAGTTTACATCCAAAACCAGTCGCTCCAGCGACTTTTTATATTATAACATATCTTTTACAAGCAAACGTTTCAAAAGATATTACATAAGTACTAATTATACAAAGGTGATTTTCTGTATTCGATCCGTTCCTGGTCTCTAGTCCTCGTCCACTTTCTTTCCTGAAAGTATACATGAATATCATATTAGCCATAGCTAAGTAAGTACACATGACTGGTCTTTAATATATTTCTAAAGAACACCAGTCCCCCTTTTTATTCTCCTACACCACTCGTCTCTATTTTATTTCTTGAGACCACCGGTCTCTAATTTATTCCTTGAGACCACCGGTCTCTATTTTATTCCTTGAGACCACCGGTCTCTATTTTATTCCTTGAGACCACCGGTCTCTAATTTATTCCTTGAGACTACCGGTCTCTATTTTATTCCTTGAGACCACCGGTCTCTATATTATTCCTTGAGACCACCGGTCTCTATTTTATTCCTTGAGACCACCGGTCTCTAATTTATTCCTTGAGACCACCGGTCTCTATTTTATTTCTTGAGACCACCGGTCTCTAATTTATTACTTGAGACCACCGGTCTCTATTTTATTCCTTGAAACCACCAGTCTCTATTTTATTTCCCGAGACCACCGGTCTCTATATTATTGCCTGAGACCACCGGTCTCTAGTCTACTTTATGAGACCACCGGTCTCTAAACTCATTTTTCTATATATTTGTTTCAAATATATATCAAACATGTAGTAATATAAATTACTCAAATATTATATTACCACTAACAACCATATATACCTTTAAGACCACTGGCCTATATTCGTTTCAAACTAATATCAAGTACACAATGATATAATCATTCATATACTGAATCACAACTAATAATCATGTATACTTTTAAGGATTTGTGTACTTACCTCTCAAACTTGATAACAATACTAAACAAGACTTGAGTTCATCGTTCGTGAACCACAACCGCCTATTGCCGTTGTTATGAGTTTATCTCTCTGCTCACATATAGAGTACCACTCTTCATTTTCTTTTACTCTTTGAAAGTCCAGTATAGTTTTATGTAATGTGGGTAGTATACAATGTTAATTTTTACACAAATGTCGAGCTCTAAAAAGTGGTGGCACATAATCAACAACTTCTAGTCATTTTTTTGAAACGTGGCACATGAGAGAACTATCTAGTTTCTCTATTTTTATTTTATTTTATGTCGGTTCACTTAAGTGTATTACACAGAGTATGATTTAATTACACCTCCGTCATATAGTGTAATATTATTTTGAACAATTCATGTGGTCTTACGACCACCTCTAATCCCAATTTATTTACATATAATAGTAGCCTACTATAAATAACTATATATTGTTAGGAGCTATACCTACGTGTATATATCTCATATTTCAATTAACAGTTTTATGTGCTACTTACTCGTTTAACAACATTTGACATATAGGTTTCAAATAATTTATTCCCATTCACAAAACGGGATGTTACAGAAAACTGAAAAGTATTTATGTCGTTCATACACCCGGCGAGATCAAAGAAGGCCGACCAAACCCACAGGTCTTATGAGGCAACTGCTTGTAAAACCAACGTTGGTCCCTTTTGGTCATCGCGTGTATGTTGACCTCGTCATGCGGTTGGACAAGCATACCAGCGCCATTGACGACAATCTATACTACCAATCATACCGGGTAATCCATGTCTTTCTAAATGCGCTTTGTATAGTTGTTGAAGGTCGCTCCATGTCGGGTTTCTCAAGTATCGTTTTCCATATAATTGGCATATACCTAAAAAAATCAAATGTATATATAAAATGTAACTACTAATGTATCAAAAAAATATATGTACATTTGTAAATACCGTAGCAGAAATACTCCAAGGTATCGCGTGTGGTTTTCTTCGCCATCTTCAAATACTCGTCACTGATATCGTATGTGTTCCCGTAGGCGAGTACACGTAATGCGGAAGTGACGTTTTGAAGCGCGGTGAATCCTAAACACCCTCTAGCGTCGGGTTTTTGCTTAAAGTGGTCATATATGGACTCTAAATCATCGGTAATGCGCAAAAATAAGGTTTTACTCATCCGAAATCTTCGCCTAAACATATCAGGGCCGTAAACTGGATTCGTATTGAAATAGTCATTCATCAAACCCTCATTGGCGGCTACACGGTCTCGTTCTATATATTGCCTAGACAATATCGGCGGTGGGGCGGAATTATTTATATGATGCATCGCGCTAGACGCTAGCATAGCCGCACTCGTAACGGCTTCTTCCTCGTCCGCGCCGTCATCGTGAAAAACTGCCTATATAGATCGAGAAACGAGTCTTCGGAGGGAGGAGACGACATTTTGGTGATTTGTTTGTGTGTTGAATTTGTTAGAGGGTTGTAGTTTTGTATGTGTGTATTGTATGTGTGTGAATGTGTGTGTTGTATGTGTGATATCATATATATATATATATATATATATATATATATATATATAGGATTTGGTTCAAATGAGAACCTTTCCCCAAATTGAGAACTGAGAGAACCATTCTGGGCCACACATTTCTCTAAGGCAAAAAAAATTATTATTATTTTTTATTTTTTTTTTTTTTTTTTTTTTTGCAAAAATCGCTGCTTTATATGTAAGAAATTTTTTTTTTTTTTTGTATTTTTTTTTCAGTATACACGTGTTTCAGTATACACGTGTATAATTGCATTATACATATGTATAATGCAATACACATATGTATAACTGAAATATACACATATGTATAGCTGAAAAATGCTATATACACATATGTATAATTGCTATATACACATATGTATAATTGACATATACACATATGTATAAATGAAAAAAAATTCAAAAAAAATAAAAAAAAAATTTCCTTGCATAAAAATGTGCGATTAAAGCAAAAAAAAAAAATAAATAAATAATTTTTTTTTTTTTTTGCCTTTATATGAAATGTGTGGCCCAGAATGGTTCTCTCAGTTCTCAAATAGGGGTTGGTTCTCTTATGATCCCTACCCTATATATATATATATATATAGAGAGAGAGAGAGATTGAATTTTTTTTTAAATTGTCCAAAATGACCGTTCACCGACGGTCAAATACACACAAACCAATTCACAACGCTCGTTATGGACATAGCGCTACCATTTGAAAACGCTCCATAGCGCCCCGTGGGGCGGTGTGCAGGGACGCTATGGGTGATTATAACGCCGGGAAACGCTCCACTACACTCGACCTTAGTGCGTGCAACTTTAGAGAAAGAGATGAAGTCTTGCAATTGATCAAAAATCCCTACCCATTTACTAACTATAATTAATGTTAGGTTCGGCTATTCACTTTATTACTTTAATCTGTTCGATTAATAAACTGTTACTTTTGATAAATTAATTGGTTATTTTTAGTCCTTTCATTTTTTGTTTTTTTTTTTTTTTCACAGTTAACCAGTATATAGATTATAAATAATTGGTTATTTATAAATAAATAAAAAAACCGTACCTATTTACTAAACTACGGTTAAAAATAACCACTAGTTGGTTACTCCTTGATCGGTTATTAATCGGTTTTGTTCTGCATGAATCTCAAACCAGACCCTAGAACCACAAACCCTATGGCTGGGTAAATGGGCTAGGCTGCACCCTCTAGACCCTTTACTCGTCCAACCAAACACACAAACCTACACCTCTCAAACACCAGAATTATTATCAATGGATCTCAAAATCCATATACAATAATCCTATATTTTGATTTCTTTTTACATGTCACAACTAACCGTTATCTTATTCTCCCACTAAAAAAAAACCCAATTTACATCAACGGCCCAACTTTCTCTCTCCTCTCTTGATCTCAATTTCTTTGAGTTTAACACCGTTCGACTGTTTATGCTTTTAATTGTTACAATTTAAACTAACACTGTGTTCCCGAGATAACTTAACGAGAGAAAGGAAATGAAAGGAAAGAAAAATTTGATTGTGTTCCCGAGTTTCATTTAATGAAGGAAAAGAAAGGAAATGAAAGGAAAGGATATGCATCCTTTCTTTTCTTTTCATTTCCTTTCCTTTCCTTCGATTATTTTCCTTTCTTTTCCCTCCTCAAATAAACTCGGGAACAGAGCGTAAGTGTAATTTAATCACTTATTCGAATTGAATTCACTTGATAGTGTTGTCATATAATATGATTTAGCCCTAGGTGGGTATCAGGTATGTTGGTTTTGATTTAGAAAATTCTAAGGGCTATTTGTGAAACTGGGTCTCAGGCCCATCTATGTTCATAAAATTCTATTGACACTTTGATAGTCCACATATGTATTATTTTGTAAGCAAAGAGTACAACTAGCAAAGCACTACAAATTGATTCGTTGATTTTAAAAATATCACAAAGAATTATCTTAACGACTGATTATATGTATTTAGTCAGTAGTCTATATTAACCATGATCCGTATATACTTGATACTTCATTTGCCTCATTTAATTTTATATTATTTGTAAAAAAAAATGATAATAAAAAACATATCAAGTAATTTATTAATCTGAACAAAAGAAGTGACAACAAACAAGAAATACACAGAACTCTCTCAACCAATAAAAATCACTAACACAAGGATCTGCTCACCTACTACTCACACCGATCTATACGAGAATGCTTCAACTATGAGACGAAACTAGAACACTAATTATGGAATGATCGATCACACCCAAAATATATCTGATTAGAACTTATATACACGATATCAGGCCAGGCCGAGTCTGCAAATGCAAAGGTGCTAGGCCCGTCTGCAAAGGTGCTAAGCCCATCAGTAAAATATTTCTTAAGCCCAATCATCAACCAGCAGCCCAACAACAACAATAGCCAATAGCAGCAATAGCTCACCCAGTATGTGAAAAAAGACAACACAAGCAATAAGAAAACATTTATACGAATTATATGTTTGAGAAATAAATTGGACACGCATATATTTTAACAGTAACTTTAACATTTAAAATTTCATAGGTTTATAATACCTAGTTAAAGTCTAGTAATTTTAGAGAGAAAAAAAAAGACTTTTGAGCAACTTTAGTAGGATGCTTGATTACAGTGGCGAATCTTGACCCGAAACATCGGGGTCGGAAGGCACCGGGAGTCGGAAGTCACTAGTTTCGGGGGTCGAAACCTTATATACCAAAAAATTTCTATATGGATGCTATATAATCGGAACTTTTGAGCAAAAATTCGGGGGTCGGCTGCCCCTCCCCGCCCCTTAAAAGGATCGCCACTGCTTGATTAGGTATATGTTCCTGTACAAAGTGCATTTTTGGTACAAAGTGTGAGAAGTCTATGTATTCATTGTGTTTTAAGTTTTGGCTATGATGTTTTGGATTCCTTTTGCATTGTATTATATTGAAAAACACCAAATATAACAATTTAAAACACAATCAAATTTATTCTAGACATGAAATTCAAAACACACTAATTACTTTCTTCGCATAGTGTTTTAGATTGCATGTCGAGAATACATTAATTACTGTTTTAAATTGTTATGCTTTGTGTTTCTCTGTATAGTACTATGCCAAAAGAATATAAAACATCATGTCTAAAATTTAAAACACAATGCCTATATAGACTTCTGACACTTTGTACGAAAAATGCACTTTCTACAGGAACTCCTAGGTTACTATTGAGTAAAGTTAAATGTATAAACATGGCTTTTTTCTTAGAAAATAAAGTACACATGTAAAAAATAGGTTTCTGATATTCCAAGACATACAACCCGAAGTTATTTCACGTATTCTATGGCAATAGTGACAAAAAGTAAAAACATATATGGAAACACTGGGATATGTGAATATACCTAGAAAATGATTGATATCATGATTTTTTTTATTTATTTATATCTAAAGAGTTGTTGATACGAACATAAAGTTTGTTTCATGATAAAGTTTTAATCATTAGACTGAGAAATGCATTTGAAGTTATAGTTTTAATCTTCCCATGTGTCCTCTTGTTTACTCAACATGGAAAGTATCCCTACCGAAAACAATGCACTCATCAACGTAGAGATGGATCCAGAGTTTATACATGAAGAAGTGTAGGATCGACTTACGGGTCACCAGACAATCACGAGCTTTGATATTCAGAGTGCGGAATCCTCGGAATATGTTCGGATAATAGAAACAACAATGAAACAATGAAGAACGAGTAATCAATACACACAAAATGGGTCAAAGGTTGTATGATTAATCACAAAAACAGAGCACAAGTGTTTACAATGATTATCTCAGACCTTCAGACCTTGGGAAGGGTGTTTGGGGGCTGTGTGAGGTGACAACTGATGATTAGGGCAATGATTGGAAGGTTTTATACCTGTTCTACTCTTCCAGGGCCTTAGACACGAGTAGACAACATTACGCACGAGTAGAGGATCGTCCAAAATTGCCTAAAATCACACGAGTAGAAAGTCTACTCTTCCAAAAATAGCCTGATTATGGATGAGTACAAAATGCACTTGTTTTTGTACTCGTCCAAAGTATTCTCTACTCGTGTGTCACTTCCAAACAAGCCAAAAAGACTTCCAAGCACACCCAAACACCCTAAATTCTATCCAAACAACTAATATATTAGCCTAGGGACATCATGTACTAACAAGAAAGTTAAGTATTCGACACTATCGAAGATGGCGCGTGATATTGTAACCATTCTTGTGTCGATCGAGTATGTTTCATGAATCGAAGTATCAGACATGGGAAAAGAGATGGACCAGTATCGTTGTTTGTTGAGGGCGGTAACGGTTGAGGCATTGATTTGTGCTAAGGATTGGCTCCGTGGTGGATCGATTGATGCAACATATGTATGGTGAAGATGGTTTGATTTGTATTTTTCATTCTGTAGGTTAAAAGTGTAACATTGTAGTAGTTGTAGACTTTGAATGCCTTGATACATTTCTGTACAATTTGAAACATGTCAAAACTTTACAATGAGTATATTTGTTAACAAACAGATGAATACTTCTTCCTTTATTTGTTATAATTGCTTGTTTGAAGTTATATTCTACTTAAACCAATGTCTAAATCATTGATAAATGATCATTGATATGGATGAGAATAAGAATCACATCCATACACCCTCATAATACTTCGGTTTAGCTTTGAAAGTTTGAAACACAATTGTTGCATCTAGTTTGTAAAACTATCTTAAATTGATTGATATAGGTTCATCACAGTAGTCTTTTTTTTTACTCACTTTTGTTTCTAATTAAAAAATCAACACATTATAGTTTTCATATCCTGGCATCAACATGTTTGGATTAATACAACATTACCATTTTGATTCTTCTATGAACCTTAGATCCCAGTAAAATACAAAAACTATAATCTTTCTCTGTTTATATATAAAATACACAGATTAATTGCTGCAATTAAAGAACTTGTTTATCAAATGAAAAACTTCAACGATACATAAGATAATCCTCTTTCCTTAGTATCAAATCCGACGCTGAGAGAAACTAAGAACCCTAAATCGGTTTGTCCAACAAAAAGTCAAAACCGGTTTGATTGGTTTTTACCAGTTCAGTTCAGTTCAAGTTCAAACCGGTTTCAAATCTGCCCAATTTGAGCAGTGGAAACCACTTAACCCATAGAATGAAACACTTGTCAATCAATTAAAAATCAAACTCCCTAATATCAAAAAAGTGTTGATAATTTTAAGCAAAAGTATGCTTATGCCAATAACATAATGGGAGTTAGAGGTGCAAAAATCGTTTAGCACCGTAAACCGGTTTGGTCAACAAAAAGTCAAAACCGATTATGTTCGGGTTTTACCAGTTCAGTTCAAGTTCAAACCGGTTTCAAATGAGAGGAATACAAACATGTAGTTGTACCGGTTCCAAACAAGTTTATATGTATACGGGTTTCAAATAGCTTTCAGTTGGAGGTCGATTCGCTTGTTCCGATTCTCAAACCGGTTTGAATATGCCCCTATGAATTGCCTTGAAGCCATGATACATAATTACATATACAAAAAGTTTAAACGCGCCTATAACCAAGGTTGCAAAAGTCGTTAGGCGCTCTCAACTCGGCCGGCGGGGAGTTGTGAGTGCTCGGCCTAGGCGGGGAGTACTCGGACATGGTGATTTACATAGAAATTTAATAATTTAATGATTATATATATGTCATAAAATCATAAAAGTATGTCAAATACTAAAACTATCTCAAAAACAGCAACTAGAGGCCTAATTTGATTGATTCAGGCCGAGTTGGCCGATTCCAAGGCCGAATTTGACCGATTCCATCCCGAGTTGACCGATTCCGACTTGACCGATTCCATCCCGAGTTGACCGATTCTGACCGATTCCATCCCGAGTTGACCGATTCTGACCGATTCCAAGCCGAGTTGGACCGATTCCGAGTTGGGATGGCCGAGTAGGGAAAACTCGGGGCGCCTCACCTCCGATGAGCGATTCCTCGCCGAGTACTCGGCCGAGTTGGCCGAGTTTTACAACATTGCCTATAACCTAAGACCTGAACCAGCTTCTCATATTCTCTAACACATGCTGCCACTGCTTGAAAATCGACACGTCCGACAACAATTAGTCTTCCGATTTCTTTGTGAATGGTGACAGATTCAACACCCTCAAGACTCGATACCGCCTTCTCTATCTTGTCAGTTTCACTCTCACTGTTAAAGCTAACTCCCAGCTCAATTTCATGTTTCTGAAATGTATATATGATCAAACAACAAAATTAACCTAAGAAGAAAATAATGTGCCTGACAACTAATATATTGTCACTAATCACTTATGACCTATTGATTCAAAATCCAACCTCTGTATAAAAACATTCTCTCTTTAAAATAATTATATAAATAACTCAAAAGTTCAAAAAATCAGTGGACCAATAAATTATGATAGAAAAATAACAATTATGAAAAGAAACGGAATAAAGAACTCTTTTTATGAAAAGAATTGGCCATAAATATGGGGATAACAAAAAGAAGAATAAAGGTATATACGTACTCTGCGATTGGGGTTTTGATAAGCATTCAGCTCTGGATCTACTGCTAACGGAAAATATGTTCTCCATCTTCGAGAATCTAAGAGATTATGTTGATATGAGTGTGTATCATTATTTGCAGCTTAATATCAACTATAATATAAACATTTAAACAACTAGCTAGGAAGTTACCTGTTGTATACTGAATATTATCACCAAACAACCATTTCAAAATATTAGGGGTCTGGGACTTGAAGAAATCAATGCGGCAAAGATAGTAGGCTCCTTTAGTGACCTGGAATAAAGACATATCTCCTCCAATCACCTCTTCCCCTTTCATCCTTTCATCACACTTTTCGCCTTTTTCTACTTCACCATCATCCCTATACACAAGGCTCACACCACACTCTCTTACCATCATCGTTCCTCTATGCATAAAGGCATTCACATGAACTTCATCACCAGTGTCAAGAATATCTCCCAATGGCCAATAGCTTAGCCACACAACATCGTTATCAAAGCTAGGTTTGCCATACACCACAGGGGCGTATACCCAAGTTAGACCCTTTGTTCTGTTAATGATTTTGGTGAACGGAGGACAAATAACTCTGTTCTCACCACCCGATGATCTGTATAAGATAGTTACATTTAATCCTTGGATCCTTTGATTTTTTTGAAGTGAAGGCACACAAAATGATAAGAAATCGGATGATGAGGTATATTCATGTGTCGCCATCCTTTGATCCTCTATGCCTTGGAGATAAGTGCTCCTTATACCATATTCATACAACATCTATTGCACACATAAAATTCAGCTACTTAGTCAAATATTAAACTATTTGCTGGCTGGATAATAAAGAGAGATAGAGGAGAGAGAACCTGGATATTAAAAGTCCTGCCTTTAGTAATGACATTGCCAACCAGGTCCACCTTATGATTTTGGTACGACTTAATCCATTGCATATGTCCCAGATCTGCTGCCTCAAGTTTTCCTATGGACTGTAACTTAAAAAGGCCTTCAATCTCAAACAGTTTAAAACAACATTCATAACTAATCTCCTGCAGTGTGAAACGAGCTGATTGGAATGTTATTCTCTCCAGTGATGTACACCAATCTACATTCAACCTCTTTAGCGTACTTGGGAGACATGATAGAGACTTGAGGTTTGGACAAGAACCCAAGTAAAGCGTATGAAGCATTTTAAGGTCAATGTAACTGGGAAGGATCTCAAATGGATTGCTAAGCATAAACAATACAGATAATGATTGGGGTAAGGCAAACAAAGGCTGTTCTGGAATTCCACCACAAATACATAAAGCTTTTAGCCTTTCCAGTTGATTTACACACTTCTGATTTGATAAAGCCTTCCACAGTCCAGTGCACCCTGACAATGATAAGTAAGAAAGATTCTCAAGGTCTCCTATGCTTTTACAAACATGAGTCAAACTGGTACACTGTCGCAGTAACAAATACTCAAGTTTAGGGAGTCGGTGTAGATTGCAGATGCTGACAAGTTTGTAAGAAAAAGTCAAATCTAGAACCTTGAGCGAATTAAGACCCTGTTCCAATAATAACAAGTTAAATTTATCATTGTACATTCAAATAAAGATTTCCTGACCTGAGAAGCTAAAAGGTTAACTGATAAACATTTAACATACCATGGGTGGTTCAAACTTTTCCAAGTCTCCGTATCTCATATCTATAGCCACCAAGGAGCTCATCAATAGGCCTGGGGGTACTGTTTTCAGATTACATTTAATCCACCTCAACCATATCAAATCTGGAAAATTCTCATATGACCCAGTGAGTTTCACACCTTTGAGCCGTAGCAATTTTAGGTTCTTCATTTTTACAAGGGAACTTGTTTTGAAAGTCTGCAAAATTAACATGTAAATTAGATAGCATACCTCATATCTATTTTTAAAATGTCAATTGTGCTAAAAAAATATTCCACAACCATCTCAGATTCTGTCATGATTTTACTAAACGTGGGGTTTGCAAACATTTTCCAATTTAATTAAAACAATTCTCTGGTGTTTTGGTGTGTTGTATGTCCAGGCTAGTATCTTGCTGATCCATGTTTTTTATGTACAATTATCACATAGAGAAAATCAATGTAATTCTTGCTAAATACCAAACATTAGTTTAGTTATTTTACTTACTGCTGATTTCATCCCTTGCTTTGCTTTTGCTATGTTGAGCTTTAGACCTTCAATTGTCTCGGAACCCTACAAGGAAATACATGAAATTAGAATATGCTTATTTGATAGGTTGTGGAAGTGATCTTAAAGCTACAGACAAAAAGCATCTTACATCTCCTTTACTCAACAAATGATAAGATTCATCACTTTGCCATACTCTACTACGTTTGGCAGGATCTTTGGATTCTTTAAGAACTATATCTCTTGCCATACCTTTAAGGAGTTTATGCATAACAAGTCTGCATCCTTCCACGGTAACGAGACATCTGTTTATGAGGGTCTTTATCCCGAATTTTGCTTGATAATCATTCTCCAATATCGTTTCCACTATAGCTTCGTATTCATAAACAAAGAAACAAGCAATATGGAGAAACAACTCTCTGTGGAGATCTGCTAATGATTCATAGCTCCTTTTTAGTACAACTTTGATTTTACAATCAAGATCTCCTTTTGATGAATTCAGTGTATTCATTCTACTCCTCCAAATTTCTATCATGTTATTACTTTCCCATTGGTCTTGAGCCCTTACGCTTAGTGAAGAACCCAATACCTTAAGAGCTAGCGGATTTCCTCCACAGTATTTTGCTAACCGTAATGCAAGCTTCTTGAAACCTTGCAAAGGAAATGTGGATCCAAAGGCATGAAAACTTAAGAGCTCCAACGATTCAATCTCATTCAACAATTCAACTTTGTGAACACGACACCCACAAGATATGGAGCCGTACCATCCATCTATGTTTTGAATCCTTGTGGTTATAATGATCTTGCTTTGTGTATGCAACGCCTTTGTTCCAAATAACTTGCTTAGTGTGTCTTTGTCATCAATGTCATCAACAACAATAAGCACCTTATTCATTCGTATGGCCTTCTCAAGCTGAAAAGCTCCCTCATAAACATTCGATATCATGATATTATTATTTCCCGAAATATCCTTGAGAAGTTGTTTCTGCACATCAAGCAACCGATCAGGTTGATTCTCGATGTTTTCAAGTAAACTGCAGCTATCAAAGTTGTGCTTGTTTGAGTAATAAATGTGTTTGGCGAGTGTCGTCTTGCCACCTCCCCCCATACCGCAAATTGCTAGAACTGGAAAATCAGGCTCCTCATGTCTCAACCAGGAATTGATCACTTCAGCTCGAGCCTCTATCCCAGTTAGATCAGCCGGAGGACTGAGGCATTCCAAACCTAGTTGTTGGTAAACTCTTTGAACAATATTTGCAATAAAGTCCTTTTCATAGCTGGAATAAAAGAAGAAATAAAGAGATTCAGAGCAAGACACTACTAAAAATCCCAATACATTTGGTCAAAATACGCAAAGAGATATATAAACAGAGAGATTGAAGTTAGCATACCCTGAAAGAACCATCCCCTTCAAATCAGCTGCCTCTCTTAGGGCTGCTTTCCAGCGTCTGACATTATCCTCTGTCCATTTTGTACCTTCCTCTTTTGCTTTTATACTGAAACTTCCTCTCTGGTTCCTTACATCAGATGGATCGACTTTATAAAACACGGGTAACACGAAATGACCCACCTTCCTCTTCTGCTCCAGGATCAACCAGAGCTCATCAAGGCACCATCTTGACTTTGCAAAGTTATCTGAAAATACAATTACTGAAGCCCTTGATTCTTTTATGGATCTTTCGATTTCTGGCTTCAGTTCTTGACCTTCACGGATTTCATCGTCATCTCTGAAAGTCCTAATCCCCGCTTTACATAAAGCCGCATAAAGATGGTCCGTAAAAGAGTAACGAGTGTCTTCACCTCTGAAACTAAGGAAGACATCGTACCCGTAATGGGACGTTGGTGCAGAGGATGAAGAAGAAGCCATTAACAAGTTGTGAAATCAGGTGAGGAGGATTGTTAAGTTGAGAAGGATAGAAGAAGAGACTATAAAGTTATTCAAAAGTCAACAAGTCTTCTGAAATTATCCGAAGGCAAATACCTAATTTTTGCTTCACATTTTCCTGGAAGGTAAAGGTGACTGGTGAGTATTATTAACAAAAAGACAAAAGTCATACTTCCACACCCAAAAGTATTTTAGGTGGGGACACAAAATCGATTGATATTATGTTTTAGGTGGGGACACAAAATTTAGAAAATCAGAGTAAGTTTTTGTCATCAATATTCAAAAATCAGATGTAATGGTCGTTTTCCTTCATTATGTTTATGCTTATCGGTATGCATGCTATCACCTTCTTTATGTTTGTTGGTTTATAGTAGAGGTGGCTAAATGGGCTAAACAAATCAAATTGAGTGTGTCAAAGATGACTGAAATGTAAATAGGCATTGAGGTTTTAGAAATCATTTATTGGGTGTTTCAACTTTCTAATTTCTTTGGGTTTCCTTTGTAGTTTATTACTCGTTTGAAATTGGTTTTGGTTTTATTGGTAACATGACTTTCTTAACTGATATGAAGTGGATAATGCTTTTTTTAAGAGTTTTCCTGCATCTTTGAAGTAAAGCCTAACACAAAGTTAGAGTTTTTTTTTTTTTCTTACAATCTTGTATGCTCATTGCATAGGTATACCATCAAATTTTGAACTTAATGTGATAACGGGTGTGCCAAAATTTAATTTTGTAATTAATAATCTGTTTTTTTATTTATTTATTTTTTTATTTGAATTTCCTTTCATTAAAACAAAATAATCTGTATGTTTTTTTTTTTCAGGTTACATGACATCACACAGGTTTGGCGGTCATTAATAATTAATCCCTTTTTTCATTTACATTGTGACTCCACATATATAGCCACTATTGTTGCTTCTTTGTGAATTGTGCAGACCAGAGTTGGCTAATTCAACCCATTTATATGAACATGGGTCAATTTGGGCTGTCTTTGTTTGATAACTTGTAAGAGTATAAAGAGTAGCTAGAAATAAAATGGAGCCAACCCGTAAGATGGGTCAAAAGATTACTGTTATTAGCTGCAATCCATAAGGCATGTTTATACAATCATTTTCAAAGTGACTGATTATTTTGAATTTCAAGAAATCAAAATCACATAATAAATATTTATGTATTTGATTAGAAAGTATTTGAATTTGCACTTATAAATTGCTTATTGCCATTTTGAATGATCAATTAAGACAATAGGATAAAATGATTAAGTTATAGTCCAAAAATGTATAAAAACAGAATCATTGTTTGTCACACTCTTTAAATTGACTGTTTAACTGCATATCTATACACCCCATTAAACACATGCAGACTCATTTGACAACTTGAGGTGCTAATTCAGTTGCTATTTCCATTGCCATGTGCTGAAATTTTCAGCACACATTGTTATCAGATTTTGGATATGAAAATTCACATGTTTGACCTTAAAAGTTAATAATTTAACTTTCTGTCTGTTTACATTCTAAAGAAGCCGAAAAGGTGATAGATACACAAGACGTAAATCACATTGCAAAATATCTTACATTAACTGGACGCGTAGACGGGAAAACCCTTGATGATTAGAATTTGCAGAAAGGAATATTTTATTAAAAAAAAAACAGGACTCGACCAACCGGAAAACCAACAGTTGGTGTGACAGAACAGTAAAAACAGGATTTTGGAAGCTATGAACACTACTAGAAAAAAGGCCTTTCTTGACACGCATTGCGTGTCAAGAATGGGGTCTGATGACAAGAAAAAAAACGTCAAGGATGGCGGTGTCATAAATTTAATATGACATATTTTCGCGTGTCATCTGTTTATGACACACATTTATGACAGCATTTAGTGACATACGTTATGACACTTTTTAATGACGCATTTTTATTACAGTGTTTGTTGACATTTTTTCGACACATATTATGACAGAAATTTATGACAGAATTTTATGACGTTCTTTTGCGTGTCATAAATTTATTAATCTAAAAAAAATTCCTGTAAAATTACATATTTACCCTCCTGGATTTATAGCTATTTTATTATATGCAAAATAATTAGCAAACTAATAACAAAAACATCATTTCATTATATAATCCGAGTCGTCTAACGTTTACAAAAATATTGTATCGACATTACATTGCCTTCAAACAAACAAGTTTGGATCATTTGAAAATAAATGTTGCGGCGTAGCCTGACCATTCTTTGCGAACGGCATCCATGTCTTCATCCCCGTAATGATCCGCTCCTCCCCCAACCTGAGACAACAATAAAATTAATACATTAATAATCGAGGCCGGCCAATTATTTTACATAAATCATAACACATCGCTACGTTTATTTTGCCATAACTTACATTGCCCAATATTTTGACTCCTCCTTGCACTATCTCTTTCATGAATTTCATGGCGTAAAATCCACATTATGTGCTTCCCGGCTGACATGAACACTACACATTAAAAAAATAAGAAAAATATTATTTTACATAAAGCATTCATGTTCACATCACTGGTCAAAGGCATAGAACAACAATTTGATGTTCACAGAATGTGGTCAAAGGTATGAATATGTCTAAAGAATTTGATGTTTACATAATGTTCACAGAATGAGGTCAAAGGTATGGATATGTCTGTGAACAATTATATTTACGGACAAAACTTAGAATTAATATAAGAAATAGAGATAAAATGCAAGAAATACTTGTGATCTGTGAAGTGAGACCAATATATTACAAGCTTGAAGATTTTAATAATTTGAAGATTTCAATAATCATATGAACATAAATTGCATTTGAAGTACCAATACGCTCTTCGGACCTATATAGTAAATTAAATTTGTTAACTTTATTTGTTTAAAGATCCTACTGATCTTATAATATTAACACGAGTGTCTATTTCTTCTACTCATCGAGACCGGCGTTGGCTAGTCCTTGGAACACTTTGGTTCGGTGGGAGAATGTGTGGCGTTTATCAGGTAATCGGGTTAGCAGCTTTGTTAAAGGGATTGTAGGGAATGGAGCCAAAATTCTGTTCTGGTTGGATACATGGATTGCGGATAAGCCGCTGCAGGTTCTGTTTCCGAGGTTGTTTCAGTTTGAAAGACAGAAAAGCTGCACTGTTGCAGATCGCTGTTCCGGGCTGCAGAGAACCGGGGTTTTAGAGTGGAACTGGTCTGCAGCTCTGGTGAACGTTGAGGTGCTTTCGGAATTAAACCAGTGTAGTAATATGGTGCAGAACGTCCACATACTTTAGCTTCTTTTTGTAGAGATACTTTAGCTTCTTTTTGTAGAGCTACGTCCACATAAACCTTAGCAAACTCTTCTTCGCATGTATCCTTGATTATTGTTCCTTTGGCGACAATATTTGAGGGAACCTCGACCGCCAGAAAGCATGTATCATCCTACATATATATATAGGGACAGGTTCAAATACAAAGTAATGAAAACGTGCGAAGTGTGCGAAGGCTCACTTGTACATGATAATTACGTAATGATAATTACGTAATGCCTTCATGAATATACAAAAACATCCATACACACTCATAATTCTTCGGTTTGGCTTTGAAACACAAGCATCATGGGCTTAGATACCCTTTTTTGTTGCATCTAGTTTATAAGATTATCTTAAGTTGAGTGATAAACGTTCATAACATTTGTCTTTTTTTACTCCCTTTTGTTACTAATTAAACGATCAACACAGTATAGTTTTCATATCCTGACATCAATATGTTTGGATTACTACAACATTACCACTTTGATTCTTCTATGAACTGTAGATTCCAGTAAAATACACTGGTTTAATACTGCAATTTCATAACTTGTTTATCAGATGAAAAACTACAAGATGATCCTCTTTTCTTAGTATCAAAACTGACAGTGAGAAAAACTCAGAACCACCCGTTCTTTTTTTTTTTTTCTTGTTTTAGCCCAATCTAAACCCTGATTTCCTTTTTTCTTAACTCAAAATTGCCCAATTTGAGCAGTGGAAACTACTTAACCCATATATTAAGCTTTGCGTAACGATATAAAGAAATTTCTGCAATCACTTTCATAGTCATAGAATGACACCCTTGTCGTTGTCAATCAATTGAAAATCAAATTCCCTACTATCTAAAAGAGTATTGATAATATTAAGCAACAATATGTTTATACCAATAACATAATGGGAGTTAGAGGTACACAAATCGTTTGGAACCCTAAATCGGTTTGCTCACAAAATGTGAAAACTGGTTTTTATTGGTTCGGTTCAGGTTCAAACTGGTTTCAAATGAGAGGAATACAAATCGGTAGTTGTATCGGTTCCAGACAAGTTTATACGTATACGGATTTCAAATACCTTTCAATTGGGTTCGGTACGTAGGTTTAGATTTTCAAACCCGTTTGAATGCGCCCCTATGAGTTGCCTTGAAGCCAGGATACATAATTACATATACACAAAGTTTAAACGCGCCTATAACCTAAGACCTGAACCAACTTCTCAAATTCTCTAACACATGTTGCCACTGCTTGAATATCAACACGTCCGACAACAATTAGTCTTCCGGTTTCTTTGTGAATGGAGACAGATTCAACACCCTCAAGACTCAATACCGCCTTCTCTATCTTATTAGTTTCACCTTCACTATTAAAGTTCACTCCCAGCTCAACTTCGTATTTCTGAAATGTACAGAGGATCGAACAACAAAATTAACCTAAAAAGATAGTTAGAAGCAATTAACTTTTGAAGAATAATGTGCCTGACAACTAAAATATAGTCATTAATCACTTATGACCCATTGATTCAAAACCAAAACTCTGTAATAAAAACATTCTCTCACTAAAATGATTATATAAATACTTCAAAGTTCAAATAATAATTGGACCAATAAATTACGATAAAAAATAACAATTACGAAAAGAACCGAAAATAAAAAACACTTTTTTATGAAAAGAATTGGCCATGATTATGGTGATAACAAATAGAAGAATAAAGGTATATACGTACTTTGCGATCGGGATTTTGATAAACATTCATCTCTTGATAGAGTAATGATACAGGAATATATCTTCTCCATCTTCGGGAATCTAAGAGTGTGTTGATATGAGTGCGTATCATTATTTGTAGCTTAATATCAACTATAAATACAAACGTCCAAACAACTAGCTAGGAGGTTACCTGTTGTATACTCAATATTATCACCAAACAACCATTTCAAGACATTAGGGGTCCTTGACTTGAATAAATCAATGCGGCAAAGATAGTAGGCTCCTTTGGTAACCTGAAATAAAGACAATCTCCTCCAATCACTTCTTCCCCTTTCATCCTTTCATCACACTTCCCAACTTTTTCATCCCTATACACAAGGCTCACACCGCACTCTGTTACCATCATTCCTTTATCCAGAAACACATTCACATGAACTTCATCACTAGTGTCGAATATATCTCCCATTTGCCAATAGCTTAACCACACAACGTCGTTTTCAATTCCGGGTTTGCAAAACACCACAGGGTTGTATACCCAAGTTAGACACTTTGTTTTGTTATTGATTCTGGTGAACGGAGGCCGCATACCTCTGTCCTCACCACCTGATGATCTGTATAAGATGGTTACATTTAATCCTTGGATCCTTTGATTTTCAAGAAGTGAAGGTACGCGAAATGATATGAAATCGGATGATGAGGTGTATTCATGTGTCACCATTCTTTGATCATCTATACCTTGGAGATAGATGCTCCTTATACCATATTCATACAACATCTGTTGCACACACAAAATTCAGCTACTTTGTCATATATTAAACAATTTGTTGGCTGGATAAGTAAGAGAGAGAGAGAGAACCTGGACATTAAAAGTCCTGCCTTTAGTAATGACATCACCAACCAGGTCCACCTTATGATTTTGGTACAACTTAATCCATTGCATATGTACCAGATCTGCTGCCTCAAGTTTTCCTATGGACTGTAACTTAAAAAGGCCTTCAATCTCAAACAGTTTGAAACAACCTTCATAACTAAATTCCTGCAGTGTGAAACGAGCTGATTGAAATGTTATTCTCTCCAGTGATGTACACCAATCTACATTCAACCTCTTTAGTGTACTTGGGAGACATGATAGAGACTTGAGGTTTGGACAACAACGCAAGTAAAGCGCCTGAAGCATCTTAAGATCAATGTAACTAGGAAGGATCTCAAAGGGACTATAATCTAAAATGAAGATAATGATTGGGGTAAGGCAAACAAAGGCTGTTCTGGAATTCCACCACAAATACATAAAGCTTTTAGTCTTTGCAGTTGATTTACACTCTTCTGATTCGATAAAGCCTTCCACAGTCCAGTGCACCCTGACAAATCTAAGCAAGAAAGATTCTCAAGGTCTCCTATGCTTTTACAAACATGAGTCAAACTGGTACACTGTCTCAGAAACAAATACTCAAGTTTAGGGAGTCGGTGTATATTGCAGACGCTGTCAAGTTTGTAAGAAAAAGAGAGTTCTAGAACCTTGAGCGAATTAAGACCCTATTCCAATAATAACAAGTTAAATTTATCAAATAAAGATTTCCTGACCTGGGAAGCTAAAAGGTCAACTGATAAACACTTAACATACCATGGGTGGTTCAAACTTTTCCATGTCTCCTTGTCTCATTTCTATAGCCACCAAGGAGCTCATCAATAGGCCTGAGGGTGCCGTTTTCAGATTACATTCATACCACCTCAACCATATCAAATCTGGAAAATTCTCATATGACCCAGTGAGTTTCACACCTTTGAGCTGGAGCAATTTTAGGTTCTTCATTTTTACAATGGAACTTGTTTCAAAAGTCTGCAAAATTAACATATAAATTAGATAACATACCTTGTATCTATGTTAAAAATGTCAATTTTGCTAAAAAAATATTCCACTACCATCTCAGTTCTACAGCTATCATTGAAAGATTCCTCAAGTTGGGGGTTACTCATTTAAGTGAGGTTGTAAATCAACTTATCTCTAAATTTGAAACAATTACATACAAAGTCTGATATGATTTTACTAAACGTGGGGTTTGCAAACCAAATATTTAAGAGATCTTGGTTTTAATTTACTTCTTGCCACAATTCCGAATTTAATTAAAACAATTCTCTGGTGTTTTGGTGTGTTGTATGTTCGGGCTAGTTTCTTGTTGGGCCGTGTTTTGTTATCAATAATATCCCAGCCGTTAATAAAAAAATTAAAACAACGGCTCGAAATTGATGAAGAAGACATCAGGACTTACAAAATTTTTCTACGAGTAATGTATACCAATTATCATATAGACAAAATCAATGTAATTCTTGCTAAAAACCAAACATTAGTTTAGTTATTTTACTTGCCTCTGATGTCATCCCTTGCTTTGCCTCTATCATGTTGAGCCTTAGACCTTCAATTGTCTCAGAACCCTATTAGGAAATACATGAAATTAGAATATGCTTATTTTAAATTAATGTTGTGGAAGTGATCTTAAAGATGCACACAAAAAGCATCTTACATCTCCTTTACTTAACAAATGATAAGTTCATCACATTGCCATGCTCTACTACGTTTGGCAGGATCATTGGACTCTTCACGGACTATATTTCTTGCCATATCTTGAAGGAGTTTATGCATCACAAGTCTGCCACTACCTCTTTCCATGGTAAGGAGGCATCTGTTAATGAGGGTCACTATCCCAGATTTTGCTTGATAATCATTCTCCAATATCATTTCAACACAAGTTGCGTATTCATAAACAAAGAAACAAGCAATATGGAGAAACAACTCTCTGTGATGGTGATATGCCAATGATTCATAGCTCCTTTTAAGTACAACTTGGATTTTACGATCAAGATCTCCTTTTGATGAATACAGTGAATTCATTCTACTCCTCCAAATTTCCATCATGTTATTTCTTGAGCCCTTACACTTAGCGAAGAACCCAATACTTTAAGAGCTAGTGGATTTCCTCCACAATATTGTGCTAACTGTAATGCAAGCTCCTCGAAACCTTCTAAAGGAAATTTGGTTCCAAAGGCATGAAAACTTAAAAGCTCAAACGATTCAATCTCATTCAACAATTCAATTTTGTGAACACCACATCCACCAGATATGGACCCGTACCATTCATCTATGTTTTGAATCCTTGTCGTTATGATAATCTTGCTTTGTGTAGGGAACACCTTTGTTCCAAATAAAGTGCTTAGTGTGTCTTTGTCATCAATGTCATCAACAACAATAAGCACCTTATTCATTCGTATGGCCTTCTCAAGCTGAAAAGCTCCCTCATAAACATTCGATATCATGATGTTATTATTTCCCGAAATATCCTTGAGAAGTTGTCTCTGCACACCAAGCAAACGATCAGGTTGACTCTCAATGTTTTCAAGTAAACTGCAGCTGTCAAAGTTGTGCTTGTTTGAGTAATAAACGTGTTTGGCGAGTGTCGTCTTGCCACCTCCCCCCATACCGCATATTGCTAGAACTGGAAAATCAGGCTCCTCATATCTTAACCAGGAATTGATCACTTCAGCTCGAGTGTCTATCCCAGTTAGATCAGTCGGAGGAGTGAGGCATTCCAAACCCAGTTGGTAAATTTTGTGAACAATATTTGCAATAAAGTCCTTTTCATAGCTGGAATAAAAGAAGAAATAAAGCGATTCAGAGCAAGACACTACTAAAAATCCCAATACATATGGTCAAGATACGCAAAGAGACATATAAACAGAGAGAATGAAGCATACCCTGAAAGAACCATCCCCTTCAAATCAGCCACCTCTGTTAGGGCTGCCTTCCATCGTTTCACATTATCCTCTGACCATTTTGTTCCTTCTTTTGCTTCCACACTGTAACTTCCTCTTTGATTTCTTAAATCTGAAGGATCCACTTTATAAAACACTGGTAATACAAAATGACCCACCTTCCTCTTCTGCTCCAGGATCAACCAAAGCTCATCAAGGCACCAGCTTGAATTAGCAAAGTTCTCTGAAAATACAATTATTGAACCCCTTGATTCTTTTATTGATCTTTCGATTTCTGGCTTCAGTTCTTCACCTTCACCGATTTCATCGTCATCCCTGAAAGTCCTAATCCCCGCTTTACGTAAAGCCTCATAAAGATGGTCCGTAAAAGAGTAACGAGTGTCTTCTCCTCTGAAACTAAGGAAGACATCGTACTCGTAATGGGACGTTGGAGCAGAGGATGAAGTAGAAGCCATTAACAAGTTGTGAAATCAGGTGAGGGGATTGAGAACAACAGAATGAAAGAGTGTTATTAAGTGAAGTTAAAAAGTCAATAAGTCTTCGGAAAATATCCGAAGGCAATTACCTAATTTTTGCTTCACGTTATCTTGGAAGATAGTACTTATCTAATTTTTGCTTCACATTTTCTTCGAAGATAGTACCAACTAGTATGTGTGCCCGTGCGTTGCCGCGGAGCATCTTTTGTACATCAATTCGAGAGTGTTGTCGAAAGAACGACCTAATAGTACTCTATTTACAGAGGGTTCTAACAGAGATAGCATGAACAAAAAAGTTTCAGTCTTTCAATCCAAGATCTTCATTCCAAGGCTAACTCTTTCAACCCAAGATCTTCATTCCAAGGCTATCGCACATGAACGTTACCAGCACGAAATCAAAGTTTTAGATTCTAATAGTCAACATAGTTATCAGTTTAATGCAGTGAAAATGCACACCTTTTGACACACTATATAGTCTTTTGTTGACAGTAAAATACAACAAAACTTTACTATAGCAAAAACTACATCAAAATGAGCATTCTACCAACCTAATAATCAAGAATAACCACCATATTGGTCAACGGTTGGTCGATTATTCCTGTAGTTTTATACATAATCATATAGGCAATAGATGTAATAAACGTATAATATAGAGGTATCCGTACCTCCATATGCTAATGAATATATGTTTTCTACAGTAGGCTCCATTGACATAACTAGAAAATGAGAAGTTATCAGGTATTGAAAAGCGTAGACATATTTGTTTCTCAAACACAGATCTTTGCATTACTAAAGCAAAGCTGTAAAAATGACAACTTCAAGTAATATAAACCTAAGCTCTTCTTGGTATGTTTTCTGCAATTAACATGAACTTTAATTGTCTTGCAGATTATAAGGCATCTCATGACTTGCATAAGCTTAAGCCCAGAAGTAATCACTAATTAGGCCTCAAATTCACCTTTCTAATTACAAATAGCAATGTATCCATTACAGACCAAGCACCATGTGACCTGTTTAGCTGGTTAAGTTTAGTGACCCATATTACATTAAATAAACTCACAGATTATTCCACAAAAAGAAAAAAAAAAAACTTAAACTAAAGAAGTAAAACAGTTAATTAGTGCTTCGACAAATATGATTATAATTGATTAATTGTATATTTTTCTAAATACTTGATAAAAATCAGAAGTTGTTAGATATAAACAAATAGTTAAAACAACTGAAATTGTGGGAAGTAGCACACATGCATCGACTTTAGCCATACAACACACATAAATGGATAATCCAAACATCATAGAATACCAAAATACGTAGAAGCAATTCGTATGTAATACACATCTTATAAATTTGAAAAGGAAAACAAAGTAGCCATACCTGAATGCGAAAGTGAAGAATGTTGCCGGAGACAATGATTTATGGTCGGAACCCTAGATGGGTTCCCGTTATAGCTGTCATCGCCGCCGCAAGGGTCTTTGGTAGAACTCCTATTGCTGGAGAACCGATCTTCCACTCATTCAAATCACCTATAGTATTTGATTAATTTTCGATCGGTGGTAGCCATAAACCTTTCTGTCTGTCTGTCTGTCTGTTTGGTTGCGGTGGGAGGAGAAAGAGAAAAGTCAGCAACAGAGTAGGTGGAGAATGGAGATATGAATTGAAATCTGGGAACCAAAAACATGGATCTGACCGACAACCGGCTACACCGGTAGTCCACATGCAAAGGGTAGCTGTACACTTAAAAAACCCAAGCATGGATACCTTGCACAAACCGATACAGTGCAGGTACTCTCACAAACTCAAGTTCCTTTTTGATACACCAATAGAGTGAGTGCCCGCACGATACACCGAGAAACACAAACACTTCTAAATATGTGTATGGTTCTTTAAGTTCGATTATAAGCCTCAACCAAAACTAAAATCAAAAGTCATCAATTAGTCAATCTTATTAAATAATTGGTTCCTTGGTTCGGTTAGTATTGTTAGATTATCAGTTTTAGTCGGATTTAGTAAATTTTGGTGAATAACAAAAACAAACTTTGCCTAAATTTTTTTGCCTACAGATACATGAAATTGTGATATAAATATACGAAATAGAGGTAAAAATAGGCCTATAAACGAACCAAATGTTCATGAGCTGTTCGTGAACTTGTTTGGCGGGAAGTTCGTTTATGTCATTTATTTAATAAACGAACAAACACGAACAAAAAAAATTGTTTGTTTAGTTAAATGAACGAAGTTTGTTCATTTATGTTCGTGAACGTCCGTTTATGTTCGTTTATTTATGTCCGTTTATGTTTATTAATTACATACGTAGTTATATTTACATAAATATAAACATAAATTAGGCGTTAGCTACTTGTATAAATATATAACCAATTAGTTACATAAATATAAACATAAATTAGGCGTTAGCTACTTGTATAAATATATAACCAATTAGTAATTGGGTTTTTTTCAATAATACAACTAGTTCACATTTATTATGTTCGTGAACGTCCGTTTATGTTCATTCGTGAACTGTTCATTTAAGTTCACGAACGAACAAGAACATGACAAATTTCTTAATGAACAAACATGAACACAAAAATGTGTTTTATTATGTGTTCGTGTTCGGTTAAAATTAAATGAACAAACACAAACATCGTGTTCGTTCGGTTCATTTACAGGCCTAGGTATAAAAGCTAAAAATTTCAAAACCCCCTCTATTTATACCGTCACTAGAATGCATAAACCTATCTACTCAACTTCAAAACATATTAGAGTATAATTTGCTATATATTTTTAATTAAATATTTGGTTTATTTACGTGATTAATAATATCTAAGGGTGAACAATAATTGAACATCAATCGAAATCGAACAAAAACATACAAACTGAACTGAAAATTAACCAAAACCGAGTTAACCTAATGGCGGTTTTTTGTACCCTAAGTTAACCAAAATTAACAAACTAAAACCGAACCATTCATACATTTAAATCTTTTATACATCCATTACATGTATTTATACCTTCATTTCATGTGCTTCTAAGCAAAATTAAAGTTTAGTTTTGGTTATTAACCATAATTAACTAAACCGAACTAAAAACGACAATCTAACCAAATAGACCAAACCAATTAACCGGTTGGTTAACATGATCGATAAATCGATAATGTCGATTTTTGTTCCGGTTGAGGCTTATAACCGAACTAAACCTAACCCAACCATGAACCATTAGAAGTGTCTGTGGTCACTACCACATCGTGCGAACACGCTGTTATGAATATATTAATGGGTTTGTTTTAGTTTAACTAATTTGGGTTAACTAAAGGTACAAAAAGAAACGATAACAAATTTTAAGGTAAATCGGATGTTTTCAGTTTTCAATAGATTTTGGTTCGGTTGTGTCTGTTTTTTGGTTTGGCTTCGGTGAACGGTTTAGTTATTGCTCACTCCTAGATATCGTTAATCACGTAGCACATAAAAGATTTTTAAAATTAAAAAAAATAGCAATACTATACTCAAATTAAAAATAATAAAATGCTCATTATTATGATGTAATTTTTTTATAAAAGTGTAAATGTATGAAAAAAAAAATATCACTATTTAAAAATCATGGGGGGTAGTTTGCTTTAAATAAAGAAAAAAAGTTTAACTATAATTTAAATAAGCAAAAGTTATGTAAAGTTTAAGGGATTAAAGTGTATTTAAGATAGGGTATTAAAATGTAAATAATGTATGAATGACTATTTTACCCTCATTTGAAAGTTATTAATGAAAAATGAGTTCTTAATTTTTAGGTATCTTAAACTACCCCTCACTCATGCATTATAATATATATATATATATATATATATATATATATATAGTATAGATATAGATATAGATATAGATAACTAGGATTTTCTCACCGCGCATTGCGGCAGGGAATCTGCGTACAGTAAAGGCCAATTTCTTTTAGGTAGCGTTTGGTACGTAGGAATGAGAGGCGGAATGGAATGGAGCATTACCATGGAATGAAAAAAAAAAGTTGTTTGGTTGGTCAAGGTAATGAAATCATCCACTACCTCTTCGATTCCATTCTCTCCAAAAGCCCCCATATTCATTCCATCCAACCCCACTGTTTTTTTTCCATTCCATTCCCTTTGTCACCCTTCATCACCACTAACCACTAACACTACCCACCTCTACCACCACCACCACCACCGACCACCGCCATCGCCACCCACCGACCACCGCCGCCACTCTCCGTCACCGACCACCGCCACCCACCGACTACCGCCATCACCGACCACCTCCACCACCTACCACCAAGCACTGACCGCCACCACCGAGACTCTCCGTCACCGACCATCGCCAACCACCGACCACCACCGCCACCGCCCACCATCGCCGCCACCACTCACTGTCGCCGTCACTCCGTGTCGCGACCCACCGCCACCGCCCACCATCGCCGCCACCACCACCGTCACCGCTACTATCACCACCAGACCCACCACCACCTATCGTCGTCGCCGCCACTGACGACCACTACCACCACCGTCGTCGGCGCTGCCACCACCACCGACCACCGCTACCTCTGCCACCAAACCACCGTCGCCGGCACCTGCTGCCAGCAACCATCGCCACCACTCACCACCGCCGATTTTATTTCTTTGTCTTTTCCTTCATACCAAACAATACAAAGTAATGATTCATTCCATTCTTAGGTGTAACCAAACAAGACCATGGAATGGTAATCATCCATTTCATTCCATTACCTTCTCCATTCAATTCTCTCGTCCATTCCATTACCCCATACCAAACAGACCCTTAAGCTATCATGTAATAGATATTGATAACAAACATGTTCTAATCAACAATAACTCGTTTTAAAGAACAAATTTAAAAACAATGACCCATATAAATATAATTAACATCGGTGTTAGTCATATGACAATATAATAAAACATATATAAGTATTTACCTACCTAATAAAAAAGTAATTAGGGCTGAGGTGGCCCCTAACTAGGGTGTCCACCTAGGCTCCAACTCATACTACACATCAGCTGCCACATGTCATGATTTTACATGGCTTTTCTTTGTCTCGCGGGCGGCCCACCCATTCCGACCCGTCTACATGAAATATGCTGAGCCGGGTATATAAGCTCCTATTATTTTTCTTTAACCCTTATTCACCATTTTCAACTTAGCACACAGCTCTCTCGCATAATTCCCTCATAACCCTAATTCCAATTTCCCTCTCCCTCTTCCAAGAAGCTTCGATTCCCTCATAACCCTAATTCCATTTTCTCTATTTGGAATCTGAATCCATCTCATATCGCTCCCTACTCAATCGGCTTCCTCTTCATTTGATTTTAACAGGTACCTTCTCTAATGGACTTCCTCTTCAATCGCTGGTTTAATTTTGATTCATCCCTTTGTTTGATGATTAAATATGATGTTATTATTAGCGCCCTATTCATTATTTTAAACCATTTGAACATTTATATTGATGATTAAATATGGTGTTATTTGATGCAATTGTGCGTTTGAATTTTTCTCTCTATGAGCTTCATATTGATTTGAGGGAATTGGTATGGTATGTGTAAATTGATTTGAGTTTTCAAGTGAATTGTGATTTAAATTGATTCAAGTTATTAGTTGGGTTCTTCAGTCGTCTTCAAGTGAGGTTTTTCAGTTTTGTTTACAAAGATTATGATTGGGTTTCTTAAATCGTGTTCAATTGTGTTAAAAATGATTAATGAGGTACATCTATATGGTGCTTAGGGTCTAAGTTTCAATTTAGTTTTGGCCTATAATAGATGCAAGTATATCTAAACATTGTTAGAATCTCACTTTTCTTAATTCCTTTAATGTGAATTTAGTAATTAATTTTTCTTAGAGCCCACACTTCAGCAGGTGCTAAAGTTATATTAGGTAATTGAAATTATATGAAAAAAAAAATAGTAATTGTGTTGCCTGAAGCATTTGATGTATGAACAAATTGTTGGGCCTTGAACATTCTCTTGGTGCTTAAAACTCTAAAGATGCAAATGCTTCTATGCTTCAATGGTATATATCTATTTATCTTTATAATTAGTAAATGTCTAATTTGATTTCAGGAGACTATATCAAAGTACAGTTCAACACCCTTTTCTAGATTAATGAATTAATTTCACATTTTAACAAATAGTTAAATGAGTTATTTATTTTCCTAGAAAATTTTAAGAGGTTAATATATTGTATCTAGAGACCTAGTTGGAGTAGGGTTCTCTTATCATTCATCAATTTCATCTACTATTTAGGTTGTGGGTCACAATAGCGAGCACTATAGTGTGCGTCGTAGAGTTGCAGGGTTTTGGCGCTATTGCCTGGTTAGCTACTGAATAATGTGAAAATAGTAAATTGTAGGTTTTTTCTTTACTTCATTTATTTGTTTAGATGATAAAGATAGCAGATATTCACTATTTTAGGGTATTTTTAGCACTTTCATACCTAAAATAGCATTTTTTAACTTGGAGGTAGATGCTTCAACCTATTAATGGAAGAATTTGTAGATTTGGCCTATGCGTCACCGCCTCTAAAGCATCGAATAAGTAGATCTTCAAAAAGATTCGCGGATTCATTTTCAACCCATTTATGGACATAAGGACCAAAGTTGGCTATAGAGTGCCTCTAGCGGGTCAAATAAGTACATTTGTTTAAGAAATGGTAAATTGGAAAACAAGTTGAATGGAGATTGTGCATGTTTTGTCATCAGATTATATACCCCGTTGCATTGCTTTAAGTTTTGACGTAAATTTTGTTCAGCAACCACACATGTATGTTTCGAGTTTAGTCTACGGTTCCATGTAGGTATTGTTCAAGTTTAATATAATACATTTTCTTTCATCGGTATAAATTCTAATTACTCTATGATTCAACTTAACTTTAGTAAGGAACTGGTCGGGTACGTCGCCGCAACGCGCTGCAAGGTAAAAACACTAGTTATTAGCATGTTTGCAAATAATCATTTTCTTTATACGTGTGTTTAAACCAAATTAAGTTCGTGTATTTTGGTAAAACTTATTACGATTTGGATTTAAACCAAAACATTAATAATGATCAAATTCAAAGACATTTCACGGGTGTTTTGAATATTAATATTTAACTTAATTATATGATATCTATAATCTATAACTTATAATAAAATAATTGAACTTTGATGATGTGGCATTCAATGGAGGCCTCAACCCCTCTTTGAATGTGCCATGTGGCATCATGTAGGATTTTTTAATTTTTGAGTTTTTTTAATAAATCTATATATATTATAATTATTTTAGGAAAAGATAAGAATTTAAAAACAAAATTAAATTTTCTCTCTAATGTTTCCTCCCATAACTTTTAAACGTTAATATCTTTTATATACGAGATTTTTTAAAGAAAAAAATTACACCAAATTAACGAGCGTTTTATTATCTTTCCAACGAGTACCATAGTGCTATATAAAAAACGGAGAAAAAAAAACAACTATTTTTGTGGGGTTTTATTTTCAAATATATTTTACTCTACTAATAAATCACAAACGATAAACATAACTTCATAGGCAGAGATTCCTTTTTTTTATATTTGAATATGATAACTTATGGCAGAAATTTGTTTAAAATAAATAATAATAATAATAATAATAATAATAATAATAATAATAATAATAATAATAATATTATTATTATTCATTAATCATGTATTGGCAAATCATTAATTATGTTGTCATATTAGATATTTTATTATGTTATATTAGATATTTCAACCCCGGGACACTCTTGGGATAAAAGCTAGTTAATTATAAAGCATCAATATAATTTCACAAACTATTCACAAGGACAATTACTAGGTTTTTTTTAATAAGTTCTACAAATTTTTGAGGAAAATTAAATTATTAGACACACGTTCTTTGGTTTAAATGTTTAATTAGACTACTATCCAAATAATAGTGTTTTATCTCTCAATGTATTCTAATTTTAATATTACATAAATTCAAGAACACGGTCCTTTCATAAATTTTAGACATTGTAAAATCATTTTGAAATTTGATGATTATATGTAACGACCCGGGCTGTCGGAGCCGGGTCGTCGGGTCAAGTTAACAGAGCTGCGCAGAATTTCTGTAATTGATAATTGTGTTATAATATTCTTTTATATAAACATGCTTTACAGATATAACTTCTAAGTGAATAATATTCTATTATAATCTATTAAATCGATTCTATTATGTGTTATTACTATTGATGGTACCACTTTGTCAATGGTAGAATAATGGTTCTATGTCCTCTCCTGGGACAAGAAAGGAAATGGCGGTATACCAGACACTACTACCCTCGTAGTTTCCATTATCCCCTTTCTATCATAGAACTTCTATTATGTAAAGCATTTTTAGATTTTATAATAAATGACATGTATTCCCCCGAAAACACTTAATAAAACGATAAAAGTGGGGAATTCACCTTACTCACTGGTTTGTGTAGATAATCTTCTATTAACCCTTCTTATTATAATTATATGTCATATATATATTGATACGTATTACGCTTGGGACTTGTTAGGTTTATAATACTTAGTATATATATACACTTAGGATTAGGTTCAAATGAAAACCACTCCTTCGTGTAAGAACCGCGAGAACCCCGACGTAAAATGTGAATTTAAAATTTTTTTTTTCACACCGGTGTAAAAACGGGTAACCTCGACGTAAAAAAAATAAAAATAAAAAAAAATAATTTTACAGCGGTGTAAACGACCTACCTAATAAAAAAGTAACTAGGGTTGAGGTGGGCCCCCCTAACTAGGGTGTCCACCTACGCTCCAACTCATACTACACATCAGCTGCCACATGTCATGATTTTACATGGCCTTTTTTTTCTCGCGGGAAGCCCACCCATTCCGGCCTGTCAACATAAAATATGCTGAGCCGGGTATATAAGCTCCTATTATTTTTCTTTAACCCTTATTCACCATTTTTCAACTTAGCACACAGCTCTCACGCATAATTCCCTCATAACCCTAATTCCAATTTCCCTCTCCCTCTTCCAAGAAGCTTCGATTCCCTCATAACCCTAATTCCATTTTCTCTATTTGGAATCTGAATCCATCTCCTATCGCTCCCTACTCAATCGGCTTCCTCTTCATTTGATTTTAACAGGTACCTTCTCTAATGGACTTCCTCTTCAATCGCTGGTTTAATTTTGATTCATCCCTTTGTTTGATGATTAAATATGATGTTATTATTTTAAACCATTTGAACATTTATATTGATGATTAAATATGGTGTTATTTGATGCGATTGTGGGTTTGAATTTTTCTCTCTATGAGCTTCATATTGATTTGGGGGAATTGGTATGGTATGTGTAAATTGATTTGAGTTTTCAAGGGAATTGTGATTTAAATTGATTCAAGTTATTAGTTGGTTCCTCAGTCGTCTTCAAGTGAGGTTTTTCAGTTTTGTTTACAAAGATTATGATTGGGTTTCTTAAATCGTGTTCAATTGTGTTAAAAAGGAGTAATGAGGTACATCTATATGGTGCTTAGGGTCTAAGTTTCAATTTAGTTTTGGTCTATAATAGATGCAAGTATATCTAAACATTGTTAGAATTTCACTTTTCTTAATTCCTTTAATGTGAATTTAGTAATTAATTTTTCTTAGAACCCACACTTCATTAGGTGCTAAAGTTATATTAGGTAATTGAAATTATATGAAAAAAAATAGTAATTGTGTTGCCTGAAGCATTTGATGTATGAACAAATTGTTGGGCCTTGAACATTCTCCTGGTGCTTAAAACTCTAAAGATGCAAATGCTTCTATGCTTCAATGGTATATATCTATTTATCTTCTATGCTTAAAACTCTAAAGATGCAAATTGTTGGGCCTTGAAACCCTGGACCACCCCAAGCTGCACCCCTCCAATCGAAACCCTGGAAGCTCCGATCGAAACCCTGGACCACCCCAAGCTGCACCCCTCCAATCGAAACCCTCAAGTGATGTAGATTGTTCTTCTTCTTCTTCATCAAGTATAATTTGGGGGTTAGGGTTAGGGTTACGGCGATTAAGAAGGGTTTTGGAATGGGGGTTAGGGTTAGGGCTAGGGCCGGTGTGGTGGAAGGTGTGGTGGGTGGTGCTCGATTGGGTTTTGATTTGGGTGGTGGAGGGCTAGACGGACCTGTGGATCGTTAGAGAGAGAAGGTTTATTGTTATTGTTTGGTTCTGAGTTGGGTTTGGGTTCGGGTGGGGATGGATTGGTGCAGGCGATGGTGGTGCAGGCGATGGTGGTGCAGGGCGGTGGTGGTGCAGGGCGGTGGTGGTCGGTCAGTGGTGGAGGTGAAGGGTGGTGGTGAGTGGCTGATGGAAGAAGAAGAAGAAGATTAGGTTAAAGGTTAATTGGTGAAAGGTGGTGGTGGGCTGAGGCTGATGGCAGATGGTGGTGGTGGTGGCGGGGTGGTGGTGGGGGTGGCGGCAGATGGTGGTGGTGAGTCTCTCTCTCTCCGCCTCTCTCTCTCTCTCTCTGAACTCTCTCTCTCTCTGAACTCCTTCTCTCTCTCTGTTAATATATATAGATATAGATAATAATAATAATAATAATAATAATAATAATAATAATAAGTTTCAAAATGGTCCCTTAAGTTTAGTTTTTTACATTTTGGCCACAAACACTAACTGGGTTAGACCTCAGTTAGTTTGGGGGTGATAAAATCCAACAAGTTGAAAGTTGGGAATGCTATCCGCCAAAGTGATAGTTGGGAGTGCTATCCGCCAACGAGTGATAGTTGGGAGTAATTAAATCCATTTTCCCAAATTAGATAAGTGTGTGGTGGAAAAGGTGGTTCCTTAGTTCTTGCATGAAAGTATGGTTTTCATTTTAACCTTTCCCTATACACTTATACATATAGAACTTTATACATATTAGATAATCCTAAACTTGGGGTTCATTATTGACACGACACGGACATCCTAATCTAGTTGGCCATTACAACTTGGCACTCGTAAACTAATAAGCTGGCCATTACAGCTTGGCAGATCTTATATAAAAAGAATAGAAAATATTATTATTAACCCGAGTCTAGTATATCGTCTATATATCGAATTGTATATATATTAACATATATATTTTATATATGTTTATTATTGTCTTATTATTATTATCAGTCCGATCGTTATCCGTATTATATATATACTCGTATAGTCATAATATTGATACGCCCCGGGTTACTGGACCGGGTTCTATTCCGGTAGCTGACTGGGTCACTGAGTCGACTCTGTATGAACTCGTATTCGTTAATCGATTAATGGTACCTTGCAATCAAATGTAATCACCATATTAATAATAGATTATAAGATTGTAACTGTCAAAAATATAGTCGGCACAGATTATTCTTTTATTAACCAACCAAGAACCAAAGGTTTCCTCAAAATAAACAATCAATACAAGAAAACCTCACTACAACACTCAAAACCTCGGATGATTATTAACAAGATAATCATCAACAAAATACACGAAGGGAACAAATTAAGTTCTGATCAAGATAATCAGAACAGAAACCCTAATATTTTGTAAAGGGGAGATCTGATGAACATGTGAGAGACACAAAAAAGATGATTGCAAAACTCTAAAATGGGCGAAATCACCAGCTATTTATAGTAGCTGGTGATATGTGCTTTCCCGAAACAAATCAACGGCCAGCAAACAAGGGATCCAACGGACCAAAACCATGTGTGTTTCTTCACATGGATTGCCAACGTGGCAAGGAACCAGGCTGGGCCAATGGGCCAACAGCCAACCAACACTGGGCTCAACTAAAGCCATAGTATGACAACGAGAATGTTCTAAGTGGTAGCTGGAGGCCACTATAACGACAGGGTTTTCTAGAGCTTCGGCGAGTGTATCGGTTACTCTCATTAGATGATCTAGAGACTAAATGGGATACTTGTAGGTGACCTTGAACAGCTGCAACCTCATAGACTTGAATCGTCGTTCCGTTGAAGTCGGCTATGTTTCCGGCGAGAATTCCGGTAAACCCTTTTCTTCTGCCTCTAAATGTTGTTTCTAAATGCTATGTTTCTTTGCCCTTTTCGTCTACCTCTACGTTGAATTTCCCAAATTTACGCCCAACATGATCATTATATTACAAGGTCATCTTATTTGTTCTCTTTTGTAGGTGACTTGGTGAACCATTGAACAGACTAGACTGTCTTGGAAAAATGTTGGAAAAATGTTACAGAAGTACTTTTCAACTTTCTAAGAGCATGTTGGTAAAGTATATGTTTGATATTGAGTTTGGAAATGCAAAAGCGCTTTTGGTCAGAAGTGCTTATTGGCTTATGACTTTTTGAAAAGGAGTTTAAAAAAAAGTGTTTAGATTAGTTTTTGGGATGAGAAACGTCAAAAAGTTTTTTAAGTGTTTCGCTTAACTTATTGTGAATATTGGTTGTATGGGTGGTAGATTTGTAATTTTTATCCAAAAGTTAAAAGCCAAAAGCCAGGATTTCTAACTTCTTAAAAACAGTTTTTCCACCATTAAAAGCCAAAAGTCAAAATAGAAAGTACTTTTGGGTTACACAAACAGCTTATTGACTTATTGGTTTCTTGAAAAAAGCCAGTAAGTCAATAAGTTGTTTTGAAACTCAATCCCAAGAGGGTGTTTGGGATTGAGTTTTGAAATGCAAAAGTGCTTTTGGTTAAAAATGCTTATTGGCTTATGACTTTTTAAAAAGGAGTTTTAAAAAAAGTGTTTGGATTAGCTTTTGGGATGAGAAACGTCAAAAAGTCAATAAATTGTTATTTTTTAAGTGTTTCGCTTAACTTATTGCGAATATTGGTTGTATGAGTGGTAAATTTGTAATTTTTTTTTCAACAGTCAAAAGCCAAAAGTCAAAAGTCAGGATTTCTAACTTTTTAAAAACAACTTTTTCACCCTTAAAAGCCAAAAGCCAAAAATTAAAACAGAAAGTGCTTTTGGGTTACACAAACAGCTTATTGACTTATTGACTTTTCCAAAAAGCCAATAAGTCAATAAGCAGTTTTGAAACTCAATCCCAAACACCCTCTAAATTCAATATTGTTTTAAATGATCTTGTTTTTTAAGGCTTCATTGCATTCGGATATGTCTGAGACATAAATGTTGTTGGATATTTTAGTGTAATTGGATTGACTGTTTGATCAATATTTTCATAATAAGACATCATATAGGTATGGTGGTGCGGAGTGCATGCCTATTTGAATTTATTATGAACTTAGGGGCGAAGCCCCTAAGAGACGGGGGTCCGGGGGCAGCGCCCCTGGGAGCAGGGTCCAAGGGGCGGCAGCCCCTGGCGGGGTCCAAGGGGCAGAGCCCCTGGCTATGGTAAAAATGTCTTAGAAAATTAATTTTCTGAATTAGAGGGACTAAATTGGCAATTCAGGAAACCTTGTGATAACTGCCTAAAAGGCAGTTAATACCCTGATTTTGTTTATTACGAATTTATACAGATTGATCAAAACTCTCTCTGGTTCCTCTCTCAATCATAACATACAGAAAATTCTCGATCTCTGATTGTATCCGATTGAATATTCATTGAACCGTCGAATTGATTCAATCTAAAAGTGATTACGTGCCTTCAGAGATTTATGTTCATCCGGTTGTTCGTTTGTGTTAATGTGGCTTTCAGGATTATACAGGATATGAGTGGCGTCTTTAAGGATCCGCTGTCTGATCGGTACAAGAAATTTGTTTGCTCAATTTCTACATTGGAGAAAAACCATTACTCCATTAGATACCCATTTGCAAATTATTGTCATTTATGTGTTTCTTCTTTACATTTATTATCATGTAGGATCTTAATAATAAATTTATTTTAGTGAATAATCAGATGCCCAACTGACATAAATTTATTTCAGTGAATAATCAGATGCCCAACTGACATACCAAACCTGCCTGGAAGGCTTTTCTTTTGGTTTTAGAACAAACAAATGATATTGTTATAAATGGATTTAATCGAATAAATACCCAAATCAATAGGGAAATATGGGCTGATGTTGCTCTTGATTCTCAAACCAAATAGAATGGAACAATTCATCCAGATTAAATCATGTTGTGTTTAGTTCATAATCCCGACGCAATGCAACGCGGCGGGCTGAAAACCACTAGTTTCAATAATTTTGAAAAGGATGCCCAAAATTTTGACTTTTAAGGGTCTAGATTCTTTTGGGGGTTGTGGGGTTACGACCGAAATAATTTCAATCAATCAGGTTTTTTTATTTAAAGTGAGCATTAAACCACATTTTTTTTAATAGTCAACGGTACACACTCATAATGAAGCCTCACACTCTTCAGGTCCGGTCCCCGACCCCCCTAAGGTCCAGCCCCTCATTTCAAAATAACCCTATTCTGAGTGGGATTCGAACATATGACCTCCCAAAGCAGGAACCCCACAAAGTGGGTTAACCTTCCCACCTCCATTGTTACCACTAGGATTAAACCACACTATTTTATACTTTCACACCACAAAAATGTCTTCACAATTGAAAATTAATACTCCCTCCGTCTCAATTTAAATGTCTTTATTTTCTTTTTTGTTTGTCCTAAATTAAATATCTCTTTTCATAAATAGAAGAGTAAATTACTATTTGAGTCATTGTGTTTTGGTGATTTTAACTACTTGAATCCAAAATCAAAATGTTTAACTATCTGAGCACCTGATTTTTCAAATTGTAACAATATGAGTCCAATTTACTAACTTTGTTAGATTTTCTCAGTTAGTTTTTATGAAATGACTAAAATACCCTTATTTAGATTTTATTGTTATCATTATTATATTACATTACATATATATCTTTAATCTTTAACTCTATATAATGCAAATCTTCTCTTCCTCTTACATTTAAGACACTTCATGTGCCAAACCCCTTCCTATAAGACACTTCAATAGGAGTTTCTTATGGGTTGCCGGCCTCCTTGTGGTTTGTTGGTTTCAAAGTTGTTGTTTGAGTAACGGATCACAAGTTCGAGGTTGGTGGGTGGTGGTGCAAAATTGGTGAATAATAATGAGGTATTATAAAATACCTTTTAAAAAAACGTTCTCAGGGTCAGACCAGTTGGTCTGGCTTGTGATTATAAAACACTGAACCGGCCAGAGGCCCGGGTTCGACTCCCAGCACAAACAACATTTTGATAAGCAACCGGCAACCCATAAGAAACTCCTTTGATTTAACTACTAAGTATATTCATGAACTCATTTAAATACACATTATTTCAACACGTGATGGATGTTGATAATGAGTAAGAAAAGAATTATAATTAACGGGTGTTGATGGATGTTGATAATGAGTAAGAAAAGAATTATAATTAACGGGTGTTCATCCATCACGTGTTGAAATACTTGTGAAGTTCCGGTACGAGTAGTCGAGTATTGTGAAGACAGAACCCGAAGATGAACCGGCGCCGGCGACTTCAAGACGAAGACAGAAGACAACCAAACCGACAGCATAGCGGCGAAGACAAGAGACAATCAAACCAACAGAACATCGAAGACCTAAGAGAAAGAATCCAAAGAGAAAGAAGACTCGTACAAGAAGGAAGATACAATGACCAGAAGAGAAGACCGAACGGAAAGACCGGCGAAAGATCAGGTAAAGATGTGACACTTTATGTCTCGGGGCTGCCATGGGGATGCACTAGTCAGGAATTATGGTGTAGTTTTCTAAACTTCATTAACCTGGTTGATGCATATATGCCCGCTAAAAAAGATAGTAGGGGTAGGAATTTTGGTTTCCTCAGATTCAGCCCGGTGGAAAATATTGATATCCTGCTCCAACAAGTTCTCAAAGTCAGGGTGATGGGTCAAAAGATACTCGCTAATGTTTCGAAATTCGCTAGGGAGGAGAAAAAAGATGAGAAAAGGGGAACCACCATGAACCCCAGGCAACCGGAGGTAAATCCTCATGTACGTTTTAATAATCACATGAGACAACCATCAAGTACTTGGAACAAAGAGACACGTGACAATACGGGGAGAGTTAATAATGACAATGTGATACCTAATCATAATAAGAATAGTGCATCAGGTAAGGTGGAGTATGTTATGAATATTAACTTGAGCAAAGAAAAAGCACGAAATGTTTCGTCTTTGGTGGGCAGAACTATTCTAGTCCAAGCAAAGTCCATGGAAACCTTGGATGAACTTAGAACCATTATGCAACCCATGATTCCAAGTTCTACGAAAGTTCGGTATGTAGGAGGATTGTATGCCTGATTATCCTTTCAAACGCCTGATGAGGCCAAAAAATTCCTAGCAGGAGATACAACTAAATGGAGCGATATGTTCGAAAGCATTGAAGAATGGAGAGGTCAAGATGTGTGTTATGATAGAATTGCATGGTTAAATATTAGGGGTATTCGATTACACGCTTGGGACGCCAAAACTTCCAACCAAATAGCCCAACAATTCGGTAAAGTCATTTTCCCATCCAGTGCCGATGTTTTTGACGTCGATTTTTCATTTGATCGAATTGCCATACTCGTAAAAGACGGGGACAGAATTAATAAAAAGATCAAAATTCGGTTTAATGGTAAGATGCACGATGTGTGGGTTGATGAAGTGGCTCAACAGTGGGCCCCAAGATGTATCCAGGAGGAAGAAAACTTGTGCAAGGAAAATCTTGATGAACCTCAGCCGGAAAAATCACCGGAAAGCAGGGGAAGGAATACCACAATCGGAAAAGTAGATGAAAAGACAGGCCCTTTGGTTGGACAATATCCATTGGTAAACCAACTGACAAAAACCTTTGGAAATGTTGAAGACGGCAAGGTAGATGAAAAGCCTCCAGATGTTGTTGTGGTGGAATCACCGGGCAGCCAAAAGTCAGAAAATCCAGTAAACCAAGGAGAAGTAGGGGAACAAGCACATGGGACAATGGATAATAATATTAAATGCTCCTTGGAATTGGGTCATAAAGTTACGGGCAACTTGGATGATAATTCACCTCTCCTTTCATCAGAGTTAGATGGGACCATCCCTGGGACTAATCCTAGCCCATTGCCTAAGCCCATTCAAATAAACAAGGACCCAATCATAAAATCGCATTTGGCCCATATTTTAGACGAAATTCAAGTCCAGGAGCATATTAACATGGAGCCCACTAAAGAAGACTTTGTAAAGCCCACTAAAGAAGTCAAGATAAAGAACAGGAGAGGAAAAAACAAATTACCTGATCTTAATCTGGACATTTCGGTGGTAAAAAAAAAAAAAAAAAGGAAACCTTTTCTGAAAGTGAGAAAGGAAGCTGAAAAAAATCGTATCTGAAGGCAAATGCTTAGAGATGAAGAGGATTTCTCCAATTATGACGAATTCATCCAGGATGGTCAGGTGAACAGATTTTGGGAAGTTTCTGATTCGGAAAAGGAGGATTGGGGCGATGAATATGAACCATCTAATTCTAATTCTAACTCCAATTGTTCTAAGACCTCATCAAGCGAAACGCTAGTCGCGGAATCGCTTCAAACAATGGTCGTTGGCTCAAAGATTGGAATCAAGCTAGAAGGATTTGAGGATTTGGTGGCTGAGACCATCAGACAAGAGGAGGATATTGTAGCCCAATGAATATGCTATCCATAAATATAAGGGGGGCGGCCAAGTCGGCAAAAGCCGCTTGGATCAAGCGATTAAAAAAGGAGAATGAGATTATGTTTTTGGCAATCCAGGAGACGCACTTAGCTAATATTTCGGAGGACCAGATTAAGAGATTTTGGGACAAGACTCAGATGGAGAAGGCTGTATCAAATAACTTGGGAAGAGCAGGAGGACTCCTTTCGATTTGGAATCCTAAGATTTTCAGGTCCAATTTCATTACTCCTAAAGATCATTTCTTACTTGTAAGTGGTAGCATTGTAGGGCATAATGAGGTTTTTTTCATAGTTAATATACATGCTCCAAATGATGAAACAAAAAGGAGAGGGTTATGGGATGAACTGTTGGTATTGAGAAACTCATACGAAGGAATATTTGTTTTCTTGGGTGACTTTAATGAGGTTAGACACGAAGACGAAAGAATGAATTCGAATTTTAGCCCCACTGGTGCTTTAGCGTTTAATAATTTCATAGCGGCTGCCGGACTAGTTGAATTTCATATGGGGGGGGGGGGGGGCTAGTCACACGTATATATCCGATGACGGATCAAAGAGTAGTAAATTGGACCATATACTTGTGTGCGACAAGTTCGTGGATAAGTGGCCGAATGCCCGCATTATGGCTCTCCCTCGTGAACAGAGGGTGGACCATAGACCATTAATACTTTCGGTGGTCTCCCGCAATTATGGCCCTTCACCTTTTAGATTTTTTAATACATGGTTGCAGGATAATGAATTGCAGCAGGTTAGTAAGGAGGTTATTGCCAACATATCTGAAGAAGCCACACATGGCAAGACGCTGGCTGTTTTTTTTACAGAAATTAAAGGAAAAGATTAAAGAGTGGAGAATCAAAAGGAAAAAAGAAGAAGAGGAGAGTATCATTAAAGCTAAAGACACTATCCAATTGTTGGAACTGGAAGCTGAAAAAAGAGCTTTAAACTCGGATGAAAGGACGAGAAGAGTTGAGGCGTTGGGCATGGTTACCGAATGGGAGATTAATAAAGCCGAGGACCTTAGAATGAAATCGAGGGCGGTATGGATGAAGAGTGGAGACGAAAACTCTAAAATTTTTCATAAGGTGGCAAATTGTAATGTGGTTAAAAACAGAGTCAATGGCATTTTTATTGGAAATGAATGGGTAGATGATCCACTTAGAGTCAAGGAATCGTTTCAAGAATTTTTCAAATCTAGGTTCGAGGAAAAAATTGAGACTAGACCACGTATTATGGCGGATGGATTTAAAAAACTCTCGGCTGAACAAGGTGAAGCATTAGTCAAAAAATTCTCAAAAGAAGAAGTTAAAATAGCCGTGTGGGATTGCGACATTGAAAAGGCCCCTGGACCCGATGGTTTTACATTCGCATATATTAAAAAGTTTTGGGTTGATTTGGAGCCCTTGTTTTTGAGAACTATTGATGAATTCCACACCCATGGCTCCATCTGTCATGCCAGCGGTTCGTCTTTTATATCACTCATACCTAAGGTTGCGGACCCCAAATTACACAATGATTTCAGGCCTATTTCACTTATTGGAGTGGTGCAAAAAGTAATCTCGAAGATTCTTGTTAACCGGCTGGGAGCGGTTATAGATGAGCTGGTATCTCCTTCTCAGTCGGCTTTTTTAGGAGGGAGGAATATTGTGGATGGACCTCTAATCCTAAATGAGATTTATGCGTGGGCTAAAAAGTATAATAAGCCGGTTTCGCTATTCAAAGTAGACTTTAATAAAGCCTATTACACACTAAATTGGAAATTTCTCATCACGGTCTTATCCAACATGAACTTTCCGACTCGTTGGAAGTGTTGGATTATGGGGATTTTGTACTCCCAATCTGCTATGGTGCTTATTAATGGATCAAACACAGGTAGCTTTGGTGTGCATAGAGGCCTTCGCCAAGGGGATCCGCTATCCCCTTTTCTGTTTATATTGGCAATGGAAGCTCTTCATGTTGTGATGGAGAAGGCACGGATGTATGACTTATTCAGTGGCATCACTCTTATGAACGGTGGACCAACCTTATCCCACCTATTTTATGCCGACGACGTTGTGTTTGTAGGAGACGGGAGGGTAGAGGAGGCACGTAACTTAAAATGTATTTTGCGTTGTTTCCAAATGGCATCGGGGCTGCAGATAAATTATTCGAAAAGCAAGGTATACGGGGCTGGTCTGGGAGATTCGCAGCTGCTGGATTTCGCTTCACACCTAAAATGCGAGGTGCAGTCATTCCCGTTTAAGTACCTCGGTATGTGGGTAGGTGCTAACATGAACCGGGTATCTAACTGGAAGCCTGTCATTGATAAGTTTAATACTAGACTCTCCAGATGGAAAGCGAACTGTCTATCGTTTGCGGGCAGGGTTCTTCTGGCAAAAACTGTATTAGGTAATCTCCCAACTTATTTCTTGTCTTTGTATAAAGCACCTGTGCAGGTAATAAAGACCCTGGAAGGAATACGCAGAAGATTTATTTGGGGAGGTGGTTCGAGATGCAAGAAAATCTGATGGATTGCCTGGGAAAAAATCGTATCATCCAAAAAGAACGGGGGCTTAGGTTTGGGTGGACTCAGAGAAGCGAACTTGGCTTTTCTTGTAAAATGGTGGTGGCGGTTTAGGGAAGACGGACAACAATTATGGGTCAAGATTATCCGGGCCATACATGGGAAACGGTGGCTGAATGGTATCATTCCTGTGAACAAACAAATCACAGGCGTATGGAAAAACATTGGGTCTGTGGGGGCTGAGCTCGTTAAGAAGAATATTGACATAAAGAATAAGCTTGTATGTAAGGTGGGTAATGGAGATAAAAGTAGATTCTGGGAAGATAACTGGGCACTGGATCAAAGCCTAAGAGTTGTGTATCCGTTGGCTTATAAATTAGCCGCAAATAAAAATACATTGGTCTCGGATAACTACCAACGAGTCGGGTCAGATACTGTTTGGATATGGGGCTGGGAAAATCGTCCGTCGAGCAATGATGAGTGGCTGCAAGTGATGAATCTGTTGCAAAATCTCAGGAATAAAAAAATGAAGTTGGGATCGGATTATTGGCATTGGGCCGCAAAGGAGGACGAACCCTTCTCTGTTAAACAGGTTTCCAGGGACCTATTGGCTGATGAGGGGAATACTTTGAATGGCTTCAAGATGATATGGTGTAATTGGGCACTACCGAGGGTTAACATGTTTGTTTGGAAAGCACTAGCAGGGAGGATTCCTACAAGATTCGAACTCGAGAAACGTGGAGTAAATGTGGGTAATAAGTTATGTCCGTGTTGTGGAATAGAAGATGAAACTGTCGAGCATGTACTACTCTCTTGTGTCATGGCCAAATCGATATGGTGGTCTATCGGGGCTTGGCTGAGAAATTTGTGCTTGCCTAATGCTTCGTCCATTGTCGATCTATTATCCTTGACCAATCGCATGAAGGTTAACAAGAAGCAAAAGAAGGCTGCCATCGCAATCGTCATGGCATCTTTGTGGCTGATTTGGTCGCACAGAAATGAAAGAGTTTTTAAGGGCAAGGCTCTATCGTTTTCGAAGATTGTGGAAGAAATTAAAGAGACATCGTACCTATGGTTTAAATATAGAACGAAAGAGGAAATTTCCGAGATGCAAGACTGGTTTGGGAATGGTATTTACAGCTTCAGAAATTCAGTTTGAAAAGATTTTGTCTGAGGCGGACCATGTAGAAGTAACAACGCGTATTGGGCAATGTTAGTTTTTCTATTACTTAAATGCTTGGTGTGTGTGTGTTTGTTGGTGTTATGCAATCCGGGATGGGTGGGTAGGGATAGCACCAGGCGTGTGTTTTGGTGTGCGTTTATTCCTGGTGATTTATGGGTCAATTGTGTATACGGTGCTATTACCCCCGGTTTATGCATATTTTCTTTCGCGTCTTATTTCGTTTCGTGATGTGTGTGTGCATTCGTTTCTTGGGTAAGGGATCTAAACAGTGAAAACTCTTTTGATTGGCTAACTGTTGAAGGTGGCTCGCTCTCATGTTAGCCTGTACAGGATTCCATTTGCTGCACTAATATGGAAGTAGCTGGAAAATTTGGTGTTGGGAGGGTTGTTGAACTCCGGAAACATGGGATTTCATTCAAGGTTTACCACTCTGGTATGATCATATTAATTCTTGGTGTGTGTGTGTTTTTTATTGGTGATTATGTTAGCGGGGGGGGGGGGGGGGGGGGGTAGGGTAGCGCCAAGTGTGAGTTTTGGCGTGAGTGGGTTTCAACATGTGAAAGTGGGTAAATTGTGTGTTTTGGTGCCACTCTCCTCGGCTACATAAATCCTTTCGCGTTGTTTCGTTTCGTGGTGTGTGTGTTTTTTTTTTCTTCTTGGGTCCTAAATGGGAGTTGGGTTATGTGGAATGTTATATTGGGTTCGAGCGTATTTTGTATAGTTCTCATCTAGTGAATACTGCTGAAAATATACAATGCAGTAGAAGTAAATCGCTCAGAGGCGTGCAGTAGAATTATGTCAAATTCAAGTCCCAGTTCAATATCAACATACCGGTTCAAGTCTGATTTCGGCCTTACAATTTATGCACAAACATAATCGTTACAGCAAGGTGGATCACAGTCTAAAGGCGTTGGCATTGATGCACAAATATTGCTATGTTAAGGTGGATCACAGTCTTGGTAGTAATCACTGAAATGAAGCTTCAACATTATACACATTATTATCAAGGGGTGAGGGATTATTGAGTTACTCCAGTGTAGTTCCGAGTCGATGTGAAGGACTTGGTGATAGAAATGTGGCTAAAATCATTGCGAAGTTTAGAATCTCTCACATCTTTTAATCCTAGCTTGAAGCGTTCTCAGGTTTCGGTATTTTGCTTTGGATGTTTTTTGCATTTGTAGTCGTATGGCGAGTTTAGATAATTGTATCTTTTAGTTCCTTATGTTCGATTTCTAACCTCTGGTTAGGAATTTTGACTATGTACTGTTTTTTTGTCGTGGAATAAAAGTTATTTCCTTCTCCGTTAAAAAAAAAACCTAAAGAAAATAAATAATTATAATTACACAAAATCCAAAGCTCTACAGCACCCAAAGTCTGCCAAATCCAAACCCAGAGAAGAAAGCATCAACAAAAATCCAAATTTCTGCATCAACCTATTAAAGAAAATAAAAAGAGTTATCTTTTCTATTCAAACCCAGAGAAGAAACATCTCACCTCCTTTTTTTGCTTTCTGAAAATACATACACCAAAGAAGACGAATCTAAAATCCGTGGAAGTAGGTTAATCCAACGGCTGAAGTAGGGTTTTCTTCAATCCATGTGAAGTAAGCAGTAATCAACGGCTGAAGTAAGGTTTTCTTCATCTGTTTCAATTGGTGCCCAAATCAACGGCGGCGGCGGCACCTCTGTGACTGAATCCTTATCAAACCAAGGTAACTCAATAATCCCTCACCCCTTGATAATAATATTAGAATAGTGGTGTTGATGGATGATTGTTGTTGACTGTTGAGGGGACAGACGGCGGTGACAGAGAAGACAAGGCGTGCTCTGGTTAGTTATAGTCAGTGGCGGATCCAGGAATTTTTTTCAGGGGGTTCACTTTTTTATATGCTCTAATTTTGTATGAACGAACATAAAAAATTCGGGTCGGTTTGGCGGTTCGGGTCGGTTTGGCGGTTCGGGTCGAGAAAGGTAAGGTTTAACACATAATAAAAACTAATGGGTTTCTCGCACTTCGCGGCGGTTTTTATTCTGGAAAACTACATACAAAACTTTTCAATATAAAGTATGTGTAATGCATAAAATGTGATAGCCTTAGAAGCTGTAAAACAAAATAACTAGAATGAATTTGGCTGCTTATTAGCTACATTAGAATGAATTTGGCTGCTTATTAGCTACTGTATATCACTTGTGATCAAACAACACATAAAGTATCAAATAATCCCTTTGTTTCCTAATTCCTAAAAGCTGTTTCCTAATTCCTAAAAGCCTATATCAATAGACAGACAACACATCAAATGTTAGCTGAAGCATAAATGCATAATGGAGGGAAAGACAACAACAATAAATTAATTGAAAAACAACAAACCAATACTTACTAACCTTTTGAAGGCTTGAAGCAAATGGAACAAAACAAACAATTAATTGAAGCATCAAATGCTAGCTGAAGCATAATGGAGGGACAAGACAACAACAATAAATTAATTGAAAAACAACAAACCAACACTTACTAACCTTTTGAAGGCTTGAAGCAAATAGAACAAAACAAACAATTAATTGAAGCAGAGGAGAACATGAAGAACGCTTCTGTTATGAACCAGTCCAGTCACATTTTGCAGCAAAAAAAGAATACTTGTTGTTATGATTTAGGGCCTGTTGAAGCAGATAAGAACTGAAACATTTTAAGAGCATAATAGAAAGAGAACAGGGCAAACTGAAAGGAGTCAAGGGTGGGCTGCTGCAGGTTGGAGAATGGAGGCGGATGAGTGTCTGTGTGTGATGTGTTTTGTAAGTTTGTAACCCTAAGTTGGGTCTTATTAAAAGATTAAAAAAGAAAGGGAAAACGAAAAAACACAAATACGGGGATCGAACTCGAGACATTGTGGTTAGTTAATGCGGGTAAAACCAGTGAACCAATCTTGTATTTGGTTAGGGGGTTCCTCTACAATTTATTTAAGGGGTTCCTAGTATATTTTTTTTATATATTCTCACTAAAAATTTCAAACCGAACGGGTTCCTGGGAACCCCCTGGCTGTGAATAGATCCGCCCCTGGTTATAGTGATGGTTGTTGATGTTGGAGGTCGTGACAGGGGTAACCGGTGACGGGCTTGGATTATAACAGCAGGTGACGATTGTTGTTATTGGTTAGGAGACGATGGTGGTTAGGTGTTGGGATTCGATGGAGATGAGGATGGGCGATGGTGGTGATTGTTGTGAAGATTGTTCTCAGGTGTTGTGGTGTTGAGGGACAGGTCAGTCAAGGAGTCGGGTCGAGGTGTGGTGGTGATTGTTGTGGAGATTGTTCTCAGGGGCTGGGGTGGTGCGGAGGTGTGGTGGGGGTGCGGTGGATGTGTGGTGGCTGTGGTAGGAAGTGTAGTGGTGGTTCTCTGTTAACATATATACATATATATATATTTGTATATAATAATAACAATATAATAATAATAATATTAGTAAATAATAATAATAAACTAGTAAATTTATTTTTAAATATCTTGTGCATTAGAAACTTGTACCTCAGATGTAAATGACTAAAATGCTCTTTTAACTAACAGAGTTGATGGATGGAGTTAGTTAAATGGACTTATATAGTTATAAATAGAAAAATCAGGTATTCAGGTAGTTAAACATTTTGATTTTGGATTCAAGTAGTTAAAACCACCAAAACACAGGGACTCAAATAGTAATTTACTCTAAATAGAAATATAATTTCCAGTTTTGCCCATAAAAGACAAAACACAATCACCACTTTTGAGGATATTATTGTCATTTTATCACATACAAACGAAAAATTTCTTAAAATGTGTGTTTTTAGACATGAGACATTTAAATCGGGACGGAGGGAGTATTTGAAATAACACGAGGAGACAATAATGATTGGTGAAACATCTTTCCAAAAGTATTTGGAGGTGATAATAATAATTTAGCATTTAAAAATATTATATTATAGCTTTATAAAAGATGAAAGTGTGTTTTAAAAACAGTAAAGCATTTCATACACCGTTTAGAAAGCTCATGGCTTGATGGTAACTAGTGATTTTATAATAGGCTTTAGTTTATGGAGTTTTTTTAGGGAATTGAATTTAATAAGTTTGCTGTTGGCATCTCAAGCTAAAAAAAATTGACCATATATAATCTGTACTATTAACTAACTAGATTTTATCCCGGGAGCGTCCCGGGTTGAAAAATATAACAATTCTAATAATACTAATACTTCTCTTGATTAAGTATACCTATGCATCTTTAGAAGAGTAAAATTCAATGATAGCATGGCGAATGAGCTGAATTTCAACATCGTAAATAAGAACCTGGTTTAAAAGAAAAAACATGATTAATGAATAACCTGAACACTGTGTGTTTTTTTTTTCTCGTATGAACGAAACCCCACAAAAAATAGTCGTTTTTTTCTCCGTTTTTTATATAGCACTATGGTACTCGTTGGAAAGATAATAAAACGCTCGTTAATTTGGTGTAATTTTTTTCTTTAGAAAATCTCGTATATAAAAGATATTAACGTTTAAAAATTATGGGAGGAAACATAAGAGAGAAAAAATTAAATTTGTTTTTAAATTTTTTTTCCTATAATAACTCAATTTAATTTTAGTAGATTAGGTTTTATATTATTATTTGTTTTTTTTAATTTGCCACATGGCATGACACATGGCACACTCAAGAAGGAGAATGCCTCCTTGAATGCCATGTCATTAAAATTGCTTTCTTTTATTATATATATAGATTGGATTCTGACACCCAATTTAGGTTAAATCACTAACCCAGTTAAACATCTATTGTTCAAACTGAAATGTCTAAACCCCACACCAAATCCCTAACGTGTAGCCACTAACATTTGTAATCATACATAGACGCATTATTCCAACAACGGCTATAATGGCTTAGACGGCTTGGCGTCCCATGTTTAGAGATGCATCCTTCAGTCCATCTCTTTTAGACCTCAACTCTTACACTCTGTTCTAGAGTTTCATTAAAGGATGAAAGAGAAAGGATTGGGAATGAAGTGGGGAAAATGTGTTCCAGAGTTTTTTGTAGAAGGGAAAATGAGGGAATGAGCGGGGATAATAAAGAGGTTTTTAGGGTGATTTTCAATCTTTCCAATTTGGAAGAAACCGGAGAGAAAGGAAGAGGAGGGAGATCCTTTCTCTTCCATCCTTTAATGAAACTCTGGAACAGAGTGTAAGACACTCTCATGTTTGGACGCATAAGGTTACCAACCCAAATCTGTAGGCTAGATTACAGACTTAAGGGCTCCGAAAAAGTTGTAAAAACTGAGTTTTTCTTGTTTTTGGACCACGTTTACGATTCTGAAACATGTTCACATCGATGGATTGATTTCATAATGGATGCTTCGTGTCTGTTTACTCTATATTAACCTTGAATATTTGCTTAAATATCTCTATTGAATATTCTTGTGGAAAATCATGGGACACATGCTGTTGGTTTAAGATCTGAACTTGTATTTTTTTTAATAACTATGTGTGTTTTGTTTTGATGTTGCAATATGCCTTTGAGGAAATTGTACTTATTTTGAGGAAATTTACCTTTGCATACATGGATTAGAAGAGTTTTGTTGTTGTAGTACATACAAGGTCCATCCTAGATAATAATAACAACGTCAATGTGGTACACTTACACATACATTTTTAAGGCAGTTTGTGGATAGTAAAAATGTTAAAAGCCTGAATATACATCAATATAGTGATATGTTATTCTCTCTAATGATGTACACCAATCCACATTCAACTCCTTTAGTGATATGTTATTCTCTCTACTTGGGTAAGATCTTAAATGGATTGCTAGCTAAACTCCATCCAGATAATGATTCTGGTAAGGAAAACAAAGCTTTTTCTGGAACTCCGTCACAAATAAATAAATGTTTTAACAGTTTAGGGCATCGTGCAAAGTTCAAGAAAGAAAGATTCACAAGGTCTGCTATGGTTTTACAAAAGCAAGTCAAATTGGTACAATCAAAGAGCACCAAATCCACAAGTTTAGGGAGTCGGTGGAGATTGCGGATACTAACAAGTTTGTAAGAGCAAGAAAGATCTAGAATCTTGAGCGAATTAAGAACCTGTTTCATGAACAACAAGTTGAATTATCATTTCACATTGATAAAGATTGTCTATAACTAGTGAAGGTCAACGGTTATTGCACGTTAATAAAAATTATCTAAAACTGTGAAGGTAAAAGGATAAGTGCTAAAAAATATTGAATTCTTCATACCGTGGGTGGTTCAAACTTTTCCAAGTTTGCATAACTCATATCAATAGCCACCAAACTGCTCATCAATAGTCCTGGGGGTAATTCGTTCAGATTACATCCACGCCACCTCAACCATCTTAACTCTTGAAAGTTCTCATAGGACCCAGTGAGTTTTACACCTCTCATATAGAGAAATTTTAGGTTCTTCATGTTTACAACCGAACTTGTTTTAAATGCCTGCAAATTTAGCATGCCTCACAATTGTCAACCAAAACTACTCACTAAATAACAACAATTAGACCACAATTATTGAAGGAACCACAAAATGCAAAGGTGGTTGAGATTATTGAAGGAACCAGCAAGCAAGGATCTTATTTTTTTGAAGCACGCAAGCAGATACCTTAATTCTCTCACCAAAATTACCAAGCACATAAGTTTTGAAAGGCAGATTATCGCATCAAGTGCTCATGTTGTTTTTCTCGAGTGATGCACAATGACCAAGAAGTAAGTTCCCGCAGCAAGGTTTGATATGCAGGGGTGATCGAAAGAACCAGGAAAGATTGCTATGTGCGTGTTCATGTTCGTTGCACAAAGATATACGCGTCAGGTATTTTTGTTGCTCGCAAGCAACAAGCAAATTTTGCTTCGATTATTGTGTAACAGCCATGTACGAGAAAGAAGAAACAAGACAACTGAGTTTTGTTTTTTGAATTCATTAGTTGTTGTAGCATCTGTGATCAAGAAGAAAGAACCGTGTTTGTAAGATTGTTCCAGGTAAGTAGGTAGTCAAGTATGTTTTTCTTAAAGAAAAAAAGAAGAGGCACCGCGAGAAAGAAAGAAGAGGCGTCTTAAGAAAGAAGAAAAGAAGAAAGAATCGAATTTTAGCAATTTCGTATAGCAAGATGAAGACCGAACCTTTGAGGTTCAACTAGCAAGTTAGTAAGCAAGAAGATTCAAGGTATGCAAGCAAGAAAGTTCGAATCAAGTAAGAAAGTAGCAAGTTTAGCAAGGCCAATAGACAAGAACTTTGTGTTCTTAAATCAAAATTAGCAAGATAGAATCACAATGACCGAATAGCAAGAGAAGTAAGATCAAGATCCTCACGATTAAGGGGGCGAATGTTGGGTTAATCTTGACGGGTCAGCTCATCAATAATTAGCATATAGTAGACTGTAAAGTATTACCATTCTCAATAAGTAGCAAGTTTAGCAAGGCCAACAGATAAGAACTTTGTGTTCTTAAAGCAATTAGCAAGATAAAATCACAATGATTCGGATAGCAAGAGAAGCAAGATCAAGATCCTCAATATTAAGGGGGCGAATGTTGGGTTAATCTTGACGGGTCAGCTCATCAACAATTATCATATAGTAGACTGTAAAATATTACCATTCTCAATAAGTAGCAAGTTTAGCAAGGCCAAGAGATAAGAACTTTGTGTTCTTAAAGCACTTAGCAAGAAAAAATCACAATGATTCGGATAGCAAGATAAGCAGGATCAGGATCTTCAAGATTAAGGGGGTGAATGTTGGGTAATCTTGATGCGTCAATTCATCAACAATTAACATAAAGCAGACTGTAAAATAACCTAGCTCAACTTGATTTCCATTTGAGTTGAAACAAGGGTAAGACAGTGCATCAACAAGTAGCATATAACCAATTAACCATTATGGTGAGTATTGCTCCACAAAGATGAAGAAATTTTAATAATTAATTAATTATGTTGTTGAATCTTAAGTTTAACAGTTAATAAAAAATACTCATGAATAATATTAACTAACTTATTGGTCAATTTGATTAAACAACTGCTCATTGTTGGTGGAGAATACATTTATGAGAAATATGAATGACAGATTCCTATGTATACTAATGTATTATGATATTGAGATACAGAGATTAATTACTTATTTGACTTACCTCTAATCTCTTCCCTTTAAAGTTTAGCATGTCCAGTGTAAAACCTTCAATTGCCTCTGAACCCAGACGGAGAGAGACGTGAAATTAGATAATGATTATTTGAAATTAAAGGTGTGAAATGGGAAGTGAGCTTAATGTTACACACAAGAAGTATCTTACATCTCCTTTTCTTAACAAACGATAAGATTCTTCATGACGCCAGACTCTACTATGTTTTGCTGGATCTCTAGACTCGTTACGGACAATCTTTCTTGCCATATCTTGAAGGAGTTTATGCATCACTAGTCTGAGACCATTTGTTGATAATGTAAGAAGGCATCTGTTAATGAGGGTCACCATCCCGGATTTTGCATGATAGTCATTCTCTAATATCTTTTCCACATGAGATGCATACTCACCAACAAACAAACAAGCAATATGAAGAAACAATTCTTTTTGACTGTCACATGGCAAGGATTCAAAACTCTTTTGTAGCACGTCTTGGATTTTATGATCAATATCTCCTTCCAATGAATTTAGCGAATCCAATCTACTTCTCCAAGCCTCTATCATGTCATTTCTTGTCCACTGATCTTGAGCAGTGCCTGATAAAGAAGAACCCAATACTTTAAGAGCTAGCGGATTTCCTCCACAGTATTGTGATAACTTTACTGCATGCTCCTCGAAACCTTCCATGGGAATTTTGGATCCAAAGGCATGACAACTTAAAAGTTCCAATGATTCATGACAATTCAACAATTCAATGTTGTGGACATGACACCTCCATGATATGCCCCAAACCATGTGTCTATGTTTAGAAGCCTTGTTGTTATGATGATTTTGCTTTGTGTATGTGATAGGTTTGTTCCAAATAAAGTGGTTAGTTTGTCTTTATCATCAATGTCATCAACAACAATAAGCACCTTATTTATATGTATGGCCTTGTCAAGCTGAAGTGCTCCTTCATAAACATTTGATATAATGATATTATTATTTCCAGAAATATCTCTTAGAAGTTGCTGCTGTGTACCAAGCAAACCATCATGTTGCTTCGCACTAACTTCAAGTAAACTGCAACCGTCAAAGTTGTGCTTGTTTGAATAATAAATGTGTTTGGCAAGTGTTGTCTTGCCACTTCCTCCCATACCACAAATTGCCAAAACCGGAGAACCAGGTTGCTCATATCTTAACCAGGTATTAATAACTTTAGCTCGAGTCTCTATTCCAGTTAGACCGGTCGGAGTACTATGGAGTTTTAATCTTAGTTCATTGTAAATTTTATCAACAATATTCTGAATAATGTCTGTTTCATACCTGGACCAAAAGAAGGAAAATATGCACATACACATCAGGGAATTCACTATTACTTCTCACTGACTGATTCAAGTTAATTAAGTATACAAAGATATATATAAACAAAACAAAACAAAGATTAAAGCGTACCCCGAAACAACCATTCCCTTCAAATTAGCAGCCTCTGTTAAGGCTGCTTTCCACTGTTTCACATTATGCTCTGTCCACTTTGAACCTTCAGCTCCCACTTTTGCTTCAATCGCCAAACTTCCTCGCTGGTTTCTAACATCTGAAGGATCAACGTCATAAAACACCGGTAAAACAGCATGACAGCCCTTCCTCTTTTGCCTAAGGATCAACGACAGCTCATCAAGGCACCATCTTGAATTCGCAAAGTTCTCCGAAAATATAATTATAGAAGCACTAGATTTTCTGATTGATCTTGATAGATGGTAAATAATTCCTTGCCATTCTCATTCCATAATGCCGGTATAAATACAAAACCGATTATCGGTAAATAAGGATACAACTAATTACATTAATGGACAATAATACACATGCCATATTAGTGGCAATAATTGTGGAGTAATATGCTATTACTCCCCCGCAGTCGAAGCTGGAGGAGACCGAATGCTTAGGCTGGACCGGAAATCTTCAAACAGAACACGTGGTAGACCTTTCGTGAAGATGTCGGCAATCTGATATCTGGTACGGACGTGTAAGATGCGGACCTGACCACGTTGAACTTGTTCTCGTACAAAATGGATGTCAAGTTCAATGTGTTTAGATCGTTGATGTTGTACGGGATTGCCGGACAGATAGATGGCACTTACATTATCACAGTAGACAAGAGTGGCTTTGGTAAGCGGCCGATGAAGGTCAAGAAGAAGGTTACGCAGCCAACATATTTCGGCCACAACATTTGCAACACCTCTGTATTCAGCTTCTGCACTGGAGCGGGAAATGGTGGGTTGACGCTTTGAGGACCAGGAGATAAGGCAATCACCATAATAAACACAATATCCACTGGTAGAGCGTCTAGTGTCAGGACAACCGGCCCAATCTGCATCAGTGTAAGCAAGTAGGCTCGGATTTTTCGTTGAGCCGAGTGTGAGGCCAAGAGACAAAGTGCCCTGAATGTAGCGGATGATGCGTTTGAGAGCATTCCAGTGGTCGGTTTTGGGAGAGTGCATGAACATGCAAACCTGCTGAACCGCATAGCTAATTAATGTCGGGTCTAGTGAAGGTCAGATATTGCAGGCCCAGCTAGGCTCCTGTATAAGGTGGGATCCTCGAAGTCAGTGCCTGAGTTGGCACTAAGTTTAGAGTTAGTGTCCACTGGTGTTGCAACCGGTTTGCATGAAGTCATACCTGCACGTTCAATAATATCAGCAGCATAGTTCCGTTGAGACAAGAACATGGTGTCACCTGTGCGCTTTACGTGAATGCCTAAGAAAAGGCTCAGGGTGCCCAAGTCTTTCATGGCGAATTCTTTAAAGAGGAGAGTCATAAGATGCTCACGTAAAGCGGTAGACGAGGTGACAAGGAGAATGTCATCAACATAGAGAAGAAGGTAAGCAGTGTGACCGGCACTGTGGAGAATAAACAGTGAGGCGTCACAGCCACTCTGTGTGAAGCCAATGGTGCGGACGTAGTCTGTGAATCTTTGGTACCAGGCACGAGGGGCCTGTTTGAGACCGTAGAGGGACTTCTTGAGGCGACACACGTGGTTCGGAAATTGGTTGTTACGGAAACCCATAGGTTGGTGCATATATACGGTCTCATGAAGATTGCCATGTAAGAAGGCATTGGTGACATCCAGTTGGTGAACTGGCCATGAGTTCGCCAAGGCAATCGATAATACTGTCTGAATCGTAGCCGGCTTAACAACCGGGCTAAAAGTCTCACCACAATCTATACCCACCTGTTGAGAGCGACCATCACACACTAATCTCGCCTTGTATCTTTCAAGCGACCCATCAGACCTGTATTTATGTTTGAATAGCCACATGCTCCGGATGATATTCATGTGGGGATCTCGCGGAACCAACTCCCACGTATCATTATTAATAAGAGCATGAAACTCGGTGGTCATGGCGTTTCGCCATTCCGGGATGGACAAGGCCAGGGTGGGTGTTTTGGGTAGTGGTTGGATAGTAGTGGTGTTGAGGTTGAAGAGTGGCTTGGGTTTATGGATACCGTCCATAGCCCGTGTACGCATGGTGCGTGTCGGACCTTGGTTAGGTGGGTCGGTTTGGTTGGGGTTCGGTGGTGTGTGGTCAGCAGGTGGAGAGTGGGGTATGTGGGCTGAGGTGGTGGCCGTAGATGGGCCTGGTGGAGTGTGCTGCGAATGCGGGGAGGTAGGAGGGATTGGGCTCGTGTGATGTTGGGCCATGGGAGGTGGTGATTGTTGGGCTGAGGTATGTGAATGTGGTGAGGTGGGAGTTTGGTTATGGTCCGTAGGAGGTGTGAAGGTATGGGCCGGCTGCTGTGTGTTAGGAAAGGAGACGCGGGGCCAGTGTGAGGGATGGATTTGGTCAGTTTGAAACTGATAAGATTTGGTGGGGGTGAGAGGTGTATTTGGGAATATGGGAATGTGGATTCGTCAAAAATGACGTGACGAGAAATGGTAATTTGTTTGGTAGATAGGTTGAGGCATTTGTAACCTCGATGCGAGGAGGGATAGCCGATGAAAACGCAAGGGTATGAGCGGTGTGTGAGTTTATTTATGGTGGATGGTGGGATGATGGGATAGCAAAGGCAACCGAACACCTGAAGATGATCGTAGGTGGGGAGTTGGTGGTATAGGAGTTGTGTTGGAGTGTGGTACGAGTGAGTTTTACTTGGGATTAGATTGAGGAGGTAGGTTGCGGTTTCGAGGGCATGATTCCAAAGGTTGTTGGGTAAGGAAGATTGGGCGAGTAAGGTTCGGGTGATGTTATTAATGGAGCGGATTTTGCGTTAGGCTTTCCTATTTTGAGGTGAGGTGTATGGTCAAGATAGGCGAAAGAGGGTGCCTTGAGTGGAAAAGAAATTTTAGAATGACGTGTTAACATATTCTTTCCCGTTATCGCATTGAAACGTTTTAATTTTGCGGTTAAATTGGGTTTCAATCATTTTAACAAAGGTTGTGAAAACGGTGAAGACATTGGATTTATTTGAGATGGGGTATGCCCATAGAAAGTTGGTGTAGTCATCAAGAAATAATACGTAATAACGGTGGCCTTCCGAGCTTAAAACTGGGGAGGTCCAAACATCACTATGTATAATATCAAATGGTTGCAAAGTATTATTACTGGAAGCAAAAAAAGGTAGTCTGGTACCTTTTCCAAACACACAAGGTTCACACAAGTTTTTATTCAAAGACTTAAAAGAAATTAAATTAGAGTTCTTAAGAGACTGAAGCAATGCCGGGCCAGGGTGTCCAAGGCGTTGATGCCATAGGCTGGAAGACTGAGCAGCAACGGTTGAGGTTGAAAAACACTGGGCCTGGGTGGAGAAGGTGTAGAGATCACCGCTGCTGTCGCACCGAATGATAGGCATCCGGCTCTTGAAATCCTTCACAAGAAAACCAAAGGGGTCAAATTCTACAGATACAGAATTATTTCTTGTGAATTGACGGACGAAAATTAATTTTCTAATAAGTTTTGGGGCATATAGGACGCGGTTTAGTTTGAAGGGTGGTAGGGGGGTTTAAAGGTCTGAGGGCCATGTCCAAGCACCGGTATAGTGTTTCCATTTCCAACGATAATATTTTCATTCATGCTATTATTAATAATGTGACGAAAATTACCTGAGTTGGGATCCATGGAGATTGTGGCCCCCGAGTCCATGACACCGTCGTTGTAATCTGGAGGATTTAAGGACATGGTGTACAAAGCTTGTTGGATGTCCGTTGGTGAGTAGGTGGAATGGTGAGCTTGTAATGGACGAGGACCCAATATACCTTGACCTTGACCCATTTTCTGTTGAGTTTGCTGGGAGGAGGTCGGATAGGGGCACGGTGGTGGCTGCCAGAAGTATGCAGATGGCCAGGGCTGGTTAGGTGAAAAAGAGGGCTGCCATGGGTTTGCTGGCCAGCCGTAGCCAGGTGGAGTAGGCCAGCCGGTTGGGAATGATGGTCGACGGCTGGAGTAGTTGGTATTGGGTCGACCCTTGCCTTTGCCACGAGTGCGAGCACGAGGACGCCCGCGGTCAGAAGAAGAGTCTGAAGCAGGGGTATGTTTGGATGTAGATGCCGTGAGGGCCTGGGCAGCCACCTGAGCGGCTTCGAGGGCAGTCTCCGCCTTCTGTCCTTCAATCATACATAACTAAGAGCGTGCCTCGTAGAAGGAAGGGAGTGGGTCGCGGGACTACAGGATGGTCTTTATGCTTTCATATGCTTCGGGTAAACTGGCCAAGAGTTGCAAAACCAAGCGTTTGTTGTCGACGGGGCACTCCACATTCGACAGTTGGTCTGCTATGGATTTGATTGCCTGACAATATGCCGACATATTTGGAAAAGCGGCGAGGCGAGTTGTGGAGAATTTGTGGGTGAGGTGTAAGGCGCGGGCCGCTTTATTATCATTAAAGAGGCCGGCTAACCGGGTCCAGAGTTCATAGGCTGAGTTACCGGGTTCGATAACGGTGTTGAGGAGGTCATTTGAGACAGTGCTATATAGCCATTGGAGAACAACGGCGTCAAGTCTGTCCCATGTTTCAGCAGAAGGTGCGGGAGTGGCTGTTTTGGCTGCAGCAGCAGCAGGGGCGGGTGGTGGTTCAAGAGTCCGTGGGGAGAGATGATCGATGACCTGGTAGGCTCGGCAATGAGTGCGAAACAGCTCTGACCAGGTTGAGTATTGAAGGGATTCAACCTCCAAGGTTATATGGATAAGGTTCTTTATGTTGGACACGGTTACGGCAGGGTGGATTTTGGGTTCCATGGTAGTAAAACGGAATGAGGATGGGTTGAAGAAGGGGCTGCAGCGATCAGAGGAAGAAGAAAAGAGGAGGCTGCTGGCGTTTATGGAGAAGAAGTATTTGCGCAGCAGTAGGGTTGGGAAGGGATATAGGATGATTAGGCTCTATACCATGATAGATGGTAAATAATTCCTTGCCATTCTCATTCCATAATGCCGGTATAAATACAAAACCTATTATCGGTAAATAAGGATACAATTAATTACATTAATGGACAATAATACACATGCCATATTAGTGGCAATAATTGTGGAGTGATATATGCTATTAGATCTCTTGATCTTTGGCTTCAGTTCTTGACCCTCGTGGATTTCATCGTCGTCCCTGAAAGTTTTAATTCCGGCTTTACGTAACGCCTTATAAAGATGATCCGTAAAAGAATTACGGGTGTCTTCACCTCTAAAGCTTAGAAAAACATCGTACTCGTAGTGATCTGATGGAGATGAAGTAGAAGTAGAGGCCATTATTGAAATTAAATAAATGGTCTGTGGTTCTGAAGTGTAGTTAAAAAATCCAAGTACAACACATAATTAGATAAATTAGTGGCTTCACATTTTCTCATAAACTATCCATCAACAAGTGGAATGATAACATTTAGGTTTTTTATACAGCACAACCATTTAAAATCATTTTAGGTTTTTATACAGCACAAGTGATGGTATTTGTTTTTTTTTATATAGTGGTTTATTATTTTAACTTGTGTGTATAATCTTTCCTACAATACCTGCCTTTGAGGTGTTCGATGAAAAGGCTGAGAGAAATAAAATGATCAAATTCGATAAGGATTGTGTGTAGGTTGGACTATTACACACCACGCAGTTACTTATGTCAATTAACCTGCTCATTATACTAAGGACTAGTAGTAAACCCGCGCGATGCGGCGGCGGAGGCAATTTCTTACGCGATGTTTTTAGTTAGTTTATCAATCTTTACGTGATATATTGTATAGTACTTTTATTAATTTTCTTATTGATAGTATTGGTGTTGTCTATATATGCCTTATATAAATTTAAAGTTTTCCATTGTTAAATCAATAAGTTATGTTTATAAAAATGGGTCATGTTATTGAAAAAATGACAATGAATCACAAAATATAACACAGTGTCAAAAAATATAACACAATACTGAAGAAAAAAAGAACAATGAATTAAAAAATGACACAATGATGAAAATAAGAAAAAGATATAATGGTACATAAAAGACACAATGATATAACGTATACTCTAAAAACTACAAATAATTAAAACATTTAAGTAATATAAATTACAAAATTTCATTTTAATACAAACTCCAACAAACATTAAAGCTTGGCATTACATTTTTTAGAGTAGGTGGTGTCAGTGGTAATGCGAGGATTGGTGTTGTTGGGCGGCTATCATCAAAAGTTGTTCTCGAACGGGTCAGTAGGGCTGCTACAACAATGACTCCAAATGGGTCAAAATTCATTTCATCAAGTTAATAATAATAAAAGAAAAAAAAAACATATATGAAGGTTTAAAAAAACCACCTTGTTATTTTGATTGATTAAGTAAAGTGAAACAGAAATTCAATATCATTATAGGCTAAATTCAACATTGTTTTCCTGCTAGGCATGTTTAAGTGCCCTATTCATTTGGACATAAAGAAGAAAGTGCCACTGCTGGAGCAAATTATCAACCCATATCAATCACAAACTAATAAAAATAAAAAGAAATGCTACAGCTGATGGGTCATTTTCAGCAAAACAGTGATGCAGAAACAGCAAGAAAAGTAGGTGGTTTGACTACCCTAAAACAAAGAAAGGTGGCAGCTGGTCTGATTTCAACAAAAGAAAAAAATAGTTCAGAAGATTCACCAAAACAGAAAAATCAGTAAAAGATGAGACAGTAAAAAACTCAGAAAAGAAAAGAAGAGATACCAGCCCTCCACTTCAATTTGTTCTCCTCCATAACTTTGAAATTTCTGCCAAATTGACGTTCAAGATGTCCACATTTGTACCAAGGCACTAATAAATGATTTAAATACAAACTTCTGCAAAAACCTAATATAGACAATTTAAGCTAGCTAAAGTAAATAATATTATCTGTAGAGAGAAGCTTCAAGTTACAGATTATACCTCAGATGGATGGGCGCCTAGTATTTGTTATCCCATATAATCAATCCATTGCCGAAGTTGCTGCTGGCAACCCAAAGAAGTTTACGTGTAAAATTCTTTGGTTTAGGTCTCTTCTTAATTACCGTTGTCATAGCAACCACACGACAACATAAGATATAAGTTTTAGTTAGAGATTGCTATTGAGATATGAAAGTGAAACAAAGAAAAATATTTTATTGAAAGCCTAAAAAATGACTTGTTTAGTTAAATATCAGAATAAAACCATTAAGAAAGTTGTATGCTATAATTACATAATTCAGGGACTTTCAAAAAGCTAGAGCATATTCGTATTTAACCAGCTTGAGATAAAACAAAATCTAAATAGACACATTTATAAGTAAATGGACCAACATATACACCTCATACTCACAATAATCATATGAATACACGATCAACATCAAATCCGCCCGTTAAGTAAATGCTCCAACAAAGATCAATCTTTAAACCATGACCTAAAAAACCCATCACCTACAAAAACAAAGATCAATCTTTAAACCCTGACCTAAAAAACGAAGATCCATCTCAAAGGAGTTCGTAAACCTTGTCAGAAAAATAATCTGAGTATTAACAAAACACAAAACTGTGTCATGTTCTTTAAAACATGACCTGCAAAAACATAGATCCATCTCAAAGACAACTGTGACCTATACTTACCCTTGACGTAGGTAGAAATAACACCAAAGAAGCCCTAAATCAGAACTGGGTCGGAATCTTCATCAATTTGTCAAATCTTCATCGATCTGGTGTAGTCGAGGTGAATCAATGTGTTTTGTATGTGTAGTCATTAGTGTCATTTCCATGACCTGCAGAAATGTAGTCTATAGTTGAGCAAATCTTATGGTTGCAAATAAGGAGGTAGTTTCAACCCAATTATATGTAAACTGGTCAATTTGGGTTTTGCTTTGATGATATCATATCAAATGAGTAATATGTTAAAAGTTAGTATGCATGTAATGGGTCAAACGGGTTGACATGGCTACATGTGTCAAAAGTCACCTAAATTGAAGGCCTTGAAGGATTATTACCTCTTGCCCCAAGGAGGACATCTGCGCACCTATTATCATGACGAATCCTTTGCAGAAGTAGGTTAGTTTTTAGATTTCAAATTATAAATGGGTGGTTGAATGGAAAAGTTGTGTTTATGGTAATGGTTCTAAATGGTTTAGCGACTTCAATCATCAAACTATAGGCTTCTGCAACGTGTAAGGTGAAGCCGCTGAATGAGTTGGAGGTTTCTGTGATGCCGCTGAACGAGTTGGAAGACTCGACCTAGATGCCGCTGATCCAGTTAGAGGATTCATTGATGCCGCTGATCCAGTTGGAAGAGTCAAGCTGATGCCGCTGAACGAGTTAGAGGTGTCTGTGATGCCGCTGATTCGAATGGATGTATCACATTGATGCCGCTGATTCATTCAGAATTTTCAACATTGATGCCTCTGATTCATTTAGAATTTTCAACCAAAATTCTGATTTTGATTCCCACTTTTTCAGCCTTAAAGTACACCCACCTCAACTTACACCACTAACACTCAATGCATGGCTTTGGGTTTGTAAAAAAAATTGTAAGAAATTCAGGTTGATTGGATTGGTAAATAGTGTTTGTGTAAGACACTTTCAGACAAACCAACACACTTGCTCTCTCAACTCAATGTCTTATAAAATGGAGGTGGAGGTGAAATTTTTTAACCATCCACCAAACCATCACCTTCCCAAGCACAAATATTACAAATCTATTAGAAATCCTACCACCATGAATCCAAATATAAACTTAAACCCTGGTCCCTTGGTGAACGATGTGTTGTATCTACGTGATCGACATCGTGCTTTTTACATTTTCGTAAATGAGGAAAACTTTAATGATAACCTTAATGTTAAGCGTAGTGATAGACCAATATGGCGCATACTTCGTAAGAACCCTCCTGTAGGTCGAGTTCGTAATCTTGTTGATGCCGCAGGCTTTGGTGGCATTATAGATTGTGGTTATCGATACCTTGACCACTCTTTAATAACAGCTTTGGTGGAACGATGGAGGCCCGAAACTCACACGTTCCATCTACCATTTGGTGAAGCTACTGTAACCTTACAAGATGTTAACGTCTTGTGGGGGTTACCTATCGAGGGTAGTGTTGTGTCTGGAACAGATGAGACACTAACAACTGTCGAAGCAATAAGGTTGTGCCAAGACTGGTTAGGTGTTACGCCCCCAGAGAACCAAATGTCTGGCAAAAGTGTTTTGGGTACTTTTATTATTAATGAATTAACGAAACCGTTTGTTGAAGCCGAGGCTACGGATGAAGAGTGCATTATCCGTGCGCGTTTAATAATTTTTTATCTAATTGGTTCCACACTGTTCCCCGATCATTCCAACAACAGAATAAATGTTTTTTATTTAAAATTTTTACGAGACCGAAACTTAGCAGGATCTTATAGTTGGGGGAGTGCGGTTCTAGCTTGTCTTTACAGGCGGCTTTGTGATGCCACCAGTCCCGATAAAAGAGGCGTGACCGGGCCCATGCTGCTCCTTCAAATATGGGCTTGGGAAAGGATTCGGTGTCTCGCACCACGACCTGACAACCAGTTTGATTATACTTGCCCGCTAGCGGCTCGGTATATCACATAGCCTAAACAAATATAATATGCCTGTATGGTATCCCTTTGTATTTTTTTACTGAACACTTTATTTAAAATGTTAATTTTGTAGGTGGCGAGACCGCAAATTGAACTTTAAAGAGGTATCCACACACTGCTTGAGGACATATCGTTCTCAGTTACAATCGTTAAACGAAAACATGGTATGTTTATTAATCCCGTATTATTAATTAATTAAAAATTTTTTATTAAGCATTTATTGTGTTGTGTAACTGAGTTAAGTGTTTGTTTTGATGTTTTTAGTTCAATTGGACCCCCTACAGCCAGGCTTTGTATCAACTTCCGGCTATCTGTTCAAGTGGTAGGGAAAGCTGGAGGAGTTGTTGTCCTCTCATATGCTTTGAGCTTGTTGAGCATCATTACCCTCAACGGGTTATGAGACAATTCAACATGGTCCAGTACATACCTCCGCCAATAAATCCACCCATGGCCGTTCTTGAGAAATTGCATGGTTTGGGGAGGCAAGGAAACAACGGGGTGGACTGGATGCGTAGGCACAAAGACTATGTGAATGCATGGAATAACCGTCATAGCACAGTTTTCATGTCGAATGACATAACGATGAATTCCACACAGCCTGGTTATATGCAATGGTATACGTTGCGTACTGTTGCATTTATAACAAATCCTAGTCTACCACCGGTCCCAGTTGGCGGTTTTCAAGATGACGGTGCTAGAATACAGTTGATGGTAAACCATTTTTACGTGTCTAATTGATAGATTAATTTATTTAGTTTACAGTTTGATCATCATAATTTTGTTTGCAGAGGGATGCCATGGGTGAGATTTACCAGTCTTCGCAGCAGCCACATAATGATCCTGAGGCCGTCGCCAGGCAGTTTCAGCATATACAGAACACGGCGTTTCAAACTATGATGATGTCAAACGATGTCGGACACTTAGATAATCCCACGCATCTTACAACGAACGCCGTGGATTTGTCAGCACCTCCACGACCTCAAAGGATACGCCGGCGACGCGCTCCCCGTGGCGTACCGGTAAATCAGGAAGAAGAAGAAGCTGCTACCTTGTTTGACAATGCTGAGAATGCTGGGTTTGGTACCCTGTTTGAGCATGTTGGTGGTTCTGCTGCGTGTAGTAACAATCGAAACCAGGGTGGGGCATATGTCCCGCAATTCACAGAGTCTGCAGCATCAGCTGGTGGAATGGGGGTTTCCACGCCCATGTCCTTTTTACACGGAGCAGGTGGTGTTGGTGAGTCCGGTGTTGGGGAGGAACCGCCGGTGACAGGTCCACTAGCTGCGTTGATTGCAACCGGAATTGGTTTAGGAAGCAATTGGGAATTTCCCTCAACGGATTATGTCACGCCTAGTGGACAGATGTTGCCACGTGTTGATCTAGACCTTGTTACTGATTTTTATTACCATCCCCCTCATAATACATGTGACGAAGGACCTTCAAACCGCCCAGGACCATCACTGTCACTGTCACTGGGTTTAAACCTCTTTCCCGATGATGAGTACGAGAATCAAGGACCACCACTCGCCGGTGAAACTCAAACCCAACTCCAACCAGCTAGAAGGCAATCTGACCGTCTTAGGAATCAGAATCCCACGAACTGGCCCAACATGTAAACGTGTCTTGGTTTATGTATTTGATTAGCCGTAATGTAACATTTCACTTGGTTTATGTATTTGAATAATCGACTTAATCCCTTCCATGTGATTCATTAGTTACAACATGCAAGAACTACAATACCAATATTAAACAATGACAGCCGATAAAACATTTAAAATTAAAATCCAAATACAAGCATTAAACACTAAAACAAGATTACATAATCATATAACATGACGAGAAGTTGCTTCACAACGCCATTTGTATAGCTCGTCTGCCATGTGCCGTCGATAATTCACACAAGCGTCTTCGACGTCCATTTCTAACAACAACGATTTTTTTTTTCACAAGCTTCTCCATCATCATACAAACCAACACACCTGCATTATCAACCTTTCCGTTGTCTTGGGGCACATCTAACTGAACTAAACCAACCGAAATTGGAGTTTTGTCGACACGATTTGACCTCAGCCAGTAACGAATACGTTCAAGAAACCATCCGAAAAAAAGTGTTACCATCTCCATATAGTGAGCAACTTCGTGTCGCATTTCGTTTCTCCATCTGTCATCAGTCCAATACTGTGTGATTACCATGTTTCTCATATCAATTCGGACAAGCAGCCAGTCTCCCACCCCAATCGATAATGGAAGGTAAACGTAGTCAACCTCCCAAAATGGCGGGTATGGTTCCATTCTTCCTGCCATGTCGAGGGCAACTGAAGAATCCTGGTCCTTCATTTCATCATAAAAAGCTGGGGGTAACACTGTCCAACGTAGCTGTGAACCAGGATTTTTTAAAAGTTTTGCTTGTCTAAGTCGCATGAGTCTTACCGTCCACGCTTCAACGTGCTGAAATCATAGTAATGCATAAGGTTCGTGATTGAGTTAAGCAAATCAATTTAAGTTGAACATAAATTAAAAAGTTACCGTTGATGATAACGCCCTGTTGGGTTGGCACCCTAGAAGGGTACCCCAAAAATTCTTGTCTAGTTTTTTTGAAATGAACCGAGTATAGCAAAATGGGGCATCCCCATTTGTATAAAAGTCGACAACATCACCAGACCAATTGTTTGTACACTCTTGGTTTTCTGGAGGGTTATCTGAGGGATGCTCGGATGGTTTATCGTGTTCGTTTTCAGGTGGATTGGTTTGTGGTTTCTTTGAAGACGAACCACCCGTGAATGCTGTTGATGGCTTTCGTAAACGCCTCCATATTTGTTGGATAGATGTTGCCGTTTTAGGAGCAGGTTGTGAACAGTAAAATCCTTCTCCATTGTTTTCCATTTTCAAACTTTTCTAAGATCCTCAAGGGTAAGAAAGAGAGAGAAGTTGAGTAATGTGTTTGAATGAGGTGGTTTTCTTTTAAAGGGGTGAAGCCTCTGAATGGTTTGGCGGCTTATACATGAAGCCTCTGAATGGTTTGGCGGCTTATACATGAAGCCTTAGAATGGTTCAGAGACTTCTATCTAAAGCCCCTTGAAAATGGCCCATGGTGCCCTGTTTGGATGCCTGTACAGTCTGTTCGGCCCGGTCAGTCAGGTCCCTGGTGATTCTGACGCATTGTCCTCGCGTGATATAACGATGTGGCGCAGAGTCCAGGTCGTATACGGGCCTCTAGGGCGTCATTCCTGTGGCCTGAAAACAGCAACCTGGTCATTTTTCAACTTTTTCAATATGTTGAAAATGGCCCATGGTGCCCTGTTTGGATGCCTGTACAGGCTGTCTGGCCCGGTCAGTCAGGTCCCCGGTGCTTCTGACGCGTTGTCCTCGCCTGATATAAGGGTGTCGAGTGGTGTCCGGGCCGTATACGGGCCTCCAGGGCGTCATTCCTGTGGCCTGAAAACAGCAACCTGGTCATTTTTCAACTTTTTCAATATGTTGAAAATGGCCCATGGTGCCCTGTTTGGATGCCTGTACAGGCTGTCTGGCCCGGTCAGTCAGGTCCCCAGTGCTTCTGACGCGTTGTCCTCGCCTGATATAAGGGTGTCGAGTGGTGTCCGGGCTGTATACGGGCCTCCAGGGCGTCATTCCTGTGGCCTGAAAACAGCAACCTGGTCATTTTTCAACTTTTTCAATAATCTTTTATTTTAAATTTGAAGCCTCAAAATGAGACAGCGGCTTCAAATGAAGCCTCTGAATGAGACAGCGGCTTCATATGAAGCCTCAGAATGAGACAGCGGCTTCATATTTCTAATCCCCTTATAAATACAACACCAAAACTCATTTTTCATTCATACCTCCTCATCCCCCTCCTCAAAGCAATGAATAACATGGGCGGTTTTGCTCCCAGGAGATGCCGGACCTTCTAATCTCCGGCAGTACTCTCGCCGGGTTCGGGGACGGGGCCAGCCCCGTAGACTACCATTGACCTCCTCTCCTCCTCCTGCTAATGCACAACCTCCTCTTCCTCCTCCTCCACAACATTGGTTATATCCCCCTCCTCCTCCTGCTGCGGCACCACCAAGTCATCCTGAAGACGATGATCCCTGGAAGGATGATCCCTGGACGGATGAAGAATGGGCTTGGGCCCATGATTATGTCATGGCTACATATCAATTGGACCGACTGATGTTGTCGGCACCACAAACCTTCACCCCTCCTCCTCCTACCCCCTACCAGCAACCTATCCCCACCAACCATAATACCCCCACCCCCTACCACCAACCTACCCCCACCCCCCATAATACCCCCACCCCCCACTACCAGACTACCCCCACCCCCCACTACCAGACTAACCCCACCCCCCACTACCAGACTACCCCCACCCCCACCCCCCACTACCAGACTACCCCCACCCCCCACTACCAGACTACTGCCACCCCGTACCACCAGACTACCCCACCCCGTGAATATGGGGAGCCAACTGAGGAGGACTTGGAAGCCCTCCGGGAAATTGAGGAGGAGGAACGCCTATGGAGCCGACGCACCCCTCCTCGTGAGTATTGGTATTTCCCCTCGGATGCGAGATCTGATGGACGGGATAGTGAACTTTCTTTGTCCCCTGAGTACTACGCACTCGAGGACTCGGACTTCTAGTGTTTAAATATTAGTTGTAACTTTTTTTTAATATTAGTTGTATCTTTGTTTTAGTTGTATCTTTATTTTTAATATTATTGTGTGTTTTAAATATTATTTGTAATTATTTATATTTATTTTGCTTTTATTTTAATTATTTTGAGTTATAAGATTAAAAAAATAATAAAATATGAAGCCTCAGAATGAGACAGTGGCTTCAAATGAAGCCTCTGAATGAGACAGCGGCTTCATAAATCTTATCATTGAAGCCTCAGAATGAGACAGCGGCTTCATATATCTTAGCATTGAAGCCTCAGAATGATTCTGAGGCTTCAAATGAAGCCTCAGAATGAGACAGCGGCTTCAGCACAAATTTTCACCTATTTAAGGGATACTCCCCTCAACCCATCCTCACACCAAACTTTCTTCACAAAATCTCTCTATATCTCACAAACCTGCTTCCACACCCCCACCCCCAAAATAAAGTAACCTTCAAAGCAATGACTTCTTTCGTTCCATACCTGGTTAGATTATACTGGGGTGGTAATTTTTCATACGTAAACGGGGTTGTTCAAGATGATAACTCCTTGGTATCATCCAGCTTTGTCATGATCGAGAAGATGTCATTTGAACAACTGCTTGACTGCGTATGTGCTCATGTTAATATTAACAAAGAAGCAGTTACCGTAAAACTCCTGCTCGGATACATTTAAGCTGGGTACTCTCAAACCAGCCAAATTTTCAACAATGTCGGGGTAGAAATGATGGATTATCTAGCGGCGGACATCTACGTTCAATGGCAACAACACCCTCCGTTGCAACAGCTTAGTTTTACTAACCTGTTACGTGACATGTCTAACGTAAATGTTGTAGCACCCTTCGGGTCTCAACATGGTTCCCCCCCTATCGGACATGCTGCCGATAACGAAGAAAATGACGAGGTAGGTTCCCCTATGACGGACGAAGAATCTTTCCAAGTACCTCAGTATGTTGCCGGTAATGACAACAATGATGGGTTTGACGAATCCGGAAGCGGAGAGTCAGAAGACACGGGAGATAGTGATGACGAAGAATCGCCATCAGAACACTCTGAAGACTCTGCACACGAGGCCGAGCCCAGTCAGCCAATGACCCAACAGACACAACCAAATGACAACCTGGCTCTCCAGATAGGTCCAAGTCATGACTACGATCCTCAAGATGATGTGGAGCTAACAGATTACATGGTTCCAGAATACGAAGAGGATGACTTCGTGTTGTGGAACCCAAAATCAGGGGACAATATCCGTCTTGGTATGTTTTTCAAATCAAAAGATGAGGTAGACCGTGCGGTTAGACAGTGGAACATCCGTCGTGGCCAGGAGATGTATGTAACGGCAAGCAAAGCAAAACAATACAAGGTCGTATGTTACACCAGACACCCAAAGTTTGTAAATCCTTTGTCTAGTGGTCGCAAGTGTGAGTGGCGTTGCACCGCATCAATTCGGTCTGACTCACATTACTGGCGAATTACTGTATGGTCTACAAAACACAGCTGTTATCCTTCGACCATACGTAATAGCAACAGAAGTTTAAAAGCAAAGGATATTGCATCACACATCTTACCGCAAATTCGTACGGACATCAAGCTTAAGGTAAAACATATCCAAACCCATGTCAAGCAGGTTCTGAATGTTGATGTTTCGTATTCTAAGGCGTGGCGAGCAAGAAGAAAGGCTATAGAAAGTATCTATGGTGACTGGGACAGCAATTTCAAGGAGCTACCCACATATCTTATGCGGCTGCAGACGAGAAACCCAGGCACCGTCGTTACGTTCTTTAATCATCCAAACGGAGATCCGCATTACCCCACGTTTAAATATATTTTTTGGGCGTTCGGTCCTTCTATCCGTGCTTTCCGTCGATGCATGCCTGTCATCTCGGTGGACGCGACTCATCTGAAGGGACCCTACCGAGGTAAGCTGATGCTTGCGGTAACAAAAAATGCAAACAACTACATCCTTCCTGTGGCGTATGCCGTCGTTGACGAAGAGACTGTACACAGCTGGTGTTGGTTTTTCCAAAACCTTAGTGAATACGTTACCACTAATAGCATGGGGCCTTTGTGTGTGATATCCGACAGACACAATGGCATTATTAATGCAATGGAAAACCTTCCACAGTGGAAGGAACCCAACGCCTACCATCGTTACTGTCTTCGTCACATCAGAAGCAATTTCAGTGGAAGGTTCAGGAACAAAACCCTACGGAAACTTTGTTGGTCTATTGGTAGCACAAATCAGCACTTAAAGTATCGGTGGGCTGTTAGCGAAATGAGGCTGAAAAGTCAAGAGGCATGGGACTACCTTAACAACATTGATAAGTCAAAGTGGACTCTTTATCGTGATAGAGAGCATCGTCGGTGGGGTAACCTAACGACCAACATTTCGGAGTCCATGAACAACGTCTTGCGGGAAGCGCGACTGCTGCCTATCACAGCTCTGATTCAATACACCTTTCACAGAGACATCGATCAATATGTTAAGCACACTCAGATTTCCAGCAGTTGCAACACGCCTCTACCACCTCGCATATGGAGCAGGTATGAGAAGCTTTTGGGAGTTGCTATGGAGCATGAAGTCAAGATGTACGATGCGAATGCGCTAAGGTTCAACGTTCTTTCAAGGGTTGAGACAAATGACCGGGGCGGAAATGACTACACCGTTGAGTACAAAAAAAAGGTGTGCTCGTGTGGCAAATGGCAGATGCAAAGATTTCCATGTTCACATGCAATTGCTGTTTGCAATTTTTGGGTAAAAGCCCTCACGCTATTACTAGTTGGAAATTCCACACAGACACGTACATTGAGCAGTACAACGGTCATTTCTACACCTTGGGGCCTAAGTCTGACTGGCCGCCGGCTGAGTGGAGAATTCAAGGGGACCCGTCGATGATTACCACACATCGAGGCAGAGTACGTCATAGAAGAATACAAAATGAGATGGATGTCAATTATGACGATCGCCCGAGGCGTCATACACGCAGTCGATGTGGAGAGACCGGCCATAACAAGAAAAGTTGCGGAAACGCAAGGCGTCAACGACATCAGTGAATCACCCCACAACAGCTTCATGTCAGTCGTACCATCAATGTTGTCTTTTTAATGTTGTTTAGTTTCAATTATCTTTATCATCAATCACCCTTTGCTATCATGGATGCGTTGGGTGACTAATCAATTTCTGTTCGAGTTTTATTTAGTAATGGCAGCGTTATTATTATCTTACTGTTAATGTTAATACTACTACTATTATTAATAAATAATTTAGGATTATTACATTACTTAATAATACTAAATTTATTTAAAACGAATAATCTTTAAAGTTTAATAGTGAATAAATGTAATAATCATAAATTTATTTAAAACGAATAATACAAATTTATTTACAACAATTTTTTCATCTGATGCCTTAGAGTGGTTTGGCGACATCATTTGATGGCTTAGAGTGGTTTGGCGACTTCATTATTTGATCCCTCCCTGTGGTTTGGCGACATCATTTGATGGCTTAGAGTGGTTTGGCGACTTCATTATTTGATCCCTCCCTCTCATTTACTTATGGTCGAACAAGAGAAAGCATGAAAATAAAAAAGCTGGATGCCTCTAACTCGTTCAGCGGCATTAAGTCTGAATCCTCTAACTGGATCAGCGGCATCTAGGTCGAGTCTTCCAACTCGTTCAGCGGCATCACAGAAACCTCCAACTCATTCAGCGGCTTCACCTTACACTTTGCAGAAGCCTATAGTTTAATGATTGAAGCCGCTAAACCATTTAGAACCATTACCATAAACACAACTTTTCCATTCAACCACCCATTTATAATTTGAAATCTTAAAACTAACCTACTTCTGCAAAGGATTCTATCATGACTCTATTTCACTGCATACAACTACACAACAAAAAAAACATTTAAAATCACACACAAAAAAAGTAATCTTGTGGTGTTCTTAATATCATGATTAATAGCACAACTAATAATAATTATGTACCTTATTTGAACCAAATGCCATTAGAACCTATTCTTTTAGCATGTTCTAATCTAGTATGATCAACTAAATTCACTTAAAATGGTTTTGAAATTTTTTTTTTGTTTATTTGAAAAGGCTGAAATCAATATCAGATGATAAGTCATACAATACTTGGCATGGACTATGACATCCTTTTCCCAACACCCTTTTCCACCCTTCAGCGTAAGCTCCGTCGGGCACCGTTTATTCGAATTGTCAGAGCAACCTCTACTCGTGCAATTGTCTAGACCAGTATCTGCAAATTCATCAGCAAAAGCAAGTTGAAAGGCTTGATATATGATCAATGGCTGGAACAAAAACAACTAAATAACCCTGATTTTTTTAGCACAATAACTTTTTTAAGAAAGAACATTCATTTCACATCCTTCTTCATCGCAAAGGAAGGTCAATACAACACGTATTCTTCTTTAAAACGAACTAAATTACCACTTGATTAATTAGATAAAAGTATTCCTTACTCATTTTTCCAACTTGTTGAATCGAACTCACCTTTGTATCAAGTATAGAGTATTGTTGGTCATAAGTAGGTTGTATGATGTAGGGGCTAACACAAGCTAACCCTTTTACAAAGATCGTATCAGGTATATGAAGCACTTTGTCGGTCAAGATACAAAGTTTTAATATCATATCAAACCAAATAATATACGTTAGAAGAATTAAAAATCATGAATCGTGCAAGAAAAAATTTAAAACATAGAACAAGCATACACATAGAGAACAAACAAGCTATGAAGCACCGAAACGTCCATTACCTTGTCGTTCCCGTCTGGAAACGGATAGGGAACGGATTCGCCAAGGAAACGCCCCTGAAACGTTTCCATCCCGTTTCCGTAATTGACGAAACGTTTCCACGAAGTTTCCACGCCGTTTTCGAAACTCCAAGAAGTTTCCAGAGTTTACAAGAAACTAATTAAACTATTTTTGAATCAGAGGTGGTGGCGGTAGTGGCTTTGGCGGTCGTATGGCGGATGGAGTGTTGTGGCAGCGGTGGTGTTGTGGAGTCGGCAATGGCGGAGCCATGGTGGTGGTTAAAGTGGTTTTGTTTGTTGGTTTTGTTTTTTTAGACCACCTGCTACTTTTTTATCCTGTCCCCAGTCCCCACCACGTGTCTTGCGTTCTTGTTTTTTTTTTTCGGTTCAAAAAAGAATATTTATCATTCATGCCATCTATCTATATAATAATTGAGGTCACTTGGGTTGAATCAAGGCCTTAAAGAGGGTTTGAGGTATCCAACAACTAATATGGAGCTCCAAATTATGACTATAAAAACCTTTTTTTTTTATTCTCCATATCAAAACTCTCATATTCTTCCTAATTCCTAACAAATCTTTCAATCTTTCTTCTTCACCTTGCATCATTTGTTGATTATCCACAACTGATTAAAGGTAAACATCCAAACTACTCTTCTAATGTTGATTCCTATTATTATTTTGACTTTTTTTATTGTTATTGTTAACATTGTTAAGAACAAATCAAACCGAATGAAATTTCTTATTCTTTTACGTGGAAATCATTCTTCTTAAACACATGTTCTAATGAAACGGATTTGTGATAAATGGATTTGTGATAAACGGATTTGTGATAAACACATATTCAATAGGATTTATTATAAAGTGATAACAAAGATACTATCAATTCCTATTGTTATTTTTTTTATTCTTTTTCCTAATCTAATAACCATTTGAAATCAGTCCGGTGTTTATCACATGTTCTAATGAAACGGATTTGTGATAAACAAAATATTCAATCGAATTTGTGATAAAGGGATAACAAAGATACTATCGATTCCTATTGTTACTTTTTTTATTCTTTTTAATATTTCATAATCTAATTACCATTTGAAACCATTCTTGTGTTTATCACATGTTCTAATGAAATGGATTTGTGATGAACGTATTTGTGATAAACACATATTCAATCGGATTTGTGATAAAGGGATAATAAGGATTGCGCTCAATCAGATTTAAGTTAATTTTATTATTGTCATCACGGTTTTTTTAGACATATATTGAATCGGATTTACTATTCGATCGGATTTAGTAATACTATTTTTAACATTTGAAAAACAAGATTTGATCTGAAGACACAAACGCTATTATGTGTTATCATAATGGTTCTCAATTCTTCAAGGTATTGCATGACCATTCGGCAACAGTTTTGGTATATTTGTTATTTTCATGTACATATGTCTATTTAATTTTCAAAAATGATTCTTTATTTTTTAATGTTGTTTTTTAACGTGTTAATTCAGAATGTGCTGAAGGCCATGAACAAATTTCTGTTGTCTAAAAACATACACAATAGAAACGTTACAGTTGCCACATACGAAGGACAATCTTGGTTGGTACGATTTTTAATGTTTTTAATGTAATTTATTTGAATTACTGTTTTTCGAATTTATGTTTAATATTATTGTAATAATTGACTGTTTTTCGAAATTTTGTTTAATCACATTTATTTATATTACTGTTTTTCAAAATTATGTTTAATATTATTGTAATATTAGACCGAATTTAATATCATTAATTCTGAATTATTGTTATTTATTTACATTAATAATAATTGACCGAATTTAATGTCATTTAATCTGAAATTTGAATCCGAATTATTGTTATTTATTTACATTAATAATAATTGACTGAATTTAATGTTATTTATTACTATCTTTTAATAATTGACCGAATTTATATTAATATTAATATGAATTTCAGTTTACCATAATAAGCCTCATTTATTTTTCATTATGAATGATTGATTATTAATCAATTTAACCTTTATTTATGAACGAAATAACTCTCATTTATTTTTAATATTACGATTTTAGTTTTACTATTCGTAAAAATAGTATTGTTGACTATATATTACTAATACTAATTGACATTAATAAAAATTGACCGAATTGAAATGTTATTAATTACGATTTTTTAATCACATTTATTGATATTAATAATACTACGAAATTATGTTTAAACCATCTTTATGAATTATTATTGGTCTTGCCTGCAACTAATAGGATTTATTTTATTTTTTAATGTTATTTACTATGAGTTTTTAATGACATTAATAATAATTGACCAAATTTAGTGTTATATGTTACGATTTTTAAGCTCATTTATTTATTATTGACCGAATTAAATTACGAATATACTACTAATACTAAAACTAATATTACGAATTATTATTGGTCTTGCCTGCAATTAATAGAATTAATTCATTTTTTAATGTTATTCAGTATGAGTTTTAATGACATTAATAATAATTGACCGAATTTAGTGTTATATATTACGATTTTTAAGCTCATTTGTTTATTACTAATACTAATACTAATATTACGATTTTTAATTTTAATTTGATTTATTTATTATTGACCGAATTAATTTACGAATATATTACTAATACTAAACTAATATTACGATTTTTAATTTTAATCTGATTTATTTATTATTGACAGAATTAAATTATGAATATATTACTAATACTAAAACTAATATTACGATTTTTAATTTTAATCTCATTGATATCTTATTGACTGAATTAAAATTTTCAATTACTATTTTTACGAAAATATTAGTAATTACTAATACTAACTAATACTAATATTACGATTTCAGTTTCCTTCAATTAGAAGATATTTCCGTTGGCGAATATTGTGCTTTTAAATGGTGTTCAATCCAGCACAGGCTGTTTGTTATAAAGGTTCCATCACAAGAAGTAATTGATTTTCAAATTAAAATTACGATTTTTTATGTTTGTAATGTAATTTATTTGAATTATTGATTACGATTTTGAGTTTGTTTATTAAGATTTATAATCTCATTTATTTATATTACTATGTTTACGAATTATGATTTGTCTTGATTGCAATTAATAAGATGTATTCATTTTTACTGTTATTTATTAAGATGTTTAATATTATTTATTGACATTAATAATAATTGACCAAATTTAATGTTATTTATTAAAATTATTAATCTCATTTATTTATATTACATTTTCTAATTTATGTTTAATAATATTTAATTATTTTTAATGTATTTTTAGTATGTTAGAATTAATGTTATTTATTGACATTAATAATAATTGACCAAGTTGAATGTTATTTATTATGATTTGTTAATCTCATTTATTTATATTAATATTACTACGAAATTATGTTTAATCTATCTTTATGAAATTATGTTTAATATTATTTATATTACTATTCATTCGAATTATTATTGGTCTTGCTTGCAATTAATAGGATTTATTTATTTTTTAATGATATTTATTATGAGTTTTAATGACATTAGTAATAGTTGACCGAATTTAATGTTATATATTACGATTTTAAGCTCATTTATTTATTATTGATCGAATTGACCGAATTAATTTACGAATATATTACTAATACTAATACTAATATTACGATTTTTAATTTTAATCTGATTTATTTATTATTGACCGAATTAAATTATGAATATATTACTAATACTAAAACTAATATTACGATTTTTAATTTTAATCTCATTTATATCTTATTAACCGAATTAAAATTTTCTATTACTATTTTTACGAATATAATACTAATTACTAATACTAACTAATACTAATACTAATATTATGATTTTAGTTTGCTTCAATTAGAAAATATTTCCATTGGCGAATATTGTGTCTTTAAATGGTGTTCAATCCAGCACAGGCTGTTTGTTACAAAGGTTCCACCACAAGAACTCAAGAAGTCATTGATTTTCAAATTAAAATTACGATTTTTTATGTTTGTAATATAATTTATTTGAATTAATGATTACGATTTTGAGTTTATTTATTAAGATTTATAATCTCATTTATTTAGATTACTATGTTTATGAATTATGATTAGTCTTGATTGCAATTAATAAGATTTATTCATTTTTACTCTTATTTATTAAGATGTTTAATATTATTTATTGACATTAATAATAATTGACCGAATTTAATGTTATTTATTAAAATTATTAATGTCATTTATTTATATTACTTTTTTCGAATTTTGTTTAATAAGATTTAATTATTTTTAATGTATTTTTAGTATGTTAGAATTAATGTTGTTTATTGACATTAATAATAATTGACCGAGTTGAATGTTATTTATTATGATTTTTTAATCTCATTTGTTTATATTAATATTACTACGAAATTATGTTTAATCTATCTTTATGAAATTATGTTTAATATTATTTATATTACTATTCATTCGAATTATTATTGGCCTTGCCTGTAATTAATAGGATTTATTTATTTTTTAATGATATTTATTATGAGTTTTAATGACATTAATAATAGTTGACCGAATTAAATGTTATATATTACGATTTTTAAGCTCATTTATTTATTATCGACCGAATTAATTTACGAATATATTACTAATACAAATACTAATATTACGATTTTTAATTTTAATCTGATTTATTTATTATTGACCGAATTAAATTAGTAATATGTCACTAATACTAATACTAAAACTAATATTAAGAATTTTAATTTTAATCCCATTTATATCTTATTGACCGAATTAAAATTTTCTATTACTATTTTTACGAATATATTACTAATTACTAATATTAACTAATACTAATATTACGATTTTAGTTTTACTATTCGTAAAAATAGTATTGTTGACCGAATATATTACTAATACTAATTGACATTAATAATAATTGACCGAATTGAATGTTATTTATTAAATCTCATTTATTTATATTAATATTACTATGAAATTATATTTAATCTATCTTTATGAATTATTATTGGTCTTGGCTGCAATTAATTAGATTTATTCATTTTTTAATGTTATTTATTATGAGTTTTAATAACATTAATAGTAATTGATCGAATTTAATGTTATATATTACGATTTTTAAGCTCATTTATTTATTATTGACCGAATTGACCGAATTAAATTACGAATATATTACTAATACTAAAACTGATATTACGATTTTAATTTCAATCCCATTTATATCTTTTGACCGAATTAAATTTTTCTGTTACTGTTTTTACGAATATATTACTAATTACTAATACTAACTAATACTAATACTAATATTACGTGCAGAAATTGTTTCACAAGTCGCTAGGTTTGTTATTTGCATATTCAACATTTATGTTTACAATATTCTTATTTTATAATTAGTTACACATTCTATACATAATTCTTTTGTAAAGGTTTACTAGTGATTGGATGACCTGATTTGCTTCAATCAAAAGATACTTCCATTGGCGAATATTGTGTATTCAAATGGTGTTCAATCGAGCACAAAATGTTTGTTACTAAGGTTGCACCACAAGATGTCATTGATTTTGAAATTTAAATTATGATTTTGTTGTTATTTATGAAGAGTTTTAATGTTATTTATGATAATTTTAATGTCATTGATTTGAATGATTGATTATGATTTGGATGTTATTTATTAACATTTTTAATCTTAATTATTGATATTACTAATATTACGAAATTCATTTTAATATTATTGACCGACTTTAATTTTGATAATACAACTTTCCTTTAATCAATTGTGATGAAACAATATTTTTTTTAAACATATACGACTTTCTTTCAAACATTTATTTAAATCTATTTAACAATGTTAAATCTATTTAAGAGTTTATAATTTAAATATAATCCGAAGATAACAATGTACATTTGTTTTCCTACACTTTTATTATTCTTTTAATAATAAATATCATTTAAATATAATTAACAGTTTCCTAAAATATATATAATGTATTCAAAATAATTTTCAATGTTATTACTAATATTACGACCTTAATGTTAATATTGTTGACCGAATCTGAGTAAAAACCTTTTACGTTTTTGTTAAATTGATGGAGGTCAATTCTTTGACTATATGTTTTTGAATTTGATTGTGCTAATTTTAAGCGTTGTTGACCAATTCACGTCAATTACCAATCCTTCCTTTTTTTATAATTCAAAGACTTTCCTTTAATCAATTGTCATGAAACAATATTTTTTTAAACATATACGACTTTCCTTTAAACATTTATTTAAATCTATTTAACAATGTTAAATCTATTTAACAATTTATAATTTAAATATAATCCGAAAATGGGAGTGTACATTTATTTTCCTAAACTTTTATTATTCTTTTAATAATAAATATAATTTAAATCTATTTAACAGTTTCCTAAAATATATAATGTATTCAAGATAATTTTCATTGCTATTACTAATATTACGACCTTAATTTTAATATTTTTGACTAAATGTGAGTAAAAACTTTTTACGTTTTTGTTAATTTGATTGAGGTCAATGCTTTGACTTTACGTCTTTGAGTTTGATTGTGCTAATTTTAAGCGTTGTTGACCAATTCACGTCAATTACCAATCCTTCCATTTTTATAATTCAAATATATAAATAAATATTCCTACTCGATCACGTCAATCGAGGCACAGTATTTCCAATTTTGCAGAATTGTTCGAGACACAACAATACTATATAAACCTTAACAAATAATAAAATCATTTAATCGTCATACCAAATTTAACAACGAAATTAAATGATAATATAAATTTTCAAAATGTTACTTTCTGTACAACTAATAATGATTACTAAAGATGTCAATAATAAATTGTATATAATGGGTAAGGCAATTTGAGACGCGGATGATTTTAATGTCATTTATTTGAATGATTGATTACGATTTTGATGTTATTTATTAAGATTTTTAATCTTATTTATTGATGTTACTAATATTACGAATTTCATTTTAACATTATTGACCGACTTTCATTTTGATATTACGACTTTCCTTTAATCAATTGTAACTAAACGATAATCATCATCTTGATTTCAATAAGTATGCTAATTTTAAGATGTTAATAATAATTTGTATATAATGGGTAAGTCAATTTCAGACACGGATTATTTTAATGTCATTGATTTGAATGATTGATTATGATTTTGATGTTATTTATTAAGATTTTTAATTGTTAAGTACTATATTTACACAGTTTAAATAATGACGTTTTTTTGGCGGCTTTTTGTAACATGTCAAAAGTTGCCTAAAGTGTGTGTACAATGGGTCATTTTGGCTACATGTTGAAATGGGTCTGGGTTGATCCTTTTGGTGTCTATTTTTTTAATAAAATATAGGAAATTTATATTACAGCATGTGACATTGAACCCATTTTCTTATTAGTTGTTTTTTAGCTATGTAATTGGTTTGAACCATTGGAGAGATAACATGAAAATTTAAGTTACCCATTCAAGTAAGTGGGTTAAGGATTGTTTCTTGATTTACTTATCACCGTATCCATATCTTTATAACAACTATATTTTATGTAAAACACAAATATGGAATACAATAGTGGAGGTTTTCATAAATTATTGAAAATGAGCTGCACTCCGAGGATCGTGATGACAATGATAACAACTTCGAAGGTGAAAAATCAGCTATCAATGAGCAAGAGTTGGAAGATTTTGATTGAAGTAATAAAAATGGACCATTGGTTGAAGTTCGTTAAGCCCCAACTAAATGATAAGTGTTTTAGGCTTAAGCTTAGTTATGATTATAATATAGATATTACCCTTACCCAAATGATGTAATGTGTGCTATTGGTTGAAGTTCGTTAAGCCCCAACTAAATGATAAATGTTCTATGCTTAAGCTTAATTATGATAAGAATATAGATATTACCCAAATGATGTAATGTGTGATATTGTGATAGTATGTTATGTAGTTTGCAGTTGTCAAATTAAACTTTACTTACTCAATATATCCATCATTTCGTTACATTAAACTGTTAGATGACATTTTGCATTTAACATCAAAATTCATACATATTGCATTATCAAACATTTAGTAACCAAAACAAATTGCATAATACAATTCTTATTTTTCTACTTGTTTTTTCATTTTACTTTCGGGTGAACCGTGGGTTCCCACGGGACTCTAACCTAGTTAAAAAATAAACCTAGTAGGCTTGGGGTTTGGTGGTATATAGAGTTACAGACTAGTTATTACTCTATATCATTTGCAAATTTGAGTAAATATAAATTTTCAATTTTTTTTCTTTACATATAAATAAATTTTAAAATATTTCCTAATAGAAGATTATTTAAATTAGTTGTGGAATTTATATTTTTATATTTTTTATTGCCGTATCTTTGCCGTTCCCGTATCTTGAATTTTTAAGTTTTGCCGTTCCCCGTTCCCGTATCGTCCCCGTACCAACTAGCCGTACCCGTTTCGGTGCTACCTAGCAAACAAGATTAGAGTCAAGTATTCGTTTCACCAAAAGTGTTCAACCAATGATTAAATATTAGAGAACAAACTTATCACACTTAGGTTTTCAAATAATGACACAGTTTATGCATTATCTTACAAAGTTCCAAATAATGAACTATTCTTCACAATGAGATTGCAATCCAAGTCACGGACCTACTCCCTTAAGAGTTGCATACAACTAATAATATCATATTGTTACACATATGTGGTACACGCAATTCAAGAATAATGTAATCACCTAATCAGTAAACACTATAATTAAAACTATCATCATATTAGCATTAGACCAAGACACAACTTTCCAAGAAAAAGTTGTTGAATTTTAATAGCGATTGCAACAACAGTCAAACAGTTGACTTCCGTTGACTTTTTCCTAAGCACTTTTGAACACCAAGTTTTTATTGTTTTAAATAATGCCAGTTTATTGACTTTGCATAAATTTGACTTTTGACTATATACACTAATACCACCAATTGCTAATGTCAACCATGACTAATGCAAAGGCCAGTGCTGACCAAATTTTATATGTAATTGTAGATTGTTAGAATGAAGTTAAATATAGCAATGCGAGTTTTTTTTTTTTTTTTTTTTTTTTTTTTTTGCATTTGAATACATTCTGTATGACTTTCAACTTTCAAGTGTTACCCTTTTAGTAAGATATTTTAATTTAAGCCTTCTGAATTGCTAAAGACAAAACAAAACTTAAATAGGTCAATTTATATATAAATGGGTTGTAATCATACCTGATAATACGAGATAATCTTCACATATACCAACAAAGAAGGAATATGTTTGTTGGACTCTTGGCGATGAACTATAACCTCCATCGGGACACCAAACACTGAATAAAAATATATGGATATTCAGATACAAATCAAATAATCAAGTTGAAAGCAAACTTAGGTACTTGGTCAGCTTCAGTAATTAGCAATCCATCTGGTCAAAAATATAAAAATTAAAACAAAAGCAATTAGTGTCTTAAATCTAACAACTACCACAAGAAGCATCACATCTGCCTTTATTTCTTCTAGACTTGTTAATTGTATTTCTTTTGGCATTATTGAGGGCTTGTTCATTTTACAATATTGCAAGTTTAATACCAACCCATCAAATTAAACCAACAAACTTTCACTTTTGGAATCACTAATATTGCCTTCCTGGGGTTATCACCACCATTGTGAGAGATTTTTTTTTGGAAAAATGTGAGATTTGAGGTTACTTACCTTTGAATTGAATGATTTAGAGACGAATCTGAGAATTTGTGAAGATGGGGGGGGGGGATCGGAAACCATAGTGTGTTTGAATTTGAAATCCCAAAAAAACAAAAAAAAAATATTGTCAGACTTCATATAATCAATTTTGGAATACATCTTTCCCGATTTTGGAAATAGGGTCAAGCAGCATCTATGTTTGACCATCTCCCAAGAAACCCTAATTTGAAGAAGATGACAAATGATAAATATAATACAAATATAGAACGTTGTTACCTTAAATCATGATTAACATACACTTATTCAATCGGCATTGGTTACTGAGATGGAGATGGTGTAATCCGAACCATCCAACATCAAAGAGAAAGACAATAGACCTTTCAGAAAACTAATCCATATTCCAAAGTGCCAGAATAACTGAGAAGAGAGCGTATAATTGTGCCCCCCATAACTGAACAACTATTAACCTTCCTATTAATTTGTTGATGGGTAAAAGACTATTTACCCTCATAAAAATTTTAACCCATGCAATATGTGTTGTACATTGAGCAATCAAATTTGTATTGTTTAAATTTTAAGAAGTCCTTGTCTCATGCATTATAGTATAGATATTGCAGTTGTTCTTTTATGACAAAATTGCAGAAAACGTCCTTTTTGTTTACCCAAAGTTGCAGGTTTAGTCCTTTAACTTTAAAAGTTGCAGGATACCTCCTTTATCGAAGTTTTTGTTGCAGGTTTCATCCTTTACACTAACTCTGTTAGTGTTTGTCGTTAACTCCCCCTCACATGCCAAGCATGTGAGGGTATTTTCGTCAATTTGTATTTAAAGGACCTTTTCTGCAATTAAAACAAAAATAACAACATAACAATAAAGGAGGGACTAAACTTGTCAAAGTTTGGAAGTTTTTAAAACAAACTCATCCTCTCTCTCAGACTCGTTTTTCCGGCGACCACATTCCGGCCAAGTACTCCGACAAATACCCATTATTTTAATCGAGCCTCCAATCCTTTGTCAAACAGTCATACCATCTATCAATATAATAATTGAGGTCACTTGGGTTGAATCAAGGCCTTAGAGAGGATTTGAGGTATCCAACAACTAATATGGAGCTCCAAATTATGACTATAAAAACCTTTTTTTTTTTCATTCTCCATATCAAAACTCTAATATTCTTCCTAATTCCTAACAAATCTTTCAATCTTTCTTCTTCACCTTGCATCATTTGTTGATTATCCACAACTGATTAAAGGTAAACATCCAAACTACTCTTCTAATGTTAATTCCTATTATTATTTTGACTTTTTTTATTGTTAACATTATTAAGAACAAATCAAACCGAATGAAGTTTCTTATTCTTTTACGTGGAAATCATTCTTCTTAAACACATGTTCTAATGAAACGGATTTGTGATAAATGGATTTGTGATAAACGGATTTGTGATAAACACATATTCAATCGGATTTATTACAAAGTGATAACAAAGATACTATCAATTTCTATCGTTATTTTTTTATTCTTTTTAAGATTTCCTAATCTAATAACCATTTGAAATCAGTCTCGTGTTTATCACATGTTCTAATGACACGGATTTGTGATAAACAAAATATTCAATCGAATTTGTGATAAAGGGATAACAAAGATACTATCGATTCCTGTTGTTACTTTTTTTTATTCTTTTTAATATTTCATAATCTAATTACCATTTGAAATCATTATTGTGTTTATCACATGTTCTAATGAAATTGATTTGTGATGAACGCATTTGTGATAAACACATATTCAATCGGATTTGTGATAAACGGATAATAAGGATTGCGCTCAATCAGATTTATGTTAATTTTATTATTGTCATCACGGTTTTTTTAGACATATATTGAATCGGATTTACTATTCGATCGGATTTAGTAATGCTATGTTTTAACATTTGAAAAACAGGATTTAATCCGAAGACACAAACGCTATTATGTGTTATCATAATGGTTCTCAATTATTCAAGGTATTGCATGACCCTTCGGCAACAGTTTTGGTATATTTGTTATTTTCATGTACATATGCCCATTTAATTTTCAAAAATGATTCTTTATTTTTTAATGTTGGTTTCAGTTGTTGTGTTGCTGAACAAATTTCTATTGTCTAAAAACATACACAACAGGAACGTTACAGTTAATCACATTTATTTATATTGCTGTTTTTCGAAATTATGTTTAATATTATTGTAATATTAGACCGAATTTAATATCATTAATTCTGAATTATTGTTATTTATTTACATTAATAATAATTGACCGAATTTAATGTCATTTAATTTGAAATTTGAATCTGAATTATTGTTATTTATTTACATTAATAATAATTGACTAAATTTAATGTTATTTATTATTATCTTTTAATAATTGACCAAATTTATATTAATATTAATATGAATTTCAGTTTACCATAATAAGCCGCATTTATTTTTTATTATGAATGATTGATTATTAATCAATTTAACATTTACTATTCATTCGAATTATTATTGGTCTTGCCTGCAATTAATAGGATTTGTTTATTTTTTAATGATATTTATTATGAGTTTTAATGACATTAGTAATATTTGACCGAATTTAATGTTATATATTACGATTTTTAAGCTCATTTATTTATTATTGACCGAATTAATTTACGAATATATTACTAATACTAATACTAATATTACAATTTTTAATTTTAATCTGATTTATTTATTATTGACCGAATTAAATTATGAATATATTACTAATACTAAAACTAATATTACGATTTTTAATTTTAATCTCATTTATATCTCATTGACCGAATTAAAATTTTCTATTACTATTTTTACGAATATATTACTAATTACTAATACTAACTAATACTAATACTAATATTATGATTTTAGTTTGCTTCAATTAGAAGATACTTCCATTGGCGAATATTGTGTCTTTAAATGGTGTTCAATCCACCACAGGTTGTTTCTTACAAAGGTTCCACCACAAGAAATCATTGATTTTCAAATTAAAATTACGATTTTTTATGTTTGTAATGTAATTTATTTGAATTAATGATTACGATTTTGAGTTTATTTATTAACATTTATAATCTCATTTATTTATATTACTATGTTTATGAATTATGATTAGTCTTGATTGCAATTAATAAGATTTATTCATTTTTACTGTTATTTATTAAGAGTTTAATATTATTTATTGACATTAATAATAATTGACCGAATTTAATGTTATTTATTAAAATTATTAATCTCATTTATTTATATTACTTTTTTCGAATTTATGTTTAATAAAATTTAATTATTTTTAATGTATTTTTAGTTTGTTAGAATTAATGATATTTATTGACATTAATAATAATTGACCGAGTTGAATGTTATTTATTATGATTTTTAATCTCATTTATTTATATTAATATTACTACGAAATTATGTTTAATCTATCTTTATGAAATTATGTTTAATATTATTTATATTACTATTCATTCGAATTATTATTTGTCTTGCCTGCAATTAATAGGATTTATTTATTTTTTAATGATATTTATTATGAGTTTTAATGACATTAATAATAGTTGACCGAATTTAATGTTATATATTACGATTTTTAAGCTCATTTATTTATTATTGACCGAATTAATTTACGAATATATTACTAATACAAATACTAATATTACGATTTTTAATTTTAATCTGATTTATTTATTATTGACTGAATTAAATTAGAAATATATTACTAATACTAAAACTAATATTACAATTTTTAATTTTACGTTTTTGTTAAATTGATGGAGGTCAATTCTTTGACTATATGTTTTTGAATTTGATTGTGCTAATTTTAAGTGTTGTTGACCAATTCATGTCAATTACCAATCCTTCCCTTTTTTATAACTCAAAGACTTTTCTTTAATCAATTGTCATGAAACGATATTCTTTTAAACATATACGACTTTCCTTTAAACATTTATTTAAATCTATTTAACAGTTTATAATTTAAATATAATCCGAAGATGGGAGTGTACATTTATTTTCCTACACTTTTATTATTCTTTTAATAATAAATATACTTTAAATCTATTTAACAGTTTCCTAAAATATATAATGTATTCAAGATAATTTTCATTGCTATTACTAATATTAGGACCTTAATTTTAATATTGTTGACTAAATCTGAGTAAAAACTTTTTATGTTTTTCTTAATTTGATGGAGGTCAATTCTTTGACTTTATGTCTTTGAGTTTGATTGTGCTAATTTTAAACGTTGTTGACCAATTCACGTCAATTACCAATCCTTCCATTTTTATAACTCAAATATATAAATAAATATTCCTACTCGATCACGTCAATCGAGGCACAAAATTTCCAATTTTGCAGAATTATTCGAGACATAACAGTACTATATAAACCTTAACAAATAATAAAATCATTTAATCGCCATACCAAATTTAACAACGAAATTAAATGATGATATAAATTTTTAAAATGTTACTTTCTGTACAACTAATAATGATTACTAAAGGTGTCAATAATAAATTGTATATAATGGGTAAGGCAATTTGAGACGCGGATGATTTTGATGTCATTTATTTGAATGATTGATTACAATTTTGATGTTATTTATTAAGATTTTTAATCTTATTTATTGATATTATTAATATTACGAATTTCATTTTAACATTGTACACCGACTTTCATTTTGATATTACGACTTTCCTTTAATCAATTGTAACTAAACGATAATCATCATCTTGATTTCAATAAGTGTGCTAATTTTAAGATGTTAATAATAATTTGTATATAATGGGTAAGTCAATTTCAGACACGGATTATTTTAATGTCATTGATTTGAATGATTGATTATGATTTTGATGTTATTTATTAAGATTTTTAATTGTTAAGTACTATATTTACACAGATTAAATAATGACCTTTTTTTGGCGGCTTTTTGTAACATGTCAAAAGTTGCCTAAAGTGTGTGTACAATGGGTCCTTTTGGCTACATGTTGAAATGGGTCTGGGTTGATCCTTTTGGTGTCTATTTTTTAATAAAATATAGGAAATTTATATTACAACATGTGACATTGGACCCTTTTTCTTATTAGTTGTTTTTTAGCTATGTAATCGGTTTTTGAACAATTGGAGAGATAACATGAAAATTTAAGCTACCCATTCAAGTAAGTGGGTTAAGGATTGTTTTTGATTTACTTATCACCGTATCCATATCTTTACAACAACTATATTTTATTTAGAACACAAATATGGAATACAATAGTGGATGTTTTCATAAATTATTGAAAATGAGCTGCACTCCGAGGATCGTGATGACAATGATAACAACTTCGAAGGTGAAAAATCAGCTATCAATGAACAAGAGTTGGAAGATTTTGATTGAAGTAATGAAAATGGACCATTGGTTGAAGTTCGTTAAGCCCCAACTAAATGATAAGTGTTTTATGCTTAAGCTTAGTTATGATTATAATATAGATATTACCCTTACCCAAATGATGTAATGTGTGATGTTGGTTGAAGTTCGTTAAGCCCCAACTTAATGATAAGTGTTCTATGCTTAAGCTTAATTATGATTAGAATATAGATATTACCCAAATGATGTAATGTGTGATATTGTGATAGTATGCTATGTAATTTGCAGTTGTCAAATTAAACTTAACTTACTCGATATATCCATCATTTCGTTACATTAAATGCATTTAACATCAAAATTCATACATATTGCATTATCGAACATTTAGTAACCAAAACAAATTGCACAATACAATTCTTATTTTCCTACTTTTTTTTCATTTTACTTTCGGGTGAACCGTGGGTCCTCACGGGACTCTAACCTAGTTACTTTGTATTTCACGTCTGGAAGAATAGACAATACCCATTATTTTTTTTCATCTTTTTTTGCCTTGCTGTATTAAATCCTCTCTTGCACACCAGGTGTTTGATGAATTGCCTGAACGAAATCAAAAGTATTTTTCTTGATTTTTTTGTTATTTCGGTAAGAGGGTTGCTTTAATTTGATTAATTAAGCATGATTATGGGATGTAATTCAGCTTTTTTTAATCACAGGTGGGTGTAAATTAGTCTTGTTTATAACGACACGTTGTTGAAAATAAAGGTAACACTTTTGCATACATATCTTGAATTGATTTTCGATTTTGGTTTTGAAATTACAGGTTGCCTGAATTGTCCGAATCGTCCATCAATTAAATGATATGTCTAAGTAATTATCTAATCTTCTCTTACTTCACGTTATTGAATTTCTATTTTTCTTATTTTTTTTGGTTAATTTGAATCTGAAATTGACGGAGCCGATATCACGATTCGTTGTAGTATTTAACTTCTTTACATATTATAGAAGTCATAAATTGGTAGACGATTACGCACCATTGAAGCTAGATTTCCTCCATTAGAGAAGGCTATTTTGGCACAAACGTGTTCCACACATTTTTCTTACACAACTGGTAACAGTAACATCAACCATGTTCATGAATTCAAAGCCCTATTTTGAATTTGAATATATATTTGAATTCTGTGATATTTTTTTCCCTGCAATTGTGGATTTGTATTGTTTTCTTTCTGGTACATTTGCTTTGTTTTTGTTCCTGACAATAAATAGACGAGAACCCTAAACTACATTGCCGTTATTTCTAATTCAAACGCTTCGAAAGATTGAGTGACGTGGTTGTACTTTTCTTTCCTTCCGGAGTACTTGGCCGGAATGTGGTCGCCGGCGGCGACCATCGCCGGAAAAACGAGTCTGAGAGAGAGAGGATGAGTTTGTTTTAAAAACTTCCAAACTTTGACAAGTTTAGTCCCTCCTTTATTGTTATGTTGTTATTTTTGTTTTAATTGCAGAAAAGGTCCTTTAAATACAAATTGACGCAAATACCCTCACATGCTTGGCATGTGAGGGTAACTTAACAGGATAATTTAACACCGTTAGTGGTAAAGGTCGTTTTATGCAACCAAAAGTTCATTAAAGGATGTTTCCTGCAACAAAAACTTCGATAAAGGAGGTATCCTGCAACTTTTAAAGTTAAAGGACTAAACCTGCAACTTTGGGTAAACATAAAGGACGTTTTCTGCAATTTTGTCCTAAAAATATTCTTGTTTTGAAGTCAGTAAGTTATGTTTACTTCCCATTCGGCAGGGGGAATGAAGAGACTCGAGGAACTGGTTATTGATAGGGCCATTGACCAAAAGGAAGGGTCTAGCAGAGAGAGTGAATGAACTAACAGATATAGAATGCCTGTATTCAACATGCAAACAAAAAGTAAATCTTAAATTCCTCTTTTACCCTTTTTTTCTATTAAATTGTTGCTCCACATATGTAGCAACTAATGTTGCTTCTTTGTGACTTGCGGGGACTAGAGGTGGGTAGTTCAAATGCATGGGTCAATTTGGGTTGTCTTTGTTTGGTAACTTGTAAAAGTATAAAAATAGTAGCTAGAAACAAAACAGATCAAATGGATCAAAAGTCACTCAATATTCAAATGCATGAAACTTACTACATTTATTTATTTAGGACTTGCATTATTATTTTAGTGTTTTGAAGCATGTCTAATAATTTGGTTATTTCAAAGTTCCAAAAATGCATAAGAAGTTACCTGTGTGCTCTATGTGTTCTAATATGAGTAGTGATTCTATGTTCCTTTTATTTGGAATAGGTTATTTGCGGACACAGATATTGAACGGGTCATCCACATGGACATGGTGAGTACACATTAGTGTTACTAGCTGCAATCTTTGCAGCATGTTTAAATGTTCACTTTCTAAGTTACTATATTGTGTTACTAAGAATCCTACTCAGACAATTATTTATATATTTGATTAGGAGGTATTGGAATTTCCACTTTTAAGTTGTTTAATGCCATTTGAATATCAAATAAGATAATTAGATACTAAATTTAGAAAATTAGAATAAGTTTTTGTTACACTCTTCAAAATTGATTGTTTTGCTGCATATTTATCCACCCATTTGACACACACAAACTCATTTGGTGTTAACTTGAGGTAAAAGAACTGGAAGTTGATTCACTCAAGAAATTGCCAAGATATTCCATGGCCAAAATGCCTATCAAAGGATTTTATTTTTTTTTTTTCAGGTAAAATTAACTAAGGTTTACCTTTATAATTGATAATATGATACAAGAGCATAGAAATTTTCTAGAAAAAATAGCCATGAACAAAAAAGTCTAGCAGATTTTGCAACTAAAAGGTCACAGATTTGACCTGTGAAAACAATAGCACAAGTCTTTTGAGGGTGGTTTTCAGTTTCCTTGAATTCTTTTGGTTTCCTGTCATTTAATAGAAACCGATGAATACCTTGCTTGACCTAAAAAGTCAAATATCAGTTTTATATGAGCTTTCGTGTTACTAATTAAACTGAATCTTGATACAGACCCATTACAAAGGTCAAAATTTGTAACAAATGTCTTAGTCAGATTTTGAATATGAAAACTTTTCATATTCTGAACAAACAAATGGGTGAAATTCAATATATAATTTAGTAATAGACACTACTGTATGTTTTTGACAGGTTAGCTGACAGACTGCTTCTATACGACACAGACACAGGCTGGGTGATCTTTCTGACCTTTACCGCCTACTAGGGCTGGCAATGGGTAACCTGTTAAGACACAATAAGACCTGTTTGACTGAAAAGTACACTATTTGATTTTTTTGACTTTTTTTAATACTTAGAATTAAGAGGCAAAAATCTTTCATTTCCCTTTTTTGGTACATAAAACATAAAACTGTGTTATCAACATGAGATATAAATGAGTTAAACGAGTCGTGTTCATGTTTAGAACTTGATTTGTTCGCGCGCGTCAGAGACCTGTTAACCTGTTAGGACACGATTTGCCAGCCCTACCGCCTACATGAAACACAATGTTTTAAGCCTCCCTTCAGATATTACTTATGCATATAATGCTTTATAGTAGAGGTGGCCCAAATGGGCTAAACGGGTCAAGATGGGTAAATTTGACACTTGTTGGTCGGGTTGACCTGGATACTTTTTGTCCAGAGTGTGTCAAGGATGACAGAAATGTAAACAAATATTAAGTTTTTAAAAATCCTTTTCTAATTTCTTTGGGTTTTCGTTTGTAACACATTACTCGTTAAGGTGAGTCACCAATTTAATTAGTCTTACATGGTTTGTATGTAACCTTCAGCCACAATTAGACAGGGTGAAGTTCAGAACGTTTCAACTCGAGCTGACAAATCACAAAACAGATGCATGAAAATTTGGTAAGTAGCGTACCAGTTGTTTTGTCTTAGGAATAGTGGTTGTGATGGGGCCACCGTTCAAGATGAAGCTAGTCGAGTTCAATTTCACAATGATGTACCGGATGAAGCCACTAGCTTTTATAATATAATCGATGAGGAAATCCATCAGCTTTTCTTTGAATACATAGCATTTCCATTGCCACTCACTCCTGGTTATGTGGAACACGGAAAGAGATGTGTCAGTACGTTGTTCATTGAGGGCGGAAACAGTTGAGGCACTGATCGATTTGTGTTAAGGATTGGCTTCATGGTGAATTTATTGAAACAATGAATGCTATGGTCAAGATGGAGTTTCCGATTTAATGGTAGTTTTGATTAATGTGTTTTTATTAAGTTAAAAATGTAACTGTGTTGGTATTAATAGTTATAGTAGATTTGTCAAGTGTAGACCTTGAATGCTCTAAAATGTATTGTACAAATTGGAAAACGTTAAAACCTCAAGACTTTTGTTTGTATGAAAGTGTATTGGGTAACAAATAATTCGTTTTTTTGGAGTTTTTAATTGTGATTTACAAATAACTGACCACAATCACAACAAGATTTTGTCACTTGAGAGCTTGTTCCGTCTAGCATTGACTCATCATATCTTTCATAATTTTTTTTAACGGCTAATTTTCTCCCCTATTTTTTAGTGTCTTCTTACACCCCTTTTTAATACACCTATTTAAATAAAAAAACAATAACGAAAATGTGGTTTGAAGAATAAAACTAACGGTTATAATAAAAAAATGAATTATACTAATTCAAAATTAAAAAATACACGGTTACCAGCCCGTTCGAAAGAACCAGGAAACGGTTCACGGGACCCCTACGAGCACGGGTGGCGGCGGTGTTACCGTGCTGGTAGTGGGGTACCCGTGAGCATTTCTGGTGGCGCCTCGTCCCCCCTTATAATCATAAACCACTTTACAATCAGTGTTTTGAAAACCGGAGCGGACCAGCCGGTCAAACAGGGTTCCACGGCCTGGACCGGTCCGATTTGGGTGTTTGGACCGCCCTGCAACTGAAACGCCTATGGACCACCGGACCGGTGAACCGCCTGAGAGTCCGGTTGGACGTCCGGTCCGGTTCTGAAAACCTTGTTTATAATATCACCACCAGACAAATTTACAGCCATGAACCACTTCACAATCACAACTTGTATATATGTATCCTAAAACTAAAGATAATCGCCAAATTCTGATTTATCAATTAAACAAACTTCTGAGCTATCAAAAAAATAATAATAAATAAAATCATTATGTGACTCTTCATCTCTTTTAACTTGATCCATTTTCCTTCTTTCCTTGCTTCTTGTGCCGGTGATAGCCACAACCATGTTATTATCTTAACCATCTTCTCATATGGCCTAACACACGTTACCACTGCTTCAAAATCAAAAGCCCCACAGACAGTCAATGTACTTGCTTCTTTCTGAATGGAAACAGATTCAACACCCTCAACTCCATACACCGCCTTCTCTATCTTTTCTATTTCACTTTCACTCTTAAAGTTCACTCCCAGCGTTACTTTATATTTCTGAAAAAAAAAACAGGGTTAAACAACAAAGAATAATAAGAACCAATAAACTAAAAACGCTCTCTAAAAGTAAAAAAAAAAACCTTAAGGAAATTCAACAACTCTTTATATGAAAATGAATATAAATTGCCAGGGGATTTAAATACCTAACAAAAAGAATTATTCCTATCATAGACAATCAATTTACCGTGATGACAAAAACAAAAATAAAGGTGTATGCTTACATCGCGATTGGGGTTTCGGAAATGATTTAACTCCTCAGACAAAATAGTAAAAATTTTAGCACTTCTCCATCTTGGTAAATCTATGACAATGAGTGCTTAACATTATTTGCATTTTAATATCAACTATAGAACATCCACAATCAATTGTTCAAATAGCTACGAACTTACCAGTAATCTGAATCCTTTCATCAAAGAAGCAATCAGGGATCACTGAATTGTAGAAGTTTTTGCGGCAAAGATAGTAGCCTCCTTCGGTTACCTTGAATCGAGACAGGTCTCCTCCAATCACTTCTTCCTCACTCTTTTCTTCTTTCTCTACTTCCTCAGCATCCATATACACAAGACTCGCACCATACCCACTTCTTGATATCGTTCCTTCCTTCGATAGGATATCCACATATATTTCATCACCAACATCTAATGAGTTGCCAATTGGCCAATAACTTAACCATGTAACATCTTCATCAACTCTAGGTTTGCAAAACACCACAGGGCTGTATACCCAGGTAACACCCTTGCTTTTGTTACTGATTCTGGCGAACAGAGGAGGAGGCTCTGTATTTCTTTCCTCACCTAATGATCTGTATAAGATCGTTACATTTAATCCTTGGATTATATGCTTCTTTGGTTGCAAAGGCACACGAAAGGACAAAAACCAGGATGATGATGATATATATTCATGTGTTTCCATGCTTTGATCCTTTATGCCTTGCAGATAGGTGCTCCTTATACCATATTCATACAACATCTATTGCACACACAAAATTCAGCTACTTAGTACAATATTAAACTATTTGCTGGCTGGATAATAAAGAGAGATAGAGGAGAGAGAACCTGGATATTAGAAGTCCTGCCTTTAGTAATGACATCACCAACCAGGTCCACCTTATGATTTTGGTACGACTTAATCCATTGCATATGTCCCAGATCTGCTGCCTCAAGTTTTCCTATGGACTGTAACTTAAAAAGGCCTTCAATCTCAAACAGTTTGAAACAACCTTCATAACTAAACTGCTGCAGTGTGAAACGAGCTGATTGAAATGTTATTCTCTCCAGTGATGTACACCACTCTACATGCAACCTCTTTAGCGTACTTGGGAGACATGATAGAGACTTGAGGTTTGGACAAGAACTCAAACAAAGCGTCTGAATCATTTTAAGGTCAATGTAACTGGGAAGGATCTCAAATGGATTGCTATGAATATACAATTTAGATAATGATTGGGGTAAGGCAAACAAAGGCTGTTCTGGAATTCCACCACAAATACATAAAGCTTTTAGCCTTTCCAGTTGATTTACACACTTCTGATTCGATAAAGCCTTCCACAGTCCAGTGCACCCTGACAATGCTAACAAAGAAAGATTCTCAAGGTCTCCTATGGTTTTACAAACATGAGTCAAACTGGTACACTGTTGCAGAAGCAACTTCTCAAGTTTAGGAAGTCGGTGTAGATTCCAGATGCTGACAAGTTTGTAAGAATAAGACAGATCTAGAAGCTTGAGCGAATTAAGACCCTGTTCCAATAATAACAAGTTAAATTTATCATTGTACATTCAAATAAAGATTTCCTGACCTGAGAAGCTAAAAAGTCAACTGATAAACACTTAACATACCATGGGTGGTTCAAACTTTTCCAAGTCTCCGTATCTCATTTCTATAGTCACCAAGGAGCTCATCAATACGCCTGGGGGTATTGTTTTCAGATTACATTTAAACCACCTCAACCATATTAAATATGGAAAATTCTCATATGACCCAGCGAGTTTCACACCTTCGAGCTGTAGCAATTTTAGATTCTTCATTTTTACAAGGGAACTTGTTTTAAAAGTCTGCAAAATTAACATGTAAATTAAATAACATACCTCGTATCTATGTTAAAAATGTCATTTGTACTAAAAAATATTCTACAACCATCACAGTTCTATAGCTATCATTAAATGATTCCTGAAGTTGGAGGTTACTCATTTAAGTGAGGTTTTAAATCAACTTATCTCTAAATTTGAAGCAATTACATATAGAGTCTGATATGATTTTACTAAACGTGGGGTTTGCAAAGCAAAGATTTAAGATCCTGATTTTAATTTACTTCTTGCCACATTTGCCAATTTAATTAAAACAATTCTCTGGTGTTTTGGTGTGTGGTATGTCCGGGCTAGTATCTTGCTGATCCATGTTTTGTTATCCATAATATCCCTACCGTTCACAAAAGAATTTAAAACAACAGGTCGAAATTGATGAAGAAGACAGCAGGACCCACAAAATTTTTCTACCAGTTTTTATGTACACCAATTATCACATAGAGAAAATCAATGTAATTCTTGCTAAATATCAAACATTAGTTTAGTTATTTTACTTACTGCTGATTTCATCCCTTGCTTTGCTTTTGCTACGTTGAGCTTTAGACCTTCAATTGTCTCGGAACCCTACGAGGAAATACATGAAATTAGAATATGCTTATTTGAAATGATAGGTTGTGGAAGTGCTCTTAAAGCTACAGACAAAAAGCATCTTACATCTCCTTTACTCAACAAATGATAAGATTCATCACTTTGCCATACTCTACTACGTTTGGCAGGATCTTTGGATTCTTCACGAACTATTTCTCTTGCCATATCTTGAAGGAGTTTATGCATCACAAGTCTGCGTCTTTCCACGGTAACGAGACATCTGTTAATGAGGGTCATTATCCCAAATTTTGCTTGATAATCATTCCCCAATATCATTTCCACTTTAGCTTTGTATTCATCAACAAAGAAACAAGCAATATGGAGAAACAACTCTCTGTGGAGATCTGCTAATGATTCATAGCTCCTTTTTAGTACAACTTTGATTTTACAATCAAGATCTCCTTTTGATGAATTCAGTGCATTCATTCTACTCCTCCAAATTTCTATCATGTTATTTCTTTGCCACTGGTCTTGAGCCCTTACGCTTAATGAAGAACCCAATACCTTAAGAGCTAGCGGATTTCCTCCACAGTATTTTGCTAACCGTAATGCAAGCTTCTTGAAACCTTCCAAAGGAAATTTGGATCCAAAGGCATGAAAACTTAAGAGCTCCAACGATTCAATCTCATTCAACAATTCAACTTTGTGAACACGACACCCACAAGATATGGAGCCGTACCATCCATCTATGTTTTGAATCCTTGTCGTTATAATGATCTTGCTTTGCGTTGGGAACACCTTTGTTCCAAATATAGTGCTTAGTGTGTCTTTGTCATCAATGTCATCAACAACAATAAGCACCTTATTCATTTGTATGGCATTCATTAGCTTAAGAGCTCCATCATATTCATCTGATATTACCATATTATTTCCTGAAATATCCCTCAGAAGTTGCATCTGAACACCAAGCAAACCATCATGATGCTTCTCAATATTTTTAAGTAAGCTGCATCTTTCAAAGTTTTGCTTGTTTGAGTTATAAATATATTCGGCGAGTGTTGTCTTGCCGCCTCCTCCCATACCGCAAATTGCTAGAACCGGAGAAGCAAGCTTCTTATTATTCAACCAGGAATTAATACTTTTAGCTCTAGTCTTTATACCGGTTAAACTTGTTGGAGTTATGGGGATTTTCAAACTTAGTTCGGAGGAAATATTCTTAATAATATTTGGAATAATAATGGTTTCATACCTGTAACAAAAAAACAGGGATAAATTCAGATCAATAAATTCACTTTTGCTTGTCACTAAGGGTGCAAACGAGCTGACCCGCACGCAGAGTAGCTCGGCTCGGTAGAAAGCTTGAAACGATTCGAGCCGGGCCCGAGCCGAGCTTGAGCTTAAAGCACAACTCGTTTATTAATCGAGCCTGAACTCGAACCTGGCATGTGAAGCTTGTCAGGCTCGTCAAGCCTTATCGAGCCTTAGTATCAGTGGCGAAACTTGAAGATTACATCGGCGGGGGCCGGACCCAATTTTTTCCGATCGGTAGGGGCCGGAAGATCAAATCGGTGGGAGCCGGAGTCAATCCGGACTTAATTTACCTATGAAAATCGCAAATTTCTACCACTGCGCCAAAAAAAGGAGGGCCGGGGCACCCCTAGCCCCAAGTATGCTTCGTCCATGCTTAGTATAATATTAGTTTTACTAATATTTAATAATATTTACCCCTTGTTTAAGTTTTTTTTTACTAAATGAGCCCGAACCGAACTTCATGTATCGAGCTTCGAGCCTATTATATATTTATTTTTGTTTAATATATTAACTAATATAGTAAACGAGCCGAGCTCGAGCATAAGAAATTTTTAACGAGCCAAGCTCAAGGTTTGGAAACAAATATCCAAACAAGCCGAGCTCGAGCTCGAGCTCTCGTAAGTTTTTGGAGCTCATGCTCGAGCTCACTCGGGCTACGCTCGGCTCGTTTGCGCCCCTACTTCTACTTTTCACTCATTGTTTTAAATCAAAAAACAGATATTGAAGAATTAACAAGGGAGATATTGAAGCATACCCAGAAACCACCATGCCCTTCAAATTAGCCACCTCTGTTAGGGCTGCCTTCCACCGATTCACGTTATCCTGTGTCCATTTTGTACCTTCTTCTTTTGCTTCTAAACTGTAACTTCCTCTCTGGTTCCTTACATCTGAAGGATCCACTTTATAAAACACGGGTAACACGAAATGACCCACCTTCCTCTTCTGCTCCAGGATTAACCAGAGCTCGTCAAGGCACCATCTTGACTTTGCAAAGTTCTCTGAAAATACAATTACTGAACCCCTTGATTCTTTTATCGATCTCTCTATTTCTGGCTTCAGTTCTTGACCTTCACGGATTTCATTATCATCCCTGAAAGTAGTAATTCCCGACCTACGTAACGCCTCATAAAGATGGTCAGTAAAAGAATGACGAGTGTCTTCCCCTCTGAAACTAAGGAAAACATCGTACTTGTAATGGGTTATTGGGGCAGAGGATGAAGTAGAAGCCATTTAACACAATAAGTTGTGAAATCAGGTGAGGGGATTGAGAACAACACAATGAAAGAGTGTAGTGTAATTGACAAGGATAGAAGAAGAGACTATAAAGCCATTAAAAAGTCAATAAGTCTTCTGAAAGTATCCAAAGGCAATTGCCTAATTTTTGCTTCACATTTGCTTGGAAGGTAGTAGTATTAGAGCATTCACAACCAAACCACCAAATCTCATCCATCAAATTACACTAAAAATCACCACTCAACCTCTAAATCTTCTCTCTCCTAATTAAAATATTAATACTTTTTCATACTTTTATCATTATATTTTCTCTCTCCTCACTCACAACCACTTCCAAAAATATTAAAATATTTTTAGGGGTGAACAGTAACTTTTCATATTTAAAGAAAAAAGTGCTTCCACCAAATATTCTCTATATCCTCCACTCACAACCACTTACACTCACCCCATATAATTTGGTGGACACACTCACATCAATTTGGTTCCCGGGTTGTGAATGCTCTTAATAAGTGGGTAGGTGACTGGTGAGTATTTATTTATTAACAATGACAAAAGTCATACTTTCACACCCAAAAGTCTTTTATATGGGGACACAAAATTGATTGGTATTATGTTTTGGGACACAAAAGTATTTTAGATGGGATTAACATAGCATCCATTAAATTTCACTAACTGTAGACGCCATCGATTGATATTATGTTTTGGCTAAGATTATGTGTAGTGGTGGGGGTTATGTGGGGGTTATAGTATTAAAATATTAAAAAGTAATAGAAGGGGGTTATGTGGGGTTATGAAAAAAGAGGGTGTAGTGGGAAGGGGGGTTATGAGGGGGTTATAAATGATTGGGTAATCATTGGTTAATTATTCTTTTCTTATTTAAATAATAATATTAAATAGTTTAAATAATAATATTAATAATAGTAAAAATAATAATAAAATCAAAAATAAAAAAAAATGCTACGCTTCTTATTTTGTCCGTTGACTTTTCATTTTTTACTTCATAAGAAAAACTCAAAATAGGATATAAATGTTTATTATATAGTGTCATTGGGCTATTAAAGTTTAGAAAAGCCCACTCCATTACATCTATCTATATAATAATTGAGGTCACTTGGGTTGAATCAAGGCCTTAGAGAGGGCATTTATGATCCAACAACTAATATGGAGCTCCAAATTATGACTATAAAAACCTTTTTCTTTTATTTTTTTTTCATTCTCCATATCAAAACTCTCCCATTCTTCCTAATTCTTAACAAATCTTTCAATCTTTCTTCTTCACCTTGTATCATTTGTTGATTATCCACAACCGATTAAAGGTAAACATCCATACTACTCTTCTAATGTTGATTCCTATTATTATTTTGACTTTTTTTTATTGTTAACATTATTAAGAACAAATCAAACCGAATGAAAATTCTTATTCTTTTACGTGGAAATCATTCTTCTTAAACACATGTTCTAATGAAACGGATTTGTGATAAATGGATTTGTGATAAACGAATTTGTGATAAACACATATTCAATCGGATTTATTATAAAGTGTTAACAAAGATACTATCAATTCCTATTGTTATTTTTTTATTCCTTTTAAGATTTCCTAATCTAATAACCATTTGAAATCATTCTGGTGTTTATCACATGTTCTAATGAAACGGATTTGCGATAAACAGATTTGTGATAAACATATATTCAATCGGATTTGTGATAAAGGGATAACAAAGATACTATCGATTCCTATTGTTACTTTTTTATTCTTTTTAATATTTCATAATCTAATTACCATTTGAAATCATTCTTGTGTTTATCACATGTTCTAATGAAATGGATTTGTGATGAACGTATTTGTGACAAACACATATTCAATCGGATTTGTGATAAAGGGATAATAAGGATTGCGTTCAATCAGATTTATGTTAATTTTATTATTGTCATCACGGTTTTTTTAGACATATATTGAATTGGATTTACTATTCGATCGGATTTAGTAATGCTATGTTTTAACATTTGAAAAACAGGATTTGATCCGAAGACACAAACGCTATTATGTCTTATCATTTGGTATAAGTTTCGTACTTCTGGACTACTCATTGGTTGAGTTCTATTATGGATATCAGCTAATGAACGTATCTTTAGAGGTGGACTTTGACTGGATGTTGTGGCGTCTAGATTATTATCTTCAATTGGTGTTTCTACTTCATCTTCTTTCTCATTTCCAGCCAAATTGTGTATGGGTAAGTGTTCTTCGCTTCTGGGTGTTACTTCGTGTGCATTGTTCTCACTGTTTTCTGTGTTTTCGTTTTCTTCCAAGGTCACAACATCTTCATCTTCATTTTCTTCCTAAGCTTTATTTTCATCGAATATGACATCTCTACTGACTATTATCTTTCTTGTAATAGGATTGTATAGTTTATATGCCTTACTATTCTCACTGTATCCAACAAATATTGTTTTTTCTGTTTTATCATCAAGTTTACCTCTCTTCTGTTCCGGGACGTGTGCGTAGGCTAGACATCCAAAGATTCGAAGATTTGATACATCTAGTTTTATTCCAGTCCATGCTTCTTCAGGAGTTTTATCACTAACACTTTTGGAGGTAGTTCGATTCAAGAGATACGTTGTGCAACTTACAGCTTCTATCCAGTATTCATTTGGAAGTCCTTTTGTTTTTAGCATACTTCTACTTAATTCCATTATGGTTCTATTTTTACGTTCAGCCACTCCATTTTGTTGTGGTGTATAACTTGTAGTCAGTTGATGATGTATTCCATGTTCTCGTAAGTATTCTTGGAATGTATTTCCGCAATATTCTCCACCTCTGCCAGTCCTAAAATATTTGATCCTTTTGTCTGATTGATTTTCTGCTAAGGCTTTAAATATTTTGAAGAAGTGTAATGCTTGTGATTTTTCCTTAAGGAAGTATATCCAGGTTTTTCTTGTAAAGTCGTCTATGAAGGTAATAAAATATCTACATCCTCCAATGGTCTTGGTTCTCATTGGTCCACATATGTCTGAGTGAACAAGTTGTAGAGGTCTTTCTGTTCTCCATTTTGCTTGTTTGCTAAATGGTTTTCGTGCATGTTTTCCTTGTGCACATCCCTCACATACATTTTCTGTTTTGTATAATTTTGGTAAACCCTTTACTGCTTGTTTGTGTTCCATCTCAATCAATGTTTCATAGTTGATGTGTCCATATCTTTGATGCCATAAAGCAGGACTAGTCTGTATATATTACACACACAAACTTCAGTTACTTAGTCATACACAAAAGGTTTTGCTGGATATTTGAGAGAGAGAGAGGAGGGAGAACCTGGATATTAAAAGTCCTGCCTTTAGTAATGACATCGCCAACAAGGTCCACCTTATTATCCTTTCTTATTTGATCCCTTTGAATTCCATATTCGAAGTTGCGATCGGATAATATCCAGCCTATCCAGCTACTCGTGCAACAAAGACTACTGCCGCGCCCGCCACCTCTCTCCCGATGACTGACTCTCCTGAAAAAGCTGTGGACACAGCAACAGACTCTTTCTCATCAACTGACTCGGCGGGGGATATGAACTAACTTATTGAATATTTTTATACTTATTGAATATTTTATACTTATTGAATATTTGGACGTATTTCTTCTTATTTGTTCTTTTATTTTTCTTATGTGTCAATCTTTTTATTCATTTATTACTTATTAAATCTTTAAGTCTTTTTTAAGTCTTTAATTAAGTCTTTTTAACGTCTCTAATTCAAAACCGAACATGAAACTTTGGTTTCATTCGGCTCCTTTATGGAAAATGGATCAATTGCTAGATTTAAGATGTGAACCAACTTACAAAAAAATGATACCCATCTAAAAAAAAAAGATATCCATAACATCTATGTCAGCTTTTTGTTTGAAAATATTCAATTCAAAACGACTTGCTTTTTAGATGATCCCTCTAGAAGAAGGCGATTCTAAAAATCTTCTAGTTACTTCGTTCTCTATAAAATATAGACCCCTCGCTCAGTCACTTCATTAGAATTTCTAATTTGTTGATTTAATCCGGTCGGTATAGTATAAATAGATATTAGAACGGGGTGGGGCGCCAGGAAGCCCCGCTTAGCTTGTATGATACTACCGTTATTCGCCCATAATTCCCTTTGTTCCACCATGTGGTTTGGTTTCCCTGCCTGCCATGCCTGCCCTCTTTCAGTCCACGTGGTACTCGTATTAGCTAAGTGAATTCTAGCTTTGACTTTGAAAGCTGGCAACGGGTCCTGTTAAGCGCTTCGCCTCGTTCCCTCCTAACACAAACTGCTCTGTGTAGCAACCGCAACAGCGCAAGCGAAAGTGTCTCACGCCTCCCTTTCTATCGTGGTACTGAGAGGGACGGTCTTGACTTTATTGATTTGGAAGATCGCCACACCTATTCCTTTTACTCCGTAAATAGTCTCAAGCAGCTCGCCACGCATGCATACATGATTGAAAGGACTTATATTATATGCCCTTTTCTATGTAGCCGCAAGGCCCGTTCAACATAGCCGAGGAGAGACGTAGAAGCAGGTTGGGGAGAGGCTTCGATGGACAAGCGGAACTTGAACGAAATTGTATAGTTAGTCAATACAGCTCGATCCGTTCTTCAGTTCTTCCTTACCATAAATCATTATTTCGTGTGTTGCCGGCTCTAAAGCAAGGGCGTACAGGTATTGGAAATGAGTTAGCCTCTTTGATGACTATCCTTTTTTGTTGAATTGCTTTCGACCATTGACAGGAAGAAACAACGGCTTCACTTCGCATTTCTCTCTTTGCTGAATTGCTATCGACTAAACGGAAGCCCCTTGTTAGGACGAAGATCTTTGCTCAAGAGGAAAAACTTCATTATACGAAAGAAGATAACTAACTGGCAGCTGTCCGAAGGCAAGTAGTTAAGAACAAAAGCTCGAGCATACAGCGGAAAGCATACGCATTGGGCAAAAGGAAGCATTCTCCGCTAGCACAAGAATAGCAAACAGGTTAAAATAAAAGCCCATCAAACTATGAATTGAAAGGATCATATAGCGTAAAGCATCCTTGGAAGCCGATCATGTCCCGTCGACGTCAGTCACTATATGAAATAAATACGGAAAGCTATCAGATATATGTCAGTAGTTCATAGAACGGACTTTAGTATCTGGTATAGACCCGATATGATATATATATTACCATCGCTTGTCCCTTCAATCTCAAACAGTTTGAAACAACCTTCATAACTAATCTCCTGCAGTGTGAAACGAGCTGATTGGAATGTTATTCTCTCCAGTGATGTACACCATTCTACATACAACCTCTTTAGCGTACTTGGGAGACATGATAGAGACTTGAGGTTTGGACAATTATTCAAGTAAAGTGTCTGAATCATTTTAAGGTCAATGTAACTGGGAAGGATCTCAAATGGATTGCTAAGCATAAACAATACAGATAATGATTGGGGTAAGGCAAACAAAGGCTGTTCTGGAATTCCACCACATATACATAAAGCTTTTAGCCTTTCCAGTTGATTTACACACTTCTGATTCGATAAAGCCTTCCACAGTCCAGTGCACCCTGACAATTCTAAGCAAGAAAGATTCTCAAGGTCTCCTATGGTTTTACAAACATGAGTCAAACTGGTACAATATCCCAGAAACAAGTTCTCAAGTTTAGGGAGTCGGTGTAGATTGCAGATGCTGTCAAGTTTGTAAGAAGAAGACAGATCTAGAAGCTTGAGTGAATTAAGAACCTGTTCCAAAGATAACAATTTGAATTTATCATTGTACATGCAAATAAAGATTTCCTAAAACTGAGAAGCTAAAAGGTCAACTGATAAACACTTAACATACCATGGGTGGTTCAAACTTTACCAAGTCTCCGTAACTCATTTCTATCGCCACCAAGGAGCTCATCATTAGGCCTGAGGGTATTGTTTTCAGATTACATTCATACCAGCTCAACCATATCAAATCTGGAAAACTCATATGACCCAATGAATTTCACACCATTGAGCTGGAGCAATTTTAGGTTCTTCAATTTTACAATGGAACTTGTTTTAAAAGTCTGCAAAATTAACATGTAAATTAGATAGCATACCTCGTATCTATTTTAAAAATGTCAATTGTGCTAAAAAAATATTCCACAACCATCTCGGTTCTATAGCTATCATTAAAAGATTCCTGAAGTTGGAGGTTACTCATTTAAGTGAGGTTTTAAATCAACTTGTCTCTTATAAATTTGAAACAATTACATACAGAGTCTGATATGATTTTACTAAACGTGGAATTGCAAATCAAAGATTTAAGATCCTGGGTTTAATTTACTTCTTGCCACATTTCCCAGTAAAAGTTTTTCTACCAGTATTAACATATAACAATTACCACATAGAGAAATTAATGTCATTCTTGCTAAATACCAAAGACTAGTTTAGTTATGTTTTGGCTAAAGATTGTTTCTTTTGACTTCCAATACATTGGTGTGCCTCCAAAAAAGCAACAAGTAACCAGTGTCATGTTTAACTTGTGTCATATCCATATTCATTTTACCAATTAGGAGCAAATTTTATTGTCTATATGTTATGGTAAGTGTCACAGTTCAGTTTGTTTAATAAAACATCTTATTTTATATAAGGAAAAGATCAGGTCCTTTGAGGTGTTCGGTGAAAAAACTAAGAGAAGTAACATGGTAAAATTTGATAAAAGGAACAATCCTTTTTATTAAGGCTGGAAATGGACAGTAATAAATGGATGATGTTATTTAGATGGCTTATAACACCTCAATTCCTCGAAGATAAATCTTTATAGAGTACACATGTAATCCCCTTTTTTCAATTAAATTGTTCCTCCACAGATATACAGGGGAAATGTTGTTTAATTGTTACATCTGAAAACGGGTCAATTTGGGTTGTCTTATAAACTGGTTATATAAAATTTCCAGCAAGTTGCACAAAAAGTTACCAGTTTGCTCTTTATGTGTTCTAATATGAGCATGGATGATGAACTCTGCCACAACATAGATAATCACCTTCCAAAAAAAAAGTTATTAACCTTGTGCCTTTTATTTGGAATAGACAGATTAATTTTCTGACACCCAGATTGAACATTGCATTTGCATAGAAATGGTGAGTACATATTATTGCTATCAGCCAATCTTTAAGCCATGTTTGAATATTCATTTTCCAAGCGATTATTGTGATTTTAAGAGCCAGAATCAGGAAATTATTTATATATCTGATTATTAGGTATTTGAATTTGCACTTTTAGGTGGTTGCTTATTGCCATTTGAAAATCAAATAAGATATAATGATTAAGTTATGAACCAAAAATTTAGTTTGCTCTATATGTGTTCTAATTTTTTTTTTAAACTCATTTCATTTGCAATTACCTATAAAGTCATTAAAAAGTCAACAAGTCTTCTGAAATTATCCAAAGGCAAATTACCTAATTTTTGCTTCACATTTTCTTGGAAGCTAGTAGTATTAATAAGTGGGTAGGTGAGTATTTATCAACAAAGACGAAGGTCATACTTTTCAGGCCCGGTTATTGGGCTGCGCAGCCTGGGTGACGGCCTGAGGCCAAAATATCCAGAGGGCCCGAAATTTTTTAAAGTTTATATATTCCGTAGGTACGGAACGAGTTTGTAGTCGGTGATGTTTGCCTAGTGGTGGGCGCATTCACTGATAACACTCTAGTTCCAAGTTCGAATCTTGTTGTGGTTTTTTTGTTTCTTTTTAGTTTTTCATTAGTAAAGGTTAAGAGTATCATTAAATACTAAGAGAATCACAGGTTATGATTTGTCTTTAGAATGCAAGTATTAACATTTAGTTATATTACAATTTAAAATGTTTTTTTTTAAGTTATAAAACTACATAATTTTAGGTGATTTATATATTATATCAAGGATCAAATTGTTTTTAAATATAATTCAAATATTTAGTTTTCTTTTTAACTATATTTAAATTTATATAAAAGACTTTTTCAAGGATGTATAAAAAGAATTCGTAATCAAACAAGTTGTAATCCAGTAATTCTAAACTCGAAAAACATAAATATTTCTTAATTTTACACTGTCCGCACCTTTTTTATCTACATTTACTTTTTACAAATTTTATTAAAGATCGGTCTGCTACCTGTCGTAAAGCGTGAGTATAATTAGCTAGTTATATAACATTATTATAGTAATATGGTTTTTGATTCACATAGTGAACTTATATTATAAGAAGAGTGCCCAAAAAAATTTTCTCGCCCGAGGCCCAAATTTTTTTTACCATTCTCGGGGCCGGCTCTGATACTTTCACACCCAAAATATTTTAGATGGGGACACAATTGATGTAAGATTGTACCCTGATTAGAACTAGGATGATCCCACCGCGTTTTGGCGGGAGTGTGATGACGATTCATTAGATTATTAACGTTAACGAAAAGACGTAGTGTTTACAAACGTTTAAGTCAAAGTGGTTCTACCGGTTAACCAAGACAAAAGGAATCTTTGTTTGTGAAGTGTAATAGAGAGGAAAGGGTATGTATATACACTCCTGGGTAAAAAAGCATAAAAAGATCAACTATAGTGCTCAAAACCTAAAACACACAACAATATATATCCGATGCAAATTCGATATATGTATCAACATTTTATAACTACTACATAGCAAGTCACTTGTAAAAACTAATAGGAAGATATAGTTACCAAGGTAAGTGTAAGCAACTCAATTTTGTAGACCAAAATCGTGGGACGAGAAGCATTAAGGTGGATAGAAAGTTAGAAACAGGAAACAACAAAAAAAAACCTAAGTTACGAATATAAGGAAAATGATAGTCAAAGAGGAAGGAATTTACAGTCATAGTTTCTTGCATGTTCCTCACACGAACTCATCATCCTTAATGTAATGACCACCGCGGTTCCCTCCGATTTCGGTGTTATCAGTGTGTTGGAGCTGTTCACACGCCGCCGGAGGAGGATGAACGGCACAAAATTAGGTGATGCTGATTGGTAGACGAAGCAAATATGATCATTCAACGAAGATGATCAACAGTGAAGCAACAATTATAGTAAACAAGGATAACCAAGAACATATCTAGCCAAAACGAAGAGGAAAAAGTGGCGGTGGTGGTAAGGTAATCTTGAAGAAGGTAGGGGGAGAAGGAACCAACAAATTACCAAAACATCCATAATACCGTTGCATTTATGTGTTATCAAATAATATGTAACTAGTAAATTCCCCCTTGCTACGTGGCGGGAATTTTATGAGTATGGCTTAGTTTCATTTTTAATGTTATCGACACTCAATATAGCAACCGAAAGAGAAATTGCTAAATATTATCTAAATAAAATATTTGTTTTGATAAAGAATAAATGTGTCAAGTAGTATTGTATGAGAAATTGATATTAAAGATTAAAGTACAATAGAAAATTTTTAATTATAATATCAATTTTAAATACTATAGGTTACAAATAATACTAAATGAATATTAACTGATTCGACGACTGCTGTGATTCGTCCCTGCATATTTCTGAACCATTCATTTAAGTATTGTATTTATATATTTGGAATTAGAAATTGTATTAAACCTTTAATATAGTAATTGTTACTTCCACTGTGCAAGTTTGGTACCAATCTGTATTTCGACCAGGCCCACCCTGGTCAGGTTGTGACACATTTGGGGTTTTGTTATCTGCTTTGAGTTTATATATACCCTTAAAAGCCAAAAGTTAAAACAGAAAGTGCTTTTGGGTTACACAAACAGCTTATTGACTTATTGGCTTCATTTCATGGTGAAGCCAATAAGTCAATAAGTTGTTTTGAAACTCAATCCTAAACACCCTCATAGTGGTTTAGTATTTTAAATGATTATTAATAGTTCACATTTTATGTACGTGTGGAAAGACCTGTAACTTGTAGACACAACAGACCTCAATCCCTAATACACTGAAAACGGAACCTTTACCCCTCGGAGTCGAGATGCTACTATGAATAACCCGTTTCACCCTAGTCAGAAAACAAGTAGCTTCTAGCGTCAAGGAGCCAAAGGTATCAAAAGTCAGGAGTACGAAAACGTGTTGGTGCTCCTGACAGTCTTTAGCATGCTATTCAAGTTTCTTCGCCTCTGCCTTCTGCACCGCTTGCCCTGCACAAACCCACTATCCTTGAAACCAACTAGGGGAGATATGCCTGTTAGGTCAACACAAGCATGTTTCTCCCCGGCCCACACAAAGACAAGCATATCTGCTAGACGCATGGTGGATCTCCCTTCTGCGGGGTCTGAGAGGAAATTTACAAGGGCCTCCTTTCTGGCTGAGATTCTAGCTCGTCTTAAAATGTCCCAAACAACATCCCGAACCCAGTCATGCCGATATTTGTAACTGGGCAACTCCTTACAATGAACCGCATGTTCCCCGTACTTGTCCAAGTAGGCCTTATGGAATATCGGACAGACAACATCTTCATAGTACATGGTGATCATCAAACGATATTTAAGAATGACCTTGTATTCAACTGCAGACATGCTTTGGCAAAAACCTTCAATCGGCATAACAGTCAGGAAATCTTGGGCATAGGGCCCTTGCAAGCATTCAATAACCCCGATTGAAATATTATTCGCAACCCCGATTGGAGACCATCTTCATCAATCCTTAAATTTGTCAAAGGATTGTTTGAGATGATTCATGTTCCATTGAAAAGATATGAGCTCAGTCCTTCAAAAATATTTAGTCGTTGTTTTTATGTGAATAGTTTTAAAAGTTAAGAGTAAAGTGCTTGGAAGGTCCTATGGCTTGTACGAATTGAAGATTTGGTCGTCGGCTTTCTAAAATTGCAATGTTGGTGCTTGATTTTTGATTTTATAAGGTAGCCAATCCCTAACTTGAACAGATGTTAAGTTTTTCATTGAAGTTCATGTAATTACATATTTACGCATCACATTAAAATATAATAATAACTAAAAAAATGTGAGGCCCACAAACCCTTTGTCGACAACAACCGCCATCGTCATCACCTTCTAGGTTTCGTCACCAGAATAAGGAGGAGGTTGGTCGCAGGGGCCATCCAAGCACGTTTACTCTTTAAGAAAATTTAGTGTGTCAAAAGAAGGCAATATTTCAATTTTATTTTCAGGACTTCAATATGCTACATGAAAAATGTTAACTATAATTAATGTTAATTTTGCTTTAATTATAACGTAATACGGACATTTATTAAATGACAAACATTTTATAACAATTATAAAAAACCTTAATTATAAAAATAACTAGTTATTTATATAAAAAAAATCCCTACCCGTTTACTAACTATAACTAGTTGTTTTTAAATCGCGCGTTGCGTGATTCTGGTATCCGACGTGGTTGAACAACAGGTAAAGTCATATCTAGGTAGATGAATCCAAGTTAAGCGTTTAAAATTGTTAAAGCATATACGCAACTGAAAAGTTCGCAGTTTTTTCCTTGGTGATTAGGGATCTAATTACAAAAACGACATTGCGTACATTCATGAAACATTCATCAATCATTTCCTAAAATGTTCAAGAAAAATGCAACTAAGATGTTGTAACACCCCAACCGATAGCGGAAACATTGAGGTGTCACGTAGTGATGATTGTTCAATAGCTCATGGTACTAAATGAGAGTTTAATAATATTAAACAATTTACAATTCATCTTACAAGTAAAGGTTACAAGGGTGATTATTATAAACTACGTCCAAAGCTCCTATGTGTTCTAAGACTTGTACAACTTTCAATAGCAAATAAACCTGAAACATGTTAAGTTGGAAAGATGGGGGGTCAACTATAAATAGTTGGTGAGAATACATAGGTTTTTGCATATAGTTGAAAACAACATGTTGTATAGCAAACCTAGTTGAAGTATAATAATGAGTAATGATAGAATATGAGTCCGACATGTAACAATGCGTCTTTTGTACAATCAAACCTTGTGTCGACTGAGACCTAACTCGCAAGTTAGTAAAAGTGTAACTGTTATCGATCATCCCTGAATTTATGAGGGGGGATGGGTTTGTCAGACCTATAGCGCTATAATCTAAACAGGCGGCTTGATCAATGTTAATGATTGTACTGTGTCTTTTTGTTACAGTCAAATGATAGAATGAGTAAATGATAGTGTAATTGAATCACAAGTTTCAATAATGTAAGAATGAGTAAATGATAGTGTATAAAATGTTTAAACATGTTTCACCCCAAAATGTAAAACAGAAAAAAAGGAGGCTATGTAAACTCACCTTAGTGCTAGAATTAAATCCCTTGATATAGAATATTTGTGGCTGTTGTGTCCAAATATCACCCTATTTATAAGGCAATAATTGAGTAATAGGAAAACTTAAAAGTCTAAGTTTTCTAGTCTACAAGTAGTTCTAGGGTTCCTAATTTGGGGATTGATAATTGATTAATCGTTAATTTAGATAAAGTGTTAATGAAGTAATAAATAAAAGAAATTCGGAAAATAAATAAATAAAAGACCTTTTTGTAGATTTTTTTTATTAAAGATGGTCATATTATAAGATTGTAAATATGAAAATAATTTTATAAAATTATTTCCTTAATAATTGAATATTTAGTATATTTATACTTATTTGTCAAAATATAGTATTAATGTCTAAAAATATTAAAATTAATAAAGTTTCAAATTAAAATTTATATTTCTATTCTAAATGAACAAAAATAATTTATGTAAAATTTTGGTATAAAAATAGTGAAAAATGAATTTATTATGATTTATTTATTATTAAAAATAACGAAAATTAATTAAAAATATTAAGTAAATGTTTTTCTGAAATTAAAATTTAATTCTGGAAAGTTTATTGATATATAAGTTTAAAATAATTTTTGTGAAATTTTATAAAACTGTTTAGATATTTTTATAGAATTTTTAATTTATAAATGATTAAACATGTAATATGACGTGTGCGTAACTATACATATTTTTCGATGGATTTTAACACACGTTTTGCTTTAATATTTATAAAAATGGTTTCGACCTTAATATTAAAACACACACAATATGGCAAGTGTACCCTGTCATATATGTAGTAAGAACAGATAAGAACCAAGTATCGATCCATGGACGCGCGCGGAGCAATTGTACTAAAACTCTATCACCGATTTACCAGTAGGAAAAGATAAGTGAGTTTGTTTAAATTCTAACATATGTAAATATGTAACTAAGACTCCAAATAGAAAATATAACTATATAAACTATAATACGCCAATCCTAGCATGTCATCTATATATATAAATAGAAATAAAGGCGTGATCAACATTCCCATTTTCCGACAGTTAGTTTCCCTTTCGGGTATCCTAACATGACAACTATACAGAAAGCTAACACGAATACACACGTTAACCACTTCAAGTCGTTCATTAGCGAGCAGCTGATATTATCTCATGCAGATCTTTTAAAGATAAGTTAGTCATCTGTTAAGAGTATTCTAACCTCACTAATCTCATGAAAGCAATACCGAATACACAATACAGCCACCTAAACTAGCATAAAGTAGAGCATTTCACAACCTATTCCATTTTACCAACTTTGAACACAAATCTACTAAGATCGCCATTTTCACCAAAATAACTAACAAAGATAATTAACCGTGTCAAAGATTGGTAACAACACCATTAAGCTTTTGAAACTCTTTTACGTGCCGGTAAACATTCATAATCGTTATTTAGGCGACTTTAACCAAACCAATACCCGGTTACAGTTTCATGGTGTAAACTATTTAACAAGTTAACTAGTCTACTACCGGACGATTAAACGGACGGTTTTTCAACATTTATCCACCTAACACATTCGATAATCGCAAAAGTCATCCAAACACAACTATCAATCCAACAACAACGAAACAAGGTTGCACTATGATCATCAAGATCTAAACATGAAAAACGCCAAATTCATACAAAACATGATTACACACTAAGGATCGTTTTTTCTACTAAAGATTACTAAATACGAATACTAGAAGCTAATGTAATACATAAACAACACAAACAAGTTCTAAATAACAGATTTGAATCGATTAAAGCTTAAAAGATCAAACCAATAAAACTTGAATGTGATGGATTGGATGAAGATAGATGATCCGGATGAGTTCCCGAGCTTGTTCTTCGGCTTTGCAGCAGTTCGACAGTCCAGAAAATCGCCCAGAATCGCCTCCAAAATACCCAATGCTTATCAGTGAGGTCTGCTCTGTTTTTATACAGATTTTGGTTTTGTGCACGGACGTGCACCTAAAGTGCACGGTCGTGCACTTTAACTTTTTGAGCTGACGTGCAAGTGGGCAAGTGGCTGGGCAGTTTCTGGAAATATCTTGATTTTGTGCACGGCCGTGCACCTAGGGTGCACGGGCGTGCGGGACTGTGGTGGCCGAGTGCTTGGAGTGCACTGCCTGGTGCACTGGCAGTGCACTCGAGGATTCCAGGTCGCACGGGCTTATGCACGGCCGTGCTGATCAAAGTTCTCGAGAATCCTGATGTGCACCAGCTTGTGCACTGGCAGTGCAACCTTCTGTGCCCGAGCCAAGTAAGCCTGCACGGGCGTGCAGCTATGGTGCACGGCCGTGCACCATTTCCAGACTTAGCTGATTTTGCAGAAACTTTCCGTCTTGTCCGCTTTTCGCCCGGTTTCTTCGCCTTTGCTCGTGGTACGTCGTTTAGGACCTGCAATAAACATATGAAGCGGTTAAGTACCGAATTCGTGCAATTATGGTCGAAAACGCGTAATTTGGGAGTTTAATCGGGGATTTAAATATGTATATTTTAACGTATATCAAACCTCCCCACACTTGAACTTTGCTTGTCTTCAAGCAAACATCAAAATAGAAATAGAAATAAACGAAAAACTCGCCAAGTGGCAATAAAGTCTAAATATAACCTGTACAGACGATAATAGACAAGCCAACAATGATAAATATAAACACACGATAAGATAACTAAAAAGCAACGACTCGCTTCCGATCTCCAAGCACGCAAACCCGTACACGACTCACAATGTTCACACACACTCGGTTTTATTTATGATACATACGTGTAATGTGTATGTGTAAATCGCTCCATTGCTAAGACAATGAATCGTGCAATATCATAAGCTTATCAAAAGATCTAATCTTCACCAACTAACGTGTGAAAAAGCACAAATCAAGAGGTCTTAAATGAGTTGTAATGTTAGGCAAAGGTAAGGGTGTGGAAAGGATATTTACAGTGACGAAACGGCTAAAACTCGGCGGTTAAGTCTAACTAAACTGAAACAAAAACTACTATACAATACATATGCGAACGTAACCGTATTTTATTCAAATCGAGCTAAACACAAAATTTCTAACTTTAAAGCTCTAAAAACTGCTCGATCACTGCTAACTTACCCTATTTTAGGGTGTTCTATTTTTATGGATTTTTCTGGATTTTATATATATATATATATATATATATATATATATATCTAAGATCTAACTGATATAGAAACAGGAATATAAACAACAAACGGGCTCTAAATATACAAACCCGAACCTGAACTATTTACAACACAGGAAACTAGTTAAACATTAACCTAAACCAAGTTTTAACACATAAGGTTTAAAAGAAAAAGGCTAAATTTGGTTAAGTGGTGAAATGGTGTGGTAAATAAAAAAAAACACGGGATTAGGTTCAACAGGGTTAACTAGGGGATAATGTTTGGGTGCGGGAAAATAGATAAAACGAAAAGAAAAGGCTTAAATCAAAAGGTTATCCTAAATGCCTCAATCATGTTCGTACAGTCTCACACGTTTCTGATCTAAACAAGTATGCTAATGACAAGTTCTAAATTACACAAAACATCCGACTCACTCGAAAGCATGTCAAAGAAATAGTAATATACTTTAAGGCTCAAATGCTCACGTAACCGGAAGGAAATGGGTGCAAGTGTACGAATCTAACATGCTCGTATCTCATCTGTTTGTCGCGCCTCAAGTTATCTTTATCAAAAATTAGTTAGGCTTGTATGAAAATATAATTATATATACATATATGTACTAAAAAGGTTTTTTTTTTAGTTATATATATATATATATATATACAAGAGGACAAACATCAAGATATAATCCCTCCCCACACTTGAACTTCACATTGTCCCCAATGTGACATGAGAAAGCGTTTATGAATTAGCTATCTATAGTGGGAAAAAGGAGAATAATACTCCCCTAGTGTCGAAGAAACGTCCGGGTAAACGGACGGCATGAGCCCCGATAACGGTGCTCGCTAGGTACCTGCACAGTCAACATTCTCGACACAAACAAACTCATCAAACCCATTCATCCACATCCACAAAATAAATTAAAATACTGAAATACTAAAGAAAAGAAATAGTTCAAACATAAATACTAAAATGTCTTGGGTACGTAGACCCGAAAAGCAAATACTGAAAGCATAAATAAATAAAGTACTAACAAAGCATGCATGAAGTGGCTACTGTGGGGGATCGTCCCTGTGGTGCTGGCTGGAACTTCCTGGCTGGTCGCCAGGAGCACGGTAAGGGAACAGGGGAGGGTTGCTGAAATAACCCGAGTGCACCTGCTCTAGCCCAGCAAACAGGTACTCGAAACTGTGCCTCACATCCTGATGCACTCTATCCATGGTGGACCGCATCAACTGCTGGTCCTGCCTAATCTCTCCCTGCTGTGCAACAATGCTTCCCATGTTCAGTTCCATCGTCTGGAACCGCTGATAGAACTCCGGGTATGTGGGGATGTCTGGAGGCCACTACTGGTCATAGTGCTGGTGCTGGTGCTGGTGCTGAGGTGAGTGGTGCTGGTGCTGAGGTGAGTGGTGTGGAGAGACTGAGCGTGTGGCGTTTTTGGAAACTGTTCTTCGTCACCACCGCCACCTGCGTTCAGCTCATGCATCTCCTCGTCCTCATCGTCCACCTCCTCTGGAACTGGGTCCCACACAATCCCCTGGCTGATAAGTCGTGGACCATCATCTGTGTCATGTATCAGGTTCTGCGCCCTGAGTGATCGAAGGTCCAACATAACCCCATTAGTAGCCAATGTCAATGTCCCCCTAACCTCGTCAGTCAAAAGCCCCAATGCCTTGGCGATCTCGGTGACGTATTCCCCGCCATGAATCTCACTCCATTCTTTCGTGCCCCCGGCATTCAGGAAGAACTCAGCCATCCGTGCGGCTAAGTTCATCTGGGCACCTTCATAAAAGTGGTATAAAAATATGAGATCAGGAGTGGGACAGTTCCCAGAACTGTCCTTTCGGCCACATATGGTGTGGCTGAAAACATGGTGCATAAGGCGGAGAAGCGGGTCCCTAATCCGAGTTGCCTTGGCAGACCTCGGATTGTAAGGTGTGCCATCGGAAATCGAATCCAAAATGCAGCCCGCTCGTCAAGGTCGGCGAAGCCGTGGATCCCACAGAAGTCTTCTGAGTTGGTTTCTAAGTGCTCGTAGATCCCTAGTCTTCTCCCCAATCGCGCTACCGACCAATGGTACCAATTCCCGCATAGCCTAAACCGGATGTCTTTGTCGTGGAAGTCCTTATACACCCCTTCTTTCGGTTTTTTGTACTTAAAGGATGATAAGAACTCAATGGTGATCTCCTTGTAGACCGGCTGATTTATGCTCAGCAGTTTCGCCATATTTGGTGAGACGAACCCCTCGTATCTCTCACGCTGTTTGAGCGTGGTCAGCAGATCCAGATTTAGACGGATAGGAGTACCAAAAGAATTCCGGCGGTCCCAAATCTTAAGGAACTTGTCGATGCACGTTGCCTCTCGTTTGTCGCGGTTGTCGAACCCGAGGTAGGGGTGGTTGTTGTCCATCTGCATGCAAAAACATATACAAAACTGTTAGTACACAAAAAACGGAGGTCCCGGATGTCCAAAACGGACCTACGCGCATTCTGACCTGATTCTGTTACTGATGCACGGCCGTGCGCCTTGGCTGCACGGCCGTGCACCCTTGGTCGTTGGTCAGGTCAGGGGCTGCACTGCCTGGTGCACTGGCAGTGCAGCCCATTTTCTCGGCACGCACGGTCATGTGCACGCCCGTGCAGACGACCGTGCAAGGCTGTGCAGCTCGTGATTCTGAGCTGCACAGCCAGTGCACGAGCTGGTGCACCTGACCATGCACGGTCGTGCAGGTCTGGTGCACGGCCGTGCACGGGTTCCAGATTTTCACAATTTTTTCTCTAAAAACACCCAAATCTGTCAAATCTTTGAAGAAGACTCAAACTAACAACGATTTGGGCCTGGATATGCACGGCTTTACCAACAATCACCAAAAACTACACTGATTTAGACTAAATCAAACCAAAATCTAAGGGTTTATTAGATTTTATGAAGAAACCCCCAAATTTTGCCCTAGAACAAGAAATAAACATAGATCTAAACTAAAAAAGCATAAAACAAGTGCAATGTTACGAAGGGGATCATACCTTTGTGATTAGGAAGTGGAAGAGCGAAGATTTCAAGTAAAAAGTGATGTTTTCGAAGGTATTTTCGCTGGTTGGAATGGGGGTGCAGTTGGGGAGGGCAAAATTTAGGGTTTTGAAAGTTAAAGATGCTTACATAGTCCATTTCTGGGCCGGGCCTGTAGGCCCGCACGGTCGTGCGCCTTGGCTGCACGGCCGTGCACATCGACTGCACTTGGTCTTGCACTCTGGTGCTGATCAGGCACGCTGATCAGACAGGTCTGCACGGCCGTGCGAGTTTCGCACGGCCGTGCACAGTCTGCAGACTTGCATAATTTGCAGCCTGCAGCTGCACAGCACCCCCGAACTGTCCGAAAACATCATTTTTAACAATTTAAACCTGTTTGTCGACTGTTCGCGCTTCATGGCATCCTTCCCGCTTTGTTCACAACCGGTACGAACCTGCACAATACTGGAAACAAAGTTAAACTAAGAAAAACAATAAATAATTATACTAATTACATATTTACCCTTTTGGCGCGCCCATACACGCCGTGCTAGTTTTATTATCGAGTCGCTAGCAAGACTCACTTCCCCACACTTTATGTAGTGCGTGGGGCGTAGAGATCGATTTCCTCTACGGATTGGTCAACCGGTCCGTCAATATATACTTTAAGGCGATGACCGTTGACTTTGAAAGTCAATCCCTCTGAATTCTCAATCGAGACAGTCCCGTAAGGATATACCTCCTCAACAGTGTGCGGTCCTGTCTACCGGGATTTCAACTTCCCTGGAAAGAGACGCAGGCGCGAGTTATAAAGCAGGACCAAGTCGCCTACCTGAAAATCTTCTCGGCGTTTCAGGCGACTGTCATGCAACCTCTTTGTGCGCTCTTTATATAACATCGAGCTTTCATAGGCTTCCTGCCTAAGCTCCTCCAGCTCGTGAATCTGTAAGAAACGGGTCTCACCGCCGGTCTTAAGATCCAAATTCGCCGTTTTAAGAGCCCAGAATGCCCTATGTTCTAACTCGACAGGGAGATGACACGCTTTCCCATAGACCAGCCGAAAGGGAGTCGTCCCAATAGGCGTCTTGTAGGCAGTTCTAAAGGCCCACAACGCGTCATCAAGCTTGTCAGCCCAATCCTTGCGGTTCTGATTAACCGACCGCTCAAGGATTCGCTTTAATCCGCGGTTAGTGACCTCCACCTGTCCACTTGTCTGTGGATGATACGGGATGGATAACCTGTGGTGGACACCATATCTCGCCAATGCGCAATCAAGCTGCGCATTGCAGAAATGCGTACCACGGTCATTAATCAGTGCCTTCGGGGCACCAAACCGCGCGAACAAGCTCCTAACAAACCTCACAACAACCCGGGCATCATTTGTGGGTAAGGCTTGCGCCTCGGCCCACTTTGATACATAATCAACTGCCACGGGTATATATCTGTTGCCTCGTGAGGAGGGGAATGGTCCCATGAAGTCAATGCCCCAAATGTCAAAGACTTCACAGACCTGGATGGGATTCTGCGGCATTTGGTCGCGTGCCGATATGTTCGTCGCCCTTTGGCACGAATCACATGCGCCAACCAATATCTGAGAGTCACGAAAGAGTGTGGGCCAGTAAAATCTGGAGTCTAACACCTTTTTCGCAGTGTAATTAGCTCCATGGTGACCTCCAGTGGGCCCCTCGTGACAATCGTGCAAGATCTGCGCCGCCTCTACCCCGAAAACGCAACGGCGAATCAGCTGATCCGCCCCGATCCGGAACAAGAATGGGTCGTCCCAGAAGTAATGCTTGAGGTCCGCAAAGAACTTCCTCTTTTGCTGGTGCGTTAATCCTTTGATAAGGATCCCGCACGCGAGGTAGTTCGCAAAATCCGCGAACCATGGTGATACATCTTCCACCGACTCGACGCTCATCAAGAACTCGTGGGGAAAATTGTCATTAATGGTATCCCACGCGCAGTTCTCGGCATCATCATGCTCGAGTCTGGACAAATGATCAGCCGCAACATTCAGGGCACCCTTCTTGTACTGAATCTCTATATCGAACTCCTGCAGCAACAGGATCCACCTAATCAGGCGCGGTTTCACGTCTTGTTTGCTAAAAAGGTATCGGATCGCTGCATGGTCCGTATAGACAATGGTCTTCGACAGCACCAAATATGATCTAAACTTGTCGAATGCAAACACTACAGCTAGAAGCTCTTTCTCAGTCGTGATGTAATGCTCCTGAGCATCATGAAGAGTCTTACTAGCATAGTAGATCGGGTGGAAGTGCTTGTCCTTCCGCTGTCCCAAGACCGCCCCTATCGCGAAGTCACTCGCGTCGCACATGATCTCGAATGGCAGCTCCCAGTCGGGTGCTACCAATATAGGGGCCTCCACAAGCAAACACTTTAAAATCCCAAAGGCTTTCAAACACTCTGCACCAAACACAAACGGTGCATCCTTCTCCAACAAACGGGTCATCGGACGGGCGATTTTTTAAAAGTCTTTGATGAATCGCCTATAAAATCCCGCATGACCCAAAAAGCTGCGGATCGCTCTAACAGAGGAGGGCGGAGGGAGCCTAGAAATGATATCTACTTTGGCAGGATCAACCTCCAACCCATTTTGGGAGACCTTATGCCCTAGGACTATTCCTTCCTTCACCATTAAGTGGCCTTTTTCCCAGTTTAGCACAAGACTGGTCTCCTCGCACCTCTGAAGCATTCGCTCCAGATTTCCCAGACACTGATCGAAGGAACTCCCGAAGACTGAAAAATAGCAATCATGCAACGCTGGAAGGTTGCTGGTGCATTGCACAGCCCAAATGGCATACGCCTGTAGGCGAATGTGCCAAAAGGGCATGTGAAGGCCGTCTTATCCTGGTCCACAGGATCGATAGGGATTTGGAAATACCCCGAGAAACCATCAAGGAAACAATAATACAACTTCCCCGACAGTCGTTCCAACATCTGATCGATGAATGGAAGCGGGAAGTGATCCTTGCGGGTGGCGTCATTGAGCTTGCGATAGTCAATGCAAACTCTCCACCCCGTGACGGTCCTCGTAGGAATCAACTCATTCCTATCATTCGTGACCACCGTCATGCCACCCTTCTTGGGCACGACGTGCACAGGACTAACCCAAACATAATCCGAGATAGGATATATCAATCCAGCATCAAGCAATTTAATTACCTCGGATTTAACAACCTCTTGCATGTTTGGGTTCAGACGCCTTTGGTGCTGCGCACAAGGCTTGTGGACATCCTCCATCAAGATTTTATGAGTACAGAATGAGGGATTAATCCGCTTGATGTACATGATCTTCCAGGCAACTGCCCGCTTATGAAGTTTCAAAACTCTCAATAACTCGCTCTTTTCAACTGCAGATAAAGAAGATGAAATGATAACAGGCAGACGACCCTCCTCGTCAAGAAATGCATACTCCAGATGCGGTGGGAGCTCTTTCAGCTCCAAAGACGGTGGATCTTCAACAGACGGCTTCGACTTATCGCTCTCCTCACGCTCAATCTCTACGAAACGATCCGGGCTCTGGGAACTATCATCACCGATCTGGTAGACCGGCTGCTCAACTCTATGGCCCTCCTTCATAATGCCATCTAAGTTCCCACACAACAGATGTGTGCCCGAATCATTCTCATCTATCGTGCCTCGAAAGTGAGAACTGACATACTGGTCTACTATATCAAGATAGTATAGTGTGTCGTCCTGACTCTCGGGATGACTCATCGACCTCTGAACATCAAAAGTCACATGCTCATCATTCACCCGGAGTGTGATTTGGCCCGCAGCCACGTCAACAATCGTCCTGGCCGTGTTAAGGAAAGGACGTCCGAGGATCAGAGGCACTTTAGAGTCCTCATCCATATCAAGGATGACAAAATCCACCGGGAATACAAATTTGTCAATCTTGACAAGCATATTCTCAACAAACCCCCGAGGATATTTGATCGAACGATCAGCAAGACGAATACTCATCCTGGTGGGTGAAGGCTCACCCAGATCCAGTTTCTCAAAAACCTTATAAGGCATAAGGTTAATGCTCGCACCCAAATCCGCCAATGCATTACTGACAGACATGTTCCCTATCAGACAAGGAATGGTGAAACTACCTGGATCTCCCATCTTCATGGGCAGTCTATTCTGCACGATTGCAGAGCAGTTTTCATTCAAGAGCACACAGGACAGGTCCTCAAGTTTTTGCTTGTTTGTGAGGATGTCCTTCAGAAATTTAGCATACTTAGGCATCTGGGCCAAGGCTTCCACAAACGGGATGTTTATGTGTAGCTGTTTGAACAGCTCAAGGAATTTCCCGTATTGGGCCTCGTCTTTCTGCTTCCTAAGTCTGCTAGGGTATGGAACAGGAGGAGTGTAATCTGTGACTGGCTTTGGTAACTGTGTTGTACTTGCTGGGACTTGCCTAGCGTGCACCTCGTCCGAAGACTCAGTCTGGACCGTCTCAGTGATCGGTGGTGAGCCCGATGTGTCAGGTCCCGTGGTTTTACCACTCCTCGTCGTTATGGCATTCACATGCCCCCTCGGATTCGGCTCAGTGTTACCCGGGAGACCACCCTGCTGTCTCTCAAACATCATCTTCGCCATCTGGCCAACCTGGTTCTCTATGGCCTGCATCGACGCCTTTTGGCCCCTCATCTCTCCCTCATAATTCGTAAAGCGCTCCTCGTGCTACTTGTAGCGCTGCTCAACGATCTGATAGGTTTCAGAGGTGTTGGTAAGGAGTTGCGATATCATCTCCTCCAGCTTAGACATACCATGAGGGGCGTGCTGCTGGGAGCTGCTCCCGGCGCCCTGACTCTGGTATTGGTTTGGTCTCTGCTGGGACGATTGACCACGAGACTGGTAAGGCTGTTGGTTGGACTGGTAAGGCTGTTGGGACTGTTGTGGTGCGGGGGCCCTCTGCTGATATCCGAGCGGGTTCTGGTTAGAGGAACCAGATCTCCACCCGAAGTTCGGGTGATTTCTCCAACCCGGATTATAAGTGTTACTGTAGGGGTTATTCTGGGGTCTTGTCTGATTGCCCAAATAGTCCACTTCCTCGTGGCCTGTATACATCACCCCCTGAGCACACAAGCCAGGCTCGTGGGATACCCCACACTGCTCACACAAACAATCGGACTGCGCTATGTGCTGCTGAGAGTTATCGAACCTCGAAGCCAGAGCCGCTATTTGCGCTGAAATCGCCGTATAGTTATCCACGGCATGCACACCAGCCTTGGCAGATGAAGATCTAGATCTATCACTCTGCCGGGATTTAGATTTTAGGGACGCCTTTTCAATAATGCTTCACGCTTCCCTAGGAGACTTTGTTCCGATGTCTCCTCCAGCGTATACATCAAGGCGTTCCTGAGACTTATACCCGAGTCCCTGATAAAAAGTTTGCACCAAATGCCTTTTCGAAAGCTCATGGTGCGGGCAACTCAAGAGTAGGTCTTTAAACCTTTCCCAGGCTGTGTACAATGATTCATCGTCATCCTGACGAAAAGTCATGATGCGATTCCTCAGTTTTTGTGTCTTTTCAGGAGGAAAATATTGCTGCATGAACTGTTGTGACAACTCTGCCTAGGTCGTGATCGACCCTGCGGGTTGTGACAGAAGCCAAGTCCGGGCTTTGTCCCGCAATGAGAATGGGAAGAGTCTCAAACGTATAGCATCATCGGAGATGCCTTGCATCTTAAAGGTGGCTAAAACCTCTAAGAATGCAGCAATATGTCGGCCTGGATCCTCGTGTTCCAGTCCACCGAATTGCACCGAGTTTTGTATCATATTCACGATACTAGATTTGATCTCGAAATGGTCCGCCAAAATAGCCGGACGGACAATACTCGGCGCGAGTCCATCTCCTCCTGGACGACCACTATCATTCAGCGGAATGTCGTCATCCGCCATGATAATGTCGCTTCCGGCGTCCGACCCGTCGTCGGCCAGATCGTGCCTCGCCTCCACAACTGGGACCTCGATTCTAGGGGCAGAAATAAGAATATCAGAAACAAGACGTAATTTATGAAGTCTAATCCGCTCGCTTCTCCTCAAGACACGCCTCCGCTCCTCGTCAGAAAGATCACCAGAAGGCCCGGGGTTTGCGGACATCAACCTGCAAATAAGAATGATACAGTTGCAGCAGGCGAATATATGACAAACCCAAAAGGCGATAAAAGACAGAAAAATAAATAAAGAATCCATAAATACATACGAAAACAAAAGAAAGCAATAAATTCAAGAAAATCAAAATAAAAACAAATAGAATCAATAGACTGAACAGAAATAAACAGACTAAGCCTAAAACTATACAACGAATGAAATTAATAATCAGTTCAAATACGAACAAATAAATCTAATCAATCAAATAACGAACTAATTAAATTTATAGACAAACCAATCAATCCAACAATCAATCAATTAAATTTATCAACATCCTAATGAACGAATAATCAAATCAAACAATCCTATAAGCAGATAAATGAACGAATCTATATACTAACCTATAAACCAACCTAGAATCAATCCAAAATATCAACAGACAAATAAATCAAATAAGCATTCAATAAATCATATATGCAAAGAAATGAACGAAATAACAAATCAAAGAAGTATAAACAAGTATTCACAAGTATGTACACTGGTAAAAAGTTGACTCGGATCGTTCCTAAAGCTCGTCGCGTCCCCAGAAACGGCGCCAAAAACTTGACGTGTGCGTAACTATACATATTTTTCGATGGATTTTAACACACGTTTTGCTTTAATATTTATAAAAATGGTTTCGACCTTAATATTAAAACACACACAATAGGGCAAGTGTACCCTGTCATATATGTAGTAAGAACAGATAAGAACCAAGTATCGATCCATGGACGCGCGCGGAGCAATTGTACTAAAACTCTATCACCGATTTACCAGTAGGAAAAGATAAGTGAGTTTGTTTAAATTCTAACATATGTAAATATGTAACTAAGACTCCAAATAGAAAATATAACTATATAAACTATAATACGCCAATCCTAGCATGTCATCTATATATATAAATAGAAATAAAAGCGTGATCAACATTCCCATTTTCCGACAGTTAGTTTCCCTTTCGGGTATCCTAGCATGACAACTATACAGAAAGCTAACACGAATACACACGTTAACCACTTCAAGTCGTTCATTAGCGAGCAACTGATATTATCTCATGCAGATCTTTTAAAGATAAGTTAGTCATCTGTTAAGAGTATTCTAACCTCACTAATCTCAGGAAAGCAATACCTAATACACAATACAGCCACCTAAACTAGCATAAAGTAGAGCATTTCACAACCTATTCCATTTTACCAACTTTGAACACAAATCTACTAAGATCGCCATTTTCACCAAAATAACTATCAAAGATAATTAACCGTGTCAAAGATTGGTAACAACACCATTAAGCTTTTAAAACTCTTTTACGTGCCGGTAAACATTCATAATCGTTATTTAGGCGACTTTAACCAAACCAATACCCGGTTACAGTTTCATGGTGTAAACTATTTAACAAGTTAACTAGTCTACTACCGGACGATTAAACGGACGGTTTTTCAACATTTATCCGCCTAACACATTCGATAATCGCAAAAGTCATCCAAACACAACTATCAATCCAACAACAACGAAACAAGGTTGCACTATGATCATCAAGATCTAAACATGAAAAACGCCAAATTCATACAAAACATGATTACACACTAAGGATCGTTTTTTCTACTAAAGATTACTAAATACGAATACTAGAAGCTAATGTAATACATAAACAACACAAACAAGTTCTAAATAACAGATTTGAATCGATTAAAGCTTAAAAGATTAAACCAATAAAACTTGAATGTGATGGATTGGATGAAGATAGATGATCCGGATGAGTTCCCGAGCTTGTTCTTCGGCTTTGCAGCAGTTCGACAGTCCAGAAAATCGCCCAGAATCGCCTCCAAAATACCCAATGCTTGATCAGTGAGGTCTGCTCTGTTTTTATACAGATTTTGGTTTTGTGCACGGCGTGCACCTAAAGTGCACAGTCGTGCACTTTAACTTTTTGAGCTGACGTGCAAGTGGGCAAGTGGCTGGGCAGTTTCTGGAAATATCTTGATTTTGTGCACGGCCGTGCACCTAGGGTGCACGGGCGTGCGGGTCTGTGGTGGCCGAGTGCTTGGAGTGCACTGCCTGGTGCACTGGCAGTGCACACGAGGATTCCAGGTCGCACGTGCTGTTGCACGGCCGTGCTGATCAAAGTGCTCGAGAATCCTGATGTGCACCAGCTTGTGCACTGGCAGTGCAACCTTCTGTGCCCGAGCCAAGTAAGCCTGCACGGGCGTGCAGCTATGGTGCACGGCCGTGCACCATTTCCAGACTTAGCTGATTTTGCAGAAACTTTCCGTCTTGTCCGCTTTTCGCCCGGTTTCTTCGCCTTTGCTCGTGGGACGTCGTTTAGGACCTGCAATAAACATATGAAGCGGTTAAGTACCGAATTCGTGCAATTATGGTCGAAAACGCGTAATTTGGGAGTTTAATCGGGGATTTAAATGTATATTTTAACGTATATCATAATATATTTTATATATATTAAATAAATGATTTTTGGTCATTTTAATTATTATTTTCTTAAATCCTCAAAATTATCCAAGTATCCAACAAAAACACTGATTATCTCATCATTAAAACTTCAACCGCACATCCAAACATTACCTCCTGCAGCCCTTTCTATTATTAGCAGTTATTAAATATCACATGCTTAGTTCCAAAACATTTATCCAAAAATCCCCATAATATTATGTAACATTATAGAACATGTTTTGTGTGCCTCCAGACACAAATTTCAGAATTACAAACCAAGCTAGCATCAATGCAATCTATAGAGGAAAAGGTTCAAGCACTACGCTCACAGAAATCTGCATTAGACCATAATACTCCTGTCCAGAGACAAAGTTACAGTGGATCATGGAGATGGATGTCTCCATAGGATACATGAGATCTCCCAAGATATCAATTTTATTACCTTCAAATCATAACCCGAGACACAAGAGAGTGAACATTAGTCTAACAGCCAACTTTCATGACGAGAAGCTTCATGGACATTGATATAAAGAGGGATACAACCACATGGTTTTTAAATTGCTTTTTTTATCGTGGTTCCTGTCCTGTCTTGCTTATGTTTTATTTTGATTGCTACAAATTATAAATGGTAATATATTTTCTACTTTGAAATTCGAGGTCGTGTTTGATCTGTTTTGAATAACATTTCATTGTACATGTTCATTGATTTTGATATCTTATGTTTTTTTTATGTTTTTATCATTGATTTAATACTGACAATATTTTGGTAGAATTTGTTTTATTAAATAACTTTATTAATCTCCTGTACAAATTTCAGCATCACTGAAAACAACAGAATTACATATGTAAGTATGCAGTGAAACTTTCACCTTTGTTACATTTTGGACCTAATGTTCTGTTTGCTTTGTGCTACTAAATTTTTCCTCAGAATCTTGCCAGCAACAGACTTTGGAATTTCACCTATGAAAGCTACTTTCTTGATCTTCTTGTATGGAGCTACCTGGACATAGACTCAAATAGTGTTATGACATGTGTCACTGTTTTTGTAGGAAGAAGAAACAAAGGTGTGTAGACTACCTAGCCTGCGATAAATTGCATGAGTTGGTCCTGATTGAGTTCAGAACCTGCTGCCTTAACTATGTATGCCATAGGTACTTGTCCTGCCTCTTCGTCTTCAAGTCTACAAGATTATAAAATAACCGTTCACTGAAACGTGCATGCATTGTTACTAAGGGTGGAAAAAGTAGATGGGTCCGTCGAGTTGTGTAACAGGTCAAAATGGGTACTTATTGGTATTTGGTACGGGTTGGGTTGACCCAAACTTTTTGACCATTTTGTTTATTTTCTTATACTGAACTAATGTGTCATTATGATTACAAAATTTATTATTTAAAACATAATCTATGTTTTTAAATAAAATGATTCAGGAGGTTGAAGTTGCCCACTTCTAATTGTTACAACACAACTTACGGTATAACTGCTGCATCAAGTATATTGGGATGATTAAGTAGTATGGCTTCCAGTTCTGCAGGAGCTACCTACACATAACAAAATTTTTCCATATGTGTGGGCAGGTTAACATTTAATTGATGTTAATTATGGTGGGAAAATTTTCCACCAACTCCAATGTGTAGATAAAACGTATTACCATCATATATTAAGTGTTAGTTGTTATTTAACTTAAATAATCAACAATTACCCACACATGTAAAAAAATGTGTAGATATTTACCCACACATTTACATGTGTAGGTAAGTTATGTGTGGGTAAACACCCCAAATTCTTGTAGTGCATGTTATTTCAACTGATAGAGAATTATAGATTCAACCTTAACCTAGAAACGGGCCTGGTAGGGCACATCCACACGTCGAAGATGTGTGCATAAGTGGTATTAATATTGATCCATGCATGTATGGGTTGGTAGTGTTTTATTTCTAACTGATAAAAGAAAAAGAAACTAGCTTTAACAAGAAATAAGTCAAATGCTGCCCCAAGGAATTTGTAGTACAAAAAATCTCCTGAATCATTTTGAACGTGATTACCAACCTGCTATAGTAAGCTCCTTCTAACTGTTTTAGAAATATATTTTTACACAAGCAAAAAGCTTGTGGTATGTTGAATAGGTTGTTTATGTCATGCCTTCAACTCATTCAGTTGATTCAAATTTCTTAGTTATTTCCTTGCGTGAAAATTTGGCAGTACGCCATATTGAACATAGTGTTGATCTTGCTTGATGTGGCTTTAGTTGGGTTAATTGTACTTTATCATCATTCGGGAAACGTATGTTACTTTATCATTAGGTCTCGGTTAGATGATACATTTAAAATCACATGCATATTAGATAAGCAATGGTAAGTTCACCCAATCAACTTTGAGCATCCTGAGTATAAATTTCATAGCGGCTTATTGAAACCACAACGTTGGTACAATTAAATCAAAATTAGTGTGTTTTTGTATTGCAACGCGTTTTTGGATCCCGCCGCAACGCGCGGGTAAACCCACTAGTGTTTGACAAATAAATTTGACACGCATATATTTCAACACTATTTTTAACGTTTAAAATTGGGAAATTGGATTTTAACACCCTAAACTATTGACAATTGGCCGCTGACGCACTGAACTACAGAATTGAACAACACCGCACTGTACTTTCAACTTATTGGCTTGTATCACCCTCAGACTAACCATGGTTATTTTTTGCTGACGTGGCATGGTGACGTGTCCATTTTTGCTGACGTGGCATGGGGAATAAGCTGACATGGCATGGACACATCACCTGCCATGTCAGCAAAAATGGACACGTCACTATGCCACGTCAACAAAAATTAACCATGGTTAGTCTGAGGGTGATACATGCCAATAAGTTAAAAGTACAGTGCGGTGTTGGTCAATTTTGTAGTTCAGTGCGTCAGCGGCCAATTGTCAATGGTTCATGGTGTTAAAATCCAATTGGTTTATTACTCGTTTGAAATTGGTTTTGGTTTTATTGGTAACATGACTTTCTTAACTGATATGAAGCGGATAATGCCTTTTTTAAGAGTTTTCCTGCATCTTTGAAGCAAAGCCTAACACAAAGTTAGAGGTTTTTTTTTTTTTTTTTTTTTTACAATCTTGTATGCTCATTGCATAGGTATACCATCAAATTTTGAACTTATTGTGATAATGGGTGTGCCAAATTTTAATTTTATAATTAATAATCTGTTTTTTATTTATTTAATTTATTTATTTATTTGAATTTCCTTTCATTAAAACAAAATAATCTGTATGTTTTTTTTTTCATGTTACATGACATCACACAGGTTTGGCGGTCATTAATAATTAATCCCTTTTTCATTTACATTGTGACTCCACATATATAGCCACTATTGTTGCTTCTTTGTGACTTGTGCAGACCAGAGTTGGCTAAGTCAACCCATTTATATGAACATGGGTCAATTTGGGCTGTCTTTGTTTGATAACTTGTAAGAGTATAAGGAGTAGCTAGAAATAAAATGGAGCCAACCCGTAAGATGGGTCAAAAGATTACTGTTATTAGCTACAATCCGTAAGGCATGTTTATACAAACATTTTCAAAGTGACTGATTATTTTGAATTTCAAGAAATCAGAATCACATAATAAATATTTATGTATTTGATTAGAAAGTATTTGAATTTGCACTTATAAATTGCTTATTGCCATTTTGAATGATCGATTAAGACAATAGGATAAAATGATTAAGTTATAGTCCAAAAATGTATAAAAACAGAATCATTGTTTGTCACACTCTTTAAATTGACTGTTTAACTGCATATCTATACACCCCATTAAACACATGCAGACTCATTTGACAACTTGAGGTGCTAATTCAGTTGCTATTTCCATTGCCATGTGCTGAAATTTTCAGCACACATTGTTATCAGATTTTGGATATGAAAATTCACATGTTTGACCTTAAAAGTTAATAATTTAACTTTCTGTCTGTTTACATTCTAAAGAAGCCGAAAAGGTGATAGATACACAAGACGTAAATCACATTGCAAAATATCTTACATTAACTGGACGCGTAGACGGGAAAACCCTTGATGATTAGAATTTGCAGAAAGGAATATTTTATTAAAAAAAAAACAGGACTCGACCAACCGGAAAACCAACAGTTGGTGTGACAGAACAGTAAAAACAGGATTTTGGAAGCTATGAACACTACTAGAAAAAAGGCCTTTCTTGACACGCATTGCGTGTCAAGAATGGGGTCTGATGACAAGAAAAAAAACGTCAAGGATGGCGGTGTCATAAATTTAATATGACATATTTTCGCGTGTCATCTGTTTATGACACACATTTATGACAGCATTTAGTGATATACGTTATGACACTTTTTAATGACGCATTTTTATTACAGTGTTTGTTGACATTTTTTCGACACATATTATGACAGAAATTTATGACAGAATTTTATGACGTTCTTTTGCGTGTCATAAATTTATTAATCTAAAAAAAATTCCTGTAAAATTACATATTTACCCTCCTGGATTTATAGCTATTTTATTATATGCAAAATAATTAGCAAACTAATAACAAAAACATCATTTCATTATATAATCCGAGTCGTCTAACGTTTACAAAAATATTGTATCGACATTACATTGCCTTCAAACAAACAAGTTTGGATCATTTGAAAATAAATGTTGCGGCGTAGCCTGACCATTCTTTGCGAACGGCATCCATGTCTTCATCCCCGTAATGATCCGCCCCTCCCCCAACCTGAGACAACAATAAAATTAATACATTAATTATCGAGGCCGGCCAATTATTTTGCATAAATCATAACACATCGCTACGTTTATTTTGCCATAACTTACATTGCCCAATATTTTGACTCCTCCTTGCACTATCTCTTTCATGAATTTCATGGCGTAAAATCCACATTCTGTGCTTCCCGACTGACATGAACACTACACATTAAAAAAATAAGAAAAATATTATTTTACATAAAGCATTCATGTTCACATCACTGGTCAAAGGCATAGAACAACAATTTGATGTTCACAGAATGTGGTCAAAGGTATGAATATGTCTAAAGAATTTGATGTTTACATAATGTTCACAGAATGAGGTCAAAGGTATGGATATGTCTGTGAACAATTATATTTACGGACAAAACTTAGAATTAATATAAGAAATAGAGATAAAATGCAAGAAATACTTGTGATCTGTGAAGTGAGACCAATATATTACAAGCTTGAAGATTTTAATAATTTGAAGATTTCAATAATCATATGAACATAAATTGCATTTGAAGTACCAATACGCTCTTCGGACCTATATAGTAAATTAAATTTGTTAACTTTATTTGTTTAAAGATCCTACTGATCTTATAATATTAACACGAGTGTCTATTTCTTCTACTCATCGAGACCGGCGTTGGCTAGTCCTTGGAACACTTTGGTTCGGTGGGAGAATGTGTGGCATTTATCAGGTAATCGGGTTAGCAGCTTTGTTAAAGGGATTGTAGGGAATGGAGCCAAAATTCTGTTCTGGTTGGATACATGGATTGCGGATAAGCCGCTGCAGGTTCTGTTTCCGAGGTTGTTTCAGTTTGAAAGACAGAAAAGCTGCACTGTTGCAGATCGCTGTTCCGGGATGCAGAGAACCGGGGTTTTAGAGTGGAACTGGTCTGCAGCTCTAGTGAACGCTGAGGTGCTTTCGGAATTAAACCAGTGTAGTAATATGGTGCAGAACGTCCACATACTTTAGCTTCTTTTTGTAGAGATACTTTAGCTTCTTTTTGTAGAGCTACGTCCACATAAACCTTAGCAAACTCTTCTTCGCATGTATCCTTGATTATTGTTCCTTTGGCGACAATATTTGAGGGAACCTCGACCGCCAGAAAGCATGTATCATCCTACATATATATATATATATATATATATATATATATATATATATATATATATATATATATAGGGACAGGTTCAAATACAAAGTAATGAAAACGTGCGAAGTGTGCGAAGGCTCACTTGTACATGATAATTACGTAATGCCTTCATGAATATACAAAAACATCCATACACCCTCATAATTCTTCGGTTTGGCTTTGAAACACAAGCATCATGGGCTTAGATACCCTTTTTTTGTTGCATCTAGTTTATAAGATTAGCTTAAGTTGAGTGATAAACGTTCATAACATTTGTCTTTTTTTACTCCCTTTTGTTACTAATTAAACGATCAACACAGTATAGTTTTCATATCCTGACATCAATATGTTTGGATTACTACAACATTACCACTTTGATTCTTCTATGAACTGTAGATTCCAGTAAAATACACTGGTTTAATACTGCAATTTCATAACTTGTTTATCAGATGAAAAACTACAAGATGATCCTCTTTTCTTAGTATCAAAACTGACAGTGAGAAAAACTCAGAACCACCCGTTCTTTTTTTTTTTTCTTGTTTTAGCCCAATCTAAACCCTGATTTCCTTTTTTCTTAACTCAAAATTGCCCAATTTGAGCAGTGGAAACTACTTAACCCATATATTAAGCTTTGCGTAACGATATAAAGAAATTTCTGCAATCACTTTCATAGTCATAGAATGACACACTTGTTGTCAATAAATTGAAAATCAAATTCCCTAATATCTAAAAGAGTGTTGATAATATTAAGCAAAAGTATGTTTATACCAATAACATAATGGGAGTTAGAGGTACACAAATCGTTTGGAACCCTAAACCGGTTTGCTCACAAAATGTGAAAACTGGTTTTTATTGGTTCGGTTCAGGTTCAAACTGGTTTCAAATGAGAGGAATACAAATCGGTATTTGTATCGGTTCCAGACAAGTTTATACGTATACGGATTTCAAATACCTTTCAATTGGGTTCGGTACGTAGGTTTAGATTTTCAAACCCGTTTGAATGCGCCCCTATGAGTTGCCTTGAAGCCAGGATACATAATTACATATACACAAAGTTTAAACGCGCCTATAACCTAAGACCTGAACCAACTTCTCAAATTCTCTAACACATGTTGCCACTGCTTGAATATCAACACGTCCGACAACAATTAGTCTTCCGATTTCTTTGTGAATGGAGACAGATTCAACACCCTCAAGACTCAATACCGCCTTCTCTATCTTATTAGTTTCACCTTCACTATTAAAGTTCACTCCCAGCTCAACTTCATATTTCTGAAATGTACAGAGGATCGAACAACAAAATTAACCTAAAAAGATAGTTAGAAGCAATTAACTTTTGAAGAATAATGTGCCTGACAACTAAAATATAGTCATTAATCACTTATGACCCATTGATTCAAAACCAAAACTCTGTAATAAAAACATTCTCTCACTAAAATGATTATATAAATACTTCAAAGTTCAAATAATAATTGGACCAATAAATTACGATAAAAAATAACAATTACGAAAAGAACCGAAAATAAAAAACACTTTTTTATGAAAAGAATTGGCCATAATTATGGTGATAACAAATAGAAGAATAAAGGTATATACGTACTATGCGATCGGGATTTTGATAAACATTCATCTCTTGATAGAGTAATGATACAGGAATATATCTTCTCCATCTTCGGGAATCTAAGAGTGTGTTGATATGAGTGCGTATCATTATTTGTAGCTTAATATCAACTATAAATACAAACGTCCAAACAACTAGCTAGGAGGTTACCTGTTGTATACTCAATATTATCACCAAACAACCATTTCAAGACATTAGGGGTCCTTGACTTGAAGAAATCAATGCGGCAAAGATAGTAGGCTCCTTTGGTGACCTGGAATAAAGACAGATCTCCTCCAATCACCTCTTCCCCTTTCATCCTTTCATCACACTTTTCGTCTTTTTCTACTTCACCATCATCCCTATACACAAGGCTCACACCGCACTCTGTTACCATCATTCCTTTATCAAGAAAGACATTCACATGAACTTCATCACTAGTGTCGAATATATCTCCCATTTGCCAATAGCTTAACCACACAACGTCGTTTTCAATTCCGGGTTTGCAAAACACCACAGGGTTGTATACCCAAGTTAGACACTTTGTTTTGTTATTGATTCTGATGAACGGAGGCCGCATACCTCTGTCCTCACCACCTGATGATCTGTATAAGATGGTTACATTTAATCCTTGGATCCTTTGATTTTCAAGAAGTGAAGGTACGCGAAATGATATGAAATCGGATGATGAGGTGTATTCATGTGTCACCATTCTTTGATCATCTATACCTTGGAGATAGATGCTCCTTATACCATATTCATACAACATCTGTTGCACACACAAAATTCAGCTACTTTGTCATATATTAAACAATTTGTTGGCTGGATAAGTAAGAGAGAGAGAGAGAGAACCTGGACATTAAAAGTCCTGCCTTTAGTAATGACATCACCAACCAGGTCCACCTTATGATTTTGGTACAACTTAATCCATTGCATATGTCCCAGATCTGCTGCCTCAAGTTTTCCTATGGACTGTAACTTAAAAAGGCCTTCAATCTCAAACAGTTTGAAACAACCTTCATAACTAAATTCCTGCAGTGTGAAACGAGCTGATTGGAATGTTATTCTTTCCAGTGATGTACACCAATCTACAAACAACCTCTTTAGCGTACTTGGGAGACATGATAGAGACTTGAGGTTTGGACAACCACTCAAGTGAAGCGTCTGAAGCATCTTAAGATCAATGTAACTAGGAAGGATCTCAAATGGACTAAAATCTAAACAAAATTCAGATAGTGATTGGGGAAAGGCAAACAAAGGCTGTTCTAGAATTCCACCACAAATACATAAAGCTTTTAGCCTTTCCAGTTGATTTACACACTTCTGATTCGATAAATCCTTCCACAGTCCAGTACACCCCGACAAGTTCAAGAAAGAAAGATTATCAAGGTCTCCTATGGTTTTACAAACATTAGTCAAACTGGTACAATATCGCAGCAACAAATACTCAAGTTTAGGGAGTCGGTTTAGATTGCAGATGCTGTCAAGTTTGTAAGACCAAGAGAGATCTAGAACCTTGAGCGAATTAAGACCCTGTTCCAATAATAACAGGTTAAATTTATCATTGTACATTCAAATAAAGATTTCCTGACCTGAGAGGCTAAAAAGTCAACTGATAAACACTTAACATACCATGGGTGGTTCAAACTTATCAAAGTCTCCATGTATCATTTCTATAGCCACCAAGGAGCTCATCAATAGACCTGGGGGTACTGTTTTCAGATTACATCCATACCACCTCAACCATATCAAATCTGGAAAATTCTCATATGACCCAGTGAGTTTCACACCTTCAAGCAGGAGCAATTTTAGATTCTTCATTTTTACAATGGAACTTGTTTTAAAAGTCTGCAAAATTAACACGTAAATTAGATAACATACCTCGTATCTATGTTAAAAATGTCAATTGTACTAAAAAATATGCCACAACCATCTCGGTTCTATAGCTATCATTGAAAGATTCCTGAAGTTGGAGGTTACTCATTTAAGTGAGGTTTTAAATCAACTTATCTCTAAATTTGAAACAATTACAGAGTCTGATGTGATTTTACTAAACCTGGGGTTTGCAAACCAACGATTTAAGATCCTGGTTTTAATTTACTTCTTGCCACATTTCCCAATTTAATTAAAACAAATTTTTGGTGTTTTCGTGTGTTGTATGTCCAGGCTAGATTCTTGTTGGGTTAGTATTTTGTTATCGGTAATATTCCCGCCGTTCAAAAAAGAAATTAAAACAACGGCTCGAAATTGATGAAGAAGACATCAGGACCCAAAAAGTTTTTCTACCAGTATTAATGTATAACAATTATCACATAGAGAAATTAATGTAATTCTTGCTAAATTAATACTAAACATTAGTTTAGTTATTTTACTTACCGCTGACGTCATCCCTTGCCTTGCCTCTATCATGTTGAGGTTTAGACCTTCAATTGTCTCGGAACCCTATGAGGAAATACATGAAATTAGAATATGCTTATTTGAATAATAGGTTGTGGAAGTGATGCTAAGGATACACACAAAAAAAACATCATACATCTCCTTTACTCAACAAATGATAAGATTCATCAAACTGCCACACTCTACTACGTTTGGCAGGATCATTGGACTCTTCACGGACTATATTTCTTGCCATATCTTGAAGGAGTTTATGCATCACAAGTTTGCCACTACTTTCCACGGCGATGAGGCATCTGTTAACAAGGGTCAATATCCCAGATTTTGCTTGATATTCATTCTCCAATACCATTTCCACATAACCTGCGTATTTATAAACAAAGAAACAAGCAATATGGAGAAACAACTCTCTGAGATGGTGATATGCCAATGATTCATAGCTCCTTTTTAGTACAACTTGGATTTTATAATCAAGATCTCCTTTTGATGAATTCAGTGAATTCATTCTACTCCTCCAAATTTCTATCATGTTATTTCTTTGCCATTGGTCTTGAGCCTTTACGCTTAGTGAAGAACCCAATACCTTAAGAGCTAGCGGATTTCCTCCACAATATTGTGCTAACTGTAATGTAAGCTTCTCGAAACCTTCCATAGGAAATTTGGATCCAAAGGCATGAAAACTTAGAAGCTCCAACGATTCAATTTCATTCAACAATTCAATTTTGTGAACACGACAGCCACCAGATATGGACCCGTACCATTCATCAATGTTTTGAATCCTTGTCGTTATGATAATCTTGCTTTGTGTAGGGAACGCCTTTGTTCCAAATAAAGTGCTTAGTGTGTCTTTGTCATCAATGTCATCAACAACAATAAGCACCTTATTCATTCGTATGGCCTTCTCAAGCTGAATAGCTCCCTCATCAACATTCGATATCATGAGATTAGTATTTCCCGAAATATCATTGAGAAGTTGTTTCTGCACATCAAGCAAACGATCAGGTTGATTCTCGATGTTTTCAAGTAAACTGCAGCTGTCAAAGTTGTGCTTGTTTGAGTAATAAACGTGTTTGGCGAGTGTCGTCTTGCCACCTCCCCCCATACCGCAAATTGCTAGAACTGGAAAATCAGGGTGCTCATATCTCAACCAGGAATTGATCACTTCCGCTCGAGCCTCTATCCCAGTTAGATCACTCGGAGGAGTGAGGCATTCCAAACCCAGTTGTTGGTAAACTTTTTGAACAATACTTGCAATAAAGTCCTTTTCATAGCTAGAACAAAAGAAGAAATAAAGAGATTCAGAGCAAGACACTACTAAAAATCCCAATACATTTGGTCAAAATACGCATTAAACAGAGAGAATGAAGCATACCCTTTCAGAACCATCCCCTTCAAATCAGCCACCTCTCTTAGGGCTGCCTTCCACCGATTCACGTTATCTTGTGTCCATTTTAAACCTTCTTTTGCTTCTATACTGTAACTTCCTCGCTGGTTCCTTACATCAGAGGGATCCACTTTATAAAACACGGGTAACACGAAATGACCCACCTTCCTCTTCTGCTCCAGGATCAACCAGAGCTCGTCAAGGCACCAGCTTGAATTGGCAAAGTTCTCTGAAAATACAATTACTGAACCCCTTGATTCTTTTATCGATCTTTCGATTTCTGGCTTCAGTTCTTGACCTTCACGGATTTCATCGTCATCTCTGAAAGTCCTAATCCCCGCTTTACGTAAAGCCTCATAAAGATTGTCCGTAAAAGAGTAACGAGTGTCTTCCCCTCTGAAACTCAGGAAGACATCGTACTCGTAATGGGACGTTGGGGCAGAGGATGAAGAAGAAGCCATTAACAAGTTGTGAAATCAGGTGAGGAGGATTGAGAACAACAGAATGAAAGGGTGTTAAGTTGAGAAGGATAAAAGAAGAAACTATAAAGTCATTCAAAAGCCAACAAGTCTTCTGAAATTATGCAAAGGCAATTACCTAATTTTTGCTTCACATTTTCTTGAAAGCTAGAACCAATAAGTGGGTAGGTGACTGGTGAGTATTATTAACAAAGACAAAAGTCATACTTTCACACCGGAAAGTATTTTAAGTGGGGACACAAAATTGATTGATTATGTTTTGGGATTAAAAACTTTTTTTTTTGAACGGTAAACATCTTTCTTTATTCATCACCCAAAGCAATATTTGCAAAATGCTTCTATGAGCAAGCTACTCAACAGAAGAAACAGGAGGATACAGCACCCACATCAATCACCTAACAATTACATTGCACAATTATACAAAATCAAATTTTCTCCACTTCTCCCATTCCCATGTTTCTTTCGTTGCCCTGGCTCTAGTCCACATAAAGGAAGTTGCCTTGATAACGGACATTAAGCGGTCGAGTTCCACCCTCTTGCCTTTGAAAATCTTATCGTTCCTCCCTTTCCATATTGTCCAACACGTAGTGAGAATGATGACTTACTTCACTTCTTTCTCTCTATACCGTTTTCTTTCACACTTTTACCAACCATAGCATCCATTAAATTTCACTAACCGTGGACGCCATCAATTGATATTATGTTTTGGCTAAAGATTGTTTCTTTTGACTTCCAATACATTGGTGTGCCTCCAAAAAAGCAACAAGTAACCAGTGTCATGTTTAACTTGTGTCATATCCATATTCATTTTACCAATTAGGAGCAAATTTTATTGTTTATACGTTATGGTAAGTGTCACAGTTCAGTTTGTTTAATAAAACATCTTATTTTATATAAGGAAAATATCAGGTCCTTTGAGGTGTTCGGTGAAAAAACTAAGAGAAGTAACATGGTAAAATTTGATAAAAGGAACAATCCTTTTTATTAAGGCTGGAAATGGACAGTAATAAATGGATGATGTTATTTAGATGGCTTATAACACCTCAATTCCTCGAAGATAAATTTTTATAGAGTACACATGTAATCCCCTTTTTTCAATTAAATTGTTCCTCCACAGATATACAGGGGAAATGTTGTTTAATTGTTACATCTGAAAACGGGTCAATTTGGGTTGTCTTATAAACTGGTTATATAAAATTTCCAGCAAGTTGCACAAAAAGTTACCAGTTTGCTCTTTATGTGTTCTAATATGAGCATGGATGATGAACTCTGCCACAACATAGATAATCACCTTCCAAAAAAAAAGTTATTAACCTTGTGCCTTTTATTTGGAATAGACAGATTAATTTTCTGACACCCAGATTGAACATTGCATTTGCATAGAAATGGTGAGTACATATTATTGCTATCAGCCAATCTTTAAGCCATGTTTGAATATTCATTTTCCAAGCGATTATTGTGATTTTAAGAGCCAGAATCAGTAAATTATTTATATATCTGATTATTAGGTATTTGAATTTGCACTTTTAGGTGGTTGCTTATTGCCATTTGAAAATCAAATAAGATATAATGATTAAGTTATGAACCAAAAATTTAGTTTGCTCTATATGTGTTCTAATTTTTTTTAAACTCATTTCATTTGCAATTACCTATAAAGTCATTAAAAAGTCAACAAGTCTCTGAAATTATCCAAAGGCAAATTACCTAATTTTTGCTTCACATTTTCTTGGAAGCTAGTAGTATTAATAAGTGGGTAGGTGAGTATTTATCAACAAAGACGAAGGTCATACTTTCCAGGCCCGGTTATTGGGCTGCGCAGCCTGGGTGACGGCCTGAGGCCAAAATATCCAGAGGGCCCGAAATTTTTTAAAGTTTATATATTCCGTAGGTACGGAACGAGTTTGTAGTCGGTGATGTTTGCCTAGTGGTGGGCGCATTCACTGATAACACTCTAGTTCCAAGTTCGAATCTTGTTGTGGTTTTTTTGTTTCTTTTTAGTTTTTCATTAGTAAAGGTTAAGAGTATCATTAAATACTAAGAGAATCACAGGTTATGATTTGTCTTTAGAATGCAAGTATTAACATTTAGTTATATTACAATTTAAAATGTTTTTTTTAAGTTATAAAACTACATAATTTTAGGTGATTTATATATTATATCAAGGATCAAATTGTTTTTAAATATAATTCAAATATTTAGTTTTCTTTTTAACTATATTTAAATTTATATAAAAGACTTTTTCAAGGATGTATAAAAAGAATTCGTAATCAAACAAGTTGTAATCCAGTAATTCTAAACTCGAAAAACATAAATATTTCTTAATTTTACACTGTCCGCACCTTTTTTATCTACATTTACTTTTTACAAATTTTATTAAAGATCGGTCTGCTACCTATCGTAAAGCGTGAGTATAATTAACTAGTTATATAACATTATTATAGTATTATGGTTTTTGATTCACGTAGTGAACTTATATTATAAGAAGAGTGCCCAAAAAAGTTTTCTCGCCCGAGGCCCAAATTTTTTTTACCATTCTCGGGGCCGGCTCTGATACTTTCACACCCAAAGTATTTTAGATGGGGACACAATTGATGTAAGATTGTACCCTGATTAGAACTAGGATGATCCCACCGCGTTTTGGCGGGAGTGTGATGACGATTCATTAGATTATTAACGTTAACGGAAAGACGTAGTGTTTACAAACGTTTAAGTCAAAGTGGTTCTACCGGTTAACCAAGACAAAAGGAATCTCTGTTTGTGAAGTGTAATAGAGAGGAAAGGGTATGTATATACACTCCTGGGTAAAAAAGCATAAAAAGATCAACTATAGTGCTCAAAACCTAAAACACACAACAATATATATCCGATGCAAATTCGATATATGTATCAACATTTTATAACTACTACATAGCAAGTCACTTGTAAAAACTAATAGGAAGATATAGTTACCAAGGTAAGTGTAAGCAACTCAATTTTGTAGACCAAAATCGTGGGACGAGAAGCATTAAGGTGGATAGAAAGTTAGAAACAGGAAACAACAAAAAAAAAACCTAAGTTACGAATATAAGGAAAATGATAGTCAAAGAGGAAGGAATTTACAGTCATAGTTTCTTGCATGTTCCTCACACGAACTCATCATCCTTAATGTAATGACCACCGCGGTTCCCTCCGATTTCGGTGTTATCAGTGTGTTGGAGCTGTTCACACGCTGCCGGAGGAGGATGAACGGCACAAAATTAGGTGATGCTGATTGGTAGACGAAGCAAATATGATCATTCAACGAAGATGATCAACAGTGAAGCAACAATTATAGTAAACAAGGATAACCAAGAACATATCTAGCCAAAACGAAGAGGAAAAAGTGGCGGTGGTGGTAAGGTAATCTTGAAGAAGGTAGGGGGAGAAGGAACCAACAAATTACCAAAACATCCATAATACCGTTGCATTTATGTGTTATCAAATAATATGTAACTAGTAAATTCCCCCTTGCTACGTTGCGGGAATTTTATGAGTATGGCTTAGTTTCATTTTTAATGTTATCGACACTCAATATAGCAACCGAAAGAGAAATTGCTAAATATTATCTAAATAAAATATTTGTTTTGATAAAGAATAAATGTGTCAAGTAGTATTGTATGAGAAATTGATATTAAAGATTAAAGTACAATAGAAAATTTTTAATTATAATATCAATTTTAAATACTATAGGTTACAAATAATACTAAATGAATATTAACTGATTCGACGACCGCTGTGATTCGTCCCTGCATATTTCTGAACCATTCATTTAAGTATTGTATTTATATATTTGGAATTAGAAATTGTATTAAACCTTTAATATAGTAATTGTTACTTCCACTGTGCAAGTTTGGTACCAATCTGTATTTCGACCAGGCCCACCCTGGTCAGGTTGTGACACATTTGGGGTTTTGTTATCTGCTTTGAGTTTATATATACCCTTAAAAGCCAAAAGTTAAAACAGAAAGTGCTTTTGGGTTACACAAACAGCTTATTGACTTATTGGCTTCATTTCATGGTGAAGCCAATAAGTCAATAAGTTGTTTTGAAACTCAATCCTAAACACCCTCATAGTGGTTTAGTATTTTAAATGATTATTAATAGTTCACATTTTATGTACGTGTGGAAAGACCTGTAACTTGTAGACACAACAGACCTCAATCCCTAATACACTGAAAACGGAACCTTTACCCCTCGGAGTCGAGATGCTACTATGAATAACCCGTTTCACCCTAGTCAGAAAACAAGTAGCTTCTAGCGTCAAGGAGCCAAAGGTATCAAAAGTCAGGAGTACGAAAACGTGTTGGTGCTCCTGACAGTCTTTAGCATGCTATTCAAGTTTCTTCGCCTCTGCCTTCTGCACCGCTTGCCCTGCACAAACCCACTATCCTTGAAACCAACTAGGGGAGATATGCCTGTTAGGTCAACACAAGCATGTTTCTCCCCGGCCCACACAAAGACAAGCATATCTGCTAGACGCATGGTGGATATCCCTTCTGCGGGGTCTGAGAGGAAATTTACAAGGGCCTCCTTTCTGGCTGAGATTCTAGCTCGTCTTAAAATGTCCCAAACAACATCCCGAACCCAGTCATGCCGATATTTGTAACTGGGCAACTCCTTACAATGAACCGCATGTTCCCCGTACTTGTCCAAGTAGGCCTTATGGAATATCGGACAGACAACATCTTCATAGTACATGGTGATCATCAAACGATATTTAAGAATGACCTTGTATTCAACTGCAGACATGCTTTGGCAAAAACCTTCAATCGGCATAACAGTCAGAAAATCTTGGGCATAGGGCCCTTGCAAGCATTCAATAACCCCGATTGAAATATTATTCGTAACCCCGATTGGAGACCATCTTCATCAATCCTTAAATTTGTCAAAGGATTGTTTGAGATGATTCATGTTCCATTGAAAAGATATGAGCTCAGTCCTTCAAAAATATTTAGTCGTTGTTTTTATGTGAATAGTTTTAAAAGTTAAGAGTAAAGTGCTTGGAAGGTCCTATGGCTTGTACGAATTGAAGATTTGGTCGTCGGCTTTCTAAAATTGCAATGTTGGTGCTTGATTTTTTATTTTATAAGGTAGCCAATCCCTAACTTGAACAGAGGTTAAGTTTTTCAGTGAAGTTCATGTAATTACATATTTACGCATCACATTAAAATATAATAATAACTAAAAAAATGTGAGGCCCACAAACCCTTTGTCGACAAGAATATTAACCACGCTCATCTCCAGTCGCCTTTGTGATTTCATATACCACCATCGTCATCACCTTCTAGGTTTCGTCACCAGAATAAGGAGGAGGTTGGTCGCAGGGGCCATCCAAGCACGTTTACTCTTTAAGAAAATTTAGTGTGTCAAAAGAAGGCAATATTTCAATTTTATTTTCAGGACTTCAATATGCTACATGAAAAATGTTAACTATAATTAATGTTAATTTTGCTTTAATTATAACGTAATACGGACATTTATTAAATGACAAACATTTTATAACAATTATAAAAAACCTTAATTATAAAAATAACTAGTTATTTATATAAAAAAAAATCCCTACCCGTTTACTAACTATAACTAGTTGTTTTTAAATCGCGCGTTGCGTGATTCTGGTATCCGACGTGGTTGAACAACAGGTAAAGTCATATCTAGGTAGATGAATCCAAGTTAAGCGTTTAAAATTGTTAAAGCATATACGCAACTGAAAAGTTCGCAGTTTTTTCCTTGGTGATTAGGGATCTAATTACAAAAACGACATTGCGTACATTCATGAAACATTCATCAATCATTTCCTAAAATGTTCAAGAAAAATGCAACTAAGATGTTGTAACACCCCAACCGATGGCGGAAACATTGAGGTGTCACGTAGTGATGATTGTTCAATAGCTCATGTTACTAAATGAGAGTTTAATAATATTAAACAATTTACAATTCATCTTACAAGTAAAGGTTACAAGGGTGATTATTATAAACTACGTCCAAAGCTCCTATGTGTTCTAAGACTTGTACAACTTCCAATAGCAAATAAACCTGAAACATGTTAAGTTGGAAAGATGGGGGGTCAACTATAAATAGTTGGTGAGAATACATAGGTTTTTGCATATAGTTGAAAACAACATGTTGTATAGCAAACCTAGTTGAAGTATAATAATGAGTAATGATAGAATATGAGTCCGACATGTAACAATGCGTCTTTTGTACAATCAAACCTTGTGTCGACTGAGACCTAACTCGCAAGTTAGTAAAAGTGTAACTGTTATCGATCATCCCTGAATTTATGCGGGGGGTGGGTTTGTCAGACCTATAGCGCTATAATCTAAACAGGCGGCTTGATCAATGTTAATGATTGTACTGTGTCTTTTTGTTACAGTCAAATGATAGAATGAGTAAATGATAGTGTAATTGAATCACAAGTTTCAATAATGTAAGAATGAGTAAATGATAGTGTATAAAATGTTTAAACATGTTTCACCCCAAAATGTAAAACAGTAAAAAAGGAGGCTATGTAAACTCACCTTAGTGCTAGAATTAAATCCCTTGATATAGAATATTTGTGGCTCTTGTGTCCAAATATCACCCTATTTATAAGGCAATAATTGAGTAATAGGAAAACTTAAAAGTCTAAGTTTTCTAGTCTACAAGTAGTTCTAGGGTTCCTAATTTGGGGATTGATAATTGATTAATCGTTAATTTAGATAAAGTGTTAATGAAGTAATAAATAAAAGAAATTCGGAAAATAAATAAATAAAAGACCTTTTTGTAGATTTTTTTTATTAAAGATGGTCATATTATAAGATTGTAAATATGAAAATAATTTTATAAAATTATTTCCTTAATAATTGAATATTTAGTATATTTATACTTATTTGTCAAAATATAGTATTAATGTCTAAAAATATTAAAATTAATAAAGTTTCAAATTAAAATTTATATTTCTATTCTAAATGTACAAAAATAATTTATGTAAAATTTTGGTATAAAAATAGTGAAAAATGAATTTATTATGATTTATTTATTATTAAAAATAACGAAAATTAATTAAAAATATTAAGTAAATGTTTTTCTGAAATTAAAATTTAATTCTGGAAAGTTTATTGATATATAAGTTTAAAATAATTTTTGTGAAATTTTATAAAACTGTTTAGATATTTTTATAGAATTTTTAATTTATAAATGTTTAAACATGTAATATGACGTGTGCGTAACTATACATATTTTTCGATGGATTTTAACACACGTTTTGCTTTAATATTTATAAAAATGGTTTCGACCTTAATATTAAAACACACACAATATGGCAAGTGTACCCTGTCATATATGTAGTAAGAACAGATAAGAACCAAGTATCGATCCATGGACGCGCGCGGAGCAATTGTACTAAAACTCTATCACCGATTTACCTGTAGGAACAGATAAGTGAGTTTGTTTAAATTCTAACATATGTAAATATGTAACTAAGACTCCAAATAGAAAATATAACTATATAAACTATAATACGCCAATCCTAGCATGTCATCTATATATATAAATAGAAATAAAGGCGTGATCAACATTCCCATTTTCCGACAGTTAGTTTCCCTTTCGGGTATCCTAACATGACAACTATACAGAAAGCTAACACGAATACACACGTTAACCACTTCAAGTCGTTCATTAGCGAGCAGCTGATATTATCTCATGCAGATCTTTTAAAGATAAGTTAGTCATCTGTTAAGAGTATTCTAACCTCACTAATCTCAGGAAAGCAATACCGAATACACAATACAGCCACCTAAACTAGCATAAAGTAGAGCATTTCACAACCTATTCCATTTTACCAACTTTGAACACAAATCTACTAAGATCGCCATTTTCACCAAAATAACTAACAAAGATAATTAACCGTGTCAAAGATTGGTAACAACACCATTAAGCTTTTAAAACTCTTTTACGTGCCGGTAAACATTCATAATCGTTATTTAGGTGACTTTAACCAAACCAATACCCGGTTACAGTTTCATGGTGTAAACTATTTAACAAGTTAACTAGTCTACTACCGGACGATTAAACGGACGGTTTTTCAACATTTATCCGCCTAACACATTCGATAATCGCAAAAGTCATCCAAACACAACTATCAATCCAACAACAACGAAACAAGGTTGCACTATGATCATCAAGATCTAAACATGAAAAACGCCAAATTCATACAAAACATGATTACACACTAAGGATCTTTTTTTCTACTAAAGATTACTAAATACGAATACTAGAAGCTAATGTAATACATAAACAACACAAACAAGTTCTAAATAACAGATTTGAATCGATTAAAGCTTAAAAGATCAAACCAATAAAACTTGAATGTGATGGATTGGATGAAGATAGATGATCCGGATGAGTTCCCGAGCTTGTTCTTCGGCTTTGCAGCAGTTCGACAGTCCAGAAAATCGCCCAGAATCGCCTCCAAAATACCCAATGCTTGATCAGTGAGGTCTGCTCTGTTTTTATACAGATTTTGGTTTTGTGCACGGACGTGCACCTAAAGTGCACGGTCGTGCACTTTAACTTTTTGAGCTGACGTGCAAGTGGGCAAGTGGCTGGGCAGTTTCTGGAAATATCTTGATTTTGTGCACGGCCGTGCACCTAGGGTGCACGGGCGTGCGGGACTGTGGTGGCCGAGTGCTTGGAGTGCACTGCCTGGTGCACTGGCAGTGCACTCGAGGATTCCAGGTCGCACGGGCTTATGCACGGCCGTGCTGATCAAAGTTCTCGAGAATCCTAATGTGCACGAGCTTGTGCACTGGCAGTGCAACCTTCTGTGCCCGAGCCAAGTAAGCCTGCACGGGCGTGCAGCTATGGTGCACGGCCGTGCACCATTTCCATACTTAGCTGATTTTGCAGAAACTTTCCGTCTTGTCCGCTTTTCGCCCGGTTTCTTCGCCTTTGCTCGTGGTACGTCGTTTAGGACCTGCAATAAACATATGAAGCGGTTAAGTACCGAATTCGTGCAATTATGGTCGAAAACGCGTAATTTGGGAGTTTAATCGGGGATTTAAATATGTATATTTTAACGTATATCAAACCTCCCCACACTTGAACTTTGCTTATCTTCAAGCAAACATCAAAATAGAAATAGAAATAAACGAAAAACTCGCCAAGTGGCAATAAAGTCAAAATATAACCTGTACAGACGATAATAGACAAGCCAACAATGATAAATATAAACAAGCGATAAGATAACTAAAAAGCAACGACTCGCTTCCGATCTCCAAGCACGCAAACCCGTACACGACTCACAATGTTCACACACACTCGGTTTTATTTATGATACATACGTGTAATGTGTATGTGTAAATCGCTCCATTGCCAAGACAATGAATCGTGCAATATCATAAGCTTGTCAAAAGATCTAATCTTCACCAACTAACGTGTGAAAAAGCACAAATCAAGAGGTCTTAAATGAGTTGTAATGTTAGGCAAAGGTAAGGGTGTGGAAAGGATATTTACAGTGACGAAACGGCTAAAACTCCGCGGTTAAGTCTAACTAAACTGAAACAAAAACTACTATACAATACATATGCGAACGTAACCGTATTTTATTCAAATCGAGCTAAACACAAAATTTCTAACTTTAAAGCTCTAAAAACTGCTCGATCACTGCTAACTCACCCTATTTTAGGGTGTTCTATTTTTATGGATTTTTCTGGATTTTATATATATATATATATATATATATATATATATATATATATATATATATATATATCTAAGATCTAACTGATATAGAAACAGGAATATAAACAACAAACGGGCTCTAAATATACAAACCCGAACCTGAACTATTTACAACACAGGAAACTAGTTAAACATTAACCTAAACCGAGTTTTAACACATAAGGTTTAAAAGAAAAAGGCTAAATTTGGTTAAGTGGTGAAATGGTGTGGTAAATAAGAAAAAACACGGGATTAGGTTCAACAGGGTTAACTAGGGGATAATGTTTGGGTGCGGGAAAATAGATAAAACGAAAAGAAAAGGCTTAAATCAAAAGGTTATCCTAAATGCCTCAATCATGTTCGTACAGTCTCACACGTTTCTGATCTAAACAAGTATGCTAATGACAAGTTCTAAATTACACAAAACATCCGGCTCACTCGAAAGCATGTCAAAGAAATAGTAATATACTTTAAGGCTCAAATGCTCACGTAACCGGAAGGAAATGGGTGCAAGTGTACGAATCTAACATGCTCGTATCTCATCTGTTTGTCGCGCCTCAAGTTATCTTTATCAAAAATTAGTTAGGCTTGTATGAAAATATAATTATATATACATATATGTACTAAAAAGGTTTTTTTTTTTAGTTATATATATATATATATATACAAGAGGACAAACATCAAGATATAATCCCTCCCCACACTTGAACTTCACATTGTCCCCAATGTGACATGAGAAAGCGTTTATGAATTAGCTATCTATAGTGGGAAAAAGGAGAATAATACTCCCCTAGTGTCGAAGAAACGTCCGGGTAAACGGACGGCATGAGCCCCGATAACGGTGCTCGCTAGGTACCTGCACAATCAACATTCTCGACACAAACAAACTCATCAAACCCATTCATCCACATCCACATCCACAAAATAAATTAAAATACTGAAATACTAAAGAAAAGAAATAGCTCAAACATAAATACTAAAATGTCTTGGGTACGTAGACCCGAAAAGCAAATACTGAAAGCATAAATAAATAAAGTACTAACAAAGCATGCATGAAGTGGCTACTGTGGGGGATCGTCCCTGTGGTGCTGGCTGGAACTTCCTGGCTGGTCGCCAGGAGCACGGTAAGGGAACAGGGGAGGGTTGCTGAAATAACCCGAGTGCACCTGCTCTAGCCCAGCAAACAGGTACTCGAAACTGTGCCTCACATCCTGATGCACTCTATCCATGGTGGACCGCATCAACTGCTGGTCCTGCCTAATCTCTCCCTGCTGTGCAACAATGCTACCCATGTTCAGTTCCATCGTCTGGAACCGCTGATAGAACTCCGGGTATGTGGGAATGTCTGGAGGCCACTACTGGTCATAGTGCTGGTGCTGGTGCTGGTGCTGAGGTGAGTGGTGCTGGTGCTGAGGTGAGTGGTGTGGAGAGACTGAGCGTGTGGCGTATTTGGAAACTGTTCTTCGTCACCACCGCCACATGCGTTCAGCTCATGCATCTCCTCGTCCTCATCGTCCACCTCCTCTGGAACTGGGTCCCACACAATCCCCTGGCTGATAAGTCGTGGACCATCATCTGTGTCATGTATCAGGTTCTGCGCCCTGAGTGATCGAAGGTCCAACATAACCCCATTAGTAGCCAATGTCAATGTCCCCCTAACCTCGTCAGTCAAAAGCCCCAATGCCTCGGCGATCTCGGTGACGTATTCCCCGCCATGAATCTCACTCCATTCTTTCGTGCCCCCGGCATTCAGGAAGAACTCAGCCATCCGTGCGGCTAAGTTCATCTGGGCACCTTCATAAAAGTGGTATAAAAATATGAGATCAGGAGTGGGACAGTTCCCAGAACTGTCCTTTCGGCCACATATGGTGTGGCTGAAAACATGGTGCATAAGGCGGAGAAGCGGGTCCCTAATCCGAGTTGCCTTGGCAGACCTCGGATTGTAAGGTGTGCCATCGGAAATCGAATCCAAAATGCAGCCCGCTCGTCAAGGTCGGCGAAGCCGTGGATCCCACAGAAGTCTTCTGAGTTGGTTTCTAAGTGCTCGTAGATCCCTAGTCTTCTCCCCAGTCGCGCTACCGACCAATGGTACCAATTCCCGCATAGCCTAAACCGGATGTCTTTGTCGTGGAAGTCCTTATACACCCCTTCTTTCGGTTTTTTGTACTTAAAGGATGATAAGAACTCAATGGTGATCTCCTTGTAGACCGGCTGATTTATGCTCAGCAGTTTCGCCATATTTGGTGAGACGAACCCCTCGTATCTCTCACGCTGTTTGAGCGTGGTCAGTAGATCCAGATTTAGACGGATAGGAGTACCAAAAGAATTCCGGCGGTCCCAAAGCTTAAGGAACTTGTCGATGCACGTTACCTCTCGTTTGTCGCGGTTGTCGAACCCGAGGTAGGGGTGGTTGTTGTCCATCTGCATGCAAAAACATATACAAAACTGTTAGTACACAAAAAACGGAGGTCCCGGATGTCCAAAACGGACCTACGCGCATTCTGACCTGATTCTGTTACTGATGCACGGCCGTGCAGCACGCCCGTGCAGACGACCGTGCAAGGCTGTGCAGCTCGTGATTCTGAGCTGCACAGCCAGTGCACGAGCTGGTGCACCTGACCATGTACGGTCGTGCAGGTCTGGTGCACGGCCGTGCACGGGTTCCAGATTTTCACAATTTTTTCTCTAAAAACACCCAAATCTGTCAAATCTTTGAAGAAGACTCAAACTAACAACGATTTGGGCCTGGATATGCACGGCTTTACCAACAATCACCAAAAACTACACTAATTTAGACTAAATGAAACCAAAATCTAAGGGTTTATTAGATTTTATGAAGAAACCCCCAAATTTTGCCCTAGAACAAGAAATAAACATAGATCTAAACTAAAAAAGCATAAAACAAGTGCAATGTTACGAAGGGGATCATACCTTTGTGATTAGGAAGTGGAAGAGCGAAGATTTCAAGTAAAAAGTGATGTTTTCGAAGGTATTTTCGCTGGTTGGAATGGGGGTGCAGTTGGGGAGGGCAAAATTTAGGGTTTTGAAAGTTAAAGATGCTTATATAGTCCATTTCTGGGCCGGGCCTGTAGGCCCGCACGGTCGTGCGCCTTGGCTGCACGACCGTGCACATCGACTGCACTTGGTCTTGCACTCTGGTGCTGATCAGGCACACTGATCAGACAGGTCTGCACGGCCGTGCGAGTTTCGCACGGCCGTGCACAGTCTGCAGACTTGCATAATTTGCAGCCTGCAGCTGCACAGCACCCCCGAACTGTCCGAAAACATCATTTTTAACAATTTAAACCTGTTTGTCGACTATTCGCGCTTCATGGCATCCTTCCCGCTTTGTTCACAACTGGTACGAACCTGCACAATACTGGAAACAAAGTTAAACTAAGAAAAACAATAAATAATTATACTAATTACATATTTACCCTTTTGGCGCGCCCATACACGCCGCGCTAGTTTTATTATCGAATCGCTAGCAAGACTCACTTCCCTACACTTTATGTAGTGCGTGGGGCGTAGAGATCGATTTCCTCTACGGATTGGTCAACCGGTCCGTCAATATATACTTTAAGGCGATGACCGTTGACTTTGAAAGTCAATCCCTCTGAATTCTCAATCGAGACAGTCCCGTAAGGATATACCTCCTTAACAGTGTGCGGTCCTGTCTACCGGGATTTCAACTTCCCTGGAAAGAGACGCAGGCGCGAGTTATAAAGCAGGACCAAGTCGCCTACCTGAAAATCTTCTCGGCGTTTCAGGCGACTGTCATGCAACCTCTTTGTGCGCTCTTTATATAACATCGAGCTTTCATAGGCTTGCTGCCTAAGCTCCTCCAGCTCGTGAATCTGTAAGAAACGGGTCTCACCGCCGGTCTTAAGATCCAAATTCGCCGTTTTAAGAGCCCAGAATGCCCTATGTTCTAACTCGACAGGGAGATGACACGCTTTCCCATAGACCAGCCGAAAGGGAGTCGTCCCAATAGGCGTCTTGTAGGCAGTTCTAAAGGCCCACAGCGCATCATCAAGCTTGTCAGCCCAATCCTTGCGGTTCTGATTAACCGACCGCTCAAGGATTCGCTTTAATCCGCGGTTAGTGACCTCCACCTGTCCACTTGTCTGTGGATGATACGGGGTGGATAACCTGTGGTGGACACCATATCTCGCCAATGCGCGATCAAGCTGCGCATTGCAGAAATGCGTACCACGGTCACTAATCAGTGCCTTCGGGGCACCAAACCGCGCGAACAAGCTCCTAACAAACCTCACAACAACCCGGGCATCATTTGTGGGTAAGGCTTGCGCCTCGGCCCACTTTGATACATAATCAACTGCCACGGGTATATATCTGTTGCCTCGTGAGGAGGGGAATGGTCCCATGAAGTCAATGCCCCAAATGTCAAAGACTTCATAGACCTGGATGGGATTCTGCGGCATTTAGTCGCGTGCCGATATGTTCGTCGCCCTTTGGCACGAATCACATGCACCAACCAATATCTGAGAGTCACGAAAGAGTGTGGGCCAGTAAAATCTGGAGTCTAACACCTTTTTCGCAGTGTAATTAGCTCAATGGTGACCTCCAATGGGCCCCTCGTGACAATCGTGCAAGATCTGCGCCGCCTCTACCCCGAAAACGCAACGGCGAATCAGCTGATCCGCCCCGATCCGGAACAAGAATGGGTCGTCCCAGAAGTAATGCTTGAGGTCCGCAAAGAACTTCCTCTTTTGCTGGTGCGTTAATCCTTTGATAAGGATCCCGCACGCGAGGTAGTTCGCAAAATCCGCGAACCATGGTGATACATCTTCCACCGAATCGACGCTCATCAAGAACTCGTGGGGAAAATTGTCATTAATGGTATCCCACGCGCAGTTCTCGGCATCATCATGCTCGAGTCTGGACAAATGATCAGCCGCAACATTCAGGGCACCCTTCTTGTACTGAATCTCTATATCGAACTCCTGCAGCAACAGGATCCACCTAATCAGGCGCGGTTTCACGTCCTGTTTGCTAAAAAGGTATCGGATCGCTGCATGGTCCGTATAGACAATGGTCTTCGACAGCACCAAATATGATCTAAACTTGTCGAATGCAAACACTACAGCTAGAAGCTCTTTCTCAGTCGTGGTGTAATGCTCCTGAGCATCATGAAGAGTCTTACTAGCATAGTAGATCGGGTGGAAGTGCTTGTCCTTCCGCTGTCCCAAGACCGCCCCTATCGCGAAGTCACTCGCGTCGCACATGATCTCGAATGGCAGCTCCCAGTCGGGTGCTACCAATATAGGGGCCTCCACAAGCAAACACTTTAAAATCCCAAAGGCTTTCAAACACTCTGCACCAAACACAAACGGTGCTTCCTTCTCCAACAAACGGGTCATCGGACGGGCGATTTTTTAAAAGTCTTTGATGAATCGCCTATAAAATCCCGCATGACCCAAAAAGCTGCGGATCGCTCTAACAGAGGAGGGCGGAGAGAGCCTAGAAATGATATCTACTTTGGCAGGATCAACCTCCAACCCATTTTGGGAGACCTTATGCCCTAGGACTATTCCTTCCTTCACCATTAAGTGGCATTTTTCCCAGTTTAGCACAAGACCGGTCTCCTCGCACCTCTGAAGCATTCGCTCCAAATTTCCCAGACACTGATCGAAGGAACTCCCGAAGACTGAAAAATCATCCATGAATACCTCCATGGAGTCCTCGATCATGTCGTGAAAAATAGCAATCATGCAACGCTGGAAGGTTGCCGGTGCATTGCACAGCCCAAATGGCATACGCCTGTAGGCGAATGTGCCAAAAGGGCATGTGAAGGTCGTCTTATCCTGGTCCACAGGATCGATAGGGATTTGGAAATACCCTGAGAAACCATCAAGGAAACAATAATACAACTTCCCCGACAGTCGTTCCAACATCTGATCGATGAATGGAAGCGGGAAGTGATCCTTGCGGGTGGCGTCATTGAGCTTGCGATAGTCAATGCAAACTCTCCACCCCGTGACGGTCCTCGTAGGAATCAACTCATTCCTATCATTCGTGACCACCGTCATGCCACCCTTCTTGGGCACGACGTGCACAGGACTAACCCAAACATAATCCGAGATAGGATATATCAATCCAGCATCAAGCAATTTAATTACCTCGGATTTAACAACCTATTGCATGTTTGGGTTCAGACGCCTTTGGTGCTGCGCACAAGGCTTGTGGACATCCTCCATCAAGATTTTATGAGTACAGAATGAGGGATTAATCCGCTTGATGTACATGATCTTCCAGGCAACTGCCCGCTTATGAAGTTTCAAAACTCTCAATAACTCGCTCTTTTCAACTGCAGATAAAGAAGATGAAATGATAACAGGCAGACGACCCTCCTCGTCAAGAAATGCATACTCCAGATGCGGTGGGAGCTCTTTCAGCTCCAAAGACGGTGGATCTTCAACAGACGGCTTCGACTTATCGCTCTCCTCACGCTCAATCTCTACGAAACGATCCGGGCTCTGGGAACTATCATCACCGATCTGGTAGACCGGCTGCTCAACTCTATGGCCCTCCTTCATAATGCCATCTAAGTTCCCACACAACAGATGTGTGCCCGAATCATTCTCATCTATCGTCTCGAAAGTGAGAACTGACATACTGGTCTACTATATCAAGATAGTATAGAGTGTCGTCCTGACTCTCGGGATGACTCATCGACCTCTGAACATCAAAAGTCACATGCTCATCATTCACCCGGAGTGTGATTTGGCCCGCAGCCACGTCAACAATCGTCCTGGCCGTGTTAAGGAAAGGACGTCCGAGGATCAGAGGCACTTTAGAGTCCTCATCCATATCAAGGATGACAAAATCCACCGGGAATACAAATTTGTCAATCTTGACAAGCATATTCTCAACAAACCCCCGAGGATATTTGATCGAACGATCAGCAAGACGAATACTCATCCTGGTGGGTGAAGGCTCACCCAGATCCAGTTTCTCAAAAACCTTATAAGGCATAAGGTTAATGCTCTAACCCAAATCCGCCAGTGCATTACTGACAGACATGTTCCCTATCAGACAAGGAATGGTGAAACTACCTGGATCTCCCATCTTCATGGGCAGTCTATTCTGCAGGATTGCAGAGCAGTTTTCATTCAAGAGCACACAGGACAGGTCCTCAAGTTTTTTCTTGTTTGTGAGGATGTCCTTCAGAAATTTAGCATACTTAGGCATCTGGGCCAAGGCTTCCACAAACGGGATGTTTATGTGTAGCTGTTTGAACAGCTCAAGGAATTTCCCGTATTGGGCCTCGTCTTTCTGCTTCCTAAGTCTGCTAGGGTATGGAACAGGAGGAGTGTAATCTGTGACTGGCTTCGGTAACTGTGCTGTACTTGCTGGGACTTGCCTAGCGTGCACCTCGTCCGAAGACTTAGTCTGGACCGTCTCAGTGATCGGTGGTGAGCCCGATGTGTCAGGTCCCGTGGTTTTACCACTCCTCGTCGTTATGGCATTCACATGCCCCCTCGGATTCGGCTCAGTGTTGCCCGGGAGACCACCCTGCTGTCTCTCAGACATTATCTTCGCCATCTGGCCAACCTGGTTCTCTATGGCCTTCATCGACGCCTTTTGGCCCCTCATCTCTCCCTCATAATTCGTAAAGCGCTCCTCGTGCTACTTGTAGCGCTGCTCAACGATCTGATAGGTTTCAGAGGTGTTGGTAAGGAGTTGCGACATCATCTCCTCCATCTTAGACATACCATGAGGGGCGTGCTGCTGGGAGCTGCTCCCGGCGCCCTGACTCTGGTATTGGTTCGGTCTCTGTTGGGACGATTGACCACGAGACTGGTAAGGCTGTTGGTTGGACTGATAAGGCTGTTGGGACTGTTGTGGTGCGGGGGCCCTCTGCTGATATCCGAGCGGGTTCTGGTTAGAGGAACCAGATCTCCACCCGAAGTTCGGGTGATTTCTCCAACCCGGATTATAAGTGTTACTGTAGGGGTTATTCTGGGGTCTTGTCTGATTGCCCAAATAGTCCACTTCCTCGTGGCCTGTATACATCACCCCCTGAGCACACGAGCCAGGCTCGTGGGATACCCCGCACTGCTCACACAAACAATCGGACTGCGCTACGTGCTGCTGAGAGTTATCGAACCTCGAAGCCAGAGCCGCTATTTGCGCTGAAATCGCCGTATAGTTATCCATGGCACGCACACCAGCCTTGGCAGATGAAGATCTAGATCTATCACTCTGCCGGGATTTAGATTTTAGGGACTCCTTCTCAATAATGCTTCACGCTTCCCTAGGAGACTTTGTTCCGATGTCTCCTCCAGCGTATACATCAAGGCGTTCCTGAGACGTATACCCGAGTCCCTGATAAAAAGTTTGCACCAAATGCCTTTTCGAAAGCTCATGGTGCGGGCAACTCAAGAGTAGGTCTTTAAACCTTTCCCAGGCTGTCTACAATGATTCATCGTCATCCTGACGAAAAGTCATGATGCGATTCCTCAGTTTTTGTGTCTTTTCAGGAGGAAAATATTGCTGCATGAACTGTTGTGACAACTCTGCCCAGGTCGTGATCGACCCTGCGGGTTGTGACAGAAGCCAAGTCCGGGCTTTGTCCCGCAATGAGAATGGGAAGAGTCTCAAACGTATAGCATCATCGGAGATGCCTTGCATCTTAAAGGTGGCTAAAACCTCTAAGAATGCAGCAATATGTCGGCCTGGATCCTCGTGTTCCAGTCCACCGAATTGCACCGAGTTTTATATCATATTCACGATACTAGATTTGATCTCGAAATGGTCCGCCAAAATAGCCGGACGGACAATACTCGGCGCGAGTCCATCTCCTCCTGGACGACCACTATCATTCAGCGGAATGTCGTCATCCGCCATGATAATGTCGCTTCCGGCGTCCGACCCGTCGTCGGACAGATCGTGCCTCGCCTCCTCAACTGGGACCTCGATTCTAGGGGCAGAAATAAGAATATGAGAAACAAGACGTAATTTATGAAGTCTAATCCGCTCGCTTCTCCTCAAGACACGCCTCCGCTCCTCGTCAGAAAGATCACCAGAAGGCCCGGGGTTTGCGGACATCAAGCTGCAAATAAGAATGATACAGTTGCAGCAGGCGAATATATGACAAACCCAAAAGGCGATAAAAGACAGAAAAATAAATAAAGAATCCATAAATACATACGAAAACAAAAGAAAGCAATAAATTCAAGAAAATCAAAATAAAAACAAATAGAATCAATAGAATGAACAGAAATAAACAGACTAAGCCTAAAACTATACAACGAATGAAATTAATAATCAGTTCAAATACGAACAAATAAATCTAATCAATCAAATAACGAACTAATTAAATTTATAGACAAACCAATCAATCCAACAATCAATCAATTAAATTTATCAACATCCTAATGAACGAATAATCAAATCAAACAATCCTATAAGCAGATAAATGAACGAATCTATATACTAACCAACCTAGAATCAATCCAAAATATCAACAGACAAATAAATCAAATAAGCATTCAATAAATCATATATGCAAAGAAATGAACGAAATAACAAATCAAAGAAGTATAAACAAGTATTCACAAGTATGTACACTGGTAAAAAGTTGACTCGGATCGTTCCTAAAGCTCGTCGCGTCCCCAGAAATGGCGCCAAAAACTTGACGTGTGCGTAACTATACATATTTTTCGATGGATTTTAACACACGTTTTGCTTTAATATTTATAAAAATGGTTTCGACTTTAATATTAAAACACACACAATAGGGCAAGTGTACCCTGTCATATATGTAGTAAGAACAGATAAGAACCAAGTATCGATCCATGGACGCGCGCGGAGCAATTGTACTAAAACTCTATCACCGATTTACCAGTAGGAAAAGATAAGTGAGTTTGTTTAAATTCTAACATATGTAAATATGTAACTAAGACTCCAAATAGAAAATATAACTATATAAACTATAATACGCCAATCCTAGCATGTCATCTATATATATAAATAGAAATAAAGGCGTGATCAACATTCCCATTTTCCGACAGTTAGTTTCCCTTTCGGGTATCCTAGCATGACAACTATACAGAAAGCTAACACGAATACACACGTTAACCACTTCAAGTCGTTCATTAGCGAGCAACTGATATTATCTCATGCAGATCTTTTAAAGATAAGTTAGTCATCTGTTAAGAGTATTCTAACCTCACTAATCTCAGGAAAGCAATACCTAATACACAATACCTAAACTAGCATAAAGTAGAGCATTTCACAACCTATTCCATTTTACCAACTTTGAACACAAATCTACTAAGATCGCCATTTGTCCAAAATAACTATCAAAGATAATTAACCGTGTCAAAGATTGGTAACAACACCATTAAGCTTTTAAAACTCTTTTACGTGCCGGTAAACATTCATAATCGTTATTTAGGCGACTTTAACCAAACCAATACCCGGTTACAGTTTCATGGTGTAAACTATTTAACAAGTTAACTAGTCTACTACCGGACGATTAAACGGACGGTTTTTCAACATTTATCCGCCTAACACATTCGATAATCGCAAAAGTCATCCAAACACAACTATCAATCCAACAACAACGAAACAAGGTTGCACTATGATCATCAAGATCTAAACATGAAAAACGCCAAATTCATACAAAACATGATTACACACTAAGGATCGTTTTTTTCTACTAAAGATTACTAAATACGAATACTAGAAGCTAATGTAATACATAAACAACACAAACAAGTTCTAAATAACAGATTTGAATCGATTAAAGCTTAAAAGATCAAACCAATAAAACTTGAATGTGATGGATTGGATGAAGATAGATGATCCGGATGAGTTCCCGAGCTTGTTCTTCGGCTTTGCAGCAGTTCGACAGTCCAGAAAATCGCCCAGAATCGCCTCCAAAATACCCAATGCTTGATCAGTGAGGTCTGCTCTGTTTTTATACAGATTTTGGTTTTGTGCACGGCCGTGCACCTAAAGTGCACGGTCGTGCACTTTAACTTTTTGAGCTGACGTGCAAGTGGGCAAGTGGCTGGGCAGTTTCTGGAAATATCTTGATTTTGTGCACGGCCGTGCACCTAGGGTGCACGGGCGTGCGGGTCTGTGGTGGCCGAGTGCTTGGAGTGCACTGCCTGGTGCACTGGCAGTGCACACGAGGATTCCAGGTCGCACGGGCTGTTGCACGGCCGTGCTGATCAAAGTGCTCGAGAATCCTGATGTGCACCAGCTTGTGCACTGGTAGTGCAACCTTCTGTGCCCGAGCCAAGTAAGCCTGCACGGGCGTGCAGCTATGGTGCACGGCCGTGCACCATTTCCAGACTTAGCTGATTTTGCAGAAACTTTCCGTCTTGTCCGCTTTTCGCCCGGTTTCTTCGCCTTTGCTCGTGGGACGTCGTTTAGGACCTGCAATAGACATATGAAGCGGTTAAGTACCGAATTCGTGCAATTATGGTCGAAACGCGTAATTTGGGAGTTTAATCGGGGATTTAAATGTATATTTTAACGTATATCATAATATATTTTATATATATTAAATAAATGATTTTTGGTCATTTTAATTATTATTTTCTTAAATCCTCAAAATTATCCAAGTATCCAACAAAAAAACTGATTATCTCATCATTAAAACTTCAACCGCACATCCAAACATTACCTCCTGCAGCCCTTTCTATTATTAGCAGTTATTAAATATCACATGCTTAGTTCCAAAACATTTATCCAAAAATCCCCATAATATTATGTAACATTATAGAACATGTTTTGTGTGCCTCCAGACACAAATTTCAGAATTACAAACCAAGCTAGCATCAATGCAATCTATAGAGGAAAAGGTTCAAGCACTACGCTCACAGAAATCTGCATTAGACCCTAATACTCCTGTCCAGAGACAAAGTTACAGTGGATCATGGAGATGGATGTCTCCATAGGATACATGAGATCTCCCAAGATATCAATTTTATTACCTTCAAATCATAACCCGAGACACAAGAGAGTGAACATTAGTCTAACAGCCAACTTTCATGACGAGAAGCTTCATGGACATTGATATAAAGAGGGATACAACCACATGGTTTTTAAATTGCTTTTTTTATCGTGGTTCCTGTCCTGTCTTGCTTATGTTTTAGTTTGATTGCTACAAATTATAAATGGTAATATATTTTCTACTTTGAAATTCGAGGTCGTGTTTGATCTGTTTTGAATAACATTTCATTGTACATGTTCATTGATTTTGATATCTTATGTTTTTTTTTTATGTTTTTATCATTGATTTAATACTGACAATATTTTGGTAGAATTTGTTTTATTAAATAACTTTATTAATCTCCTGTACAAATTTCAGCATCACTGAAAACAACAGAATTACATATGTAAGTATGCAGTGAAACTTTCACCTTTGTTACATTTTGGACCTAATGTTCTGTTTGCTTTGTGCTACTAAATTTTTCCTCAGAATCTTGCTAGCAACAGACTTTGGAATTTCACCTATGAAAGCTACTTTCTTGATCTTCTTGTATGGAGCTACCTGGACATAGACTCAAATAGTGTTATGACATGTGTCACTGTTTTTGTAGGAAGAAGAAACAAAGGTGTGTAGACTACCTAGCCTGCGATAAATTGCATGAGTTGGTCCTGATTGAGTTCAGAACCTGCTGCCTTAACTATGTATGCCATAGGTACTTGTCCTGCCTCTTCGTCTTCAAGTCTACAAGATTATAAAATAACCGTTCACTGAAACGTGCATGCATTGTTACTAAGGGTGGAAAAAGTAGATGGGTCCGTCGAGTTGTGTAACAGGTCAAAATGGGTACTTATTGGTATTTGGTACGGGTTGGGTTGACCCAAACTTTTTGACCATTTTGTTTATTTTCTTATACTGAACTAATGTGTCATTACGATTACAAAATTTATTATTTAAAACATAATCTATGTTTTTAAATAAAATGATTCAGGAGGTTGAAGTTGCCCACTTCTAATTGTTACAAGACAACTTACGGTATAACTGCTGCATCAAGTATATTGGGATGATTAAGTAGTATGGCTTCCAGTTCTGCAGGAGCTACCTACACATAACAAAATTTTACCATATGTGTGGGCAGGTTAACATTTAATTGATGTTAATTATGGAGGGAAATTTTTCCACCAACTCCAATGTGTAGATAAAACGTATTACCATCATATATTAAGTGTTAGTTGTTATTTAACTTAAATAATCAACAATTACCCACACATGTAAAAAAATGTGTAGATATTTACCCACACATTTACATGTGTAGGTAAGTTATGTGTGGGTAAACACCCCAAATTCTTGTAGTGCATGTTATTTCAACTGATAGAGAATTATAGATTCAACCTTAACCTAGAAACGGGCCTGGTAGGGCACATCCACACGTCGAAGATGTGTGCATAAGTGGTAATAATATTGATCCATGCATGTATGGGTTGGTAAAAGTCAATCCAGGTTGTGTTTTATTTCTAATTGATAAAAGAAAAAGAAACTAGCTTTAACAAGAAATAAGTCAAATGCTGCCCCAAGTGAATTTGTAGTACAAAAAATCTCCTGAATCATTTTGAACGTGATTACCAACCTGCTATAGTAAGCTCCTTCTAACTGTTTTAGAAATATATTTTTACACAAGCAAAAAGCTTGTGGTATGTTGAATAGGTTGTTTATGTCATGCCTTCAACTCATTCAGTTGATTCAAATTTCTTAGTTATTTCCTTGCGTGAAAATTTGGCAGTACGCCATATTGAACATAGTGTTGATCTTGCTTGATGTGGCTTTAGTTGGGTTAATTGTACTTTATCATCATTCGGGAAACGTATGTTACTTTATCATTAGGTCTCGGTTAGATGATACATTTAAAATCACATGCATATTAGATAAGCAATGGTAAGTTCACCCAATCAACTTTGAGCATCCTGAGTATAAATTTCATAGCGGCTTATTGAAACCACAACGTTGGTACAATTAAATCAAAATTAGTGTGTTTTTGTATTGCAACGCGTTTTTGGATCCCGCCGCAACGCGCGGGTAAACCCACTAGTGTTTGACAAATAAATTTGACACGCATATATTTCAACACTATTTTTAACGTTTAAAATTGGGAAATTGGATTTTAACACCCTAAACTATTGACAATTGGCCGCTGACGCACTGAACTACAGAATTGAACAACACCGCACTGTACTTTCAACTTATTGGCTTGTATCACCCTCAGACTAACCATGGTTATTTTTTGCTGACGTGGCATGGTGACGTGTCCATTTTGCTGACGTGGCATGGGGAATAAGCTGACATGGCATGGACACATCACCTGCCATGTCAGCAAAAATGGACACGTCACTATGCCACGTCAACAAAAATTAACCATGGTTAGTCTGAGGGTGATACATGCCAATAAGTTAAAAGTACAGTGCGGTGTTGGTCAATTTTGTAGTTCAGTGCGTCAACGGCCAATTGTCAATGGTTCATGGTGTTAAAATCCAATTGGTTTATTACTCGTTTGAAATTGGTTTTGGTTTTATTGGTAACATGACTTTCTTAACTGATATGAAGCGGATAATGCCTTTTTTAAGAGTTTTCCTGCATCTTTGAAGCAAAGCCTAACACAAAGTTAGAGGGTTTTTTTTTTTTTTTTTTTTTTTTTACAATCTTGTATGCTCATTGCATAGGTATACCATCAAATTTTGAACTTATTGTGATAATGGGTGTGCCAAATTTTAATTTTATAATTAATAATCTGTTTTTTATTTATTTAATTTATTTATTTATTTGAATTTCCTTTCATTAAAACAAAATAATCTGTATGTTTTTTTTTTCATGTTACATGACATCACACAGGTTTGGCGGTCATTAATAATTAATCCCTTTTTCATTTACATTGTGACTCCACATATATAGCCACTATTGTTGCTTCTTTGTGACTTGTGCAGACCAGAGTTGGCTAAGTCAACCCATTTATATGAACATGGGTTAATTTGGGCTGTCTTTGTTTGATAACTTGTAACAGTATAAGGAGTAGCTAGAAATAAAATGGAGCCAACCCGTAAGATGGGTCAAAAGATTACTGTTATTAGCTACAATCCGTAAGGCATGTTTATACAAACATTTTCAAAGTGACTGATTATTTTGAATTTCAAGAAATCAGAATCACATAATAAATATTTATGTATTTGATTAGAAAGTATTTGAATTTGCACTTATAAATTGTTTATTGCCATTTTGAATGATCAATTAAAAAAAAAGGGTATGTGGAGGAGACCCTCTGGGTCCTGGCATCCATATTGGATACCGATCATCCCACCCCACAAGGGTTATGATCCCGGCAAAATACCTCAAAGTGTTACCCACAAGATTTGAACTTGTCTCCTCTCATGCCCAACACTTATCATTGGTAGTGGGTACCACTAGGCTATAAGCCCATTGGTTGAATGATCAATTAAGACAATAGGATAAAACGATTTAAGTTATAGTCCAAAAATGTATAAAGACAGAATCATTGTTTGTCACACTCTTTAAATTGACTGTTTTACTGCATATCTATACACCCCATTAAACACATGCAGACTCATTTGACCACTTGAGGTGCTAATTCAGTTGCTATTTCCATTGCCATGTGCTAAAATTTTCAGCACACATTGTTATCAGATTTTGGATATGAAAATTCACATGTTTGACCTTAAAAGTTAATAATTTAACTTTCTGTCTGTTTACATTCTAAAGAAGCCGAAAAGGTGATGGATACACAAGACAGTAAAACACATTGCAAAATATCTTACAATAACTAGAGGCGTAGTCGGGAAAACAGTTGATGATTAGAATTTGCAGAAAGGAATATTTTATTTAAAAAAAACAGGACTCGACCAACCGGAAAACCAACAGTTGGTGTGACAGAACAGTAAAAACAGGATCTTGGAAGCTATGAAGTTTAATAAGAATTTAGTCGAGGAAGATATCACATGTGCAGAAAATGATAACTTCTGTTATGAACTAGAGAAAAGAATTCTAATTATACAATTTTCACTCAAGTAATTGTCAAGAGATTATTATATGGCCAAAGAGCTAGCTATCAAAGGTCGTCTTCCTCATGCTGATATAATCTTGTACATCTTAATTTAATCAGTGATGTCTTGTTTCACGTCAAATCCACTAATTTATACCTTCATAATTTTTTTTGAACGAACAACTTCATTAACACACACAGAAGGTCCTCAAAGCGAGGACCTTTGCCAAAAACCAATTACAACGAGTACAGAGGGCTTTTACACCATTCCTGCCAAAGTAAACTATTACAATCAAACCTATGTGTAAGCCAAAAAAAAATGTTCTAGATTTGATGTTGTGAACTATCTCCATAACTTTATAATTCTTCCCGTTGAACAATTTATCGTTGCGAGCCAACCAAATGGACCAAAGAGTAACAACCACAATACCGTGCACTATCTTCCTACCACGCGACCCACCAGTTGCTCCTTTATAAATGTTCAGCAAATTCCCGATATCAAAAGCCAAAAAAGTCGGGAGTTTACACCAGGAAGCAATTCTCCACCATATCTCCGAAGTAAAACGGCAAGCGGTAAACAGGCGGAGAGCCCAGTCACTTCCTCACAAAAACACAATCTGTCGAACCGAAACAAATGTTTCGTTTCTCAAGCTCAATACGTGTGGGAAGTATATGCATTCCCGCCCAGCATGAATATTACATTTTAGAGGAACCCAGTTTGTCCATGTCATTTGAAAGTTCCCAGCGCCTCTACCTTTGACGATCTCCTTCTTGACCGCCTTCACTGAGAAACCCGATTTCACCCGACCTTCCCAAGTCCAACTATCTTTATGATTGGAAAACTGTACCTGAGATATCAAAAAATAACAATCATTGAGCTCCGAAAGCTCCTGAGCTGATGTAGGCGGCTGATGGAATGGGTAAAAACCGAGTGCTAATATGCGTAATTGGTTGTTTTTAAGGTGATTTGGATGTTGCTATGTTATGAATAAGATAACTACGCGAAGTTGTGATATTGCTGGCTAAATGGCAAATTTGGAAGGATTTAAAGTCGAAGTGATGCAAGTGTTAGGGACATTAAAACGGAGTGAAATATGGATGAACATGGTTGCGAACAAGAGAAGATGGAAGCCGGAGCTCGTTCGGTTGAAAATTAAGAGAAAAAGAGAGGAGGTTATGAGCATGAGATATCAGGCGATACCCTTCGGCCATGAAGCCGTAGGTTACGGTCAGTGGCGAATCTTGACCCGAAACTTCGGGGGGTAGAAAACCAGTTTCGGGGAGTCGAAACCTTATGTAACAAAAAATTTCTATACGAATACTATATAATCGGAACCTCTGAACGAAAATTCGGGAGGGCGGCCGGCCGCCCCTCCCCGCCCCTATAGAGGATCGCCCCTCGGTTGACTTGAGGGCAAAAGAAAACTCATATCAGAAATCGTGTTCCGTATCTCCCCTGTATCCAACCGTAGCTTGCGGTTGGATTATTAACACAAAGAATAGGCCGCTGACAGCTGTAGCTTACAGCGGGAGTTGGGCTGGGTCTCGCAAATGTTTATAGGGTTAATATAAAAGGATTTTTTTCAATCATAATCGGGACTCATCCGTTTGCGACGAATTTGGGAGCACTTTTGGGGAGTTTTTGGCCGCAATAACATCAATACAACATATCATAATCACTCATTCAATCAGAATCATCATGTCTTCGATCAACCATCAATCAATTGCAATGTTTCCCACCACGATGAGCAGCTAAACCACCCGTGATTCTCTCCGGATGAATGGTTAGTTACGTTAGCTAGGGTTTATGTGATTTTGTCAAAACATTGAATTGAATTTTGTAATCATTTAGTTATAACTTTCGATTGTGGTTGTGTATGAATGATTTGCTTTGAACTGTTTAGTGTTTGAATTACTTGTTTTTTATTTCATCAATCATATCGGTCTTATTATCGGTGGTCATTGGTTAAATTACAAGTTTAGTTCTAATTTTATACATAATCGGTAAATTGTTAAGTGATAATTAACCATATCAACAACATCGGTCTCGTTATCGGCTGTAAATGCGGTCATTAATCAACTTACAATCTAAATCATATTTCCAACCACAAATCATGTCTGTGATTTCAATTAACAAATTGTGTAACACTTGGCGAGAGTGATTGACCAGAATCTTGGAGAGATCACCCTTTCTCATTATTGCTCACAATTCAGATTACTTTAAGTCTTTTTAGTTAATTTCGTTTTTCTGAACAATCCAAACAATCAGTTTTACTTTATTGGGTTGAATATTATGTATATTTATATTTAATTGGGTATTGGCTTAAATATTATGGGTTTATATTTAAATTTAAAATTATAAATTAGAAATTAAAAATCAAATATATACAAACAAAAATAAAATATTCCAAACGTAATTAAAAACATTATATAAACCTAAACATAATTAAAACATTACTTAAACATAAACATAAACCTAAACATTACTTAAATATAAACCTAAAACATTACTTAAACATACATTAACATATTAAATACACAATTAATACATGTGATCCCAGCCCTCAAGGAGTCCCAAAGCGAATTCTAAAATTAAGGCCTTTTTTCGCAAGTCATTGCTTAACTTGAGTCATGATTAAAAGCTTTAAATTTAACAATTGAATTATTGTAGTTTTAGTGTGTGATAAACCAATTTAAAGTCAAAACTATTAAAAAATAATAATAATAAACCCTTGAATGTTCATGTGGCCAAACTTACCAAAAATCCAAACCAATAAATCTTTCAAGAACCAGCTTAACTACATACTAGTGTTGTCGAAAACAAAAATACAACACATGTGGATGACGATGCTGATTCTAAAACTAATTAGAAGACTGTATGAAAAGCAAACACCACTGTATGATTTGAAAACAAATAACAATTGATGGAGGAGAATTTTCTTCTATAAAAAGTATTTCACATATTGCAATATGCAAAAATTTGATATCGAATTGTTATGATGATTTTAATACGCTGTAAATTTGGTTGAATAATTATTAATTAAAAAAAAACTCTAGATGTTTAATAGATAAGTTTTATTTGATTATTTGTGTGTTCCTAATACTCTAGGGGAGGGGATTGAAAATGGAAATATGTTAAGGAGAATAGTTCTCTCATATCCTTAAATCATCTATAAATATATATATATACAAGAATTGATGTTTGCTGACGTGGCATTCAATGGTGGCCGCATAATGTGGTGCAAGTATTTTTTTTTAAATTTTTGTTTTTTTAATCAAATTAATAAATATATAACCCTAACTCATAATTCTCCTCCTCATTCCCATTTTACTCAAAACCCGAGCCCCCATCTCCTCATTCTTCTCTCCCACGGTCCCACCCATCCCAACTCCAACCCTAGCTGCCGCTAAGTCGTCCACCCAAACCCACCATCTACATCCCAACTCCGAAACCCCATCACCGCCATCTCCATTCTCAACCTGCATCAACAAATGGATAGTTTTATGTCATTATGATTTCTTTTATGTTTCAGTTATAATAGTATGATATTATATGTTCCATCGTATGAACATATAAAAAATGTTACATCTTTGTTTTATTGAGTCAAAGTAGATTACCATACAAATTCCCACCATTCCAATATAATGAATTCTTATTCTTGGTTTTGGTTATTTGAGCATTATGCAGCAAAAGATAAAGGTGAAAAAACCCAAGCGTTTCTGCATGTGTTTAAGTATACGAATGTTACGTTCTTCAGGCGTGTAGACAACTTTCTTGGGGTTCTTCCTTATAAACTATATGTCCCGCTTTGATAATTAGGAGCTGCCATTCTTAATTTATTTCTACAAATCCATACATGTAAAACAAGTACCCCAGTGGATACATGTTCAAGTTAATGTTATTTAAACATATTCTAGGATTTTTCTTAAAGCTGTCATTCCTTTAAGAACTTGCCTTTATGATTATCATATAATGGTTAATTGTCCTATTACTTGCCTTTATGAAGATATATCTGTCAGTTGGATCATTTTATTTTTTTTCTTGATTAATTAGGAGAGGATCTCGCTCATGTTACTGAATAATTCTGAGAAAGGAACTAAAGAGTATGTCATATTTCAGCTCCATTGATTGTTTTCATGTTTTAATGAGATTTTTTTTGTTAGGTTTTGTGTTTGTCAAATAAGGTTACCTACATTATTGCTACTTAATGAGATTTTTTTGTTTAGTTTTGTGTTCAGTAAGCTCACCTACATTATTGCTCGCTTCTTTGGTCTTTAAATGAGATGTTTTTAATGCAAAGGTTGTTAACTAAACATGTCTACTTTGTTTATATTTGAAGGAAGGATTTGGAGGACTATTTGGGTTATTCTAATCTTCTGACCTTCGCTTTCTATGTAGTTATACTAAGGTTTTGAGAAACAAGGGTAAAAAGGATTAATTGGAGAGGCAACATCATCTGCTAAGGTAAATTATTTACTAATAGACATCGAATTATAAATATTATTATGAATTGAAATTTCATTTTTTTAATCCACTGTTATTTAGTATTGATTCTTTTTGTAAATATCATCATAGGTTTGCAATTTAATCCGGAGTTCACATTTGGTTATATGTTTGGTAAAGAGGCTTCGAGGGAAAGATGATGGTACAACTTCTTTAAATTTAAACCTAAATCATTACAAGATTAGTGACACTATTTTAACTATTTTGCAGTCATTTAAGTGGTCTAGCTGGTTGTTGTACTGGTCTCGCTGCAGTCATTTTGACCCGTACAACTCATCCATTATGACCTGCCAACCCATTTAGAATTTGATCATGTGATGGTATTACATTTTTTATTGACGTTTACATTCATCTTAAAAAAAAAACAGGCACATCGAATCACTATCCTGAAGCTAAATTTGTTGATCCTATTTTGATTAGTATTATATTTTTATAACTATTTAACTTTTTCTTTGACCTCGGTACACCCCAAGCTCTTCTACATAGATGTGTCACATTATGTGGGTTTTTGTTCATATTCATTGTCATCCTAAATGACCAATCTGTGTTATTGACCCGTTAGGCCACAACATGTGACCCATTTCAACGTATCACCCAGTCTGACCTGACCAATTATCGTGACATAGATTCAACTTGATATTACTGTTTGATATGATTGAAACTCAATTTGAATTTAGATGTTACCTACTTTGTATCTTACTTTAATTATTTACTAACATACCAGACTAATACTGTCAATAACTTATAACATGACTTAATGTACTTAATGTTTGTATTACATTGCAAAATCCCTATCCAGTTCTTTTCAGTGGTGTAAATGGAACAGTCGCCCTTGAATTCATTGTTGATTTGAGACCATTGAAGGTAATATAGAAGTCAAAGTTAAATACACTAATCTTGATTGTTTATAAGATCTATGAACTAAATTCAATCACTTTCAAACTACTGTTGGAATAGAACCTGAAGATGTTGCTAAAGGTCTTATAGATTACGGGTTTCACGACCCAACAATGTCATGGCCAGTTTTCGGAACACTCATGATTGAGCTAACTGAAATTGAAAGCAATGTATGGTGGAGGGTAAAGTCTTTGATCTCAACAACAATGTCATCAAGGTATCTTAACAGTCAGCTTATAACTGTTTTGGAGTATTTTATGCTCGAGTATTATTAGTGATATTAGAAAATTATTATATTTGCAGGGTGCTCCTCACCCGTCACAACTCCTCATGGCTGATAAGTGCATCAAACCAGCTTTCCAACTTCTGCTTATTCTTAGCATTCATTTCTCAGTTGGAACCAAAGAAATATCAAGAAGCCCTCAAAGATAACAATTGGGTTCAAGCTATGCAAGATGAATTGCTTCGGTTCAAGAAGCAACAGGTTTGGGAAATCTGTCCTTTACCTCCAAATAAGCTACCAATTGGCACAAGATGGGTTTTCAGGAACAAACAAGATGAAGCTGGTATGATTATCAAGAACAAGGCAAGATTGGTGGTACAAGCTTCAGACTGTAGCAGTTGTCTGTAAGACGGCCATAGTCATTGTGGTAGGCACAAAATTTTGTGGTATCCACATTTTTCCACTTTCCAAGGGCCTTGGGCTCCTTGAAAGTAATTTGCTCAGTCTTGAGCACTTAAGACGGTGTCTTGGTGAGAGGGGTCTAATCTGTGTTTTTATTGGAGTGTCCCCTCTGGTCCCGCAATTGCTTGTTGTTAATCGTTTGGCGGATGTCATTAGCTGACAAATATTTGACTTTGACCGCGGTGCCAAAAATGCATGACCAGACAAACTGTTTACCTTTGTTTTTGTTGGAGTTGTGAGTCTGCTAGAAACCGCGCTGTTGTTTGAGAGAGTGCTCAGATGATGCGAAAATTTTGGAAGCCCTGATGACTTTTTCCCAAGAATCTGGTACTCCGTCTTTGCAAGATAGGGTCTTCATTAGTTTCACCATATTAACTAGCATTTTTTTATCTTTAATATGAGTACCACATTGCAACATTAAAATTGGAAAAAAATCGTGTTAAATGGGTTTTCTTCTCCGTTGTGTCTTCTACTCGTTCATAGTGTTATAGTATGCACGTGTGCTTTATAAATATGTTATTTATGTTTTTTTAGTCTACATATTTTACACAAATGAGTTTTGTATTTAGGTGTATATTGTGTTTTATTACACTACTAGAAAAAGTGGTTTTCTTGACGCGCATTTTATGACACGCGTTTATTCATGACACTAAAAAGCGCGTGTCATAAAAAAATTGTCATCGTTTAAAAATTTTGGTTAAATAATGACACTTTTTTTTGCATGTCAAAAACAAATGTCAAGAATTCTAAAAACATGACGGTGTACAAATTGCGTGTCATCGTTGCTGTCATAAACATAATTTCACAAATTTTTAGTTTCCCACTCATAAGTCCCGCCCTGCCACTCCCCTCGATTTTATCATTCCTAAATCTTCTCAGTGAAATTAACACACCCAAAAAACCCTAAACCTTTCTCATTGAAATCAAAAACACACCTTTCTCATTGAAATCAAAACACAGAAGATTATTCACGGTGGAAAAACCCTTCGACGCACCTCAACTGATTTCCGTTTCCGGTGGCTCCGACTCACGACGAATTATTATTCACCTCGACTGTCGATTCGTTCCAACAACACATAAAGCCGATCGATCGCTGTTAATCACTAACGATTCGACTCGTCTGATCTTTGGAATCTGTATACGAAGGTGGGTTCTTGTTTTCTTTTACAAATATTATTTTTTTTACCGCACAAATCGACTTAAATCACATTTACATGTCTAATAATTCAGTTTAGGGATTATAAGTACTACAAGAAAGCAATATTATTGTTAAATTGATCTTATGTTTTCATATACTGCCACATATGATGAGATGAATTTAGGTACTGGATAATTGTTATATTCAGTTACTTTTGTTAATATTAGTAATAAAGTTGTAGTTATGATTTAGATCTTAGTTTCTTTAACTAGATAATAGTAATAACATGATTCAGTGAGCACACGTCGATGGTATGGTTCCGGTAATTGTGTGGCACATTTTGGATACGCTGTTGGTGTTTCGGTGGTGCGAACCGTTTCCTGGTTTCAATTGATTTCTATTCAGTAAGCAAGATAATTCAGTGGGCAAATTTTGGAGAAGCAATAAGCAGATTATCTTTGGCGTGAGTTTGTTTTAGATGTGTTTGTGGGTTATTTTGTGTTTTTTTGGTGCTACTCTCCCTGGCTACATATTTCGCTTCGCGATTTTTTTTTCTTCGTTTGGTGGTGTGTGTTATTTTTTCTTGGGTGATTGGGTCCATTGCATGGTGATCTCGTTTGCTTGGGTATCGAAGCTTGTTTTGGATAGAGTGTGTTGTGAATTCATAGGTATCTAGTTGGTTTTGAGCCGAATCAGTACAAGGGTGGTGTGTTGGCTGTCAAAGGTGTTATTCAACAGGTTCTTGTAGTGGCTGCCCAAGTATTCTGCAAGCTATGGTCAACGAAATCAATCTCTAAGCAAGTTACAGATTTGGCAGATTATATGATGGGTCAATTACATTTTTGGGCATGGTATTCTGCATAAAACATTGCAACATGGGGGCCCTTTGGTAAATTGTACATGGCGGAGATACAGTAAATTCGGACTTGTGTTTGCTGCACATAAGTGACACATTTTTGGCTATCCGTTACAGGCTGTTGGTTCTCGGCCTTCACGTGCAGCTTCAGGTCTTGAATAACACGTGGGTGGTTAAGTGAAGCAGCGTTGAATGGCAATGAATTACTCTACTAAAGTATCGTAATCGTATGAAAACATAGCTTCAGGCTTGATTGTGCCCGAAATCGTTGGCGAATGATAAAAAGTACTTATAAGCGACTACGGTTATGGAGAACATAGTATTTCTTGGTTGGGTGATTTTATATTGTAGACGATTGGTGAGAGCCGGCTCGGTCTTTGCTGCTCGGTTCTGCTGCCAGGATGTATTCGATGCTTTGGGAAGTTTACAGGCGCAGATATGATAGAGAAAGAGGTGCTAGTAGGTGTGGTCCTGCACTGTTTTGGAAAATCTTCTTTTGCTCAGTTAGCTTCTGCAGAATTTATCTATGGCACTCATGTGCTTCATGCTAGAGTCCAAGGAACTCTAATCTAAGCTAGGGAACTACCTAGAATGAACTAAGACACCTTGCGTCACTATCTTACAACTATTGCATACATCCATACACGTTATTTAATCAAGAGTTGCACCAATTTATCTTCCATTTTAATAGTTTATTCATTTATCTTTATAGTGCATTATTAGGATGGGGTGATGTGGTGTCTGTATAGTTGTGGTTTCTCTTGGGGTAGTTTCTTGTGGGTGAGCTTTTGGGTGTTGTGTCTAAAAACTTTGTAATTTGTTTGTGGCTAGCTCCTTGTTGGTCGTTTTTTGGTTTTGTGTTGGAATAAAGTTTCGTTTGTCTTGTCAAAAAAGATAATAGTAATAATAATAATAATAATAATAATAATAATAATAATAATAATAATAATAATAATAATAAACATTGTATTTGTTGATGGTCATAAAAGGACATAATGTTGAACTGTGAAACTCTTGTCTTGATGGTTAGTAGCAGTAATCATGTTAATATTTTTATCCGGATTAGAACGTCTGAAACTCGCATATTTGCCGTAGTCCGTAGAAAATATAAATAGCATTACATAGACACTTTTCTGATTCTTCCTTTTTTTTCAGGTATAAAACTAACAATAGATGGAATCTCGGGCTTAGCATCTCTTGTGAAGAAACTCGGTTGACATGGTTAGAAGCTGTTGTTTTGTAAATCAAATCTGAAGTTTTAATTTAGGTTGGTACTCCTTGGTCCAAACCTTGTAGAATCTTTGTAGTTTAATAACTTTTAGCTGTTGTCTCCCTGCCATCCTTAGACTCGGTGTCTTTTGTCTAGGTCTGGGTTGGGATAGGTTCGACCCGTGTGTGTGTGTGTATCTAATAGATGCGTTTTACAAACCTTTAGCTTCTTGAAATTAGCTGGTTCAACCTTCTGGTTATCCTCGATGTGTTTGGCTATTGCGTATTGACATTGTGTAAAGGGGTTGGATTTAATTGGTGAACAAGGTAATGGGTTAAATGGGTTATGGATAAAATAAAGATAAGGAGAAAACTGATGTATATGCAAAGATAAAAAACTGATGTATATGCAATTTTAGTATATTATTGTTGAATGTATTATGTGCTAGCTTCTTGGTTTTGTATGTTGTTTTTGTTAATTATGTTAATCTCACCGTCTGACCGCAAACCCAAATCCCAACATAATATCGAGCATGCAAGTAGAGCGATTGTAGATCGTTTATTACAGAGAAATGGCAAAGACATCATCTTATTGCCCTACAATCCCGGGTATGATTTCCCATTTAAATAATTCTTCGTAAACGGACTATTATCTTGATTCAATTTGATGGCATTTTCATTTTTTGTTTTGTAGAAACCATTGGGTGTTGGCAGTCCTTAACCTGAGACAAGCCACTTGTTATTATCTTGATTCATTAGGCCCTGATAGTTTCCTTGAGCCGTTGAGACAAATTCTTGACACGTAAGTAAATGCCGTGTATGCTGGTTTTGAAAAAAAAAGTATGTTGGAATGTTAGAATATGCTTTAATATATATCTTATTTTTAAATAGGGCAATGACCGTGTATGCTGCACAGAATGCTACCGGCAAGAGGATTAAACTCAAATGGGTCAACAGCAAGGTGAGCACTTAGTTTTTCTATTTAATGTTAATTTTGGCTGCTTGGGGATTTTACTGTGAAGCTTGTGAAATTTGGGTATTTTACTATGTGTTTTTGTTTTCTAGTTTAATTGTTAAACAATGGTTGTGTTAAGTTGGCTGAATAAGAAATTAGAAACTTAGGTACTTATTATTTTTTTACACGTAGCTGGAAAGTTGGCTGTGAAATCAGAATTTGGGTATTGTGAAATTAGAAACTTAGGTACTTATTATTATAGGTTTTGTGTTAAGTTGGCTGAATGGTTTAATTGTTAAACCATGAGACCTGATTATAGATAGTTCAAGAACTTAGATGCAGCCATTGATTAAGTCTTGGCTAAAAAAGTCTTGTAACAGCCAACTTATAGGTTACAATTGATTAAGTTGGCTGAATTGTTTAATTGTTGCCATAGTTGCAGCCAACTTATAGGTTACAAGAACTTAGTTGTAGGCTTAGGAATGTTATTAATGAATTGTAATTTTTTAATGTGCAGTGTCCATGTCAACCGGGAATTACCGAATGTGGGTATTATGTAATGAAATTCATGAAAGAGATCGTTCAGGACGGACTTGGAGTATTAGATAATGTAAGTTGATCGAGGCAAATTATAGCCATCCTTGTTTTCTTGAAACTAAACCATCACGAACCTTAACATTTCATCTTATTAATTTAATTGTTGTTTCAGGTTGGGGGAGGAGTAGAAGCTTACACGGATGCGGATATCGATGGCATTCGCGAAGAATGGGCAAGTTATGCGGCAACCTTCATTTTCAAGTGATCCGTTTATTTAAGTCTAGACAACGTAATGTATTGACACAATATTTTTTGTAACTGTTTAATACTTGTGGTAGAATTTGACAAATGCTATATTGTAATGGGTTTTTGATATATATAATATATGCATATTATTATTATTGGAGAAATTTATTAATTAGTAAGTAATTCTGCTAAAAAAAAAAATTTTTAGCTAAAAAAAAGCATGACACGCAAAATGAAAGTCATAAGTTTCTGTCATAAAAGCGTGTCATAAATGTGTGTCAAGAAAGCGTGTCATAAAAGCGTGTCAAGAAAGCGTGTCATAAATGCGTGTCATTAAAAGATGACACGCGGCTGCATGTCATAAAAAAATTTATGACCATACCTACAATGACTTTTTTTTGCGTGTCATAAATACCATTTCATGACGCGCAATGCGCGTCAAGAAAGGGGTTTTTTCTAGTAGTGTTATGTTGTTCATTGTGTTTAAGTCTATTATTCATTGTGTTTTAGTCTTCTGTTCTTTATTTCTTTAGTATGTCGTCCATTGTGTTTTATTAGACTGTTCATTGTGTTTTATACCCTATTTTTCATTGCATATCTAATTGGTACTCATTGTGTTTTACGTTATCTCCATTGTGTTTTACGCAACTGGGTTTTCAACTTTTTTTTCAAAACTATTCATTTTGTTTTAGTGTTCTATTCATTGTGTCTCCATTGTCTTACGCAACTGGATTTTCAACTGTTTTTTCAAAAGTATTCATTGTGTTTTAGTCTTCTATTCATTGTGTCTTTAGTATGTCGTCCATTGTGTTTTATTAGATTGTTGATTATGTTTTATACCCCAATTTCCACTATATTTTCTTGGGTCGTGGTTAAATTACCTTTTTGCCCTTGTCTTGATCGCAAGTGACGTTTGGCATTATTTTAGCCTTTTCTGGTGGAAGCGGTGTGATGAGACCTGTAAAACGTTGCTAAGGTATGGGTTTTGTTCTTTTAGTTTAATGGTGGTAGGATGTGTGAGTTTTATAATGTTTCGGGTTGAACCTGGCCAAATTTCTTTTTTGCCAGGCTCACTCATTATTATAAATTTCTCGCTTGTACATTTGTTGTTGTCCAAGGATTGGAAAATATCTATGAACGGAAAATGTGAAGTGATGATTGCTCTTATGGTGAATTCTATTAGGTAAGTTGGCTTTGTGCAACTATTTTTTTTTTCTAGATTAGCTTTTTCATGCTGACATGCTTAACCTGTTACTGCAGGTGGCTGGTGTTGTGGTAAAGTTTTAGACTTTACTCTTTTACCAAACAGATAATGGCATTTTTGTTTACAAAAGAAGTGTGATTGATTCTTGTAATTTGTCATTTGTTTGGAATGATTACAAATTTGCAGCGACCTAAGGTTTGTGATAAAAGCGGAGTAATAAGGCCAAGAGACAGGAGGGACTGCATCATCTATGTTTGGTTTTTAAAGTGTATTTGTTATCTGTAATTAAATAACAAGAAGAATGAAATTAAAAAATGTTAATTTCATGTCACTTTCATATTCGTTTATATATTTTGTTTTACTCTTTTAAACAACCACCAACATATAGGTTATATAGTATACTTATACTTAATGAAGCTGGAGAAAAAGAGCGCATTTGTAGCTGATTATTGGGTCTGAAAATTAGGCAAGATTTGTTACTTTAATCATTTAAGTTTACTAATACGAAGTGCATTAGGGATCAATCGATTTAGCTTAGTTAATTACCCACAACTCAAGCACAAAAAAATCCGCACTCATTAGCATCTCCATAGTTGAATGTTAAGCACACAAAAAAAATCAGCATTTAAGCCAGAAAAAGATTAAATAAAATGTTTGTTTCGTCTCTCTGGTGGCAACATGAGTTGGATAATGAAGTGCATTATGACTTGGACAGAAAACCGAACCGAAAAAACAGATTCAACTGAATTCAAAAAAACGAACTGAACAAAAACCGGAAAAACCGAACCAAAATTAGTGTTTCGGTTTTGCATTTTCTAAAAACCGAATTACCGAATAACCCAAGCACCATTTTTAATGTTCTTATATATTGATTTAGAAATTATTAGTTTTATTCTTAAATGTTAAGTATTTATAATAACAACATTATCATGCTTATTTATTTTTTAAGTGATTAATCCATTGCCTACAAAAATTCCAAATATTTAGCAAAAAAATAATTAATTTCAAAGTATTAAAAAATATGTCTTAATAAAACTTTAAAAAACATAAAAATAGTTTAGAATGTTCAATTATGTGAACAATACTAATTCAAAAGGTTAAATATATTAACTTAAATGTAGGAAAAAATTACGCCGTTAGTCCTTGTGGTTTTCTTCCGGTTTCAATGTAAGGTATTAAGGTTTTATTGTTTCACTTTAAGGTATTAACCTTTTAATTTGTTTCAATGTAGGGTATTAGGGACTAACCTAATTAAAACTTAACTGAATTTGAGGGGTATTATGGTCCAATCACCTATATATTCAGTTTTTAAAAATTTTGGGTTGAAACCAGTTCTGAGAGGACTCGAACTCAGGACCTTTGTGTCACAACAAACCGGAGGAACCATCTGATCTATGGGATCAGTTGTTTAAAACTTAGACTTTAATATTTTTAAACCAACATTACAAAGCCTTTGTTTTTTTTTATAAAAGAAAAAGATAGATCAGATGAATCTGTCTCTCTCTCTCTAAAACTGACCTCTCTCTCTCTACACTCTCCCTTCCTCTCTCAATCTCCACTCTCCTCCTTTGTACAGCAGCCGGCCACCACCAAGCATGGTGGTGGTGGCATCGTGATGTCTGGTCCCAATTTTTGAACAGAAGACGAACGAGGGTAGGGGTTTTGGATAAAAGGCGGGCGATGGTGGTGGTTCTGTGTAGAAGACGACCGGTGGTGGTGGTTTCGAGGTAGGTGGTGGTTGCGTGGGGTTATTGGTGGTGATTACCGGACTACCGGTTAATAACAATAATCAAAAAATAATTATTAATAACCAACCTATAAGCGGTTGATAAGGAGAACCCAATCAGTGATACCTGAATGTTTACGAATTCGATTGGTCACAGACGACAGTCACCATGACTGGTGACTGTCTTGGTTACAAAGACGGGGGATGGAATATCGGGGCTGGACACAGAGAAGCAGAGTCGGTGGTTATCAATAATAGATCCGAAACAGAAGCATATATATTAGGGTTGGGTGACTGGATGGTTCCGATAGTTTACCGGTTACTAATCAAAATATAAAGATAAGGAAGGTTCAGTTGAGGATAGTTACCGGGATATTATTAGAACAGGAGGGAGGAGAAGCTTTACCAGAAAGAGGGAGGCGGCGGCGGCGCCGGAGGTGGTGACCGGCGGTGATTGATGGTCAGAAGCTTAAGGAAGCACACACATGTGTTTGTGTGTTCTCGTTTGTTGTCCAGACAAGAAGGCAAGCAAGGTTCATAAGGAGGGATAAAATAAAGCGGTGTTTGGCAACGAGGATAACAGCTGGAACTTGGGAGGTTTGGTAACGGGTATTAGACTACACCAAAGGTGTTTGGCTGTGAATTTAACATCAAAATATTAAAGTCTAAGTTTTAAACAACTGATCCCATAGATCAGATGGTTCCTCCGGTTTGTTGTGACACAAAGGTCCTGAGTTCGAGTCCTCTCAGAACTGGTTTCAACCCAAAATTTTTAAAAACTGAATATGTAGGTGATTGGACCATAATACCTCTCAAACTCAGTTAAGTTTTAACTAGGTTAGTCCCTAATACCCTACATTGAAACAAATTAAAAGGTTAATACCTTAAAGTGAAACAATAAAACCTTAATACCTTACATTGAAACTGGAAGGAAACCATAAGTACTAACGGCGTAATTTTTTCTAAATGTAGACATCTACGAAAGATTCTTAATCTTAGAATATACATTTTGTTTTTAAATTTTACTTAATTATGTTTCAAAAACAGAAAATACCAAATAACTGAACCGAACCGTTACTAAAACCGAAAAAACAAAACCAAACGGTTTTTGAAAACAAAAAACTGAACACTTCTGTTACGATTATTGTTTTACCATAAAACCGAAACGTGGGCATCCCTACCTTTTTAGTTGCACTCATGTGAAAAAAGAGTTATTGGTCATTTTTTTTGTTTGTTGAGTATCCTGTGAATTACTTTCAGTAAACTCATGAACTACGGTTATTGTTTACAGGCTCACAAGTGGCTACTGCATGATGATATATCGGCTATAAACTGCACTTCTCTCTCAACTAGGCCTGTAAACGAACCGAACGAACACGAACACAGGCATGTTCGTGTTTGTTCATTTAACTTTAACCGAACACGAACACGAACACGAACACATAATCGAACACATTTTTGTGTTCGTGTTCGTTCATTAAGAAATATGTCTTGTTCGTGTTCGTTTATGTTCGTTCATTTAAACCTAAACGAACAGTTCATGAACATAAACGAACACAAATGATCAATATAAACGAACACAAATGAACATAAACGAACACAAACAAAAACAAGTTAATAGTAATTCATGAACATAAATGAACGTTAGGGTTAGGGTGGAGAGCGGATGTGAAGTGTGGAGAGCGGTTGATAAGTGATATGTTTAGAATGCTAGGGTTAGGGTTAAGTTTTAAAAACATATGAATTAAGCTTACTTAACAAAAGGAAATAAATAATAAAAATAAAGTTAAGTTTAATTAAACGAACATAAACGAACAAAAATAAACGAACATAAATGAACGAACATAAACGAACGTTCATGAACATAAATGAACGAACACAACGTGTGTTCATGTTCGTTCGTTTAATTAAACGAACAAAAAAATGTGTTCGTGTTCGTTCGTTTATTTAAATAAACGAACATAAACGAACTTCCCGCCGAACAGTTCACGAACAGTTCATGAACGTTCGGTTCGTTTACAGGCCTACTCTTAACCACATCAGAAATTTTCAAAAAGGTTAAACTTTATCATAATATTTATATGCACAAGCTCAAATGTAAGCGTGTTTTCAGCCACAAGCATTGGAACTCTATGCACGAGTGAGTACACCACATACTATATCATTATATTTGCGTCAACTTAATCTTTGAATGGCAACACATATTTGGTGCTACTTATTTACTCCATGTCTTTCAAATAATAAAAAAGTTCATTTTTTTTCTTGATTTTCAGGTATGCAATTGAGATGTTTGAAGTTGAGCATAGAGAAGCTACCTACACTTCAACTTTGACATCAGTTATTTTATTTGATAATAATTAGCTAATTAGCAAGTTATTTTGATGGTTTTTAAAGAGGTTCTACAAGTTATTTCGATGGTTTTTAAAGAGGTTCTACAATTTCCAAATAATATATTAGAAGAGAATTTTTTAACAAAGTTTTACTGTATTAATTTAAAAACATAATTTGACATATTTGATTGGTACAGGGAAGTTCCCATGTAGTAATCGGAACATGTATCTTGTATTTGTTATTTTGTTTTATGCTTTTTTGTTGTCCTTTTTTCATGCATTTGTTATTTGGAAGAGACAATATACGTAGAGATTTTTGTGTCACCAAATATGTATTTCGATCAATTGTTCTTCTTTATTATGTTCATATTAATGTTTGCTAAGTTATTTGGTTTTGTTTGAGGTGCACTCTATTTGCATTGGAATATACTATAAATGGTTTTTATTGTTTTTTTTAATTAGTTCTCTTATGAACTTAGTAATATATATATATATATATATATATATATATATATATATATATATATATATATATATATATATATATATATAGGGGATGGTTAAAATGGAAACCACAAAAATTTGAGAAAACCTTGTAAACTTCATCCAAACCATCCATTCTACTTGATCAATTGCCATGATTAAAAGTTAATATTATATATGTGAAAGATGATAAAAAAGGGTAGAAGGGTCATTTACCCCTTCTTCTCTCTCCATCAAATCAATCATACCTCTCACTCTCTCTTTCTCACACCAATCTTCTCTTTCCAACATTCTCTCTCCTACTTTTTTGTTGACAAAAATCAGAATTTTAGTTTATTAAAAAACTATTTTATTCAACAATCAGATTCACATATTGATAAAAATTGTTCCAGCACCAATGTTGTTACGTACGTAAAATCCGTCACGATAGTTTTATATGAATTTAAAAAAAACCCTAGCCTGTCATTTTTTTTATTAGAACATGTTTCTTTTGGTTTTACTGTACCAGTACCAGAGTTGTTGCATACGTAACGAAAGCTCCATATGGTTATTTTTTGATATTCAGTACTTTTAATATTCAGTACTTATAAGATTCAGCCTGTAACATGAAAAATATATTACAATGAAACTGTTCTGGGTTGGTAACATATGTTAAGATTCAACAGCCGATATCATTTTTGTTATCGTTTTTTCAGGGCTACATTGCATTACATTACAACAGCCGATATCATTTTTGCAGGGCTACATTCAAATACATTACAAAAAAGTCTCAGAAAACATACTAATAAAAAAAGCGATACATCATATTGTTCATCCACCTAAAAGATACTAGTCAAGAAATATCTTACATTGAAACTGTATGAACAACAAAACATACAATTAAATATTCATACCCCGCCCATGCATGCAATAACCCCGACATCCCGCACTGCAACCAACAGTAGCTGACGGCATCCGATAACCATACTTTGCATAAAAAGCCCACTGTTCCTCGGTATAACCTATACCCTCCCATTCAGCCCTAATACGCTCACCTCCCGGATACGTGAACGGCAGCACGGGTTTGTTAAGTTTAGGTTCATATGGTTCTTCATATTCAGCCCCTGGGTCTGATTCGTAACCAACCGCCCATTCAGGTGTGTGATTTACATCATCCATATCATCCTCCGGTGTCATATACTCTTCTGGTGGCGGATATTCTTCGGGGAAGACGTAATCAAAGGCCGAATCCCAATCAAAATCCTCGTCACTTTCAAACCAATCGTCCGCCTGGAGTACGGGTATAACCGGTTGTAATGGCGGAATGTCCGGGGCAACGGGGGGGGGGGGGGGGGGGGGGGTCATGTTCGGCTGCAACAGGAGGGATGACCAAATCTACCGGTGGGGGTGGTTCAGGTACAATTGCAATGTCTGGTTCATTTTGAGGTGGGTCGTGTACAATTGGGATAAGATGGTGACGGCCCTCAAAAACCTCCGAAGGCGGAGTGTTGGGGTTGGAATCCATGGTTTGACAAAAAACAGGACCTGTAACGTATGTTATAGAAGAGTAAGTGTTGACATTAGAAATATGAAACAGGGAAAAAAAAACCATTTTCTGTTAATAAAATATAGGTAACAAAAAAAACTAATACATGCAAAAAGCAAAAAAAAATAATGTATAACTAAAGGTGGGAAAAACACGATTGTTACATGTGTAACAGGTTTTTTTCTGGAAACACATACAGCCTGCTGTAGTCTGCACCCAGCATCCATTTTTTGGTGGTATGAAAAGCAAACATTGACTACAAAACAGATACGCTACACACGTAACACCCGACCTTAAAACAGAAGAACACACTGAAAAAAAAACTCACAGAGAAAACACAAATTACAACGTTCTGGAAATTCATTCTGGAAACAAGTTTCTATCCTTTTTATGTCTTTAGTTATAGGAAAAGACTATAGCAGAAAACACAGACATAGGTAACATAAAAAAAAGTCATACATGAGAAAGAACACATGATTACTACATGTGTAACAGGAACAGAGTTTGAAAAAACAACACTTATCTAATCTGCAGTGAACAGAGAACAGAGTTTGATATGCTAAAACACAGAAATCATCATACATTTTTGAAAAAAAGTTATGCTACGCACGTAATAGTCAAACTAAACACAAAGATTATAAGAAAGTATAGACGATAAAGAAACGAAAACTTAAGCTAAATTCTAGATGCTAGGGTCCAAAGAGATATAAACCTAAATGACTTTATATTATATTAGTGTTTTTCCATAATCAATAACCCAAAAAAAAAAAATCTTTTTCAATGGTTTCAATTACAAAAAAAGATAATAAAAAGCCTAAACTTGATTATTATAATATATCTGAAAAAGAATTAAACAAAAAGAGGGGATTTTTCAAACAAGGGGCATTTTTTCTGCAAATAAGACATACATAACATAAAAAAACTCATACATGATAAAAGAAAAAAAAAAGACAGGCATGGTACAAGAACACACGAGTATTACATGTGTAACAGGAAAAACAGAGACAACACTTATCTAATCTGCAGTGAACAGAGAACAGAGTTTGATATGCTAAAACACAGAAATCATAATATATTTTTGAAAAAACGTTATGCTACACACGTAACAGTCTAACTAAACACAAAGATTATAAGAAAGTATAGACGATAAAGAAACCAAAACTTAAGCTAAATTCTAGACGCTAGGGTCCAAAGAGATATAAACCTAAATGACTTTATATTATATTAGTGTTTTTCCATAATCAATAATCCAAAAAAAAAATCTTTTCCAATAGTTTCAATTACAAAAAAAGATAATAAAAAGGCTAAAGTTGATGATTATAATATATCTGAAAAAAAATTTAACAAAAAGAGGGGATTTTTCAAACAAGGGGCATTTTTTCTGTAAATAAGACATACATAACATAAAAAAACTCATACATGATAAAAGAAAAAAAAAAGACAGGCATGGTACAAGAACACACGAGTATTACATGTGTAACGGGAAAAACAGAGACAACACTTATCTAATCTGCAGTGAACAGAGAACAGAGTTTGATATGCTACACACGTAACAGTCTAGCTAAACACAAAGATTATACAAAGATATGTCCCCTGTCTTCGATTACACTCAGAAAATTTACTATTATTTTACAATAATTCTAAACCTAAATGACTTTATATTATATTAGTGGTTTTCCATAATCATCAATTACAAAAAAACATTAATAAAAAGTCTACACTTGATTTTTATAATTTATCAGAAAAAGATTATACCAAACAGGGGGCATTTTTCAAAAAAAAAAAAATCACAATTGTGTTTCTATCAAAAACAAAAGTGATTCAACAAACAAAAAATATACAAATCAGTTGGGGAACTGAAAAGGGAACAAGGGGGTTTATGGACACTAGTATTATTTGAACAAAGATTTTGATTACAACTTAGTAAAAAAATCAAAAATAAAAAGCAACATGGAAGGAGATAAAAAAGATGGAAATAAGATTCAACCACTTAAAAAAACCTGGTACTCTCTCCGGTTGTCTTCTCCGGTTATCTTCTCCGGTAATCTTCTCCGGCGGTCTTCTCCGGTGCCTTCTGCGACGGTGTTGAAGATGAGGATGATGGAGGTTGCTATTAAATGATGCTGACGACGTTACGAAGGTATTGTTCGAGTTTGGAAATCATGATTATGGAGGTTAGATATGAAGATGATGTTGTTGGTGGTTGAAGCTTCAAAAAAAAAAAAAAAGCAGAGATGAGGGGAGAGGATAAGGGGAGGGAAAGGAAATTTTGAAATGGGAGAGAGAAAGAAATCTTTATATATGTGGTGAAGGGGGGTAAATTACTAAAATAACCTTGGCTTAATAAACAAATATTAAAGTTTAGGGGTGATGTGGAAGAATGTGGTCCACTTATTGGGTTTGCTTGGGTTTTCTCAAATTTTTGGGTTTTCTCCCTACCTTTAGCCTATATATACATATATATATATATATATGTGTGTGTGTGTATCTTACTTAATTGTACACATGTTTTTGTACCATTGTAGTGAACTATTTATAAAGTTCTTATTTGATTTTAAAATAACACCTAAGTTCTTGATATTTGCTTATATGTATACCAATTCTGTGTCAACCGTCCAATAAGTGAATGCAATTGGAAAAAATATGTAATGTTTGAGTGCAGAGATGTTAGACCAAGGATGAATGAGATTCATAGATTTCGTTTCTCGCCTATTATCAAAGTATCAACAGTGAAATCTATATCGACACTATAGTTTCACCGGGTGTTAAGTAATGGGAGGTCGTATCTAGAATTTGTTTAATGTTTTTTTTTTGTCTTTGATTCATGCATTTGTAATTCAAATATGTCAATATATGTTTGTTGCTATTTCTTTATTGTTTATTGTTTTCTTAAAAAAAAAATCAAATTATGCACAATGAAGCAAAGATGTTACATTGTGACAGCTAAATAACAAAATTTGAGTTAACATGTACGAGAACTAATAAACTTTTGGGGTTAATAATTCCAGTTAGATAAGACGTCATCGGGATCTTTTATGTACACATACTTTAAATGTTAAAAAATTTAGGAACTCGTCCCAGCAGACGGGTATAATACTAGTTTAATCACTTATTCGAATCGAATTCACTCGATAGTGTTGTCATATAATATGATTTAGCCCTGGTATCAGGTATGCTGGTTTTGGTTAAGAAAATTGTAAGGGCTATTTTTGTGAAACTAGGTCTCAGGCCCAACTGAGTGATAAAATTCTATTGACACTTTGATAGTCCACATGTGTATTATATTGTAAGCAAAGAGTACAACTAGCAAAGCACTACAAATTTATTCGTTGATTTTAAAAAAATCATAAAGAGTTATCTTAAGGACTAATTATATGTATTTGGTTAGTAGTCTATATTAAACAAGATCCATATATATTTGATTGATACTTCATTTGCCTCATTTAATTTTATAGTATTTGTCAAAGAATGATAATTAAGAACATAACAATTAAGTTATTAATCTGAACAAAACAAGTGACAACAATAAACAAAAAATACACAGAACTCTCTCAACCTACAAAAATCACTAACACAATAATCTACTCACCTACTACCCACATCGATCTACACCACAATGTTTCAACGATGAGACAAAACTAGAACACTAGATCTGTGAAGAAGACGAACTGAACAATGAAGAGAGAGAGGGAGAGAGAGAACCCCTAATTACGGAATGATCGATCACACCGAAAATATATCTGACAAGAACTTATATACACGAGATCAGGCTAGGCCGAGTCTACAAAGGTGCTAAGCCCATCCATAACATATTTCTTAAGCCCAATCAACATATTAATCAGCAACCAGCAGCCCAACAATAACAATAGCCAATCGACTACCAGCAGCCCAATAGCAACAATAGCTTAGCCCAATATGTGAGAAACACAACACAAGCAATAAGAAAACATTTATACTAATTATATGATTGAGAAATAAATTGCACACGCATATATTTCTAACAGCAACTTTAACATTTAAAATTTCACAGGTTTATAAAACCTAGTTAAAGTCGAGTAATTTTAGAGAAAGGAAGACTCTGAGCGATTGTTGGATGCTTGATTAAGTAGGTTACTATTGAGTAAAGTTATCATTTCTGTAAATGAATATACCTAGAAATTGATACATTTCATGATTTTCTCTTTATTTATATTAGAAAAGTTGTTGATACGAACTTAAATTTTGTTTCTTGATAAAGTTTTAATCTTTAGACCGAGAAACGCATTTGAAGTTATAATTAAAAAAAAATTTTAATCTTTAGACTGAGAAATGCATTTGAAGTTATAGTGTTGATCTTTCCATGTGTCCTCATATTAGCTCTTGTTTATTGAACATGGAAACTATACCTACCGAAAACAATGCACTCGTCAACGATGGAGCCAGAGTTTCTAGATGAAGCTGATCGAGTTCAGTTTCACAAAGATTTACGGGGACATGCCACTAGCTTTATTAATATAGCTGATGATTGAATTGTCAGCTTTTCCTTCAATCCGTGGCACTTCCTTCGCACTCGCCCCTTCAATCCGTGGACCAGTATCGTTGTTTGTTGAGGGCGGTAACAGTTGAGGCATTGATTTGTGCTAAAGATTGGCTCCGTGGTGGATCGATTGATGCAACATATGCTATGGTGAAGATAGTTTGATTTGTGTTTTTCTTCTGTAGGTTAAAGTTTAAAAACGTAACATTGTAGTAGTTGTAGTCTTGTAGACTTTGAATGCCTTGAAACATTTCTGTACATAAAAATAAAAACTAAGAACGGCCCGTTCTTTTTTTTTTTTTAACCCAATCTAACCCCTGATTTCCTTTCCTTAACTTCAAATATGCCCAATTTGAGCAGTGGTAACTGCTTAACCCATATATAAAGCTTCTGGTAACGATATAAAATTACAGCTAACTTGCAAAAGAAATTTCTACAAATTATGAACTTTCATAGTCATAGAACTAATGACACACTTGTCAATCAATTAAAAATCAATTTCCCTAATATCTAAAGAGTATTGTTATTATTAAGCAAAAGTATGTTTATGCCAATAACATAATGGAAGTTGGAGGTGCACAAATCGTTTGGAACCGTTGGTCAACAAAAAGTCAAACCAGTTTTGATAGGATTTTTACCGGTTCAGTTCAGGTTCAAACCGGTTTCAAATGAGAGGAATACAAATTGATCATAAGCCTAAGGGTTGTACTGGTCCCGCACCGGTTTATATGTATACGGGTTACAAACAACATTCAGTTGGGGTTGGTTCACTAGTTTTGATTCTCAAACCGGTTTGAATGTGCCCTTATGAGTTGCCTTGAAGCCATGATACATAATTACATATACACAAAGTTTAAATGAGCCTAGTATCTAAAACCTGAACCAACTTCTCAAATTCTCTAACACATGTTGCCACTGCTTGAACATCGACACGTCCAACAACAATTAGTCTTCCGATTTCTTTGTGAGTGGAGACAGATTCAACACCCATAAGAGTAGATACTGCCTTCTCTATCTTGTCAGTTTCACTCTCACTATTAAAGCTCACTCCCAGCTCAACTTCAATTTTCTGAAACGTAACATAAGATGCAATTAACTTTTGAAGAATAATGAGCCTGACAACTTAAATTTAGTCATTAATCACTTATGATCCATTGATTCAAAACCCAACCTCTATATAAAATCATTCTCTCTAAAATAATTATATAAATAACCCAAAGTTCAAACAGTCAGTGAACCAATAAATTATGATAGAAAAATAACAATTACGAAAAGAAACGGAATAAAGAACTCTTTTAATGAAAAGAATTGGCCATAATTATGCTGATGACAAAAAGAAAAATAATTGTATATACGTACTAGGCGATTGGTGTTTTGACGATCATTGAGCACTGGATTCAGTGATGATGCCTCAAAATATGTTCGCCATCTTCGTGAATCTAAAAGAATGTGTTGATATGAGTATGTATAATTATTTGCAGCTTAATATCAACTATAAATATAAACATCCAAGCAACTGGTTACCTGTTGTATACTCAATATCATCATCATCAAACAACCATTTCAAAATATAAGGGGTCTCTGACTTTAAGAAATCAATACGGCAAAGATAGTAGGCTCCTTTGGTAACCTTGAATAAAGAGAGATCTCCTCCAATCACTTCTTCCCCTTCCGTCCTTTCATCACACTTTTCATCTTTCTCTACTTCACCATCATCTCTATACACAAGGCTCACACCACACTCTCTTACCATCATTATTTCCGTATCCATAAAGACATTCACATGAATTTCATCATCAGTGTCAAGAATATCTCCCAATGGCCAATAGCTTAGCCACACAACATCGTTATCAATGCTAGGTTTGCCATACACCACAGGGGCGTATACCCAAGTTAGACCTTTTGATCTGTTACTGATTTTGGTAAGCGGAGGCCAAATAACTTTGTTCTCACCACCCGATGATCTGTATAAGATGGTTACATTTAATCCTTGGATCCTTTGATTATTTTGAAGCGAAGGCACGCGAAATAATAAAAATCCGGATGATGAGGTATATTCATGTGTCGCCATTCTTTGATCCTCTATGCCTTGTAAATAGGTGCTCCTTATACCATATTCATACAACATCTATTGCACATACAAAATTTAGCTACTTTGTCATATATTTAAACAATTTGCTGGCTGGATAATTAAGAGAGAGCGAGACAGAGAGAGAACCTGGATATTAAAAGTCCTGCCTTTAGTAATGACATCACCAACCAGGTCCACCTTATGATTTTGGTACGACTTAATCCATTGCATATGCTCTAGATCTGCTTCCTCCAGTTTTCCTATTGACTTTAACTTAAAAAGTCCTTCAATCTCAAACAGTTTGAAACAACCTTCATAACTAAATTCCTGCAGCGTGAAGCGAGCTGACTGGAATGTTATCTTCTCCAGTGATGTACACCAATCTACATGCAACCTCTTTAGCGTACTTGGGAGACAAGATAGAGACTTGAGTTTTGGACAAGAAGTCAAGTAAAGCGTCTGAATCATTTTAAGGTCAGTGCAACTGGGAAGGATCTCAAATGGACATGCACCTAAACTGAATACAGATAATGATTGGGGTAAGGCAAACAAAGGTTGTTCTGGAACACAAACACATAAAGCTTTTAGCCTTTCCAGTTGATTTACACACTTCTGATTCGATAAAGCCTTCCACAGTCTAGTGCACCCTGTCAATTCTAAGAAAGAAAGATTATCAAGGTCTCCTATGGTTTTACAAACATAAGTCAAACTGGTACAATAACAGAGAAACAAAATCTCAAGTTTAGGGACTCGGTGAAGACTGCAAATGCTGACAAGTTTGTAAGAATAGGAAAGATCTAGAAACTTGAGTGAATTAAGAACCTGCTCCAAAAATAACAATTTGAATGTGTCATTGTACATTCAAATAAAGATTTCCAAAAACTGATAAGCTAAAAGGTCAATTGATAAACACTCAACATACCATGGGTGGTTCAAACTCTTCCAAGAGTCCATATCTCATTTCTATAGTCACCAAGGAGCTCATCAATAGGCCTGAGGGTACTGTTTTCAGATTACATCTAGACCAGCACAACCATATTAAATCTGGAAAATTCTCATATGACCCTATGAGTTTCACACCATTGAGCTGGAGCAATTTTAGGTTCTTCATTTTTACAAGGGAACTTGTTTTAAAAGTCTGCAATATTAACATGTAAAAATGTCAATTGTGCTAAATAATATTTCACAACCATCTCAGTTCTACAGCTATCATTGAACCATCTCAATTAAGTGAGGTTTTTAATAAACTTATCTCTAAATTTGAAACAATTACATACAGAGTCTGATATAATTTGCAAACCAAAGATTTAATTAAGATCCTGGTTTTAATTTACTTCTTGCCACATTTCCCAATTTATAATTAAAACAATTCTCTGGTGTTTTGGTGTGTTGTATGTCCGGGCTAGTATCTTGCTGATCCGTGTTTTGTTATCAATAATATCACCACCGTTCATAAAAGAAATTAGAACAACGGCTCGAAATTGATGAGAAGTCATCAGGAGCCACAAAATTTTTCTATGAGTATTAATGTATAACAATTATTATACAGAGAAAATCAATGTAATTCTTGCTAAATACCAAACATTAGTTTAGTTATTTTACTTACCTCTGATGTCATCCATGGCTTTGCCTCCGTCATGATGAGGTTTAGACCTTTAACTGTCTTGGAACCCTATGAGGAAATACATGAAATCAGAATATGCTTATTGGAAATGATAGGTTGTTGAAGTAATCTTAAAGAAACAGACAAAAAGCATCTTACATCTCCTTTGCTCAATAAATGATAAGATTCATCACACTGCCACACTCTACTACGCTTGGCAGGATCATTGGACTCTTCACGGACTATAGTTCTTGCCATATCTTGAAGGAGTTTATGCATCAAAAGTTTCCCTCTTTCCACGGTAACGAGGCATCTGTTAATGAGGGTCATTATCCCTGATTTTGCATGATAATCGTTCTCCAATATCATTTCCACGTAAGTTGCGTAATCATAAACAAAGAAACAAGCAATATGAAGAAACAACTCTTTGTGATGGTGATATGCCAATGATTCAAAGCTCCTTTTTAGTATAACTTGGATTTTACTATCAAGATCCCCTTTTGATGAATTCAGTGAATTCATTCTACTCCTCCAAATTTCTATCATGTTATTTCTTTCCCATTGGTCTTGAGCCCTTACGCTTAGTGAAGAACCCAATACCTTAAGAGCTAGCGGATTTCCTCCACAGTATTTTACTAACTGTAATGCAAGTTTCTCGAAACCTTCCATAGGAAATTTCGATCCAAAGGCATGAAAACTTAGAAGCTCCAATGATTCAATCTCATTCAACAATTCAACTTTGTGAACAAGACACCCACCAGATATGGACCCGTACCATCCATCTATGTTTTGAATCCTTGTGGTTATAATGATCTTGCTTTGTGTATGCAACGCCTTTGTTCCAAATAACTTGCTTAGTGTGTCTTTGTCATCAATGTCATCAACAACAATAAGCACCTTATTCATTCGTATGGCCTTCTCAAGCTGAAAAGCTCCCTCATCAACATTCGATATCATGATGTTATTATTTCCCGAAATATCCTTGAGAAGTTGTTTCTGCACATCAAGCAACCGATCAGGTTGATTCTCGATGTTTTCAAGTAAACTGCAGCTGTCAAAGTTGTGCTTGTTTGAGTAATAAACTTGTTTGGCGAGCGTCGTCTTGCCACCTCCCCCCATACCGTATATTGCTAGAACTGGAAAATCAGGCTGCTCATATCTCAACCAGGAATTGACCAGTTCAGCTCGAGACTCTATCCCAGTTAGATCAGTCGGAGGAGTGAGGCCTTCCAAACCTAGTTGTTGGTAAACTTTTTGAACAATATTTGCAATAAAGTCCTTTTCATAGCTGGAATAAAAGAAGAAATAAAGCGATTCAGAGCAAGACACTGCTAAAAATCCCAATACATATGGTCAAAATACACAAAGAGATATATAAATATAAATAGAGAGAATGAAGCATACCCTGAAAGAAGCATCCCCTTCAAATCAGCCACCTCTGTTAGGGCTGCCTTCCATCGTTTCACATTATCCTCTGTCCATTTTGTACCTTCTTTTGCTTCCACACTGTAACTTCCTCTCTGATTTCTTACATCTGAAGGATCTACTTTATAGAACACCGGTAACACGAAATGACCTACCTTCCTCTTCTGCTCCAGGATCAACCAGAGCTCGTCAAGGCACCAGCTTGAATTGGCAAAGTTTTCTGAAAATACAATTACTGAACTCCTTGATTCTTTTATCGCTCCCTCGATTTCTGGCTTCAATTCTTGACCTTCACGGATTTCATTGTCATCCCTGAAAGTCCAAATCCCCACTTTACGTAAAGCCTCATAAAGATGGTCCGTAAAAGAGTAACGAGTGTCTTCCCCTCTGAAACTTAAGAAAACATCGTACTTGTAATTGATTTGAGCTGACAAAGAGGATGATGCAGAATCCATTAGCTAGAATTATGACACTAGAAAAGAGGTTGTGAAATGAACTGAGGACATATAGAAGAATATATAGACATTGAGAATTCGGAACTACTTCAGGAAAAAACAAACTTAACAAACTTAATTATTAACGTACAAACTTAATTATTAACGTACAAACTTAATTATTAATGTACCAAGCGTTATAAACAGGGGCGGACCTATAGTGGAAGTAGGTGCCGCGCCCGCTGCTCCTAAAACGTGCGCGCGTAGTGGATTTGTTTTTTTTTTTTTACGATTTTTCAAAAACTTACTACTGAAATAAAATTTACGTTGCTACTAAAATTTAATATACGTTACTACTAAATGAAATTATACGTTACCACGTTACGTTACTCGAAAAAATATTTACCAAACTCGACTAATGATAACCCAAAAAAATTAACTAATCTAATTAACTTTATTATTTAGACTTATCCTACAATACTAAAAGCATCCCATTATTTATCTATCATCTATTTAGGGTGGTTATATTACCCCCCCCCCCCCCACTTCTATTTTCACTCCCTATGAAAGAGTCTCGCTTAGGCCTAAGCGAGACGCTTTCCTTACTTTTTAACTACCTCGGTACGAGGTCAGAAAAAGTTGATTTGTGACCGAAAGCGCCTCGCTAATCAAGATTTTTTTTTTTTAATTTTTTGGTCTTTTGAGTTAGTTTTTTTTTAATATAGTTTATTGTTAAGCAAAAAAACAGAGCATGATATTGATTAAAAAAAACTCCAAAACAAAGCAAAACAAAACAAGGGCACTTGGTAGGATTGATTTAAACGCATTAATTGATCAAGAATTCTCATTCTCATTCTCAATATATTAAAAGTTCCGCTATTTGAATAGTAATTTGTTAAATAGTAATTTGTCAAGATCTTGATTAATTTAACTAGTAGGAAACCCGCACGATGCAGCGGCGGCTACAATTCACAACATTGTATTCGTATCTGTTAGTGTATTAATCATTTATTGATATTGCATAATACTTTCATTGGTTTTCTTGTTCCTAGTATCAATGTTGTCTGTATGTGATATGTTCTCAATCTTATGGCTTAAAAAGGGATGGAACTTTATACCCAAAATTATGCAAAACGTACCAAGAAGCACCCCCTGAGAGTGGTGGGAGTGGGGCGGGAGAGGAGGCGGGAGGCCACGCCACCGGCGGGAACACCGCCCCCTTTAGGCGTGGAGGACTGGGCGAGAGAGGAAGGCGGGAGGAAGAAGCCTGGCATGGGGGAGGGGAGGAAGCCACGTGGCATCATTTGATTGGCCGATTTTTTTTACTTCTTTTTTTTTAACTTTAACACAATATAATATTATTCCTTTCACCCCCCTTTTCCGTCCTTCCACTCCACACAATTCCCCCCCCCCTCCCCCCCACCACAAGTGCCACATGACGTTTCACCCCCTCTCTTTCCCCCCTCCACTCCCTAGAGTCTGATGTGAAATCAAGATAAACAACCAACTAATCAAGTCAGACAAATGATGTCCTGTCTATGGCATGCAAAATTTTCAGAAAACATCTCATCAATATAGACCAGTGTAAGAAAGTTCAATCAAACTCCTAGTAAAGGAATCAACCGTGCAATAACCTGAACATCAAAAGCACATTACACAACCTTATAACAATTAACAAATTTTTTAAAAGAGAATTCAAAACACAAATCTTAAAAGTTAAAATATATATAATAAAAAAATAATCATTACTAAAGAAAACGAATTTGCAACATAAAATTAAGTATTTGGAACTTAATTTTAGGTGGGTATGAAACCCGCGGTATGCAGCGGACAACAATTTAGATAAACCAATTGTCTGCCTAATCTGACCCGACTACAACCCAAGAAGGTATCTATCTTTTTGGAATGAGCTCACACCGTACCATATTGGTACCGAAAATTGCCAAAACCCGGTACCCGTACCGATACCAAAAATGTTCGATACGATGCCGATATTTTAACCTAAAAAGTCGGTAAATACCATATGATACCGAACCTGAACAGATACCGAAAACGGATCGGTATCAGTATTTTAAGTAACTCATCCTACTATGGTTTACATATCAATTAAATAAATTATCAAACATTTAATCAATCATTCAACAGTATTAAGCAACCTATATTGTTCAAAAAAAAAATAATAATAATAATAAGCAACCTATAGTATCATTTGCATATTCGTTCTCACAGTGAGAAAATGCTTATCATATTGATCGACTTAATCTTGAAAGCTCTAACAGCCTAAACTGTTTTACTTGAATGGAAACACTAAACACATACTATAAACTCTCTTAACTAAAAAATCATGTAAAGAAGTCAATTTATTTGACCAACTTTTTGAAAGAATAACCAGTGATGCAGTTGATAACATGAAAGTATAGCTCAATGAAAGATGCAACATAAGAGTTATATATTATCCCAAATTGAGAAGTTTTGGCTTTAAAAGTCAAACATTTACGCATCATGGGGCTTAACAACTGAAAATCGTATGGTAGAGCAACCAATCGATTAATACTCTTCGACATTTTACCTACAAATATTATTCAACATAAGATGTTTACTCAAAGAACAATGAAAAGGCATTTAAAATGAAATGAAAATACTTCAGATAGAGCAGTTGCAAGCCTATACACCTGAACAAGCTTTGTTTGACTGATTCTGCGACATCTATCCATTGCGTGTAAAATCTTTTCAGGATTCTCTATCCCACATGCATTATAATGACAAATTTAAAAAGGGTATTGAGTGCAATGATATAAAAGGTCAATCATAGGTAAACGGGTCAGTTTGGATTACACAAGTTTAACGGGTCAAAAGTCTTCCTTATATTAAAACTATTTGAACCATTACCAGACCCAAGTGAATACAAAAAACACAAATGGTATACCTAACCCACCAGCCCTAGTGCTCAGATGAAAAGTTATATACTCGCTCTCCTCATTGTTCAAGTCATTGATCTTTTATTGCATAATTGTAGACAAGGACAAATTATATACTCGTAAGTTGAATCAACCAATTCTAACTAACCAAATACTTAACATGACTACTCTTATATGGAATTTATAAGTAGTAAATGAATCATTAAAAATCTAATTAGTCCACATGACAACATCTTTCACACTAAAGTAATAATGCATTATATCAAGAATCTTAGTCCACAGAGAGAAAATTAGAACCCATTTTATACACAAATCATTGATGAGTTTATAGATCAAAAGAAACAAAACAATGGTAAACTTCCAATAGACGAAGTGTTTATGATAAAGTTATATGTGGCCTACTTTCTAGGATATTGTTACAAATCACAATGCATCTAAAAAAGCAAAACCATAATCTGAACTGATGCATCTGAATCATACAAACATATTTAAACATTAGTTGTTCATTTCATTCAGGAAAGTTTACAAACACCTGATATGCGCCCAAAAGATAAAGATATCTTTTAATCTATTTTAGCACGTGAATCTATATATTCCACTTGATAAATCAACAAATCAAAATAACACAATACCTAGATAAGAATATTGAGATAAAGGCGAACTTTTTCGTCATGTTATATTGTATAATTAATTTATGTAGAGAACTTATCTTGAAAATGATAAAAAATCTAGCAAAAGCCATATGAAATCTATATATGACTTCTAGTACACAAAGCTTAAGTTAAGCAAAACAGATGAACTTCATTTAAATCAGATTATCAGAATTAGATCAAGACAGACATGCAGTAAATCAAACACAACACACATAAAATCATGCACGCATAGAATCCGCACCCATATGGATATTGTGTAACATCATGCATGATGTTTCTATTTTCGCTCTTTTAGCAATAATTAAACGAACCAAATACATTCTCCTTTTGAGTTTTGACCCATATTACACACTAAAAAAAATCCATTTTTGGCCCAGAAACGTTTGAGTTTACCAACACGTGTGGAAACAAGCCTCGATGCATATTTAAAAAAAGTATTTGAAATCTGGATTTAAGAACAATCCTTTTGTGTTCATAGTGTTTTCAGCTTTACTAAGCTTTTTAGAGACGTTTGTCAGTCAACCAAAGAGTAGATCCAGCACTTCACAAACTCAGGTCTTATACATCTACAATGACTCTACAACTATTCACATCTAGAGAATATTAAAATTTACTACTTTGTCTACAAGTGTTTTGCTACTTTGAATTAAACCATATCACATTCTAGACTCAGATAGAAATTCAAGAATAATAAAAAGTCTAATGTGCTAAATAATCCTCTAAAGAAACTACCGCTTATCCTGAAAATTGAAAGATAAAAAATTATTGGTTTCTAATGTGCTAAATAATATATAACCATGACCATGCAGATAATTTTACAATTTAAAAGTGGGCTTAAGTTCAAAGCTACCTTGTCAAGTGAGCTACATATACTTTTTTGGACAAATTCTTCATCTGTACAATTTCTTGTTCATAGTTCTCCAACTGAGAAAAATCAATAAGCATATAAAATAGTAAAAAAAATCATATAAACAGTTTTAAGTCTAACAACAGTAGAAAATTAATGTGAGATGCAAGACCCCAATACTTAAGGGTTGCTAAATCATAAGCTCGAGTAGCTTTCTCTTCCATATCATTACCACCTAAATAAATTGATGATCCAGCATATAAAAAGCATATGAATGTTGTCAAACATTTTTTCAAAAATTTTAATCATATGGTATTTTGAATTTTGATTTCAAATCCTTGTCTTCGCTTCTATCTTTCGCCTTTTTTCAATAAGTGTTTCTCATCTTTGTTTTAAACACAAACCCACATCCACACGCACAATATGCAAGTAACATATGCATATAACAAAAGGGGTGTACGCAAAACTTCTGTAGCATATAAACAGTAAAAAATGATCAGTAAACTCACACGGTAAATTATGATTATCAAACTCATAAACAGAAATTTAAGAAATTATTAGGCATACCTATATGTTAAGCTCTCAATATGCTGCTTGAATCAGCATCTTTGCGGATATAGACAAGTCCCACCTGATTACCCAATACCTTTGTTAGCAGGGATTGAGGGATGTTGATGATGTTGATGTTTCACGTGACGGACAACTGTTTTTGTTGTGAATCAACAAACCTGAATGAAAACTAAAAAATCAGGTCTAATTGAATTAGAGATCATGCGTTACTCTACTCGTATTTTCTTTTAGCCTCATGTGATGAAGAAATTTGATTTTTCAATGTTTTATAAGAGACATATAGGAACAACATATTAAACAAGTATACATGTAGACAAAGCTAGAGAAAACATAAGAAATTAACAAATTGCTGAAAATGAAAATTTGAAACATGATTGAGAACCAAAGAATCTAACAACTAAATAAAAAAATTCAGCAAGTAGATTAAAGAACTAAATCTAAGAATCTAAACGAATATCTATGATTGCTCTTCCAACTTACAGGACGACTATATAAAAATCTTATATTCATCCAGAATTTTATGAGCCCTAATTTCTGAGGAACTAAACTCAAATGACCAATAATCAATTGATTGATTCAAAATGAAATGGCACCATGTTAAAGATTAGTTTTTTTTTTTTTTTTTTTTTTGCACATGGGTAATCTTTGATTTTGAAGAATTAGCAATGTGAGTACAGAAATTGAAGAACCAAAAGTGAGAGATGAAAGAAGATAGAAGAGGATCCCTGCAATTCTCTCTATTTCAATCATCTGTTTGTTTGTTTGTTTTTAAAAAAACTTACCTGTGTATATAATTGCATACGACAATAGCAACAATTGACAGTATAAGTAATCAACTGACCTTAATGTCGCTAATTTCTAAAAGCGTTGCTCTCGAATCTTGTTCTTCTTCTTCTTCTGAGATCTTGCTCCTCTTCCATGTATGCAGGCGTGATAATAGAACGACCGGAACTTGAATTAGGAAATATTTGATTTTTTAAAAACGTATGCTTCTAGAAGCATTTTTTTTAGTTTGAGTTGTTAGACACTAACTAAAAAACATATTTGCCCTTAAAATATATTTATTATGTGCATTTAGTGTTGTACCTTAAGCAATTATATTTGTATTGTTTAAAATATTTGTATTGTTTAAAATTTAAAAAGTCACTGCCTGATGCATTATAATATAGTATAGATTTAATATTGTCATTGTAAATAACAAAAGGAATAAAGTTGCATCCTCTTCTTAAACAACGGAATGGCAGCTACAAGTGCACTACTTTTAAATGTTTAATTGTATTTTATATGGGATAGTGGCAGCTACAGGTGCACTCCTTTTATATGTTTTATTATTGCATTTTAAAAAATGGATGGTGGAATCTTGAAGTAGTGCAAACCTTTTATAGCATTTTATATGTGCAATAATTGTGCATTATTGCAACTTCTCCATCTCTCATTTATTATCATTCCACAGCACCACAAGAGAGGCGATTAAACGAAAGAGAGAACGAAGACACAGTGGAAGATGCAGACGCCCAGGATTTCGACAGCAACCGTAGACGTGGAGGATGAAGCAGCGACAAGAGGATGTCGTCGATGAGCTTATGGTGATGAAGATGAAGGTTACGGTAGCGGTATGTTTTTCTTTCCTTACGCATAACGTTCATTCCATATAGGGGTTTAAATCTTTTACAACGTTGATGGGTTTTATATGTATGTATATATGTATGTGTATCCAATTGGAACAGGTATAACTGTGTTGATAAATGCATGGAAGGCGATTGATAAATAATCCGACACATAGACATACCTAATATACTCTACTTTTATTCATCGTTTTTAATCAATAATAATTACAAAGTGGCCCCCGGGTCATTTTGACACGCTAGAAAATCGTCCGAAAATGTGACCTTTCATGGTTGGAATAAGTAAATTAGGATAAGGTGTTTACGTAATGGTTTTAGTTTATTTTTTTTAATATGTTTATCTAAGCTAACATTAAACATTAAAACATAAACACTAAAACATAAAAATGTTACATCCATAAACGATTTAAAAAACTATACATCATCCCTTGGTACCTCATTAGTACAGTAACCAGGACCACCACAACTACGCAGATTACAAATTCTAGAACCGGTACCACATAGAGTTCGACGACGTTCTCTAGCAGGATTCCGACGTTCTTCATATTGAAAGGGTACAGGCGTCATAAAAGTATTAAAACCCGTTGGTCGTTCACTTTGATTTGGTGCCCAGTAAGGGAACGAATATTGTTGGGTGTATGACGGGTTATCTGGTGTCCAAAATGAGGACGCATGAGTGTTACTTGGGGGTAGGGGTGTATAGAACATAGACTCCTGAGTGTTACTTGGGGGTATGAACCCCCAGAGTGTTGTGTATTGAAGCCTCCCTCAAACTGTTGTTGATGAACGGTGTGTTGTGACGAACCGGCCCCTAAAAAATTACTAATCCCACCTTCATCATGAAGTAGTGAAAATATATCAGAAAAGTTGGTCGTCTGATTATCAAAGGGAGAGTATGAAAATCCTGTAGAACGCCCTACTTCGTCATTTATTGTAGAATGTCGTGCTTCGTCGTCATTTCTGCCAGAAGGCCCTGCTTCGTCGTCATTTCTTGTTGAAGGCCCTACTGCTTCCGCCCGGCCATGTCGTCTACGGTTAATCAGCCCTGAAACCCTTTGAGGTCGGCTACTGTTAGCCTGGAAACCGACCGGGTCATCTTGTAGACGCGAAGGATAATTCAGTCGATCTCCTTCGCGAATTGAAGTCAACACTGCGGTGGCAGTGTTTTGAATCGCTGAAAATTGTTCAGGAGCGTTTGCCATAAACTGACCGGCTTGGCCATAAATCTGTGCATAGCCTTCCATCTACATTAATATTAAAATAACAATTATTAAAATAATATTTTGCATTATATACTAATGTGTTAATTATTAAACTGATATACAAACCATTAGTTGGCTTCTTGACCCATCATCTTGGAAACCCTTCCGATATCCGGTCCCCCACCACTCTATTAAATCTGCGATTATCCCAGGAGGATACATAGGTTGCATGTTTGCTTCCCCAGTCTGTACCCATTTGCCCGGTAAGCTTCTGTGTACGCAAGGTTAGGAGGTCTTCATGGCTAAGGGGAGGATTATCAGGCTTCCATTGGCTGAACCCGTACTGTCTAAGTACCCGAGACGGTGCGTGGTATTCCACCAATTGCATCCACACAATATACCATTCACAATTCCAAGAATCCTCCCCTGCTAGACAATAATCCGGCAGAGAATCCCTTGCTTCTTCGTATGGACGGCAGACAAATTGTTGCAAAAAAATAATAAATTATTAAGCCATTGTATGGAATACAGCAGTAATTTAATGTGACTTAACTCCTACCGAGTTCTCATGAAGACCGGATAGTTGCGAGCGGATTCCGCGCAACGAGTGTTTGATCGTGTCCGTGAAATCGTGTGGTACACGCCAGCTTTAAAATATAATTATGAAACACAATAATTAGCAAAATTAACATGTTTTAATAGAATCAATAATATGCACGCATAACATAGTACTTACATTGCACCATATGGGAGTCGTTCTTCTTCTTCTTGTTGTTCCCGTACAATTATGGGAGCACATACCCGGAATCTGGTATAGGCCCACAACTGTAACAAATAAACACACCCACACATTGCATCGCCGTCCATTACTGTTGCTTTGCACAGGTTGCCATACAACCATGCCAACGCAGCACTACCCCAACTAAATGTCCCGCATTCATTGAGGTCCTCTAAGAACGGTAAAAAGGACAACTTCACATAACCGTTTCTTGTGTCATCAAACAAAAAAGCTGACAACAGGATTAATATCACACAACGTGCGCGTTGTGTGATCTTGACCTCATTCGCGTCATTGGGCAACGGACCCGTGATTCTGTCTAGAACGTTGATGGTCGACATAGTGTTTCCCTTGAATGCGTTGGTTGTTATACCCAACAAATTGTGGACAACTTGTGCCCGTTCCGCATCATTCCTCGCGTCAAATGGCTTCCCTGTCACCGCTCTACCATTAATAGGAAGACCCATTAGACATGCAACGTTCTCTAACATCACTGTCACCTCACCGAATCGTAGGTGAAACGTGTTGGTCTCAGGACGCCATCTTTCAATGAGGGCAGCTAGCAACCCTCGGTCAATCTTGCGGTAACCGCACTCAAAAACTCCAAGAAAACCCGCCGTCCGCAGAATCGATTTAACACGTACATCCAACGGATGGTTGTGAAATTCCGCCCACAAGGATTGGTCCCCCCGTCTTGCATTAAGTCGCGGGAGCTCATTTCCTTCAAACAACATCGCAGTACGATGTCGTGATTGATCCCATAGAAGCTCATTGGAGCGAGGACCAGGGTTTATAAATGCCATAATTTCAGAGAGTATGTGATATAACGATTTTAGCTTTCAGAGAGTATGTGATATAACGATTTTAATAGAGAGTATGCGAATCTGATATAACGATTGTAAACGTATCAACATATATAAAGAAGGTTTCGTATGCATGCATTTGCATGCATTTTGTTTTTAGTTGTCTGTACACTTGACAAATAGACTTGATGATTGCATGCCCCCTACTGACTAACATATTGACTAAGATATTGGGTGTGTGGTTGGGGTGTAATGCATGTGAACCAGGTCTGCTCTTTCTTTTAATTCATATAGACAACGACAAAACATAAGTTACAACATTAGCCCTTGGTCTATTAACTTAAAATTAAAATATACCCAAACCGCAAGATCATAATACGGTTTCAATTAAACAGAATTTACAACACTAGCCCTTCAACTATATGATAATATTCAAACTTTTTTGGCTTGTATAGACCTGTGTCATGTCCAATACTGAAACCACAAGACCGTGACACGGTTTCATAGACGTCTTACAAAACACCCCCTTAAACTATGTAACTAACTACAAAAATGCCCCCTGCCTTGTGTCAGACGAGTATTAAAACCGCAAGACCATGTTTCGAGTTCTCCCTCCTCTCTCCTACTAAGCACAAACCTCCCTCCTCTCCCCTCCACCTAAGCACAAACCGCAAGATCATGTTTTGGTTTCACCATTTGTAAAAAAACCCCCCTGACACCCTCCAAACGTACAAAATTTACTTACTATAGCACTAAAACGGCTAAAAAATCCAATAAAAAATGGTTTGGATTTAACGGGTTTAAGTGGATGGTTGTGCTGGAATCAACTTTTTTTATAGTGTGGAATAGAAACGCAACATTGTATCATACACCATTACCATATATATCAAAGTGGAGTGTAGAGAAAATAACTAAAGTTGATGACTCAAAGCACTAGCTCTTAGTCGCAATACCCTTTTCGTGGGAGCGTAGAACCGTACGGGTAACGAAAAATTCTTGAACAATAACGACCGCTACCCGAAGCGAAGCGAAGCCAGCGCGAAACCCTCTAGTTAATTGTTTAAAAATCAAAAAACAAAGAGAACATGGGCCATTCATTATCCCTGACAAGAATCGCAAGGCCATTTCAAAGTACTTATTCCACGGTCTCAAATCCATTTTCTATTAATTTAGTAGGGATTGATTTAAACGCACATGCATTTTAGTTTAAACGCACCATGCAATAAAAACAAAACAAAAAAACGCACATTGCATTATTATTTGGTTTAAACTCACGTACAAACACTTTAAACGCACCTATATTTTACAAATCCAAATTTAAATGTTTAATAAAAAGGCACATGTAAACTTATTAAAACGCAGTGTAAAATTATGAAATTTCATATTATTTTAAACAAAACTTGCGTTTAAACAAAAAGTTATAAAAGGAAGTAACAAAATATGTGCGTTTAAAAAACACACTCAATCAAATACTGCAAAAGCAACGTATATTAAAGGAATTAACAAAAAAAAAACGCACAAAATAAGCTTTGCATCTTCATCCTCTCTCCTTCTCTACAATGAAATGCCAATATCTCATCAACTCCACCTTACTAGACCACAAGCTCATCATCGAAATCTTCCATAACCTCAACTCCAATCTAGCAGAGACGCGTGCTCTCTGGTCTATCGTCGTTAGTTGACCCTCGAACGCTTCATCCGTGACACCCTCGAACGCTTCAGTCGTTACGGATTTTAGGCAATTGGAATCTCTTTGGAAGTAGGTTCTTGAATACTTTAAGAAACAAATGGGAGGTACTGATCACACAGTCCATCAAGTGAACTCAAAGTGGAAGGAGATGGAAGTAAAGATCACCAAGTTCTACCATATATACAAAGACAAATTGACACAACACTATGGCGAGCAATCGGAAGCCGACGTACTATATTCGCCACACGTTGAGTATAAAAGATGGAAAAACATTAAAACGCACTTTGAAAATTTGAATGAAAAACAGAGCATCACATAATTCTTGACAACTATTGTTAATTACTGTAGATTCGTTAAAATTTTTCAATCAAAAATCAAATATAATTCATCGAGCTTGAATTGAATCTGAATTTCTAATATACTGGATTGTCAAATATAATTAATCGAATTTGAATCAGAGGTTAAAGAAAGGAAAAAGTTCTAAATTACCCTTTTAGTCATTCGGGATTGAATTTGTTAAACTAAACTATGGTTTACATGTGTCATCACATGGTGGATTCCTACACTTCCTACGTTAAGGAACTTTCTACCGTATACTTTCTCAATTTTAATAAGATAATCAAGTTGCTTGGTTTGTTGCATGGGCAGCCGGCCAATTAACAGTATTATATATACATACTATAAAGAAACGTCAGTGCACCCCTAAAAAGACACTTTTGCCATTGACTCTTTTTCAAAGTTACTGCAGTGCCCTTTCGTAGGATTTATTAAATGGGTGCTATTTACATTATTGCCCTTCTATTTTTCTCTTTGGCTTCTACATTTGCAACTTACTTGATTGAGCTCGCCCGACAGTCTTCTCATTCAGAACCGATTGCGGAAGTCTTACATGCAGGGGAGGACTTGGGATGAGAGATGGTGTGTGTAAACCTAAGAACCACCGACTTGCATGCCATCGGTTTGTCATATCTACACTCCATGATTAGACCTCCGGACAACGGATCCTATTAACATCGTTGACGAGTACTTGGTTCAAACAGCCGCCGCGAACTATAGTGGCCGCCTCCTTGACCAGCTGGAGGTTCTCTCCTCTCTCTCTAATGTATGACTGAGTAGAGGAGTCGGTGAACTCAGATTAATGGTTTTTAATTTTTTGAGTTAAATGCCAAAATGGCCCCTGTGGTTTGACCCAAATTGCCACTTTGGTCACTTTTTTGAATTTTTTGCCAAAACCACCCCTCAAGTATCGAAAAGTGCCAAAATGACCCATATTTAACTGAGTTTCTAACTGAGGATGGAAAGTCAGTTAAATATCAGGGGCATTTTCGTCATTTCATCTGTTCATCTTCTCCAACCTCCTTGAACTGAGTTTCTAACTGAATCTGTCAACAAAGCTTCACTCTTTGCAATTTAGACTTCAAATGGATCAACCCAACCCAACCCTCTTATAACCTCCCTCTGTACATACATACATACCCATAAACATAACCTTCTCTGTCATCATTCATCATTGACTCACAAACCCATTCACACTCTCCCCCTCTCTCTACAATTCTCTCTCTCTAAAATTCAACCAACAAAAATAACGTATTAAGCCCAGCAAGAACAGTATTAAGCGTCGGACTATCCATAAGAACCCGGTGTAAATAACGGGTCGCCACAAACCCGATATCAAACGGTGGCGACGACGACGGTACCATCAGAAGCGTATACTCGACACCCATAAAAAACAACAACGAGACACCAAAAAAACAAGGGACAAGGTGGTACTTAAACAACCCAAACACATCAGCCACCGTCCATTGGAAACAAAAGGCATCGAAAAGCGACCACCGGTGAGTGAACTTCGTCGTTTGATGATTGTGGGAGTTTTTTAGATTGAATTTGTTGATGGAAATGTTGTTTGGGGGTTGAATATCGCCTACTCAATCTCACAAAAACTGAACTTCTTCTTCAGGTGTGGTGGGTGTTGGTGATTTAGATCTGTTAGTAGGTGGTGGTGGAGGGTGAAGGGTGGTGGTGGACGGTGAAGGGTGAAGGGTGGTGGTGGTGGTGGTGGCTGGTGAAGGTTGTGGAGATGGGTGGTGGTGGTGGTGGTGGCTGGTGTGGTTTGCAGAGGAAGAAGAAGAGGGGGGTTGGGATGAAAGGACGAAAATGCCCCTGATACTTAACTGACTTTCCATCCTCAGTTAGAAACTCAGTTAAATATGAGTCATTTTGGCACTTTTCGATACTTGAGGGGTGGTTTTGGCAAAAAATTCAAAAAAGTGACCAAAGTAGCAATTTGAGTCAAACCACAGGGGCCATTTTGGCATTTAACTCTAATTTTTTAGTAAAAACAATTTAAGATATTAAAAACAGAGGAAAATATTACAAAACCACTGTTGGTTTTACAAATGATTTTATTAAAGCACAGATATGTGTGACACACGTACACTACTTTGGTTTTACAAATGCTTTTATTATCTTCTTTCACAAATTAATAGATTGATGTATAGAAAACTAATTAAATATACTTATATTACTCCATGTTTTAGACTTGGTTGTTGGGTTCAGTTGTTGGGTTCAATTGGTAAGTTAAAAAAACACAATTAAACTATTTCTTTAGCGTTGGTTAATGATATTTTAGAAGTGTTGTCGGTGGCGGTTTTAAGATTGTTTTTAAGGGGTGTGATTAGGCGGCTTTGGGTACGATCGAGGGCTTTTCCCAAACTTTCAAAGGGTGCGATTGGGATTTTCAGTTACAAAAAACACTATTTTTTTTCAAGGTATGCGGTCGCACACCTTGGGTTGTACTTGGCTACAGCCCTGGTTGTCAACCGAACAAATAAGGATTGACGACACACTAAGTGATGGTGACAGTGTTTTCGAGCTTATTGTATTTCTATGTACACTTAAGTTAATCTACATTTTGGCGTTAATTTTGTTTACAAACAAACTGTATCAAATATTTAATGGTATAAATTCGAGTCACTTAAGCTTTCACGCCGCCGCAACGCGCGGTGGGTCAAAATGCTAGTTTTATCTTTATTACTTTCTCATTTAATTCTTTTTTTAGACATTATAAAATACTTATGACAGTGATTAATTTAACTTTATATGTGGCTTTATAGTTAGGCTGGACGGTACAGAATGGAGTCACTTATGCATCACGTCAAAAAGTGTTAGAATAAAGACTCCCCCCCCCTTCTCACTCTTCCAGAGGAAACATAATAAGCCACATCAATCATTACCCAATCATTTAATTGTTTTTATTTTGTTTTTGTAATTTAAATTCAACAAAATAAATTAAAGTTATACAAATAAAATTGCTTAACATTAAAATAATACATAACATTAATTAAATAAAAATACATAATGTAAACATAAAAATTCTAAATATTTTATTTTAATTAACACGATGACTATAGGTTCCTAAAGTGCTAACTTAGTAAACGACCTCTTACTAACGCATGCGTATTCGACACAAGACTTTCCAACAACATGGTCATCGTTTTCATCTTCTCTCAAGTTGTCTATCCGTCTATTGTAGATTCGGTCAAATATTTCAAGCACTACCGATATACAATCCCACTTCAATGACATTTCATCGCTTGTATGTTCGGTTTCATAACCGGTTAGTACACCCTACGGCTATGTCCCTAACTTAGATATAGTTTTAGAGGTGTTCGGGTAGCATTTATAGTGTTTAGGGGGTATTTTAGGAATTTTGTATAGGGTCAGGCATATGAGAGTGTCATACGCCTGAACCACTAGGTGCATGAGTGTCATATGCTTGGAACATGCCAGGCGTATGACAGATAGCCTTTAAATACCCCCATGACTTCATCATTTTGTAACTCTTGCATATTCTAACAAGGTGATACCCATTTTAGTGTGTGATATTGTGTGTGTGCTCTCTATCATTTCCATATCATTCTTATACTTTATCAACACCTATAACAACTAACTGGATCATTGATTCCGCCTTTGATCCATTATGTGCACGGTATTCAATTCATGTCGATCCTACAAGTGGTATCAGATCGAGACTCATATCATGCATGTTGTTATAGTGAATAGCATTAGATCTGTATTGGTTTTGCAGTTGTTCATTGAAATCCCATTTTGAGCTAAAACATGTTTTTTGGGGATTTTTTAGTGTGTTTGATGTTTTGATTTGATTGTGAAATTGTGTTTAGAAACTTTTTTTGATAATATCCAAATCAAATTTACATTAAAACGAATCAGATCTGAGAATTTTGGGAAACATTCCAAACATGTGTTCTTCATAGTTTTGTCTTGAATTCCTTAGCATGGAATGTTTTTGATGATCTGATCGTTGTTTTATAGTCTAAAGTTGTTTAGGAACTAACTAAATCAAAATTTTGTAGTAAACAGCGTTGAATTGGATCAGATTTGAGTTTTTGCATAAAACCCAAAAAGTTTGTGTTCTTCATAGTTTTTGGATTGATTTGGGCATTGGAACCTTGTTAGGAATCATATCCCGCACATAACCTGATCATCTGATCATCCAAACACCCATTTTCACCAAAAATCATCGAAATCAACATGAAGAACACTCATATGCCTGACCTACTGTCATACGCCTGAATATTCACCCATATCCTATCACACGTGTGCTTCTTCACACGTATCACACGCATAAGCCTAGCCTTCATACGTGTGTGTCATAAGTGTTATACGTGTCTGTTTCATACGTGTCACCCCATACATCCAACCTATCATACGTCTCCCTTCATATGTGTACACCTTTGATACGTGTGTGTCCTCATATGTCTTCATTGTCATACGCCTACCAGTCATACGTGTGTGTGTCATATGTGTACTCATACGCCTTCGTTGTCATACGTGTCATGTCATACGTGGGTTAAAACCACTCATACGTGTGTTAATTGTGTCACACGTCTGAATACCGGTGTTAGTCAAATTTTGACAAGTTTCAATTTTGACTTTGTTCGTTTTTCTTCCAAATCATCGTTTATACATCTAGTATCATACCAATCATCATGAGTTGGAATTATCTCACCCAAGTTATCCATCCCGAGCATATTAAGCAACAAGTCCAACAATCGGCCCCCAACTCCAACATCCTTACGTTGTTGCTAACGCCGTGAACCCTCCGCAGCTAGCAAACGCTGTTACACATTACAGTCCATTTTCTACCCCACCTCAGCAGCAATTACCCATTTCGCAAATTCCTGGGCTATGGTTTCAGTGACAAGCCAAGTTCAGAGTGTGCATGAGATGATGAAGAGCGACAATGAAATGGGTAGCAATAACAAGGCTCCCAAGAGAGAACATTTTAATTAATATGCATCTTGGAAGGGGATAATACAGAGGCATATAGAAGGGATTGATGCGAAGATCTGGTATTGGGTGGAGCTTCCTTTGGTTAGAACGTTATAGGAGAACTCATATATACGAGTGGATATTTACATATGAATGATGATGAGAAAAAGAATTACTATAATGAAAGAAAGGCGTTCTTCATTCTAACATTGGGACTACCGAAGGACAACTTGCATCAGTATGATGTATGCGAGAATACTTATGATCTATGGGCGTTACTGAAGAAGAGGTGAGAAGGAGATGAACGCAAGTTCAAGATCAGACAGGAGCAGCTGAATAAGGAGTTTGAAGCCTTTAGCCATATTGGACAAGAGACACTCAGAGACATGCAATCATGATATTATCATCTCATGAGTGAATTGCGTAAGTTTTAACTTATTTATACTTCTTTTGAGCTGATAGAACATTTTAAAGATGCATTTCCACCTCAATGGATGCACTACGTAGATGTGATTAAAGATATGGGCCAGTATGAAACCTTATCAATTAGTGAGTTTCTGATGAAATTGGAGAACAGAGAAATTGAGGAGTCCAGGAAGGCAAAGCGGATTCCATTATGGCGCAACCCTCTATGAACAATTTTGGGAATGCGACATTATAAGTTTCTAAGGAACATGTTGCCTTATTATCCGCATTTGTCACATTTATAATGATCTGGTGGCAGGGGAACATCGGAAATGTCAACCTGAAAATGGAAGATTATGATCTGGTTGACAAAGACGAAATGGAATTGATGGACATACAGTGGCATTTTGCGAGTGTGGTAAGAAGAGCTGAAGACTTGGTGTAGAGAACGGGTCGCACTGACTGGCAGATGACCAAGGATACAAAGTACGGTTTCAGCAAACAGAAGGTCACGTGCTTTACTTGTGGAGTACGGGGACACTTCAAGAGGAAGTGTGACAAGCCGATTAAGCAAGGAAACCGGTATCCGTTCAGGGCGAACCGTAATCGAAGACAACAAAATCCATTCTAGCAGAGACCTTAGCAACAAGCACCAGTTCCAAACCAGGAACGTGCCATTATACCGGTTACCAATCCATTGCCACAGCCCGCACAACAAGCCAACAATCAGGCTTGGGCAATGGTGGTGCAAGCTGTTATGCTGAAATCTTCAGTTGGGAGGTGATGGTGAAGTGAATGTGGGAGGTGCAGCGTGTTATGCTGAAATCATCAAGGGTGTACAACAAGTGGGATTAGGGTCGTCCTCTTCAGAAGAAAGTTCTAGTGATGATGAGTGTTCAGGGGAAGCTTCCAGTCAATAGTCTGGGTCTTCAGAGAGCAATGCTGATTCATTGGATTATGATGTTGCTAGCTGAAGTTGATTTCTTGACCAACCAAATCGTGTTTGGTTCAAGATCTGGTAGAGTCAATAGTTGATTACTCCAAATACCTCTCTACAGATGGTTGGTCTTCTCACTATGCTTTTATTGGACAATATTCAAGACAACCGGGTCAATTCTTCTGAAACACCAAAATGTTCTAAGTGCATGGGGCTTCCAGTCAATAGTCTGGGTCTTCAGAGAGCAATATCGATTCATTGGATTATGATGTTGACCGGTTGCTAGCTGAGGTTGATTTCTTGACCAACCAAAAATCGTGTTTGGTTCAAGATCTGGCGGTAGAGTCGACAGTTGATTACTCCAAATACTTCCCTACAGATGGTTGGTCTTCTCACTATGCTTTTATGGACAATATTCAAGACAACTGGGTCAATTCTTCTAAAACACCAAAATGTTATAAGTGCATTGAATTAGAAGCCTGATGTGTTGTGGAAAACACCTTGTTAATCTGTTAGTTTTGTATATATTTTAGTATTTGATTGATGCAATTTAGGTAAAGTTTATTTTATATTTAGATATAATATCATGACGTTAATATTAGTATGAATTATACTAGTTAATCGGTTTTTATATTTGTTAAGTTTGAGAATAACTTTTCCTAAAATGATACTAGTGAAACTAGAAAATAAAGATGGTGGTACATGAATTAATTCAAACATGCCCTTCACTGTAAGGAGCTGCCCGGATTTAAATACAGACATGATTTGGTTAGGGATGTTTTATGGGACGTCTTGCATAGGGCAGGGATTTCGGCTAGAAAAGAAGCCCCGGTTAACTTTTTGATGGACCCTAGAAGGGCGGTCTACCCTAAGGCCAGCAGATGTCCTCGTGTTCTGGTGGGCACAAGGCAAACATGAGTGCATTGATCTGACAGGGGTGTCTCCGTTAGTGGGACTTCGAGATTCGCGTTTGTGGCAGGGCAAGCAACCTTGAGAGCAGAACCCTAGAAAGTTGTCAAACATGAAGCTGACTGCCTAGAGAACCAACACGTTTTTGTGCCATTTGCTTTTGACACATTTGGAGATCCAGCCCCTGAGGCGATTCAGTTCTTAAAAAGAGTTCAAAATGTGGTGCAGAGCAACTCTCCAGCAACGAAGAACCTAAGTTTTATTTTTAATAGAGTAGGTTTTTCTATTCAAAAGGGGGTAGCGGCGCAACTTGTGGCCCGCTTACCCGCCTCCCACTTGTAAAGAGATATTGGTATAAAAAGTAAACTACTTTTCACTGGCAAAAAAATGAGCTAATTATTGAATTGAGGTTAGAATATATGAAGACAAAATTACAAAAAACAACCTTTATGTTTAGTAAAAATTGAAGGTTACAACCTTAATGTTCCATTTGCACTCAGATCAACCTTTACCTTATGATTTTGCTACATGTTACAACCTTTTCGACTAACTCTGTTAAATATCTCAGTTAACTTCCCTCACGTGCATCTCACGTGAGGGTATTTTTGTCTTTTGCTTCATATTCTTCTTAAAAACTCAGATAAAACACAGAGAACCCTCAGTTAACTTCCCTTAATTCTTTCAAATCTTTCAACTGATCATCACCATGGTCGACGATGGAGAGAAATTTAATCTACGAACTGATGATGATGACTACGATATCAACGAAGTTTGGGGTATTTATCAAACACTGATTTTCATAGATGATACATTTGTGTTTTTTTTTCTAACCTAGACCTGATTTACAATGCAGCTTTGTATCAAACCCTATTTTCGATCAATCTATTTCATGGAGGTTATTTCACTGATTTTCCAGGCAGAAGGTATGAAAATGGGGAGCTAAGTATGGTTGATTTGTTGGACTACGATAGGTTTTGTCCTTATGAACTGGGACTGATTAGGCGAAAGTTAGGGTACAATGATGATGTTCCTCATTATTTCCATTTTAGAGTACCTGGTACTGATTTAGATAATGGTCTCCACCCTCTGCTTACCGATGATCATGTAAGACAACTTGTGGAAATTGTGAGGGATCGTACTAGACTAATTGAAGTTTATATGGAACATGGGAACTCAAACATCTTTCAGTACTCACAAAGTCAATCAAGTGTTGTCATTGAAGAAATTAGTGACTTAGAAGCATAGTTAATTGAGAATCAAAGAAAGAACCCAAAGGGACTTGCTTTATGTTGGACTAAAGAATCAAGTGGAGATGTTGATCAACCTGATGGTGCTTCAGAATATGTGGTTAAACTGAGTAACAGTTCTCAGGTACAAGATAGTTTACCTGTCTTAAATGAGATTAATGTTGGAGATATTGATCATATGGTGGAAGATTTTAACCCTTTCATGAATGCTGAGAATGGGAAGACACAGAAAGATGATGTTGTTAATGCTAAGTTCAATACTGAATTTACTGTTAATGACTTTAATGATGATGAATTCATTGATGAAGGATGCAGTGATGATGAACATAAAGAGAGTGAACATAGTGAGAGAGATGATAGTGATAGTGACTTTATTGTAGATGAAGGCAATGTCATGGCATAGGATGAGGTAGATATGAGGGACTTTAGATTTCATGTTGATGTAGGGGTAGATGAACAAACTGAGCATCAAATAGACAATAATGGAATAGATGTGCTTGATAATGACAACTTTGATAGTGCTAGTGATGATGAAAATCCTACTAACATTAGGATGAAAAAACTAAGGAAGCTAAGACAAGCTTATGCTGATGATGGACAGTTCTGTGTGGGTCAAACATTTGGCAGCAAGGTATAGGTGAAGAAGCTTATTAGAAGACACCGTTGAGTCAAGGAGGCAATTAAAAATAGTTAAGGATGAGGCTGACAGGATCAGGGTTGTGTGTATTGGAGATTTAGGAACAGCTGAGGTTAGTCAAAAATGCAAAGAAGGTGGGAAAACTCTTGTTAATGAAAAACAGCCTGAAAAGATTACAAAAAGAAAGGAAAGAAAAGGTAAAGGCCTTGATAAAACACAAGTTGTAGGACAGGGGTGTAAAGAGAAAGGTAAGAAAGTTTTAGGGACTGAACCTGCAAAACATAAAGGGGGCAGGGGCAAAAAGAAGAACCCTGATGACACAAGTTGCCCTTGGGCTTTATTGGTATCTATAGATCCTGTTACAGAAAGTTGGGTGGTAAAAACATTTATTGAGCAACATAAATGTCTACAAAGCAGAGTTATCAAAGCCTGTACTTCCACATTTTTATCAGAAGATCTGGTTGAACAAATTGAAGAAAATCCAAATATTCCAGTCAAGGCAGTACAAGAACAGTTTCAGAGAAAGTATGAGGTAAGTATTTCTAGAATGAAAGCTTATAGGGCAAGAGCTAAAGCACAATGTGTGATGCATGGGGATTATAGTGCTCAATATGGTTTGCTTAGGGATTACCTTGAAGAACTTCTTAGAACAAATCCAGGTTCTACTGTTAAGCTAGATGTTGAACCTGTTGTAGATCCAAACTCTACAACAAGGCAGTTTAGGGGAGTCTATGTTTGTTTGGGATCTTTAAATGAGGGGTTTAAAGCAGTTGGTAGGGATCTACTAGGACTAGATGGTGCATTCTTTAAAGGACTTTTTCCAGGTCAACTGCTTACTGCTGTGGGGATTGACAATAGCAATGGCATATACCCTTTGGCATATGCTATTGTTGAAGCTGAAAACATACACTCCTGGACATGGTTCCTAGAGAACATAGGTGATGATTTACAACTTGGAAGTAATTCAAGGTTCACTTTTATGAGTGACAGACAAAAGGTTAGAAATGGATTTTAAATGTTGTTTTCATTACTTTATAAATGAACTATTTTAATGTTTGTATTATGTTTCAGGGAATTCTTGATGCTGTTTCAAGGCTTTTTTCCAAGTGCTGAACACAGGTTTTGTGTTAGGCACAAATACGAGAACATGAAACTAACTTTCAGAGCTAAGGCCTACAAAGAAATCTTGTGGAAGCTTGCAAGATGCACAACAGTTGTGTATTTTGAAAAGACAACGGAGGAGTTGAAGAAGATGAATTCTGCTGCACATCTCTGGTTATCAAAGATAGACCCTAAGCACTGGACAAAGTCTCATTTCTCAGGTAAATTCAATATTAATGTTGAGTATGTTTTACTATTGAACTTTTGACTAAATTTGTCATATTGAATTGCCAGGAAGAGCTCTTTCTGATGTATTGTTAAATAACATGTGTGAGGTCTTGAATGGTAAGCTGGTAGATGGTAGAGATAAACCAATCATCACAGTCCTGGAGTACATTAGGGAATATTTAATGAGAAGAATTGTCAATGTGTTGCAAGTTATTGATAAAAGTGATGGACCTTTGACACCATATTTCACAACTGTCTTTGAAGAAATTAAGAAGAGTGCTGCACAGTGTAGAGTCAGCTGGAATGGAGGGGATCATTTTGGGGTTGCTGGACCAGGTAAGTGGAAGTGTGTTGTAGATATGGCCAACAAAACTTGTACATGCGGAAGGTGGGAAGTCACAGGAATGCCATGCTCACATGCAGTCGCCACAATTTGGAATATGCAAAGTTTTGGTCAAAAGGTAGGGATTCCAGAATCTTGGGTGCATCCAGTTTATCATTTGGAGACTTGGAAGCAAGCCTACCGGTTCAAGATATTTCCAATTAATGGCCAGTCTTTATGGATTCCATCAAAGGTTCCAACAACCCTTATACCACCAATCTATCACAAACTAGTGGGCAGACCCAAAAAGAAAAGAACTAGGGGTGAATTTAAGGGTGATGATGATGTGCACAGAACAGGAAAGCTGTCTAAAAAGAATGTTCAAGGTAGATGTAGCAAGTGCAAGGGCAGGGGGCATAACAGCAAGACTTGTATTGGACCAAGAAATGAAGCTGTCAATAAGAAGACCAAAGTACAGCAGAAGAAGGATAAGAAGGATACAAAGGCAGTGGGTAAGAATGAGAAGAATTTGCAGAAGAAGGAAAAGAAGGCTGCTGCAAATGGTGAGGGAACAAGCAAGTCTGTTAAGCCCAAAAATACAATTGGAAAAGGAAAGAAGGTGTAAGGATGTTGCTGCTTGCTGCTAGTTATGGTTGTTTTTTGTTGTCTTTTTTGTTTTTATGTATGTGACAATATTACTATGTTATGGTTTGACTATGTTATGGGCTGTCTTTTGACTTATGAATCACTTATGAATGCCTTTATGTGGGAATGATTTTTAACAGTCAAGCACATTGACTAAACATACTAACAGTCAATCCATTTTGACCCATTTGTCAAAGACATAAACCATCAAACACATTTCATTACCATTACAGTCAAACAGTCAACAACAATTTGAAATTACATACTAAACATACTAAATTCATAGTTCAATTACAATTACATTAACTTGATAACAACAACAAGAACAAAAAACACCCAACTTATAATCAGCTTCCTCATCCTCTTCTTTGACCTATCTTCACTGCTTTCAACTTGTCCAATAAAACTTGATTTAAAGCTTCGAGCTTAGAAACATCATCTTCTAGTTCATTCTTTGCTTTCAGCAACTCTGCACATTCGGATCTTTTACACAAATTTGGTTCAACCCATCCAAGGAAACCTGAACATTTAGAACCCTTCCTTGGACATGAAAAAAACCTTCGACCTGGGTTTTTACTGGTCCATGACGTTTGGATAGTTACTTGACTTCCACATCTGCAATAAATCGTCGACATTGATACAATTGAGGGTTGGAATAAATTAGGGTTTTGGAATCTTTGTAAGAGAGGTGAAAGAAATGTGTTTTAATCTGAGTTTTAAGAAGAATGTGAAGCAAAAGACAAAAATACCCTCACGTGATATGCACGTGAGGGAAGTTAACTGAGATATTTAACAGAGTTAGTCGAAAAGGTTGTAACATGTAGCAAAATCATAAGGTAAAGGTTGATCTGAGTGCAAATGGAACATTAAGGTTGTAACCTGCAATTTTTACTAAACATAAAGGTTGTTTTTTGTAATTTTGTCATGAATGAAAGGATATGACGTCTGATTAGTTAGAAACCATGAATGTGATAACTTAAGTTTTACAAATTAATTAGTTGTTAATTGGTTTGAAATTGAAATGCACAGGAACAAAAGTTTGGAGTTAATTGATAGTAATAGGACTTGCACAAGAATGTAATGTGTAGGCTTTGCATCAAAAGAAGCCCATCACATGGGCTGGTATGTTGGACCAGGAGGAACAAAATGGAAGTCGGTGGAGTTTTGGATTCCATTTCTTTTTTTTTTAATTTTTGACGGCGGTAGGAAGAGAAACAAGGGGAGAGAAGATGGAGGCTTCTATCCTAGCTATGCGAGGTTAAGTTACCCGTGATTCTCTGTGGGTGAATGGTTAGTATCTTTGCGAGGGTTTTGCTACGTATTTATACATTGGATTGAATTTTTATTAATTTCGAATTCTAAACTTTCAAGTGTGGTTTTTATTAATATTCATGTTGAACGTTTATTGAATGGTATGCTTGTTTTGGATTTCATCAACCAACACGGTTTCTTATCGAGGGTCATTGAATACTTGCAAGTTGTGTCTTTCAATATTACGAGTCAGTAAGATATTGTTAGGTGATAATCAACCAAGTCAACAGTCGCGGTCTAGTTATCTGCTGTCAGCAAAGTCATTAATGAACCTTCTTTATCAATCATATTAAACCACAAATCATGTCTATGTGATATCAATTGGCAAACTGAATAAACCTTGTCTAAATTGATTAACCGGGATCCTGAAGAGGTCACTATTTCTCATACAGTTTACAACTTGGTTTCTTTTAAGTCTTTTTTATTAATTGCAATTTAATCAAAAACCAAACCCATTGATTTTACATTTCCATCTAGTTTAATTTAAATGTTAGATATAACACTTTCCACAATACTCCTTGAGGTTCGACACCCAACTTATCCTAACTAATAAGGTAGTTGGTCTTTTCTTAAACTCTTATTTTTGACCGGTTCTTCGACACCGATCAAATTTTGGCACCATTGCCGGGGAGCTAGTGCGCTTAGTATTACATTGCTTGTTTGTTTGTATTTTTATTTAGTGTTTAAAAAAATCTAAAAAATAAAACATGTATATATATATAAGTGTTATTTAATTTTTATTAGATTTCACTTTGGGTATTCTAGTTTCTGTGCAGGTCTTCCATTGCAGGCGTAGAATACTATGGATCGAGAGCCTATTCATCATGTTTAGGTTGTGGTAGTCAATGTCACAATCGTTTTGAGTGCCATGAGTATAAACAACAATTTGAAGACGATAGGAGGAGATTATATGTATTGGATGTCATGTATGATGACGTACAGGATTACTATCCGACTTGGGAAGTTTTTGTCGAGACAACATGGAGTACTATGATGAGCCAGATCATAGTTATTATAACTATGAACCCGAAGAGGCACCATTTTCAGGTTACCCTCAAGATCAATACCAAATTCCACCGTATGAAGAAGAACATTCAAAGATTACATATCAAAGCAAAGAGGAAATGCAATTTACTCAAATCGAAGATAAATTATCTAAGGTCGAGAAGTTGTTATCAACACCTGACCTTTCAATTCAACAATGAATTGATTCCTTGAGCTTTAAGTACAAGATGTTATCGAGAAGGATAGACATAGCCGAGGCTATTTCTCCTTTGCCTGACGATAGAAACTGTTTGCAAGTTAAGGATGAGGTTGTGGAGATTAATACCACACCAAATCCTTCACTTGTTGAAGAGTTACATTTAGAAAAGGTTGTTGTTTGTATTGATGCAGGTGACACAAGTCAAGATTCTCACAAATCTCATCCCGCACCGATTAATCTCATAAACAAGGTTCGGGATGACGATTCAAAGGCAAATATTCGGAAAGTGAGATTACAAGACATTGGGGAAAAGCTCATGAGATGAGTCTACCACAACAACATTGGTTCACTATACATGACAATCTTTAAATATCTGTTTACTTGGCATGTAAACTACCGAGCATACATTGGAAACTCGGTAGGCAAGTGCGCGCTTAGATCACCTTGATAGTCAAGTATGATTCTTGTACATATTGTATATTTATTTATTTTGTTTTATTTTTCTTTTACTTTTAGTTTGTATTTTGAGTCTCTTTTGATTTCTGGGAATGCTTAGAGTTTAACTTGCAATCAGGTAACTTTGCTTGTATTCAATCTCCATTCAGGCAGGGTAAATCTGTACACCATCGGTTTATAGGGCATCCGAGAATTTTATGTTTTTATTTTTCTTTTTCTTTTGAGTCTTAGTTTCAGGTATGTTTATCAGAAGCCGCGAATGAAATGCTATACGGCTCGATTGGGAGGAACTGCAGAGGCTCATACGTGCATTGCCTAAATCCAGGGGAGTCTGTTCCTTTTAATATTGTTGTATTTTGTTTTTATTTCTGTTTTATTTTATTTCCTATCTTACATTGAGGACAATGTGTCGTTCAAGTATGGGGGCGGGGAAACTTCGTTTTATTTATTTTTGAGTCTTTAAAAAAAATCAAAAAAAAATTGAAAAATGTCTTGAAAATTGTTCCTAAAAAGCATTCTAATCAGATGGGAGGTATGCATGTTAGGTCAACACAAGCGTGTTTCCCCTGGCCCACTAAAGACAAGCAGATCTGTTTGACGTTTGGTAGATATCCCTTCTATGGGGTCCAGAGTAAATTCACAAGGGCCTCCTTCCTGGCTGAGATCCCAGTCAGTCTTATAATATCCCAAAGAATGTCCCGAACCCAATCATGCTGATATTTGAAAACCTGGCATCTCCTCGCAGTGAACCACATGTTCCCCGTATTTTTCCAAGCAAGCCTTACGGCAAATCGGACAGCTTCATCTTCCTGGTACAAGGGAATCATCGAACGATATTTAAGAATGACCATGTATTCAACCGCATGCATGCTTTGGCCTAAACCTTAGATCCGGATAACAGTTAGAAAATCTTGAGCATGGGGCGTTGCAAGCATTCAGTAACCCTGATTGAAATATTATTCGTAACCCCAATTGGAGACCATCTTCATCAATCCTTAAATTTGTCAAAGGATTGTTTCAGATAATTCATGTTCCATTGAAAAGATATGAGCCGAGTCCTTCATAAATATTTAGTAATTGTTTTTATATGAACAGTTTTAAAAGTTAAGAAAAGAGTAAAGTGCTTGGATGGCTATGGGTTGTACAAATTGAAGATTTGGTCCCTGGCTTTCTAAAATTACAATGATGGTGCTTGATATGCGATTTTATAACGTAGCCGATCATTAACTTGAATGGAGGGTAAGTTTTTCATTGAAGTCATGTAGTTACATATTTACGCATTGCTTTAAAATATAATAATAACTATAAAAATGCGAGGCCCACAAACCCTTTGTGTTCAACAAACAACCAGTCACTAACTCACCATCACAATCTTCACCAAACTTCTCCAGTAACCAGAAACCTCCACAAACTGCAGGTGTTATTGTTCACCACTTGAACCACCATCAACTTCAAAAGCCACCATAGCCCTTCATCAGAATCACAATCATCACCCCTGTTATTTAAAAGCACTACCGATGTCAACTTTATTGTTACCGTTAATCGTCGTCATCACCTTCGACCACAACCACCATTATCATCACCATCTAGGTTTCTTCACCAGAATAAGGAGGAGGCCAGTCCCGGAGGCCATCCGAGCACTTTACTCTTTAAGAAAATTTAGTATTTCAACATAAGGCAATATTTCAATTTTATTTTTCAATATGCTACATGAAAAATGTTAACTATAATTGATTTGCTTTAATTATAACGTAATACAGACATCTATGTTACCTTATTAAGGAGGAGACATAGTAATTATACCCTATTTTTAAGATGGCATACAAAGGGTCACCACTATAATCCTATAACTTTTACCATTTTCTTCCATCTATGCCCTTATGTACAAGTCACTAATACAACTTGTACAACCTTTCATCACTAATACAACCGTCTTGCGTCTCTATTCAATGGTATCCCACGTGATACGATTCATCTTCAGCTTTTGGAGTTTAATTCAACAATCAATATTGCACTGCACCCCTTCGTATCCACATCTTCTTTGATTACAAAAAGGCCGATAGTCACTACAATGTTTCCTCTCAAAAGTTATTTGTAATCCATGGTTCTCGACTTTCTTCATCTGCTAATTGCCCTCCCGCCGGCTGCCACCATCACGCATTTGTTTACTACCATCTTTTTGTTATCTATTTCTAGGGTATAAGTTTTCGGGTTTTAGGTTTGTTGTTGCCACGATTCCGTATGATTCTTTTATGTTCCTAATTTCGCACGACTTTACAGTGGCAGATCTAGAAAAAAAATTTAGTAGCAACGTTCAAAAAAAATTTTTGCCGTATTGTCATACAATGGATTTCTTTCGCCGTAGTTTCATACAATTGATTGCTATCACTCTTTTGCGTGACCTGATTCATACTTTCGGTTTCGACTTAGCATTGTTATAATGTTTATGGTTTACTCCTAAATCAATCAACAGAAAAAAACATACTCAACTGCTGGATTGCTACCTAATTCCTAAAACCTAAATTAATTAACAAACAACAAATCACTAAATCAATTAACTACTGGATTGGTACCTAATTCCTAAAGCCTAAATCAATTAACAAACAACAAATCCCTAAACTTGTTGAACCGGAATGGATTGACAGAACAATGCATCAATTGATAAACAGTAAACCAGTACTAACCTTTTGCATGTCTGCTATCCAGTTGAACAGAACAGTCGACTCAATCGTCCAACCCTGGAGTTGAAGTTGATATATGCCTTAAGAAGGTAATTTAAATGTAAGACTATAAGAGCAGATTGTAAGATTAAGAAGCGAGCGCTTAGGTCCATAGTCACCTAATTCGCGGTTCGCTCTGGTTCGGGTACGCGGTTCGGGTTCGCAATTCGCCAGATGTGACGAATTCGATACCGAGGGGGTAGGTTCATTTCGGTACGATCCGGTACGGTGTACCATTGAATCTAGTTCGACATATGTAAATTATTAAAATAATAATAATAACTTCATTAATAGTATTACAAATAACAAAAATCCAAAATTCGTATTAACAAATAGAAAACATAAAAATAAACATGAACATAAAAGTTCCAAACTAAACAACTAAAATTAATAACATGTAGAATTTTTTAATATGGAGGAAAACAAACAGGTAAGGTAAGCCAAGTAGCAACAATTATCAATGCTCCACGTGGGCTACAGGTGTTACACACACGATGACAATGCTTAATATGGCAGCCAATTTTATTTTATTATTATAAATTATAACTCATACCATACTAATTCACAATCACCCATACTGACCAATTACCAACCATTAAAACCACAATCAAAATCAAAAGATAGAGTCATGATGCTTACCAACACCTTTGAAGGTTACTTCATCAGGGAGCGGGATCAGTAGCCCCTGATGATTCTTCGGTTAAAAAAAACTCACAAGAGATGTAGACAGGGCCGCTGGCAGTCCGGCACAGTGGGTTAGTGGTGGTCCGGTCACCGGTGGAGGGCGGAGGAGGGACGGAGACGCATGGTAGGGTAAGGGTTAAGAAGCTTTAATGGCTGCTGCTTTGTTCCTTTTGTTCCTCCTTGGCTGCGTGAAAACCATGAAAACCATCGGTAGGTTTTTTTTTTTTGGTTTGGTTTGTGAATGTGAAGGGGGTTGGGGTGACTTGGGTGGGCTAACAAGACAAGAAGTGTTGGATTTGGGTTAAATGGGTAAGGTGGGTTGTTGGTGGACTTGGGTTTAATCAATAGGTGGGCTATTATTATAACTAGATTAGTTATTTTTCTTGTTATTATTAGTCGAATTCGATAAATATTTTTCCGACTAAAGAAATGTTAGTGCACGATGTCCCTAGGCTAGTATATAAGTTGTTTGGACGTATTTCGGGGTGTTTGGAGGCGTTTATACGCGTTTTGGGGGTCTCGGTTAGCTGCATGCGATTAGCTGGAGAATGGCAGGCGATTAGCTGTAAGTTGCTGGCGTTTAGGGTCCTACTCGCTAGCTACTGCACACGATTAGCATGTTCTGGCAGGCGATTAGCCATAATCGCCTGCTATGGTCTGCTGCTAATCGCCTGGTGGGTCTGGTCGTACCCGGGTGGTATAAATACCCTCATTCTCAACCCTAGACCTCAGTTCTTGCCTCACACACCCTCCAAACACCCTCCCCTGGTCATAGGACGTCTGATTTGATCATTGTAAACACTTGAGCTCTGTTTTAGTGATTAATCTATAATCTTTTGACCCGTGTGTGTGTAGTAATTACTCGTTTCATTGTTTCAATCGTTGTTTCTGTTATTAGATCATCTTAGAGGGATTCCGCACCTCTAGGATAAAACCCGTGATTGTTGGAACGCGAGTTCGACGGTCCTAACAAGTGGTATCAGAGCCGAGGCTCTTATCACGGGTGTTTTGATAACAAAAAACGAGCAAAAACAGGTTGGTTTTGGTGTAAAAGTTGAGATTTTTAATCAAAAACCTGTTCTTAGTTTGAAACTTTGAGTTTTTATCAAAAACCCACATTTTTCAAAACTTTAGTGTGTGTTTTTCGGTTAAAAACGTGTGTTTTTTATCAGGTTTTGCTCTAAAACTATTTTGGTAACTTGTCTAATCATTTGGGATCAAAATACAATGTTTTAGATAAGATTTTGGGTCAAAATAGGTGATTTTTGAGCAAAAGTGCGGCTGCAGATCAGATCAGGCGATTAGCAGACCCTACTCGCGTGTAAGCATCAGACAATTAGGGTTTGCTAGCAATTAGCTGCTAATCGCCACCCTTGTACTAGCAATTAGCCATAATCGCCTGATATCTCCTAGCAATTAGGTGCTACTCGCATGCTACCTTCCATGCGATTAGCCCTAATCACGTGACATACTAAATTGCCTGAAAATTCATAATCGCCTTCAGTTACTAGCAATTAGCCCTAATTGCCTTCATTTTGCTAGCAATTAGCCCCAATTGCCTATACTTGCTAGCAATTAGCCCTAATCACGTGACATACCTATATTTACTAGCAATTAGCCCTAATCGCCCATACCACCTAGCAATTAGCCCTAATCACGTGCAAAAACCTCATAATCGCCTAAGACACATAGCAATTAGCCCCATAAACGCCTAAAAGGTTCTGGAACATAAAAATTGACTAAGTATTGGACTATTAACATACGTTAACATACCTTAACATATGGCGAATCCTTGGGGACATCTGAGTCAACCGAGAACTCAGTATAACCAGCAAATGAACAACCAAATGAACAATCAAGCAAACGTGCCCACGAACCCTTGGCAGTTTTCGGCTGAACGAAACGCGCAACGGATGCAACAAGCGCAAATGCAAGCGAATGTTGCCGGAATCAATCCGTGGGCGCTAGCTGCTCAACAGCAAGCAATGAATGCGAATCCTTGGGCACTCGCAGCTGCTGCTAACTCTCAGACAAACCATCTGTCGTCCGTTCTTATCAGTGACCTAGAGACGGGCAGTTCTAACCGAGCACCGAAAATGCAGTATATGGCAGACTATCATGGTTGGAAAGGCAGATTTCAGTCACACGTTGAGGGTATCGATGGCTTGGTATGGTCAGCTATCGAGAATGGGTACACAAGGCCGCTGGTTGAAAACTCCTCTACTCCGGTCTCTATAGAAGACATGTCTGAGGATCAGAGGAAGAAGTATAACTATGAGAAAAAGGCGATGGCAGCGTTGAAGCAGGCACTTCCCAAAGACATTCTTCATCAGTTCGCGCAGTGTACTACTTCGCAAATGCTTTGGTTAGCGCTTGCTGAGCGTAATGAGGGGAATCAGAAGACACGGAAGGTGAAGGTGGATCAGTTAAAGAAGGAGTTTGAGAATTTCAGTGCGATGGGAAATGAATCACTGAGAGATCTGACAGCTCGATATTATCATCTGATGTCCGAGATGTATCAGTACGGGGTTATCTACACGTCAGCAGAACTTGTGGAAAGATTTGCAGAGGCGCTCCCGTCACACTGGCATCAATGGCTGGACATTCAGAAGTCCAACAATGTTTATCAGACACTCTCCATCAATGAGTTCGTGGCCGAGCTGGAGAACAAGGAGACCGAGGAGATCAGGAGAGCTAATAAGCCGCCCGTTGTTCAGAATCCCAGCATCTATTATGGGAATCCAGCTCAGGACATCAGTGTGGGTGGATCCAAACCTCAGACTGCGTTCATGGTTAATCCTGATCCAGTCTTTGCGTTTGACAATTATGGACCCCCATCTGATGTTCCTCCACCTGTCTTTCCTTGGGGTCAAGGAAACCAGTATCCTTCTAATTTTAATGCTAATACTAACCAGTTTGGTGTTAACCCGTTTGCTCATCTTGCAGCACCAGCTCAGGCAACTCCCAACTTTGGTGGACCTTCTTCATCAGGGTTTGGTGGTGCTTCATCTGCTAACTTTGGTGGATATGGAGGTGCTTCTACTTCAAATCAGGGTGCTTATCGGACCAATCCTGTTGCAGAACAGCTGAACACTTCGGGCTTTGAGAAGGTGACTGTAGAGCTAGCCCAAGAACATATGGCTCTGCTGTCAACCTTGGTCAATTCCTATAGTGGCTTAGTTGCGGGGCAGATCGGAAATCCTTATCTTACTCAAGAAGATTATGCCCAGATTGACAAGGATGACATGGATCTGATAGACATCCAGTGGCACTTCGCTAGTGTGGTGAGACGTGCAAAGGATTATATGGATAGAACTGGAAAGAGAGATGTGCTGATCAACAACAACACTAAGTTTGGGTTTGATAAAACAAAGGTCACCTGTTACAACTGTGGCAACCGAGGACACTTTGCCAGAGAATGTGATCGACCGAGACAGCAGGGAAATCAGAATCCCTTCAACAACAACAGAGGCAATCAGAATAATCAGAGGCAGCAAGCTGAGACACAACCGAATCAAAATGCTGAACGAGCTCTTGTCCCAGTTAATCATCAGAACCAAAGGCCTCAAGCAAACAACAATCAAGCCTTGGTAGTTCAAGAAGATGAAGTGTTCAACTGGAATCACCTCATCACTGGTGAACAAGCTCCTCAGGGTGGTGCAGCATGCTTTGCCCAAATTATGTCTGATACTCAAGAAGAAGTTGAAGAGAGTCCAAGTCAATCTGAAGTGGTTATTCCTGAAGTTGAAGCTTTGGATTGTGATTCGGACTGTGATTCTGATGAAGGGGTGGATCTGGAGGATTTGTTAGCTGAAGCAGACGCCTTGATTAGCAGAAGGTCAATACTTGTGGATGCTGACTGTACAAAGAACAATCTGACTGACTTCTTCGGACCAGTGAAGACGGCTGCTCATTATGCTTTAATGGCCCTTACAGAGTCGCCGAATCAGGTATGTTCTTCCTCCAATTCAAAATCTGAATGTGTTGATTGTGGTAAGCTTAAGTACAGAATTGATGTCTTAACAGACGAAAATCTGAACTTGAAAGCTGACTTAAGTCAATGCCAAAAGAGCAATGAGGTTTTGAGAGCTGATGAGAAAGCCCTCAAAATCACCATTGATACTCTTAAGAAGGACTCCATTGAGTGTGATCAGCTTAAACTCAGAATCAAAGAATTAACTGATGAGAATCTGAATTTAAAAGCTGATGTGGGTCCATTGCAAAGGTCAAATGATTCCTTAAAACAGAAAGAGAAAAATTTTCTTAATACTGTTGATAATTATAAGAAGGATGTTTCTGAATTGTCTAAAACCCTAGCCAACAAGCAAATTGCTATCAATAATTATATAAATGAGGTTGAAGACACTAAGAAACATTTGGCCATTGTCAATTGTGACTATCAAAAGATCAAGAAGAAACTTGAGAGTTATCTGAACTGCAAGTATGTTCTTGATCATATCATTGAACACTCAGATAAGGAGGGCAATTCCACCAGTCCCAAGTATGCTCAGTGTCCTCCTCCGGTGAGATTTGAACATCATCACAATGATATCTTACCGAAGGAAGAGTTTATGGACTTGGCAGCAGAAGCAGCTAAAGCTGCAGAAGCGCCTAAAGTGATGGAAGCAGTTAAACCTGCCAAAGTCACTAAGGCTGCTCCTCATGCGCCTAAAGTGACAGAAGCACCTAAACCTGCTGAAGTTACTAAGGCTGCACCCACTGCTGTTGCTGTCAAACCTGGTGAGATTGCAGATAATGCGAGCGTCTGCGAGACAGACTGTTCTGAGGATGAGCTTGATGAACCGGAGAGGTATGCACCGGTAAAGGATACGGATATTCCTGTCCAGAATCACATTCTGTGTGAGCCTGAGCCGAAAGTGCAAGCCCCTGCTGGTAAAACAATCAAAGTGTTCTATCAATTGAAAGGGTCTGATAAAATTTATGCTGATGAGGATCTTCCTTATAAGCACCTGGCACCAGGTCTTGTTGGTAAGATCTGGCAAGAGTCCACCATAACAATTGAGAAAGAACAATGGGGACATGGGAAAAGGGGTCAGGGTAATCAGTCCAAAAGAAACAAAAGTAAAAATCAAAAGAAGAACACTTTGAACCCTAAAGATCAAGCTCAGGAGAACTCTCCCAAGAAACATGTTACTCAGTTTGTTGGATCTTCAGGCACTGAATTTGATAATTATCCTAAGACAGACTGGCAGAAAGAATGTCTTAAGGATCTAAAACATAAAAACACTTTTGCCACGAAATCCAACAAAAGGAGTAAGGATGTTAATACTCCACCATTTGAGGAGTATAGATCCTGTCACAAGTGCGGGGTTCATGGGCATTTAGTTGCTGCTTGCCCCGAATTGAGACGCAAGAGGATCGAAACAAATGATGCTCCTAGTTCTAGCAACTCTAAACCGCCTGTTTCTCCTAAGCTTTCTGAGAAGCAACAAGGTAAACAGACAGTTTATGACACTCGTAACAAGATTGCTATGAACCAAAAGCCAGTTGATGGCAGGGGTCCGCAGTTGAGGGGGAGCCAAGTTCCTAAAAAGGTTCAAGCAGCGCCTAAGCCACAAGCACAGGCTGCAGCTAAACCTGAAGGCAACCCTAACACTGCTCCACGTGCAGTTAAGTCTGAAGTGGATCCAAAGGCTGTCCCACCACAGGAATCTGAGGATGGACCTTCTAGCCCAAAGGCAAAGAAGAAGCCCAAGCCAAGGAAACCGGGAAAGACTTGGAGACCCAAGTCACCAACTAAAGATGGAGGATCATCCGTTAGTGTAGAAACTGCCAGACCATCGGAAGCAACACCAACTCCTAACGGAAGGTGGGTTGAATTTCCGACTTTGGATGTAGATGGTAGACCCAAGACCGTCAAGGCTTGGGTCCCCCTTAACCACTAATCTTTGAATGTCGTGCAGGGAGTTCCACAGGGCCTTATCAGCAGCCTATGGATTGTTGATAGTGGAGCTTCTGGGCACATGACAGGCGACTTATCTCTGCTATTTGACATCAAGAATATCAATGGGGGATATGTTGCTTTTGCTGGTAATAAAGGGGGATACATCACTAAAGAAGGCAGTATGGGAAATGGAATCGTAAGCTTTGAAAAGATAAGCTACGTGAAACAGATAGACCACAATTTGCTGAGTGTCTCACAGATCTGTGACAAGAAATACACAGTGTTCTTTGATGACAATGCTTGCTTCATTCTGAAACCTGGCTTTAAGATTCCGAAACAGTGGGTTATGATCTCAGCTCCAAGAGTCAACAATTTGTATGTTCTGGATATGAGTCAAGCTGTAACAGCTAAGGGGGAGGTCACTTGTTTTCTGTTAAAGGCTACAGAGAAGGAGTCTATTATGTGGCACAGACGAATGGGGCATATTCACTTGAGGAAGATGAATCATCTGGTTCAGAATCAGCTTGTGGAAGGTGTCTCTGTCAAGAATTTTCATTTAAATGACGTCTGTGTATCATGTAAGAAAGGGAAGCAGAAGAAGAAATCTCACAAACCTAAGAAGGTCAACTCAGTCAGTATGCCTCTCGAGCAGTTGCACATGGATCTGTTCGGCCCTGTCAATCGTAAAAGCAAGAATGGAGATTTATACTGTCTGGTTGTCACTGATGACTATTCAAGGTTCTCTTGGGTTGTATGCATGCAGCATAAAAGTGAGACTTTTGAGTTTTTGAAGAATCTGTTCACCAAACTAGAAAACATCTATGGGCTAAAGATCCGCAGGATTCGAAGCGATAATGGAACAGAATTCAAGAACAATGCTATGGAGTCACTATGTGCAGAAAAGGGTATTCATCACGAATTCACAGCGCCATACACTCCTCAGCAAAACGGGGTTGCAGAAAGAAAGAATAGAACTCTTATTGAGGCTGCCAGAACAATGCTCGCAGATTCTAACTTGCCTGTCATGTTTTGGAACGAGGCAATTTACTGCGCGTGTTATACTCTAAATAGGGTTCTTACGGTTAAGAGGTTCGGCAAGACTTCTTACGAACTTCTAATCCGTAGGAAGCCGAACTTAGAGTTTCTGGAACCTTTCGGTGCTCCATGCACTATGCTACATCCCGATGGGAAGTTTGGTGCAAAGGCAGATGAAGGTTTCTTTGTTGGATACAGTACTCCTAACAAGAGGGTATACAACAAAAGAACCAATAACGTTGAGGAGTGGCTTAATGTCGATGTTCAACGTTACACTGTCAATGCACGTGGTGCTGGACCCGATTGGTTGTTCGACTATAAGAGTTTGTTCGATTCTTTCAACCTGGATAATGTTGTAGATGATGCTGTGGCGCAGATGTATTACGAGTGTGAAAACGCAGCTAGCTCACCGCTAATGCGTCCGATCGTGGTTAATGCGCCTGCGCCTGCCGCATCTGATGCTTCTACATCCATGGGTCCCCCTGATAAAGCCGCAGCAGTTGAAGTTGAGGAAGTCTTTCAGGAAGCGTCAGAGGTTATGGAATCTTCTTCAGATGAGGAATATACAGAATCTCGGGAAACTCTTACTGAAGAACTGGCTGGAAATGGTGAATCTGCCAATACAGCTCCAGTTCCTCCTACAGGGAATGATCAAGCTGGTCCTTCTTCTTCAGCAGCTCCTGGAATCGGTCTACAGATTGATTTCTCCGGTTTTAATTTGCAACCCGCTGCTCCCGCTAGCTCAAGTGCTGCTGAGACAAACATCTCTCAGGGACTTGAAAATCTCAATCTGCGGTCGGATGACCCAGTGCCGGCACATCCGGAATCTCGGATTCACGACACTCATCCACTGCAGAATGTGATTGGTGATCCGACTGGTAGAGTGATGACACGCAGTCAGCTCAGGAATGCCAGTCCAAGTGACAACTCCGCTACCCTAGCTCTCTATTCGGAGATCAGAAAAGCAGGTCATCAGAACGATTGGTCTTTTGCTCTTTATGTGTCTCAGGTGGAACCGCGATCCATCCAAGAGGCTTTGAGAGAAGAACCATGGATTGAAGCAATGCAGACATAGCTTCAGCAGTTCCAAAAGCTAGGAGTGTGGGACTTAGTTGACTTACCTCCAGGCGCCAAGAAAATTGGAACAAAGTGGGTCTATAAGTGTAAACGGGATGACCGCGGGGTAATTATCAGAAACAAGGCTCGATTAGTTGTCCTCGGCTTCCGTCAAATCGAAGGAATAGATTACAACGAAGTATACGCTCCAGTTGCGCGCCTTGAAGCTATCCTGATGTTCTTAGCTTACGCTTCGTACAAACGGTTTAAGGTGTATCAAATGGACGTGAAAAGTGCTTTTCTGTATGGTATCGTGAAGGAAGAGGTGTATGTTTCACAACCTCCGGGGTTTGAAGATCCACTGCATCGTGACAAGGTTTACAAACTGAACAAAGCGTTGTATGGACTTCATCAGGCTCCGAGAGAATGGTATCAAATGCTCAGCAGTTATTTGATCTCCAATGGGTTCAACCGTGGACTCGTGGACTGCACCTTATTCACCAAGGAAAAGGATGGTGACCGTCTGCTGGTACAGGTTTACGTTGATGATATTATTTTTGGGTCAACTAATGAGGTTTTGTGCAGGGAATTTGAAAAGTTAATGCAGGACAAGTTCGAGATGAGCTCGATGGGGGAAATGCAATTTTTCTTAGGCTTGCAAGTAGATCAACTTGAGTCGGGGATCTTCATCCACCAGACAAAATATGTTGCTGACATCTTGAGCCGGTTCCAGATGGAAGACTCTGCTGCAATAGCCACCCCTATCCAAACCAATCACGGGATTGGTCCGGATGAGAAAGGACAAGCCGTTGATTCCTTTCTTTATCGAGCAATGATTGGCTCGTTAATGTACCTCACAGCTTCAAGACCCGACATAATGTTCGCAACCTGCCTGCTGTCAAGATACCAGTCCAGGCCGAAACAGTCCCATCTGGTTGCCGTGAAGAGGATCTTACGTTATCTAAAGGGTTGTCCGACCAAAGGTCTTTGGTACCCTAATGACGATAAGTTTGATCTCGTTGCTTATAGTGATGCTGACTATGGCGGATGCAAGAAAGATGCAAAATCCACATCGGCTGGATGCCAGTTCTTAGGAGGTCGACTAGTCTCGTGGCAGTGCAAGAAGCAAGCCTCTGTGTCCTTATCAACTTGCGAGTCGGAATACATAGCTGCGTCCAGCTGTTGCTCCCAGGTTTTATGGATACAACAACAAATGAGAGACTACGGTTTGAAATTTCTAAACACTCCTATTTACTGTGATAATGAATCTGCTATAGCGCTTGCTAAAGACGCGGTAAACCATTCCACGGCGAAGCATATCTATGTTCGGTATCATTTCATACGCGATTGCTATGAAAAGAAACTGATAGATATGATTAAAATCCACACGGATTACCAACGTGCCGATTTATACACCAAAGCTTTTGATAAACCTCGTTTCGAGTATCTTTTGGTTTTAAATGGCATTAAAGAAAAGCAGGATTAGATCCGCATTGGCAATCGTTTTTGTAAATATTTTCTTCAAAAACAAAAAAATCCAAAAATATTGTCGTTTTGCAAATTTTTAGATTTTTAGGGGGAGAAAATTCAGAAAAATACAAAAACATCAGAAAATGCAAAAATCAAAAAAATGAGAAAATTCAAAAATTCAAAAAAAATGAAAAAATGAAAAAAAAAATGAGTTTCTTTGGTGGAAATAGGGAAGATGATATTAACCAATCAGTCGGACTGTGTGGACCTTTATCATCTTAAAAATATTGGATCTGATAAGTAGCCTCTACAATGATGTGTTGGTAGGCTCGAAATCATTTCCAAGTTCGGCACGGTGATATAAACCTAAATCTACTGAGAATTGTGTGGATTAACGCCGCGTTGGCATATGGTCTAAAAGCCTTAAATCTTGTTGATAGAATGCCAAAATCCGAGGTTTCTGGTCTTTAAGAGGTTGGTACATCCGGGGTGAACTGGACGTCTCTCAGAATAAAATGGGGTGGCATAAGTGACGTACGTTGGGTTAGCAGCCTACAACTGAGACACCACTTTGCCATACTCAGTAAAAGAAAAGAAAAACAAAAAATAGAATAAATTCTGATAAGGAGACGTCTGGGAATCCTGTAAGAGCAAAAAGATCATAAATGCCAAAACCCTATTCTCAAAGAGAATCGCTCTAGGTATCAAATCATTAATACCTAAAGCATCGTACCGTGAAAAATCAAAATGTACGGTATTTGACTTGAACCCTGGTCTGGATCTCATTGGTCTCTTTGCTGCAGCGTTCTTGCAGACCTGATCACCACTGAGTCCATTCCTTGTAAATACGGATGACAACAGCTTATTCACCGGTTACGAGGAAGCTTTGTGCATGCCTTGATACGGGAATATGTCGCGTGTGCGGGGAACACCTTTAATCAGCTTTAATATTACCTTAACGTATCTAAAGTGCCTAGCGATAAAACTTGATTTTGAGTTTAGGTGGACAACAATACTGACAGTTGTTGTAGGATGCTTATTGGTAATTTTAATCAAAAACTGAAAGCATAAGGGTTCTAGTATAGTCCGTACACTGATATGATTCCCTAACTATCGAAACTCGCAAAAATATGATAGTGTACAGTTAATTGTTCTTGCGTTTTCGCTTATTTTCTATTTTAATTTTAGTAGATTAGCTATTCTTGATTGCCGATGATGGAAACCTAATCCATTGTAATCTTACTTCTTCAAGAATAAAACGCCGAAAAATAAAAAGGATAATTAATTGAAAACTTGTACTTTTACGGGGTCAAAACCGTATGTTTTACCGAGTACAAGGGTGGAAAATGAAACATTTTCAAGTTTTTGAGTCATCATCTGAGTCGCGTGTGAAACCGGGTTGAAAAACGCATGTTTTGAACCTTTACGGGTCAAAAATGCAAGTTTTGGAGCTGCAGGGGCATTTTGGTAATTTGTGGGAAGGGTTATATGCAATTGTGAGCTAATCACCTATGTGTGTTGGCGATTAGCTCCTAATCGTGTGCATTTTATATGCGAGTATGGCTATTCGTGTACGTATACATGCGATTAGCTTCCATACTCACTAGAGATGACTTGTGGCTAAACGTGTGACTCCTTAAGTGATTAGCCTCCATACTCGTGTACACATTCATACGATTACCCCTACTCGCTCCAGCCTAGCTAACGAGTAGCCCTACTCGCCAAACATTACATGCGATTAGCTCCATATTTCTCAATCATCCCATATGCTTCTACTCGTGTGTAATTGTTGGCGTTTAACTCTAATCGCATACACCTTACTAGCGAGTAGCACCTTACTCGCTACTACTGTAGCTGACTTAGTGACTCAATCGCCCAACATTACAAGCGAGTAGCACTACTCGTTATCAACACACACGAGTAGCCTTGAGATATAAAAAGCAACAGTTAGTCTTTTTCACTTCATTCTCCTTCAAATACAAAGAACAAAGCCGGTTTCCCTCTCTACCCGATTCAAACAAAACTCTGCCAAAATTTTCCTTGTTTCCTAAAATCTAATCTACATCATCAAGGTAATAATATCTCAAAATTTCAGATCCAAACAACAAGGTTTAAAGGGTTAATCTGCGTTTTTATTAACGAAACCCTAAGTCGTGTTGTGTTGATCATGAGGACTGTTACACGGTTTGTTAATGAAAGTTTGGGGTGGGGGTTTGTTAATCGGCATGTATAGGTTCTTTTCATACCAAAATCCTAACCTAAATCATACTAAAACAAAAAGCCCCAAATTTCAAAAGCTTATAAACCCTAACTTTTAATCCGGCTAATTAGCCCTCTTTAACTGATCTGAAATAGGAATTATGTTAAGGGGTTTTGTTTGCCGGCAAATTTAGGTCAAAATGCACCAAAAATCCAACCCAATTCGACCCGTTACAAGTTTGGCTTAATATTGGTGAGGACAGTTACTGTTCACCGCGATTAGGTCACCCTAATCGCATGAACAGTGGACGCGAGTAGGCTTCTTTTCAGCTAATTGTCTTGTATAAGCTAGCGAGTAAGCCCAATCGCTTGGTGTTGATAGCGATTAGCAGGGCAAATCGCATACAACCTCCTGTTGACCAATCTCTAGTCAAACTTTGTCCGTTTTGTCCGATTTCATCATATCTTAACCTGTTTTAATGATCGTGTCGTTTGTTTTTGCCTTATAGAAAAATGCAGTACGGAACATCGGAGAAGCACAACTGTTTGGCATTCCTCGGACCAGTTACAAAGCCGGAATGCAAGTCGTTCGAGGGTGTTATCGAATACTTGAAACGATCAAAGATCAAGTATGCTATCTCTACTGAATACGCGGCCTACAAGGATATTATTCGGGAATTCTACCAGAATGCAAAGGTCGACAACAGCACTGTTCCTGCAACGGTTAAAAGTGTTGTGCAGCAAAAGGACGTGGTTGTTACAGAAGAATTGATTCGTGAGGTTCTAAAATTTGAAGATAACAAAGACGATCCTATTGTGTTCGATACTATTCTGATTCGCGGTGGGTTTCTTAGAATGAAGTATACAGATGATGTTCGTACTCAGAAAATGCTGCAAAAGGGTTGTCTACCGCCAGAGATAAAATATTTAACGCACGTTGTGCTAAAGTGCATCGGCCCTCGCAAAGGCACTTTCGATGCGATCCGGGACACTTTAGCATCAGCAATAGTTGCGTTGACGTTGAACAAGCCGTTCAACTTCTCTGGAATGATTTTGCACCATCTCAAGGAAGTGATTTTGCAGAAGCCAACAAAGCACTCGTTCATAGTTTATCCTCGTTTTCTGCAAATGATCCTTGACCACCAGATTCCAGATTTGGTGAAGCATGATAATGAGTTGCTCGAGATTAAGAACATTGATGAGATCGAGCTGAAGAGAATGCTGCAGTATAAGAAAATGCCGAAGGCGGAACATCCACCAAGTCGGAAACTGTATGCATATCTCGCGAAAGATGATTATGAGGCACCACCTGGGAATAGGTGGAGACATGACGACAGTGACTCTGAAGATGATATTAATGTTCATAGACAGGTGTTCAAAGGTGATGATGTTATTGGCAGACCCTCTGATGAATTGGGTCCTAATGAACCGGGCAAAACGGGGGATGATGAACATAGACGCGATGATGACATGTTTGAGCCTGCGTCTTTGGATGTTGATGCACCATCCAGTTCAGTTAGGGGAAAAGAAACATTGGATGAAGGCCCGATTAACATTGAAGACGTTGATGATGAGGATGACGACTCAGAGGCAACTGAAGATGATAGACCTGATGTGCTCAGTTTAGAAGAGGATAGGGCTCTCACAGCCGAGGCGAGAGAACTTCAGAGGGATCCCACTTTCACACTAGGAGGTGAGGATCTTATTGCTGATATCGATGCTGATCTAAGCACGCCTCCTCCTCACAAAAGACAGAAAACCCAGGCAGCAAAGGTTAGTAGAGGTCAGAAAAGGATGTCAAAGACTGTAGTTGAGCCTGAGAAGAATCCAAAGAGATTGAAGGGAAAACGTTCAGCTTTGAATCTTCCTGATACATTCGGCTCTCCAACCTCTTCTACCACACCAGCAACAACAACTAAAGCAGCAACAGCAACAGCAACAACAACTACAACAGCAGCCACTTCTTCAGCTCCTCTATCTTCCAGTGCAGCTATGCCTGCAGGTATTACTATGTCTATGCCTTCTTCAGTAGTCTTCACTGAGCAAGTCTCAGCTACTGTTGAAGCGACAGGTGCGCAGTTGGTTTCTAATCCGGTTGGTGACCATATCCGGAGACTGAAGGAAGCTGCAAGAACCAAAGCAGCTAAACCTTCAGGCCAATCATCTTCTTCTACTTCTGCTTCCAATGAACAACTCCAGCATAATGTCAGCGAACTCATGGCTTTGGTTGCTGCACAGTCGCGGGAAATAGCAGAGTTAAGAAACAAGAACACTCAGATCGAAGAAAATGAGACAGCGATGCTAGAGTTGATTGGCGAAACCATCACTGCTAATACAGATCTTAGAGCTACTGTCGACGCACTCACCTTGTCTAATCAGCAAATTCTTGAGTCGAACAGGCAGCTTATGGAATCACACCAGCAGGTGATACAGTCAAACCAAAGTGCCTTGGCGAGACTGACTGGCATTGAAGGTAAGTACAATGACCTCCAGCTCGCAAATGTGAACAATGAGCGCAGAATCAACAGGTACAGGAAACAAAATACTAGATTAAGAGCTAGGTTGGATGAGTTGTCTGGAACTCAGCCTAGGCTCACTGGTGGTTCTGAGGCTGGAGCGAGTACAGCTGGTGATGATGATGATGATAGTGAAGAAGAGGATGATGAGGATGATGAAGAGGATGATGACAGGTCTGATGATGATGATCAGGGTGATGGTAAAGGTGATGGTGGTGACCCTGGAGCCACAGGCGGTGGCGGGTCATCGGGTGGTTCAGCTGAGAGACGAACTAAGAAGCGCCATGATCGTCGAGGCGATGATCCCGAGGCAGGTTCTTCTGCTCAGGGGGAGCCATCACGCCAGATGAGCAAGATTCACGAACTTCGCAAGCAACTAAACAAGAAAGCGTTGATTCAGGTTGAATATGTTGAGCCTTTAAACTGCTATTTTGCTTATGATGATGAAGGCAACTTGCTCCCACCACCTGCCATGCCCGAGTATGATTTGGAAGAAGGCGAGATTCTACCAGAGATGACACCAGAGGATCTAGCTAAAGTTTATGGCTTTACACCTGGAGAATCTTCCAGTGCGAGCCAAAGTGTCCCTCCTGAGTTGCATCCTGATAATAATGAGGTAGATCTTGAAGATGGAACCAACGTCCCAACTCCTGAGTATGTGGTAAATGAGTCGGGCGCTGGTATTCCAAACATTGATGAGGAGATGGTTCGAGAGGCTGAGGAAAAATTAAAGTCTGACTCTGCTGATATTCCTGATGAAGTTAAAATTCGACAGGATAAAATCAGGGAGCGCTATCCCAAGTGGTTTAAACCTGAAGAAAAGAAAAAGCCGGTTGAGCGAGCCTCCGTCTTCAAGAAAAGATTGACGAAGATGTCTGGAAATGTGATAAGCTGGGCATATGTTAGTCACACAAGGATGCTGGGAGTAAAATGGCAAGAAGGTGTATTGTATTTTCAGGAATGCAGAGACCTTATGAGCCTCCCATTCTGGTATATCCGTGATTTAGTTCGTCTTGATTATCCTCTGTACAAAGAGAAGGCTCCTTTTCTTCAAGGTTTTTACACGAAGCTGAAGCGAGAAAGCATTGATGGATGGAAAGAATTCGAGCCTCAGTATCCCAGATCATATCCAACAGACAAGATTCATCCCTTCACACTCAAGCCAATCTGGGAGCACAAAATCAAGCCACCGAAATGCGTTTCAAGGATTCCCATTATTCCACTTGAACAAGACTTTACCACGAAGCTGTATTATTGGCACTATGATGCAGCTACTACTGAAGCGGTGATCGTCTTGAGCAATAGTCCAAATCCATGCAGGAAGATTAGGATTTGGGATCCTATGTGGTTGATTAATTGCTCGGAAAAGGATGTGGAGATGTTGTATCAGTACCCGATCATGCATCTACCTGTTGAAGCCGATCAAGCTATGAAGTTTCAGAGAGTGATCCGGTTTTGTTATGCTAACAAGGTTCATGCAGGATGTGACTGGTCGAGGATCACACGGGTCAGAACAACATCAAGCTGAAGACAGAGATTGAAGATGCTGCTTGTATTTTTGTTTAGTTTGTAATCGTTTTTGCTTATCGAGTCTGTAAAGTTTGTTTGCTTTGGTATGAACGATGTCTTTTGGTTTATTTCTGTACGTATACTAGCCTGGTCCAAGGGGGAGTCTGTTAGTGCACGATGTCCCTAGGCTAGTATATAAGTTGTTTGGACGTATTTCGGGGTGTTTGGAGGCGTTTATACGCGTTTTGGGGGTCTCGGTTAGCTGCATGCGATTAGCTGGAGAATGGCAGGCGATTAGCTGTAAGTTGCTGGCGTTTAGGGTCCTACTCGCTAGCTACTGCACACGATTAGCATGTTCTGGCAGGCGATTAGCCATAATCGCCTGCTATGGTCTGCTGCTAATCGCCTGGTGGGTCTGGTCGTACCCGGGTGGTATAAATACCCTCATTCTCAACCCTAGACCTCAGTTCTTGCCTCACACACCCTCCAAACACCCTCCCCTGGTCATAGGACGTCTGATTTGATCATTGTAAACACTTGAGCTCTGTTTTAGTGATTAATCTATAATCTTTTGACCCGTGTGTGTAGTAATTACTCGTTTCATTGTTTCAATCGTTGTTTCTGTTATTAGATCATCTTAGAGGGATTCCGCACCTCTAGGATAAAACCCGTGATTGTTGGAACGCGAGTTCGACGGTCCTAACAAGAAACGTGGTAACGTTACTAACGTATAATTTCATTTATTAGTAACGTATACTAATTTTTAGTAGCAACGTAAATTTTATTTTAGTAGTAACGTTTTTAAAAAATCGTAAAAAAACCATATTTTTCCACTACGCGCGCGAAGTTGAGCCGCAAGGTCTGCACCCCCTCCCTATGAAGTATGTCCGCCCCTGCGACTTTACACTTGGCATCCTGAACCAGGTATTATTTCTATTGGATTTTTTGCATTAGAATTTCAATGTTACAATTGGGGTTTTCAATTGTGGATTTGATTATTTGCAATTGTGGATTTATTATTGTGGATTTGATTATTTTAGGATTCTAACATAGATGGATTGAAAGATATGAGGCATATTTGTGGGATAATAGTTCAAGAAAGAAGGCCAAAGCAAGACGGGTAAACAAGGTTTTGATTAAAATTTGTAATAACTCTTGATTTTGATCTGTAACTTAGAAACCACTTAATATATATTTTTTTAAATTTGGTTCTTTGCAGGCATCTAGAGAAAGCTGGAGAAGCGATTGAGCGAATGAGGATCACATATTGATTTAGCTACATCTAAAAGTAGGTCGTCTTGTTTGCTTCGATTACTGATGGGCGAATTTTAGCTTTTCCCTTGAAAATTAATGTTAGAAATCGCAGATGATTGCTCACTCTGTTAACACTTTGTTTCCGTAGGGTGCAAAACCTCTTGTAATTTGTTATGTATAAAGATATTTCCTCTAATTATCTATATAAAACTTACAGGTGTCTTGTATTGGTGCTTTTAGTTCCAATTCCTACATGTACAAGATCAATGGAATTGAAAATCTCAGCCTTCAAAGCTGCAACAGAAAAAGGTTGAACCAAAAATCACTTACCTTCAATTATTTCAATATTTTATGCATTATCCAGTGAAAGTAACAAGTGATAAAAACCTCAGGTAATATAACTTATAACATAAAGGGGTTGTGTGTAGTCGAACATAAGCTAACTGCTACATGCTTGTTGCATCTAAATGTGTAGTATATATTGTTTTTGCATCTATATGTGTAGTATATTTTCCGAAATTTTGTTTTTACTAACATTAGTTAAAGATTTGTTTATGTAACTGCTGCTGACTATTGTGTGACGAATTACATTCTACAAGGATATTATGATGGAAACATAACTATGGACCACTGATCATTTGCTTTTAACATTCATAATTTGTTACTTCTAGGATTAATTTTCATAAATGATTAATCAGTTATGTATGGTACCATTTTCATACTTTTTGGATTGCAAATCATAACAGTTGGGTCTAAAAACTAATAAATAACAACCTTGACTTCTCTTTATATTCAGTGCTCACCTTCCTATATTTATAAAAAGTTTGATCCCCTTGATTTTCTCTAAAACTTTGAATAAAGACAATTTAGAGAAAATCCACATTGGACAACGCTTCATTTGTTTGACCTGGTAGATAGGGTAACTGGTCAAAACATGCAACTTTTTATAGGACTTTATGGTTCAAATTTGGGTTACGGATCACATTTTGTTTACGTGTCAAATTGGTGTCAAACTCGAATAGAGATTGTAGAACTGGTGCAGGGCATTATGGGTATTATTGAGAGATTGTAGAATTGGTGCAGAGCATTCTGGGTATTATTGAGAATTGAAGGTAATATTTAAACAAAATTGGATATGTTTGGTTTCTGCCTTTAACACCTTGAAGGCTGCACGTTTTTCTTTTACCTGGTCTTATTTGGTAAGCAGAATATTGGTTTGGGGCGTGAATTTTCCGGTGACGGGCTTTCATGGTTGTCATAAAAACATCGGGATTAATATTGAAGTCAAGCGTCATATCTATACACGACAATCTGATTAATTTCCCATATAACCTACATTAATTTTGTATATAACCTGGAACAGGTTAGTGAATCAACCGATTCTCAAAAATATGTGAGCCTTGACAGCCTGTACATGGCGGAGCTCGTGATGGCGTTTGAGTTGGAATTCTCCATTGAAATCCCAGACGATCAAGCAGATAAGCGGAGATGTGACCTTTTAATTTGACTTGAGATATTACCAATAATTTTCCATGATCTTTGGTCATTAATTGTCCAAGATCATTGGTGATTACCATTGATGTTATTCTCCTTTTGACAATAGATATTGTTGTATCTCGTGACAGTGAGGCACATTATTGTTCTTAGACTAAAAAAACAATACTTTAGAATTTTGTTTCCAATAAATCTATGAGATTCGCTCTTTCTCCAACTGTAGAGTTTGTATCATACAAAGTATCTGCATAATATGCTTTTGAAGCTGGATGTATGTATTTGCATATTTACTATAACACTAATAATCTTTACGTGTGGCATTGCTATCTTAAGGATATGTGAAGAAAAGAACTTCAACAGGTGCAACTTTTTCAAATGGTTTTAAGGTGAAGGTCTTCAAACATAACTCTTGTGAGATTTGAATAGAGAGAATTGTATAAACTTGCTTTATATTATAGAAATCATCCAAATACAAATGAATGGGTATGGGGCTATTTATATGTGGTGAAGGGGTGTGACACCCTTTAGTGAACCGACATGTTGGTTCAGTTTAACCACCATAACCGCCACTACATTAGGTTATACAATAATAATACTAATTTACATACTAAACTTAGGATAAATAAATATTATGTCCAACATTCTCCCCCCTAATTTTGATTTATCCTTTCTTGCTTCAGAGTAGGGTTGGATCTTCTTCTTCATGAATGAGAAGGGATACTTGCTCGTTCTTATCTTTCTTGTCTTTCCATTTTGTGCATTCATACGATAAGTGACCATAGTTGCCACATTCGAAGCATCTGAATTTGCTTTTGTCTCCTTGACTTATATTTCTCTCATACTCTTTCCTTTCTTCACTAAAGTTTCTTCCTTGTCTGTTGTTAAAGGTTCTTCCACGACCTCTACCACGGTTATGATTACCACGTCCTCTACCATAGTGCAAACTTCCTGAATGATAATTACTTGAGGTTGCCATTAGGAGTTTCGTTTGATGATTTTCCTCTGGTTCATCTTGACTTTTGAGGCGTTCTTCAAATGCTGTTATTCTCCCCACTGCTTCTTCAAATGGCATTGTGTCTATCTCTGAATATTGCTCAATAGTTGCTACAATAGGTAGGAACTTCTTCGGAACTGAGTTGAGTAGTTTTCTCACTATTGCTTTGTCTTTAAGAGTTGTGCCAAGGCTTTTGAATTTTGCTCTTATGCTGGCTAACTTGCTTGCAAAGTCACTTACTGGTTCATTTTCTTTCATCTTTAGAGTTTCTAACTCACTTCTCAATGTTTGTAATCGTGCTTTCTGAACCATATCTGCTCCAAGGTATCTAACTTTGATTGATTCCCAAACTTCTTTTGCATTTTGACATTGTGCTACTTGCATTAAGATGTCTTCTGGTAATGTTTGGAGAATCATTGCTTTTGTAGTATTTACTTTCTTTTCATCTGCTGCTTCTGTTCCTTCTTTCGCGTCAATTGTTTCCCAAAGACCATAAGCCTTTAAGATTGTTTCCATTAATAGTGCCCATGAGGTATAATTTGTCTCTGTCAATTTCGGGCATTGTAGTGATACATTTCCTTGCTCACGAGATGTTATTGAACTGTTGGACGCGTTTTTGTCAACTTTCTCTGCCATGTTTTCTTGCTTTACTTTCTTCGACTTTTTCTTTCCAATCTTGCTTTCTTGCTAACTTTCTGACTTACTAAACTCTCTTGCTTGCTTAGTTTAAAGCAAAGGTTTTCTTTCTTGATTTGCCACACAGGTCGAATTCGCCACGAAGGTCTAATTTGCCACAAAGGTCTAACTTGCCACAAAGGTCTAACTTGCCACGAAGGTCTAACATGCCACAAAGGACTAACTTGCCACAAAGGTCTAACTTGCCACAAAGGTCTAACTTGCCACAAAGGACTAACTTGCCACAAAGGTCTAACTTGTCTTGCTATACTCAACGAGTCACGAAGTGTCTCGGAGTCACTTGCTATTTTTCTCAACGAACCAAAATGGGTTCGGAGTACTTGCTATACGAATCGGTGTGATTCGATTTGACTTGCTATGTGGAATTTTTAATGATTTTGATTTTTCTTTAAAAAAATCAAAAACTTGTTTCTTAAAAAAAACTCCACCAAATATTAGAAGTATAAGTGATTTGACTTTGTTAAAAAACAATTATGATTGTTTATATTTAATAAATCAAATCGATTTGACTTCTTCAAAAAATTGATGTTTTCAAAACTTCCTTCCTTTTCTTAAAAAACGTTTGATTTTCCCTTAAAAAATATTAGTAAAACCAAAGTTATTGATTTCTGATCCTTTGGATATCTTATGTGGTTATGTTGACTTTTAAAAGTCAATAGTTTCTCATGGAAACTTTCTGCAACACACAAAGAATAGTGCCCTTAAAAAACCTTTTTTGGCGGGAAAATATTTTTGTTCCAAAAACAGGGGATAACAAAAGTGGTTTGATTTCTTTGATTGGATTAAGATTGTTGTATTCGATTCGTTCTTAAACAATAAAGGGCTGGGATATAAACGTCAAACCGTAACGTTTGATCTTTCTTCTTCGTTTTCAGTCTCGCTGGAACTTCGCCGGATCTTCACCGGAATCGTTCTTCCGGTGATGTTCTTTCTCTTTTTCGGTTATATTCTTCAAATAACGTTCTTCTTTATTGTCTGGATTGGAAAATTCGGTCTGTGAATCGTTATTAAACGATTATGTAACGGTCTCTGTTTTTTTGAAAAACAGGGGATGAATCTTTCTGATGTATATCTCTTCTTTCACTGTGATGGATCGATCTGAACCAGGGCTCTGATGCCAAATGTGAGATTTGAATAGAGAGAATTGTATAAACTTGCTTTATATTATAGAAATCATCCAAATACAAATGAATGGGTATGGGGCTATTTATATGTGGTGAAGGGGTGTGACACCCTTTAGTGAACCGACATGTTGGTTCAGTTTAACCACCATAACCGCCACTACTTTAGGTTATACAATAATAATACTAATTTACATACTAAACTTAGGATAAATAAATATTATGTCCAACAACTCTTTTACTTCAATTACACAGTATGTGCATAGTTTAACTCACATTCTTACCATTTGTTATCAGGCACTTGTCCTTGGCACTAACTAGACACATTGTTGCTAAAAATGAAGGTAAGTAAGATCCTATATTGGTAATTAAATGTTGCAACTATTTTGTTTGAGATTAAATATGAAAAGCAATTGTTTATATTGAAATGCACCTCAAGAAATCAGATTCTTTTTTATAAATTTTTTTACACACATGTATATGAAGAATGCTTGAAGTTGATGTTGTTAGCGAATCAGTTATGAAAAGGATACAAGAGGGGTTGCAGTTCATTATGCTGCCTCTTATTCTCAACGTAACATTCGAAACCATAAATGCTACAAACACTACTGTTAGAAGTTAATCTTGATTCAATATCATCAACGTGTGTTAATTCAGAATTGTACATATGTTAGGTTTTATTATATCAAGTCCTAAGTCTAGAAAAACAATATATGTGAACCGGTGTGTCACATATTTAGCGAAGGGTCATGACTATTATGTCTAAGGTTGCGTCAGTTCACTCATGCCTATTCACTATGTATATATATAGGCCGAACCTATTGTATTTTATGTGTGTGAAAGATTAAGTTTCTAAAACTTCCTTTCTAATAACTTCCCTCCTTATTTTCCCTCTCAAAAACCATCGCATACAATCAAGAACCAAACCAGAATTTCATTCTAGATTTCAACATGGTATCAGAGCCAACGATCAAGAGAACCTGTGGATTGTTCGATGTAAAGGAGAGGAGAACGAAGCAGAGAAGATAGGGACAGATGGCGGTTACGGACTTGGACCGCTAATCCCTAGTCTAGTATATGATCATGAGGATCATAGATGGAAGGCCAAGAAGGCAAATTCCGAGAGCATTGGAGACTCTCTTAATATGAAATTATCTTCGTTCAACATCGGATCAAGTAGTAGTGTGTCCATGAGGGATACCGGAGCAAAGAGAAGAAACGCACAAAAGGAGTATAATCGGCAAGTGAACATCAATCAAGAAGTGTCCGAATATCCGTCTACCATGTGTTGTAGTAAGTAAAAAGAACCCTTTCATTATAGGCGTAATTGTCCTAAGAAAATTGGTAAAACCGAGTTTATGGTTAAGGGTAGTGATGAAAATGGTTGGAATGATTTGTGGTTTGTAAGTTTGACTCGCCAAGAACACGGTTGTGGCAACAGAAGTTTGTTTATTGTGTTAAACAATTCATTTGGTATAGAGGGTTGCCCAAAAGGTTATAGAAAAGAGTATTTCCGTGGTAAAGGCACGATAGCGATTACTAGTTGTGGACGAGAGCACAAGATTCAAAACGTATTTTATGTGCCCACACTTAGAAAGAATATATTGAGTGTTGAGAAGTTAACACAAGAGGGATTTGAGATAGAATTTGAAGGCGATGTATGTTACATCAAGAAGCCGACTATCCAAAAGGTAAGAAGGGTTATACTTTGTCGCATTTGTGAATCGGATGACCATTTCACATTTAAGTGCCCCGCATATGATCAAGACAATAAGAAAGGAAAAGAAGAAAGCCGTAACATGGATTCAAGTCACGGCCGAACCAAAACAGGGAAGTTCGAAGGGTTCAAGGACAAAGGAAAGCGGGTTAGATTTGAACGCGACAAGATGGAGGGTATAACCAATGAAGACAAAGAAAGAGCCTCCATTTTAAAGCATTTTGACGACTATTCCATTAACAAAGATCAATATGAAGGTGTTATGGAAAGAGGTCCGGTAATGTATCCAACCGAAGGATCCCAATTGCAAGATTGTATTGTTTTTATGGATATGATCCATATCACTAGCACGGTTGAAAGATACAAAAGAAGGTTCGAGTTAGAGTTTGAAAGAACCGTAGATTGGTTTATGAAAGAGTTCTTACAAATAAGAATCAAAGCACCAATCCCACCAAGAGACGAAACGGGTTATCCAATAAGTTTGTTGGATCTTTACAAAACGGTACAAGTATTTGGTGGTTATGAAAAAGTGACAAGAGATGAAAATTGGACGGTAGTGGCCATGTCAATGGGATATGGAAGAGGTTTGCCAAGCCTAGTGTCAAAAATGGATATTACAAGAAATTTGAGGCAAACATAGGTTCGTTATTTGGAGATGCTAGAGTGGTATCATCTCAAGTACAAGGGAAGAGAGTTGGTGGTGGAAATCAATGAAGAAGCATTGGAAGATTACAAGAAGAAGGAAGCCGAATGGGAAGACTCGGCCTTGCCCCCAAAGAAGCGCTCAAGATCCTCATCAAGTGAAGACTAAAGCCCAAGTGCAAGAATCAAGATTAGGGGGGAGAATGTTAGAAGTTAATCTTGATTCAATATCATAAACGTGTGTTAATTCAGAATTGTACATATGTTAGGTTTTATTATATCAAGTCCTAAGTCTAGAAAAACAATATATGTGAACCGGTGTGTCACATATTTAGCGAAGGGTCATGACTATTATGTCTAAGGTTGCGTCGGTTCACTCATGCCTATTCACTATGTATATATATAGGCAGAACCTATTGTATTTTATGTGTGTGAAAGATTAAGTTTCTAAAACTTCCTTTCTAATAACTTCCCTCCTTATTTTCCCTCTCAAAAACCATCGCATACAATCAAGAACCAAACCAGAATTTCATTCCAGATTTCAACAACTACAAGTGACAATATAAATTATAGTTGCTCCAAATGCTACCAGGCCAAACACAAAAAGAAAAATGGCTCCACCTTGAAACACACCAGCAGCAAGCAAAAAGGCAACTCTTCCAATCAGCATGTACATACTAAACATTTCCCATAAAACCATTTGGCATTTCATAAAAATAATATAACAAGCTGCTACACTAATTTTTTATTTACTCTACCTTGGCTAGATAGTAGATACACATGAAGGTGACTTAATTATGTCTTATATAAGTACTAAAACTAAATTACATTAAACCCGCCACACGACATGACATTAAAAAACATAACTACGCGCGGACATTTCCACTAGTCTATCAAATGACAAACATTTTATAACAATTATAAAAAAAAACCTAAATTATAAAAATAACTAGTTATTTATAAAAAAAATCCCTACCTATTTACTACAATTAATGTTAGGTTCGGCTATTCACTTTAACCGGTTCGACTAATAACCTGTTATTTTTTATAAAATAATTGGTTATTTTTAGTCTTTTTCATTTTTTGGTTTTTCCCCAGTTAACCTGTACATCGATTAAAAATAACTGGTTATTTACAAAAAAACAAAAAAAAAATCCCTACCTGTTTACTAAACTACGGTTAAAAATTACCAGCAATCGGTTACTCCTTGGTCGGTTATTAACCGGTTTTGTTCTGCACGAACCTCAAACCAGACCCTAGAACCGCAAAACCCATATGGCTGGCTAAATTGACTGGGCTTCACGCTCTAGACCCTTTGGTCCAACCAAACACACAAACCTACACCTCTCCAAACACCAGAATTATTATCAATAGATCTCAAAATCCATATACAATAATCCTATATTTTGATTTCTTTTTACAAGTCACAACCAACCCTCATCTTATTTTCCCACTATAACAAACCCAATTTACATCAACGACCGAACTTTCTCTCTCCTCTTTTAATCTCATTTTCGTTGAGTTTAACACCGTTCGACTATTTATGCTTCTAATTGTTACAGTTATGAAATCTAAGTGTAATTTAACCACTTATTCGAATCGAATTCAGTTGATAGCGTTGTAGATTAATATGATTTAGCCCTGGTATCAGGATGCTATATTGGGTTTAGAAAATTGTAAGTGTGTATTTTTGTGAAACTGGGTCTCAGGCCCAACTAAGTTGATGAAATTCTATTAACACGTTGATTGTCCACATGTGTATTATTTTGTAAGCAAAGAGTACAACTAGCAAAGCACTACAAATCTATTCATTCGATTTTAAAAAAATCACAAAACTTTCTCAACCTACACAAATCACTAACACAATGATCTGCTCAACTACTACTCACACAGATCTATACCACAATGTTCCAACGATGAGACTAGGCTAGTCCCCTACTTATGGAATGATCAATCACACCTAAAATATATCTGGCAAGAACTTATATACACAAGATCAGGCAAGTCCCATCCGTAATATATTTCTTAAGCCCAATCAGCATATTAGATACTTAAGCCTAATCAAGAACCAGTAGCCCAACAACAACAATAGCCAATCGACTACCAGCAGCACAACAACAACAATTCCTCAGCCCAATATGTGAGAAACACAAAACAAGTAATAAGAAAACATTTATACGAATTATATGTTTGAGAAATAAATTGGACACGCATATATTGCAATAGTAACTTTAACATTTAAAATTCCATAGATTTATAACACCTAGTTAAAGTCGAGTAAATATATAGAAAAAAAAAAGACTTTTGAGCAACTTTAGTAGGATGCTTGATTAAGTAGGTTACTATTGAGTAAAGTTACCATTTTTGTAAATGTATAAACATGACTCTTTTTCTAGAAAGTACACATGTAAAAAAAAGTTTTCTAATATTCCAGACATATAACCCAAAGTTATTTCACATATTCTATGGTAAAAGCATTTTGTATATGGAAACATTGGGATGTGAATATACCTAATTGTTTGATATCTTGATTTTCTCTTTATTATACAAGAAGAGTTGTTTACATGAACTTAAATTTTATTTCTTGATAAAGTTTTAATCTTTATAATGAGAAATGCATTTGAAGTTATAGTTTTGATCTTCCCAGGTGTCCTCTTGTTTACGCAACATGAAAACTATCCCTACCAAAAACAATACACTCGTCAACGTAGAGATGGAGCCAGTGTTTCTAGATGAAGGTTAAGTATTTGACACTATCGAAGTTGTTGATGCGCGTTTTGCGACTAGTGCTTTGGATTGTACATAATAGGTTGTTTTAGTGTTTAGCGGAGGTCGAATGTGGGTTCTCAGAAGGTCGAATGTAGATATCTGAGGTCGAAGGTAGCTTATAATGGTCGAAGGAAGAGATAGAAGATAGAAGTGTTGATTCGAGCTCTTGGAAGGGTCGAAGGAACACGTTCGACCACATCGTGGGGTCGAACGTGCAGGCTATATAAGTGAAAAGTTTTGTTTTGTAATTAACTTTTGCCATTTTGCATGTGTGTGTTAACTAGGTGTTCTCTCTGAGTTCTAGAAGAGTTTGTAATCTGTTTATTTCATCTTAAACACATATTTTAAGGTTTTATAACAATGTTTTCGAATGAAATGGTGATTGAAAAGGTGAATTACTGTGTTTGATTTGATTTCTATCATTTTGTAATTGATCTAGGGTTTCCGTACTTAGATTGATAAACTTGTATGATCAAATAAGTGTTTTTGTTGAAAACGATCCTTCACAAAGTGGTATCAGAGCCAATCTGGATCATACAACTACAAATTGATAGATTTTGAACAGAATTTTGTTGATTCACCTTTTACGACTAGTGCTTTGGATTGTACATAATAGGTTGTTTTAGTGTTTATGGGAGGTCGAATGTGGGTTCTCAGAAGGTCGAATGTAGATATCTAAGGTCGAAGGTAGCTTATAATGGTCGAAGGAAGAGATAGAAGACAGAAGTGTTGATTCGAGCTTTTCGAAGGGTCGAAGGAACACGTTCGACCATAGCGTGGGGTCGAACCTGCAGGCTATATAAGTGAAAAGTTTTGTTTTGTAATTAACTTTTGCCATTTTGCATGTGTGTGTTAACTAGGTGTTCTCTCTGAGTTCTAGAAGAGTCTGTAATCTATTTATTTCATCTTAAACACATATTGTAAGGTTTTATAACAATGTTTATGAATGAAATGGTGATTGAAAAGGTGAATTACTGTGTTTGATTCGATTTCTATCATTTTGTAATTGATCTAGGGTTTCCGCACCTAGATTGATAAACTTGTATGATCAAATAAGTGTTTTTGTTGAAAATGATCCTTTACAGAAGTGTGGTTCAAGAATCGGAGTATGAGACAAGGGAAGAGAGATGGACCGGTACTGTTGTTTGTTGAGGACGGTAACAGTTGAGGCATTGATTTGTGCTAAGGATTGGCTTCGTAGTGATATGATTGATGCAACATATGCTATGGTGAAGATGGTTTGATTTGTGTTTTTATTTTGTAGGTTAAAAATGTGACATCGTGTTGCTAGTAATAGTAGTTGTAGACAACTTCGAATGCCTTGAAACATGTTAAAACTTCACAATGAGTATGCGGTAACAGTACATAGATGAATATTTTTCCTTTATTTGTTACAATTGCTTATTTGAATTTGTATTCTACTTAAACCAAGTTGTAAATCATTGATGATTAATCATAGTCATAATGATATGTTGGGAATCATGGTATCAAATACGTAGCGGAAGCGGTTTATATTATTATTACAAAAACCGAATATTTATATATATATATATATATATGCGATTATATATATATGTGTAATAATAATTGATTTTATTAATCCAATTAACAAAATATTCCCAATCAGATTCTCAATAAAACGCGTATAAACAAATAAATAATAATAGCAACCATAGGGGGTTTAGTAATCAACCTTTGACGACTACACCGGAATTGTAACACGCGGGTAGGAAGTTCACAACCGAGCACGAGCCAGCCAGGAACAACACTTGCAAGAGGAAGGCGGCAATGGTGGTGGTCGAACAAAACAGGGCAGTCGGCCCTTGCTTGGTTACGGCCGAATGTGGGAGAGGAGGCAAGGGTTTGTGATTTGTTATAAAAGTGTGTCTAGGGTTTACTCCTTAACCCTCCTTTTATAAAAAAACAATCTTTCACTAAGCCCCCTTGCATATTATTATAATATTCCTTAAGATTAATCTAATTAATATTAAGTCCCTCAAGTCTAAAACTATTATTATTTCACAAATAATAATCCACCTACACGTGAACTTGTCTAATTTGTGTACCAACGTGTAACTCTTCGGATCGTACTGGGTCGGGTTATGTTGACTTCGACTTTAATTACTATCGGACATACCATATGTCCAACAATCTCCCACTTGGACGATTTTAATTAAATGAGTCAACATGCGCAGAGTTGGACGCCTAGCTGCATCACATTGCACCCAACACAGTATGACACTTTACAGTCGTCAACTAGTTCTTTGAGTTCAAGTAACGCTTTACTTAACCAAATACTATAGCCCTGATAATTCTATCAATAAGTCCATTCTGTATAGACATCCGTTGATCATAAGACATGGATCATTCATTCTTATATAGTGATCAACTATTCTATATTCTCATCTTTAATTCAAAATGGTCTAACGAACTACCTTAGTCCGAGCGTGGCCACGCGTTTATACCAGTGTGAGTTCACGAGGGCGCCAGAATGTCTAAGCTTCTAATCCTATAGAAGTACAAAATTCCACCAGCGTCATACAACTCCCACTTAATTTTGGATTTCTCCCAATGCTACCCGGATTACTACCCATGTTTCAGGATAGTGTTAGATAACATCAAAGATAGTCCTTAATCAATGTAGTTTAATGATATGCGTCAATTTATACATATAAATGCCCCAATTTAACTCCCATTTATATATGTTTTTGGCCTTATACATGATGAATTGGTACTTATTTGGTATCTTTATGATTACAGGTCTTAAACGGTGTCCATGAAGCAAACCGGATAAAAATCGGACAGTTTCTGCACATTCTGCAAGTGTTGCACGCCCGTGCAGACCAGATTGGCAGTCCCGTGCACCAGCCCGTGCGACCCTACCCGCACTCCCGTGCACCAGCTCGTGCAGGCATACTTGCACTCCCTGGTGCACTCGTGCACCAGCCCGTGCGAGATCTGACAGTTCTATAAAACAGAGCAAAACATCATTTTTAGGGTATTGGGTGATTTTTGGGCGATTTTGGGGCGATATTGGGCGATTTCCTGGGCATGTAAGCTGCTGTGAAGCCGATTAACAAGCTTAGGAAGCAATCCAAGTCCATTAACATCATCCAATCCATCATAACCTTGCTTGTTTATGGTTTTATTCTTGACCTAATATTATATCAAATCTGATTTTGAAGCTTTGTTATGTTGTTATGATTAGTATTTGTAAACCTACGGGTAAAAACAATACTTAGCTTGTTCTTATTTATCGTTTGTATGTTGTTTTGTTTGAATGAATTATTAAGCTTTATGTTCATGTTGAATCTTCATGATTTGTATATAAACTCTCCTGTTGTTGTTGTAGTCTCGTTTGATATTGTTGTGCCTTGGAGGATTAACAAAATGTAGGTTAGATATGGTTAAAAACTCCTAGTTTATGCTTTGTTAACAAAGTTAATAACTTGTTAGTAACTTTGTGCCATAAAACTGTAACCGGGTATTGGTTTAGTAAAAGGTAGTTTCAATAATAACCGAGAGTATTGACTTTCACGTAAAATAGCTTTAATCGGCTAAATGGTGTTATTGCGCGTCTTTGACATGATTAATGATCTTTGTTTAGAGATTTTGGTTGAAATCGCTTTCTTAGTAGATTTATGTTCAAAGCGTGCAAGATAAGATTGATTGTGTATGAATCTAGTTTATGCTCGTTGTTGTGGCTATATTGTGTTTATCAGTGTAGCTTTCTCAATTGAGTGAGGTTGAGGACTCCCGAAAGGTGACACTAACTTATATTTAAGGATACATGAGTGCATATCAATTGCTCGCTAATGAACAAGTTTAGGTGGTTAGCATGTGTTATCGTGGTAGCCTTCCGAAGAGTTGTCATGTTTGGATTCCCGAAAGGGATACTAATTGTCCAAAAATAGGAATATTGATTTAAGTGTTTGGTTCTATTCAAACTTAGTTACATGCTTAGGTTGTATGAAAACAAGTCTTTATATATCTATTTTTTCTATTTGGAGTCTTATATATATTTTCTATGCTTAGTTTAAATTAGATTAAATTAGTTAAAACAAACATTCACTATCTTTTCTTACCGGTAAATCAGTGACAACGGTTCAGTACAATCGCTCCGCGCGCGTCCATGGATCGATACTTGGTTCTTATCTATGCTTTACTACATATGTGACAGGGTGTGCTTGCCCTTTAATGTGTGTTCTAATGTTAAGATTAAAATCATTTTTATAAATTTAAAACACGAGTTGCGCGAGCGTATTTTATTTATGCTCAGAGCACACCATTTAATATATGCTTTAAGAAAAAGAACAGATTGAACATATCAATATCAAAACATCTCATGACATAGATCCATGGAGATCGTATTGAAGCGAGTTACATCCAATATCATTCCCTAATGATATTTGTGAATTATGATTCTCAAACCCTTAAGCTATTCATCTCATGAATACAATCATTTCAATTCACAATAGTCTTACATTCAAATTCATTCCCATGTAATTTGATCGACTACGGATGTTTAGAATACTCTTATTCAAGGATTTAAACATACAAATAATGAACACAGTTACAAAATATTTAAATTTGCATTTAACCCACTAAATCAAATAAATATTCAATATAACTGTCATAGTTCAAAATAAAACACCAATACTAACTACAGATCATGCCCACTGTCTAGCAACTCTAAGCCCTATCTTTCCAGCATGCTCCTCATGTTTAGCTTGAGGTAAAGGCTTAGTAAAGGGGTCAGCCGGATTTTGATCTGTATGAACTTTGCTTATTGTGATGTCTCCACGCTCTACTATCTCTCTAATATAGTGGAATTTCCTGAGTATATGCCTTGTGGTCTGATGTGAACTTGGTTCCTTTGCAAGAGCAATGGCACCAGTGTTGTCACACCGTATCTCAATTGGTTTCTTTATGCTAGGCACAATATCGAGATCAGTAATGAACTTCTTCATCCAGGCAGCCTCCTTTGCAGCATCTGATGCAGCATTGTATTCTGATTCGCAGGTGGATTGAGCAACCACACTTTGCTTAGAGCTCTTCCAAGTAACAGCCCCACCATTCAGAATGAAAACATATCCCGTTTGTGACCTTGAATCATCACGATCAGTCTGGAAGCTTGCATCAGCATAACACTTAACTGACAGCTCCTCATCCAGTCCTCCATACATTAAGAACATATCCTTAGTCCGTCTCAAGTACTTAAGAATGTTCTTCACTGCAGCCCAGTGACTCTCTCCTGGATTCTGTTGATATCTACTCGCCATGCTAAGAGCATACAAAACATCAGGTCTAGTACATAACATGGCATACATGATGGAACCAATAGCAGAAGCATATGGAACTCTTTCCATTTTCTTCTTTTCCTCTTCAGTGTTTGCACACTGCTTGCTATTAAGAATGGTTCCATGTGCCATGGACAAGAGCCCCCTTTTTTAGTCTTACATCGAGAAGCGTCGTATGACTTCATCAATATATGTACTTTGACTCAAAATCAATAACTGCTTTGATCTATCTCTATAAATCTTTATTCCCAGAATATAAGCGGCTTCATCAAGATCTTTCATTGCGAAACATTTACCAAACCAGGTCTTAACATCTTTAAGCATAGGGATATTGTTTCCAATGATTAGTATGTCATCTACATACAGTATGAGAAAAGTGATATAGCTCCCACTAGATTTCTTGTAAATACATGGTTTATCTTCGTTCTTGATAAAACCAAACTCTTTGATTTTTGATCAAAACGGAGATTCCAGCTGCGAGACGCTTGCTTTAATCCATAGATGGATTTACTCAGCTTGCACACCTTATTAGGATTCTTTGGATCGACAAAACCTTCAGGTTGAACCATATAGATATCTTCCAGCAAGTGTCCATTAAGGAACGCGGTTTTGACATCCATTTGCCATATCTCATAGTCATAATATGCAGCAATGGCAAGTAGAATTCTAATAGACTTAAGAATGGCTACTGGGGAAAGAGTGTCCTCATAATCAATTCCTTGAGTCTGAGTAAAACCTTTCGCTACAAGCCTTGCTTTGTTGGTGTGCATATTCCCATCCATGTCAGTCTTCTTCTTGAAGATCCATTTGTTTCCTACAGTCCGACACTCGGCTGGAAGATCAACCAAATCCCAGACTTGGTTATCATACATGGATTGCATCTCTGCATTCATGGCTTCTTGCCATTTCTTGGATTCCGAATCCTAAGATTGCAGCTTTGAAAGTAGCAGGCTCAACTTCATCAATCATGAAGATATCGTCATACCTTACAGGTACATGACGATCCCTAATAATTCTTCGAACACTTGATGTTTCTGTTGTTTCTTGAGTCCTCTCAGGCTCAACTTCGACAACTGGATCAGTTACTTCTAGTTCTGTCTAAACAACTGGTTCAGTCACTTGTGATTCTCGAATTTCTTCAAGATCCACATGGTTATCTCCAATCCCTCGCGCCAGAAGCTCTTCCTCCAAGAAAGTGCCTCTGCGTTTAGTGAAAATCCTATTTTCAGTGGGGTGGTAGAATAGGTAACCGATCTTCTTAGCGTATCCTACGAAAACCACATTTTCGCCTCTGGGATCTAGTGAGTGACATAAGCATTACATCCCCAGACTTTAAGATAGGATACATGAGGTTTCTTTCCATGCCATATCTCATAAGGCGTTTTATCAACCTTCTTTGTTGGAGCTATATTCACAAGTCTTGCGGCAGTTTCCAAAGCATAACTCCAAAAGGATTTTGGAAGGTTTGTTCGACACATCATTGATCAAATCATGTCTAATAGAGTTCCATTTCCCCGCTCAGACACACCATTATGTTGTGGTGTTCCAGGTGGAGTGAGTTGTGAAACTATTCCACAATCCTTTAGATGGTCAATGAATTCCTGACTAAGATATTCACCACCTCGATCTGATCGAAGCATTTTAATAGTTCTATTCAGCTGATTTTCTACTTCGTTTTGGTATTCCTTGAACTTTTCAAGAGTTTCATGTTTATGCTTCATAAGATAAACATAACCATATCTACTGAAGTCATCAGTAAATGTAACAAAGTATCTTTCTCCATGTCTTGACATTGTTCTGAATGGACCACATACATCTGTATGTACAAGTCTTAACAGATCATTAGCTCTTTCTCCAACATTTGAAAAATGTGCTTTTGTTAACTTTCCACTTAAGCATGATTCTCATTTTCCAAACGACTCTGAACCCTTGGAATCTAGGATTCCTGCGGTTTTGAGTTGTTTAACATGATTCTCACTTATGTGACCAAGTCTACAATGCCACATATACGTATCATTAAAGCCTAACTTATTACATTTATAGGAGATGTTGCATAATATGTTATCGTTTTGGATTTCTATCTCATAGATCCCATTGTTGGGTTTTGCATCAAGGTAAAACATATCGTTAAAATAAGCAGAAATAAATTCACCATTAAAACGATAATCAAAACCTTGTCCACGCAAAGCATGAAATGAAACAATATTTCTAGTCACACTAGGAATGTAATAAACATTGTTCAAAACAAGTTCTAAACTAGAAAGAAGTAAAAGAACATACTCTCCTATCGCCTTCACGACAACTCTTTGTCCATTGCCAACATGGACCTCCAAGTCGCCCTGTTTCAAATTTCTAATCTTTCTTTGTTCCTGCAAAACATTACAAATGTGTAAACCACATCCTGTGTCAAACACCCATGTCTTGCTAGAAAAAGCGAAGATTTCAATAACATATATACCTGAGGACTCTCCTCCAGAAGCCTTGGCTTGCTACAGTTTAGCTAAATACTTAGCACAGTTCATCTTCCAGTGCCCAGTTTCATCACAATGAAAACATTTGGCATCTTTCAGAGGTTTCTTGTTGGCAACAGATTTGCCCTTTCCCTTTACTTTGCCCTGATTGCCCTTCTTCTTGCTGTTAGGTTTCTTAACATGACCCTCCTTGATCATTAGCACTGGTGCAGTTTTGCTAGGTATGTTTACCTCAGTAGTTTTGAGCATCTGATGCAACTCTGCAAGTGTCTTCTCCATCCCATTCATATTGTAGTTCATAGTGAACTGATCATATGACTTGGGCAATGAGTTGAGGATAATATCCCCAGCCAACTCATCACTCAAGGGAGATTCCAGATGATCTAAGTGATCAACATATGCCTTCATTTTTAGCACATGAGTGCTAACTGATGTACCCTTTTGCATACAAGTGGTTATAAGTAATTGCATTACATCAAACTTCTCATGACAAGCCTTCTGTTGGAACATTTCCACCAGGTGCTCATTCATCTCATATGCCATCTTGTCATCCATGGTCCTTTGAAGTTCAGGGATCATGGATGCCAACATCAAACATGAGACTTTCATAGAGTCATTAAAGTGCTTAGCATAGTTTCTATAAGCAATAGTTTGTTGGTTGATGGGTTCATCAGGGACTGCCGTTTCAAGAACATACAACTTGTTCTCCGCCTTGAGAACGATTTTCAAGTTGCGGTACCAGTCCATGAAGTTGGAGTGGTTCAATTTTTCCTTCTCTAAGATGGACTTGAGAGAAAATTGGGAGGCAGAACTGTTTTCAGTTGACATCTACAAAGTTCAAAAAATTAATTTATTAGTATATTATGTTTTAAATATCCTAATTATTTTATGACCCAAAAGCAAAATTAAATAGGATGAGACCCCGATTCATCAATACACAATGAACTGGCTTAGCACTGTTCACTAGTACGATTAGGTAGGTAAACAACGATTGTTAATTGTGTCCAATACACAACTCTCCATTTGGGGTTATCGCTAGGAGCGATGTATGTTTAACGCCAACTATTCCCACTTGATAAACAAGCGATGTTTGGTCCTTTACTGTTAACTGTAATACCGGCCTATGTTACACGGGAAACGCGGTGATTACCTTCTTTCATGATCAGCGCCCAGATGCAGGGATCAGCACTAACATTTAGGTTTGATTTAGAAGAAGTGTTAACTCGTTAAAGGTGGCAAAAAAAATCAATTTAAAATTAGGATTTATTTTAATATTTACCATAAATATTTTGAGTGACTCGTTAGCATGATGTGAGTCACACAATAGTTTATAAAATCCAATTTTATAATGTTCGTGATAATTGAAACTCCTTTCAACACTCGACACGTACGGTATAGTTTTAAATACCTTATTTAAACTATGTTGGTCGTCTTATCGCGAATGGACTTTTTAATATTAATAAAACTCTTTTATTAAATTACGCTTTTCGGTTTCATAAAACTTGTTTTAATAAAACCGTTGCCATGATTGTGAAAGACTTTATTTATTTTGGGTTATCTCGATTATTTACAATAAATAAAACACAACCACAAAACATAATAATAAAATAAACAAATCGAGCCCCTAATAGGTCGCCCGTTTCGTTTTAGCCAGAAACGAAACGAACTAGTCTAAAAAAGGGTTTCAAAACTATTTTGATAACTCCTACTTGACCCGAGATCTCTATCTTCACAGAACCTGTTCGCCTTTTTATCTTCGTCTTGATCTTATACTTATAGGATTACAAATAAATTTGAAATACAAATAATAGAAATCTATTCTAATCCTATCTATTACACCGGATCCAATATCCGTAATAAAATACAAATCAATAATAAAAAAAAAATCACAAACACAACCATGACAAGGGTCAAAAACCTAGGGCTCGATTCACATCACAAACCATGAACAACAAAAAGCTTTTAATCTTTTGTCAAAATAAACAATTTTTGACAAATAAAACATAGATCAAAATTATAACTTTACCATCTATACGCGCGTAACCGTGGCTCTGATACCACTGTTGAAAATCATGGTATCAAATACGAAGCAGAAGCGGTTTATATTATTATTACAAAAACCGAATATTTATATTTAAATATATATATATATATGCGATTATAATATATATATATATATATATATGTAATAATAATTGATTTTATTAATCCAATTAACAAAATATTCCCAATCAGGATATTAGTTAAACGCGTATAAACAAATAAATCATCATCATCATCATACTCAGTTAATCCCACCTATAGCAAAGCTAAGGTAGGGTCTGAGGAGGGTAAGATGTAGACAGCCTTACCTCTACCCTAAGAATAGAGAGGCTGCTTCCAGTGAGACCTCCGGCTCGATGTGGTTTGGTATCAAGCCTTGGACATAAGGCACAAAACACTTAGCAATCGGGACAAACCAGATCAGTGCATGTGCCCCTTGTCTTTTGGCTATCAACGCCACCACATGATGCATGATTAACCGTCCATTTTTAACGTTATTCTCACGAAATTAGTAAAATAACGTTAAAACTAGTGCATCTTTACTTTTGCCCCCCGAGGGCCACACATATATACATTATATGTGCACACCGTAAGTTGGGCTAGTATAAACAAATAAATAATAATAACAACCATAGGGGGTTTAGTAATCAACCTTTGACGGCTACACCGGAATTGTAACACACGGGTTACAATGAATCCTCGCTAGTAGGAAGTTCACAACCGAGCACGAGCCAACCAGGAACAACACTTGCAAGAGGAAGGCGGCAATGGTGGTGGTCGAACAAAACAAGGCATCCGGCCCTTGCTTGGTTACGACCGAATGTGGGAGAGGAGGCAAGGGTTTGTGATTTGTTATAAAAGTGTGTCTAGGGTTTACTCCTTAACCATCCTTTTATAAAAGACAATCTTTCACTAAGCCCCATTGCCTATTATTATAATATTTCTTAATACTAATCTAATTAATATTAAGTCTCTCAAGTCCAAAACTATCATTATTTCACAAATAATAATCTACCTACACGTGAACTTGTCAGATTTGTGTACCAATGTATAACTTTTCGGATCGTACCGGATCGGGTTACGTTGACTTTGACTTTAATTACTATCGGACATACCATATGTCCAGCATGATAATCATTACAATGATAAAGATAATGATCATGATATGGATGAGAATATGAATCACATCGATACATCCTCATAATTCTTCGGTTTGGCTTTAAAACACAAGCATCATGGACTTAGATACCTTTTTTTTGTTGCATCTAGTTTATAAGATTATCTTAAGTTGAGTGATAAAGGTTCATAACATTTGTCTTTTTTTTACTCCCTTTTGTTACTAATTAAACGATCAACACAATATAATTTTCATATCCTGATATCAATATGTTTGGATTAATACAACATTACCACTTTGATTCTTCTATGAACCTTAAATCCCAATAAAATACACAGGTTTAATGCTGCAATTAAAGAACTTGTTTATCAAATTAAAAACTACTACAATACATAAGATAATCATCTTGGATTAATCATCACACACCCTTCCCAAGGTCTGAAGGTCTAAGATTATTATTGGAAACACCTGAGCTCGGTTTTTGATTAATCATACAACCTTTGACCCATTTTGTTTTTGTTGATTACTCGTTTATCATTGTTTCATGGTTGGTTTTGTTATCCGAACCTTTTCAGAGGATTCCGCACTCTGAATAGTAAAGCTCGTGATTGTCGGGATTACAGAAAGTCGATCCTACAACATTTAATTTTATAGTTTTTTTTAACATTTAAAATTTCATAGGTTTATAACACCTAGTTAAAGTCGAGTAATTTTAGAGAAAAATAAAAAGACTTTTGAGCGACTTTAGTAGCATGTGCGGTTCTTCACTAGGGCCAGACCGGGTCTCGGTTCACCCAGTTTCTTCGTTTTGTAGTGTAAATTTTTTACCAAAATTTTTTTATATGTATTAAGTCCGGCCCTACCAGATTGAGCCAGCCCTATCAAGTTTTTCATTCAAGATCCGCCACTGTTTAGTAGGATGCTTGATTAAGTTGGTTACTATTGAGTAAAGTTATCATTTCAATAATAAATGTATAAACTTGGCTCTTTTATAGAAAATAAAAGAGAGAACTACACGAATAGTCTCTATGGTTTATAAAAAGTAACATTTTAGGGTACTAACTTTATTTTTTAACATGTTAAGGGTTTATGGTTTAAGTTTTGTAACATGTTAGGGTACTAAGACTAAATACATTAGTTTTTCTAGTTAAGTTTTGATAAAATGACTAAAGGATGTGTTATTCTTGTAATTAACTCTATTTTAGTACAAAGATGCACTTGTTGCAATTTATTGAAATTATAATTATCTATTAATATTATTAAATTTAAAATTTTAATAATATTCTAAATTAAATAATTATACTCTACACATTTTAATATATTTTTTTACAAAACAATACTTTTATCCATATAACCATCACCGATAAGCCTAATTTGTATCTACCATCAAGCACCATGTTAACTCTAATCTCCATCGTTATTGTCGTCATGCGTTATCTATATTTGACAAGGTCAACTATATTTTTTAATATATAGAATTATCTATTAATATTATTAAAACTTAGAAATTTTAAATTATAAAAATATACAAAATTAAATAATTGTAATATGTGCGTTTTAGTATATATTTTTTATAAAACAAGACTTCTATCCATGTAAACCATCGTCAATAAGCCTAATTCGTATTTGCCATTAAGCACCACGTATACTCTTATCTCCACTGCCATTGCTGTCATACGTTATCTATATTAGACAAGGTCGTCTATATTTTTAATACATAGAATTATCAATTAATATGATTTCAAACGTTAAATTATATAAATATATAAATTAAATAATTATACATACTTTATGCGCTATAATAATATTAATAGCTAATTCTACATGAAGCAACACATTAACTCTATGCGTTTTAAATATAGATAACACATGACAGCAATGGGGGTGGAAATGATAAGTGACGTGGTGCTTGATGACATGTATGAGTTATGCTCATAGACAGTGATTTGTATGGATAAAATTTATTGTTTTATAAAAAGATACATACTAAAACGCAAAAAGTATAATTATTTAATTTAATATATTTTTATAACTTCAAAGTTTTATGTTTTAATAACATTAATAGATAATTGTAATTATAATTTCAATAAGTTGCAAAAGTTATCATTGTAATCAAATAGAGTTAATTACAAGAATATCTAGTTATAATAGGGCATTTTAGTCATTTTATCAAAACTTAACTAGAAAAACTAACGGCGTTGGCTTTAGTACCCCAACATGTTACAAAACTGAAACCATAAACCCTTAACATGTTAAAAAATAAAGTTAGTACCCTAAGATGTTACATTATATATCAAGGTTGCAAAAGTCGTTAGGCGCTAGGCGGGCGGTGAGGTCCAGCCTAGGGACTAGTCGGAATTAGGCGAAATTAGGCGGAATTAAGCGTTTTGGTATTTTTATACGTATTTTATATATATACACACAAATTTAGGTGTTTTTTGAAAACATGTTAAGATATATACCCATAATACTTAGAAATACTTTAATATTTAAACATAATACTAAAAAATACTTAGAAAATTAATAAAAAAATAAAATATAATAAAAAATAATAAAAAATCACCGCCTAGGCCCGCCTAGGTCCGCCTAATGGTCAAAACGCCTAGATTTCCGACTAGGGCCTAATTCCGATTTTTACCTCCGCCTAGCGCCTATGCGGCCGCCAAGGCCGATTTTTGCAACATTGTTATATATAAACCACAAGGACTATCCGTGTAGTTCTCTCAAAATAAAATACATATGTGGAAAAGCAATTTTCCAATAAAATATTTGCATATGATTAACTTAGATAGCAGGTACATTGCATATATAGGGGCAAGTTATTCTACACAATGTAACAAATATGATAAGGGTGAGAAGGATACAAAAAACACAATAGATAATGATATATGACAATGAGCTACAAAATATAACACAATGCTAAAAAGTATAACATAATGCTGAAGAAAAAGACACAATGAATTGAAAAAATGACACAATGATAAAAATAAGAAAAAGACACAATAGTACATAAAAGACACAATGATATAAAGCATATTCTAAAAACTACAAGCTAAAACCCCAAAAATCGAAGACCTAATAACTAACATCGTAGGGTTCGATAAGACGGTTCCAATGCCACTTGAATGAGTTCAATCGGAGTCCGTTTGATACTCTTCCTACGACTTCCTATTTTTGTTTCACTGTGTATTTGATCCTAACCCTGCATATATATCCCAACAAATTTAACCCTAAGTTGTTTCACGTATTCAATGGCAATAGTGGTAAAAACATTTTGTATATGAAAACATTGAGATATGAATATACACCTAGAAATTGATTGATATCATGATTTTCTCTTTACTTATATCTAAAGAGTGGTTGATACGAACTTAAATTTTGTTTCATGATAAAGTTTTAATCTTTAGAATGAGAAATGCATTTGAAGTTATAGTTTTGATCTTTCCATGTGTCCTCTTGTTTACTCAACATGGAAATTATCCCTACCGAAAACAATGCACTTGTCAACTTAGAGATGGAGCCAAAGTTTCTAAATGAAGCTGATCGAGTTCAGTTTCACGAAGATTTACTGCGAATATGCCACTAGCTTTATTAATATAGTCGATGAGGGAATCCATCAGCTTTTCCCATCAATCCGTGGCACTTCCTTTGCAGTTCCCCCCATGTCACGTGGATCATGGGAACGGCAGGCCTGGTTCGGCTTCTGTTGGCGATGTGAAAATGGAGGATGGTAGTCATGGCAACAGTCAAAGCGGAAGTTGAATAAAGTTAAGTATCCGACACTATCGAAGATAGCACGTGATATTGTAAGCATTCCTGTGTCCATCGAATGTGGTTCAAGAATCGGGGTATGAGACAGGGGAAAAGAGATGGATCAGTATCGTTGTTTGTTGAGGGCGTAACGGTTGAGGCATTGATTTGTGCTAGGGATTGGCTCCGTGGTGGATCGATTGATGCAACATATGCTACGGTGAAGATGGTTTGATTTGTGTTTTTATTTTGTAGGTTAAAAGTGTAACATTGTAGTAGTTGTAGACATCTTAAGTGATATAGGTTCATAACAGTAGTCTTTTTTTAACTCACTTTTGTTTCTAATTAAACAATCAACAAATTATATATGGTTTTTATAACCTGTCATCAACATGCTTGGATTAATACAACAATACCACTTTGATTCTTCTATAAACCTTAGATCCCAGTAAAACACAAAAACTATAATCCTTTTCTGTTTATACAAAATACACAGGTTTAATGCTGCAATTAAAAAAGTTGTTTATCAAATGAAAAACTGCAACGATACATAAGATAATCGTCTTTCCTTAGTATCAAATCCGACACTGAGAAAAGCTAATGGGAGTTAGAGGTACACAAATCGTTTGGAACCCTAAACCGGTTTGGTCAACTAAAATCCAAAACCGGTTTTCATCGGATTTTTACCGGTTCAGTTCAGGTTCAAACCGGTTTCAAATGTGAGTTATACAAACCGGTCGTTGTACCGGTTCTAAACAAGTTTATATGTATGCGGGTTTCAAATAGCATTCAGTTGGGGCTGGTTCGTAGTTTCGATTCTCAAATCGGTTTAAATGTGACCCTATGAGTTGCCTTGAATCCATGATACATAATTACGTATACACAAAGTTAAACGGGCCTATAAGTTAAGACCTGAACCAACTTCTGAAATTCTCTAACACATGTTGCCACTGCTTGAATATCGACACGTCCAACAGCAATTAGTCTTCCGATTTCTTTGTGAGTGGAGACAGATTCAACACCCATAAGAGTAGATACTGCCTTCTCTATCTTTTCAGTTTCACTCTCACTATCAAAGTTCACTCCCAACTCAACTTCAATTTTCTGAAATGTACAGAGAATAAAACAAGAAAATTAACCTAAAAAGATAATTAGAAGCAATTAAATTTTGAAGAATAATGTTCCTGACAACTAAAATATAGTCATTAATCACTTATGACCCATTGATTCAAAACCCAACGTCTGTATATAAAAGCATTCTTTCTCTAAAATGATTATATAAATACTTCAAAGTTTAAAAAATCATTGGACCAATAAATTACGATAGAAAAATAAGAATTACAAAAAGAAACGAAAATAAAGAATTCTTTTATGAAAAGAATTGGCCATAATTATGGTGATGACAAAAAGAAAAATAAATACGTACTATGCGATTGGGGTTTTTAAAACCATCCAGTGCTGGATTCCGTGATGATGGCGATGTTCTCCATCTTCGTGAATCTAAGAGAATGTTTTGATATGAGTGCGTATCATTATTTGCAGCTTAATATCAACTATATATATAAACATCCAAACAACTAGCTAAGAGGTTACCTGTTGTATACTCAATATTATCACCAAAGAACCGTTTCAAGTAATAAGGGGTCTGTGACTTGAAGAAATTAACGCGGCAAAGATAGTAGGCTCCTTTGGTGACCTGGAACAAAGACAGATCTCCTCCAATCACCTCTTTCCCTTTCATCCTTTCATCACACTTTTCGTCTTTTTCTACTTCACCATCATCCCTATACACAAGGCTCACACCACACTCTCTTACCATCATCGTTCCACTATGCATATAGACATTCACATGAACTTCATCACCAGTGTCAAGTATATCTCCCAATGGCCAATAGCTTAGCCACACAACATCGTTATCAAAGCTGGGTTTGCCATACACCACAGGGACATATACCCAAGTTAGACCCTTTGTTCTGTTACTGATTTTGGTGAACGGAGGCCAAATAACTCTGTTCTCATCACCCGATGACCCATATAAGATGGTTACATTTAATCCTTGGATCCTTTGATTTTTTTGAAGCGAAGGCACGTGAAATGATAAGAATCCTGATGATGAGGTATATTCATGTGTCGCCATGCTTTGATCCTCTATGCCTTGGAGATAGGTGCTCCTTATACCATATTCATACAACATCTATATTGCATACACAAAATTCAGCTACTTAGTCAAATATTAAACTATTTGTTGGCTGGATAATAAAGAGAGATAGAGGAGAGAGAACCTGGATATTAAAATTCCTGCCTTTAGTAATGATATCACCAACCAGGTCCACCTTATGATTTTGGTACGACTTAATCCATTGCATATGTCCCAGATCTGCTGCCTCAAGTTTTCCTATGGATTGTAACTTAAAAAGGCCTTCAATCTCAAACAGTTTGAAACAACCTTCATAACTAAACTCCTGCAGTGTGAAACGAGCTGATTGAAATGTTATTCTCTCCAGTGATGTACACCAATCTACATTCAACCTCTTTAGCGTACTTGGGAGACATGATAGAGACTTGAGGTTTGGGCAAGAAGTCAAGTAAAGCGTCTGAATCATTTTAAGGTCAATGTAACTGGGATGGATCTCAAATGGAATGCTAAGCATAAACAATACAGATAATGATGGGGGTAAGGCAAAAAAAGGCTGTTCTGGAATTCCACCACAAATACATAAAGCTTTTAGCCTTTCCAGTTGATTTACACACTTCTGATTCGATAAAGCCTTCCACAGTCCACTGCACCCTGACAATGCTAAGCAAGAAAGATTCTCAAGGTCTCCTATGGTTTTACAAACATGAGTCAAACTGGTACAATATCCCAGAGTCGGTGTAGATTGCAGATGCTGACAAGTTTGTAAGAAAAAGAGAGATCTAGAACCTTGAGCGAATTAAGACCCTGTTCCAATAATAACAGGTTAAATTTATCATTGTACATTCAAATAAAGATTTCCTGACCTGAGAAGCTAAAAGGTCAACTAATAAACACTTAACATACCATGGGTGGTTCAAACTTTTCCAAGTCTCCCCATCTCATATCTATAGCCACCAAGGAGCTCATCAATAGGCCTGAGGGTACTGTTTTCAGATTACATTCAGACCACCTCAACCATATCAAATCTGGAAAATTCTCATATGACCCAGTGAGTTTCACACCATTGAGCTGGAGCAATTTTAGGTTCTTCATTTTTACAATGGAACTTGTTTTAAAACTCTGCAAAATTAACATGTAAATTAGATAACATACCTCGTATCTATTTTAAAAATGTCAATTGTGCTAAAAAAATATTCCACAACCATCTCGGTTCTACAGCTATCATTTAAGTGAGGTTTTAAATCAACTTCTCTCTAAATCTGAAACAATTACATACAGAGTCTGATATAATTTACTAAACGTGGGATTTGCAAACCAAAGATTTAAGATCCTGGGTTTAATTTACTTCTTGCCACATTTCCTTGCTTAATTAAAACAATTCTCTAGTGTTTTGGTGTATTGTATGCCTGGGCTAGTATCTTGCTGATATGTGTTTTGTTATCAATAATATCCCCACCATTCATAAAAGAAATTAAAACAACGGCTCGAAATTGATGAAGATGACATCAGGACCTACAAAGTTTTTCTACCAGTATTAACGTATAACAATTATCACATAGAGAAATTAATGTCATTCTTGCTAAATGCAGAGACTAGTTTAGTTATTTTACTTACCTATGATGTCATCCCTTGCTTTGTTCCTGTAATGTTGAGATATAGACCTTCAATTGTCTTGGAACCCTATGAGGAAATACATGAAATTAGAAAATGCTTATTTTAAATGATAGGTTGTGGAAGTGATCTTAAAGATGCACACAAAAAGCATCTTACATCTCCTTTACTCAACAAATGATAAGATTCATCACATTGCCATACTCTACTACGTTTGGCAGGATCATTGGACTCTTCACGGACTATATTTCTTGCCATATCTTGAAGGAGTTTATGCATCACAAGTCTGCCACTACCTCTTTCCACGGCGATGAGGCATCTGTTAATGAGGGTCATTAACCCAGATTTTGCTTGATATTCATTCTCCAATACCATTTCCACATCACACGCGTATTCATAAACAAAGAAACAAGCAATATGGAGAAACAACTCTCTGAGATGGTGATATGCCAATGATTCATAGCTCCTTTTTAGTACAGCTTGGATTTTAGAATCAAGATCTCCTTTTGATGAATTCAGTGAATTCATTCTACTCCTCCAAATTTCTATCATGTCATTTCTTTGCAGCTGGTCTTGAGCCCTTACGCTTAGTGAAGAACCCAATACCTTAAGAGCTAGTGGATTTCCTCCACAGTATTTTGCTAACCGTAATGCAAGCTTCTCGAAACCTGCCAAAGGAAATTTGGATCCGAATGCATGGAAACTTAAAAGCTCCAACGATTCAATCTCATTCAACAATTCAACTTTGTGAACACGACACCCACAAGATATGGAGCCGTACCATCCATCTATGTTTTGAATCCTTGTGGTTATAATGATCTTGCTTTGTGTATGCAACGCCTTTGTTCCAAATAACTTGCTTAGTGTGTCTTTGTCATCAATGTCATCAACAACAATAAGCACCTTATTCATTCGTATGGCCTTCGCAAGCTGATATTATTTCCTGAAATATCCTTGAGAAGTTGTTTCTGCACATCAAGCAACCGATCAGGTTGATTCTCGATGTTTTCAAGTAAACTGCAGCTGTCAAAGTTGTGCTTGTTTGAGTAATAAACTTGTTTGGCGAGCGTCGTCTTGCCACCTCCCCCCATACCGCAAATTGCTAGGACTGGAAAATCAGGGTGCTCATATCTCAACCAGGAATTGATCACTTCAGCTCGAGCCTCTATCCCAGTTAGATCAGCCGGAGGACTGAGGCATTCCAAACCTATTTGTTGGTAAACTCTTTGAACAATATTTGCAATAAAGTCCTTTTCATAGCTGGAATAAAAGAAGAAATAAAGAGATTCAGAGCAAGATCACACTACTAAAAATCCCAATACATTTGGTCAAAATACGCAAAGAGATATATAAACAGAGAGATTGAAGTTAGCATACCCTGAAAGAACCATCCCCTTCAAATCAGCCGCCTCTGTTAGGGCTGCTTTCCACCGTCTGACATTATCCTCTGTCCATTTTGTAGCTTCCTCTTTTGCTTCTATACTGAAACTTCCTCTCTGGTTCCTTACATCAGATGGATCGACTTTATAAAACACGGGTAACACCAAATGACCCACCTTCCTCTTCTGCTCCAGGATCAACCAGAGCTCATCAAGGCACCAGCTTGAATTGGCAAAGTTCTCTGAAAATACAATTACTGAACCCCTTGATTCTTTTATTGATCTTTCGATTTCTGGCTTCAGTTCTTGACCTTCACGGATTTCATCGTCATCCCTGAAGGTCCTAATCCCCGCTTTACATAAAGCCGCATAAAGATGGTCCGTAAAAGAGTAACGAGTGTCTTCACCTCTGAAACTTAGGAAGACATCGTACTCGTAATGGGACGTTGGGGCAGAGGATGAAGAAGAAGCCATTAACAAGTTGGGAAATCAGGTGAGGGGATTGAGAACAGAATGAATGGGTGTTAAGTGAAGTTTAGAAGGATAGAAGAAGAGAATATTAAAGCCATTAAAAAGTCAAGTCTTCTAAAGTTATCCGAATACCAAAAGGAATTACCTAATTTTTGGTTCACATTTTCTTAGACAAAAGTCATACTTTCATACCCAAAAGTATTTTAGGTGGGGACAGTACCTAATTTTTGCTTCACGTTTGCTTGACTGTGACTTGTGAAAACGGATCAATTTGGGTTGTCTTATAAACCGGTTATCAGCTGCAATCTTTAAGACATGTTTAAATATTCATTTTCCAAGCGATTATTGTGATTTTAAGAGCCAGAGTCAGATAATTATTTATATATATATCTGATTTTGAGGTATTTGAATTTGCACTTTTAGGTGGTTGCTTATTGGCGCTTTCCTTGCCTTAAGTAGTACCTTTTGTTTAAGTTCCTTGCGGAACTTAATTTCACTTCGTTTGTTCCATTAGAGGTGTGAAGTTCATACCTTCTCCCCTGCCAAGGGTTAAAAGGCTGAGGACCATTAGGAATGAAATTCCCCTCCGACGCCTAGAAAACAAAATCAAGCCTAACTTGCGATTCCTTCCCAGAAGTGGACACTGTGAACAAAATGGGATTCATAGCATAGAAGGAGCTGCAATTAAATAAAATAGGTTATTTGGAAGTGAAGAAGAAAGAATATTTGCCATTTGAAAATCAAATAAGACATAATGATTAAGTTATGAACCAAAAATTAAAAAAATCAGAATAAGTTTTTGTCATCACTATTCAAAATCAGATATAATGGTCGTTTTCGTTCATAATTGATAATCTATGCAGGAGCATGTTCAATGTCTCAGGCTCCTTCATCTTCATAGCTTGATGCATCCGAGTAACACCTGATGAGGAGCTGTTGTTAACTAATGTAAGAAGCATGCCCTTTTCAGTTACATCGAAAATCACAGCTTTTTGAATAAGAGGTTAGTTGTTGCTCCAAAACTATGTTGCTCGTTATTTAACCAGCATTGTGCAAGAAACGTCGATGGCAAACAGAGAAACGGTCAACAAAGTCAGAGACCGTGTGAAGTATGTGAAAGCGTCCGGTTCGTTAGTCATGGTAAGAGACTTGGGGTGACTGATTTCGATGCATATATCATGGAGACTACAAGTCAACTGTCATACTCAGAGAAATCACTATTTTCTCAGCATTTATTTTTCATGCAATATAGGAATCATAATAAAACTTATGCTCACAATGAAAATATTCTTTTTGAGCCATTGAGTTTGTGATAGAATTCTTTCATACTAGTTAGGCATTGATTTTGTGATCCAGAATCAGAAATATTTTTATTGAACAATGCTAATGTTAGTTGACATATAGTTAACTGAGAAGTTAAATTTATACATTTTACATGGTTCAATTGTTAGTTTAGTTATTAAAAATATTTGTTTTATTTGTATTATTTAAGGGTAAAATGGCTCTTTTGACTCATAGGAAGAGGATACCGCTTTTGAAAAAGTTGTCCTGCATCTTTGAAGCTAGCCTAATACCAACTTGAGGTTTCTTAATGCATTTTTTGTATACCCATTGCATGAGTGTACCCCCAAATTCTTAACAAATAAAGGGTGCAACTTAGCATAATTTAGTTACGGACACACATGCTGGGTGATCTACTGATCCTTCTTGCATTTTTACTGCCTACATGAAACACAACAGTTTAAGCCCCCCTTCAGAATTTATTTATGCTTATCGGTATGCATGCTATCACCTTCTTTATGTTTGTTGGTTTATAGCAGAGGTGGCTAAATGGCTAAACAAATCGAATTGAGTAAATTTGGTACAGAGTAGTTGTGTTGACACCGAATACTTTCTGTCCATATTCTTATAACTCCGTTAGTTGTTGGTGTGTCAAAGATGACTGAAGTGTAAATAGGCATTGACCTTTTAGAAATCCTTTATTGGGTGTTTCAACTTTCTAATTTATTTGGGTTTCATTTGTAGTTTATTACTCGTTAAGTTGACACAATTAGATATGGTGAATTAAATATCATTGGCTCACCCAAATCTTGACCAGACCCTTCGGACCCAGATCATCTTTAATCAGACACAGCGGAATAAGTTGAAGCAGAACCAAATGAATCAGATGTTCAATAAGAAAGCCTATTGCTCTGATACCATGTCAGAATTTGGTACTCAGAAGATAGAAATAAGAAATAGAGTTAAATAATCAAGACATTGATAAAAATCTACTGCAATATTCAAGAACAACAATAAAAAAGATACAAACCCTAACCTCAACCTCTTATCGACCATCAACTCAATGATCAACTATTAAACATTAACAATATCTAACAGGAAAGGAAAGGAAAGATGTTAGACATAATTCCCTGATTTCCATATATTGTCACATATATTAGTTATCCTAAGTTTATACTTTATCCTAAGTTAATATAGTTGTGTCGGTTACAACTTAACCAACCGGTATGTCGGTTAAGAGTCAAGGGTCACAACCCTTCATATGTATAAATACTAAACACATTGTTTCATTTTAGTTATGTATTGATTCTCAAGTTTATTATATTCTCTCTCAAAATCCAAACGCTCTCCATCGATCCTGCAACCTTCATTTGGCATCAGAGCATTAGGTTTCAATTTGTTCCATCGATTATATAATACACGAAGAAGACAACGATCAAACTAGTGTCCCTTGTTTTACCGAAAACAGAGACAAACAAGTTTCTGTCCGGAATCGTTGGAACATTCATTCAAGGTCAACCAGGATTCGAGTAAGATCAATACATCGAAGATTATAACCGTTCAAAAGAAGAAACGGAACCGGAGAAGAAGTTTTCCGGCCAAACCGTTTTTCCGGCAAGTCACCGGATTTACAGAAGTATCACGTTTTGGACACAATCAAATGGTTATATTCATCCCTGCCCCTATTTTATAGTCAATATCGAATACACATATCTTAATCCAATCGAAGATCCAAATTTTTTTTGATACTCTGTTTTGTTCGAAAAACACATCGTTTTCCCGCCAAATTTTTTTTCAATCAAAACAAGTTTTCAGAATTCAAGTGTTGATTCTGAACGTTCATATATACATAAACAGAGCCGATTCCGTGTGTAAAAGATTCAGAATCATATCAAGGATTAAGTTTTTTTTGTTATCGGGTTCAAGTGGAAGGAACCGAAATTTCTCATTTGTATTCGATCGTGTTTGAATAAGGATTCAAACCAATATTAGTTCCATTTGATTTTGATCAAGATATAAGATCAAACAGAAAGTTGATAAAGTTGATTGTTGGGCAGTAGTAATATTTCACGTGGGAAACTATAAAGAAGAAATAGTTGACTTTTGTTAAAAAAGTCAAACCCACGAAATTCTTTTAAAAGAAAGATATTATATTGAGGGTACAGTAGTAGAATTATATCAGTGTTTATTTGTTGGGTTTGTTCACTGATTGAAAAAAAAAAACAGAAAAGAATAGAAAGGATTGAAGCATAGTAAAAAAAACAAAGTGGTTTGTTTTAGAAAGGGTGTTTAGATTGAGAAAAGGTGTTATTGCAAGACACTAGTCGATCATTATTGGAGGATTATCGAGTCATAGGATTGACTTTTAGAATTTGGTTAAAGGAACACTAGTGGTATACGAGAGTATTATAACGAAGATCTTGGTACTTTGTTAAAGGCGCCTACAAATATCAAAACTTTGTTAAGCAAATAGTACTTCTCAAGATATCGTAGTAGAGTTTGACAAGGGTAGTCAAGCAAGAGTTCCATTAAAGTGTGGGGTAGTCCATATTAGATTTGGACAATAGGGAAGAAAAAGACTAAAAGTCCGCAGAAGTCGCCCACTAAACCCACAATGTCGAAAGAGAGAGTATCGAAAGAGACAGTCACGAAGGAGACTCTCACTTTCAGCCTCCAAACACCGATGTTGACATCTACAAATTACACGATTTTGGCTGTTCGTGTTAAAGCAATATTGAGTGCAAATGGTCTTTGGGAAGTAGTGGAACCCACAGAAGGCACGTCAATGGTAGATGTAAAGAAGGATAGGACAGCGATTGCCTATCTCTTTCAGGCAATTCCAGAGGATATGGTGATGCAGGTGGCGTCACATCCTACAGCAAAAGAGATCTAGGAAGCATTAAAGACGAGATTTATTGGAATTGACCGAGTCCAGAAAGCAAGACTTCAATCATTACGCACGGAATTTGAGATGTTATCGATGAGAGAGACAGAAACCATAGACTAGTTTGCTGGTAGGTTAAGTGCGATTAGTACAAAGTCAAAAACCCTAGGAACGAAAATTGAAGAGTCAATGTTGGTGCGAAAATTGTTGGACTCCGTACCAGAGAGGTTCCTACAGATTATTGCGTCCATAGAACAATATTCAGGTATGGATACCATGACGTTAGATGAAGCGCTTGGTAGACTTAAAGCTTACGAGGAACGCCTTAAGTCAAGAGATGAGAAGAAATATGGACCCGCAAGTCAAGAGAAGCTGTTATTTACAAGGCAAGATAGAAGGCCTTTCAGCAACAACAACAAGAACTACAATCAGAATCGAGGTAGACAGAACTTTACGAAGTTCAATAAGAGTCAAAGATACGAGAGGAAGAACTTTGACAGAAATGGCCATCAAGATCACAGAGGTGATAGAAATCCCACTAAGAATCGTCATGACGACAGTAGTTACAAGCCCAAGAAAGATGGCAGCAGTGTAAGATGCTACAACTGCAATGAAGTAGGACATATAGCTCCCAGATGTCCTAGACCTCGAAACAAGCAAGAAAAATCTCACCTAGTAATGGAAGAAGAGGATCCCACATTACTTATGGTAGTTGGTGAAGAAAGAAATGTAGTTCTAGAAGAAAAGAAGGTTATACCAGAACGCTATCACAGTGAAGAAAATGGAAATGAAGTATGGTACTTAGATAATAGAGCAAGCAATCATATGACAGGAAGACGCTCCTACTTCACAGAGTTAGATGAAAAGATAGCAGGAAGTGTAAAATTCGGAGATGGATCATGTGTCAACATCAAAGGTAAAGGCTCAGTATTATTGGAATGCAACAACGGAGAACAAAGACTAGTTACAGAAGTCTACTACATTCCAACACTCCAAAGCAACATCTTAAGCCTCGGGCAAGTTACAGAATCAGGATGTAAAGTAATTATGGAGAATGAGTATTTATGGACTTATGACGCCTACAACAACCAATTGATGAAAGTCCCAAGAGCTAAAAATAGACTCTACAAGGTACGGCTCAGAATAACAAGTCCAATTTGTTTACAAGCCAGAATAGATTCACCTGCATGGTTATGGCATGCACGTATGGGACACGTGAATTTCGATTCACTACGAAAATTAAACGTTAAAGGAATGGCACATGGAATACCAAACATCAAGCACCCATCTCAAGTATGTGATGCATGTATTATGGGACAACAAAGCAGACTTCCGTTCCCCTCTCAAGCAAGTTTTAGAGCAACGAGACCTCTAGAACTCATACATGCAGATTTATGTGGACCGATTACACCCACATCATTAGCAGGCAACAACTATTTCTTCCTGATAGTTGACGATTATTCAAGATATATGTGGATCTACATGCTTAAGTCAAAAGATCAAGTTTATGAGAATTTCAAGAAATTCCTAAGTGATGCTCAGACAGAGACAAGTCAAAAGCTCAAAAGATTAAGAACGGATCGTGGAGGAGAATTTACTTCTAAAGCACTTACCACGTATTGTGAGGACAGAGGAATCCTCAGACAGCTTACAACGCCTTACACACCTCAGCAGAATGGTGTAGTAGAAAGGAAAAACCGTTCAGTAATGAGTATGACAAGAAGCATGTTAAAGGCTATGAACGTACCACAAAACTTATGGGCAGAAGCAACAAGACAAGCGATTTACATACTAAATCGGTTACCTACAAAAGCACTTCAAGGAATGACACCCTACGAAGCAGTGAATGGGAAAGCACCCAATATCAAGCACATTAGAGTATTTGGATGCACAGCATATGCAAAGGTAACAACGCCCTACTTAAAGAAGTTAGAAGATAGAAGTAAGAAAATGGTACATCTAGGAAACGAAAATGGTTCCAAAGCCTATAGATTATATGATCCCATAGAAGAGAAAATACATATCAGTAGAGATGTCCAATTCATAGAAAATGAACCATGGGATTGGGACAACTACTTGAAAGAAGGAAGTGAAGACGAACCATCTTGGACGAGATTTGAGATACACGGAGATTCAGAAAGTGAAGCTGTACACGAAGAAAATAATGAGGACATTGAAGATCAAGAGAGTGATAATGAATTCTTCAGCAGTCCAATCACATCTACAAGGAGTCCAATAACAGTTCAAGAGACATCTACAAGTGATCCAACAGTTGAGACAAGTACTCAAGAGTTAGAAGACTCACCAGGCTCTTTACATAGACCAGTTCGAGCCCTTAGATCACTTAGTGACATCTATGCAGCCACAGAACCTCTTAGACCAGAAGAATTTGAACATCTTTATCTAGCATATGATGAAGAACCTGCAAACTACAAAGAAGCAGCAGATTACCCACATTGGATAGAAACAATGGAAAGCGAGATAGACTCTATAGAAAAGAATAACACTTGGATACTAACTAAACTTCCATCAAGTCAGAAACCAATAGGTCTAAAATGGGTATTTAAGGTCAAGAGAGACGCAAGTGGACAAATCACCAAGCATAAGGCCAGATTAGTAGCAAAAGGGTACGTACAACAAGAAGGTATAGACTACAATGAAGTATTTGCACTTGTTGCAAGAATGGAAACAATCAGGCTACTACTAGCATTGGCAGCACAGAAAGGATGGGAAGTACATCATTTGGATGTCAAATCAGCATTCTTACATGGTGAATTAAAGGAAGATGTCTACGTATCACAACCAGATGGATTTGTAAAGAAAGGAAAAGAAAACCTAGTCTACAAGCTAAAGAAAGCTCTATATGGTTTGAAGCAAGCACCAAGAGCATGGAATTTAAGGCTGAATAACATCCTAAAAGATATTGGATTTATAAGATGTCCACAAGAACAAGCAGTGTACAAGAGAACTTCAAGACAATCAACAATTATTATAGGAGTTTATGTCGATGACATAATAGTGACAGGAAGTTCAGTAAAGGACATATCAAGCTTCAACAAAGAAATGCAAGGCAAATTTGAAATGAGTGATTTAGGACCACTCACATACTATCTAGGAATAGAAGTAGGCCAAGCACAAGGAAAGATACAACTGAAGCAATCAGCCTACGCAAAGAAAGTTATCAAGGAAGCTAGACTAGAAGACTGCAATCCAACAAAGACTACAATGGAACCAGGTCTGAAGCTCACCAGAGAAGATGAGAGTGAACCAGTCAATGAGACAGAATATAGAAAGCTAATTGGAAGCCTAAGGTACCTTACACATACCAGACCAGATATCACCTACGCAGTTGGATACGTGAGCAGATTCATGGAGAAACCAAAGACAACTCACATGAAGTCAGTTAAACATTTGATAAGATATATCAAAGGCACATTGAACTATGGAATTCAATACAGCAAAGGAAAAGAAGCAGAAATCATTGGTTATAGCGACATCAGTTATGGAGACCAAGAAGATGGAAAAGGAACAACAGGAACAATATTCTACTACAAAGATTCACCTATCACATGGACAAGTCAGAAGCAAAGCACATTAGCTTTATCATCATGTGAATCAGAGTTTATGGCAGCAACATCAGCAGCATGTCAAGCAATATGGCTACAAGGAGTACTAAGTGAACTCACAGGTGAAAGACCAAAGAAGATAACTCTACGAGTAGATAACAAGTCAGCAATACAACTCATGAAGAATCCTGTGTTTCATGGAAGATCAAAACATATCAACACAAGGTATCATTTTATCAGAGAATGCATAGAGAACGAGTAGATACAAGTTGATCATATTAGTGGAGAGATGCAGAAAGCCGATGTAACAGTACGGATTTCTGAGAAGATTAACATGGACCTTTGTATGACACCCTAGGCAAATCCCACATCGGCTGTGGCCAGGAGAGATCCTTGGTTCATAAGTAATCCAAAGCCTCTTAAATCACCAACGCGTTTTGGGCTTAATGTTAGTGGATGAGAGGAGAACTCCACAGTTAAGCGTGCTCAGGTGGGAGTAGTATCAGGATGGGTGACCTCCTGGGAAGTCTCCACCGGGGCGACCAAAAACAAAGCCGTGAGTTCCTGGATGGGCAACCCATCGGGGGCAAAGCGGACAATATTGGTGGTGAGAGAGGTCGGATGTTACACCCGACATCCTCACCAAGGCATTACCAAGGATAAAGTTCATAGAGATGCGAAGTCTCATAGGAGTCGAAGACCTTGGGGAAATCAAGAATTAGGGGGGAGAATGTTAGACATAATTCCCTGATTTCCATATATTGTCACATATATTAGTTATCCTAAGTTTATACTTTATCCTAAGTTAATATAGTTGTGTCGGTTACAACTTAACCAACCGGTATGTCGGTTAAGAGTCAAGGGTCACAACCCTTCATATGTATAAATACTAAACACATTGTTTCATTTTAGTTATGTATTGATTCTCAAGTTTATTATATTCTCTCTCAAAATCCAAACCCTCTCCATCGATCCTGCAACCTTCAAAAGAAGTTTTTTAAGTGACTTAGAATGAAATTGATTAATAATAATGTAGAGAGAAAAACTAAGGGTGACTTGAGAGTCTTTGGCTTTTGATCTATTTGAAAAATGTTGAATAGTATGATTGGTGAGATAAACACACACCCCCTGAATATATGAATGTTGTATCTCATGTTTATATGATGAAGAAGAGGCGGTGTAATAAGTAGGGGTGTGCAAAGGGTCCGACCCGGAACCGACCCGACCCGGAACCATAATAGGGGAAAATGTAATAACCTTACCTGGACCGATTAGTAATGTAAGGGTTCTGGTCCTAGGAGGGTCTCACGGGTCCTAGACCCATATGGTTCTGTTGGACCCATTTATTCGATTTAAGCAGCATCGCCAACTATTTACATACATAATAGTGGTCAAAATTTGGCAGTTTATGTTTGTTGCCATCCTGCACTTACATTACTACGATCAAAAGGTGGCTTTTTTCAGCTGCTCAAATCACCTTTTGGTCTTGAAGGAGCAGGCTTTTCTGGGTCAAAAACGATTTTTGTTAGTGTGATTCATGGGTTTTTAAGAACTGGGTTATTAACAGCTGTAACATAATCCTATCAAATATTTCAAACATGGTTGCAAAAGAAAATAACTTGCTAACAAATAATGTCAGAACTTGTGTTTTTATATATAAATATGGCAGCAAGATTACATTAACATGGCTGCAAATATTCACCAAAATAATACTCGAAACCAAGGAAAGTCAGTCAATTCAACAAATTACATTATATTTAATTAATTATATTAGTATAATATATTGATTTTTTCTGCATATGCTAATTAAATAAAACTTTTTATTAATAATATAACATTACATTTATCAAACCGTATAATAAATGTAATTTTAACTTAGTTAAAAATATATAATAAAATGTTTTAACATCATAATAAAGTCTTATAACATAAGAGGTCAACCATTTTCTCAAATTCCCTAACACGCATCACCACCACTTGAGGATCTACACGCCCCACAACAATAAGTCTTCCAATTTCTTTTTGAATGAAAACAGATTCTACACCCGCAAGGCTAGATACCACCTTCTCTATCATGTTGGTTTCACATTCACTATTAAAGTTCACTCCTAGCTCTACTTCAATTTTCTGAAATTTACACAAAAAAATTGGGTTAGTATGTTAGCCAACAACATTAATAAGAGTATCCACAATGCTAGAGGTGGTTTGGAATTTCAACAGTCACATCAACATGTCATATTTCATTTTAAATCACAACCATTTCAAACTCATTTTTTTTGTAATCACAAACCATTCCAAATCTCTATCTCACACTCTACTTTAAATAATAATAATAATAATAAAAATAATAATAATAATAATAATCAACCATGTGTGTATGGTGGGTCCATTCCACCAAACCGGACGACAATCAGACAACACATTTTGAGAGGTTTGGAATTCAAAACGGTCCGTTATACATAGACTGTGGATGCTCTAAATAATAACAAATGGTAATAAGCACCAATCAAATTTTGAAGTGTCACGTGTGTTCTAACTCCCTACGATCGAAAATAGTGACATATCTTATACATGATGAAATAAAGATAAAAAGAATGAAAAGAAAGGGAAGTAAACACTCTTACATACTCAATTATATGAAAAGAATTGGCTAATGGAGAGCATAAAAAAACCAGAGCCGTAGTTACCCGCGCATTGCCGTGCGACCACGGAACGCGGTTTCAACTCCGTACATACCGAAACAGAAAAGTAATGTTAGCGATTAAATTCTTTGTTGCTAATATAACTCTATTTCAATGGATATTATACTTTCACTTTGAGATAATTGTAAAAATGAATACAATATGGGTACTGATATTAAGACAATAACCAAATAAAAAAATGTTTTTTAGATGTTGGATCACATTAGCAAAATAGGACGGGCACATGTTAGCAAGGTGGAGCGTGTGCATATTAGTACCTAGACACTATTAAAGTCTCTACTTTAATATTATATATAATTGTATAAATCACACATATTGGTGTTCAATTGTTCATGACAAAAAAACAAAAATGAAGGTATATACGTACACTGCGATGGTCGTTTCTTAAAGTATTTAGCTCCCGATAGGCTGCTACTGACTCACAAGATACTCTCCATCGTCGTGAATCTACGTCAATGTATTATACAAGGTTTAATAGTTATATAAGGTTTTATAGTTATTATATAAGGTTCAAGTAGCTAGTATGTTACCTGTGTAGTGAATGTCGTTACCAAACAACGTTTTCAACATATCAGGGGTCCTCGACTGGAAGAAATCATGGCGGCAAAGATAGTAGCCTCCTTTGGTCACCTCGAATAAAGAAAGATCCCCTCCAATCACTTCTTTGTTCTGTACTTCACCATCGTCCATGTACACTTCTTTGTTCTCCACCTTTTCACACTTTTCTTTGTTCTCTACTTCACCATCGTCCATGTACACAAGGCTTGCACCGCACTCTCTTACTATCATCATTTCTCCATCTATATCCTCACCTGATCTATATAAGATCATTATATGTATTTCATCACCAATGTCAAATATCTCTTTGATTGGCCAATAGCTTAACCAAACAACATCATCATAAATTGTCGGTTTACAATACACCACAGGGCTATATACCCAAGTAAGACCCTTGGTCTTGTTACAGATTTTGGCAAATGGATAGACAGCATATCTCTATCCTCACCTAATGATCTGTATAAGATTGTTAAATTTATTCCTTGGATCTTATGCTTCTGTGGATGAAAAGGCACATTAAAGGACAAGAACTCGGATGATGATGTATACTCATGTGTCTTCATGCTTTGATCCTTTATGCCTTGTAGATGGATGCTTCTTATACCATACTCACACAACATCTATATATGTAGCACCGAAAAAAATAAGTTATTTATGTAATTTATCAAAAGAATTGCTGCCATGGTATAATTATATGTGGTGTGTTCTTCTACATGCATTAGAGCGAAATTAAAAGTGAGAGAGAAATTAAGAGAGCGGAAACCTGGATATTCCAAGTTCTGCCTTTAGTAATAACATCGCCAACTAGGTCCACCTTATGATCTTGATACGTTTTAGTCCACTTCATATGTCCCAGATCTGCTTCATCAAGTTTTGCAATGGGCACTAATTTAAAAAGGCCTTGAATCTTAGACAGTTTGAAACAACCTTCATAATTAAACACCCTCAGTGAGAAACGAGCTGATTGAAATGTTATATTCTCCAGTGATGAACACCAATCTACATGCAATTCCTCAAGAGTACTTGGAAGACATCATGTAAGAGTCTTGAGGTTTGGACAACTACTCAAGTCAAGGGACCAAAGCATTTTAAGGTTAATGTAACTGGGCAAAATCTTAAATGGATTGCTCATCAAACACAACTGAATTACTGATTGAGGTAAGGAAAACAAAGGTTGTTCTGCTAATCTTCCACCAACAAATACACCTTTTAACCTTTCAAGTTGATTAACAAACTTGTGACTGGATGAACCCTTCCACAATTTAATGCATCCTGTTAAGTTCAAGAAAGAGAGATTCTTAAGGTCTCCTATTGTATTGCAAACATGAGTCAAACTGGTACAGTTCCACAAGATCAAAGTTTCAACTTTAGGGAGCCGGTGGAGCTTGTAGACGCTGACTAGTTTGTAAGAGCAAGAAAGATCTAGAATCTTCAGCGAATTAAGAACCTATTACATGAATAACAAGTTAAATTCATCATTGTACATTCAAATTTCAAATGAAGATAGACTAAAATTCAGAAGCCAAAAGGTAAACCGATAAACAGAAGATTGAATGCCTCATATACCATGGGTGGTTCAAACTTTTTCAAGTCTCCGTGACGCAGACAAATAGCCACCAAGCAATTTCTAAATAGGCCTGAAGGTATTGTTTTCAGATTACTTCCATACCACCTCAACCATCTTAACTCTGGAAAATTTTCATAGGACCCAGTGAGTTCAACAAAGTCGAGCTTGAGCAATTTTAGGTTCTTCATCTTTATAAGCGAACTTGTTTTAAATGCCTGAAAATTTAGCATAGAGTAAATACATGTATGTGCTAAAATTCAAGGTAGATTATTCCTCAATTCTATATAATTACAAGTGAGAACAACTGAGAAATTCCCTAACTTGGAATCTACCCATTAATATGTGGCTTTTAATCAACTTGTCTCTAAAATTACAGCAAAATATTGCGCTTCCTCTGATTAGAGTTGAAAATAATGGCTTGTCGGTACACCAACGGTTAAGACATCTTAGATAAATTATGGGTCCACACATGTGAACAAAAGATAATAAAAATGGCTCCACACCGGATGTCATTAATATGGTGAATAGTGAAGAACATCAATTTAAATTTTTGCAACATATCCCATTTTCGTGATATTTTTTAGGGAAAAGGGTACCCACATAAACGATCATCGAAGGGGGTAGAAAACTAGACTTGCATCATGGGTGGGGTGGGGGGGGGGGGGGGGTCATCGCCGTTGACATTAATCGGCGATCTATCCTGAACGAATTGATGTTGGCTAGAGATCGCCATTGCAATTGTCGATATCTACTTTTCCTTCTCCAATTAATTAATTGGAATCCTAGAGATTGCCAATAGCTACCAACATGGTACCCTTTTTGATACAAGTCCAGAATTCTACCCGGCCCCTTGTGATGATCCTTTGAGTGGGGTACCTATTTCTTTAAAAAAACTCCATTTTTGTTAAAAGTACAACTGCTCAAAATTTACAACGAACACATTAGGAGTTGTTTTTCAAGATATCTATGTATGACGCTTTTGATATTGGGAATATGATTTTTAATTCTTGCTACGTACGAAACATTAATTTACTCATTTTTGCTTACCTCTGATGTCATCCCTTGTGTTGCCTCTCGCATGTCGAGTGCTAGACCTTCAATTGTCCTTGAACCCTAATGGAGAAAGACATGGAATTAGAAACTGCTTATTTGAGATAGTAGTGTGAAATAAAAAGCGAGTTGGAAGATACACACAAGAAGCAACTGACATCTCCTTTCCTCAACAAATTATAAGATTCCTCGTGATGCCAAATTCTACTACGTTTTGCAGGTTCTTTGGACTCTTCACGTGCTATCCTTCTTGCCATATCTTGAAGGAGTTTATGCATCTCTAGTTTTTTGACACCGTCTCTTGAAACTGTAAGAAGGCATCTATTCATGAGGGTCATGATCCCAGATTTTGCATGCCAGTCATTCTCCAATATTCGTTCCACGTCAGATGCTGATTCACCGACAAACAAACAAGCAATATGGAGAAATAGCTCTTTGTGACTGTTGCATGGCAAGGATTCAAAGCTCCTGTGTAGCACACCTTGAATTTTCGAATCAAGATCTCCTTTAAGTGAATTAAGCGAATTCATTCTACTTCTCCATATTTCTATCATGTTATTTTTTGTCCGCTGGTCTTGAGCCCTTACAGATAGAGAAGAACTCAATACTTTAAGAGCTAGAGGGTTTCCCCCACAATATTGTGCTAACTGTATTGCAATCTCCTCGAAACCTTTCATAGGAATTTTGGATCCAAAGGCATGCCAACTTAAAAGCTCCAATGATTCGTCATAAATCAACAGTTCAAGTTTGTGCACATGACATCTCCAAGATATGGAGCCAAACCATGCATCTATGTTTAGAAGCCTTGTTGTTATTATAATCTTGCTTTGTGTAGGAAACACCTTTGTTCCAAATAAAGTGTTTAGTTTGTCTGGATCATCGATGTCATCAACAACAATAAGCATCCTTTTTCTTTGCAAGGCCTTCTCAATCAAAAGTGTTCGCTCTGGGATGTTAGGTATTGTTACATTATTTCCTAAAACATCTTTGAGAAGTTGTTTTTGTAGACGAAGCAGACCATTTTTCTCAATCTCTTCAAGAAAACTGCTTCTTTCAAAGTTTTGCTTGTTGGTGTTATATATGTATTTGGCGATTGTTGTCTTGCCACTTCCTCCCATACCGCAAATTGCTAGAACTGGGGAACTAGGCTGCTCATATTTCAACCAGGAATTAATAGTTTCAGCTCGCGGCTCTATTCCAGTTAGTACAGCCGGAGTGCTAAGGAGTTTTAGATCTAGCTCACGGTAAATTTTGTCAACAATATTTGCAATGAAGTCGGTTTCATACCTGGAACAAAAGAAAGAAAATGAGCATATTCTATGGATAATCCAAGTACAAACGGATCAAATTATGCAAAGAGATATATAAACATGTATAAACAGAGATCAAAGCATACCCTGAAACAACCATGCCCTTTAAATTGGCCACCTCTGTTAGGGCTGCCTTCCACCGTCTCACATTATCATGTGTCCATTTTGTACCTTCTTTTGCTTCTACACTGAAACTTCTTCTCTGGTTCCTTACATCTGAAGGATCCACTTTATAAAAGACAGGTAAAACGAAATGACTGGCATTCTTCTTTTGCTCCAGGATCAACCAGAGCTCGTCAAGGCACCAACTTGAATATGCAAAGTTCTCTGAAAATACAATTATAGAAGACCTCGATTCTTTTATTGATCTCTCTATTTCTGGCTTTAGTTCTTGGCCTTCTTGGATCTCATCGTCATCTCTGAAAGTGGTGATTCCTGCTTGACGTAATGCATCATAAAGATAAGCCGTAAAACAAAAACGAGTATCTTCACCTCTAAAGCTTAGAAATACATCATAAGTAGGTGGAGTTTTAGAGGATGAAGTAGAAGCCATTAAAATTAGATAACGCTCTGAAAAGAAGTGATAAGAAGTTATGACGTTGTGAAATGAAGTGAAGGAGGAGAAAGCATGTGGAGGGTAATTAATTTCTCTGCAAATTTGACCAAACTAACCAATAGGCGATATGATAAGCAAAAAGTTGAAAGCATGTGATTTTTAAGTTTATAGCAAAAAAACCGGATCCTAGATCTTGTTGAATTTTGTAAATAGTGGGGGTTGGGTTATTCTACAAAAAGGCTATAAAAATGAGAATGGTGAAAAGCCACTAGAAAATGACATGTGTCCAAAGATTAAACAAGTGGGAGAGGTAATTTTGTAAAAAACATATGCACATGCAAGTCACATGCCATTTCCACCTTCATTTTTAAATGTCCGTAACTTTTTTATACGTCATCTTTTTTTAAAAAAATTATACCATAAAATGGAGCGTCTTTTTTATCTTTAATATGAGTACCATATTGTTATACTTTTGAAAAAAATTTCAAAAACCCACTTGCGTAAGACACAATGGAGTGTAAAACACAATGAACACCAATTAAATATAGGGTATAAAACATAATCAAGAGTCTAGTAAAACACAATGAACGACATACTAAAGACACAATGAATAGAAGACTAAAACACAATGAATACTTTTGAAAAAAAAAGTTGAAAACCTAGTTGCGTAAGACACAATGGATGACATACTAAAGACACAATGAATAGAAAACTAAAACACAATGAATACTTTTGAAAAAAAAGTCAAAAACCCAATTGTGTAAAAGACAATGGACGACATAATAAAGACACAATGAACAGAAGATTACACAATGAATACTTTTGAAAAAAAATTGAAAACCCAGTTGCATAAGACACAATGGAGATAACGTAAAACACAATGAGTACCAATTAAATATGCAATGAACAATAGGGTATAAAACACAATGAACAGTCTAATAAAACACAATGGACAACATATTAAAGACACAATGAATAGAAGATTAAAACACAATGAATAATAGACTTAAACACAATGAACAACATAATAAAACACAATGTACACCTAAATACAAAACTCATTTGCATTAAACACAATGAAAAACATACTAAAAACACAATGGACAAAGTTCAATCATGTGTAGACTAAAAAAACATAAATAACATATTTATAAAATACACGTGCATAGTATAACACAATGAACGAGCAAAAGACACAATGGAGAAGAAAACCCATTTAGCACGAATTTTTTTTTTTCAATTTTAATGTATCAATGTGGTACTCATATTAAAGATAAAAAAACGCTTGTTAATATGGTGAAATTTTTTTGAAAAAAAAATATCGTATGAAAAAGTTATAAACGTTTTAAAATGATGGGGGAATTGACATGTGCATTGCATGTGGAGAGAGAAAGTCAACAAATGTTGTTTTCCTTTTATGCCTTTCCTCTAATTTATTATTTATTTTTTTCAAACAAACTAATCTCAACCCTTCAAATATATGATCAATGGATCACAATCCTTCTCACCCTTCCTAGAAAAAGTATCTTGTGTATTTGATCTTAACCCTATTAATGGGTTATGATCAAATTCACAAGAAACTTTTTCTAAGAAGTGTGAGAAGGATTGTGATCCATTGATCATATATTTGAAAGGTTGAGATTAGTTTGTTTGAAAAAAATAAATAATAAATTAGAGGAAGGGCATAAAAGGAAAACCACATTTGTTGATTTTCTCTCTCCACATGTAATGCACATGTCAATTTTGCCCCATCATTTTAAAACGTCTATAACTTTTTCACACGATATTTTTTTTTCAAAAAAATTTCACCATATTAACGAGCGTTTTTTATCTTTAATATGAGTACCACATTGCTACATTAAAATTGAAAAAAAAAATTCGTGTTAAATAGGTTTTGTTCTCCGTTGTATCTTCTGCTCGTTCATTGTGTTATAGTATGCACGTGTGCTTTATAAATATATTATTTATGTTTTTTTAGTCTACAAATAATTTAACTTTGTCCATTGTGTTTTTAGTACGCTTTTCATTGTGTTTTACGCAAATGAGTTTTGTATTTAGGTGTACATTGTGTTTTATTATGTTGTTCATTGTGTTTAAGTCTATTATTCATTGTGTTTTAGTTTTGTGTTCATTGTTTCTTTAGTATGTCGTCCATTGTGTTTTATTAGACTGTTTATTGTGTTTTATACCCTATTGTTCATTGTATACTCCCTCCGTCCTAATTTAAATGTCCTACTTTCCTTTTTTGTTTGTCCCAAATTAAATGTCCCTTTCCAAAAATAGAAATATAATTTCCAATTTTGCCCATAAAAGACAAAACACAATCACCACTTTTGAGGATATTATTGTCATTTTACCACAAACAAACAAAATATTTCTTAAAATGTGTGTTTTTTTTAACTAGGACATTTTAAATTGGGACGGAGGGAGTATTTAATTGGTACTCATTATGTTTTACGTTACCTCCATTGTGTCTTACGCAACTGGGTTTTCAACTTTTTTTTTTCGAAAGTATTCACTGTGTTTTAATCTTTTATTCATTGTGTCCTTATTATGTCATCCATTGTGTTTTACACAACTGGGTTTTTGACTTTTTTTTTTCAAAAGTATTCATTGTGTTTTAGTCTTCTGTTCATTGTGTCTTTAGTATGTCGTACAGTGTGTCTTACGCAACTGTGTTTTCAACTTTTTTTTTTCAAAAGTATTCATTGTGTTTTAGTCTTCTATTCATTGTGTCTTTAGTATGTCGTCCATTGTGTTTTATTAGATTGTTGATTATGTTTTATACCTTATATTTAATTGGAGTTCATTGTGTTTTACACTCTATTGTGTCTTACGCAAGTGAGTTTTTGACTTTCTTTTCGAAAGTATAACAATATGGTACTCATATTAAAAATAAAGAGACGCTCGATTTTATGGTATAATTTAAAAAAAAAACGATGACGTATAAAAAAGTTACGGACATTTAAAAATGAAGGTGGAAATGGCATGTGACTTGCATGTGCATATTTTTTTTTGACCAAATTACCCTTCCCACTTGTTTAACCCTTTGACACATGTCATTTTCTAGTGGCTTCTTACCTTTCTTATTTTTTGTAGTCTTTGTAGAATAACCCAACCCTATTGCATTATTATTGTAAGAATAAAAAAGAAAAAAATAAATAATAGTTTCTTATTAGGTTTTCAGTTGGCAAACGACTAAACTTTAAAAGAGCCCAATAATAAAATAGGTCATCTGGGCCGTAATATAAATTTTAAAAAAGCTCAGCATGAGTAAATGAATAGTATTCTCAGTAGCTTCTTCATATTTTCTCCATAATTACTCTAAAAACACTACTTTTTTTCAATTTTTTCTATTTAATAATATTTATTCTATACTTTTATCATTACCTTTTCTCTCTCCTCTACTCACAACCACTTTAAAAAATATTAAACAATTATGGAGGATGAACAGTTTCATATCAAATTTAGTGATGAACAGTAACTTCTCTATATATTTTCTATCTCCTCTACTCACAACCACTTATACACACTGTATGTAATATGGAGGCCCCTCTCACAATAATATGGAGGCTCTACTGTGAATGCTCTGAAGTGAAAAAGGGGTGTAGTGGTAAGGGGAAAAATATAATGCCCCTGAGTTGATTCTGATTGGTCCACGTTTGAAAGTCCCCCCCTGTCCACGTGTCCCTCTCTGATTCGCTGGTAAAATTCTCACCCGGCGTTATATGTATACCGCCTGTCAACTTTTTTGCACAATAACGCCCCTCCGTAACGGTGTGGGGGGCGCTATTTAAAAAAAACGCCCAATGGCGCTTCCACTACACAAGGTCTAATAGAATGAAACAACTTAGCTAAAAACCTGACTACCGTAGCACTCACCGGAGAACAACACTATAGCCATTTTACCTCTTTCTTCTCCATTTTCCTTTACTTTATTGGTTTCTACCGTTGTTAGACGGACACAAATCTTGGAAGTAGCAAAATGGGGAGTGTTTTACATAACACGCCTGAAGTTGTTTTTGCCTTGAAAACGCCTAGAGGGGCGGTGTACCTGGCGTTTTCAGGCGTTTTTTGTCTACTACACGCCCCATTACACATGGTCTTACAACCTTTTTTTAGACTTCCTAAGTAAGAAAAAAGTGTGTCTAGGTGTCGCCTACATGACAACACTTTTTTCGATCTCACCCAAGCCCCCATAACACATATCCATAAAAAAGTCGAAAGTCATTTCAAATAGCTAGGTACCTTTTCAAAATAGCTTTAAAATTTTTTTGTCACTCGTTTCCGTTAAAGGTTACGTGTTTGGGGGGGGGGGGTGGGGGATTCAAGATCACAACAATTTAATTTTGTAGACATGGCACCCACAAGATATGGAGCCATACCATGCATCTATATTTAGAATCCTTGTTGTTATAATGATCTTGCTTGTTGTTATAATGATCTTGCTTTGAGTAGGAAACACCTGTGTTCCAAATAATTTGCTTAGTGTGTCTTTTTCTTCAATGTCATCAACAACAATAAGCACCTTATTCATCTGTATGGCATTCATTAGCTTAAGAGCTCCATCATATTCATCTGATATTACCATATTATTTCCTGAAATATCCTAAAGAAGTTGCTTCTGAACACCAAGCAAACCATCATGATGCTTTTCAATATTTTTAAGTAAGCTGCTGCTTTCAAAGTTTTGCTTGTTTGAGTTATAAATATATTCAGCAAGTGTTGTCTTGCCGCCTCCTCCTGAAGAAGCAATCTTCTTATTATTCAACCAGGAATTAAGCAGCTTAGGTTGATCCTGGAGCAGAAGACGAATGGCAGACATTTCGTGTTACCGGTGTTTTATAAATTAGCCACCTCTGTTAGGGCTGCCTTCCACCGATTCATTTGAAATGTCTGCATTCCTCTTAGGCTAAGCTCATCAAGGCACCAGCTTGAATTGGCAAAGTTATCTGAAAATACAATTACTGAATCCTTTGATTCTTTCATCGATCTCTCGATTTTTGGCTTCAGTTCTTGACCTTCCCGTATTTCATCATCATCCCTGAAAGTGGTAATTCCTGCCCTACTTAACGCCTCATAAAGATGGTCCGTAAAAGAATGACGAGTCTCTTCACCTCTGAAGCGTAGGAAGACATTGTACTCGTAATGGGACGTTGGGGCAGAGGATGAAGTAGCCATTGAACACTAGTTATCAAATCAGGTGAGGGGATTGAGAACAACAGAATGAAAGAGTGTAAGTGAAATTGAGAAGGATAGAAGAAGAGACTATAAAGCCATTATGTTAGAGCACTGCGGTGTGTCTTCCCAGATTGAAGATTGCCAGATGTGAAGACTTGAAGACTTGAAGACCGAAGATAATTAGCTAGACGTTAGGGGGGAGTATGTGAACGTCATTCCAGACATCCTCAGCTCAGTGACTGGTTAAGTCTGCAGATCACTAGCTAGGTCCAAAGGGGAGATTGTTAGTGCACTTTGTGTATGTCCCCAGCTAGTGATAGGTCGATAATAGTCATAGACATGATTGTATAACGTTTTAGATATCATCGGGTTGCATTATAGTGCTTCTATAGGCATAAGGGGGTTCTTTGGTAAGTTGTAAAGCTTCATACACGTCCCACCCTCTTCGTACACGTACCAGGAACGTGTATGAGGGACGTGTATGAAGGCTCCCTATAAATACCCCTTGCCTTAGTAACTTTAAAAGACTTTTGCTCATTTCCTTACAAGTGCAACCATTTGTGTGTGTGCTCTCTCTCATATTATTATTATTATCCTATCCGTAAACACCCACCTATAACAACTAACTGAATCGTTGATTTTCGCCCTCGATTGTGTGAGTGTTTCTAAGTGTATGTGTGCAGCTATAGTGTAAGCAATGTGTCCTATACTCGTCCAATACTCCCATTTATATAGTACATGAGAATAAATAAAGAATCCCGTGAGATCCGCTAAGTAGTTAAGCTCTTTCAATGTTGTTTAAGAGCTGTTTCAGGTGAACGTTGGAGGTCTTCAACAGAATGTAGTCGTTGGATAACGGTTTCTCCTTAGCTAGTCATTGTTCCAGCTGTTTCCTTATTTGTCGCCGATATTAAATGTATATCGGTTACAACTTTGACTCCATCTTCATTCTTGGACCATGAGTTACACTTCTATCTTTGACTTATTCAATTGAGGATTATAATATAGACGTTGCTGAATATATAAATCTATATTATAACTTGGTTGTACCTGCAATTATACACAAGAAAGCTAATTTGTTAGTTCATTCTCAGGATGTGCACATGCTGAAGTTCTGTTACATCCTGAAGTCAGTTGAGTCCTTTAGCATCCTGAGGATGGTACATTAGGGATGTAAGGTAAAATCATCCTGAGGATTTTTACCCACAACAATTGTCCCCAAAAAATATGTTACCGTTAATATCTTTTGAGGTAAAAATATTTTTTAATCTAAATATCTTTTCTGATGACTGATGGGATGTCTTGTCAGGATGACAACGGCTATTTTCTCGGCGGTAATTATGTGATGACCGTTACAACCATCATCTTCTGCCCTCTATATTTAGAGCTTATCTCTTCCTTTATAATCACATCTGATTTTTTTAAGAAGGTAAGTTCTCTCTTCTTTCTCTCACTTTTCTTTACACCTGCAAAATATTAGTATTATTCTGAAGATAGCAAAAAGATCTACAAGAGCTTCGGGGAGTGTGGGAACTTCTAGTGACTTCGTTCCCCAAAATCTCTTGAGTCATCCTGAACAGGAGATCTGTTCTTTTAATGATAAGGAGATTCGAGCCCTAAAGAACTCAAAAATCTTCCCGAGTTCTGCTGTGTTTCGTCCTTATGATCCTCATGCAAGATCAGATTTTACATCTCCTACATGGGTCTGCTTCCTGTACTTACCATTCCTTCTAGGGTTGAGGTATCCTTTTCCCAAGTTTATCAAAGATTTCCTTGATATGACTGGGATGGCTTATTCTCAAGCCATGCCTGAACTTTGGAAGATTCTGATGGTTTGTAGCAGGCTTGTTGAAGATCAGGGTGTCCATCTTCAAGTGGGGGACTGGCTCATGTTTATAAGTTGAGGACACACGGTTACCACCGTTATGTTCTTCAAGTTATAGAAAAAGATCCACCCTTTCTGTTTAATGTAGTAAAATCTGAGAAAAATTGGAAAACAAAGTTTTTCTTTGTTAAGAGGAGCTCCATTCCCCAAGGGGATGAAATCCCTCTTTATTGGTTAAAGAGTGGTAAAATTATTTTTAGTGCTTTTATGAAAAAAGTTTTTAGTCATATCCCGAAGATGCTAACATCCTGAAAGTATTTTGTTCAACAGGTGCTTCTTTTGCCAAGTTTGCTACCCCTATGAACGACGCTTTTCTTCGGTGTGGAGTTGTGTACAAGTTACCTGAATCAGTGAGGACCTTCGAAGTGGAAGAAAGTGGTACCACCAGTCAAGCCTCTAAGATGTCTGGTAAGCATGTTATGTTACATCCTGGGGATATTTATTATTTTATTTACTAACCCTGTTATTATCTCAGCCTCAGCCAAGAAACCTGCTTCCTCTGACCTGGATGATATTGACAACATGGATGACAAGGCAACCAAAGCTACCTCTCCATCTCCTTCAAGCTCTAAGATGACTACTCCTTCATCTAACCCCCCCTAAGTCTAGGGATGTTGCTGCTTCAAAGAAAAGGAAGGGGAGTGCTGCCACTGCCATTACTCAGGAGATCACCCCTTTTGAGGGTTTGAGCTGTAATGATATTTTGAGCAAGATCTCCCAATTCACTCTTCAGGTATGGTCCCATCCTGAGAATACCACTTTTATGTTAGTGAAAAAAGGTTAGGAATACTTACCTTTTCTTTTTCTTGTTAGGGCCATGAATATCTGTCAAAGTCTCTGGATGTTGTTGCTCAAGAACTTCATGAGGCCCAGACCAAGCTTGAGGATGTCCAGAAGATTTCTCATGCTAAAGGCAAATATCTTGAAAGCAAGCTGGAAGAGACTGAAGCTGAGTTGAAGAGAGTGAAGGATGAGCACGCCAAGGCCATGTTGGACCAGGAGAAGGAGGCTAAGGATCATAGGAATGGGCTCATCAAGTCTGCCACTATTTTTGTTTTTCAGGCCAGGGTAAAGATGGCTCTCCAGGCCAAGGATCCAGGCTTTGATCAGAATACCTGGGATGTCGAAGCCTGGAAGGAGAAAATTAAGAGCCTGGGCGGAAAAGAAGTGGTTTATGAGCCTGTTCATGTTGCCCATCCCGAGGATGTGGCCAATGATCTTGAGGATGCTGAGGTGAAGGCAGCTGAGGCCAAGATTGCTGAGGTGGTGAAGGACCTTGCAGTGGGCGATGAAGGATGTATTGACTAGGCTGGAGCCCACTTTTTATTTGATCTTTTGTGGTTGTGTTGGTAGTCTTTGAACAATTTCAAACAATTATTAATATGTAATAACTTAGGATATTATAAGGTTTGGGGTGGAGGGATCTTGGTTTCAAGACGAAGCCCCAAATCTTTTATTGACCCGGACCGTAGATGTTGACCCCTGGTGGATGGGTCCTGGTTTTGGATGAAGCCAGGGGTTGACATCAAATTTTGACTATGATGCATTAATAATATATGGTAACAATCTTTTGACGCTATCATCTTTGTGTTCTTTATTTCCCTTGATATTCTGCAAACATTAGCAAACACTTAGGATGTAAAGAAATAATCAAAAATAATACCTTTTGTATTTTCTGATGAATAATTCTTCTGATCTTGCCACATTCTTCATAAGTCCTTCCCATCGTCAGGATGGTCTTCATTATCCTGAGGATATCCTCAGTTCTTTCTTCATCCTTGGGATGGTCTTCATTATCCTGAGGATGTCCCCAGTTTCTCCCTCATCCCTGGGATGGTCTTGCATCCTGAGGATGTCCCCAGTGTAATATCTTCAAGATAGACCTTAGGTCTTCAATTCGTTGCAAGAAAGAATTGTGTTTCAATAGTATCCTGTAAAGGAAAATTTTATTATTATACTGGCGACTTGGGCCCTTGGTTTAACTGGGATCAAACCCCCTTTGTAATAACTTGGTGACAAGACCAATATGTAACATCTTGAGAATAACTGGCGACAAGGCCCTTAGGAGTAACTGGCGACAAGGCCTTTTAGAAATAACTGGCGACAAGGACCTGGTGACTAGACCAAATACGTAAGAGACATTGAAAAATGTCTAAACCTTAAGAGCTCCATCGTATATCTCAAAGATAATGAAATTGTCAGCCACTTTTACATGGACTGGTCCCACCATCCCGAAAATATACATGGGCATCGTGCGCACCAGGCGAGGGTTGCTAACCCAATGAGAAAGGTGAAAACCTTTAAACCTTAGGAAGGTGTCAGACACCTTAACGGAGGAGAGGGTGGCCAACCCCCTAGTCTTCTAAGCATTCCATCTTCAGGATGGTACTGCAAAATTCTCAGGATGGACTATTTCTTGACCATGTTTAGTGAAAATATAAGCGATCGAAAAAGATTAAGGATAAGTACTTACATACGGAGATGATTCATCTCTATCAGCCTTCACCTTCATCCCACCTGTGATTCGGACCATGGTTTCTCTTCCAGAGAGATCAGTCACATGCATCCCTAGGCATGGTAGTATTTTAAGTGAATAGCATTCCAAGCCCTTGGTAGAATCTCTCCTTCCATTGTTGATAACCAATACGCTCCATTACCAGCTTCTGAATCGATTAAGTATGGACCTTCCCACTTGGGAGCTAGCTTACCATCGCTTGGTTTCGTTGTGTTTTGGAAGGATTTTCTTAATACCAAGTCTCCTTCTTGAAATCTTCTTATCCTGATATTTTTGTTGTAAGCTTTAGCAATCCTTTGTTGATATGCTGCCATCCTTAATTTAGCAGCATCCCTGAGTTCATCCACAGTTTCTAAATCCTGTAGTAATGCTTCGGAATTGGTAGTTGCATCCTGAAGATGTTTCCTTGTTGTAGGCATGACCATCTCTGTTGGTAGCATCGCTTCTGTTCCAAAGACCAAGGAGAAAGGCGTCTGACCAGTAGCACTCTTGGAAGTAGTCCTATCAGCCCAGAGTACAAATGGAAGTTCTTCTGCCCATTTCCCTTTCTTTTCCCCAAGCTTCTTCTTCAAGTTGTTGATGATGATTTTGTTTGAAGATTTTTCTTGTCCATTAGCTTGAGGATGGACTGGTGTTGAAGTCACCATCTTGATCCCCCAACTCTCACAAAAGTCAGTTGTTCTTTTGCTGATGAATTGAGAGCCATTGTCACAAATAATTTCAGATGGTACCCCAAATCTTGTTAGGATATTTCTGTTGATGAATGAGACCACTTCTTTATCTCTAATTTGTACAAATGCTTCAGCTTCAATCCATTTTGAGAAGTAGTCTGTCATCACCAGCATGAATACCTTTCCTCCAGTGGCTTTGGGTAGCTTTCCTACTATGTCCATCTCCCATTTCATGAAGGGCCATGGTGAAATAATAGGATGTAGTGGTTCATCAGGCTGGTGAAGGATGTTGCTATGTCTTTGGCATGGATCACACTTTTGGGAATATAGCATAGCATCCTTCTTCATTGTAGGCCAATAGTATCCCATCCTCAACGTCTTCGAGTATAGAGATCTTCCTCCTGTATGATTTCACAATCTCCTTCGTGGATGTCCTTGAGCACCTCGTTTGCTTCATCCTTGTTGAGACATCTCAAATATGGACCTGCAAGAGACTTTCTATACAAAATATTGTCTATAATTATAAATTTAGATACCTTTATCCTGAAAGCCTTTGGATTTTCTCCATCAGGAATGACATCTTCTTGTAAATATTTCATTATGGGAGTCATCCATGACGAATCGTCTTGTTCCTGAGTGGCTAAAACAATGATATCCTCAGGATGGGCTGTTTTATCCTCAGGATGTGCCTGGCTATCCTCAGGATGAGCCTGGCTATCCTCAGGATGCCACTCTTCGATCGCTGGTTTCAGGATGTGGATGATGGGAATCTTGGACCCTTCTGGTAGATTAAAGGAGGATCCCAGGTTTGCTAAGGCATCAGCTTCATCATTTTCTTCCCTAGGTACCTGTGTTAGTGAAAATTCTACAAAAGAAGTAGCTAAATTTTTAACAATTTCGAGATAAACAGCTAACTTTTGTCCTTTTACTACATATGATCCATTGAAATGGTTAGTGATCAACAAAGAATCAACAAAGACTTCAATATTAATAATATGCATATCTCTAGAAAGTTGTAAACCGGCAATGAGAGCTTCATATTCTGCCTCATTATTGGTTTTTTGAAATGCACATCTAATGGCATGGGGTATCTTGTCCCCTTGTGGGGATTTTAGTAGTATTCCTAGACCTGTGCCTCTTGCATTTGAATCGCCACCAGTGTATAGAGTCCATTTTTCCAAATTTTCATTTAGTTGTTGAACTTCAGACTCTACTTCACTCAAGATGTCACTACTGAAATCAGCCACAAAATCTGCTAGAGCCTGTGACTTGATTGCATTTCTAGGCTCATATTCTAAGTCAAAGCACTTAATTTAACTGACCATTTTGCCATTCTTCCAGACACTTCAGGTTTTTTAAGTACATTCTTAATGGGATAATTAGTTTGAACATATATTTTATGTGTTTCAAAATAGTGCCTTAACTTAGTAGAAGCCATTATTAAAGCTAAAATAAGTTTTTCGAGATGTGAATACCTGGTTTCAGCATCTAGTAGAGTTTTACTTACATAATAGACAGGATGTTGTTGCCCTTCGAAGTCCTTTACCAAGACAGCACTTATTGCATTCCCAGATATTGCAAGATATAGCTTGAGAGGTTCTCCATCCTCAGGTTTAATCAATAATGGAGCTGCTGGAAGATAGTCTTTCAGCTTCTTTAGTGCTTCTTCATGTCTCTGTCCCTAGTCGAATTTGTTATTCTTTTTCAGGATGTCGTAGAACTCCTTGCATTTCTCTGAGGATTTCGAGATGAATCTATTCAGGGCTGCTATCCTGCTAGTCAGCCTTTGCACATCCTTAATATTTCTTGGAGATTTGAGATCAAGGATGGTCATTATTTGTTCAGGGCTGGCTTCTATCCCTCTTTTTGTTACCAAGTATCTAAGGAATTTTCCAGCTCCAACTCTAAAATGGCATTTTCCTGGGTTTAACTTCATGTTGTAAGCATCCAGGATGTCAAAGGCTTCTTTGAGATCCTGAAGGTGATTTTCAGCTTTCTTGGATTTCACTACCATGTCATCAATGTAGACCTCCATCGTGTCCCCAATCTTTTCCTTGAACATCATGTTCACTAGCGTTTGAGAAGTGGCACCTGCATTTTTTAGTTCGAATGGCATGGCTATATAACAATATATATCTGACGTTGTCATGAATGCTGTATCCTCCTGATCATCTGGTTCCATCTGTATCTTTTGGAATTGCAAAAGTAGACATCCTGCATTTAAGAAATGAGATTAGTGATTGTTCAATATCATGTGGGATATTCTTACCGATTTGCACAGTGATATCTTTGTTGTTGTCGTCGAGGCAGACGGCTTTCACATCCTGGTCAGGATGTGCTTTAACATCCTGAGGATGGCACTATGCATCCTGCTGTAATTGCTATGCTTGTCGAGATGAGGCCTTCATTGATGTCGTATAACAATCCTTAGCTTCCTGTTGATCGCTGTTGACCTTCACAACTCCCCAAGGTGTGGGTAGTTTCACACACTTATGATATGTCGAAGGGACTGCCTTCATGTCATGTATCCAGGGTCTCCCCAGGATGACATTGTAGCAGGATAGGGAATCTATCACACAGAATCTCTGTATAGAGTTCACTCCTTCTACATATACTGGTAGCTTGATGTCACCCACTGTGCTCTTAGTTTCCCCACTGAAGCCCACCAAGACTGATGATCTGGAAACTATTTCAAATTCCGGGATGTTCATTCTCTTGAGAGCTTCAAGCTGGATGATGTTCACTGAACTTCCTTCATCTACGAGAATCATGCGAACAAAGTGGTTAGCAATATATAAAGTAATAACCAAACCGTCATGATGAGGGTCAAAAATGTTTTCTCGGTCTTCTTCCTCAAAGCTGATCACTTTGGAGGTTGTCAGGATGGTCTTCTTCGTTGGTCTTTCTCCTTTTTCAGACTTTGTTTCCCTCGCGTGTCTTTTAGCAGCTGAGTATGGGGTTCCACAAATGTCTGACCATCCTGAAATGAAGTTGATAATACCAGCATCCTTAGGTGGGGATGCTGCTCTCTCTGGGATGTTGGTTCCATCCTGAGCCCTTGATTTCTTTTTGCCCAGGAGATCCTTTAGGTGGCCTTTGCTCAAGAGATATGCTATATCCTTCCTCAAGGCGATGCAATCTTCAGTGGTATGGCCGAAATCTTCGTGAAAGGCACACCATTTGGATTTGTCTTTCCATCCTGTCTTGTTGTCCTTCTTCGGCCATCTTGCTTTGTCCCCTAGATCCTTTATGGCATACATCAATCCTGTTACATCCACAGAAAAACAAAAGTCTGATAATTTAGGGCAGTCATCCTCATCGTCGTCCTCTACCACATGGACCTTCTTATTATCAGGCCTAGCATATGGTTTATGCTTGTATGGTTCGTATGTGGGAGTGGACTTTTGATTGGGATGGTTATATTTTGAGGATGATTCTATCCTCTCCTGTATCTTCTTATCATCCTCAAGTCGGATTAATCTCAAAGCTCTGTTCTTGACTTCATCCAAGTTCCTGCATGGATTCATCACTAATTCTTGGTAGAATGGTGAGTCTCTTTGTAGTCCCATCTTGAATGCCTGTACTGCTGTTGTGACATCCAGGTTCGGGATGTCAAGTTCTTCCTTTTCCAAACCTAGTAATGAACTCTCTTAGTGATTCCCCCTGTGGTTGAGTCACCCTGTATAGATCACTTGTCAAACGATCGAACGTTCGACTACAAGAGAATTGATTGTTAAACATGTTAATTAAATGTGCAAAAGAAGTAATAGAATAGGGAGGAACACTTAGGAGCCATTTCAGGGCTGGACCAGTGAGAGTTGAACCAAATCCCTTGCATAAGCATGCTTCTTTCAGATTGGCAGGGATTGGATTTATTTCCATCCTTTCCCTATATTGAGCCACGTGCTCCTCAGGATCTGTAGATCCATCATAGAGCTTCATGCTTGGAGTTTGAAACCGCTTTGGGATCTCTGCATCACATATGGGGGGTGCAAATCTTGACACCCTATGGCATGCTGAAGATACCTCAGGGATGGGTTGCACTATCCCTAGTACACTCGATACCATTTCCTTGATCTTCTGAAGTTCCCTTGCTAGCTGAGGGCTTATTCTGTATCCTGCAAAGAAGCAACATCATTAGCAGTAAAAGTACTGGAACTTAAATTGTTACTGTTATTGTTATATCCTTGGGATGGTACCAGTGTATATCCTGTATCCCTGGTTGTTGCCATCCTAGGTGCAGTAGTTGTTTCTGGAGCAGAGAACCCAGTATTCATGGGGATGAAATCTCCTTGATGAACACCTCCAGAGATTCCAGAATTAAAATCCAACACCCTTGGTTGCAATGGTGTCCTCGTGTCTTCAGTTGGTCTCTTCGAGGATGTCTTGAGGGATTGTATCTCTCTTATCATCATTCTGTTGGTCTCCTGCTGTTGTTGCATTTGTTCCTTCACCATTGAAAACATGGAAAGGATCTCATCATTTGATACGAAAACAGGAGAGGATCCAGATGTCCCCATTACTGCTCCAGGTGGAATTTGGGAAGTAGCACTCTTTGAGAATGCCGGTGGAGGTGGTAAGGCAGTATTTCTGGTAGAAGTTGATGATGGCATGGATGAAGAGATAGTTTTCTGGGAAGAAGACATAGTTGTCAAGTTTTGTAAAAAATGAGTTAATTGAGAAATGGTTTTAACAAAGTTTTTTTTTTGTTAAAATAGCACCACTTGCCCCACGGTGGGCGCCAAATTGTTTTGGTCAAAAATTACCTAGTAAAAAGAATCTTGTATTCCAAATTAGAAATTGTGAGGTAGGGTGCTAAGAATGTATTTCAAATGTTAAAACTAGTTATCTTTTGAAAATGCTTGATCAGGATGCAAAAAGAAGTAGATATATGACAACTATGCTCGAGATGGCTTAAGTTTGCTTCGGGATGGACAGTTATATCCTCGGGATGGAACTGTTTGTAATGGACAAATAAAGCAATAAAACACAAAGAAGAACACTCGTTCTACGAGGAAAGCCCTTGATCAGTTGTAGATCGCCGGCATAAAACCTCGGGAGGAGACTAGGCCCCTGCCTTGTTTGTTAATATTAATTTGGTAAAAAAGTACAACTTTGAATGAGCAAATGGACGAGTGTACTAAGATTACAATGATTGTGTGAGTGTTTCTAAGTGTATGTGTGCAGCTATAGTGTAAGCAATGTGTCCTATACTCATCCAATACTCCCATTTATATAGTACATGAGGATAAATAAAGAATCCCATGAGATCCGCTAAGTAGTTAAGCTCTTTAAGAGCTGTTTCAGTTGAACGTTGGAGGTCTTTAACAGAATGTAGTCGTTGGATAACGGTTTCTCCTTAGCTAGTCATTGTTCCAGCTGTTTCCTTATTTGTCGCCGATATTAAGTGTATATCGGTTACAACTTTGACTCCATCTTCATTCTTGGACCATGAGTTACACTTCTATCTTTGACTTCTTCAATTGAGGATTATAATATAGACGTTGATGAATATATAAATCTATATTATAACTTGGTTGTACCTGCAATTATACACAAGAAAGCTAATTTGTTAGTTCATTCTCAGGATGTGCACATGCTGAAGTTCTGTTACATCCTGAAGTCAGTTGAGTCCTTTAGCATCCTGAGGATGGTACATTAGGGATGTAAGGAAAAATCATCCTGAGGATTTTCACCCACAACAATCAGTATCATCATCACTGTCATCATCTTCTTCATCGTCTTCTTCTTCATCATCACCAGCACCAGCTTCAGAACTTGTACCACCTGTGAGTCTAGGAAGATCTCCAGCTAACTTGTTCATCCTAGTCCTCAGCCTCATGTTTTGCTTCTTGCATTTGGTGATTCTACGTTCATTGTTGACGTTTGCAAGCTGAAGCTGGCTGTATTGGGATTCAACACTGGCAAGTCTAGCTAATGTGCTTTGATTAGACTGTACCAGTTGCTGGTGTGATTCTGTAAGCTGCTGATTAGACATTATAAGCATTCTATTAGAAGCTTGCAGCTCTTTGTTCGATCGGATGTTTTCACTAATTAATTCCAGCATAGCCCTTTCATTTTCTTCAATTGTAACATTTTTGCCCCTTAACTCAGCAATCTCACGCGCTTGTGCAGCAACTATAGCTGTTAGCTCACTAACCTAGCATTGTAGTTGATCATTTGTAGCCGGTGCTGAGGAAGAGGAGGGTTGTCTAGCTGTGGAAGAGGCTGATGGTTGAACTTCTTGTTGCAGCTTCTTAATGATGTCACCGATAGGGTTTGAAACAATTTCAGAGCTTGTCGCTGCTTCAGTAACTGAGACTTGCTCAGTGAATATTATTGAAGCAGGCATCGACATGGTGACACCTGCAGTAATAGCTGCACCCACTGATGTGGTTGCTGAAGTTGTTGCTGATGTTGTTGTTGTTGTAGCTGTTGTAGTTGTTGTTGCTGCAGCCGGGGAAGACTGAGTTTCAAGAACCTTAAATGCTTCTGGAAGATTAACCTGTCTTGATCTCTTTGAAGTTTTCTCAGTTTTCTCAATCGGTGGTCTCTGCGACATTCTTTTCTTTCCCCGACTTGGATCTTTCTTTGCCTTTGTCTTTTGTCTCTTAGGAGGAGGAGGAGTGCTTAGCTCTGCGTCTATTTCAGTAATGTCATCATCTGGATCCACAATAAAGGTAGGATCCTCAGCAAGAGCTTTCTCCTCAGCTGCACGAGCTTTCTCCTCAACTAGCTTTCTCTTTCTCTCTGCCTCCTTTCTGGCATGACCACCAGGGGAATCATCCTCTGAATCATCTGAGTCATCTTCTACACTTATTATGTCACAAGGGACGTCTTCATCAATTGGCCTCTTTTCTTTTGCTGATTGAGAAGATTCTTGATCTTTCGCTGCACTGGAGGGTTCATTGGAATCTAGAACGTCCGTTTCAAGCATATCATCATGTGTAATAGCAGCATCAGCAGTGCTGCCCGGAACATTATCACCCAGTTCATCTATCTCTCTGCCTATGTCATCTCCTTCTTTGAAAACTTGTCTGTGAATCAATATGTAGTCTTCTGACTCACTATCATCATGCCTCCACCTATGGCCCGGTGGTAAATCATAGTCATCTCTGCTCAAATGTCCGTAAAGACGTCTGATCGGTGGATACTCAGCCTTTTGCCTGCTTTTGTAAGATATCATTCTGCCTATTTCTATCTCGTCGATGTCATTAATCGTAATAAGCTCTAACAGATTCTTTACTAAGTATGGAAGTAAGCGATCAATCATCATTTGTAGGAAGCGAGGATAGACAACAAATGGAGTCTTCGTCGTCTTCTACAGTATCACTTCCTTCAGGTGATGCATAATCATTCCAGAGAAATTGAAGGGCTTGTTCAAAGTCAAAGCTACTATTGCTGAAGCCAACATGTCCCAGATAGCATCGAACGTCCCCTTTCTTGGACCAATGCATTTCAAGACCACGTGTGTGAGATACTTCAGTTCAGGCGGCAGGTTGCTCTTTTGCAGCATCTTCTGTTCTCGGACATCTCCAGAATACTTCATTCTTAAGAATCCACCTCGAATCAAAATGGAGTCGAATACAATGGGATCAGCCTTCGCATCCTTGAATTGAAGAGCTTCACGCACAATGTCTTCAGTTATCATCACATCCTTCCGTTGGACCACACTCGTGATAACAAACGGTGTAGACTTGCAATCAACTTTGGCATTCTTGTAGAACTCTCGTATGATGTCTTTATAGGCTGTATGTCGTTCAGAAATAGCATAATTAATCCTTGATCGCTTGAGAAAGTCAATAACGCCCTCAAAGACTTTGCATTTGTCTTTCGTAATAGGACCGAGGAACGCACAGCAGTTGTGGCGAGCAGATGTTTCCCACTCCATGATTCTAAGTCACAAAGACAAGACATAAACATCACAAACAGATCAAAGATGCATAAAACGGACAAAAACGGACCTAAGTTTGACGAAAAATGGTGAATTTGCTGCAACAGGCGATTACATAATTGTAATCGCCTATAAGAAGCACGAGTGGCCTAATCGCTTGACAAAAGACACGAATAGAAGGCACGAGTTACCCAATCGTCCCACTGTTCATGCGATTAGGGATCCTAATCACGTGAACAGTGCACACTATCACCATGTTTAGTCAAATGCAGATATGGGTCAATCTGGGTCCGGATTTTTGTTATTCTCTACCCTATGTTGACCGATTAAGAAGAGCCCTTTGATAAATTTTGTTATACGGTTTGTAAATTAGGGTTCATTGGCTTTTCAAAATTGGGGCCTTTTGAATTTGTGTGATTTGGTTTGAAAACCTCATGATTTCTGAACCTACAATGACCGATTAGCTAAACCTAAACAAGATATAGCATTAACAACCAGTTACAAATTAAGGTTTATTAATCCAAGCCAAAATTTAGGGTTCTTAGACATTCAAATTTAGGCATTTCAGATTTTGAGTGATATTGATCAAAATTTCGGTACAACAATATCCTAAAAGCTCCGATTAAAAAACCCTCATCAAGATTTTCCATCAACAAACAGGTTTTAGAGGTTTACGATCAACGAAACTCGGACAACAAGATTTTGTTCAGGGTCGTTTAGAGGGAAAGGAATGAGCAGACAAGAGATTTTGAAATAATGAAGAAAAATAACCAAGTGTCCCTTATATACCCCACGTAATCGCCTGACCCTTACTATCAAGTAGATATACTCGCTTTTCAAAAGCACACGAGTGTGTCCTAATCACTTGTATCAACATGAGATTACCCTCTAATCGCCCTTAACCCTTCTTCACACAAGATAATAAGACAATATGGCTAATCGCCTAAAACAAACACACGAGTAGGATGTACTCGTCCATACAAACACACGATTACATGGTAATCGCTTATACTCAGGCGATTAGGAACCTAATGGTGTCTAACTTTCACAGAAATTACCAAAATGCCACTGCAGCACCAATTTTGACATATTTGACCCGTTAAGGTTCAAAACATGCGTTTTTCACCCCGTTTTCACAAGCGACTCAAATTTTAACTCAGGACTTTCAAAAATTTTCATTTTCCACCCTTGTACTTAAGAGAAAGTACGTTTTTGACCCGGCAAAACATAATTTTCAAATAGTTGATTTTCGGCGTTTTATAATTGAAGAAGCAAGATTACAATGGATTAGGATTCCAACATCGACAATCAAGAATGATTAAACAGATAAAACTAAACAGAAATTAAACGAAAACAGAAAATCAACTAACTATACACTATCATATTTTAGCGGGTTTCATCAGTTAGGGAATCATATCAGTGTACGGACTATGCTAGAACCCTTATATGTTCAGTTTTAGATTAAATTACCAATAAGCATCCTACAACAACTGTCAGTATTGTTGTACACCTAAACTCAAAATCAAGTTTTATCGCTAGGCACTTTAGATACGTTAAGGTAATATTAAGACTGATTAAAGGTGTTCCCCGCACACGCGACATATTCCCGCGTCAAGGCATGCACAAAACTTCCTCGTAACCGGTGAATAAGCTGTTGTCATCCGTATTTACAAGGAATGGACTCAGTGGTGATCAGGTCTGCAAGAACGCTGCAGCATAGAGACTAGTGAGATCCAGACTAGGGTTCAAGTCAAATACCGTATATTTGATTTTTCACGGTACGATGCTTTAGGTAATTGATTTGCTACCTTAGAGCGATTCTCTTTGAAGATAGGGTTTTGGCATTCATGATCTTTTTGCTCTTTTGAGGATTCCAAGGCGTCTCCTTGTCAGAATTTATTCTATTTGTTTTTCTTTTCTTTTGTTTTTGGGAATGGCAAAGAGGTGCCTCAATTGTAGGCTGCGAACCCAACGTACGTCACTTATGCCACCCCATTTTATTCTGAGAGACGTCCAGTTCACCCCGGATGTACCAACCTCTTAAAGACCAGAAACCTCGAATTTTGGCATTCTATCAACGAGATTTAGGTTTTTGGACCATATGCCAACGCGACGTTAATCCACACAATTTTCAGTTGATTTAGGTTTATATCACCATGCCGAGCTTGGAAATGATTTCGAGCCTACCAACACATCATTGTAGAGGCTACTTATCAGTTCTAATATTTTTAAGATGATAAGAGACCAGACAGTTCAACTGATGGGTTAATATCATCTTCCCTGTTTCACCAAAGAAACTCATTTTTTCAATTTTTCAATTTTTTTTATTTTTGGATTTTCTCATTTTTTTTATTTTTGCATTTTCTGATGTTTTTGTATTTTTATGAATATACAGTTCTGACAGTGAGGAAAAAAATTGAAAAATTGCAAAAATGATGGGTTAATATCATCTTCACTAATATCATATTCACTAATATACAGTTCTGACAGTGACAATTATCGGGCCTTATTTCTGATAATTACCCCGCGGTCATCCCGTTTACACTTGTAGACCCACTTTGTTCCAATTTTCTTCGCGGCTGGAGTTAAGTCAACTAAGTCCCACACTCCTAGCTTTTGGAACTGCTGAAGCTCAGTTTGCATTGCATCAATCCATGGTTCTTCCCTCAGTGCCTCTTGGACGGTTCTTGGTTCCATTTGAGAAACGTAGAGAGCGAAAGACCAATCGTTCTGGTGACCTGCTTTTCTGAGTTCCGAATAGAGCACAAGGGTAGTTGCATTGTCACTTGGACTAGCATTCCTGAGCTGACTGCGTGTCATAACTCTGCTAGCCGGATCACCAATCACATTCTGCATTGGATGAGTGTCGTGAATCCGAGATTCCGGATTTGCCGGCACTGGATCATCCGAATGCAGATTGAGATTTTCAAGTCCTTAAGAAATATTTGTCTGTGCGACGCTTGAACTAGAGGGAGCAGCGGGTTGCATATTAAAACCGGTGAAATCAATCTGTAGACCGATTCCAGGAGTTGCTGAAGTAGAAGGTCCAGCTTGATTATTCCTTGTAGGATTGACTGGAGCTGTAGTGGTAGATTCACCATGTCCAACTAGATCTTCAGTGACTGTTTCACGAGACTCTACAAATTCTTCATCTGAAGAGGATTCCAGAATCTCTGCTGACGCTTCCTGAAAGACTTCCTCAACTTCAACTGATGCGGTTTTACCAGGGGGACCCGTGGATGCAGAGGCATCAGATGCGGCAGGCGCAGGTGCATTAACCACGATTCGACGCATTAACGGTGAGCTAGCTGCGTTTTCACACTCGTAATACATTTGCGCCACAACATTATCTACCATATTATCCACGTTGAAAGAATCAAACAAACTCTTATAGTCGAACAACCAATCAGGTCTAACACCGGGTGCATTGGCAATGTAACGTTGAACATCGACATTGAGCCACTCTTCAACGTTATTGGTTCTTTTGTTGTATACTCTCTTGTTAGGAGTGCTGTATCCAACAAAGAAACCTTCTTCTGCCTTTGCACCAAACTTCCCATCGGGATGTATCATTGTGCATGGAGCTCCGAAAGGTTCCAGAAACTCTAAGTTTTGTTTCCTCCGGTTCAGAAGCTCGTAAGATGTCTTGCCTAGCCTCTTTACCGTAAGAACCCTATTTAGAGTATAACACGCACAATAAACTGCCTCGTTCCAAAAGATCACATGCAAGTTTGAATCTGCGAGCATTGTTCTGGCTGCCTCAATAAGAGTTCGATTCTTTCTTTCTGCAACCCCATTTTGCTGAGGAGTGTACGGCGCTGTGAATTCGTAATGAATACCCTTTTCTGCACATAACGACTCCATAGCATGATTCTTGAATTCTGTTCCATTGTCGCTTCGATTCCTGCGGATCTTCAGCTGATAGATATTTTCAAGTTTGATGAACAGAGTTTTCAAAAACTCAAATGTCTCACTTTTGTGCTGCATGCACACAACCCAAGAGAATCTTGAATACTCATCTGTGACAACCAGACAGTATAGATCCCCATTTTTGCTTTTGCGATTGACTGGGCCAAAAAGATCCATGTGCAACCGCTCGAGAGGCATACTGACTGAGTTGACCTTCTTAGGTTTGTGAGACTTCTTCTTCTGCTTCCGTTTCTTACATGAGACACAGACATCATTCAGATGGAAATTCTTGACTGAGACACCTTCCACAAGCTGATTCTGAACCAAGTGATTCATCATCCTCAAGTGTATGTGCCCCGTTCGTCTGTGCCACATAATAGACTCCTTCTCTGTAGCTTTAGACAGGAAACATGTGACCTCCCCCTTAGCTGTCATGGCTTGACTCATATCCAGAACATACAAGTTGTTGACTCTCGGAGCTGAGATCATAATCCATTGTTTCGGAATCTTAAAACCAGGTTTCAGAATAAAGCAAGCATTGTCATCAAAGAACACTGTGTATTTGTTGTCACATATCTGTGAGACACTCAACAAATTATGGTCTATCTGCTTCACAAAGCTTATCCTTTCAAAGCTTACAATCCCGTTACTCATACTGCCTTCTTTTGTAATATAACCCCCTTTGTTATCAGCAAAAGCAATATACCCCCCGTTGATATTCTGGATGTCAAAAAGCAGGGATAAGTTGCCTGTCATGTGCCAGAAGCTCCACTATCAACAATCCAGAGGCTGCTGATAAGGCCCCGTGGAACTCCCTACACAACATTCAAAGTTTGGTAGTTAAGGGGGACCCAAGCCTTCACGCTCTTGGGTCTTCCATCTTCATCCAAAGTCGGAAAATCAACCCACTTTCCGTTAGGAGTTGGAGTTGTTCCCGATGGTCCGACAGTGTTAGCACTAGCAGATGGTTCTCTAGTTTTGGTCGGTGACTTGGGTCTCCAAACCTGTTCCGGTCTATTTGGCTTGGGCTTCTTCTTTGCCTTGGGGCTAGAAGGTCCAGCCTCAGATTCCTTAGGTGGGACAGATTTTGGATCCACTTCAGACTTAACTGCACGTGGAACAGTTTTAGGGTTACCCTGAGGTTTTGCTGCAGCCTTTGCTTGTGGCTTAGGCGCTGCTTGAACCTTTGTGGGAACTGGGTTCCCCCTCAACTGTGGACCCCTACCATCAACTGGCTTTTGGTTCATAGCAATCTTGTTGCGGTTTTCATAAACTACCTGCTTTCCCTATTGTTTTTCAGTAAGTTTAGGAGAAACAGGTCGTTTGGTATTGCTTGAACTTGGCGCATCATCCACTTCGATCCTTTTGCGCCTCAACTCAGGGCACGCAGCAACTAAATGCCCACGTTCCCCGCATTTGTGACAGGATCTATACTCCTCAAATGGTGGAGCATTTTCATCCTTACCCTCTTTTTAGATTTTGTATCAAACGAGTTCTTATGTTTTAGATCCTCGAGACATTGTTTCTGCCAATCGGTCTCAGGATAGTTATCGACCCCATTGCCTGAAGATCTAACAAACTGAGTAACATGCTTTCTAGGAGATTTCTCCTGAGCTTGAGTTTGTGAGTTCAAAGTGTTCTTCTTTTGATTTTTACTTTTGTTTTTCTTGTACTGATTACCCTGACCCTGTTTCCCTTTTCCCCATCTTTCTTTTTCAACAGTAATGGTGGATTCTTGCCAGATTTTACCAACAAGACCAGCTACCAGAAATCTTAGAGGAAATTCCTCATCAGCATAGATTTTATCAGATCCTTTCATTTTGTAGAACACTTTGACAGTCTTACCATCAGAAGTTTGCACTTTCGTTTCAAGATCACACAAGATGTGATTTTGGATAGGAATATCCTCATTCTTAACCGGGGCATACCTCTGAGTTTCATCAAGCTCATCATCAGATAAGTCTGTTTCACAGACGCTGACATCATCAACTATCTCACCAGTTTTGGCAGCTTCAGTAGGTGGAGCTGCTTCTGTCATCTTGGCTGCTTCTGCAGCTTTAGCTGCTTCTGCCGCCAAGTCCACAAACTCCTCCTTCGGCAAGATATCATAGTGATGATTTTCGAATCTCACCGGAGGTGGACACTGTGAATACTTAGGACTGGTGGAATTGCTTTCTTTCTCTGAGTGTTCAATGATATGATCAAGAACATACTTGCAGTTTAGGTAACTTTTAAGTTTCTTCTTGATCTTCTCATAGTCACAGTTTACAATGGCCAAATGTTTCTTCGTGTCTTCTAACTCATTTTTACAATTCAGAAACATCCTTTTTGTAGTTTTCAACCGTACTTTTCTCTTTTTGCCTCAAGGAATCAATTGACCTTTATAAAGGACCTACATCAGCTTTCAGATTCAGATTCTCTTTAGTTAATTCTTTGATTCTGAATTTTAGCTGATCACACTCAAGAGCCTCTTTCTTCAGAGTCTCAATGGTGATTTTGAGCGCGTTTTCATTAGCTCTCAAAACATCATTGCTCTGTTGGCATTGACTTAAGTCAGCTTTAAAGTTCAGAATTTCGTCTGTTAAGACATCAATTCTGTACTTAAGCTTGCCACATTCTACACACTCAGATTTAGAATTGGAAGAAGAACTTACCTTGTTAGAAGATTCTATAATAGCCATCAAAGCATAATGAGCCACTACAAGAATTTAGGATCTTTACCCACACATAACTTACCTACACATGTAAATGTGTGGGTAAATACCTACACATCTACACATTTTTGTACATGTGTAGGTAATATTTGATGATTTATGTTAAATAACAACTAACACTTAATATATGTTGGTAATACGTTTTACCTACACATTGGAGTTGGTGGGAATATTTCCCCCCAAAATTGACATCAATTAAATATTAGACTAGCTACACATATGGTAAAATTTTGTTATGTGTAGGTAAATTATCTACAAATATGTAAATACCTAATATATGTGTAGGTAATGATTATGTTTAGCAACACATAATATATTTAAACAAATATGTACATAAATCAGTTATATGATTTTTTATCTTAGTTTTGGATAACGACATGGCAAAATAAATACCTACACATGCTTAAAATATACAACATGCGTAGATATTGGTTACATATAAAAAAATAATAATTTTATTTAAATGACGTGTCAAATAAATACCTACACTTTTTTAAAAATGTATAATATGTGTAAATATTAGATATATATATGTACTTAGTAAATTTCGTGGCCATTGTTTTGAAACCTGGACGGGATCGGCCGGTCGTACCCATTGGACCAGGAACCGGGGGTCGAACCGGTCCGAGTCGGGGTATTGAACCGGGGGTGCATCAGACCGGGAGTTGGACCGGTAAACCGGTGGTCGAACCGGGAACCGGGCCGGTTGAACCGGGTTTTAAAGGGGCTAAACCATTGGTCGTGACATAAAAATATCTACGCGTATCTAAAAAGTATTTGTAGATATTGGATATATATAAATTGAATAATTAAAGCATTATTTTATTTTCTTAACATGGTTTGACAAACAAAAAAAACCTACACGTATTAAAAATGTACAATATAGACATTGGATACACACAGTATAAGAAAAAGTAGCGTTAGGGACTAATTTATGAGGGTTAATATAGGAAAATATAGTTAGTCATGGTTATTATTGGTTAACTAGGATAAATGATGGTTAAATAGAGCCAATGATGGCTAATTTTAGTTAATTAGTGTCAGTTAGGATCATTTTATGGTCAATTAGTTTATTTCTGATCAAAATTGTTCATTAATGTATTTTTGGAGCGTAAGCGAGTAACTTTGGTTGTGACCCGAACACCCAATACGAGAGCATGGAGTTATAATATTATATATAATAATAATAATCTATAATCTATAAATATAAATAATAATAAATATATATATATATATATATAAAATAATTGATGTTTGCTGACGTGATATTCAATGATGGCCTCAACCCTCCTTTAAATGTGTCACATGACACTCTGTATGAATTTAAAAAAAAAAACACTACCTATATATATCTGCTCTTTCAACACAAATAAAAACAATTAAAAATCAATTAAAACCCAAATAAAATTGCTGTTCACAAAAAAAAAAAAAAAAAAAAAAAAAAAAAAACCCTAACGCCTGCCCATCATCTCCTTCAAAAGCTCTATTTGCAAGCCAACCACGACTCTTTGATCTCTATTCTTCCATGGCTATTATTTTACAATCATGGCGGTCTCATTTAATTGCCATAAACTTTTAATATGTTTCATTCACTGTTCCTTCGAAACAAGCTTGATAACTTACGCATAGAGAATAGCACTTTTTCACACCCGGCTGTCGATCTAAATAATCAATTATTATTATTTTGATCACTTCAATCAACATGTCCAAGGTATGATTTTTATTGGGTTTGGTAAATTGATTGTTTGATTCTTGATATAGGGTTTAGTTTTGATTTGATTTATTGGGTTTTTGTTAGTTGAATGAGAAAGATACTGCTGCTAAACCTGAGACCTCAGTGGACAATATTGCATATTTTTTGTGTATTAATTTGTTGATTTATTGATTTTGTGTATTAATTTGTTAGTGAATTGGTTGGTAAACATGAGAACTTTGTCTTGTGTGCAATTGATTGTGATTGATCCCTGTTGTTATAACTGATCATGACCCGTCTTGGAGGTTAATGTTTTGTTATAATTGACTATGGGTTTACTGTGTAGCATATGGGAGATTTATATGAATGCTTGTAAACTATTGAAGATTTTAAAGTGTACTAATTTGTTGACTATTGTCTCACCATCGATTCAGACCAACATTGGAGCACTTAAGACATTTCCATTGAAGATGTAGGAAATAAAAAGGTAAATTAAGCTTCGTCTATCTGTTCGGAATTATGTTACTTCATATCTCAATGATGTTTGCTTTATAATTCTCACAATGATAATTTATGGCATGTTTAGTACATAGTTATCAAAGGCGCTAGGCGCACTCAAGGCGCATAGGCCTCGCCTGAGGCCTAGGCGTGAAGCGCAAAAAAAAGCGAGGGCCATTAGATAAAAAAAGCAAACAAAGAAAATAAAGTAAAAATATATTAAAATAATACTCTCTTTCATCTAGCTAGTATCGAAAGTTTTAAAATACTGATGTATTAGTGTATAGAAGTAGTTTTCCTTAGATAAAAGTAGAAATCTGGCTGAAATCTAACCATAATTTAACGAATTGACATGCAATTGGAGTGCCGGAATGAAGTGGTTGAAGGAAAGACTTAAAAGAAAGTGCTTCAAGAATGAAGAGCAACTACTTTACTTGCTGTCCTTAGAAGCCCATGAGATTAGTAATGTTGTTTCTCCTTACTATGCTTCTAAATCAAGCTGTTTCCCTTGTAAATAAAAACCATTTGCTTAGTTTTAACAACTTCAACTAATGAAGCGTTGAGTATCCAACTGTGATCTCATCAACAATAAGGTGGACTATAATTGACACGATAAGGTGTTAGAAGCATATTTTTTATGGTTTTTTATACACCAATTTTACATGTTAGAGATAAAGTATAAGTCATAACTCGAACTGACCAATTATAAGTAAACAGGTTGAAAATGTTACCCTGAGCTTTTCACTTAATATAATCGACGCTTATTATTGAGTTTTGCATAATGCAGGGAGCGATATCGGGGCCACTGATAACTGTATTTCTCTAAAGAATGTGTATGTACAATATGTTTGAAGAGAAACAAGAGTTGTGCTTATTTATGCATATCATTATCAGCTGATTCTTTCCCAACTTTCTAAAACAGTAACACCGCAAGTTTTAAAGTGGACGAGGAGAGCAACAACTTTGGGGGAAGGAAGTGGAGCATCGACGGTTCTTTGCGTTTTATCGAACGGTTCCTTCGTTTCTTTATTATTTAAAACTATGTTTGCTGAATTATTATTGGATTTTGGTTATATTTCTATAACACTTGTTGGCTAGATTATTAACACTACATAAGTTAGAGATGATTGCACTTGAATGATTTATTTTCTTCTGGCTACATTATTAACACCACGCTTTAGTCTTTTGGCTTCTTCACCACAGACACCAGCCACATCGATGATACGCACTGAATTGGATGCTATGGTGTTGCTGTTTGAGTAAGTCATTAAAGATATCACCTAAAGAGTATTTGGGGTAAGTTTTAATTCAATTTAAGGTTGGCTATTATGAGTTAACATGTGGATTTGTCTACACTTTGCCTCAAATAGGTCAAATTCAGTTTCTCTCTAGTTGACTGGGAAACGCTCATGATACTTCAAGTCACATTTTGTGGTTATGTTATAAATATTTTGAAAGTGTGCTCGTATAAATTCTTTTGTGCAGCACAATACTTTGGTGGTATTGTCCGCATCATTCTCAAACCGGTCAACTTGAGACTTTGCGGCTTACACATTAGGATGCGAAAAAGGTTGGATATCTAAAAATGCGGTTGCAATATATGTAAGTTTACGTTTTCTTTTCTACCGCCAGGTATTCATGAATAGTAAACTGTTGAAGGTTAAAGACAGAAACACAAAAAGGGACATAAGGAGCTCAAGATGCTTTCTAAAGAAGAACGCTAGAGACAGCAACTGGCTGTGACAGATGTTATAAAAACGCTGATGTCGTTTTAACAACTCTCACTGGTTCATTGTCAAAAAAATTAGATTGCACTTCATTTGATCTTGTGATAATTGATGAAGCGACTCAAGCACTTTTAACATCAAGATGCTAGTTTAATTTTCTATCTCGATTTTTAGGTGTATTTTTCTTGTATGTAATTCATTAATTTGGTCGCTTATGTTTCTATAACTGTTTTTGTATTTGTTTGTATACTTTTAAAAATTATTATTTAAATAAATCGTGGTTATTATCAACACATTTGAATATTTTACCAACACATGAATATATATTATTTCTACACACGTTAAGATCAATGTCTACACATGTTAAGATCAATATCTACACATCCTTTACATTTACCTACACATAATTAGCTGTCATGTTGGATGTCACGTCAGCTGCCACGTCATACCTCAATCTAACAAGTTGCTATACTTTTACCAACACATATATATTAGTTTTAGCCACACATATATGTGTAGGTATAGGTTGCTATATACCTACACATAATAAATGTGTAGGTAATGATCAATATCTACAGTGCTGAGTCTACACATGATAACACTTAATTTATGTGTAGGTAAACATAACTACTAACACATTATATGGTTTTTCCTACACATACTATGTGTGGGTAAATACCCAAATTTCTTGTAGCTAGCAGCAGTCTTCTCAGTTCCGAAAAATTCGGCAAGGTTGTTCTTTGTGCTGTCGACATCAATAAGAAATGACCTTTTGTTGATCAAGGCATCTGCTTCAGCTAACAAATCTTCCAAATCTACCCCCACATCAGAATCACACTCCGAGTCACAGTCAAATGTTGCACCACCCTACGGAGCATCTTCTCCAGTAATTAGATGATTCCAGTCGAAACCTTCATCAGCTTGGATTACCAGGGCTTGTCCTTGATTATTGTTTGCAGGAGGCCTCTGGTTTTGGTTGTTTACTGGGACAAGAGCTCATTCAGTATTTGGGATAGGTTGTGTCCGAGCTTGTTGCCTCTGATTCTGATTGCCTCTGTTGTTGTTGAAGGGATTCTGATTTCCCTGTTGCTTAGGCCGATCACATTGTCTTGCAAAATGCCCTTTGGTGCCACAGTTGTAGCACGTGACCTTTGTTTTATCAAAACGAAACTTTGTGTTGTTATTGATCAGCACATCTCTCCTTACGGTTCTATCCATGTACTCCTTTGCCCTTCTAACAACACTCGCGAAGTGCCACTGCACGTCTATCAGATCCATATCGTCTTTATCAATCTATGCATAATCGTCTTGTGTGAGATGAGGATTCCCGATCTGTCCAGCAACTAGCCCACTATAGGAATTGACCAAGGTTGACAGTAGAGCCATGTGTTCTTGAGCTAACTCTACAGTCACCTTCTCAAAACCCGCTGCTTTCAGCTGCTCAGCAGTTGGATTGGTCCGATAGCCACCATGACTTGAAGTCGAAGCACCTCCATTTCCACCATAACCTGTAGATGGGGCACCACCAAACCCTGATGAAGAAGGTCCACCAAAGTTTGAAGTTGCCTGAGCTGGTGCTACAAGATGAGAAAAAGGATTAACACCAAACTGGTTAGTATTACAATTCAAAGGATACTGGTTTCCTTGTCCCAAAGGATAGACTGGTGGTGGAACATCAGATGGGGACCATAGTTGTCAAACTCATAGACTGGATCTGGGTTAACAACAAAGGCAGTTTGTGGTTTGGATCCACCCACACTGGTGTCCTGAGGAATGTTCCCGTAGTAGATACTGGGATTCTGAGGAATGAGCGCCTTGTTTGCCCTTCTGGTCTCTTCTATCTCCTTGTTCTCCAGCTCTACCACGAACTCATTGATGGAGAGTGTCTGATATGCGTTGTTTTATTTCTGGATGTCCAGCCACTGATGCCAGTGAGAAGGGAGCGCCTCTGCGAATCTTTCCACAAGCTCTGCAGATGTGTATACGACCCCGTGCTGAAGTTACAGGCGATTAGCTCCTAATCGCCAGGGAGAACACACGAATACAACATAACAACAGGCGATTGGGGCTAAATGCTAGTAAAAGAGGCGATTGGGCTATTCAGACAATAAGTTCACACGATTAGGGTCTGCTAATCGCCTGATCTGATCTGCAACCTCACTTTTGCTCAAAAACTACCATTTTTGGTTCAAAATCTTGTCCAAAACGATGTGTTTAATCCCCAAATGATTACAAAAGTTTCCAAAACAGTTTTAGGACAAAACCTAATAAAAAACACACGTTTTCATCCGTAAAAACACACTTAGATTTTGAAAATATGGGTTTTTTTTCATGAAAAACTCAAAGTTTCAAATTTCAAATAGGTTTTTGGGTAAAAATTTCAACTTTCACACTAAAACCCACTTGTTTTCACTCGTTTTTGTTATCAAAATGCTCGTGATAAGAACCTCGGCTCTAATATACTCAGAAAGCGGAAACCTCTGAATATCTTCCAATAACAAAAACAACTAAGAAACAATGAGATGCGAGTAATTAACACACACAAACGGGTCAAAAGATTATAGATTTATCACTAAAACAGAGCTCGAGTGTTTACATTGATCAAATCAGACTCTCAGACCTGGGAGGGGGTGTTTGGAGAGTGTATGTGACAAGAACTAATGATTAGGGTAATGATTGGGCCTATTTATACCTCCCGTATTCGTACAGATCAGGCCAGGCGATTGGGGACTGCTATCCACCATGTAGATCAGGTAATTGGGCCTAATCGCCTGATGGAACATGCATTTAGGGTCCCACTCGCATGCCATATAACCCTAATCGCCTGATGGTCCCAAACAGTCCCAAAACGCTTATAAACACTTCCAAACACCCCGAAACGCGTCCAATCAACTAATATACTAGCCTAGGGACATCATGCACTAACACTCCTCCGCTCCAAACAGGCGCTCTCTCTCTGCGTCTCTGTGTGTGTGTGTGTGTATAGAACAAAGAAGAAGGGGTAGGTGGTTTGGATATTGTATTTTTGGGTTTGGTTTTGATGGTTTTAACAAAACAATTATTAGAATTGGTTTTTAATAATAATAATAATAATAATAATAATAATAATAATAATAATAATAATAATAATAATAATAATAAATGTTAGTAGGATTTTTATTGATTAGGTGAGTTTTTTTAAACTATCAAGTGTTATTGTTACGGGGAGAAAATAGTCATTTTGCATACTCATTCAGACAAACAACCAAACAACCATTATTGGTTCAGAGTCTCTTACCTATTCAGACCTCTTACTGGTTCAGCACTTGCCAAATAGCCCCTAAGTCTTCTGAAATTATACAAATTCCAAATGAAATTACCTAATTTTTGCTTCACATTTTCTTGCAAGCTAGTACCAATAGCGAGCGAGCTGCCGCGAGCCACCAACTAAGCCATGTGGCTCACGAGCACCACAATTGACACGCGCTATCGTCTCCGCGAGCGAGCTGTCGCGATGTCAATCGCGTTCGCTAACGACAGCATGACCATAGAAAATTTTAAAAATTTATGTTTTTACCATTTTTCATTTAATACATTTTAACCAATATATATTTTCTTCTTCTTCTTCTTCATTCTTCATCTTCTTTCTTCTCCATCTTCTTCATACTTTCACCCAATTTTTACCTAAGTTCTTTAAAAATCAATCGAAATCATGGTGCAATGGACTGAAGAGGACGAACTCGCGTTAATAATCACGTACAATCCAGTGTACGGCGACGGAGCGTCGACGAGCCGTGGCTCGCAAAGCCACGGACCACAGTGGAATAAAGTGCTAGTCGAGTTTGGTAACCTCGTCGGTGGAACCCAACGTACTTTTGACTCAATCTGCCACAAGTACGGGGATCTCAAAACGAAGAGTAAAAACTTCGAAAAAACGTATAAAAAAGTCTTTAGGGATCTCCCTAGAGAAACAGAAGACGTGTTCCTAACTTTTACTCACGTCAAGTACCTTTCAGATATTGGGCATGACTTTTTCACGTTTCGGCGTGGCAAATGTTACACTCAACCTCAACCTTACGTTAGTATTTTTTTTATTGTATTGGTTTTTATTTTATTAGTGATTTTTTATTAGTGTAATATTTTTATTTTTTTAGTGTAACGTTTTTTTAGTGTAATTTTTTTTAATTTAATGTAATGTTTAATAAAATTTTATGTAAAATATTTATGTTTTATATTTATTAATTTGGTAAAAAAAATACCCGCTCGTCTTGAGCCACAACAGGATTAAATGAGCAGGATTAACACTTTAGCCAGTGCCACTTCAATGCCCAGTTGTCTTTTTTGATAAGATAAAGTCTTGGCTCACCTTGAGCCACAACGCATAGTCTAAGTGGATAGGTGAGTATTTATCAACACCAATGTCATACTTTCACAACCAAAGTATTTTAGGTGGGGACAGAAAATTTATGTAAGATTATACCCTGATTAGAACTAGGATGATCCATGATGTCGTGTGGATTAAAGGTATTTTTGACTTAAAATAACCTTTATGTTAAAGGAAACAAGCCCCTGCGGATGCGTCAAAAACATGATCCAAAAGAGTTTAAGCCAAAACTTTAAGTTAAAAACAAATGGGCTGCAAAAATATAATGTCATGGAAAATAAAGGAGTAGGGGTATTTTTTGATGTTTTATCAACCTAAGGGGATCGCAGAGGCACATCATAAGATTGGAAGGTAATTCTTTTGGGAGAGAGCAGCAGCTTTGGAGGCACAACAGCAGTCACGCACAACAATCATGAGTGGCTAAACACTTTGTGACTTTCCCAGGGTGAACGGTTTTGGTTTTCTTTTACATTAGACTCAGTTTATTTATGTTTGAACTGGTATAGCTTGACCACTTATGTTTGAATTGCTGAAACATTTGCTTATGTTTGAATTATTTATCTTTTACTAAAATGTATTGGCAATTTCTTGCATTGTTAGCGGGTTAGTAATTGGTGGGTAATTGGTGTTTGTGAACAGATAACTAGATAGTACGGTTATTATTAAAAACTATCTTTAGTTATTAATTCAATTCAGAAATCCTAAGGCCATGTCTATGTGGTGTTTAGTAATTAATTGAGTTTTGTGAAAAAACTGTAACCTGGATCCCGGGTGGAAGTTACTTTTTCTTAATCTGATAACTTATTCGCTTTTAATTATTTAGTCGTTTTTAATCAAACAAAATCCCAAATCAAGATTCGTAGTTAATTAATTTACTTTTCAAACTTATACAGACCACACATTCCCTCTGGAGACGACCTTACTTACCCGTACTATTGTAGGTATTTAAGTCATAAATACTTGTTTTTTATTAGCCCACGACAGTTACATCAAGACGCTATTAATCCGTTAGACCCTGGTCAGGAAACAGGTAGCTTCTAGCACAAGGAGCCAAATGTATCAAAAGTCAGGGGTACGAAAACATGTTGGTTCTCCTCACATGCTTTATCATACTTTTCAACTTTCTTCGCCTCTGCATTCAGCACTGCTTGTCCTGTTACAAACCTACTATCCCTCAAAACAACTAGGGGAGACATGCCTGTTAGGTCAACACAAGTGTGTTTACCCGTGGCCGACCCAAAGAAAAGCAGATCTATTGGACCCATGGTGGATCTCCCTTCTGCGGGGTATGAGAGGAAATTCACAAGGATCTCCTTCCTGGCTGACATTCCAGCCCGTCTTAAAATGTCCTAAAAACGTCTCGAACCTAGTCATGCCATTATTGAAATCGGGTAACTCCTTATAGTGAACCGCATGTTCCCCGTGTTTGTCCAAGCAGTCCTTACATCAAATCGAACAGACTTCATCTTCATGGTACATGGGGATCATCAAACGATATTTAAGAGTGACCCTTTATTCAACCGCAGACATGCTTTGGCCCAAACTTTCGATCGGGATATATAACATTCATGAAGTCTTGGGCATGGGGGCCTTGCAAGCATTCAATAACCCTGATTGAAATATTATCCGTAACCGTGATTGGAGGCCATCTTCATCAATCCTTAAATTTGTCAAAGTATTGTTTGAGATGATTCATGTTCCATTGAAAAGATATGTGCCGAGTCCTTCAAAAATATTTAGTCATTGTTTTATATGAACAATTTTAAAAGTTAAGAAAAGTGTAAAGTGCTTGGATGGTCCTATGGCTTGTACGAATAGAAGATTTGGTCCTCGGCTTTCTAAAATTGCAATGATGGTGTTTGATGTTTGATTTTATAACGTAGCCGATCCCTAACTTGAACGGAGGTTAAATTTTTCAGTGAAGTTCATGTAATTACGTATTTACACATTGCTTTAAAATATAATTATAACTATAAAAATGTGAGGCCAACAAACCCTTTATCTTCCGCAAAACAATCACTCACCAACTCACCATCACAATCTTCACCTAACTCTACCTGTAACCAGAAACCTCCATAAATTGTCGGCGTTATTGTTCACCACCTGAACCACCATCAACTACAACATCCACCATAGCCCTTCGTCAGAACCACCATCATCACCCCTGTTAATTAATAACACCGCCGATGTCAACTTTACTGTTACCCTTAACCATTGTCATCACCTTCAACCACAACCACCATCGTCATCACCTTCTAGATTTTGTCACCAGAATAAGTAGGAGTCCAGTCGCGAGGGCCACCCGAGCATTTTACTCTTTAAGAAAATTTAGTATGTTAAAAGAAGCCAATATTTCAATTTTATTTTGAGGACTTCAATATGCTACATATATGAAAAATGTTAACTATAGTTAATGTTAATTTTGCTTTAATTATAACGTAATAATAATGTAATACAGACATGTATTAAATGACAAACATTTTATAACAATTATCCCGTTTACTAACTATAATTAACTATGAGGATTCTCCGCACTTTGCGGCAGAAAACTCAGAATGCCACTCTTTGAGACTTTGAGCCCTATTGGGACTGGATTTATTCATTGTCATTGCAATCCCATTGTAGGATCGACACAAGAATTGAATATCGCGCGCATATCGGATCGAGGGCGGAATCAACGATCCGGTTAGTTGTTATAGGTGGGTGTTTATGGATAGAATAATAATAATAGTAATATGAGAGCACACACACAAAGGATTACACTTGTATTGGAATGGGTAAAAGTTAGGCAAAAGTTACAAAATGACTAAGGCATGGGGTATTTATAGTAGAACTCATACACCTCCCTATATTGCACATTTATCACTCATACATGTAGGGGTACATGTATGAATCTCATACAGTGGGGGAACATGTATGAGATAACTAAGGAGGTGTATGTTACATAATATATTCCTAAAATACCCCTAAGCCAATATAAATACTACAATGCAACCCTGTAACATCTTAAACACTATACAATCATGCCTACGGCTATTGCGGACCGATCACTAGATGGGGACATACACGAAGTGCACTAACAGTCTCCCCGTTGGACCTATCTAGTGATCTGCAGACTAAACCAATCACTGAGCTGGGAATTTCTTGAAGGACGTTCAACAACTCCGCCTAAGGTCTAGCTAATGATCTTCGGTACTCAAATCTTAAGTCTTCAACATACACCGCAGTGCAATAACAATCTCCCCGTGAAGACTTGAATACTTGCTGATTTGAGCTTTGGTCGTGGTTTCATGAGATCTCGTCTTGGTCTTCGATCAGCTTCGATGACTTTGGAGGAATCAAGAAATCTCCACTGTTTTGATTGACGATTCTGTGACGAAGACGGAAATCAACAACATCTGTACTTTCATTTCTCGATTCACATCTTCTTCAGCTTTGGCTACTGGAGCTCTACCACGGTCTGGTGTCTCTGAAGATGGAATTGTTGGGCTCTTGTTGTACAGGATGAACTTGTTGTTCAGGTTTGGGTCTTGTTCAGCGAAAAGCTTTGTCGTTTGAATCATGATGAGTACACTAGTTGTGTTTGATCCTACAGAATAAATTAATAAAAACTGCACACAAACTACAACTTGTATTAGATACGACAAATAATCCGGACTCAATCAAATTCTTGAGGTTTATCATTCGATAAGCTTTCAAGATTTGTCCATTTTGACCACCATTTGGAGAAACATAGTGTTCTCCCCCTGAACATTAGAATCTTTTCAAATTTCACCTGAACTTTGAACCTTGGCAATTTAAACCCTTTAATTTATGAAAGTTTCATTGTGACCCTTGAATTTTTAAAGACCATATTTTATTGTGTTTTGGCTTCGAATCTGAGATTCCAATTGAAGAATTTAGTATTCCAACATCGGTTAATCAAAAATAAATCGAAAATAAAATCTTTTTGAGTTTTTCATAAGTGCTGAAAATTAAAAACGAAATGCAGTAAGTAAACATATACAAACATTCAACTTTTTGTCATTTTTCGGTAAGAGGATCATATCAGTTTTTGAGAAATCTATTCACACCGTTGTTCTTACAATTTAAACTTTATTGAATGTGAGACTTGGCAATTGTTGATATTGTTGTCCACATAAGCTCACATGCAAACCGTTTTGCGATGCTTTAAAATGATATTGATTAGGTGTATTAATAACTAACTTAATTATGGTTCCCACACACACGACATACTCCCGTATCAAGGAATTTGCACAAAGCTTCATCGTAACGCGTGATTATGTCATAGTTATCCGTATGTTACAAGGTACGAGGCACAGAGGTGGCAGGTCAGCAAATCAATGCTACAAAGAAACATGTGCACTCAACCAGGGTGAGGCTTATATCAATCATGATTTTCATCATAGATATGATACGATGCATTAGATAATCTATGATCATCATCATACATTATAAGCTCCTCATTCGGTAACTTGAGATTTGGCATTGTCAGCTCTTTTAAGATACCCTGACTGAATCTAGGTCCGTAAATAAATACGACATAAGATAAGTCAGGCTACCCCAGAGGTGTTCATCCACATAGCAAGTAGTTCGTTATGTTTGTATCACTAAGGCACGTATTAAAAGGTTCACCAAGCCTATCAACACATCACTCAAAGTCATCGCATGTCATTTTTATCTTTACAAATCTTTAGCATGTCATAGAATCCCACTGATGTACTATCATCTCCTCTCTTTCTCCAGGAAAAATAATTTTGGGTTTTTCTATTTTTTTTATGGTTTTTCAATTTTTTTAATGTTTTTGTGTTTTTCTGGAAATTTCTCCTCCTAAAATTCAAAAATTTTAAAGAAATTAAAATCTTTTTAGATTTTCAGATAGAAAAACGGTGAAACAAAAATTGATCTTCCAATGTGGTCTACTCAGATTTTCCCAAAATGTCTTTTACCTTTCAAAGATAATCAAATTTAGATTTGACAAACGATTTGGTAAAATTGTTGGTAATTTGGTAGTCAGTGTGGACTATAGTAACCACTGGATTCTTAGTGATTTCTATGGAAGTTACATTATCAATAAGAAACTGGAGGTGATAAGAAAATGCAAACCGTAGTCACGCATGTGTGTTGATTGATCCAATGAAGAACCTGGAAACAATAGCTCGATGGAGCTACCTGATTCGGCTCTGCAAGTTGTAGGAAAACACATGTGACAACCTCTCATGAACTAATATCCACCCGTTGCGGATACAGCTACAACATTGTAACCACCATTGACAAAATCACCAAAGTCAACGAGATCCAGCTTATCGCCATTAGGGTACCATATACCTTCGGTCGGCAACCCTTTAGATAATGAAGGAATCGTTCTACAATAATCACCCAGTTCACTCTTATTCATTACTGACACCCATTGATAAGTCGAAACACTGGGTCATGATTTTAATCTCATCGAACATTTTCTCTTCTTTCTTCTTCTTTGATAAAAAAAATCCCCTCCTTTGATTGGCTAAGGTACATATCCTCCAAAGATGTTCTGTTCAAGTTATCGGAGCGATATGTCACCTGTTTTGTGCTAAGATGCCTCACTGTCAACAATCAATGACTGCTGATAGTTCCTCCTGGAACACCCTGCACACTCATTCAAAGATTAGTGCTGGAGGGGGACCGAGGCCTTGATTGTCGTTGGTCGGCCTAGGTCATCAATCATTGGTAGATCCATCCACCTGCCATGAGGAGTTAGAGTAGAATCACCTGATGATGAACCCTCTGAAGAATTTACAGATTTAGGTCTCCAAACCTGTTAAATTTTATCTTTGAAAGCTTTTGGTTTTGCAGGTTTGGGTTTGGCCTTAGGTTGAGCCTTTGGATTGTTGACGGGTGGTTCAAAGAATAACCCTTTATGATGTTAAAACATGTGTTAATCTCGCATTTAATGGTGTAATTACTTTGAATTAGATGACTACTGTTGCTTTTGTTTCAGGCATGTTATGGAGCTTAAAATGGAGAAAACGTAGCTTTTGATGGACCGGCGTGGGATGGAACAAGGAAGGATGCAAAGAAGAAATAAGACAAGGAATTTGGGGCTCCACTGTAACTTACGGTGGCCCCTGGTCACATTTTGCCACCGTATGCCAGTAAAGACCCACTGTATCAGTTTCAAGGCCACCGTAACTTACAGTGGCCACCGTAAGTTATGATGGAGGCTGCGAAAAAGTTGTAACTGCACCATTTAAACCGTTTTCATGTGCCTTTTCACATGATTCTTGATAAGAGACGTTTCCCTGCACCTTGGGGGAGAATTCTAGCTTGAGAAATCATTTGGGAACAATTTCTAACACTTTGATTTGGTTTTTGATTCGTATGAACTTTAGTCTTGATGTTATGATGATTCACCGAACGATGTCCGGCTAAACTTGTGGTGATCATCTTAGGTGAAGGTTTCTTTACAACTCTTGTGTGTTTTTCCTTTAATTTCTAGAATGATAACTTGGTATGTTTGCTTTGTTATTATGATGTTTGAATATTTGATTGTAGCTTGTTAATTGATGTTTCAATCTTAATCTAAATCATACATTCTTGGTGTTGTTAACAATCGTGTCCTACCTTGATGCATTCAAAGCATGACTTCCACTCTTCATAGTATTCAGGTTCATACTGTGAATATCCCGAGCTATACTGAGAAGATCTCGGGCTATAGCTTCCAAATCTAGTGGTACTTGAGGATGCTCCATGATCATAAGATCTAGGTAAACCATATCTTTGATCTTTTTGTTTAAAATACTCAAAATTTGATTGGTTTTCATAATGCTGCACATGATCCATACCCCTAGTTTTGACAAACTTAACTTCTTTAGTCTTGGGTACTGACTTGTTTTTTCCAGGCTTTTTCTTTGGAACCCAGTTGATTTTGCTTGACTGGTTCTGTTGGTTCTTTTGATTTTGATGAGTTTTCTGAGTAATAGCTTGTGGTTTCACTTGTTGAGGTTTACCATTTTGCTTTTTGACTTCAGGTTCAGGATCACATTCAATGTGATTCTCAAGTGGAATAACTGGTTTTAATCCTAAACCTGACCTCTCAGATTCCTCATCAGAATCTTCATTTTCGGTTTCGACAAACACATAATTCACATCTTTAACAATCTCAGTTTCCTTGATCTCAGATGGGTCAGCAACAAGTGGTGTTGTGACAACAAATTTTGTGAGATCTGTCTCCTCTGGTGACTTAGAATAATTGTCATGCACAGGAGGTGGAACTGCATTGTAACCTATACCAATCGCGCTCTTTTCAATTATTTGATTTTCAATGATGTGATCAAGCACATACCTGGAATTTGAATAACTATCAAGCTTTTTCTTGATTGCCTTGTAATCACACTGTGCCACTGCTAATGCCTTTTTGGTTTGGGTTAATTCAACAATGTAGTTGTTGATTGCGTCTTATTTGTTAAGAATGGTTCTTTTCATCTCACTAACATCCTTTTTCAACAACATTACTATTTCTTTAAACTCCCTTTCATTTGATTTTAAGGCATTGTTTGCATCAGTGCACGATCGAAGATCACATACCATACTGGTATTGTGTTCTTTGATCGATTCGATTCCAGCTTCTAACTCAAAACAGTTTGCACATACAAGTTTAGATGAGCTAGAACTTACCTGAGTATGCTGCTTAGTCTGATTTTCAGTTGACTGAATTGGAGTGTCAGCATCTCTCTCCTCTACCTTTTCTTCCTTAGAATCATCATTTCTAGATTTTGAACACCCTACATCTGTGCTGCTTGTTGAATAGCAACTTTGTTCATTAGCAGATGATTCTCTCTCTTCACCTGACCCGTCTTCATAAGTCGTTAGGCTTGAATCGGAGCTCTTACTTTCCTCACTTGTATTCTTATCTTATCCACTGCTTTGTTCTTCTGAACTCCCAACAGTTCCTGAGGATTCTTCATCATCCCGAACTATTGTCATCCCTTCACATTCTTTCTCTGAATGTTCAACCGATGCTTTCACTAACACGGTATTTGCCGAACCGGTGTTATGACTTTGTGCTTCCTTCTCGGTCACATGATTCGTTTGGACGCTTTGTAACTGATTTGCTGAAGTAGCGAGTACCCAAGGATCTATCATCTTGACTGTTTGTTGAGGTGGAAGTTGGAAATCAGTATAATGGCATTGACTTCTTTCAGCTTTTCTTGACTCCTCTATTTCTCTATTTTCCACCATCACCAGATATCCATCGATGGAAAGCGTCTTATACTGACCCATTACCTTCATGACATCCACGTAGTGCATCCATTTTTGCGGAAGTGCATCTGCAAAACATTCAATTAGATCATTGTGAGTATATCTATGTTCAAACATTTTCAATTCACTCATGAGATGATAGTATCGAGACTGCATGTCCCTAAGTGTTTCAGTCTCAATGTAACTGAATGCCTCGAACTCCTTTTTGAGTTACTCTTGTCTAATCTTGAATTTCCTCGCATCTCCTTCACACCTTCGTTTTAACAAGTTCCAAAGATCAAATGCACTTTCACAAGATTTTATACTGATGCAAGATGTCTTTTGGAAGTGCTTGCGTGAGAATGGCGAACGCCTTCCTCTCGTTCTTGTAATTCTTCTTTTGATCGTCATTCATCTGAGTAACATCCAGTGGAGTGTGGGAGTTCTCTTGCATAGCCCTTGGAAGCTCATGCTCAACCCACTACCATATTTCGGCATCAACCCTTCAATATGCCTTTGAATCCTGCCCTTCCAAGACGGATATTCATTTAAATGTTCTAACTTAGGAGCTTTGTTGCTACTACCCGTCTCATTGTCACTCTTTAACATTTGATGTACGCTTTGAACTTGGTTAGTTGCAGAAACCATAGCCCAAGAGTTTGATGAACCTGCTTGCGAAGGCGGAACAACATATGTACCATAAGGCATAACGGCGTTTGCTTGTTGTGGAGGATTCATTCCTTGTGCGACAACATATGGATGTTGTACTTGCGGGGTCGGTTGTTGTGGCAAAGGGCCTATAGGTTGTAAGAGAGGATTCCAACCCATGACTTGTTAGATGAAAACGGATAAGCAAACTGTACTCGGGAAGGAGAAACTGATCAGGTCAAACCTTAAAGTCAAACTTGATTAACTGCTACAGTACACGTATGGAGGCTGAGGTACATGTATGAACTGATAATCACACGTATGAACCTATTCAAACACGTATGTATGGCTGATCAAAGGTACACGTATGAATGGCTAGGTTACCAGGGTCACGTATGAAGTTAGAAGACCACACTTATCAGACCAAAAAAACAGACCACACGTATGTAATTTGAGAATTAGGGACGTGTATGAAACAGAGATGGAGGGACACGTATGACAGCAGACACTTATGGAAGATGATAAGTTGACTTAGATACACGTATGTAGGGACTCGAACACGTATCATAGACCAGATGGACGCGTATAAGAACTGAAACCAGGGGTGACGTATGAAGAGGACTGAAAGAAACTTTTGGTTTAAGGATAATAATAATAATAATAATAATAATAATAATAATAATAATAATAATAATAATAATAATAATAATAATAATAATAATATTAATAATAATAATAATAATAATAATAATAATAATAATAATAATAATAATAATAATAATAATAATAATAATAATAATAATAATAATATGAGAGCACACACACAAAGGATTGCACTTGTATTGGTATGGGTAAAAGTTAGGCAAAAGTTACAAAATGACTAAGGCATGGGTTATTTATAGTAGAACTCATACACCTCCCTATATTGCACATTTATCACTTATACATGTAGGGGGTACATGTATATATGAATCTCATACATGTGGGGGCACATGTATGAGATAACTAAGGAGGTGTATATTCCTAAAATACCCCTAACCAATATAAACACTACAATGCAACCCTATAACATCTTAAACGCTATACAATCATGGCGAAGTGATAGCTACGCCAATGACGCCACAACTTTATCGGTTACCTTACGAATCAATACAAACAATTAAAACCACAAAAACGTTTAAAAGCATAATCAAACGTCACGAATCGTAGCCAAACGCCTTCTTTCCTCTTCAATTCGACCCAATTGAGCCTAAGCATTTCGCTAACCTCCATTTCTTCTCAGTTTCCTGCTTTCTCTTTGAATGTCATCAACCCGTAGAAGTTCAAACTGCCAGAAATATGAAGTCAGATTATTGTTAGCTGCTTAATCGACATCGTATAAATCAGAATGTATTGAGCCTAATTCCATGTTAGGTAATGCATCTTTTTCACAAAAAAAAAAAAAAAACATCAAATATATGGATTTATGGTTAAACGTTTTACTTGCTCCTTAATTTCTTCGGAGATCCAAAGTTCTTCATGCTTGGTAACGCAATATTTTTTTTCTAAAAAAAACTAAAAAGATTAAACATATAGATTTATGGGTAAAAAATTTACCTGTTCTTTAGTTCTTCATGGTTAATAGATTTAAAGTTCTTCATACTTGATAGATGCAAAGTTCTTCACACATGTATGTGTCTACAGCGTCATTTAATATATCACACACATTATGAGCAGATTTAGCAAATAATTGCAACCAGCAAAAGCTAACAAGGAAACAAAACAAATAACATCAATAACATGTTGAACAGTGTCGGTATTATGTTGGTATTACTCGTATACGAAGCCACTATCATGTTTTGCAATAATAATAGGGTGATATTATGTAGACAAGAGAGTTCAATTAAAATTTTATACATAGTCAACTTGAAAACATTCATTAGAAAGGACTCACATTTTCATGATCCTTGTGTATAAGAAGCTATTTGGCATCAGAGGTGTTCCTGAATGGGTCCCGAAACCAATCTCTGAAACACTCATGTTGTCATCCAGTTCTCAATCTGTTTTGGGCAGCCCTTATCGACACTTTCCATGACTATTTGGATACTGTTTTCATCCCTGAACCTCTCAAGCTGCTGCAAATGGCTGCAAGAGATCCTGACTCACTGCTACATTGTCCGAAAGTGTGACGTTTCTGTCAAGTTTATAGTCCACTTTGGCAGCTCACAACCGTTACTACTTGGTACCACTTTACCATTAGTTTCAGCCCCGTAATACTTCCTATGATGACATTAAACATTCCGTATAGCGATTTCCCCGTGCACCAGATATAGATCCGGCAACTACAACCCAAATGGCCGACACTGTTGTTTTGTTCGCTGAACTACTCTAGCAGCTTAAAACCTTCTTTCTTGTTGATGTTGTGCCACAGAATATAGCGTCGAATACCCGTCGCTCGCCCCCATGTCATGCTCCTCTTGATCTCTGGTTTATATATCTCACTATACCCATGTCATGGTTATGCCATCTTTATATTTGTTATGTGCCTCAATAGAAAATTGTCAACAATTAGCACATATTATCTTATTGATATTATATATATATACAATTAGCAACTTGGGTTACCTCTAATCATCACCACCTTTCTGTTGTCCAATACCCACATTTTCACAATTTAACATGAATCTCCTTCAATAGTCACAACCCTTTACCTATCCATTGGCACCGTTTCACAAACTATACAATTTGCAACTTGGGTTACCTCTAATCATCACCACCTTTCTGTTGTCCAATACCCACCTTTTCACAACTTAACATAAATCTCCTTCAATAGTCACAACCCTTTACCCATCCATTGGCACCGTTTCACAAACTATATATTATCTATCCATAAAAAAAACAAGTTCACTTACAATTTATTACGTTTAATTAATTTTAACCCATTTATTTAAGATTTTGAACACATCAAATTAAAATTTCCCCCTATTTTGCTCATCAAAATTCTGAAGTATATTGAATCCAAAATCAACATCCATAAAAAGGTCCAATAAACCGTTTTTAGATTATTTTTGACAATTTTTGTAAGGAAAAAAACGGAATTTAAAAATTTTAAATAATAACAAAATATATTAATTTTGTTTTTAAGGAATTTGAATCGGTGTGAAAACTCCGACGATTGGTAACCGCCATCCATTTAGGACTACATTCTAATCGTCGGTCATCTAAATATCAATTACACGCTCACCGGTTACGTCATTCGATATACCTTGCTCTTTGTTTCGTTGTTGCAATTGTACACCGACTTTGGCCGTAGTCGCCCATCACCGACAACCACCTCTATTTATCCATCAGGCAAGAATCTATATACTTTTAGGTAATCAAGCGAGGTAATCGTTTTGTTATGTCAATCGCCGCCTTCTCAGTAGCCGATACGACCTCTCACATAACACTAAAACGCCATAGTCGATGATGTAGTCATGAGTCGGTACCATTTTTCTTCTCCAATCTCACCCGCTCCTTCTTCTCCACTTAATTTACCTGTCTATTTATTTCCTATCTTAAAAAGTTGAATAGTCCAACCCTTTTAACATTTTTAACTTACCCAAAACCACCTAATTTACATATATGAAAATTACCATTAACAAACTTCGCCAATTGTCTAGCCCCATGCGAACCCCTACCATTCTTGCTCAAATCGCGAATACCAATTAATTCACGATTCGAAAAACAACCAGATAGATTTTAGAAATCTTCGCATATCATATAAGAATACTAAACACATTCATAATCAACGACCCGCTGCAACGCGCGGGCTGGCGTAAACTCGTTATAACTAAATGCCAACTGCTCATAATATATCCTAAATCCATATAATTTTATAAACCATGTCTTTCTTCTGCAAGTTCGCTTTATTAATGTGATAACAAACATTAACGTAATCAACAGGAAATACATAATAAAAAATTGAAACCTAAACATTCCCAACCTTGATGACCACCCCATCCTGGATTACTCCACTCCTATTATCAACAATCGGCAAATAACTACAAAAAACAATACACAAAAATTTCAACCAAATAGTAATTAGGGTTACCCAATTGACAGAAGATAATGAGGTTGTGGTGGCGGCGACACATGAGGTCTAAGGGGAACAAAATGACGATTAGAACGGCGGAGGAACAGAAATTGAACCGAAAGACGAAGAAGGATGTCACCAATTTAGAAGACGATGTGGATTGGCGGAAACGTTGGATGTATATGCGGTGATATTCTCCAGGTTTAGAGAACCCATGAACAACCACCATCGGCTCTCTCTCCTCCCTCTCTCTTTCCTTCCTCCCTCTATCTTTTATAGTATATCACTTTCTGTCGTTCATATGCGATGGTGGAAAGATGATGAGGCAAGTAGTGGACACGTGGGGTGAAAACTAAACGCCAAGTGCAGTTGTGTTGGATGTCATGGATGGTAGGCACGTGTAAATGAGTTGAGAAAAGGAAAAAAAAATGCCTACAGAACAGGTTTCGAACCGAGCAACAATTGCACACAACCAGATAACATACCACCACAACACCAAGCCATTTTGTTTAATAACCCAGAAACATTAGGTATATATGCACTTCTAAATTGCAAAAAAAAACACTATTCATCTTTTGTTTTCAATAATACATAGTATAATGTTAGGTTCGGCTACTTTAACCGGTTCGATTAATATCCTGTTATTTTTTACAAAATAAGTGGTTATTTTCAGTCTTTTTCATTTTTTGGGTTTTTCATAGTTAACTGTACATCGATTAAAAATGACTGGTTATTAATATAAAAATATCCCTACATGCTTACTAAACTACGGTTAAAAATAACCACTAATTGGTTACTCCTTGATTGGTTATTAATCGGTTTTGCTCTGCATGAACCTCAAACCAGACCCTAGAACCGCAAACCCCTATGGCTGGCTAAATGGGCTGGGCTGCACCCTCTAGACCCTTTACTGGTCCAACGAAACACACAAACATACACCTCTCAAACACGAGATTTTTATCAATGGATCTCAAAATCCATATACAATAATCCTATATTTTGGTTTCTTTTTACAAGTCACAACCAACCTTTATCTTATTCTCCCACTAAAACAAACCCAATTTACATCAACGGCCCAACTTTCTCTCTCATCTCTTGATCTCAATTCCGTAGAGTTTAACACCGTTCGACTGTTTATGCTTCTAATTGTTACAATTATGAAATTTAAGTGTAATTTAATCACTTATTAAATATGATTTAGCCCTGGGTGGGTATCAGGTATGCTGGTTTTGGTTTAGAAAATTGTAAGGGATATTTTTGTGAAACTAGGTCTCAAGCCCAATTGAGTTGATAAAATTCTATTGACACTTGATAGTACACATGTGTATTATTTTGTAAGCAAAGAGTACAACTAGCAAAGCACTACAAATTGATTCGTTGATTTAAAAAAAATCATAAAGAGTTATCTTAACGACTGATTATATGTATTTGGTCAGTAGTCTATATTAACCAAGATCCATATATACTTGATACTTCATTTGCCTCATTTAATTTTATAGTATATGTCAAAAAAAAAAAAAATCAAGTACATAACTAATTTATTGATCTGAACAAAAGAAGTGACAATCAACAAACAAGAAATACACAGAACTCTCTCAACCTACACAAATCACTAACACAAGGATATACTCACCTACTACTCACACCGATCTATACAACAATGTTTCAACGATGAGACGAAACTAGAACACTAGTTATGGAATGATCGATCACACCCAAAATGTATCTGATAAGAACTTATATACACAAGATCATGCCAGGCCAGACCAAGTCTGCAAAGGTGCTAAGCCCATCAGTAACATATTTCTTAAGCCCAATCAACATATCAAATTCTTAATCCCAATTAGCAACCAGCAGTCTAACAACAACAATAGCCAATTAGCAACCAGCAGCCCAATATGTGAAAAACACAAAACAATCATAAGCAAACATTTATTCGAATTATATGTTTGACAAATAAATTGGATAGGTTTGTAACACCTAGTTAAAGTCGAGTAACAACTAGTTAAAGTATTTTTAACGTTTAAAATTTCATAGGTTTGTAACACCTAGTTAAAGTCGAGTAATTTTAGAGAAAAAAAGACTTTTGAGCGACTTTAGTAGGATGCTTGATTAAGTAGGTTGAGTAAAGTTATCATTTATGTAAATGTATAAACATGACTCTTTTTTTAGAAAATAAAGTACACATGTAAAAAAACAGTTTTCTAATATTCCAAGACATATAACCCAAAGTTATTTCACGTATTCTATGGTAAAAGCATTTTGAATATGGAAACATCGATATGTGAATATACCTACAAATTGTTTGATATCTTGATTTTCTCTTTATTATACCAGAAGAATTGTTTACATGAACTTAAATTTTGTTTCTTGATAAAGTTTTAATCTTTATAGCGAGAAATGCATTTGAAGTTATTGTTTTGATCTTCCCAGGTGTCCTCTTGTTTACGCAACATGAAAACTATCCCTACCAAAAACAATACACTCGTCAACGTAGAGATGGAGCCAGTGTTTCTAGAAGAAGGTTAAGTATTCAACACTATCGAAGTGTGGTTCTAGAATCGGAGTATGAGACAAGGGAAAAAAGATGCACCGGTACTGTTGTTTGTTGAGTACGGTAACGGTTGAGGCATTGATTTGTGCTAAGGATTGGCTTCGTGGTGAATTGATTGATGCAACATATGCTATGGTGAACAGATGGTTTGATCTGTGTTTTTATTTTGTAGGTTAAAAATGTGACATTGTGTTGCTAGTAATAGTAGCTGTAGACTACTTTGAATGCCTTGAAACATGATAAAACTTTACAATGAGTATGTGGTAACGGTACATACATGAATATTTTTTCCTTTATTTGTTACAATTGCTTATTTGAATTTGTATTCTACTTAAACCAAGCTGTAAATCATTGATGATTAATCATAGTCATAATGATAATCATTACAATGATTAATCCATACACCCTCATAATTCTTCGGTTTAGCTTTGAAACACAACCATCATGGGCTTAGATGTTGGAAAATCAGGCCCCAAATGAAACATAAAAACACTTTTATTATTGAGGACACAAATTACAATAGCCCTACCCATCTATTTATACTAAACTAAACCCAAACCTAATATAACTCAAACATCAATTAAAAAACTATTAAACCCAATTAGATAAATATATCCTAATTAAATAAAATACTAATACTTATCTAGACCCATTAGCATTATCTTGAACCCCTTTAACTCCAAATAGGATTAATCCTTCATTCACTCCCTTAATCCTAATTTGGACCCATTTACTTAAATCCGCACCGTTACTCTAAGCTCTACCTCTACCCACTGCACTTTACTTGATACTAAAAACGATTGAATCCTTCTATGATCATAGTTTTACCACCTTGTCACACTCCTCCTTGATATGCCCCCGCTAATATCAACCACCAACAAAGACACCAACCACCTGTTGATACGTCCCTCGGTCGCCAAACGAATTCCTAAGCCCCTCGCTCTTTCGTTTTTCCCACGACACGCCCGTTGGTTTTTCTGCCAAAAGAATTTGAGCCCCGCGCTGCAATTTTCCTCCTTGGCAAGAGAGAGTCACTGACAAAAATAAAACGTGATCAAACCTCGATGAAAGTAGCTACTGCGATCAGGTTCATCACCTCTGAACCAATCACCGATCACCACTGAACAACAAAACCATCTCATTTTTCCCATGTGAACAACATAAAAGAAAGTAACCTTGATCGGATTTTTATACCAAACACTTCCCTGATCGATCTGCGCCCGCTGCTATCGACCCCCAACACGACAAGCCACCGTTATTCTGTCTTCTTTGGGTTCTAAACGAACCCCCTTCAACCCTTGCTAATCTCGTTTCTGCTACACCCAAATACATTGGTTTATTACCTGGCCGAGAAAAAACACCCACTATTTTTTCTTCACGGCTAAGAAGCTTTCGAAATCCGAACTTGATTGAACAAATGTCGAATCATCTCCACCAAAATCAAAAGACTACCGATCAATCAACACACGATCGCTTTCGCCTTGCTTTTTTACTTCCACCGAAAGCCACTGAGATTCGGCTCCTGCTCACACAACCATCAATTATCTTTATTGATTAGCCACTTAATCCAAATCTCTTGCTATACTGCATGTTCCAAATTCCAATATGCATCACATGTTTTCATGACCTTTATATGTAACGCCTTTTGCTCCAAAGGTATTCCACCACCTTCAATTTATAGTTTCACCGCAAGAATTTCCATGCCGAAGAATACCTCTTATTTTGACGACAACCTTACCGACGTCAAAAATTCCGTCAACCCCCGCCGTTTCGTCACCGTTGCAATCCCGTGAGGGGCTGCCCCCTTCTCGAAAAACGACTCTCAAAACTGTCAAGCTCTCATACCAATTATTGTAAAATCAGGCCCCAAATGAAACATAAAAACACTTTTATTATTGAGGACACAAATTACAATAGCCCTACCCATCTATTTATACTAAACTAAACCCAAACCTAATATAACTCAAACATCAATTAAAAAACTATTAAACCCAATTAGATAAATATACCCATTAGCATTATCTTGAACCCCTTTAACTCCAAATAGGATTAATCCTTCATTCACTCCCTTAATCCTAATTTGGACCCATTTACTTAAATCCGCACCGTTACTCTAAGCTCTACCTCTACCCACTGCACTTTACTTGATACTAAAAACGATTGAATCCTTCTATGATCATAGTTTTACCACCTTGTCACACTCCTCCTTGATATGCCCCCGCTAATATCAACCACCAACAAAGACACCAACCACCTGTTGATACGTCCCTCGGTCGCCAAACGAATTCCTAAGCCCCTCGCTCTTTCGTTTTTCCCACGACACGCCCGTTGGTTTTTCTGCCAAAAGAATTTGAGCCCCGCGCTGCAATTTTCCTCCTTGGCAAGAGAGAGTCACTGACAAAAATAAAACGTGATCAAACCTCGATGAAAGTAGCTACTGCGATCAGGTTCATCACCTCTAAACCAATCACCGATCACCACTGAACAACAAAACCATCTCATTTTTCCCATGTGAACACCATAAAAGAAAGTAACCTTGATCGGATTTTTATACCAAACACTTCCCTGATCGATCTGCGCCCGCTGCTATCGACCCCCAACACGACAAGCCAGCGTTATTCTGTCTTCTTTGGGTTCTAAACGAACCCCCTTCAACCCTTGCTAATCTCGTTTCTGCTACACCCAAATACATTGGTTTATTACCTGGCCGAGAAAAAACACCCACTATTTTTTCTTCACGACTAAGAAGCTTTCGAAATCCGAACTTGATTGAACAAATGTCGAATCATCTCCACCAAAATCAAAAGACTACTGATCAATCAACACACGATCGCTTTCGCCTTGCTTTTTTACTTCCACCGAAAGCCACTGAGATTCGGCTCCTGCTCACACAACCATCAATTATCTTTATTGATTAGCCACTTAATCCAAATCTCTTGCTATACTGCATGTTCCAAATTCCAATATGCATCACATGTTTTCATGACCTTTATATGTAACGCCTTTTGCTCCAAAGGTATTCCACCACCTTCAATTTATAGTTTCACCGCAAGAATTTCCATGCCGAAGAATACCTCTTATTTTGACGACAACCTTACCGACGTCAAAAATTCCGTCAACCCCCGCCGTTTCGTCACCGTTGCAATCCCGTGAGGGGCTACCCCCTTCTCGAAAAACGACTCTCAAAACTGTCACGAAAAACGACTCTCAAAACTGTCAAGCTCTGATACCAATTATTGTAAAATCAGGCCCCAAATGAAACATAAAAACACTTTTATTATTGAGGACACAAATTACAATAGCCCTACCCATCTATTTATGCTAAACTAAACCCAAACCTAATATAACTCAAACACCAATTAAAAAACTATTAAACACAATTAGATAAATATATCCTAATTAAATAAAATACTAATACTTATCTAGACCCATTAGCATTATCTTGAACCCATTTAACTCCAAATAGGATTAATCCTTCATTAGATACCCTTTTTTTGAAGCATCTAGTTTATAAGATTATCTTAAGTTGAGTGATAAAGGTCCATAACATTAGTCTTTTTTTTACTCACTTTTGTTTCAAATTAAACGATCAACACATTATAGTTTTCATATCCTGACATTAATATGTTTGGATTTATACAATATTACCACTTTGATTCTTCTATGAACCGTAGATCCCAGTAAATTACACTGGTTTAATGCTGCAAATAAAGAACTTGTTTATCAGATGAAAAACTGCAACGATACACAAGATGATCCTCTTTTCTTAGTACCAAAACCGACATTGAGAAAAACTCAGAACGACCCGTTCTTTTTTTTCTTGTTTAACCCAATCTAACCCCTGATTTCCTTTTATTAACTCAAATGAGCCCAATTTGAGCAGTGGAAACTACTTAACCCATATATTAAGCTTTGCGTAACGATATAAAGAAATTTCTGCAATCACTTTCATAGTCATAGAATGACACACTTGTCGTTACCAATAACATAATGGGAGTTAGAGGTACACAAATCGTTTGGAACCCAAAACCGGTTTGCTCACAAAATGTCAAAACTGGTTTTTATTGGTTCGGTTCATGTTCAAACTGGTTTCAACTGAGAGGAATACAAATTGGTAGTTGTATCGGTTCCAAACTATAAGGAATGCAGATCATAATTGATTTAGTCAACATGTTACACAATCTCAAGGAGCAAATCACGGAGTCAAAGATTAAGGAGACAATCATGCCATTCTATTAATTTCCACAAATCTCTCCTATGTATTTAATGTATAGAGTTATTAGTCTTGTATTTCTCTTCTATATAACCTGCTGTAGATCAATTGTAAACACACAACAAACATTTTTCATATTCAAGCATTATCAAACCTTATATGGTATCAAGAGCATAAACTCTCCTCTGAGAACTCTCGATCCTGTCCTCACCTCTTTTTTTTCTTTCCGCAACCTGCCTTCATGTCAACATCCAACACAACTATTCCCCTTTCCACAGCCACAAACTTCCCAATCAAACTAACCGGCATCAACTTCCCGGCATGGCGCAAGCAGGTTATGTCCAGACTTGTTGGATTTGACCTCGACCTATATTTTGACGGCATAACACTACCACCACCGAAAATTACATAAGGCAAACCCAACCCAGCCTATCGCCTCTGGCACCGGCAAGACCAAATACTTCTCGGAGTACTTCTTGGTAGTTGCTCCGATCTCGTCCAGCCAATTGTCTCCTCCGCAACCACCTCTCATGAATTGTTTCAGCGGCTAACCGATACCTACGCTAGTACCTCAAGGTCTCGAGTAATCTCTCTTAAAACACAACTCGCCACCCACACCAAAGGTGACAAACCGGTTGCTCAATTTCTTAATAAGATGAAAGCAATTGCTCATGAATTAGCGTTTGCTCAGAGTCCCATCAAAGATGAAGACCTAATTGTTCACATCATTGCTAAGCTAGGAGAAGATTATCAACACATCATTGATGCTGCCAAGATGCGAGACACACCCATGACGTTTACTGACATCTACGACAAATTAGTAGACCATGAGAGAACCTTGCTTTCTGCTCAACCAACCCCTGTTATCACCATAGTAAATCAAACACAGAGACAAGGGGGCGACAATCCTTTAGATCAGGTAATGAGGGCCGCCTTTCTAACAGGCCCAATAACTATGGCCTAAGGAACAATAAAGCCCAAGGACAAACCAGTGGACTATCCACTTTTTCGCGCGGTAACTGTAACTCATTTTTTTTTGTCAATATTGCAATATTCCTGTTCATGATACTAAAGAGTGCAAGAAGTTGGCACGTTTTTTTACAGAACAACAATATTATCACCACCGCGGCGTCATCTTCAACTCCGCAAGTGAACATATCTATGGCAAGCTCCTCATCATCGTTAATGTTTGATAGCGGCGCATCTTATCATGCCACACCCGAACAAGGCTTCATGCACCACCTCTCCGAATACGAGGGGCCCGATGAGATCGTCCTAGGTAACGGTAATACCCTTTCCATTTCTCACATTGGTCACTCATCTATCCCTACATCATCTCGTTCTTTACTTCTTCAAAATGTATTACTTGTTCCTAAACTACGTAATCGTCTTATTTCGGTTGCCAAACTTTGCAAAACTAACAAAGTTTCTCTTGAATTATTTCCTTTTCATTTTTTGGTTAAGGATCTTCGCACGGGGGCGCACCTAATGCGGGGAGTGAACGTCAATGATGTTTACTATGCAAAATCCAATCCTCGCAATCCTCTTAGACAAGTTCACTCAAGCACCAAGACACCTACCTCGCTCGTTTCGTGGCATCACATATTTGGACACCCATCTATTCAAGTTCTAAAGCGCCTACTAAATAAATTAGGACTTGTTTACAATAATATGTCCGCTAGTTTGTTTCACTGTGATGCATGTTCGTTGAATAAAAGTCATAAATTACCTTTTGGTGAAAACTCTTTTAATTGTGTCCAAACCTCTTGAACTTGTTTATACGGATGTCTGGGGACCAGTTCAAACCTCAACTGATGGTTATTCATACTATGTGCTTTTTGTTAATTTTTACTCTAAGTACAATTGGCTTTACCCAATCAAAAAGAAATCGGACGTCTCTATATTATTTCCACAATTTAAAACACTAGTTGAAAAAAATTTTCGCACACCGCTAGTGTCAATTTTCTCTGATAATGGAGGCGAATATATAGGACTTGCTTCCTATCTTCAAAGCAATGGCATTTCTCATTTCACTACCCCCCACACTCCGGAACAAAACGGAGTCGTAGAACGCCGACATCGACATATTGTTGAAACCGGTTTATCTCTTCTTTCCCATGCTAATCTACCTCTCACCTTCTGGTCATACGCGTTTCAAACCGTGGTTCATCTCATCAATCGTCTTCCCACAAAAATTTTAATTTTTCTGTCGCCATTTGAAAAATGATACAAAACATCACCCACCTACACTAAACTCAAACCCTTCGGTTGTCTATGTTTTCCATGGCTAAGTCCCTATTCCAAATCCAAACTCCACAATCGCTCCTCCAAATGTATTTTTCTTGGTTACTCATCCTCCAAATCCGCCTATAAGTGTTATGACCCATCCTCTCAACGCTTATATCACTCGCGTCATGTTGAATTTGTTGACCATATTTTCCCTTTTAAAACTGCAACTAATGCTTCAAATTCTCTACCCACTTCTACCACCTTTATTCATACTGTTTCCAACACTTCAACACCTCCTCCAAATCCTGTCTCGTTCCCTCATACCACTACTTCCCCTTCCTTGCCCATCCCTACTACCCTAACCAACCACTCACACATACCCACCACTACTCCTATTCCATTATCTCCTTCCAACCAACCATGAACTCGCCTATCCAAACTTCAACCTCCACTACCAATTTCCATACTACCACACCCACATCACCCCCTGCCTCACCTTCCATTCCAACCGACACCCAATCTTCATCCAATTCCAATCTTGAAGCTGATAACCATTCCGCACCCTCTACAACCGCTGATACCCAATCCCAAGCCACCCCTCACACCACTCCTTTGCCTCTCACTCCCCCTCGGCCTCATAGGTGTCGCAAACCGAATCCAAAATATTACAATTCTCATACAATCAACAATACTACTCTCCACCCCCTTCCACCAACTCTTGAACCCACGACTCACACCCAAGCATCCAAAGATCCTCAATGGCGCGCTGCTATGGACTCTGAGTTCAATGCCTTGCTACAAAATCATACATGGGAACTTGTTCCTGCTCCACATGATAAGCCCATTGGGTGCAAATGGGTCTTTAGGATCAAACGCAACCCAGACGACTCCATTGAAAAATACAAAGCACGTCTAGTTGCGAAAGGGTTCCTCCAACAACATGGTAAGGACTACTTCGATACCTTTAGTCCTGTCACCAAACCAATCACCATTCGAACCATCCTCTCCATAGCCTTCACCAAAAATTGGTCCTTGCGTCAATTAGATGTTAATAATGCCTTTCTTCATGGCACACTTCATGAAGATGTCTTCATGACTCAACCACCAGGCTATGTTAATCCGCAATACCCCAATCATGTTTGTAAGCTCAAGAAATCATTTCATGGCCTAAAACAAGCACCACGAGCTTGGTATATAGAGCTTGCAAACTTTCTTCTCCGCTTTGGTTTTCGAAAATCCCAAGCCGATGCCTCTCTTTTTATCTACAAACATCAAGTTATAACTTGTTACTTCAAGGTTTATGTTGATGATATCGTACTTACAGGAAACAACTCAAACTTCCTTGATCACTTTATCCATGCTCTAAGCCGCAAATTCTCTATCAAGGATCTTGGCATGCTCCATCATTTTCTTGGTGTTGAAGTCATTCCTACCCCCAAAGGTCTCTTTCTCTCACAACATCGCTACATCCAAGACATCTTGCATCAATTTAAAATGGATGGTGCAAAAGATGTTACTACCCCACTCAGTGCCACAGAACCTTTATCAGCATCTGACTCATCTCCTACGGTCGATGAAACTCCATATCGGAAACTTGTGGGATCCCTTCAATATCTAGCATTCACTCGCCCGGATATTTCCTTTGCTATTAATAAACTCTCTCGTTTCATGCAACACCCATGCCAAACACATTGGCAAGCTCTCAAACGTGTTCTTCGTTATCTTAAGGGCACCATTCATCATGGTCTCTTTCTAAACCGGAATTCCTCACTTGATCTCTCGGCTTTCTTAGATTCGGATTGGGGCAGTATACATGATGCTGGTCGGTCTACCACTGCCTACATGCTTTACTTAGGCACTAATATTATTTCATGGAAGTCTACTCGTCAAAAGTCAGTTTCCCGCTCTTCGACTGAAGCCGAATATAAAGCTCTAGCCAATGCCGCAGCAGAAATCACTTGCACAAAGAATTTATTGCATGAACTCGGCCTTACTACTACTACAACTGCAACTCCAACCTTATTTTGTGATAACTCAGGTGCTACCTATCTGGGTGCTAATCCCGTCTATCATTCACGAATGAAACATGTAGCCCTTGACTATCACTTTGTTAGAGAACAAATTGCCGCTGGACAACTACGGGTTCTTCATATTAGCTCTCAAGATCAATTAGCATACATGCTCACCAAACCATTGACGAGAGCACCATTTCTTCGTAATAGATCCAAGATTGGTGTATCCGACGGATCCTCCATCTTGCGGGGGCGTATAAGGAATGCAGATCATAATTGATATAATTGATATAGTCAAGATGTTACACAATCTCAAGGAGCAAATCATGAGGTCAATGATTAAGGAGACAATCATGCCATTCTATTAATTTCCACAAATCTCTCATATGTATTTAATGTATAGAGTTATTAGTCTTGTATTTCTCTTCTATATAACCTGCTGTAAATCAATTGCAAACACACAACAAACATTTTTCACATTCAAGCATTATCAAACCTTATACAAACAAGTTTATATGTATACGGGTTTCAAATACCTTTCAGTTGGGGTCGGTACGTAAGTTTCGATTTTCAAACCCGTTTGAATGCGCCCCTATGAGTTGCCTTGAAGCCAGTATACATAATTACATATACACTAAGTTTAAACCGGCCTACAACGTAAGACCTGAACCAACTTCTCAAATTCTCTAACGCATGTTGACACTGCTTGAACATCGACACGTCCGACAACAATTAGTCTTCCGATTTCTTTGTGAATGGAGACAGATTCAACACCCTCAAGACTCGATACGGCCTTCTCTATCTTGCCAGTTTCACTCTCACTGTTAAAGCTCACTCCCATATTAATTTGATATTTCTGAAATGTACGTATGATCAAACAATAAAATTAACCTAAGAAGATAATCATGTGCCTGAGAACTAATATATAGTCATTAATCGCTTATGACCTATTGATTCAAAATCCAACCTCAGTATAAAAACATTCTCTCTCTAAAATAATTATATACATAACTCAAAGTTCAAAAAATCAGTGGACCAATAAATTATGATAGAAAAATAAGAATTACTAAAAGAAACAGGAATAAAGAACTCTTTTTATAAATAGAATTGGCCATAATTATGGTGATGACAAAAAGAAAAATAAACACATACCCGACGATTGGGGTTTTTAAAACCATTCAGTGCTGGATTCCGCGATGAGGGCGGAAAATATGTTCTCCATCTTGGTGAATCTAAGAGAATGTTTTGATATGAGTCCGTATCATTATTTGCATCTTAATATCAACTATATATATATATATATATAAACAACTTAGCTAAGAGGTTACCTGTTGTATACTCAATATTATCACCAAACAACCATTTCAAGACATTAGGGGTCTCTGCCTGGAATAAATCAATGCGGCAAAGATAGTAGGTTCCTTTAGTAACCTGAAATAAAGACAAATCTCCTCCAATTACTTCTTCCCCTTTCGTCCTTCCATCACGCTTTTCGTCTTTTTCTACTTCACCATCATCCCTATACACAAGGCTCACACCACACTCTCTTACCATCATCGTTCCACCATGCATAAAGACATTCACATGAACTTCATCGCCAGTGTCAAGTATATCTCCCAATGGCCAATAACTTAGCCACACAACATCGTTATCAAAGCTGGGTTTGCCATACACCACAGGGACGTATACCCAAGTTAAACCCTTTGTTATGTTACTGATTTTGGTGAACGGAGGCCAAATAACTCTGTTCTCACCACCCGATGATGTGTATAAGATGGTTACATTCAATCCTTGGATCCTTCGGGTTTTTTGAAGCGAAGGCACGCGAAATGATAAGAATCCAGATGATGAGGTATATTCATGTGTCGCCATGCTTTGATCCTCTATGCCTTGGAGATAGGTGCTCCTTATACCATATTCATACAACATCTATTGCACACACAAAATTCAGCTTCTTAGTCAAATATTAAACTATTTGCTGGCTGGATAATAAAGAGAGATATAGGAGAGACAACCTGGATATTAAAACTCCTGCCTTTAGTAATGACATCGCCAACCAGGTCCACCTTATGATTTTGGTATGACTTAATCCATTGCATATGCTCCAGATCTGCTTCCTCAAGTTTTCCTATGGGTTGTAACTTAAAAAGGCCTTCAATCTCAAACAGTTTGAAACAACCTTCATAAGTAAAATCCTGCAGTGTGAAACGAGCTGATTGAAATGTTATTCTCTCCAGTGATGTACACCAATCTACATACAACCTCTTTAGCGTACTTGGGAGACATGATAGAGACTTGAGGTTCGGAGAACAACTCAAGTAAAGCGTCTGAAGCATCGTAAGGTCAATGTAACTAGGAAGGATCTCAAATGGACTTGAACTTAACCTGAATATACATAATGATTGGGGTAAGGCAAACAAAAGCTGTTCTGGAATTCCACCACAAATACATAAAGCTTTTAGCCTTTCCGGTTGATTTACACACTTCTGATTCGATAGAGCCTTCCATAGTCTAGTGCACCCTGACAATGCTAAGCAAGAAAGATTCTCAAGGTCTCCCATGGTTTTACAAACATGAGTCAAACTGGTACATTGTCGCAGCAACAAATTCTCAAGTTTAGGGACTCGGTGAAGGCTGCAAATGCTGACAAGTTTGTAAGAATAGGAAAGATCTAGAAACTTGAGTGAATTAAGACCCTGCTCCAAAAATAACAATTTGAATTTTATTATTGTACATTCAAATGAAGATTGCCTAAAAATGAGAAGCTAAAAGGTCAACTGATAAACACTTAAAATACCATGGGTGGTTCAAACTTTTTCCAGTCTCCTCCTGTCATTTCTATTGCCACCAAGGAGCTCATCAATAGGCCTGAGGTTACTATTTTCAGATTACATTCATACCACCTCAACCATATCAAATCTGGAAAATTCTCATATGACCCAGTGAGTTTCACACCATCGAGCTTGAGCAATTTTAGGTTCTTCATTTTTACAAGGGAACTTGTTTTGAAAGTCTGCAAAATTAACAAGTAAATTAGATAACATACCTTGTATCTATGTTAAAAATGTCAATTGTGCTAAAAAATATTCCACAACCATCTCGGTTCTATAGCTATCATTGAAAGATTCCTGAAGTTGTGAGGTTTAAGAGATCTTGGTTTTAATTTACTTCTTGGCACTATTCCCAATTTAATTAAACAATTCTCTAGTGTTTTGGTGTGTTGTATGTCCGGGCTAGTTTCTTGTTGGTCCGTGTTTTGTTATCGATAATATCCCGGTGTTCATAAAAGAAATTAAAACAACGGCTCAAAATTGATGAAGAAGACATCAGGACTCACAAAGTTTTTCTACCAGTATTAACGTATAATAATTATCACATAGAGAAATTAATGTAATTCTTGCTAAATACCAAACATTAGTTTAGTTATTTTACTTACCCGTGATGTCATCCCTGGCTTTGCCTCTGTCATGTTGAGGTTTAGACCTTCAATTGTCTCCGAACCCTATGAGGAAATACATGAAATTAGAATATGCTTATTGGAAATGATAGGTTGTAGAAGTGATCTTAAAGATGCACACAAAAAGCAACTCACATCTCCTTTACTCAACAAATGATAAGATTCATCACACTGCCACACTCTACTACGTTTGGCAGGATCTTTGGATTCTTCACGAACTATATTTCTTGCCATATCCTGAAGAAGTTTATGCATCACAAGTCTGCCACTAGCACTTTCCACGGCGATGAGACATCTGTTAATGAGGGTCATTATCCCAGATTTTGCTTGATATTCATTCTCCAATACCATTTCCACATAACCTGCGTATTCATAAACAAAGAAACAAGCAATATGGAGAAACAACTCTCTGAGATGGTGATATGCCAATGATTCATAGCTCCTTTTTAGTACAGCTTGGATTTTACAATCAAGATCTCCTTTTGATGAATTCAGTGAATTCATTCTACTCCTCCAAATTTCTATCATGTTATTTCTTTGCCACTGGTCTTGAGCCCTTACACTTAGTGAAGAACCCAATACCTTAAGAGCTAGCGGATTTCCTCCACAGTATTGTGCTAATTGTAATGCAAGCTCCTCGAAACCTTCCAAAGGAAATTTGGATCCAAAGGCATGAAAACTTAAAAGCTCCAAAGATTCAATCTCATTCAACAGTTCAACTCTGTAAACACGACACCCACCAGATATGGACCCGTACCATCCATCTATGTTTTGAATCCTTGTCGTTATAATGATCTTGCTTTGTGTGGAGAAGGACTTCGTTCCAAATAAAGTGCTTAATGTGTCTTTGTCATCAATGTCATCTACAACAATAAGCACCTTATTCATTCGTATGGCCTTCTCAAGCTGAAAAGCTCCCTCATAAACATTCGATATCATGATATTATTATTTCCCGAAATATCATTGAGAAGTTGTCTCTGCACACCAAGCAAGCGATCAGGTTGATTCTCGATGTTTTCAAGTAAACTGCAGCCGTCAAAGTTGTGCTTGTTTGAGTAATAAACGTGTTTGGCGAGTGTCGTCTTGCCACCTCCCCCCATACCGCAAATTGCTAGAACTGGAAAATCAGGCTGCTCATATCTCAACCAGGAATTGATCACTTCCGCTCGAGCCTCTATCCCAGTTAGATCAGTCGGAGGAGTGAGGCCTTCCAAACCCAGTTTTTGGTAAATTTTGTGAACAATTTTTGGAATAAAGTCCTTTTCATAGCTGGAATAAAAGAAGAAATAAAGCGATTCAGAGCAAGACACTACTAAAAATCCCAATACATATGGTCAAAATACGCAAAGAGACATATAAACAGAGAGAATGAAGTTAGCATACCCTGAAAGAACCATCCCCTTCAAATCAGCCACCTCTGTTAGGGCTGCCTTCCACCGATTCACGTTATCCTGTGTCCATTTTGTACCTTCCTCTTTTGCTTCTATACTGAAATTTCCTCGCTGGTTCCTGACATCAGAAGGATACACTTTATAAAACACGGGTAACACGAAATGACCCACCTTCCTCTTCTGCTCCAGGATTAACCAGAGCTCGTCAAGGCACCAGCTTGAATTGGCAAAGTTTTCTGAAAATACAATTACTGAAGCCCTTGATTCTTTTATCGATCTCTCTATTTCTGGCTTCAGTTCTTGACCTTCACGGATTTCATCATCATCCCTGAAAGTAGTAATTCCCGCCCTACGTAACGCCTCATAAAGATGGTCAGTAAAAGAATGACGAGTGTCTTCCCCTCTGAAACTTAAGAAAACATCGTACTTGTAATTGATTTGAGCTGACAAAGAGGATGATGCAGAATCCATTAGCTAGAATTGTGACACTAGAAAAGAGGTTGTGAAATGAACTGAGGACATATAGAAGAATATATAAAGACATTGGGAATTTGGAACTACTTAAGGAAAATTTTAATAAGATAATCAAGTTGCTTGGTTTGTTGCATGGGCAGCCGGCCAATTGACAGTATTTTATCTTAATTACGTGTCCAAATTTTAATATTAACATAAATCCAAAATGATGCTGTCATCTAATTCTTTTTTTAGACATTATAAAATACTTATGATAGTGATTTATTAGGCTAGATGGTGCAGAATGGAGTCACTTATGCATCACGTCAAAAAGTGTTAGAATATCCCCCCCCCCCCCCCCCACACACACACACCACAGGGAACATAATAAAGCCCCATCTAGGGTCCAAACGGAAACGTCTGACTACCTAACATGTAGAACCGAAACAGGCAACGCGAACTCCTCATCTTGAGTCCAAACGGAAACGCATAGAGACATTTTTTTAGTGGAGAGTTGTGATAAAAGAAAAGAAGAAATGGAGGATTGTGTGTTTAAAATATGAGGGATAAAAGGGTTTATATAGAGTAAAAAAATAGTTAAAAAATTTTAAAAATAAATAAATAAATGGCCCCACTTACTCATCTGTTGGCCTTTGTTATTGCCTTGGCAAGGGGAGAATACCCCCCCCCCCCTTTCCGGCATGGTGCCTGGAAAACAGGGGTCGTTATTCTTTGATTTTTAGGTAAGGTGGCAGAGGCATAGCACCTTACACCGGGTAGCCTTAAAGATATAGTACATTCGCACCTATTTAAAAAAATGAGAGCCTTAGTAGTTATTATAAATGAAAGCATTATAGTTATTGTAAGAAAATGAAAGGTCGATATTTTCACACTTCTAGATTATTAAAAAAAATAGCACTGAAGGAATAAGGGTGCTCGTCGTGGGTCTCGGGTACAACTTCGGCTACCTAGTACCCGATGAGACAAAATATTTTACACAACAACTCTACCAGCATACTCTACCACCCGCGATGCTAATTTCGTGTACAGTCCCTCCTACTGCGGGTGTCAAGAGAAAAAAAAATGATCAGGACTTAGACAAAGACTATCAACCTGATTATTCAAGTGATAATGATGATGATGGCACACCTCTTGTTCGGTCTAGGAAGAGACAAAGAGGGATTGTTATTCGTGAACAAGTTATCTTATTCTCCCACTAAAACAAACCCAATTTACATCAACGACCCAACTTTCTCTCTCATCTTTTGATCTCAATTTCGTAGAGTTTAACACCGTTCGACTGTTTATGCTTCTAATTGTTACAATTATGAAATTTAAGTGTAATTTAATCACTTATTAAATATGATTTAGCCCTGGGTGGGTATCAGGTATGCTGGTTTTGGTTTAGAAAATTGTAAGGGATATTTTTGTGAAACTAGGTCTCAAGCCCAATTGAGTTGATAAAATTCTATTGACACTTGATAGTACACATGTGTATTATTTTGTAAGCAAAGAGTACAACTAGCAAAGCACTACAAATTGATTCGTTGATTTAAAAAAAAATCATAAAGAGTTATCTTAACGACTGATTATATGCATTTGGTCAGTAGTCTATATTAACCAAGATCCATATATACTTGATACTTCATTTGCCTCATTTAATTTTATAGTATTTGTCAAAAAAAAAAAAAAAAAAAAAAACTTAATCAAGTACATAACTAATTTATTAATCTGAACAAAAGAAGTGACAATCAACAAACAAGAAATACAAAGAACTCTCTCAACCTACACAAATCACTAACACAAGGATCTGCTCACCTACTACTCACACCGATCTATACCACAATGATTCAACGATGAGACGAAACTAGAACACTAGTTATGGAATGATCGATCACACCCAAAATGTATCTGATAAGAACTTATATACACAAGATCAGGCCAAGTCTGCAAAGGTGCTAAGCCCATCAGTAACATATTTCTTAAGCCCAATCAGCATATCAAATTCTTAAGCCCAATTAGCAACCAGCAGTCCAACAGCAACAATAGTCAATCAGCAACCAGCAGCCCAATATGCGAAAAACACAAAACAAGCATAAGCAAACATTTATTTGAATTATATGTTTGACAAATAAATTGGACACACATATATTTCAAAAGTATTTTTAACGTTTAAAATTTCATAGGTTTGTAACACCTAGTTAAAGTCGAGTAATTTTAGAGGAAAAAAAAGACTTTTGAGCGACTTTAGTAGGATGCTTGATTAAGTAGGTTGAGTAAAGTTATCATTTATGTAAATGTATAAACATGACTCTTTTTTTAGAAAATAAAGTACACATGTAAAAAAACAGTTTTCTAATATTCCAAGATATAGAACCCAAAGTTATTTCACGTATTCTATGGTAAAAGCATTTTGTATATGGAAACATTGATATGTGAATATACCTACAAATGGTTTGATATCTTGATTTTCTCTTTATTATACCAGAAGAATTGTTTACATGAACTTAAATTTTGTTTCTTGATAAAGTTTTAATCTTTATAACAAGAAATGCATTTGAAGTTATAGTTTTGATCTTCCCAGGTGTCCTCTTGTTTATGCAACATGAAAACTATCCCTACCAAAAACAATACACTCGTCAACGTAGAGATGGAGCCAGTGTTTCTAGATGAAGGTCAAGTATTCGACACTATCGAAGTGTGGTTCAAGAATCGGAGTATGAGACAAGGGAAAAGAGATGGACCGGTACTGTTGTTTGTTGAGGACGGTAACGGTTGAGGCATTGATTTGTGCTAAGGATTGACTTCGTGGTGAATTGATTGATGCAACATATGCTATGGTGAAGATGGTTTGACCTATGTTTTTATTTTGTAGGTTAAAAATGTGACATTGTGTTGCTAGTAATAGTAGTTGTTGTAGACTTTGAATGCCTTGAAACATGATAAAACTTTACAATGAGTAAGTGGTAACAGTACATAGATGAATATTTTTTTCCTTTATTTGTTACAATTGCTTATTTGAAATTGTATTCTACTTAAACCAAGCTGTAAATAATTGATGATTAATCATATTCATAATGACAATCATAACAATGATAATGATAATGATAATGATCATGATCATGATCATGATCATGATCATGATCATGATATGGATGAGAATATGAATCACATCCATACACCCTTATAATTCTTCGGTTTGGCTTTGAAACACAAGCATCATGGACTTAGATACCCCTTTTTTTTGTTGCATCTAGTTTATGAGATTATCTAAAGTTGAGTGATAAAGGTTCATAACATTTATCTTTTTTTTTTACTCCCTTTTGTTACTAATTAAACGATCAACACAGTATAGTTTTCATATCCTGACATCAATATGTTTGGATTAATACAACATTACCACTTTGATTCTTCTATGAACTGTAGATTCCAGTAAAATACACTGGTTTAATGCTGCAATTTAATAACTTGTTTATCAGATGAAAAACTGCAACGATACACAAGATGATCCTATTTTCTTAGTATCAAAACTGACAGTGTGAAAAACTCAGAACGACCCGTTCTTTTTTTTTTTCTTGTTTTGGCCCAATCTAACCCCTGATTTCCTTTTTTTCTTAACTCAAAACTGCCCAATTTGAGCAGTGGAAACTACTTAACCCATATATTAAGCTTTGCGTAACGATATAAAGAAATTTCTGCAATCACTTTCATAGTCATAGAATGACACTTGTCGTTCTCAATCAATTAAAAATCAAATTCCCTAATATATAAAAGAGCATTGATAATATTAAGCAAAAGTGTGTTTATGCCAATAAGTCAATAACATAATGGGAGTTAGAGGTACCCAAATCGTTTGGAACCCTAAACTGGTTTGCTCAACAAAATGTCAAAACTGGTTTTTATCGGTTCGGTTCAGGTTCAAACCGGTTTCAAATGAGAGGAATACAAACCGGTAGTTGTACCGGTTCCAAACAAGTTTATATGTATATGGGTTTCAAATAACATTCAGTTGGGGTCAGTTCGTAGGTTTCGATTCTCAAATCGGTTTAAATGTGCCCCTATGAGTTGACTTGAATCCATGATACATAATTACCTATACACAAAGTTTAAACGGGCCTATAATTTAAGACCTGAACCATATTCTCATAATCTCAAACGCATGTTGCCACTGCTTGACCACCAACACGTCCGACAACAATTAGTCTTCCGATTTCTTTATGAATGGAGACAGATTCAACACCCTCAAGACTCCAAACTGCCTTCTCTATCTTGTCAGTTTCACTCTCACTGTTAAAGCTCACTCCCAGCTCAATTTCAAATTTCTGAAATGTATACATATGATCAAACAACAAAATTAACTAAGAAGATAATAATGTGTCTGACAACTACTATTGTCATTAATCACTTATGACCTATTGATTCAAAATCCAACCTCAGTATAAAAAACATTCTCTTTCTAAAATAATTATATAAATAGCTCAAAGTTCAAAAAATCAGTGGACCGATAAATTATGATAGAAAAATAACAATTACGAAAAGAAACGGAATAAAGAACCCTTTTAATGAAAAGAATTGGCCATAATTATGCTGATGACAAAAAGAAAAATAAATGTATATACATACTAGGCGATTGGGGTTTTGATAAACATTCAGCGCTGGATTCAGTGATGATGCCTCAAAAGATGTTCTCCATCTTGGTGAATCTAAGAGAATGTGTTGATATGAGTATGCATAATTATTTGCAGCTTAATATCAATTATATACATATAAACATCCAAACAACTTGCTAAGAGGTTACCTATTGTATACTCAATATTATCACCAAAGAACTGTTTCAAGAAATAAGGGGTCTGTGACTTGAAGAAATCAATGCGGCAAAGATAGTAGGCTCCTTTGGTAACCTGGAATAAAGACAGATCTCCTCCAATCACCTCTTCCCCTTTCGTCCTTTCATCACACTTTTCATCCTTTTCTACTTCACCATCATCCCTATACACAAGGCTCACACCACACTCTCTTACCATCATCATTCCTCTATCCAGATATACATTCACATGAACTTCATCACCAGTGTCAAATATATCTCCCATTTGCCAATAGCTTAACCACACAACATCGTTTTCAATTCCGGGTCTGCAAAACACCACAGGGTTGTATACCCAAGTTAGACCCTTTGTTCTGTTACTGATTTTGGTGAACAGAGGCCACATATCTCTGTCCTCACCACCTGATGATCTGTATAAGATGGTTACATTTAATCCTTGGATCCTTTGATGTTTTTGAAGCGACGGCACGCGAAATGACAAGAAATCGGATGATGAGGTATATTCATGTGTCACCATGCTTTGATCCTCTATGCCTTGGAGATAGGTGCTCCTTATACCATATTCATACAACATCTATTGCACACACAAAATTTAGCTACTTAGTCAAATATTAAATATTTGTTGGCTGGATAATGAAGAGAGATAGAGGAGAGAGAACCTGGATATTAAAAGTCCTGCCTTTAGTAATGCCATCACCAACCAGGTCCACCTTATGATTTTGGTACGACTTAATCCATTGCATATGCTCCAGATCTGCTTCCTCAAGTTTTCCTATGGACTGTAACTTAAAAAGGCCTTCAATCTCAAACAGTTTAAAACAACATTCATAACTAATCTCCTGCAGTGTGAAACGAGCTGATTGGAATGTTATTCTCTCCAGTGATGTACACCAATCTACACTCAACCTCTTTAGCATACTTGGGAGACAAGATAGAGACTTGAGGTTTGGACAGTAACTTAGGTCAAGCGTCTTAACCATTTTAAGGTCAATGTAATTGGGCAGGATCTCAAATGGACTGCCATTTAAACACAATATAGATAATGATTGGGGTAAGGCGAACAAAGGCTGTTCTGGAATTCCACTACAAATACATAAAGCTTTTAGCCTTTCCAGTTGATTTTCACACTTCTGATTCAATAAAGCCTTCCACAGTCCAGTGCACCCCACCAAGGTTAAGTAAGAAAGATTCTCAAGCTCTCCTATGGTTTTACAAACATAAGTCAAACTGGTACAATAATCGAGAAACAAATACTCAAGTTTAGGGAGTTGGTGTAGATTGCGGATGCTGACAAGTTTGTAAGAATAAGTAAGATCTAGAAGCTTGAGTGAATTAAGAACCTGCTCCAAAAATAATAATTTGAATTTATCCTTGTACATTCAAATAAAGATTTTCTGACCTGAGAAGCTAAAAGATCAACCGATAAACACTTAACATACCATGGGTGGTTCAAACTTTTCCAAGTCTCCGTATCTCATATCTATAGTCACCAAGGAGCTCATCAATAGGCCTGGGGGTATTGTTTTCAGATTACATTTAAACCACCTCAACCATATTAAATATGGAAAATTCTCATATGACCCAGCGAGTTTCACACCTTCGAGCTGGAGCAATTTTAGATTCTTCATTTTTACAAGGGAACTTGTTTTAAAAGTCTGCAAAATTAACTTGTAAATTAAATAACATACCTCGTATCTATGTTAAAAATGTCATTTGTACTAAAAAATATTCCACAATCATCACAGTTCTATAGCTATCATTGAATGATTCCTGAAGTTGTAGGTTACTCATTTAAGTGAGGTTTTAAATCAGCTTATCTCTAAATTTGAAACAAATACAAACAGAGTCTGATATGATTTTATTAAAAGTGGGATTTGCAAACCAAAGATTTAAATTGATGAAGAAGACATCAGGACCCAAAAGGTTTTTCTACCAGTATTAATGTATAACAATTATCACATAGTGAAGTTAATGTAATTCTTGCTAAATACCAAAAATTAGTTTAGTTATTTTACTTACCTCTCATGTCATCCTTTGCTTTGCCTCTGCCATGTTGAGCCTTAGACCTTCAATTGTCTTAGAACCCTATGAGGAAATACATGAAATTAGAATATGCTTATTTGAAATAATAGGTTCATGAGGAAGTGATCTTAAAGATGCACGCAAAAAGCAACTCACATCTCCTTTACTCAACAAATGATAAGATTCATCACACTGCCACACTCTACTACGTTTGGCAGGATCTTTGGATTCTTCACGAACTATATTTGTTGCCATATCTTGAAGGAGTTTATGCATCACAAGTATGCCACTAGCTCTATCCACGGTAACGAGACATCTGTTAATGAGGGTCATTATCCCGAATTTTGCTTGATATTCATTCTCCAATACCATTTCCACAAAACCAACATATTCATAAACAAAGAAGCAAGCAATATGGAGAAATAACTCTCTGAGATGGTGATATGCCAATGATTCATAGCTCCTTTTTAGTACAACTTGGATTTTAGAATCAAGATCTCCTTTTAATGAATTCAGTGAATTCATTCTACTCCTCCAAATTTCTATCATGTTATTTCTTTGCCACTGGTCTTGAGTCCTTACACTTAGTGAAGAAACCAATACCTTAAGAGCTAGCGGATTTCCTCCACAGTACTGTGATAACTGTAATCCAAGCTCCTCGAAACCTTCCAAAGGAAATTTGGATCCAAAGGGATGAGAACTTAGAAGCTCCAACGATTCAATCTCATTCAACAATTCAACATTGTGAACATGACATCCACAAGATATGGACCCATACCATTCATCTATGTTTTGCATCCTTGTCGTTATAATGATCTTGCTTTGTGTATGCAACGCATTTGTTCCAAATAAAATGCTTAGTGCGTCTTTGTCATCAATGTCATCAACAACAATAAGCACCTTATTCATTCTTATGGCCTTCTCAAGCTGAAAAGCTCCCTCATAAACATTCGATATCATGATATTATTATTTCCTGAAATATCATTGAGAAGTTGTCTCTGCACACCAAGCAAACGATCAGGTTGATTATCGATGTTTTCAAGTAAACTGCAGCTATCAAAGTTGTGCTTGTTTGAGTAATAAACATGTTTGGCAAGCGTCGTCTTGCCACCTCCCCCCATACCGCAAATTGCTAGAACTGGAAAATCAGGCTGCTCATATCTCAACCAGGAATTGATCACTTCAGCTCGAGACTGTATCCCAGTTAGATCAGTTGGAGGAGTGAGGCATTCCAAACCCAGTTGTTGGTAAACTTTTTGAACAACATTTGCAATAAAGTCCTTTTCATAGCTGGAATAAAAGAAGAAATAAAGAGATTCAGAGCAAGACACTACTAAAAATCCCAATACATTTGGTCAAAATACGCAAAGAGATATATAAACAGAGAGATTGAAGTTAGCATACCCTGAAAGAACCATCCCCTTCAAATCAGCCACCTCTCTTAGGGCTGCCTTCCATCGTTTCACATTATCTTCTGTCCATTTTGTTCCTTCTTTTGCTTCTATATTGAAACTTCCTCGCTGGTTCCTGACATCAGAAGGATCCACTTTATAAAAGACCGGTAACACGAAATGACCCACCTTCCTCTTCTGCTTCAGGATCAACCAGAGCTCGTCAAGGCACCATCTTGAATTTGCGAATTTCTCTGAAAATACAATTGCTGAACCCCTTGATTCTTTTATTGATCTCTCTATTTCTGGCTTCAGTTCTTGACCTTCACGGATTTCATCATCATCCCTGAAAGTAGTAATTCCCGCCCTACGTAACGCCTCATAAAGATGGTCAGTAAAAGAATGACGAGTGTCTTCCCCTCTGAAACTAAGGAACACATCGTACTTGTAATGGGTTGTTGGGGCAGATGTACAAGAGGATGATGAGGTAGAAGCCATTTAAGAGGTTGTGAAATCAGATCAGGTGAGAGGGGATTTAGTTAAACTGAAAGAGGCTCTCTCTCTCTCTCTCTCACTCTCAAGACTCAAGTTGAGAGATGGATCGATGAATATAAATAAAGCCATTGCAATATTGCATTACAAAGTCAAAAAGTCTATTTCTAAGTAGTTTGTTTACATTTTCTAGGAAACTAATTAACAAAGACCTAAGGGTGGGTCATGCTTTCACTTTCACACCGAAAGTATTGAGAAAAAGTGTAGCTGGGACACACAATCTTATAGCCAAGATATGCCCCTTCATACATTTCTGGAAAAGTCGTAATGAGAAAATCTTCAATGGCAAAAGAATGGGCTTGGAAACGATGTTAAGCGACATAATCTCATTATCGTTTTCATGGGTCAACAATAGGGGGAAACAACATCAAATAGAGTGGGGAAAATGGAAAAAGTTTGAAATATAGTTAGTCCTATGTTATGGTGATTAGGGATGTAATAGCGTATCTAGATAGCTCCTTGCTTATTAGAACGCTTTTTGTACATATTTGGGTTTGGAATGAAATTGAAATTTGCCGGCCAAAAAAAAAGTACACTTTCCTAAATCTCGACCTCACGTATATTAGTTTACAAGATAATTCCCGTGTTCTATTTGTTTTCAATGTCATTTTGAAATAGACTACTAGTACACACGTATTAGCTTACAATAATGCGTTTTATTTGCATAGACAGAGGTGTTACCTTTTGTGATGATTTTATTGTAGGTTGGACTATTACACACTTATTTATGCCATAATAAAATCAATAACCGTAACAACCATAATGTGTAAAATACATATTAGTAACATTTTTAAGGCTGTTTGTGGATATTAATGAAATATCATAATATTGTTATCTTTTTTTATTCGTTTTATTGTGGAAACATATGCTTTCAATGATCTTTCTTACTTTCTAGCACCTGTGCGACTCAAAATTTGAAGAGCCTAACTGAAAATAAATTATTTAATTCTTTTAAAAGTATTGGGGCATTAAGTTTGTGCTTTAGAATTGTAACTATCATTATAGAGTGGTGCTAGTGTTAGTTGATGTCTAGCTAGAAGTTAAAAGTTGCATCTCTTACTCTTAGGTATCGACAAGAGTTGGTTCAAGCGGAAGCGAAACACACACACAAGCAGAAAATAAAGAACACGAGAATATAACGTTGTTCGGTCAAGGTTACCTACGTCTACGGGTTGCAACTAGGGTTTATCTTTTATTAGGTGCTAACATAATACAATTACATCATGGGTATATATAGAACAAGATTAGGGTTAACAACTTAATCAACAAGTTAACTAAGTGGACCTAATAACTTAATTAGGGCCGGCTACCATCGAAAATTTCATGGCATTCTTATTAATGATTTTTCAGAGGTACTCATTGAAAATTTCTATTAGTGCACCCTTTAGTATGTTCCTAGGCTAGATATAGTGATCCTAACTCTTGTACATGTTTTGGCAAAGTAGTTGGTTTACATTTTCTCGGAAACTAATAATAGAAACCCAATGGTCATACTTTCACACCGAAAGTATTGAGAAAAAGTGCAGGTGGGACACAAAATTTATGGGGATTGATCCTAGTCAAAAAGGCACTTTCTCAAGACACACAACTCACTTCCTTGAATAATTATTAAAATAATATATATAACAGATGTTAAGTTTAATCTATCTTAAAACTATTTAGTTTAATCTAATTCATTAGATTTTTTGGAAGAGTATAGAAAATATGATTTTAACTTTAGGGGGCAAGATCATATAGTTGCTTCACAGTTCACATGACATGTTTTTGGAAACCTGCAGCTAGCAACAGGTGGGGTGGGGTAATCATTGGCAACCGCATGGTTGACGAAGACTTTGACAAGTCTCTTCCACACTATAGACCACTAGAAACATCCACGCTTAAATAATGGAGAGAAGTTGACCGCTTATTGTAAATGTGTAGTTAACATGTATTGTAGGGATTGTTCTCGTATAAAATAAATAAAAACAACTTTAGCTATGATTACAATACAAAAAGAAGGGAAAGTAGTAAATTACAGTACGTATTACAACTGAAATAAACGAAAGTACAAGAAAGGAGTAGAAACAAAAGAATTTGTGGCTGAGAATTGTGTTGAATACGGGGCCTTTGAAACAAATTTCGAGTCTGTTACGAGAGCTCGTTTTGTTTCTTAGGGTACAATAGCCGGAGCATTAGTATTGCCGGAGTTGGCTCTAAAACCCGAAGACTACCTTAAAATAGGAAGAAAATAATTAGAAATATTGCTGGAGAGTTTCTGTAAGTGTTTGGAGAGTTTCGGTGTGTGTCCAAACCAGGTCTCTCCTGGCTTTTATAGGAGACTTTGAGTTGTAATAGACTTGAGAATTCAAATCGAAAATAAATTGCATTGAACGTCTTCAATGCCCTCTATTTTGTTTTTAATTCTCAAACATAACTGTTTGACTCGTCAGTTACAATTACAGACTGAACCTGATCTATTGTTGTTGACTGGTGAGTTGGGGGAGTCCACACGTGCACAAGATCTGCAGGTTTACGCAAGACGTAATTCTCGTTCTACGTCACGCACGCATGCCACTCGTACGTGCGCGATTGAACTCGCAGGTTCGTGCATCATGTAATTTACATTCTACGTCACACGCAGAGTAGTACCCGTGCACCAACTGGGTAGATTTGCAGTCACTCAACCTGCCCATAATGCTATGGATATTGCGGTTATTCTCTAAAAAAATATTGTTTTGAAGTCATTAAGTTGTGTTCAAGTTCCCATTTGGCAGGGGAAATGAAGCGACTCAAGGAACGGGTTATTGATGCAAGCAAAAAATAAATATTTAATTCTCTTTTACCCTTTTTTTTCAATTAAATTGTTGCGCCACATATGAAGCCGCCAATGTTGCTTCTTTGTGAATTGCGAAGACTAGAGGTGGCTAGTTCAAATGCATAGGTCAATTTGGGTTGTCTTTGTTTGGTAACCTGTAAAAGTACAAAATAGTAGCTAGAAATAAAACATATCAAATGGGTAAAATGGGTCAAAAGTTACCCAACTTGTATTCAATGCATAGAACTTACTACATTAGTTTATTTAGAAAAACTTGATTTATTATTCTAGTGTTTTGAATCATGTCTAATAATTTGGTTATTTCAAAGTTCCAAAAATGCATAAAAAGTTACCTATTTGCTCTATATGTGTTCTAATATGAGTAGTGATTACTGATTAGTTATTTACTATGTTCCTTTTATTCGGAATAGGTTATTTGCGGACACACAGATTGAACGGGTCATCCACATGGACATGGTGAGTACACATTACTGTTACTAGCTGCAATCTTTGCAGCATGTTTAAATGTTCACTTTCTAAGTTACTATATTGTGTTACTAAGAATCCGACTCAGACAATTATTTATATATTTGATTAGGAGGTATTAGATAATAAATTTAGAAAATTAGAATAAGTTTTTGTTACACTCTTCAAAATTATTGTTTTGCTGCATTTTAATCCACCCTTTAAACACACACAAACTCATTTGGTGTTAACTTGAGATGTTAATTGTGTTTGGACTTCTGATTCAGGTAAAAGAACTGGAAGTTGATTCACTCAAGAAATTGCCATGATATTCCATGGCCAAAAAGCCTATCAAAGGATTTTATTTTTTTATTTTCAGGTAAAATTAACTAATGTTTACCTTTATAATTGATAATATGATACAAGAGCATAGAAAGGTTCTAGAAAAAATATCCATGAACAAAAAACTCTAGCAGACTTTGCAACAAAAAGGTCACAGATTTGACCTGTGAAAACAATAGCACAAGTCTTTTGAGGGTAGTTTTCAGTTTCCTTGAATTCTTTTGGTTTCCTGTCATTTGATAGAAACCGACAAGTCCATTGCTTGACCTAAAAAGTCAAATATCAGTTTTATATAAGGTTTCGTGTTACTAATTAAACTGAATCTTGATACAGACCCATTACAAAGGTCAAAATTTGTAACAAATGTCTTAGTCAGATTTTGAATATGAAAACTTTTCATATTCTGAACAAACAAATGGGTGAAATTCACTATAGAATTTAGTAATAGACACTACTGTATGTTTTTGACAGGTTACCTGACAGACTGCTTCTATACGACACAGACAGGCTGGGTGATCTTTCTAACCTTTACCGCCTACATGAAACACAATGTTTTAAGCCTCCCTTCAGATATTACTTATGCATATAATGCTTTATAGTAGTAGTGGCCCAAATTGGCTAAACGGGTCAAGATGGGTAAATTTGACACTTGTTGGTCGGATTGACCTGGATACTTTTTGTACAGAGTGTGTCAAAGATGACAGAAATGTAAACAAATATTAAGTTTTTAAAAATCCTTTACATGGTGTTTCAACTTTCTAAATTCTTTGGGTTTTCGTTTGTAGCATATTACTCGTTCAGGTGACTCACCAATTTAATTAGTCTTACATGGTTTGTATGTAACCTTCAGCCACAATTAGATAGGGTGAAGTTCTGAACGTTTCAACTCGAGCTGACAGATCACAAAACAGATGCATGAAAATTTGGTAAGTAGCGCAACAGTTGTTTTGTCTTAGGAATAGTGGTTGTGATGGGCCCACGTTCAAGATGAAACTAGTCGAGTTCAATTTCACAAAGATTTACCGGATGAAGCCACTAGCTTTAATAATATAATCGATGAGGAAATCTCTCTTAAGAGGGATTTCCTTTCTACCACTCCACCACAAGAGTGGGGGCTCAAATCTTTTATAATCATAAACCACTTTATAATATCACAACTTGTATATATGTATCCTAAAATTAAAGATAAGCGCCAAATTCTGATTTATCGATTAAACAAACTTCTGAGCTATCAAAAAAAAAAAAAAATCATTATGTGACTCTTCATCTCGTTTACCTTCTGATCCATTTTCCTTCTTTCCTTAGTTCTTGTGCCTGAAACATGTTAGTATCCGAACCATCATCTCATATTGCCTCACACACGTTACCACTGCTTCAAAATCAAAAGCCCCACAGACAATTAATCTACTTGGTTCTTTCTGAATGGAAACAGATTCAACACCCTCCACTCCATACACCGCCTTCTCTATCTTTTCTATTTCACTTTCACTCTCAAAGTTCACTCCCAGCGTTAATTTAAATTTCTGAAAAAAAAAACAGGTTTAAAAAACAAAGAATAATAAGAACCAATAAACTAAAAGCGCTCTTTAAAAATAAAAAAAACTCAAGGAAATTCAACAACTAATTTACCGTATCATAGACAATTAATTTACCGTGATGACAAAAACAAAAATAAAGGTGTATGCTTACATAGCGATTGGGGTTTCGGAAATGATTTAACTCCTCATAGACACTAGTAAACATTGTAGCACTTCTCCATCTTCGTAAATCTATGACAATGAGTGCTTACCATTAATTGCATTTTAATATCAACTATAGAGCACCCACAATCAATTGTTCAAATAGCTACGAACTTACCAGTAATCTGAATCCTTTCATCAAAGAAGCAATCAGGGATCACTGAATTGTAGAAGTTTTTGCGGCAAAGATAGTAGCCTCCTTCGGTTACCTTGAATCGAGACAGGTCTCCTCCAATCACTTCTTCCTCACTCTTTTCTTCTTTCTCTACTTCCTCGGCATCCATATACACAAAACTCGCACCATACCCACCTGTTGATACCGTTCCTTCCTTTGCTAGGATATTCACATATATTTCATCACCAACATCTAATGAGTTGCCAATTGGCCAATAACTTAACCATGTAACATCTTCATCAACTCTAGGTTTGCAAAACACCACAGGGCTGTATACCCAGGTAAAACCCTTGCTTCTGTTACTGATTCTGGTGAACAGAGGAGGAGGCTCTGTGTTTCTTTCCTCACCTAATGATCTGTATAAGATCGTTACGTTTAATCCTTGGATTCTATGCTTCTTTGGATGCAAAGGCACACGAAAGGACAAAAACCAGGATGATGATGATGATGTATATTCATGTGTTTCCATGCTTTGATCCTTTATGCCTTGCAGATAGGTGCTCCTTATACCATATTCATACAACATCTGTATATATTACACACACAAACTTCAGTTACTTAGTCATACACAAAAGGTTTTGCTGGATATTTGAGAGAGAGAGGAGAGAGAACCTGGATATTAAAAGTCCTGCCTTTAGTAATGACATCGCCAACAAGGTCCACCTTATGATTTTGGTACGACTTAATCCATCGCATATGTCCCAGATCTGCTGCCTCAATCATTCCTATGGACTGTAACTTAAAAAGGCCTTCAATCTCAAACAGTTTGAAACAACCTTCATAACTAAACTCCTGCAGTGTGAAACGAGCTGATTGAAATGTTATTCTCTCCAGTGATGTACACCAATCTACATACAACCTCTTTAGCGTACTTGGGAGACATGATAGAGACTTGAGGTTTGGACAACAACTCAAGTAAAGCGACTGAAGCATCTTAAGGTCAATGTAACTAGGAAGGATCTCAAGTGGACTTGAATCTAAATAAAATTCAGATAATGATTGGGGTAAAGCAAACAAAGGCTGTTCTGGAATTCCACCACATATACATAAAGCTTTTAGCCTTTCCAGTTGATTAACACACTTCTGATTCGATAAAGCCTTCCACAGTCCAGTGCACCCTGACAATGCTAAGCAAGAAAGATTCTCAAGATCTCCTATGGTTTTACAAACATGAGTCAAACTGGTACAATATCCCAGAAACAAGTTCTCAAGTTTAGGGAGTCGGTGTAGATTGCAGATACTGACAAGTTTGTAAGAATAAGAAAGATCTAGATGCTTGAGTGAATTAAGAACCTGCTCCAAAAATAATAATTTGAATTTATCATTGCACATTCAAATGAAGATTGCCTAAAACTGAGAAGCTAAAAGGTCAACTGATAAACACTTAACATACCATGGGTGGTTCAAACTTTTCCAAGTCTCCTTGTCTCATTTCTATAGCCACCAAGGAGCTCATCAATAGGCCTGAGGGTACTGTTTTCAGATTACATTGCAACCACCTCAACCATATCAAATCTGGAAAATTCTCATATGACCCAGTGAGTTTCACACCATCGAGCAGGAGCAATTTTAGATTCTTCATTTTTACAAGGGAACTTGCTTTAAAAGTCTGCAAAATTAATATGTAAATTAGATAACATACCTCGTATCTATGCTAAAAATGTCAATTGTACTAAAAAATATGCCACAACCATCTCGGTTCTATAGCTATCATTGAAAGATTCCTGAAGTTGGAAGTTACTCATTTAAGTGAGGTTATAAATCAACTTATCACTAAATCTGAAACAATTACATACAGAGTCTGATATGATTTTACTAAATGTGGGGTTTGCAAACCAAAGATTTAAGAGATCTTGGTTATAATTTACTTCTTGCCACTATTCCCAATTTAATTAAAACAATTCCCCGGTGTTTTGGTGTGTTGTATGTCCGGGCCAGTATCTTGTTGATCCTTGTTTTGTTACCAATGATATCCCCACCGTTCACAAAAGAAATTAAAACAACGGCTCGAAATTGATGAAAAAGACAGCAGGACCCACAAAATTTTTCTACTAGTTTTAATGTATAACATTTATGATATAGAGAAAATCAATGTAACTCTTGCTAAATACCAAACATTAGTTTAGTTATTTTACTTACCTCTGATGTCATCCCTTGCTTTGCCTCTGCCATGTTGAGCCTTAGACCTTCAATTGTCTTGGAACCCTGTGAGGAAATACATGAAATTAGAATATGCTTATTCGAAATTATAGGTCGTGGAAGTCATGTTAAAGATACACACACAAAAGCATCTTACATCTCCTTTACTCAACAAATGATAAGATTCATCACAGTGCCACACTCTACTACGTTTGGCAGGATCTTTGGATTCTTCACCAACTATATTTCTTGCCATATCTTGAAGGAGTTTATGCATCATAAGTTTGCCTCTTTCCACGGTAACGATACATCTGTTAATGAGGGTCACTATCCCAGATTTTGCATGATAATCATTCTCCAATATCATTGCCACACGAGTTGGGAATTCATTAACAAAGAAACAAGCAATATGGAGAAACAACTCTCTGAGATGGTGATATGCCAATGATTCATAGCTCCTTTTTAGTACAACTTGGATTTTATAATCAAGATCTCCTTTTGATGAATTCAGTGAATTCATTCTACTCCTCCAAATTTCTATCATGTTATTTCTTTCCCATTGGTCTTGAGCCCTTACGCTTAGTGAAGAACCCAAGACCTTAAGAGCTAGTGGATTTCCTCCACAGTATTTTGCTAACCGTAATGCAAGCTCCTCGAAACCTTTCAAAGGAAATTTGGATCCAAAGGCATGAAAACTTAAAAGCTCCAAAGATTCATTCTCATTCAACAATTCAACTTTGTGAACACGACACCCACAAGATATGGACCCGTACCATCCATCTATGTTTAGAATCCTTGTTGTTATAATGATCTTGCTTTGCATTGGGAACACCTTTGTTCCAAATATAGTGCTTATTGTGTCTTTGTCATCAATGTCATCAACAACAATAAGCACCTTATTGATTTGTATGGCATTCATTAGCTTAAGAGCTCCATCATATTCATCTGATATTACCATATTATTTCCTGAAATATCCCTGAGAAGTTGCTTCTGAACACCAAGCAAACCATCATGATGCTTCTCAATATTTTTAAGTAAACTACATCTTTCAAAGTTTTGCTTGTTTGAGTTGTAAATATATTCGGCGAGTGTTGTCTTGCCGCCTCCTCCCATACCGCAAATTGCTAGAACTGGAGAATCAAGCTTCTCATTATTCAACCAGGAATTAATACTTTTAGCTCGAGTCTCCATACCGGTTAAACCTGTTGGAGTTATGCGGATTCTCAAACTTAGTTTGGAGGAAATATTCTTAATAATATTTGGAATAATAATGGTTTCATACCTGTAACAAAAAAACATGGATAAATTCAGATCAATAAATTCACTTTTGCTTGTCACTAGGGGTGCAAACGAGCTGAGCAGCACGCGAGCTACTCGAGCTCGGCTCGGTAAAAAGCTTGAAACGATCCGAGCCGGGCCCAAGCCGAGCTTGAGCTTAAAGCACAACTCGTTTATTAATCGAGCCTGAGCTCGAACCTGGCATGTGAAGCTTGTCAGGCTCGTCAAGCCTTATCGAGTCTTAGTATCAGTGGCGAAACTTGAAGATTACATCTGCGGAGGCCGGATCCAAATTTTTCCGATCGGTAGGGGCCGGAAGATCAAACCGGCGGGAGCCGGAGTCAATCTGGACTTAAAATATCGCAAATTTCTACCACTGCGCTAAAAAACAGGGGGGGTCGGGGCACCCCTGGCCCCAAGTATGCTTCGTCCATGCTTAGTATAATATTATTTTTACTAATATTTAATAATATTTACCCCTAATTTAAGTTTTTTTTACTAAATGAGCCCGAACCAAACTTCATGTATCGAGCTTCGAGCCTATTATATACTTTTTTTTGTTTAATATATTAACTAATATAGTAAACGAGCCGAAATCGAGCATAAAAAATTTTTAACGAGCCGAGCTCAAGGTTTGAAAACAAATATCCAAACAAGCCGAGCTCGAGCTCTCATAAGTTTTTGGAGCTCGTGCTCGAGCTCGCTCGGCTCGTTTGCGCCCCTACTTCTACTTGTCACTCATTGTTTTAAATCAAAAAACAGATATTGAAAAATTAACAAGGGAGATATTGAAGCATACCAAGAAACAACCATCCCCTTCAAATTAGCCACCTCTTTTAGGGCTGCCTTCCACCGTCTGACATTATCCTCTGTCCATTTTGTACCTCTCTCTTTTGCTTCTATACTGAAATTTCCTCTCTGGTTCCTGACATCAGAAGGATCCACTTTATAAAACACCGGTAACACAAAATGACCCACCTTCCTCTTCTGCTCCAGGATCAAACGGAGCTCGTCAAGGCACCAGCTTGAGTTGGGAAAGAATAAGTTCTGAAATCAGGTGAGGGGATTGAGAACAACACAATGAAAGAATGTTATTAAGTGTAATTGACAAGGATAGAAGAAGAGACTATAAAGCCATTAAAAAAGGTCTGTAAGTCTTCTGAAATTATCAAAGGCAATTACTTAATAAGTGGGTAGGTGGCTGGTGAGTATTTATCAACAATGACAAAAGTCATTCTTTCACACCCAAAAGTATTTTAGATGGGGACACAAAATTGATTGATATTATGTTTTGGCTAAAGATTGTTTCTTTTGACTTCCAACACATTGGCGTGCCTCCAAAAAAGCAACAAGTAACCAGTGTCATGTTTAACTTGTGTCAAATCCTCATTCATTTTACCAATAAGGAGCAAATTTTAATGTCTATATGTTATGGTAAGTGTCACAGTCAGTTTGTTAATAAAACCTCTTATTTATATAAGTAAAAGATCAGGTCCTTTGAGGTGTTCGAGGAAAAAACTGAGAGAAGTAACATGGTAAAATTTGATAAAAGGAACAATCCTTTTTATTAAGGCTGGAAATGGACAGTAATAAATGGATGATGTTATTTAGATGGCTTATAACACCTCAATTCCTGAAAGATAAATCTTTATAGAGTACACATTTAATCCCCTTTTTTCAGTTAAATTGTTTCGCCACAGATATATAGGGGAAATGTTGCTTGATTGTGACTTGTGAAAACGGGTCAATTTGGGTTGTCTCATAAACTGGTGCCTTTTATTGCTTAATTGTTACTCTTTATGTGTTCTAATATGAGCATAGATGATGAACTCTGCCACAACATAGAAAATCACCTTAAAAAAAAAAGTTATTAACCTTGTGCCTTTTATTTGGAATAGACAGATTAATTTTCTGACACCCAGATTGAACATTGCATTTGCATAGACATGGTTATTGCTATCAGCCAATCTTTAAGCCATGTTTGAATATTCATTTTCCAAGCGATTATTGTGATTTTAAGAGCCAGAATCAGGTAATTATTTATAGAGAAAATTGCTCGAATAGTCCCTTTGATTTAAACAATTTTCACCTATAGTCCCCAAGTTTTTAGAATTACAGGCATAGTCCTGAAACAGTGAATTTTTTTAACTCGGATAGTCCCTAGAGTTAACTGACGTTAAATAATCCAGTTAAGTGGGTGTGAAATTACAAAACTACCCTTTCTATAAAACAAATAAAATATAACACTAGTGGGCCCCACGTTTTATAATTAAATATATAAAAAAAACCCCTTAATCCCTACACCACCACCACCACCACCACCACCACCACCACCACCAACTTCATCTTCCCCACCCTATCACCACCACCCACCACCACCATCAACCAGCAACCACCCACTCGAACCAAAACCCAAACCACATCCGAGCACCACCACCCGGACCAACATCACCGCCTAAATCGGACCCTTACACCAACACCATAACCATGGCCGGACCAGAACCAGACCAGACCAGGTCTGGTCTGCCCGACCCGACCCGACCCGACCCGACCCGACCCGAACCACAGCCGAACACCTCCAGCCAACACCACTAAGCTCCACCACCAACCCAACCCCATTTCATCCTTGAACAACGTGCCCCGCCCCCTTGCTTCTGCCCATTTCGGGCTCCAACAAACCACCACGCCGCTTTGAGATTTTGAAAGATGGATTTTGTTTGAATATGATTGATACGTCGATTTGTCCGTTGAAAGTGGTTACGAATCTGCAGGAGGCGGTTTGGGACGCTGATATTGTTATCAATGGGCTGCCTTCGACTGAAACAAATGAGGTTTTTGAGGCGATTGGTAATTATTGGAAGGAAAGGATTACGGTTCCTGTTATTATTTTTTTATCGAAGGGTATAGAGGCTGAGTTGGAACCTAAACCTCATATTATTACCGCCACCAAGGGAGGTGGCTGGTGGTGGTGGTGGGTGGTGGTGATAGGGTGGGGAAGATGAAGGGTGGTGATGATGGTTTGAGGAGGTTGTGACTGCTTGTGGAGGTAGTGGGTGGGGAGGATGAAGTGGGTGGTTGGTGGATGTCGGTGGTGGTGGAGGGTGGAGATGGGTGGTGGTGGTTTGTGGAGGTGATGAGGTTAAGAAGATGAAGTGGGGAAGATGGAGTGTGGGACCCACATTAATTAGTATTATTTTTTTATTAAAGTAAGGGTAGTTTTGTAATTTCACACCCACTTAACTGGATTATTTAACCTCAGTTAGCTCCAGGGACTATCCGAGTTAAAAAAAGTCACTGTTTCAGGACTATGACTGTAATTTTAAAAACTTGGGGACTATAGGTGAAAATTGTGCAAACCACAGGGACTATTCGAGTAATTTTCTCTTATTTATATATCTGATTATGAGGTATTTGAATTTGCACTTTTAGGTGGTTGCTTATTGCCATTTGAAAATCAAATAAGATATAATGATTAAGTTATGAACCAAAAATTTAGTTTGCTCTATATGTGTTCTGTTTTTTTTTTTTAAACTCATTTCATTTGCAATTACCTATAAAGTCATTAAAAAGTCAACAAGTCTTCTGAAATTATCCAAAGGCAAATTACCTAATTTTTGCTTCACATTTTCTTGGAAGCTAGTACCAATAAGTGGGCAGGTGGGTGGGTGAGTATTTATCAACAAAGACGAAGGTCATACTTTCACACCCAAAGTATTTTAGATGGGGACACAATTGATGTAAGATTGTACCCTGATTAGAACTAGGATGATCCCACCGCGTTTTGGCGGGAGTGTGATGATGATTCATTAGATTATTAACGTTAACGAAAAGACGTAGTGTTTACAAACGGTTAAGTCAAAATGGTTCTACCGGTTAACCAAGACAAAAGGAATCTCTGTTTGTGAAGTGTAATAGAGAGGAAAGGGTATGTATATACACTCCTGGGTAAAAAAGCATAAAAAGATCAACTATAGTGCTCAAAACCTAAAAGACACAACAATATATTACCGATGCACGATATATGTATCAACATTTTATAACTACTACATAGCAAGTCACTTGTAAAAACTAATAGGAAGATATAGTTACCAAGGTAAGTGTAAGCAACTCAATTTTGTAGACCAAAATCGTGGGACGAGAAGCATTAAGGTGGATAGAAAGTTAGAAACAGGAAACAACAAAAAAAACTTAAGTTACGAATATAAGGAAAATGATAGTCAAAGATGAAGGAATTTACAGTCATAGTTTCTTGCATGTTCCACACACGAACTCATCATCCTTAATGTAAAGACCACCGCGGTTCCCTCCGATTTCGGTGTTATCAGTGTGTTGGAGCTGTTCACACGCCGCCGGAGGAGGATGAACGACACGAAATTAGGTGATGCTGATTGGTAGACGAAGCAAATATGATCATTCAACGAAGATGATCAGCAGTGAAGCAACAATTATAGTAAACAAGGATAACCAAGAACATATCTAGCAAAAACGAAGAGGAAAAAGTGGCAGTGGTGGTAAAGTAATCTTGAAGAAGGTAGAGGGAGAAGGAACCAACAAATTACGAAAACACCAATGATACCGTAGCATTTATGTGTTATCAAACGATATGTAACTAGTAAATTCCCCCATGCGACGTGGTGGGAATTTTATGAGTATCGCTTAGTCACATTTTTTATGGTATCGGCACTCAATATAGCAACCGAAAGAGAAAATCCAAAAAGAAAAGGTCGTAATATAACTAAAAGAATGTCGCAACGTGCTTTACATGAATCCTGATATACCAAAATAGATAAATTGCTAAATATTATCTAAATAAAATATTTGTTTTGATAAAGAATAAATTTGTCAAGTAGTATTGTATGAGAAATTGATATTAAAGATTAAAGTACAATAGAAAAATTTTAATTATAATATCAATTTTAAATACTATAGGTTACAAATAATACTAAATGAATATTAACTGATTCGACGACTGCTGTGATTTGTCCCTGCATATTTCTCAACCATTCATTTAAGTATTGTATTTATATATTTGGAATTAGAAATTGTATTAAACCATTAATATAGTAATTGCTACTTCCGCTGTGCAAGTTTGGTACCAATCTATATTTCGACCAGTCCCACCTTGGTCGGGTTGTGACACATTTGGGGTTTTGTTATCTGCTTTGAGTTTATATATAGCCTTAAAAGCCAAAAGTCAAAACAGAAAGTGCTTTTGGGTTACACAAACAGCTTATTGACTTATTGGCTTCATTTCATGGTGAAGCCAATAAGTCAATAAGTTGTTTTGAAACTCAATCCCAAACACCCTCATAGTGGTTTAGTATTTTAAATGATTATTAATAGTTTACATTTTATGTACGTGTGGAAAGACCTGTAACTTGTAGACACAACAGACTCAATTCCTAATATACTGAAAACGGAACCTTTACCCCTCGGAGTCGATATGCTACTCTGGATAACCCGTTTGACCCTAGTCAGAAAACAGGTAGCTTCTAGCGTCAAGGAGCCAAAGGTATCAAAAGCCATGGGTACGAAAACGTGTTGGTGCTCCTGACAGTCTTTTGCATGCTTTTCAAGTTTCTTCGCCTCTGCCTTCTGCACCGCTTGCCCTGCACAACCCCACTATCCTTGAAACCAACTAGGGGAGATATGCCTGTTAGGTCAACACAAGCATCTTTCTCCCCGACCCACCCAAAGACAAGCATATCTGCCAGACGCATGGTGGATCTCCCTTCTGTGGGGTCTGAGAGGAAATTTACAAGAGCCTCCTTCCTGGCTGAGATTCTAGCTCGTCTTAAAATGTCCCAAACAACGTCCTGAAGCCAGTCATGCCGATATTTATAACCGGGCAACTCCTTACAATGAACCGCATGTTTCCCGTACTTGTCCAAGTAGGCCTTATGGAATATGGGACAGACATCATCTTCATAGTACATGGTGATCATCAAACGATATTTAAGAATGACCTTGTATTCAACTGCAGACATGCTTTGGCCCAAACCTTCAATCGGTATAACAGTCAGGAAATCTTGGGCATGGGGGCTTGCAAGCATTCAATAACCCCGATTGAAATATTATCCGTAACCCCGGTTGGAGACCATCTTCATCAATCCTTAAATTTGTCAAAGGATTGTTTGAGATGATTCAGGTTCCATTGAAAAGATATGAGCTCAGTCCTTCAAAAATATTTAGTCATTGTTTTTATGTGAATAGTTTTAAAAGTTAAGAGTAAAGTGCTTGGAAGGTCCTATGGCTTGTACGAATTGAAGATTTGGTCGTCGGCTTTCTAAAATTGCAATGATGGTGCTTCATTTTTGATTTTATAAGGTAGCCAATCCCTAACTTGAACAGAGGTTAAGTTTTTCAGTGAAATTCATGTAATTACATATTTACGCATCACTTTAAAATATAATAATAACTAAAAAATGTGAGGCCCACAAACCCTTTGTCGACAACAAACGCCATCGTCATCACCTTCTAGGTTTCGTCACCAGAATAAGGAGGAGGTTGGTCGCAGGGGCCATCCAAGCACTTTTACTCTTTAAGAAAATTTAGTGTGTCAAAAGAAGGCAATATTTCAATTTTATTTTCAGGACTTCAATATGCTACATGAAAAATGTTAACTATACTTAATGTTAATTTTGCTTTAATTATAACGTAATACGGACATCTATTAAATGACAAACATTTTATAACAATTATAAAAACCTAAATTATAAAAATAACTAGTTATTTATATAAAAAAATCCCTACCCGTTTACTAACTATAATTAATGTTAGGTTCAACTATTTACTTTAACCGGTTCGATTAATAACATGTTATTTTGGATAAAACTAGTGGGTTTACCCGCACATTGCAGCGGGAACCACAAATGTGTTGCAATACAACATCATGATACTTAGGTTTTTTGCCGCAAGTTATGCAAAAAGAATAGAAATGTGCACACTTTTTTTTAACAAGTATTCATAGAAAGAAAAAAAAAGAAATGTGTACCGCCACTTACAACTTATTGCAGTTCACCACAAAAACCATGTACTCATTATTCAACAAATCTTAATAAACCAATTGTATGTTACTATAACAGACCAATATGAACATAAACATCACTATAGTGTAAGTTGTCCGGTCATAGCATATCTACATAACCGTGCCATTGAATACACCTTGCGAAATGATAAAGTTCATTTGCATGACAAAAGCTTGTAGTAATAATATGATAGTGTATACACCAAGGTTGTAGAACTCGCTAGGCGCTAGTCGGCCGGTGAGGTACCGACTAGGGATTAATCGGGATTAATGGTATTGAATTTTTATATATATTTTTCCAAATTTATATATATATATATATATATATAATGTTAATTTTATATTTTATATGTATAAATTTAGAAGTTTATGGGCCAAATATAAACTAGTGAATATGGATTGGGGTTAAATATTAAAATACCTAAAAATAAATAACCCAAATCACCTCCATCTTCCACCATATCCCGTTTTTTCCTCCCATTCATTCTTTCCTCATACGGAACCTTCAAACACAACTAGGGTTCATATAGTTTCATCGATTTTGGTTATAAATCATGGATTATCATCCAATTTTGACGTAAGAACTTGTTTGATTTGATCGATTTGCTCTAGTTTTGACCCGTTCGAATTCATTTTTGACCTAATTTGAGTTTTTAAGGTTCGACTAGGACGAATTTGTTCCGACTAATCGGTGATTAATCGCGATTTTTACAACCTTGGACCGCCGCCGATTAATTTAGTGATTAGCTCAAAATTAATCAGTAGTGGGGACTAGCGATTAATCACCCGTGATTTTTACAACCTTGGTATACACTATCATATGAAGGACACTGTCCATTTAGAAATTATAAGTTGTGATTTGTAAGTTTGTAATAGACTTGCCCAACCTGACCCAACAGCTAAAAAATTGCCTAATGTAGCCACTGAGCCAAACCATCCGGTCCACTTTGCCACTGGGTAGACGCATATATATGAAAAAAGTTTATTATATAAGTAGTATTATGACAAAGTTTTAAAACTCATACAAGTTTAGCTGAGATAAGATTATTCATTTTGGTGACATAAATTATTATCTTTCATCGTCATTATATGAAATTTGTTCAAAATATTGTTATCTCATGTGTTTATTTCGTTTGGGTGAGTTCCATTTTCATATAAAAGTTGATTATCTTCTAGGGGCGTTTAGGAAAGAAAAATGGTAAAATTTAGGAAATAGTAAAGAAACCCTTGGTATGCCATCTTAACTTTGGACAATTTGACATATTTGCTCATGTCTCCTCCTTTATAATGTAGTATAGATAATTGGTTATTTTCGGTCGTTTTCATTTTTTGGTTTTTTCACAGTACAACGATTAAAAAGAACTGGTTATTTATATAAAAAAATCCCTACCTGTTTACTAAACTATGTTTAAAAATAACCACTAATTGGTTACTCCTTGATCAGTTATTAACCGGTTTTGTTTTGCATGAACCTCAAACCAGACCCTAGAACCGCAAACCCCTATGGCCGGCTAAATGGGCTGAGCTGCACCCTCAAGACCCTTTACTGGTCCAACCAAACACACAAACCTACACCTCTCAAACACCAGAATTATTATCAATGGATCTAAAAATCCATTACAATAATCCTATATTTTGATTTCTTCTTAGATGTTATACGGAACACTCATCTCATTCTCCCACTAAAACAAACCCAATTTACATCAACGGCCCAACTTTCTCTCTCCTCTCTAGTGGCTCTCTTGATCTCAATTTCATTGAGTTTAGTTTAACACCGTTCGACTGTTTATGCTTCTAATTGTTACAATTATGAAATCTAAATAATATTATTTAGCCCTGGGTATCAGGTATGCTATGCTGGTTGGTTTTGAATATTGTAGGGGATATTTTTATGAAACTGGGTCTCAGGCCTAACTAAGTTGATAAAATTCTATTGACACTTTGATAGTTCACATGTGTATTATTTTGTATGCAAAGAGTACAACTAGCAAAGCACTACAAATTGATTCGTTGATTTTAAAAATATCACAAAGAGTTATCTTAACAACTGATTATATGTATTTGGTCAGTAGTCTATATTAATCAAGATCCATATATACTTGATACCTCATTTGCCTCATTTAATTTTATAGTATTTGTCAAAAAATGATAATAAAAAACATAACAAGTAATTTATTAATCTGAACAAAAGAAGTGACAATCAACAAACAAGAAATACACAAAACTCTCTCAACCTACACAAATCACTAACACAATTATCTGCTCACCTACTACCCACATCGATATATACCACAATGTTTCAACGATGAGACGAAACGAGAACACTAGTTATGGAATGATCGAGCACACCCAAAATGTATCTGATAAGTACTTATATACACAAGATCAAGCCAGGCCAGACCGAGTCTGCAAAGGTGCTAAGCCCATCAGTAACATATTTCTTAAGCCCAATCAGCATATGAGATTCTTAAGCCCAATCAGCATCCAACAGTACAACAGCAACAATAGCCAATCAGCAACTAGCAACCCAATAGCAATAATAGTTAAGCCCAATATGTGAAAAACACAAAATAAGCATAAGCAAACATTTATTCGAATTATATGTTTGACAAATAAATTTGACACGCATATATTTCAACAGTATTTTTAACGTTTAAAATTTCATAGGTTTATAACACCTAGTTAAAGTCGAGTAATTTTAGAGAAAAAAAAAAAGACTTTTGAGAGACTTTTGTACGATGCTTGATTAAGTAGGTTAGTATTGAGTAAAGTTATCATTTCTATAAATGTATAAACATGACTGGTTTTTTAGAAAATAAAGTACACATGTAAAAAAATAGTTTTCTATTATTCCAAGACATAACCCGAAGTTATTTCACGTATTCTATGGTAAAAGTTGTTGGAAAATAAAAGGAGCAATCAACACATCATTTCCTTTCTTTGTGAAAATTATACAACTCATTTCTAGGAGTCAAAGAGCCGTTGGACCAAATCAAAGTCTTCTTTTTCTGCCATTCCTTTCCATTTCTATATTACTATATCTTTTCTATTTAAGTATTATTTTTCTTGTACAACAATGATTTAATCAATTCAATAATAATACAAGAACTTTCCTCTAGTTTACAATAGGGTATCAGAGCATGGTACACGATCAGAGGATCAACCTGCTCATTCTCTACCTTTTTCGATTTCACTCAAAGCCACTATGTTAAACGAAAACAACAAGAATGATGATCTTGCATCACAAATCACCAACCTCCTCAAAAATAGCCTGAATAGCCAAAAACAAAATCAAAACCCAAAACAAAATCTTTCTCATAGCTTGAAGATCAGCGTCAATCTTAACAATCAAAACTATGCCAACGGGTCACACCAGACCAGAGGTCTTGGCTTCCTGTAGAAAGGGCGAACCAGTTAGAAAAGTTCAGACAATAGTTCATCATTTCAGGTTGATAAAACGAAGTTAGAATGTGAGCATTGCGGTATGATGAAACATACCAAGGACAAGTGCTTCCAAATCGTCGGTTACCCGGAATGGTGGAATAACAGCCACAAAAAGGGAACCGGAAAAGCTGCAGACGCCACCAGCAACGCCAGAGATACCAGCGGCGACGTCGACGAGCAGAACCAGTTTTTCAACGGCGCCACTTTTGGAGTACGGAAATTGGCGAATGGAGGTACCGAGTTTTGGGGGAAAACCTCAAACTCGTTTCTAAACATAAAAATATGGGCTACGTGAATGCATTCACAAGTAGACAAGAGGATTGTGAGGTGGACCCATCTTTAAACACTAACACTCTGTTCCAAAGTTTCATTAAAGGATGGAAGAGAAATGATCTCTCTCCTCTTTCTTTCTCTCTAATTCCTTCCAAATTAGAAAGATTAAAAATCACCCTAAAAACCTCTTTATTATCTCCCTCATTCCCTCCTACAAAAAACTATAGAACATATTTTTTACCCACTTCCTTCCTAATCCTTTCTTTTCCATCCTTTAATGAAACTCTGGAACAGAGTGTAAAGATAAAACTCATTCTTTCTCAAAAAAACGTAAACAATGGGTTACAAAAGTAAAATACAAGAATTTTTTTAAAGAAAACCCTTTTTAAATCTCAAGCGAATATTGCAAAAAAATTGTACAAAAACAGATGAATCATGGATATTTGACTGTGGTGCTACTGACACCCTGACGTATGATTTATCTCATTTACTTTCAAAAAATGGACCTCGGATTGACAAGATCAAAACTGCCAGGGGGGGGGGGGTTGTTCCTGTTAAAGGGGGAGGAATTGTTGAGATATCCCCAACCTCAAAAGTATCAAATTGCCTTCATGTCCCTACCTTGTCCCATAAACTGTTATCCATTAGCCACGTAACAAAAGAGTTAAATTGCACCGTCTTGATGCATCCGACCTTTTGTATACTTCAGGATATCAGGACGGGAATGATCATTGGGTGTGGCACTGAAAGGTTTGGATTGTACTATGTGGACGAAGTCACTCAACATGGGAACGTAATGCTTGCTCATGGAACCACAGATAGGGAAGCCTGGCTTTGGCATTGAAGACTAGGACATCCCTATAGTGGCTACCTTCACCTTTTCTTTCCAAAACTTTTTCCTTCTAATAAAACTTTATATTGCGAAACTTGTGCTCTTGCTAAGAGTCATAGACATACATATATTTTGAATAATACATGGGTCGGGTCACCATTTTCTCTTATTCACTCTGATGTATGGATCCTGCAGAAATTATGGGAGGACAAAATTTTCGTTTTTTGTCCTATTTATTGACGATTGTACTCGTATGACATGGATCTATTTTTTGAAACATAAATCAGAAGTCTTAGAAAAATTTACTATTTTTTACAATATGATACAAACTCAATTTAAAACCAATATTCAAATCCTTCGCTCTGATAACGGAGGCGAGTTTGTAAATGAATCTATGAAACAATTTTGTCAAAACAAAGGGATAATTCATCAAAAAAACGTGCCCCTATACTCCTGAACAAAATGGTACAATAGAGCGGAAAAATCATATTCTCTTAGAAATAACTCGCGCCTTCTTGATTGAGTCTTAGGTTCCTACCTCAGCTGCTAGTGCCACATATTTAATAAATCGGCTTCCCACCAAACCTCTAAATTTAAAAACTCCTATCCAAACCTTGTCTGAGTTCACTAAAACCCCTCCACACCATACACTTCAACCACGAGTCTTTGGATGTACTGTCTATGTTCATATTCCTAAAGACGATCGAGGCAAACTTGGTCCATGCGCAGAAAAATGTGTCTTCGTAGGATATGGGATTTGACCAGAAGGGATACCGGTGTTATAGCCGGAAACGTCGCCATATCTACACTACTCTCAATTGCGATTTTCTTGAAACCAAAATTTTCTATACCTCCCATTTCAGTGGTCAGGGGGAGAAACAAGTTGACCCACTAAATTGGCTAAAGTGGGCTCCTTCTTCTGAAGAAGCCAATGCCACCAATAACCAAAACGAAGCTAATCATGAAACCCAAAGTGACTCGTTTGCTCCATCAAAATCCGAACCTATCATCAGTGCTACTACCCAAGATCCTCCAAGTCCCAAGTTAAGTAACTTTTATGTACATGAGGACACTCATAATGACACTCATAATACACAAGAACCTTTTAATCCAAATAATGTTGAAACACAAGAACCTATTGATTATCTACTAATAATGAAATAGCAAGCGAGCAGGTTATGCAGGAGGAGCAAGAGGAACCAATCTAGAAAGAACAAAATACAACTGGAATATATGAACTACCTCCAAGAATCAATAGATGGGTACCACCAAAACCATATTCACCACGGAAATAAACAAGAGCAACTAGATACCCAATGGCTAACATGGTCAATGGAAACCTGTCTATAGAAGCTAAAGCATTCACTACTGTCCTCCTCGAAGAACAACTCCCAATATCCGTTGAACAAGCCTTAAAGTCTAAAGAATGGAGAAATGCCATGGAAACCGAAATGGAGGCCCTGAAAAAAACGAGACGTGGGAAAAATGCACCCTTCCCATAGGAAAGAAACCGGTAGGTTGTCGGTGGGTGTTCACTATCAAATACAAACCAGACGGAACCATAGAAAGATACAAAGCCCGGTTAGTTGCTAAAGGATATACCCAAACATATGGGATTGATTTTTCAGAGACATTATCTCCAGTTGCCAAGAATGATACAATTTGAGTCCTTTTCTCTATTGCGGCAAATGAAGGATGGCCTTTTCATCAATTTGATGTTAAGAATGCTTTCCTACATGGAGAATTGAAAAAAGAAGTATATATGGAAGCCCCACCTGGGTTCACAGAAGACTTTAAAACCAAGGAAGTATGTAGGTTAAAGAGGACCCTATATGGAATTAAACAATCTCCTCGGGCCTGGTTCGGCATATTTACCTTAGCAATGAAGGGATATGGCTTCAAACAGAGCAATTCCGATTATTCCTTAAAAGAAAAGGTAAACTTGTGACCTGTTTGATTATATATGTTGATGATATGATTATTTCAGGAAACGATAAGGAAGAGATGGACAAATTAAAAGCAAATTTGTTCAATGAGTTCGAGTTGAAGGACTTGAGAAGACTTAAGTACTTCCTTGGAGTTGAAGTACTAAGGTCTAAACAAGGGATCTTTATATGTCAGAAGAAGTATGTTCCTGATCTTCTAGCCGAAACAGGGATGATCGACTGCAAACCAACCGACACTCCAATGATGACCAACCAGAAACTCTACATGGAGGAAGGAGCAGAATTGGCAGATAGGGAGAGATATCAACGTTTAGTGGGCAAACTCATATACCTCTCACCCACTCTCCCTGACATTGCATATGCAGTTGGGATGGTAAGCCAGTTCATGTATAAACCTCAAGTTACTCACATGGATGCAGTATTGAGGATTATAAGGTATCTTAAAGGGACCGCAGGACATGGGGTTTTATTCCAACCACACAAACATCTAAAAATCCAAGCGTATACGTATGCGGACTGGGCAGGGGGCAAAGGAGACCGAAGATCGACATCGGGATACTTTACCTTGGTTGGTGGGAATCTGGTTACGCGGAGAAGCAAGAAACAAAAGGTTGTAGCCTTGTTCGGTGCTGAGGCAGAATTTTGAGGAATTGCAGGGGTTTAGTAGAAGTTCTATGGATACGCAAGCTTTTGACTGAAATCGGATTTTCGCAAACTGAAGCTAGTACAATTATGTGTGATATTGAAGCCGCAATACAAGTTTTAGAGAATCCCGTCCAACATGATTGGACGAAGCATGTAGAAGTTGATAGGCACTTTATTAAAGAAAAACTTGAGACAAAGATTATAGAGCTCCCGTTTGTTCACTCAGATGACCAATTACCAGATATATTAACAAAGGCTGTTAATGGTGTAGGATCGACACTCGGGTCAACCGACAATCACGAGCTTGCTAGTTTGGAGTGCGGAATCCTCCAAACAGGTCTAAATGATCAAAACGATAATGAAAACAATGGTAACGAGATGATAACACACACAACAAATAGTCAAAAGATTGATTCGATTACTAAAACAGAGCTCGGGTGTTTACAGACACGAAATACAATCTCTCAGACCTTGGGAAGGGTGTTTGGGGGCTGTGTGATGTGACCACCGATGATTAGGGCAATCATTAGGTCCTTATATAGTCCCACAACTCGTGTGCAAGACATCAGACGGATAGGAATGCTATCCCGTATGCACCAGGACACGGATAGGGCCTACTCATCCCTGGCTATAGACGGATAGCAGCCTAGTCGTCCCTAGCTATAGACGGATAGCAGCCTAGTCGTCCCTAGCTATAGACGGAAAGCAGCCTAGTCGTCCCTAGGGAACTCCTAACCGTCCATAAGGATCTCAACCCCAAAAACAACACATAAATGAACCCAAACACCCTCGAAACCGTCCAATACCAAGGTATACTAGCCTAGGGACATCATGTACTAACAGACTCCCCCTTGGACCAGGCTAGTATACGATTACGAGCCATAAACTGCTCGATTAACCTAGCCAACGACCTATAGAGACCTATCACTAGCTAGGGACATACAGATAATGCACTTACAGACTCCCCCTTGGACCTAGCTAGTGATTTACAGACTCAACCTATCATCTAGCTGGGGACACACAAGAAGTGCATTTACAGACTCCCCCTTGGACCTAGCTAGATATATATGGTCTTCGAGTCCTCACGTCTTCATGTTCAGCATTCTTCAACTTAGGGTGACACCGCAATGTATAACCCTTGAAAACTTGAACATATCAACTGAGTTGAGCTTTAGTCGTGGCTTCATAAGATCTCGTCTTGGTCGTCGATTTGCTTCGATAACTTGGGAGGAAACAAGAAATCTCCGCTTTTATGATTGACGATTTTGTGACTTGGACGAAGATCAATATCATCATCACTTTCATTTCTTGACTCCCATCTTCTTCAGCTTCGATTGCTGGAGCTCTACCACGATCTGGTTTCTCTGAAGATGAAATATCGGGTTCTTGCTGTTCAGGATGATCTTGTTGTTCAGGTTGGGGTTTTGTTCAGATTCAGTCTTTGTCGTTTGATGCATGATGAGCACATTAGTTGTATTTGATCCTGCAGGAAAAATTAATAAAACTGCACACAAACTACAACTTATATTAGATCGACAAATAATCCGGACTCAATCAAATTCTTGAAGGTTATCAGTTGATGAACTTTTATGATTTGTCCATTTTGACCACCAATTTGAGAAAGTAGTCATTCTCCCCCTGAACATTTAGATCTTTTCAAATTTCACCCTGAACTCTCACGATTGACAATTTGAGACCCTGAAAGTGATATTTGACCGTTGAATTTTGTAAAATTTAGATTTTATTTGTGTTTCGGCTTCGGATCTGAGATTCCAATTGAAGAATACTTGTATTCCAACATCGGTCAATCAAAAATAAAGACAAAATAAAATCTTTTTTTGGTTTTTTTTTTTCAAGATACTCAAACATAAGTTAATAAATGCAAGAAATGTAAAACTATTCAAAAGCAAATTTTTCTTTTTGTGTGTGTTTCATATGTTAGGGAAACATACCAGTGTACGGACTATGCTAGAACCCTTATACTATCAGTTTTTGATTAAAATGACCAATAAGCATCCTACAACAACTGTCAGTATTGTTGTCCACCTAAACACAAAATCAAGTTTTATCGCTAGGCACTTTAGATACGTTAACGTAATATTAAAGCTGATTAAAGGTGTTCCCCGCACACGCGACATATTCCCGTGTCAAGGCATGCACAAAGTTTCCTCGTAACCGGTGAATAAGCTGTTGTCATCCGTATTTACAAGGAATGGACTCAGTGGTGATCAGGTCTGCAAGAACGCTGCAGCAGAGAGACCAGTGAGATCCAGACCAGGGTTCAAGTCAAATACCGTATATTTTTTATTTTTCACGGTACGATGCTTTAGGTATATGATTGATTTGATACCCTAGAGCGATTCTCTTTGAGAATAGGGTTTTGGCATTCACGATCTTTTTGCTCTTACAGGATTCCCAGACGTCTCCTTATCAGAATTTATTCTATTTTTCTTTTGTTTTTCTTTTCTTTATCTGGGAATGGCAAAGAGGTGTCTCAGTTGTAGGCTGCGAACCCAACGTACGTCACTTATGCCATCCCATTTTATTCTGAGAGACGTCCAGTTCACCCCGGATGTACCAACCTCTTAAAGACTAGAAACCTCGGATTTTGGCATTCTATCAACAAGATTTAGGCTTTTAGACCATATGCCAACGCGACGTTAATCCACACAATCCTCAGTTGATTTAGGTTTATATCACCGTGCCGAGCTTGGAAATGATTTCGAGCCTACCAACACATCATTGTAGAGGCTACTTATCAGATCCAATATTTTTAAGATGATAAAGGTCCAGACAGTCCGACTGATTGGTTAATATCATCTTCCCTATTTTCACCAAAGAAACTCATTTTGAAATTTTTCAATTTTTTTTTTAATTTTTGTAAGTGCATTATCTGTATGTCCCTAGCTAGTGATAGGTCTCTATAGGTCGTTGGCTAGGTTAATCGAGCAGTTTATGGCTCGTAATCGTATACTAACCTGGTCCAAGGGGGAGTCTGTTAGTACATGATGTCCCTAGGCTAGTATACCTTGGTATTGGACGGTTTCGAGGGTGTTTGGGTGCATTTATGTGTTGTTTTTGGGGTTTAGATCCTTATGGACGGTTAGGAGTTCCCTAGGGACGACTAGGCTGCTATCCGTCTATAGCTAGGGACGACTAGGCTGCTATCCGTCTATAGCTAGGGACGACTAGGCTGCTATCCGTCTATAGCCAGGGACGAGTAGGCCCTATCCGTGTCCTGGTGCATACGGGATAGCATTCCTATCCGTCTGATGTCTTGCACACGAGTTGTGGGACTATATAAGGACCTAATGATTGCCCTAATCATTAGAGGTCACATCACACAGCCCCCAAACACCCTTCCCAAGGTCTGAGAGATTGTATTTCGTGTCTTTAAACACCCGAGCTCTGTTTTAGTAATCGAATCAATCTTTTGACTAATTGTTGTGTTTGTTATCATCTCGTTACCATTGTTTTCATTATCGTTTTGATCATTTAGACCTGTTTGGAGGATTCCGCACTCCAAACAAGCAAGCTCGTGATTGTCGGTTGACCCGAGTGTCGATCCTACAAGTGGTATCAGAGCCGAGGCTCTTATCACGAGTGTTTAGATATCAAAACGAGTCTAAACAGGTAGTTTTTGTTACAAAAAGTTTGGATTTTTATCAAAAACCTGTTAGAAAACTTTGAAACTTTGGGTTTTTCATAAAAACATAGTGTTTCAAAATCTAAGTGTGTTTTTACGGATTAAAACGTGTGTTTTTGATTGGGTTTTGTTCTAAAAGTGTTTTGGAATCATTTCTAATCATTTTGGGTATAAACACAACGTTTTTGGTAAGATTTTGAAGCTAAAATGGGTGTTTTTGTGAAAAAGTTCGTCTCAGACCTGCAGGAGACGGATAGCAGACATTAGAGACGGATAGCCTCCTACTCGCTAGTGAATAGTACACGGATAGCCCTACTCGTGTGTCTTTGTACACGGATAGCCCTACTCGTGTGTCTTTGTACACGGATAGCCCTACTCGTGTGTCTTTGTACACGGATAGCCCTACTCGTGTGTTTTTGCACACGGATAGCCCTAATCGTGTGTTTCATTCCTACTCGTGTCCTATCTTTCCTACTCGTGTGTTTTTGCACACGGATAGCCCTACTCGTGTGTTTTTGCATACAGGATAGCCCTACTCGTGTGTTTTTGCACACGGATAGCCCTACTCGTGTGTTTTTGCATACAGGATAGCCCTAATCGTGTGTTTTTGCTTCTAATCGTCCCAAACACACATCATTACAGTTTGTACTCGTGAGTTAAGTGCTGTTAACCATATTTTGACCATTCGCTGACCGTTTTTCAAAACCGAGACTTATGGCAAATCCGTGGGCCCATCTGGAGAGGAAATCAACGTCAGATGCTAGTCAAAGTCAACCGAATCAAACCAGACAACTTAACAATGTTCAAAACAATCAAGGAAAAGTTGCGGTTTCGGTTACTCCTGCAATTCACTCTGTCTCAGTAAACACGGATGCTGCGAGTGTACTTACTGTGCTTGCTGAGAAAGACCTTGACCAGAAGACACAACTCATGGGAGGTGTTAATGGACAAATTGTGTGTTTTGCTCAACGAGTAGAGACTGTCGTATCAAGAGAAGCGTCAGAGAGTGCTCAAATCTCAGAAGAGAGTACTGATGCAGATTGTTCGACTTCTGGAAAGAGTGAATCAGAAGAGGAAGATGCTGATGATCAAAATCCAGAAGTTGGAATTCAAATCAAGCACGGAACTGAACCTATTGTACAAGGGTCTTCCAGGTTTGTCTGTTCTAACTGTGCCAAACTCCAAAGTATGGTTGAAAGGATGTCTGAAAACGACCAGACCCTTACTTGCGATCTAGCTAATTGTATAACTATCAATGAAGTTTTGAAAGCAAATGAAATGGAGCTTAAAAACTTAAATGAAATTTTAATGAAAGAAAATTCTGAGCTTTCTAAAACTCTTGAGGAAGTAAAGAAAGAATTAGCTCAAACAAAATCAGAGTATGAAAAAGCCCAACATAAGCTAGATGGTTTTCAGTTCGCAAAGTTTGTGCTAAATAAAAATGATGTTGATATTAAAAACCAGTCTCAGCAAGAAGAAAATCAAGGACTTGGTTACAATAAACGTTCTGTAAATAGACGGAAAGTGAAATTGAAACCAAAGGCCTTACCGGAGGTAAACCTTGTGGATTCTAATAAAGAATCCCAGGAAACTGAGAAGGCTCAATCAGGTTCACCTAGCTCTATTAAAAATCACATTTTGTGTGAACCTGAACCGGAAAAGAAGCACTTTCAGTTTCCTGAAGGCACAGAAGGGCTGTACATGTTGGTGGGATCTGACAAATTGTTTTCTGATAAAGAGTTTCCTATTAAATATGTTGATCAATCCTTAATTAAACATATTTTTGAGGAAATACCAGTTACTGAAGCTAATGTCAGAAAACTAATTGATCAAAAGAAACATGTTGAACGCAAACCCACCAAACATGTGAATCAAAAGAATCGATCTGGGAAAAATCAAAAGGGTCCAAAGTTCAATGAACTTAAGCCCATCAAATCGAAAGGTACTAATCAGATGAGACATTCTCTTCAAAATCATCAAAGAAATTTTTCACCAAGATCATCTGATTATGATTCATATCCGAGTACCTCTCGATTTAGAAGCTCACAAGGGAGCTGTAGCCCTAGACTTTCTCAGGTTAGCTCGAGGCAGTCACGGTAAGAACCTCAGTACTATGAAGAGTGGAGGTCGTGCTATGAATGTAACGAGGTTGGACACTTGATTGCAAATTGTCCCTATCTGAGAAAATTAAAGGGAAAAGCACTTAAGCCCCCTAAATACAACAACCAAAGATACAAGACACCTGAACAACAAGTTCAGGTGACACCAAAGAATGTGAAAAAGGAACAAAAGGTTGTTGTTGATGGTGCAAGGCCTAAAGTTGACAAGGCATCAAGCTCAAAGGCCCAACCCAAGGTTGCAAAACCCAAGGGAGGACCAAAAGCAGGTCCAAAGACTAACCAAAGGGCAAAGCCACCGGCTGACCCAAAGGTGAAGTCTCATGTACCACCCAAATTTGTGAAGCAAAGACCTGTAAAGGCTAAGCATGACCAGATTTGGAAGCCAAAAGCGGCTGAAGCACCATCTGTGAGTTTATCCGCTTCATTAGCACCATCTACATCAACTGTTGTTGATGTGAAAACACCTACCCCTCATGGTAGATGGATGGAGCTGCATATGATTGATGACCTAGGCCGACCAGAGATGGTCAAGGCCTGGGTCCCCCTCGAGAACTAATCTTTGAACAAGTGTGTAGGGTGTTCCAGGAGGAACTATCAGCAGTCATTTGATTGTTGACAGTGGGGCATCTTAGCACAAAATAGGTGTCATATTGCTCCAGTAAATTAATCAGAATATCTTTGGAGGATATGAAACCTTAGACAATTAAGGAGGGGATTTGTTATCGAAGAAGAATAAAGAAAAGAAGATGCTCGATGAGGTTAATTCAAGACCCAGTGTTTCGACTTAACAACGGATGTCAGTAATGAATAAGAGTGGACTGGGTGATTGCTGCAGAACGGTTCCTTCATTATCTAAAGGGTTACCGACCAAAGGTCTATGGTACCCTAATGGCGATAAGTTGGATCTCGTTGACTTTAGTGAATTTATTAATGGTGGTTACAATATTGAAGCTGGATCCGCAACGGGTGGATATCAGTTCTTGGGAGGGCGTCACATGTGTTTCCTGCAACCTGCGAAGCCGAATCAGGTAGCTGCATTGAGCTGCTGTTTCCAGGTTTATCTTTGGATACTTCTACACACATGCTTGACTACGGTTTGCATTTTCTTATCACCTCCATCCTCTTATTAATAGTGTAACTTCCATAACAATCACTAAGGATCCAGTGATTGTTTATGTCCACACTGACTACCGAATTGCCAAAAGCTTTACCAAACCAATTGACAAATTTAAATTTGACAATCTTTGAAAGGTAAAAGGCATTTTGGGAAAATCTGAGTAAACCACATCGGAAAATCATTTTTAATATTTTTATTAAAAATTTCTTTTCGCAAATTTTTAAATTTTTAGGGGGAGAAAATTCAGAAAAATACAAAAACATCAGAAAATCCAAAAATTAAAAAAAAATTGAAAAATTTCAAAATGAGTTTCTTTGGTGAAAATAGGGAAGATGATATTAACCAATCAGTCGGACTGTCTGGACCTTTATCATCTTAAAAATATTGGATCTGATAAGTAGCCTGTACAATGATGTGTTGGTAGGCTCGAAATCATTTCCAAGCTCGGCACGGTGATATAAACCTAAATCAACTGAGGATTGTGTGGATTAACGTCGCGTTGGCATATGGTCTAAAAGCCTAAATCTTGTTGATAGAATGCCAAAATCCGAGGTTTCTAGTCTTTAAGAGGTTGGTACATCCGGGGTGAACCGGACGTCTCTCAGAATAAAATGGGATGGCATAAGTGACGTACGTTGGGTTCGCAGCCTACAACTGAGACACCTCTTTGCCATTCCCAGATAAAGAAAAGAAAAACAAAAAAAAATAGAATAAATTCTGATAAGGAGACGTCTGGGAATCCTGTAAGAGCAAAAAGATCGTGAATGCCAAAACCCTATTCTCAAAGAGAATCGCTCTAAGGTATCAAATCAATCATATACCTAAAGCATCGTATGGTGAAAAATAAAAAATATACGGTATTTGACTTGAACCCTGGTCTGGATCTCACTGGTCTCTCTGCTGCAGCGTTCTTGCAGACCTGATCACCACTGAGTCCATTCCTTGTAAATACGGATGACAACAGCTTATTCACCGGTTACGAGGAAACTTTGTGCATGCCTTGACACGAGAATATGTCGCGTGTGCGGGGAACACCTTTAATCAGCTTTAATATTACCTTAACGTATCTAAAGTGCCTAGCGATAAAACTTGATTTTGAGTTTAGGTGGACAACAATACTGACAGTTGTTGTAGGATGCTTATTGGTCATTTTAATCAAAAACTGATAGTATAAGGGTTCTAGCATAGTCCGTACACTGATATGTTTCCCTAACATATGAAACACACACAAAAAGAAAAATTTGCTTTTGAATAGTTTTACATTTCCTGCATTTATTAAGTTATGTTTGAGTATCTTGAAAAAAAAAAACCAAAAAAAGATTTTATTTTGTCTTTATTTTTGATTGACCGATGTTGGAATACAAGTATTCTTCAATTGGAATCTCAGATCCGAAGCCGAAACACAAATAAAATCTAAATTTTACAAAATTCAAGGGTCAAATATCACTTTCAGGGTCTCAAATTGTCAATCGTGAGAGTTCAGGGTGAAATTTGAAAAGATCTAAATGTTCAGGGGGAGAATGGCTACTTTCTCAAATTGGTGGTCAAAATGGACAAATCTTAAAAGTTCATCAACTGATAACCTTCAAGAATTTGATTGAGTCCGGATTATTTGTCGATCTAATATAAGTTGTAGTTTGTGTGCAGTTTTATTAATTTTTCCTGCAGGATCAAATACAACTAATGTGCTCATCATGCATCAAACGACAAAGACTGAATCTGAACAAAACCCCAACCTGAACAACAAGATCATCCTGAACAGCAAGAACCCGATATTTCATCTTCAGAGAAACCAGATCGTGGTAGAGCTCCAGCAATCGAAGCTGAAGAAGATGGGAGTCAAGAAATGAAAGTGATGATGATATTGATCTTCGTCCAAGTCACAGAATCGTCAATCATAAAAGCGGAGATTTCTTGTTTCCTCCCAAGTTATCGAAGCAAATCGACGACCAAGACGAGATCTTATGAAGCCACGACTAAAGCTCAACTCAGTTGATATGTTCAAGTTTTCAAGGGTTATACATTGCGGTGTCACCCTAAGTTGAAGAATGTTGAACATGAAGACGTGAGGACTCGAAGACCATATATATCTAGCTAGGTCCAAGGGGGAGTCTGTAAATGCACTTCTTGTGTGTCCCCAGCTAGATGATAGGTTGAGTCTGTAAATCACTAGCTAGGTCCAAGGGGGAGTCTGTAAGTGCATTATCTGTATGTCCCTAGCTAGTGATAGGTCTCTATAGGTCGTTGGCTAGGTTAATCGAGCAGTTTATGGCTCGTAATCGTATACTAGCCTGGTCCAAGGGGGAGTCTGTTGATACATGATGTCCCTAGGCTAGTATACATTGGTATTTGACGGTTTCTAGGGTGTTTGGGTGCATTTATGTGTTGTTTTTGGGGTTGAGATCCTTATGGACGGTTAGGAGTTCCCTAGGGACGACTAGGCTGCTATCCGTCTATAGCCAGGGACGAGTAGGCCCTATCCGTGTCCTGGTGCATACGGGATAGCATTCCTATCCGTCTGATGTCTTGCACACGAGTTGTGGGACTATATAAGGACCTAATGATTGCCCTAATCATCGGTGGTCACATCACACAGCCCCCAAACACCCTTCCCAAGGTCTGAGAGATTGTATTTCGTGTCTGTAAACACCCGAGCTCTGTTTTAGTAATCGAATCAATCTTTTGACTATTTGTTGCGTGTGTTATCATCTCGTTATCATTGTTTCAATATCGTTTTGATCATTTAGACCTGTTTGGAGGATTCCGCACTCCAAACAAGCAAGCTCGTGATTGTCGGTTGACCCGAGTGTCGATCCTACAAATGGGAGAATATTCAGTCAATGTCTTAGCAAGTTAAGTATTGGAGACCCCACTACTTAACTTGAGGGGAAGTGTTGGAAAATAAAAGAAGCAATTAACACATCATTTCCTTTCTTTGTGAAAATTTTACAACTCATTTCTAGGAGGCAAAGAGCCGTTAGACCAAATCAAAGTCTTCCTTTTCTGCCATTCCTTTCCATATCTATATTAGTGTATCTTTTCTATTTAAGTATTATTTTTCTTGTACAACAATGATTTAATCAATTCAATAATAATACAATAACTTTTCCTCTAGTATTTTGTATATGGAAACAGTCAGATGTGAATATACCTAGAAATTGTTTCATATCTTGATTTTCTTTTATTATACCAGAAGAGTTGTTTATATGAACTTAAATTTTGTTTCTTGATAAAGTTTTAATCTTTATAACGAGAAATGCATTTGAAGTTATCGTTTTGATCTTCCCAGGTGTCCTCTTGTTTACGCAACATGGAAAATATCCCTACCGAAAACAATGCACTCGTCAATGTGGAGATGGAGCCAGTGTTTCTAGATGAAGGTTAAGTATTCGACACTATATAAAATGGCGCGTGATGTTGTAACCATTCCTGTGTCGATCGAGTGTGATTCAAGAATCAGAGTATGAGACAGGGGAAAAGAGATGGACCGGTACCGTTGTTTGTTGAGGGCGGTGACGGTTGATGCATTGACTTGTGCTAAGGATTGCCTTCGTGGTGAATTGATTGATGCAACATATGCTATGGTGAAAAGATTGTTTGATCTGTGTTTTTATTTTGTAGATTAAAAATGTGACATTGTGTTGCTAGTAATAGTAGTTGTTGTAGACTTTGAATGCCTTGAAACATGATAAAACTTTACAATGAGTATGTGGTAACAGTACATAGATGAATATTTTTTCCTTTATTTGTTACAATTGCTTATTTGAAATTGTATTCTACTTAAACCAAGCTGTAAATAATTGATGATTAATCAAATTCATAATGATAATCATAACAATAACAATAACAATGATAATGATCATGTTATGGATGAGAATATGAATCACATCCATACACCCTCATAATTCTTCTGTTTGGCTTTGAAACACAAGCATCATGGACTTAGATACCCCTTTTTTTTGTTGCATCTAGTTTATAAGATTATCTAAAGTTGAGTGATAAAGGTTCATAACATTTATCTTTTTTTACTCCCTTTTGTTACTAATTAAACGATCAACACATTATAGTTTTCATATCCTGACATCAATATGTTTGGATTAATACAACATTACCACTTTGATTCTTCTATGAACCATAGATTCCAGTAAAATACACTGGTTTAATGCTGCAATTTAATAACTTGTTTATCAGATGAAAAACTGCAACGATACACAAGATGATCCTATTTTCTTAGTATCAAAACTGACAGTGTGAAAAACTCAGAACGACCCGTTCTTTTTTTTTTCTTGTTTTAGCCCAATCTAACCCCTGATTTCCTTTTTTTCTTAACTCAAAACTGCCCAATTTGAGCAGTGGAAACTACTTAACCCATATATTAAGCTTTGCGTACGATATAAAGAAATTTCTGCAATCACTTTCATAGTCATAGAATGACACTTGTCGTTCTCAATCAATTAAAAATCAAATTCCCTAATATATAAAAGAGCATTGATAATATTAAGCAAAAGTGTGTTTATGCCAATAAGTCAATAACATAATGGGAGTTAGAGGTACCCAAATCGTTTGGAACCCTAAACTGGTTTGCTCAACAAAATGTCAAAACTGGTTTTTATCGGTTCGGTTCAGGTTCAAACCGGTTTCAAATGAGAGGAATACAAACCGGTAGTTGTACCAGTTCCAAACAAGTTTATATGTATATGGGTTTCAAATAACATTCACTTGGGGTCAGTTCGTAGGTTTCGATTCTCAAATCGGTTTAAATGTGCCCCTATGAGTTGACTTGAATCCATGATACATAATTACTATTACACAAAGTTTAAACGGGCCTATAATTTAAGACCTGAACCATATTCTCATATTCTCGAACGCATGTTGCCACTGCTTGACCACCAACACGTCCGACAACAATTAGTCTTCCGATTTCTTTATGAATGGAGACAGATTCAACACCCTCAAGACTCGAAACTGCCTTCTCTATCTTGTCAGTTTCACTCTCACTGTTAAAGCTCACTCCCAGCTCAATTTCAAATTTCTGAAATGTATACATATGATCAAACAACAAAATTAACTAAGAAGATAATAATGTGTCTGACAACTACTATTGTCATTAATCACTTATGACCTATTGATTCAAAATCCAACCTCAGTATAAAAAACATTCTCTTTCTAAAATAATTATATAAATAGCTCAAAGTTCAAAAAATCAGTGGACCGATAAATTATGATAGAAAAATAACAATTACAAAAAGAAACGGAATAAAGAACCCTTTTAATGAAAAGAATTGGCCATAATTATGCTGATGACAAAAAGAAAAATAAATGTATATACGTACTAGGCGATTGGGGTTTTGATAAACATTCAGCGCTGGATTCAGTGATGATGCCTCAAAAGATGTTCTCCATCTTGGTGAATCTAAGAGAATGTGTTGATATGAGTATGCATAATTATTTGCAGCTTAATATCAATTATATACATATAAACATCCAAACAACTAGCTAAGAGGTTACCTATTGTATACTCAATATTATCACCAAAGAACTGTTTCAAGAAATAAGGGGTCTGTGACTTGAAGAAATCAATGCGGCAAAGATAGTAGGCTCCTTTGGTAACCTGGAATAAAGACAGATCTCCTCCAATCACCTCTTCCCCTTTCGTCCTTTCATCACACTTTTCGTCCTTTTCTACTTCACCATCATCCCTATACACAAGGCTCACACCACACTCTCTTACCATCATCATTCCTCTATCCAGATATACATTCACATGAACTTCATCACCAGTGTCAAATATATCTCCCATTTGCCAATAGCTTAACCACACAACATCGTTTTCAATTCCGGGTCTGCAAAACACCACAGGGTTGTATACCCAAGTTAGACCCTTTGTTCTGTTACTGATTTTGGTGAACGGAGGCCACATATCTCTGTCCTCACAACCTGATGATCTGTATAAGATGGTTACATTTAATCCTTGGATCCTTTGATGTTTTTGAAGCGACGGCACGCGAAATGATAAGAAATCGGATGATGAGGTATATTCATGTGTCACCATGCTTTGATCCTCTATGCCTTGGAGATAGGTGCTCCTTATACCATATTCATACAACATCTATTGCACACACAAAATTTAGCTACTTAGTCAAATATTAAACTATTTGTTGGCTGGATAATGAAGAGAGATAGAGGAGAGAGAACCTGGATATTAAAAGTCCTGCCTTTAGTAATGCCATCACCAACCAGGTCCACCTTATGATTTTGGTACGACTTAATCCATTGCATATGCTCCAGATCTGCTTCCTCAAGTTTTCCTATGGACTGTAACTTAAAAAGGCCTTCAATCTCAAACAGTTTAAAACAACATTCATTACTAATCTCCTGCAGTGTGAAACGAGCTGATTGGAATGTTATTCTCTCCAGTGATGTACACCAATCTACACTCAACCTTTTTAGCGTACTTGGGAGACAAGATAGAGACTTGAGGTTTGGACAATAACTTAGGTCAAGCTTCTTAACCATTTTAAGGTCAATGTAATTGGGCAGGATCTCAAATGGACTGCCATTTAAACACAATATAGATAATGATTGGGTAAGGCGAACAAAGGCTGTTCTGGAATTCCACCACAAATACATAAAGCTTTTAGCCTTTCCAGTTGATTTTCACACTTCTGATTCAATAAAGCCTTCCACAGTCCAGTGCACCCCACCAAGGTTAAGTAAGAAAGATTCTCAAGCTCTCCTATGGTTTTACAAACATAAGTCAAACTAGTACAATAATCGAGAAACAAATACTCAAGTTTAGGGAGTCGGTGTAGATTGCGGATGCTGACAAGTTTGTAAGAATAAGTAAGATCTAGAAGCTTGAGTGAATTAAGAACCTGCTCCAAAAATAATAATTTGAATTTATCATTGTACATTCAAATAAAGATTTTCTGACCTGAGAAGCTAAAAGATCAACCGATAAACACTTAACATACCATGGGTGGTTCAAACTTTTCCAAGTCTCCGTATCTCATATCTATAGTCACCAAGGAGCTCATCAATAGGCCTGAGGGTATTGTTTTCAGATTACATTTAAACCACCTCAACCATATTAAATATGGAAAATTCTCATATGACCCAGCGAGTTTCACACCTTCGAGCTGGAGCAATTTTAGATTCTTCATTTTTACAAGGGAACTTGTTTTAAAAGTCTGCAAAATTAACATGTAAATTAAATAACATACCTCGTATCTATGTTAAAAATGTCATTTGTACTAAAAAATATTCCACAACCATCACAGTTCTATAGCTATCATTGAATGATTCCTGAAGTTGTAGGTTACTCATTTAAGTGAGGTTTTAAATCAGCTTATCTCTAAATTTGAAACAATTACAAACAGAGTCTGATATGATTTTATTAAAAGTGGGATTTGCAAACCAAAGATTTAAATTGATGAAGAAGACATCAGGACCCAATAGGTTTTTCTACCAGTATTAATGTATAACAATTATCACATAGTGAAGTTAATGTAATTCTTGCTAAATACCAAAAATTAGTTTAGTTATTTTACTTACCTCTGATGTCATCCTTTGCTTTGCCTCTAACATGTTGAGCCTTAGACCTTCAATTGTCTTAGAACCCTATGAGGAAATACATGAAATTAGAATATGCTTATTTAAAATAATAGGTTCATGAGGAAGTGATCTTAAAGATGCACACAAAAAGCAACTCACATCTCCTTTACTCAACAAATGATAAGATTCATCACACTGCCACACTCTACTACGTTTGGCAGGATCTTTGGATTCTTCACGAACTATATCTCTTGCCATATCCTGAAGGAGTTTATGCATCACAAGTCTGCGTCTTTCCACGGTAACGAGACATCTGTTAATGAGGGTCTTTATCCCAGATTTTGCTTGATATTCATTCTCCAATATTATTTCCACATAACCTGCGTATTCATAAACAAAGAAACAAGCAATATGGAGAAACAACTTGACGTGTGCGTAACTATACATATTTTACAATGGATTTTAACACACGTTTTGCTTTAATATTTATAAAAATGGTTTCGACCTTCATATTAAAACACACACACTAGGGCAAGTGTACCCTGTCATATATGTAGTAAGTACAGATAAGAACCAAGTATCGATCCATGGACGCGCGCGGAGCAATGGTACTAAAACTCTATCCCCGATTCACCAGTAGGTAAAAGATAAGTTTGGGTTTTTGTTTAAAACTAAATTAATTCTAAAACATGTAAATAACATATATAAGACTCCAAAATAGAAAATATAACTATAAACACAACCCTAGCATGTCATCTACAAATCATATAAAACACAGGCGTGTGATCAACATTCCCATTTTCCAACAGTTAGTGTCCTTCTCAGGCATCCTAACATGACAACTATACAGAAAGCCAACACGAATACACACGTTAACCACTTCAAGTTGTTCATTAGCGAGCAGCTGATATAATCTCATGTGGATCTTTAAATAAAGGTTAGTATCACCTTTCGGGAGTCCTCAACCGCACTAGTTCGGGAAAGCAATATCGAATACACAATACGACCACCTAGACTAGCATAAAGTAGATCATCTCACAACCTATTCCATTTTACCAACTTTGAACACAAATCTACTAAGATCGCCATTTTCACCAAAATAACTAACAAAGATATTTAACCGTGTCAAAGATTGGTAACAACACCATTAAGCTTTTAAAACTCTTTTACGTGCCGGTAAACATTCATAATTATTATTCAAGCGACTTTAACCAAACCAATACCCGGTTACAGTTTCATGGTGTAAACTTTATCAACAAGTTAACTAGTTTACTACCGGACGATTAAACGGACGGTTTCTTCAACAAGTAATCCACCTAACACATTCGACAATCATCAAAGTCACTAAAACATAATCACGAATCCAACAACAACGAAACAAGGTTGCACTATGATCATCAAGATCCAAACATGAAAAACGCCAAATTCATACAAAACGCGATTTCATACAAACGATTGTTTTAACTACAAACGATTACTAGATATTATCCGTAGGCTATAATACAATACATAAACGACACAAACAAGCCAAAATATTCAGATTTGAACAAACTTAAAGTTTATAGATCAAACCATAAAATCTTGAATGTGAAGGATTGGATGATGTTAGATGATTAGGATGAGATCCCGAGCTTGTTCCACTCCTTTCCAGCAGCTTAGATCGTCCGAAAAATCGCCCCAAAAGTGTCTCCAAAACCCAATAATCGATCAGTGGGTTGAAATGGAAGTTTTATACTTGAACAGGGCCTGTGAGCGGCCGCTCGAAGCCTGTGAGCGGCCGCTCACTTTTCAAAAAGTGGCACAAGTTGGTCCGTGCATGACGTAAGCCTTCTAGAAGGTTTCTACAAATATCTGGAGGAGCGAGCGGCCGCTCGAAGCCTGTGAGCGGCCGCTCACAGGACCCGAGGTCCCGTTTGCGCGCCGAAATCTGCGTGTTTTCTCCTGTTTTGCTTCCGGGGTATCGTTTAAGACCTGAAACAGTAAAGATACACAAATAAGCACCAATTCCTGTGTATAAGGTAAAAAACGCGTGAAATTTGGGAGTTAAACGGGGACTTTTATATGTGTAAATTAACGTATATCAAACCTCCCCACACTTGAACTTTGCTTGTCCTCAAGCAAAAACTTAAACGAAAAATAAACTCAACACAAATAAAATAACCTGTACATAATAGAATCAAGCTAACAAGTATAAACAGGTGACAAAACAACTACAAGGCGGCGATTCACTTTCGATCAACAAAGCAGGCAAACTCGTACACGACTCACAATGTTCACACACACTCGGTTTTATTTATGAAACATACGTGTAATGTGTATGTGTAAATCGCTCCATTGCCCAGGCAATGAATCGTGTAATATCATAGGCTTGTCAAAAGATCTAGTCTTCACCAACTAACGTGTGAAAAAGCACAAATCAAGAGGTCTTATAAGGGTTGTAATGTCAGGCTAGGGTAAGGGTGTGGAATGGATATATACAGTGACGAAATGGCTAAAACTCGGCGGTTAAGTCTAACTAAACTGACGCAAAAGCAACTATACAATACATACGCGAACATAACCGCATTTTATTCAAATCGAGCTAAACATATAACTTCTAACTTTATTGCCCCGAAAACTGCTCGAACACTGCTAATTCACCCTATTTTAGGGTGTTCTAATTTTCTGGAATTTTCTGGATTTTTTTTTTTTTTTTTTTTTTTACATATATATCTAAGATATAACTGATATTAAAACACGAATATAATCAACATACGGGCTCTAAATACACAAACCCGAACACGAACTATTTACAACGCAAAAACGAGTCAAACATTAACCTAAACCGAGTTTCAACACAAAGGGTTTAAAAGAAAAAGGCTAAATTTGGTTTAGTGGCGAAATGGTGTGGTAAATAAGAAAAAGCACGGGAATAGGTTCAACATGGTTAACTAGGGGATAATGTTTTGGTGAGGAAACAGATAGAACGAAAAGAAAAGGCTAAATCAAAAGGGTATCCTAAATGCCTCAATCATATTCGTACAATTTCACACGACTCTGGTCTAAACACGTATGCTAATGACAAGTTCTAAATTACACAAAACATCCGGCTCACTCGTAAGCATGTCAAAGAAATGAAAATCTAGTCTAAGGCTCAAATACTCACGTAACCGGAAGGAAATGGGTGCAAATGTACAGATTTAGCAAGCTAGTGTCACGTCCGTTTGTCGCGCCTTAAGTTATTTTTATCAAAAATTGGTTAAGCTTGATGTTTCTAAATATATATATATATATATACATACATATGTACTTTCTAAAATTTTTGTTTGTTTTTTTTTTTTTTTTTTATATATATATATATATATATACAACGCAAGAGGACAAACTGGAACATAATATAAACCCTCCCCACACTTAAATGTCACATTGTCCCCAATGTGAAAAGTAGAAAGCGTTTATGAATTAGCTAACTACTGTGTGAAAAAAGGAGAATAATACTCCCCTGTTTGTGATATCCCGAAAAACACGGTGGCTGCATTGAGCATCCAAACCGGTGCTCGCCTATTCCTGCACTATCACCATTCTTGACAAAACCAAAACACATTAAACACATCCATCCATAATCACACTTATTGAAACAAGCAAACAGTGCTGAAATTAAAAATAGAGAAAAGTAAAGAGTACAAATACAGGAAAATAAAAGATGTCTTGGGTGCTCGCACCCGAATACAATAAAAAGCTAACATAAGCAAATCAAATACCACCACCACTACTCCTCACTCCTCGTCATCATCATCATCATGGTGGGTCCCGGACGACCCCGCAGCATCCCCCCTCTTCTGCGCTTGTCACCCGGCCCACTTTGGTAGTGATAAGGCTGATGGCCAAAGTGGGATGGGTAAACCGCGCGCAAGTCCTGAAAGAGGTGGTGCATGCTATCAAACATGTACCCAAAGTTCTCGCGAGTTTCATTCCTGAACTCGGTGAACTCCTGGTAGAAGTTTGGGGGGGGCGCGTACTGGTGCTCATGCTGCTGGTGTGGATGCTCCTGTTGCTCATGTGGCTGCTCGAGTGGCTGGTGCGGCTGTAGCTGGTGCTCCGGTTGTGGCAGTGGGTCCCAAACTTCATCGTTATGCCCTTTTAAACGGATTATTCCATTGTATTCATGAAGGATCCCCATGCGCCTGAGCACGTCCATGTTAACCAGAGATCCGCCTTGAACTCGAGTAAGGGTGTTCCTCGCTGCCTTGAGGACACCCATAGATCTGGCAATAGCAGTCACATATTCCCCACCGTAAATCGTACTCCCTGGTTGTGTACCTGCTGCTTGACTAAGAAAAGATGCTATTAGTGCAGCAAGGTTAACTGGTTGTTCACCTACCAAAGCATACAAGAATAGCAAATCAGGGGTAGGGCAATTGGTGGAGTTTTCTTGCTTGGCAGCTGCAGTCCCACAGAGAACTTTCTGGAACACTCGGAGCAAAGGGTCGCGGATTCGGGTCGCTTTTGAACCTGAGGGATTATAGTTTTGAAGCCCCGTGATTTGTGCCCAAAAAGCGTTCCTTAACACGTTGTCTTCCGGAAATTTGTACATAGCTTCATTGAAGCTATTATCCAAGACTTCCTCATCCGAATATAAGCCCAAACGGACCCCCAGATCCGCGACTGAAATGTCGCGCCACACTCCACCCAAGCGAAATTGTAACCCCCATCGCCCATTTGCTTGAAAATCCGGTTGTTCATGCTTTCTTGGTCTTTGGTATTGGAGAGTAGAGAAGAATTCAATAGTGATCTCCTCAAAGACCGGTTCTTTGATAGAAAGCAAGTTTTCCATCGGGCCATCCATCATTTCCCGTAACCTATCCCTCTGATTCAACTCGGCAAGAGTTTCAAAACAAATTCTTCGCGGGGTGGCAATAGAGTTCCGCCTTGAATATAGTTGTTCAAACCTTTCAATGCACCCGCGGTCTTGCGGTTTTGCCGGATCGAATCTGAGGAAACGGTGCACCATCTGCATAAGAATGCTTAAATATGTTAGTAAACATCGAAGGAATTGGACCCGGACCCAAACAACGCGAAACAAAAAAAATTAAATTTTCAACAGCCTCTGTGAGCGGCCCGCTCACAGGGAGTGAGCGGCCGCTCACTGCCCCTGCGCGCGCGTTTTCGCTCTGCAGCCTTCCTATTTCGCTCCTGTGCACTTGGTTTTGGCCGGTTTTCAATGTTTTAGCCAAATGCACTCTGTAATCGGCCATTCAAGCACTTGTGTTTTGAAAAATTGTATGACTTGGTGATCGAATGGCCGAGTTTGCACAATTTATGAAGTATTTAGCAATTATGAAGTATTTGAGCGAATTTTGAACCTTGAACACTTAGGCGCTAAAGATTTTGCAAAATGTTTTCAAAATCAACTTGCTTAGCTCTAGGCGCTCAATTTCCAAAAACATTATGAAGTAATCACTAGAACTCGGGGCGCGTTTGTTTAGTTATGAAGAGCGCCCCAAAGTTCATGAACAACAAACAACTAAAATACAAACTAAACACTAACAACCTCAAAATTTGGGGATTTGTTAAACAATTATGAAAAATCCCCAAAGATTAAGATAACTACACTTTATCAAACAACCTAAACATGATGAATTTGAGGATTTTTGAGCATTTATGAAGGATCCCCAAAATTCAACAATAAATCTAAATTAAACTAAGATTATCACTATGAAGCGAACATAGAACTTGGGGCGTGTTTGTCCGGTTATGAAGAACGCCCCAAAGTTTTAGGAACACAACCATTTGACTACAATCAAAACACTAACAATCTCAAAGATTTGGGGCTTTGTTAAACGTTTATGAAGGAAACCCCAAAAATTCAAGATAATGAACAACAAATTAAAACCTAAAACATGAGGAATTTGGGGATGTTTAAACATTTATGAAGAATCCCCAAAATTCCAAGAACAAGCCTAAATTATACTAACATCTAAACTAACATACAATCCTATTAAGAAATTAATCTACATTAACACTAAATTACACTAAATAATGGGCTACAAAATCACACAAATCTTTAAAAATTTTCGGACTTGAGTTAAACATTATGAAGAAAACCCAAAAACCCAAAGATTTGACCAATAATCACCCACTAATCTACACTAACAAAGCAAATAACCCATCCAAGCAATTCTAGGGTTTGTTAAACATTATGAAATAACCCTAAAAATTCAGAAAAGATTGAACAAAACTAAACTATTTTACACTAAAACAAGAGAACTTGCAAGAAAACTAGGGATTCATACCTTGTTCTTGAAGATTGGAAGGTGGAATTGAAAGGTGTTGTATGTGTGTGTTCTTGAGAGCAAAACTTGAAGGATTTTGGTCAAAATAAGGTTGAGCGGCCGGTTATAATGATTTAGGGTTAATAATATTCAGTTTCCATGTGAAATACCCGTTCTACCCTCTTTAAAATTCTGAACAGACCTGAGCGAGCGGTCGCTCGCTCCCTTTGAGCGGCCGCTCGGAATTTTTTTTTTTTTTTTTTTTTTAGAACTGGGTGTTTTGAGCGGCCGCTCACTCTCTTTGAGCGGCCGCTCACTGCAATCTGATGTGCAATTCGCTGCAATTTTTCACCAAAAAGCCGCTGCACTTGTCCGTTTTGACCCGAACAACCAACATACCTGTGTTTTGACGCTTCTTAGTGTATTACCTCAGTTGTGAAGCGACTTCCCACATAATCCACAAGGCGCGAATCAAACCTGCAATCTCTAAGAACAACTAAACAAACTAGTTAAAAACTTAAACAATTTAACTAAAAATTCACTCTAAACTATAAACATTTGTACAATTCGGCGCGCCCATACACATCTAACCCATTTGAAGCTCGTTCCTTGCATCATTGCACTCCTCGGATATGATCAAACCTGCATGAACCTGCGCACGACTCAAACAAACATTAAAACTAAGAAAATATTAAACTAAACTAAAAATTTTAACTAAGTACTAAACAATTACCTACTACCCCAACTTGGCGCGCCCATACGCGCCTCGCTATATTTATTATCGAGTCGCTAGCTAGACTCACTTCCCCACACTTTATGATGCGTGTGGGGCGTAGAGATCGATTTCCTCTACGGATTGGTCAACCGGTCCTTCAATATAGACTTTTAGTCTATGACCGTTGACTTTGAAAGTCAAACCCTCAGAATTCGCGATCGAGACAGCACCGTACGGATATATCTCTTTAACGGTGTACGGTCCTGTCCAGCGGGATTTCAACTTTCCAGGAAAGAGACGCAAGCGAGAATTATAAAGCAAAACCAAATCGCCTACCTGAAAATCTTTCTGGCTTTTCAGGCGACTGTCGTGCAGTCTCTTTGTGCGCTCTTTATACAATATCGAGCTCTCATAGGCCTGTTGCCTAAGCTCCTCCAGCTCGTGAATCTGTAAGAAACGGGTCTCACCGCCGGTCTTAAGATCCAAATTCGCCGTTTTAAGAGCCCAGAATGCCCTATGCTCCAACTCGACAGGGAGATGACACGCTTTTCCATAGACCAGCCGAAAGGGAGTCGTCCCAATAGGCGTCTTGTAGGCCGTTCTAAAGGCCCACAACGCGTCATCAAGCTTGTCAGCCCAATCCTTGCGGTTTTGATTAACCGACCGCTCAAGGATTCGCTTCAATCCACGGTTCGTGACCTCCACCTGTCCACTTGTCTGTGGATGATACGGGGTGGATAACCTGTGGTGAACACCATATCGTGCTAATGCGCGATCAAGCTGCGCATTGCAGAAATGCGTGCCACGGTCACTAATCAGTGCCTTCGGGGCACCAAACCGTGAGAACAAGCCTCTAACAAACCTCACGACTACTCGGGCGTCATTTGTGGGTAAGGCTTGCGCCTCGGCCCACTTTGACACATAGTCAACCGCCACGAGTATGTATTTATTACCCCGTGAGGAGGGGAATGGTCCCATGAAGTCTATGCCCCAAATGTCAAAGACCTCACAGACTTGGATGGGATTCTGCGGCATTTGGTCGCGTGCCGATATGTTCGTCGCCCTCTGGCACGAATCACATGCACCGACCAGTATCTGAGCGTCACGGAAAAGCGTGGGCCAATAAAACCCGGAGTCTAACACTTTTTTGGCAGTGTAATTCGCTCCGTGGTGACCTCCGGTAGGCCCCTGGTGACAATCACGCAATATCTGCGCCGCCTCAACCCCGAATACGCAACGGCGAATCAGCTGATCCGCCCCGACCCGGAACAAAAATGGGTCATCCCAGAAGTAATGCTTCAGGTCCGCAAAGAACTTCCTCTTTTGCTGGTGCGACAATCCTTTGATGAGGATCCCGCACGCGAGGTAGTTCGCAAAATCCGCGAACCATGGCGATACATCTTCCACCGACTCAACGCTCATCAAGAACTCGTGGGGAAAATTGTCATTAATGGTATCCCACGCGCAGTTCTCGGCATCATCATGCTCGAGTCTGGACAGATGATCAGCAGCAACATTCAGGGCACCTTTCTTGTCCTGAATCTCTATATCGAACTCCTGCAGCAACAGGATCCACCTAATCAGGCGCGGTTTCGCGTCCTGTTTGCTGAAAAGGTATCGGATCGCTGCATGGTCCGTATAGACAATGGTCTTCGACAGCACTAAATACGATCTAAACTTGTCGAATGCAAACACTACAGCTAGAAGCTCTTTCTCAGTCGTGGTGTAATGCTCCTGAGCATCATGAAGAGTCTTACTAGCGTAGTAGATCGGGTGGAAGTGCTTGTCCTTCCGCTGTCCCAAGACCGCCCCTATCGCGAAGTCACTCGCGTCGCACATGATCTCGAATGGCAGTCCCCAGTCGGGTGCTACCAATATAGGGGCCTCAACAAGCAAACGCTTCAAAAGGCCAAATGCCTTTACACACTCTGCACCAAACACAAACGGTGCATCCTTCTCCAACAATCGGGTCATCGGACGGGCGATTTTTGAAAAGTCTTTAATGAATCGCCTGTAAAAACCCGCATGACCCAAGAAACTGCGGATAGCTCTGACAGAGGAGGGCGGAGGGAGCCTAGAAATGATATCTACTTTGGCAGGATCCACCTCCAACCCATTCTGAGAGACCTTGTGCCCGAGGACTATTCCTTCCTTCACCATGAAGTGGCATTTCTCCCAATTCAGCACAAGACTGGTCTCCTCACACCTCTGCAGCATCCGCTCAAGATTTCCCAGACACTGATCAAAAGAACTCCCGAACACTGAAAAATCATCCATGAATACCTCCATGGAGTCCTCGATCATGTCATGAAAAATAGCAATCATGCAACGCTGGAAGGTAGCCGGTGCATTGCACAGCCCAAATGGCATACGCCTGTAGGCGAATGTGCCAAATGGGCATGTGAAGGTCGTCTTATCCTGGTCCACAGGATCGATAGGGATCTGGAAATACCCCGAGAAACCATCAAGGAAACAATAGTACAACTTCCCCGACAGACGTTCCAACATCTGATCGATGAATGGAAGCGGGAAGTGATCCTTGCGGGTGGCGTCATTGAGCTTGCGATAGTCAATGCAAACTCTCCACCCCGTGACGGTCCTCGTAGGAATCAACTCATTCCTATCATTCGTGACCACCGTCATGCCACCCTTCTTGGGCACGACGTGCACAGGACTAACCCAAACAGAATCCGAGATAGGATATATCAATCCAGCATCAAGCAATTTAATCACCTCGGATTTAACAACCTCTTGCATGTTCGGGTTCAGACGCCTTTGGTGCTGCGCACAAGGCTTGTGGACATCCTCCATCAAGATTTTATGAGTACAGAATGAGGGATTAATTCCCTTGATGTCCATGATCTTCCAGGCAATTGCCCGCTTATGAAGTCTCAATACTTTCAACAACTCGCTCTTCTCTTCCACAGACAATGAAGATGAAATGATCACCGGTAGACGCCCCTCCTCATCCAGAAATGCATACTCGAGATGCGGTGGGAGCTCTTTCAGCTCTAGAGACGGTGGGTCCTCAACAGACGGCTTCGCCTTCTCCTCTTCCTCTCGCTCAATCTCCACAAAACGCTCCGGACTTTGGGAACCATCATCACCAATCTGATAGACTGGCTGCTCATCTCTATGGCCCTCCTGCATAATGCCATCTAGGCTCCCACACAACAGATGTGTGTCCGAAACATCTCTCTCCCAAGCACCTCTGACATGAGAGCTGACACACTGGTCTACTATATCAAGATAGTATAGTGTATCGTCCTGGCTCTCAGGATGGCGCATCGACCTCTGAATGTCAAAAGTCACGTGCTCATCATTCACTCGGAGTGTGATCTGGCCCGCAGCCACGTCAACAATCGTCCTCGCCGTGTTAAGGAAAGGACGTCTGAGAATCAGAGGAACTTTAGAGTCCTCATCCATATCCAGGATAACAAAGTCCACAGGGAAAACAAATTTGTCAATCTTGACAAGCATATTTTCTACAAATCCCCGTGGATACTTGATCGAACGATCAGCGAGGCGAATACTCATCCTGGTGGGTGAAGGTTCACCCAGATCCAACTTCTCAAAAACCTTATAAGGCATAAGGTTTATGCTGGCCCCCAAGTCTGCAAGCGCATTACTGACAGTCATGTTACCTATCAGACAAGGGATGGTAAAGCTACCAGGATCTCCCATCTTCATGGGCAGTCTATTCTGCAGAATTGCAGAGCAGTTCTCGTTCAACAGAACGCAGGACAGGTCCTCAAGTTTTTGCTTGTTTGTGAGGATGTCCTTGAGAAATTTCGCGTACTTAGGCATCTGGGCCAAGGCTTCCACAAACGGGATGTTTATGTGTAGCTGTTTGAACAGCTCAAGGAATTTCCCGTATTGGGCCTCGTCCTTCTGTTTCCTAAGTCTGCTAGGGTATGGGACAGGAGGAGTGTAATCAGTGACTGGCTTCGGTATCTGTGCTGTACTTGCTGGGACTCGCCTAGCGTGCACCTCGTCCGAAGACTCAGTCTGGACCGTCTCAGTGATCGGTGGTGAGTCCGATGTGTCAGGTCCCGTGGTTTTACCACTCCTCGTCATTATGGCATTCACATGCCCCCTAGGATTCGGCTCAGTGTTGCCCGGAAGACCACCCTGCTGTCTCTCGGACATCATCTTCGCCATCTGGCCAACCTGGTTCTCTATGGCCTGCATCGACGCCTTTTGGCCCCTCATCTCACCCTCGTAAATCGTAAAGCGCTCCTCGTGTTGCTTGTAGCGCTGCTCAGCGAGCTGATAGGTATCAGAGGTGTTGGTAAGGAGTTGCGACATCATCTCCTCCAGCTTGGACATACCATGAGGGGCGTGCTGCTGGGAGCTGCTCCCGGCGCCCTGGCTCTGGTATTGGTTCGGTCTCTGCTGGGAGGATTGACCACGAGACTGGTAGGGCTGCTGGTTGGACTGGTAGGGTTGTTGGTTGGACTGGTAAGGTTGTTGGGTGGACTGGTAGGGTTGTTGGGTGGACTGGTAGGGTTGTTGGGACTGTTGTGGTGCGGGGGCCCTCTGCTGATATCCGAGCGGGTTCTGGTTAGAGGAACCAGATCTCCACCCGAAGTTCGGGTGATTTTTCCAACCCGGATTATACGTGCTGCTGTAGGGGTTATTCTGGGGTCTTGTCTGATTGCCCATATAGTCCACCTCCTCGTGGCCTGTATACATCACCCCTTGAGCACACGAGCCAGGCTCGTGAGATACCCCGCACTGCTCACACAAACAATCGGTCTGCGCTACGTGCTGCTGCTGAGAGTTATCGAACCTCGAAGCCAGAGCCGCTATTTGTGCAGAGATCGCCGTATAGTTATCCACGGCATGCACACCAGCCTTGGCAGATGAAGATCTAGATCTATCATTCTGCCGGGACTTAGACTTTAGGGACGCCTTCTCAATAATGCTCCACGCTTCCCTAGGAGACTTTGTTCCGATGTCTCCTCCAGCGTATACATCAAGGCGTTCCTGAGACGAATACCCGAGTCCCTGATAAAAAGTTTGCACCAAGTGCCTTTTCGAAAGCTCATGGTGCGGGCAACTCAAGAGTAGGTCTTTAAACCTTTCCCAGGCTGTGTACAATGATTCATCGTCATCCTGACGAAAAGTCATGATGCGATTCCTCAGCTTTTGAGTTTTCTCAGGAGGAAAATATTGCTGCATGAACTGTTGTGATAACTCTGCCCAAGTCGTGATCGACCCTGCGGGTTGTGACAGAAGCCAAGTCCGGGCTTTGTCCCGCAATGAGAATGGGAAGAGTCTCAAACGTATAGCATCATCGGAGATGCCTTGCATCTTAAAGGTGGCTAAAACCTCCAAGAATGCAGCAATATGTCGGCCTGGATCCTCGTGTTCCAGTCCACCGAATTGCACCGAGTTCTGTATCATATTCACGATACTGGATTTGATCTCGAAATGGTCCGCCAAAATAGCCGGACGGATAATACTCGGCGCAAGTCCATCTCCTCCTGGGCGACCACTATCATTTAGCGGAATGTCGTCATTCGCCATGATAACGTCGCTTCCGGCGTCCGACCCGTCGTCGGCCAGATCGTGCCTCGCCTCTACAACTGGGACCTCTACTCTAGGGGCAGAAATAAGAATATCAGAAACAAGACGCAATTTATGAAGTCTAATCCGCTCGCTTCTCCTCAAGACACGCCTCCGCTCCTCGTCAGAAAGATCACCAGAAGGCCCGGGGTTTGCGGACATCAACCTGCAAATAAGAATGATACAGTTGCAGCAGGCGAATATATGACAAACCCAAAAGGCGATAAAAGACAGAAAAATAAATAAAGAATTCATAAATTCATACGAAAACAAAAGAAAGCAATAAAATCGAGAAAATCAAAATAAAAACAAATAGGATCAAAGGAAGAACAGAAAAGGCAGACTAACCCTAAAACTATACAACGAATGAAATTAATAATCAGTTCAAATGCGAACAAACAAATCTAATCAATCAAATAACGAACTAATCAAATTCATAGACAAACTAATCAATCCACATTCAATCAATTAAATCTATCAACACCCTAATGAACGAATAGTTAAATCAAACAATCCTATACGCAGATAAATGAACGAATCTATATACTAACCTACAAACCAACTTAGAATCAATCCAAAATATCAACAGACAAATAAATCAAATAAGCATTCAACGAATCATATATGCAAATAAATGAACGAAATAACAAATCAAAGAAGTATAAACAAGTATTCACAAGTATGTACACTGGTAAAAAGTTGACTCGGTTCGTTCCTAAAGCTCGTCGCGATCCCCGGCAACGGCGCCAAAAACTTGACGTGTGCGTAACTATACATATTTTACAATGGATTTTAACACACGTTTTGCTTTAATATTTATAAAAATGGTTTCGACCTTCATATTAAAACACACACACTAGGGCAAGTGTACCCTGTCATATATGTAGTAAGTACAGATAAGAACCAAGTATCGATCCATGGACGCGCGCGGAGCAATGGTACTAAAACTCTATCCCCGATTCACCAGTAGGTAAAAGATAAGTTTGGGTTTTTGTTTAAAACTAAATTAATTCTAAAACATGTAAATAACATATATAAGACTCCAAAATAGAAAATATAACTATAAACACAACCCTAGCATGTCATCTACAAATCATATAAAACACAGGCGTGTGATCAACATTCCCATTTTCCAACAGTTAGTGTCCTTCTCAGGCATCCTAACATGACAACTATACAGAAAGCCAACACGAATACACACGTTAACCACTTCAAGTTGTTCATTAGCGAGCAGCTGATATAATCTCATGTGGATCTTTAAATAAAGGTTAGTATCACCTTTCGGGAGTCCTCAACCGCACTAGTTCGGGAAAGCAATATCGAATACACAATACGACCACCTAGACTAGCATAAAGTAGATCATCTCACAACCTATTCCATTTTACCAACTTTGAACACAAATCTACTAAGATCGCCATTTTCACCAAAATAACTAACAAAGATATTTAACCGTGTCAAAGATTGGTAACAACACCATTAAGCTTTTAAAACTCTTTTACGTGCCGGTAAACATTCATAATTATTATTCAAGCGACTTTAACCAAACCAATACCCGGTTACAGTTTCATGGTGTAAACTTTATCAACAAGTTAACTAGTTTACTACCGGACGATTAAACGGACGGTTTCTTCAACAAGTAATCCGCCTAACACATTCGACAATCATCAAAGTCACTAAAACATAATCACGAATCCAACAACAACGAAACAAGGTTGCACTATGATCATCAAGATCCAAACATGAAAAACGCCAAATTCATACAAAACGCGATTTCATACAAACGATTGTTTTAACTACAAACGATTACTAGATATTATCCGTAGGCTATAATACAATACATAAACGACACAAACAAGCCAAAATATTCAGATTTGAACAAACTTAAAGTTTATAGATCAAACCATAAAATCTTGAATGTGAAGGATTGGATGATGTTAGATGATTAGGATGAGATCCCGAGCTTGTTCCACTCCTTTCCAGCAGCTTAGATCGTCCGAAAAATCGCCCCAAAAGTGTCTCCAAAACCCAATAATCGATCAGTGGGTTGAAATGGAAGTTTTATACTTGAACAGGGCCTGTGAGCGGCCGCTCGAAGCCTGTGAGCGGCCGCTCACTTTTCAAAAAGTGGCACAAGTTGGTCCGTGCATGACGTAAGCCTTCTAGAAGGTTTCTACAAATATCTGGAGGAGCGAGCGGCCGCTCGAAGCCTGTGAGCGGCCGCTCACAGGACCCGAGGTCCCGTTTGCGCGCCGAAATCTGCGTGTTTTCTCCTGTTTTGCTTCCGGGGTATCGTTTAAGACCTGAAACAGTAAAGATACACAAATAAGCACCAATTCCTGTGTATAAGGTCAAAAACGCGTGAAATTTGGGAGTTAAACGGGGACTTTTATATGTGTAAATTAACGTATATCACAACTCTTTGAGATGGTGATATGCCAATGATTCATAGCTCCTTTTTAGTACAGCTTGGATTTTAGAATCAAGATCTCCTTTTGATGAATTCAGTGAATTCATTCTACTCCTCCAAATTTCTATCATGTCATTTCTTTGCCGCTGGTCTTGAGCCCTTACGCTTAGTGAAGAACCCAATACCTTAAGAGCTAGTGGATTTCCTCCACAGTATTTTGCTAACCGTAATGCAAGCTTCTCGAAACCTTCCAAAGGAAATTTGGATCCAAAGGCATGGAAACTTAAGAGCTCCAACGATTCAATCTCATTCAACAATTCAACTTTGTGAACACGACACCCACAAGATATGGACCCGTACCATCCATCTATGTTTAGAATCCTTGTGGTTATAATGATCTTGCTTTGTGTAGGGAACGCCTTTGCTCCAAATAAAGTGCTTAGTGTGTCTTTGTCATCAATGTCATCAACAACAATAAGCACCTTATTCATTTGTATGGCATTCATTAGCTTAAGAGCTCCATCATATTCATCTGATATTACCATATTATTTCCTGAAATATCCCTGAGAAGTTGCTTCTGAACACCAAGCAAACCATCATGATGCTTCTCAATATTTTTAAGTAAACTGCATCTTTCAAAGTTTTGCTTGTTTGAGTTATAAATATATTCGGCGAGTGTTGTCTTGCCGCCTCCTCCCATACCGCAAATTGCTAGAACCGGAGAAGCAAGCTTCTCATTATTCATCCAGGAAATAATACTTTTAGCTCGAGTCTCTATACCGGTTAAACCTGTTGGAGTTATGCGGATTCTCAAACTTAGTTCGGAGGAAATATTCTTAATAATATTTGGAATAATGGCGGTTTCATACCTGTAACAAAAAAACAGGGAGATTGAACGATCATGACAATAAAACATTAATAAATTCAGATCAAGAAATTCACTTTTGCTTGTCACTCATTATTTTAAATCAAAAAAAGACAAACAGATATTGAAGAAGAATTAACAAGGGAGAGAATGAAGCATACCCAGAAACAACCATCCCCTTCAAATTAGCCACCTCTGTTAGGGCTGCCTTCCACCGATTCACATTATCCTCTGTCAAAGTTGTGCTTGTTTGAGTAATAAACGTGTTTGGCGAGCGTCGTCTTGCCACCTCCCCCCATACCGCAAATTGCTAGGACTGGAAAATCAGGGTGCTCATATCTCAACCAGGAATTGATCACTTCAGCTCGAGCCTCTATCCCAGTTAGATCAGCCGGAGGACTGAGGCATTCCAAACCTAGTTGTTGGTAAACTCTTTGAACAATATTTGCAATAAAGTCCTTTTCATAGCTGGAATATAAGAAGAAATAAAGAGATTCATAGCAAGATCACACTACTAAAAATCACAATACATTTGGTCAAAATACGCAAAGAGATATATAAACAGAGAGATTGAAGTTAGCATACCCTGAAAGAACCATCCCCTTCAAATTAGCCACCTCTGTTAGGGCTGCCTTCCAGCGTCTGACATTATCCTCTGTCCATTTTGTACCTTCCTCTTTTGCTTTTATACTGAAACTTCCTCTCTGGTTCCTTACATCAGATGGATCCACTTTATAAAACACTGGTAACACGAAATGACCCACCTTCCTCTTCTGCTCCAGGATCAACCAGAGCTCGTCAAGGCACCATCTTGAATCGGCAAAGTTCTCTGAAAATACAATTACAGAAGCCCTTGATTCTTTTATCGATCTCTCGATTTCTGGCTTCAGTTCTTGACCTTCACGGATTTCATCGTCATCTCTGAACGTCCTAATCCCCGCTTTACGTAAAGCCTCATAAAGATGGTCCGTAAAAGAGTAACGAGTGTCTTCCCCTCTGAAACTAAGGAAGACATCGTACTCGTAATGGGTCGTTGGGGCAACTGTAGAAGAGGATGATGAGGTAGAAGCCATTGAAAATGATATTAGACAAGAGATGGTGAAATGAAGTGAAGAAAGAGAAGAATATAAGACCATGAAAAAGTAGCAGTTTCTTGGAAACCCGTTGGTATATCTAAAGAAAGACTATACAGATTATACGACATGATTGCATGACAACCGAAATCAACATTTGTATTTCATAATTATCAAAATAAAATTAAAGGTTATCTATAGGAAAGATCCTATTAATAAACATACGCTTAAAAGATAAAAGTATCCACTCTTATTTTTGTTTTATCTTTTTAGGAGAATGTTCAGTGTGAACTTGATATTTGTCTACTTTAGAATTTTGATCTTTGAATGTTTGTGAAGCAATCTAAAATAACCAAAAAGCATTTTGGAATTAATTTATTAGCATGTTTGCAAATAATCATTTTCTTTATATGTGTGTTTAAACCGAATTAACTTCGTGTATTTCGGTAAAACTTATTACGATTTGGATTTAAACTAAAAGATTAATAATGATCAAATTCAAAGAAATTTCAGGTGTGTTTTGAACATTAATATTAAACTTAATTCTATGATATGATATTAATTATAAAGCAACAATATAAAGTAACAAAATCTTCTCAAGGACAATTACCAGGTTTTTTTCAATAAGTTCTACAAATTTTGAGGAAAATTACATTATTAGATCACACGTTCTTTGGTTTAATTAGACTGCTATCCAAATAACAGTGTTTTATCTTTCAATGTATTCTAAAATTCAAGAACACAGCCCTTTCATAAATTTTAGACATTGTAAAATCATTTTGAAATTTGATTATTATAACTAGGGGTGCAAATGAGCCAAGCAGCTCGCGAGCTACTCGATATTGGCTCGGTAAATGCTTGAAACAAGCCGAGCCTTATCGAGCCCAAGCTGAGCTTGAGCCTAAAACAAAAAGCTCGTTTACTTATTGAGCCCGAACTCGAGCTTGACATATGAAGCTCGTCAGACTCGACGAGCCTTAGAATAATATTAATTCTACTAATATTTTATACTATTTACCTCACATTTAAAGTTGTTTAATAAATGAGCCGAGCCGAGCTTTTGACTTATGGAGCTATCGAGACGTCTATTATTTATATTATTTAATTTAATAATTAATATATTAACTAATAAACACTAAACGAGTTGAGCGCGAGCCGAGCCGAGCTCGAGCTTGAGATACAACCAACGAGCTGAGTTCGAGCTTTAAAAACAAAACTCGAATCAAGCCGAGCTCGAGCTCGATCTCTTATAAGTTAATCGAGCTCGAACTCGAGCCTGATTGAGCTCGGGCTCAGCTCGTTTGCACCCCTTTATAACTTCCATGATATTTAATTTCAAATCAAAAATATAATTATAATATTTATTGAATATGCATAATTTTCATTTCATTAATTTTGAAAAGGATGCCCAAAATTTTGGCTTTTAAGGGTCTAGATTCTTTTCGGCGGGTTGTGGGGTTACGGCCCAAATAATTTCAATCAATCAGGGTTTTTTTTTTTATTTAAAGTGAGCATTAAACCACAATTAATCCTAAAGGGATACTATTGTTGTCCTACTTGAAAATTATTATTTGAAATACTTTCACACCACAAAAATGTCTTCATATTTGAAAATTAATATTTGAAATAACACGAGGAGACAATAATGATTGGTGAAACATCTTTCCAAAAGCATTTGGAGGTGATAATAATAATTTAGCGTTTAAAAATATTATATTATAGCTTTATAAAAGATGAAAGCGTGTTTTAAAAAGGGGTAAAGCATTTCATACACTGTTTAGAAAGCTCATGGCTTGATGCTAACTAGTGATTTTATAATAGGCTTCAGGTTATGGAGTTTTTTTTAGGCAATTGGATTTAATAACTTAAACTATTCGAAATTGGCACCTCAAACGAAAAAAAAATTGGCCATCTAATGTGTACTGTTAACCAATTAAATTCCGGCACCCTATTTGGGTTAAGTCACTAACCCAGTTAAACATCTATTGTTTAGACTAAAACGTCTAAACCCCACACCAAATCCCTAACGTGTAGCTGCTAACATTTGGGATCATACCTAGACGCATTATTCCAACGGCGGCTCTGATGGCTTAGACGGCTTGGCGTCTCATGTTTAGAGACGCATCCTTTGTTCCATCAGACCTCAACTCTTAGACATTCTCATGTTTTGAAGCATAAGGTTACCAACCCAAATGTGTAGGCTAGATTGCAGACTTAAGGGCTCCGAAAAAGTTGTAAAAACTGACTTTTTCTTGTTTTTGGACCGTGTTTACGACTCTGAAACATGTTCACATCGATGGATTGATTTCATAATGGATGATCGTGGCTGTTTACTGTATATTAAACCTTGAATATTTGCTCAACTATCTTTATTGAAGATTCTTGTGGAAAATCTTGGGACACATGCTGTTGGTTTAAGATTTGAACATGTATTTTTTAACAACTATGTGTCTTTTGTTTTGATGTTGCAATATGCCTGAAAGTTATGAAACAATCTATGCACATAATCTTTATATGTTTTAAGCTCATGTTTTAAGGTGTTCGATTAAAAGCCTAAGAGAAGTAATAACAGGCATTGTACATATATGTTTTAAGCTCATGTTTATGTACCTTCCTTGTAACAATCCTTTTAAGGTGTTTGGTTATTGATAAATGATTATGCAGAAAAATTATCTGAAGATCTCTCTAACATTCTTCTAACTTTCTTCTCTTTTCTTTGGCCATTGAATCCCTAACGGTCCACATCATATAAAATTCAGTTATAAAATTACCTTTGCATACATGGATTAGATGTGTTTTGCTGCTGTAGTACATACAAGGTCCATCCTAGATAACAATAACAACGTCAATGTGGTATGCTTACACATACATTTTTAAGGCAGTTTGTGGATAGTAAAAATGTTAAAAGCCTGAATATACATCAATATAGTTATATGCGATATTCTAGGGGTGTTTGAATGCAATATACATCAATTGCTTACTAGCTATGATCCTTTTTTGGAACAGGTTATTTGCGCACAGACACAGATATGCAATATTCTAGGGGTGTAATATATAATTTAGAAGTAAAAAACACAAGTCTTTTGAGGGGAGTTTTCTTTTTCATTTATCGTTTTGGTTTCCTGTCGTTCTAAAGATGCCCAAATGGTTTCCATATTTTGAGGAAATTTCCATTACCGTGTGTTGAAATTTCCTAGACATTGTGTTAACAGATTTTGAATTTAACGTATCTGACCTCAAAAGTCCATTTATTTTTTTTTATTTTTTTGGTGTTGTTTTCCATGGATTCATGTTGAATATTAAATAAATTTAATCCTGATAAAGACCCATTAAAATGTCATTGTCACATATTTGAGATCGCTTAAGGGGGTGTTTGGGTTATAGCTTATTTAAAGCAGTTTTTTCAATAGCTTACAAGTCCATGTAAGCTCTTTTAAAAAGGCACCTCAAGTGTTTTGGCAAGAAGAATCAGATAATCAACTCAATGAAAACAAGTTATTTCAACTTAAGGGTAAACTTATAACTTTAAATCCACTTAGATTAATAAGTTTTAAAATGCAATAACAAGTCATGTTGTTCCAATTAGCAATCTGAACATTGGTTTTGTTTCTAATTTTCTTTCTGTTTGCATTCTAAAGAAGTTGAAATAGAGACGCAGTTGGGAAAATAGTCGAAGATTGGAATTTGCAGAAAGAAATGTTTTATGAAAAAACAGGTCTCAACCAACTGAAACTGCAGAAAGAAGAAATCAATAGCCTGGGAACACTTCACCATTGAAGACGTCGGTGATGACTGCAGGCGAGCCTGCTGTAAACAATGCAAACAGTCATTTGCATACAGCATAGGTTCAAAAGTTGCTCGCACCAATCACCTCAAACGCCATATAGATATAGCCAAAGGTAGTTGACCCATGGCCTTCCGGGATGAAGCTATATGGAAGGGAGGATGTTCTGCTCTCAGCCACGCGGTTTCGTCTTCTCTTTCCGATTTGAATAGGGAAGGGAGGATGTTCTCATTGACTATAAACCAACCATTGAGTGAAACTGGAAATGATAATCTCCAAGGCTTACTCTCCGAGAAAAACCCGAGTATCCTTGGTGGTCAATTGTTGCTCGGTCATTAAGCAGCATAGTGCAAGAAGCGTTAATTGTTAGTTTAGGAAAATTATGAGAATAACTTGCTTGATTTCCTTTCGCACTATCCACCGAATATGTACAAAGAATTCAACACTACCGAAGATAGCGCGTGATATTGTAACCATTCATGTGTCGGTGTCGTTCATGAATCGAAGTATGAGACAGGGAAAAGAGATGGGCCGGTATCGTTGTTTATTGAGGGCGGTAACGGTTGAGGCATTGATTTGTGGTTTTGTGCTAAGGATTGGCTTCGTGGTGAATCGATTGATGCAACATATGTTGAATTACCATTTGGTGAAGATGGTTTGATTTGTGTTTCTCATTTCGTAGGTTAAAAGTGTAACATTGTAGTAGTTGTAGACTTTGAATGCCTTGAAACATTTCTGTACAATTTGAAACATGTCAAAAACTTTACAATTAGTATATGTGGTAACAAATAGATGAATATTTATTCTTTTATTTGTTATAACTGCTTGTTTGAAGTTGTATTCTACTTAAACCAAGCTGTAAATCATTGATGATAAATCATATCTATAACGGTAATCATAACCATGATAATGATAATGATAATGATCATGATATGAATGAGATCGAATAAGAATCACATCCATACACCCTCATAATTCTTCGGTTTAGCTTTGAAACACAATTGTTGCGTCTATTTTATAAAACTATCTTAAGTTGAGTGATATAGATTCATAACAGTAGTCTTTTTTTTTGCTCACTTTCGTTTCTAAATAAACAATCAATACATTATAGTTTTCATATCCTGACATCAACATGTTTGGATTAATACAACATTACCACTTTGATTCTTCTATGAACCTTAGATCCCAGTCAAATACAAAAACTATAATCTTCCTCTGTTTATATAAAATAAACAGATTAATTGCTGCAATTAAAGAACTAGTTTATCAAATGAAAAACTGCAACGATACATAAGATAATCCTCTTTCCTTCGTATCAAATCTGACGCTGAGAATAACTAAGAACGATCCGTTCTTTTTTTTTTCTTGTTTTAACCCAATCTAACTCCTGACTTCCTTTTCTTAACTTCAAATCTGCCCAATTGAGAAGTCGAAACTACTTTAACCCATATTCAAAGCTTTGGATAATGATATAAAGAAATTTCTACAAATTATGCAACTTCATAGTCATAGAATGACACACTTGTCAATGGATTAAAAATCAAATTTCCTAATATCTAAAGAGTATTGATAATATTAAGCAAAAGTATGTTTATACCAATAACATAATGGGAGTTAGAGGTACACAAATAGTTTGGAACCCTAAACCGGTTTGGTCAACAAAAGTCAAACTGGGTATGTTCGGTTTCTACCTGTTCAAGTTCAAACCGGTTTCAAACGAGAGGAATAAAACCAGTAGTTGTACCGGTTCCAAACAAGTGGTATATACCGGATTCAAATAGATTTCAGTTGAGGTCGGTTGGTACGTTTCGATTCTCAAACCCATTTGAATGTGCCCCGATGAGTTGCCTTGAAGCCATGATACATAATTACATATACACGAAGTTTAAACGAGCTTATAACCTAAGACCTGAACCAACTTCTCATATTCTCTAACGCATGTTGCCACTGCTTGAACATCGACACGTCCGACAACAATTAGTCTTCCGATTTCTTTGTGAATGGAGACAGATTCAACACCCTCAAGACTCGATACCGCCTTCTCTATCTTGTCAGTTTCACTCCCACTGTTAAAGCTCACTCCCAACTCAATTTCATATTTCTGAAATGTACATATGATCAAACAACAAAATTAACCTAAGAAGATAATATGTGTCTGACAACTAATATATAGTCATTAATAACTTATGACCTATTGATTCAAAATCCAACCTCCGTATAAAAACATTCTCTCTCTAAAATAATTATATAAATAACTCAAAGTTCAAAAAATCAGTGAACCAATAAATTATGATAGAAAAATAACAATTACGAAAAGAAACAGAAACAAAGAACTCTTTTTATAAATAGAATTGGCCATAATAATGGTGAAAACAAAAAAAAAGAATAAAGGTATATACGTACTATGCGATTGGGGTTTTGATAAACATTCAGCTCTTGATTCAGTAATAATCCCTGAAAATATGTTCTCCATCTTCGTGAATCTAAGAGAATGTGTTGATATGAGTGTGTATAATTATTTGCAGCTTAATATCAACTATATATATAAACATCAAAACAACTAGCTAAGAGGTTACCTGTTGTATACCCAATATTATCACCAAAGAACTGTTTCAAGACATTAGGGGTCTGTGATTTGAAGAAATCAATGCGGCAAAGATAGTAGGCTCCTTTGGTGACCTAGAATAAAGACAGATCTCCTCCAATCACCTCTTCCCCTTTCATTCTTTTATCACACTTTTTGTCTTTTTCTACTTCACTATCATCCCTATACACAAGGCTCACACCACACTCTCTTACCATCACCGTTCCTCTATGCATAAAGACATTCACATGAACTTCATCATCAGTGTCAAGTATATCTCCCAATGGCCAATAGCTTAGCCACACAACATCGTTATCAAAGCTGGGTTTGCCATACACCACAGGTACATATAACCAAGTTAGACCCTTTGTTCTGTTACTGATTTTGGTGAGCGGAGGACAAATAACTCTGTTCTCACCACCCGATGATCTGTATAAGATAGTTAGATTTAATCCTTGGATCCTTTGATTTTTTTGAAGTGAAGGCATGTGAAATGATAAGAATCCTGATGATGAGGTATATTCATGTGTCGCCATTCTTTGATCCTCTATGCCTTGGAGACAGGTGCTCCTTATACCATATTCATACAACATCTATTGCACACGAACAAAAAATTTTGTTCGTTTAGTTAAACGAACGAACATGAACAGAGGTCGCGTTCGTTTATTTATGTTCGTGAACGTTCAGTAACATGTTCGTTTATGTTCGATAGTTTAATAGGGTTTATAATTTTTAGTTCCTTTTATTTACCCATATAAATAATATATGTGAGATAAATATGTTTGGATAATTTAGTTATATTTTGGGTGGATCTAGCTGATGTCTTAATAATTATATCTTATTCTAAAGTTAATATATGTTCGTTTGTGTTTGTTTCTGTTAATGAACATTTGTTTGTGTTCCTTTGTGTTCATTAATGTTCGTTTGCGTTCGTGTGCGTTCATGAACAAAATTAACAAACGAACACGAACACAAGTGTTTTCTTAACGAACAAACACGAACAAAAAATCTCGTTCGGCAAGTGTTCATGAACTGTTCGTGAACACATGATTTCCTTAACAAACGAAGACAAACAAGGCATTGTTCATGTTCATTCGGTTCGTTTGCAGCCCTAGTTGCAGTGGTACTCAATGAGTCGATGTTGGCCGCAATAATACTCGGTGGTGGTGGCGAAACTAAACTCACCAGCCTCCCCTCTAAGTCTCTAACAAGAAAAACCACCATTTTTCAGTATCATGTTATAGCTTTCTTGAATTATGTTTTAGTTTTTTTTAGCTTTTGCGATTTGATTATATGCATTGTGCAGTACCTATTAAAGGATGTTACAGGCTTTGTTTGGTTAGTTAATTAGTTATCATATAGAAACCCGATGTTAGCTTTTGAAACGTGTAGTGGTTAAGATCACCTATTTTTTATATATAATATGTCGTTGAATGATGAAAGAAACACTTCTCTTTTAAAGATCTATGTACAGGAATGGGCTCTGAACATTAAACTTGACTCTTAGTTGTATGGGCAGCTGAGTCAGCAATTACAAAATAGATGGTTGAGAATGTGATAGGTAGCCTCATGCCTCTTAAGCAGGTACGAGCCATTAAAGATATGAGAACGACTTTATATGGGTTAAAATTATTGATGTTCTTAACTCCATCTGGAACCTTGAGTTCAATAACCATTGAGTTACTTTGGCCACCTGGCAATGGAAAATCACAAAAGAAGCAAGCATTCACATGTTGGCATTCAACTGGAGCTTGGTTCTTGAAGGTGGCTAGGATGTATTTTCTTCCTCATGACACCGGGATCCACCAGCTTGTACGACACTGGTAAGCATTCATCTTTGTTTCCTTTTTTTAATTATTTGGGATTCTCATTTGAGGTGGTAACAGTTCAAAATTGGCCCATGTTAAAGCAAGTAGTGGATGTACAATGTTTCATCCGGGTTATGGTTTTTCTTGTTGAAAATGATGTTCTTATTGTTAGAAAACTTACATTGTGATCGCCTCAACGCCTCTTGTACATGAAGCTTGCGTGTTTCCGAGTCCATTTACTTGCTGCAATAAACTATAACAGGAAACGAAATCATAGACATGAACCGGGCTTGTGTTTGACACAATTCCCTTAAACAGATTCTTCGTCTGTTCCCAGGGTACACCGGTTCGAAGCAGTGTCGATGGTGCACTGCCGGACTATCCCACTTGCCTGAAAAGAAACCGGAACAAGACTGTTTCTAAAAAGTTTTGCTGCAGCAATCGATCAATGTATCCGAGTAAATATGTTCTGTTGTGTGTGTAAGTATCTCTTTTCTACATCTCCAAATGAGGCACAAAGCCTTCCATTATCTATACTACTATATAGTGTATTCTGAACGGCTAAAATCGTCATTTCATGTTCATCTACATGGACAAAAATGTAATTTCATTAGATTGGTAAGACAAACTTAATACAAAATTTAATACAAGTCAAATTTTATTATACTAATAATAATAGAAGGTTGTTATTAAATATCACTAAATGTGATAATTAAATATCTAATAAGTTATAATGAAGATCAAGAGTTTTTCATTATGCTACTCCATTTCTCAACCACATAAATTTAGTTAAAAACAATGAAAGAAAATATAAATTTAGAGTTCATAATACTAATATGAAATTGAATTAATTAAATGACATCTCATTTTCTTCTACTCTCTTTCTGTGATCAACCAAATAATTTGTTTAGTTATTAGTGAGACTTCAATGGCACATTAGTTTTCATTATTCGTTTCAAATTCCTATCTTCCAGTACTTGATTGCTACTGGGATAAAAGGAAAACAATGTTAATTACATGTTTCAAATTCAAAGAACCAATAACCAAATAATCACTAGGGTTGTCCATAGTTTGGCCCAAACAGAAATAATTAGTTTGGCCAGTTTGGGCAATTGCTATTAGGATAACTTGTTTGTCAAAACCTTTGAAGCCCTCAAATCCATTGTCGCTTTCCCTCGTATTTGTCGTATTTTTGAAGCCGATGACAATCAAGCCACCAAATGTCGTTGTCAGTTTGTCACCCTTGTACAACACCATCACCACCCCTAGCAACCACTGAAACCATAACCATCACTATGGTCGTTGTCGCACACCACCGCAATTTGTTCATTGTGTTGTTTCATATTTACCGTCATCATTAGAGTATTCGTAGGAGTCGTGACCATCGCAACTACCCATCTTTGGTAGATATTGATGTCACCAACTGTCGTTGTCGGTTTTTCACCCTCATACAACACCATCACCACCCTAGCAACCACTAACCATAACCATCACTGTCGTCGCTATCGCACACCACCATAATTTGTTCACCGCGCTGTTTCATATTTAACGTCGTCATTAGAGTATTCGTAGGAGTCGTGACCATCACAACTGCCCATCTTTAGTTGATATTGATGTTAATCTCGGTTTGAGGTAAGAATGAATGTGTATTTTTTATTTACAAAGTGTGTGCATTAGGTGTAATGTGTGTGTCAATGTAAAGGTGTGTGTGTACACTGTGTGTATGTATGAATGTGTGTGTTATGCATCTGTGTGTGCGTGGGTGATTATTTTTCTGTATGAATGTGTTTGTGTTTTAGGTGTGTATGTGTGTGTTTGGTGTATGCATGTGTGTGTGTTGAATTGAATTAGGGGTATATGCATGTGTTGAATTAAATTGGGGGTGGAACTTGAAGGCAATGTGTTGCTATTGTTTAAAGTGACTGTGATTAATAAAATTGATTTGCCTTTAGTTTGTTTGAAATTTGTCAAGTAGAAAATTTCAGAACTAAAACATGATTATGATAAATATAAATGTGTCTTCCTAAAAAATGTTGAACAAGACCCAATGGAGGTACTTGGAGTAAACACCAATTATAAATGGTATATGATTTGAATTGGCCTTCTCAATCTGAAATCTTTAAGTCAACTATTTTATATTCATATTTGTATCATGTATTATTTAAGTTTCTTTTTCCCCTCATTTTAGTTTGGTTTCTATGTAACATGTTAATTGGTTATTCTATGATTGACTTGGTTCGTTTACATTCTTTGATTATAAGTAATGAAATTGATGTTCGATAATGGTAGAATTTTGACCCATTTTATTGTTATTGTAAACCGGAATTCAAAAATGGACAAAAAGGGTAATAAAACAGGGTATAATTGCCATTGGACATGAAAGATACTTGAAATTGATCCACGTAAGATCAGCGCCAACGGAGGTGCAATGGCCATTGGACAATCTTTTGGCTATATATTATGCTAGAATGCATATATAAAATAGCATGCTATCATTTAACATTCGACCGTAGTCATTAAAAAGTTACCACAATGCGAAGCGTGTGTGCTCTTACATATATACACAACTTATATATGATCTTTTTTTTATTGTTTTAAGGTTTGAATTATATCCTCACCACGTATTGTCGACTCCGCCGCAACGCGCGGGTTCCACACTAGTATAAGAACATGGATGTATGAAAAGACTTCTTAATTAGAGACTTAATTTGAGACATAAAGACTCTAATTAAGTGACATAAAATCTCTAATTAAAAGAAATAAAGACCTCTAATCAAAGACATAAAACTCAAGAGTTTTAGTCTTTAATTACCACATTAAGGTCTTATTAATAATTATAATTTATCAAATTATAATTTCAATAAAATCCATTCACATATTTCCAACAATCCCCCACATGAATGGAGATTATTCAAAACACACAAAAGTTTCAAAAAACCCCCACATGAACGGGAGTCATTCTCAGAAGCAACCTCATTCCGATTAAATTTCAACAATTGAGTTTTGCATACGATAGGTAGGTGTGACCCTTTGAACCTTCGCTTATGAAACACACTTAGCCCACTGGCTCTGAGTAGAACGCGATGTCTTTGAACTCGTCTGCCGTTTGTGTGGACGACAATACGCTTCACACAAGACTCTCCCTGACAACGTCAAGTCCTCATAGTTGTGTCCGTTATGGTCATGGACACGTGCCTGGTTCTGCGAGAGCTCTTAAGTATTGTGCCCCAACAATACCCTTCGAAGCGACCCCACTTCTACCTCACATAGGTGATCTACTGGGACTGGTTACCTCAGTCAAATCATTAAAAGCCATAAGCTTAACCTCAACCTTGTCACTTTTTAGGAATGGACTAGGAAGCTTATCAAATCTTATAGTTAACTCCCTTTTAAAACGTGGGGTTTCCACCAACTTTTCCCCACAGTGACCTTCGCCAGTTCATACAATTAGGTTGTCCTATTGAACTCAGATCTTGTGATCTCCAGTCAACTGAGTTAGGTTTCCTTCGCATAAACCTAGCCTTTCATGGGCTTTAGTCCCATTCCCATTTACGACTTCTGAACTAACTCTCTGCTTAAGCCTTTTGTTAGCGGATCCGCGATGTTATCCTTTGACTTTAGTGATAACTCATGTAGAGATTAGTTGTCGTACCGTATTATGCCTACGTCTTATATACCTATTCTTACTGATACACATTGTGATATGAGCTCTGCCAATTACCGATTGACTATCACAACGTATGCATTAGGCCAATGCCGGCTTCGGCCACCTAGGTATATCCTTAACAAATTGACGTAGCCAATCTGCCTATTCATCCTCTAAAGCGATGATATTTTGATTCCATCATGGATCTAGCAATAACCATTTGCTTAGATGATTTCCATGTTATCGCAACACCTCCAAGTGTGAACAAATACCCACTCGTTTCCTTGGAATCATTCGTGTCAGATATCCAATTCTCATCATAGTAACCTTCAACAACTGCTGGATATCTTTTATATTGCAGCCCGTAGTCTCGTATGTATCCTAATTACCAAAGAACCTGTGTCACGTAATTCCAATGAATTGAACTTAGGTTGCTCGTGTATCTACTTAGCTTGCTTGCCAAGTCTGGTCTGATACAACTCATCAGATATATCAGGCTGCCAATAATTCTTGAGTACTCTAATAGGTTAACAGGCTTACCTCGAGTCTTAGCTAGACGTTGACTCGTGTCAATGAATGTTCTAGCCACATTAGAGTCATTTCCATTAAACTTCTCAAGAATTTGTCCACATGATAGGAATGACTTATAGCAAGTATGTTCTAGGTTCGTGTGATTTGTACTTCCCAAAATCACATTTGTTCATATCAAACCTTCTGCAAGTCACCTCCACACTTAAGTGTTATTGGATAACTATCAAATAGGGTGATGAAAGTTTCTTCCTTTCGTATGTAGCTTGAAAACTTCTCAAGTACCATATTTACATCTCTGCGGATTGTTTATTAAATGGCTCTTCCCCCCACATTGCTTGCACTTTGATTAAGTTTGAGTAATATCACTCATGATGACATTAGACACCCGTGATAAGATAGCGACTATCTATATCTTTGTGTTATTGAGGTCATCCATTATATTACTCAACCCATATTTTTCACATGAACCGTTTTCTAAGCTATATGAGTTATCCTCATATTAAGCTAAATAGTATTGCTACCAATGAACTATTTATTCGGTCCTTTCGAGTCGTCCTTTTAATGAATTATATATTTGTTTTTACAAAATTCATCCTTATGTCGTCACATATGTTTGAATGTTCAAAGTTAATTTATTCTCCGTGGAGCATCTAAATTAACAAGTATTAGTCTAGCATGCTTTAGACTACCAATACTTAGCGTGTGAACAGAAGATGCCTCATTCTGATTCTTCACAGCCTTAAGAGATAACTCCCTATCTCTTCCTAACATTCATGTCTTAGTTTAGACACAAAATGAGATTTTGTTTACCATTCCAAAACCTTGGTTTAAAGAATGCTTCAAAACCATAATTAATTCCATCCATTAGGATAAAGACGTGTTTGCCTTTAATCTCCAAGGCTTCACCATTAACTCTTTAGGACTTATACATAAGTCTTAACATAAGTCACTTTGATGAACATATTCATTATCAACAAGTCAATTAGATTGACACTCGACGACATGACATTCACATGTCCCTAAGTGATATGTATATATTTGTTGAACTTATTTATTGGGTGACTCTCCCAAAATATATTACGAATTCTTCATATAGTTCAACCAACATTGATGAATTGTAGAAACTCTACACGTCCATCACTATTCTAAGTCTTTTATAATAAATCTCGCAATATTTATCAAAGACTTATGAATAATAACATATATTTCTATCATATGTTATAGTCATCAAAACTACATTTGTGCATTTCTACGTAAATGCTCTCAACATTAGATGACATATCTCGTTTTCGTGCATTTAACTTCAATACACTTGCCACGTTGATCATGATTATCTCAATGGGGATGGATGAAGAGTTTTTCTTCTTAATCACTTAATTTTATAAATAAAGGCTCTAATAAATTGACATAAAAAGCTCTAATAAAGTGACATAAAAATTTTAATTAGAAAACATGAAACTCTACCCAAGAGTTACTCTTTATTCACCACATTAAGATTCCAATTAATAATTATAATTTACCAAATTATAATTTCAATATAATCCAAAATATATATATATAACGTATTACATATATCTTTAAACGGATTTATATAAGGATATATAAACATCAAATCTCAAAGTGTTATTCTCTTCAACACTTTATCGTTCGACGAATTAATAGCAATTATATCGTCTCGTGGCAAGTTTCGAGGTACTCCCTCAATACACTGTTCAAAACAATAAAGTTGTTTATACTTAACTACTCACAAGTAGTCGAATAAGTAAATATGTCCAAAACAACATCAAGTTGTTTTAAACTAAATAGTCTCTCTAGACTATTATATGGTTCAAGTCATCATACTTCTCATACAATTAGTATCAAACCACATATAATTTGCAAAAGACATGTTTTATTCATACAAAACATGTCTACTTTTACAAGTATTTTCCATAAACTATACATTTTTATGTTTTGATTACACATCAAAACCATAAACTCTAATATATTTTTATTATTTAAACCATTCCTAACTTACTTGTTAGAGTATATGTTTTTCATGATTAACCGTTTCTAATTCGCTCATTAGAAACTATACGTGTACCATATAAACATATACGGTTTCAAAATTAACCATTTGTAACATACTTGTTAGACTGCAAACGATTACACGTTTCATCATATATAGTTTGGTTATATCAAATAAACCTTTTTCTAACACACCCGTTAGAAATAAACAATTACCAAAATTATTTTAAAGGTCATTGGTTTATATTCTCAATCGTTTCTAACCTGCTTGTTAGAAATACACGATTATGACAATCGTTTTAGAACTTGTTGGTTTATATAAAATAAACCGTTTCTAACACCCTCGTTAGATAATCAGACCATCTACATAAATGGTATTTAACTTTGGATTTTCCAAAATATACCCGTTTCAAACTCGCTCGTTCGAAACCGTCAAATTTAACCAAACCGGTTTAATGTTGATTATTTTTTCAAAATAATCATTTCCAACACGTTTGTGTATTTTGTACAACAATCTTTTCTAACACACTTGTTAGAAATATAAACACCTTATTTAGTCTTTACAAAATCATTCAATTTCTAACACGCCCGTTAGAGAAATCAATTTATAAGTTTACACATTAAACTTATGATTTTGTAAATAATAATTTCTAATACGCTTATTAGAAATGTTTCATGACACGTTATTCTTTCAATGCCGTCGATTCTAACACGCTTGTTAGAAATGCTTGTTTCAAAACATTCTATTTCGAAACCGTTTATTTTCCAATATTCTCATTAGAAAAGTAAACATTTCAAAACCTTGAAAATTATCTTTCTAATACGCTAATTAGAAAGAAAACGTTAGCAAACATTTTTACATGGGTTTACAAAATTATGTCTTTTATAATACTCTAATTAGAAATTCAAACCGTGTCTATACATGTTAAAAAGTTAATATTTCGGTTTATCCAAACACATCCCAAACACCCATGAATCCGAAAATTGAATAAAAAAAAAATCGTTTTGTCTATCAAACTTTCGGATTAAAGATTGCATTCTTATCATGAATGTAATCTGATTCGATGTACCAAAGTAAACATGTACAAACTTTCGCGAACCCAAATTCCTTAGGAAGAACATGAAAGTTTGTTTACAATCTGTTTAAGTTTGTTAGAAAACTTACATTGTGATCGCCTCAACGCCTCTTGTACATGAAGCTTGCGTGTTTCCGAGTCCATTTACTTGCTGCAATAAACTATAACAGGAAACGAAATCATAGACATGAACCGGGCTTGTGTTTGACACAATTCCCTTAAACAGATCCTTCGTCTGTTCCCAGGGTACACCGGTTCGAAGCAGTGTCGATGGTGCACTGCCGGACTATCCCACTTGCCTGAAAAGAAACCGGAACAAGACTGTTTCTAAAAAGTTTTGCTGCAGCAATCGATCAATGTATCCGAGTAAATATGTTCTGTTGTGTGTGTAAGTATCTCTTTTCTACATCTCCAAATGAGGCACAAAGCCTTCCATTATATAAGAACATGGATGTATGAAAAGACTTCTTAATTAGAGACTTAATTTGAGACATAAAGACTCTAATTAAGTGACATAAAATCTCTAATTAAAAGAAATAAAGACCTCTAATCAAAGACATAAAACTCAAGAGTTTTAGTCTTTAATTACCACATTAAGGTCTTATTAATAATTATAATTTATCAAATTATAATTTCAATAAAATCCATTCACATATTTCCAACACTTATTGAGATGTGCAGAGAGCACGGGATCAGCTTCGTTGAGCCGTATGTAAGTAGCTTATCACATCCATCCTTATTCCTTAGTTCTAAAACCATGTGTTTTATTCTTGTAACACACACTTAGTTAATAGTTGTGACCTTGCCTTTTAATTTGTGTACAGTCAAATTTTAATAAACATGCATAATATAGCTTCTCTTACATACATCAAATATCTTAATTTTGCAGTATATCTAGATTGTTAAATTTAGCTCTTTGCACCCTGGAAGGCTGGCAGCATTCATGTCGTGGGGCATAAATCAACTGCCCGAAATACCATAGAGAATGATGGTGTTCCAACCGTACCAAAAAAGGATGGGCTATTACAGGTCTTTTGATTTATTTACATGGTGATTTCATATTTTTTTATGCCGGAACCCTTAGCGATGTATTTTCATTGTCTTGCTTGAGCACTGAAGAAGACATCAGGCTAGGCTAGCTGATGAGATCAGCTTTTAATATCCCCGCAAAGGTTGTTCTTATTCTAATTCATAGGTCTTGGTGTATCTCTACTTTCTGGTGTCAAAGTCAAATCTAGAGGAACCAAAGTCAAATGTTCCTTGTGCACTTTGGCTGGAACATTAAGAGTTTTAATGTTTAATTGGAAGTGGTGGTAAGCTTTGTAAAGGTCAACAGGAGAAAGAGTTGGAATTTAATAATTACAAGGCATTTTTTTTGCTAACCTGGGATAGAAGTCAAGTTTGATTCTTGGTTCGGTGACTACCAACTGTCAAAGTTAGCCATATGTAGAAGTTCACTCAATCAAATACAAGTCAAAGGTCTTTGGACTGGGTGGGTGCAAATTATTTAGAACAAGGTGCCAGACTCTTTACCATCTATGCTGTTGGTAGTGTTTTAACCATCATAGCCCTTCAATCTAACTGTTTAAAATATGACTGAAATTACTCTATTTTTTTTTTTTTTTTTTTGTAAAACCCAAATGTTTTGACTGTTATATATAATGTTGTTTTAAATTGTAATGGTAGCAAATCAAAATAAGTTTCTTCTTTTTGTGGTTTTACTTACGGATTGGTTCAGTTTATCAGATATTCGGTTTTTTTGAACAACATTACATAAAATTTAAAAACTAAAATACATAATCCAAGAACTATAAACAAACTTTTTTACATTTATGTTAAAAAATTTAACATTTTAAATTAATATTGTTCAAATCAACCTAACCATCTAAACTATTTTTATGTTTATACAAATATTGTATATAGTTTCATATACAAATGTTGCTTTAAATTGTAATGGCAACAAACCAAAATAAAGAAATATAATGTTTATAAGTTTTTGTATAATTTTTAGTACAACCCGTCCAACGGACGGTATAAAACTAGTTGTAGTTGTTGTAGACTATTGTGAAGATAGTTTGATTTTGTTGAAAATACATAATACCTTTAATTCAATGTTAAACAGGCCTGTTGTTATTTGGGCTTATCTTTGTTGTTAGTGTTATTGGGCTTATTTCAGGTGTAACAATAATGGGCTTATCATCTCAGTGGGCTTATCAACTCGTGAGAGATTACAGCCGTTGGATCATTGATTACGATATCTATTTCTGGCCGTTGGATGAGATATTTTAGATAGAGCTATAAATAGCTCTCTCTGTGTATTGATTATTCAGTTGTCTTTATTCTTTCTCTTTAATCTCTGTATTAGGGTTTTCTCTCTGGTTCTGTATCATCTGCTTACATTCGTAAGTGTTTGTATTCTTTTTATCATCTGCTGATCTGTGTGATCAGCAGAAGACGTTGTATTGTTTGATTTGATTTAGTCTCAGTAATTGCTGAGACTATTGGGTATTTGGGGGGCACTGATTTGGGTTGGTTTAAATAAGATTTTGTCACCTTTTTCAGTCGCTATATCCTTGTGTTCTTGTGTTGATTCTTTATGGTTGTGTGTTTGTGTTGTTTGTATCGAGAAACCCTAAATTTCTACATGGTATCAGAGCCCTAGGCTCTTGATTCTGATCTTTTTCTTGTTCTTATTCCGCTGTTCATCTTTATATCTTAGATCTGATCTAAATATTAGATCAGTATCTTGTCTGTTCTCATAATAGATCTGGTCTTTTAAATAGATCTTGTCTATTATTGTTTAGTCTGTGTTTCTTAGATCTAGGGTTCCTGAGGTCAACTATTGTTGATCACCTTGGAGTATCATCTTGGTGAGTACTTGGATTGGAAGCTGGCACTCTGGTTTGGATCTTGCTTCTGGAGTTTGTATTGATTGCTCTCTGGTCGTGTAACCCTAAGTGAAGGTTACAGACTACGAGTTCTGGTGAGATCGTTCTTGTCTTATCTTGTGTCTAGGGCAAAGGCCCGGGTTAGGAGGACCGGAATTGTGCTAACTACTTGGTGTCTTGTGTGTTCTCTTATTATCTGTTATTGTGTTGATTGATTACTTGCTTTATATTACTATATATATCTACTTAGTTATCAAAAGAGCTCCTGTGTTAAGATCTGCGTGGGCACCTATGAGTGATGAACCCATGATCTGAACACTGACACAGCTTCGCTCTCTAGGGTTATTATCTGTTTTGATATCTTGTTCTTGTCTCTTGACTGTTTGTTATTTGTTTACTGTGTGATCTGTGTGAATAATGGGTGATAATGTGAACCCTAATGGTGGTGGTGGGACTGTCATCAACACTGGAGGTGGTGGTGACCCACTACCACCCCCAATACTCTAATTAGCAAGTTAGATATTGGTGATCCTCTGTACATTCATCCTAGTGATACTAGTACCTTGTCTATTATCACTATCAAGTTGAAAGGTACAGAGAATTATTCTGTATGGGCAAGCTCCATGAAGCTTGCTCTTGAAGCCAAGAATAAGTATGGCTTCATTGATGGTTCCACTGTTAGGTCTGTTGATGATGATGTCCTAGGAAAACAGTGGGACAGATGTAATTCTGTGGTGTTAACTTGGTTGCTTAATTCTGTGAGTGAAGAATTGTTTCTAGGGCAGGTGTTTTCTAAGTTAGCTAGAGATGTCTGGTTAGATCTTAAGGAAACATATGATAAGGTTGATGGGTCAGTGGTTTTTAACTTGTATCAGAAGATTAACTCTATAACACAAAATGGAAGTAGTGTTTCTGAATATTACCATAAACTGAATACTATGTGGAAGCATTTGGACTCTATAGTTCAATTGCCTTCCTGCTCATGTGCTGCTTCAAATAAGTTCAATGATTTTAATAGTTTAATAAAATTGATGCAGTTTCTTATGGGTTTAGATGAAATATATCAACCTGTTAGAACTAATCTTCTGATGCAAGACCCACTGCCTACTGTGAAAACTGCCTTCTCTATTGTATCTAGAGAGGAGTCTCACAGGACCTCTAGTTCTGGTACCAAAGGTACTAATGTATCTTTTGTTGCCAAAACTTCTCAGTCCTTTGATCCCAGGAAAAGGACTAATAGAGGTCCTAATCCAAATCTGAAGTGTAACCACTGCAATAAACTTGGTCACACTGCAGATAGATGTTTTGAATTGGTTGGATATCCTCCTGGTTTCAAAAGGGTTGGTTCAGGTCAGCCCAATAGACCTAACATCCCTGGAGGAACTGGAGGGAGATCTAATCAGTCCAGTAGTGGTTCTACTAATGTTTCTTCTAGTGCTTCTGTTCCATTTACTTCTGAACAGATAAGCAAACTGATGAGTCTTATAGGAGACAAGGTTGGAAATGACACTGCTCAGTCTAATAATGTAGGAGGTAATGTAGTGCATGGTTTTTCCAGTGCTTCTGTTTTAAACAAATTGAGCAGTGTGTTTGAAAATTTTTCTAGTTCTTCCAACCTTCTTAAAACTGCACTTCTTCTAAAGTGGATCATGGACTCAGGTGCTAACCAGCATATGGTTGGAACAGATGAGTACATGATTAACTGGGTAGATGTATCACAGTATGATGTTACTGTGAAACATCCAAATGGGTCAAGTGCTAAGGTCATGAAGATAGGAGACATCAAGTTAGGAAGTAGTATTATCCTAACTGATGTGTTCTATATTCCTGACTACTGTGTGAATCTTGTTTCTGTAAGTAAGTTATCCAAGGATAACAAGTTGAGTGTTCTGTTTGATGATCATGCTTGTTATGTCCAGGATTCCAAGTCCAAGAGAATCCTGGAGACTGGTAAAGAGCATGATGGTTTATACTTTATAGGTTCCAATGTGAGTAACTATTCTGTATGTTTTAATAGTTCTAATGGGGTTAATCTATGGCACAGTAGGTTAGGACACCCTTCTGACCAAGTTCTAGCTGTGTTAAAAGGTAGTCTCAATGTTGAAACAACTCAGTCTAGTCCTTGTGAAATATGTCATAAAGCTAAGCAAGTTAGAGTTCCTTTTCCTTTAAGTGAACATAAAACTAAAGAGGTAGGTGAGTTAGTTCACCTAGATGTATGGGGTCCTTACAGGTAATCAGTAAGGAAGGTTTCAAATATTTCTTAACCATTGTAGATGATTTTTCTAGATCAGTATGGGTCTATTTGCTTAAAGGGAAAAATGAGGTTTTTGAGAATATTGTTATATTTTATGAACTGGTTAAAACACAGTTTAAAAGGAGTATTAAGATTTTCAGAAGTGATAATGGTACAGAATTTGTAAATAAACAGATTTCTAGTTTTTGTAATTCAAAAGGGATTATGCACCAAACATCTTGTGTGCATACTCCTCAACAAAATGGAGTTGTGGAAAGAAAACATAGACACCTGTTGAACATAGCTAGAGCCTTGTTATTTCAAAGTAGTGTGCCATTAAATTTCTGGTCTGAATGTGTATTAACTGCTGCCTATTTGATTAACAGGCTTCCCTCTTCTGTCCTAAATGGTGTGAGTCCTTATGAGAAAATATATGGGTTCCCCCCAATTATTAGTCATCTTAGGAATTTTGGATGCTTGTGTTTTAAAACAGTTTTAGATGAAAAAGATAAGTTGTTAAGTAAAGCTGATAAATGTGTTTTAGTTGGATATTCAGTTTTCAAAAAGGGTTATAAACTTTGGAATTTGGAAATAAAACAGTTTGAGTTTTCAAGGGATGTAAAATTCTATGAAAATATATTTCCTTTTAAAACTGAAACTGGAAAACTTGAATACAAAACTTTAAATCATTTAAATTTCTTTGATCTTTTTGATGACACAAGCATTGAAAATTCTAATAATAATAATAATAATAATGATAATAATGTTCCCAATGATGAAGGGGGAACCAGTGTTGCTCATGAACACTCCCCTGAAGAGGGATTAGATGACTCTTTTAGAGCCACAAGTGAGGTAGATCTTCATGATCAGCCACCTAGTGGTTCAGGTTTAAGAGGGTCTGATTCCTCTAATAGGGTAGAGGGTTCAAATGATGAGAACTGTACTCCTGAGGGACATAGAATTCAAACTAGAAGGTCTGATAGAAATAGTGTTTTACCAAAAAGGTTTGATGACTATGTTGTAGAGGGTAAGGTCAAATATGGTGTAGAAAAAGTGGTCAACTACTCTGTTTTATCTTCTGAAAATTATTGTTTTGTGTCTAGTCTTAATAAAACTATTGAGCCTAGTAGTTATTCAGAAGCCTCTAAAGATCCTAGGTGGATAGAGGCTATGAATGATGAAATGGAGGCCCTGCATAGCAACCAAACATGGGTTTTAACTGATCTTCCTAAAGACAGAAAACCTATTGGTTGCAAGTGGGTTTACAAAATTAAATATAAATCAAATGGTGAGGTTGAGAGATTTAAGGCCAGGCTTGTGGCCAAAGGCTACAACCAGAGAGAAGGTCTTGATTTTGGGGAGACCTTCTCACCAGTAGTCAAAATGGTTACTGTAAGATGTATGATTAGTTTAGCTGTTCAGAATTCATGGCCTTTGTACCAACTTGACATTAACAATGCATTTCTTTATGGGTCAATAGATGAGGATGTATATATGACTTTACCTGAAGGTTACTATTCTAAAAATGAAACCAAAGTGTGCAAACTGGTAAAGTCTTTATATGGCCTCAAACAGGCTCCGAGGAAATGGAATGAAAAACTAACTAAAGTGTTAGTTGATATGGGTTTCAAACAAAGTATTTGTGATTATTCATTGTTTGTTAAATCTGTTGGAAGTATGTTTGTTGCATTACTTGTTTATGTAGATGATATTGTCATCACTGGAAATGATGAAAATGAGATTAACAATTGTAAAAATCTGCTTAAAACAAGTTTTAAAATTAAAGATTTAGGAAAACTTAAATACTTCCTTGGTATTGAAGTTTTATATGATAAAGGAGAGATTTGTTTAACTCAGAGAAAGTATTGTTTAGAATTATTAAATGAATTTGGGTATTTAGGGTGTAAACCTATTAATACCCCAATAGAGCAAAGTTACATAGTTTCAGCTAAGGATTCAAAACAGAGTCCTTTACTGGAAAATGTAACTGGATATCAGAAGTTGATAGGAAAACTTATTTACCTATCACTTACACGACCTGATATCAGTTATAGTGTTCAGTTTCTAAGTCAATTTATGCATAAGCCTACTAAGTGTCACCAGCAAATAGCTTTAAGATTGTTGAGATACTTAAAGCTATCACCTGGTAAAGGTATTGTATTTAAAAAATCTGATAAGTTCGAACTTAGAGGCTATGTGGATGCTGATTGGGCTAAGTGCCTGGTCACCAGGAAATCAGTCACTGGATTTGGTATTTTTCTGGGCAACTGTCTGGTTCCTTGGAAGAGTAAGAAGCAGAATACCATTGCTCAGTCTTCTGCTGAAGCTGAGTACAGAGCCATGTGCTCAGCTACTTGTGAGTTAATTTGGCTAAAAAATTTACTAGGTGAATTACAAGTTACTTGTAATATGCCAGTAGATCTTTTTAGTGATAGCAAAGCTGCTATATCAATTGCAGCTAATCCTGTCTTTCATGACAGAACTAAACACTTCGAAATAGATCTTCACTTTATTAGAGAGAAGATCTCTGATGGTGTTATTAGAACTGTAAAGGTAACATCAGATCATCAAGTTGCTGATATATTTACTAAGGGGCTGAATGTTGTTCAGCATAATGTTTTGTGCTCTAAACTGGGCATGAAAGATTTGTTTAACATTTGAATTATGGGGGGGTGTTGAAAATACATAATACCTTTAATTCAATGTTAAACAGGCCTGTTGTTATTTGGGCTTATCTTTGTTGTTAGTGTTATTGGGCTTATTTTAGGTGTAACAATAATGGGCTTATCATCTCAGTGGGCTTATCAACTCGTGAGAGATTACAGCCGTTGGATCATTGATTACGATATCTATTTCTGGCCGTTGGATGAGATATTTTAGATAGAGCTATAAATAGCTCTCTCTGTGTATTGATTATTCAGTTGTCTTTATTCTTTCTCTTTAATCTCTGTATTAGGGTTTTCTCTCTGGTTCTGTATCATCTGCTTACATTCGTAAGTGTTTGTATTCTTTTTATCATCTGCTGATCTGTGTGATCAGCAGAAGACGTTGTATTGTTTGATTTGATTTAGTCTCAGTAATTGCTGAGACTATTGGGTATTTGGGGGGCACTGATTTGGGTTGGTTTAAATAAGATTTTGTCACCTTTTTCAGTCGCTATATCCTTGTGTTCTTGTGTTGATTCTTTATGGTTGTGTGTTTGTGTTGTTTGTATCGAGAAACCCTAAATTTCTATAGATTTGTGTTTTTTTTTCCTTTTTCTTGTTTTAACCCAATCTAACCCGTGATTTCCTAACTTCAAGTATGCCCAATTTGAGCAGTGGAAACTACTTAACCCATATATAAAGCTTTGGGTAACGATATAAAATTACAGCTAACTGCAAAAGAAATTTCTACAAATTATATATGCACTTTCATACATAGAATGACACACTTTGTCAATCAATTAAAAATCAATTTCCCTAATATCTAAAGAGTAATATTAAGCAAAAGTATGTTTATGCCAATAACATAATGGGAGTTAGAGATGCACAAATCGTTTGGAGCCCTAAACCGGTTTGGTCAACAAAAAGTCAAACCAGTTTTGATAGGATTTTTACCAGTTCAATTCAGGTTCAAACCGGTTTCAAATGAGAGGAATACAAATTGATCATAAGCCTAATGGTTGTACTGGTTCCAAACCGGTTTATATGTATATGGGTTACAAACAACTTTCAGTTGGGGTTGGTTCACTGGTTTCAATTCTCAAACCGGTTTGAATGTGCCCCTATGAGTTGCCTTGAGGCCATGATACGTAAACTACATATACACAAAGTTTAAATGGGCCTAGTATCTAAAACCTGAACCAACTTCTCAAATTCTCTAACACATGTTGCCACTGCTTGAACATCGACACGACGACACGTCCGACAACAATTAGTCTTCCGATTTCTTTGTGAGTGGAGACAGATTTAACACCCATAAGAGTAGATACTGCCTTCTTCATCTTGTCAGTTTCACTCTCACTATTAAAGCTCACTCCCAGCTCAACTTCAATTTTTTGAAACGTAACATAAGAAGCAATTAAATTTTGAAGAATAATGAGCCTCACAACTTAAATTTAATCATTAATCACTTATGATCCATTGATTAAAAACCCAACCTCTATATAAAATCATTCTCTCTCTAATGTAATTATATAAATAACCCAAAGTTCAAAAATCAGTGGACCAATAAATTATGATAGAAAAATAACAATTATGAAAAGAAACAGAATAAATAACTCTTTTTATGAAAAGAATTTGCCATAATTATGCTGATGACAAAAAGAAAAATAAATGTATATACGTACTAGGCGATTGAGGTTTTGATGAACATTCAGTGATGATGCCTCTAAATATGTTCTCCATCTTCGTGAATCTAAGAGAATGTGTTGATATGAGTGCGTATCATTATTTGCAGCTTAATATCAACTATATATATAAACATCCAAACAACTAGCTAGGAGGTAACCTGTTGTATACTCAATATTATCACCAAAGAACTTTTCAAGAAATAAGGGGTCTGTGACTTGAAGAAATCAATGCGGCAAAGATAGTAGGCTCCTTTGGTGACCTGGAATAAAAACAGATCACCTCCAATCACTTCTTCCCCTTTCGCCCTTTCATCACACTTTTCATCTTTCTCTACTTCACCGTCATCCCTATACACAAGGCTCACACCACACTCTCTTACCATCATCATTCCTCTATGCATAAAAACATTCACATGAACTTCATCACTAGTGTCAAGAATATCTCCCAATGGCCAATAGCTTAGCCACACAACATCGTTATCAAAGTTGGGTTTACCATACACCACAGGGACATATACCCAAGTTAGACCCTTTGTTCTGTAACTGATTTTGGTGAGCGGATGCCAAATAACTCCCCACCCGATGATCTGTATAAGATGGCTACATTTAAACCTTGGATCCTTGGATTTTTTTTGAAGTGAAGGCACGCGAAATGTGACATTGTGTTGCTAGTAATAGTAGTTGTTGTAGACTTTGAATGCCTTGAAACATGTTAAAACTTCACAATGAGTATGTGGTAACAGTACATAGATCAATATTTCTTTCTTTATTTGTTACAATTGCTTGTTTTTAATTGTATTCTACTTAAACCAAGCTGCAAAGCATTGATGATTAATCATAGTTCAAATGGTAATAATAACCTACGACGATAATGATAATGATCATGATATGGATGAGAATACAAATCACATCCATAAAGCGTCATAATTCTTCGGTTCGGCTTTGAAACAAGTATCATGGGGCTTAGATACCATGTTCTTGTTGCATCTAGTTTATAAGATTATATTAAGTTGAGTGATATAGGTTCATAACAGTAGTCTTCTTTTTACTCACTTTTGTTTCTAATTAATCAATCAACACATTAGAGTTTTCATATCCTGACATCAACATGTTTGGATTAATAAAAGTCAAAACCTTTTTATCGGTTCTATTCAGTTCAGGTTCAAATTGGTTTCAAATGAGAGGAATACAAATCGGTAGTTGTACCGGTTCCAAACAAGTTGTATACGGGTTTCAAACAGCTTTCAGTTGGGGTCGGTTCGTAGGTTTCGATTCTCAAATCGGTTTGAATGTGTTCCTATGAGTTGTGCCTTGAAGCCATGATACATAATTACATATACACAAAGTTAAACGGGCCTAGTAGCTAAAACCTGAACCAACTTCTCAAATTCTCTAACACATGTTGCCACTGCTTGAACATCAACACGTCCAACAACAAATAGTCTTCCGATTTCTTTGTGAGTGGAGACAGATTCAACACCCATAAGAGTAGATACTGCCTTCTCTATCTTGTCAGTTTCACTCTCACTATTAAAATTCACTCCCAACTCAACTTCAATTGTCTGAAATGCACAGAGGATAAAACAAGAAAATTAACCTAAAAAGATAATTAGAAGCAATTAACGTATAAAGAATGGTGTGCCTGACAACTGAAATTTAGTCATTAATCACTGATGACCCACTGATTTAAAACCCAACCTCTGTATAAACACATTCTCTCTCTAAAATAATTATACAAATAACTCCAAGTTCAAAAAATCAGTGGACCAATAACTTATGATAGAAAAATAACAATTACAAAAAGAAACGGAAATAAAGAACTATTTTTATGAAAAGAATTGGCTATAATTATGCGAATTGGCTATAATTATGCTGATGACAAAAAGAAAAATAAATGTATATACGTACTAGGCGATTGGGATTCTGATAAACATTAAACACTAGATTCCTTGATGCCGGAAAATATGTTCTCCATCTTCGTGAATCTAAGAGAATGTGTTGATATGAGTGCGTATCATTATTTGCAACTTAATATCAACTATATATATAAACCTCTAAACAACTAGCTAAGAGGTTACCTGTTGTATACTCAATATTATCACCAAAGAACTGTTTCAAGAAATAAGGGGTCTGTGACTTGAAGAAATCAATGCGGCAGAGATAGTACGCTCCTTTGGTGACCTGGAATAAAGACAGATCTCCTCCAATCACCTCTTCCTCTTTCATCCTTTCATCACACTTTTTGTCTTTTTCTACTTCACCATCATCCCTATACACAAGGATCACACCACACTCTCTTACCATCATCGTTCCTCTATGCATAAAGACATTCACATGAACTTCATCACCAGTGTCAAGTATATCTCCCAATCGCCAATAGCTTAGCCACACAACATCGTTATCAAAGCTGGGTTTACCATACACCACAGGGACATATACCCAAGTTAGACCCTTTGTTCTGTTACTGATTTTGGTGAGCGGATGCCAAATAACTCTATTCTCCCCACCCGATGATCTGTATAAGATGGCTACATTTAAACCTTGGATCCTTTGATTTTTTTGAAGTGAAGGCACGCGAAATGATAAGAATCCGGATGATGATGTATATTCGTGTGTCGCCATTCTTTGATCCTCTATGCCTTGGAGATAGGTGCTCCTTATACCATATTCATACAACATCTATGGCGCACACAAAATTCAGCTACTTAGTCAAATATTAAACTATTTGATCTCTGGATAATAAAGAGAGATATAGGAGAGAGAACCTGGATATTAAAAGTCCTGCCTTTAGTAATGACATCGCCAACCAGCTCCACCTTATGATTTTGGTACGACTTAATCCATTGCATATGCTCCAGATCTGCTTCCTCAAGTTTTCCTATGGACTGTAACTTAAAAAGGCCTTCAATCTCAAACAGTTTGAAACAACCTTCATAACTAATTTCCTGCAGTGTGAAACGAGCTGATTGGAATGTTATTCTCTCCAGTGACGTACACCAATCTACATTCAACCTCTTTAGCGTACTTGGGAGACATAATAGAGACTTAAGGTTTGGACTACAACTCAAGTAAAGCGTCTGAAGCATCTTAAGGTCAATGTAACTAGGAAGGATCTCAAATGGACTTGATTCTAAATTGAATATAGATAATGATTGAGGTAAGGCAAACAAAGGTTGTTTTGGAATTCCACCACAAACACATAAAGCTTTTAGCCTTTCCAGTTGATTTACACACTTCTGATTCAATAAAGCCTTCCACAGTTCAGTGCACCCTGACAAATCTAAGCGAGAAAGATTCTCAAGGTCTCCTATGGTTTTGCAAACATGAGTCAAACTGGTACAACAATAGAGCAACAAAGCCTCAAGTTTAGGGACTCGGTGAAGATTGCAAATGCTGACAAGTTTGTAAGAAAAAGTCAGATCTAGAACCTTGAGCGAATTAAGACCCTGTTCCAATAATAACAAGTTAAATTTATCATTGTACATTCAAATAAAGATTTCCTGACTCGGTCACCTGATAAACACTTAACATACCATGGGTGGTTCAAACTTTTCCAAGTCTCCTTGTCTCATTTCTATAGCCACCAAGGAGCTCATCAATAGGCCTGAGGGTACTGTTTTCAGATTACATTCATACCACCTCAACCATATCAAATCTGGAAAATTCTCATATGACCCAGTGAGTTTCACACCTCTAAGCTGGAGCAATTTTAGATTCTTCATTTTTACAAGGGAACTTGTTTTAAAAGTCTGCAAAATTAACATGTAAATTAGATAGCATACCTCGTGTCTATGTTAAAAATGTCATTTGTACTAAAAAAATATGCCACAACCATCTCGGTTCTATAGCTATTATTGAAAGATTCTTGAAGTTGGAGGTTATTCATTTACGTGAGGATTTTAAATCAACTTATCTCTAAATTTGAAACAATTACATACAGAATCTAATATGATTTTACTAGACTTGGGGTTTGCAAACCAAAGATTTAAGAGATCTTGGTTTTAATTTACTTCTTGCCACAATTCCCAATTTAATTAAAACAATTCTATGGTGTTTTGGTGTGTTGTATGTCCGGGCTAGTTTCTTGCTAGTCCGTGTTTGTTATCGATAATATCCATGCCGTTCATAAAAGAATTAAAACAACGGCTCGAAATTGATGAAGAAGACATCAGGACCCACAATATTTTTCTAGGAGTATTAGCGTATACCAATTATCATATAGACAAAATCAATGTAATTCTTGCTAAATACCAAACATTAGTTTAGTTATTTTACTTGCCTCTGGTGTCAACCCTTGCTTTGCCTCTATCATGTTGAGCCTTAGACCTTCAATTGTCTCAGAACCCTATTAGGAAATACATGAAATTAGAATATGTTTATTTTAAATGATAGGTTGTGGAAGTGAACTTAAAGATGCACCACACAAAAGCATCTTACATCTCCTTTACTCAACAAATGATAAGATTCGTCACACTGCCACACTCTACTACGTTTGGCAGGATCTTGTTGGAAAGGATTAATCAAGATCTTAATCATATCAAAAGTTGACTTCAGAAAAGTCAAACATCACAAAAAAGGCGCCAAAAGGAACAGTTGTGTCTGTATGTTTAAGTCGCATCTATTGGTTAGTTTAGCGGTTATAAAACCGCCAATATGTTATGTATAAATAGGCCTATTGTGTATCAGTTTCATTTGTGTGGAAATATTATTATTTGTGTTTCACAAACTCTTGTTCCCACCCTCTGTTCTTCCATTCGAGTCACTGCACAATATGTGCATACTCACCATGTTCATTCTAATCCTATAAACCAAGTTTAATATGCAAAGCAGGGCAGAATCTCAACATGGTATCAGAGCGAGACGCTCCTGGGAAGATAAAGACGAAGAAAGAAGCCTGTGAAAAGAATCCGATTGCCGTCCCCTGTTTTTGCAAATCAATCGGAAATTCAATCAAAACAAGAATCGAACAACAAAGAAGCGTGTGTTTGATTCAAACTTGGTTATCATCATCAGTTAATCGGAAAAGATGCAGTCAAAGGGCCATAACAGAAAGTAAAGATGAAAACAGAGAAAACTGTTTTCCGGCCAAAAGTTCCGGCGAAATCCGAAACAAGTTTTATCAAGAAGAACCATTTACATCGGAGAAATAGTGATTATTTCAGGGTTTAAAGCGCGAGGCGATCATACCCAAGAAGAATTCGATTCAAGGGAGTTATCGAATTAAAGATGCATTTTTTAAAAAGTAGAAGATGGACATGGTGCTCTCCATCTTTCCCTCATCATGCTTAGACCAGGCGAGTCACAGAAGCATTTGAAGATCAGAGGATCAATAAAGGGACAGTCGTGAAGACTTAGTATGCATCAAGATTAGAAGTTTGTAAAGAATGGTTCGAAGTTAATTAAGAGAAGAAGAAGAAGAAGAAAAGACTGCATAAAGAAGGATGAACACTAACAGAGTAAGGAAGATTAAGATTACTTGATTAGGGGAGTGAATGTTGGAAAGGATTAATCAAGATCTTAATCATATCAAAAGTTGACTTCAGAAAAGTCAAACATCACAAAAAAGGCGCCAAAAGGAACAGTTGTGTCTGTATGTTTAAGTCGCATCTATTGGTTAGTTTAGCGGTTATAAAACCGCCAATATGTTATGTATAAATAGGCCTATTGTGTATTAGTTTCATTTGTGTGGAAATATTATTATTTGTGTTTCACAAACTCTTGTTCCCACCCTCTGTTCTTCCATTCGAGTCACTGCACAATATGTGCATACTCACCATGTTCATTCTAATCCTATAAACCAAGTTTAATATGCAAAGCAGGGCAGAATCTCAACAGATCTTTGGATTCTTCACGAACTATATTTCTGGCCATATCTTGAAGGAGTTTATGCATCACAAGTATGCCAATACCTTTTTCCACGATAAGGAGGCATCTGTTAATGAGGGTCATTATCCCGAATTTTGCTTGATAATCATTCTCCAATATCCTTTCCACGTGAAATCTGTATTCGTAAATAAAGAAACAAGCAATATGGAGAAACAACTCTCTGTGATGGTATGCCAACGATTCATAGCTCCTTTTTAGTACAACTTGGATTTTACAATCAAGATCTCCTTTTGATGAATTCAGTGAATTCATTCTGCTCCTCCATATTTCTATCATGTTATTTCTTTCACATTGGTCTTGAGCCCTCACGCTTAGTGAAGAACCCAATACCTTAAGAGCTAGTGGATTTCCTCCACAGTATTTTGCTAACTGTAATGCAAGCTCCTCAAAACCTTCCATAGGAAATTTGGATCCAAAGGAATGAAAACTTAAAAGCTCTAACGATTCAATCTCATTCAACAATTCAACTTTGTGAACACGACACCCACAAGATATGGAGCCGTACCATCCATCTATGTTTTGAATTCTTGTGGTCATAATGATCTTGCTTTGTGTAGGGAATGACTTCGTTCCAAATAAAGTGCTTAATGTGTCTTTGTCATCAATGTCATCAACAACAATAAGCACCTTATTCATTCGTATGGCCTTTTCAAGCTGAAAAGCTCCCTCATCAACATTCGATATCATGATATTATTATTTCCCGAAATATCCTTGAGAAGTTGTCTCTGCACATCAGGCAACCGATCAGGTTGATTCTCGATGTTTTCAAGTAAACTGCAGCTGTCAAAGTTGTGCTTGTTTGAGTAATAAACGTGTTTGGCGACTGTCGTCTTGCCACCTCCCCCCATACCGCATATTGCTAGAACGGGAAAATCAGGTTGTTCATATCTCAACCAGGAATTGATCACTTCAGCTCGAGCCTCTATCCCAGTTAGATCAGTCGGAGGAGTGAGGCATTCCAAACCCAGTTGTTGGTAAATTTTGTGAACAATATTTGCAACAAGGTCCTTTTCATAGCTGGAATAAAAGAAGAAATTGTTGGAACAATCGGGTCACAAGCACAAACAAACAAACGGATTTTGTGAGAAACCACTCACGACTCTTTTCTTTTTATTAAACTCAAACCACCACACAAAATAACAAAGCATTGAACCCTATTTATACTAGACACAACTTGATCACCAAGTTATCAAATCCTAACCTAACTAGACCATGACACTTTAATAGATAATAACATAATACCTATAATTATCTAATCCTAACAACTTGATAAACATTAATGAAAAAATAATAATTAAATCAAGATTAATCCAACATTCTCCCCCTTAATCTTGATATGATCCTCGTCTAACATCACATTAGCGTCGGCTCATAATCTTCTTTCATTAAGTTCGCTTCATCATACTTCGGTTTTTCCTTTGGACATTCCCACGCAAAATGACCAAACTCTTCACACCGAAAACACTTGACCCGCGACTTGTCTCGTCCTTTCTTTGGCCCTCGATTTTCACCTTGCTCTCGATGATTACCACTTGACTCGGTTCGACCCTCACGGCCCACATTAGTTCCACCGGTTTTGTTCTTGCCACGGTTTTTGCAACACTCACAGTTACCACACCCATCATTGTTCACTTTACCTTTTCTATCATCACGAGTAAACATTAGTTGGCCACGAACATCTTCGGTTGAAACTTTTGGCTTCACTCGCTCCTCATAAGCCTTTAAACGCCCCACTACCTCCTCAAAAGGCATTGACTCAATCTCTGAGTATTGCTCAATTGAAGCAACTATTGGCAAATACTTATCCGGCATAGAGTTTAAGAACTTTCTCACAAGTACCTCATCCTCCAATGATGACCCAAGACTCTTATATTTTGACTGCATCTCGCTTAACTTGCCAGCGAACTCATCAATCGATTCCGTCTCTTTCATCTTAATCATCTCAAGTTCACTCCTCAACGTTTGTAAGCGTGCCTTTTGGACTCTATCAGCACCCAAATACCGAACTCGAATCGCCTCCCACACGTCTTTCGGATCCGAATACTTCGAAACTTGAAGGAGAACATCTTCAGAAATTGATTGATATATCATCGCCTTAGCCATAAACTTCTTTTTAACTTCTACTTCTCCCCCGGTAACAGGATCTATGGCTTCTCGCAAACCATGTGCAGCCAAAACAGTCTCCATCATGATAGACCACGCCGTATAATTTGTTTTCGTCAATTTCGGACATTGCAACGTCACGTTGTTTGACTCACGGGCTGGTATCATATCTCCTCCTGGATTAGCCATTCTTTTTTATTTATTTATTTACTCCTATCACAACTTCAAAGCTCAATTAATTTCTTTTTTTTCACGCACAACACCACCAAAGACCTCTCGCTAATTTCCCAACTGCAAGAAACCAATAAACAATCTGTTGCCTTTGGACTCAAACACAAATCCACCTAGCTTCTCGTTCCTTCTTTTTTTTTCTCTTTGGTAACACAGCCCGCCTTAGTAGATCGAATGAAAACCAACAACGGCAGTTCTTTCCTACTATTTTTTGACCATACAAACAATTCAATCTTCGTTATTTTAGTTTTATTTGATCGCAAGACAAACTAATCTGCTCCTTTGATTAATCTATCACGGATTAATCAACTCGTTCTTCACCGGTATCACACCGTACTACCCCGAATTGCTTAGGTAAAACACCGGTATCACACCGTACCACCACGAATCTCTCGGGTAAACACCACACCTCTCGCAGGTATTGAAATTTTCACTCGATCGGACTCACTCGGATCGATATCTCCCGTGGTTGACTCGAACAACCAGCCCACAAATCGTATCTCACGATTTTAAGTCTGTATCACACAGAACTTCTGGATGATCTATCACAGATCATAAAACTGAACCGCTCGCAGGTTCGTCTTCCACGGTGGTGATTCAACAGGCCTTCGATCGTATGTGCTCTGATACCAATTGTTGGAACAATCGGGTCACAAGCACAAACAAACAAACGGATTTTGTGAGAAACCACTCACGACTCTTTTCTTTTTATTAAACTCAAACCACTACACAAAATAACAAAGCATTGAACCCTATTTATACTAGACACAACTTGATCACCAAGTTATCAAATCCTAACCTAACTAGACCATGTCACTTTAATAGATAATAACATAATACCTATAATTATCTAATCCTAACAACTTGATAAACATTAATGAAAAACTAATAATTAAATCAAGATTAATCCAACAGAAATGAAGAGATTCAGAGAAAGTTGGTCAAAATACGCAAAGAGATATATAAACAGAGGGATTGAAGTTAGCATACCCTGAAAGAACCATGCCCTTCAACTCAGCCACCTCTGTTAGGGCTGCCTTCCACCGATTGACGTTATCTTGTGTCCATTTTAAACCTTCTTTTGCTTCTAAACTGTAACTTCCTCGTTGGTTCCTTACATCTGAAGGATTCACTTTATAAAACACTGGTAATACAAAATGACCCACCTTCCTCTTCTGCTCCAGGATCAACCAGAGCTCGTCAAGGCACCATCTTGAATTGGCAAAGTTCTCTGAAAATACAATTACTGAACCCCTTGATTCTTTTATTGATCTCTCGATTTCTGGCTTCAGTTCTTGACCTTCACGGATTTCATCGTCATCCCTGAAAGTCCTAATGCCCACTTTACGTAAAGCCTCATAAAGATGGTCCGTAAAAGAGTAACGAGTGTCTTCCCCTCTGAAACTTACGAAAACATCGTACTTGTAATTGATTTGAGCTGACAAAGAGGATGATGCAGAATCCATTAGCTAGAATTATGACACTAGAAAAGAGGTTGTGAAATGAACTGAGAACATATAGAAGAATATATAAAGACATTGAGAATTTAGAACTACTTAAGGAAAATTTTAATAAGATAATCAAGTTGCTTGGTTTGTTGCATGGGCAGCCGGCCAATTGACAGTATTTTATCTTAATTACGTGTCCGAATTTTAATATTAACATAAATTTAAAAAGATGTTGTCATCTAATTCTTTTTTTAGACATTATAAAATACTTATGATAGTGATTAATTTAGCTTTATATGTGGGTATATAGTTAGGCTGGGTGATGCATAATGGAGCCACTTATGCATCACGTCAAAAAGTGTTAAAATCCCCCCACCCCCCCCCCCCCCACACCACAGGAAACATAATAAAGCCCCATCTTAGGTCCAAATGGTAGAACTGACACAGGCAACGCGAACTCCTCGTCTTGGGTCCAAACGGCAACGGATGGAGGCAACTTTTAGTGGAGAGTTGTGGTAAAAGAAAAGAAGAAATGGAGGATCGTGTGTTACAAATATGAGGGATAAAAGGGTTTATATAGAGTAAAAGAATAGGTAAAAAAAAACAAATAAATGGCCCCACCTACTCATTTGTTAGCCTTTGTTATTGCCTTGGCAAGGGGAGAATACCCCCCCCCCCCCGGCATAGTGCCGGGAAACAGGGGCGTTATTCTTTGATTTTTAGGTGAGGGGACATAGGCATAGCGCCTTACACCGGGTAGCCTTAAAGATAAAGTAGTATATTTGCACCTATTTAACAAAATGAGAGCCTTAGCAGTTATCATAAATGAAAGCATTGAAGGAATAAGGGTGCTCGTGGTGGGTCTCGGGTATCACTTCTACTACCTAGTAACCGATCAGCCAAAATATTTTACACAACTCTACCAGCATACTACTCTACCACCCGATGCTAATTTCGCTACACACGACCGAGAATACTCGACAGAAGACATTGAACGGTGTGCAATGAGGAGTAATCAGCGACTCCCGCATGACGAGGTGGAACGATGGCTCTTGACTTTTGAAGGTCTTGATGAAGATGATGTTGTGCCAGAAACGCAAGATCCTCAAAATTAATTGGATAATGATATTGAAGATATGTGATTTAATGATGTTGAAGATGATGTTGTGTTGGTACAAGAAAAACCAACAAAATTCCCCGGACATGCGAAGAGTTAAGTATGGACGACCGCTCAAGAAGTAGCATTGGCTAAACCATAATGTTATTGCTACGAAAAAAAGGATGTTGGAAATCAACAAACATGAAAAAGTTTTTGGAAATTATACTTAAACATTACAATGCAACCATGGTTGGAAGCGATCGTACGGTCCATCAATTGTCTTCATAGAGGGGCACTATGAACGGTCAAATTAAGAATTTAACGGACTTTGCTATTGCCTTGGCAAGGGGAGAATACCCCCCCCCCGCATAGTGCCGGGAAACAGGGGCGTTATTCTTTGATTTTTAGGTGAGGGGACATAGGCATAGCGCCTTACACCGGGTAGCCTTAAAGATAAAGTAGTATATTTGCACCTATTTAAAAAAATGAGAGCCTTAGCAGTTATCATAAATGAAAGCATTGAAGGAATAAGGGTGCTCGTGGTGGGTCTCGGGTATCACTTCTACTACCTAGTAACCGATCAGCCAAAATATTTTACACAACTCTACCAGCATACTACTCTACCACCCGATGCTAATTTCGCTACACACGACCGAGAATACTCGACAGAAGACATTGAACGGTGTGCAATGAGGAGTAATCAGCGACTCCCGCATGTAGGGGTGTTCATCGGGTTTGGTTTTCGGTTATCGGGTTATTCGGGTCGGGTGATTCGGGTTTTCAGTTGTGAAAATATTACCCGATAACCGACCCAATCTAGTTAAATGGTTATCGGTTATGAGGTTAAACGGGTTCGGGTTTTTCGGGTCAGGTTAAATGGTTATCGGTTTAATGGTTCGGGTGTTTGAGTTACATATTTCCAACCATTTGGGTTGCGTATTTCTATCCATTTGGGCTACAATATGTTTAAAATAAAACCACAACATGGACTAAAATATTTAGTTGCAAATTTGGCTACAAAAACACTACTCCGATATACATAAAAATATGAAAACTGGATCATTTTTTTGTTTTTGAATTATTCGGGTTATTCGGTTCAACCCGAATTATACAAAACTAATCCGAAGACCGACCCAAAAGACTCTAGTCGGGTTCGGGTATGCACTTAATCGGGTTCGGGTTAATCGGGTAAGGTAGTTTCCCGGGTCGGGTCACTTCGGGTTCGGTTCGGTTATTGGTTATCGGTTAAAAAGAACACCCCTACCCGCATGACGAGGTGGAACGATGGCTCTTGACTTTTGAAGGTCTTGATGAAGATGATGTTGTGCCAGAAACGCAAGATCCTCAAAATTAATTGGATAATGATATTGAAGATATGTGATTTAATGATGTTGAAGATGATGTTGTGTTGGTACAAGAAAAACCAACAAAATTCCCCGGACATGCGAAGAGTTAAGTATGGACGACCGCTCAAGAAGTAGCATTGGCTAAACCATAATGTTATTGCTACAAAAAAAAGGATGTTGGAAATCAACAAACATGAAAAAGTTTTTGGAAATTATACTTAAACATTACAATGCAACCATGGTTGGAAGCGATCATACGGTCCATCAATTGTCTTCATAGAGGGGCACTATGAACGGTCAAATTAAGAATTTAACGGACTTTGGATTCAACCGGTGTTAATGAAATAATATCTTGGCTGAAGAGGAAAAAAAGAAAGCGTTTTTGATGAAAATTGATTTTGATAAGGCATACGACAATGTTAACTAGAGGTTCCTTCTTTCAATTATGGAGCAAATGGGTTTCCCTTTGAAGTGGTGTTTGTGGATTAAAGGCTTTCTTCATTCGGCTAGATCTGCAGTTTGGTTAATGGTGCCCCCACGTTTGAATTTAGCTGCGAGAGAGGTCTTCACCAAGGTGACCTGCTATCATCATTTCTTTTTTCTAATTGTCATGGAAGCTTTATCACACGTTATTTTCAAAGCTTGTAGCGTGGAGGAGTTCGAAGGTATTGAGATGGATTCGGCAGGTATAAACATTTCACATTTATTCTACGCGGATGACGCGGTGATTCTGGGGCGTTGGTCTTTATTGAACGTCAAAAAATTGACTCATCTTATGAGGTGTTTTTACATATGTTCCGGATTGAAGATTAATGTAAACAAATCTTTAATCTACGGGATTGGGGTTTCAGAGAATGAGGTTGGTGTTATGGCTAATGTTGTTGGTTGCCGTGAAGGTGGATTTCCTTTCGATTACTTAGGCGTTAAAGTTGGAGCGAACATGAATAAGGCTAAAAATTGGATGAAAGTGTTAGACGTTGTCGATTCCAGGTTGGTTTCGTGGAAGGCTAACATGCTTTCGATAGGTGGTAGAACTACTCTTTTAAAATCGGTCTTGGAAAGCAAGCCGGTTTATTACTTATCTCTTTGACGAGCTCCTAAAACCGTCATTAATAAGTTAGAACAAAAAATGAAAAGGTTCTTGTGGGCCGGTTCTAGTAGTGTGAACAAGATCCATTGGGTGGCTTGGGAGAGGGTGACTCTTCCAAAGAAGTATGGCGGGTCGGGTTTAAGTAAATTGATGGAAGCTAACGAAGCACTCTTGTCCAAATGGGTTTGGCGGTTTCGGTCAGAGGATGGTTGCTTATAGACTAATCTATATCTATACTACTATATAATGCATTCTAGATGGGCAACAATGTAATTTAACTTCATTAGAGGAGGACATTATTGTAATTTATCTCAAATCTTAATACATATTAATACATTATTTAATATAAACTTCTAACTAATTAATAATTTATTTAATAAACTTCTAACTCTAATTAAATGAACTAAATGCATTTTCTCAACAATAATTATTATACTTATATAAATAAATAAAAACTAGGTAGAAATACATATATAATTAGAACAAAAGCCAACGATCTATAGATCAAGTGGTGGAAAGACTTAAGTTCTGCTTAGGAGACTCAGGTTCGATCCCCACCTACATCAAATAGTGAGGCAATAGTGCGCAATGATGGTGACAAACCCACTGATGTGTGCGGATATACACATAATTTTACAATGAAATAATTTCACGTTTGGTTTTAATATTTATAAAAATGGTTTAGACCTTAACATTAAAACACACACAAAAAGGTAAGTGTACCCTGTCATATATGTAGTACGCTCGTATAAGAACAAGATATTGATCCATGGACGCGAGCGGACGCAATAGTACTTAAACTCTATCCCCGATTTACCAGTAAAAGATAGTTTGAAGTTGTCTAAACTAAATTAATTCTAAAACACTAAATAAACATATGTAAGACTCGAAATACAAAATATATATATAAAGACACTATAATAACAATCCTAGCATGTCAATTACATAACATATGTTAAACAGGTGTGAGATCAACATTCCCATTTTCAGACAATTAGTATCCCTTTCGGGAATCCTAACATGACAACTATACGGAAACCTAACACGATAACACACGTTAACCACCTCAAATTGTTAATTAGCGAGCAACTGATCTAATCTCATGCAAATCTTCTAAAGATAAGTTAATCATCTGTTAAGAATTTTCTAACCTCACTAATCAAAGAAAGCAATACCGAATACACAATACAACCGCCGATACTAGCATAAAGTAGAGCATATCACAAATTATTCCATTTTACTAACTTTGAACACAAATCTACCGAGATTGGCATTTTTACCAAAATAACTCACAAAGATCAATAACCGTGTCAAAGATCAGTAACAACAACATTTAGCTTTTTGAACTCTTTTAAGTGCCGATAAGCATTTCTAATCGTTATTCGTCTAACTTTAACCAAACCAATACCCATTTCAAGTTTCATGGTGTAAACACATTAACAAGTTAACTAGACACAAACTACAACTTATATTAGATACGACAAATAATCCGGACTCAATCAAATTCTTGAAGTTTATCATTCGATAAATTTTTAAGATTTGTCCATTTTGACCACCATTTGGAGAAACAAGGCGTTCTTGCCATGAACATTTGAATCTTTTCAAATTTCACCCTGATTGTTCAAATTTGACAAATTAAACCCTTTAACTTATGAAAGTTGCATCTTGACCCTTGAATTTTTACAGACTTTATTTTATTGTGTTTCGGCTTCGGATATGAGATTCCAATTGAAGTATTTTGTATTCCAACTTCAGTTAATCGAAAGTATATCAAAAATAAAATCTTTTTGAGTTTTTCATAAATGCTGAAAATTAAAAACAAGATACAGTAAGTAAATATAAACAAGCATTCAATTTTTTTTTTGTGATTTTCCGGTAAGAGGATCATATCGGTTTTTTAGAAATCTATTCACACCGTTGGTCTTACAATTTTAAACTTTATAGACTGTGAGACTTGGAAATTGCTGATTATTGTTGTCCACATAAGCTCACATGCAAACCGTTGTGCAATGCTTTAAAATGATACCGATTAGGTGTATTAAAAACTATCTTGCCTATGGTTTATCAAGGAATTTGCACAAAGTTTCATTGTAACGCGTGAATATGCCATAATTATCCATATGTTACGGGGTACGAGGCATGGAGGTGGCAGATCAGCAAATCAATGCTACAAAGCAACATATGCACTCAACCAGGGTGAGGTTTATATCAAATATGTTTTTCATCATATATTTGATACGATGCATTAAATAATCTTTAAATTATACATATAACAGTCCCCGTTTAACTCCCGTTTTATTGCCGTTTAGTTGTTTGTTTGAGGACAAGCAAAGTTTAAGTGTGGGGAGGTTTGATATACGTTAAATTATACATATAAATGTCCATGTTTAACTCCCGTTTATACACGTTTTTGACTTTATACACAAGGAATTGGTACTTATTTGGGTATCTTTATGATTACAGGTCTTAAACGATGTCCCGGAAGCAAACCCGAAGAAAAACGAAGGTTTCTGTGCAATAATAGGAGGCTGGTCAATCTAAACGGTCGTTCGGTCCATGTGAACGGCCGTTAACTGGGACAGATATTTTATGCAGCACTTCTAGAAGCCTATATCATTGCACTCGAGGATTTTTTCTGCCCACTTGTCACCAGAACGACCGTTTAGTCAAAGTGAACGGCCGTTCACCTGTCACAGAGTCTTTAAAAGTAGAGTTCTTCCCCTGTATTCAGCATTGGGTAATTTTGGGGCAATTTCTGGACCTGTGATTTGCAGAGAAGCCGGATAACAAGCTCGGGTGGTGATCAGAATCCATTATCATAATCCAATCTATCACATTTAGCATTTTATGGTTTGATCTTTAAACATTCAATCTTGTTCAAATCATGTTATTTCAGCTTATATGTGATGATTACCTATTGTATTGTAACCTACGGGTAAAACCAAGTAATCGCTAGTAGTTAAAACAATCGTTTGTATGTTAATCATGTTTTATATGATTTTGGTGTTTTTCATGTTTGAATCTTGATGATCATATTGCAACCATGTTTCGTTGTTGTTGGATTTCCGGTTATGTTTGTATGACTTTGATGATTATCGTGTTGTGTTAGTCGGATACATGTTGAAAACCATCCGGTTAACAATCCGGTTAGTCGTATCTAATATAAGTTGTAGTTTGTGTGTAGTTTTAATTAATTTTTTCTGCACGATCAAACACAACTAGTGTACTCATCATGATTCAAACGGCAAAGCTTGATGTTGAACAAAACCCGAACCTGAACTACAACCCCATCCAGGACAACAAGAACCCGGTTTTCCATCTTCGGAGACACCAAACCTTGGTAGAGCTCCAGCAACTAAAGCTGAAGAACCGAAGCTGAAGAAGATGGCAATCGAGAAATGAAAGTGCAGATGTTGTTGATCTCCATCTTCGTCCCAAGTTATCAAAGCTGATCAACGACCATGACGAGATCTTATGAAGCCACGACCAAAGCTCAAATCAGCAAGTATTCAAGTCTTTAGGGGGAGATTAGTAGTGCATTGTAGTGTATCTTCCCGAGTTGAAGATTGTCAAATTTTAAGACTTGAAGACTGAGCTTAGGGGGAGTGTGTGAACGTCTTTCAAGACATCCTCAGCACAGTGACTGGTTAAGTCTACAGATCACTAGCTAGGTACAAGGGGGAGACTGTTATTGCACTTCGTGTACGTCCCCAGCTAGTGATAGGTCGATAACAGTCGTAGGCATGATTTTATAGTCATTCTAGGGTTGTTTCGATGTTATTATAGGCTTAAGGGTATTTTGGGAATTAGTTATGTGACATACGCCTCTTAATTGTCTCATACATGTGCCCCCCCCCCCCCCCACATGTATGAAGGGCATAAGTGTGCATGTTAAGGGAGGTGTATAAGGAGTAGTATAAATACCCATGCCTTAGTCCTTTTGTAACTTTTGCCAGATCCTAATACAAGTGCAACCCTTTGTGTGTGTTTTTGTGTATCTGCTCTCTATATTATTATTATCATCTTATCCATAAACACTCACCTATAACAACTAATCGGATTACTGATTCGGCCTTTAATCCCATAATAGGTTGCAAGTAGGCTTATATTAGTGATAATTGATGCTTAATTCATTCCTATTTGTATTTCTTAGGAAATTGAAGCTCCAAGACTGAAACAAACGATTTCCGGGTGAAAACGAGCAAAAACTGCAGATTCCTGAAGATACCAGACTTGAAGCCTGTTCCCTATATGTTTTGAAGACAATCCCGGGACTTAAACAACGCTAAAATCAATCCCGGAGTGACCTTGCACGCCCACGCTCACCTGCACGAAGGCCTTGCACGCGAGAAGACAACGCAGCAAACTTGGAGAGCAAGAAATCAGGGACAAACAGAAGTGCACGCGCGTGCCACAAGAGGGTGCATGCCCATGCTCAGACATTTCGTACAGACAGCTTCTGTCATGCAGCAACAGAACGTACGTGTAACAGCAAGCACGCCCTCGACACACTTATGCACAGCTGTGCATCCCCTGGAGGTCTATAAATAGCAAGCCAACCCTCACTTTGTTCATCCCTTCTTGTGCTCTCTTGAGGCCGAACTCCAAGCTTCTTCCAGAGATCTTGCGGACTTGTGGGAGGCCTTCTGGCCATCCTAACATCTCTCAATGGTTAGGCCTCGTCCTACCTTGATCGGCTTGGCCAAGAAGAGGATCGTCGAGTAGTTATGCAATAAATATCTAGGGTCGTGAGGATCAAGAGAGTTACATATCACTTGGAGGTGGATAACTTGTCTATGAGCAGCCATGTTCTTGTGTTGATCATGTCTTATGGTTGTATCTTTCTATTTTCACGAACCCATTTCGATTTGTAGACTTTTATTATTATTATTACTAGTTGTATTTAACCCCGCGTTGCGGGGTAAAACCATGGAAAACCAAGCATTGAATACTTGCTTCAGTTTGTAATTTTGTATAATCGAATGACAGCCGGAGAATACCCACAAACATTCAAGTGTAGCATCCCCAAAAAAAAAGCATACAAGTAGGAGATGTGAACACCTTAGAATACCAGCGCGTGTCACCGGCCGGAGATTAAGGAGGGTATGTTAGGGGCGATGGTCTCAATTAAGGAGATTGAAGAAGGGTTTGATCGAGGTTGGTTTGTGGTTCAGAGGATAAGGCGAGATCTATTTGTTTTGTGAGAAAGAGGAAAAAAAATGGATCATATCTCCATGTGAGAGTAGCTGACTTTTGAGGCACCCAATAAAGAAACGTGGAGCAAGATGAGATCTATGGTGGCAGGATGAGGACAAAAAAAGGTAGGTTACTAAAGAATAAAAGAAGAAAGAATGGTGGCAGAATGAAATTGTTGAAAAGTGAACTATTTCTTTTGCTCTGCTATTAATATATATATATAATTATTAGTAGTGGCGGTAGCGGCCGCGGCGGCAGCAGCAGTAGCAGTAGCAGTAGCAGTAGTAGTAGCAGTAGCAGTAGCAGTAGCAGTAGTAGTAGTAGTAGTTTACTTTTAGTTATTTGTGTTGTTATCTTCTTCTAATCTTTGTGGCAGGTTTGAATGATGACTAACTTAATAACTTAATGTTGGGACGAAGAGGATTGAAGAAACCACCTTTTGATAACCTTAGTCTTTTCCATATCTGCCTAAGTATAGAACTGCTGAAGAACAAATAGAAGAAGTACTGAAGAACAAACACAAAGTACTGAAGAGTAAATTCATCAGAAGTTCTGAAGTCTAACCAGACATTTCACTGAAGAACTACTGAAGACAAACTGCTCATCAGCAGTTTGTCACTCATCAGCACTTTCCATCAGAAGCTTCTAACCGACTGAAAGATCAGCAGTTTTACTATTATATTGTTTTGTTAAAGTCTTGATTTCAAGTTTCAATGTACAGACTGATGTAAGCTTATCTTAGCATAATATCTTTGATAAATATCTTAGATTACTTCAGACTTCAGTTTTGTACAATAGTCTATAAATAGATGAGTTTGTTCATCTATTTTATACATGTGATTTTGTGTAATATCTTTGAAATTATATTGAAATCCTTCAAGCTTTAAACTCATAATTTCCACTTCACATCTGAGAAACATAAACTGCTATTACTGCTTTATACTTAGATCATTTATTGTTTCTCATTTACTATTCAGTAAAGGGGGAGTAATAACTCCTCATCAAAGTGATCTTTTAGACCTTTGAACACTTAACTTTCCGCTGCTTAATAACTCTTATATAAATCTGATCAAACACATAAGTGTTCATAGAAACAGCCACTGATCCAACAATTGGTATCAGAGCATCTGGTTAATCTGATCAAAATCAATCTAATAAATTGAGATTCAGACACAGGCTCAATATTGATATTCAATAAAAAGGATAAAAGGCTCACTTTTTAAATCCATCACTTTAAGAAAGTATTGACAAATCCAAACTTCTTAAAAATGGATCCCTACAATACTGGATCTGCCAACAAACCTCCTATGTTAGTCAGAAATGAATATAACATATGGTCTAAAAGGTTGGCACATACTATCTCTCAAACAAACACTGGATGTTGGAGGTCTGTAGTTTTTGGACCTCACAAACCAGTTGTTACTGATCCAGAGGGTAAGACTGAAAGACCAAAGGATCCAAAAGAATACACGGAGGAAGATTTCCTAAAGTTTGAGCTTGATGCAAAAGCTTTCTCCATGTTGGCTATGGCTCTCCCAAACGAAATTTATGCTGGCCTTTTACATTGTGAAAGTGCCAAAGAGCTGTGGGACTGCCTAAAAGAGCAGTTTGCAGGAACTGCTGAGGTGATAGCCAACATCAGAGAAATACTAGCTCAACAATATGAAACTTTTACTCACATAGAGGGTGAAACTTTAACTCAACAGTTTGAAAGATTTTCTTCACTCATATCTGAGTTAAAAATAAACAATCAGACCTATACAACTGAGTCTATGTTACATAGATTTTTAAGGTCTTTACCTTCAAAATGGGAAACTTACTCAATAGTCCTCAGAACCAGTTCTGATTTTAACACCTTGAACCTAACTAGGTTACATGGTAAATTATTAACTTTTGAAAGAGAAATCAATCAAAAGAAAAAGCTTCAAGAATCTGGTAAAACTGCTGATGACTATACTCCGGGTAGCACAGCCTTATTAGGACATGACTCACCATCCTGTTCTAATAATTTTGGTTCTTTTGACCACATTGACATAACAGCTGGGATCTCATCAGATGGATCTTTCCCAGCTTATGACAATGAGGAACTAAGTCAAACTGCTGACAACATGTGTTTCATCATGGATGATTTAAAATATTTTAGCAGTGATGACTTAGAAGAAATGGAAATATTGCACCAACTGGCCTTGTTAAGCTTAAAAACTAACAAATTTTACAAGAGGTCAGGAAGGAAATTTCCAGGACTAAACAATTCAACAAAAGTTGGTTTTGACAAATCTAAATTGAGATGTCATAAGTGTCAAAAGTTGGGACACTTTGCTAGAGAATGTAGAAGCTCTAGCTATAACCAACAAATGTCCCCTGGAAATCAATATAACCCCTCATACAATAGGAATAATGGAACTAATGGGAGTGCTCATTTTGTACAGGCACAAGCTCCAAATGTTCAATATGTGCCACAAGTACAATATGTACAGATGCCTGCTCAACAACAACAGCAGCTCATGCCTCCATTTCCAACTGCTCAACTTCCTGCACAAACTCAACAACCCCCTCAGCAACAAAGCTTATTTACCTCAGGGTATGTTGATTGGAGCAGTCTTCCTTATGACACGTCAGAATGCAGTCAGGATTCAGACAATAAGGTCTATGATGTCAACTGGGGAGAACCTGATAATGGCAGAAAGAATTTTGCCTTAATGGCCTTTGAAGGATACTCTTCAAATTCTGCTCTCACACAGGTATCACAACAATCTCTGTTAAAGCTTTGCACTAAATCTTGCAAAGAATCATTTGCTTTAATAAGAGAAACCAATGTGCATTTACAAGGCAAATCCAATGACATGGAAAGAAAATACACACAAATGAAGTGTGATTTGGAAAGAAAAGTCATGTTGAAAAACAAAGAAATTTCCAAACTAAATGATAAATCCATTGAAACAGAAGCACAAATTAAAACCATGATAGACAGCCTAGGAAAAGTCAGACAAGAGCTTGCTGACACCAAGGTTGATTGTGAAAAATGGGTTGAGTCTTGTAAAGGGTATCAAATGTTACTTAACAAACAAACTGCAGCCAATGTTAAATTTGGCATTGGATATACCCACACTGAATCACCAACAGATTTCACCCACAAAACTGATAATGATGGGAAGAAATTGATTCAAACTTCTGATATGGAGGAATGCACATCCTACCATCAGAACTTCCTTAAAAAGGGAAGTACTGCAGAAGTTAAAACTACTGACAATAAGCCATCAGCAGTTTCAACTACATCAGGAGTTGAGACCCTGAAAACTGCTGATGACCTATTTCAAAAATCAGATTTTGTCAGTAAATTGCCTTCTAGCTCTCTTGATCTATCAAAAAGGAAAGAGAAGGCAAAAGCATGTGAAATATGTGGTCTGTTTAACCACATAACTGAACTTTGCAAATTTAGAAAGGTAAATCAGTTAAATAAACAAAGACAACAACTGATTGTGGGAAAACAGATAAAACAAGATTTTCAAAATACCTTTTTTCCCAACAAACAACAATCAAACAAAACCCTTTCTAAGAAGAAGCCTTTATCTCAACAAAGGTCATCTTCTCAAAGTTCAATTTCAGAAGTTTCACCTAACTCATCAGCAGATTCACAAACTGCTGAAGTTAAAGATTTGATAAACCTGGTCAAACTTCTGATGACCAAAGTTGATGGTGGAAACCAAAAAGAACCCACCATTGTTCTTAATGACAAATCCATTGCCAAAAAGACATGGATTACTAAAAATGGTCCACAACAAGCTGCACCTGTTCTCAAGAGCAAACCCAAAGCCAAACTGGCTTGGGTTGCCAAAACTAACTAATTTGCTATCTTGTGCAGAGAGTCTCCAGAGGTTTGAATAGCATATGGTATGTGGACAGTGGAGGCTCAATGCACATGACTGGATGCAGATACCTGATAAACAATTTTATCAGTCAAAGAGAAGGATCTGTGTCCTTTGGGAACAATGCCAAGGGATATGTGCTAGGATATGGCAATGTATCCTCAGGCAAAATGCAGTTTGACAAGGTCAATCTGGTCGAAAACCTTGAGTACAACTTACTGAGTGTCTCTCAAATGTGTGACAAAGGATATTCTTCCTTTTTCACAAAGACAGCATGCAAGATCATATCACCAGAAGGCCAGAAGTTGATAGAGAAGATCATTGAAGATCATACTTTGCTAATTGCCAAAAGATGTGGCAATGTCTATGCAGTGGACATTGAAAAAGACAAAGTATTGAACAAAACTGCCTGTTTCTTCTCAAAGGCATCAACTTCAGAAAATGATCTCTGGCATAGGAGACTTGGCCATGTGAACTTTAAAACCATCAATAAAGTCACAAAAATGGGCTTGGTCAGAGGTCTACCTTTGAAGGAATATCAGTGCAAAGAACACTGTGTTTCCTGTCTTAAAGGTAAACAGCATAAGTCCTCTTATAAGTCTATTGAAGAATCAAAAACAACTGCATGTCTTCAATTACTCCATATGGACTTATTTGGACCAGTCAAGATTATGAGCCTTGGTAAGAAGAAGTACTGCTTGGTCATCATTGATGACTACTCAAGATTCACATGGGTCTTCTTCTTATATTCCAAGGATGAGGCAGCTGAAATCATCAAGTTCTTTATTCTACAAGTAGAGAAGCAATACTCTCTATCTGTCAAAATCATCAGGAGTGACAATGGGACAGAGTTCAGGAACAAGACTCTGGATGAATTCTGTCTGTCTAAAGGGATTGTTAGACAGTTCAGCATTCCCAGAACTCCTGAACAAAATGGTGTAGTAGAAAGAAAGAACAGAACATTAATTGAAGCAGCCAGAACAATGTTAGCTGATTCAGGCCTACCTTTGTATTTTTGGGCTGAAGCAGTCAACACTGCATGCTATGTTCAGAATAGAGTTCTTATCAACAAGAGACATACCAAAACTGCCTATGAAATTCTTCATGGCATTAAGCCCCTTATCTCCTTCTTCAGGGCTTTTGGATGTCAATGTTTTATCCTCAACATCAAAGACTCTATCTCTAAGTTTGCTGCAAAAGTTGATACAGGTTATTTTCTTGGTTATTCTCCATTGAGAAAAGCTTACAAAGTATTCAATTCAAGAACCAGGATAGTAGAAGAAACACTGAATGTCAAGTTCAATGAATCAAAACACACTCTTATTCCAGCAGATCCTGCTGAATTATTTGATCTTGACAGTTTTCATTTCGGACCTGAAAAGACTGTTGAATCATCCAAACCTCCTCAAAATGGTTTTCAAGGATTTGAAGATGATAGTCCTGCACCATGGACTCCAAACACAGTCAGAAGATCAACTATTAAACCTTCAGAAGTTTCAATAGCTTCTACTTCAGGAACTACTGATGAACATTTTGAAACTCCTGATTCAGCTGAACCTAAAACTCCTGAAGTTCAAATAACAGCTGAACCAGATATTATCAATCTCAGTGGTTTATTTGAAGAAACTGTAGAGCCATCATCCAGTACAGGCTTACAACAACTGATTGAACACAAGGATCATCCATTGGAACAAATCATGGGTGATATTGCCTCAGGGGTACTTACAAGAAACCAGCTCTCCAACTTTTGCTTATTCTCAGCATTCATCTCTCAGTTGGAACCAAAGAAGTATCAAGAAGCCCTCAAAGACAACAATTGGGTGCAAGCAATGCAAGAAGAGTTGCTTCAATTCAAGAAACAACAGGTTTGGGAAATCTGTCCCTTACCTGATAACAAGCAACCAATTGGAACAAGATGGGTCTTCAGAAACAAATCAGATGAGGCTGGTATGATAATCAAGAACAAAGCAAGACTAGTGGTACAAGGTTATTCCCAAGAGGAAGGAATTGATTATGATGAAACCTTTGCACCAGTTGCAAGACTTGAAGCTATCAGGTTATTTTTAGCTTATGCAATTTCCAACAACATTAAAGTTTATCAAATGGATGTCAAAAGTGCATTTTTGTATGGAAAAATAAAAGAGGAAGTGTATGTCTGTCAACCTCCAGGGTTTGAGGATCCTTCTCATCCTGATTGGGTTTACAGACTTGACAAAGCTCTTTATGGGCTAAAACAGGCTCCAAGAGCCTGGTATGAAACACTCTCCAACTTTTTACTAAAGAATCACTTCTCAAGGGGATCCATTGATAAAACTCTTTTCATAAAACATGTTGGAAATCATGTCTTACTTGTTCAAATATATGTTGATGATATCATTTTTGGTTCAACAAACTCAAAACTGTGTGAAGAATTTAAGAAACTCATGCAATCAAAATTTGAAATGAGTACAATGGGAGAATTGCAGTACTTTTTGGGACTGCAAATCAAGCAACAATCAAATGGAACATTTATACATCAATCAAAATATGTTAAAGAATTATTGAACAAATTTTCTTTACAAGACTGTAAAACATGTTCCACTCCCATGACACCAATCACACAAGTTGAACCAGATAATCAAGGGAAACACATTGATCAAACCATGTATAGATGTATGATAGGTTCTCTTTTATATCTAACTGCTTCTAGACCAGATATCATGTTTTCAACTTGTATCTGTGCTAGATACCAATCTGCACCAAGAGAATCTCATCTAATTGCAGTCAAAAGAATCTTCAGATATCTGAAAGGAACTCCTACTTTGGGGATCTGGTATCCTGCTTCAAGCAATACCAAGTTAACTGCTTTTTCAGATAGTGACTATGCAGGCTGCAAAATGTCAAGAAAATCAACATCTGGTGGTTGTCAATTCTTAGGAAACTGTCTGGTGTCCTGGCAATCAAAGAAACAAACATCTGTGGCAACTTCAACAGCTGAAGCTGAATACATTGCTGCTGCAAGCTGTACTTCACAGATACAATGGCTCCAATATCAACTGCTTGATTATGGAATCAAAGAGACCAAGACCCCACTTTTTGTAGACAGCAAATCTGCCATTAGCATCATTCAAAATCCTGTTCAGTTTTCAAAAACTAAACATATTGAAATCAGGTATCATTTCATAAGAGATTGCTATGAAAAAGGCAAGATTGAGGTGAAGCATGTCACAACAGCCAATCAAATAGCTGACATTTTCACCAAACCCCTTGATTCAACAACTTTTCAGAGGTTAGTATCCATGCTTGGGATGTTAAACTTAGAAGAAAGTCTGTAAGTGTTTCACTTTTTAATTCTGCACATATTTTATTTTTCACTTACATACTTATCTGTCATAAACCTCTGAAGACCAAAAATTTGAGAAAAGAGAAAGTTCTGATGAACAAATTTGAAAACTACTGATAAACATCAAATTGGGATATTTTCAAAATGGATGTAACTACTGATGAAAATCAGAAGTTAGAAAAGTGCTTTAAGAGTCATCTGCATCAGCAGTTGAAACTACTGATGAGAAAACTAAAACCACTGATGAAGAAACCTTTCTTCTTCAGCAGTTTGACTAAAAGGGTAAAACAGACTTTTCACTCGTCAGAAGTTTGACCTAGTCGGTTAAAAACCTCTGATAAATACCCTGTTCCAACACTTATCCATTCAAAAAGCAAAATTCCCTCTTTCTCTCTCAAATTCAAAGCAAAACCCCTTCTCTAACCTAAAAATCACTGTTCGATCAAAAATATCCATGGCTCTCGTGTTAAAACAGGGACACAACCAAAGAGGCTACTTTGTTAAAGATGAAGCCTGGTCCCAGTATGATGAGATACTTGATCTCATCATGAAATCCCAATATTATGATGCTTTCACCATTGATCCACCCATTCATGAAGAAACTCTTAATGAGTTCTGGGCAAATTCAGAAACGGTGAAGGTGAATAATGAAGTGATTTCCCTCAAATCTTCTATAAAAGGGAAACTGATGGCCATCTCACCAGAAACACTAAGCATCAGGCTTGGTTTGAAGGATTCTGAGGCACCTGAACAAATTCCAACCTCAGATATTCATCTGACCATGACAGAATGTGGCTATCAAGGTACTTTGGCACAAGCAACAGTTTACAAAAAATATTTTGACCCACAATATAAACTGTTATTTCATTATATTATTATGTGTCTTAGTCCTAAAACTGGGTCAATAGATCAGATGCCTTCAACCTTTCAACCTATTTTTCATTCCATCATAAATGAAACTTCTTTCAAGGCATCAAAACTATTTTTCAATGAACTGGTTTTACATCATCAAAATGATAAAAAGAGATTTTTGTTGTATCCAAGGTTTGTTATGCAGTGCATAATAAAAGAACTTGGTGAGGGAGTACTTGAGGGAAAAACAACAACTTTAAATCCTTTAACTGCTCAAGTATTCTCTAGGCACAACAAACCAGCACTTTTGCTTGAAGATGACCAAGGGGAAGAACAACCCATCCCCAAGGAACCCACATCTTCCAAACCCAAAAAGATAACTAAAAAGCCTAAACAACAAAAACCAAAAACAACCAAGTCACTGAAAAAGAAAGTTCAGGAACTGGAGAAACCTGAAACTACTGATGTGCAATCTGCACTTGAAAAGGAAGTGGCTGAAACATCCTCTCAGCACACTCCTTCTCCACCACCCAAAAGAAAACCTGTCACAGTTATATTTAAAAGAAAAAGATTTAAGAAACAAGTAACTGTTGACCCTGCCTTTGAAACTGCTGAAACCATTCCCACCAAAACTCCTGAACACCAACCCATCCAAACTACTGAACCTGAACCCTCACATACAACCATAGAAATTGCCCAACTTCTCTCAGGACTTAAAGGAACCCATTCACCACATGTCACTCCCCTTACAACACATCAAATTGGGGAGATGCCTTCAGAAGTTGACATGAATGTGGATCCCTTTAGCCCAACACAGAGAGATGAGGATGAACAAGGGTTTGTAAGCCCAAACTTACAAACTTTTGGTATTTTTGAGGCTGCTACTACTCACTTATCACCCAGTGGTGAACCTGAGGACAGTAGTAACATAGCTAAGACCTCAAATCTGGCAACTACTGATGAAGGCCTAAGGCCAGAAGTAGGAAAACCTCAGGACCAAGACAAAGAGGTTCATGAGACTACTGGTTTGGGTCCAGCTCATGATATAACTGATCCTGCCCTCTCTGAGGACACTATCAGGGATTCAGATGATTCCATTAAGTTGGTTGATGAATCAAAACTTCCACAAACTGAATTGACGGTTGATATTGAAGGTCCTGCATCTAAGGTCTCCAAGCTCAAGAAGCTGGTCACCAAAGATCAGGTTAAAGACTAGTTAGCCCAAAAATCCCCACAACTGGCATCTTCAGAGCAATCTGAAGATCACCCAAAACTCACCCCTTCACCAAAACAACCTACCCAATTCACTGGGCTCACAAGCATAGACTTGAACCAACTATGCAGCCCAGATGGTCCCCTGTATCAGGCACTCAAACAAATTATTACTGATCAACTCAAACCCTTCACAACTGCTTGGGAGTTAAAAGCTAACAATCAGTTTGGGTTGATCAACTCGAGACTTGCAGAGTTGAACAAGAAAATGGATGAAACTCAAGATCAACTTGCAAGGTTGTCTGCTGCAACATCTCATTCTATTCGGCTTCCAGAAGTGGATGAAGCCAAAAAGGGGGAGATGATTAAGGAACCAACAACAGATGCTACACAAAGACAAAATCCTGATCAAGAAGCTGATAGACCAACACAAAGACCAGGAAAAGAAGTAGCACCAGAGTTCAAGTTACCTAAGGCATCAGAGGTAACTGCTGATTACATTTCTCAAACTACTGAAGACAATCCTTCAGCAGTTGTGACCAAACCTACCACATCAGCAGTTCTACCTCCAAAACCATCATCAGAAGTTCCTAAGGCAACTGAAAAAGACCCTGCTCCCACTCCTTTGCCTACAACAACTTCCACAGCTGTTTTAAACCCTACTCCCATCAGGATGTCAAAAGAATTATTAGAGAAGAGTTTAAAAGAAGCTGCCAAGAAGGCAAAAGAAGACAGAGTATGGAACAGCCTAGAAACTAGAGAAGACTTGAACTATGATGAAAAACTGATCAAGTATCAAGAAAAACTTGATGAGCTTGAGGCTGAAGAGAGAGCACTTGAAGCTGCTGCTGAAGATGACAAAAGAGCACAGCTAATAAAATTCATTACAAAGAACTCCAAATCCAAACAAGTGGCCCTCAAGAAACTCTCAACACAAGAACTGACAAGAAGAGCTCAGATGCTATCTGACAGAATAGCAACTGAAAATGAGAGGAAAGCCAAAAGAGCCGAAGTGATTGAAGAATTAGTGGCTAATGACTATGGTTCAAAAGCCTCAATCAGCAAATGGAAAGAACAAACTCTCTATGAGGCTTACAAGAAACTCAAAGCAAAGAAAGCTGCTGAACCAGAAAAATTTGAAAGCCAAGAAGTCCAAACAACTTCTATTGTCAAAAGACCATCTGGTACATTAAGAAAGCCAGCCACTAAAAGAAAAGCAGATGGAGATCCCATTGTCAAGACTGACTTCAAGATGATTCTGTTAGAAGGAGATCAGTTGGTACATGGTGATTTTGATGTTGAAGAGAAACCCATCTTAACCCAATTCAGAGACAAGGCTACCTATGCTTATCAGTTACAACAATCCATTCAAGAAGAAACACATACAAGGGTTGTTACAGAGCATCACCTGCCCAATATGCCAATCCAAGGTGCTGCTGAATTACAAGGAAGTCAAGAGTCTCACCTGAGAGTCACTGAAATCGAAGACATTCCTCAATCAGGTCAACCTAAGGAAACAGGCTTGGTTTCCTATGCCTCTGACTTTGACAGGTCAAAGGTAAACATTGTGAAATGGTCATTTACTGAATCCAACTCAGTACTTGTGACCAGGAGAGACCGTTCAAGTAAGGTCTATAGAAACTCAAAGGAGTTGAGTGTTTTATCGTCCAAAGACCTTCTCACCATTCAACATTTAACACCTGAACTTGGTCCTCTCACTGAGCAACAAAGATGTACTCTTACCACCCGGATGACAGCAGAGATCTGGAGGATGTTAGAAGAGAGAAAAGGACAACAATAAAGGATAGATAAGGTTTTGGCTTCATCAATCCAGGGGGAGATTGTTGGGACGAAGAGGATTGAAGAAACCACCTTTTGATAACCTTAGTCTTTTCCATATCTGCCTAAGTATAGAACTGCTGAAGAACAAATAGAAGAAGTACTGAAGAACAAACACAAAGTACTGAAGAGTAAATTCATCAGAAGTTCTGAAGTCTAACCAGACATTTCACTGAAGAACTACTGAAGACAAACTGCTCATCAGCAGTTTGTCACTCATCAGCACTTTCCATCAGAAGCTTCTAACCGACTGAAAGATCAGCAGTTTTACTATTATATTGTTTTGTTAAAGTCTTGATTTCAAGTTTCAATGTACAGACTGATGTAAGCTTATCTTAGCATAATATCTTTGATAAATATCTTAGATTACTTCAGACTTCAGTTTTGTACAATAGTCTATAAATAGATGAGTTTGTTCATCTATTTTATACATGTGATTTTGTGTAATATCTTTGAAATTATATTGAAATCCTTCAAGCTTTAAACTCATAATTTTCACTTCACATCTGAGAAACATAAACTGCTATTACTGCTTTATACTTAGATCATTTATTGTTTCTCATTTACTATTCAGTAAAGGGGGAGTAATAACTCCTCATCAAAGTGATCTTTTAGACCTTTGAACACTTAACTTTCCGCTGCTTAATAACTCTTATATAAATCTGATCAAACACATAAGTGTTCATAGAAACAGCCACTGATCCAACACTTAACAAACTTTAACTTAATTAAAATAAACTAGAGGTATAATCAGCTTCTGGTAGCCCCGATCTAGATCCAAGGCGAGGAAACCGGTAGTGATACAGATCCTTTGGGCTTCTGAAGTGGACCAGATCTGAGTGACACATTTCTGGTACATACCATATGACTGAGTAATCTTCTTAGTAAAGGGAGGATTCCTTACGGGTGCACAAGTGATCTTTTGTATCATACACCTTTAGGATTATGTTCCACCTTTATCAAGGATTTTATTCAGTAGTTGAGTGATTTTCTTGGCAAAGGGAGGATTCCCTACGGGCGCACCTGTGATCTCTTGTATCATACGCCTTTAGGATTATGTTCCACCTTTGTTAAGGACTTCATTCAGCTCGGGAGGTTAAGGGTTGGGTTATTAAACTTGTCATCCATTTAAACAACTTTGTATTTAATTGATCACTAAATACTAAAGTGCCACTTAAAAGATAAACAAATGACGGATGCTTTATCTAGTTCTCGTTAGTACAAAGCCGTTAACCAATGGGGATACGAGTCGCCTTAGTCAACTGTAAGAGAGATCCCTCGGTCTTCACGATCATTAACCTTCTTAGGGGATACGCTGTTGGTCCACTCGGGAAAGACCCTAAGGCGAGATCCTTCGATACGAAACGCGAGAGCTAAGGCGAGGTGTATGGTGTTCTAGGTCGGAAGTGAAGCCTCCATTTTAAGAAGAAGATGAGTTCGAAGACCAGATATTTGACCGCGGTTTGAGAAGCCCGCTATACGCGAGGCCCTGGAGGAGTACCCCAGGTGGACGCACGCTATAGAGGTTTAACATTCTACACAGTAGTAGCCTCCGCTACTCAATCAAAGAGTCAACACTTCAAGATCGCTATCGTCTTCCTCACAAATAAATTAACTTAAATTATTAATCTTAATAATAAACTTAACTATTTATACGAAAGGACCCCGAGATATGCATATTACACTACTCGGCTATTTTTATATTTTTATTTTACAAAACCAAAACCTTTTTCAAAAACTATTTTTATCAAATAACCCCTCTGTTTTATTTTTCTTAACAAAACTCAATCAGATGACGGATGAAAGGTTGAGTAGGGGAATGTGTGAACTCTGGAATACGATACTCAATACTTACCCTAGAAACTATACTATGCACGTCTGGTTCTCTACCTATGTGTTGGTTTTAGTTTCTAAAGTAAATATTGTTTACTTTATAAATTTAAAACTTGAAAAAAACCGGTTTAGTAAAAATCAGTCATTTATCCCAAACTAAAGTTTCGGAATTAAAACATTACAGTTTTTGGCCCGGGAAAATGATATCTTTTTATTTTGCTAAAACCACGCACATCAAATTTTTTGGCGTCGTTGCCGGGGAACACATTTGTTTCCAAAGTAAGACCCAAGTCACTTAACTGATCGGTTTATTTTTCTTTTTCATTTTTATTTTAACTTTATTTTGCTTTTTGTTTTTGGTCTTCTTTATTTTTCTTTTTCATTTTATTTTTGCTTTATTTTCGATGATTGCGGTTGCTTTGGTTTTTCTTTACAGGTTTGCTTCCGAATTGGCCACCTTGGAGAATTCCCGTGAGGACAGCTGAGACCACCAATATCATCAGCTTTCATTTTGGAGGGTTTTTGTTTCTTCTTTATTTTCGTTAAAGATTGGTTTGTCATTCCTTGAACATCACCATGTAAGTGCAAAAAATGTGGAAAATGAGACCGGGTGCAGTTTTTCAAAAATTTAAAAGTTAAACTGTTTTCGAACTTAAAATGGGGTTTTAAAAATTATTTTGGGGAGACCCGACTAAAAATTTTAAAACCGGACCCTTAAAACAGTTTTAAAATTGAAAAACGCAAAAAACGGGGAGTTGTGCAGCTGAGCACGTCCGTGCCAAACGTGCAGAAGGTTCACATTGGGTATCTAAAAAGTCTCTTTGACTTTTCAACCCATTCTCCTCCTTCCCCACAACCGACCTCCGTCGCCATCACCCTAAAACCACCATTTTCCACCATTTCAGGCTTCAACCTTCAATATAAGGTATGTATAATCAACCTCAAACATCTTTTAAGTGTTTTATGTCCAGATCTGTCCAGATTCTTGAGTTTTTAAGTACTTTAGTTTCTTGGAGAAAATCTTAGATTTCTAGTGTTTTTAGCATGAATGTTTGCCTGAAACTTTTGGAAAATGATTAGGGTAGTGCTAGGAACGTAATGTGGGTAAAATTTTTAGAAACTTTGTGAAAAAATTTTCAAGAAAATTGACACGTTTGAAAAACCTTCTTATCAGTCACGATCACGACCGTGCACAGCCGTGTGCAGGGCGTGCTTGGCTAGAAAAAACCGTTAAAAATCTCCCGCGTAACCAGTCTGACCTGAGAGACTGAGCACGGCCATGTAACCCTAGTGCAGGGGCGTGCTCAGCTTTAAACGACACCAGAACTTTTTAAGTTTTAAAATTTAAGTTATTTTTGCAGTTTAAAATCAGGTTTAGGGTATTTTAGGCAAAAACCAGTTTAAACAATTGAACCAGTAGGAACACGGACTGCAGACTGAGCTGCATGACCATGCTCATCAATTGAGCATGGGCTTGCAGCCACTGGACCTAAGCTGTTTATTTTCTGCAAAAATGATTGAGTTTGTAAAACTGAACCGATTCTGTTGTTTTGCAAGTCCATGCCCAGAATGAAGAGACTGGCACAAAGATCACCATAAGTTTCGTCTGACTCCCACCACTCCCACCACTCTCACCACTCTCATCATTCAGGAGAGTCGGCTCCACCGGCTACACCAGAGACGTATACTTTTGCACATGAGGGAGATATTCCTGCTAGAGTGCACCCGTGGGTGTAATTTAACAAGCACGGGACAAAGCGATATGCCCGAAATCAGTTACGTTTATTTGAGAGGAGACCGTTGGGACCTTGCTTACCAGTGGATTATGAGGCCCTAGAGCAGGTGGGGCTTGAGCCCAGGCTTTACAACATGCTATCCCACCAGTGGTACAGATTCTTCAAAATCAAGGAGACAGTCTATTGGGAGCTCACTCTAGAGTTCCTTGCTTCATTCGTATACACTACCCCAGCCACTGGGAATGACAAGGTTTCTACTAGATGCATTGGGTCCAGGATGGAAAGAAACTGGTATAGGGTGACTTTGGCTGAGTTTGGGGTACGTATGGGATTGTATAGACAAAGAGAGACTACCGAGCCTATTTTCATAGACAGTCTTTACTCGTGGCCTGATGGTATGGTGCCTGAGGACTTCTGGCCCACCATTTCTGAGGTCGTTCGGGACCCTAGGAAACACAAAAGGTCCAATTTTCCCGACCCACTCCATAGATGGATTCATATGATTATTGCTAGTACATTGGGGGCCAGGAAGGATAGTACTGGGGGTGTGAATGAGAGGGAGGCATTTCTTCTTTACTGCATCACTGAGGGGCGGCATTGCAATCTTGCCCATGTGTTAGCTGAGTTCTTCACTCGCAGTTTTGGTACCACTTCAGCCAGTCTCATATATGGGGGCCCGTATGTCACTCGCCTCGCCACATCATTAGGGGTTCTCACCCCTGAGGCAGTGTCTGGACTGACGGCCTTTGAGTGAGTCCGCCCCCGGGGATTGATACGATGAAGAACACTGGGATTATTGACAAGGAGACACTGAAGCTGATAGACAACAAGAAGGAGCTGTGGGACGAGAAAGCGGCATATGAGGCTGGACAGAGTCTTTAGCAGCAGCTGCAGTCAGACGACCAGAGTCATCAGCAGCTGCAGCCAGGCGACAGAGCTCTAGACGCCAGAGCCCCAAACGCCAGACAGGACCACCACCAGTTGCCAGGACAGATCGCCAGCAGTCTAGAGGTATGTTCCGCACCATCATGGATTGACTTGACACACTTACTGCTGAGTTTCGGTTCTTTCGAGAGGATTTCTCCAGGCACATGGCCTCCTGCACCGGCTCTACCTCTAGATCCCGCTCCAGCCACCGCTCTTGCCACGCCCGCTCGGTTTGACCCTTCTCTCTGTGCAGGTTTTATGGAAGATTGATGGTTTGTTGACACAAAACACGATTTTATTTTCTTTTTCTTTTGTGGTTGTGATTGGATGACTGTATTGATACTTTGGATGTTGGTTCTATTTGCATGCTTGGTGCATGCCAGACACGTATCACCCGCTAGTGCTTCGACGCTAGTATCTATCTTAGGACTTAGTTTTTATTTATCTTTGTTACTTTTATTTTCTTTTCTTTTCTAGTATTTTAGGACAGGTCGAGGACAGTTTACTATTTGTGGAGCCGCCATTTTGACGTCTCTCTATGGAGGATGCAGGTTTCGCTCACACACGAGTGGATTCGTCGTTATCAGAGGAGTATTAGTTTCTCTTGCCTTTTTCTATTTCTGCACTTAAAATTTATACCAAAATTTTAAGTGTGGGGTGGACCATTATTTCTGCTTATTTTATTTTATCTCGCGGGTCATTTTGTCATTTGATTGTGATTGTCCGGTACCCTGTTAGCAGTTTAATACCCGTAGCGCCATTCACGGTCACTTTGGCAGGTTTGTATAGTCTATTAGGCTCGTCTGAGTGGGCACTATTAGGCATTTATGCCGAACGGTTCACAATAAAAGACAGTCGAAATTAGATGATGTTAATTAAACCCAATAGATCTGTTTAAATAAAATAAAATCAAGTAGAAAAATAGGTTGCATCGCAAGTGAAAAATACCCCAAAAATTATGCTTGAAACCGCTACCTTATCCTACCTTTTTGTCCGTGAGAGTTTCTTAAGCCTTTACATGAGCACCACGCTTGCAGATATACATCATATATATATTACTCGTTTCATTTCTCGAGAGATTTTCGACCTTAGTCCGACTCGGTTAGAACTTGTGTGTTTATGCATTTTCTTGTTTTAAAAACGGTAATTAAATAAAAATGATAGAGGCATTTAGGTTTCTCCCCAAAAATAATCCTTTCCCCTAGAAAAACATTTTGAGTCTTAGCCTTTCGTTTATTTACCTAATAAATGAGTCCCGGTCATGCGTCACCACAGCAGCTTCAAGATTTTGTCATCACCAAGGACGCGAAGTTGAAGTCTGAAGAAAAAGCAACACTGTTTACAAAGGAGGGAACAACACAAGACGGGGCCAAGAGGGAGATCTTCTATATATATATATATATATAATAGGTAGGTAGAGGATCCTGTAGGAATATTGGTTTGTGTGAGAAGTGTAGGAAGGATTAAAAATTGATATGTATGCATATTTTTTTGACGTATTCATTATGTTTTGGATTGTTTTGCTTAGAAAAACACCAAACATAACAAATTAATAACCGAAAACAATGTATTTTAACCAGAGTATTTTAAGTAATTAATAGGGTGTTTTAAGCAGAGTGTTTTAAGTAATTACTAGGGTGTTTTATCTGTAATTTAAATTTAATGACTATAATACATTGGATTGTGTTTTAATTTTTTGTATATTGTTGTGTTAAGTGTTTTTCAAGCCAAAACAACCCAATACATCATTCCAAAACAAAAAACATGATGCCTACATGTCAATTCTTAATCCTTCCTACACTTCTCACACAAAACAATATTCCTACAGGAACCCTACCCTATATATATATATATATATATATATATATATAATGTAGGGGAGAGCAAAAATAAACAGAGAGCGTGAGCCAAAGAGAGAAATCAAAAAGAGAGCCCAAGCAAGAAAGTTCTTCAAAGATAAAAATTGGTCTTTGACCGGTGAGACCCTAATGAACTGGAATTCTGCTCTCTCTCTCTCTCTCTCTCTACTCTCTTTCTGTGATCTCCCATCTCTCTCTTGCTTCCCCCCTCGCTTTCTCAAGATGCATCCGTTGGACGAACACTTGCTTTGTTGTTTCCACATTGCTCAGCCACGTCTCCCTCCAGGAAATAATACAGATCATCTTTGAGAAAACTGCAGACGAATGAAAATTGTGGCGGAAGATGGAACAGAATCCACACTTTTGTGGACAATCAAAGAGCGCTGCAAAAAGACAGGCCAAAAGATATGACAAGTGTATGAAGTGTGGCCACTGGTCTCATGACGGCAAGTGCAGCAACAATTCAACTCATTTGCAGATGGAATATACATTATTGATCCAGGAGGGTGCTATTTGATACCGAGCCGAGCGAAAAGTTAGAAAATGAAGTAACATTAACTACACGGTAAGGGACGAAATAGCCATGATGAAAGAACTCGGAATAAACACCTGACGCCTCTCAGAGATCGCTGCAGAAAATGTTGCTCAGCGCTCCCGCCGCCCTTTTCCACGCTTTGCTTCGTCACCTTCACAACCTTGACGCACCATCGTAATTCGGTGACTCATCCCCCTTGTAGATATAGTCCTCTTGATTTATCTTAGTTAGTCGGTTTCGAGACAAGGACTTGATTTGCGTACAAGCCTATGACTTGAGTCGACTTTGGTACGTACATGACTGTTCACCCCAAAACTCACCCAAATGATAACACCCAAGTGATGAGTGAACAGTGTGAGCAGGTATAGGTTTGAGCATAATCATACAGGTTAAGTAGGCGTGTCATGCAATTTTATTTTCTCATAACATAAATAAATAAATGGATTGAGGGTTTGTTGACTACAGTTTGCCTTAGTGTATTTGTGGACGATTGCCTGAGGACAAGCAATAGTCTAAGTGTGGGGTATTGTGATAACTCACAGAATTAACATATAAAACAGGCATAAACAGTCCCATAATAGGTTACAATTAGGCTTATATTAGTGATAATTGATGCTTAATTCGTTCCTATTTGTATTTCTAAGGAAATTGAAGCTCCAAGACTGAAACAAAGGATTTCCAAGTGAAAACAAGCAAAAATTGGAGATTCCTAAAGATATCGGACTTGAATCCTATTCCCTGTATGTTTTGAAGACAATCTCAGGACTTAAACAACGCTAAAATCAGTCCCGGGGTGACGTTGCACGCCCACGCTCACCTGCACGAAGGCCATGCACGCGAGAAGACAACGCAGCAAACATGGAGAGCAAGAAATCAGAGAAAAACAGAAGTGCACGCCCGTGCCAAAAGAGGGTGCACGCCCGTGCTCAGACATTTCGTACAGACAGCTTCTGCCATGCAGCAACAGAACGTACGTGTAACAGCAAGCACGCCCTCGACACACTTGTGCAAGGTCGTGCAGCCCCTGGAGGTCTATAAATAACAAGCCAACCCTCACCATTTGTTCATCCCTTCTTGTGCTCTCTTGGGGCCGAACTCCAAGCTTCTTCCAGAGATCTTGGGGACTTGTGGGAGGCCTTCTGGCCATCCTAACATCTCTCAATGGTTAGGCCTCGTCCTACCTTGATCGGCTTGGCCAAGAAGAAGATCGTAGAGTAGTTATGCAATAAATATCGAGGGTCGTGAGGATCAAGAGAGTTACATATCACTTGGAGGTGGATAGCTTGTCTATGAGCAGCCATGTTCTTGTGTTGATCATGTCTTATGGTTGTATCTTTCTATTATCACGAACCCATTTTGATTTGTAGACTTTTATTATAATTATTAGTAGTAGTTTACTTTTAGTTATTTGTGTTGTTATCTTCTTCTAATCCTTATATGTTTATCTTTGTGGCAGGTTTGAATGATGATTAATCTAATAACTTAACAAACTTTAACTTAATTAAAATAAACTAGAGGTAAAATCAGCTTCTAGTAGCCCCGATCTAGATCCAAGGCGAGGAAACCGGTAGTGATACCGATCCTTCGGGCTTCTGATATCCAAACCGGATTCTAAGCAACGGCTTCTGAAGTGGACCAGATCTGAGCACACATCTCTGGTACATAACAGATGACTGAGTAATCTTCTTGGTAAAGGGAGGATTCCCTACGGGCGCACCAGTGATCTTTTATGTCATACGGCTTTAGGATTATGTTCCACCTTTATCAAGGATTTTATTCAGTAGTTGAGTGATTTTCTTGGCAAAGGAAGGATTACCTACGGGCGCACTGGTGATCTCTTGTATCATACGCCTTTAGGATTATGTTCCACCTATGTTAAGGACTTCATTCAGCTCGGAAGGTTAAGGGTTGGGTTATCAAACTTGTTGTCCATTTAAACAACTTTATATTTAATTGATCACTAAATACTAAAGTGCCACCTAAAAGATAAACAAATAACGGATTCTTTATCTGGTTCTCGTTAGTACAAAACCGTTAACCACTAGGGAAACGAGTCGCCTGAGTCAACTAAGAGAGAGATCCCTCGGTCTTCACGATCGTTAACCTTCTTAGGGGATACGCTGTTGGTCCACTCGGGAAAGACCCTAAGGCGAGATCCTTCGGTACGAAACGCGAGAGCTAAGGCGAGGAGTACGGTGTTCCAGGTCGGAAGTGAAGCCTCCATTTTAAGAAGAAGATGAGTTCGAAGACCAGATACTTGACCGCAGTTTGAAGAGCCCGCTATACGCGAGGCCCTGGCGGAATACCCCAAGTGGACGCACGCTAGAGAGGTTTAGCATTCTACGCAGTAGTAGCCTCCGCTTCTCTATCAAAGAGTCAACACTTCAAGATCCCTCTCGTCTTCCTCACAAATAAATTTACTTAAATTATTAATCTTAATAATAAACTTAACTACTTATACGAAAGGACCCCGAGATATGCATAATACACCACTCTACTATTTTTATCTTTTTATTTTACAAAACCAAAACATTTTTCAAAAACTATTTTTATCAAAGAACCCCTCCGTTTTATTTTTCTTTCCAAAACCCGATCAGTTGATGGATGAAAGGTTGAGTAGGGGAACGTGTGAACTCTGGAATATGATACTCAATACTTACCGTAGGAACTATACTATGCACGTCCCTCTGCCTATGTGTTGGTTTTAGTTTCTAAAGTAAATATTGTTTACTTTATAAATTTAAAACTTGGAAAAACCGGTTTAGTAAAAATTAGTCATTTATCCCAAACCAAAGTTTCGGAATTAAAACATCAAAGTTTTTGGCCTGGGAAAAAGATATCTTTTTATTTTGCTAAAACCACGCACATCACTTACCTGCATGTAAAAGGGTTTAATCGGCTTAATGGTGTTGTTACAGATCTTGACACGGTTGATTATCTTTGTTAGTTATTTTGGTGAAAATGGTGATCTTAGTAGATTTGTTTTCAAAGTCTGTAAAATGGAATAGTTTATGATATGCTCTACTTTATGCTGGTCTCGGTGGGTGTATTATGTATTATTGCTTTCCTTGATTAGTGAGGTTAGAAAACTCCTAACAGATGACTAACTTATCTTTAGAAGATTTTGCATGAGATTATATTAATAACTCGCTAGTGAACAATTTTATGTGGTTAACGTGTGTTTATCATGTTCGCTTTCTGACCAGTTGTCATGTTAGGATTCCCGGGAGTGATACTAATTTTCTGTAAATGGGAATGTTGATCTAACGCCTTTGTTACATATGTTATGTAGTTAACATGCTTAGATTGTTAATATAATATATTCACATATGTATTTTGTATTTGTAGTCTTACATATGTTAATTTAGTACTTTAGATTAATTTAGTTTAAACTTATTCCAACTATCTCTTACCGGTAAATCAGGGACAATGTCTTAGTACTATTGCATCCGCCCGCTTCCATGGATCGATATCTTGTTCTTATCTATACTTTACTACATATATGATAAGGTACACTTGTCCTTTTGTGTGTGTTTTAATGTTAAGGTCTAAACCATTTTTATAAATATTAAAACCAATCGTGTGTAAAATTCATTGAAAAAATATGTGTATATCACGCACAATCAGGTGCACAAATCACTTGGAACCGTAAACCAATTTGGTTAACAAAATGTCAAAACCATTTATGTACGGTTTTTACCGGTTGAGTTCAAGTTCAAACCGGTTTCAAATAAGAGTAATACAAACCGGTAGTTGTACCGGTTCCAAACAAGTTGTATACGGGTTTCAAATGGCTTTCAGTTAGGGTCGGTTCGTAGTTTTGATTATCAAATCAGTTCGAATGTGTCGACCCTATGAGTTGTGCCTTGATGCCATGATACATAATTACATATACACAAAGTTTAAACGGGCCTATAAGCTAAAACCTGAACCAACTTCTCAAATTCTCTAACACATGTTGCCACTGCTTGAACATCGACACGTCCGACAACAATTAGTCTTCCGATTTCTTTGTGGATTGAGACAGATTCAACACCCTTAAGACTCGATACCGCCTTTTTTTTCTTGTCAGTTTCACTCTCACTGTTAAAGCTCACTCCCAGCTCAATTTCATATTTCTGAAATGTACATATGATCAAACAAAAAAATTAACCTGAGAAGATATTTAATGGTATGGCGAGCGGAACAAGAACGGCTTCCAATGTTAGCATATAATATTTGATTTATATCCTAAGTATATATATATATATCCTAAGTCTAGAATAGAAAATAAAGGAACCGGTGTGTCCCATAGTAGTTATAGTCGGTTATTATAGTTTGAACGGTTGTGTTGTTTCACTCACACCCATTCACATAGTATAAATAGGCTTGTACCCCATCATTTGTAAATTGTATGAAACTTTCTTTGTTTATAAAACACTTAGTTTCTCTCAATCATTCCCTCAAACGATCCTGCGATCTAACATTTGGCATCAGAGCATTAGGTTCTTTCATTTGTTCCATCGATTACAAAAGACTCGAAGAAGGCGAAGATCATATATCATCCTCTGTTTCACTGCAGAAAACAGAGACTGATACAGATTCAGTTTTTAAACGCGGGAACACAGAATCAAAGGCCAAACAGGATTAAGAAAGATCAATACCAAAGTATATAACCGTTTAAAGAAGAAAGACAACCGGATTGAAGGATTCCGGCCAAACTCAGTTTTTCCGGCGAGACACCGGAACCGACGAACTGATCGTTTAAATACGATAAAACGGTTATATCTATCCCTGCCCATCGTTTATTATCAAAATCGAATACAAAAATCGTTAATTAAACCAGAAATCTGTTCTTGTTCGTCAAAGTTTTTTTTTTCCCGCCAAAACATTTTATAAACCAAAAACCAAGTTTTACACTTTGAAACTTATTTCCTAACATTCCTGATACGAAAACAGAATCGGTTTTATAAATTTTTTATCAAAACATCAAAGTTTATTCAAGGATTAAGTTGTTTTCTTTTCGGGTTTAAGAACCAAAATAGTTTTTTCGTATTCGATCAAGTAGATTCTGTAAAAGGGAATTCAGAATCATTCATTGTGGAACATATACTACGATCGTTCCATAAGTTTTATCAAAACACAAAAGGATTGTGTGTTTTGTTTTTTTGGGCAGTAAGTTTTGAAGAAGAAGGAGTTGACTTTGGGAAGTCAAACTCACAAAATAATATTATATTATTGAGGGTTTATATTAAAAATATTATATCAGTGTTTGGGTTTTTGTTCACTGATCAAAAGAAAGAGTATATGATTTAGAAAATATTAAAAAAAAAAAAAAAACAAAACAAAACAAAAAGGGAGGAACGGTTCTGATTTGCCCTGCAACCGAAGGACCGGTTCCTAGAATAGTTGGTTTGATTTGCTTGACAACCGGAAAAACCCCGTTATTGGTTTTTATTTGTCCTGCAACCGAAAGCCCCGTTACTGTTCTCGGCGCGCAACAATTGGTTTGATTTGTTAGACGACCGAAAGACCCAGTTGGTAGGTTTTGATTCGTCTCACAACCGAAGACCCCGTTATTGTTGTATTAAAAAGGAATAGTTGGTTTTGATTCGTTTTGAACGACCGAAAGACCCCGTTACTATTCTCGGAATTAAGGTTTTGATTCGCTACGCGACCGAAAAACCAGAAGAAGATAATTTGATCCGAAGTCACTCAGGCTGATATCAAATTAATCCAAAGCAAGGTTGATATTGATTTGATCCGAGGCTAGCAAAGTTGATATCAAATCAATCCGAAACCAAAGAAGTTAAAGTTACGTCAGTGTATCTACCAATATTGGAAAGAAGAAAAAGAAGACACGAACAATGACTAAGGAAGTCATAAGAGAAGAAGGAACGTCAATGACCTTCCAGTGCCCAACTCTAAGTCCGACAAATTACACTATTTGGGCAGTAAAAGTTAGAGCAATATTCAACGTACATGGAATTTGGGAAGCAATAGAACCAACAGGTGAAGTCGACGCAAAGAAAAATGCCAAAGCTATTGCTTATCTTTATCAAGCCATGCCAGAAGAACTAGTATTTCAAATCGCTCATCATACAAACGCTAAAGATATTTGGGAAGATTTGAAAGCAAGATATGTAGGAGCAGACAGAGTCAAAGAAGCAAGAATGCAAACACTTGAATCAGACTTCGAAGCTCTAAAGATGAAAGACTCAGAATCACTAGATGATTTTACCGGCAAAATTAGTAAACTTGTCTCACAAGCCAACAACCTTGGATCTACAATTGATAACAAAAGATTAGTAAGGAAACTACTCAGCTCCGTACCGGAAAAGTACATCCAAATTGTTGCTGCAATCGAGCAATTTGCCGATATAAATACTATGCCATTTCAAGAAGCTATCGGAAGATTAAAGGCATACGAAGAACGCATCAAGAAACCAGAAGAAGGTGAATCACACAGTAAACTCTTATTCACCAAAGAAGATGCGAAAAGAAAATTCGAAGATAAATGTGAACATTGTGGTCATGCAAATTCAAGTCAAGGACGTGATAAAGCTAAAAATTGGAAGACTTGGAGAAACAAAGACAACAAGAGGTACCAACAAAACAAGAGCTATATAAGATGCTACAATTGCAATGATTTTGGACACCTCAAACACGAATGTCCAAAACTAAAAGAAAAGGAGGAAGCTCATCTAATTCAATGTGAAGAAGTTGGACCAGTAATGCTATAAGCAAGACGCAATGAAGATGATCAAGACCCTACTGCAAAGTATTGAAGATAAATCAAAATTAAGGGGGAGAATGTTAGCATATAATATTTGATTTATATCCTAAGTATATATATATATCCTAAGTCTAGAATAGAAAATAAAGGAACCGGTGTGTCCCATAGTAGTTATAGTCGGTTATTATAGTTTGAACGGTTGTGTTGTTTCACTCACACCCATTCACATAGTATAAATAGGCTTGTACCCCATCATTTGTAAATTGTATGAAACTTTCTTTGTTTATAAAACACTTAGTTTCTCTCAATCATTCCCTCAAACGATCCTGCGATCTAACATCCAACACTCGAGGGCTTAAAGCGAAGGAATATTGGCATACAAGAAGACTTCTGCAGGTTATGTGGAGACCAAACTGAATCAGCGCAACACCTTTTCATTGATTGTTAATTTGCTGCGAATGTATGGAATAAGATAAGTGGGTGGTGCAAAACTCAACCGATTTATGCGTTCAATCTGAAGGACTTATTAGAGACGTACAAGGTGACTGGAATGGGTCGTGTCAAGAAAAAAGCGTTTCACGCGGTCATTCTCACGGCTTGTTGGATCCTATGGAAAAAGCGAAACGACAAAATCTTCAATGGGAGGAATACTTCACTGGAACACATAATGGCTGAAATACAAGCGGTATCTTACATATGGGTGAAAAATCGAGCGAAATCTGAATGCATAGACTGGGAGAAATGGAGACGTTTTGAATTCTAGTTAAATCATGTAATATGCTATTTGGGTGATGAACTTGTCGTCTAATTAGCACCTTGCTATTAGTCGACGTTTAAATATTGGTTTGGAATAAAATGTCGTTTGCTGTTCAAAAAAAAAGATAATAATGTGCCTAACAACTAATATATAGTCATTAATTACTTATCACCTATTGATTCAAAATCCAACCTCAGTATAAAAACATTCTCTCTCTAAAATAATTATATAAATAACTCAAAGTTCAAAAAATCAATGGACCAATAAATTATGATAGAAAAATAACAATTACAAAAAGAAATGAAAATAAAGAACTCTTTTTATGAAAAGAATTGGCCATAATTATGGTGATGACAAAAAGAGAAATAAATGTATATACGTACCAGGCGATTGGGGTTTTTAAAACCACCTAGTGCTGGATTCCGTAATGATGGCGGAAAATATGTTCTCCATCTTCGTGAAGCTAAGAGAATGTGTTGATATGAGTGTGTATCATTTTTTGTAGCTTAATATCAATTATATATATAAACATCCAAACAACTATAGAAATCTAAGCGGAAGCGTTTTGGTGTTTGGGTTGGGTTTGTTTCAGCGTCGCCGCTATGGGCGGCTCGGTTTGTAGTAACCGACTCTCAAAATGACTAGGTGGTTTTGATACAAGAAGTGTAGAGAGAATATGAAAGAAGAATTGTTTTATTATTGATTGTAATGTTTGGTACTAAACTAGGAGAAACAACCTCCTATATAAATACATATATGAAAATGTAAAATGAGCAAGGAACTAAACTTGAGGCACAAATCATGGAGCTTGTCTTGAGGCACAATTTAAGGAGGCACAAGTGTTGGGACATAGGATAAGGAGGAGACTTTGACTATTGACTTGATTGCATAATCATTGGAGGAGAAATTATCTCCAATACTCCCCCTCAAGTTGGAGCGTGAAGGTTACGAACGCCCAACTTGCCAAGTAATATTTCTTCTTTTTCGAACACTCCCCTTCAAGTTGGAGTGTTTGCTTTTCTTGCGGGCTCATAGATTTGGACCCGACTTTTCTTTTTCTCGTGGGTTCAAAGGACCTGACTTTTCTTTTCTTGCGAGTTTAAAGAACCCGACTTTTCTTTTTCTTGCGAGTTCAAAGAACTCGACTTTTTTTTCGCGAGCTCAAAGAACTCGACTTTTTTTTTTTGCGAGCTCAAAGAACTCGACTTTTCTTCTTGCGGGTTAAAGACCTGACTTTTCTTCTTGCGGGTTAGAAGCCCGACTTTTCTTCTTGCGAGTTCAAACGAGCCCGACTTTTCTTCTTGCGAGTTCAAACGAACCCGACTTTTCTTCTTGCGAGTTCAAAAGAACCCGATTTTTCTTCTCGCGAGTTAAAAAGAAACTCGACTTTTTTTGCAAGCTCAAATATTTGAACCCGACTTTTCTTTGCGAGCTTGAAAAACCCGACTTCCTTTTTCTTTTTTTATTATACTTCTCCTAAAAAATACCCATTTTTATAATATACCCCCTAGCCCATTCTTGAATGAAAGTCATCCCCTTTTTTTTTATTTTTACTCACATCTTTTCAAAAGGTAAAAAAACAAACATTTATTTTGTCCTCTCTCATAACCCAAGAACCCCTTTTTTTAGATAATTTCCAAACCTATTCTGCACCATCTTCTCATACTTCTCCAATTCTATTTTCCCTCCTCTTGTTCCTTCATCTCTTGTCTCGGAATCTTCTGTTCCTTCATAAAAACGTTTTTTTTTTAAAAAAAAACTCAACATCATACTCATCCTCCCAAGACGACGCAAATGACGATAACCGATTCTCCTTCCCCTGTTTCCTCGCCTTTTTTTTGGACTACAATATCCGTTTTTTTTGTCACACCTCGAACCGGTGACGGTTCGAGGTTAAATGATTTAGATTTAGAAGGGGGGGGAGCAGCGAGAACCGGCGGTTGGTTGGAAGGGATTTGAGTTTACGGAACCGGATTTCTAGGTCGAAGGGAAGGTTATCTTTGGAGGAGAAAGAGGAGCAGTTGAGGTGGAGATGTGTTGGTGTTTTAGGTTTGATAGTGATGACAACAGGTTTGCTTAGGTTTGAGATTTTATTTGGAATTTCTTTGTTGAGCAGATTGTTCAAAGGATCAGGACACTACTCTGATACCATATAGAAATCTAAGCGGAAGCGTTTTGGTGTTTGGGTTGGGTTTGTTTCAGCGCCGCCGCCATGGGCGGCTCGGTTTGTAGTAACCGACTCTCAAAATGACTAGGTGGTTTTGATACAAGAAGTGTAGAGAGAATATGAAAGAAGAATTGTTTTATTATTGATTGTAATGTTTGGTACTAAACTAGGAGAAACAACCTCCTATATAAATACATAGATGAAAATGTAAAATGAGCAAGGAACTAAACTTGAGGCACAAATCATGGAGTTTGTCTTGAGGCACAATTTAAGGAGGCCCAAGTGTTGGGACATAGGATAAGGAGGAGACTTTGACTATTGACTTGATTGCATAATCATTGGAGGAGAAATTATCTCCAATAACAACTAGCTAGGAAGTTACCTGTTGTATACTCAACTAGGTTAGAGACCCGTGTTGACACACGGTGGATCCCCAAGGTAATGTTATAACTAATAATGTACATATACGCATATGATACGAAGCTATTTACTGTTTGACTTTATATAAGTCAAATTTAGGTTGCAAGTTCTTAACCTAAGTTTTACATAACTATCAAAGAGTTACTGTAGGAACTCGATCAAATAATAGTGTTCAACAAAAAAAGAAGAACATGAATGCTGAATTTTGAACAAATGATCAGTTTGCGGATCATGTGGCTGAGAGAAGAGGCGGCAATGGTGAAAGTGGAAGACTCAAACGATTCTGAAAATGGATTTTTTTTTGGCAAAAAAACAACATTAAACTAATACTTTAAGTTTACATCTTAACTATTAAGTAACATCACTTTATGAATACTTTAAAACAATACAATAGTAGATGTCCTACACTTCATGAAGAAAGGTAAGTAGTTTTAATTTACATAGTAAACTAAAGCCGACAATAAAAAAATTTGATAAAATCTGTTTACAAATTAAAATTTGAAAATCAGTAAAGTAAGCAATCACATATCATTATGTATGTTTCTATAATAATCTATGACTAAAAGTCAACTTTCATATATATGAATATGATATCTTTTGAAATACCTTAAGTATAAATAGATAATCATATACACATTCATATGTGATTATTCACAAATCTTCGTTTGAAAAACAAATAGAAATACACAAAACACAATTTATATGTATATGTTTGTTGACATTTCCATTAAAGATAGAAAAAAATAAATTACATAATTAGATACAAATTATGGCGTAATATTCATGTTTATGACTTTATTCGGAGAAGACATACAATGTATACAAACACACACGTATCATCAACTTACATGTAGCCAATAACACAACAATATTATTATACAAAACTTTCTTATAACAAAGTGATACTCGATTATGACTAAACGTTAAACTTTGACAAATATACTACACTAATTCTAAACGAAATTGGCTTAGAATTCATTAACTGAGAAAACAATGTTTTACTTTATTTTTATATCAAAATATAGATAAATATGTTTATGGCTTTTGATGTATTGGCTAAATATGTATTATATGTATCATAAGATTTTAAAAAATCAACACAATTATGTAAGAATAAAACTGAGTTAACATATATATAAAGAACTTGTTTGTTTGATAAACTAAAACATAAATATACGAATTTAACCACAAAAAACATTGTGGCTTACAAAAACATGGAAACCCAAAATGGTTGATTAAATTTATTTGGGCTTGGGTTACACATCATAAAATTAGTAACTTCGATTAACTGAATCACACATTTGAAAATATTTCTGTGTAGACAACACTCGGCACGGCAGCACGTTCATCCAAAATTAGTATCTGAAAGCCATCTCTACTCTTCACTCTTGATAGGGCAACGTAAAACTGAGCATGTGTAAAAACATATAAATCAAATTGCATGCAAGGGGTGAAAACATACATAATATTTTTTGCAAAAAATACCTTTATATAAATTATACCTTCAATATATACAAAAGTTATTTCTGTTTGCGCTTCGATAATTGTCCGTAACCTTTGCAAACACTACCTATCCTTTACTTTACTCAAATGAATTACATTGATATTTAATACTTTGATAACATTCATAGCACAATTGTGAAATATATAACAATGGTCATAAAAGTCCTAATAATATGGTTACTTATTAAATATAATACATATTAAACATAATGATAAGTATAACTAAATCATACATATAACAATATAAGAACATGTTATCTTAAGGTCACTCAAGATGATACGAAAATACCATATTAAGCACGCAAACATTACATAATACAATGTACTAAACAGCATTAAAAGTAAACTGTCATAGAATGTTAACATTAGATAACACTAAGTCATCTAAATTACATAAACAAAACTATTCAAAACATAATATTATCTGTTTAATATGGATAGGCAAAATATTGGAAAAGTCTTTAACACATCAACATACCCTACATGGAAGGTGAAATCAGTGATTCATAAAACAACAATCCTCGCATCCCACGAAAAGTATCTGCATGACAAAGGTAATCAAGCTGAACATTATCCATGAAAACCTCAATTATCTGTCCCCAGTCAGCCATCAAAATCCATGAATTGGATTGAATCAAAGCAGTTAAATCGTAAGCTAGACCCCATTGTAGTTGTCGAACATCTGGAAATGAAAATACCCTTGTCCAAGCATCAGATTCCCTCTTCCATAGTTCAACAGAAAACTCAGCGAAGCCATTAGTAACAAATATGTGAAGCACATCAGAAACTCCTAAGAGATGACATTGTGGAACCCAAGATTCTTGAACAAAGGGAACAGATATTAAACTGAAAACATCTAGATTAACATCAAACTGAATAATAATGCTTTGAAAATCTGACCAATACTTAGACACGGTAAAAAACAATGCACCATTGCAAAACGTACCATTCGACCAAGCATAATCAGTGGTATTGTATTTAGTTTCATTCAAGAAAGGTACACATCTCCACAATCCAGATTTCCTCGAGTACACATAAGGAACAATGACATTGTGCTGGCGTTTCAAATGTAAAATCTTAACATCACCAGTAGAATCCATATAAATCCCAGCCGTATCCAGTTGGAAGTTGTATGAGTTACCAAAAACAGCATGAGATAATACTTTAATAACATTTGTAGTTGGATTCCAAACAATCAAAGAGCTGATACTTTTATCAGAAAGCAGTATTAATCCACAAACACTTGAAATGACTCTTAAATCAGCAACGCTTATCTCATAAGGGAAATCTATAATTTTACTAAAAACAGCAGAAAGTTGACCATCTACTGTGTTAAAAAGAACCATTGATTCATCATGATAAGTAATAAATTTTTTCTGCTCATGCTTTGACATATGCCTCAGATGCATGGTCGCAAATTGTTCGCTAGACAATTCGACATTAAATTTCTTAGACATACCTTTAAACGACCAACCGTTTTTGCAGAAAGCCTTGTAAAAATCTCTGAAAGGATTAACTCAAAATGTAGCTCACCCATTATACTAATACCTACATTGATAAATAAACAAAACATGTTCTAGATTAACAATACATGCATAACAGTCAAAATGTAGATCACCCATTATCATAGTTTTAATTTTTGTCCCTAAAATTGACAAAACCTAAGATAAAACATATTTAGAAACAGAATCAATGATTAATATTTACTATATGTTGAATAATAAAAAATCTGTGAGCATAATTCAGATGAGTATGGACATTTAAAGAGATAAAAGAGCCCTTAAAGCATTTAGATGAACACTAACTTAACACTAAAATTTTGAAATATTATAAGAAAGGTTAAGAACAAACATCAACAATTCAAGTGAAGATGTGCTTACCGGTTGTAAAACTGAAAGATCAGAATGCCGACGTCTTTGGAAAGCAGTTTCAGAGTTCAGTTAGTGAAGATGAAGAGGCCGGAGGTTGTATTTTAGAGAATGATGATGGTGATTATTATTAAATGAGTTTTTATTGTAGTATAAAATATTATAGTGGTGTTTGAAAAAGTACTTATACAATTCCAACAACTATTGAAATGACATGCCATAATTAACAATTTTGTAAGAAGGTAATGATGGTTATAAACTAATATCGTGGACCAATGTTAGTTAAAGTAACTAAAGGTTTCTTGGGCAAATTAACATACATTAAACGTAAGTGTATCAATTACCGTTTTTTATTTTGTTCTAAAAATATTTAAAAGTTACAGGATATAACTTATAATTATAACATTTTGGAACACAATTGACATTCAAAAGTTAAAAACATATCAATGATTTAATATAAGTTAACAATATACAACATACTCATACAAAATAATATAGACTACATATCATCAAAATATTGTCATAGTTAATACAGACAAAATAAAAATTAATAACCAAAAGCCATTAGCATTGTACTTAACAGTAACTTTACAGAGATAAACATTACATAACTGATAAAACATCCACCATAATAACATAAAACTAAACAAACGGTGAAATAAGCGATTCATAAAACAGAGCTCCCCTTACTCCACGAAAGGTATCTGCATCATCAAGATAGCCAAGTTGAACCGCATCCATAAAAACTTTAATCGTCTGTCCCCACTCTGCATTCAAGATCCATGTATGCTCGTTCAACACGTGTGCAACGTCGCACTGCTGAACATCCCCAACTTGACGAACATGTTGGAAAGATAAGACCCTGGTCCAAATATTAGTGTCCAGTTTCCATAGATCAACACCGAAATTAGGGACTCCATTAGTAAGAAACATGTGAAGGACATTCGAAATTTTTAAAAGATGAGCTTGGGGTATCCAAGGCTTTTGAACATATGGAAAAGATATTTTGCTGAAAGTCTCTTGATCAACATCAAACTTGACAACAACACTTTCACATTCGGACCAATATTTTGAAACTGTGAAAAACAAAGAAGATTTGCAAAAAGTACCACTTGACCAAACATAATCAGAACCATTGTATTTCGTTTCAGTTAAGAAACCTATGCTTCTCCATGCCGCATATCTCCTTGAGTAGACAAAAGGACGCATAAGACCATGATCACGTTTTAGGAGTAAAATTTTGTAATCGTTGGATGAATCTACATACAATGAAGCAGCATCCAATTGGTAGTTGTAATAATTGCCAGAATGACAATCAGAAACTACCTTGTAAACTGTTGTAGTCGGATTCCACAGAATCAAAGAAGCAGTGTTTTTCTCACAAACCAATACTAAACCATTCAAACTGGATAAAACTTGTATGTCACAAAACATTGTTTGGATAGGAAAAGGTATGATGTTACTCAAGTAAGCATGATGTTGTCCAGAATTTGTGTTAAATATTGCAAATGATGACCCTTGATTAGTAAGAAACTTTTGCTTCTCAAACATGGACAACCGAGTAAAATGCATGGTAGCAAATTTTTGACTCGAGAGTTCGAAATACCATCTCTTGGATAAAACATTCAATCGGCCAACATTTTTCGCTGAAAGTCTTGTAAAAATCTCATAGGCCACAATCTCAAAAGGTAAATTTGCCATTACGTTAATAACTACATTTCAAAAGATAACATATGTAAATATAGATTAGACTTGGTAAATAAAAGAAATGTAATCAAAACAAACATGCATACAACATTGACTTACATTAAGAAATCTGCAGAAATAGAACTTCGATTTGGTGCAAGCAAGATGAATAAACACAGGATACGTTGCTAAATTTCGTAAAAGAAGAGGGAAAGGAACTGCCTTGCGGTTGTAGATTAAAGATGATGATTGTACAATTTAGTAAAGGATTGTAATTAGAGTAAAGATACATTTTTTAATTGTGAATATAGGTTTATATATAGATAAAATTATAGGATATGAAACGGTTTACCTTCTCAATAACCGACTATTGAAATCGTGCATGAAATCTAATTAATATTTAGAAACTAACTATCTTTAATGCACTCGGTTTATAATTAATATTAGATATTTATAGTTAGATTTACATATTTATGGTAAATATCAAATTTAATAAATAGATAAAATATATGATCGAAATAGTGTAAACGTGGGAAATATTCGAATTTATATTACATAATAGGTTAGAGTCCCGTGTGTACACACGGCAAATCCCCAAGTCAAATGACAAAAAAAAATTTATAAAGATTGTAGTATGCAAGTTTTATGTATTGAAAGTTACGTAATACAATTCGTATGAATTTTCATTGCATGCAAAATATCATAAATAGTAAAGCGTATGGAATTATGGTACTATAAAGTGAGGTAAGATATCCTATAGCAAAATCCTTTTTCTTTTGTTTCTTATTTATTTGAGCATTTAGTTGGTAAAAATATGACCAGCCGAATTTTCAAATGCAAGATTGTTATGGTTGTAATTTCTATGCCTATTATGTTCCTTGAATGAGTTATACTTCTTGTATCCTTATCATATCCCATAAGTTGGCATACCATTAACAAAAGCCACCAAAACAAAGACACACAAAACCATATAATTTTCTCAATTTAAAGTGGATACAATAAAGAATAAAGAAACATACTATTTGATATCATTTCGTCTCCCTAATAGTTAGAAATAGGAAGTCATCAAATATTAAAGATTTTAGAAATTCATATATGAGCTTATATCTTACCAAATCTATCAGCTTTGAATATGTTTTTTAACATTCATAGTATTTTGTTTTGATACATTTAACTTTGTAGATATCCAAAAACTTAATATCCAATTCCATTTGGAACTGTGGCCCAGGATTTCAAGAAACATATATTCACATTCACAAAATCCCTAACTCAGCCATAATATAATCAATCAAGCTTTCAGAAATCGTCATATTAATCCATAAACCACATAAATTAATTTCAACCATCTTAGTTAAACGATAAATATATACAACACTAAAATCATATACAAAATTGTCAAAGCTAAAATCATCTCATGTCAAACAATTAATCAGGTTTGAGTGACAAGCCCGAGATATGGAATGAATTTTGTCTGGCTTCCTAATGATAAAAACCATCTTTGACCAACTGCCTGATGTATTGACCTGCAATCATGAAGCAAAAAAAATGTGAGTGAACTATGAACTACTAATGAGTATATCAGCACAACAAATGTTAGCGGCTAATTATAGTTATAGTTTAAAATCAATGAAGAAAGCAACAGGTAAACATGATCTTAATGTAAAACCAATGAAGAAAACAATTTAAAGAAAGGAATAGGTAAACATGATCTTAATGTCAAACCAAAATAGAAAACAATTTAAAGATTTAAAGAAGTTTATAAGAAGTATTCAGCGAAAATGCAAGCTGAAAACTTAATATCCAGGAAGCAAAACATATTTCAAAATAGTATACATTAATATAAACACTGTTGACCTCCATAATAGAAAAGAAATATCCACATCAAAGCACGAGAATAGTATTCAGACACACATATGAAAAGTCGTCAAGCAAAACTTGTCACAATCCGAGGCAACTTGATGAAATCCAAAAATAAGAAACATGATACATATCTTCCTTAATAATTTCTTTTGTCATGGTTTTATTTGTTTCTTTTCATCAAGTTAAAAGTAAATACGATAGTGGAAGAATAAAAAATGTGAAACTGCAACACATCCTAAGCAAGTAAAACCACAAAGAAACATAAAAGGATTAACAAAAGTAGTCAAAATAAAGAAACAAACTCTAGTATATGGTATTCTTTATGATGAACCTAGCCGAAACTAAACCAACATGATGATAGGATTGGGATAGTTGTATAGGTCTAGCTGTTATAAAAACATTTTCGTGTGCCACTTCAGTCATAGTTTAGACAGAATATATTAATCAACATAAAAACAGATTGACAAAAACAATAAACAAAATGAGAAACACATGGCTCTTTTCTGACATGCAAAGATTGTTATAGAGAAAAGCTAAACCTTGCATAACACATTGAAGCTAACAGCAGCAGTGCGCTTCGATTTCCTATCCAGTCGAAGGCTTCATTACATCGATCAACTTCAGGAACATGTACCACTTAAGAGCAGCTATAAAACCCATGTGGCTGCACTTTATACAATAAAGAAATAAGATAAATTGGTTGTTTTAATGATATCACGAATGAAAAAAAAATATGAGATAAAATAACATATAATTTGTCTATATGCAATCAAATTAACAATTATCAATTTGGTATTATCAACTATCCATATATTTTTTTATTTTTTTATTGAAATTAAGAACTAACCTGAATCAAAACTGATGCAAATAGGTAGCTTGGTTTAAAAAAAGAGCGAGGCGCTCCGAGGCGTTTTGGTTCCGAAATCCGAGGCATGGGGCTTAAATCGCGAGGCGGGAACTTCCAAACGCCTCAGGAGCCTCACGACTCAAACACTCCTGAAGCGCCTCAAGCTTCTGAATCCACAAAGTTTACAATCCACAAATGCTTTCCGGACGCAGCTCAAAAACAAAGCCACTAACCTGGTAACAAATCAGAAAAAAAAGATGTGTATAGTGAGTCTTATAAAACTCCGAAATATTTCCTTTATGTGTTTCATTATGCCATCATGATGAAACAATTCAATAAAATGTCCGACTATGATTAAGATACACTCACTATATGCATACATTAATGGAAGTACCTTTGGCTAGTGAAGTTCAAACTATCATGGAACAATCATATAAAACGCGAGTCCTGCAAGTGACATTATTAAACCTAATATTTCAGAACAGATTACTTCATTCGATCTTGTTGGTTAGAGGTTGATGATGACATTGTCAACCTGACCAACCCATTTATATGCACATAGAGATTACATGCTTTGACCCATTATCCAACCCAACCAACCGTTTGTCTGCACATAGAAATTACATATTTTGACCCATTTGTTTGCCATCTTTAAAACAACAATTGAGAAACATCAAACATACCCCAAGATGAATGCAGTCCCTCTACGTCAACAATCTTGACCCTAAACTTTTGTAGCTTCTAAACCTTCCTCCTGATGCAACCATGAACCAGCCAAGGGTGTTGTATCCTGATGTAACCAACTATAATTGTTATTTTCTAGGTAAAAATAATATACACCATAATGATAGAAAGATTCTTAATCATAGAACGCTATAAAAGTGTTTTCTAATTTCCTTGTTATTATTAGGTTAATACACATAGACACCCATTCATATGTGCACCCAGACTTAACACGCAACCTATAGTTCACGAGTTTGGTTGATATATTTAATGCATGCTCAAGTATTTTGTGAAATTATTTTATGAAATGCAAACAGTGACCTTTGAGCACATCTTAACTATCTCTTTCACTAAACCACTTATCTGGATCAGGAAAAACACAGAATACAAAACGAAAGGCAAGATGACAGGACATGAATACCTGCGACAACCAGTGATAGTGTGATACACTCCTTGGAAGCCCAAATTAGAATGCTAAACCTGGTACGACAACAAACAAAAAAAGAAACATGATTAGCAAGAAAAATTAGAGAACCTTAACGTCTGAATGACATAGAACTAACTGGCTTTCTTAGGGGAAGGCTCATGTGTGCTCATTCTGATTTGGATTTGCCTAAACTCTCATCTAAAACCTCTAGGCTCTAGTTATGCTACCACTTCTGATTAAGAAAAAGAACAATGTTAAACATGATACAGGATCAAAGCCTTAATAAATAAATGATGGCAAATAAATGAACGTAAATATTAACAATTGGTAATAATCAGATGCATCATATAAATAATCAGCCTAATTCACACATGGAAACATATAAAAAAACAACTAACCTGTTCCCCAAACACCTTTGAAAAGTAAAATGCTTTCTCTCTTTTTCCCCGTTCTTTTTATACTCAAGTTTTCGGCTTTTGGAAACCTATTTTGACTTTTTTCTTCAACCGTTCTTCCTTCATTCTAAATATAAAAAAGCACCAGATTTCAATACCAGATCCATCTAGTACTGATAAAACAACATAATAACAGTAATCTAAACACGATATAGAACTAAAATCAACCCTTAAGCAAACATTTTTAGAGGATATTAGAAGTAAAAAAAAGGATGAAGGTGCTCCAGAGGGTGGAACCTGATTGTTGAGCCTCGTTTAGGGATATGTAATCGATAATGCTCACATATTATCTGTAAAGATCCATGACTAAATGCCTGCACATATTAGATATATATGTGGTTTATTTTCTTGTTTGTTAAATAATGAGAAGAGAGGAAGCTAATGGGTTGCATTGTCTAGATGGTTTTTAAATGTAAAATGTTTCTTTTCTTTTAATTTAAAAAAAGAGAGAGCTTACATCAACAGGTTCCTCTACCTCTTCAATTTTTATATCTTTCGTCGTTTCTGCAGGGCGTCGTAAGTAGGTTGAGCTGCAGCCACAAAACGACTGCCACTGGAAGGACACGACACCAGCCTCTCCTTTCCAGCAACATCTATGATGTGTTTCGCTCAATTTAAAATCATTAAGATAAACAACATGAACAAAAATTAATGAATTCATCGTCTAAAGTTATAACAGTTCTCGTATCCATTTTGAAAAGATATAAACTATACCTGAACCAAATATGTTCTTCAAATCCTCTATAGAGGGACAAGTGTTACCTGCCAACCAAGCCAACAAATACAAGGCGACACCCTTCATTCTGCAACAACAATTGAGCAGTTTTGACCTGGAAAAATGGGCAGAAAGTAATCGGACGTTAAGTCGAAACCCTAAAACCTCAATTAAAAACCCAGATCTGGAGAAAATACATTATCAATAACAAAAACGTATATACACAGAAACGTATTGAATCAAAGTTTTCAACTAAGTTAAATGGGACATGAAACCTGCTCTATTGCTGTAAATGGGACATGAAACAGAAAATACATAACAAAGTTTTCAGATAGATCCAAAAACGAATAAGAACATACATCGGAAAATAGATCCAAAAACATATAATCAGTTTTGGAAGATGAGTCTCAATCATTTTTGGGATGAATCACAAACATCAATCGGAAAACATCAGCTACTAACCTGATTAATCGAAGACCATGAGTAAATCAATCACTATCGTAATGGACCCCAATCTCTTAATCACCTTCTGTCGGCGTTCGGTTCACCGGAAACGCATCCGAGTTACCAGAGTTTGGCCGAAACCCTAGCTTTCTACCAGAACCATAAAAAAACGATTCAAGAACATGAACTTCATAAGATACATTTTGGAGGATGAATGCGAGTAAGATAAAATGCCGGATTTGAATCGATACCTGATTATAGGGAGGAGAGCGGCGCAAAGAATGAAGTTTTAGCGTTGAATAGACTTATTCGATACATTCAAGTTAGGGTTTTGATCTTTGAACAAAGGATATCGTTGAATCTGAAGACGAAATCGCAGATTATTAATGAAGATAAATATATGAAAACATAATATTTTAAAAGAATTGTTACCTGAATTGGAGGATACGAATCGTGGATTGAAGGAGGCGGTTAGGGTTTAGGTTGAAAGAGTGAATACTATGGATGATGGATCCTTGAAATAGGTTAATAAAACTGAGAAAAAAAGAAGTTTTTATATGCGGGTTAGTGGGTACCGTATGCCGCCTATGGGTCGGATCAGGTCAACCATATTAGAGAAAAACGGGTTGGAAAAAGCTGAGGTGGACACCCTAGAATGGTGATACCTCACCCCTAGATACTCCTTTATTATATGTATAGATATTATCACCAAACAACCATTTCAAAATATTAGGGGTCTCTGACTTGAAGAACTCAATGCGGCAAATATAGTAGGCGCCTTTGGTGACCTGGAATAAAGACATATCTCCTTCAATCACTTCTTCCCCTTTCGTCCTTTCATCACACTTTTCAATCTTTCTCTACTTCACCATCATCTCTATACACAAGGCTCACACCTGTTGGTTTAGTGTTGACCGACTCTAAGGGGAAGTGAACGTTGGGAACTGAATTGACCAATAAAAGTGGAGGACCACTTCTGCAGGAAAAGCTGTTACTTTCTGCACTATTTAAGTTGCTGCATGTTATTGTTTTTTTTTAATCAATTCCAATTAGCCGAAAATACTATTGTAATCTGTTATAGCTGCTTTTTTCCATTAATAAAGATTACATTCGGCTACATCTTGTTCTTGTTTTCTTTGATTAATTCACATATAGCCTGATCCAAAACTAACAACACCACACTCTCTTACCATCATCGTTCCTCTATCCAGAAAGACGTTCACATGAATTTCATCACTAGTGTCAAGAATATCTCCCAATGGCCAATAGCTTAGCCACACAACCTCTTTATCAACGCTGGGTTTGCCATACACCACAGGGATGTATGCCCGAGTTAGACCCTTTGTTTTGTTACTGATTTTGGTGAGCGGATGACAAATACGTTTGTTCTCACCACCTGACGATCTGTATAAGATGGCTACATTTAATCCTTGGATCCTTTTATATTTCAGAAGTGAAGGCACACAAAATGATAAGAATCTGGATGATGAGGTATATTCATGTGTCGCCATGCTTTGATCCTCTATGCCTTGGAGATAGGTGCTCCTTATACCGTATTCATACAACATCTGTTGCACACATAAAATTCAGCTACTTTGTCATATATTAAAGAATTTGTTGGCTGGATAACTACTACTACTACTACTACTACTACTACTACGAGAGAGAGAGAGAGAGAGAGAAAGAGAGGAGAGAACTAGGATATTGAAAGTCCATTGCATATGCTCCAGATCTGCTTCCTCAAGTTTTCCTATGGACTGTAATTTAAAAAGGCCTTCAATCTCAAATAGTTTGAAACAACTTTCATAAACTCCTGTAGTGTGAAACGAGCTGATTGAAATGTTATTCTCTCCAGTGATGTACACCAATCTGCATTCAACCTCTTAGCGTACTTGGGAGACAAGATAGAGACTTGAGGTTTGGACTACAACTCAAGTAAAGCGTCTGAAGTTATCTTTCAAAAAAAAAAAGTAAAGCGTCTGAAGCATCTTGAGGTCAATGTAACTAGGAAGGTTGAATCTAAACTGAATATAGATAATGATTGGGGTAAGGCAAACAAAGGCTGTTCTGGATTTCCACCACAAATACATAAAGCTTTTAGCCTTTCCAGTTGATTTACACACTTCTGATTCGATAAAGCCTTCCACAGTCTAGTGCACCCTGAAAAATTTAAGCAAGAAAGATTCTCAAGGTCTCCTATGGTTTTACAAACATGAGTTAAACTGGTACAACAACTGAGATAAAAAAGCTCAAGTTTAGGGAGTTGGTGGAGATAGTAGATGCTGACAAGTTTGTAAGAATAAGATAGATCTAGAAACTTGAGCGAATTAAGACCTTGTTCCAATAATAACATGTTAAATCTATCATTTTACATTCAAAAAAAGATTTCCTAAACTGAGAAGCTAAAAGGTCAACTGATAAACACTTAACATACCATGGGTGGTTCAAACTTTCCCAGTCTCCTAATCTCATTTCTATAGCCACCAAGGAGCTCATCAATAGACCCGAGGGTATTGTTTTCACATATCCATACCAGCTCAACCATATTAAATCTGGAAAATTCTCATATGACCCAGTGAGTTTCACACCTTTGAGCAGGAGCAATTTTAGGTTCTTCATTTTTACAAGGGAACTTGTTTTAAAATTCTGCAAAATTAACATGTAAATTAGATTGCATACCTCGTATCTAAGTTAAAAATGTCAATTGTGCTAAAAATATGCCACGACCATCTCGGTTCTATAACTATCATTGAAAGATTCCTGAAGTTGGAGGTTATTCATTTACGTGAGGATTTTAAATCAACTTATCTCTAAATTTGAAACAATTACATACGAAGTCTGATATGATTTTACTAAACGTGGGGTTTGTAAACATAAGATTTAAGATCCTCATTTTAATTTACTTCTTGCCACATTTGCAAATTTAATTAAAACAATTCTATGGTGTTTTAGTGTGTTGTATGTCCGGGCTAGTATCTTACTGATCCATGTTTTTTATCAATAATATCTCCACCGTTCACAAAAGAAATTAAAACAACAGCTAAAAATTGATGAAGAAGATAGCAGGACCCACAAAAATTTTCTACCAGTCTTAATGTCCAACAATTATCACATAGAGAAAATCAATGTAATTCTTGCTAAATACCAAACATTAGTTTAGTTATTTTACTTATCACTGATTTCATCCCTTGCTTCGCTTCTACTATGTTGAGATTTAGACCTTCAATTGTCTCGGAACCCTACGAGGAAATACATGAAAAAAATTATGCTTATTTGAAATGATAGGTTGTGGAAGTGATTTTGAAGAAACAAACAAAAAGCATCTTACATCTCCTTTACTCAATAAATGATAAGATTTATCACACTGCCACACTATACTACGCTTGGAAGGATCATTGGACTCTTCACGGACTATATTTCTTGCCATATCTTGAAGGAGTTTATGCATCAAAAGTTTGCCTCTTTCCACGGTAACGAGGCATTTGTTAATGAGGGTCATTATCCCAGATTTTGCATGATAATCTTTCTCCAATATCATTTCCACACGAGTTGCAAAGAAACAAGCAACATGGAGAAACAACTCTCTATGATGGTGATATGCCAATGATTCATAGCTCCTTTTTAGTACAATTTGGATTTTACAATCAAGATCTCCTTTTGATGAATACAGTGAACTGATTCTACTCCTCTAAATTTCTATCATGTTATTTATTTCCCACTGGTCTTGAGCCCTTATGCTTAGTGAAGAACCCAATACCTTAAGAGCTAGCGGATTTCCTCCACAGTATTTTGCTAACTGTAATGCAAGCTCCTCGAAACTTTGCATAGGAAATTTGGATCCAAAGGCATGAAAACTTAGAAGCTCCAACGATTCAATTTCATTCAACAATTCCATTTTCTGAACACGACACCCACCAGATATGGAGCCGTACCATCCATATTTAGAATCCTTGTCGTTATAATGATCTTGCTTTGTGTAGGGAATGCCTTTGTTCCAAATATAGTGCTTAGTGTGTCTTTGTCATCAATGTCATCAACAACAATAAGCAACTTATTCATTTGTATGGTATTCATTAGCTTAAGAGCTCCATCATATTCATCTAATACTACCATATTATTTAAATGGGTTTTTAGTACGCACAAAGGCGTCCTAAAATGTTATTTTATAGGGTCTTTTATTTAATAGGACCAACGATAAAAGCGTTTCATGTAAAGGAGTCGTAATAAGTCCCGAAACTTAAAAGGTGTCCTAATATCTCAAATAAGATTATGAAAACAATTTTATGGTCGCATAATATGTCTATGAACAACCCAAAAAACTCCTAACTAAAACATATTAGGACACTTTTATAATGTTCTAACATTTGCTTACCTAATTTTAATCTCTTAATACACACACAAGCGTCCTTAAAATTAATTTATAGGACCCTTGTGATGTAACATTATATACCTTAGTACCAAGAAAAGGGTCCTAATATCCCAAATAAGATTATGAAACCAATTGGATACTATTACAATGTTCTAACAAGTTTAATAGAACAAAATTTCAAAGCCCTAACAAGTCATATGATACAATGCCTTTTTAAACATCCACACATACAATTTTACAATGGTTATGGACATCCAAATAATGGTTAATAAAAAGGCCATCAACATATAAAATCGTAATAATTATTGTGCATATAACATCAACTAATGAAGGAAATAAAACTCTATTATATTTTAAGCATATTCATAAGAAAAACACTAAACATAAATAAGTTATAGCATTATCCTACATAAAATCTTGTAACATTTAACAAAGAAATTAAAAGCAATGAAATAAACAAGCAGCATAGAATCCTTAGTCATCATGCGTCCTCAATCCTCACGGACTACCTACAAATAAACTATCCATTTATGAGCATTAAGTTCCAGATTATTAAAATTATTTGTATCGCAAGTTTAACATATACATACCAAAATGAAAGGACGAGGTCATGCAATGGATGCACTAATACAATCTTAAATTGCAGAAAATAACCCATATGGTCTCACCAACTTTTCATCTATTTTTATTGTTACTTAAACGTTAACCTCACACCATTCTGGTCCAATCTCTGTACCACAAATAAAATTAATGTAAAAACAGAAGCAAATAAGTACATAGTAGAAATATAACCCAAAAATAATAACTATGTTCATTTATACCGAGCCAGTAATAGAACGAAAAAAAACTACTAGGTAACACAGCTTAACAAAGCTTTTTTTTAAATAAGCTAGCAATTAGATAAATCAGCTAGCAAAATACCTTATTACCGAACAATTATATAGTATCTAAAAAACAGTATAAAGTCGAGCTCCAAAAGTCAAACTCCAAATTGAGATAAAACTTTAGTTTTTATTTTATATGAAAATGTTAATAAAGCTACATTTTTAAACAGTAACATACATACCTACATATCAAAATGTTAATAAAGCTACATTTTGGTAAAAGTAGAGGCATTTTGCTACATGAAATGAAACTACAATAAGATGATCACACACTAATATACGGACATGATGTAGTACACGATTCGATTTGAAAAAGTTGATATCGGAAGATAGAACTACCTGATTAAGCCACCATTGATCTAAATAGGATACAAAAGCGTATAGAACAACCACATCCAAGTAATCTACAATCTGCAAATTTTGGAGAAATTGAATGATTTTTATTACATTCATAAACCTGATATTGTAAATGATAAGAAGTACAACTTTGTAAAATAAAATAAAAAAATTAATGGCCAGATAATATTATATGAAATACAAATAACAAAATTCAGAACCAAAAGAAACTAAAAGATACTTACTCGAAGAAGAAAAAAAACACCTAAAATCTGATTGTTATCAAATACAAATTGAAGTATCGAGATGAGCCGATCGACAACGTAGTTGGGAAGCAGATGGAAATTCCACATAATTAATGGTACTTACCCTTGATTAGGAAGAAATGCACACACGAAAACGTGATAATCATCATCACCATCATTGCCATCCTTGAAATCAAAGGGGGCAGGAAGAAACAACAAAGGAAATGTCTCTGGAAAGAAATATAGGCCGGGCCTAACATAAGTTTTATTTATATAATAGTTAGATTATTATTATTATTATTATTATTATTATTATTATTATTATTATTATTATTATTATTATTATTTGTTTTATTATTATTATTATTTGTTTTATTATTATTATTATTGTTATTATTGTTATTAATATGAATATTACTATTATTATTATTCGACTCAGGTGTTCTTGACTCGGCCAAAGTTCTTCATTTTCGGTCTAACGTCCATGAACACCTACAAAATATAAAATAAATAAATAAATGAATATTATAAATAACTCAAAACTAATAAAAATATAATAAAACGCTAAAATAAATAAAATAGACAACTACAAGCCTAAAACTAATAAAAACACTATCTAAAGACTCGAAAACTTTACAAACTTTACACTTGATATAGATGTATTTTACAATACATCACTTACCACCACCACCCACCATTTACCACCACCACCACTGACCAGCACTATAATGGTTAAAGTTAGAAAACCCAAGTGTCTTGTTAAATTATGTTATAATAAAACTCTAGCGAGTAAGCGTCTTATAAAACTGATGTTTTATGACTCAAATATGAAGTGTCCTAGTATGGTGTATTATAATAACACCACTATGATTAAGCATCCTATAAAGGTTAAAGTTACACAAGTGCTAAGTGTCCTATTAAGTTATCTTATAATAAAACTCTAGCGAGTAACCGTCCAATAAATCTAATGTTTTATGACTCAAATATCATGCGTCCTATTACAGAGTTTTATAATAACACCATAATGATTAAGCATCCTATAAGGTTAAAGGTATAAGACCCATGTTCCAAGTGTCCTATTAAGTTGTGTTCTAATATGACTTCGACTAGAAAGGGTCCTAGCATCGAACATTTGTGACATAATTACAAAGTGTCGTATTAAGTTATATTATAATAGGACCCCAGTGATCAAGTGTCCTATTACATTACCATATAACGAGACACCAAAAACTAGATTTCTTGTAAATTACTTTATTAGGATCTACATTTTAAGTGTCTTATTAAGTTATATGATAATAGGACCTCGAAGAATCATCCATCCTATTAAATAGCTCTTTAGGACACCGGTTTAGTAGCGTATATTATAAAAGGACCCCAAAAATTCATTCGTCCTATTAAATAGTTTTTAGGACCCTATTTTACAAGCGTCCTACACAAAAGGTCCTTAAAAACCATTTTTTATTGTAGTGTTTCCTGAAAATTCCGAAAGAAGTTGCTTCTGAACACCAAGCAAACCATCATGATGCTTCTCTATATTTTTAAGTAAACTGCATTTTTCAAAGTTTTGTTTATTTGAGTTATAAATATATTCGGCAAGTGTTGTCTTGCCGCCTCCTCCCATACCGCAAATTGCTAGAACTGGAGAATCAAGCTTATTATTATTCAACCAGGAATTAATGCTTTTAGCTCGAGTCTCTATACCGGTTAAACCTGTTGGAGTTACGTGGATTTTCACACCTAGCTCGGAGGAAATATTCTTAACAATATTTAAAATAAAGGTGGTTTCATACCTGTAACAAAAAAAAAACAGGGAAATTGAATATATTCAGAGCATGACAATAAAACATTAATAAATTCAGGGGAGACGGGGCGCTGCCAGAATTAGGCACGGGTACCACACTACCAGTACGGTAACACCGCCGCCACCCGTGCTGGTAGGGTGCTCGTGAACCAATTTCTGGTTCTTCTTACCGTGCTGGTACAAAGAAACAGTCCTTTTTCTTGACCAATAAAAAAGTGCCATGTTTTTTTTTGCCTTTGACCGTTAAATTTTAACTGTTATTTATTTTTGACCGTTTTTTGTATAGTTTTTACCCTGTTTAAATCATACCTTCACATAAAATCTTACACAAATGGGTGGTGGTAGTATGTTTCCGAATACGTGTCGTCGACGAAGACGATCATCCCGTCCAGCCACACAACCGACTACACATACACCAATAACACAACCGACTACACACACACCAACAACACAACCGAAGAATTGGTCTACGCATTTGATTACGTAATGGCTCTAGTACAACTAGGAACAATACGGCTTGGAGATTCTGTACCAGTGCCGGAGCGTGTCAATCCTCCTATAGTTCGAAACCCACCAGTGCCGCTACAAAACCCCACGGGTGAAGGTTATGAAAACGATCCTGGGGCCGAATACGTAAATAATTCGGATGAAGAAATGTATTGCCCGACACCCGAAAGTGAGGGATATCAATATCACTACGAGATGTCGGACGGGCGTGATAGTGATCGTGACGTTTCAGTGATCGTGACGTTTCTTCACCCGAGTCATCAATTGCGTATTCTTTCTTTTTTTAGCTATGTTTAAGTAGTATTTTATTTATGTATATGTTTATGTTTAATTAATGTTTTAATTAGGTTAATTATGTTTGTAATTTGAGTGTTATTTTTTTTAACGGTTAAATTTCATTAAAGATTAAACAACATTAAACAATAAACAACATTAAACATTAATTAGTTAATATATGGCACAACATTCGCCATGGTGCAAAATGGATGAAGTTAGTCCCGTGTGCATGGTAATAGTCACCGCGCGTGACTTGGATTGCAATGTCTTCTTGAAGGTTAGGGTGTCTCGCCATCGTGGCTTCATAGAGGGCGTTCCATCGAATACACATGGACCAGAGCGCAATCCACTTAGTAAAGGTCGAACCCTTGGGCCGGTCATTTGTGCCGGTTATTTCATTGAATCCCACCGACACCCGGTCCCAAAACGAACTTCTCGGGAAATCGGCAGCACGATTTCTCACTATCAAGTATGCTTTCGTTAACGCGATCTCCTCATTTACGTTTAACGGGACCATTTTAACGGTACGATTAAAGTATGATAACCGGTTTTGGTGATTTTGGAATTGAAGTTATGGGGTTTTATAGAACAAAATCTAACGGTAATTATGGTTGTAACGGTTACTTTTTAAACGGTCAGAAAATTAATTACGGTTTGAAAATTTAAAAACGGTTACTTTTTTTAATTTAAAAATAAAAGAATCAGTGGAGTGCTGCCTCCAAAAAAATGTTTGAGTTAAGTAAATCAATAAAGTGATGTGGCAATGCAGTATGGGTTAAAATCAGTTAAGTGAAAACAAAAATCTATAGGCGCCCCTTCTCCCTCAGATTAATAAATTCAGATCAATAAATTCGCTTTGCTTGTCACTCATTGTTTTAAACTAGTGGGGATGCCCGCGCGTTGCGGCGGGTGTCACGCCCGATATCATTTATGAACCACAACACATTCCGGGTTTCTAACATTCTATTCCATCCAACGAAAAATTTCCAAAAAACCTATATTAAATGTTACCCGCGCTTCGCGACGGGAATGACTTGTATTAATTATCAAGGTTGAACTACACGAAATCTTCAAAAACTATAGTTATGAATGTGCAATCCTGTAATGTGTCTCTTTTCTCGCGCTTCATAACAGTTCAATTTTGTTTTTTACTAAATGTTCCAGAAAATCCATCCGCAAATGATCAGTCCAAGGGCATCCAAGGGAGCTTCATCACTTGCAACCCACTTGTTCACCTAAACCAACATCAAGTAATAAAACATCAATTTTTTATTTATTTTTTATGTGTAAATATTTTTGTTTCAAGTTTGAAACACATAATTTATTAGCTTCTTGGGGAATCCATCCAGCAAGAGTAATAGGATCATTTACAGTAAGTAAATAATGGACTAACCGCCTTCATAAACCTGTATTAAATTGATTAACATAACTTTTTATGCAATTCAAAGCAAAGGCTTGCATACATGTTGTATAAGTTTGAAACAGTACCTGGGCTTTTAGAGACTCCACGTCTCCACCAACATCAACAAATCCATACACCAACCAGGTTGTTGATATCAATTAGACGCTCTCTATGGACCTCCTCTTATGGTGCTGCAAACAAAATCAAGGAAATTGGTGTTAGAGTTTTAAACAAACAGTAAGTGATAATAATTGAGGCTTTCGGTGATGGAGAGAAAACCTTTATAAAACCTTCTGTTGGTGAGAGGAATGAACGAAGAGGATGAATGATTATTAGTGATTATGGTGAGTTATGGGGTATTATTGGTGATTATGGTGAGTTATGGTGAGTTATAGTAAGTACTGGTTATGGTGAGTTATGGTGAGTAATAGAATGATGGGCACGATTAAAAACACAAGTTGGAAGTTCAAGTTCCATGGTATATGAAAATGCATCACATAATTGTTAAAGCACATGGTACAAGCATCTTAATGCATCACATGGTACAAGCATCTTAATGCATCACATACTATATAGTACAAGCATCTTAATGCATTGATAAGGGCATAAAAGGAAGAAAAGTGGTAAAGTTTAGACAATTGCACTTGAGACTCTTGGAATGCCACCTTAACTTTGACATTTTAGACATTTTTACCCATTGCTCCTCCTTTATAATGTAATATAGATTAAAAAGAAAAAAAAACAGATAATTGGAGAATTAACAAGAGACATATTGAAGCATACCCAGAAACAACCATCCCCTTCAAATTAGCCACCTCTGTTAGGGCTGCCTTCCATCGTTTCACATTATCCTCTGTCCATTTTGTTCCTTCTTTTGCTTCTATACTGAAACTTCCTCTCTGGTTCCTTACATCTGAAGGATCCACTTTATAGAACACCGGTAACACGAAATGACCCACCTTCCTCTTCTGCTCCTGGATCAACGAAAGCTCATCAAGGCACCAGCTTGAATTGGCAAAGTTCTCTGAAAATACAATTATAGAAGCCCTTGATTCTTTTATCGCTCTCTCTATTTCTGGCTTCAATTCTTGACCTTCACGGATATCATTGTCATCCCTGAAAGTCCTAATCCTCACTTTACGTAAAGCCTCATAAAGATGGTCCGTAAAAGAGTGACGCGTGTCTTCCCCTCTGAAACTTAAGAAAACATCGTACTTGTAATTGATTTGAGCTGACAAAGAGGATGATGCAGAATGCATTAGCTAGAATTATGACACTAGAAAACAGGTTGTGAAATGAACTGAGGACATATTGAAGAATATAAAGACATTGAGAATTTGGAACTACTTCAGGAAAATTTTAATAAGATAATCAAGTTTCTTGGTTTGTTGCATGGGCAGCCGGCCAATTGACAATATTTTATCGTAATTACGTGTCCAAATTTTAATATTAACATAAATCCAAAAAGATGATGTCATCTAATTCTTTTTTTAGACATTATAAAATACTTATGATAAGGATTTATTAGGCTAGATGGTGCAGAATGAAGTCACTTATGCATCACGTCAAAAAGTGTTAGAATACCCCCCCCCCCCACACACACACACACACCACAGGGAACATAATAAAGCCCCATCTAGGGTCCAAACGGAAACGTCTGACTACCTAACATGTAGAACCGAAACAGGCAACGCGAACTCCTCATCTTGAGTTCAAACGGAAACGCATAGAGGCATTTTTTTAGTGAAGAGTTGTGATAAAAGAAAAGAAGAAATGGAGGATTGTGTGTTTAAAATATGAGGGATAAAAGGGTTTATATAGAGTAAAAAAGTAGTTAAAAATTTTTAAAAATAAATAAATAAATGGCCTCACTTACTCATCTGTTGGCCTTTGTTATTGCCTTGGCAAGGGGAGAATACCCCCCCCCCCCCGGCATAGTGCCTGGAAAACAGGGGTCGTTATTCTTTGATTTTTAGGTGAGGTGGCAGAGGCATAGCACCTTACACCGGGTAGCCTTAAAGATATAGTATATTCGCACCTATTTAAAAAAATGAGAGCCTTAGTAGTTATTATAAATGAAAGCATTATAGTTATTGTAAGAAAATGAAAAGTCTATATTTTCACACTTCTAGATTATTAAAAAAATAGCACTGAAGGAATAAGGGTGCTCGTCGTGGGTCTCGGGTACAACTTCGGCTACCTAATACCCGATGAGACAAATTATTTTACACAACAACTCTACCAGCATACTCTACCACCCGCGATGCTAATTTCGTGTACAGTCCCTCCTACTGCGGGTGTCAAAAGAAAGAAAAATGATCAGGACTTAGACAAAGACTATCAACCTGATTATTCAAGTGATAATGATGATGATGGCACACCTCTTGTTCGGTCTAGGAAGAGACAAAGAGGGATTGTTATTCGTGAACAAGTTTTGTCTTCCATTCGTTGGGTCGGTTCGTTAATCTTCACTTGGAGTCTCTGCAACTTCAAGTTCACTAGCCACTTCCCGTGTGGAAACTATGTTTGTTGATTTTACAGTGATTACTCCAAAGCCAGTTCCTTCTATTATTATGACTACTAGTGTTGCTACCATTACACAGCTAGCCACTGCAGGGTTTGAGTTTGATATCTCTAACCTAGACTTGTCTTTCGATTCTTCTTTACCTGACAGGGAAAGGATTCTTATATTGGAGTACAGGGTGGCTGAACTAAATGCTCAGATGATGATGAGCAATCAGACTATCACCAATGTAACACCCCAACCGATGGCGGAAACATCGGGGTGCCACGTAGTGACGATTGTTCAATAGCTCATGGTGACTAATAAATGTTTCAATAGATTAATTAATTAAATTACAAACATTACATACAAATCAAATAAGTTTGAATGACAATAACAAGTTTAATTAAATTGAATCTAAGGCTTCAACTCCTATGTGATCCACAAGCAAATGCTAAAACTTCCAAGCAACTAAATACCTGAAACATGTTAAGTTTGGAAAATGGAGGGGGTCAACTATAAATAGTTGGTGAGAATACATAAGTTTTTGGTAAAACAAAGTATAGTATCAAAAAGCGTAAGCATACAATTCTGTGTCAATATGTAACAACTATGGCATACATGTGAAAACAAAACTACAGCAAACTGGGCATAATCAACCCTATGTTGACAAAGTGTAAAGGTCCATCCCACAGACATGGTTCACCTAAGTTTAAGTTGCAGTTCCAATCACCCGCGCTCCCCGTAAGCATGGTCAACGAATCTAGGTGGGGTTGTCAATCCAATAGATCTATCATTGTTACTGTTGGCTTGATCAAAGTTAATGATTATGCAAGTATTAGTTGAGTTTACTTAGCAAGTTTAAGACACGTAGCACAAAGAATCACACAAGACACATAGTTGAATTGCATAAGTTTAAAGAATAAAGTTTAACATGTTTCACCCCGAAAAGCATTGAAAAACTGTAAAAGAGTGGGGATATGTAAAGTCACCTTAGGTGCTTAATGGGTTCGTGCGTTTTCTTGAGCGTGCAAACGTTTAGTAATAACGCCCTAAAGTAATAAGAAGTGTTGTTTTAGGTTCATATGAAGGGTCTAGAGTTCTTATACGATTAGGATAATTGAAAGAATAATAGGAGGAGTGTTAGATAGATTAGATTTGTTAAAATCATGTTTTGGACATATTGCAGCTACTGTTTTAAATTACGTTTTAAAAATATCAAACGACCTCCAAAAATTCTGAAAATTTACAGTAGGCTAAATCAAACTATTTTGAACAAATTTCGTTTAGAAAAGTTTTTCGTTTGAGCCCTGGAAATAGGTCAAAAACGTGAAACAAAACAGAACATCCAGATTTGAACCCCCTGTTTTGTTTGAGCTCATTAAGGGTCAAAACGGATTAGTTTTTCGACATATAATATACCGTTGAAACGAGAATTTGATGATCTTGATCATGGTATTTGAGTTTGCTTTAAAAAATGTTTCGGTTTATAAGCTGTCCAAATCCGGGGTTGCAATTATGTGCACCTTTGAATATTTTAAAAATTATTTTTGTTTAAAATAAGTTTATAAACTTTATGTTACATGTTTTAAAAGTAAAATCAGGCTAATTTTAAACGAGAATAAGCAATGGAAAAAAAACGTTGAAGTAAACGGCATTTCAAAACTTAAAGTACTTACTTGGAAAAACTTGAAACTAGCTAGGAGAAAGAATGATGGTTGGAAATTTTTAAGTGTTTGGGAGGGATTAAAGACTGTTTTCATTGGGAGAGATACAAAGAATGAATAGGTTGGGGATGGTATTTATAGCTAGACAATTAGAGTTGTAACTTAATTAGGATGTTAATTAATTTAAAAAAATTAAATGGATATACTAACTTTGACCGTAAGTTTTTTTTTTTTTTTAAAAGATATTCAAATTATCTTATCATCTTAATAAGCATTAATTATTATTAAACCCACTTGTATTATCATAAAAAAAAACATTAATATTGTGGATTGTTATATAGAACCGTTTCAAAAGCAAGGATAGACCATGATGGCTTATCACTCATATTTAAACAAAACATTAAAATTTGAAGGTATGAAACTATGAATAGATGGTAACTATGTTTATCAAAACTAGATAAACTATCAAGACTTGTATTTTAGAAATTGTTTATGTTAATAACGGATTCCTATTTTTATTTTCTATATAAAAAAAAGATAATATCCACTATCGGTATTATTGCTCAAAGTTTTCACAAAATTAAATTTGACCCCTTCAAGGTTTTATAAAAGTGTTAGAACTTGGATTATTTCCAGTATAGGCCTTAAAGCTGTAACTAAATTATTGTAAAAATCGTGAATGTTACAATCTCCCCTAGTTAAGGAAATTTTGTCCCCAAAATTCAACTAGTAGAGAATATAGTCTTGAGGAGGATAGGTTTTGATTTTGTTATACGTCGAATAGGGCTATCTTTTTGAACGATTACGTACTAGTCTCACATCCAACGCATTATTAGTGTTTATATATAAGGTGTACCCCAGCTAACTCACTACAGCATTGGCACCTTGAAAACGTACTAGTTTCTTACCAAAGCTACCCTCTTAACTTGTTGGTATATATTTGTTCTCAAAGATTTGTTAAGGGTTTAATGTACTAGCTACACAATGGAATTTCAATTCATGCCAATGCACCTGTAAATTCACCATTACGTTGCGCACCGTAATGGTCAATTTACCTTACACAGACGTGTTATGTCCTTCCATTATGCAACCACAAGGTTATGTATACGCAAGCTATAATTTTGTATTGGGGTGGTGGAACATGTTTTTTTTTTTGTGTGTCAAGGAATACAATCAAATATATGTTTGAGTTGAGTTAGTAATTGATAATGTGTAGCTAGTGACATGCACATAGAGTAATTTGCAAAAATTTAATACTTATCAATGATCAAATAGAAATTTCTAGACATGGAACAAATTCCTAAGTTAGAATGCAAGTAAATAAGGTCAATAGAGCATAACACATAATCAAGTTGTAAATCATGTATATATTCAAATTGAATTTGTTAATCAAGTAGGACATCTAAATTAAAATGTAAACAAGTATGACATGTAGATTGTAGTTGACATGGGTAGGTATAATTCGAGTTATGATGAAGCATACAGAGATCTGAACGTAGACAGAGAAAATAAAGTTCATGGTTTTTTTTTTTTTTTTTTTGCGGTAATCGAGTTAAAGTTCATAGGCAATCAAGATGGAAAATGTTGCTTATGAAAATTTAGTTTATGGCAAACAGGATGGAAAATCATGTTTAAGTTTATGAAAATAAGGAATCATGTCTTGGAAAATATAGGTAATGAGCAATCACAGGAAATGATAGTGTAGAAAATTGGAGAATATCAATAACTGGTAATCATTTTTATAGAAACGAAAAATATATACATATATATGTATACCTAAACAATTTATTATAGATTTATGAATAACTAAAATTTTCATGGTAATGAAAAATGTAATTTTCTTATAGATAATCAAGTTTGTGGAAAATGATGAATATAAAAAATATATATATATCTAAGTTATGAAAATCGGGTTTATGGAAAATTAATAATATACATAATACAAAATCTTGATTATAGAATCAAGTTTGTGAAAAGTTTTGGTTATGAAAATACAGTTGCTAAATAGTGTTTATAATAAATATAAAAAAAAATTCATTATTATACAAAAAGAATAGATGATCATGTGTGGGGGAGTTTGGTTCATGAAGAGTTTAGACGATAGATAATTATTATATAAATCAAGTTTATGTAGGATAAAGAAATAAACAATTAGGTTTATGAAAACTTAAATTTGAAAAAATTTAGATGACAAGTTCTAATAATGTATAGATAGTGGACGATAATGTTTATGGAACAGTATAGATATTAAGAAATCGCGTTTTGAATAATATATGGGTTATATTCATGAAACAAGTATGAATAAATGGAAACCTTAGAGAGTTTAGCTTTTTTGTGGCTAGGAAAATTTCACTTTCAAAATTAGTCTCGAGTAAGGGTAAGGGCGATTGAATTGTTGAGAACAATGTTTTGGAGGCCGGATCGGACCGGCCGGTCCGACCGGTTGAACCGGGATTCGCTAGGCCGAGCGATCCGAACACAGAAGATCGTGGAGTTTACAAAAAATCGGCCGGTTCGATTATTTTTCAAGTTCGGTGGTTCGTTGAATCGGCCGGTCAGACCGGTAAACACCAACAAAACTACTTTCTGGCTTTCCTTCCCACTGATTAGGTGGTTGTGTGATGGTGTGTAGAAGAGGCCGGAGAATAAGGATGTGACGGTGGCAATGGAGAAGGATACAGTGACGGTATCGATTATGCATTGCAGTCGATCAATATCATTGTTGGAAATGGTTGTAGATCTTGTAGAAATGTCATGGTATCTCTGTTACTAATAAAAAATCAAAGGAGATTTTAAAAATTAAAACCCTTCAATGTGAATGATAGAGTGAGGAAGAAGAACACAATATGCGGCTGAAGTTATAATTCTTGTATACAATGAAAACCTAATCTCTACAAAGTGGGCCATATAACCCTTTAACAAGATATTAGTAAAAAAATAGTTTGGGCCTACAGGGGTTGTATTTCTTAACAAAATTCAAATAGTCTAGTTTTAGTATATAAAAATTAAAAAAACGAGTTATATATATAATATATATAAGTTATATATAATATATATATGGCGTTGTCCGGTTCTCAAATCCGGTCCGACCGGTCGAACCGGTCCGACCAGTGAACCAGTAAGGCGTCCGGTTCGTTGTCCGGTCCGGTTTTAAAAACCATGGTTGAGAATAAATGGTACCGGCTAAATGGGCTTAGACTGAATAGTTCGGTGAGTCAGAGATTTTAAACATGATGTTTTTTTTTAAGTAAGCTTGAGGAAATCGAGGATCCACTAACAAAAAAAAATTGCAATAATTTTGTGAAATCTCTTGGTGGTGAAAGTTCGACGAAAATTTGTAATCGTTGGTTTTTGAAGTCAGGGTGTCTCCTCTGCACAAGTTATGGTATTATAGTTTAAACAAGGTTTTAAAATCTTGGGTATGGTGAAATTTTATGGTTGAAGACACTTTTCGAAAACTGTAGGTGAGGTTTAAACTAAAAATGACGAAAAAAAATGGCAGGTAATAGGTTTGTGAAGTATTGGTTAAAAATAAGTAACATGTTGTAATGGGATTCATGAGTCATGGATTAATGTTGGAAATAATTTTAGCGTGTGTGAAATAAGGAATCCTCACAAAATGAAGCATGATTGTGATAAACACAAAGATCGTGAAATTTAAACTAGATGAAACTAACAATCATGGGAATGAAGTTGTAGTTTAAGGTTAAACACAAATGGATGAGGTTGAGATAAAACTTTGCGAAATAATATGGAGTTCAGTGTATGAAGGATAAGAATTGCTTGTTGTCTCCATCTAATTATAAAAACAGATGGAAACTTTGACTTTTCAAAGTTATTGAACTCAATTAGCGGTTTGGGAAGACATGCTTTAGCCTATAAGTGGACACTCACTCCAGGAATTCCCAGAAAAGCATAACTGGTCCAGAAAACCCAGTGTACATGCATCCACCCTTCCAGATTGCACGTGTTCCCTTGCACTATTAAGACTCAATTCTTTGAAGGAATTGAAAATCAAGGAAGTAGGCATTAAGCCTAAGAGTAAGGCCTTCAATAGATTCCCCTTCATAATGGTACAGTGTAGCTCCACCATGGATGATGTTGACGATCCTTAGCATGAGGAAGAAGTCGAAGGAAAAAGGTAGAAGCAACATAAAGAAGCACGACATGGATTGAAGAAAAACATAATCAATTATCATGCAAGAATTGGGGCCACTCATGATGGACTCTTAAGGTTATAGTCTAAGTCATGTATCTAATAACCTAATTCCCTATAAACCTGGCTCTCATACCAATCTGTAACACCCCAACCGATGGCGGAAACATCGGGGTGCCACGTAGTGACGATTGTTCAATAGCTCATGGTGACTAATAAATGTTTCAATAGATTAATTAATTAAATTACAAACATTACATACAAATCAAATAAGTTTGAATGACAATAACAAGTTTAATTAAATTGAATCTAAGGCTTCAACTCCTATGTGATCCACAAGCAAATGCTAAAACTTCCAAGCAACTAAATACCTGAAACATGTTAAGTTTGGAAAATGGAGGGGGTCAACTATAAATAGTTGGTGAGAATACATAAGTTTTTGGTAAAACAAAGTATAGTATCAAAAAGCGTAAGCATACAATTCTGTGTCAATATGTAACAACTATGGCATACATGTGAAAACAAAACTACAGCAAACTGGGCATAATCAACCCTATGTTGACAAAGTGTAAAGGTCCATCCCACAGACATGGTTCACCTAAGTTTAAGTTGCAGTTCCAATCACCCGCGCTCCCCGTAAGCATGGTCAACGAATCTAGGTGGGGTTGTCAATCCAATAGATCTATCATTGTTACTGTTGGCTTGATCAAAGTTAATGATTATGCAAGTATTAGTTGAGTTTACTTAGCAAGTTTAAGACACGTAGCACAAAGAATCACACAAGACACATAGTTGAATTGCATAAGTTTAAAGAATAAAGTTTAACATGTTTCACCCCGAAAAGCATTGAAAAACTGTAAAAGAGTGGGGATATGTAAAGTCACCTTAGGTGCTTAATGGGTTCGTGCGTTTTCTTGAGCGTGCAAACGTTTAGTAATAACGCCCTAAAGTAATAAGAAGTGTTGTTTTAGGTTCATATGAAGGGTCTAGAGTTCTTATACGATTAGGATAATTGAAAGAATAATAGGAGGAGTGTTAGATAGATTAGATTTGTTAAAATCATGTTTTGGACATATTGCAGCTACTGTTTTAAATTACGTTTTAAAAATATCAAACGACCTCCAAAAATTCTGAAAATTTACAGTAGGCTAAATCAAACTATTTTGAACAAATTTCGTTTAGAAAGTTTGAGCCCTGGAAATAGGTCAAAAACGTGAAACAAAACAGAACGTCCAGATTTGAACCCCCTGTTTTGTTTGAGCTCATTAAGGGTCAAAACGGATTAGTTTTTCGACATATAATATACCGTTGAAACGAGAATTTGATGATCTTGATCATGGTATTTGAGTTTGCTTTAAAAAATGTTGTAAAATTTGAGTTATGGTCCTTTTAAGCTCGGTTTATAAGCTGTCCAAATCCGGGGTTGCAATTATGTGCACCTTTGAATATTTTAAAAATTATTTTTGTTTAAAATAAGTTTATAAACTTTATGTTACATGTTTTAAAAGTAAAATCAGGCTAATTTTAAACGAGAATAAGCAATGGAAAAAAAACGTTGAAGTAAACGGCATTTCAAAACTTAAAGTACTTACTTGGAAAAACTTGAAACTAGCTAGGAGAAAGAATGATGGTTGGAAATTTTTAAGTGTTTGGGAGGGATTAAAGACTGTTTTCATTGGGAGAGATACAAAGAATGAATAGGTTGGGGATGGTATTTATAGCTAGACAATTAGAGTTGTAACTTAATTAGGATGTTAATTAATTTAAAAAAATTAAATGGATATACTAACTTTGACCGTAAGTTTTTTTTTTTTTTTTAAAAGATATTCAAATTATCTTATCATCTTAATAAGCATTAATTATTATTAAACCCACTTGTATTATCATAAAAAAAAACATTAATATTGTGGATTGTTATATAGAACCGTTTCAAAAGCAAGGATAGACCATGATGGCTTATCACTCATATTTAAACAAAACATTAAAATTTTAAGGTATGAAACTATGAATAGATGGTAACTATGTTTATCAAAACTAGATAAACTATCAAGACTTGTATTTTAGAAATTGTTTATGTTAATAACGGATTCCTATTTTTATTTTCTATATAAAAAAAAGATAATATCCACTATCGGTATTATTGCTCAAAGTTTTCACAAAATTAAATTTGACCCCTTCAAGGTTTTATAAAAGTGTTAGAACTTGGATTATTTCCAGTATAGGCCTTAAAGCTGTAACTAAATTATTGTAAAAATCGTGAATGTTACAATCTCCCCTAGTTAAGGAAATTTTGTCCCCAAAATTCAACTAGTAGAGAATATAGTCTTGAGGAGGATAGGTTTTGATTTTGTTATACGTCGAATAGGGCTATCTTTTTGAACGATTACGTACTAGTCTCACATCCAACGCATTATTAGTGTTTATATATAAGGTGTACCCCAGCTAACTCACTACAGCATTGGCACCTTGAAAACGTACTAGTTTCTTACCAAAGCTACCCTCTTAACTTGTTGGTATATATTTGTTCTCAAAGATTTGTTAAGGGTTTAATGTACTAGCTACACAATGGAATTTCAATTCATGCCAATGCACCTGTAAATTCACCATTACGTTGCGCACCGTAATGGTCAATTTACCTTACACAGACGTGTTATGTCCTTCCATTATGCAACCACAAGGTTATGTATACGCAAGCTATAATTTTGTATTGGGGTGGTGGAACATGTTTTTTTTTTGTGTGTCAAGGAATACAATCAAATATATGTTTGAGTTGAGTTAGTAATTGATAATGTGTAGCTAGTGACATGCACATAGAGTAATTTGCAAAAATTTAATACTTATCAATGATCAAATAGAAATTTCTAGACATGGAACAAATTCCTAAGTTAGAATGCAAGTAAATAAGGTCAATAGAGCATAACACATAATCAAGTTGTAAATCATGTATATATTCAAATTGAATTTGTTAATCAAGTAGGACATCTAAATTAAAATGTAAACAAGTATGACATGTAGATTGTAGTTGACATGGGTAGGTATAATTCGAGTTATGATGAAGCATACAGAGATCTGAACGTAGACAGAGAAAATAAAGTTCATGGTTTTTTTTTTTTTTTTGCGGTAATCGAGTTAAAGTTCATAGGCAATCAAGATGGAAAATGTTGCTTATGAAAATTTAGTTTATGGCAAACAGGATGGAAAATCATGTTTAAGTTTATGAAAATAAGGAATCATGTCTTGGAAAATATAGGTAATGAGCAATCACAGGAAATGATAGTGTAGAAAATTGGAGAATATCAATAACTGGTAATCATTTTTATAGAAACGAAAAATAAATACATATATATGTATACCTAAACAATTTATTATAGATTTATGAATAACTAAAATTTTCATGGTAATGAAAAATGTAATTTTCTTATAGATAATCAAGTTTGTGGAAAATGATGAATATAAAAAATATATATATATCTAAGTTATGAAAATCGGGTTTATGGAAAATTAATAATATACATAATACAAAATCTTGATTATAGAATCAAGTTTGTGAAAAGTTTTGGTTATGAAAATACAGTTGCTAAATAGTGTTTATAATAAATATAAAAAAAAATTCATTATTATACAAAAAGAATAGATGATCATGTGTGGGGGAGTTTGGTTCATGAAGAGTTTAGACGATAGATAATTATTATATAAATCAAGTTTATGTAGGATAAAGAAATAAACAATTAGGTTTATGAAAACTTAAATTTGAAAAAATTTAGATGACAAGTTCTAATAATGTATAGATAGTGGACGATAATGTTTATGGAACAGTATAGATATTAAGAAATCGCGTTTTGAATAATATATGGGTTATATTCATGAAACAAGTATGAATAAATGGAAACCTTAGAGAGTTTAGCTCTTTTGTGGCTAGGAAAATTTCACTTTCAAAATTAGTCTCGAGTAAGGGTAAGGGCGATTGAATTGTTGAGAACAATGTTTTGGAGGCCGGATCGGACAGGCCGGTCCGACCGGTTGAACCGGGATTCGCTAGGCCGAGCGATCCGAACACAGAAGATCGTGGAGTTTACAAAAAATCGGCCGGTTCGATTATTTTTCAAGTTCGGTGGTTCGTTGAATCGGCCGGTCAGACCGGTAAACACCAACAAAACTACTTTCTGGCTTTCCTTCCCACTGATTAGGTGGTTGTGTGATGGTGTGTAGAAGAGGCCGGAGAATAAGGATGTGACGGTGGCAATGGAGAAGGATACAGTGACGGTATCGATTATGCATTGCAGTCGATCAATATCATTGTTGGAAATGGTTGTAGATCTTGTAGAAATGTCATGGTATCTCTGTTACTAATAAAAAATCAAAGGAGATTTTAAAAATTAAAACCCTTCAATGTGAATGATAGAGTGAGGAAGAAGAACACAATATGCGGCTGAAGTTATAATTCTTGTATACAATGAAAACCTAATCTCTACAAAGTGGGCCATATAACCCTTTAACAAGATATTAGTAAAAAAATAGTTTGGGCCTACAGGGGTTGTATTTCTTAACAAAATTCAAATAGTCTAGTTTTAGTATATAAAAATTAAAAAAACGAGTTATATATATAATATATATAAGTTATATATAATATATATATGGCGTTGTCCGGTTCTCAAATCCGGTCCGACCGGTCGAACCGGTCCGACCAGTGAACCAGTAAGGCGTCCGGTTCGTTGTCCGGTCCGGTTTTAAAAACCATGGTTGAGAATAAATGGTACCGGCTAAATGGGCTTAGACTGAATAGTTCGGTGAGTCAGAGATTTTAAACATGATGTTTTTTTTTAAGTAAGCTTGAGGAAATCGAGGATCCACTAACAAAAAAAAATTGCAATAATTTTGTGAAATCTCTTGGTGGTGAAAGTTCGACGAAAATTTGTAATCGTTGGTTTTTGAAGTCAGGGTGTCTCCTCTGCACAAGTTATGGTATTATAGTTTAAACAAGGTTTTAAAATCTTGGGTATGGTGAAATTTTATGGTTGAAGACACTTTTCGAAAACTGTAGGTGAGGTTTAAACTAAAAATGACGAAAAAAAATGGCAGGTAATAGGTTTGTGAAGTATTGGTTAAAAATAAGTAACATGTTGTAATGGGATTCATGAGTCATGGATTAATGTTGGAAATAATTTTAGCGTGTGTGAAATAAGGAATCCTCACAAAATGAAGCATGATTGTGATAAACACAAAGATCGTGAAATTTAAACTAGATGAAACTAACAATCATGGGAATGAAGTTGTAGTTTAAGGTTAAACACAAATGGATGAGGTTGAGATAAAACTTTGCGAAATAATATGGAGTTCAGTGTATGAAGGATAAGAATTGCTTGTTGTCTCCATCTAATTATAAAAACAGATGGAAACTTTGACTTTTCAAAGTTATTGAACTCAATTAGCGGTTTGGGAAGACATGCTTTTAGCCTATAAGTGGACACTCACTCCAGGAATTCCCAGAAAAGCATAACTGGTCCAGAAAACCCAGTGTACATGCATCCACCCTTCCAGATTGCACGTGTTCCCTTGCACTATTAAGACTCAATTCTTTGAAGGAATTGAAAATCAAGGAAGTAGGCATTAAGCCTAAGAGTAAGGCCTTCAATAGATTCCCCTTCATAATGGTACAGTGTAGCTCCACCATGGATGATGTTGACGATCCTTAGCATGAGGAAGAAGTCGAAGGAAAAAGGTAGAAGCAACATAAAGAAGCACGACATGGATTGAAGAAAAACATAATCAATTATCATGCAAGAATTGGGGCCACTCATGATGGACTCTTAAGGTTATAGTCTAAGTCATGTATCTAATAACCTAATTCCCTATAAACCTGGCTCTCATACCAATCTGTAACACCCCAACCGATGGCGGAAACATCGGGGTGCCACGTAGTGACGATTGTTCAATAGCTCATGGTGACTAATAAATGTTTCAATAGATTAATTAATTAAATTACAAACATTACATACAAATCAAATAAGTTTGAATGACAATAACAAGTTTAATTAAATTGAATCTAAGGCTTCAACTCCTATGTGATCCACAAGCAAATGCTAAAACTTCCAAGCAACTAAATACCTGAAACATGTTAAGTTTGGAAAATGGAGGGGGTCAACTATAAATAGTTGGTGAGAATACATAAGTTTTTGGTAAAACGAAGTATAGTATCAAAAAGCGTAAGCATACAATTCTGTGTCAATATGTAACAACTATGGCATACATGTGAAAACAAAACTACAGCAAACTGGGCATAATCAACCCTATGTTGACAAAGTGTAAAGGTCCATCCCACAGACATGGTTCACCTAAGTTTAAGTTGCAGTTCCAATCACCCGCGCTCCCCGTAAGCATGGTCAACGAATCTAGGTGGGGTTGTCAATCCAATAGATCTATCATTGTTACTTTTGGCTTGATCAAAGTTAATAATTATGCAAGTATTAGTTGAGTTTACTTAGCAAGTTTAAGACACGTAGCACAAAGAATCACACAAGACACATAGTTGAATTGCATAAGTTTAAAGAATAAAGTTTAACATGTTTCACCCCGAAAAGCATTGAAAAACTGTAAAAGAGTGGGGATATGTAAAGTCACCTTAGGTGCTTAATGGGTTCGTGCGTTTTCTTGAGCGTGCAAACGTTTAGTAATAACGACCTAAAGTAATAAGAAGTGTTGTTTTAGGTTCATATGAAGGGTCTAGAGTTCTTATACAATTAGGATAATTGAAAGAATAATAGGAGGAGTGTTAGATAGATTAGATTTGTTAAAATCATGTTTTGGACAGATTGCAGCTACTGTTTTAAATTACGGTTTAAAAATATCAAACGACCTCCAAAAATTCTGAAAATTTACAGTAGGCTAAATCAAACTATTTTGAACAAATTTCGTTTAGAAAAGTTTTTCGTTTGAGCCCTGGAAATAGGTCAAAAACGTGAAACAAAACAGAACGTCCAGATTTGAACCCCCTGTTTTGTTTGAGCTCATTAAGGGTCAAAACGGATTAGTTTTTCGACATATAATATACCGTTGAAACGAGAATTTGATGATCTTGATCATGGTATTAGAGTTTGCTTTAAAAAATGTTGTAAAATTTGAGTTATGGTCCTTTTAAGCTCGGTTTTGTAAGCTGTCCAAATCCGGGGTTGCAATTATGTGCACCTTTGAATATTTTAAAAATTATTTTTGTTTAAAATAAGTTTATAAACTTTATGTTACATGTTTTAAAAGTAAAATCATGCTAATTTTAAACGAGAATAAGCAATGGAAAAAAAACGTTGAAGTAAACGGCATTGCAAAACTTAAAGTACTTACTTGGAAAAACTTGAAACTAGCTAGGAGAAAGAATGATGGTTGGAAATTTTTAAGTGTTTGGGAGGGATTGAAGAGTGTTTTCATTGGGAGAGATACAAAGAATGAATAGGTTGGGGATGGTATTTATAGCTAGACAATTAGAGTTGTAACTTAATTAGGATGTTAATTAATTTAAAAAAAATTAAATGGATATACTAACTTTGACCGTAAGTTTTTTTTTTTAAAAAAAGATATTCAAATTATCTTATCATCTTAATAAGCATTAATTATTATTAAACCCACTTGTATTATCATAAACAACAACAACAACCTTACCCAGTAAATCCCACAATTAGCATGCTAAGAGTAGGGTCTGGGGAGGGTGAGATGTAGGCAAACCTTACCCCTATCCTTGCAGATAGAGAGGCTGCTTCCAGAGAGACCCCCGGCTCCACAAACACAGGTGACAAACAAACAACACTAGAAAAAGAAATGCAGAGCTACTGAATTAAGAGAAACAATGAAAACGTCATGTAGTAAAATATAGCAAAATATGCCATCAAAAAACCACATAACCCATAAACAACCAAGAACAAGTCACCCTAACAGACCTCCTACCAGAATAAGAAAAGGTCCAAGCTCCTAGAACCACGCTACGAAACAGCCAAACCTTCCCTAATTATCATTAACCTTAATCTTATGCCTCCACAAACTCCTATCATTGACCATGTCCTCAGAGAGGTACATCTCTACTAAATCATGCCTAGTCCGCTCATCCCAAGTCAATTTGGGTCTTCCTCTACACCTTTTTCCCTCTACAGTGAGGGTTTCCACTACTCTAACTGGGGCCGTCATTTGCCTTCTCTTCACATGTCCATACCATCTTAATCTTCCCTCCTTTATCTTGTCTGATATATTAGCTACCCCTAACCTTTCCCTAATAACCTCATTTCTTATTCGGTCTACCCTAGTATGCCCACACATCCACCTTAGCATCCTCATTTCTGCTACCTCCATCTTGCGAGCTTGTGTCTTTTTTATGGCCCAACAATCTGACCCATATAACATAGCAGGTCTCACTGCAACCCTATAGAATTTTCCCTTTAACTTAGTTGGGAACCTTTTGTCACATAAAACCCCACTGGCGGCCCTCCACCTACACCAACCAGCTTGTATGCGATGGGTGACATCACTATCTAGCTCCCCATCACTCTGAACAAATGATCCTAAGTACTTGAACTTAGTTGTTTGCGGGACAACTTGACCTTCGATCGTAACTTGAGTATTTTCATCGTTGCTTGCACCACTGAAACCACAATACATGTACTCAGTCTTAGATAGGCTAATCCTTAAACCCTTGCCCTCTAAAGCTACACGCCAATCCTCTAGCTTCTCATTCAGACTATGTTTGGACTCTGCAATTAACACAATATCATCTGCAAAGAGCATGCACCACGGCACTGTCTCCTGGATCGACTTGGACAACTCATCCAAGACAACTGCAAAAAGGAATTGACTTAACGCAGATCCTTGGTGGAGTCCTACCCCCACAGGGAAGGAATCTGTATCTCCTACAGGGGCACGAACACTAGTTTGGGTCCTACCATACATATCCTTAATTAAGTCTATATACCTCTCAGGGACCCCTCTACTCTCTAGACTGTCCCAGATCAGTTTGCGTGGCACACTGTCATATGCCTTTTCTAGATCTATAAAGGCCATATGAAGATCCCGCTTTTTCTCCCTATACTTTTCCATCAACCTCCTTAGAATGTGTATTGCTTCCGTAGTCGACCGCCCTGGCATGAAACCAAATTGGTTTGCCGTAACCTGAGTTTCTCTTCTAATTCTAGCCTCAATAATCCTTTCCCATAATTTCATAGTATGACTTAACAACTTAATACCTCTGTAATTCCCACAACACTGAGCATCGCCTTTGTTCTTATACAGCGGCACTATGACACTACTCCTCCACTGCTCTGGCATTTGTTTAGATTTGAAAATACAATTTAACAAAGTAGTTAACCATTGGACTCCTTCCTCTCCAAGACACTTCCACACCTCAATCGGTATGTTGTCTGGACCAACTGCCTTAGCCCTTCCCATCTTCCTGAGTGCAGACCTCACTTCTCCCCGTGTAATATTTCGACAGTGGCAGTTATTCAGTTGCCGCCTTTGGGTGGTGGGGTTGTCATGCTCCTGTTGGTAAGCTCTCTTGTCATTGAAAAGATTTGAAAAATATGCTTGCCATCTTAGCTTAATGTCATGTTGCTTTACTAGAATACGCCCATCTTCTCCCTTTATAAACTTCACCACCCCTAGATCTTGCCTCCTGCGCTCCCTAGCTCTGGAAATCTTGAACATATCATGTTCCCCCTCTTTAGTTTCCAATCGTTCATACATCTTCTTGTAGGCAGTGGTCTTTGCCTCTGTCACTGCCTTCTTTGCCTCCCTCTTGGCCTTTTGGTATCTTTCCTTAAGTGTGACCCGCTCTTGATCGTCTGCGCACCTCAAAAGATCTCTAAAACTATCATGTTTACCCCTAATTTTGTTCTGCACCTCCTCAGTCCACCACCAAGACTCCTTATGCCCACTTGACTTTCCCGATGAGACCCCTAATGTCTCACTCGCCACCTGATTAAGGATAGTCAACATATCCTCCCACATCTGGTCCACGCCTCCACTCAATTCAGTCGTTGCCTTAGAGATGACCTTATCTTTGAACTCTGTAATTTTTTCGCCCTTCAAGTTTCCCCACCGAATCCTAGGTTGGATATTTCTATCTCCTACCACCAACTTCTCTCTTAGCCCTATATCTGCCACCAACAAATGATGTTGAGTCACCGTTGTCTCCCCGGCTATAACCTTGCAGTCCTTCCACCAACGTCGATCTTCTCGTCTCATCAAGAGATAGTCGATTTGCGTGCTCCGACCCCCACTCCTAAACGTAACCAGATGAGATTCCCTCTTCCTAAAGAACGAGTTTATAATACCCAACTCATGAGCCACCGCAAACTCAAGAAGATCCCTACCAGGTTCATTCCTAACACCAAAACCAAAGCCCCCATGCACCAAGTGAAAACCATCGCTATCCTTGCCAATGTGACCATTAAAATCACCACCTATAATTATTTTCTCCTGTCTAGGTATGGCCCTCACTACTACGTCTAAGCAATCCCAAAAGTCTCTTTTCTCCTGATCTCCTAGACCCACATGTGGTGCATAAGCACACACCACCACCACTACATCCTCTCCTACTACTAATCTTAACACTATAATTCTATCGCTATGCCTTGTCACCTCAACCACATTTTTGTGCAATTCTAAATCCACTAGACAACCTACCCCATTATTTGTCCCATTCGACCCTGAATATAACAACTTGTACCCATTGTATTCTCCCCCTCTATTGCCCTTCCATCTAGTCTCCTGCAGACACGCTAACTGAACCCTACGCCTCTTAAGTGCATCTACCAACTCCAACAATTTACCATTTAGGGTTCCTACATTCCAAGAGGCCACACGAAGATTATACCCCCTATCCCTTCCCCTGCAAGCACCCCTCGTCCTTGGACATGAACTCAAGGAAAAATCATGACAGCTACTTGCTATGATTACGCCTATAAACACGTAAAGTTAAAGAGCACAAAAGTACAAAAAATTGATAGGCTACGAAGATGATACCCAAGACAATGAGCAAACAGGAGCACACAATTAATGAGAGTATACAACACAAAATACACATTAACAACTAAAACACCCAAGGGCACTCAGTTATTACTAAGTCACATATAATAAGGTCAACACAATAAAAAAAACATTAATATTGTGGATTGTTATATAGAACCGTTTCAAATGCAAGGATAGACCATGATGGCTTATCACTCATATTTAAACAAAACATTAAAATTTTAAGGTATGAAACTATGAATAGATGGTAACTATGTTTATCAAAACTGCATAAACCATCAAAACTTGTATTTTAGAAATTGTTTATGTTAATAACGGATTCCTATTTTTATTTTCTATATAAAAAAAATATAATATCCACTATCGGTATTATTGCTCAAAGTTTTCACAAAATTAAATTTGACCCCTTCAAGGTTTTATAAAAGTGTTAGAACTTGGATTATTTCCAGTATAGGCCCTAAAGCTGTAACTAAATTATTGTAAAAAACGTGAATGTTACAACCAAACTAGTGGAATATAATGAAATGCAGCAAAGGCTCCAGGCTCATGATCGTGCCTTGATACATTCTCTTCTTACTCAGAATGCAGAGTTAATGAAGCAATTGATGGCTCAGGGGAAACATCATGCAAGGGTGATGAGTTGGGGACTAAAAGGCATGATGATGATCCAGACAATGATCCCAACCGTTCTACGAGAAATGAGCTACCAAATGCTTCAATCATACTTGGGATGCTTGTTATATCTTAGGGGGGTGTGGTAGTGGAGCAGGGCCTTCAGGGAGTACAGACAAGGGAAAACAGCCTACTGAAGCACAACAAGTCTTAACTACTTTTGATAATTTGTTTCTAGAATCCGAGTTTCACTTTGAGTCACTTCTAGAGGACGTTGAGTGCACAGAAAGACTGAAAGAGACGGGCTTGCTTTCAGAAGGTTCAGATCAGGAAGATGTGTTTGATTTAGAAGAAAGTGAGTTTATTCCTAAAAACTTGGATGACTGGAATCCGACTGAAGATGATTCAGAAGATGTCAGTGAGGTTGTCATACCTAAGCAACCTTTTACTAAGACTGTAATTGAAGGATGTGATCCTCAAGTGCAACAACATCTGGAGGAAATGAGACAGAAACTGAACAAAGAACTATTGAAAAGGATCCGGAAGTTGAAACAGACCCAGAAGCTGAGTGGAAGGCAGCATGGAATAAGATGAGAGAAGAATGGAATAGGTCAAAGCCCAAGCCCATCAAGTTCTTGGAGACTTATGATGCTACCAACTCCAGGGAATCAATTAGTGGCATCATTAGTTGGTTTTTCAACTCAGAGTTGAAGCTATTTGCGATAAAGAGATATGATGGAATTTAGTATCTACCACCGAAGGTCAAGTACTTCAATTCTTTACATTTGTTGGAACTTAGAGATTTGGTGAAGCGTGAGTTGATAAATCCGAATCAAGATGGTAGAGCGAAAGCTTTGGAGAAGAAATTGAGGTTTGAGGTCAAAGAGAACAAGTTTGAGTATTTCAAGGCGTTGAAGGGAAGACGTGTCAAAGATAAGACACGCATTGATCGTAGAACAAACAAGCCATGGATGAATATGTACTACAAACCGGTGAAGTGCTTGAAGATGGTTCCTTTGAAAAAGCTACCTCAGGATATTTTTGGTGACTTGAAGTGGTGGTACGTGGATAGTGATACAACAGAGGACGTTATGGAAGATCAAAATGAAAAGTGTCTGTTGAGAATCTATGATCTTATGCATTTGGCCAATCCGTCCAGAGCTGATTTGAAGAAGGTGTATAAGCAGCAGATTAACTACAGGGATGATTGGAGGCATCATGTTTATCGCTATCAGAGTGTGGTGGATTTATGTGTTGAAAAGAGTTCCATGCTGGCAGTCGCTGGCACTACCTGGAAGATTGAAGCTGCATGTCGTTAAAGATCTAGAGAGCATTCGTCAAGGGGTAGTTTGTTGATGCATTTTGGTGTGACAAATGCAACTCTAGATTAGTATCGTTTTTGTGGTTGATAGGGTCATTATAACATGCTTGTTGATGTTATAAAACAAACATGATAATCTTAATAGTACCCTAGCGAACATGGTTATAAACAAACATAGTTATGGACGAAGATAGATGTTAAGCGAAGATGCTGAAGCATGTATATTGTTAATGCTTAAGTGATAGATTATGAATCGCTATGGTATTTAATGGATGGGTTGATAGATTATTTATTATTAGTATAAGAATTGTATATTGTTACTGCTTAAGTGAGCTATGAATCGCCACATTTGCTTCAAGGTTCAGGTCAGTGAGCACAAATGAGAATTAATGATCCGTATGATTGAGTTTACGATTGATATGATTTCTACTTTTATCATTTTTATTAAGTCATGTTAGAATTTTCAACCCCGAAACACTCTCGGGGTAATCAGCTAGTAATATATATATATATATATATATATATATATATATATAGTGTAAGTATATAGAGAAAACCCTTCAAAATGGAAAAACCCCAAGAAACCCATTGAGTGGACCATATTCATCCACATCAACCAAGCCAATATTTGATAATATTATATTAGGAAGGGTATATTGGACATTTTCATCACCCCCCTTCTCTCTCTCCATATATATATATATGTTTTCCCCCTCTCTCTCTCTTCATTATTTTTTCAAATTCAACTATCTGTCTCCTCTCTCTACCTTCCTCTCTCTAGAACCACAACCACCACCACCGCCACCACAACAACAACTTCTTCTTCTGGATCTCCGTCAACCACACCTTTGGTCGAAGGTACTCTCTCTCTCTCTCTTCCCTTTCTTTTCTGGATCTGGATCGAAAGAACGAGATCTGTTTTATATATTCAGATTCATAAGAAAATGTTATTATTATTATTATCTAAGAATCATAAACTCTGGTTTATATCTTCAGATTCATAAGATCTGGATTCCATTCCATCTTCTTACCATCACTCGATTTCATTAAACTTGATGTATATCTTGAAAAAGGGAAAACCACCTGGGCGGATTAGAGGACTCATTCATAAGGTGGAGAGCAACAAGACCCGCAATAAAGAATAAAAAAGGTAAATTAGAATCTAAAAAAAGTGTTTTGACAACTTATAGTAATTAAAGTCAACTTTAAAGATTGGAATTTATTTTGGAAACAGTGTTTCGACAACTTATATTCAGATTCATAAGAAAATGTGTTACATTTTGTGGTCTGAGCCTTGTATGATTTGGGTGTTTTGTGTTACGTTTTGATTTTGTTATGTTTTGGGTTTTGTTAGAATAATAATAATAACAGTTTTGAGGATAGTTTTTGGTCGCATGCCAAGTGTTCGATCAAATGCTTGAATGAAAAAAAAACTTATGTTAACCTTTTTTATTTTTTTATTATTATTATTATTATTTTGTTTATGTTAGATTTTTATTGGATTGAGGACATGAGGTTGATAGATCACATGTGATTGATAAATAAATTTGTAGTCTTTTTATGTTAGTATATGCTAACACAGGTTAGTGATGTCCCATTATGTTTTTAAGGATCCCAAACTAACATGTGTATCTGTTTCAGTGTTGGTTTTCACGAGTAGGCTATTGGAACAAGGCGGCGTTGTTGATGTGGTTGTGGTAAGTGATGTTTTTTTATAAAGATTATAAATTTTTAATCTTTTAGTGAACAGGGTGTTTAAATAATTTTTTATTCTGTTTAATAATTTGTTGGCAAATGAAATTGTTATGAACTCGTATAGGGTACATGTCTATTTTTTGCGGTCCGATTCTTGTATGCTCACACACGTTAGTGATGCTAACACATGCTAGTGTATACCCAACTAACAGTTGTTATGGTCCATATGACATACACTATTTTCAGTAAAACATATGTTTTAGAATATGCTAACACATGCTATTGGTTTGGTGTTTGTTTATACACATGTTAGTGATGCTAACACATGCTAGTATATGCCTAACTAACAGGTGTTAGGGTTCATATGACATACGTTAGTATATGCCCAACTAACATGTGTTAGGGTTCATATGACATACGTTATTTCAGCAAAACATATGTTTTAGAATACATTACACATGTCAGTGATGTCTCATTATGAGTTTTGGAGAGCCCAACTAACACGTGTTATCTTTTTTGTAGGTGAAGAGATGTTTTGTGTTAAAGATGAAGATGGGTATCAAGAACGAAGCATAGCTAGATTTTTTTTATGTTGTCATGATAGTTTTTTTTTGTCATTCACAAATAATTATGTTTGTATTAAACGTTTTTAATACGTTTTTAGTATTGATTGTAATGATCGTTTTTATCATTTCTTAAATAAATATACATTTTATGTGTTCTTTTATTTTGTTATTTTTAGTACATGTCTGTTAACACATGTTATCGATGTCTCACACGAGGTCAGAATTTTGTATCACAATACTAACGTATGTTAATATTCGTGCTGGAAAAGTGTAATAAAGTAGGAGAGAGGTGACTTTGACAAGTGTCAAATCAACCTTTTTAAACCTAGGATTCAGAAAATTAAAGTGGCCCACTAGCTTATTTAAGATTACCATATTGCCCTTGATCTCAATTACAACCACACAATGCAAGTTGCTTTTGATTATTAAATTCAATTAATTGAGGACCATTGATCAAACTTGATCAATGGTCACCATAGAGTTTGCAGGGTTTTTCCAAAAGATGAGGTTTCCATATTATCCATCCCCTATATATATATATATATAATTAGAGAAATTGCTCGAATGGTCCCTGTGGTTTGCACAATTTTCACCTATAGTCCCCAAGTTTTTAAAATTACAGTCATAGTCCTGAAACAGTGAATTTTTTTAACTCGGATAGTCCCTGAAGTTAACTGAGGTTAAATAATCCAGTTAAGTGGGTGTGAAATTACAAAACTACCCTTACTTTAATAAAAAATAATACTAATTAATGTGGGTCCCACACTTCATCTTCCCCACTTCATCTTCTTCACCTCATCATCTCCATAAACCACCACCACCCATCTCCACACTCCACAACAACCGACATCCACCAACCACCCACTTCATCCTCCCCACCCACCACATCCACAAACAATCACAACCTCCCCAAACCATCATCACCACCCTTCATCTTCCCCACCCTATCACCACCACCCACCACCACCACCAACCACCACCAGAATCATACGACGTCGTTTTCCTATGATAATAAATCAACATCACCCTCTGTATAACTCAAATCATCATTAACCTCACCCTCACCTCTGATTATTATTATCACTAAAACTCTTGACAGACTTTAATTGACCTGAAAACCCGAAACTACCGCTGTCACCACCATCATAATCCCTCTTCATAGTCCCCTCTATACACACCCCACCCATCCTTTTAACTTTTTTTTTTTACAAATTCAAATACTTTTTTACTAACCCACCTCACAAATGATGAAAAAAAGATGAAAGAGATGATTAAAGGGACCAAATCCAAAGAAATTTGAAACCCATAAAGGAAATTGGAATTGGATTAATAGTAAGTGGGAACAGACAGAGTGATATACGCGTTGATTGGTGTGGTTTTCTTTTGTTGCTTGTAGATTGGGGAAAATATCAGTTGGTTTTAAAGATTTCGACAATAAATTTAGATCTTCGACTCTCTGGAAGTTCTGATTGGTCTCTTGCAAAATATCACGAGGTTTTGATCTCAGTTGAAGAAGGATTTGACTTTGTTTGATTTGTGTGTTGTGCTTGTGAAGAGAGAGAGGGGTGCTGGTTGGTGGTGGGTGGTGGTGATAAGGTGGGGAAGATGAAGTTGGTGGTGGTGGTGTAGGGATTAAGGGTTTTTTTTATATATTTAATTATAAAACGTGGGGCTCACTAGTGTTATATTTTATTTGTTTTATAGAATGGGTAGTTTAGTAATTTTAATCTCACTTAACTAGATTATTTAATCTCAGTTAGCTCCAGGGACTATCCGAGTTAAAAAAAATTCACTGTTTCAAGACTATGACTGTAATTTTAAAAACTTTGGGACTATAGGTGAAAATTGTGCAAACCACAGGGACTATTCGAGCCATTTTCTCATAGAATTATCTTGTTTTATTCAAATTCTTTTTAAAAAAAAATAATAGTAGCTGGATTATTATTGGGCCGGGCCGTATTACACATCATCCGATTGAGGACAAATTCGTACATCTAGAAGCTTAATAGTATACAAAGACGAAGTTACCCCAAAACTATCCTCCCAACACCAACACAATTCACAACAAAACACAGGGGTAATTTCGTCATTCCTAATACGATTGCTTTAGCATCTCCGTGTATATAAAGGCAGAGCTACAAAAACTAGGGTATAAAAAGCAGATCTCATTCTCCCTCTCCACAACTCAACGACCAGAACACAAAGTGAGTAATATTAATATTATTCGCAATTCATCAATTATTCGCAATTCATCAAATAATTTTCTTTGTCCGGGAACAGAAGGTCCTTTGATTTAAAAAAAAAAAATCAAATAATAACTCTATTGATTTAATAATCGATGATTATGTGACTGTTTACTGTATATAAACCTTGAATATGTGCTTAATTTTGTTTGTGTGTTGAAGATTGTTGTGGAAAATCATCATAATCGATGATTTTGTGTGTTTGCTTTATGAAACCTTGAATTTGTGTTTATATTGAAGATTGTTGTGGAAAATAATCATATTGTCTATGTGTTGTACATGAAACTTGAATTTATGCTTAGTTTTGTGTGTATGTTGAATTTGTGCTTTATTTTGTCTGTATGCTGGAGATTCTCATGCAAAATCATTATAATCGATGAATTTGTGTGTGTTTACTGTATATGAACCTTGAATCTGTGTGTATGTTGAAGATTCTTGTGCCACATCATCATAATCGATGAATTTGTGTGTGTTTACTGTATAGAACCTTGAATTTGTGATTGTTTTGTGTGTGTGATGAAGGTTCTCGTGCAATAGCATTATATTCGATGATTTTGTGATTGTCTACGGTATATGAACCTCAAATTGTGTTTAATTTTCTCTTTATTTTGAAGATTGTCGTTCAAAATGCATAATCGATGATGTTGTGTGTGCTTGATGTATAGAACCTTGAATTTGTCTTTAATTTTGTGTTTGTTATAGATTGACTAGATTCATGTTCAAAATCATCATAATTGATGAATTTGTGTGTATGTTGAGGAATCTCGTGCAAAGTCATTATAATCGGTGATTTGTGTGTGTTTAGAGTATAGGAACCATGAATTTGTGCTTATTTTGTGTGTTTGTTGAATATTCTCTTGTCAAAGCATCATAAACATAAACATGATTTGTGTGTGTACTATATGAAACGGTGAATTTGTGCGTATTTTGAATATTCTCGTTCAAAATTATTGTAATCAGTGATATTGCGTCCGTTTACCGTATATGAACCTTGACCTTGTGCGAATTTTGTGTGTGTTTTGAAGATATTCATGCAAAATTCTCATTAATCAATCGATTTTTTTATGTTTGCTGGATTGCTGCATATGAATCGCGGTCTGTTGCTTAATTTTGTGTGTTGTAAGATCCACGTGCATAAGGTAGTAATTAATTGTTTGTGTCTGATTTACTCTCGTGCAAAATCATGATAATCGATTATTTGTGTCCGTATTCTGTATATTAACATTCAATTTGTGCTTGAGTTTGTGTATATATATTGAAGATTTGTGTCCAAGTTTTGATAATGGATGAGTTGAGTTGGTTTACTGCATATGAACTTTGAATTTGGGCTTAAATTTGTGTGTATGTTAAAGATTCTCTTGTAAAGTCATGTGACACCTCTTGTTTGTTTCAGATTTTGGGTTCTGTTTGATTTTAAGTTTGGATGATTGTGTGGCCGGTTATGTGAATAATAACGGAACCCAGGGAAATTAAGATTTAAAATATCTGTCTGATGTTTTCTTTGTGTATGATCTTGTAGAATATCTAGGGCGTATACAAACATGTTTGATTTCTTTTCATTTGCCAGAAGTGTTCGTTTTCCAGTTTTCTGATTTTGTACATCAAGCAACATGGTTCTTTGGTTGAAATTTGTAATGGTTTTGTGAAAGTTGTTGGTTACATTTTGGGATTTCGGTCGGTTTGTAGTTTATTACATGTAGTTATTATTGTACAGGACAGCTCTTTCATGGCGACATTCGAGTTGTACCGTAGGTCAACAATCGGAATGTGCTTGACTGAAACATTGGATGAGATGGTTTCAAGTGGGATTCTTGGTCCTGAGCTTGCTATCCAAGTTCTTGTTCAGTTTGACAAGGTCTCTTCTGAACTTCTTTAACTAAACTTTTTTGTTAGTTCGATGTTATATTGTACTATGAATAGTGTTGATTAATATGTTGATCATCATTCCTTGTTTTGTTGGTTGCAGTCAATGGCTGAAGCACTGGACACTCAGGTTAAGACCAAGGTGTCAATTAAGGTAAATAGTTCTACTAGGAAATATTACTGAGATGGGTGAATTTAGATTCAAAAGGTTGCTTATTTGGACAGTTAACCTGCTTATTGTGTTACTTAAAAGCAGTAAGCCCTTTTGATTGTTGGATCAAGAAAAGTGCTTGAGCTTATCTGCTTTTTTTGGGTGAACAAAGCTGTTTAAACTAGCATTTTGAGTTTGCTTATTTCAAACTGATTATTCTTGGTGGGTTCTAAATTACAAGTATACGATCACGGTCAAAAAAGTTGTTTAAATAAGCAAACCCCAAACACCACCTTCAATGAGAGTTAGTCTGTTACATATGGACTATAAGGGTGTTTGGGATTGCTTATTATTTTAAACACCTTTTGGTTATGCTGATAAGTGAAAGCAGATAATCAGCTTTTATTGAAAATACCTTGTTTGTTCTTTAAGGGTATACTTGTACTTCTGAATACATCAAGAATAACCCGTTTGAAATAAGCAAATCTCAGACTGCTTGTTGAATACTACTTATTTCATATCATAAAACAACACAGGTAAGCATTAAGCACTTTTCTATTCGTCCAGATGTTAAAAATGCTTTTCTTCTTTTTAAAAAGTGCAATTAGTTGATAAGGTGTTTTAATAAACAGTCCTAAACGCCCCTTTCTCAAGAAAAGTAATATATCTATGCAGGGCCAAAATATATAACAAATCGCTAAGTCGTTTAAAAGCTTAATATCATAACATAAAGTCCAACAACTATCTCAGGTTTTATTTTAAAATACTTCTGATAATTGGATATAGGAGTATAGAAAATACATTAATCCCAACTGCTACAATTCCAGCCCTAGTGTAGTAAGCAGGGTACCCTCTTGGTCTGACCTAACCGTGTGACCAAACCCTAACCTAAACAGGTAAGTAGAGTTTGGCAGGTGGCCAGGTTAACCCAATTATTTGAATAATAAGTGATTTAGTTGTGTTTTGTTGAAAACAGGCAAAATAGATAAATTAAGAAATTATAAAATTCAAAAGGGTAAAAATGTTTGTCGACGAATCAGCTCAAATAGTCTCGACTCGATCTTGAAGATGACCTGGTCTAACAGACCTTGTGTAAATGACGGATATATCCTTGTTGGCTTGTTAACATACGATGTCATCTTTGTTGTGTGGTTACTGATCATTTTTTTTATAAACATAAACAGGGGCATTTGCACACATACAGATTCTGTGACAACGTGTGGACATTCATTCTTCAGGATGCCCTCTTTAAGTACGATGAATTTCAGGAAAATGTTGGTCGAGTTAAAATAGTGGCATGTGACTCGAAGTTGCTCGTCCAGTGAGATCTGTCTCTCTATGGTTTTCAACGTATATTTTAGTGTAGTACAAAATGCGGTGGTTGTTCCCTCTGTTGTATCTCTTGGAACAGAGTGACTTTTGAAACTATTTGCTCTCAGATAATACTCAGTTGGTGTGAGGTCTAATTGGAATTCAGTTTCTGGCTTTAAATTGTTTTGTTCATTTTGCCATAAAGAAATTATCTTCTTTCAAGCAATTTGCCTCGGGTAATGAATGCAATATGGTTATTCCTGTTATCAAGTAAATGGTTGTGTACAACCATTACTGATAAACTCATGCGGTCCACCAATACCTTGTAAACCGACGAGACAAGATAAAACCATACATATAGGGCTGCAAACGAACTGAACTTTCAGCGAACCGTTCGGCGGGAAGTTCGTTTGTGTTCGTTCGTTTAATAAATGAACGAACACGAACAAACACGAACATAGGTTGTGTTCGTTCGTTTATGTCCGTGAACGTTCGGTAACGTGTTCGTTTATGTTCGTTCATTTATGATCCTTCGAAGACTTCAAGTATAAAATGTGAACTTAGCTTTTTAAGACACTACTTTGTTATGTTTACCAATATTATTGTAAATACTAAGTATGTTTGGATAGGTTATAATTTTGGGTGAATATGATGTTATTTGAAAGTTAATGCATATTCGTTTGTGTTTTTTCCCGTTCATGAACACTTGCTTGTGTTTGTTTGTGTTCATGAATTTTCGTTTGTGTTCGTGTGTGTTCATGAACAAAATTAACAAACGAACACGAACACGAGTGTTTTCTTAACAAACGAACACGAACAGAAAATCCCGTTCGGTAATTGTTCATGAACTGTTCGCTAACACATATATTTCTTAACAAACGAACACGAACAAGGCCTTGTTCGTGTTCGTTCAGTTCGTTTGTAGCCCTACATACATATATAGAGTTCAAAAACAAGTGAAGCTGCAGTTGGAATCATATAAATCAAAGGTTAAGCTATTACTACGGATCATCTTTGTCTCAAAAAGATCGAGGTTATAAGATCAAATCCTTATCATACTTCGAATGTTAAGGTCTTTCATATAACTTTAGCCTACATGGTTTTATTTATCACGTATTTATGAAATATAATTTAGACACTACATATATATAAAGATGCAATAATAAATATTTTGCAAACACATTAAACATTTTTGATAAGTCCATATATTAAACATTGATTGTTTATTTAAATAAAACTGGACAAAAAGATGTTTCAGTCACAACTCACCCAGCTTGACCCGTTACCGGACCGCTAGACTGTCCATTTTAACACCTCTAGGCATGGACTCACAAGACAAGAACCCAACAACCTAATTTTCATAAATTCTGTACAAAATATCGTACTTTTCACACTAGTTTCAACAACTAGTTATTCATGTAGATGCAGATTGAATGAGCAGCAAAAAGAAATGAAACAAAAAAAAAAGGAACATTATACCCTGGATGAGAGTTCATCCCGAGCCCAAGTTTCAAACGAAAGGGACGATAATGTAATTTCCTTATGCTTTGAGGACTCCGAGTTTTCCCAACGAAGCACGAATATCAGCAGGACTGCATTCTTCGGGTGTGTGAATAATATTGGTGCTTTCAGTAGGTATAACATCGGAAAGTGGGTAGACTCTGTTAGCATGAAGCTGGTTGGTGGTGCCACTGCCAATTCCCTTCAGTACAACGGATTTGTGAACGCCACCCAGAAATCCTTCATAATCTGTGTCCCCACTTTCGCCGACAAAAACCACCACCTTTGATAAGTCCATACCCCACCGGAGATACAAATACCTGAAAGAAAAAGGTTATTAAAAAAAGCATTAGACTTAAACAAGGAAAAAAATAAATATCACAAAATCGCAGTTCAATGATAACCTTTCGTTAGCAAGCACGAAATGATTAATGAGCAAGATGGGCAGATTAGGTAAAGTTTTAAATGGGTTTGGGTCAAAACGGTAGCTTTTTTAGGCTGCATTAGGTTGGATTGACCCGCAAACACTTTTGTCCAATTTGTTATACTTCTGTTAAATAACTAATGTTACAAATATCATCACAACTTGTGTATTGTCATATTGAAACAGGCAGGCCCGTGTCTTGTTAGTTTGACCCGCAAACACTTTTTTGTCCATTAATAAACATTTTTAGTGCAAATGCTATAAATTTGATTGCAAAAGCTGCGTAGTTACAATAACCTACTTAATAGAGATATTTAGGAGGTTATATGCATAAGGAATACACTTCCAACCCTTCTGAAGTTGTTGCCAATCTACAAACCCCCTTTTCGAATGAAAACTATTTGGCCCGTTTGAGATTAATTGTAACCATAATTTAATCCTATCCATTTTTAAACTCTGGACTAGAAAGAAACAAGAGAATCTGGATATTTTGCACTTAAAGTTTAAAACTACTGATTAAAGAAATAAACAAAGACAAATGTATGACAAATTGACGACAAAATTTCAAGTACCTGAGAGCTTGAGAACGAGATGCCGACACTGGAATCACATTTATCTTTTTTCCATTTTGGCAATAAATAACGTGACAACGAAGAGCTTGAATTCTGAGTAACTTCCTTAGTTCCTTAACAGGAGGAACCTACAAAATAAGTCACTAAAATAAGAAACATGATACATTACATTAAAAACAAGCCCCACACATATTTCAATTGATTTACTCACGTGACATCAAATAATAGGTTGACATTTTGACCTAATACTTATACATTAGTCGATTCGTATGTGTTATCTCTAAGGGAAAAAAAAAATCCCACAGGTCAATGAGTCAAAAATCCCACATGTTTCTGCCCATTTTGTTTCAGCTATAACTAAATTACTACCAGTTTTTTAAACAAGTGTAATTAGAATAACATGAATAAAGATATAATCGTAAACGGGACTAACCAATCCAGGCTTGTGAATATTGAAAGCATAACAATAATTGGTTGAAACTTCTTCATCTTCAGTAACGACATGCTCTTCATTTTTATTTGAAGCTGTTTTGTCAATAATAGAAGAAGCCCATTTCACCAAAGTCTTCCTAAGTCCTTCACCGCCCCAACGGTACTCAATATGTGAATGATAATATAAATCAAATACAAACGGGTTATCTTCAGAATGTGAAGATGAATAATAGAGATCGGCCCCGCTATTGCAAATAAATGCATCAAAAACCGAAGGATTCACACCATTTGATACCAAAAATGAATGAATTGGAGCCATCTGTAAAGATGTTGCCAATATAAATCCAATTGACCCGTCACGTTTTTCATTTTCTACTGCCTCGAATATCTTTTGAACGTTTTCAAAAAGTGACCCAATATCATCAGCATCAATAGCAATTACAAAAACATGTGTTCTTCTCCTTAAAGCCGGGAATTTAGGTTGTTCGTTTTTGTCTCCTGAAACTGTCCTTTGTACATTTTTCCCAACATTTTGAACAGCATTTTCTAATTTCTTTGTTTGATCTTCAGAACCGATTGAAAACTTTAAATTTAGAGATATATCTTGCATATCTCTTAAGGAATCACTTGGTGAGTCAGATTCGGAATTTTCATCATCATCATCGTCATCGTTTTTTAGCCACCCGGGATGCCTTGGTTTACAGCTGGCAATTCTTGAAAGATAAGTTTTGCAATGTTCTTTCCATGAGAATAGATGAATGTTTCTCAGCCCGTTTGCCCTGCATTTGGCCCAAAGTTGCTTATCTGCAACAAGTTTTAACAATGCATCTGCAATTGATTGTTGATCGTGGGGATCAACAAGCAAACCATTGTCAAGGACCTGCAATAATGATTAAGGACATCATCAATTCGCTTCCCTAGTCCTAATCAGAGGTGACGATTTTGACTGACTTATATCAAACGAGTCAAATCAAACAGTTTAGCTATATGGTGAACAGGTCAATGGGTCTACCAGGTCGAAAGTCACCCAAAGTATTCCTTTTTTTTTCTTTTTCCATTTAGCATACAGTATTCTAATTTTTTTTATTCAAGAGTGCAGACTATTATTGAAATAATAAGGTTTTTGTAAACATATTTAACAAATTGTTTGTGGGCCAACCCAGTCCTTCATGTTTCGACCTGTGTTAAAAGAAAACCATTTTTGACCCATTATCCACCCCACCTAACACGTCCATATTCGGACATTGAGTCTTAAATAAAGTGAGAAAAAAATCCAAAAAAAAAAAACAAATACAACTAACCCGATGTATATCCACAGGGCCTCCATTTTTTGTGGCAACCATTGGTAACCCATGAGCAGCAGCCTGTTTAAAAAAATCTGATGAGTTGGGATAATGGTTTATTATACCAAGCGGTGCAACCCTGTTTAACAAAATCTAGAAATGCAAAATAGAACAAAAAGAAAAAAACGTCACCTCTATCAAAGTGAGTCCAAATGGCTCAATGAAAGCCGGATTGATGAAAACACCCTGCCAAAAGAAGTTGAGCAAAGTTATATTTCCCCATGTTCTACTTCATTCAAATGATTGCCATTTATGAGCAATACATATTTGAGACTAATTCATTTAAATATAAAACACAAGGGAAGTGATTATACTCCCTCCGTCCCAATTTAAATGTCTCACTTTCCTTTTTTGTTTGTCCCAAATTAAATGTCTCTTTCCAAAAATAGAAATGTAATTTCCAGTTTTGCCCATAAAAGACAAAACACAATCACCACTTTTAAGGATATTATTGTCATTTTACCACATACAAACAAAATATTTATTAAAATGTGTGTTTTTTGAACTAGGAGATTTAAATTGGGACGGAGGGAGTACTATTTGCCTTTGATCATAAAATCAACAGAGAGCAATAGAAACTGCATGTGTCAATTTAAGTAGACGTGGCAATCAAATCATAGTTACCTTTAAATGGGTCAATCTAATTAAGATTTATCTCTAAACTGTTACTACAACAAATAAAAGGGTAACAGGTCAAAACTCTTCCAATCTCAAAAGTGTGTTTCTAATGCAAAAGAAACCTTCGATTGGTTAATATTGAAAATAGGTTACTATCGCAACAACAACACACACACTTGCTATAATGTATTCAACTTTTGTAACTTCTTAAAAAGATGATAGAAAAGTGAATGTGGATCCACCTGACCCCCCCGTTTAAGCATGTAAAAGAATATTACTCATTTAGACCCATCACCGGACCCACCCATTGTCCGCCTCTAATCTTGAACCAGCCGTTATTATCAACTGTCAATTATCGATGCCAAACACAATATGAATTTATTCAAGATTACCTTGGTCTTAGCAGCTAGCCGATAGATTTCTGCGACTTCACTCTGCTTATGATGCTTCGGATATGCCACTTGACCATAAAGATCATATTTATCAATCAATTTAATAATTGAAAGAAGCATTGAAGCACTTGTGCTTGACATCTCATCAATGTTTTCTCGGTTACCCATTATCAATGTCTGCACATTTAGTAAAAAAAAAATATACCTTAAGAACACAAAAAAAAAAATTAATCACGACTGCACAAAGAGAGTAATCTGACATACAAGATTAGCAAGCTCCCTCAATGGACGACACTCCCCGAATGCTTTAACCAAAGTTGTAAGGTTCTTCTTAGGATCGGGCCTAGCAAGAGCAAGTATCATGGGCTTTCGTGGGTTGGTGAAGAATCGCATTATCTGCATATAAAAAAATAATAAAAACCGTAACATGAATAAACAATAAGCTTAAAACTAATTATAAAAAAGATACACAACCTCTGTCCAGATAGGTGGGTCAGGAGAAGGCTGATGCTCTTCGCCTTCTTCCGATTCACCATCCATATCACCATCATGTGGGACAATATGATTGAACTCCATTCCCGGAGGAATTACCTGCAGGTATATAAAGTAATTAATTATGTAACCAAAGGATTAATGCATTGATTCAGGTTAAGTCTTATATCTGAAAGGTCATACGGGTACAATTTAAAAGAAAAAGAAAGAAAAAAAGTTAGCTAGTAAGGGGGCAGGTCAAACAGGTCAAAGGCCACCCGACGTCTATTTTTAATGCATAAAACCTTCCAAAACACTTTAATAAAAAAAATAGACTATTACTGAACTAGTATAATTTTTACAACTGCATTTGACACAGTAATTACTTTTATAAAATATGGATAAAAGGGGGTTGGGTTGACCATTTTGACCCATACAAAATTCTGCCCATTTTGACAATTTGACCCATTACCCAACTGGTCCGACCCACGCAAAATTGCCACCCCTAGAAAAATAACACAATGCATTGAGACTTGAAGAGCAGAAACAGAACATAAGAGCATTTTTGGAACTTACAACCATGCGAGGCATGAACCTGCCATAACAGCTCACATTACGCCTGATCCTAGCCCGAAGTTTCTTCTCTAAAACCGGGTCAAACCCGTCATACAACCGCCACTGTTCATCAATTTCCTGTCGGGTGCTAGTTATAACCACCTCAGAAGAATCAAGACTTGATTCTTCTGCCTCTATCCTACGCATGATTTTGTATGTATCATTAATTTCATCTTTAGTTAATCTTCCTTGTCTCAGAAGTTGTTCCAGCTTATCTCTACCAAGTGAATGGCCCGTGAAAAGCATGGGTACGTTTAATGCACCAGATAACCGGGCCGCTGAGTCACCAGCATCTGCATAATGACCGTGAATGGCAACAGGCCAGACTGGATGCCCACCACCAAGTTGCTCACCTAAAACTTTCGACATTTGAATTACGTGGCCAAGTGCACCATCAACAAATTCAGGGATGTGTGGCCAAAGAAGCTCTTTAGGAATATATTTCTCTCTTGGCCCGAACGGAATGCGGATTATGTAAGCACCACTACTTTCTCCAATTTCATCTGCCATGTCATCAGGATTATGTGGACATAACATTTCTATTGGTTCACCATAACTCGAGTCTACTTCGGGGCAGGCTACTTGTCTTGTAAGTAAATCAACTCGATAGACACCTGGCATTGAAGCTAAAGCTCTTGCAAGTTCTACAACATACTTAACCTGGAAATGAAAAAAAAATCATCAAAAACAACTAATGATCGGGTTAGATTCTCATTTAGATTCCCATATTTCCCATATAGACAAGTAAAAGAGTTACTTATGGTTAAAAAACAATATTATCACAATGAGAATCGAAATCTGTGACTAAAGAGAGTTGAAAGTCACCACCCATTTGACCTATGCCAATTTAGCTAATCTTGTTTTTTTTTTTTTTTTTTTTTTTTGAGTCTAATCTACTCTTAATTATACACCATTTTCTACGGTGAGACTCAAACCCTTGACCTCTTGGGGAGGGACACCATTTTAAACACCTGGGTGCCGCTAGGCCAAAGGCCATTTGGCCTTTGGTAGCTAACTTTGTATGCTTGGCCCGTTTGAGATGGATGACAACACAAATCAAACCATTCAATCAGTAAATGATTCTATATTATCTTCTTCACAATCAACAAAGAAAATCTAAATTACTTAAAATAAGCAAGAGAAGAAACCAAAACTAGATTGGAATTGTCGAGCAATACCTGACCACCTGTGTCAGAATCACGACCAAGCTCCATATTTTCACCACGTATTAACCCGTGAAGGCTGTACCAAATAAACAAATTATGGATCATTTTGTATCATATTACTTCTAATAAATTGCTCAAAAATTACAACCGGTTAAAGAGTCTTTACCTTATTAATACAATATACAGCTTTTTCCCCTTTTGTTGATTAGCCCATGCTTCCATGGCATCAAGTGAGCTCATTCTCGGCAACCGACCTCTGTGGCTATCACCACCATGAGCAGACACATCACTAACTGTCTCTCCTTTCTCCCCTTCTGATAAATCCTCTGACATGTCAGCAACAGCCAAACGTCTACCTTTTTCACGCTCCATACGACGTTTGGCTACTCTATTAGCTTCCTCACTCTCTAGCTGATAAACAGATTTTTAAGGTTAATACAGTTTAAAACAGTCAATTTAAGGTTACTGTTTAGCTTAACACTTTGATAGAGTGATTACTTAACCCTTCCATCCCCAAAGAAGAGTACATTTTAAATTCCAGAAATAATTTGCAGGACCTTGATTTAAAAAGCGTCAGGCGCTCCGAGGCATTTTGTTCCTAAAGGCCAAGGTTCGAGTCGCGTGTAATATAAGTTTTATTTACAATCAGATATTGCATCTCTCTCGTTTGTTTTACATATAAACCTATTTATCAAGTAAACATTTCGTCATTTTTGCATTCTTAGGTTGTTTTACATATAAACCTCCTACTGACCCTTTTTATGACCAATTTTCACCGAGAACTTCATGAGACACGTCTTCATTGCCCTCATGCATCTTCCTTTGCGATGTTTTCCTCTGCACCTCGCACATCATGAGCATCTAAGGCACACCTTTTAAAACTAATGCAAGACAATTTGTAGACAGTTTCACACATGGTTACTTACAACTACCTCAATTTAACTTTCTAACTAAATTTCTTTTTATAGAAAATTCACCAAACAACATAACTCACAAGTCTAAAAGTTCATAAATCAAACTTTTTTTTCAGTCTGCTAGGAGATAATTCACTAACATAACCAAAACCTAATATCATAAAAAATTAAAATAAAAAAAAAAGAAATTAAGAATCAAAACAAATTGTAAAAAAATATATATAAAAACCTGCTTTTTCTGCCTAGCCAGATTCCAAATCCTCCAGCACATATTCTCCAGCCTGGTGTTCCTCTCTTGCGGACTCCTTGTCGCTTGAGCCTTCGCACACAAATAATAATAATAATAATTAACTTCCAATTTCAACAACAAATACAAAACACACACACCAATCATATACAACACAAGCATACAATTCAATTGAACTCCAATCGATTCAATTCTATCAATTATAACATCTAATTCAATACACACACATACATGTATACATACAGATTGATCGAAAACTACCAATTTCAACCAAAAAAAACAAAAAAAAAAATACTTTTACACATACGTATGATCCAACTGAACTTTAATCCATTCAATTTCATCAATCATAACATCAAATTCAACACACTCACACACACAAAAATAGTACACACATACATGTATACATACAGATTATTAGATTAATAAAAACTTCAATCAAAATCCAACCAATCCGATTCAATTCACTAAATCAAACTTCAAATCAAAACCTAACAAAACAACTCAACACACACACAGAGTAAACACACAAACAAACAATTTAAAAATAAAAAACAGTCAAATCAAACTTACTTTAACCCAGGAGCGATGCAGATCAGTCTCATCGAAGCCAATGACGTTATCAACGAAGTAACGAGTCGGACTGAAGCGTCCTCGTTCACGAAGCAGTAAGGATGACTTAGCATCGTCGAGTCCTGGACCTACGTCGAGTATCGCCTCTAAGTAACTGTTTATCCAATCGTTTCCCGCCATTGGTTAGAGTGTTATTGATGATGATGAAGATGATGGAATTGTGTGTGTGTGGAGAGAGATTTTTATGGTTGCATTTTTATGATATGATGATATTGTTTATAGTGAGGGAAAAATATAATATTCGACAGGAGAGAGAATCAGATACACAGATGGAACTAGAATATAGGGGAAAACGCTGATAATTAAACCGTTCCTTATTTTATTATTACTTGGATTCTATTAGCTTCAGCTTCGCGGCGAGAGCTTCTGTTACGTTAAGGATTTGAACGTTAAAGATTGCGCGTCGCTATGGGAGTTTCTGTTACGTGGAGGGTTTCTTGGACATAAAAGAAAATATTAAGTGACTGTTATTCTCGCGTAGACTTCAAAAAAATACTCGCGGCTAAAAGCTAAAAGTTTGGTGGTCAAAGTTTGAAATCATAAAAGCTAAAAGTTTGGCCAAAGTGCAATGCAAGTTTAAAAAAGTTTAGTTGTCAAAGTTTGAAATCCCAAAAGCTAAAAGTTTGGTGGTCAAAGTTTTAAATCCTAAAAGCTAAAAGTTTAGTGGTCAAATTTGAAGAAAATAAAGTTCAGTTAAAAGTTAGTGGCCAAAGTTTTAGATCTTAAAAGCTAAATGTTTGGTGGTCTAAGTTTGGTTGTCAAATTGAAATAAAATAAAGTTAATCTAAAAATTAGTAGCCAATATATATATGTATATATGGATTGGGATCATTTGAGAACTCACCTGAGTTGCGAGAACTTGAGAACTCCTCTGGACCAATCACCAAGTGACACACCATCAGTTTTGTATTTGTTTGAATTTTTTTAATCAGGGGCAATAAAGTCTTTGTACATAAATACTTAATGGTATTTTAGTAATAATAACACACACCCTACCCCACACCCAAACTACCCCATTAACCTTTAAATAATAATAATAATAATAATAATAATAATAATAATAATAATAATAATAATAATAATAATAATACACAGATTCTTTCTCTCTCTCTCATTTTAAACATCCTCTCTCTCTCTCTTCTCTCTCTCCTCTTCTTCTCTCTCGTTCTCTCTCTCTCTCTCTCTCTCTCGTTCTCTCATCTTCTCTCTCTAAAAAAACACAGAAGAACAGAACAGATCGTTTGTTTTGGATGGTCAAGTGGAAGACGATGAAGGAACAGAAAGATGAAGGTGGTTCTCTCTCTTTCTCTCTCTCTAAAACACAAGAACAGGAAAATGAAGGAACAGGGAGGACGATGAACAGGAGACGAAGGAAGACGACGATGAACAGGGGGATGTGGTTGGAACAGGAAGACGATGAACATGAGACGAACGAAGACGACGACCGGTGAATGGTGAGGTTTCGACGGTGGGTTTCAGGTCTGAAAAAAGATCTGGCGTCTGACGGTGGTTTTGGGGGCTGGTGGTGAGCCGTTTGGTGGTGGTGGGTTGTTGGATGGTGGTGACTCGTTGGATTTGATGTGGGTTTTGGGGTGGTTCGAATGATGGTTGTTTTGGGTGGTCTGAATGGTGGTGGTTGAGGGGTGGTTCGTTTTTGACGAGGTGGAGGGGTGGATCTGATGGTGGTGGTCCGGCGATGGCGGTGGTTTTGACTGTATAGGTATGTTTTTTATTATTATTTATGTTATTATTATTATTATTATTTTCTGTTATTATTATTATTATTATTATTTCTGTTATTATTATTATTATTATTATTATTATTATTATTTGTTTTGCAGGTGATCCGGTGATGGGGGTTTTGAAGGTGGTGGTCCGGTGATGGTGGTCCGCCTCTGAACAGATCTTGGTGGGGGTAGGGGGCGGTGGACGGTGGGGATGAAGATGGTATGTTGTTATTGTTATTGTTATTGTTATTGTTATTATTATTAGTGTTTTTTATAAGATTTTTCATGGATTACTTTTTTGTGAAGATAATAATGTGAAGAAGAAAGATGATGGTTTTGTGAAGAAATGATGATGATGTTTTTTTTATAGATGTTTTTTTATATACAAATTTTGTTGATGTTGTGGGATGTTTACACTGATGTAAATACGAATGTATAGATGATTGTTTTGGTTTTTTACACTGATGTAATATACAATTTTTTGGAGAAGTTTTGTGTATGGCAAATTTTACACTGGTGTAAATAATTACAACAGTGTAAATGATCCTCATTATATGTTTGTTTAGTTTTTTTACACCAGCGTAATCTTGTATAAGTTTTGTGTATGGTAGATTTACACTGGTGTAAATAATTACACCAGCGTAAATCATCCTCATTATATGCTTGTTTAATTTTTTACACCAGCGTAATTTTTGTAAAACTTTGTGTATGGTAGATTTACACTGGTGTAAATCACACAAGAAACATGAAAGTTTAAAAAAAATGTAAATTAATTAAAAAATAAAATAAAGTTTTTAAAAAAATAATTTTTTAATAACTGAATAAAAAGTTAAATCAAATAAAGTTAAAAAAAATAAATATTTAAAAAAAATTGTTCATGACAGAATATTCAGTTTTTTTTAAGTAAATAAATTGTTTAATTTAATAATTGAATAAAAGTATAAATAATATTTATATAATTATTTCTCTCTCATGGGTATTTTACTTAAATACCCTTAAAGTACTTTAATGGAATAAAAAAATCCCTATTAATCAAGTAAAGACAAAAAGTCCCATCTTTGAATCTCAACCATTAGATCATCAAGATCAATGGTCCAGATGAGTTCCTATGGTTCTCACAACTCAAGTGAGTTCTCAAGGGATCCTTTCCCATATATATATATATATATATATATATATACCCTATTTTTTTCAAAAAAAAATGTTGGGAAGTCAGAGTTTACCAAATAAGGAGGGTTTCCTCCATATACTTTACCTATATATATATATATATATATATATATATATATATATATATTTATATATATTGAAATAACGACACTGTAAAAATGTCGTTGTTTTAATATATATATTAATATTAATAATAATGAAATGCCTCATATTTCTTATAATATCATCATATAGTAATAGAAAAGTGACGCAAGTTAGCAATTAAGAGTAGAGGTGCAAGTTAGCATGTGGTGCAGGTTAGAGCATTGATACTATTGAAGTGTCAATGCTTTTTTATTTTTATTATTATTATTATTATTATTATTATTATTATTATTATTATTATTATTATTATTTCTCTTTGTATTTTTGTATTGACACTCATGGTTGTAAAAATCTTAACTAGCCTTTCACTAATCGTTAGTCGGAGGTTGATCAAGTAAAAATATTGATTAATCGCTAATCGGTGATTGTCTAGTGATTGCAGCCAAATTCCAAATAAAATCTGTACATTTCCGTCATATTCCGACCAAAACCTATAAACTATAGCGATTAATCTTATATGCTTAAAAAACTATATATAAAATGTGTGTATAAAACACAGAAATTTACATATAAAATCTCAATCCGATTAATCTCCACTAATCTCGATTAATTGCTAATCGGTACCTCATCGACCGACTAGCGTCTAGCGATCTTTACAACACTGATTAACAGTGTCTATGCTAACAACATCCAGTATCCTACTTTTTTAACGTGCGTTAATATTTGAAAAACCTTATTATTTTCTTTCAATAAAACTCAATTTTATTTTATTTGGTACTGATATCGTTCTTTTTTCTTTTTAAGGGTGTGTGTAGTGGGGCGTTTCTAAGGCGTTTTGGGCCTCCATAGCGCCGGGAACACCGCCCCCTCCGGCGCTATGGGGCGTTTTAGGGTGGAGATGGTTGTGGTGATAACGGGCGATATGGTTTTGAGTTTGTATGGGGATTGTGGATGACCGTTTGACAACGGTCAAAAACAATAAATTTTTTTTAAACAAAATCTCTCTATATATATACACATACAACACAAACAACACATACCACAACACAAATATATACACTTTTCCAACCAAACAAAACCAAATACAAACCCAAACCCAAACCAATGTCAGCGTGGACTAACCAAGATCAACTCGAGTTGGTGAGGGCGTGGGTCAACACCAAGGAGAATCCGCCGAACAATAGGCAGCATTTTTGGCGCAATGTATTGGAGGAGTACAACCGAATTACCGATACGGACAACCGTACTGTCGATCAGATCACCGCTAAGTGGTCTGCCATACAAAATAATTGTAGGCGATGGCAAACGGTCTATGAAGCGACGGTGCAGACGTACCCTGACGTTAGCCAACAGATGGCAATTCAACTGACACACGACGCTTATCGTGAACGCTACGACACCGACTTCACCGTCACCAATCTCCTGTCCTGGTCTATGATGCGTTTTTCTTTTGTTTAGTGTTTTAAGGTTTTAGTGTTTTAATAATGTGTAATGTTTAGTATTATGTTTTATGTTTAGTGTTGTATTTGTAATGTTTAAGGTTTTAGTGTTTAATGTTTGAATGAAATTTTAAACACTATATATACTTGAACCATTTTTTTTAAAATAAAGCATTAAAGTCACCACAGGAATCTTTCTGCAGATAAACAGGTGCATTTTCAAAATGTGTACACTAAAAATACATAAACACATAAAAATACAATCCTAAATTACTTATTACAAACAGAGTTCCTAATCCTAAACTACTTATTAAAACGTTACATAAACACATTACATAAACACATAATATAATCCTAAATTACTTATTAAAACCTAAACCTCCCACTACGGAGAGTAGTTGTCCCAGTCCTCGAGTGTGTAGTACTCGGGGGATAGGGAACGTGAGCTGTCCCGTCCATCGGATCTCGCATCTGAGGGGAAATAGTAGAAATCACGAGGAGGGGTAGGCATGCTCCAGAGGCGCTCATGCTCCTCAACTTCCCTGAGGGCTTCCAAGTCCTCAGGAGTTGGGTCCCCATATTCACGGGGTGGGGTGGTCTTGTGGTGGGGGGTGGGGGTAGGTTGGTGGTGGGGGGTGGGGGTAGGGGTGGGGGTAGTCTGGTGGTGGGGGGTGGGGGTATTCTGGGGGGGTGGGGATAGCAGCAGCAGTTCGGGGGGTGGGGGCCGACAACATTAGTCGGTCCATTTCATTAATAGTCATGCAATAATCCATGGCCCAGGCCCATTCTTCATCCGTGAAGTCATCATCGACTTCAGAATGAGGAAAGGTTGGTGGTGCCGCAACAGGAGGAGGAGGGGGATATAACCAATGTTGTGGAGGAAGAGGAGGTTGTGGAGGAGGAGAGGAGGTGAATGGTAGTCTCCGGGGCCGGCCCCGTCCCCGGACCCGGCGAGCGTACTGCCGGACATTAGAAGGTCCAGCAGCTCCTGGTTGAAAACCGCCCATATTATTCATTGTGTTCAGGATGAGGAAGAGGGAAGAGGTGTGACTGAGATTTGGGAGGAGGGGGTATTTATAGGGTGTGACTGAACATTTTGGGGGGGGGGGGGGGGGAGTTTGAAATTCAAACTTTGAAAAAGGAGGGAAACCGTTTGAAATTCAAACGGTTTGGAACAGTAACCGTTTGAAATTCAATTTTTTTTATTAAATATTATTTTTAATATTAAATATATTTTATTATTTTATTAATTTAATAAACTTTTAGTTTAAATTTTTATTTTTATTATTATTTTTATATTTAATGAAATATTATTAACTATTTAATATTCTTATTTAAATAAAAAACAATAATTAACCAATCATTACCCAATCATTTATAACCCCCCCATAACCCCCTTCCCACTACACCCTCTTTTTCCATAACCCCCTTCTATTACTTTTAATATTTTAATACCATAACCCCACATAACCCCCCACCACTACACACACCCTAAGGATAAACATTTGGTATTGACATAGTAATATTTTTTTTCGTAGAGAAACAAACCAGTACTATATTAATATCAATACAGATTTCGTGTTTGTATATGTAGTTTTCTCAACATCATAGTGTAAAATCCTTTAAAAATAGAATGATACTAGCAACAAAACATTAATTCTATAACGTTAGCATTTCTAATTACATATATATGGACTTCAAACCGCATCAATCAGCAAAGCGAAATGTGACTTGTAACAACAAAATGATTATTCTATTTTATTTTATTTATTTATTTATTTTGTATGTTAGAGTAGTGTTGGTGATAGATAATGCTTTTACGGTTAGGAAACTCTTTCTATATTCTTAAAATAATATAAGAAATAGTATGTCAGCTTTCAATTTCATATTGTAAAAACACTCGTTTTCTCTTTAGTTATTACATCATTTTTCGTTTTCACGCTGTCAAGGTGTCACCTCTATTTTACATCTTTTTCATAACAAAAGTGTTGTTTATAACCGACTTTTTTATTTCATATTCTTTAAAGTATAATACTAGAGGAATGTTGTTGTAAAAATTATTACTATCGATAATGTAAAAAACTAGCATTTGAGTCCGCGCTTCGCGGCGAGCTCGTAGATGAATATTGGCGATGATTTTTTTGTTTTACGGTATATTGATGTATTAATATTAGACCACTTAGGTTTTAATCTAAATGAAAATAAATATAAACAAACAACCCGGTTAAGTAAACATGTTTAGAGTTAAAAATTAGCTTTAACTTTTATAAGTTGAATAAAACACTCAAATTTGTTACACGGTGTATTGAATGGTTAATATAGACCATGCAGATAAACTCTAAACAACGTTGCGTCGGGGAGTCCGTGAGAGTTCGATGGGCATTGCACACTAATACAAAGGATAAAAAAAATCAAAGAAAAAGCTATAACAATAACCAAAGCAATATCTACATGTCTCTCGTTCATTGTAGTTGTGATTCAACGCTGAACATCGAAACGTAATAGTGCAAATGCACGTAGTAATTTAAACAAATCGTGATCTTACACCTGGTATCAACCTCTTGAAAAAATTTTACACCGAAATACTACTAAACATAAACACGTAATTAATTGTACGTATAACATAGGAATATACCATAAAGATATAGTATATATGTTAAGTAAAACAATAATAAAATATGTTAATATAAAAATCAAATCTTAACCAATAGAGAATTATCACTGTTCACGTTTGCAAATGTTATAGTATAGGAATGAATGAGGGTTTTTTATTTTATTTTTTTTTAATTCTTTTTTATATCGTAAAACATGTACTTTAGTACTATCTTAAAAAAATTAGCATTGTTACTTTAGTGCAAACTACTGTAATTACTTTGATGACGTAATTACGCAAAAAAAAATATTATTCATCTAGAAAGCATGTTTAAGCAGATGGAAAAAAATAAAAAAAAAAATCCCCCTTCACGTATCATATTTAGTAGGTTAAGCCATTTGTATTTGACCTTTACTCATAGAATATATTTAGAAAAGAGTTAAGTGTAATTTTCGTCCATGTGGTTTGCTTGAGTTAATAGGTTCATGCCAAACTTAACACCTTATAACACTAACGTTTGATCATTTCACACTTTATGTCCACTAGTGGCGAAGCTTGGTTCTCGAATCGGTGGGGGCTGGACTCATTTTTTTTATCGGTAGTGGCCGCAAGATCAAATCAGTGGGGGTCAGACTTAACCTAGACTCAATTTAGCTATGAAAATCGCAAAATACTACCACTACGCCAAAAATCAGTGGGGGTCGGGGACCCCTTGGGCCCTAAAGAAGTTGTGCCTCTGACGTCCATGCTCCTTAACACCGTCAATTATTCTGTTAGTTTATGTGTGTAATTACCAATATGCCATCCCCATCTTTTCCATCCAAACTCCCCTCTGCCATCATCAACCACCGCCACCGCAAACGAACCATCACCTTTAGCACCACTATCATCATCTTGAAAACACACACAAGTTAATTCCCCACCTTTTTCTGTTCTGCAACTACAATTAACCAACCCCCTTTCATCAATGGCGATTTTAGCATCTTTCCCTTACCCGAATCTTTTCGCATCCCTCCCCTCCCATCGCGCCACTACCACCATCAAACCCCCAATTACCATCCCTAAATATCCACCACTAAAAAATTCCCCAAAACCCTAATCCAACCCGAACCTCACGTTTAAATCCTTCCACCGCCGCTCCAAATATTACAAACCTGTCGACGGTAAGATACAGTTATAATTTATAGCCTAATGATAAGGAACTTATAGATTATAAATTGGGTTTTGTAAGAAGGGATGAACTGATACATAATATGTTGGAGCTAATACGTTCACATTAGAGAAAGGATCCGAGTTGTGAAGTCTGATGTCTTGGAGTTCCCATTGACTACATGTGAAGCCTCTGTTGGGTTCTTCTGGTTCTTTAAGCAATTTTTGATCCACCATCGTTGAAATTTTTTTTATCGTGTTTTTAGTGGAGTGGTGGTGGCTGGCGACGGATAGATAGTGGGGCAGGTTGGAGAAGACTGATGGAGGGTATATTAGTAATTTCACACACAAACTAACAGAATAGTTGATGGTGTTAAGGAACAGGGATGTAAAGTGTGAAATGATGGTTAGGAATATGGGATGTAAAGGTTGGATTGAATCTTTTAAATCATGCAAACCATATGGACAAAAATTGCACTTAATTCTTTTAAAAATGTATCCTAATTTTAAGAACAATTATAATTATAATTTCAAATTAAAGATTACATGCACTTCAAAATATAACATAAACTTAAGGTTAAACTACAACAAAAATATAACTAGTCTTATATAACTTTTGAAAATGTATCCTAATTTTAAGAACAATTATGATTATAATTATAATTGCAAATTAAAGATTATATGAACTTCAAAATATAACATAAACTTGAAGTTAAACTACAACAAAAATATAATTATTCTTATAGCCGAGAGTCATTTAGCCCAATGAAACTAGTGATATTCCCCTCAACTAAGTAGCGAGGATTCACCTCAACCAAGCCGTGAGGATTCAAACCCCTTATGAGTAATTAAATTGGTTTTATGTGGTGTAAATTTTAGGAAAGACTTTTGTCATTCCAAAAAAATACTCTTAAAAATACCATTTGTAAACTATTGATGTGCTCCACCAACACAAAAACTTTTGAACCTAACCGGTGGCTTTAAAATGATGTCGTCAATCCATGTTCGTTTTTTGAGGGTTACACCTCATCATTTGTTCACTCGGTTATGTCATGTGTGTACAATCATATTGTACAATAAAATGTATGCATGCATTATATCATTTAATACTTTCATGCTCCAAATTCTTATTAGACTTTGATAATTTGTGTCAAGCTTGGAGGATTTAAGCATTTATAACTTTAAAAATTAATAATTTTATTACTATTATTATTTTCAAGTTCATTATTTTATTAAACATTGAAATTAACTAATTGGGCTTTAGCCAATGACCCCCAGCTCAGTTGGGGAGATGTGGGAGGGTTTACTCCTTAGGGAGGTTCCCGTCTGGGGGAGGTACACGGTTCGAATCCTAGGGCCAGCAAAAATACACCCCTTGACGTTGAAAGGGCTTATGCCCTCAGGGACGATGCGGAAAGGGGATTCGAAATGAGGTACCGAGGTGATGTCCTTAGTTGATCCAAAAAAAAAACCTAATTGGGCTTTAAAACTACATTTCATCAATTGTTGAAGTAAAGTTTCTATCTTCGAAAAGTTTTGATAAATTACTATAAATAGTAAATATTGATGTATTTGAAGTTTAATTTGATTAATTTGACTTATGGTTGTCGGTTATGTTATGCACGAAACAATTGTTGTCGGTTTTGAATCCCAGGCTTCCATTTCTGGAAAATTTTGTTGTGTTTTAAAAGTAATTAGCTATCAATAGCATAAATTTTATGTTTTGGATAATGTTGGTCATAATTTTTCATATTTAGACAATTACCGGTTATTTTCTAATGCTTATCAATTTCTTAATGTCTTCCTAAATAGAAAGACATGTCTAGGGTTTCGTTCTAATTTGAATTCCTTGCTAAATATAGTATGCTTACCCATCATAAGGCTATTTTTACACATATACATGCTCAGTAAATACACTAAGCTAACATTTATTATACTAGTTTTCTAATTTAATTTTAATTTTAATTCAATTTTTCCATTTTAACAAAGATCATAATTAATCAACTATTTATTAGAGAATGAATAATCCATATCCATTTCATTGTAAATTTATTCTAATTATTCAACAAAGTTCCTTAATATTCATATCCAACTATCTCTTTAATTTTATTTATATAAATTTTGTAATATGATGTAAATATATTTTATATTTGAAAAATCGTGTTCAAATATATTTTTTAAATATTTTTGTAAGATTTTATTTACTTATAAATGATATATTCTAAAGTTATATTAGATAACAAATTATTTAATTAAATTATTTTACAAAAAATATATAAATTAATGGTATTTTATTCCATTAATAATAATTATAAAATTTATTTCAAAATTTTATAAAAGTTGTATATTAAATAAATTTTAAAGTTTTTATAAATTTAAATTAGAATTCATATTGAAATTTATAAGTTTTATTTAGTTTTAATAGTTTTACAAAGTGCAAGGGTAAGAAGTGTAAATTTTAAAACTTAAAAATATGTTTTCTCACCAAGTTCCCCTTTACCTGTCTAATACCATAACCCGGCTCGAAATCAAACCCATCTCATTCAATTCTACACCGTTTCCATACATTTAAACAGGTTAATTGATCATTAATTATACCTCAACCCATAAGCGACCCATTCTTCAAGCTTTAACTCAATGAATCATCTAAATTTGATGGTTATAATTGGAATTGGTTATAATTCTAACACAAACATAGGTTTCAAGATTTTATGAACATTTTCCCCTAACTAATTTCAACCCTCGAGCTATCTATGATCTTGTTCGAGCAATCGATTCGTCTGAAAAAAAAACGATTTGAATAAGGATCAAAGCTTAAGAATAAACTAAATTTAAAATCTAGAAGGGGGAGGCTAATTATCCCCAAGAATTATACCTGGACTGAAAAGGGTAAAAAGAAAACCTTATATTGATGGTGTAACCGAAACCTAACTTGAATCGGTCGACTGTCTAAATGTTTGTTCACGTATCCCGCCGCACCTAACACCAGCGTGTCCACCTGCTTTAGGATGACATTAATAAAACAACAGCCGACGTATCCTTCGCAAGGTCGTCCGTATTCGGTACTAGATCTGGACGAAATCAACCTCCATGTCATCACTGTTGTAGACCAAATATCTGAAACCATATACCGGACCACCTCAAGTGAAAGCAATGGACGGGAGAGGAGTTGGTTTCAATCTCTTTGACTGTGTGTAAAGGGAAAACTCAAAGAAGAAGATACACATACATGACATGGATAAAAGAAGGAACACGCATCAAGTAGCAAGGGCAAACACGCGGTTGTAAAAACAGAAGCCAAACAGGTGTGTGGGTAGGCTTGAGCTAATAGACGAACACATATCAACAACACTGTCAAAAGAAAGTATGCATGTCACTCAATATAAACAACTGTTAAACCCTTTTAAAAAAGAACCCCACTAACAACTTTATAAAATAGGATTTAATAATGGGTTTAAAAAATCAGGCTCCACTAAGAATCGAACCCGGTCGGCAAGATACAATAGACCAAGCAAACCAGCTGCTCTGCAAAGACATCTGGTTATATCATAGGAAAACAAATATTATTACGTTAAAAAACAAAAAAACAGTAAAAACATTGTTCATCACCCTTTCAAAACTAACATATTTTATTATTTTCTCTCTCTCATGTACGTGGCACATGCACTTTGCCCCATGATTTTTTAATATTAATAACTTTTTTATACGATATTTTTTTTTAAATACACTAAATTAATGAGCGTTTTATTATCTTTTCAACGAGTACCATATTGCTATAAAAATCCCACTTTTTTATGTGGTGATTAATGAAATAGATACTTAAATTATATATGGGTAGAGAAAATAGTCTGAAGACATGAAAAGTTATTATTCTACAATCTTTTTAGTCAATAGCAGTTAGATCATGTTTATTTATCTTTAAAACGGATCTTCACTGCTTACCTATTGATTGTTTAAAATTGAACAGGTATATCAATCATTAACATATGCTCACTTTACACATCAAAATCACATACCATCATCATCATGACATATCCTTTGATATCATTTTTTTTGGGTTCACATCGCAACTTTAGAGTGTATTGAAAAAGTGACAGTTGTACAAAGACAAATGTTGATCCTTTACAATAAAAAAAGGCGGCCTATTCCTTTTATAGCCGTCACTTAATATTAGATTTGTCTATCCCGAAACGCTCCTGAGGGATAAACTAGTAATATATATACATTTCTATATATCTATAGATAATTATACATTATAAATATTATGGTGATAAAGATACGAATGTTATTTATCATAATTTAATTTATTAGACAAATTTTTAATAGTAATATATATACACACTTGGAAATCCTATAACTATTTTTTTTATAACACTAATAGGTATATCTAATATACGTAGGTATGTCCGATACTCAATGAGAAATACATACTTGACAGATATAAGATAAGATTTTATAACCGGATATAAATATGAGATTAGTCATACCCAGTATATTACCATTCCTGTCCCTAGATTTAGAAAGGATTAAGAGCCCTAGATGTAGAAAGTATTGAGAGTAAAGCTGTTTGAGAAACAATCAATATTTTTTTATTTAATTTTTTAATAAAAAAACAAGTAAAGATTCACATGATTAAAGGCAATGGGGTCATAATAAATGCATGATTATATGAACGAATAAAGTTAAAACACAACTTAAAGTAATAACATTTGTCATAGTATTTGTCTTTGTGTATTATATTATTCAAACTTATGTTTACGTGTCCTAAAAGAACTCTATATTATTCTTTGATGAAATATATTATTCCCCCTTTAACAAAGAATTTATATATTTTTATGTTTTGAAAAGAAATTCAATATCAAGTTAAGACTATAGGGAGTGGAGGGGCGGGAAAGAGGGGTGTGATGCGCCATGTGGTACTTGTGGGGATCGTGTTTGAAGGGTGAAAATTGTGGGGAGTGGAAGGGCGGGAAAGGGGGGGGGAATGAATAATATTATATTGTTTTAAAGTTAAAAAAAAAAAAAAATTCAGACCAATCAAAGCCCTCCACCTCACCTCCACCTTTCCCCCACCGCCCTCCCCCCACCGCCCACTCTCTCCCGCCCCTTGAAGGCGGTGTTCCCGCCTCCACGTCACCATACCGCCCCACCCCACCGCCCCACTCCCTCCAGTCTAAAAAGTCAATAATACTGTGTATCAAAAGTATACAAGAACTATGGATCAAGTGTTCAAAAGTTACATATTGAGCTACAGAATAAAAATGTTACTTTTCGTGTAAAAAAAGTGTCAAATTTCTTTTGCAAATTTAAATAACAATTTTTTTAGCATGACCTTAATGGAAAGATCAAAGTTTTTAAGTTTTTTCTTCTTTAATTTATTTTATGGTACTCCCTACCCACATGGCTACACCAGTGCCGCCCCTTCGGGTAAGGGGTTTTGGCAATGAGTCTCAGGTAGTCGGGTGGTAGTACTCGTGAAGCGTGAGTGTTTGATGGTAACATTTTTTTTTACTATTGACGGATTTTTTAAAAAACAACAAAATATATAAACCCCATTTTCCAATATAAATACCAATCATTTACACACTGCTCTATCATTATATACTTTCATTTCAACTAAAATTCATACAAACATCACCATTTTACTCTAAAAAAACTTACAGCCAAATGGTTTACAACTAACGCTGTGTTCCCGAGTTTACTAAATAAAAGAAAAGAAGAGAAAGGGATATTAGGAGAGAAAAGAAATGAAATTATATAATTTTATTTCGTGTTCCCGAGTTGAAAGGAAAAGAAAAGAAACTAAAGATTTTATGTGTTCCCGAGTTGAAAGGAAGAGAGAAAACGTATATTTTACAATTATACCCTTGTAAGATTTTTTATAGGTTAAATGAGAGGGTAAATTGGTAAATGATATAATTTAATTTTTTTTACTTTCCCTTCCTTCCGCTTCCTTCCAATTTGGAAGGATTGTTATTTGGAGGAATTTTCCTTCCCCTTCTCCCCGCTTCTTTCCTTTAATGAAACTCTGGAACACAAAATTGTTCTCCTTTCTTTCCGCTTCCTTTCCTTTCCTTCTATTATTAAACTCTGGAACATAGTGTAAAGGTTGGGAATTCAGTTTTTACAATATGCAAGTTTGATGTATTTATCCTAACGAAATTTAGGAATTGTTGTTAAGAATTATGATTATCCTTTTAGGGTTTAACATTATGGTTTTTACTTTTAGGATTTAACATTATGATTTTTACTTATAACATTTTATTATTCTTTAGTAATTTTGTTTTGCTATCTATGTGATATCTATATCTATAGATAATACATTTTAGATGTCCTTAAAGGTCATTTCACATCAATTTTAAGATGACATATGAAAAGCCTCTTTACAAATCTCTATATTTTTGTCATTTCCTTCCCTTTTTGCCCCTTATGTATAACATATTATGCACATTGTATATGTGTGTACTACATACCAATGATCTTTTCCACCATGTAACTTATATTATTAATACCCATCTATTAAAACCCCCATTAAAGCCCACATCAATTTTAGTGATTAATAAACCAAAGTAAGTAGATTTTTAAGTGAATTGAAGATGGATCACAAAAATTCCTAACACATAAAAACAATTTTTAGTTATTATAGAAACTTCAATGCAATTTACTCATCTCACTCTTAACCTTCCAGACTCCATTATTTTCCTATACTAATACATTGTAGTCTCCTACGCTTCACCTATCATCTTCCTTAGAAGAGTCGATTCCTCTTCATACGTGAGATATCACTATTTGGAATGATTATGTGGAAACCCGTCTCGCTGAGATGAGAGTTAGTACATCAAACTATATGGTTCAGTATTAATTAAGCAATGAATCTAATATGTTTATCTTTTGTTATGTGTGTTTTTGTTTCTACAGGAACATTTCTCACTCATCTATAGCATGATTTATTGCTCGTGAACTATTCCAGCTTGCTTCCTTACAAGAATTGTATGTTTCCTTTAAACATCTTATCTCACCTTAAAGAACCTATTGAAAATTGAATATTTAATTACAAATGCTTTTGCTTGTAGGATTCAAAAAAACTCATTGGTTCAATACCAAAAGAACTTGGAACACTAAAGAACCTGAACATTTTAGATTTGGGGATGAACCAGATATCTGGACCTATTCCTCATGAAATCGGGAATTTGGTTAACATTGTTATATTTTAAGTTTTCTTCATTGTTTTGAATAAAAATATGTTCCTTTCCCATTTTATGATAATTTCTCTTATTTGTGAAGCTTGTTTGTATATGTTCAGGAACCTGCAGTGGAATGGTTGACTGGTCAACTGCGTTTAGAGCTTGGCAATCTTAAATACCTTCAAGAACTCCGGTTGGATATAAATAAGTTGTGTGGCAATGTTCCCGGTGGAAATGCTTCAGTTGTTTCCAACACGCAAGGAATGTAAGAAATTATTCCTTATACTGGTGATGCCATCGTATTTATTGTCATCAACCACAAGTTTCTTGAGTGAATTTCCTTAACCATTCCAATATATACATCTAATACGAATAATGTGTTATCTTAGGTTTCCTTCAAATAATCTAGATTCGGTTTTTGTCGCTCGACTTCCTTAAAACTTGCAAATTTCTCCTACAACTTTCTTGTTAGAAGCATACCTAAATGCTTGGGTTACCTTCCTAGGTGTGTACAGTATACATATCATCCTTTCTTTATCTATTCCATTGCATATTATGCACGTGTGTCTTCACTCTCATTTTCTTTCTCATCCTTGCAGAATGAGCTTTCTGGGCAATTGCCTGCCATATAAATACATCAAGCAACGCATGTCTGAATAGTGTGGTAAGTTTTTATGTGGTTAATTGAATTATTTCTTGTATATTTAGAGCATTAACAATATTGAAACCATCAATTTCACATATAGACTTAGGTTTATAAGTAAATTTATTTTCTTGCTTAAAGTATGATCTACCTTATCTTGATCCTCCCAAGTGTAATTTATGGTAGTAATTATTGTATATTATTACTTTACTAAGAGCCAAATACGGCTAGAATTGTAAAATCACATAATTTTAAAGATGGGATGTGAAGCGTTTCTTGCTTCACACCCAAATTTCATATAAAACTTTTTAATAGTACCCCTCATAGCAAAACTCACTTGTACATCCAATGATATTAAATTTATTTATTGAAAGGAGGTAAAAAAGATAAGTTTGTGTTCCTAAACATTTTGCAATTTGGGATTAAATTCTTTATAATTTGTGTGCATAGTGACTATTGGAACTTGTGGAAACTTTCTATGTCCGTAGATTAATTAATTAAAAAACGAGATACATATAAGATATATAGCCGTCTTTCGCTATAAACTCATAAAATATTATTGATTAAGTGTGTTTCATTTTTTAATAGAAAACTCATTTAATACTTAAAAGTTGAGAGCTCAATAGTAATCCATTTAAAACTTAAAAATTGTTAACCCATACGTCTTCATAATATTTATAAGATTAATACTCATGTATACCAATTTAGAAGACCTAAGTGACATATTTTTTAAGGCTCAGATGAGGTACGTAAATCTACAATGACATCACTGTAAAAGAGAATCGATAAACTAAATATAATATAAATTTATCTAAATATAAAGCGAGTTTTCTACTAGTACTTAAATATCTATGTAAACATCTAATGTGGTTGGGCCATGAATATATGAATATGTGAGAGTGACCTCACCGTAGAAACAAAAGGTCTTGTCGAAAGACGTTTGGAATTTCGTTTATGCTACCAGGAATATCCTAATTCTATTTCAATTAGAAATTGATATTATATTATATTATTTTTCGTTATAAAGTAATATTTTATTGTTTGTTAAAAAAATCTTTAATCATTAATTTGGATTTTATGCAAGTACGTAACTAAAACCAATAATACATTTTTTTATTGAAAACGAAAAGAAACTAGAGTTTAGTCGTTGGGTTAAGAAACTAATCGTGGAAACCATTTCCTCACATAGTGGCTTATAAAATTTGTTCCTAAACATTCAAAGTGGTGTCCCATTCCTTTAATGGGTGCCTAACACTCCCCTAAAAGAACCAGGACGACCGAATCACAACATTACAGCATGTTCTAATTCGGTGCACAAAATCCTAACGTGGACGAAGAAAATAAGCTACCTATTATTGAAGAACCACAAAGGCCAACACGTAGAGCAAGAAAGGCGACAACAACATTGACATCCCATTAGTCTCTACCAAAAGGGGTCACCCAATTTACCACTTTCTCATAAGCCAATGTTGATTATCGTAGCCAAATTTCTCAGAACAAGAAATTCAAGTGCCTTGATGCGAAAACATAACAAATGTTGGTTGAAGAACAAAATTTAGGCCTCTAAACGAATCAAACGAGCACGAACAAAGGCATGTTCATGTCCGCTCATTTAACTTTAACTGAACACGAACATATAACCGAACACATTTTTGTGTTCGTGTTCGTTTATGTTCGTTCGTTTAAAACCTAAACGAACAGTTCATGAACGAACAGAAACGAACGTTCACGAACATAATAAATGTAAACGATTTTGTATTACTAAAAAACCCAGTTATTAATTGTTTGTATTTCTACAAGTAGCTAAACCCCAATTTATGTTTATATTTATATAAATATAACTTCTTATTATACTATATTAATATATAAACCTATATGAATAGTGATCCAAAATGAATAGTAATTAAAATATTATTTTAATCAATTAACTTATATTATTATTAGACTATATGTTGTTTTATTCATATTATTTTATTCAATTAACTATATTATTATTTTATTCATATTACTAGCTTTTATCCCGGGAGTGTCCCGGGGTTGAAATATCTAATATAACATAATAAAATATCTAATATGACAACATAATTAATGATTTGTCAATACCTGATTAATGAATAATAATAATGATAATAATAATATTTATTTTAAACAAATTTCTGCCATAAGTTATCATATTCAAATAAAAAAAATCTCTGCCTATGAAGTTATGTTTATCGTTTGTGATTTATTAGTAGGGTAAAATATATTTAAAAACAAAACCCCACAAAAATAGTTGTTTTTTTCTTCGTTTTTTATATAGCACTATGGTACTCGTTGGAAAGATAATAAAACGCTCGTTAATTTGGTGTAATTTTTTTCTTCAAAAAATCTCGTATATAAAAGATATTAACGTTTAAGAGTTATGGGAGGAAACATTAGAGAGAAAATTTAATTTTGTTTTTAAATTCTTATCTTTTCCTAAAATAACTATAATATATATAGATTTATTAAAAAAAACTCAAAAATTAAAAAATCCTACATGATGCCACGTGGCACATTCAAGAAGGGGTTAAGGCCTCCATTGAATGCCACATCACCAAAGTTCAATTCTTTTATTATAAGTTATAGACTTTTATCCCGAGAGTGTCCCGGGGTTGAATTATGTAATATAACATAATAAAATATGTAATATGATAACATAATTAATGATTTGCCAATAAATGATTAATGAATAACAATATTATTATTATTTATTTTAAACAAATTCCTGCCATAAGTTATCCTATTCAAATATAAAAAAAATCTCTGCCTATGAAGTTATGTTTATCGTTTGTGATTTATTAGTAGAGTAAAATATATTTGAAAACAAAACACCACAAAAATAGTTGTTTTTTTCTCCGTTTTTTATATAGCACTATGGTAATCGTTGGAAAGATAATAAAACGCTCGTTAATTTGGTGTAATTTTTTTCTTTAAAAAATCTCGTATATAAAAGATATTAACGTTTAAAAGTTATGGGAGAAAACATTAGAGAGAAAATTTAATTTTGTTTTTAAATTCTTATCTTTTTCTAAAATAACTATAATATATATAGATTTATTAAAAAAACTCAAAAATTAAAAAATCCTACATGATGCCACGTGGCACATTCAAGAAGGGGTTAAAGCCTCTATTGAATGCCACATCATCAAAGTTCAATTCTTTTATTATAAGTTATAGATTTTATTCAAAAACTTTATTATATTATATACTATTAATATAAATAACATAATATTATCTAATTTATATATAATACAATTATCAACTTAACGTTGAACCTAACGGCGTTAAAAAAATCCGTGAACATTCTATCTCCAACTGACACACCTTATTACACGTCACCCCATTACATGTCATTTGCAACTCCGATAACGGTTTCCTTTTGAGCATACAAAAAACCGACTTTACGGACCAATGTTCAGACAACATTCTTTCATCCTCTCTTATGTTTTAAACATCGTTTCCCCATCATTGATGCTACAATTCCAGCGTGCAACGGTTTCCTGGCCAACCATCGCATCGTTTCGTACGATGGTTCCTACGCACAGCGTTTACATGGCCAACCATTGCATCTTAACGGACCATTATTCACACCGTCTTCTTTCTTCCTCCTTCCGTTTTAACTGTCGTTTATATATGATTTTAGAAAAGTGATGAGGAGGGCTCCCGATCCGACGATTCCGGTGTACAGTTATTTCCCAGCAAACCATCGATTGAGACTGGGGTTGGAGGCAAACGACGATGAAGGGATAGAATCCGGTGGCGGTTACAGAGAGTGTTTGATTGGCTCTTCACAGATATGAAAACTTGCAATTATATAGGAGAGAGATGGGTTGGGGCTTCAGTATATCCGACGGTGGGTAGTGGTTAAGTCAGGAGGCTTGGGTAAAAATTGTAACCACAAACTCGGATCCGAAAGTTGCAGATTAAATCAATCCAAACGATAAACACAATCTTCTGTTACACGAGTATTACTTTTGGATTTGTTAACGAAACTTATTCTTTAAGCCAGGCTATTCCACCAGAAGTGTTAGGTTTTTAAGCGATCATCGGTTGGAATGGGCTGGCTTTTTAGTATAAATGTTTATTTTGTTGCCTCTTGGCCACACAATATGAAAAAGATATTTTTTTCTCATCTTTCTTTCGTGAAAAATAAATTATAAATTCTCTATTTTCCTAAAACACAAACATTTTATTTGGACTTAAATAAAACATTTGCAATTTTCAAAACCAAAACAGAGTTGTATTATAATTGGAAGATCCATTTTTTTATTAGTTTAACGCTTTTGGTTAAAATGATAATGATACATTTATTTTAATATTTACAATCTTTTAGTACATTTAAATTGAAGATGAAGAGAACCACAACGTCAATCCATTCCAACATATATTTTTTCATGATTGTGATAAAGTGCTAAATAGAATTTAGAATTAAGTTTTTTGTATCTCACATAGTGATACTATAGAGATTTATAATCAACATCCCGCCGCAACGCGCGGGCAATGTCAACTCGTTTCGTTACAAATTTCATGTGTTACCTTATGTGTAGATTTCTTTATTTTTTTTAACGTTTACAACCAAACTGGAATCTCGATTGTATAATTCATTGATTGATCAACATCTCATCTAAATCTCGATTGTAAAACGCGCAAAGCGCGTGATTTTATACAACTAGTTTAATTAATAAAACTTAAATGAACATAACTAAACAAACATAAACGGACGTTCATGAACATAAATGAATGAACACAACGTTTGTTCATGTTCGTTCATTTAACTAAACAAACAAATTTTTTTGTTCGCTTTTGTTCGTTTATTAAATAAATGAACATAAACGAACTTTCCGCCGAACAAATTCACGAACAGTTCATGAACGTTCGGTTCGTTTATAGATCTAACACAATTATAAATATTTAGAGTGTCTTTCAAAAGACGCGCGATGGTTATACTTGGCAAATTCGAAAGCGGTCCTAGCACGGAAAAATGAAATTGCAAAACGTTTCAATTGGGACGATTGTTCATTTATTGGTTTTAATAAAATGTTAGTATCTTATTTTTCTTTTCAATGTTATTTAAACAAACTAATTTAGTTTATAATAAAAACCGTGTAAAATAAACTAATTTCCTTAAAAAATAAATATAATGTGGCATTTGTTAGTTTTTTTATGTACCCTCCAAAATTTAGTGGTTTGGAAAGTTGACATGACACTATGACTATTGTGAATAACCACCAATTTTTGGTGGGTACCTTATGCTCTAATTAAAAATTAGCAACACTATACACTAGTTAAATCATTCATTGGATCAATGCCACGTCTTGCTAAAATAAAACCAGTTTAGCAGTTTGATATGTGGATGGCAATAACACAATAACCCTGATATGGAAATAACTTGGCCAACCACTATTTCCTCACTTTCACCATATTACCATTTTGTGCTTTGTAGAGAGAACTGAGAAGTCCATTTTCGAGCTCTAACCTCGAAAACAATCGACGGTCGAGTGCTTGTATGGTTGTTTCCAATCCAAAAATGGAAAGGGGGGGGGGGGCATGTTGTTTGAGGTCATGTATCGATTCAAATGGTTTCTAGGTGAAGTTTCGACATAAAGCTTGTGATTTTGTAATTTCTATGCATGAAACCGTATCAAGATTATATTTCCACGCATATGAATTCATAAAGTTGTTACCTTGATGAGTTTTCAGACCTACGTTGTGAAGACGCCATCAACAACAAATTCTATGGTTTCTACAAGATAGAAACCAAGTTTTCGTAACCCTAATAATCCGAATTGTTTTAGTATTCACATAGCTTGATAATGTCTGAAAAACAAGAATTATGGAAATATTTTTTGATGGACTAAGACCTAAGGATCATTTGTTTTGATAATGTTTGAAATTCATAACTTGTATTATTGTTTATTGATTAAGGATGTGTATTGAATTCTCTATGTGAAAGCGTGTAAACAAGTTTTATGTTAAGCTTTAGGCCTTTAGCATAGCCAAGAGCCGGCCCACAGACCAGTTAAATCAAGTTTGATCCAAGTTTTTAACAAGCCCAATAACCAGTGTTCAAGCCCATCTCTTCTAAATGAGTTGAAACTTTTTTATATACAAATACACTTGGAAGAAAATCAAATGTTTTAGTAACCGGATATCCGGATAGGTTACCGAACGTTACGTATGTAATCCCATACTATCATAGGTTTTACTAATCACGCATTGTCAACTCACTCATATTTTAAACTACTAAAAAACACCTTAATTGGTGACAAGTGACAACACTACCATAAACCATGAGTCCACTATTTTATACACACTACTTCCTCTCTCTATCTCTCACCTACACTCTACCCCCCTCGGCTTCTACCACGCGTCATAAATTTTAACACAATTGCTACACATTCATAGTGACAAAAAAACCCTAATTTATTAAACAAATTTGCCACATAATAGCGACAAATACTTAGTAAATTGCATGAGAATTGCATCACAAATTTCCACACCATATTTTCGTAGGAATCACGTTGAAAATTGCATAGTAAATGTGTAGTTATTGGTTTTCGACGAGGTTTTTTCTAAAATTAAGGTTTCATTGGAAATGCGTAACAAACTTGAATTTGTGACGCATTTGCAACGAAAAACCTTGATGTTGGAAAAAACCTCGTTGGAAACCAATTACTACACAATTTTCAACGTATTTCCTACAAAAATATGGCTTAGGAAATTTACGTTGCATTTCCTATGCAATTTCCTAAGTATTTATCCCAATTGTGTAGCAAGTTTTTTTAAAAATTATAGATTTTTGTTGTAAAAAATGAGTAACAACTTTGTCAAAATTTGTAACGTATTTTTTGTAATGAAATGACAACTTTTCTAATAGTGTGTCACCACTACCCACCACCCCTGCCTACATGGCAACAACGATCTTACCGTGCAGGCATAGGTACCCGCCTCATGTACCTGAAGCCCACCGTCCTCATTAAGACTTTGTTTTATACATGATGGTTAACTAAAAAACAAAAAAAATTAAGAAAACAATTACCTAACCCTCATTTCATTATTAAAAAATATATATTATTTAAATAGTTCATCTAACCCCTTTAAATTACCTCTAATAATTTTTTTACACGTGTACATGATACGTATTTAGACATATGCAAATGGTAAACTTATACATATGTGATTTTTTATTTCAGTATAAATTTTAATTTTAACGCATAAATTTTATTTTTGAAGTTGTACTTTAATAATAATGATAAACTTAATAAGAAATTTTGAATTTGAATGGTTTTTTATCGAGTTCTGATTGTTCTCACGAAATATATGACTTCTCATTTTAACTCTCCACTTATTTTATAAACATTCATTTATTTTTTGAAACAAAATTGTTTAACTTTCTTAATACTTTGTCAAATTTCCATCATATATCATTTGACATTTATCGATCTTACTCTTTGTCGCCTAATATTTTATTTCTTTTGAGCTTGTCTTTGTCGACTATGAATCCTGACTATACATAACAAGGGTGATTAGTTGTTGAGAAGAATGCGTACAACGGTTGGATGGTTTACTGTTAGTTTATTTTGTCTGTAAAAAGTCCATCGATTTAAGTACATTCGATGCACTATTTAGTCGTGACATTGACTATATATTTCGGTTTTCTAGAATCCGTTGCAATGTAGTAGTGCCTTTGGCGTCGATCAAGGTCGGTATGTGATATCTATTGTTCGTCACAACCCCCATAATTTGTTTGTGTTGATCTGAGTACATAAAAAAGTTCACATATCAATATATCATATACGTTAGATGCTAGCATTTTTATCATTAGCAAACATATTGTTTTTGTCATATGCCCATTAATTGAGATACACTTCGTTTTTCTCTCATGCCTCTAAAATTACAAGTAAGAGCATTCACAGTAGCTCCCCCATTTTATGTGAGTATGTCCCTAAAATTATATGGGGTGGGTGTGAGTGGTTGTGTGTGAAGAAAAATGAGGAATCTACTGTTGATCGGTATAATTGGGGTTACTTGAGAATCTTTTGGGGAAAACTGGAAGGTGTATTTATTTTTTAGTATTTGTTGAAAGTAGTTGTGAGTGGAGGAGAGAGAAACTGTAATGATTTTTAGTGTAATATGTGGTTGTAATTGGTTGTGAGGGAATGGGGAATGAGGAAGCTACTGTGAATGCTCTAACATCAACCTATACATGTTTTAGAAATCATCATTATTAATTCCTTTTCCTCAAAGTAGAGATTTGGCTTTATGTTGATTAACCATAGATTTAACATGCATTCATTTTATATAGAGTTAATAGCCATTTTCGTCCCTGAAGTTTGGTCCAGTTTGCCACTTCAGTACAAAAGTTTTTTTTTTTGCAAATCAACACCTGTGGTTTGGATTTTTTTTGCCAAATTCGTCCTTTTCACTAACCCAGTTAAAAAATGTCGTTAATGTCAGGGGTAGTGTTGTCATTTCACAAACCTTAGGGACGAAATTGGCTATTAACTCAATTTTTTTTTCCTAAAAAAAAACAGTGGGACATGGGACTCGAACCGGAGTTTCTAAAGTAGAGACATAGACGCATGACCACTAGACCAAACCCTCAACTTGTTTATTATTTTGAACAAATTTTGTTTTAAAAAAACTATCAATTGTCATCATCTTCCCCAACTAGGTGCCTGAACTGAAAACCAAATTTAATCAAATTATCCTAGTGACAATCTACTGAATGCCCATCTTAGCCTAATTAACATACCATTTATATGCTATAAAGTATCACAATTTAATCCTCTTAAACTCCATTTATGTTGTTGGAGACTGCAAGCAGCCTATGTTAATTATATAAAGATGCTACAGGGTTTTAAAAACTGGGCCAGACCGCAACCAACCAGTTTAACGGGGAACCGATTACTATACCGCTTTATTGAGCATCAAACCGCTTGTAAGCAGACTGGTCAAAATCAGATCAGCGAACCATAGATTCAAGAACCAAAAAGGTATTTTGTTAGTTTTTAGTGGTTCCCATAATCCCATTACACACTTTTTTTTTTGAAGGTTTAGATCAATGGAAATCCTTGTACAACCCTAACCTATTGGTCCCAAGTTCGAATCCCTACCCACACACCGGTGTCCTCCTTGCCTAAGCTCAAACCGTCACGGGGAATTTTTTTGTGGTGTGCATGAATTGAACCTGTGACCTCCCCCATGATGGGAACCCCTAAGGGAAAACCCACCATACCTCAAACCAGCTGAGCTGGAGATCATTGGCAATCCCATTACACACTTAATGCCTTGGTTCTTTGTTGAGACAACTTTGCTTAACTACACTTTTAAATAAAAATTTAATAATTCTGTATTTCTAATTTACATGTGTTTCTTTTCTATTATCGTATGTTTGTAAGAATATATTTGTGTCTCTACTGGTAAAACCCGAGTTCAAGTCCCATGGGCCACTGGTTTTTTTTAAAACAAAATTTGTTCAAAATAATAAACAAGGTGAGGGTTTGGTCTAGTGGTCATGTGTCTGTGTCTCTACTGCAGAAACCCGGGTTCGAGTCCCATGGGCCACTGGTTTTTTTTAGGAAAAAAAAAATTGAGTTATTAGCCAATTTCGTCCCTGAGGTTTGTGAAATGACAACACTACCCCTGACATTAACGACATTTTTTAACTGGGTTAGTGAAAATGACGAATTTGGCAAAAAAAATCCAAACCACAGGTGTTGATTTGCAAAAAAAAAAACTTTTGTACTGAAGTGGCAAACTGGACCAAATCTCAGAAACGAAAATGGCTATTAACTCTTTTATATACATGTTTTATTTTGATGAGATCTAGAGCTCCAAATTGATTTGAGCATCCAATGATGGTCTTCCGAATTTCAACCTCGAGATCTATATTAACGGTTTTTTAATGGTGTTTACAACCTCGTTTGACATAAGAGAAGGCAAAATATGAATCATTTAACGAAAAATCCCATCTCCATTACAACTATAACGACCCGGATAACCACTTTAAATTCAACTACCACTTTGGTGATATTTGATAAAAGGGTCATTCTATACGTATACCCAATTGGATCTTTTGACACCTAATATATGAATAATATATGAATCATATATGCTTTGTTAGATGAGGTGCTTTTATACAACCCGTATATTTTCATGTAAAAAAAATATACGAGTCAGTAGTTACCGTAACCTTTGATAAAATATACTAGGTTAGAGTCCCGTGGGGACCCACGGTTCACCCGAAAGTAAAATGAAAAAAAAAGTAGAAAACTAAGAATTGTATTATGCAATTTGTTTTGGTTACTAAATGTTTGATAATGCAATATGTATGAATTTTGATGTTAAATGCAAAATGTCATCTAACAGTTTAATGTAACAAAATGATGGATATATCGAGTATGTAAAGTTTAATTTGACAACTGCAAACTACATAGCATACTATCACAATATCACACATTACATCATTTGGGTAATATCTATATTCTAATCATAACTAAGCTTAAGCATAGAACAATTATCATTTAGTTGGGGCTTAACGAACTTCAACCAATATCACACATTACATCATTTGGGTAAGGGTAATATCTATATTATAATCATAACTAAGCTTAAGCATAGAACACTTATAATTTAGTTGGGGCTTAACGAACTTCAACCAATGGTCCATTTTCATTACTTCAATCAAAATCTTTCAACTCTTGCTCATTGATAGCTGATTTTTCACCTTCGAAGTTGTTATCATTGTCATCACGATCCTAGGAGTGCAGCTCATTTTCAATAATTTATGAAAACCTCCACCATTGTATTCCATATTTGTGTTCTACATAAAATATAGTTGTTGTAAAGATATGGATACGGTGATAAGTAAATCAAGAAACAATCCTTAACCCACTTACTTGAATGGGTAGCTTAAATTTTCATGTTATCTCTCCAATGGTTCAAACCGATTACATAGCTAAAAAACAACTAATAAGAAAATGGGTCCAATGTCACATGCTGTAATATAAATTTCTATATTTTATTAAAAAATAGACACCAAAAGGATCAACCCCAGACCCATTTCAACATGTAGCCAAAAGGACCCATTGTACAAACACTTTAGGCAACTTTTGACATGTTACAAAAAGCCGCCAAAAAAACGTTATTATTTAAACTGTGTAAATATAGTACTTAACAATTAAAAATCTTAATAAATAACATCAAAATCATAATCAATCATTCAAATCAATGACATTAAAATAATCCGCATCTGAAATTGACTTACCCATTATATACAAATTATTATTAACATCTTAAAATTAGCACACTTAAAATTTTCACACTTATTGAAATCAAGATGATGATTATCGTTTAATTACAATTGATTAAAGGAAAGTCATAATATCAAAATGAAAGTCGGTCAACAATGTTAAAATGAAATTCGTAATATTAGTAACATCAATAAATAATTTTAAAAATCTTAATAAATAACATCAAAATCGTAATCATCATTCAAATAAATGACACTAAAATCATCCGCGTCTCAAATTGCCTTACCCATTATAAACAATTTATTATTGACATTTTTAGTAATCATTATTAGTTGTACAGAAAGTAACATTTTGAAAATTTATATTATCATTTAATTTCGTTGTTAAATTTGGTATGACGATTAAATGATTTTATTATTTGTTAAGGTTTATATAGTATTGATGTCTCTCGAACAATTCTGCAAAATCGGAAATACTGTGCCTCGATTGACGTAATCGAATAGGAATATTTATTTATGTATTTGAATTATAAAAATGGAAGGATTGGTAATTGATGTGAACTGGTCAACAACGCTTAAAATTAGCACAATCAAACTCAAAGACATAAAGTCAAATAATTGACCTCCATCAAATTAACAAAAGTGTAAAAAGTTTTTACTCAGATTTGGTCAACAATATTAAAATTAAGGTCGTAATATTAGTAATAACATTGAAAATTATCTTGAATACATTATATATTTTAGGAAACTGTTAAATAGATTTAAATTATATTTATTATTAAAAGAATAATAAAAGTGTAGGAAAATAAATGTACACTCCTATTTTCGATTATATTTAAATTATAAACTGTTAAATAGATTTAACACTGTTAAATAGATTTAAATAAATGTTTAAAAGAAAGTCGAATATGTTTAAAAGAATATTGTTTCATGACAATTGATTAAAGGAAAGTTTTTGAATTATGAAAAAGGGAAGGATTGGTAATTGACGTGAATTGGTCAACAACGCTTAAAATTAGCACAATCAAATTCAAAGACATAAAGTCAAATAATTGACCTCCATCAATTTAACAAAAACGTAAAAAGTTTTTACTCAGATTCGGTCAACAATATTAACATTAAGGTCGTAATATTAGTAATAGCATTGAAAATTATTTTGAATACATTATATATTTTTTAGGAAACTGTTAAATAGATTTAAATTATATTTATTATTAAAAGAATAATAAAAGTGTAGGAAAATAAATGTACACTCCTATCTTCGGATTATATTTAAATTATAAACTGTTAAATAAATTTAACACTGTTAAATAGATTTAAATAAATGTTTAAAAGAAAGTCGTATATGTTTAAAAGAATATCGTTTCATGACAATTGATTAAAGGAAAGTTTTTGAATTATGAAAAAGGGAAGGATTGGTAATTGACGTGAATTGGTCAACAACGCTTAAAATTAGCACAATCAAATTCAAAGACATAAAGTCAAAGAATTGACCTCCATCAATTTAACAAAAACGTAAAAAGTTTTTACTCAGATTCGGTCAACAATATTAACATTAAGGTCATAATATTAGTAATAGCATTGAAAATTATTTTGAATACATAATATATATTTTAGGAAACTGTTAATTATATTTAAATTTTTTTTTATTTATATAGATGTAATTTCATTAAAACAAAATACGAAAGTTACATCATAATAGCAGGTAGACGAGCAACAAGCTGCGCCGCCACCCCTTTAGTGTAGGAAAATAAATGTACATTGTTATCTTCGGATTATATTTAAATTATAAATTGTTAAATAGATTTAACATTGTTAAATAGATTTAAATAAATGTTTGAAAGAAAGTCGTATATGTTTAAAAACATATCGTTTCATCACAATTGATTAAAGGAAAGTTGTAATATCAAAATTTAAGTCGGTTAACGATATTAAAATGAATTTTGTAATATTAGTAATATCAATAAATAAGATTAAAAATCTTAATAAATAACAACCAAATCATAATCAATCATTCAAATCAATAACATTAAAATTATCATAAATAACATTAAAACTCTTCATAAATAACAACAAAATCATAATTTAAATTTCAAAATCAAAAACATCTTGTAGTGAAACATTAGTAACAAACATTTTGTGCTCGATTGAACACCATTTGAAGACACAATATTCGCCAATGGAAGTATCTTTTTATTAAAGCAAATCAGGTCATCCAATCACAGTAAACCTTTACAAAAGAATTAAGTATAGAAAATTTAGAATGTGTAACTAATTATAAAATAAGAATATTGTAAACATAAATGTTGAATATGCAAATAACAAACCTAGCGACTTTTGAAACAATTACTGCACGTAATATTAGTATTAGTAATATATTCATAAATTAATTCGGTCAATAATAAATAAATGAGCTTAAAAATCATAATATATAACACTAAATTCGATCAATTATTATTAATGTCATTAAAACTCATAATAAATATCATTAAAAAATAAATAAATTCTATTAATTGCAGGCAAGACCAATAATAATTCGAATGAATAGTAATATAAATAATATTAAACATAATTTCATAAAGATTGATTAAACATAATTTCTTAGTAATATTAATATAAATAAATGAGATTAAAAAATCATAATAAATAACATTCAACTCGGTCAATTATTATTAATGTCAATAAATAACATTAATTCTAACATACTAAAAATACATTAAAAATAATTAAATCTTATTAAATATAAATTTGAAAAAGGTACTATAAATAAATGAGATTAATAATTTTAATAAATAACATTAAATTCGGTCAATTATTATTAATGTTAATAAATAATATTAAACATCTTAATAAATAACAATAAAAATGAATAAATCTTATTAATTGCAATCAAGACTAATCATAATTCGAAAACATAGTAATATAAACAAATGAGATTATAAATCTTGATAAATAACCTCAAAATCATAATCAATAATTCAAATAAATTACATTACAAACATAAAAAACCGTAATTTTAATTTGAAAATCAATGACTTCTTGTGGTGGAACCTTTGTAACAAACAGCCTGTGCTGGATTGAACACCATTTAAAGACACAATATTCGCCAATGGAAATATCTTCTAATTGAAGCAAACTAAAATCGTAATATTAGTATTAGTATTAGTAATTAGTAATATATTTGTAAAAATAGTAATAGTTTATTTTAATTCGGTCAATAAGATATAAATGAGATTAAAATTAAAAATCGTAATATTAGTTTTAGTATTAGTAAAATATTCATAATTTAATTCGGTCAATAATAAATAAATCAGATTAAAATTAAAAATCGTAATATTAGTATTCGTATTAGTAATATATTCGTAATTTAATTCGGTTAATAATAAATAAATAAGCTTAAAAATCGCAATAATACTAAATTCGGTCAACTATTATTAATATCATTAAAACTCATAGTAAATATCATTAAAACTCATAGTAAATATCATTAAAAAATAAATAAATCCTATTAATTGCAGGCAAGACCAATAATAATTGGAATGAATAGTAATATAAATAATATTAAATATAATTTCATAAAGATAGATTAAACATAATTTCGTAGTAATATTAATATAAATAAATGAGATTAAAAAATCATAATAAATAACATTCAACGTGGTCAGTTATTATTAATGTCAATAAATAACATTAATTCTAACATACTAAAAACATGACCTTGAAGAATTGCTCTCCCTTGTGATAAGCCATATTCGCAACTTTGTTTTCGGATGGTAGTCTAGCATTCAAATGACAAAACAATCAAAACATTCGCGGCATATCATATTTGACTCATAAACATAAAGATGACAATGTATTCTCTCTGGATCTCAAATGAAAAAAAGATCAAACAACAGTTAATATATTTGTTCCGTTTCATATACAATTATTGACTTAAAAATCTGATCTTGCTTCCATATTGCGGATTGTATTCAACACGTCCATATTTAATTAAAACGCTGAGAATGAATATTTTCTCTTCAAATATGAAAATGGTTACATATTAAATATTGTTTACAGATAGCCATGCGTTAATAATAAAAACGATGACAATATGGACTTGTTCCACAAATCGTTAACTGGTTCCATATTATCACTAAAAGTTTTACAGGTTTGAGATCCATTTTTGTTGGCTATATTTAACGTTTACGAATAGGAAAACGTTACAATGGTTGATCTTGCTTCGATCCAAATGAAAAAGAAAACATACCTAGAATGAAGAGTGAATAAAAAGAAGAGTGAATAATGTTAATTGGAAGATTTGTTAGTTAGGTATTGGAGGAGTGTAATGGAAGAATGTATGAATGTAGAAATAAAAATTAGAAAGAGTATTTATAGGGAGCTAGTTGGAGCTCCATATTGGAAATGGGTACCTCAAACACTCTCTAAGGCCTCCATTCAACCCAATCTCACCTCAATTATTATATAGATAGATTTTAACATATAGGGTACCTTATCGGGTCAACCCGATAGAGTTGCAATATGACATTTAAATACATGAACTTGAGAACAATCTCACATTGCTTACATGTATGTGACATCCTGACACCAACTTCAATGATTTTCCAATATCTGGTCAAAGACTCCAAACTACAATAAACCAATTTTTTTTATAAAAACAAAACTCTCATAATAATATTAATATTCTCATAGTCATCAGCTCCCCTTCTCTTCACATCTCGCCGGTCGTCCCAAAGCCTTCATCAAAGTCTTCCAAGAAACCAAATATTCTAAACAATTTACTCACCTAATCTTAATCTTTATCTTAAAAGGTTTCAACTTTCTCCTTTCATATATGTTGACTTCAATCTTGAGTTGGTATTCAATATTAATATATATTATTATATTATGCTGTTTTGGTTCACAATTCTTGATGCTTGTACTGTGTTTTGATGGTTTTTATGATGATTTAAGGATGTTTTGGATGATGGGTTGGGTTTAATTTCTTGTTTTATCATCTGGGGTTGTTTCATTTTTTAAAGAAATTGATTAAAGATTGATTTTTTATAATAATAATAATGCAGTTCTTGATTATTTGTACTGTGTTTTTATGGTGATTTTAGGAGATTTGGATGGTGGGTTGGGTTTAATTTCTTGTTTTATCATCTGGGATTGTTTCAATTTTTAAAGAAATTGATTAAAGATTGGTTTTTTAATAATAATAATAATAATGCAGTTCTTGAATATTTGTACTGTGTTTTTATGGTGATTTTAGGAGATTTGGATGGTGGGTTGGGTTTAATTTCTTGTTTTATCATCTGGGATTGTTTCAATTTTTAAAGAAATTGATTAAAGATTGATTTTTTAATAATAATAATAATAATGCAGTTCTTGATTATTTGTACTGTGTTTTTATGGTGATTTTAGGAGATTTGGATGGTGGGTTGGGTTTAATTTCTTGTTTTATCATCTAGGGTTGTTTCAATTTTTGAAGAAATTGATTAAAGATTGATTTTTTTATAATAATATGCAATTCTTGATTGGTCACTTAGTTTATGATATTACTTGTCTTATTCTTTAAATTTAGTGGCATTTGAAGGAGTTTCTGATGATGGGTTCTGTTTATTTTTTTATTTGTCATATGGGGTTGTCTGAATTGTGAAGAAATTTGTTGAAATTTGAGTGTGTGTGTGTGTGTGTGTTTTAATTATTATTAATGTGCAAATCTTGATAAGGAAGCATGAATCTTGAACTATATACTGATTTGATTCATATGGTGTTGTGGCTATCAAAGAATTAAGTTTGCTCATTCAGAATTTTGTTGTATGATTGCATACTTTGTTAAAGTGGGATATGTTAATCATAGGATGTTTTAATTTAGGGTTTCGTTTCACGAATATTTAGTTAGATTGTGATTCCGCCTAATAAGGGGTTATTTGAATATGTGTTTTAGAAAGTGATTTTGTTGCTTAACATTGCAATGATAACTTTTGATTGTAACCACAACGCTCTAAAGGAAAAATAAGTGCATATACGATATTTACCATACGGCGAGCATAATCTCTTGATCCTATACGAGAAACGAATATAGAGATGATTATTTTTCAAAATGCCTCTTTTACACTCATCCTCATTTCTTACTTGAGTATTCATCTTTGTAAATTTTGTGTATAGATTTGGAAGACTAAAAGTTGACACCAGAAGGCGATATCAAATATTAGGGAATCGTATATTGGAGCATTTCATAATTCTTGAGTGTGCAGTGAAACCGTCTTTATCGGTAAGATGAAATAGTTATGTTCATTAATGAAGATGGGAGTGATCTTGTTGAGTTTTCTATTGTTGATCCAATCATCAATCATATTAGCCTCGGGATTTTTGCATTTGAAGGCTTGTGGGACTTATCATATCGGCTATTCAAGTGATGCTTATAGCAAATTATTTTATTTAAACGGAGAATTAGTAAGCAAAGATTTATTTTGCAAGTCCATCAAGTTGTATCAAGCCAATCATTGTTTCATCGATAGAAATGTCGGGAGTCATTGCTACGAGGTGGATCGTGTTTCAGGTAAAAGCTGCAATATTTTGATTATTTACGCATTCTTTTTCTCTCAAATACCTAAATTACCATCATTATACCTAAAGGAATCTTGTGACACCAGTCAGTAACATAATATTTTGACGATCGTAAGGGCAAATATGTAATTTATCGTTAAATCTTTAAATTATAGACGTTTTGCAGTTTTTTGTATGTTTATGTTATGCATTTTTTTTTAACTTGTGGATTGTAAACATTATTGTACTTTTGGCCAGGTGGAAGGAGAATTTTGCAGAATGTAATTAGAGATGGAAATTTAGAAAGAGAGGCGAAAGATTCAAAGAAAACAAAAGATGATAAAGATTTCAAATTTAAAGCAAAATATTTACTGATGGGTGGATCCGGGATTTTGGTTTTATGTTGCGGATTTCTTTGCCCATGCTTTCGTTCCAGAAAGAAAGAGATGGCTCACACTGTTCTTGCCAAGGAGCCGAGTTCAAGTGAGTTAAATCTTTACATTTATAGTAAAAAGTTAAAAACTATGTTCCATTGTTCCAAATCCAGCATTCGGTCTTCATTGATCATACCGCCATTGCAGCTCCAACTTGAACCGTTTGATAACAAGTGGAGTAGCCCGAAATCATATAGTTGTCAATTAAATTTTTGTTTCTACTAATGGGGTCACCACACATTGGTCCCAACTCGAGGTGGCAAGATGGGCAGGTCGGGCAAGTTTGTCAATTTTTTGTACTGGTCAAAAGAGGACGGGTTGGATTGACCCACAAATTATTAAGTTATTCATAATTGCAAAAACAATATCATCATCATCATTATATTATTTGTATTGTCATAATAATTTCATCTAAATATTCGAATAAGATGACGTAGGTGTTTGTTTACAATGAAAATACAAATTTATCAACTTTAAACCGTCACCACATGTGACATGTTCCCTTTTAGCTACTTTTTGACCCTTTTGAAATAAAACACAACCCAAACTGACGCATGCATAAGTAAATATGTTGTAATTACCTATTTGTTTTGCAGTTGATTCAACATCATCAATAGAAATGAACTCCGTTTCCGAAAAGGTTCCAGCTAGCCCACTACGTGTGCCACCTAGTCCTCACAGATTCTCGATGTCTCCAAAACTTGATAGGATTGGGTCGGTTCATTTGACCATGAACCAGGTGGCAAGAGCCACCCAAAACTTTTCACCATCATTAAAGTTGGGTGAAGGCGGTTTTGGAACCGTGTACAAAGCTCAGTTACCAGACGGTCAACTTGTTGCCATAAAACGAGCAAAAAAGGTACTATGAATCGTTTAAATACTCATAGTGTAGAATTAACCTCTTTCTGTATATTCCTTAAAAAGAGCAATGCTTTAACCCTTTTAAGTCAAACAGGCTAATTGTCAACTGCATTGTTGACATGTATGAACTTACTTCTCTTTTTCTAGAAATAATTAATAACTACATTAAGGTTTATAGAGACCGTTGGTAGATATTATTATTTTGTCATGAAAAGGTGTATGTGAAGTTGAAAGCTATAAGAAGCTAAACTGTTGACTTTGTTGGTCAAACAGACTAAGTGTCAATTGTAGACTTTATATATGTGATATTTGACTTTTATTCTTATAGAAAAAGTTGATAACTATATCGAAGTTTATAACAGTTGCTAACCTTGCTATATATATAGTTGAAGTCAATCTGTTTGACCTAAAAAGTCAAATGATGGTCCTTTCTTTTCATGGTTTAGGGTAGGCAAAGTTTGAACTCATTAACTTGTCCTAACTATTTTGTGTATATTTTTGTTTTTATGGGTCCGATTTGATGTGAAAATAACGGATACGTGATGTCGTGATTATGAGATGTGTTTATAGAAAATAGAAATGAGCATTGGCATCTGCCGGACTATGTGATACCAACCGGTGTCAGGTGACACCAGTAACATTTTTTATATGTTATATAGTATCCAACATATGTTTTTTATGTCTTATTTACATATTCTGAGTTCTGACGGTCGAGTGAACATTTTTTAACACGGATGCTAGGTAAAAAATCTAGGTTTGTCACCGGAATGAGGATTGGACCCACATTATGAAGTATGGAAGGAAAATATAGGAACTAAATTAACTATTAACGTATAGTTAGCTTTTGTTTCAATCAATATACAACGTTTTTTAACCGTTTTCAATTGTAAACCGTGTAGGAACATTTTGATGCTCTAAGAAGTGAATTTAGAAGTGAAGTTGAACTTCTTGCGAAAATTGATCACCGGAATCTGGTGAAGCTTCTTGGTTATGTCGATAAAGGAAACGAGCGCCTAATCATCACAGAATACGTTCCAAATGGTACTCTTAGAGAGCATTTGGATGGTAAGCCTTCATTTTTGTTTAACATGTGCACATCACTATAGCAAAAATAGTAATTTAGTCGTTTCCTGTTGTAGGCATTCATGGAAATTTTTTGGACTTTAGTCAACGACTTGAGATTTGCATCGATATTGCGCATGGTTTAACGTATCTCCATCTTTACGCCGGTAATGCTTTACTCCAATCATTTTGTACTCGTGTACGTTATTTCCATTTTATCCGCTTTTAATTACTCAAAATCTCTTCTTCACTTTCAAAACGCGCATCCAAATACTTTCGGTTAATATATAATTTTTTCATTTAATACAGAAAAGCAAATTATCCATCGGGACGTTAAGTCGTCCAACATTCTTCTAACCGAGAGATTGAGAGCGAAAGTGGCCGATTTTGGATTTGCAAGGCTTGGAGACGCAGAGACTGATAAAACACATGTTGTGACCAAAGTAAGGGGCACAGTCGGGTATCTTGACCCAGAATATATGAGAACCTATCAACTCACGCCGAAAAGTGATGTTTACTCGTTTGGAGTTCTACTTATAGAAATTCTAACGGGTCGTAGGCCCATCGAGTCCAGGAGATCTCCTGAGGAGAAGGTGACAGTAAGATGGGTAAGTTTCCTGTTCCTTTCATCCGTTCTGCACGTGCATCATCAAGTTGTACATTATGCATTGATTGTTGTAACGAGTCAAAAAAACATTTTTTTATATGATTGACCGGTTAGGAAGTATGAGCCGATGGGCTCCTCAGCCCTTATCATATTTTCATTCCTGCATTTGTTTGCACCCTCCTACCGCTCTTTCCATCCATGCGTTATCAAGTTGTACGCTACGCGGCGGTAGCTGTATACTTGTAACATATCCACAAGCATGTTATTAATTGACTTGAACCAGAAAGGACTATGCATCGGTTTAGAACTAAGAACCGGGTTCTAAATGACTAAATGTTTCATCTTGTAATAGCAAAAGAAAAGTACAACGGGTTGGGTTCATGTCTTCCACCTAACCATACTATTGGTTTTCGTTGATAGGGCTGAACCTGTTTTACTGGTTCAGGAACTGTTAAAAGTGGAAAGTTCGACCCATTCACTTAAGAATGAGTAATGGGTCATTCGGGTTATGTACTTATGTTTTATACCTACTGGGTAGTTGGGTCAAATGGGTAACATAAACATATATAATTAGTTAAGAAGGAAACGGATTGATAGTGGCCCAAAGTGAGTATATTTAACATTGAAAAACCTCGTATATAACATATTTTCAGAAATCTGACACAAATCTTTTGAAAAAAAACTTATTAATTTGAGCACACATGTTTCAGGTCAACAAAACCTGACTCCACATGTTTCGGGCTGTGTTTTGACCCGTTTTGATGATTGATTTCAGGCATTTGGCAAGTACAATGAAGGTGAAATAATGGATTTGGTTGACCCTCAAATGAGAGAAGCTCTGGACAGTGAAATCTTTGGAAAGATGCTTGAGTTAGCGTTTCAATGTGCCGCCCCGACAAGAGCAGACCGCCCAGATATGAAGGCGGTGGGAGAGCAGCTGTGGGTCATCAGAATGGACTATCTTAGAAAAGGAAGAAGAGGGTGAGCTTCAGTTAACAAGAGAAAGCGTGAAGCTTTCATTTGTCTCAGTCTAAACTATGTTGACTTGGATGACTTGCAACATGTGGGTATATGCCAATGCATGGTTGGCATGTGATCTACAAGCATCTAATGCGTGTGGTACAACTTTTCGTTGTGATGGTTCGATTCGGATTTGTCGTTCGTTGGATGAATTTGATGTTTCTTTTGTGCATTAAAAAAACTTGTACCATGTGTATATAAATATAAATGATGTATTCTGGATTTACTTTTTTGTTGTTGATTATAAAGTGAGTTAAAATTTAACACGCTAATAACCACTAATATATAAACATGTCTAATATCCGCTCTCAAGCTAAGCGTAGCTTGTCCCGTAATGTCATAAATAGTCAGTAGATAACGGCTTTGTAAAAACATCAACAATCTGATCATGTGTAGAAATAAATTGAACCGAAAGGCGTCCTTGAGCAACCTTTTCTCGCACAAAGTGAAAATCAACCTTAACATGTTTCATACGTGCATGGAAAATTGGATATGCAGACCCTCTAATATATAAACATGTCTAATACTATCTACCAGAGCCGGCCCTTAGTAGGGGTGGCGCGGGCGACGGCCTTAGGTCCGAAAATCCTGAGGGCCCGAAGTTTTTTTTAATTATATATATATATATATAGGTTTAGGTTCCTGTACAAAGGACATATTTCGTGAGAAGTGTGAGAAGGATTAAGAATTAGCATGTAGGCATCATGTTTTGGATTTAGGAATGATGTTTTAGGTTGTTTTAACTTGAAAAACACCAAACACAACAATCTAAAACACAATCCAATGTATTATAGTCATCAAATTTATAAAACAGCTAAAACACACTACTTAACACTTAAAACACACTACTTAATGTTCTTAGCATGGTGTTTTAACTTTTAAGCCTAAAATACATTGTTTTCGGTTTTTAAATTTTATGTTTGGTATTTTTCTAGGCAAAACAATCCAAAACAACATGACTAAGTTCAAAAAATGATGCCAACATATTAATTTTTAATCCTTCTCACACTTCTCACGAAATATTGCCTTTGTACAGGAACCTCACCCTATATATATATATATATATATATATATATTTATGTAGGCCTGTAAACGAACCGAACGAACACGAACACAGGCGTGTTCGTGTTTGTTCATTTAACTTTAACCGAACACGAACACGAACATATAATCGAACACATTTTTGTGTTCGTGTTCGTTCATTAAGAAATTTGTCGTGTTCGTGTTCGTTTATGTTCGTTCATTTAAACCTAAACGAAAAGTTCATGAATATAAACGAACACAAATGATCAATATAAACGAACACAAATGAACATAAATGAAAACAAACAAAAGCAAGTTAATAATGATTCATGAACATAAATGAACGTTAGCGTTAGGGAGGAGAGCGGCTGTGAAGTGTGGGGCTGTGAAGTGTGGAGAGCGGCTAATTAGTGATATGTTTAGAATGTTAAGGTTAAGTTTTTAGAACATATGAATTAAGGTTACTTAACAAAAGTAAATAAATAATAAAAATAAAGCTAAGTTTAATTAAACGAACATAAACGAACAAAATAAACGAACATAAATGAACGAACATAAACGAACGTTCGTGAACATAAATGAACGAACACAACGTGTGTTCATGTTCGTTCGTTTAATTAAACGAACAAAAAATTGTGTTCGTGTTCGTTCATTTATTTAAATAAACGAACATAAACGAACTTCCTGCCGAACAGTTCATGAACGTTCGGTTCGTTTACAGGCCTATATTTATGTATTGTGCGCTATTGTGATCAATTTTTTTAACATTAACCCATCTAATAAGACCAAAATCACAAACATTTTAAACATATCAAAACAAACCCAACCCAACCCAAATAAAATTTAAACAACTTAAATAACAATTTTGTGGGCCTAATACATGAGTGTGAGAGAATTTGGAAGGGACGAGGGACCGGTTTATTTGTAGTTTCCCCAGCCCCAAAACATTTTTACAGTTCTTGAAGACGGCCCTGCTGTCTACTATGCAAGCATACATTTGTTGATTCCATGCGCTCAAGAAATAACATACGACGACACTGTTTGTAACAAATGCACATATAATAAAAAACAATTAACATATCTATACAACTAATAAATGAAACTCAATGTGTACACATGGCATTCCCATGTTGCTCCTCAATTGTCTAGCCTATCATATTGTGCCAAGTGGCCAAATGTGAGAATTTATAAAATTTTGATTTATTTTAAATAGAAAAATCATTCAATTACTTTTGGTCAAACTCATTTACTAATATTATTAATAACTTTCCTAAAACCTTTGCTCAATCATAAAACCACCATAATATTCATGTCTTTCAAATCCTAAGCCAATCAAACATTTTTCATCTCGATCAAAATTCCAATACCTGGTTAGTCTTTTTATCCCCTCATTTGATGCGATTGTATATTCTTTATTGGAAATTGATTCATTGGTCTCTCTCTTTTCGCTTTTTGATCGGTACCCACGTTTTAATTTTTACGTTTTTAGTTTAGTTTTTTTTATTGGATTGGCTAGATTCTGAAGGTTATTTGGGATTTTTTCTGAAGGTTATTCTAAACGTTAGTTTTTTTATTGTTCTTGTTTTCGTGTTTTTTTTTCTTTTCTGAAGGTCTCCTCCATTTTCTCATTTTCTGTCTGATTTTGTTATTTGGGATTTTTTCAATTAAGTTTTGATTTCTTCTATTTCTATTGTGTTTTGTTACTAACGTTGTCCACGTTTTACACATTCAGGAGAGTTTGAAGTATCGGTTGCTGGATTCTGAAGGTGATATTGGTTCCTGGGTTCATGAGTATGTTAGGTAATCAATTTGTTACCTTATGTTTTAAACTACGATGATTGATACATATGCATGATAACATATGTGTTCATTGCTTTTGGTTTGGCAGGCCAAATGTCAAGAAGTCTTTCTAATATCCGTTTGAATTTTATGTTTGATCTTACTTTTGTTGGTAAACAATGGATTGCATGTTTGTAGGAATATTTTAATTGGTTTCTAAGATTGTGGCATTAATTCTGATTGACTTGGTTTGACCAATTTTTTTTATACAAAATTTGAATTTATAATTGATTTATTTGTTTGAAAGTTCAAAATTTTGTTTTGACTTTATATATTTTTTTTACGGAAACTTAATCAATATTAAGAAGTTTCCTTATTAAATCCGTAAATGTTTTCCAAGATTGTATATGTAATTTTGAATTTTCAAATTTAAATGTTTAATTGAATTTTAAATTCAAATTCAAATTGTCACACTAATTTTAGTAATTTAAAAACTTAATACATACCTTTTAATTATTAATTTTTCTATTTCTAAAAGTTCGATTAGTTAAATCTGAAATTGATTTGTAATTTATTATAATAATATAAATTAAACTGGTTTCATAAGCTTTCATTACTTACCTAAAAATATAGAATATTTATTTGTTAAAGTTTTACTCTAATTTTAATCACAAGTATCATTTGGTAACTAATACCTTTTTTTTGCTTTTGGTTATTGTTTTTAATTGGATTATCATCTTCGAATACGATGTATTTAGTTATCTGTGAATCCGATTATCATCTTCGTCTTCAAGGTATAATTTCGTTTATTAATACAATGACTTTATTAAATTTTGTTTAAATCGAAAATCTAGCCATTAAAGGCAATGGTCAACATCGGTCAAATATTAAGCACTTTCCATGTAATTTATAAAAATTTTAGTTTTTTTAAAAGTCATTAATTAAATTAAATTAGGTAATTCATTGATTAAATTAAATTAGGTAATTCATTATGATTATTTTAATTTGAATTTTCGGTCAAAACAAACATTTATCAGTTGTGTAATAACATGCCACTTAATTTTTTCGTATATAATTAATGACAATATTGACTTTTTGGTCAAAGAAAATAATTAAATTAATTATAGCCAATAAAAAAATCAATTATAAAAATAAAATATACATTGTTAACACTTTTTTTGAACATGTACTCTAAAGTATTATTTATAGAAATTATTATATAATATATCAAATTAGTTTCAAGTTTAAATTCAAATTTTGAATACTGTAATTTCAAAAATAGTTTTCAGTTAAACTTTGAAAATATTTGAATATTAAATGTTCTATTTAAGTATATAATTTCAAGCTTTAATATTTATAACTAATTTTTAAATTTTGGTTAATATTGTAAAATTTCTAAATTTTGAATTTAAGATAATAATGCTAGCAATTAAACTTAATTAATGCATTCAATTTGAAATTTTGAATGAATGGAATATTTTAAAAATTTTCAAACTTATAAATTTAAGTTATTAATTATAACAATTAAACCTATTTATTACCTTTAATTTAGAGATATCCTAAAATATTTATATATTTTCTAATTATGGATGACATATTTATATAAATTTTTGAACTAAGATGCAAACACAGAAACGAATCCAGGATTCACATATGGCCATCTTTATGTGGTATTGTCAAGAGTTAAGAGCAGGGCATGGGTTGAGTTACTTGATCCCGATTGGAAGGTTATAAATAAAACAAAAAAGGTTGTGTATAAGGAAAGATTTAATGATATTTAAATTGTATGTGTATTTCTACTATATTTTCTTTATAATTTTTACGCTTCAAATAATTATTAATTGTTGAACCGCGTGTACACGCGGGCAAGTAGTACCTACAAGTATGTGACTTACAAAAAATTAACACACTTTGATCATAGAATATAAAATTATTTATATTGATCTTTGTTTTAATGATGGTAGGTGGTAGTTTTGGAGGTGTTTAACACCAAAGGCATATATGTACTTTATGATCCCCAAGAGGTACTTTCATTTAGTTAGTTGTATTATTTTGTGCATATTGTCTTTTAATATGGACATTTGCGATTTGGTTTACTCAAATAGGTGCATTGGATTTACTTTATCTATAGACATCTGATATAAATTTATGTGGTAGGGTTTAACACAATCACCAATAAAAGCCAAGGACAGTCTTTATCTAAGGTTGGATTGTATTTAAGAGAACCTGTTTTCTCACATGGCCAACTTTATGTCGCATTGTCAAGAGTTAAAAGCAGGACAGGAGTGAAATTACTTATACTTGATGGTGATGGGAATGTGAAAACTAAAACAAAAAATGTGGTGTATAAAGAAATATTTAGTGATATTTGAATAAAATTTGTATTCGTTGTTTTATACTTTAATACAATATTTCTACTGTATTTTTCTTATACGTTATAATTCTCCAAATAGATGTACGTTGGTGAACCCCGTGTACACGCGGGCAAAAATCTAGTAAAACATGATTGTAAAGATGTTTGATTCTAAACACACCTCCTAAATCATTAGGATATTAGGGTAGGACAAAGTTTACACGTGAAGGGTCTGACCATATATAGGCTGGGTATGATCATACCATCATCTTGTTTATTCATATAACAACACACCTAGATAAACATACAAATATATGTATATTGACGTACTATACGTTATACTACTTGGTTAATCATGGGGACAAGTAATAGTGCCATTAGAGAGGTTACTACCTGTATCATTGAACATATACGAGCAAGGGGTTTCTACTGGCGGACCGCAGTTTTCAAAGCACCTATCGACTAAACCTGTGATGTTTATAACTTCAAGAACACAATACGTAACACAAGTTACTGACTCGCTATCTCCACAAGTATTGTTGCAAGGGGAACTAGTCGTCTCACATTGCAAATCAGTTGTACGGTTTTTACACTTGTCTGCAACCGAATAATACAGTTTTCCAGCTTTCCAACCGACACGAAAACCTCTTTGACCACCAGATCCAAACAACTTCCCTGCAATGGACTCTGCAAATTTCTTCACATAATATTCTGCTATGTTCAAGTTAGCCATATAAGCAACATCTTTAACTTTAGGTAACCCACGTGCAATCCAACCCGCAACGGTGCCTAAAGGAAGCAAGTCACGTCCCTTTTGCCTACATATTCATATACAACGTATTGGTTAAGTACAGTATTGATATATAAAAAGCGTTTTTCTAGTGTTTTTAACTCGCTGCGAATTTTCAAGATGATGCTTATAATAAGTTATTTTAATTTTCAACATGGTGTTTTAGTTATTTTAGTAGGAGTTTTATTTGCGCCATGTGTTTTTAATCTTTACAACATGGTATTTTGTATTGCAACACAAAATTTTATTTCTGCCCGTAACTTTTTTAATGCTTTTATCGTTACACCTTAGGTGGATTGACACTTTCTACACCTTTAAACACAATTGACAGTTATCGGGTTGAGTAGATTTATCTAAAAAAATTAGGAAATTTTGGATTTTAATACTCCAAACTATTGTTCGTTGGCCGATATCACTCTCAATTATCACTTTGACCACCAATACTTCCAAATTTACACTTTGCTTGACTGTTTGTTATATCACACAAAACTAACCAAATACTAACTCCGTTAGTGTTTTGATGACCCGGCGTATAGAAGTACGGTGTCATGTTTTCCCATGTCAAACTGACGTGACTGATGAACACTGAAACTAATAAATCACCCACTATATGCCACGTATGACCCTATACGTGGCATGTAGGGCACCAAGGGTGTCCAACTACTAGTTAGAGGTGTCCCAATATGAGTACCCTTTCAAACCTGTGTTATGTGAGACATCCATAAGTATAACCGCACCCTGGTCCCTATACATATGTATGTATCATGTATGACCCCATCCTATGTATCCATAAGTACAACCGCACCCTGGTCCCTATACATATGATCTACAGATCAGGTGGTGGAAAGACTTGAGTTCTCCTTAGGAGACTCGGGTTCAATCCCAATCTGTATCAAATAGTGAGACAATAGTGCGCAATGATGGTGACAAACCCACCGATGGGGGTTTGATCCTGAGCATCACCCCGGTTTTCATCCGACTGTTACTTCAGCGAGGCAACTCGTATGGAGGCAGTACTGTTTCCGGGGGAACGCTACTAAGGTTGACAAGCCGGCCCGGATCCAATAGAACACGGAGTTCGGCCAGCCTTGAAGGAATGACGACTTCAGTCGGCATCGTGACAATGGGCCACTCAGAAGAAAGCCACCGTTAAAAAAAAAAAAACTTGTCTCTCCACTAATCATCGTTCCTTGCATCTTATTTGACACAAAAAAAAAAAAAAAAAAAAACAGAAAAGTATCAATAAAATAAACTTAAAACAAACATTACGAAAACAAACATACCGATCTTCATTGAAGTTATTCGCATATGAAAAACAAATAAAAATATTGATTAAGACCAGAAAGATAACAATTTTTCCTCCCAAATAACCCATTTTTTGTAAACGAATGTATCATGATAATATTATGTGTTTTATAGACGATCATCTTTGAAATACAAGGCTTTTGCGACTGACTTTGACAAATTCATAGCAAAACATAGATAATGTAAATGAAGTTTCATTGAAAATGTTAGTGACACATATTGTATTTAAATTGGTAAAGAGGCAATTATCTATAAAATCGATATCGTCATTGCTCTTAAACAAATCCATTAACATAATTCTTTTGACATAAAAAACGATTTTTCAACTTGTTTATAATATATTAAATAATTCCGTTGGCGGAGTCTACAGTTTAGAGTGTTGTACTTGTTTTTCATTTGTTTATCGGTTTTTTCGTTTGATGTTAGTTTGATGTCAGGTTATAAATCACTTAAAAGAATGTATAGATCATTAATTTGTGTTTTGTTTAAATAACAAAATTAATTATGTCATGTTAAATACCAAAAATGCTCGTAGTAGGTGTGTTAAAATTAAGAGAAGAGCAAATTTTGCCATAAAGGCATAAAGAGTCCGATAATAAGCATAAATATACCGGTGAACATGCTACTAAAGAAATGAGCATCACTGACCGATAATTTTGTCGGAAAATTAGTATATGAAAGTTGTCATCTCTTTGGGTTGGGTAAGCTGAGTGAACTGCTAGGCCGTTGACTAGGTCTTTGCCTAATATAGCCATGTTGGCCTTGATTTGGCATAGATGGGCGAACCTACTAAGACTGTGGTAAAGTTGCCAAGGTGGTGGAGAAAAAGATACTTGCATACCTTTAGTTTATTGGGACGAGCCGGTTGTTGCAACATTGGTACGAGGATTCCAAGAAGGAAAAGGCGATCACATTTTTTTAGTTAGAGAAAGGGCTCTCATAGACTTTTAAGATAGGTGGGAATATGAATCTTCTTGGGAATATAATGATTGTCTGAACACCTAGCGTTGCCAGGAAGGTTGCCGAGAGTTCGAGACCACGTGTGTCAGACAAAATTTCATACTGAATATTATGCCAGCTGATCTTCTAACAAATTATGACACGTCAACCTAACAAATGATCGGTCAACAACACCTAATATTGTTGAAATGTATAATACTTAATACAATCTTAATATTCAAAGTCCTTTAATATGTTGCATAAGTTATTTCAGGTATTGGGCTGGATGCCAACTGGGTGCTTAAGCTGATTGTAGTTGAGATAGGCTTGGTTGCTGATCAAGGTTGCTTGGCTCAGGAAAAGTGTTATTCAAGTTGATATATTGGCCCATGTCCCATTGGAGTTATAAGCCAGATATTATAAACATTATTGTGTTTCTTGTGGACGGTTGTGATCTTGGTTGGTGAGGATCAATGGTGCATAATACACCTCACACGGATCGTTCCCTAGTGCATATAAAAGGATCTTCTCTCTCCTTTTTTTTATTCATCCAGTCCAGATATCTTTCTCTCTCATTCGTTTAAGTCTTCTCTCTTCAGTTCTAGGGTTTGTGAGGGATTGTTATCAGATTCATCTCGAATATGGTATTATCTTGTTTTCCTAGTTACAATCTAGATGAGTTTGTATATGAGAGTTATTGTTTAGATTTATAGAGAGTTTTGTAATAAGTTGTATTTCTACTTCTAGGGTTGTAAACTTTTGGTTTGGGTTTTATTCGAATAAGAAGTTTGTTCTGGTATCATGTATTTTGAAAAATATTATAATCTATACATATAATAAACCAAAGCCATTTTAATGACATGGCACTCAAAGAGGGCATTCTCCCCTTTGAGTGTGCCATGTGTCATCCCATGTGGCAATGACTTTATTTTAGGAAAATAATAATTTAAAAACAAAATTAGATTTTTCTCTCTAATGTTTCCTCCCATAACTTTTAAACGTTAATATCTTTTATATACGAGATTTTTTTTAAAAAAAATTACACCAAATTAACGAGCGTTTTATTATCTTTCCAACGAGTATCACATTGCTATATAAAAAACGGAGAAAAAAACGATTATTTTTTGTGTGGTTTTGTACATACAGGAAAAAAACACAAAGTGTTCAGGTTATTCATTAATCATGTATAGGCAAGTCATTAGTTATGTTCAAACCAGTAAATATGAATTTTATTTACAACACGTGTTAGTATTGGAGTTGTACATTGTTTTAGGTTAGGTTTTAATATTAGAGTTATACATTGTTTAAGGTTATGCACAAACATTGGAGATACACTGTTAATTGTTTTAGGTTAAGTGCTACCCGAAACTTTCCTGCATATAACTGTAAAGCGCATCATTCTATTTCACATGTAAAATTGATGTCATATTAGATTTCTCAACCCGGGGACGTTCCCGGGGTATAATCTAGTCGAATGATAAACTAAAAAAGAATAAAGTCGTGACATACCAAAAAAAGATATTGACACGAAACCACAAAACCAGAACACCGCTACTGGTCCAATAATATTAATATCATTACTGATGTTGTTTGGTAGTCGCAGTATCAGTACAGTACCGACACTCGTATAGCTTACAATACGATAAAAACCTCCTGTATAACATATTTTCAAAATTTTGGCACGAATCTTTTGGCAGAACTTATTAAATACAGGCAGCAAATGAGTTGTTTTAACCCGTTTTAATGATTGATTTCAGGCATTTGGGAAGTACAATGAAGGTGAAATCATGGATTTGGTTGACCCTTAAATGAGAGAAGCTCTGGACAGTGAAATCTTTGGAAAGATGCTTGAGTTAGCATTTCAATGTGCCGCCCCGACAAGAGCGGACCGCCCAGATATGAAGGCGGTGGGAGAGCCGCTGTGGGTCATCAGAATGGACTATCTTAGAAAGGGAAGAAAAGGGTAAACTTCAGTTTACAGGAGCAAGCTTAAAAGTTGAAGCTTTCATTTGTTTCAGTCAAACTATGTTGGCTTAGATGACTTGCAACATGTGGATATGTGCCAATGCATGGTTGGCATATGATGTACAAGCATCTAATGCATGTGGTACAACTTTTCGTTGAGATAGTTGGATTCGGTTTTGTCGTTCGTTGGATGAATTTGATGTTTATTTTGTGCATTAAAGACTTGTAACATGTGTATACAAATATAAATGATGCATTTTGGATTTACATTTTTGTTGTTGATTATAAACTGGGGTAAAATTTAGGGTTACGCATGAGTTGGTTAGAGTTGGTTATTAAAATGACATAAATTTTGCTTGTAACATAACAAATGACCGCGTGTGAAGTTTATGCAAGCATACATTTGTTGGTTCCAGACGCTTAAGAAATAACACACGGGGACACTATTTGTAACAAATGCAAATACAATAAACAACAATTAACATATAAAACATGATTGTAAAGTTTACAATCATATCTTGTTTATTCATATAACAATACGCCTAGATAAAAATACAATAATGTGTTACATAACATTGACATAGTATACTTAATAATCCTTAGTTAGTTATGGGGACAAGTAATAGTACCATTAGAGAGGCTACTACCAGTATCATTGAACATATACGAGCAAGGGGTTTCTACTGGTGGGCCGCAATTTTCAAAGCACCTATCGACTAAACCTGTGATCTTTAAAACTTCAAGAACACAATATGTAACACAAGTTACTGACTCGCTATCTCCACAAGTATTATTGCAAGGGAAAATACTCGTCTCACATTGTAAATCAACTGTACGGTTTTTACACTTGTCTGCAACCGAATAATACAGTTTTCCAGCTTTCCAACCGACACGAAAACCTCTTTGACCACCTGAACCAAACAACTTCCCTGCAATGGACTCACCAAATTTCTTCACATAATATTTTGCTATGTTCAAGTTAGCCATATAAGCAATGTTTTTAACTTTAGGTAACCCACGTGCAACCCAACCCGCAACGGTACCTAAAGGAAGCAAGTCACGTCCCTCTTGCCTACATATTCATATACAATGTATTGGTTAATAAATATATAATCATATCTTTATCATTATGTAAACATGGTTTGATTCCAGCACAAAGTGAATTTCATGTAAGAAGCAAGGTAGGCATGTTCACATTGCTCGACGTGTTATCAATAAATGCCACGTCATCCAAAAAACTAATGGAGTTAGTGTTTGGTTAGTTTGGGGTGACATAACAAACAAAGTGTAAGGTTGTGAGTATTGCTAATCAAAGTGATATCGGCGAACAAGCAATAGTTGGAAATATTTAAATCTAATTTTCCAAAAAAACAAAAAGAAGGGCTTTTTTGTTCCTCATTTTAGACCATAGTGTTTAGTTTTGTTTTCTTTGGCACGTGTTGTTTTTCGTATAACACCATCCTTAAAAAACTGAAACACTATGCCTAAATCTAAAAATAATACGCCTTAAATTGCTTTTACACTTTTTAGATAAAGATGAACTCTTAGCATATTTCAAAACGGGTCATGGTAATGATACATCCACTAAATTATTTGCACACCCAGCTATACGGGTCGTATGACTCTATACGCCACATATAGCTTTTATAGCATCATTTATTATGGTCAAAAGTCAGTCAAAGGGCTTCTATACGCCGTGTATAGCCTCATACGTGGCGTATAGAATTACTAGTTAGTAGTATCTCTACCCTTTCAAATCTGTCATGTGAGACATTTATGAGTACAACCGCACCCTATACATATGTGTGTATCATGTATGACCCCATCCTATGTATAAATGTCCGTTTAAATTTGTCATGTTTTCATAACAAAGGATAAAGTTATAGCTTTACAACTTGTCTCTCTACTAATCATTGTTTCCTTGCATCTTATTTGACAAAATCAGACAAATATCAATAAAAATAAACATTATAACAAACATATTTATGAAAAGGAACATATTACATACCTATGTTCGTTGAAGTTATTCGCATATGAAAAACAAATAAAAATATTGATTAGTACCAGAAAGATAACAGATTTTCCTCCCAAATAACCCATTTTTTATAAACGAATTAATGTATCATGACACTATTTTGTGTTTTATTTATAGACGATCATATTTAAAATACAAGGCTTTTGCGACTGACTTTGACAAATTCATAGCAAAACGAGTGTATGTAAATGTTAATGAAGTTTCATTGAGAATGTTAGTTAGACGTGTCGTACTTAAACTAGTAAAGAGGCAATTCTATATAGAATTGATATCGTCTTGCTCTTAAATAAACCCATGAACATAATTCTTTTAACATAAAAACGATTTTTCAACTTATTTATAATATATTAAACAAATCCGGAAGTGGAGTCGACAATTTACAATGTTGTACTCGTTCTGGATTGTTTATTTTTTTTTTTTTTAAACTAAAGAATCATGTTCAATTTACTTTGTCAAAACAAGTTACATTTAGATGGTGGGTAAGCGGGCAACAAGCTGCGCCGCTATCCCCTTTTGAATCGCAAAGCCTATCCTGCTAAACACAAACCCTTGGTTCTTAGGGCTCTGCGAGTCACTGTGGACCACCTTCTGCACTCGTTTCAGAAATCGTACTGCCTCCGGGGCCAGGGATCCAAATGTGTCAAAAGCAAATGGCAGGAACACATGAATCACTTAAAAGAATCACTTAAAAGAAGGTATGGATCATTTCATGCCCAGTTTTGGGCATGGGCGGGGTGGGCGACGGCCAAGGCCCAAACTTCTGGGAGGCATGAAATTTTAAAAACTTAAAATATTTATTATGTATAGAGTGTATTTAAATTATTTTGGTGTGGGAAATGAAGGCAAAGCCAAGGTAGATGAATTGGTTCTTGAATTATATTTCAAGATAGAGAACTTTGGTTCAAATCACACTTCATACATTTAGACCATGTATAATAGGTATTATGTGGGCATGAATGAGCTTGATAACGCCCTTAACACCGTTCCTCTAGACATTATAGGGGCATGAGAAGAAGAATGAGCATTTCTAATATAATGTCTAAAGAGGAGAAAAATAAGGAAAATAATGATTAAAATGGCACTAAAAGGTATTAACCATTACACATTCTTTGAAGGGCATTATAATGATGATGTGGTGAAAAATGCCCCATAAAAAACATTAACCATTGCCCATAGTCTTAACAAAGAAGACCAACTTTTTCTTATTTCTTAATATAATATATAGTCTATGTATTGATGTTTGATACCTAAAGGTTAAAATTTGAATTACTCATATTTGAAAATTGAAAGTTAAAACTTGAATTTTATAAGAGGCCTGATTTTTTTAATCGCCCTAGGCCCAAAATGTTTCGGAGATTCTCGGAGACGGCCCTGGATCATTTTTTTGTTTAAATACCAAAGTTGCATCTATATATGTAATCTATAATCTATAACATATTAACATCTAATAAACAAAACCACATTAGTGACACATGTGACTCAATGGTTGAGTTTACCATCGTTTCTCCCTTTTCCTCCTCACAATTGACAAATCCTAACCCCTCTTCTACTCATCGATGCTCTATCCTCTCATTTTCACGCTCATCGCCGGATTTCAACCTCACCAAGATCGGTAATGCTTTCTTATCTTACTAATTTATAATACTATTATCTTTTACGATTTTACATTAATTATAAACTTCGAATACATATCTCCTCTGATTGTCAAGGTCATCGCCGGATTTTAACCTCACCAAGATTGGTAATGCTTTACTAGCTTTATCATACATCATCCAATAAACGGTATTACGATCCCGTGTTACTGATTTTTACGTATGTGTTTTTTGATTGTTTACAACATTGAATATAGATTCGTGTGTTGATTTGGTACATGGCTTCAATTAAATCACTGGAGAATAACCTCACGTCGATCGGTCATCCATCATCCTTAAAAACGGTAACGCTTTCTTATGTTACTAATTTTATAAATCTTTATTATGGTTTTTGGTTACTTGGAATACGGATTCATCTTTTCTTGAGGCCTGTTCATCCATAATAAAGATGAATCTCTATTATGGTTTGGGATTTTATCCGATTATTATATATGATTGATGATTAATTTTATAATGTTTTGTAATTTTTAACCTTTAGTCCCGTAATCAAACCCGCTTCCCTATGCCTAATCCTTGCCATCGCCACTTCTTTTAATTGGCCCCTTCGTCAACTTGACATTAACAATGCCTTCCTACAAGGCACCTTATCCGAATCGGTCTACATGTGTCAACCACTCGGATTTGTAGATTCCTCTTATCCTACCCATGTTTGCAAGCTTAACAAAGCCATCTACGGTCTTCGTCAAGCTTCACGTGCTTGGTATGACGAACTCAAAGCCTATCTCCTCTCGGTTCATTTCAAGCCTTCAATTTCGGATCACTCTCTATTCATTAACAAAACCACTTCTTCTCCTATTTTTTTATCTTAGTCTATGTTGATGATATCATCATCACTGGGCAAATCCATCTCTTATACACTCCTTCATTCAATCTCTTGCCACTAGATTCTCTCTCAAAGACCTTGGCGATCTCTGTTATTTTCTTGGTATCGAGGTTATTCCTCACAACGGTCTCTTCTTATCTCAATCTAAATACATTCTTGACATCCTAACTATAGCCAACATGAGTAATTGCAAGCCATCCACCACACCCATGTCGAGTTCCTCTACCATCACTATTTTGGATGGTGATCCTTTACCATCACCAATCGAATATCGTGCTTTCGTAGGAGCATTACAATACTTATTTTTAACACTGCCTGATATTGCTTTTACAGTTAACAAACTCTCACAGTTTATGCATAAACCAACAACCACACATTGGGACGCCTTAAAAAGATTGTTCCGATACTTGCATGGTACTCTACATCATGGAATATTTAGGCGCAACTCCCCTTTACAGCTTCATGCTTTCACTGATGCAGATTGGGCCGGTGATCGACCATCATATAGGAGTACAACAGGATACATCGTCCACCTCGGTCAAAATCCGATCTCATGGAGCTCCAAACGTCAACCGACACTTGCTCATTCGTCCACAGAAGCTGAATTTCAAGCCGTTGTTTCCACTACAACCGAAGTGCAATGGCTCATATCATTAATGGTTGAACTTGGGTACAAATCATCAGTCACTCCAGCAATCTATTGTGATAATCTAAGTGCTACTCATTACTCGAAAAACCCCAATTTTCATTCAAAAATGAAGCACTTGGCCTTAGATTTTCATTTTTGTCCGTGAAAAGGTTCATGACAGCACTATATGTGTGACTCACATCTCGGGGGATGATCAACTAGCCGATGCACTCACAAAGCCTCTATTAAGACAACAATTCCGACTACTAACTTCCAAGATTGGTCTCCTCTCACGCTCGTCCATCTTGCGGGGGCATATCAAACCCACAATCAGTCAAGATCAATTCATCCACAAATCAAGCCCATAATTCAAGTCAAAGATGCTGTTGTAAATTAGCATTTATCTTGTGCATATTCTTAGCTGTTAATTCCTTGATTTTAGCTCTTTCTTCCTTACCTTTTGTCATTTACTTTTGTATATATGTAACCTCTCTACATCAATGAGAATCATCATTTTGATACATTCATAGGTTCAAGTCTTCCATGGAATCATACTACTGGCTCCCTTGATCGGGCTGAACTTGTTTTATTGGGTCTGGTCATGAGTCATGACCATTAAAAGTGGAAATTTCGACCCATTCACTTAAAAATGAGTACATGGGTCATTCAGGTTTTGCTTATGTTTTATACCTATTGAGTCAAACGGGTAACAAACATAAATATATATAATTATTTAATAATGTAACGGGTCGATAGTGGCCCAAAGTGAGTATTTAACATTTAAAAACTTCCTGTATAACATATTTTTAAAAACCTGGCATGAATCTTTTGGAAGAACTTATTAAATTCAGGCATAAAATGAGTTGTTTTGACCCGTTTTAATGATTGATTTCATGCATTTGGGAAGTACAATGAAGGTGAAATCATGGATTTGGTTGACACTCAAATGAGAGAAGCTCTGGATAGTGAAATCTTTGGAAAGATGCTTGAGTTACCGTTTCAATGTTCCGCCCCGACAAGAGCAGACCGCCCAGATATGAAGGCGGTGGGAGAGCAGCTGTGGGTCATCTGAATGGACTATCTTAGAAGGGAAGAAGAGGATGAGCTCCAGTTAACAAGAAAAAGCTTGAAGCTTTCATTTGTCTCAGTCTAAACTATGTTGGCTTAGATGACCTGCAACATGTGGGTATATGCCAATGCATGGTTGGCATGTGATCTACAAGCATCTAATGCATGTGGTACAACTTTTCGTTGCAATGGTTGGATTCGGATTTGCCGTTCGTTGGACGAATTTGATGTTTTTTTGTGCATTAAAAAACTTGTACCATGTGTATATAAATATAAATGATGTATTCTGGATTTACTTTTTTGTTGTTGATATAGAGTGAGGTAAAATTTGGGGTTACGCATGAGTCGGTTGGATTTGGTTATTGAAATTACGTAAATGTTGCTTGTGACTTTACATATGACCGCGTGTGAAGTTTATGCAAGCATACGTTTGTTGGTTCCAGACGCTCAAGAAATAACATACGACGACACTATTATCATATAAAACATGATAAGTTTACAACGTGAATGGTCTGACCATATATAGGCTGGGTATGATCATACCATCATATCTTGTTTATTCATATAACAACACACCTAGATAAACATACAAGTATATGTACATTGACATACTATACGTTGTAGTACTTAGTTAATCATGGGGACAAGTAATAGTACCATTAGAGACGTTACTACTAGTATCATTGAAGATATACGAGCAAAGGGTTTCTACTGGAAGACCACAGTTTTCAAAGCACCTATCGACTAAACCTGTGATGTTTAAAACTTCAAGAACACAATACATAACACAAGTTACTGACTCGCTGTCTCCACAAGTATTGTTGCAAGGGGAAGTACTCGTCTCACATTGCAAATCAGTTGTACGGTTTTTACACTTGTCTGCAACCGAATAATATAGTTTTCCAGCTTTCCAACCGACTCGAAAACCTCTTTGACCACCTGATCCAAACAACTTCCTTGCAATGGACTCTGCAAATTTCTTCACATAATATTCTGCTATGTTCAAGTTAGCCATATAAGCAACGTCTTTAACTTTAGGTAACCCACGTGCAACCCAACCCGCAACGGTGCCTAAAGGAAGCAAGTCACGTCCCTCTTGCCTACATATTCATATACAACGTATTGGAAAATAAAATATATAATCATATCGTTATCATTATATAAACAATGTTTGATTCCAGGTGATGTGTTGGCGAACACATGTTGTTAATATGCTCGTTTTGTATATATTTTAGTGTTTGATCGGTGCATTTTAGGTACACTTTACTTGATATTAATTATAATTAGAATGCATCAACATTGTCACAAAATTTACTACTTTGATCGGATTGTTTATATTTTGTAAGTTCCGAAATAAATGAGCTAAAACGCAATTAAACAAGATGTGTATATGGTCTATGATTTGGAACTTATGATCAATTGTTAAGTTATATGTAGTATGTTAAAAATGTAGTTATTAAAAGTAGAGAATGTTATTTATTGTATTACAAACGTGATGAAATCTTAGTGAAATAAATATAATGGTTAATTAATCTTTGACTATCAAAAAGGTAAACAAGGCCGAAGAGAAGACAGAAGATGGTGGAGTGATAATTTGGAATACATTTGATGGGTTGATGGTTACGGTTGTGTGTTAACTGGTTATAGTTTTCTCAAAAGCGAAAGTATAGTGGAATAGTAGGCTGAATGGACAAACAGAAATTGTGATAATTCTTGGTGGACAATTACACATCATGTAACTATGCACATGCCTTGTGAAAAGATATCAAATGGCGCCGTTGCCGGGGAGCTAGTGCGCTTAGTATTGTAGGTTTTGTTTGATTTATCTTTGCTTGCTTTCAAAAAAAAAAAAGAATTAGTTTTTTTTTTGTTTGGTTTATTCTATTTGTTCGTTTTTACGCGGGTATTTTAGTTTGTTTCTGCAGGAAGTGAAGTCTTGGGATCATGGATGGATCTTATCAATCATGCACGTGTTGCGGGAAAATTCACATATATGAGGATTGCGCAGTGTTTTGGAAAGATCCAATGTTTTGGAAAGAAAAAATGAAGTCGGGTCACACATATCAGGGATACTATCAGTCAAACATCAACAATTATGAGCCGAATTTGGATTGCGATGATTATGAACCTGAGAGGATGTCATTCTCAATGTTCCATGAAGATTTTAATCACCAAAATTCTAAAATGATTGAAATCATGGATTTGATGAAGGAGATGTTGCAGGATAGTAAGTTGAGACATGAGGCTATAGTCCAACAATTGAACCAAACAGATGAACACATTGCAACATGGAAGGTTGTAAGGGAGAACACCACATCCATTCCTGTAATTGTTGGAGAAACACAAGAAGTATCTGTTGTAGTTGATGTAGAAGACAAAGAAGAGGGTCAAAGTCTTCCTAAGCTGGAAATTATATGTGTAAACCCACATGAAGACTTAGCACCTCCTGAGGTTTTAGCGACTGGTGTATTCCAAGTTTATCCCGACCCTTTGCCTGTTTTGATTAACCCAACTAACAAAGTTGAGGATAGGGGTTTTAGATCAAAGCTTAGGAAGGTAGTAGTGCAAGACATTGGGCAAACTAGTAAGAAATATACCCGAATTTACTTTATAGTCGTGTTGTGCATGAAGCAGCGAGTACGAAACTGGCATGTTAACTACCGAGCCCACATCGGAAATTCGGTAGGCAAATGTTCTTTGAGACCACCATGAATCAACATCAGGTATGATTTTTGTATATTTTGTATATTTATTTGTTTTATTTTTTTATTTTTATTTTTATTTTCGAGTGTGTTCGAGTCAGTTTTATTTTTGTTGGAGTCATGGGATTGCTTGTTATGATTTGAACTGTAAGAATAGATTGCCCCGCCCGTACTCAATCTCCATTCGGGCAGGGACGATCTGGAAATCACTAATGCTTGCAGGTATCCCGATTTGTTTGTTTTGTTTTTTTTTTCTTGTTTCTTTTGTTTCAGGTTTGTTTATCGGCTGCGAATGAAATGCTATACGGCTGACACCGGAAGGAATTGAACGGACTCATACGCGTATTGCTTATCCAGGGGAGTCTGTTCCTTTTATTTTTGTTGTATATTAGTTTTCTTTCTGCTTTATTTTATTCCCTAGTTCACATTGAGGACAATGTGTCGTTCAAGTGTGGGGGTGGGAAAATTTCATTTTTATTTCTTTTTGAGTCTTTAAAAAAAAGGAAAAAAAAAAGAAAAAAATTGAAAATGTCTTGAAAATTGTTTTTAAAAAACATTCTAATCAGACATAAAGTAGCTCTTTCGGTACATACCAGTTGGTTCTTGATTGTTTTAGCAGTAGATCCTTAGTCATGGTCTAATTTGTGGAAAAGTAATATGAACCGTTTTCAGCAAGTATTTTTAAGAAAAAAAAAGAGTTTAGGATTGCCTTATTAGATTTAACAAGCTATTGGTAATAAATACATGCACACATCGGTAACCCATTTCTCCACTTTTGTGAGATCTTGAGCCTACTAGTTGATATATTGATTTATATACATTTTCCTTTGCTGAGAGTAGGCCAAATGTTTCTCTGTTACAGAACTTGTGTGATTTGATACATGCTGAGGTTGTAGACTAGATATACACATACATGATAAAGGCAACTTAGGATTCCATTTTTCTGTTGATACCTTGTTATTTATTTATGTGTTGATCCGTTTCCCCAAAAATATTACCTTTAGTAGCCATGTTGAGCCTAAACCCTTTCGTTTGTTAAACCTACAAAGTTACCCAAATCGACCCGTTAACCGTTGTTAAGAAAATTGATGACATCCATTGTGTTCTATGTTTATGTTCAAGTATTGATCTATGTTAAGTTGTGAAAAAAAAAGAAAAAAAAAGAAAAAAAAAGAAGATTAAAAAAAATTAGAAGAAAAAAAAGAGCGAAGTTGTTTGTTTTAATTGTTTTAGTTCGTATTCTGAATAAGGATGGTAAGTCAGTTTGGTGTCACCATTTTATTTTAGCCACTTCTAGCCAAATCTATCATACCTTTACCCTAAGCCCAAAACCCGTAAGTCCTTTAGATATGCGCTTTGTCTATAGTTGAGGTGTGATTGTTATACAAGTCTATGATAACAGAGTTACATTTTTGGTTTTGAGTGAATGATACTAGCACATTACATGCTAGTCCAGATATTAAACCGAGTGGAGTGAAAAATTGTGAGGGGTGTGTTGCATGAAAATAAAAACCGGAAGCATGTTAGATTTAGTCAGGTTAATTATGTTTTTAATGAAAATCAATTTGACTTGCTGAATTAACACATCTAATACGGATCTGTAAATGGGGTATGACTTTGGACCTTAGCTAAGGTATGATGGGACAACAAGGGTGCTAGTCTGTGATAATGTCTTGAGCAGAGTATAAATATAAGTTTTTTCGAGACGAAAAAAGATAAGTGTGGGGGTGTGATGTGTTGGCGAACACACGTTGTTAATATGCTCGTTTTGTATATATTTTAGTGTTTGATCGGTGCATTTTAGGTACACTTTACTTGATATTAATTATAATTAGAATGCATCAACATTGTCACAAAATTTACTACTTTGATCGGATTGTTTATATTTTGTAAGTTCCGAAATAAATGAGCTAAAACGCAATTAAACAAGATGTGTATATGGTCTATGATTTGGAACTTATGATAAATTGTTAAGTTATATGTAGGGGCGGACATATAGCAAAGGGAGGGGTGGCGCCCGCCACCCCTCAACTTTTCCGGCATAGTGCAATTTTTATCTTTTTTTACGTTTTTTTTTATTACGTTACCCCTAAACTTATATAACGCTACACCTCAATTTCTTTTGAAAACCCAAAACACACTCAACGTCTTATTATTACCTCAACATTTAAAAAAAAAAAGAGAAAAGCCGATAAATCCATAACGCATTGATCTATTCTATTTATTAAAAGCCCAATTAGTTTGGTTAAAGTTTGGATGGGAAACAAATGCATGGGCAAACAACGCGTGCCCGAGCTTAACCAGGCTCAAGCTTGAGCTCGTTTAACTTATGAAAGCTCAAGTTCGAGCTCGGCTTGATTCGAGCTTTGTTCCTAAAGCTTGAGCTCGGCTCGTAGGTAGCTTTTTCAAGCTTGAGCTCGACTGATTTATTATTTGTTAATTAAATTGTATTAATTATAATAATTATTACATATATAATATATTTATTTTTCATAATTTTATAAATATTAATTATTATTATTATTATTTAAATATATATATTTAATATATTAATTAAGATTTATATAAACAGTGGGCTCGAGCTTGTTCAAGCTTGACTCATTTTGAGCTTTTTCTGAAGCCGAGATCGAGTAGTTCGTGAATAGCTCGGCACGTTTGCACCCTTGGAAAAAACAGAAAAGAAACGTCAAACTGAACAGTCGACAATAAGCATTAGGTGACCTGCTCTCACGTCTTAGCCTTCTTTATCTTGCGACTTTTGCACAATGCTTTAATAGGTATGATTGGTTAGAATATAGCACCAAACAAGAAAAAACGTATTTCATATGTTGTTACTTGTTTAATGAAAATGTTGGAAATCAAGGTGGAAAAGATACTTTTGCACACTGCTCTAATTTGTGTAGTCAAAAGAGAAGCATCTGATACAGTAAACGAATGGGATGTAATGACTCGATTTCAAGGTTTCAAAATTTGAAGAGGAGAAATCCATTAGCTATGTATTTAATTTTATTTATTATCATATTTTTATTTTTGTTTCGTTTATATTTTATGAAAGTACGATAAAAAAAATTTAAATGTTACCCCTAAACTTTTGCTCTAAATCCGCCACTGGTTATATGTAGTATGTTAAAAAAAGAAGTTATTAAAAGTAGAGAATGTTATTTATTGTATTACAAACGTGATGAAATCTTAGTGAAATAAATATAATGGTTAATTAATCTTTGACTATCAAAAAGGTAAACAAGGCCGAAGAGAAGACAGAAGATGGTGGAGTGATAATTTGGAATACATTTGATGGGTTGATGGTTACGGTTGTGTGTTAACTGGTTATAGTTTTCTCAACAGCGAAAGTATAGTGGAATAGTAGGCTGAATGGACAAACAGAAATTGTGATAATTCTTGGTGGACAATTACACATCATGTAACTATGCACATGCCTTGTGAAAAGATATCAAATGGGTTTGAGTTAATTTGGGCCAACACAACTTGATTTAGTTGGGCCATTAATTGGAAAGGCGGGCTGGTGGATTGGTAGTAATTCTTTTAGTCGGTTGGAATAAAAGGGTTTTGACGGCAACAGCTTGAGGACGCCCAGCAGCAGCCTTGGAGCTGCACTCACATCAAGAAAGAATCATCATTAATATGCAGTGCGACTAATCGTGTGATCGTCTCCGGGTGTATGGTTTGTTTGTAAAACTCTAACTCTTGTTTGGTTTCGTTTATGGATTGTCTTTTGATTGTTTGAAAGATATTTGTGGTTTGAGTTATTTAAACAAGTCACGTTTGTGCAATTGCTTATCTTTTAGTCATTCGCATTCGGTTTTCTTGCATCGTGAGCAGTTTGATTAACGGGAGGGTAGTTGTTATTCGTGGGTTGGTAATTAAATTGTATGAGTTATTATTAAAAATTTGTGTTTGATTATCACTTAACTTAAACCGTTCAACAAAACTATGTCTATGTGGTATCCAATCATCTAACCAAGGGTAGGGTGAATCATTGAACCGGAAACCTGGAGGGGGTTACTTCTTTAATATTATTGTTTACAACTTATAAAATTAGTTTTCTTAAAACTCAAAACAACCTACAACTCAGTTAGATTTAATTTTTTAGTTTAAGTAATCAAACAAAAGGTGCAATACTAACCACATGCTCCTCGTGGATTCGATACCTGACTTACCCTAGCTACCTAGGTTATTTAGGTTTTTGCATGACTCTAACGATAGGTCATCACCAGGACAAAGTGAATTTCATGTAAGAAGCAAGGTAGGCATGTTCACATTGCTCGACGTGTGATCAAAAAATGCCACGTAGGCAAAAAATGTCATGTCATCAAAAAACTAACGGAGTTAGTGTTTGGTTAGTTTGGGGTAACATAACAAACAAAGTGTAAAGTTGGGAGTATTGGAAGTCAAAGTGGTGATAGTTGGTAGTGATATCGGCTAACGAACAATAGTTTAAAGTATTTAAATCTAATTTTTTCAAAAAATAAAAAGTGCTTTTTTTGTTCGTCGTTTTAGACCATGGTGTTAGTTTTGTTTTCTTTTGGCAAGTGTATACCACCATCCTAAAAAAAATTGAAACACTATGCCTAAATTAAAAGTAATACGTACATCTTAAATTGTTTTTACACTTTTTAGATAAAGATGACCTTTTAGCACATTTCAAACCGGGTCATGGTAATAATACACACAGTAAATTATTTGCACACCCAGCTATACGGGGCGTATGACTCTACACGCCACGTATAGTTTTGATACCATCATTTATTACGGTCGAAAGTCAGCCAAATGGTTTCTATACGCCACGTATAGTATAACCTCATAGGTGACGTATAGAAGTACGGTGTCACGTTTTCCCATGTCAGACTGACGTGACTGATAGGCACTGAAAGCAATAAAGCACCCCCTATACGTCATATATGACCCTATACGCGACAATAGGGCATCAAGAGTGTGTAATTAGTATGTCAATATGAGTAACCTTTCAAATCTCTGTCATGTGAGACATTTATAAGTACAACCGCACCATATGCATATCTATGTATCATGTATGACCCCATCCTATGTATAAATGGCCATTTAAATCTGTCATGTTTCATAATAAAGGATAAAGTTATAGCTTTACAACTTTTGTCTCTACTAATCATTGCTTCTAGCATCTTATTTGACAAAACCAGACAAATATCATATCATTATATCAATAAAAATAAACCTTATCAGGTTGAGCGTAGTCGAACGTTTCCCGGCGTTATAAGCCCCCATAGCGCCCCTGCATACCGCCCCGCGGGGCGCTATGGGGCGTTTTGAATTGGTAGCGCTATGTGGAAAACGAGCGTTGTGAATTGGTATGTGTGTATATGGCCGTTGTTGAACGGTCATTTTGGACAATTTAAAAAAAAAAATTCAATCTCTATATATATATGATATCACACATACAACACACACATTCACACACATACAATACACACATGCAAAACTACAACCCTCAACAAATTCAACACACAAACAAATCACCAAAATGTCGTCTCCTCCCTCCAAAGACTCGTTTCTCGATCTATATAAGCAGTTTTTTTACGATGACGGCGCGGAAGAGGAAGAAGCCGTTACGAGTGCGGCTATGCTAGCGTCTAGCGCGATGCTTCATATAAATAATTCCGCCCCACCGCCGATATTGTCTAGGCAATATATAGAAGATGTTCAAGGGACGCAAGCGACACAGGAGGAGAGATTCCAAAACAGTTCCATGTAACGTTCCAAGGATATACATAACGCGTTGAAGGCGGATTTGGTTGAGGAAGCATGGGCGATTCGCCCGATTCATCACAACCAAGAAGAAGAAGGAGGAGGAGGAGGAGGAGGAGGAAGAAGAAGACTAGTTTTTTAAAGTATTTGTAACTTTTTTTTAAGTATTTGTAATTTTTTTTAGTATTTGTAATTTTTATATATTTAATAAAATATTTAAACTATTTAATATTATTATTTAAATAAGAAAAGAATAATTAACCAATGATTACTCAATGGGGCTGTTTGGCAAGTGCTGAACCAGTAAGAGGTCTTAATGGGTAAGAGGCTCTGAACCAGTAAGTGCTCAACCAGAAATGGTTGTTTGGTTGTATATCTGAATGAGTGTGCAAAATGACTATTTTGTCCCTGTAATAATAATACCTCGATAATTAGAAAACACCACTTTAATCAATAAAAATCCTATACATAATTTCTATTCTTATTTTTTTAACAGTTATTATTATTATTATTAAAACCAAAAACCAAGAATAGCCCAACCTATTTGACCATTGACCATTTCTATTTCCCAAATCGTGTTCATTTTCATTTTCAACTTTATCACTTCTTCATTTTCATTTTCTGATCACAAAAACCAATTCAACTTTTATCACTTCATTTTCATTTTCATTTTCTGATTACAATCGTTTCTAGAGAGAGAGAGCATGAGTAGAGAGAGAGAGAGAGCAGAGAAGAGTGAGTGAGAGAGAGAGAGAGAGTAACCGGAAAAAAAGACAGAGGAGGAAGGGGGCGAGCGACGGAGGAAGGCGGTCGGTGCAGGGGTGCGGAGGAGAGGGAAAAGGAAAGGGAAGAAAGAAGGAGAGGAGAGGAGATGAGGAGACGGGGAGCGGCTGCTGTGCAGAGGAGAGGAGATGGAGGAGAAGAGGGAAGGAGGCGATGAGAGGAGAAGAAGCTGATCTGGGTTTGAGCCTTTGAGGGTAGAGATGTCTTTATTTTCATTCAGAGACTTCATAGAACTGAATGGGTCAGTGCTGTATAGCATCATTCAGAGATGGTAATTTTTTCAACCAAACAACAAAACCTCTTATTCGGTCAGAAGCACCCTCTGAATGAATGATTCAGAACCTATCCAAACACATCCAATCATTTATAAAGCCTCATAACCTCCATTCTCACTACACCCTCTTTTTCCATAACCCCCCATAACCCCCTTTCTATTACTTTTTAATATTTTAATACCCATAACCCCCACCACTACACACTAACAAACATATTTACGAAAAGAAACATACCTATCTTCATTGAAGTTATTCGCATATGAAAAACAAATAAAAATATTGATTAGTACCAGAAAGATAACGGGGTTTCCTCCCATTTTTTGTAAACGAATGTATCAATGATAATATTATGTGTTTTATAGACGATCATCTTTGAAATACAAGGCTTTTGCGACTGACTTTGACAAATTCATAGCAAAACATAGATATTGTAAATGAAGTTTCACTGAAAATGTTAGTGACACGTGTTGTATTTAAATTGGTAAAGAGGCAATTATATATAAAATCGATATCGTCATTGCTCTTAAATAAATCCATTAACATAATTCTTATGACATAGAAACGATTTTTCAACTTGTTTATAATATACTAGGTTAGAGCCCCGTGGGGACCCACGGTTCACCCGAAAGTAAAATGAAAAAAAAGTAGGAAAATAAGAATTGTATTATACGATTTGTTTTGGTTACTAAATGTTTGATAATGCAATATGTATGATTTTTTATGTTAAATGCAAAATGTCATCTAACAGTTTAATGTAACGAAATGATGGATATATCGAGTAAGTAAAGTTTAATTTGACAACTGCAAACTACATAGCATACTATCACAATATCACACATTACATCATTTAGGTAATATCTATATTCTAATCATAACTAAGCTTAAGCATAGAACACTTATCATTTAGTTGGGGCTTAACGAACTTCAACCAATATCACACATTACATCATTTGGGTAAGGGTAATATCTATATTATAATCATAACTAAGCTTAAGCATTAAACACTTATCATTTAGTTGGGGCTTAACGAACTTCAACCAATGGTCCATTTTCATTACTTCAATCAAAATCTTCCAACTCTAGCTCATTGATAGCTGATTTTTCACCTTCGAAGTTGTTATCATTGTCATCACGATCCTCGGAGTGCAGCTCATTTTCAATAATTTATGAAAATTGAAGCAAACTAAATTCGTAATATTAGTATTGGTATTAGTAATTAGTAATATATTCGTAAAAATAGTAATAGAAAATTTTAATTCGGTCATTAAGATATAAATGAGATTAAAATTAAAAATCGTAATATTAGTTTTGGTATTAGTAATATATTCATAATTTAATTCGGTCAATAATAAATAATATCAGATTAAAATTAAAAATCGTAATATTAGTATTAGTATTAGCATAATATTCGTAAATTAATTCGGTCAATTCGGTCAATAATAAATAAATGAGCTTAAAAATCATAATATGTAACATTAAATTCGGTCAACTATTATTAATGTCATTAAAACACATAATAAATATCAATTAAAAATAAATAAATCATTTTAATTGCAGGCAAGACCAATAATAATTCGAATGAATAATAATATAAATAATATTAAACATAATTTCATAAAAATAGATTAAACATAATTTCATAATAATATTAATATAAATAAATGAGATTAAAAAATCATAATAAATAACATTCAACTTGGTCAATTCTTATTAATGTCAATAAATAACATTAATTCTAACATATAAAAATATATTAAAAATAGTTAAATCTTATTAAACATAAATTCGAAAAACTAATATAAATAAATGAGATTAATAATTTTAATAAATAACATTAAATTCGGTCAATTATTATTAATGTCAATAAATAATACTAAACATCTTAATAAATAACAGTAAAAATGAATAAATCTTATTAATTGCAATCAAGACTAATCATAATTCGTAAACATAGTAATATCAATAAATGAGATTATAAATCTTAATAAATAACCACAAAATTGTAATCAATAATTCAAATAAATTACATTACAAACATAAAAAATCGTAATTTTAATTTGAAAATCAATGACTTCTTGTGGTGGAACCTTTGTAACAAACAGCCTGTGCTGGATTGAACACCATTTAAAGACACAATATTCGCCAATTGAAATATCTTCTAATTGTAGCAAACTAAAATCGTAATGTTAGTATTAGTAATTAGTAATATATTCGTAAAAATAGTAATAGAAAATTTTAATTCGGTCAATAAGATATAAATGGGATTAAAATTAAAAATCATAATATTAGTTTTAGTATTCGTAATATATTCGTAATTTAATTCAGTCAATTCAGTCAATGATAAACAAATGAGCTTAAAAATGGTAATATATATCACTAAATTCGGTCAATTATTATTAATGTCATTAAAACTCATACTGAATAACATTAAAAAATGAATAAATTCTATTAATTGCAGACAAAACCAATAATAATTCGTAATATTAGTTTTAGTATTAGTAATATATTCGTAATTTAATTCGGTCAATAATAAATAAATGAGCTTAAAAATCGTAATATATAACCCTAAATTCGGTCATTAAAACTCATACTAAATAATATTAAAAAATAAAATAAATCCTATTAATTGCAGGCAAGACCAATAATAATTCATAAAGATAGTTTAAACATAATTTCGTAGTAATATTAATATAAATAAATGAGATTAAAAATTTGTAATAAAAAACATTCAATTCGGTCGATTATTATTAATGTCAATTAGTATTAGTAATATATTCGGTCAATAATACTATTTTTACAAATAGTAAAACTAAAATCGTAATATTAAAAATAAATGAGTTTATTTCGTTCATAAATGAAGGTTAAATTGATTAATAATCAATCATTCATAATGTGATTAAAAAAATTTCAAAAAACAGTCAATTATTACAATAATATTAAACATAAATTCGAAAAACAGTAATTCAAATAAATTACATTAAAAACATTAAAAATCGTACCAACCAAGATTGTCCTTCGTATGTGGCAACTGTAACGTTCCTGTTGTGTATGTTTCTAGACAACAGAAATTTGTTCATGGCCTTCAGCACAGTCTGGATTGACACGTTAAAAAAACATTAAAAAATAAAGAATCATTTTTGAAAATTAAATAGGCATATGTACATGAAAATAACAAATATACCAAAACTGTTGCCGAAGGGTCATGCAATACCTTGAAGAATTGAGAACGATTATGATAAGACATAATAACGTTTGTGTCTTCGGATCAAATCCTGTTTTTCAAATGTTAAAACATAGCATTACTAAATCCGATCGAATAGTAAATCCGATTTAATATATGTCTAAAAAAACCGTGATGACAATAATAAAATTAACATAAATCTGATTGAACGCAATCCTTATTATCCCTTTATCACAAATCCGATTGAATATGTGTTTATCACAAATACTTTCATCACAAATCCATTTAATTAGAACATGTGATAAACACAAGAATGATTTCAAATGGTAATTAGATTATGAAATATTAAAAAGAATAAAAAAAAAGTAACAATAGGAATCGATAGTATCTTTGTTATCCCTTTTTCACAAATCCGATTGAATATATGTTTATCACAAATCCGTTTATCACAAATCCGTTTCATTAGAACATGTGATAAACACCAGAATGATTTCAAATGGTTATTAGATTAGGAAATCTTAAAAAGAAGAAAAAAATAACAATAGGAATTGATAGTATCTTTGTTATCACTTTATAATAAATCCGATTGAATATGTGTTTATCACAAATCCGTTTATCACAAATCCATTTATCAAATATCCGTTTCATTAGAACATGTGTTTAAGAAGAATGATTTCCACGTAAAAGAATAATAATTTTCATTCGGTTTGATTTGTTCTTAATAATGTTAACAATAAAAAAAAGTCAAAATAATAAAAGGAATCAACATTAGAAGAGTAGTATGGATGTTTACCTTTAATCAGTTGTGGATAATCAACAAATGATGCAAGGTGAAGAAGAAAGATTGAAAGACTTGTTAGGAATTAGGAAGAATAGGAGAGTTTTGATATGGAGAATGAAAAAAAAAAAAGAAAAAGGTTTTTATAGTCATAATTTGGAGCTCCATATTAGTTGTTGGATCATAAAGGCCCTTTCTAAGGCCTTGATTCAACCCAAGTGACCTCAATTATTATATAGATAGATAGTAAGAAGTACCGTATTCTCATCAAGCAAGTCAGAAGCACTTTTGTTAAGAAGTTGTGCAGCGTCACGATGAAACAACGTAAGCGAAGCAGCACCATTAAGATCTTGTACACGAACCTGGATTTTAAACCTGGAAAAACAAATAAACAGGTGTAAAAAATTAATATAGTTATATTTTTAACATTCGCCATTATACATTTATATTAACGTATATTTAATAAACAATCACCAACCTTAGTGTAGGCACGACTTGTTTGGCACTGCAATTAACATTAACACATTGGAAAACCTTTTCTTCCTCGAATTCAGAACTTCCTTCACCAACTTGTTTGATTACATAATCAATATCACATTTTTTGGTACATTTGGGACAACCCATATAGTGCCAACCAAATTCGGTAAATAGGTCTTTAATAGTCCCCAATAACACCAAAGGTTGCTCCTGTGATATTAGAATGATAAACCGGAATTAAAAAGAATTATATATGAAAGGGACAATTAAAAAAAACAAACAGAATTAAATTGTATTTCTAAAATAAATGTATATATAAATGAAAAACATAAACATTGTAATTAGCTAAAAACATGAACATTATGCTTACCTCCTGTATCTCACAAATATCGCCAATGTTGCTAAAAGGGGTGTTGTGTAGGAATTCATCTTCATCAGAACAAAACATAGACGTTCCATATGGTCGATGACACGAGGAAGGATTATCAGAAATTTTCTTACCCAACCTAGATAATAAAAAACCATTGATGTACACATACATGCTTTCACACAAAAATTGTTTATAGTTTACGACATTGTAAATAGTTGGAAAACATAATATTGTTTACATTTTTTTGTACTTGTTGATATCTTCAATATCTTCATTAATGAGAACTCAAGTAACATGATCTCCAAAAGAGTTAGAAACATAAGGTTTTCTGCATTTCAAAAATATTAAAATTAAAATCAAAAATAAAAAGTATCAATAGACCATGATAAAGTAATAAACATCCATAATCTATAAATATAATTATAGGACAAATTTAACACAATTACAAATAAACAAAAAGTGACCAGCTGTAACCAACCATTATAAAACTTCAATTGACCAAACTGCAGTATTATAATAAATTGTTTCTCCGTTTGATGAGTCGACACATACTTAGACATCTCCATGGCATAAGTATCCCACAATGTTACATAAATGTTCAAACCCCTTCAAAAAAGTTAATGTTACTTTAGTGTAAAAAAGATTTATTTTGTACCGTTATTTGTAAGTTGAATGAAGTACAAAACATAAAACCAATACATACTCCATATCCTGCAATTCCATTGTTAACCTCTTCTTATCAGTGGCAGGTTTTTTATCTTTATCATCATTGTTGAAGAACTTGTTAACATGTCCGATGACATCTATATAATAAGATTAACAAACTTATTTGTAAGATTATTTCCTTAGCATAGAGCCATGATATAGAAGTTACAAACAAAACAAAAAATAGATAGTGAGGGATGCTTACCTATTGTCACGTTTTCATCAAGAGACTTGTCCAGAATGTTTTGAAAGGGGACAAAAGAGAAGCCAAAATCTAGACCTTGAAAGTTGACATCATTAGAAATATGAGTGTTCATATTCAAACACAGTTTGTTTGGGTTTGATGCAAACTTGTACTTAGATGAATTGACTCCAATTCCGGGATTTCTTATTATTATGGAAGCATTCTTGAACAAAAACCTCTCAAATCTAAAAAACATCCGCTTAAAAACATTTGCTTGGATTCTGTCACCCTGAAAAATTTGTAAATTAACCCGTACTAATGATTATTGTAAATAAGGTATAGCAAATAATGAAAAACGCGAATACAACACTATAGCAAAAATATGGGTGTGGGAATTACATGTTCGTCAGTAAGGATCATTTCAATTGAATAGACGTCTTTAGGATTGCGACGGTCGGGTAGACGCCAAAGACGTATAATCTTTAGCTTTAGAGAAACATCATTTCTGTTCACATGAATTTGGTTAATCATGGTAAACTCTTGTGCTTCGTTTGCAGCCATGGAAAGGTTATAATCTACGTAAAATTACTAAGTCTTCTGTAATACTTATACTATAAATTTTGATAAGGAATGTTTATAATTGAACATTAATGTTAGGCGTAATTGATACTGGATTGATAGTAAATACTTAAACTCTTTATGATTTCTTAATATGTTACATTCATTACTTAATTTTTACAAATTTAAGTACAGATTTCTAGTATATGATTGCATAAATCAGTGATTAGTTTCTTAATGTTTTCAAAGTAAATAAAACATTCTGAAAATCAATTAGTGTAATATTACCGAAAATAAATCTGTAGTTAAATGTTTAGTCAACACTTAATGAAACGTATTTAAAGACACATGATTTTTGGCAAAATAGATGGATGATTGACCATCTAATAATGGAAATACAATTATGCATAATTACTCCCGGTTTGACAATGCTTTAAATACGATTTGTACTGCATTAAGATTAAACGTATCACACTAATTGGTTTAATGTTACCGAAAATACATTTGTCTTTAAATACGTTTCTACCAATCATTACTTAATTTTTACAAATTTAAGTACAGATTTCTAGTCTATGATTGCATAAATCAGTCAATAGTTTCTTAATGTTTTCAAAGTCAATAAAACATTCCGAAAATCAATTAGTGTGATACTACCGAAAATCATAGCAATACAATTCGATTTTTAATGAATTAACATTAAAAAAATCAATTAGTGTAATATTACCGAAAATAAATCTGTAGTTAAATGTTTAGTCAAAACTTAATGAAAAGTATTTAAAGACACATGATTTTCGGCAAAATAGATGGAGGATTGACCATCTAATAATGGAAATACAATTATGCATAATTACTCCCGGTTTGACAATGCTTTAAATATGATTTGTACTGCATTAACATTAAACGGTTACCAATTGGTTTAATGTTACCGAAAATACATTTGTCATTAAATGTTTTGTCAACACTTAATGAATGCAATTGACACGTAATTTTCGGCAAAATTAGATGGAGAATTGACCATTTAATAATGGCAATACAATTATGCATTATTACGATTGGATTGAGAATCAAAAATAAATTTGATTTTTAGCTTTCTCGTATGGTACAATAAATAAATAATCAATTTACTAAATTAATTATCAAATTATTAGTATATTTAAGGCATGAGTATTATTATGGTTTGAATGTTATTAATGTCATTTAGAAGGTATATTAACAGGAAAAATTCATATATACACAATAATGTTTACTGATTTCGTATCATTATGTTTTTAAACATGCCAACGAATCGAATTTAAAGGCACATAAATTGCGGACAAAATTGATGAGGCATCTACTATCTAAAAAATCTTAATACAATTATCATACAGTAAATAATCACTTTATTGTTTAAACCACAAATTTGTAGGGGTATTTAAGGAATGACTATTATGTTTTGAATGTTATTAATGTTATTAATAAGGACATATTTATTTGTAGGACCAAATAAAAAAACTAACATTAAATTACTTGACATTCTATCTTTACATTTTGATAATTGATAAATATGGCAGATTGAAAATGTACATTGATTAACGCGGATAACTGTAACGACACTATTGTGTATGTTCTTAGACACCAGAAAGTTGTTCATAACTGTCGGCAACGTCTGGATTAAACATTAAAATACAACATTAGCACAATTTATAATCCGTTTTTTTAAGTTAACAAAGATATTTACATAGATTAAAAATATAATCATACCAAAGCTCTTGCGGTTGGGTCATGCATGATCTTGAAGAATTGCTCTCCCTTGTGATACGCCATTCACTCCTCTTTGGATTCGGATGCTATTATAGTATTCAAATGAAAACATTCAATGAAAAAACATCAAAATAGAGTTTATATTGTTTTATTGTTTAAAAGACGATATTCTTTTATATATTGATAAACATTTGAATATTGTTTGCACATAAACGTTTGATTATTGCTTCAACATCTCCTTTATAAATAATTAACAAACTTTATAAAATATGATTTCATCTCTGAATATTAAACCGGTTAATTGCCAAGAAGTTGATTGATGTTTAGATAACATAACAGTTTTCCATGTTAGAATATCAAACGGGTTGATGCGTTTTTTTTTAAGTTTTACGATTCGGAAAAAATTTTAAAGGATGAACTTCATTCGATTACTTGAATAAGAGACATACCTAGTAAGAGCAATGAATAAGAAAGAAGAGTGATGAATGTGGGTTGGAAGATTTCTTAGAGAGGATTTGAGAGTCTATGGAAGTTTGTATGAAAATAAAATGTAAGAAAGAATATTTATAGGGAGCTAGTTGGAGCTCCATTTTGAAAATGGATACCTTAAACTCTCTCCTAGGCTTCCATTCAACCCAATCTCACCTCAATTATTATATAGATAGATTAAATAATTAAATAATTCCGTTGGCGGAGTCTACAATTTAGTAGAGTGTTGTACTCGTTTTTCATTTGTTTATCGGTCATTTCGCTTGATGTTAGGTTATGAATCACTTAAAACTTAAAAGAATGTATAGATCATCAATTTGTTTTTTTGTTTAAATACCAAAATTGCATTAAATAACAAAATTATGTCATGTTAAATACCAAAAAATGCTCCTAGCAGGTGTCTTAAAATTAAGAGGAGCCCATTTTTCCATAAAGAGTTCGATAATAATTAAGCATAAATATACTGGTTAACACGCTACTAAAGAAATGAGCATCACTGGTCGATAGTTCTGTCGAAAAATCAGTCTGTAAAAGTCGTCATCTATTTGGGTTGGGACCACTTATTACTATGTGAGGATTTATGGATTGGGCCGGTTAGATATGGTTTAAGTTTAGCTTTATATTTTCTTATATGAGAGATGAATGTAGATGTGAGCTAGGCACTAACACTTTTTTTATGATGTACAATTTTATTGGGTGGGGATGAGTACGCTCGGCTTCGACTCTCGCTTGGTTGAGTGACTGGATCATGTTGCATATGCATGTAATATTTTGGTCCAGGCTGTTATTTGTGCAACTCTTGATGATGGCTTGGTCTAATTAGTTGGTGATGTTGTCGGGTCTTCTGGTTGTACGCCTTATAAATGTCGCATATAAGAACGATCCAGATCATCACAAATCTCTTGATTCGTCCCCCGACCGGTCCCCGGTCAACTTATTTTCGAAGCAACAAAGCCTAACTTCCGTGTTCTTCATTTGGAGGTCGTGACCGGTTTTTTCATGATGTTGTTTGTAATGAGTTTTGTTTTGTACCATTCATAGGGTAACAATGGTGTGGTTTCTCCATTCATACCCAATGGGCTAATAATAAAGATACTTACGGTAATTTTTGGTGGTTGTATCATATGTGTTATTTTGGATGCTATTGGTCCACATGTTCTAGTGCTTAGTTCTTTTGATCCGTGTTTTACGACGGATATAGAAAATTTTTGTACGAGAGACGATACGAATCAGAAAAAAAACAACAAATGATAAAAAAAATCAACACACTTTAGCAAAACAAATAATTCCATAATTCTATATGTAAGAGGGCTGAACAGACGCAAAAGAATTATGACATTATTTGTTCTGCTAAAGTGTGTTGATATTTTTATCATTTGTTGCTTTTGTCCGATTTGTATTGTCCTCATGTACAAATTTTTTTTGTATCTGTCACTGTGCACTGCCAAATCACTTCACTGAAACAGTCTTAGGAGAGAACACTTCACTGAATGTTATCTTTTTAGTTTTTTTTAATAGAAAGTTTAATTAAAAATAACATTATATTAACTAAAATAAAAATACATTAAGTTAAAATAAAATAAATACAAGAAACATCAATTTAAAAAAAAACATACAAAATAAAAATAATCTACTTGTCGCCTTCATCGTCGTCTGCGCCTTCCACCCAATAACGATCTCATTCATATTTCGCCGCGATTTCTTCTTTTCGTTTCAAAACCAATTCCAAGGTTTTACCTTTGAGGTGATCGTGTGGTTTTGAATACATATTCAGGTCGTGGTCATACTGTCTTTACCTCAACAATTCGCGTTGTTCATCAAAAAATGCTATAAGTTTTTTTCTCATTGTTGAGCTTGTAGGTTGACCAACTGGTTCAATTTATCTTCTTTCATTGCTTGGTATGACCCAAATTTGTTAACCAATGATGTTTTGTTTGAAGACTCAATGGCGACAACTTTCTTGCTTTTGCGTTTTGGTCTCGTTGGGTGGGTATTTTCATTGAGATCTGGCATGTGCTAGTGGGGGTGGAGTCGTCCGGCGTAGCAGACGCATGATAGTTGCCGCCTTCTGATGATTTTTGTCTTTTGTCGGAATGACTATCAGATGGTTCTTCACCCATCAACGATTGCTTTTTTCCATTTGTCGTGATCTTTTACAATCTCCCATGCTGCTTGATGATTAAAACGAGAAGGATGAGTATCTCTGTAATCTTTCAATGCTCGTTGCAGCACATTAAGATCACTACATCCACTGCCTCGTAGACACTCCTATATAAGTAAAAATATATTTTAGTAAAATATATTTAATAAAATAAAACTATACTTTAACTGTAATTATCGCTTATTTATGAAGTCCATTCAACTCATTCATTTGTGGGTTCATGGAGGTCCATTTTGAAGTAATTTAATCGATGCTTCGGGTGGATCCTCCTAACAATTATGTGTAATGTTTTTGAAACGCCTTCCAAAAATTCTGATTGCTTCTTTCATTACTTTTCTCCATATTTTCCTATATATAACACCAAGATTTTGCCAAAGGAACCTCTTGTGCCGTTGACCACTTCACAGCTTTTGTTCGCTTGCCGAATTTCTTGTTTTCCCCGCTTGTCAACTTTCGCAACTTCTGCAACTTCATCTTCTACAACAAGCATCTATTTCACATCATCGCCTAAATTATATCCTTCTTGATCTTCATGTACCTTGTATTGTGTATCTGGCACAAATTCTTCCCCCTCCTCATCATCGTCATATAGGTGGAGGTCTCGCTCTGTATCATTATTTGACGAATGTTTGGACTCCTAATTGCAAACACATCGAAGTCCTTTATTTGTTGTGGTGTTAATTGAGGCGATGTAAAATAATATGCATAATAATTAGGTGAGGGTTGGCTTTGGGGTTGTTGGTATAATGGTATTGTTGGTATTGATATTGTTGTTGTGATTGGAGTGGTTGTGTTTGTTGATAAAACGGTTGTAGTGCTTTGAGTGGTTGACTTTCTGGAAAACTAATCACAAGCCTATAGCCTTCCTCCGCACCCGAACCCAAATCCGATCCTCTACCTCTATTACTTGAACCCCCTCCTCTTGGTTTAAAGAATCCCCTCCCACCCTTTTCCCACATTCTTTGATTTTCTAACATTCATTTGTTCATGTTTGAGAGTAATTTGAGAGTAAGGTGTTGGAGTGTAAAGTCTAGAGAGTTTGTAATTTTGTCGTGGTTGAAAAAAGTTATAAAAAAAAGATGTATTTATACTAAGATTCTTTAAAATGTCACCTTTTTTAATTAACCAAAACAGTCATAAAAATAACCATTGCATTTAAACTTTTTAAATTTAACCGTTAAACATTGACCGTTCCATTTAAATTTGCTAAAATATCAACTTCACTGTCTGTTGTATAGTACGAGAGAAACAGCCCACGAAACCCCAAAATTATGTATAACTTACCCGATCCATAACCCTCCTAGCCGAATAAATACGCTAGGTGATCTTTGTGATACAGATACACTTTGAAGGTTTCTAAAATTTTTAAAGTTTAAATCTATTCTACAAACCTTTTATTATTAAAATAGAAAAGCTGAAAATAGAAAAACATTTCTTTGATACCAAGACAAGCCCAATGATGCTGACCGTTGTCACGTGGCATATCACAAAAAAGTCAAATAAGTCTCTGTCGGCAAAGCCTACCGTGTCCATTTAAGACATAAAAACCATCTTTAATAATATTAATCAATACTTAATCATCAACTAATTACGTAATTAACTTTTATTACACAAATTTAAAAACCAAAGCGGCATTACTCAAACGGTACCCTAGCACCCATCGTTTTTGGCTTAGTAGTATAAATTTAAGCATTTTCAGCAGAAAATTTTATATGTATTGAGTCTAGTCCCCTCCGTTGTAAGGGTTCTGTGACTTTCCGTCCCACAGAATTTTTTTCTCAAACTCCGTCACTGTTCATCACAGTGGACCACCAAGCAATGGGTTTGACCTAGAGTTGATGACAGAGTAAGAGTTATCTCTTGCAGTGGCGGATCCAGAGCGGGTTTCGGAGGTTCTCAGGAACCCCCAGTAACCCTTCTCGATTTGAAAAAAAAAATGAAAATTTTAGTGAAATCATTTAACATTTACGAAAAACCCCCTGAAAATCATTCCTGCATTCATCTATGTCGTAAGTATGAACCGGTAAAACCTGACGAGATCAGGACTCGAACTCATTACCATAGGCCATGAGTCATCCATCATTTCTCATTATGTCTTTCGTGGGAATCAAACCTTAGACCTTCAAGAAAAGATACCCGTGAAGCACATAACAACAACGGGATTTGTTATATGTTAAAAAAAAAGTAAACAACTTACTAATATCAACACAGTTTACACACGGGGTCGTGTAATATTCTATCAACCCTAAATCTTCGCTTTATTTACAATTCACCCACTCGCCGCTTTACTTCAAATCTCTTTTCTCTCTCTCTCCAAATAAAAACTGTAACAGCTTTCTCTCTCACACACAAACACCAAAACACATACTCAAAGCCAAACAAAATGATACATTATTCTATCATACTGTAGAGAGAGATAGAGAGATGATCTTTAAACTCTGTTACTGTACGGAACCAACTGTTTGAATATTATTTGAAGCTTTTTCAGCAAAAAAACAATTAGTTTGTGGTTTCAATTGCGATCAGAATATGTCGTTCGTTGCTGGTTTAGTGATCGGAGTTGTGGTAGGGATAGGATTAATAGTTTTGTTCGTGAAGTCGGAGAATGCTCGATCTGTTCGTCGTTCTGCACTTGTAAGTTTAATGACTTCCTTGTTTTTACTTTTATTATTATTATTATTATTATTATTATTATTATTGTGATCCGTACAGGTTAGTTAGAGAATTTGTTTTATTATAATGTGATGTGTGAGCTTGTTGATTAACCTAGCTTTAGCGTAGCTTTCACGCATTGTAATATGTGTTTAATTAAACTTTGTAATTGTTTTGTATGTGTGTACATGTATATGAGAGATTTAAGGATATATATATAGATAACATAAGTAACCTAGAGTCTATTCATAATAATCCTACAAGTCTGTTCATATTCATATTCTAAAACTGTATAATATGTTTATCAAGTGTTGAATCGTATGCAAAATGGCAATGGTAGGTACTGAAGTGTATCTACAGTTAATTAGTTGTTTGATTGTGTGAGTAACTTAATAATTTAGATGTAGGCATGATAAAGTTATGCTAAGATGCACACAGACACACACAGTGTGTGCATATTGCTGAATTTTTGCCCTAAAACATGATTTGGGGCTGTTACATGTAGGGCTGCAAACGAATTGAACAAACACGAACAACCGTTAAGGAAATAAATGTGTTCATGAACACTTACCGAACAGGATGTCCGTGTTCGTTCATTAAGAGAAGAAACATGTTCGTGTTCGTTCATTAAGAAAATGAATATTTTCGTGTTTGTTCGTTAATTTAGGTAATGAACACAAACAAAAGTTCATGAATTTGTTTATATGTGTAATCTGTATATGTGGATACTGGATGGAACTAAGTTTGGGTTTAAATATGTAATGAAGGCGACGACGATTGCGGCTTTTGCGAGAATGACGGTTGAAGATTCGAAAAAGTTGCTTGCTCCGGAACACTACCCGTCTTGGGTTGTTTTCTCACAGAGACAGAAGTTGAGTTTACTTTAGTTTTCCTGTTTTTTTGGTTTTGTCCTCATGCTCTTTCTATTTCTGGGGACTGATTGTGCTTTTTTGTTTTTCAGTTGAACTGGCTTAATGCTCATCTTACAAAGATCTGGCCCTATGTTGACGAGGTCAGTTGATTGTATTCAATGATCAATTTATGCTTTTGTTGTGTAGTGTGTATCAGATTTAAATAGTCAGCTGTGATTTGACAGGCAAAAGGTATTTTTTGGACTATGGTGGCAATTGGTGTCGTTTTTTTGGGGGTTGGTGGGTTCATATAACCCAACCAGGTCCAGTTAGTTAATCTACGAACATTTTTTTAATTGAGTAGACAGTGTCAACCTGTGTATGACCCATATGTACTATTGACTAGTGTCATTGATATCCCATATCCATATCCATATCTCAAATTCTCAACAACAAAAAGACAAACTAAAACTTATAAAAGATCAAAACCAACTACTAATATAACTGCCAGATTAAAATCGGCCCCTGTTTTCGGTGAGTTAACTCATGCAGATTCAGAATCAGAAGCAACACCCCCTGTCTTGGAAAAGTGAATTTGAATTTATAATATTCAATCTTTTAATCATCATCATCATACTAAGTGAATCCCACCTATAGCAAAGCTAAGGCTTGGTTTTAAAATGCGTGATGCGCTCCGATGCGTTTTGGTCCAAAAACCCGATGCGTGATGCGCGCGCATCATGTATTTAATGCGGTTGTTATTAAAAATACTAAAAAAATAATTATACATAATAATTCTTGTATTTTTATTACTCAAACACAAAAACATACTTATAAATCATATTTAAAACATATAACATATTAAAAGAATACAAAAAAAACTTAATGCTTAACCAATTAAGCTCTATAAGTCTATGATAATCAAAGAAAACAAATAAAGAAACCTAAAAATGAAAAATAAAAGAAATAAAAACCAGTTAAAAGGTAAGATTAAGTAAAAAAGCTCTGAAAGTTTTGTATCTGCAAAGTTCTCTCTCTACGACACATAGAACAATAAAAAAAATAATAATCAGAAAAGGTGTACCTTTACTCCAAACATAACTCAAAAAACTCCAAGTTTCAAGACTACTTTTTAAAAAGCTTCATGTTTCAAGGCAACTTTTTAGTTAATATATCTTTTTTATGCTTTACAGCTGCATGAAAATAAAAAAATCCCTTCATTTTCCGTGTTGCACGCATCAGAACACATATTGCGCATCACCGCATCATGCGCGCATCACCAGCGCATTACATAATCTGCTCGCATCGCTCCACCTGATGTGCAATATTCATCGCAACGGTCGCATCACGCATCATGCGCGCATTTTAAAACCAAGAGCTAAGGTAGGGTCTGAGGAGGGTAGGATGTAGACAGCCTTACCCCTAAGAATAAAGATGTTGCTTCCAGTGAGACCCCCGGCTCGATGTGGTTTGGTATCAAGCCTTGGACATAAGGCACAGAACACTTAGCAATCGAGACAAACATGTACCCCTTTGTCTTTTGGCTATCAACGCCACCACATGATGCATGATTAACCGTCCGTCGTTTTTAACGTTATTTTCACGAAATTAGTAAAATAACGTTAAAACTAGTGCAACTTTACTTTTGCCCCCCGAGGGCCACACATATATACATTATATGCGCACACCAAGCCAACCCTGTTCCGACCTTTTATACGGCTCAATCTTGTATAGCCCTGTCTGTCCCTAACCTGTTTATTTTGTGTCTGGTTTCTAACCTGTTTCTTGTATTGTGTTGGGAATTGATGCCCCTAGTTTGGATGTGGTTCTGCAGCCTGAAATTGACATTGGCAAAATTTGTGATTATCAGTAATACTACTTACAAGTCTGATGATAAATTTGTTGCTACTTGTATGGTGTTTCTTAGAACCGAGTTTTTGGCATTCTGGTTATTAAGTGATTTTGGATTGTCCTGTAGGCAGCATCTGAACTTATAAAGGCTAATGTGGAGCCAATCCTTGAGCAATATAGACCAATAGTGTTGTCTTCTCTGTCATTTTCCAAGTTCACCCTTGGCACAGTTGCACCACAATTTACAGGTTAGGCTACATGATGTTTTCACCAGTTCTTTTTCATGGTTTTTAGATTCTTTCATTTAAATTCACTATTTATAGTGGTTAGGTAGCATGATTTGCTTTTATAAGATTTCACATATTCTTAAATTCTAATTGATTATGTTTTTCAGGAGTTTCTATAATTGAAGGTGGAGATGAAGGAATAACTATGGAATTAGAGATGAATTGGGATGGGAACCCGAGTATAATACTTGATATCAAGACCAGACTTGGAGTTGGACTGCCTGTGCAGGTACACTTTGGTAGCCATCTTTTTTTGCATTATCAAATATTAGATAAGTAACAAATGCATTTTGAATATGTTACCATTAATAACAAAATACATATTTGATCTTATCCATGAATCTCCTTAATCTTCATTTTCCTGGCAAGACATTTTAAAGGGTTTCTGGATATGCCTAGTAAATATGATTATTGCAATTTGAGGCTGTGATAGTCTATATCTACATTGTTTGTCAAGATTGTTTATGGTTACCAAGGGTAAGCAGATTTGCTTTGGAGAAGCAAACAAGAATCTGCTACAAGAAAACACATTGTTTGTTAAGATTATTTATGGTTATATAGGGTAAGTAGATTTATATTATTTGGAGAAGCACACAAGAATCTGCTGTAAGAAAACCAAATGTTTGGGATGAATGTAAATTCCTTTAAACGACCCCTAACTTTAATCAGTTGATTATTTAATCATATTATCCTGACTCTTTCCTTTTAAGCTCTCTGTTATCATACTGAAAATGCATATCATAACACACCGAGCTTTGGGGATCCGATGAAACTATGTGATGCCAAATTTCATCGGTCATGTACATACAAATGACAATTTTCTTATTTTCTACAGGTGAAGAACATTGCGTTTACTGGGGTTTTTAGATTGATTTTTAAGCCCCTAGTTCCTGAGTTTCCTTGTTTTGGAGCTGTATCGTTTTCTTTGAGACACAAGGTATGTTCTTTTCTCCTTTGATCTGTCAATTTAGTTGCACATTCATTGGATGGAATAAAACATTCTTTTTTATTCCTTCGCTATTTGCAGAAACAAATGGATTTTACACTGAAAGTAGTTGGTGGTGACATTTCAGCTATTCCTGGTGTTGCTGATGCCCTTGAGGTGAATTTATCTATATATTTTTTTGTGTTCATTGTCTGTTGCTAATATGAGATGCAAAAAGTGGCGAATTCGACACATTTACTTGTAAAAGAGGATTGGTTCTCTCATCCTTTAGGTTTCCATTCTCTAGTCATGCTATGTAGTGTGGGACCCCATGAAACGAATATACTTAGCAAATCTATAATTCATATGTTGCAACTCTAAAACATGTATATTCAGTTTTTTTTTTTTAAGTTTTTTTCTTTTTGCAGACTACTATACGTGATGCTGTTGAGGATTCAATCACCTGGCCAGTTCGGAAAGTTATTCCCATTTTGCCTGGAGATTACAGGTACATCTGCAAATGTGGGAATTTTGACTCTTTTACTTATGAATGGGTCCACATGGGTTATGTTTCACATTCAACAGGCCAAGTAAAACATAGCTTGAAAGCAAATCGTCCCCAATTTGTATTTTGTGCATACAGTTTTTTGATAATCATATTCAAAAGTTATATATCATTGAAATAGTATACTTTTTGTAATTTTAGCACACTATGTATGTATAAAAAAATTTAAAATTTCCAAGTGAAAGTGTTTTTTAGTCAACTGACACTCCCAGATTAACACGCTCATATTTGGCACACTATGTAACATTTGCCACCTATATGCAAACTTCACAAAGGTGTCTACTTTGAGTTAGCTGTTAGCCTAAGCCTCAGTATTGCCTTGGCGTACAGCCATATAGGTTTTTAGGGGAGCATCTAGTTACTTCCAAGGTGGTTGGTGCTACGTTTTCTTTTCCTTCTTTCTTTCTTTTTTTACTTTTTGTTGTTGGTAGTCGTACTATTATTAGTATTCAAGTAATTTCTGTTTTGTTTATTCTTAGCCATATTATGTATTGCTATTTTGTAAAAGGGAGATTTTTTTTAGTCCGGGGGTCTTGTAGGAGCAGCCTCTCTATCCATTGGGATAGAGGAAGTTTTCCCCTCATCCCATCCTCCCCATATCCTACCTCTTGGTGGGATATTTCCTGGGTACATTTGTCTGTTTGTATGCAAACTTAATGAAATATTTATTTATTAGAAGAATATGACAAATACATTTTGAGTTTATCTGATCTAATGATGTTTTTGTTTATCATCAGTGACCTTGAACTGAAGCCTGTTGGAACATTGGAGGTGAAACTTGTTCAAGCTCAGGGTTTAACAAATAAAGACCTTATTGGGAAATCTGATCCCTTTGCAGAGTTATACATACGTCCTCTCCGTAATAAAATGAAAACTAGTAAAGTCATTGTAAGTAATCTCTTTTCTTGAATTCTTTTGTGGGCTTCAGATATTTAAAGATAGTTATACTTCTGTCTGTTGCTTTTTTTTTTTCAGAACAATGACTTGAATCCGATTTGGAACGAACATTTCGAGTTTGTAGTTGAAGATGTTTCCACACAACACTTGACAGTAAAAATATATGATGATGAAGGGCTTCAAGCTGCTGAACTCCTTGGATGTGCTCAAGTACAGTTGAGTCAACTTGAACCTGGAAAAGTGAAGGATGTTTGGATAAAGTTGGTAAAAGATTTGGAACTTCAGAGAGATAATAAAGATCGGGGGAAGGTAAGTAACTACTTGTTCTTGTCCTTTTTAGTGAGATAATAAAGATCGGGCGGGTTAGGTTGAGGATTGAGAGCAAACAATCCAACATGCGAGACTGATTTGATTTTTGCTCGTTGAATAAAGAATCAAACTGTTATTTTCTTTATGTATTAAATTATTGTACTTGACCTTATTTTTGTAACCTTTGCCTTTATCTCTAACAATTAGCAACAAGAAGTCCTTGAGGGTTTTTGCGAAAGGCCTAAAATTTACCACTAATACTAATTCAATGGAAAAAAGAAAGAATTAATTAGCCTTCAAAAATCAATTTGATATTTTATTGAATGAGCAAAAATCGGAACTAGTCTCACATGTTTGATCTTCTCCTTCAAAAATCATTTTGATGTTTTTTTAAAATGTGCTACAACTATCTGATTCTTTTTATAAACAATTAGAGTGAGATGAGTGTACCTGAGTGTGACATTTTTTAAGAGAAACATGTATGAAAATGCTTGCAGTTTTCTAAACTGTGTTACTAAAAAAATATTTTTATTATTTTAAGGAAAAATGGAAATAAATAATCCCAACTATTGACTATTGGCCAATAACAGTCCCAACTACGAAAATCACCAATATTGGTCCCAACTTTCGACATATTGGAAACCAACGGACCCAAACTAACGGAGGTTAACTTCGTTAGTTTGATGCTGATGTGGCAAGATGATCCTATGTGGCATCCTACGTGGCAAAATGATCATACGTGGCATTCTATGTGGCATGCCACGTCAGCATCACACTAACGGAGTTAGCCTCCGTTAGTTTGGGTCCGTTGGTTTCCAATATGTCGAAAGTTGGGACCAATATTGGTGATTTTCGTAGTTGGGACTGTTATTGGCCAATAGTCAATAGTTGGCATTATTTATTTCCATTATTCCTTATTTTAATAATAGCGTTTGGTTATCCTGTACAGCATGCTAGTTTTTTGTAAAATTAGAAAAGCGAGAAAATAGTGTTACTAGTTGATCCAGCATGAACCCATATACAAAACAGATGCTCTCATTTTGACCAGCACCATTTTGACTCGCTACTAACCTGCCTGACCGACTTGTTTTTCCACCTTTATCTATATGACATATTCCATACAATAGCGAATTCATCGACATACTTCTGTCAACCTTTAGACTAGAACACCTCATTTACTTGCATTCTTCTTATTTACGTTCTTTAATTCTTGTAGGTGCACTTGGAGCTACTGTATTGCCCATACGGCATGGAAAATGGATTTACCAACCCGTTTACTTCTAACTTCACAATGACCTCCCTAGAAAAGGTTCTTAAAAGTGGTGAAACTGAAAATGGTGACTTAGGAAACAAAAAAAGAACAGTAATTATAAGAGGAGTGCTTTCGGTCACTGTGATATCTGCTGAAGATTTACCAGCTACAGATCTTTTGGGAAAGGCTGATCCTTTTGTTGTGCTGACTATGAAGAAAACTGGGATGAAAAACAGTACCAGGGTACTCTTTACTCCTTTAACGAGTTAACTTGTGAATATTATTGTATTTGTCCTAAATGATTTTATTATTTGTTCATAGGTCGTGAACGAGAATTTGAACCCGGTTTGGAATCAGACTTTTGACTTTGTTGTGGAGGATGGGTTGCATGATATGCTTATGGTGGAAGTATATGACCATGATACATTCGGGAAGGTATGGATATGTTTCAAGTATATTTTCAATTAAAGATAGTTTTCTCTATTATGATCTTCAAGTGACAAAATGGGCTGGTCGGTGGGTTGGGAAGCAGGACAAAATGGCCTGAATTTCTTTTAAAAAACGACTTAAGAGGTTTTATGCATTAAAAAACTACAATTTGAGCAACTTTCGCCCTGTTTCCTTTTAGCTATGTTTTTACGTGTTTGAGATCAAACATAACCCTAATCGGCCAATTTAGAAGTGAAGAGATTGAAATTCCATCTCTATAATGATTAAAAACAGTTTATTTACTTCATGTTTCGACCAAGTTTGGCCACATCAATCCTACTTTCTGGCCAAGAGAAAGTAATCTGACGTAAGATGATTAGGGCAAGCATGTAAAAAAGTGTTGGTTTTTTGTACCTGAAATCTGATTTTGAAGGATTCGAAAAACGGTTAATGTGCAGGATTACATGGGAAGATGCATCTTGACACTAACCAGGGTCATACTGGAAGGTGAATACAAAGACTGTTTTCCACTTGATGGCGCTAAGTCCGGGAAACTCAATCTGAACCTCAAATGGATGCCCCAACCAATTTACCGCGATTCTTAGCATTCAAAACCACCATCCCGAAATCCGAATGGTTGTCGAGTAGCTTGATGATGTACATAATCTTTGTGAAAATTGTTGTACAAACAAAGATTATTGATTTAGACTTGGAAGATAATAAGGGCGTGCACTTGTTCAGTAGCAGGATTTTGGTCTGTCTTTGTATCCGATGTAGTTTTTTGTTTTGTTTCCATTTAAACTTTAAATCCTCACCCAGTAATGGAAGAAATTCATCGTTTTCAGTACTTTGTACTATTCCGCTACAGTCAAAACTTCAGATTGAACTTCTTTAATCAGTATGTATGATCAGGATAATTTTTTTTGTTTCTTTTTTCTCTTTTTTTTTACAATATTTTCGTGATTTTTTTTGGTGACACCACGAGTTTCAGTTACTCTTGACCCACATGAAGGTGTTCAACTTAATTTTCTCCGAACACCTTTGCATCGGCAACAGCGCTTATTGTTAAAGACCTTATCCATGACTATGATGAACAGGAACGGGGATAGACGCCATCCATGTCTTATGCCTTTGGATGATGATAACTCATTTGTATGATTAATGTTTACAATAATTGTACATATGGTGTGAACTTAAAAAGGTTCCAAAATGTTTTTATGAACTTTAAAACCATCTGGACCCCAAGCTATGTTACTCTTACAATCGCAAACCGCCTCCTTTATTTCTTCTTAGCTGAAAGGGGGTACCAAAGAGTACGCAGTCTACGGTGGAAGGACTTTGAACCTGCTATATGCAAGTTTAGGTCTTACCATAATCGGCTCATGATATCTGGATTGCAAATGTCTTTTGATCACATCATTTATCTTGTTTGGGTCAGTTGACAACACACCATTGATCATCAGGTCATTTATCCTTCCTTTCTTGACAATACTATTAGTAATCCCATGAAAGAACTTTGAGTTTTCGTCCCCCTCGACCAACCACTTAAGGTGTGTTCCTGAGTCCTTTTCAAAGAGAGCAATGAAAGGAAGTGGAAACAAACTAGAAAAGATTTGTGTTCATTAGAAAACACATGTACGTGAAACGAATAGCACCCATCTTGTATCTTGTACGTCAACTGCGCGAATAAACTCATTGAATGTTCTCGCGTTGTAGGTACAAAAACCAGAGTCAATTCTTTCTTCAGTCCTTCTAACCTGGAATGTTTTCTAAAGATCTAAATATTTTGATATGATTATAGAACTATAACAATTTTACAAATATTACTTCAAACAAATACATAACTAACAAGTACCAAAGACAAATAATCGTATTTACTTACAAACTTACAAATATTACTTAAAAAATATAGAAACCATACATGCTCATAAAACAATTACTTCAAACTTTTGAATATAAAGTTATTGAAGACCAAATCAGTTTTCCTAATAAACCAAACCATGATCATCCATTAAACAATATTCTTCTAACATTTTTTACAGTTACAATCCAACTAAAAGTAGCACACATTCTTAAAGTTCTAAACCACCCTAATAAATTGATAATCACAAAACTTACAATTTGCAACACACAAAAGCTTTTTTCCAAGCTCAAAAAAATGGTAGGTAATAAATCATATTCTACAAATTACAAGTACATTTTACTAAATTAAGTTTGTAAATGATGACGTTAGAACATAGGGCACGTCAGCGAGGGGCCCACGTTGACCCGCCAAGTCATGAATGTCCCTCACAATGTCAAACACGGCCTCTGGTTGAGCCAACTTCAGGCTGTTTTCGGACATTTTCTTGAGCTCGTCTGAGTTGGTGCTGAACCATCCAGCCACTATCCGGGCTGTTTCCTTTGGGCTTCGGGTGAACACACCTGCACCATTTCCCACCACGTATGGAACATTTCCTTTTTCCTGTTGTTCCAAAATGAAGCATGCAATTTTGGTTTAGTTTTCCACTAACGGGTCAGGTAAAAGTATTTATGTTGGTTAAACTAGCAATGGGTTGAACGGGTCTAGTGAGTCAAATGGGTCAAAAATCACCTAAAGAGCATAACACCTCCTCCTAAGTCGTTATATTTCAAAATTTACATTACCAGTGCAACTCTGTAGACTTTTTAATCATATCAAAAACATTAATTATCTATCAAGTTCTAAGAGAAACTATTTTGACCCATTACCCAACCCACCGGAGTCACTTGTTTCCATCTTTTAAGCAATGTTTCATAACTTTGATTGTTCATTGACTCTAGCCGCTGGATCATTGTATCAATTATAATTATAAAAGAATTCTTCAATTTTTTTTAATTTTTTTTTCAGTTTAACTCCTAACGGTTTTACATGAGGAGATTTGGGCACCCTTGTATGTATGTAAGAAAAATTTTAAAACACATACAAGTAGAATTTACATACTTGTCCTGGAATATAGTCATTGAGGATGATTGGAAGCCCCCTGATCAACGCCTCAGCAATCGTGCCAGGCCCCGCCTACAAAATCCAACGAAAATAATCAATATATGAAATCTTTTGAGATTATAATCAACCAAAGATAAACTTGAGAGATGCAAATTTCTAGAGAGCCCTTTTGATTACAAAGATAGGTTTATAGATCATACCTTGGTTATAATGCAGTCACAAGCACCCATCCATTTCTGCATTTGTGTCTCAAATCCTCTGACCTATAATAAAAATAAAAAAAAACACATTAAAAGGTGCAAATAGACGGATGACGGATCAGATAACGGGTCAAAATTTGGTCCTTTTTCTATTCACAGAAATGGATCGGCTTAGGTTGGCCGACGCACTTTTGTCCACTTTTTATGTTCATATAAACAACAATCAGTGTGTCAAGTATTAAGTATGATTACAAAATTGATACAATTTAAAATGAGTCAATATTTTATAAAATAAAATGAGTTAGGTGTTTCTGGATTAAAAATATGTTTTTTTTTGTGCGTCTTTACAAGTATGACTTGTTTCCCTATTAGCTAAACTTTTGGAACTTACTTGTTTGAACCATTATAGACATATTTAACCCAAACCGACCCACTCATATGTTAATGGGTCAAAACGGCCACCTCCAGCGAAATATAAATCTTCTTTACCTTAACAGGAATCTTCCACTCTAAAGACTCAAGGGAAGAAACTAAAGCTTTGTTTCGACCACATATTACTACCATTTGTCCAAACGGTTTCCCAGTTTCGTTATCGAATAAGGATTCTGCAAGAGCCTTTGCAGTTTTCTTCACTGGGCCCATTCCTTCACCACCTCCCATCAACAAGACCGCAGGCAATACCGGATCCAGTTCTAGCTCTACTCGTAAGTCATCCTGTAAGAACCACAAGTTATCCCCATGAAAACCACAACTACTATGATATAGAAAGATGGTAGTATTATTTTATTATGATTTTTACAACTGTGAGAACCCGTCAAAGGAATGAGACGCTTGAGTCGAATCTCCACTAGAAGGAATTAGACGCTTACCACTATGCCATTAGAAAAACCATCAAAGTTTCAAAAATTTTATCGACATGTCCGTAACTTCGACCATCTTGACTTTTTTGTTTGTTATATTTTGACGTGGCGTCTACTTGAAATAGAAAACATGCCCTTAAAAACTAACGGAAAAGTGGTAACCTTGTTGAGGATAGCACGTGCGAAAGAGGGTCGAACGGGCAATCCAAAAACGCGTACTTGGTTTTGTTCAAGGCCGTCTAGTAAAGCCCTTTTTGATACCTCTTCTGAAGGACAATAACATCTTTTGACACCTGGATGAAACCTGGTTACATAAAAGAAATTTGAGCATTTAAAGGTGGACCTAATACTTTTGTCAAGTCTAATGATAGGAGCGATTATGACTTTTACCATGTCCGATGGCATGTATTAAGGTCTGTAATAACAGTCACAAAGATGACTTTCTTTTGTAATCCTTGCCATTTAAGTACCAATAACGGAATGTGTTGCATAAGAGGATGAACACTGATGATAATGTCCGGCTTGTACTCCATTAAACCTGCCTCAACCTCCCTTCAATGGAAGATATTGTCACATTAGAAAAACATTAAGACGAAAGCATTCCCACAAAATTTCATACGCAAAACGGGTCAAAATGGGTCGGGTCAAATTGGGCACATACGCAAAACACTTTTAATCCACATTTTCTTTTGAACTTTATAAAAAGTTAATGTTTTCTATATGATTACAAATACAATATTATCATAACTATTATGCATATAAATACACTTCGGGTTTGCTGTTTGACCCAGTTCACCCGTTAAGTCAACCCATTTATGAAGAAATGGGTTGAAGTTGCTTCCTATACTTAGTTGATGGTCATTTTCACATCTTGAAGCATGATTGAAAAAGCATAGTGACAAAAATCATCTTCAATGTGTGGGTTCATCGACGATGACAACAAACAAGTTAATGATGTATAAGATGACAAAAACATTGATAAATCCTAGTAAAGAATCATAGGATGTGGGTAAATACGTACTTGGCATAGAAGGCGGCAATCGCAGCAAGATAAACACCATGTATCCATCTTGGAGAAGTACCATGAAACGCGACACTCCAAAGCTGCACATGTTTAACCATGAACTTGTATTGATTTTCCATATCGTTTAATGGCCAACCAGTGTACTCCTTCCAAACATCCTTAACAAATATCTACAAATACCGAACAAACATACAAGTGAACACAATTATTAGCAGCTTGTTACTGTTAATATTGCAAAAACAAGGTTCATAGTCAGCAATTTGCCCTGATTACTAGAATTCTAGCTATACTTATAGATTACTAGATTTGATGCCAAAAAACTATAAAAAATTGCCTAAAATTCACTCTCAACCGCCCCCCCCCCCCCCCCCCCCCCCTTGCAAATATGCATATGAAGACTGAAGAGTAATAAACTTGTACCCTATATTGATCACCATATTCCATCTTGAAAGCATCCCTGATAGCCTCGGCTGAGGCGCGGTGGCCGCCTCCAGTATCACTCATCAAAATAAGCACATTCTTGGTCCTATCAGCACCAAGCTGCACCATTTCCATAGTGTCATCTTCATCATTAATCTCATATCTTATTCTCTTCTGCCTATTATTACTCCCACCACCACCACCAAAACCATACACCCCCACCCTTTCAAACACTGTTTTCAATGAACTTTTTTGTGATGCCACCTTTATCACCATCTTACACTACCACCTATATATACATACAACTATCTGTATGTATATCTTTTTTTTTTCAAGATTTCAAGAAAGCCTTCAAAGGTTTAATCTTTTATTATTTTAACACAAACCCATCAAGAAAACATAAAACATATATACATACAACTATATGTATCTATATATTTTTTTCAAGATTTCAAGAAACTCTTTAAAGGTTTAAGCTTTTATTATTTTAACACAAACCCATCAACAAAAACATAAGATTTAATTATTTTAACACAAACCCACAGAGAAAAAAACATACAACATATATACATACAACTATTTGTATGTATATCTTTTTTTTTCCAAGATTTCAAGAAACACTTCAAAGGTTTAAGCTTTTATCATTTTAACACAAACCCATCAATAAAAACATAGAAATAGTAACTTTTTATATAATTTAACCAATTGGGTGTCACCTTTCTTTATAAAAAAGCTTAGTTTCAAGAAAGACGCAACAGAGACATGTTACAATATTATTAAGTTTTAAAGTTAATATTTCAAGAAACATAAAAAGAACTTAACCCACCGGAAAAGATGGGATTTTCCGGCGAAATAATATATGAGACTGAGACAAACATACAAAGAAAATGGGTCAGTTTTTTCTGTTATAATAGAAAGGGAACAAATAATATTATGCTTGGAATGATACCGTTTGTTATTATTATTATTGTTTAAATAACTGTTGGAAATGGTGGCAGATTTTAAAGATTTTTTTGTTGGAAATTGACAGCCGTACGATTAAAGTTTTGGTTTTTGATTTCGAATGTTCGATAGTTTAGATTCGGATCTTTCTTGCCAATCCCTAGTTGCTTTTCTTATAAGAAGTGGGAAGGTCAAGTTCTGTCCGCATCAAAATGTTACCGGTGGGTCGGGTTTTACTGTAATGGGCCTTTGAACGAAGGGTTTTTCTTGAGAACTGATGTGAAATTATTGGTAAACCCGGGTTATTCTCGGAGTACATCTTTTTTCAGTGGGTATTTCGTGAGTGATCGGGATTGATTTGTTCGCCGTTAAAAAAAAGATTCGGATCTTTCTTGAATTATTTGTGTTTTTGGTTTGTTTCATTTCTAATTATTTTAATAAGTTTTTTTTAACATAATTTATTTTAATAAGTATGGGTTTTAAAGTTGTTTGTTTAAATAAATAATGGAATCGAATCTTTTGAAAGAATATGAATCATGGTGTGTGCGTGTGATACAAACTATGTGACCAATAATTTAGCCTTGACAAATTAGCCATTATGTCCTTAAAGTATTTGCATCTTGGCTAAAAGAATCATATTCTTTACAAAATTGTCATATCATGATGGTGATGTCATATTTATAAAATGTATTGATTACGTAATGGTTTTTTAAATCTTTTTTCTTTTAGGTAAATTTGCCATCGATATATGCTAATGTCAATTGGAAGTTTATTTGGGCTTTCAATAAATAATAATAACAAACAGAACTTTCTCTTAAGAGTAAATTTTAAGACATCTATATTAGGGTTGTTTGGCAACTTTTAAATAAATAAGTGTTGAGTAAGTAAAAAGCCTAAATTATTAAGAGATGAATTAGTAAGATGTCTGAACAATTTAGACTCAGTATAATGTAGACTCATTCAGAGACAAATGTCTGACAAATTTAGAAAACTGCTCACGAAACAAACAGTTTGAATGAAATGTCTGCTTATTCACATATCTGTCAAATTAAGAGTTGATACCAACAACCCCTTTATTTTGATAGTTTAATATATAATCAATTTTCTTTATTATATTAATGATAATGATAATTTAATCACTTTCTATCTCACTCCCATAATGAAACTGAGTCTCTTGAAAAGAATATGAATATGAATACAATACGCAAAATATTTGATATTTTAACCTTGACAAATCTCTATATGGCTATCATATGCCCTTCAAATTTTGGCGTATTTGATTTTTTTTTTTTTTTTGTCAAAACATCATCTTCTTTACGAAATAATCAAAGATGGTGAAGTCATCTTTATAAAACGTGGTAATTTCGTTTCCGTTGTTATATATTTTAACATATGGTTAAAATATAGTTTTTTTTTTGAACGACCAACAAATTGGAATCACTCACGTAACACTGGAGTATCATCGTGCCACCAGTGTTTCCACGCGATCATATTCCACCACCAAGTCACCAATTCAGGAGGAAACTCATAAATGAGAAAACCCCCTTTGTGAGATTCGAACCCAGGACCTCATAGCCCCTAAGTCTTATCTCACCACCAAGATACCACTAGGCTATAATTGGCTTTGAACATGTCCCAAAAGAAAAGAAAAAAAAAAGCAAACAAATTAAACAAGAGTGAATTTTAACCTATTTAGGAGGTATTTGGGATTGATTATTAAAAACAGATTATGCGTTTTGGAAAAGCAGGGGTGGGGATGCTTATAGATTATTGCGTTTTGGTAGCCTAAAAAACTGATTATCTGCGTTTTCAAAACGCAATCTCAAACATTAAAAACTGATTATCTGCGTTTTCAAAACAAAATAATCTAAAAATCAAATTCAAAACGCAATCTCAAACACTCTCTTAATCAATCATGGTCGTGTAATATATAACCAATTTTAACAATACAATTATCATAATCACATAAATATATCCACCTAATTTTTACTATGAGATGGAAGGATGATTATGTAACTTAATAATGAATAAACCTATGTAGTCAACATTTATCAATTTAAATTTTGCGATTCTTCTTACTATTAATAAGCAAACTCCTTTTGAAACATGTGTCTCGGCGCTGTTGGTTGTTTTTTTTTATTTGTTTTATTTACATGTATATCAAGTTTAGCTAATATGTTAGCAAATTAGTAGGGTTGTGCAACGGTTCAGAACCGGACCGAATCGAATTGAACCGGACCGAACCGCGAACCGTTTATTCCAAAATATAAGAACCGGAACCGGAACCGATAATTACTAAACGGTTCGGTTCCAGAACCGGGTGAAACGGATCTCATGAAACGGTTCTAGACCGGAACCGGTTGTCAATAAAATCCTAAAATTAACATTAACAATTATAATAAAAAAATAAACAAAAATAATGATTTTTCTTAAAAAAATTATCAACAGTTTGTGTTAACTATGGTTACTAAAAGTATAGCAGTTTACGTATCAAAATATGTTTTGTTCGGATTAGATCATTCCTTTCATACAGATTAAACAGGTCAGAACAAGCTGTGCTGACTGCTGACCATCACATAAGGCAATAAATACTCTACATTCCTACCAAGTAAAACAATTTAAAAGTGTTAAGAACTATAAAGAAGGAAACAGCACATTCTATTTCAAACTAATAATAGAATATTTAAATATTTAATTTAATTCAAAACGGTTCTTATCCAGACCCGTCGGTTCTAACCGGAACCGAACCGGGAACCGATTATGCCAAAATATGAGAACCGGAACCGAAACCTATAACATTAATTCAGTTCGGTTCTAGCGGTTCCGGGTCGGTTTCACGGTTTTCACGGTTCGGAACCATTTATTGGTCACCCCTACAAATTAGTATAGTAAAATAAATTGATCACTATTGTTATTAATTATGCATTATATGTAGTCAACATAATCCACTATAATTACAAGTTAATAAATCAGATACAAATAAATTAATAGGTTTAGAATGAATTAGGAGAAAAAAATAGTAAAAATAGAAATGAGAAAACATTGAAAATGGTAGACAATTTCCTTCTTATATCACCAGTCGAACGACCTTATAAGCTAGACTTACTAACTGAACAAGAGAATCTGCCAGTTCTATTAGTTAAAAAACAGAAGAAATGGTTTAGTAATCACCGATGTATTCTTTTTAACCGATATAAGAATGTTTAATAAATGTGTAAATGCAATTGTTTATGTGTTTGCATAATTGTTTTCTAATTTTCAGAAAGCTTGGAAAGTATCAATGATGCAACAAAAATAAAATTGTTAGCTTATGATTTATGGCACTTGCTTTTATAAATTAATACATGTGCATAGAAACATAGTCACCATGCCTTTTTATTGTAATCATGATGCATTATGTTTTATCCTTTAAAATATCGTAAAGTTATACACATCTATAACCATGAATACTTTTCCATTGTCATGATTTTGTTTTTAGATTTTTTATTTGTACAAAGGGATCATATATTGTACTTTGAGATCTTGTTTACAATCTTAAAAATACATTAAAAAGTGGCTTAGTCATTGAACTTTCCAATGGAATTATATCAAAGTAAGTTTCTAGAAATAGCGTATTCCAAACTAAAAATTTTAGTTTATTTCCTTAATTTCTCATACTTTTAAATTGGAGAGATTTAGAATGAAAAGATTTTTTTAAACATAAAATACTTAATTTTCTTTTCATTTTCTTCGAACTCAAAAACACAGTAGTTAATTAAATATTTTCTTTCACTCCCTTTCTTTTCTCTCACTAATTCTCTTTCTTTTCTTTTCCTTCGTTTATTAAACTCGAGAACACATTACACTGGGTATTATAAAGATGACAACACTGGTTTATTTCTTTTTGAAAACTTTACTAGGCAAATAAGCCCAAAAGGCTATATGGTGTGCATCCGGGGAGATGAGGTGGCGTCGGGGAGGTGGGGGAACACCCCCCCCCCCCCCCCGTATTTTTTTCGGTGAGTTGGGGGAATTTTCCCCTTTCTCCCCGTGCATCCTGATTGGCTAATTTTTTTTTCTTTTTTTTTAATCAAACTTTATCCAATAAAAAAAGGAAGGGGGAATGGAGGAATTGGGGGAAGGCATTTCCAAAATTTGAGGGAGAAAATGAAGGAAATGATATGGCGCTGATGTGACACTTGAGGGAGTTGGGGGAAAGGGGACACACCATATAGCCTAAGGGTATACTCCTAATAAAGATGGCAACAGGGGTAAACTTTAAACGTCAATTTCTACAATATTGGCGTATATTGTAAATAGCAAGGACCTTGTTTAAAGTATAAATAATTTTGAGGAGCAAAAGAGCAAAATACTTTCCAGGTTGGATGCCAACTGTTGAAGTGGGTCCCAAGTTCTACTAAATGATGACATCCAAAGTGGCAATATGCCCACTTGAGCTGGCTAAACCTTAAAGTCAAGTTGTTAACATATACTATGGATACTAATTGGAATGAGTTATAAACATAAACTATCTTTGATAAATATGTATAAAATTACTCGTTAACATTATAATATACCAATAAAATACCCTTTCTTCCTATAGAAAAAGGGTCAACTCTTTGAGAGGAAAACTCATACCCTCTAAATTCATGACTGTCTGGTGAAAACTCTCTATTGAGCGTTGTCTAGTTATAGTCATTTGTAACACCCTTGTAATCACCTAAGAGCATTAATAATATCATCTCTTTATTTTCCTTTATATTTGGTGTAATTAGACTAGTGTTTCTTTAGATACGTATATAACACCAAACTGATACATTGTCCTCACATTTAAGAGCAATATTGTGGCCCTTTGTAAACAACAAAATACGGTTTTAGAAGTTGAATGCAAGCAAATCATATGCACACTCAAAACTTCTTGTGTTGGCAAGAACATTTTTTCTAATCATCACATGGGTCGATACGAATTCTATATGATTAGAAAATTAATAAACGTTTCACTTATTATTTTACATAAAAGGCTTTATTATTAAAATTATTAACATTATTTTATTAAGAGAAAATATTATTTTCAATTATATGCCATGTATTATTTCGGCATTGGCCTTGCAAAACGACAATCTTTCCCTTGGCCCTTGGAGGGAAAAGACTCTTAAATAAGTTGGATATCACTTTCTCACAAAAGCCAAAAGAAAACGACTTGTATACAACCACCGTACATGATTTATGGTAAAACTATTTATTACTAGATATCTAAATATTTTCAATGACAATAAAAAACTATGCACTCAATACCATTACATTGTAGTGGCAGAGACATCGTTGGACAATGATAGAAGATCCATGGGATCTTAGGTTCGATTTTTGAGCCTGACGAGTTTTACCGATAATTTCATCGTCGTGTCTATGGGCGGGTAGGTTACCTGGTTTCCACGGAATTGGTGTTTGACAACTCGGGTACTCTCGGAGTACTTGAATTTGTCGAAAGGGTGCCCCGAGAGTGCTTCGATTTGATTTGTTGGCCGTTAAAAAAAAAAAAAAAAAAAAAAAAAAAAAAACTATGCATAAATATTATATTTGGAAATTATAATACGCTAATTCAAGTTAAAAGCTTATCAAATAAGCAAGCGCAATATTTTTTTTCATACATTCAAGCTCAAATTTAAACGATATGAAGCTTGAATATATGAGCTCAAATTATTATGTAATAAGTAGAGCAAGAGTTTATAAAAACTCAACTAAAATTTTTACGGCTCTACGTAAATGTATACGACTAATATGAACATAAGAACGTGTTCAATACTGAATGAATTTTACTTAAAGAATTACAAGAACCATATAATCACTTATTTAATAGTGCTTGGTAAATATAACGGGAGTTAAAAAAAGTGAGGTAAAATGATATCACTGATTGATACAAGATGTATAAGTGTTTATATGGTTATATGTATAACTTTGCGTTCAACATCCCTCTATGATCATAACTATCACAACTACGTAAATCTCTAAATCCATTTTACTAAACAGAATATTAAGTAAATCTCTAAATCCAACACGTTTTTGTATCCCTGACATTTGATACATTTGACTCATTGGCACCGGAAGTCATCCGTTTCCTGACCAAAGTCCAACGGGTTATTCATAGCAGTGTCTCGATTCCGGTGGGGTATGTGTTCGTTTTTAGTAGGTTAGGGTTTGCCGTCCAGAAAAGGGTGGCGGCGTAGCTTGTTACCCACCTGCTGGCTATCTTGATGTAATTTTTCTATACCCATATCTTGGATTTTATCAGTTGAGATTTTAAAAGGTCAACTGCTAAAACTGCTGGCTATATGAGATAAGTTAAATTTATCTTGGATTTTTTGTAATTGAACTTGAAACATCATGAACACTCGATTTTGTACAATTGAGGAAAAAACATGGTCATACACTAAAAGCTAAGTTCAGCTTGAGACTTGAGTTCAATTAAACTTACACCGTTAATCAAAACTATAACTTTTATAATGGTCAACAAATAAAAGCTTGGCTATCTAGGGTAATCTGGTGGCTCAAGTCCACCATCTTCAGTTTTATGGAAACCCGCCATCCGAATGCACACTGCAGTAAAAAGTAGGTTTAGATCGGATTCAAACTTGAGACCTGTTTTCTTCGGCCCAAACCTTCACTTTTCCTCCAATGCTAGTTTAGTTAAAGCTCATTTACAACGACAACCATAAATGTTATAATTTTCGATAATTTAGATAAAATTATTCATAATCTTGTAAGACAAAAATTAATTTTGTTTTTTAGCTGAAAATATATTTTAAAAAAGGTAAGGGCCCAATGTGCATTCACTTGGACCATGGCCAATCAGACACTCAATTTAGGTGCCGATGTGATAGCTCGTTGGTTGATGTAGTGAGTGGTTGGAATGTTATGTAAGCTTTTCATATAATCTTATTCATGGTATAAACATGGTATATTTTAGTATCAATTTGCTTCAGTAGATCTTAATCATCTTATATCTTGCATAAATTTATTTTGTTTTCTTTAATTTAAATTATGACATCAACAAAACATTTATCTTGTTTGATCTTGTAGTAGATACTAAAATTGGGGATAACAAAATGCCACTACATGTAAGAATAATGGATTGAATGTAAATATAATTCCTAAAAACTATTTTAATGTTAAAAATGATTAAGAATACACTATTACAATAATAACATTGAAAGGCTGATGCGAAAATTCTTATGGGTTGGTAATAAGGAAGGGAAAGGGATGGCATTGGGTCGCTTAGGAGGTTGTCACAAAACCAAAAAAGTTTGGAGGGTTGGGTATTTCAAAGATTTCCGAGGTGAATGCGGCTCTCCTCGTTAAATGGGCGTGGAGGTTCAAAAACGAGCATGAAAGTTTGTGGCGTAAGGTTATCATTAGCCTACATGGTGGCCGAAATAGATGGACCTTCATTCCGGTTAAAAAGTCGTTGGGAGGAGTTTGGAAATCTATTGCCTCTGCCTTGAACAATCTTCGGTTTGATGGTACAAGAGTAGAGGATCTCTTCTCTTGTAAGCTGGGAAATGGTGCTCGAATTGATTTTTGGAAGGATACTTGGTTCGGTTCTACTCCTTTGTTCAGACGATGGCCAATCCTTTTTGCAGCTGACAGACACAAAAACATCAAGATTGCTGATCGGTTGAAGACATAAAATGATCAGACAATGATTATTGACTTGTGGCAGCTGGGTATGCATTCTGTAGAAGGGATTTCTGAAGTTCAAGATGTGGAGTTTTTGCTGTCGATTGTCAGAATTACTAAGGAAGATGATTGTTGGTTGTGGGATCATGATGCGCATAACGGGTTCTCAGTTGCAGCGGTTAAAAAGGCTCTGCGGCAGAATGTTTATGCGCCTTCTGGTCAAGGTTTGCGATGGGATAATTGGGTTCCGATCAAAGTTAATGTGTTAGTTTGGAGAATGGAAAAACAGAGAATACCCACAAGGTTTGAGCTGATAAAAAGGAGTATAAATCTACCTGATGCCACGTGTCCGATGTGTAACAGTGGGGAGGAGACGGTAAATCACATATTCATTGCTTGTGGTTTTGCTTTTAGCGTTTGGAATTTTGTGCGGATATGGTGCCGTTTACCGCATGTTCCTTTCCACACAGTTGAAGATCTGAAGATTTGGCTTGATTCCTCTTCGGTCAAGGGTAAAGGAAAAAGGATTGTTCGATGTGTTTTCATGGTTACTTGTTGGGCTATTTGGAAAGAGCGAAGCAAAAAAGTCTTCCACAATTCGGAGCCGAAGGTAATCGAGGTTGTGGCGGTAGTGAAATCCATGTCGTTTTTATGGTTAAATGCTAGATCGAGTATAGATAAGTTTGATTGGATTGATTGGGTCAAGTACCCCTTGTATATGTTGTAATTGGCTTGTTTTGAGGGGGCCTTCGTTGTTTGGGGCCTCTCTCGTTTTTTGAATGAAAGTTAATGTTCAAAAAAAAAATTTACAATAATAACAATACAATTATGAGAACCTTGGGTCCGGTGAAGTTGGGTCGAGACATTGACCATGGTGGTGTTATTGTTGTATATCAGGATTCAGTGTTTTAAAACCAGTTTGTAAGCTATACCGGATTAAGCTTAGAAATAGTTCAATCGGACGGTTTAACTAGGTTGGCAAGTTAACCCTATAATTACATAAAAATACAACTTCAACTCAAAAAATAATTCAAAAGTACATGATTCTATAATCATTAATCATCCTTTTATACCGCGCTAATATGAAAAAAAAACAGTGGATTAAACGAGATTAAATCCAGAAAGCTTCTGGCATGTTAATACGATACACAATATAACATATATCAGTATACACATAAATAAAATGTATGTATACCGATCTTATGCATAAACTCTCTGGCTGCAGCCCGAATTCGACATTACAGATGAGAGGTTAAGTACAAGTTCAAATAGCTAATTGTTATAGGAAGGTGGTCATCACATATTAATGCGGAAACCAAATATCCAGACCACCAAATATTTGTTTTTTTTTTCGAATGAATATGTGATATGCAAATTGTATGCTTGTCCCGAATTGGAAGTCGGTTTTGTAGTCATAATTTGTTATCGGATTGGTGGGAACTAAAATTGCTTGACGATGGTGTTCTGGAAGGATGATTCTGAAAATTCGATTATGGGACACATGTTCTAGCGGCTAGCTTAAAAACATAAAATTGGGAGTTTATATGGATGGGCCGATAAAACTAGAAATTTACAATGGGCTTAAACCGGTATTACCAGTCATTCTAGCAGTTCAAACTTCAAAGTAGGGGTGAGCAAAATTAACCATAACCGACATAACCGAACCATAACCGACTTAATCGAACCGATTTTAACAGATAACCAACATAACCAATGGTTATGGTTATGAAATTTCTATAACCGACCGAGCGGTTATGGTTATGGTTATGAAGCTTTGGTTAACCGATATAACCGAACCAAACCGAACTTGTGTTGTTAAGTTTATGTAATAGATTTATGTTCTATATTAACTATATAGAGGTTTTTTTTACTATAATAAAAGTATGTTATTAACAACATGATATTGATGTAGTATTTTTTTTTTATGATGAATTGAACTTGTAAGTTGTAACCAATGGGTTAAATATGTTTTTTTTGTTAATATCTTATTAAAGGGGATCCCACATTGGTACTTTAACTAGAAAGGGTAGTTTTGATTAACTTATAAATAATAACCCAAGCTAAGTCTATCATTGCAGGTTCTGAGTTTTTAAGACCCATGGCTTTTAATTTTATAATTTAGCCGAAAGTTAGCTTTGGTTAATTTTTTTGGTTAATAACCGAAATAACCATAACCGAACCATAACCGAATTCATAACCGATTAACCATAACCGAAGTGTGGTTATGGTTACGAAAATCCCATAACCGAAATAGCGGTTATGGTTATGGTTAATGGTAAAAACCGACCCATGCACACCCCTAGTTCAAAGCCGATATCATTTGCCACCACATTACCCATCTTTATTTATTTATAGAGTGAATTACAGAAATCGTCCTTTATGTTTGCATCGAATTACAAATCATGTCCTTTAAAATAAAAAAAAATGCAAAAATCGTACTTTATGTTTAAAAATCATTGCATGTTATGTCCTTTACTGTCACACCCTCAAATTCCCACATGCGGAGTTCTACCGCGAGGCGTGTGACACACCAGGATCCAAGTCAACGGTCACAATAAACGACGTCTAAATGTAAAAACACACGTAAATAAAAACCATGCATAAGATTTAAAACCAACATCTGAAAGTGCGGAAGCATTTAGAGTTTACAAGTCATGAGTAAATAAAGACATAAGTTCAAAAGTTTAACGTAAGGAGACATGCATGAATGACCCTAGACGCGAGTACGACTCCTGTGCGACTCCGTGCACCTAGCTGACAGCTGCTACCTTAGCGACCTGAGAAAACATGCTAAAAGAGTCAACATATAATGCTGGTGAGTTCACAGGTTTTAATCAGACGTTTAAAACAATCCTTTGAAAACCGTTACCGTTGCTGTTACTACTATGCTTATGAGAACGCTAGCTAGGCGTCGGGTAATATTACTACTACGGGTGAAACCATTGCTAACTATGCCGTTTCTGTGACCCTTAATTCCTATGGACTACCGTCATCACCGGTAGGCCTTGTGTGTTTAGAGACAATATGCACCCGTCCGGCCTCCAGCCGTCGAGTGGGGCTTGTCAGTTCCCAATAGCGCTATCCACATTTCCCCGCCATATTCCCATGTTAGTGGTTTCTAAGGGACTTTTGATGAACCGTATAGTAATAAGATGAGAGCCATAGTATAACATGAAAATGTGTTATAAAAGAGTTTAAGCATGTTTCTCCCCCGAAAACATAAACCGTAAAATGTGGGGCCGTGAACTCACCTTAGGTTGCGTCTTCCGTTTATGAGTAAACCGTTTATGTGATATGATAGCCCCAACTAGTGGCGACCTATCATAAGATATGTGTCAAGTTAGACTAATAACCCGTCGGGTTCATTAGTCCCCAAATGTCCAGTCCATGACAATTATGTGTTTGAAAAAACACGTTTGACCGACAACCAGACTACATGAGACAAGACTCGACATCCCATTGGTGACCCGATATCCCACGTGTTCATCTCATATGCTAACACATACAGATCATGCAACCAGTACTTAACGCCTGTTAAAGTTCAACGAGTCTAACACATTGATCAAATAACGCACAAATAAATCCAAACACGTGTTACTATGTTACTAGGCATGTTACGGGGTTTCTAGCATGTTCCTAGGTGTCAAATCGGGTCTCGGAATGCTAAATTACAGTTACATTATCATTACATGTGATTAGGAAAAGTCAACTGGTGATTAGGAGCTATAAGACATGTTATTCAGAAGTTAACTAGTGATTAGGAGTCATAAGACATGCTATCAGAAGTTAACTAGTGATTAGGAGTCATAAGACATGCTATCAGAAGTTAACTAGTGATTAGGAGTCATAAGACATGCTATCAGAAGTTAGCTAGTGATTAGGATCACAATTGCATGGTGGGAACCTAATCGCCTTTAGAGCATGTGATTAGGGCCTATGCTGTTGTGTTCCGCCTTTTTCGCGCGTTTAACCCTGTAAATCAGATCCGAAACATGTGTAAACACCCAATATCAATCATAACACATTAACAAACATATTTCAAGCAAAACCCCTAAGTTACCATCATTCTAACAGTCCCGAATGCGAGCGTTTCCCAAAATAGTAAGCTTAACATGTAAACATCACATCAACATACAAGAACTTGCCCTAAATAGCAAATATCCATGTTTCATCACGTAACAACGTTGTCCGATAGTATCCTACTGCTCTAGCATCATCCTAAAGCAAACCCTAACATCATATAATCAATAATACACCTCATAACATCCTTAATCATTCAAAACCATTCAAATGGGTCAAAATACCAAACATCAACAATACACAACCATGGACCTCCAAACTCCTAGGACATCATCATACTAACTCATAACAGCTATAAACACCTTAATAACACAAGAACAATCATGTTTCAATCATAAAAATCCTACCTTTAATCACATACAACACATATAATATGCATAAGGGTTTGGGTTTGTTTAAAAACGGTTTTTAATGGATTTTCAAAGACAAAAACATTTAGAAATCAGGTCTGGACTTTTAGGGAACAAAACATAATCATATAAAGGTTTGGGGATAAAGAACACACCTTGGATTTAGGAGAAAATGATGGGTAAAGCTTGGAAATGGATGTTTTGATGTAAAAACGAGTTCCAGGGGGTGTTTGTGAGTTGTGATAGGTTATGGGACGGCTAGGGTTGCACAAATGGTGTTTTAGAGGTCAAGGGTGGTATTTATAGGCGTTTCTAGTCGTCAAGTGCAGTATGGGCGATTATGCAGGGTTAACAGGCGATTAGGGCTGCTAATCGCTAGTAACTACTAGTGATTAGCCCCAATCGCCCCCTAAGGTCCCCCTAATCGCCCCTTAAGGTCCCCCAATCGCCCTCATGTAGGCGATTAGGGTTCCCTTAGGTGGCCTAATCGCCTACAGGGTCTGGGATTGGGTTTTTGGCGCGTTAAACCCTATTTTAACATATGTTAACACGTTTTCACATACCGACAAGTCACATAATGATTATAAACACATAATTCATGAAAACAAACATGTTCACACTCGTTCACCAATTCCCGGGACTCGAGACTTGTGTGTGTTAAAACCCCAATGATGCACGACTCGACTCGACTGACCTTTGTCATGTGTAATGTATGCACGACTCGCTAAGGTAGACTTACTGAGTTTTCAAAAATTAATAACCGGAGTTTGCCGGGCGTCACATTTACCCCAAACTCAGTTTATTATTATGGTTAAATCTGACCAAGTTGACCCCAAATGAGGGCAAATTAGTCTTTTTACCTATTTATTTAAAATAATATTACATAAAAGCTTAGAAAATTAATAAAATTATATAACTGCCCCCACCCCCTCCCCATCTCTCAAAAATACTTTGTCCCTCTAACTGCCTCACAACCACCACCTATCACCACCACCCACCACCCACCACCACTACCACCTACGCCCACCAGCCACCAACCGACCTACTGCTTTGTCACCACAATTCCGATAACCGAACAACCCCAATCCTCAACCTCTGTCACCTTCTTCTCCGGTCACCTCCATCTCCTATGACCGGTTCCAAGCATCCCCAACACATAACCAAACAACCATAACCATATCTTCCTTCGACGACCAACCCTATGTCATTATTAATCACTCACCGACACCTTTCGATGACTTTCTTGTTCCGATAACCATCAACCCCGACTACCAACCACCGTCAACCTGCCTCCGGTCGTCTCTTCTAGCCGGATGCCCCAGTCAGTCATTCGGTTCGTACCCTCCGACTCCTACTCTTCCATTCAGAGGCTGAACTAGTCTGATGCGGTCACTGGTATTAGTGTTTAGGGGTGGCGGTGTTGGCTAAGGGTGGTGGTTATGGAGACCTGATTAGAGAGAGAAAAACTTTTTTGCACAATCACAGAACACCATTGTTGCAGGATCAAATTGGGTTTCTAAGAGATGAACCCTAATTTGAGTATGATGATTTGGGGAAGAAAGGGGAAACAATTAGGGTTTTATAATGTGGGGTTTAATTTCAGAACTCATCCTTTATGGGTGAAAGGACAAAACTGCCCTCACGTGGGGTGGACTTGTTCAAAGATAACCAGGTTTTTAAACTGGGTTTAGCTTAAAGGATATAACGTGTATCGTTTTTTAAACATAAAAGACATTTTTTGCAATTTTTCTTTCTAAAGGACATGATTTGCAATCCGATACAAACATAAAGGACGAATTCTGTAATTCACTCTTATTTATATCTAACCCACTACCCACTCTTGAAGGTTTAGTTAATTAAGTTCCTATCACTCCTAGTCAGGACATCGTTTGTTAGCCGTTCAAAAAAAAGGGGGAACATGGGTTAGTTAGTAAGTGAAAACATGACTCACTATTCGATCAGGGTGCCCACTAATTGGTTATAAAAGCACTCTATACGTCACTGGGTGAAGACACGCCTCAGGTGCCTGCCCACAGGTATCCCTGGGTAGCCAGAACCCACCAAGCCACCAGTTCCGGGAAAAAGTTGACCCGTCACCCGTCCGAAGGCACAACAATGGAAAATCAGTAAAACCCGGTAGGATCAAGAATTAAACCTGACACCTCATAAAGACTAGGCTCTACCCATCATTTCTCATGCCACTCCATCACAAGGGTGGAAGCCCATATTCACCTCTTAAACAACTAAACAAGACCCTACAAACATCAGTCACTAATCCATGCACACATACACAATATTGCAAACACGCATGTACATAAAGATAAAAGAGTGAGAAATCATAATCCCTACAAATATCCGACAATCATGTTGAGAGAAAGAATGAGAAGATGAGAAAATTTAAGCCTAAAAAACGAGTAGATATTGCTCTGAGACGAAGAAAGTGACAGTTGTACAATAAATTCATATTGTATAAAATATTTTGTATAAATTTAGGAGAAGTTAAAAGCCAATATATTCTAGATGCGTAATTACACACAAGGTACATACCACGGTCAAACCTTTTGTGACCAATTGACTTGTTTGGATATGTATGACATGTTTCGTATGTTTAATGTTTTGGCTATTTGGTGAAAATCCGAAATCTAGATTGTACATTCGTTGAAAGAAATCAAAATAATTTAAATTTGTGTATAATTATTCACTAATTATTTTTAATAATAATTAAACCATAAAGGCATAAACCGTATGGCCGGTCCGATGCAAGAAAGTGGGCTTTTCATTTCATTGTTTTGTAGCTAAGCCCTAGTAATCGGTTATTATTATAAGGGCTTTAGATGATCGATCAAATTCAAGAATCAACCCAACCCAGGTTAGCTTAGTTGGGCTTGGACATATTTAACCTAATTGAATAGCATCAAAACTAGTGGTGAACAACAAAAAAAAAACCCGGCTTACGGACCAAACCCGGACAAACCAACTTGAACCGGTACTAGCCAAACCGGATAACCCTCCCTTGGGTCGAAAACTGAAACTAACCGGTTTTTGCACAAACTGGTTTGAAGCAAAATTGTCAATTTTATATCAAAAAATTATACAAAATGGTTTCTACATATATAAATACACCCACATGCAGGTTAAAAATAAAAAAGGTTATAAAAATTAATAAAAGTTGATTTTTTTTTTTTTTTAAGGATTTACTTTTTTTTTTAAATTTCTAATATGCTAATATTAAAACAAAATACGAAAATTACATCACAATAGAAGGTAGACGGGCAACAAGCTGCGCCGCCACCCCTTTCTGAATTGCGAACCCTAGTCTACTAAAGATAAATCCTTGCCCTCCTGGAGATGAACTATTGCTGTGGACGACCCGTTGGACCTTGGTCAAGAAACGAATAGCTTCTGGCGCTAGGGAGCCAAAGGTATCAAAGGCCAAAGGGATAAAGGCATGTTGGTTCTCTGCACAAGCTTTAGCATGCTTATCTACTTTCTTCGATTCCGCCTTTCTCGATGCTTGCCCAGCTACAAACCCAGTTTCCCTTAACCCAACCAAAGGAGATACCCCTGTGAGGTCCACACAAGCATGTTTCCCCCTCTCCCAACCAAAGACAAGCAGATCTGCTGGTCGCAGGGTGGATCGCCCTTCCGCAGGGTCTGTGAGAAAATTTACAGGGGCCTCCTTTTTGGCAGAAATCCCAGCTCTTCTCAGGATGTCCCACAAAACGTCCCTCACCCAGTCATGCCGGTATTTGAATCCATGGAGCTCTTTGCAATGAATTGCGTGCTCCCCGTATTTATCCATGCAAGCTTTACGGCAGATGGGGCATGTTTCATCTTCCGGATACATAGGGATCATCAACCGGTACTTGAGTATAGCCCTGTACTCCACTGCAGACATGCATTGACCAAACCCTCAATCGGGATAACGGTCAAAAAATCCTGAGCATGAGGACCCTTTAGGCATTCAATCACCGCCTTATCGCGGGAGGACAACTCAAAAACTTCTCCCAGGCTCTGAGCAGTTTTGCTAAACAGAGCATTCGCCAAAGTTTTTTGTGGCTTTGAGGGGGCGGTGTCCTTATTAGAAAAACCGCCAATATCAAAGTCCGGGAGATAGATATTTAAGCGTTCGAGTGCTTGTTGATAGTCCGGGTCTAACCCGATGACCCCACTGTTTCGAATTCTTTGTATATAAAAAAACAATTTTTGGTTTTATTGTTATTCTTTTAAATGGCGCACAAGAAGCAGTTTAAGAACCGAAATGGAAACTAAACCAAAACGAAACCAGCCTTTCAAACCGACCAAACTGGTTTTAAACGAAACCTGTTTGTCTTGGAACTAGTCAAAGTCAAAACCAGTTTGGGTTAGGAATAAAAAAAAGACAGATTTGTTCATCTCTAATCAAAACTCAAACCATTACAAACGGATTAAGCACAAATAAGCCATTATTTCCTGGTATTCCTATTGATTTTAACCCAGTTGTTCATTGATTTTATTTATTCCATTGTGTTTTGATGCCTTCACGCTTCAGACTTTTCCTTGCAGCAACCATAATTGAAGTTTGACGTTTGTAAAGTGTTAAATCGGTTCACCGGTGTCCTTCTCACTCGAAAATTGCGGGTTGCCAAAATCTTCTAACCGAGGTTGAGACAGCGCTTAAGTTTGGCTCACGGGTTGAGTAGAGTGGAAATAAGTGTGTATTCATGTATTTCAGGTTTCTATGTTGTAAAGAGACCGAGTATGGCCTATATAACATAAGTTATTGTGTCGAGTTATCGGTCAGGGTTGCATTGGTTGACCCCAAAGTCAACTTTATGTTTTTTAACCTTTAATACCAATTACTCTATATATTAAATGAAAACATGTTAGGCAACAGTGTTTTGAGGGCAAATTGGTAACTTCGCACTTATTACTAACGTCATCAACTCATCATACATCTCCATAATCAGATGTCACCCACCCACATATAATGTTTCTCACCACCGCTTCCACCACCGCTAAGCCCGTCTCCCTCACCACCGCTACTACCTCCGATTCCACCGCCACTTCTGCCCCTTCCCACAAATCCCCTTCTTTCTGTTGAGAAGATATGTATAACAGACAGAGACGATGAAGATTACGAAGGAACAGAACAACATCAGATGTCCGTTTTTATATGCGGATCTATTTTCAGATATGTGCTTCGATGAGGAAGAGAAGAGGAATTGGAAGGTTTCCGGCCACCGCCACCGGCGGAGCACCCGGTGGACCTGCTGTCAACGGCGTTGTGCACACACACATCCATGAGGACAAAGAGATACAGAACAGGGTCTTAGATCTAGGTTTTGGTGCTGGTGGTTTGAGGAATCAGACGGCCAAGGTGTGGCTTGGCGGCGGCTGAACAAAATTTATATAAAATGATGAACTTCAGTTAATCTTGATGGAAGGTTAGGGACTTGGGGTTTACTTGTGTGTGTGGGGGTTTTTATGTAAGTCTTGATTTTTTAGTCACATAGTTTGTTACTGTCAATTGCCTTACCTACTTTCACTTAATAATTATGTAATTTTTTATAGGAAGATACTTTTTTAACAGCATTTAATAATAACATTTAATTAGCATTTGGTAACGAGGATATTGTATACCAAAGCACGGGCGGTAGTGCTTTGCGCCTATTAATAAAACATTTGCTTTGCGGCTAAAACAAATGAATAGACGTATCAATTTGTATTACGTATAATACGTAGTCTCATTCACATGTCCTTTGTATATCCCCGTGCGTAGCACGGGTGTAATTTACTAGTTCTAATAATTCTAAATCATTAAGGAGGAAATCATATGGAAGAAGAAACAATGTTATGGAAAAAAAATACATTTAGAGATAGAAATAACTGCATAGAAATACAAGAAATTAAAAATAAATAAATAAAAAGCATGACCTTTGTTAAGGTTACAAAGTAGCTTAAAACTTATGTCTATCGATTTGGGACGGCTTGTCATAGCCCAATGGTAGAACCAGTCAACTAGGGTCACACTAGATTTCTTGTTACTAGGGCTATACACGAGTCGAGTCGAGCCGAGCCAGGCCCAGCTCGAGCTCGAGCTCGAACCTAAACCGAGCCAGCTCGGCTCGGTTTGTTTTTCTGATCGAGCTGAAAAGTCGAGCTCGGGCTCGGCTCGTAAATGTTCGAGCCGGGCTCGAGCCAGCTCGATATATTTTTTTTTATTTTTTTACAAATATTTATTAAATAAAAAACAATAAAATTAAATAAAATTACACATAATCATGTATATTTTTTTTATTTTTCTAAATTACACAAGCCTAAGTCGAGCCATATGTCGAGCCATCGAGCCGAGCCACGAGTCGAGCCATCGAGCCGAGCCACGAGCTGAACACCCCTGGCTCGAGCTCGGCTCGATTACAAAACGAGCCAGCTCGGCTCGGCTCGAAAACAAAACGAGTCTCTCCGAGCCGAGCTTTTTTCGAGCAAGTTTCGAGCGAGTCTCGAGTCGCGAGCTTTTTGTACACCCCTACTTGTTACGCTCGTTTTAACTAATCTGACACGGCTATAAGAAAACATAACGTTATATACACTTGTTCAAAAAAAAAAAAAATACCGTTTAATAAGAATATGGTCATACGGCGTTTAGGGGACGCTTTAAAGGTAAATAAAATAAATAAAATAAAATAATTGGTCGAGATTGTTTACGGGCAGGGTGACACCAAGGAAATATATTCATTTAATGGTGATTTTAATAAGTGATAGTGAAATGTTTAGCTGTAGCAAGACACACTTAATTTGAACATTTTTCTTCATAATTTTCGTTCATAGACCGATTCATTTTGTCTACATATTGTAAATTTCTTTGAATGATTCATTGATGGCATGCATCTCATTTTGATTTTGAAGTTTGACTTTGGAAAAACTTTATTCAAAATGCCAACCCATGGTTGTTGCCAAGTAATTTCCTCTTAATTTTATAACTAGTTATATATGAGATATAATTGACCAAAGATTCAATCACATTATCCACAAAACATTCAGTACATACCACAATATGTACTCTGCAACTGGTGTGGCTGCTAGACTTTCATCATTGACTTTAGCGCAGCCTTGTCTCCGGTTTTCTTTTGAAGCGATTGAGGCTGCAACTGAAAACTTTGATGATGAACATGTCCTTGGAGAGGGTGGATTTGGGAAGGTATATAAAGGCCGTATCCGTATAGAAGAAACTAGTCATGTTGTGGCCATTAAAAGGTTGAATACTATATCTAATCAGGGTGAAGATGAGTTCTGGGCTGAAATTGGGGTGATTTCCAAGTTACGCCACGATAACTTGGTGTCCTTGATTGGTTTTTGTGATGATAACAAGGAGATGATCCTTGTCTATGAGTATATGCCTAATGGAACACTCTACCATCATCTACACAAGGATGATACTCCTTTAAATTGGGTGCAACGACTAAGGATAGCCATCGGTGCTGCACGTGGATTAGAGTACCTTCACAAAGGTGATGGTATGAAACAGGGAATTATACATCGTGATGTGAAGAGTTCCAACATTCTTTTAGATGAGAACTGGGAAGCTGTGATTTCGGATTTTGGGTTGTCCAAAATAGTACCAATTGATTGGTCAATTTATACGACTGCTAAAGGCTCAATTGGGTATATAGATCAAGAGTATTTCTACACCGGAAAATTGACATGGGGAATAGATGTGTATGCGTTTGGGGTTGTGTTGTTTGAACTGTTATCCGGGAGGCTTGCTGTAGACTTGAGCAAAGACGAGGACTCAAGTTTGGTAAGGTGGGCTACAAAATGTGTGAAAGAACGAAAGTTTGATCAGTTGGTTGATGATAATATCAAAGGGACAGTTTATTTAAAATGTTTAGAACGGTTTGCTAAAATTGCAAATCGTTGTTTGCTTAGTGATCTGAAAGAACGGCCTACTATGACCGAGGTTGTAGCATTACTTAAAGAGTTACAACAAATACAGAAGAAATGGGACAACTCCACAAAATCATCGACCACAACGGTATTCAGTTGGATGATTCCTAAGTTTCGTTCCTCGACTAAAGAAAACCAAGGTATGGACTATGGACAAGACTTCATAATATTGTCTTGTATGCATATTCTTTCACTCTTTAGTCTTTACAACACACTACTAAATTACATCATACAATAACTTTCACTACCTATCTTTTATTTATCCCTTATGTTCATTTTCCTAGACCAAAGACGCGCCTGCTTACCAACAAACCCTGAAAACAATATAGACCAGGCCTCTTTGACCAACAAGGAAATTGTTGCTAGAGATTTGAAAGTGTTCACATTTGATGAAATGAGACGTGCAACGAGGGGCTTTACAGAAGAAGCATACTTGGGTGCCTGGAGTTATGGAGATGTTTACAAAGGCTGGGTCGATAAATCAACTAATAGGGCAATGTCCGTTGTGATTAAGTCAGTTTGTTGGAACAACAATCCTATAAAACTTGAAAAGGCCAAGGTAAAATATCATGTATTCCGGTATCCCCCCCCCCCCCCCCCCTTTACTACTTGTAACTTGCTATATCTTTTTCATGAAACCTGACACGATTGTGAAACGTGATCACTTATAAATGCAGTTGGAATTGGAAATTTTGAAAGAGTTTAGTCATCCCAATCTTGTTAAGCTCATCGGATATTGTTTGTCAGACAAACAACTCTTCCTTGTGAATGAAGTCATGCCTAACAGAAACTTTGAGGATCACCTTTTTAGTGGTATGCATTATGCAACATAAATAAGTTTAAAAATGATGCAAGTTCGTCTTTAAAGTTTTTATTGCATTATGCAACATAAATAAGTTTAAAAATGATGCAAGTTTATCTTTAAAGTTTTTATTTTTTCTTGGTTTGTAGGAGCGATAGCACGACTTCCATTAGTTACAAAGGTGAAAATAGCAGTAGGAATTGCTCGAGGGATTGTTTTTTTGCACAACACACGGGATTATGTCATGACATATTTGCATTGGGGAGGAACCAACAGTATGTTTCGACTAGACAGACGTAAGATATTGTTGGATGAGGTATAACCGTATAATCTGAGCTCTTTTGCTATAGGCATTAAATAAATTGCTGGATTCGCTTTTTATGCATGGACCATAAATTTGTAGGATTTTACACCAAAACTTTCAGATTGTGAGGTTACTAAGCTAGCACACGGTCACTACCCTTACAATATCCAGGATGATAATGGTCTTGTTTATGGTGACTATTATCCACGTTTCAGTAAGTTGCTTCGCTTCCTCTTCTCGATGTCTTCTATAAAAGAAATTTCCCATCATATCCGTGTTTAAGTTTTGCATAATGTTTATGTCACGTACACTGAATATTTAAGGATCATTATGCAGAACCCTTTCAACTGCAGAGCAATCTTGATGGTTTTACGCTTATACTCATGGAGGTGCTAACAGGAAAACAACTCACTTATGATGATGAAGTTCAAAAGATGGATGATATGTTGCTCCAACATGGAAAAATGTTGATACGTCATATTGCAAAATTATGTTTTGAAATCTGCAATGAGGCAGATGCAGAATTGAAGATGCTCACATTGTTGGAGGAGTATGAGATGTATATCCGTGAGGCGTTCGCAACAACAACAGCTGAGAGTTGTTTACTGTAAGCATCCCATTATTTGAACTCTTATCCTTGCCTGCACTTTTCGGAGACAATTTTCCGATTGCTTTAGGGGAAAATTCACCCAAAGTTCAATTCTTTGGCCATGTTTAAATTCTTTATTTGTCAACATGGTTTAAATAAAGATTTGACACTAAAGTCATATTAATAAAACATGTGTGTGTGTGGGGGGGGGGGGGGTTGATGGGATTTCTTATTAATCTACAAGCTTTCCCTGCACAAACTAAGATTTATAACAGGTCAAATGGAAAAAAAATCATAAGAATTTTGATATGATGCTATTATTTTTTATTTATATTTATAACTACTAGTTTTACATATATATATATCTTTTTTGTGTTTAGTGTATTATATATTAATAAAAGTTAGAAGAATATAAATAAAGAAAGGATTACTGATCCAATCTGAACTCATATGGGAACAAAAAAAAAAAAAACTTTAGATAAAACAGAACTAATGTTGAAAGACCAACATGTGAAAATACAATGCATATGTGTAAGCCTTCATTCACATGTGGAAGTAGTTCACTGAGCTGTAAACATACGAAAACGTAATCATTCTTGGGTATGTATGTAGTAGGGGGAGGTCGTGCAGAACATAAATGCAGTCGAGAATAGGCATTGAAAGGAAGGAGATGGACTCGAAGAAATGGAATTGATTCCATTATACAGACAATAACCCTGTGGTATACGTCGGAGAAACAAATCTGTTTTGCTGTATTATGCAGTGGAATGAAAGTGAATTGGAATATGCATCTCTAAATGGAGAGAATTCCGGATGATAAATGATTTGTCGCTCGGATGTGAGGAAAAGACGTTACCCCTTACATCTTGCAGCAAAACTCTGATTTGAACTATATGATGGGGTCGGTTTAGAGTCAAAAGATTCAAAGAATACTGGAGGAGTACGACAATTTAAAGCAAAACAGTCTCAAGTTGCTTGAGTGATTCATCGTGGAAGATGCAACATACTAAGTACTACACCATGCAACAATGTACTGCTTCTTGGAACTCCAACTGATGATGTTAGTTATTAACTTGTAACTTGTATAACATATGTAATTAAACGTTTGAGGTTAGTAGCTTATATCGTCTTTGGTTGTGGATATGTGACATTATGTAATCTATGAGGATATCATATCTATAATCTATATCTATAATCTATAATCTATAACTTATAATAAAAGAATTGAATATTGATGAGTTGGCATTTAATGGAGCCCTCAACCCTCATTTGAATGTGCCACGTGGCACGTTGAGGTGAGAGTTTTTAATTTATTTTTTATTTTGTTTTTATCCATTCTCATACACTTATCTAACCCTAATCTCCTTAAGAATTTAAAAACAAATTTAAATTTTTCTCTCTAATGTTTCCTCCCATCATTTTTAAACGTTAATATATTTTATATACGATATTTTTTAAAGAAAAAAATTACACCAAATTAACGAGCGTTTTATTATCTTTCCAACGAATACCATAGTGCTATATAAAAAACGGAGAAAAAAACGACTATTTTTTATGGGGTTTCGTTCATACAGGAAAAAAAACACAAAGTGTTCAGGTTATTTATTAATCATTATTTTTCTTTTAAACCAGGTTCTTATATACAATGTTGAAATTTACCCCAATCGCCATGCTATCATTGGAATTTTACTCATCTAAAGATGGATAGGTATACTTCATCAAGAGAAGCTAGGAGAAAGAATAACGCAACACTGCAACACATAGTGTCACCTTATAGCAATGTTATTTTTTATTTATTTAATTACAAGAGTAATAATTATTACTATTAGTATTTGTATTATTAGAATGGTTATATTTTTCAACCCCGGGACACTCCTGGGATAAAAGCTAGTTAATGGATAAAACAATTTTGTGGAAAAAATATACATACAAATTATTTATGGCAACAATGTGGGTGGGGCAGCAATGCAATATTTTTGTGTTGACTCAAGACTTTTCACTGATTGCTCTTTATTTGTTGTATTGTTACATTAATTATTCAGATGGTTAGACTTTCCTGCACCTACCATTTGAAGTTGACTTTTGAAAAATCTTCTTAAAAAGGTCCCTCAAGCTTGTTGCCAAGTAGTTTCGTGTTAAACTGAGAGCTAGTTATTAATTTGTAACTGATCTAATGGAGAGAATAAATTTACTGAATGAATTTCTCATTAAGCAATGGGTCACTATATAATTACAATGATTATCCCTAACTAAGGAAATACAACATACTTTCCTATAATTGAGCAACTTACTAAAGTTAGAAGATATTGCTATTATATTGCTATTACACCCCCGCAGTCGAATCGGGAGGTTGGCGAACGTTGAGACTGGTGCGAAAATCATCAAACAGTATGCGAGGTAATCCTTTGGTGAAAACATCCGCTACCTGGTAACGAGAAGGAACGTGTAAGACCCGAACACACCCTTGTTGAACCTGCTCTTTAACGAAGTGAATGTCCAGTTCAATATGTTTGGTCCGCTGATGCTGAACAGGGTTACCAGATAGATAAATGCGCTAACATTGTCACAATAGACGAGGGTAGCCTTGAGAAGCGGTTGGTTTAGCTCAAGCATCAAGTTACGAAGCCAGCAGATTTCAGAGACAACATTAGCAACGCCCCTGTATTCAGCTTCTGCACTGGTGTGCGAGACGGTGGGCTGTCTTTTGGATGACCAGGAGAGTAAGTTGTCCTCAAGATACACACAGTAGCCTGAAGTAGATCGGCGAGTGTCAGGGCATCCTGCCCAGTTAGCGTCAGTGTATGCACGAAGAGTCAGCGTTAGTGTATGCACGAAGAGAAATATTCCGGGCAGGATTGAGGTAAAGACCGTATTCGGAAGTGCCCTATATGTATCGGATGATCTGTTTAAGAGCATTCCAATGATCATCAGAAGGAGAGTGCATGTGCATGCATATCTGCTGAACTGCATAGGAGATGTCAGGCCGCGTGAAAGTAAGGTACTGAAGAGCTCCTGCCAAACTGCGATAGGCGGTTGGATCACTAAATGGAACAGAGGAGTGGGCACTGAGCTTGGAGCCAGTATCAACAGGGGTGGCAACTGGTTTGCAAGAATCCATGGCAGCCCGGTGTATGATGTCCCTGGCATAAGACTGCTGTGATAGGAACATGTTGTCACCCGTCCGTGTTACAGATATACCCAGAAAGTGAGATAAGGGACCCAAATCTTTCATGGCGAATTCGCCAGATAAGGACTGCATAATACGTCTGCGAAGTGCGTCAAACGATGTGGTGAGAATGATGTCATCCACGTAGAGAAGAAGATAAGCCGTGTCTTGACCGTGATGATAAATAAACAATGAGTTGTCAGACTTGCTTTGTGTGAATCCCTGCAATAAAATAAAGTCAGTAAACAGCTGGTACCAGGCACGAGGAGCCTGCTTTAAACCATACAAGGACTTCTTCAGTTTGCAAACATGACCCGGAAATCGTGAGTCCCGGAACCCCATGGGCTGATGCATATAAACCGCTTCCTCCAAATTACCATGAAGGAAAGCATTGGTGACATCTAATTGGTTGATGGCCCAAGAGCGGGAGAGAGCCAATGTGAGAATCAGACAAATCGTTGCCGGTTTAACAACCGGACTGAAGGTGTCACTACAATCTATGCCCACCTGTTGACTGTGACCATCACAAACTAGACGAGCCTTATATCCTTCCAAGCTACCATTGGAACGAAACTTATGTTTGAAGAGCCACAATATTCATATCGGGCTGACGAGGACCTAACTCCCAAGTCTCATTTTTAATAAGTGCACTAAACTCGTTGGTCATGGCGTTGAGCCATTCGGGTGAGGACAAGGCAACATGTGGGGACTTGGGAATAGGCACGATAGTGGTGGTGTGGAGATTGAAGTGGTGCTTGGGTTTAGTTATACCGTCCATGGCGCGAGTGCGCATGGAACGAGTCGGTGGGTGCGGGATGGGAGGAGAGATGGGGCCCGTGGTAGGTTGTTGTGTGGTAGACAGTGGGTCTGGAAGTTGGGCCGTGGAGGGAGGGGGGACGGTGGGTCAGGATGGGAATGGGCCTGTGTAGATGGAGTCGGGCTGGAGAGTGGTTGCTGATGGGGCCATAGGGTGTGGGCCAGCAGTTGAGCCAAAGGACGGGCCAGTTGTTGAGCCGGTTGGGGGACGTGGGCATCGAGAATAGGTAAGAGGTTGGGCTGGGTTGGGCTGTGTGAAGGCCGAGGGAGTGGGGTGGGTTGTGGTAGGAGTTGATTGGTTGTTTGGGCTGGAGGTGTTGGGCCGGTTATCGGGCGGTGATTAGGTAGAGGAGTGAACGTGATTCCATAGAAGCGGGTTAAGCCCGCTATCCAGGAAGTTATATGAGCTGGGTTGGGTGGGTAGGGTGCTTGCAAAGGGAAAGATGGTCTCTTCAAATTGTACGTGACGAGAGACAAATATGAAATTGTTGGTGAGGTCTAAACAACGGTAACCACGGTGATTAGGTGGGTAACCGAGAAAGACACATGGTTTGGAACGATTAGCAAGTTTGTTTATGGATGTGGAGGAGAGTAAAGGGTAGCATAAATACCCGAACACACGAAGGTGCTCATATATGGGATCACATTTATAAAGGAGGGAGGTGGGGAAAAGGAATTGAGTGTGTTTGTTGGGAATGATATTGAGAAGGTAGGTGGCGGTTCAAGGGCGTGATGCCAAAAGGATGGTGGCAAGGAGGATTGGGCTAGTAGTGAGCGAACCATATTATTGATTGTTCTAATTTTGCGCTCGGCCTTACCATTTTGAGAAGAGGTGTAAGGGCAAGAAAAACGGAAGTGCATTCCATTGAGACGACAAAAGTTGTGAAACGAATTATTGTCGTATTCCTTGCCATTATCACATTGAAATTGTTTGATTTTGCCCCCAAACTGTGTGGTTATGTAGTTGTTAAAAATGGTGAAGATAGAAAAACATTGGATTTGTTTGTTAAGGGAAAGGTCCAAAGAAAATTTGTAAAATCATCTAAAAACAAAACATAATAGCGGTGGCCCGCGGTGCTAGGCACAAGGGAGGTCCACAGATCACTGTGAATGATATCAAACGGTAAATAAGTACGATTACAAGAATCAAAAAATGGCATACGCACACTTTTGCCAAAAACACAAGCTTGACATAATGTTTTGTCATTTTTATTAGATGAACTAGAAACAGATAAAGGTAACAAATGCAAAGTGGAGAAGCTCGGGTGCCCAAGTCCTTGATGCCAACGGTCTTGAGTGATGGCCACAAAAGCAGTAGAGGTTGGAGTGGAAGGAAGTGGTGTTGTCAATGGGTAGAGATCTCCCGAGCTATTGCATCGTAGGAGGTGTGCCTTGGTCTTGAGATCCTTCACAGTAAAACCGAAGGGGTCAAATTCAATAGACAATAAATTATCAGTAGTAAGTTTTCGGACAGAGATAAGGTTCTTTACAAGGTTTGGGGCAAATAGAACGTTGTTTAATTTAAAGGGCGGGAAAGGTGGTGGTAGGGTAAGTTTGCCTTGACCAATCACGGGAATAGTCATACCATTTCCAACGACAATATATTTGTTAGTGCAAGTATTAAAAGAAGACGGGAAGTTGTTACCTTGAGGTGTTTTCATATGGCCAGAAGCCCCGGTGTCCATGACGTCATGTGGGTCCTGCTGGTTGAGGGACAAGGCGTAAAGAGCCTGTTGGATGTTCGTGGGGGATAAGGTAGCCGTATAGGCTTGATCAGGGGCTGCTCCAAGGATTCCTGCGGAGTTGTTGCTGGGCCGAGGATTGGATAGGTACGGACAAAGCGGTGTGGCAGATTGTGAAGACCATGAGGGTTGCTGTCCTTGCATAAGAGAACTCCATTGGCTTGCGGCCCAGGAGTTAGGAAAGACTATGTAAGGGTGTTGGGGTTGGTTGTTTGGGGGGCGGCTGCCACGGTTAGAGACACCACGACCCCCGTCCCTGGGTTCTACCAAGGGGTCTGCCATGAGAAAAAGCATACACAGCAGCAGAAGCCGAAGGATGATATACGGTGGTGGCTGCTAGGGCGGTGGCAGACGTGGCAGCGGACCGAGTCGAGGTGGTTTTCTTTGTGGATTCAGCCATGGTGAGGCGGGATCGGCACTCATTGATTGGTCGTAGGGGTTCTCGATTTTGTAGAACGGTTGAGATGCTCTCGTAGGCCTCTGGGAGACCCGCAAGAAGTTGGGAAACGAGACGTTGATTGTCAACCGGTGTCCCGACACTAGTCAATTGATCCGCAAGATGCTTGGCCTGTTGACAATATGCGGACATGTTCGGAAAGGCTTCAAGATGTATATTGGAGAATTGTTGCTGAAGATGTATCTGGCGAGCGGATTTGTTGTTGTTGAAGTGTTCCTCGATAGCGAGCCAGGCTTCATTAGCCGTTGACCCGGGACCAGAATGATGTGTAGAAGAGGTTTAGTTATAGTGCCGTAAATCCATTGCAAAACCAAGGCGTCAAGGCGTGCCCATAAGGCATCGGCCCCAGCCTTGGCTGCGAGGGCTTTGGCTGTGTCTGCATCAGACGACGAGCCAGAAAGGGTTTCAGCAAGGGGACGGGGCTGCAGGTGTTCATATACCTGGTAGGCACGACAGTGCACCTCGAAGAGGCCTGTCCAGGTAGAGTAGTGCGAGGATTCTTCCTCAAGAATGAGGGGAATCATGGTTTTGATGTTGGTGACCGCCATAGCAGGATGGATCTTTGTGTCCATGATAGCAGGGATAAGGGAATAAGGGGGGAAAACCAAGGAAGCAGTAGCAGGGGTGGGAAAGGGAGGCGGAAGAATGGTGGTGGGGTAGGGCCGGCGGTCAGGCCAAGAAAGAAAAGAAGGGACCGGAAAAATCTCTTGATAACATAATGGAGAGAATAAATTTACTGAATGAATTTATCATTAAGCAATGGGTCAATATATAATTACAATGATTATCACTAACTAAGGAAATACAACATACTTTCCTATAATTGAGCAATTTACTAAAGTTAGAAGATATTGCTATTATATTGCTATTATGATCTAAGATCCTATCCTATCACATTATTCTCAAAGCATTTAGTTTTTTTTTTGAACGATCAACAAAGGTTTTATTTCACCACGCTAGCGGGAAACTAGCATACACCCTACATAGATGTCACCATATATACATTGACAAGTTAATCACCACCCTATTCTACTAAGATTGAAATTACACCAAATACTCCAATCTAGAGAGGGTTGTTTCGCCCTAGCTTTAATCCAAAACAAACTTAAAGCCTTGATATCGCCTAGCGCCTTATGAAGATGAGCCTATTTTTGGTTGAATACCGCTTCATTCCTATACTTCCAAATGCACCAGATTGTCGTCAAGCAGATTGCGTTTAGAGCCTCCTTCCTTTTAGTTGAACCGCCTACAAAGTCATGTAGCTGCTGAATATCTTTTATGTGGAATGTGAATGTCGACCCAATTCTGCACCATTAATAAACAAGCTGCCAGAGTATCTGAGAGAAGCCGCACGCTAAAAAGAGGTGTTCCAGGTTTCCGGGTAGTCACCACAGAGTGGACACAGGTCAGAAGCAACAGAGATATTTCTATTCCGAAGTGCAGAACGCGTTGGTAAACGGTTTAATTCAGCACGCCAAGCCACTATTGCTACCTTCTTTGGGATCCACGAGTTCCAAGCCATGACGAAAGGAGGTTGTTCGGACCTAACTGATTGCAGCACCTTCTTGAAGCCCCCCACCTGTCTGCAGCCTGCGTAAGGTCTGGAACAGTCACCAGGAGATGCAACTGGTGCAACTCAGCCTACTCTACAACCGATAATACCCCCCTTTTCCAGTCCCAACCCCACCACCCCAAACCGGTATGCAGAACCCGGTCTTTAACTGTAGCCGATTTGTTACGTTCCAGGGCAAACAGAGCCGGAAACGCTGCTGCCAACGGTATCTCTAATGCCCAGCTATCCAACCAGAAAGATGTTCCCAACCCATGACCCACAATCCCTTTAATGGCCCAACCCACGTCCACCCCGAACCCTTTAACGACCTGCATAGCGGAATGTATTTGTTTCCAAGATCCGGAAATAGATAGCTTGGCCGGGATTGGATTCCAATCCCTGGACGAGCTATGTATCGACCAGATAATATTCCTCCAAAGAGCGGTGGAGTCGACTTTGAACCGCCACCACCATTTAGCTAACATAGATAGATTCGAATCAAGGTGAGAACCGAAACCTAAACCTCCACAGTCAACCAAGGCACAAACCATTTGCCACGCAACCCAATTCATATTCGCTTTCTCCTCCGAGCCACCCCAAAAGAATACACGTCGCAATTTATCTAGTTCATAATTATCATCATAGGAGCTTTGAATAAAGAAAAATAATAGGACGGTAAGGCGTTGAGTACCGACTTGATTAGAGTTACCCGACCACCGAACGATAAGGTTTTTGCCTTCCAAATGGAGAGTTTGTTCCGAAAAGAATCAACAACCGGTTTCTAATGCTTGCAAAGGTTCATATTGGCGCCAACTTGTAGACCAAGGTAAGTGAATGGAAAAGAACCGGCCCTACATCTTAGAACATCAGCCATCAATTGTGTATCCATGTTGTTGACCCCAATGCCAAAAACACAACTCTTCCCCAAGTTGATCTTAAGACCCGAGACAAGGTAGAAGCATCTAAGGATCTGTTTAAGATTCATTGCGTTGGAAATGGACCATTCTCCAAGGAATACCACGTCGTCTGCGTATAACAAGTGTGACAAGCGGAGCTCACCCTACCCACATGATAACCCACGAAACAACCCCACATTTGACGCCCTGCTCATAACCCCCGTAAGCGCCTCCATTGCGATTAAGAACAAAAAAGGCGAAAGGGGATCGCCTTGTCTAAGCCCACGAGAGCATACAAATTCATGCGTTGGTGACCTGTTGACAAATAAGGATTAGGGATGAGCATCCGGTCCCGAATACCGATCCCGAACCGAAAAAATACCGATCCCGTACCGAACCGATACCGAACCGAGGGTGTTCGGTATCGGTATCGGTACCCACATTTAGAGGTTTTCGGTTTCGGTATTATCGGTATCGGTACGGGATCGGTATCGGTTCGGTATTTTAAGGTAAAATACCGATACCACACCGGTACCGTACCGATACCGAACCGTTACCGTACCGGTATTATCGGTATCAGTATTGGTTTTTTGGAATTTTCGGTATCGGTATTGTCGGGATCGGTATCGGTTCGGTACCGATACCGTCCCGAGCTCATCCCTAATACGGATGCACGCGCCGAAGTAACAATTGCCATAACCCATTTGCACCACCTAGTTGGAAAGTTCATTTGAACCATCACGGACTCTAGAAACTCCCAATTCAAGGAGTCATACGCCTTTTCAATGTCCACCTTAAACATCATACCTTGTCGTTTCACTTTCTTCATCCACCCAATGATTTCGTTTAACATAAGTGGCCCATCGGTGATATTCCTACCGGAGAGGAAGGCGGATTGCTCGGGTGAGATTAGCTTCCCAATGACCATCTTAAGCCTCGCCACTAACACCTTGGACAACACTTTGTTAACACTCCCCACCAAACTGATCGGTCGATAGTCCTTGAAATCTAAGGGGTCTTTTTTCTTAGGGATTAGAGCAATGAAAGACGAGGCATAACCGGCACCCACGGTTGCCCCGTTATAAAACTCCTCGAATAAGCGAACGAAATCATTTTGGAAGCCATTCCAACACCTCTTCATAAATTTAAAGTTAAAGCCATCCGACTCAGGTGCTTTATCCCCGTCACAAGCCCACACCGCATTTAGTACATACCTTAATATGTACTCTGCAACTTGTGAAGCAAACTGCCATCGTTTACTTCATCGCAGCATTGTCTACAGTTTTCTTGTCGATGATGAAAAGGAGGGGAGGATTTGTGAAAGTCTTGAAGGCTGTATGCAGGGGTGAGCATGTTTTGGTTTGGTTAATGCTTAAAACTGAACCATAACTGATCAGCTTTTGTTATCGGTTATTAAAACCAATATAATGTAGGTCGGTTTTGCATTACTGTTAATTCGGTTAACCACATTAGTAAACCTATTGCCCAAAAAGAAATTCAACAAGAAAAAATGGGGCTTGTTAATTTATACCTAAAATTGACATCAACAATAGGTATTATGAAGTGTAACATACTATTACTTTACTGAGTTCACAATCATGTTTGATTTTTTTTCTTTTACTGAGTTCACAGTATCCGAAACGGCTGCAAACTTGGACTAGACTGTCTTCAGCACGCGGAGGAGCATGCTTAACATAAATTGACAAGGCTTAAACATGTTCATGCGAAACTTAACATAAACTGACAGTGCAAGCCATTAAATGTTCACACATTTTGACAATTAACGAAATATAAATATAAAAGATACGATAGTTAAGCATACGAGGAATATAATGATTTAACTTTAAAGATTTAAACATTGCAAGACAAACAACCTGGTGGTACTTTTCACATTTGGTGATACTTTTGAGTTAACTATTATGATTTATTATATTTATAGGTATTTGGTGTACTTTTCACGTTCATGATGACCATCCATTTAAATTTAAATAATATACATAACACATGTTTTTTTCACAAGTAATTAGTCAACATTGACTGCTCGACGGTGGTGGAGGGGGTTGAGGCATTTTTGATGTTTTGAAGCTTCGTCTTTATACAATTTCGTTAACATGTGGGTCAAAACCACCATAGTATTCATGAGTTTCATTTAAGGTTTAGTTTAACGCAAATAACGTTTGAGGCACTTTTCAACCATGAGATGAACAATGAGGAGGTATGGATGATGAAACGATTAACACGACCTGTTAAGAGTATTAGCGGGTCCACGATTGACAATTTCGCCACATTTTGGCCGTGGAGAATATTGAGAAGCTATGCTATGTGGAATTACAATGTTTAGCTGGTTTTTATGTATTTTTATTTTAATCACGTATTTTTAGTTTAATTTTATTTTAATTATATCTTTATATTTTATTTATGTAATTGTAATTTTAACCATGTACTTTTGTTTAATTATGTATGTTTATATTTTAATTATTTATTATTTATGTAAAAAATAAATTATTAGAAAATGATTAAAACGACTTTATTTCACAACATTTTAGTTAAAAGAGAAGCTTTATAAATCTCTCATAACCCACGAAACAACCACAATTATCCATCCATCTGATCCTTAACTTTTACCACACGCTCATAAACATCTCAACACAACCTGTCCCACCGCATATACAAAATGGTATCGATAACATGAAGGGGCTCCCCATCCCCTTCCACCCTAACTAGTCAGCCTAGCTATTCGTATTTGGTGGTCTCCACGTTCATACTAACCATCCATTTATTTAAACTAGGTAAATTCCCACGCGCGCTTCGCTGCGCATTTCCGGACATTGACGGTCACCGTATTGTTTAGGTATAACATAGCATCGCAAAACACAATTTTCACCACTTTCTTTCCTCTTTCGTTATAGCCCCGGCCTACCTATACTCATTTAAAAAAAATAATTACGTTTTTCTTTGTCACTGACTTTAATTTAATATTTAAAAAACAAAAAACACTTGTTAAAATGGAAAAATAAAGAAAGTACCTCCCCCAAGGTTTGAACCTGGGACCTTGGCTAAGAAAACATCACCACTCCACCATCAACACATCTTGTCTCTTAAAATGAAACCATAAATATATATTGTTTAACAAAGGTTAAAAAAAATAAAAATCAAAGTCTAAAAAGGAAAAAAAAAGCCACCAAACCGCCTCCCCCAAGAGTCGAACCTGGGACCTTGCACAACCAAACCACACCAGAAAACCACTCCACCACCAACACACTTATGTTTTAAACTGAAATCATTAATATATATTGTTTAACAAAGTCTAAAAAAAACAAAAAAAAACCACCAAGCCACCTCCCCCAAGACTCGAACTTGGGACCTTGCACAACCAACCCACACAACAAAACCACTCCACCACCAACACACTTATGTTTTCAACTCAAACCATTAATATATATGGTTTACCAAGGTTTAAAAAAAATATATATAAAGGCCACCGCCCCTCTCAACCAATGGGAGAGGGGCTGGCACTAGGGGTGCAAATGAGCCGAGCAGCTCGCGAGCTACTCGAGATCGGCTCGGTAAAAAGCTCGAAACAAGCCGAGCCTTATCGAGCTCGAGCCGAGCTTGAGCCTAAAACGAAGCTCGTTTAGTTATCGAGCTCGAGCTCGAGCCTGGCATATGAAGCTTGCCAGGCTCGTCGAGCCTTATCGAGCCTAATATAATATTAGGTTTATTAATATTTTATATTATTTACCCACATTTTAAGTTGTTTAATAAACGAGCCAAGCCGAGCTTTTGACTTATCGAGCCTAAACTAGCCAATTATATATATTATTTAATTTAATATATTAACTAATAAAAACTAAACGAGCTGAGCCCGAGCCGAGCTCGAGCTTGAGAAACTACTAACGAGCCGAGCTCGAGCTTTAAAAACAAAGCTCGAACCGAGCCGAGCTCGAGCTCGAGCTCTTATAAGTTAATCGAGCTCGAGCTCGAGCCTGGTCGAGCTCGGGCTCGGCTCGGCTCGTTTGCACCCCTAGCTGGCACTATTCACCAAAGTCTTCAATAATACATATATAATTTAAAACAAACACATTTTTTTCACTAAGTAATATTAAAATAAACAAATAATACCCTAAACAACGCTGACCAAAACCTCCATTTTCCGGCCACTTCAAACCCTCACCGGAAACTTCAAAACCCCACAAAAAAATGCTCACCATTTCTCCAACCACCTCCAAACTCATCACCAACCACCACCACCACCACCGTCACCTAACCCACCACCGTACACCACCGCCACTATCCCCACCGTCAAAACCCATAACCCCCACCACCCTCCGCCTCCGCCGCACCCAAATCACCGCAATCGACGCCGCCCAACCCTTCGACTACGAAACAAAACTCTCCAACCAATTACACAAATCCAAAACCCTAAAAATCGCTATCGTCGGCTTCGGCAACTTCGGTCAATTCCTTGCTAAAACCCTAGTCCGTCAAGGCCACACCGTCCTTGCCCATTCACGTTCCGATTACTCATCCCAAGCCCACTCCCTCAACGTCTCCTGGTACTCTAACCCTGACGACCTCTGTGAAGAACACCCTGAAGTAATATTATTATGCACTTCTATCTTATCCACCGACAAAGTCCTCCGTTCGTTACCGTTACAACGGTTAAAACGTAGCACTTTGTTTGTTGATGTTTTATCTGTTAAGGAGTTTGCTAAGGATTTGTTTTTGCAAATACTTCCTTCGGATTTCGATATATTGTGTACGCACCCTATGTTTGGGCCGGAGAGTGGGAAGAATAGTTGGGAAGGGCTTCCATTTGTGTACGATAAGGTTCGGGTTGGGGACGATGAGGCGAGGAGGATAAGGTGTGAGAGGTTTTTGGATTGTTTTGCTAGGGAAGGATGTGTGATGAAGGAGATGACGTGTGCAGAGCATGATATGCATGCGGCGGAGAGTCAGTTTATCACGCATACGGTTGGGCGGGTTTTGGAGAAGTTGAATTTGGAGAGTACGCCGATTAATACGAAAGGGTATGAACGGTTGTTGGATTTGGTGGAGAATACGTCGAGTGATAGTTTTGAGTTGTATTATGGGTTGTTTATGTATAATAAGAATGCGATGGAGCAGTTGGAGAGGTTGGATTTGGCGTTTGAGGCGTTGAAGAAGGAGTTGTTTGGGCATTTGCATGATGTGTTGAGGAAGCAGTTGTTTGGGACTAGGGAACGGGGGATGGGGGTTTTGCAACGGCCGCCGGCTTTGTCCAGGCTGCCAACTAATGGGAATGGACTCGCGTTGCCGCAGGTGCAGTCGGAAAAGCAAAATGATTCTGCTACTAGTTAATGGTATGTTTATCACTTTATCTCACTTTGTTTTTCTTGTTAATATCGTTACTTCTCATGAACAAAATTTACTATTTTTGGTGATTTTTAGCAATAAGGATGTTGGAAAACTAGGGACATTGCATTAGGAACTGTAAACAGTAAAACTTTAGGTGCATTGTGTTCTTTACCTAGGTGAAATTTTACAGCTTTTTTACAACTGACTTTATTTCTGGTCCATGAAAGTTTCAATATTTGATGATATGTCAAATATCTAAAAGGAAGCTTTGCTATAGAGAAAAATAGGGAAATTATGAACTAAATTGACAGTTCGAAATAGTGCCGTATTTTTAAGAATGGTAATTGATAAGGGTGGCAAGTCATGATATGACCCGAAACAGATCAGGTTTTCGGTTGTCATATTTAACTCGATTAGTAAACATGTCGTATTTGGGTTTATCTGTTTAACCCTATGTTGTCAAAGCGCCTACGTGCACTCAAGGTGCGTAGGCCGAGCCCAGAGAGCCTAGGCGCTAGGCGTTTGAAAAAACAAGGGCTTATTTAAATTAGGTGCATAGTATAAAATACATCTTTATCGGTTTTAGAGATGTTTTAGGCTTGGGCTAGTTTAGGAAGTCTTAAGGCTTGTTGAGGGCTAGTTTAGGATGTTTTAGGGGCTTCAGACGAGTTTTAGCCTAAATTTAGCATGAATTTGCGCCTCAACGCCTAAAAGCGCGCCTCACCAGTTGCAGCCTGCTTGCTGCGCCTCACACTTTTGACAACATAGGTTTTACCTGTTTAATTAAAGGGCACGTGATAGGAGTAAAACCCTGAATCACTGTTTAAAAACAAATGGTAAAATGAATGATAGATCTAGGGCCCATTTATGATGCAGAAACACCACATAAAAGTATGGTAGGGCAAGCCTAAACCGAGATAGGATCTAGGTACACCACGTAACTCCGAATAGGATCCAAAGAACACCGTCCAAGATGACAAACTTGAACTAACAATGGAAAATTAATTTACCTCAAAATCCATTGAGAGAAAATTAACTGAAAGAAATTTTATACTCAAAACTCACTGACTTCCATTTGTTGTGCTTTACGATTACATAGAGAAAGGAAACTAACTGATGACCCATGTCCCTAAATTAAAGAGTAAAGACCACTAACTTGAAGTTATAAACTTGCCAACAAAATGAAAGCAACAAACTGTAGGAAATTAAAATGTAATATTGAAAGCAAGATATTGGAAATGGATGTTACGTTGCTCATGCACGACTTGAAAGATTTTCTTGTTTGCATGGGATTTCAACATGCTTAGTAGGTATCGAACCCGACCTGACTAAGCGGAACAACTTCACGAAATGCTAGTTGAAATAAGTGTGGTAATCTGGTGGCGGTTGGTGACCCGATATACAATAGCTTGTGTTTGGATTGACATGCTTGAATTGTTTAATTAACCATCTTGTTTAACCTGTTTATTACAAACCGCTAACCCGTTTAACAGGTTTACAATTTGATTACAACCTTTTTACAACGTGTTGACCGGACCCAGTTACAACATGCCAACCCGTTTTACTTGTTCAGATGAATGGTTTAAACAGTTCGCGTTTGAGCTACACAAATTTGAGTATGTCTAAGTTAGGGTTGATGTCTTTGATAGTTCACATAACTAAATATATAAGTTGTGTTTGGGCTCAACGATTAAACCCGACCCGTCAACCCACTAACTGACACAATTGACACCCCTAAATGAAGAGGTATATTTATCTGGAAATTCTCTGAAAAAGTATATGCTACCACTTTATCAGACAATGGATGGTTTGTTTATGTATTTGTCATGTAGACGACATTGGTCCTGTGCATATGCATATGCAAACAAAGAAGTATGGCCTCATAGATTGTTATTGTTAGTAAACTATATTTACTAATACTTGTATTATTTTGTGTATTCTGAAGGCGCAGAGCTGTTTTGTTATGCGATATGTTGTGTATGGCTTATGAGACAAATGGGGAAGGGGATAACCTCAAGGCATCAGCATATTTCCTCACTTGTGTGACGCTGTTATTTTTGTTTTTTTATTTATTTCGTTTTTGTGCTCTTTTTGTATTATTTTGTTGGATTAGAAGAGATCGCAGTAGCAGCCAGTGTAACTTAAAATCATTTGTTGTAATGTTGTGCTCATTCAGACACCTGAGAAATCAATAATGATATACACATTTTAATAAATTCCTGTAGTGGTTTTTGAATCTAGATGTGGGCTATTGTTTTGCCGTTTTTGGTCGACACGCATAAAGTCTGATTACGAACCTATACTAGAGGTGCAAAAGTCGGGTTCTGGGCCCGAATCGGTCCAGGTTAAAACTGGGTTGGGCTGGGTCAACAACAGTCAAAACTGAGTTCTGTACAAACCGGGTTGGGTTGGAACTGTTTATTGAAGGGAATGGGTCGGGTTTGACTGTCTTCAAACCGGCTTTTTACTGCTCACATCGGGTTTGACCGGGTTTTGAACGGTTCAAGCCAGGTTCGGCCGAGTTTCAAAGTACAGGGTTATAATCCAGTTTCAGCTCTACGGGTCAGGTAGGGTCCAGGCGGGTTGAAAATCAAGTGGGTTTTGGGTTTGAAACTGGGTTCGGTGCCCAATCTATTTATTTCACACACCTCTACCTATTACCATTATGCTGAAAAGACAAACCAAACCCATACCTTACAATAATAGAGGTGCACAAATCAGGTTCAGGGCCCAAACGGTTCAGGTTGAAATAGGGTTAGGTTGGGTCAACAAAAGTCAAAACCGAGTTTTTGCCAATGTGGGTTGGGTTGGAACCAGTTTTTGAAGTGAAAGGATCAGGTCTGACTGTTGGAACCGACTTTTGACTTGTTCGGTTTTGTTTGACCAGTTCGGGTCAGGTTTGATGGGGTTATGACTGATTCTGGTCAGGTTTGACCGTGTACAAACTGATTTCAGGGTATAGGTTTACAAACTAATTTCAATCCTATGGGTCAAGCGGGTCCAAGCCGACTTCAAAATCAAGTTGGGTTCGGGTTCAAAACCAGGTTAGGTTGCCAATCTGTTTTTTTTTTTTTTCCTTTACACCTCCACCTTATACCATTTTGTAATATATGTTGTGTGTTTTATTTATTTTTTAAAAACAGTTATGAATCTGAGTACTTGATGTTTATATCCAACCGTAAAACCTCATATGTTCTCTCTGCTAAGCCTTCCCAGGACTGGCGACTTGGTACTGTTCTCTCATCTACATGTTTCGTAAAGATTTAACACCTTAGCTGTAAAAATTTACCGAGACAAAATGACTACTCAAGATATATTATTATTTACAACACTAGAAACAAGAGTTTGGTTTTTTATCTTAATGCTCTACAGAAATGCACTGGAAAACAAAGCAACTGTTTCAGGGGCATACACAGACAGATTGAAAATGCCTTTCCCCATATTTTTAGACAGCCTATCAAGGCTTAACACTGTCTACTAGTCACGAAAAAACTAAAGAAAGAGACCTTTCCCCGCATGCATTCCTAGACCGAGTAATGTAGTTGGTTTGTATCCATATCAAGTCCCTTGAGCTTTACCACAGTGTGCATTCCTACACCGAGTAATGTAGTTGGCTTGTATCCATATTGAGTCCCTTGAGCTTTACCATCGAATCAATGTGACCCTTCGTAGTATACATCTGCCGAATTCTGTACATTGCGAGGTTTTAAACACTTTAAGCGACTTGAGTTGGTTGCTAACTTGCTATACATTGTTGCTAAATATTGCATTGCTGGTAGAAATATGAAAGGATATTCCTATTTGCCAACATGTTCTTAAAAGATTATGCTGATGTGGTGGCTAAAGTGTTGACAAGTTTGACCTTGTTGACTTTCTTTGAAATGTAAAGCTGATATGGTGGTAACAGATTGACTGAAAAGATTACCTAAATGAAACCTTTTTAAGAATTCTTTTGCTGTGTGTGTGGTTTTATTTATTACAACAAATTAGTTGGCAAGAGTTCTTAATCAAACCCATTTTGACCCATAAAAATCAATAGAGGACCAAAACAACCCCCAAAAGGAAGTGTTTACCGAGCTTTGACCGATTATTAATATAATATGGATGTGCTTTGACCCGTTATTACCCAATAATATCCCGCACACACTTTGACCCGTTATAAGATATTTGAAAAAAAATGCACTTCTTACAAAAAAAAAATCATGCAGTAATGGAGGCTAAGTGAAGTGTTCAGTATGGATGTGCTTACGATATATAACTCTCGTTTGTTGTTGTGAATGCCTCTTTGTGTATTGCTGGTATGTACTTCTCATACTCGCCCAACATTGTGAGAACCTTCGATTCTAAATCCATATCATCAAACATTTCGAAACAACATTTTGCAATATTACTCAAGGACATTTTGCCACGTTGAAGCAAGAAATCATCGATCTTTTGGGCTTCATTTTCATAGAAGATTAGTTTTCCTGTTAGCACTTCAGCGAGTACAACTGTAAAACCATAGAGATTGGTCCGCAGTGGAAGGGGCTCTGACAGAAAGATCTTTATTAAGATGTATGGAATTGCATAAACACAGATAAATCTAAGATTTTTTTCTTTTCTTTCTTTTTTATTATTATTTTTTTTGGAGGGGGGGGGGGGGGGGGCTGGTATGGGTAAAAAAAATATGAAATAACTTACTGAATCCAGGATAGTAAGCATCATAAATAAGCTCATTGTTGTTAGGATGGTGACCATGTACCAACTTTGTAACGTCATAATCTAAAAGTTTTGCGGTAAAATCCTGCGTACAGGTGAAACCAGTATAAATAATAAGTAAATAAATTCCTAGTGAATCATAGCGTAATCAATAGCAAGAAATTTTAGATTATACCTCATCAAGCAATATCTTATGTCTGTGAAGCCGATACTCATCAATCTTTCCTCTTTGATTAGGATCTGGTCCTACTTCATCTTGAGTCTTGTGCAAGAAAACAATCGCTCGTGCGATTCCTACTACTATCCTCACCTTTATAACCAATGGAAGTTGTGCTATAGCTCCTACAATACATAAAATTTAAATAGTACTTTGTTAGGAGTTGCAGTTTCTTTTTCATCTTTGATTTGTCTGCGAAATTCTAATTCATGCAACTTACCGCTCCACATGAGATCCTTTAAGTTTCCATTGCTCACGAATTCATGCACAAGAAAGAGTTGTTCACCTTCTAAGCAGTATCCTATGAGTTTAACGAGGTTGGGATGCCAAAACTCTTTCAGCATATCCGGATCAAACTGCACTCAATATATAGTGATATGACGTGTTCAGTGAGAAGGATATATATTCCGATAAGCTAAAAATAGAAAGAGGTAAACTAGAAGATACTTTGCTCTCTTTTAGAAGACTTACAAGTTTGTAACTATTAAGTATCTTAATTGTAATGGGTAATCCAGTATTATGCATACAAGGCGAAGATGTCATTTTATCAACCCAACCTCTGTAAACCGCTCCATATGCTCCCTTGCCCAAACATGTGTCATTTCCAAAGTTGCTTGAAGCACATTTTAGCTCATAATATGTGAATATTTTCAGATCTCTAGCCACTAAATCCCCATACTGATGTGACGTTTCACCATGGTTGCGACCATCATTGTTGGTTGAAGAACCTATTTTTTGATTTTAGAAAGAAAAGGAGTTATAAATATTAACACACAACATTCATGAAAAGTTTGTGCATACCAGAGTTTTGCCGAGTCATGGAAGCAAGATACTTATGAATCTTCCGAGTGAACCTCATCGTGCCTAGTGAATCTGTAAAATTGTCATTTTTTTGTTGTAGTTCTAGTATACCTTGAAGCGAGGCCACGATCATTGTCATTGTAGGGCGTTCTTTTGGAAGACCAAGCAAACAATGATATGCAATTTGTGCAAACCGTCTTAAACATTTTGGAAAAATTGTCCCTTTAATATTTGAATCAACCATTTGATCTAGTTTTCGTTCTTTCACGCATTTTTGAGCCCACCTTACCAAACTACATTGCTCCTCACCATTTCTTATGTCGACTGGAAGCCTCCCGGATAGCAATTCAAACAATACAACCCCAAAAGCAAATACGTCCGTTTTCCTAGTCAATCTTTTGGTATAGAAATACTCTGGATCCAAATAGCCGAATGTACCCTTTACACTAGCGTCGATGTATGATGAAGATTGATTAGTTGGGCTTATTTTGGAAAGCCCAAAATCTGAAATAAGAGCTTCCCAGTTCTCATCCAAAAGAATGTTCGAGCTTTTAATATCACGATGAATGATTCCATGTCGGGTGCCCACACCTGTGTGAAGGTAGTCTAACCCACGTCCAGCACCTATTGCGATCTTTAACCTTTGAACCCAACTCAAAGGAGTCTCGGCTTCGTGTAGATGATGGTAGAGGGTTCCATTACGCATATATTCATAAACTAGGATCATTTCCTGGTTTTCATCACAGTAACCAATCAAAGACACCAAGTGACAGTGACGCAACTTAGAAAGCGTCTCGATTTCCGCCTTGAACTCAAGTTCCCCCTGCCTAGACATAGAATCTAACCGTTTGATGGCTGCATCATGATCACCTTCTTCACTAGAAATCCTACCTTTGTAAACCTTTCCGAATCCTCCTTGTCCAATGACAAGTTCATCATCAAAGTCATTTGTTGCAGATTGTAATTCCGCTAGAGAAAAAAGGCGACACGGAGGTGCTAACAGCTTGTCACACCCGCCTGCTGCAGAGTTCATGATCTTGGTTAGAAACTGAGACCTCTATGCAAGATTTTGAAAATAAAGACCAAAGTAGTTAGTTATATCTTAAAGTTACAATCATACAAAGTCTAGTTTCAACCATGGTAGGTGCAAAGCATTATCATGTGAAGATCAAGTCAAACACAACACAACAAATGATGTAAGAGATAAGTGAGAAGCCAAATTAATGTCAATATAATTATTGAGATATAACGACACATCATTCAATGTCAATGTCAATAGACAATAGATCTATCAAGATATGAAGACACTTTGTCCAATTTTTATTACTGGAAGGTTCAGCCAGGCCCACCTAAGCTAATCTAGTTTGTTTAATGGTTACTATGATTATCCAAACTAAGTCATGCTTCATAATTAGTATAACTCCTTTTAATCTATCAGCTTTAAATTTCAAAGAATTTTTTACTTTTTACACAAGCCTATACGAGCGTATTATAGTAGCCGCCACAATTAGTACCATTTTTGTAGAATATAACATTTTCTTGTCTATAGCAAGTGCTAAGAAATGTACATTCTTTTTAACGTCTAAAATCATCACACCTGCCTTTTGAAGATATGAACCCACAACCACTTGGTTAAGGTTGAGGTATACACCACATTACCACTAAGCTAAGATTATTTATTAAACTCTTAATTCTCATTTAGTATTGACCAAAAAAAATACAGTAATAATTTAAGTCAATAAATTCAACAATTTAATCGACGAGGTCAATCGTTTTTAATTACACTCATACATACATATTAATCACGTACTTTGACCATTCTTTCTATTTAGTAGTGTATACCTTCTATATGACATATGTTACCAATTGGTACCTTAGACCGATATCAAAATGTTATAATTAGTACTGTCCCACCTAATAATTATAGTGTAAGTCATCAACTTCATATTGGGACATATGACCAATTGATAGACCAATTGATAGACCAATGTCAAAGTGTTATTTAGTAATTTGGTATCCTGCATAGTAGTTTAGTATAAGTCATCAACTTCCTAGTTGGGACATATGACCTATTGGGAACTTGATTGGCATCCAGATGGCAGGTACCGATGATCATATGAGAACAAAGATAGTAGGAGAATGATTTGATAAGGTTATCCAATAATGTCATGTCCATAGTCACATAGTTCGCGGTACGATCCGGTACGAAACGTGGAACGAGTTCGCAATTCGCTAGGTCCCTAAAATTCGGTTCGCCCAGGGGTAGGCTCATTTCGGATCGCTCCGGTACGATGTACCATGTAATTTGGTACGATGTACCAATTAAAATATTTAAAAATATTTTTATGTACAATTTTACAAGTATAAGAAGCAAATGTTTATATACACAAACGTACTAATTTTATACGTTTTATATAAAATTTAGAACTTTTACACATTATATGTAAACAAATGAAAGATGGAGGGGTAAAATATGAAAATAGATAAAATTATTTATAACCCTAAAAACAAAACCTAAGACAAAATAGGAAGTTTACAGCCGTCACCATTACACTTCCTGCCTAAACAAACAAAAAACACTATCAATATCTCAAGTCTCAACCATTCTAGAGAGAGAGAGAGAGAGAGAGAGAGAATGACAGCGAAGAGAGGACCGGTGGTGATTCCCGGCGCCTGGACCTGGACATTGAAGATGGAGGTGATCGGATTAGGGTTCCGGTGAATTTTCCGGTAAGTGGTATTTCACTAATTCATCTTCCTCCTTGTTTCTGGTTCGGTTTGATGTTCCCATGGATTTGCATACGTGTTTCGAATTTTATGAGATCGCGACTCCAATAGTGAGTGGTACGATCGAAGTTGCAAGCTGGGAACGTCATAATGATGTACCAAATAGCGACCCGGACCGAACCCGGAACACGTTCGTACCGTGTTTCGGTACGGGCGATCCGGAACGGAAAACGTGGCATGTATAGCGAATTATGTGACTATGGTCATGTCTATTAATTGTAGGGTTCTCGGTGTTGGAAAAGATTGGGAGGGTGAATTCAGTTGAGAAGAAAAATTCGATCTATTTGCTTTTGGGTGAGGCTAACGTAAAAAGTTTGTTAGTGTACAAAATGTATTCTTTCCCTTATGTTTTCTTTTCCTTCTCCTTCCTTCTTTTGCTTCCCCTGATCTTGGCCTTGTTTCACCTCTTCTCGCCATTTCTTCTCCTCATACTCTTGAAGCTTTTGCCTCTCACTTTCCTTTTCCAACTCCTCCAAGTTGTTCATCTTCTTGGGTTGGAGGATAGTGACACGAAACTTGACATCTTTTGTCTTGGTTATGGGCTCCCGCGGGACAAGCTAATGTATGTTTCTTGAAGCACATAATCTTGTGTATCCACGACCTTAAGCCCAACCGGCTTGGTGTCGGCTAACACCGGGATGCCCCAATCTTACTTGCACTGGAAGGGGTATTGCACAACTTGTATCTCTCCCTTCCCACACTCATTCGAAAGTGGGATTTGCCCATGGGCCAAGAACTTTTTAGCTTCTCTCTCAATGTCCTTCATAATAATAGCAACAATAATAATATGGTTATTCAAATAATATATATGCATAATGCTCATAAATTAATAGGGGTAAACAAAGGTTCTGAACCTTCAAGAACCAACCCAAACCCAAAACGACCCGACAACCGACCTTTTCTAATACATAGTGGGCTCGTACCTTTAAAATTATATATAGGATGGATAATGCATTTGAGAGGGACAATTTAAAATGACCAAAAGTTCGGAGTTTTTTTAGAATTCAATACAAGAGGTGCAGTTTTAGCATGAGGATAAATTGGTTATTCAGACACTAATTACAATTTAATCCAATCATCTTAACTTCACTTTAATCCTTCATCTTTAACCAAATTCGCACCGTCGTGTGTATTTGTGCACTGCAGTGCAGTTAGTGAAGTTTCCAAATTTTTTCCCCAAAAAACACTTAAATCTACATACATTTGGTTAAAAACTTAGAAAACAAGATATTTTGGGCAGTAATGCACAATTATAACAAAAAATAAACAAGATTTAAACAATAACTGCAAGGATTTGAGGGTGTTGTTTGAGATTATGAAGTAACCCCCAAATCTTTAACCTAAACACCAAAAAACAACCGGATCTAAACTAAAAATGCATAAAACACATGAAAAATTATGAAGGGATTCGTACCTTGATGATAAATGAGGAGTAGGTATAAAGGTCTTGAAAGAAAATGAGTAGATTCTACCCAACAAATGCACTACTTCAACTCACATTAGCCTCTTCAGATCGTTCTTACACAACTGCAAGCTTTGCGCGTCTCTTTCCTGAATTAATTTCAAGCCATGACACATCAATGTTGCTCGTCTTTGCATACAACACACGCATCTCTATTTCTTCCAGATTCACACAAAAATCATTGCTTTGAACCAGTTGGGCAACTTTACGAACACCCAAGAGTATTAGTGATTTAATAATATCTTTTTTGAATACGCATTTGGCCGCAAAGTTAAGGTCAAAGACGGACGTTCGTTAAAAACTTGTTAAGTTAGTGTTACAAGTTTATCCTTTAATAATCAAAGGACCATTTATGTATCCATATTTCAAGTACATGGGTCTTTTATGCAAATTACGAAAATTAACAAAACAAAGCCTTCCGGCTGCTCATGAGTTTATCGGTCACCTCTTTCTGGTAATAATCAAACTTGATCGTCGTTCAAATTTGTCGGTCATCTTTTATGTTATAAATATAAACCCAGACAACTAAATGGTCATCCATAATTGCACATGGGTTTTATCGATGAGTTAATTGCAATTGAGTTTGGGTTCCACCATTTTGGTTTCCATCGGTAAACAAATGTTGTTAAGGATGAAAAACAGAGTAGAGAAAGGGGTGGGACTTGGTATAAAAAAAAAAAACGACCACCACTCTAAATTAAATCGCCAACAGTTTGATTTAGTAGATACACCACTAATTTGCATAATTGCACATGGATTTTTTGACAACATCTGGGTATCTAATGTCAAAAAAATGGATAAGTTAGTACAAATTTGCACACAAAGTTTAACATGATGTGTGTGCAGTCGATCATGTAATTTGTTTGGCATAAATGTCATAACTACCGTCTAATATTAAGATTATGAACTCATGCACACATAACATTCATGAAAAGTTTGTGCATACCAGATAATAACACATGTGTTTATATTATTTGTATTTTGTATTTATTAGATAATCTCTATCTAAAATAGAGAGATTACAATGTATCATTATAAATATTATCATTATCAATAGAAGAAGGCAAGGATCCTAATTCTATCATGGTATCATCCTAAACCCTATTCTTCTAGCTGCCGTCGTCGCATCCTTCTTCTTCTTTCTTAATTTTTTTTCGGCAGCCCCTAACTCGATCCTTCTGTTCTGTTTTCTTCGACCCACTTGTCACCATGTCTTCCCCTGCAAATAACTCTACCATCATCCCTTCACTCACTGTTGAATCCAAAATCCACCCCGCTACAACCGTTTCCAACATTAAAAACTATATCAACATCACCCTTGAGATTGAATCATCACAGTATGCTTCCTGGGCTACCCTTTTTAAACTCCACTGCAAAGCATTTACGGTTGACGATCATCTCAAGCCCCGTCCCCCACCTTCTGAAACGAGTCATCCACCTCTTCGGATGAATGGGAACGTATTGACGCCATTGTTCTCCAATGGATGTACAGTACGATCTCAAACGACATCCTTCATACTATTATCAATAATATCTCCAACGCCTACGAGGCATGGGTTGCAATAGAAGATTTATTCCATGACAACAAGGCGGCACGTGCTATTTATCTCATGCAAAAGTTTTCCAACACTCGCTTAGATGGCTTCCCCAACATGTCCGCCTATTGTCAGGCCATGAAAGTACTTGCTGATCAACTTGCCAACGTGGACGCACCAGTGGATTCTGACCGTTTGGTTCTACAGCTTCTTGCCGAGCTTAACGCTGAGTACGAGGGTATATCCACTATTTTACAAAACACTCACCCATTACCATCTTTTTATGTGGCCAGGTCTAAACTTATCCAAACAGAAACCAATAAAGCAGAACAAGCCTTACATTCATCACAAACCGCCTCTTCCGCCTTATCCGCCACCACCCAAAATCGCACCACACCCACCGCTGACCACAACCGTCAAACCACTCCTTCACCCTACGGCACCCGCCCACAAACCCCAATCACCTACGGTCGCGGACGCGGCGGCAAAGGCCGACGTGGACGAGGTCGTGGTGGTTTTGGCCGATTACCCACCAACACACCATTCTGGCCGTTCCCACCATTCTACCCTTACTGGCCCAATTCCCCCTCCTTCCCCACGTACAACCAGGCCCAACAGCCCACCTCTCAAACCCACAACCAGGCCCAACAGCCCTACCCTTGGTTTAGCCCACCCTGTCCATACCCGAACTCCACCAGGCCTGCCCCGTCCTCAGCCCACCAGCCCGGCATCCTCGGACCCAGACCAGCCCAAAACAATTACATGGCCTATAGCCCGACAGACATTGAACAGGCTATGTACACGATGTCGCTGCAGCAGCCCGATTTGACACAGTACATGGATACTGGTGCATCTTCCACCATGACTCACGAGCAAGGTGATTTTCATTCTTTTTCTAACTCATGCATTCCACATAATATTATTGTAGGCAATGGTAACACCATTCCGGTCATAGGACAAGGCACAAAATACCTACCCCCGCCTTTCCCACCATTTATACTTAAAAATGTCCTTTACTCACCCAAATTAGTTAAAAACCTTATTTCCGTTCGTCGATTTACTAGGGATAATTCTGTGTCCGTTGAATTTGATCCGTTTGGTTTTCTTGTGAAGGACCTCAAGACGCGGGCTCCACTCCTGCGATGCAACAACAGCGGTGATCTCTACCCTCTGGTGCTCGGGTCCTCTACTTCACATGCCACCGCCCTTGCTGCCATTTCTGCTGACCTCTGGCACCAACGTCTTGGCCACCCAGGACGTCATCCTTTACTTTCCATTAAGAACAATAATTCTATTTCTTTTGATCGTTTTCATAATAATGTTTGTGACTCTTGTGTTTTGGGAAAAAGTATTAGATTACCATTTTTTGCTTCGAATAATTCTACTGTTTTACCGTTTGATATTATTCATAGTGATGTGTGGACGTCTCCTATTATTAGTTCATCTGGTCATAAATATTATGTTCTATTCTTAGATGATTTTTCAAATTTTTATGGACTTATCCATTAACAAATAAATCTAATGTGTTCACGGCTTTTCAACAATTTGCATCCACCATCTCCACCCAATTTAATCACACCATCAAAACTTTTCAATGTGACAACGGTCGTGAATACGTCAACGCCTCTTTTCACAATTTCTTTACCACCAATGGCATCTCTTTTCGCCTATCCTGTCCCTACACATCCTCACAAAATGGCAAAGCCGAAAGAAAAATTCGTACTATTAATAACTTAATTCGAACCATCACGACACACGCATCTATACCCACCAATTTTTGGCACTTTGCCTTAGAAACCGCCACCTATCTTCTCAACATCCTCCCCAACACCGTCACCAAAACCAAAACACCCACCGAAATTCTCTACAACACCACTCCCACTTACGATCACCTTCGTGTCTTTGGTTGTCTGTGCTACCCCCTCACTCCTTCTACCACCATTCATAAACTTAATGACCGTGCCCAACCTTGCGTCTTTCTTGGCTACCCTCCTACTCATAGGGGGTACCGATGTCTCGACTTGAAAACCAAACAGATCTATATCTCTAGACACGTAGCCTTCGACGAAACCACCTTCCCCTTTAAATTCACTATAGGCCCTACACCTCAATACCACTTCCTAGACCCCACTGCCGCACCTTTCCCACATCACCTCTCTCCCCATATAAAACAAAACCCCACCGGCCCACCTCCAGAAGCCTAACATATCCCACCTACCCAGCCTAACCCCTCGGCCCAATCACCCACTGCTCCACACCCGTCCACCCAGCCAACCACTCCACCAGCCCACTTCACTCCTACCCCAGCCCACTAATCCCGTCCCTGACCCACCTACCGTTAAACCGAACACCCAGCCCAGCACCTCACACCCGGTACCTCCCTCACAAAACCGCACCATGCATACCCGTTCAATGAGCGGGATATTCAAACCCAAACAACTTTTTAACCTCACACCTCTACATCCACAAGCATCGTACCTGTTCCCAAAACGCCCACCGATGCCTTAAATATACCGGAATGGTGCTCTGCCATGTCTACAGAATATAATGCATTAGTTAGAAACAAGACATGGGAATTAGTACCTCGCACGTCTGACATGAATATTATCCGAAGTATGTGGCTCTTTAAACATAAATACAGGTCAGATGGGTCATTAGAGCGGTACAAGGCTCGATTAGTGTGTGATGGCCGATCACAACAGGTTGGGGTGGACTGTGGCGAGACATTTAGTCCGGTTGTTAAACCGGCTACTATTCGGACGGTGCTATCTATTGCTTTGTCAAAACATTGGTCCGTTCATCAGTTGGACGTCACCAATGCCTTTCTTCATGGGAATCTCCATGAAACGGTCTATATGCATCAACCCATGGGTTTTCGAGACAAAAGGTTTCTTGATTATGTTTGCTTACTTAAGAAATCTCTTTATGGTCTCAAACAGGCTCCTCGTGCCTGGTACCAGCGGTTCACAGACTTTGTCCTTACTATTGGTTTCTCACACAGCAAGAGTGATGCTTCTCTTTTCACTCTTCATCAGGGCTCTCACACCGCGTATCTTCTCTTATACGTGGATGATATTCTTCTTGTTACCTCCTCTGACAAGCTTCGTCAATCTCTCATGGCAAAGCTAGCTGGTGAATTCGCCATGAAGGACTTAGGCCCTCTCAGCTACTTACTGGGCATCTCTGTCTCTCGTGTTGCAGACACTATGTTTCTTTCACAGCGGTCCTATGCGACTGAGATTATCACTCGTGCAGGCATGCAATCCTGCAACCCCGTTGCCACTCCCGTTGACACGAATGGCAAGCTCAGCAGCACCGTCAGCGATCTATTTCATGATCCTACCTTGTACCGCAGTCTGGCAGGTGCACTTCAGTACCTCACCTTTACTCGCCCTGATATCTCTTATGCGGTTCAGCAGGTCTGCATGCATATGCACTCTCCTCGTATCGACCACTGGAACAACCTGAAGCGTATTAGACTATATATCAAAGGTACCACCGAGTTTGGTCTTACTCTGCACGGTTCCCCTTCCCAGTCACTCGTCTCTTACACTGACGCCGATTGGGTAGGGTGTCCTGGCACACGACGCTCCACGAGTGGTTATTGCATTTACTTTGGGGATAATCTTATTTCTTGGTCATCTAAACGACAGAGCACCATCTCACGTTCCAGCGCTGAAGCAGAATATCGGGGAGTTGCCAACGTTGTCGCTGAAATTTGTTGGCTACGCAATTTATTACTTGAGCTACATCATCCTTTGTCGCCTGCAACCTTGGTCTATTGCGACAATGTAAGTGCCATCTACTTATCAGGGAATCCGGTTCAGCACCAGCGCACCAAACATATCGAGCTGGACATCCATTTTGTACGCAAACAGGTGCAACAGGGTCATGTGCGTGTCCTACACGTTCCGTCTCGTCATCAGATTGCAGACATTTTTACCAAAGGCCTTCCTCGAGTATTATTTGAAGATTTCAGAGACAGTCTCAGCATACGGTCTCCTCCCGCTTCGACTGCGGGGGTGTAATAACACATGTGTTTATATTATTTGTATTTTGTATTTATTAGATAATCTCTATCTAAAATAGAGAGATTACAATGTATCATTATAAATATTATCATTATCAATAGAAGAAGGCAAGGATCCTAATTCTATCACCAGAGTTTTGCCGGGTCATGGAAGCAAGATACTTATGAATCTTCCGAGTAAACCTCATCGTGCCTAGTGAATCTGTAAAATTGTCATTTTTCTGTTGTAGTTCCAGTATACCTTGAAGCGAGGCAATAATCATTGTCATTGTAGGGTGTTCTTTTAGAACACCAAGCAAACAATGATATGCAATTTGTGCAAACCGTCTTAAACATTTTGGAAAAATTGTCCCTTTAATATTTGAATCAACCATTTGATCTAGTTTTCGTTCCTTCACGCATTTTTGAGCCCACCTTACCATACTACATTGCTCCTCACCATTTCTTATGTCGACTGGAAGCCTCCGGGATAGCAATTCAAACAATACGACCCCAAAAGCAAATACGTCCGTTTTCCTAGTTAATCTTTTGGTATAGAAATACTCTGGATATAAATAGCCGAATGTACCCTTTACGCTAGCATCAATGTATGATGAAGATTGATTAGTTGGGCTTATTTTGGAAAGCCCAAAATCTGAAATAAGAGCTTCCCAGTTCTCATCCAAAAGAATGTTCGAGCTTTTAATATCACGATGAATGATTCCATGTCGGGTGCCCACACCTGTGTGAAGGTAGTCTAACCCACGTCTAGCACCTATTGCGATCTTTAGCCTTTGAACCCAATTCAAAGAAGTCTCAACTTCATGTAGATGATGATAGAGGGTTCCATTAGGCATATATTCATAAACTAGGATCGTTTCCTCGTTTTCATCACAGTAACCAATCAAAGACACCAAGTGACAGTGACGCAACTTAGAAAGCGTCTCGATTTCCGCCTTGAACTCAAGTTCCCCTTGCCTAGACATAGAATCTAACCGTTTGATGGCTGCATCGTGATCACCTTCTTCACTAGAAACTCTACCTTTGTAAACCTTTCCGAATCCACCCCGTCCAATGACAAATTCATCATCAAAGTAATTTGTTGCAGATTTTAATTCCGCTAGGGAAAAAAGGCGACACGGAGGTGCTAACAGCTTGTCACACTCGCCTGCTGCAGAGTTCATGATCTTGGTTAGAAACCGAGACCTCTATACAAGATTTTGAAAATAAAGACCAAAGTAGTTAGTTGTATCTTTCAGTTAACAGTCATACAAAGTCTAGTTTCAACCATGGTAGGTGCAAAGCATTATCATGTGAAGATCAAGTCAAACACAACACAACAAATGATGTAAGAGATAAGTGAGAAGCCAAATTAATGTCAATATAATTATTGAGATATAAAGACACATCATTCAATGTCAATGTCAATAGATCTATCAAGATCTGAAGACACTTTGTCCAATTTTTATTACTAGAGGGTTAAGCCAGGCCCACCCAAGCTAATCTAGTTTGGTTAATGGTTATATTAGACAGTATTATCATATTAGGGTTTATTGGTGTTAGCCCACGGGCTCACTTTAGTTATCTAGGGTTTGTTATGATATCTATATATTGTAACTCATTCCCTCGATAATAATCAATCAAGTACTTCATTATCTTACATGGTATCAGAGTCAATCTAGGCTCTATACTGTTTCCGTTGTACCAGTGGAAAAATACACCCTAGCCGTCGTCACCAACTTCAAACCCTAGACAGGGCGGCGTGCCGCCAACGCCGCCGCCCTGTCCCACTTTTGTTTTTCCGTTTCCCTTATTTATCTTCGGTTTCTAATTCAAATAAAGCTTTATCAATACAACAGATCCAAGCCAACACAACCAATATCAAACCACCACTAGACTACCGCCATCAAAGATTTATTAATTCATATCGTGTGGTTCACGTGAGCACCTTCTGCTCCCTCCAATATTGGTGTGCACAACACGACAAAATTAATTGGTTCATGCCCCATTTATTGATTGGCATAGAATTAACTTGAATTGATTTTTGGTTCTAAAAGCAAAGCAGAAGCAACATGTTGCATTGTTGCCTCATCGACGCCGCAACAATTTTTAACTTTCGTTTTGCAGTTTTAAGGTCTTATCCATGGCCCATGGTTGGCAATAACACCATCTCAGCCGCCATGGACTCACCATCGTACTCCTCCTTGAGCTGTTCTTTGTCTTCGCGCAGTCGCCGTTTCTTTCTTTTTTTATTGCAGCCGACTTCGGTCCGCTGCTTATTGGGCTACGGTCCTTACTATTGCCGCGGACTTTGGTCCGCCGCCCGTTGGACTTCGGTCCTTCACTATGCTGCTTGCATGACTACGGTCCGCTACCGCGCTACACACTGCTAGTTAGTTAGACTTCTACCCACCACCGCCACGCTGCCGCATTGCACGCCTCTTGTAGGACTACGAAATATATCATTGAAGACTATTGATGGGAAAACCAAGCAAAAAAAAAAGGATTTATTGGCAAAAGTTTGGAGTTCTTAGTCGATCGAAGCAACTTTATCTTAATATTTTTTTTATGTTTTTGTTTTACCAGCCTGAGCTTCTGGTTTCCTTCCGCTCTGACTGCGGGGGAGTATTAGACAGTATTATCATATTAGGGTTTATTGGTGTTAGCCCACGGGGCCACTTTAGTTATCTAGGGTTCGTTAAAAAACAACAGATTCACCGAGTTCATGAAATACCTCCAAAAAAGTTCAATTGAGCAACATGGATTTGTGGCCTGCGATTTCTAGGAGTGACAATGACAATCATAAAATGCGTGTGGAATTCAGAACCGATAGTATGATGTTTGAGTTGGTGGATTAAAGGTGAATATTATGATTGAAATGATCTTGAAAACATTGAAAAAAAATATAGAAATCTTTATGAGAAAAGTTACATGACTACCAGTATCCATGCAACTCAAGTGAGAATTAGTGATCGTGTTCCAAAACCGAATAGTCGAATACATTGATCTGCAGTACCACCACCAGAAGCCAGAATTCCATGAAGATGTGGAGACCAACCAACTATTTTCACAGTAGTTGAAAACAGGTTGTGTCGAATGTTGGTTGCAAACAAAAAAACTACATAAACATAGGAAAAATAAATGAAATTAGTTACTAACACAAAAGAGATCAATATGATAAGTATATTATTTACTTACCTTGTTATCATTTCCACCTAATGTAATTCACGGATATCATAAGACCACTTGAGTCCACAGACCTACCATTCACAAGTCAAAATAAGAAATAAACCACATATAGTGTATAAATTTGATTTATATAAACTATAAAGACATGAGTAGAATTGAGTTTAGGAAAATGTTACCTCTGATTTATGACCACTATGTTTGCTAACAAAATCTTCTTGTGTGTGAGGATCCTGTTCTAATCGGCTTTTCAGTCACCATTAACAATGAAATTGCATATGAAAGGAATTTAGATATGAAATGAATTGAACTTGAACATGAAGAAATGTCATCAAATTAAATTGAAACAATAACTTTTCATCAATGGATCATTGATTTCTTGGAAGGTGAAAGGTGGGAGGGTATTATGGACCATGTTTTAGAATTATAGTCAGGTTTGATCCCACTGTCTTTCAATCCCAAATGCTTTGCATGAAAAGCTCACACACGGACCTGTAATTAATGATATGTGTTTAACATAAAAGCACACACGTAAGAATCAGAGTTCCATAGGATAAAAATGATAAATATTTACCAAGAGAAACAATCCCATAAAATTGCACATTGAATCCGCAAAATTTTTTACGTACCCAAGGCATTGAAGAGCCTTGATAATTCTAATCCTACAAATCCAGCAACATAATGACAATATGCATATCTGGCGACTAAAAAACGTTATTTTGTAAAACCTCACTTTGTAAATGAATCGGAAAAGTCGATCACCATTACGCAGAGTATTCTTTGTAGAATCTGAATCTAAACTACTCTTGATACCTTGCTGCTTGCTTCTGCAAGAGCATGAAAGTAGAGTGTTCCTTGTAGAATCAAAAGCTAAGACTGATCGTGAAACCTTGTTGCCTTTCCCCTGTATGCAAACATTCAAAACATAAACTTATTTCGTATATTACATTCCAATATCAGAAGTATGAAGTTTTTACATTAGAACTCGATATGTAGAACTGCTAGCACCACTACCTATAGTTCCAAGTTCCAACTATTCTCATTTCATATGAAGCAAATTAATATACTTTGTCTGTTTCATCCACATCTTTTGGCAGTCTCGATGTTCAATTTTGAAACCCAAGCTTATTAATATTGTATACCTCATAAGATCGCCATAAATTGTAATGCACCATTTAACTTCCAAATATGAAGTTACATTGTAGGAATAAGAAGGATCCAAAGTTGATCCTAAAGAAAAGCCCTTCTTGTTGAATCCTCCAACACTACATTCGCCTTTGATCCTTATGCTGGTGCCCCCACCACTGCTAGACCTTCAACCAGTGTAACCCATTCCGTTTAGTGATTGACTTGTAAAGATAAAATGTAACCTGAAAAAACATGGACTGAGCAATATAAACAACAAATCCAGATGTAGATGCGTTATTTAGCAGCCAATAAGATATACAGAAAAAACATAGTAACTGGGCGATATGAATTCGGCACGATACCTAAATTGGGGCAAAAACCATTGTGTGACCATCCATAGATATGATCTACAGAAAAGGTGGCATATACCTGTTGACTGTTTTATAATCAACAGTTGTTCTTTAATATGTTATTTGGAAGAAAAAAATTAGATTTTTTTAATCTTACCCCATTGGAGGCCAGTTCGCCACAGACATATGCATTGGTACTGAAATGAATTGACCTATGAATGCAATCCTTGGAGGGAAACAAAGAGCCATATAACTGAATATATCTCCAAGCTCTTCCTCGATCTAAAATAATTTACAAACAACTACTTAGCTAGCAGCCTGGAAATGATTCGACGCCTATAATTTACAAGCATGGGTATCAACATAAACTATTAGCACTTTCAAACTGTGCCATATGTTCTATTCTCAAATTCTGAACCAATGTATTTGCAGAAATTATAAGCATGTATAAACAAAACCAATTCAGAGGATTATTTGAATAACAAAATGAACAAAGGATATATTTATACCATCACCCCCATAACCACCAACTCAAACATTTGTCCTTCCTCGGAATGTTAGCAACTCAAAAATCCAGACATATAAGTTAAGTTAGCAACTCAAAAAACCCAGATCTGCAAGTTTAGAGCATACACAAACATCGGATTAGTGAACTAAAGCGCATAACATAAACATATCAAAAAGGAGGTCACCGGACTTACCATTGGTTGTCAGAACCTACCTCAACCACCATCTACAGCCAGAAACTCTTACCGTTCTATTTGAGAATATGAGAACCCTAGTGTAAAAAGAAAAAAACATGAACTTGAATGACGAAATAGTGTTCAGAATCAAAACACGGTGTCACTTACCCTTGACGAAAGTAGCAATACCGCAATAAGAAGCCCTAATCAGAACCGGGGCTTGAAATCTTTATAGATCGGGTCAAATCATGGTGAAATCTCCTTGATGTTCTTGAATCGGTTGAGAGAGAGAGATAAAGAAAGAGGCGGATAGGTATGTTAATACGATGCTGAATCTTGAAAACCCTAATCATATGTGTTTGTGTGTTTTTCTATTTTCCCTAGTAGGCTTGTACACAACGCATCATAACTTGCACCCCATAAAATTTTAAGAGTTTTATGCAATGGATACTTGTACATTAAGCTTCCAAAGCATTGTACAGTGTAAAAAGACCATTTCTGCCCTTCCTATATGCTTATTAATATAGTAGATAATACAAGATCCAAAGTCATACTCTCCAGTCTTCGCTCGTCCCTGCTCCCATCAAGCCACATTGTAAACTTAACGGCCGATTCAACTTTCAGCAGAGAAGATATTGAGAACATTAAACCCTTTGGAAACTTGGTTTAAAAAAACGTGAGGCACTCCGAGGCGTTATGGTTCAAAAAAGCCGAAGCGCGAGGCGAGAGCTTCACGTATGTGAGGCGCCCGAGGTAAAAAAAATTGAAAAATATTTAAACAAGTCTATATGACATATAGATTTGAGGTGCAGGTGGTGATGATCACCCCGGGGTATGCGCTAGCGCCTTTGACAGGCACTCCAGAACCCGCCAACGCTCGTGAAAACCCGGGTCGGTCGGTCCTCCATTCATCCGACCAGAGGTGTGGATAACGAGGCCACCTTCACAACCTTCTCCCTTCTGTCCTTATGTTGTAGTAAGGTAGGGCGGTTCGCTTGAGTTTCTCAACCGCCCCTTAGCCCGGTGCTCATGACACGCTACGGAACCTCCAAATCAATCCTAAACACAAAAACATAATTATAAAACACAATTAAGCACTTCATTAAAACATACATTGAAATCAAAATAGATTTAAAAATCTTTTAAAAACCATGATTTTGACTTTTAGCCCAAATAAACCCTAATTTTGACTAAGGCGGCGCCTCGGGCGGCTTGGCACCTCATGCCTTAGGCGCGCCTCACAGCACCTCATGTAGATGAGCACTCTTCATCACTATCATTGATAAACCCTTCCAATGAAACCTTCACTAATAAGTAAATTTGATCCTAAATTCTTGTTAAGATAAACACTAACGTAAGGTAAACTAAATAGAAAAGTGATATAGAAATTAGCTTGAAGTTCAAATTTAGTATTTTAGGTTAACACAATGTATAGCATCCATAGTTATCTAGAAGACATAAATTATAGTCCTATCTTTTTTAAACTGAAATTAATTTAGTTGTCAGTTCACAAAGCATGTGCACCCATAATAGTGGTCAACAAACAAGATTTTTACAGTATAAAAGACCAATCTACTAAACAATCTAGATTTAACATGTTTGCTATTCTATTTCAATAAATTATTGCTTCATGATCCCAAAAATTAAACTAACTTTCAATTCCATATAACAATCAAAGTGCCACTTCACTTACCCAAACAACATATGCATATAATATTTCAGAAGTTAAGTTCTTAACTCTTAATATGCTAATTTACAACTAAGCCATTAAAAAGTCAACAATCCCAAACAAAATAAGTTAAACGGCACCTTTGTTGGAATAATATAAGAAATAGCAAGTTGTCTAGAGTAAATAACATAAATCACAGTCTTCAACAAAAATGTTGGAGGATTGGTCAGCATAAGTATATAAAACAAAATAAAATAAAAAGAAAAAAAATAGACTGAAAGTTGTGTCTTAGTGACCAACGCAGTTAACTAAGTGTATATGGAACCAGAGTCCTGTTGACCGATCCAAAAGTTGGTCGACATATTTCCCCCAGTTAGGATCATTCTTTTGTTTTTTCACATATTTCTACACCCATTCAAAAAAAAACAATTGGTAAGAAAAAAATGTCAATAAACCAAACCATAATTGAATGAGATATAAATATAGAAAAACTAAGTGCATCATGTTTAGCTATAGAACAAAGATTAGATGTGTTTGTAGATTGGTTAAAACAGATGGCCATTATTATAGATAACAAAACCACAAGAACACCATCTATAGTTATAATCAAATTTAATATGAAATAGCAAAACTGGATCTCTAAAACGGTATCTACCATCCTATCAACAAAAATGTGGTAAGCAAGAAAAACTAATATAAAATATAGACCATAAATATACCATTACACAATAACTGATAACAAGAAAAGATGAAAGACAGCACTTTGGTTATTATGTTTACTATTATAGTCATGCAATTTATATCCTTCAACTTTTAAGTAATCCTTCAACTTGCCTACAATTTAAACTAATAATTTTATATAAGATTGTATTTTGTAAAAGTATAACTTAATCAGTAAAGATATAACTTAAATGTGATACCAAACCAAGAATGGGTCATATCAAGAATACCCACATCTAAGTCGAACCCTTCTAGAAATTTGTCATTGTTGGTGCAAGGGTAACTTATAACACTGTCCAAATAAAGGTCCTCCGCTATCTACAAAAAGAAACTTGAAAATGGATTCACAAAGATGCAGAAGTGCATTGGTGTGATGTAAAGAACCAGAATAAAAAAAAAGGGCAAGAACAGAATTCAAGAGCCCAGAGATAAGATCAGAAATCTGGAAGAAATTTACCAGACCAGAAAACAAAAGATTTTACTAGACCAGAAGACCCAACCAAGAAAAAACTTTTCAAAAAATCAAAGTAAACCAGAAATCTGGAGATTCAAAATTAGATCAGAAAACAAACCAGAGATCTAAAGATTAGACATCAGAAATCTGGAAACTTAGAACAAGGTTAAGTCTGAAAATAATAAGTTATTCTGAAAATAACTTGAGGTATATAGACTATAAATCCAAAGATCCATAAGGAAATCCCTAGACCAGAACAAACCTTCATAGTATGTGCAAAACCCATATCGAAATAAATTGAAGCTCTTTTAAGTAGTTCATTAGTGGTTAAAGGGAGTGGAGGATCTATGTCCTTGAGCAAGGTCTTCACTCCTGAGACCTGAATTTGAATAAAATAGTTTAGAAGCTCACTTTATGAACGTCTTAACATAGGACTTGAATGCTTTAAGACTTACGGTTGCAATGGGTTTTTGGACACACATTTCATAAACGAATTTTGCAATGTCAAAATCAGATAAACGCCAACGCCTATAAATTAGGGGGACGGGGCGCTACCAGAATTGGTCACGGGTACCTCAGTACCAGCACGGTAACACCGCCGCCACCCACGCTGGAGACATGGTCCAAGATAGTGCTTCATGGAGGCATAGGATTAAGGTCAGGGACCACTAGGGAGGGTACATTAGAGCTTTAGTTGTGTCCCAGGGACTTAGCCTTGCTTACACTCTAGAGGGACTCTATAGGTGACTTCCTTTGTGTTTATGCGCATATATTTATGATGTTTGATGTTTAACGCTGTTTTTTTAATCCAGAGAACTCTCCCTATTGTCACTGATTATTAGTCAAATCTGCTTTTTATTTTTTTTGAGTTGGGGGTCTCTTTGGAAGCAGCCTCTCTATTCCGATAGAGGTAAGGTTTGCCTACATCCCATCCTTCCCAGACCCTACTTGTAGCTTTGCTATTTGTGGAATTTACTGGGTATGGTTGTTGTTGTTGTATTTTGAACACCACAAAACAACCGCCAAAAGATTATAACAAAGGTGAACTTATCTTGCTCATGTACTACAAACTCGTCTTGAATCTTGTTGGCGCGCGCATGCATGCACGCACGCACACACACACACTTACACGCATACACACATATATATAAGGGAAAGTTAATTTGAGAACACATATAATACATGCGAACAACGAGAACGCTATCTAGGGTTTAGGCAAAAGTGAGTTTAGAGGCTAGTGGTGAAATAATATAGTAGAAAATTTTGTTTATAATATAAAGAGTAAAGATCAAATACAAAGTGTTTTTTTGTAAGAACTGTGAGAATCAAAGGAGGTAAAAAATTTTTATTTTTTTTTAGAATTTTTTTCCCCATGTGCTTAAACATACTTTCTAGATGAATAATACAAAAAAAATAATTTTTAAAATTTTTTTTAGTGTAATTATGTTATTAAAGTAAATACATTAATTTACACTAGAGTAATTATGTAATTACTCTACACGTAATTACTCTACACCAAATTTTTTTTTTTAGTTTTCAATACTATAATATGTTTAACAATATGGGAAAAAAATTTTGAAAAAAAAAATAAAAAAAATACCTCCTTTGATTCTCACAGTTCTTACTAAAAAAACACCTTGTACAAGATCTTTTACTCATAATATAAAATATGATGAGCAAACTTTTTTATGAACACCAAGAAAACAAGTTACATGCAATTATAGTTAGACCACTTGAGCACATCTTGAAACACAATTTAAGGAGTATCTGTCACACCACGACTACGGCGGAAACACGTGGCGCGACGGTTCAAATGGATAAAGCCAAGATTAATGCAAATCACAAGTAATTAAAGAAATGAGTCATTTATTAAGACGTCGAAAATCATGTCTAGTTATTCATACATAAACGAAAAATTGTTTTTGATTCAAATAAGGAGGCTTCTCAAGTATATCCCGATTTCCTTGGGATAAAGAGATGAAGCCTCTTCAAAACATCCGACGTCCTGATAAGAGATTCCCCCGACCCAGCTTGCCATGTTGTCCATCATTCATCAATTACCTGAAAGATATGTTTAAAATCGTCAATATATAAATATTGGTGAGTTCACAGGTTTTAGTTTATCAAAACATTATCTTTTGGGAATTTCCATGTTATGACATTTTATAGGAGTTGCAAGTTCCTACAATTCTACTTGAGCCTATAATCAAACCAAGACAAATAATAATGCCCCGCTCCAAGTCGTTACTCGGTATCCTTACGACTTAATTTCAGAATACGTGCACCCCAGGCATACGCCGATGCATAATCGACGATATCGATTAGGGGTGGGCCTTGTCAGGCACCAATAGTACTATTCAAATATTCCTTCGGTTTCACTTTCCTGAATTAATGATTATAGTAGTGAGGTCTCAACCCCGAGTGGCGATCATAACTCAAGTAACCAACCCGTCAAACATTTCCCTAACATATCTTTCCCCCGAAAAACGTTAAATAGTTCAAAGATGGGGCCGCGAAACTCACCTGAAATTGTGCTCGGCTCAAAGAAGTAAATAGCAAATTTGGTGGTCTCGCACCTACAAATGTTCTAGGCGTATAAGTCTCTACACCTATAGTGCATGTGCCTTGGCAAGTTGTACACCCAACTCCCCGACCACGTGTTATCCCAATTCCCGTTTAATTAGACGCGCATCCTAGGTCCATTGGCGATGGGTTACCCTTTTCTTTATATATTAATCTTGTTAATATTATTTGTAACATGTATACTATTATTCTCGACACGACTCTACCTAACGTATAATTATTTTCCCATTTAAATAATTATACTTAGGATCGTATCGTTCAATATAATGTATTCTCATCTCCCGACCCGACTCACTTTGCCACATATTCATTTTCCCATTTAAATAAATATGCTAAGTTCATGTCGTTCGATAATATATTCTAATGCCCGACTCAACTCACCATGCCGTACATTTATTTTCCCATTTAAATAAATATACTAGGATCTTGTTGGTATTTACACGTTCGTAGATATACTTCACCTACTTGTTTCGGTTTTCCTTCTCGCGTATCTATATATCAATGTGTGCGTTTTCTTTGTTAAGTCCATACATTGTCTAACGTTTTTAATTCATTATGTTATGCTTTCTCCCACGAATATTCGTTCTAACACTTAGGGAAGTGTTACATAAGTTTCACCCATGTTATATATATTTTACTCACTAAAATATATATATATATATATATTTTCACGTTTTGCCGCTATGGCATATTTCTCTAGTTTGTCCGTTTATACGTCATAGTTAGTTTATGTTACTAAGTCCAATAGTTAACTTTTTCCGCATTTTCTTCTAATATCCGTCCTATGGTATTTTTATTCATACTTCCAATTCCGAACGTATATTGCTTGGAAAAATATACTTTTGTATTTTTAGTTCAACTTGTCATCTTGTATTCCAAAAATGTTTCCGATACTTTTATATTCCCATTTATATAAAAGTATCCATTTTCGTACAAGTTTTTCCCAAGTCTTTACTTTGTCCAATGTTTTAATAAACCTTCATTTTTGTCAAACATCCTTATGTTAACTTAACCACTTATTTTTATAAAACTTCTATCTTTATAAAAATACATTTCTCACAACTTACATGAGTAGTTTTCTCATGTTTACCAAAACTATACTTGGAAAAACTACTATTTACGTTTTTGACACCAAACTTTCCGTAAACACATTTTTGGACCAAAGTTTCTAAAATACCTATTTTAGTCCCTCGACTTTCAAAGTTTCCATATTAGTCCTTTACCTTATACTTATTGCATTTTTCATCCTAACTTTCAAAGTTAGTATTTTTCTTCCAACTTAGTAGACTTTGAAGAATCATTTTCTTAATGCTTGGTTATTTTTACTTCATTCCACTTCTAATAATCTTATAATCCTTCCTAAATGCTATTAACATGCTTGTTTCATATTTTTATCCAAAATATCAACTTTTCACTCATTCAAGTGAGTAGACTTTGAATATGGAACTTTTTCACCTATGATCATTTAACCCATTTCAATATATTTTTTGTATTAACTTGTCCTCTTATGATGATCAAAACCATCTTTTATCACTTTTAAGTCTCTTTCAAAAATAATGTTTAGATCATCATCATTTTTACATGCATGTGCATATTTTCGCATTTCTTAAAGTATTACACTACCAACATCAACTCTATGATTCATCCATATTATTATTCATCTATTTTATTCTTGTAAGATATATTAAGCTTTATATTTCAAAACCATTGCATTACCCATCAATGTACAACTTGCTTTCAAAAGCACATAAAATGAACATTAAGAATCAAACAAGGTAAAACTTACTACTAGCTCAAGGCTAGGGAAGACAACAACCTTGGATTGGATGGGGTTTAGTGTGTTTTTCCAACGGGGTTAAGCTCCAAGCTCTTGAACACACAAAGGGGTTTTGATGGATGATGATTTAGAGATGATTTGTTAGTGTAAAAATTGAAAGAAAATGTATATGGGGTGGGGGTAGCTTACGGCCAAGGAGGAGAAGAAGAAGAAGTTTGGCTTTTTGATTCAAGTGTGTGTGTGTATGTATCATTATATTAATCCCCCAAATCTTAAAAGATTATGTGTATCTTAATAAGATTATGTGGGTTATTAATAATAAAGAAAAAAAATATAAAAAGATCACAAAGAGGGTGTTTGGCCGTGAGTTAGAGAGGGGAAGGAGGTGATTTGGTGGAATTTTGCCCAATAAAATTCCATGCAACCTCATCATTAGTAATTATTTTGGTGGATTTCTTAGTTAACACAAGATATTATCCACTTGGGAGGGCCCTAGGCCGGCCCCCTTGGGGTGTTTGGGTGGGGTCCACCTTGTTAATTAATATCCATAATTATCATGTTTAAGTTATTCTTGTTCGGGTGCCGTCCGGGTATTTTTCGAGTTTTTATCGCGCATCCTCCAGATATTAAAAATACTTTTAATAACCCTTAAACATAGCTCATTTTAATCACGGATAACTTATTTCGGCTCTTGCCGGGTGAAATTATGAGTTATGCGCGTATCGGGTGCGGTACGCGCACTTTATTCGTTACCGGGAGATTTGTATAACAAGCTTTCACGTATGGCTTTGGAGTTCCAAAACCCATCATATTTTGTGAAGTTACGTTTTATTTTATATTCCGGGTGTCCGGGATTCATTTCGCTTATTTAATTTTTACCGGGTAATCGCCAGTGTCCATACCGGATAGATTTATTCGCACATGATTCCATCATGTTTTGTCATTAAACATATGCATTCCTATGCATTATTTGGGAATTGCTATTATTCTAAGGCCTCAGTTAAATAATCAACACATAATTGTATTTTAATTACGTTAATCACGTTTAATTAATTAGTACGGAATTACCTTATTTTTGCCGGTTGTTACATTCTCCCCCCGTTAAGAGAATTCCGTCCCGGAATTCACTTCGAGTCCTCCGGTATAGGGGTCTTCTCGAATAGGGCGGGATATTTTTGCTTCATCTGGTCCAGCCTCTCCCACGTGAACTCCGGTCCACGCTTGGCGTTCCAGCGCACTTTGACCAACCTGATCTTACTGCGCCTTAGTTTTTGGACCTTCCAATCAGTCACCTCGATTGGTTCTTCGACAAAATGTAACTTATCGTCGACGTGGATTTCGTCCGCAGGGATGATGAGAGTTTCGTCGGATAGGCACTTCTTCAAATTTGACACGTGGAACGTGTCATGTACACCGTTCATCTCTTGTGGTAACTTGAGCTTGTATGCCACGGGGCCTACTCTGGACAAGATTTCAAACGGTTCAACATACCGTGGGTTCAAGTTTTCGCGCTTCCCAAAGCGCGCGACACCTTTCCAAGGTGACACCTTTAGTAGAACCATGTCTCCGACTTGAAATTCCAAAGGCTTTCGCCTCATATCAGCATAGCTTTTCTGCCGGTCACGGGCCGCTTTGAGGCGTTCCTTTATCAAGAAGATCTTGTCCGTTGTCTCTTGAACAATTTCGGGCCCGGTGAGTTGCTTTTCTCCAACTTCAGCCCAACATAGTGGAGATCTACACTTACGTCCATATAGAGCTTCAAAAGGTGCAGCTTGAATGCTCGTATGGTAACTGTTGTTATATGAAAACTCCACCAATGGTAAGTGTGTATCCCAACTACCGCTGAAATCGATTGCACATGCTCGTAACATATCTTCTAAAGTCTGGATGGTTCGTTCACTTTGTCCGTCGGTTTGGGGATGATATGCGGTACTCATGTCAAGGCGAGTACCCAGGGCATCATTCAAACTTCCCCAAAATCTTGAGGTGAAGCGACCATCTCGATCGGAGATGATAGATGTAGGTACACCATGCTTAGATACTATTTCCTTGATATACAAACGGGTCAACTTTTCCATTCCATCCGTTTCGCGGATTGGAAGGAAGTGTGCGGATTTCGTCAATCGATCAACAATTACCCAAATCTTATTATGGCCGCTCGTTGTCCTAGGCAACTCAGAAATGAAATCCATGGTAATTCGTTCCCATTTCCATTCAGGTATTTCCGGTTGCTGGAGCAAGCCGGATGGTCTCTGATGCTCGGCTTTGACCTTTGCACAAGTTAAACATCGCGCAACATAAGCTGCTATATCTCTCTTGAAGTTTGGCCACCAATAGAATCCTTCCAAATCGTGGAACATTTTGTCTGCACCAGGGTGAACCGAATATCGAGAACCGTGGGCTTCGGCCAATACTAGTTCTCGCAAACCACCATACACTGGAACCCAAATCCTATTCATGAAATACAAGGTTTGGTCCGTCTTTGGTTCCAGTGAATCAACCATTTTCCGCAGTCTTTCACCTTTGACATTCTCGGGTTTAAGTGCGTTAATCTGAGCTTCACGAATTCGGTCAGTCAGATTCGTCTGAATAGTTAGACCTAAAGCTCGGACACGCAACGGTTTAATCCGTTCCTTGCGACTTAAGGTGTCGGCCACAACGTTCGCCTTACCGGGATGGTACTTTATCTCACAATCGTAATCGTTTAATAATTCAACCCATCGCCGTTGTCGCATGTTCAGTTCTTTCTGATCGAAAATGTGTCGCAAACTCTTATGATCTGTGAAGACTGTGCACTTGGTTCCATACAAATAATGCCTCCATATCTTGAGCGCGAACACTACGGCACCCAATTCCAAATCGTGCATAGTGTAGTTCTTCTCATGGATTTTCAGCTGTCGGGAAGCATATGCTATCACTTTCTCTCGTTGCATTAGTACGCAACCCAATCCTTGGTGAGAGGCGTCACAGTAAACCACAAAGTCTTCCGTACCATTAGGGAGTGATAGTATCGGAGCGCCACATAACTTGTCTTTTAGCAGTTGCAATGTCTCTTCTTGCTTTTCCGTCCATTCGAACTTCCTATCCTTTTGGGTTAGCATGGTTAAAGACTGTGCTATCTTTGAAAAGTTCTTGATGAACCTTCTGTAGTAACCCGCAAGGCCAAGAAATTGTCGCACTTCAGTAGGAGTTCTAGGGGCATCCCAATTCTTAATTGCCTCGATCTTGGAGGGATCGACATGTATTCCCTTTTCATTCACCACGTAGCCTAGGAAGTGAACTTCTCGTATCCAAAAGTCACACTTTGAAAACTTTGCATAGAGCTTCTCTTTGCGTAGTACCTCTAGGATTAACCGAAGGTGATTCTCATGGTCTTCTTTAGTGCGCGAATAGATCAAGATGTCATCAATAAAGACAATGACAAATTTGTCCAAGTATGGCTTACACACACGATTCATCAAGTCCATGAAAACTGTCGGTGCGTTGGTCAATCCGAACGGCATTACCAAAAATTCATAGTGTCCATAACGAGTTCTGAACGCCGTTTTTGGTACATCCTCTTCTTGGATACGCAACTGGTGATAGCCGGACCTTAAATCAATCTTGGAGTAGAAGCTGGATCCTTGAAGTTGATCAAATAAATCGTCGATCCTGGGAAGAGGATAGCGATTTTTGATAGTTAACTTGTTTAGTTCCCGATAGTCAATGCACATTCGGAAAGTGCCGTCCTTCTTCTTTACGAATAAAACGGGAGCTCCCAGGGTGAGAAGCTTGGTCTTATGAAGCCTTTGTCTAACAACTCCTGCAGTTGACCGGATAGTTCCTGCATCTCGGATGGAGCTAAGCGATATGGCGATCGCGCTACGGGTGCAGCTCCAGGAACAAGGTCGATGCGGAACTCGACTTGTCGAGGTGGTGGCAACCCCGACAAATCTTCTGGGAACACATCTGGAAAATCCTTGGCTACCGGAATGTCTTCTAACTTTCGCTCGTCGGCCTTCTTATCTACCACGTGTGCCAAGAATGCAACAAGACCTTTCCTCAAACACTTTCGGGCCTTCATGCTGGTAATAATTCTTAATGGCGTCCCACGCCTTTCCCCTTGAATCGACAGAGTTTCACCGCTTGCGAGGGGAACTTGAATTATCTTATCATTGCAAACAACGACAGCACATTGTGCAGATAACCAATCCATGCCAACAACTATGTCAAAACTACCCAGTACTACCGGCAAGAGATCAATATCAAATTCGTGACCACAGAGATCCAATTTACAATCTTTCGCTACTTCTCGTGTTTCTATAGTTTTACCATTAGCCAGTTCTATAGAATACGGTGTGTCTAGTTTACTAGTTTTTAGCCCAAGTAATCTTTTAAACTCGACAGACACGAAGCTAAAATCGGCGCCAGTATCAAATAATACAGAAGCATAATGACCATTAAGAGGGAACGTACCAGTGACCACGTTGGGATCCTGTCGTGCATCACCGGCTCCAATCACAAATGCCCGCCCACGGGCTTGGTTGTTGAGCTTGGGGCAATCCCTCTTCCAATGGTCGAGCGATCCACACGCGAAGCAGGGCCTCGCTCCTCCATTCTTCTGTGCTCCTGACCTGCACTCTTCTGTTTTGTGCCCCGTGCGCTGGCACTTTCCACAAATTATCCCATTCTTTCCCTGATAACCCGGCTTTCCGCCATTTCCACGTCATGTGGCTACATACCCTCTTCCTTTCTTGTTCGTTCCACCCGCTGATCCATCCTTTTTCCCATCATTGCGCTTGCGTTTCCCAAACCTTGGCTTATTTCCCTGATCACTAGACCCAACTGCTGAACTTGTACCCAAATTCTTACCCTCTATGCTGCTGGACTCAGTAAGCTTCAATCCCGACACTTTCCGGATTAGGGTGCCCATTCGGATGGCGTCTTCAGTGAGGCTCAGAGCGAGGTCGATAGCCTCGCACATGGTCGTGGGTTTGGAAGCAGTGACCATGCCGCGTATCTGTGGCGCCAGCCCGAATAGGTATCGTTCCACTTTCTTGCTTTCCGGGGTAATCAAGCGAGGTACTAGTCGAGAGAGATCATGGAATCTGGACATGTACCCAGTTACGTCCGATCCAACCATGGTGTGGTTCCAGAATTCGGTCTCTAGCTTTTGTACTTCACTTGCCGGGCAGTATTCGGCGATCATATGTTCTTTTAACTCCAACCAGGACAAGGAGTAGGAAGCATCGTCTCCTAGTGATTGTACTTGGTTGTTCCACCAAGTTAGTGCCTGGTCTAGGAATAGGTTGGTGGCGTACATAACCGCCTGTCGTGGAGTACAGCTACTGATGCGGATCACCGCCTCAGTTTTCTCGAACCATTTGACCAGTCCGACAGATCCCTCAGTGCCACTGAAGTTGAGTGGCTTGCAGTCCAGAAAGGCTTTGAATGTGCAACCACGCTCTCGCGAGGCCATTTCTGCAATAATAAGGTAGCATGTTATTATGGATTAGGAGTTTTATAACAATCTCCCATTGGATTTATTCATAACCCTCTTACCAGTGGGGGAGGTTTCGCGTCGGTCGCTCCCAGATCTGTCCCGCGATCGTTCAGTGCGGGCGGCATTGTGTTCCGCGAGGGCTTGAGCTATACGCTCCGAGACCAGTGCTTCAAGCTCCTCGGGTGTTGTGGGTAGTCCTCCATTTCCACTGTTGCTACGGGTGGCTGGTGCCATTTTTCTTCAATAATAATTATCAAAGGTTAATTTGGCGATCATTCATACAACATCGTCATACATATAGCATAAGTAATAACCCAAAACATAACACAATAGTCAACACAACATCACCATACCATCACACAAATCACAATATATACAGAGTAAGTAATAATAATTGTAGACAATCATAACAACATATTTCACCATAACAAGATTTTCATTAATTTCAAATACCACGAGTACAATGATTGTTTGGAATAACAAAATAGGGGATACATCCCTCATACATCGTTCCTTGAAATACAATAGAAATATAATGTCATATACCGGCATAACCTGCACGGCTAGGCAAAAATGCAGACGAGTGCTATAACTCGTGCTATGCTATCATACTACTACTACTACCATGTTTGCAGATGATTCTTCGAGTGTCTCTGAAATGTCTCTACTGTGGTGGTGGTGGCGGATACTGATACTGGGGGGCGTACATACTAATGGACATACTGATCGCCATGATGCGATCATATAAGAACTGGCGATTAGCGAAATGCGCGTCGCCTGTAATCCCGCAATGCGCGTCCATGCGCAGTAACTCCTCGGCGTAATATGCTAGTGCATCTCTGGAGTCAATGATCCTGGCCCACATAAGTCGCGTCTGCTGCTCCATCTGGTTCACAGTGCGCTGCACTGTGTCAGTGAGGGTCTGGAAGTCCCTCTCTAGAGAGATCACAGTGGACCATGCCGGTCCGGACAGTGGGGTCATCACATGGGGCTGTGACGGCCCGGGTATGTCAGTGTACGTCGGCTGGGATGGGCCGACAATGTCTGGTATCGGTAGAGGTGGGAAGGGTTGGGCAAGGCCCGGTGGTCCAGTGGTGAAGTGGGGTGGCATCTGGTATGGGTCTCCTGCACCCAAAGGGTACGGTGCCGGCGGTGTCATCATAAAGGGGGTCCCTGCACCCAAAATATAGATACAAATAAGGTATATATATGATTTAACTAAAATGTACAACCTTTTTAGCTACATGTATAACAATTTTAACTAAAATGTACAACCTTTTTAGCTACATGTATAACAATTTTAAGCACAAAAACATCATGTGTACAAAAAGCGCGCTTTTCTTGCGCTTTTTAAATGCGCTTTTTGCGCTTTTCTTGCGCTTTTTGTACACTGCTCGCCTAGGGTTACATAAGGCGCACGGATTTGCGCCTAGGTGCGCTTTGTGCTTAAGCGCGCCTCAAGCGCGCTTTTTAAAACCAAGCTCTTGAACACACAAAGGGGTTTTGATGGATGATGATTTAGAGATGATTTGTTAGTGTAAAAATTGAAAGAAAATGTATATGGGGTGGGGGTAGCTTACGGCCAAGAAGGAGAAGAAGAAGAAGTTTGGCTTTTTGATTCAAGTGTGTGTGTGTATGTATCTTTATATTAATCCCCCAAATCTTAAAAGATTATGTGTATCTTAATAAGATTATGTGGGTTATTAATAATAAAGAAAAAAAAATATAAAAAGATCACAAAGAGGGTGTTTGGCCGTGAGTTAGAGAGGGGAAGGAGGTGATTTGGTGAAATTTTGCCCAATAACATTCCATGCAACCTCATCATTAGTAATTATTTTGGTGGATTTCTTAGTTAACACAAGATATTATCCACTTGGGAGGGCCCTAGGCCGGCCCCCTTGGGGTGTTTGGGTGGGGTCCATCTTGTTAATTAATATCCATAATTATCATGTTTAAGTTATTCTTGTTCGGGTGCCGTCCGGGTATTTTTCGAGTTTTTATCGCGGATAACTTATTTCGGCTCTTGCCGGGTGAAATTATGAGTTATGCGCGTATCGGGTGCGGTACGCGCACTTTATTCGTTACCGGGAGATTTGTATAACAAGCTTTCACGTATGGCTTTGGAGTTCCAAAACCCATCATATTTTGTGAAGTTACGTTTTATTTTATATTCCGGGTGTCCGGGATTCGTTTCGCTTATTTAATTTTTACCGGGTAATCGCCAGTGTCCATACCGGATAGATTTATTCGCACATGATTCCGTCATGTTTAGTCATTAAACATATGCATTCCTATGCATTATTTGGGAATTGCTATTATTCTAAGGCATCAGTTAAATAATCAACACATAATTGTATTTTAATTACGTTAATCACGTTTAATTAATTAGTACGGAATTACCTTATTTTTGTCGGTTGTTACAGTATCTTAGCGAAATATGCAATTAATTTTAGAGGTTGGGTCAACATGTAATTTCATAGACTTAGTAAGGGGAAATATGTAAAAAAACAAGTTTTAGAAGTTCAATCGTATTCAACGGCGCTGGAGGCTTCCAATTTATAACTTTAGTATCAGTTTCAGTTATCTGAACATGATTAAAACTGTTATTCTTGATTTTACTTGTTTTAGAAGCTCATATAGGACAAAAGAACGTTTTAACACTTACGTTTGCGGTAGGATTTGCTCCACACTGTTTGTATAATTCCATGGTAGTGTGATATCCAGAAGGCCCAGACCTGTAAATTAGAAACATGATAAGTTAAATCACCTACATGCAAATTTGAATAAAACTTAAGAAAAAACATGTAAATTAGTAGAAAGCTTACACCAAATCAAATGTAGTGGTACTGCTTTTACGAGGTGTGTATGAACACTCAATTACCCAATGCGTTTGTGCCTTTGTGGTATATGTGAACGAATATTTGTATGTCATTTCACTATATATCCCAACATGGGAAACTACAATGGACATAGAATCACAAATATAATATCAATCAGTGTTTAATGTGGATCAATCCAGATAAGAGTAAGGACCATTATTGACCAGTCATTTTTTCTAAGCAATTTTGTTTTGCTAATTAAGTATTGTATACATATGTTTTGATAACGTACATTATGTGCTTTTAACATGTTTTTGTAATGTACACGTGTTTAAATTTAAAAAATAAGCATCTTACAATTTTATAACGTACACATGAGTATAAGTCTTTAAAAAGGGCCGACTAGCTAGAAATATAATGTAAACGACAAATTTAAAAATAATCACAATATAAAATTAATAGTGAAAACTAACCTTTGTTTATTATGAAAGTAGTCTAGTCCACTAATAGCTTATCTGGCTACCATTAATATATGTAAACAACATAGAGCAACACGTGTTTTATACACCATTCTAAATCTTCCCATTCCATTTGTTGGTTCGTCATGGATGCCTTGTATTGAGAATAACAAAATCTATGTTTACAAAAAAACACCCATTTCAATCAGCGTTACAAATGTTTTAACAGTTCAACCACAACTATACTAACTGGCCAATTGATACTGTTGTAAAATATTTTTAGAACCCCAAGCAATTTAATAAAAATATTTATGTTTTTTCTTCAGTTGTAAAATATTTTTAGAACCTATATTGGTACTGTTTGCGGCCAGTAGAGCAAAGATACTAAACCAACATTTATGATGCATTATATATCGGAATGGCACGGATGTAATAAAAAAAAACATGTTCATCCCTACATTTATGAACCGAAAATAACAAAATCTAAAAAGTTAGAATGGGCAACAGATTTAGTAAAGTAACAAATCTAACTTTATGTGAGTGAGCAACGAAAAGTAAGGACTTACCATTGACTGCTTGAGCGGAAGTCGCCGCCGGTAGATGCTTGGCTGCTAGGGTTTATGAGTAAGAAGCTATGGAAGAGGGAGAATATAAATGGAAGCGGAAGGACAATTTACCTAATTTTTTGTGTGGGCTTTATACAAGGCTATTTCAAGATTGGGTTTTGACACATACATTGATATCAATTGAGATGAGGCCTGGGCTTATTTTAAGATTGGGTTTTAACACATGCCAGATATGATCTATGGCATCGATTAATTAATTTACTAAGTATACTAGCTTAGTACCCGTGCGATGCACGGGATTCCCTACATTATTATTCATAACGAATATAACTTATTATACAAAGGAAGTAAGTTACGTTTTCATTTGATTATTGACATTTTTAGATTAACGAATATTTTTCGGTCTAAAGTTTGGCATCAGATAGGTCTTTCTTAGGATTGAACCGTCTCACTATTCGGGTCAAAGAGACACTAAGCAGTATTCCTACAGCTGCTGAAACACCATCTTCACACAGGTTAAATGGTAATAAGTTATAACATCCTATTATATTGGTAAAGAGCCCATACTCTGAACCAACTACGTCTTCATTTTATAAGAACCCACTAAACAATATGGGCCAAACCCATCTAAAGATATGTATACAAAAATAAATATATGTATAATATCCAACTAATCAATTTGGCTTAAATCCATCTAAAGATCTGTATACAAAATAAGAAGAGCTCGCATGAACTACCAAAACCAACCCTGGATAGCCTAATCAGGATCCAAAATAATCAATTTGCTCAAACCCAACTATAAGATCCACCCATATAAATGGTCTTCGCTTGTTCGGTCTCTAATCTGTCACTAAAGTTTTTGATAGTGTCTGAACATTATATTCACACACTAAGCTGTATACTGCTGGAAGACTACCAAATTATATTAGCAAGAGTCTTAAAGTAAACATACCACATGAAGTAACATTTAAGTTTTAACCCAAACAAACATGGCAAAAAATTGACACTTAACATCAATGTTTTCATAACCGGACCGGACATTAAACCGGACGTCTTAAAGGTTTACTGGTCGGACCGGTCGGACCGGTCCAACCGGATTAAAGAACCGGAAAATATGTTAAATAATTTTAAAAATATTTATAATAGATTTGAATATTAAAATATGATTTTAAATTAAAAACGTAAAAAGGACAGAGCCGGCTGAAATGTCTATTAAACCCAAGCTAGGGCTTGGGGCCTCCCTAAAAATAGGGCCCCATTTTAACGTTTCAGGTTTAGGCCAATTGATTATTATGCTTTCTCAGGTCCATTTGAGCCCAAATATTAGTTATATAATTCTAAACATTACATATCTGCAATTGATGTTTTTTTTTTCTTTCTAAAACTTCAATGCAAATTAGGTTGATTGGGTCTGAATTTTCTTTTTTGTAACTAATTCGTCACATTAAATGATTCAATTAGCAGTGTGTTATGGGGCTTCCCAAGGTCAGTCGACTCAGTATTGGCATATCGCTTGAAATTTTCAATCTATTGCTACAACTTGTATTCATATACCAGAATACAGGCTTAAAATTATGCTTCTTATTTGTAACACTTTAACCGACTAAAAGAGTTTTTGAAAAAGGCCCCAAACTTTTAGTTTGCTTTAGGCCTCTCGAAACGTTGAGCCGGCCCTGAAAAAGGATAGATAAGATACCGTTCAAAATGTATGTATTAGTATAAAAATCTTATCAACACACTATCAAACAAAAGAGAGTCCTGCAAAAAGTAAGTTTTCCTCTACGTTTCCATCTTTGACTTTTAAGTCTTATCTTTTCCTCACTCTCTTTCTTGTTTATCTTGTTAACCTACATCAACATATTGTCACAGCTCATCACTTTTCCTTATTTCAAGTCCATATTTTCCTCATTTCAAGTCCATCTTTTCCTCCCAACTCATCGTCTTTTACAGATCCACAATAATGAGGGTTGGCATGTCTCAGATTCGGTCAAATCTGGCTAAAAGGAGATGAATATTTGTCAGTTCCAGGCACAGATCCGACGGTACCGATGCAGAGCGCTTAGCTCCATTGATCATTCTTCATCTCCGGTCCGGTCGATTACCACGGTTCCCCGGTCCGACCGCCGGTCCACCGGCCAAACTACTGGTCCGATGCACAACCGGTCCTGTCCATCAACCCGGACCGGCCGAGGTTCCGTTTCCCGGTCCGACCGGTCCAACCGGCCGGTCCGGTCCGGTTCTGAAAACACTGCTTAACATAGTTATATAATAGTTTCTACGCAATATAAAAACCCAATAAGCCTTCATCCTTTTCATATCTTATACACGGGTTGAACAATTTGATTTGTATAAGACATAAAAATATAACACAAATAAATAATAAAGAAAATTGCATATTACATAATCGTAATTTTCAAAATATCTCCCTTGTACACTACATTTATTAAGTAATTGAGTTTGACTCTACTTTGTGCTTACACTTGTTGCAGCCATCATAATACCATGGCTTGTCGGTTAAAATATCCTTAACGGTACCCACAATCACCACCAGTTTCTCCTTGTTATAATATAAGACACAAATGTAAATGTATTATATGACCACAACTATGAATGAACTAAACATCTTTCTATACCTTGAACATGAGCAATGGGGGAAAACTCAATATTGTTAAGAAATTAATCTTCAAATATGTAAACATATACAGTCTCGAATCTGTAAAGTAAAGTTCAAAAGAAATATCATATTCTTGCACTCAATGCATGAAAAGAGCTAATTATTTGGCATAAAAAAACGTCACACAAGAGCATGGATGCTATGACTAATTTTTTTATATGTTTTCCATTCAGTGTTAATGGGTTCCCTTATTTATTTTTAACCCGCCGCGCGTTGCGGCTGCATCTACACTTGTTCAACTTCATTTTCTCACTCATTTCCATGCTCTACCTGCAACAAAGTAGCACACAAAGAAATGAAATACAAAAAAATGGATGTTCAACACTAAGTAGGCTTTGTTCGGACATCAGCCAAAGGCTTCAAGAAAGGCCTCAAGAGTGGTCAGGAACACATAAGCAAGTGAGACATCAAGAGTGGCCCGAAACACACACCTAACCAAACCAAGACAGAGGCCAAAGTTTTATTAACCCTCTTCAAAGCAACCGTACTACACCTAAACGCCGTCATCATCGGTCAGATTCAAAGGCAAGAACATCAGATTACAAACCAAGGCTCATAATTATCATAACAATCATTAAAATCAAATACATAGGGCTTCACAAAAACCGCCACCAAAAACAGTCCAAAACCGCCGCTGACATCGACAGTTTACCAAACCCTATGAATATCGTCTCCATAGACTAATCGAAAGCCAGCGACAACAACACGATCAAAAGCAATCCATGAATTCAAAAGAAAAAAATAACTAAAGAAACCAAGATAACAAACTTGTCAAGTGTTTTGCATCTAACGGGTCAAATGGTTATAGTTAACAAAAACATACGAAAAAGATTTGTAGGATTTAAAGCCTTGGACTCATTGTCTCGAATCCGATTACACAGAAATAAATAAAAGTTGACTCACCAATGGAATATGCTTTGATACTGACTGAGTCTTGCCGTCACGATCAAATGAAAAACGAAAAAGAAACAACTGCAAACAGCTGCAGCTGCTGATCTGCTGTGAAAACAGCTGCAGCAACAGCTGCAGCAAACAGACTTACATGTAATCAATGTTTGAAAACAGCTGTTGATCTGCTGTGAAAACAGCTGCAGCAACAGCGCTGCAAACAGCTGATGTAGCAGTTATGTATCACCCGTTAACATCGACACAAAAAGTAAGTGCAGTGCGCTAATGATTGAAATGAGGTAGCATATTTAATACAGTCATTGGATGAACAAATAAGATCGATAGGTTAGATACAAACCTGTAGGCCGTGATGAAGCACAACAAAGATCTTCTTCAGCCGTTTATGCTTCTGCGACATTGAAATATTCACAATTAAGTCCAAATGGCTCACAAATATTAATTTGTTACAAAAGTAGTTCAACAAAGAAAGTCAAATTCCACCAATACAAAACTGGATTTTTTAGATCCTAGACATTACTAAACATTTGTTTTCTACACATCACAATCCTGAAAATAGTGGGTGAAGTTTACAACCTCAATAACATGCCCTCAAAATCCGGAAAACATCTAAAACACTTACAAAGGCCTCTAACTGACTATCATCCATTTTTTTAATAGGCAATCACCTTTAAGCCATCCTATAGGCGCGGTTGAAAGTAATCAATAAGATATGCAAAATCTTCCTAAAAGGCGCACGTATGACAAATTATAGGCGTGGTCCAAAGAAGCAAAAATGATGGTTCCTCTGTCTTCTAAGTACAGCACCAATAACAGGTAAAGCAACATGACGACTAATACGCGCACAAAAACACTGGCAAACCGAGTTGTGTTACTGCTGCATCAAAGAATGTAAACTTCCTGGTTGTGAATTTCCTTTTGTTGATGCCCATTTTGCTAGTTGTTAAACATAACCAAAGTTTGCAATACTATTATATGAATTGATTTACATCAATCTTATGCTGCAAAATCAATTAAATGTTCAAATTAAGGTCAACTGATTAAAACAAATACCACATCTACATTAGTTGTTTGATGGTTTGACGACACTACTTTATCCCTAATGATGGTTAAAAACAAAAACTATTAACCAAGATTATAATCCATTAATATCAAAATATACCATACCAAAGGCTTCGCTTCTTTAAATTAACCACAATACAAAAAGACAGATGCAAAGAGTCTTGACTGATATTATCTGTAAACATAAGATAAACAACATAATCACTGCCATAAGAAGCAAATCATTTACATTCAGTACTTTTTAGAACTTAGAAGCAATATAATTACTCACAATACACTTTAGAATGAGATGTCCATCAAAGGCTTAAACTTCTCCATTTAAAAGCAAACCTATAAAAAAAAACCTACACTTTGAGCCATATCGATAATAATAATAATAATTTCATTAGAAGTTCAGTCTATTTTTTATATTAAAAAGAAAAAAATTTCAGAAGCACATTTTAATTATGACTGAAATAGTTGAACCTAATGACATCATTTCCATTACCTCTTGAAGCTCACGTGTAACATTCTCAAGGCCTCCAATATCCTCCCAGCTAACATTTGGAACCTCAATGACCTATATTCCAAACCAAAAATAATGATTAACTGAAAATAAATATAGACAAATATATATTCAATATATTGACATACAGTCTCTCGCAGAGCAGATGGATTGCTGGTATCAAGAGCAGTAGAAAAATATGCTTATTCGTGACTGCCATGGATAGAAGGATACAAACTAATCTTAAAAAAGAATGGAATCATAAATGTAAAATAGGAGAGAGTGTATGATTCATCAATTAATAAAAGAAATGAACAAAAAATGAACAGAAACCCTAGATTTGGATCAATTAATAATCGGGAAAGAAACGATGACTAAAACATCAATCAGTAGATTCGTAAGTTACCAGTTCAAAACAAAAAGGGAATATCTTCGCAGCATCGTTTGAGAGTGAGGATCCAAATTTGTTGTTAGAGTTTGTGAGGAATATTAAGAAACAAAGAAAGGGTAGATTATTTTGTTAGGGTTTATAAGAAAAACAATGAAGCGTGCTTAGGAAGGAGCACGGAATGTAAGAGAAAATATCGTCCTTTTTTTCAACAAATAACCGTAATAAGGTTAATGGGTATATGGAGTATCCATAACCCAGATTTTTTACCCATTAAAATGAGCGGGAAAAAAAAATAGGAAGCCCTCACAAAGTGCCAAGTGTCCCTCATATGCTTTTATTTATATATATTAGTAGATACTAAAAATTCATTAAAAATCACTAGGGATATAAGAATAAAAAAATTTATTAACATATTATAGTAACTAGATTATACCCCGGGAACGTCTCGGGTTGAAAAATCTACTATGACATATTAATTTTACATATGAAATAGAATGATGCGCTTTACAGTTACATGCATGAAAGCTTCGGGTAGCAGCTAACCTCAAACAATTAAAAATATATATCCAATGTTAACGCATAACCTTAAACAATGTACAACTCTAATATTAATATCTAGCAAAAAACAATGTATAACTCCAATGCTAACGCATGTTGAATATATAATTCATATTTACGGATTTGAACATAGTTAGTGACTTGCCTATACATGATTAATGATTTACCTGAACACTTTGTGTTTTTTTTCCTATTTGAACAAAACCCAACAAAAAATAGTCGTTTTTTTCTCCGTTGTTTATATAGCACTATAGTACTCGTTGGAAAGATAATAAAACGCTCGTTAATTTAGTGTAATTTTTTTCTTTAAAAAATCTCGTATATAAAAGATATTAACATTTAAAAATTATGGGAGGAAACATAAGAGAGACAAATCTAATTTTGTTTTTAAATTATTTTTTTCCTAAAATATCTCAATGCCACATGGGATGACACATGGCACACTCAAAGAGGAGAATGCCTCTTTGAGTGTCATGTCATTAAAATGGCTTTGGTTTATTATATGTATAGATTAAAATGTAAAATCCTGTTTTTGTTATATATATTTAATGTTTTGGTTCATTTTTAATAGTTAATGAAATGAGTCATTAACCGTCAAAACGAACTAATAACATGAGAGATGGATATTTGTGTATTTGAAATAAGTTAATGAATACGTAGCGGATAGCATGATTATGTGATATGTGAGATCTAGACGAGTAAATAGTATTATAGGAGACCGTTTGTAATAATATATTATATTATATTTGAACCCTACTCCGTTTTTAATGAAACTTAGGTTGACGCGTAAATAAAAGTTAGTTCGTCTTAGCAATATATTTGAAAATTTGTATAACGCTATATTTTAGAAGTTATAAGAGTTAAACGAACTGTAACATCCGTCACCCTTGTCTTTCATCTGATTGACAATAATAGCCCTTCAAATGTTTCCATTATAGTCCCTGTAAAGTCGTCGTTTTCAAATTTAATTTTAGAGCAAACTAAAATTTAATCATTTATATTTATTATGGATCGGGTATACGTTTTTAAGCAAATGCGTATGTTGAAACGTCATCCGGAATGGATATTATAAAAATTTCAAGCTTAATAAAAGTTTAGAGTTTAAAAAGTTAAACTTTGGTTAGTTGGTTAAGATTATAGAAGGAATAAATAACCAAGTTAATAATTACACTAACCTAGTTAATAATTGAGGGACTATTTTTGCCAAGCTATCAAAGTTTTAAAACATGCTTTCCTCCTTTATTTTTCCGATCGGTTTTCCGATCACCGGAGCACAATTCCGACGAACTCAATATGCCGTTATTCTTGTTTTTTTAGCCCTATTAAATGTTACCAACACGTTTTTCCATCACATACCAACGTTTTACTGCGATTAATTGGTTCATAAACGTTGTTTTTAATGTGCAATTATCGAGTTTTATATTTGTAACCGCCGGAATTTTATAAATGAGTTAAAACCCATCGTATACTCATTTATTATATAAACCGACGCTTTCATTCGTTTTCTGCACACTACAACATCATAAACCCACGAAAAACACATCTTAAACACACCTGAAAGTCCAATCGGCCATTTTTATTACGGTTCAAGCACCTTCGTTTTCGATCTCATACGACCTTGTAAGTCCGTAATGTTTATGCCGTTTTGTTATGTTAACATTTCCCTTTAAAAGCCCGTTAGATTCGGACACTAACCGGTACGAATTAAAGGTGATGCAATTCTAGCGTTTAGGGTTTTGATATGGGGAAGAAGATGAAGTTGGTATTAATATATAAATATAATTTTTATTAAAATCATTCAACATATGAGTCTTGTGGTGTAGTGGTTTACATGTTGGGCTGTTGGTTCATAAACCCGAGTTCGATTCTCACAAGCCTCGGGTCTGGGCAAAAATTTTTTTCCAGATTATCTATTTTTTTCCCTTCTTTATTTAGTTATATATAAATACATTTATATCTTGAAATATTCATAATAAATTCATTTTTGCTCCAAAAATTATGAAAATTTAGGTGTAGCATCTTGTCATCATAAAGAAAATTATCACAATTTTACTTTCTGAAATTTATTTAATTTTCGTTAAATTATTAATTTAAATTGTTTTAATCATAATTAATTGATTAAAAATTCGTTTTTAATGATTTTGATCTCAAAATTTTAGGATAGTTATTTCTAAGAATTATAATCTGAAATAAAAATTATTGGTTCAGAAAACATTTATTTTTATTAATTTTCCTATTTTTAATCATTTAAACATGATTTAATCTTATTAAATCAGTTTTAAATATAAATAAGTTTATAAAAATTATGGGAAAATTATTTTCATTGATTTACATCAGAAAGCATTCATTTTCTATAAAAATACCATTTTTGAATCATGTCTTGTATTATTAGTTTTATTTACATAATTATACATTTATTTATTTATATTATTTAAACCTCTATTTAATAAATACTTTTCTTATAAAATATAAATATTTTTGTGTTGGAAAGTATTAGTTATTATTTGTTGGAACATTGTGTAACTCGTAATAATTTATTCAAATAGTTATGATTATTATAATTATTTACAGTAATTAGTTAAAAATAATTAACTAATTATTTTGTCTTAACTATTTAAAACATATTTTATCTAAATATTCAACTGGTAGTAATTATATTAACTAAACCATATTTACAAACTTTGGTATATTATTTTTAATATACAACTTTTATATTAATTCGACTTATCATAAAAACTCTAATTCCCCAAATCGACTTAGCAAACCCTAATGCCTTAGACCCTAGTTACCTTAGACTCTTAGACTTTTCCCTTATTAGTATTCTATTACGTTATAGGTTGAATTCCTCGGAATTCCCATTACTTAGCTCACTACCGCTTAAGTTGGATCGCTTTTGCAAACTGTGAGTATATCTTTCCCCTTTTTCATGTTTTACTCTTTTGGGGCTATACATGTACACTATTATCAAATGTTGTTTTATCATTATTGGCAATTCTCATGTGTGTTTGCGTTATGTTATTTTGTGTGTCTATGACTGTCAAAACCATTAACCTTTGAGGGCCTGGCATTTCAATGAATAGTACTATGGTATATACCCCTTGTGACTCTGTTGAGAGACCTTGGTCATTATTGTGTGAATCATTATCATCTGTTGGTTAATCATTGAATCATTTATCATTAGGGTTGGCTTTGACTGATACTACTTAATACATAGTTGCAAACGGTATACAACACATGAATTGCTAAACACTTTTTCTACTATATGTATTCAAAACAGGGTATGCTCACCAATACAATTTTTGTATTGACCAAATTATTTTGTACATGTTTCAGGTTATTTTGAGATGCATTCTTTAAGCTTTCGGATTTATATTTAGATTTTAATTCATTGTATTTCAGTTTAGTTGACATTTAGACTTGTTGTATTTTATTTCATTGTAATAAACTATTTAATCAATGTATCTAAATTTACACTTTAGTCCATGAGCTATTGAACAATCGTCACTACGTGGCACCTCGATGATTCCGCCATCGGTTGGGGTGTTACACGAACTAAGCTGCTAAATTAATTATAATAATATACTAATATGAATTTGTTCAAATGAGAACCTTTTGGCAAATTGAGAACTGAGAGTAGGGTAAACCTTACCCAGTAAATCCCACAATTAACAAAGCTAAGAGTAGGGTCTGAAGAGGGTGTGATGTAGGCAGACCTTACCTCTATCCTTGCAGATAGAGAGGCTGCTTCTAGAGAGACCCCCGCTCGACAACATACAATTGACAAGCAAACAACACTAATAAAACTAATAAAGAGCTACTGAATTTCTAGAAACATTAAAAACAACATAAACCATAAACCATAAACACCAAAAAAAACAGAATGTGTAACCTTAATCTTGTGCATAAATACGCAAACATTTAAAGGCTCGGCCCTTTTAACAGAATCTGTCAGTTACAAGCGCCACGTAGTAAAACACATGTATATATGTCATCAAAAACAACATAAACCATAAACACCGCAAAAAAAAAAAAACAAGTCAACTATACCTACCTCCTACCCGTGTAAGAAAAAGTTTAAGCTCCTAGAACCACGCTATGATACAACCCAACCCTCCCTAATAATCCTTAACCTTAATCTTGTGCCTCCACGAACTTCTATCCTCGATCATGTCCTCAGAGAGGTGCAACTCTACTAAATCATGCCTAATCCGCTCATCCCAAATCAATTTGGGTCTTTCTCTACACCTCTTTCCCTCTACAGTGAGGGTTTCCACTACTTTAACTGGGGTCGTCCTATGCCTCCTCTTCACATGCCCATACCATCTTAATCTTCCTCTTTTATCTTGTCAAATATACTAGCCACCCCCAACCTTTCCCTGATAACCTCATTTCTTATTCGGTTTACCCTAGTGTGTCCGCACATCCACCTTAGCATTTTCATTTCTGCTACCTCCATCTTGAGAGCTTGTGTCTTTTTGATGGCCCAATAATCTGTCCCATATAACATAGCAGGTCTCCCTACAACCTTATAGAATTTCCCCTTTAATTTAGTTGGGAACCTTTTGTCACATAAAACCCCACTGGCGGCCCTCCACCTACACCAACCAGCTTGTATGCGATGGGTGACATCACTATCAAGCTCCCCATCCTCCTGAACAAAGGATCCTAAGTACTTGAACTTAGTTACCTGCGGGACAACATGACCTTCAATCGAAACTTGAGTATTTTCATCGTGACTTGCACCACTGAAACCACAATACATGTACTCAGTTTTAGAACGACTTATCCTTAAACCCATGTCCTCTAAAGCTGCACGCCAACTCTCAAGCTTCTCATACAGACTATGTTTGGACTCTGCAACTAACACAATATCATCTGCAAAAAGCATGCACCACGACACTGACTCCTGGATCGACTTAGACAACTCATCCAAGACAACTGCAAAAAGGAATTGACTCAACGCTGATCCTTGGTGGAGTCCTACCTCCACCAGGAAGGAATCGGTATCTCCTACAGGTGCACGAACACTACTTTCAGTCCTACTATACATATCCTTAATTAAGTCTATATACCTCTCAAGACCCCTCTAATCTCTAATCACCAAATGTATGAATGTATATATGTGGTGTCTGTGAATGTTAAGTATGTATAAACACGAAAGGTGGGCACTTATATGCATTGAAATTATATAATAGTGGGAGTGGATCTAATTTTATGTATAAATAACAACTCAATAGTTCACATACTTTGTAACTTTGCAACCCTCTCATTTGACAAAAGCATGTATGTGTTTAATTATCAATTTAGTTAAGTATTTATTAGTATTCTTTATTAATTATATTAGTGTTATTATTTCTAGGTATTATGATTACTAGAAGAAAACCCGCGCGATGCAGCGGGAGTAACAATTTATAACGCAATACTCATTTTTTGTTAGTCGAACGAAATTTGAAGTCATCTTGAACATTATGTAAGAATTACCAAATCATTCAATATTGTTGGTGTAAAGATTACGGGTTAGGTAACAAGTTAAGCTAAAACATGCCATTTTAGTGCGGGACAAAGTGGCCTGAGTCGAATTGTGTTGACTTTGACTCACACACGAATCATTTTTCAAATTATCATTATTGTAAATAATAAAACTGTAACTATATAAAATGAAAAATGTTATTACAATAATAGTCCAAATCAATGGAAAACGACTTTGAAGGTTGTACGAATTTGTAATAAATTTGGGCAAATCTTTATTTGAACCACTACCGAACCGAACCAATACCTAAAATTCTCAAAACTTGGATGCTCCTTTCCTAGAAAATGAATCCAACCGTTTAATGGCAACAAGACATTCAGTGGTATCCCAAAACCACCCTTTCCAACTACCAAATCATCATCAAAGTTTTGAGTAGCTGACTGAATCTCTGCAAGGGAAAAACGATGAAACACGTATTCCGTTGCTAAGGAATGCAACTTCTCTTCATCACTGATTGCTACTACAGAGAGCATGATTAGATATATGGTTTTCTGATAACTTTTAACAGTTTGTTATGTTATGAAGAAACTCTTCATATAGTTTTATAATCCAAAATATCTCAAGGTCAATTGTCAACGTAGATGAGGGATCCTCCAAGGCGGATTGGATTTAAATGTCCATATTTTTTAAAATCACAAATATTAACATAACAGTATATTTGCAAATGGAGGTTTACAAGGAATCTTCACGTCTTGTTCAAGAATAATTAAGTATATTGTATCTACTAATACATAGAAATTAATGGGTAACTACCCAATATCTTTGATATGGATATGATGTACTTCTTTTTCTTGGGGCCACATGCAAAAGATAGCTAACATGTTAAACTGTTCAGAAAGCAATTAGTATATATATTACTAGCTTTTATCCCGGGAGTGTCCCGAGGTTGAAATATCTAATATAACATAATAAAATATCTAATATCACAACATAATTAATGATTTGTCAATACATGATTAATTTTTTTATTAATGAATAATAATAATATTATTATTATTATTTATTTTAAACAAATTTCTGCCATAAGTTATCATATTCAAATATAAAAAAAAAAAGGAATCTCTGCCTATGAAGTTATGTTTATCGTTTGTGATTTATTAGTAGAGTAAAATATATTTGAAAACAAAACCCCAAAAAAATAGTTGTTTTTATTCTCCGTTTTTTATGGGAGAAAACATTAGAGAGAAAATTTAATTTTGTTTTTAAATTCTTATCTTTTCCTAAAATAATACATGTACTATAGGCAATAGTTTAGTTTCTTTTATTTTCATTTTGACCACTAAGGATTTTGTTTTGAATACTCTGTATATTATTTCATAACATGTTAGACAATAGTTTATTTTCTTTTGTTTTTATTTCGTCCACTAAGGTTTTTGTTTTAAAAAATGTGCAATCTTTATCTATCTTATCCTCTTGCCCCCACATAAAAGAGAACATGCCACCGCTTTCTTCATACTGCAGGACATAGGCCAGTCCGCCATCAAAAGGTCTGCTTGCCGCCATCATCCGCCATCGTGGTGGACACAACGGTGTATATCCCTGTGCGTAGCACGGGTGCAATCTACTAGTTAAGATTATTGATTGTTTTATCATAAGTTGTTTAGATATCTACTGACTAAATTATACCCCGAGAGCGTCCCGGGGTTTAGAAATCTAATATGACACATATATTTTACATATGAAATAGACTAATGTGTTTTACAGTTATATGCAGGAAAGCTTTGGATATCACCTAACCTAAAACAATTAACAATGTATAACTCCATTGTTAACACCTAACCTTAAACAATGTATAATTCTAATGTAACACTAGTCATTACATGCACCAGCATCTACAGTCGAACATCCACTTCCCTAAAACAATGTATAACTCTAATATTAATACCTAACCTAAAACAATTTATAATTCTAATGTTAACACCAGTCAAAACAAAGTCACCTTGGTGGTGGAGTGGTTTGATGCGTGCCCTTTTTCCAAGAGGTCACGGGTTCGAGGTTGCTGTAATGCATTTATTTACAACATTAATGCCACTGCCATTTTTTTTCGGCGTATCTTGATAACAAAAATAATATGTTTCATATTAAAACCAAAATTGGTTTGGTGGTAAAGTGGTTTGAGGTGTATTCCTCTTACACGAGGTCACGGGTTCGAAACCGGTTGGAGTTTTTTTTCATTTACACAGTATTATTTCATATTATATATATATATATATACATATATATAGGTTGGGAATAAAAAACAAATTGGGATGGTGGTGTAGTGGTTTGAGGTGCATTTCCCTAAGGGGTGGTCGAAAATTCTAAACCGCGTTTGGGGAATTTTTTCCGCTATTTTTTTCCTACACTATCATTTTCAAGAATAACCTAAAAAGTATAAACTTCCATATGATTGGACTCTTTTTGTTATCTCTTTGGTTTTTTTTCTTACATGTACTGCATCATGAAACGAAAGCCATGATAGCGAACATCTTGATAAAACATATTGCATTTTGTTGTTAAAATTTTCAATTATAAATTTCGGATGTTCGCGTGCGCACAATAGTATGTCATCAACACGATACAACTCTTAAGCAGTTCTGCGCATGCAATAACCGAGTAAAGAAAAAGTTCAAGATGAAGCAGAAATCACCGCAGCGCGTTGCAACGCACGCGGGTAGAAATCCTAGTAGTAGTAATAATAATAAGAAGAATATTGATAGCAAAGAAAGAGGGTAAGATGAAGAAGAGAAGACACACACCGAGGTAGGTGAAAGGAGACACCAGGCGCTGGAGGCCGTCGAGAAAGACAAAGCAGTTTGTTTGAAGAGGAGAACTAGAAAAGAAGGAAGCAGACTTGATGAAGGTTGAGCACAATGGTTTTTAAGTAAAAACCCTAGCTAACGTGAGATTTTAAGCTTTGGTTTATTATAATATATAGATATAGATTTTAAAATCAATAAAGTTTTGTTGTTGTTTTCATTTTTTTATCCTAAATTATTTAAATTATCTACATGAAACAATTATGAGATTTGGTTAATATTTAATGATGATTATTTAATACTAGATTATACCCCGGGAAGGTCCCGGGGTTGAAAAATCTAATATGACATATTAATTTTACATATGAAATAGAATGATGCGCTTTACAGTTACATGCATGAACGCTTCGGGTAGCAGCTAACCTTAAACAATTAAAAATATATCTCAAATGTTAATGCCTAACCTTAAACAATGTGTAACTCTAATATTAATATCTAACCTAAAATAATGTATAACTCCAATGCTAACGCATGTTGAAAATAGAATTCATATTTACTGATTTGAACATAATTAGTGACTTGCCTATACATGATTAATGATTTACTTGAACACTTTGTGTTTTTTTTCCTGTTTGAACAAAACCCAACAAAAAATAGTCGTTTTTTTTTCTCCGTTTTTTATATAGCACTATATAATAAAACGCTCGTTAATTTGGTGTAATTTTTTTTCTTTAAAAAATATCGTATATAAAAGATATTAACGTTTAAAAATTATGGGAGAAAACATAAGAGAGAAAAATCTAATTTTGTTATTAAATTATTTTTTTCCTAAAATATCTCAATGCCACATGAGATGACACATGGCACACTTAAGGAGGAGAATGCCTCTTTGAGTGCCATGTCATTAAAATGGCTTTGGTTTATTATATGTATAGATTAAGCAATTCAACTTTCATCGGTTTTCTACCTTTAACCCCTTGACGGTTGTGTTGGTCCAAAATTACGCACTACAAATGATTATACACACAATAATACGCCGAAGAACAGATTGCTAATGGATATATTTTTGGTTTATGTCTTTTGGATACGCACACACAACAAACAATGGACAATAATCGAAATACGGTTAATCTCTTGATAATTGAAAATGTTACATACTTCTAAAAACGGTTAATGGCAGTTGTATTTGGCGGGTATAGATGGTTGAAAATGGAGGGAAACCCGTTGCACCCATTCGGACGTAACTGTCCAACCTTTGTCAAGTTCTTTGATGAGGTTTCGCCTCATGTAAGAGCATTCACAACAGCTTCCCCATCCTCCATTCCCTCACAACCACATATTACACTAAAAATCATTACAGTTTCTCTCTCCTCCACTCACAACTACTTTTAACAAATATTAAAAAATAAATACACCTTCCAGTTTTCCCCAAAAGATTCACAAGTAACCCCAATTATACCGATCAACAGTAGATTCCTCATTTTTCTTCACTCACAACCACTCACACTCATCCTATAGAATTTTGGGGACATGCTCACATAAAATAGAGGAGCTATTGTGAATGTTGTAACAACATAATCAAAATTGTATGTTACAACTTAACTAATTAACAAAAATAATTCTAATTTAAACATATATGTTATTTTATATAAGAGTGGGACAAAATGAAAAAAATGGAACTTATATTAAAGAAAAATTTGGGGAAAATTACATGAGTTTACAATGGATGTGAATAGCACCCTATGTGTTTAGTGATGGATGCAGTGTTTTTAAAACCGGTTCATACTGGCCGGTTAAACCGGTTGAACCGGATACCGGATGGTATCCCGACATGAAACACCCCGGTATAAAGGGGGCACGACATGAGAAGCGTACCGCCGGTAAGTTAGAAAATACTGGTTTGAACCGTTATACCGGTACCGGCCCAATGGGTTTAAACTTTAGACTTATACAAAATTTTGCTCCATCTTCATCGATTCTCACTCTATCTTCATCGGTAATTACTTGTTTAATGTCTCCATCTCCAACATTCCAAAGGCTTAAACATAGGGTTCACTTTCATTTAAAAGAACATTGTTGGAAATTTGAATAGCTTTGAATTATCTTTGGATTACTTTTTGATTATGGGTTAACTTTTGAATTATGTTTTTATATGTAATCATGAACTTTGGATTAATTTTTTAGTTGATGATGTAATTTATGGAATTAAATGGTTAACTAGTCAACCTTGTTGAACCATCCGGTACAACCCAGTTCAACCGGTTGAACCATTTTTAAGCCTAATCCGGTATGATAAAAAACTGGTTTTAAAATATTGGATGGATGTGATAAAATATGAAAAATTAAGGTGGCATATGTTGATTGGTTGAATGCTTAATGCTGGTGTGATAACTAGCCTTGTGGCCTTAGTACCATTTTTGAAGCATAGAGCATGTTCATGTCTATAGTAAGTGTTAAAAAAAAGATTTAATTGAACATAACCAAAATTATTATGTTATTTAACATATCAATAATCAATAACTATATATAAAAGAATTGGCTATTGATGACATGACATTTAATGGGCTAACTCTCCACCCATTGAATGTGTCATGTGACATCATATGAAGGTCCTTTTTAGTTTTTAGTGTTGTTTTTTAAATAAATTATAATCCTTTCTTTTGTTCTCATTCTTCACGCTTCTTCTCTCTCTTTCTTCTCTTCTTTATACCTCAAACCCTATCTCCCCCTTCCCTCTCTTCACTAAGAAAACCCTACATTACCTCTTGTATTCTTTTTTCTCTTCAAAATCATACAAATCCCCATGTTTATTATAGCAGCCGCTCCTGCCAATGGAACCGGAACAGGCTGCTGCCAACAAGGTATGTTGATTGTTATGTGAACTTTTTTTTATTGTTATTATTATTGAGAAAGTGATAACTAGGAAGAACCCTAAACTGTTGACTGCCACATTGGTGTATTGTAACTAATTTGAATGTTAATATAGCGAATGGCAGATACTTTGAAGGTTGGCAGTTGTTTGCTGCAGTGTGTATTTGAGCTACAGCGTCAATTGTGATATCTGCCTTGTGAAACAAATGTGAAACTCACGATTCAACAATGGCGGTTAGTTACTCTTTAACTCCCAATACAGTTAAGTTTATGTAAGCATTCAACGATCGACTACGCATTCAATTAGGAATATTTCAATCCGAAAATTTTACATAAAGAACAAGAGGATTTCCATGGGTAAGAAGGGCGGGAAGAAGAAATCGTTCGTTTTTTTTGTTTACATAATTTATTTCTTTTTATTTTGATTTGTGCTTTTATGGTTTTGTGATTCTCATGAATGTATATTAAAAAGGCAATCCATTTTCAAAGAAGGCTTGGTAGGATACCAAAGCATCATCCTTATTCAGCATTATAAATGGTGGTATAACCAATGTTACATGTACTCATGGTATCAAGGTAATTCCTAATTACCAATCCCTTTTAGTGTATTTGCTATTAATAATTACATTAATAATTGAAAGGAACGCTATAGATGTAGGTGTTAATTATGCAAATATATATACACACACACACAAATAACAATGCAACGCGATAAATCCGAGTTAAATCCGAGTTAAACTGCAAAGTGGAAGGACCACAATTTCAAACAAATGTGCAGATTAAATAGATGGGAGGTTATATGATGTTAAACCATACTTTTATGTGTTTTAAATATTTTCATATGTGTATTTTTGTTAGATTACTTAAGAAGGCCTCAAACATTGTGTGCTTGAACAAGGGTTCATCTCTCGTAACCGTCATCAGTGAAGCCACGTCACATCCTAATCTCTTTTTCTTCTCTGAGATTCTCTCTACCTAACGTTGTTCAGGCTGCCGATTTAACACTTCTTATTTATAGATAATCGATACTATAACTATATAACTTGATGTTAATTTAGTTATTTGCTTGATTGATCTTTTATAGATGTAGTTTTTGTTTGCACAAATATGTAGAATTTTCGTGAATGTGATTTATTTTTACTAGATCAGTATTCACATTATGTAGAATTGAACATAATTGGGATCTTTTATGTTTGGCGAAGCAAATAGATGGACATACCTACCACGTGGTTACGGTCATGGAGGTGGGTTTGGAGTTAGTGATAGGTATGGGCAGGTTGAGATCACTATCAATGATTTGAACTATACTACTGAATCCGTATATTGCATACCAACCATGGAAAGAAACCTATTTAACATGGAACTCCTATCACATCAAGGGTATGATAAAACATTTGAAGGAGCGGTTTGCTACATTTCTAAAACTTTTGATGATCATGGAAAACAGAAGACATTAACAAAGAAATTGTGACAGAAACTGAGCAGGATAATGTTAAGATTATGGAGTAGGAAAAATATTTGCAATGACATAAACTGACCCGACCCGTTAATGAACCGATACCTTTTGACCCAACTCGGGTCTTTACCGACCGAAACGTCGATCCGACTCGGCCGGTTACTGACCAAAACGTCTTCATCTGACCTGACTCGTTACGAACCCGTAACATCTCGAACTGACCCAGCCTGAAACTTTTCAACCCAAGCCCGCAACGTGTCGACCCCACCTGGCCTATTAATGACCCGAAACTTCTCAGTCTATTAACGACAGAAACGTCTCCACCGGTTATGAACCCACACCATGTCGACCCAACCCGTTAAAAACCCAAAACCTCTTGATCTGACCCATCCCGTCACCGGCTCGAAACATGTCAACTATACTTGCCCGTTACAAGGAACTGAAACATCTCGAAACATGTCAACTATACCTGTCCTTAATGTCTCGTCCCATTAAGGAACTGAAACATCTCAAACCGATTAGCCCGTTACTGACCGAAATATCTGGACTTCAGCCGACCCGTTCCTAACTCAAAACCAGTTTATCTGAACCGGCCGTTAACGACTCAAAACGTATCAATACGACCCAGCCCGATGCCGACCCAAAGCATCTCAACCCTGTAGTTAACTGTTAATCGCCGATATCCTAACTATAGACTGTGTCAATCGGAGATATTAATGTATGTATCTTGTGTCTATATTATCTCACAAATATAACCAATAATCTGTACGTACTTAGTATTTATGAGTAAAACATATTGTGCGTCAGATGTTTTGGTGAGTCACATCTGACATATTTGGTCTCTTGTGACATTAGGACAACCAAGCACATAACGAAACATAAATTGTGTTGAGAGATCAAACAATGACAAATTGAAGGCTCGCTACTTGCTAAATTCCGGCCACAGTTAAATCTTTTATCTCGTGATTGGACGCTAACTAGTTGCTACCTGAGTTGGTCGATAAATTAACCAGTGGCGACTTGATGCTACGGTGGAATGGTTGGTATAGTGCATATGAGAGAGATTTAATTTTGAAGTGTCTAAAATAATAGACATATATAAAAATAAATGATTTCATGACCTTTCAAATGGACACGAAGATCTGCCAATTGCTTACAGTCATTGCCCATTGTGTCTGGCTTAAAAATATGCAAGCATGCCAAAAAATTAACAAACACAAAAGATACTAACATATGTAACTACCAAATAACATTCATACTACTAAATACAAAGAGTGTGTTTAGAAAGTGTGCAGTCAATATACATGTTTAAGCAATCACCTCTCTAGTTACCACTATCAGTATTACCAATATTTAACATGACGCCATAGATTTCGTCTAGTTCCTCCAAGACAGATTCAAGGGTTGGGCGCAGGTACGATTTATCCACTACAAATTTTTGAGCAAGCAAAGCTAATTGGACTGTTGGTTTTGTTTACTGGAAGTTTAATCTTATTCGGCAGTCTAATGAACCACTTATACTTGGCAATGAAACACACCCATGTTCTCCAGGTAAACAATGTCTTGTGGCTGTCAGATCACTTTCACTAGCAATTAGGTTCCCTGTTAGCAGCTCCATCAGTAGCACTCTGAAACCAAAGACACCACTCTTCACTTTCAAATAGTCTGCAACTCTTATATACTATAAGATCTGTACCAAAAAATTATGGAAAATGAATACAACAGGAAGTGAATCAAGTTACCTTACAGGATGAACTTGGAGTGAGATAAAAGGGTGCATCCGCATCACTACTCGGTACCAACATTTTCACATCAAAATCTGAATGTTTTGCATTAAATTCCTGGGATTGTTAAGAGAAATAAAAGAATTGTCACTAGTGTGTTAAAAGAAGAAAAAGGTTGAGCAATCCGCAATGAGCAATACGCAAGTTGTTTCAAAACAATACCTCATCTAACAATATATTCTGCGTCTGCAATGAGCAATCTGCAAGTTGCGGCTGTGTACGCAAGAAAACAAGACCTCAAGCAACTCCTATCGAAATCTTTACCCTCGAAATAAACAGGTGTCGCTATGTTCTTTCAACTGCAAGACAACATATTTTATCTTATCATGTATTCTTGAACAATTACATTCCAGCTAGTTAGTATACTTAAATGGCACTTACCACTGAATAGATAATCATTTAGGGTTCCTTGATGCATGAACTCATAGACAATGAGTATCGAATCTTCTTCCACGCAATACCCTAAGATCTTAACAACATTAGGATCATTGAATTCTTCCAGACATTTCATCTTCTGCTGTATCCACAAATAATGAGGTAGTAATAAGAAGACAAAGTGAGTGTTCCGAATGTTTAAGTCTGCTCTCAAAAGCGACATAATTGTAATGAAAAGAAAATGAAGAACCATATCAAAATTTAAATACCTATAGAGAAAGCATGTGTCTTTTTTATTTCAGAAGCATTACTATAGACAGAGCCAGCCCAACGTTTTTGGAGGCCCAAAGCGTATTATAAAATCGGGACCCTTTAGAATTTGGTATAATAAAACATAGATTTTAAAAGTAGTTACCTGAGTTTTGGTGTGAATTATGATCGTGTAATTCACTGTATATGCCCTTCACAAGAAAATTGAACAATCAAAAGACATACTCAATTTCACATATATGATTATCATGTGTCCAGAAACTTTCAAGATGGATACACTTCTTTTTTTAATGTTTCTTCATCAACGGATTTTAACTTTTTTATACTAAACAAAAAACTAAAAAAAATTTCAAACTCTTTAAATTGATCTAGAAATCTTGCCCTAATTTACATAATATGCGCCAGTCAAGAGTCGCACAAAAATAGGATCTAGAAATCTCATCTTGTGCCGATTAAAAAAAAAATCTCATCTTAAAAATGGAAAATAGCGTAATAAAAGTTTATAAATTGGAATCAATGAACCGTCCGTCTTTTTCATTTGTTGACTTAAAAATCAGTTTTAGGCCTTTATTTGAGTCAATACATGTATGGATATGAAAAAAATAATAAAACTTGGGGCCCTTATATTTTGGAGGCCCTAGGCCATTGCCTAGGCTTGTAAGCCCAATGGGCCAGCTCCGCTATGGAAAAGGTACGAGCAAATTGCATTTTTGTAAGGTCAACCGACGACCCATCTTTTAGTATGTAATCAAGTCTATAAAGCAAGATACCATTTTTTTATAGATTCATAACTCAAGTCAAAAGTGGAATCAAAAGCAGGATATTTGAGTTTTTAGAACTAAGAAAGATAGTCTAGAAATCTTTCTTGAAATAGGTTTAAAGAACAAAATATAGAGTGAGCTAAAATGAAGACATCTTCAAAGTTTATCCATCCTGGGTTGTACTACTACTTTTTCCCCTTCTTCTTCTTCTTCTTCTTCTTCTTCATCTTCTTCTTCTTCTTGTCGTTCCCTTTGCCTTTCTTCTTGCCGTTCCCTTTGCCTTTGCCCTCTTCCTTTTGGTGGTCCTGATGATGATGATACATTCCCCCTGTTTTTCATCCTTTTGTTTGCCCTGGCTCTTGTGCTTCTCTTTCTCTTATGTTTTCCTTTTCTTTCTTGCAATTTCTTCTCCTCTTCCTCTTGAAGCTTTTGCCTCACACTTTCCTTTTCCAACTCCTCCAACTTGTTCATCTTCTTGGGTTGGAGGATAGTGGCACGAAACTTGACGTCTTTTGTCTTGGTTATTGGCTTCCCACGGGACAAGCTAGTGTACGTTTCTTGAAACCCACTATCTTGTGTATCCACGACCTTGAGCCCAACCGGCTTGGTGTCGGCTAACACCGGGATGCCCCAATCTTGCTTGCACTGGAAGGGGTATTGCACAACTTGTATCTCTCCCTTCCCACACTCATTTGAAAGTGGGATTTGCCCATGGGCCGAAAAAACTTTTTAGCTTCTTTCTCAATGTCCTTCAATAATAGTAGATGGTGTCCCACAGATACGTCAGAGGGCACCAATTCAGGGTGTTGATAATCATTTTTGGCTGGTCATTGTACCCAAATCTTCAGCTCTAGTGACACCAATGGCATGGTTGTAGAACTCGCTAGGCGCTACCAACTCGGCCGACTGGGGAGTTGCGAGTACTCGGCCTATTCGGGCGAGTACTCGGGGGTCGAATCGGCCTATCGGGGGAGTACTCGGAATATTCGGCCAACTCGGCTATACTCGGTGACCCACCCTGTAGCGAGTACTTGGCGAGTAATCGGTCAAGTCGGACGACTTTTGCAACTATGCCGATGGGTAGGAATGGGAGAGCATTTGAAGTGAGACCCCAATATTTGGGTCATTTGCCTGAGTTCTATGGAAAGAGATCAGAAGAACCTTACTTACACATATCAACATTTGAGTCTGTATGCAATATGATTAGAGGATCAGGATTTACTAAAGATCAGGTAATGTTGATGATGTTTCAGTTCACTTTGAAGGACAAGGCAAGGTAATGGTTTTCTACACTACCCCCAGATAGTATATATATTTGGCAGGATATGCAGCAAATTTTCTTGTAAGAGTATTACACCATGAGCAGAACATCTGAGGCTCGGGATGCAATGAGAGGATTTCAACAGAATTTGGGGGAAGCATTCCATGAGGATTTTACTAGATTCAAAGAGCTATTGAGAAAATGTCCTCATCATGGGATTTAGATATGGGAACTAATAAATGCTTTTTATGATGAACTGACACCAGAGGATGTTAGAGGGTTGACTGCCATTAGCAATGGTACATTCTTCACTAATACTAAGGCTGTAGATTGGTGACATATGGAAACGATGAGTGCCACTTCAAAAAGACATGCACAATCATGTAGGAAGTTGAGACCATCATCTATCAAGGCAGCAGACTATGAGGCTGAAGAAAGAATTGGGAAATTAAAGCAACAAAACTTACTCTTGGCAAAATAGGTAGCTCAGCTTAATTTGGGTAAGAGTAGTGAGGCAAAGGTGGCTAATGCTTTTTCGGTATGTACTGATTGTGGGGAGTTAGGGCATATAGCCCAAGACTGTCAGGGGCCTTTAGAGAACACAGAAGAGGTGAATCAAGTTTATGGAGAAGGGAAGCAATATGACATGAATTCCGACACCTATCATCCTAGGCTCAAAAACCACCCAAACTTCAGGTATGGTAATACGAATAATCAATTAAATCCAAACTTTTCCGGTTCTAATGTGTAGGGAGGAAATCAACAACAGTCTCAGAACAAGCAGTATGGATATAATCAAGGGGGTTACTCAAAGAATACTTATAATCAGAGTTGTCAGCAGCAGAGTGGAACTCAGCTAGGCAATCAGGAGGAGGTAATGATCAACTAAGTGCAATCTTGGATGCCATTAAAGCTGTACAGAATGATGTCAAGATAGTTCAAGAAGAGGTCAAGGGAATACGGAAAGACAATGAAGTGAGGGATAAGATTTTGGCTGCAAATATGTCTTAGAGGGATCTAGGGAAGCTACCTAGTGACACCACCATTAATCCTCAACATCAACAATCAAGCTCAAGGAATATGAGGAATGTGCAAATCAACAAGGTAAGTATTCTGCGCAATGGTAAGGTTTATGATAATAAAGTGGGAACTCCAGCACAGTTTGTTGTGGGTGATGTCACACCCTGCCAAGGTGGAAAGACGGGATGCAACTTCGAATGATTTCCAAGCAAAAAGGTCACGCAAACATCGATTAATTTAAAATAGGGACTTCAATTAGACAACATAGTTTCACAAACATTAAGTTAAATTGTCTTGAATAAAACCATTGTATGAAATTGTTAATAACTAAAACAAATACAACAACTCAAAAGGTAGTATCCCATGATGCTCGCACGCGACCCTCCCCATGTTCCATGCTTCATGCTAGTTACCTGAAATAGATGCATGTAGAAATATAGGTCAACATAACGTTGGTGAGTTCACAAGATTTTACTAATGGACATATATGTAATCCGAAGCCAACTAAATTACTGCCTAGCTACGACAATAATTAATATGTGATCTGACATGAGCCCATTACCAAACCTTGACATGTTGTGCCTCGTCCATTGTACACTAAAGACAATGAATAAATGTGAAATACAAGCATTCTTTTGATATATGTCATCCGATCAGAGCGACTAACCAAGAGTGGGGGTGTCAACCCAACAGATCTATTATGGTGTTTCATGGATAAGTCCATAGCTAATGGTTACGGTGTGATGTATGAGACGAGGGCTTAATGGATCCTGAACCTTAATGTCTCATGTTCACATAATAGTCATAATTGTAACTGAAAACTGTACGCATGTTTTTCCCCCAGAAAATGTAAAACAGTGAAAAAGGGGATGTGTAAAACTCACCTGGTGTCTGAGTGCTAAACTGGACTGTGTCTGACATGGAAATGTCTGGTCTGGGATGCCCAATATTCATTAAAGGCAATTTAAGTCTATGTATTGTTCTATTTACCATGCATTTGTTCACCAGACTTGAACATCTATGGACTATGTGTTTCTTGTACCACTGTCCATATATGTCACACAGTGTATGTGTTGAAAAGATTCGTTTTTGTCGTTATTTGTGGCTATGATTAACCGTTTGCGGTATAACCAATGTGTTGGTTTACTTTATGTCATCATGTGGTATGTGCGTGTTGGTCATTTGTATCTAAAAAAATTGGACATTGGCATATATTTCGGCCATTGTGTATAATAATGCCATACTAATGTATTTTTCCCTTGTTAACACATATACTTCGACGTTTAACATATGTTTAAAGGAAGGAGTAGTGTTAAAGCTAAGTAACACATGGAAACCTCTAAGAGAAAACTCACCGTACCTCAAATTAGCTGGGCTAGAGATCATTGGCAAGTTACTAAACAAATGATCAACCTGCTAATTGGGAATATAATTAACCAAGCTTAGATTCTGAGGTGTAAAAAGTGCCTGTCTTGAGACGATTATTTACATCTAAGATCGTTTAAACCAAGATAGATTGTTTGAATTCTTTTACTGATGGAAAAAGCCAATAGGACCACATAAACAGTTAACATTAATCAAGTTTTTAATTAGAATATGTAGTATAAAGAAGGGGAAATGATAAAGCGATTTGAATCTTTGTCGCTAATAAACAAAAGCTAGAGAGTGATATATAGAAGTCTAAAGAATCAAGCTTTCACGTGAGTCGAGAAATGCTTACCTGATCTAAATGTACTTAATAATAACATGCTAAACTAGGGGTGCTTAACGGGTCGGGTTCGCGGGTTGGTGGGTCCAACCCGACCCGAACCCGAAATTTTTACATGAACCCGAACCCGACCCGAACCCGAAAATTGTGACATACATATGAACCCGAACCCGACCCGAATATTCATGGGTTGACCCGAACCCGACCCGTTGAACCTGATTTTTTTTTATTTTTTCGCAAACTAATGTATTAAAATTAAAATTTTACTACAAAAAACACAAATATATATAAAACATTAATGTTTTATTTATAAAATCTCATACCAATTTCTATTTTAAGTTATAAATGTAGCATAAAATACCTAACCAATTTAATTTATAACATAAAACATATTATAAAAAAACAATATATAGTATAAATAGGTTAAACGGGTCAACCCGCCAACCCGCCCGGGTTGACCTGAACCCGACCCGAAAAGTTAAATGGGTTCGTGGGTTCAACCCGAACCTGACCCGAACCCATTTAGACTAAACCTAAACCCGCTAATTTCGTGTTAGGTTCAGGTCGTGTTTTCGGGTCGTGTCGGAAATTCACACCCCTATGCTAAACCATACAGTTATATCAAATATACCAAACGACTCCATGGTTTTCCGAGCCACACCCAACCAGCTTCCGGTTATAGCCAGCCACCTTTCCTTTTCATCTCTCTACACTTTACATTTATCTCTCTAAGTTCTCTACAAAAATTTAAGGTTCGATCTTGATTAATGGCAATTTAGATTTTAGTAATATAAATTGTGATTCATTTACAAATAGATATCCACAATTTTTTTACAAACGTATTCTAATTGTATACTACTTTTATTAACCACCTATAGCTACATCGTGTAGGATTTGAACTCTTTCGCCTCTTAGATAGTGAGAGACAATTTACTACCAGGATGTTCTTTGGGATCAAACAATAATCTATATCGGTAATGTGACAAATGACACATGTGTTTTCAGAACCGGACAGGACGGAGAACCGGTCTGGTTACCGGTTCGCTGGTCCGAACCGTATGGTGTCGTAAAATTAATAAGGTTAACTTTGAATTTTCGCTCAGAAGTTTCGATTATATAGTATTCGTATAGAAATTTTTTGGTATATACAGTTTCGACCCCCCGAAATTGGTTTTCGACCCCCCGAAACTAATGATTTCTGACCCCCCGGTGACTTCCGACCCCCCGAAATTTCGGGTCAAGCTTCGCCACTGCCCATTTCTCCCCCAAAGTTTGGAAATGCCTTCCCCAATTCCCCCATTCCCTCTTTGTTTTTTTATTATTTTATATAATAATATTATATATAAAAGAAAGAAAAAGTTAGAAAATAATAATATTATATATAATAAAATATATTAAATGGCACACGGGGAGAACAGTGAAATTTCCCCCAAGTCACCGGAAATTTTAAGGAGGGGGGGGAGGGCGGTGTTCATTTTCGGGGAGGATGAGGTGGCACCTCCCCGTTTCCTTTCCCTGGAGGCACACCAAAGGGTCTAATACATGTTCTTTTCTTTTCCCCATCTATTTTGAAACATTACCCTTCACTTTACTTTTGGTAATTATGAATGTGGAAGATTTCCTATTAAAATACACTCTCTTTCACTTTTTCAACACACGGTGTGTTGTTTTAACCTCATTATTATTCATCATTAACCTCTTTATCTCTTGTAAACATGTACAGAAATTCATAAATGGTGAAATATATGAATGTTTTGGAGTTTTGAACTTTTTTTAAAAGATTTGTAAATACAAGAAACACATGCTATAGTCTAGTATTTATAGATCTTATTATTGCAAAATTATTACCAACTAACTTATTATTTGATGATGACCACTCTTCAACATACATATCAATGATGTTATTCAAGTTTGTAAGAGTTATGGGGAGAAACCCTTTTGTATGCATATAGTTTTTCCCATTTTATTTTCACAATGAGATTACGCCCCACTTACGGTGTGCGCATATAATGTATATATGTGTGGTCATGGGGGGCAAAAGTAAAGTTGCACTAGTTTTAACGTTATTTTACTAATTTCGTGAAAATAACGTTAAAAACGACGGACGGTTAATCATGCATCATGTGGTGGCGTTGATAGCCAAAAGACAAGGGGGTACATGCACTAATCGAGTTTGTCCCGATTGCTAAGTGTTATGTGCCTTATGTCCAAGGCTTGATACAAAACCACATCGAGCCGGGGGTCTCACTGGAAGCAGCCTCTCTATTCTCAGGGGATAGAGGTAAGGTTGTCTACATCTTACGCTCCTTAGACCCTACTGTTGGAAATTGTTTATGTGAATGTGAGTTGACCTTGTCCCACATTGGTTGGGAGATGGAAATTGGAAGGCTTTATAAGGAGAAACTTGAGAGGGAGGTTTAAATTGTAAAAGTTACATTATCCTCTAGCTCCTACCCGCGCGCAGGGGGGGTGCAAAAAATGGGTTCGGGCTGGAAAAATTCTTGAATCAACGCGACGCCCGCATCTGATGACACGAATGCAGCTCGAAAAAACTGGGTCCGCGCGACACTGGTTTTTGATTTTTGTTTTATTTATTGCAATAATGTAACTGAAGAACTCCTGGTCTTCAGCTTCCAACTGTTTCAATTCTTGGTTATTATTAGCGTTTAATAGCCTAATGATGGTGATTAACTCGTGTGATTAATTCGCTATTAATCACGAAGTTAAATGCTTATCAGTTTCAGTCTAGGCTGATCATTTTATATAAAACAGACCACCATCATATGTGCTGACACCCACTCGCAAAACATATATACTCACACTGCAGAAACATTTCTGGTCGCATACACAGCAGCACTTTCTTCCGGTTTCTTTTCAGGCAAGTGGGACAGTCCGCAGTGCACCGTCACTGTTGAACCGGTGTACCCTGGGAACAGACGACGAATCTGTTTAAGGGAATTGTGTGAAACACAAGCCCGGTTCTGTTAATCTTTTTATTTCTTTCTGTTTGTTTCTGTGTGCAGAATCTGATCGGTCTCCATTTTACTGTAAGTTATCCAACAAACTTAAACAGATTCGTTGTTCTAAATATTTCCGGTTTCTTTTCAGTAATGGAGAATACGTCACAGCCTTTGTTTTCTTCTGTTCCTATCACGAGTGCCAGTTCTGTTGGACTCTCTGCAGTGTTCACTTCTGCAGTTGCTCTTACCGCTGCCCTGGTGGCACCTCTGCCTGCTGCTGTGGCCAGCCACGTAGAAAAACCCGAGAAGTTTGCTGGTGTAAACTTCAAACGCTGGCAGCAAAAGATGTTGTTTTATTTAACAACATTGAACCTTGCTAGGTTCTTGACTGAAACCGCTCCTCGTGTTGCTGAAGAGGATATGAATGCTCAAACTGTGAGCGCGGTTCAGGCTTGGAATCATTCGGATTTCTTGTGCAGAAACTATATCCTGAATGGAATGGTTGATTCGCTCTACAATGTGTATTGCAAAGCTGTTACTGCCAAAGAACTATGGGAGTCTTTGGAACGCAAATACAAAACTGAAGATGCGGGCACTAAGAAATTTGTGGTGGCGAAATTCTTGGATTTTGCTATGATTGACACAAAAACTGTTATGAGTCAAGTTCAAGAATTACAGGTGATTCTTCATGATATTCATGCCGAAGGAATGATGCTTAGCGAGACATTCCAAGTGGCGGCTATTATTAAAAATTGCCACCAAGTTGGATTGATTTCAAGAATTATTTGAAGCATAAGCGAAAGGAAATGACAATTGAAGACTTGGTTGTGCGTCTTCGTATTGAAGAAGACAACAAAGTCGCTCAAAAGAAAACTGTTGGTCATGAAGTCGCTAAAGCTAATGTTGTTGAACATGGTCAATCATCAAAGGGTAACAAAAGTAACAAAGGCAACAAACGGGGTGGTTTTAAGAAAGCCAATGGGAAAAGCTCCTACCTTGGACCTAAAGGTGGGGTTGGCAAGAAGAAGTTCAATGGAACTTGCTATAGCTGTGACAAACCGGGGCATAAAGCTAGTGAATGCAAGCTTCCCAAGAAAGAAAATGCCCAACAAGCAAACATGATTGATAGGCTTGTTTCTATGATTTCTGATTTGTCAATGATGGTGACTGAAGCAAATCTGGTTGGTAATGATGCCAAGGATTGGTGGGTTGATACTGGGGCAACCCGGCATGTGTGTTTTGACAAGAGCTTTTTCAACACGTTTAAGGAAGTCACTGGTGAAAAGCTCTTCATGGGAAATTCTGCAACTGCAGAAATCAAAGGGGAAGGAAACGTGATCTTGAAGATGACTTCGGGAAAGGAACTCACTTTGTCAAATGTGTTGTATGTTCCTGAGATTCGTAAGAATCTCGTGTCTGGTTGGCAGTTGAACAAGTTTGGTTTTAAAATGGTGTTTGAGTCTGATAAGGTCGTGTTGACCAAAGGTGGTATGTATGTTGGTAAGGTTTATGCCCTTAATGGTATGTTCAAGTTGAATGTAACCGTGATGAATGAAATGAATAACGCTAGTTCTGCTTACTTGCTTGAGTCGTCTAATGTGTGGCATGGTAGACTAGGTCATGTGAATTTTAATTCTATTCGTCACTTGATTAATTTAAATAGCATACCAAAAATTGATATCGACTCAAACTATAAATGTGAAACTTGTGTTGAAGCAAAACAAACACGTACTTCATTCAAACAGATTGAACGAATCACGGGTCCCCTTGATTTGATCCACACAGATTTGTGTGATTTTAAAGCTATTCCTACTAGAGGTGGGAAAAAGTATTTCATAACATTTATTGATGATAGCACACGATTTTGCTGTGTGTACTTACTTAAGAGTAAGGATGAGGCTATTGACAAATTTGTTGTGTTCAAAGCCGAAGTTGAAAATCAACTTAACCGAAAGATAAAAAAGGTGAGAAGTGATAGAGGTGGTGAATATGTTTCACCTTTTGCTGATGTGTGTGCAAAAAGTGGAATCATACATGAACTCACACCTCCTTATTCTCCACAATCAAATGGCATGGCAGAACGGAAAAACCGAACATTGAAAGAAATGATGAATGCCATGTTGATAAGCTCTGGGATGAGCGAGGAGATGTGGGGGGAAGCGCTGTTATCAGCAAACTTCATTCTAAATCTAGTTCCCCGTAAGAAGAAGGACGTAACACCGTATGAATCATGGACGGGAGTCAAACCATCATATAACCACTTACGAGTGTGGGGGTGCCTAGCTAAGGTGGTAGTGATACCACCAAAGCGTCTTGTGATAGGACCCAAAACTGTAGATTGTGTGTTCATTGGATATACTCGTCTGGGTGGTCCACTTCGATTTCTAGTGCATGACTCGAAGAATCCTGGAGTGTCAAATGACACTATATTAGAGTGTAAGGATGCTTCTTGGTTCGAACACATATTTCCATGCTTGGAAAGGCCTAAACTGGGTTCACCAAACCCATTTGATGAGAATGTTCTATATGATGAACCAGGCCCATCAAACCCAATTGGGGAAAGGTCTTCAAGAGAAGAGGTTGCAAATGATGAACCTCAAACTGATGAAGGTGAAATCCGAAGGAGTAAAAGACAAAGGACTGAAAAATCCTTTGGTCCAGATTTCCTCACCTATGTGGTCAATGAGGAACTGCAAACTTACCAACAAGTGTAAATTCCTCAGATGGACCTCAGTGGAAGGAGGCCATAAAATGTGAAATAGATTCTATTTTACAAAACCACACCTGGGAATTAGTGGATCTTCCTGCGGGATGCAAACCACTAGGATATCGATGGATATTCAAGAAAAAGATGAAGCCAGATGGCACCATTGATAAATACAAGGCAAGATTGGTGATCAAAGGATATAAACAGCGAGAAGGCTTGGATTATTTTGACACATATTCGCCTGTTACGCGAATAACATCCATCAGGATGGTTCTTGCGATTGCAGCCATTAGAAATTTGGAAGTTCACCAAATGGATGTGAAAACGGCTTTCTTGAATGGAAATCTAGAGGAAGAGATTTACATGGAACAACCCGAGGGCTTCATAGCCAAGGGACAAGAAAAGAAAGTATGCAAGCTTGTAAAATCCTTGTATGGTTTGAAACAAGCTCCAAAACAATGGCATCAAAAGTTTGATCATGTCATGCTTGATTCTGGGTTCAAGATCAATGAATGTGACAAGTGTATGTATGTGAAAGACACACCAGATGGATATGTCATCTTGTGTTTGTATGTGGATGACATGCTCATTGCTGGTAGTAATGAGAAAATGATAAAATCTACAAAGGACATCCTGAGAGCAAGGTTTGACATGAAAGATATGGGATTGGCGGATGTGATTTTGGGAGTACAAATCACACGAACCCAGAATGGACTTGTGATAAGTCAGTCTCACTATGTGGACAAAATTCCTGAGAAGTTCAATGCAAATGACTCTAATGTAGCTAGAACTCCCATTGACACGAGTCAACATCTAGCTAAAAATCGAGGTGAGCCTGTTAACCAATTAGAGTACTCAAGAATTATTGGCAGCCTGATGTATCTGATGAGTTGTACCAGACCAGACTTAGCATATGCTGTAAGTAAGCTAAGTAGATACACGAGCAACCCAAGTTTAACTCATTGGGGTTGCATGACACGGGTGCTTCGGTACTTGAGATACACACGAGAGTACGGGCTGCATTATAATAGATATCCAGCAGTTATTGAAGGTTACTGTGATGCAAATTGGATATCTGACACGAATGATTCCAGAGCAACAAGTGGGTATGTATTCACGCTTGGTGGTGCAGCGATATCGTGGAAATCATCTAAGCAAACTGTAATTGCTAGATCCACGATGGAATCAGAATTCATCGCTTTAGATAAAGCAAGTGAAGAGGCAGAATGGCTACGTCAATTTGTTGAGGATATACCAAGGTGGCCGAAGCCGGCATCGGCCATATGTATACATTGTGATAGCCAATCGGCAATTGGCAGAGCTCGTAGCACAATGTATAACGGTAAGAACAGGCATATAAGACGTAGACATAATACGGTACGACAAGTCGACAACTAATCTCTACAGGAGTTATCACTGTTGACTACGTGAAGTCAAAGGATAACATCGCGGATCCGCTAACAAAAGGCTTAAGCAGAGAGTTAGTTCAGAAGTCGTCAATAGGAATGGGGCTAAAGCCCATGAAAGGCTAGGTTTATGCGAAGGAAACCTAACTCAGTTGACTGGAGATCCCAAGATCTGAGTTCAATAGGACAACCTAATTGTATGAACTGGCGAAGGTCATTGTGGGGGGGAGAGTTGTTGGAAACCCCATGTTTTTGAAAAAAGGGAGCTTACTATAAATCTAATAAGCTTCCTAGTCCATTCCTAAAAGTGACAAGGTTGAGGTTAAGCTTATGGCTTTTAATGATTTGACTGAGGTAACCAGTCCCAGTAGATCATCTATGTGAGAGAGAAGTGGGGTCGCTTCGAAGGGTATTGTTGGGGCATAATACTTAAGAGCTCTCGCAGAACCAGGCACGTGTCCATGACCATAACGGACACAACTATGAGGACTTGACGTTGTCAGGGAGAGTCTTGTGTGAAGCGTATTGTCGTCCACACAAACGGCAGACGAGTTCAAAGACATCGCGTTCTACTCAGAGCCAATGGGCTAAGTGCGTTTCATAAGCGAAGGTTCAATGGGTCACACCTACCTATCTATGCAAAACTCAACTGTTGAAATTTAATCAGAATGAGGTTGTTTATGTGAATAACTCCCATTTATGTGGGGGATTGTTGGAAATTGTTTATGTGAATGTGAGTTGGCCTTGTCCCACATTGGTTGGGAGATGGAAATTGGAAGGCTTTATAAGGAGAAGCTTGAGAGGGAGGTTTAAATTGTTAAAGTTACATTATCCTCTAGCTCCTACCCGCGCGCAGGGGGGGTGCAAAAAATGGGTTCGGGCTGGAAAAATTCTTGAATCAACGCGACGCCCGCATCTGCGGACACGAATGCAGCTCGAAAAACCCGGGTCCGTGCGACACTGGTTTTTTATTTTTGTTATATTTTTTGCAATAATGTAACTGAAGAACTCCTGGTCTTCAGCTTCCAACTGTTTCAATTCTTGGTTATTATTAGCGTTTAATAGCCTAATGATGGTGATTAACTCGTGTGACTAATTCGCTATTAATCACGAAGTTAAATGCTTATCAGTTTCAGTCTAGGCTGATCATTTTATATAAGACAGACCACCATCATATGTGCAGACACCCACTCGCAAAACATACATACTCACACTGCAGAAACATTTCTGGTCGCATACACAGCAGCACTTTCTTCCGGTTTCTTTTCAGGCAAGTGGGACAGTCCGCAGTGCACCGTCACTGTTGAACCGATGTACCCTGGGAACAGACGACGAATCTGTTTAAGTGAATTGTGTCAAACACAAGCCCGGTTCTGTTAATATTTTTATTTCTTTCTGTTTGTTTCTGTGTGCAGAATCTGATCGGTCTCCATTTTACTGTAAGTTATCCAACAAACTTAAACAGATTCGTTGTTCTAAATATTTCCGGTTTCTTTTCAGTAATGGAGAGTACGTCACAGCCTTTGTTTTCTTCTGCTCCTATCACGAGTGCCAGTTCTGTTGGACTCTCTGCAGTGTTCACTTCTGCAGTTGCTGTTACCGCTGCCCTGGTGGCACCTCTTCCTGCTGCTGTGGCCAGCCACGCAGAAAAACCCGAGAAGTTTGCTGGTGTAAACTTCAAACGCTGACAGCAAAAGATGTTGTTTTATTTAACAACATTGAACCTTGCTAGGTTCTTGACTGAAACCGCTCCTCGTGTTGCTGAAGAGGATATGAATGCTCAAACTGTGAGCGCGGTTCAGGCTTGGAATCATTCGGATTTCTTGTGCAGAAACTATATCCTGAATGGAATGGTTGATTCGCTCTACAATGTGTATTGCAAAGCTGTTACTGCCAAAGAATTATGGGAGTCTTTGGAACGCAAATACAAAACTGAAGAGGCGGGCACTAAGAAATTTGTGGTGGCGAAATTCTTGGATTTTGCTATGATTGACTCAAAAACTGTTATGAGTCAAGTTCAAGAATTACAGGTGATTCTTCATGATATTCATGCCGAAGGAATGATGCTTAGCGAGACATTCCAAGTGGCGGCTATTATTGAAAAATTGCCACCAAGTTGGATTGATTTCAAGAATTATTTGAAGCATAAGCGAAAGGAAATGACAATTGAAGACTTGGTTGTGCGTCTTCGTATTGAAGAAGACAACAAAGTCGCTCAAAAGAAAACTGTTGGTCATGAAGTCGCTAAAGCTAATGTTATTGAACATGGTCAATCATCAAAGGGTAACAAAAGTAACAAAGGCAACAAACGGGGTGGTTTTAAGAAAGCCAATGGGAAGAGCTCCTACCTTGGACCTAAAGGTGGGGTTGGCAAGAAGAAGTTCAATGGAACTTGCTATAGCTGTGACAAACCGGGGCATAAAGCTAGTGAATGCAAGCTTCCCAAGAAAGAAAATGCCCAACAAGCAAACATGATCGATAGGCTTGTTGCTATGATTTCTGATTTGTCAATGATGGTGACTGAAGCAAATCTGGTTGGTAATGATGCCAAGGATTGGTGGGTTGATACTGGGGCAACCCGGCATGTGTGTTTTGACAAGAGCTTTTTCAACACGTTTAAGGAAGTCACTGGTGAAAAGCTCTTCATGGGAAATTCTGCAACTGCAGAAATCAAAGGGGAAGGAAACGTGATCTTGAAGATGACTTCGGGAAAGGAACTCACTTTGTCAAATGTGTTGTATGTTCCTGAGATTCGTAAGAATCTCGTGTCTGGTTGGCAGTTGAACAAGTTTGGTTTTAAAATGGTGTTTGAGTCTGATAAGGTCGTGTTGACCAAAGGAACTCACTATTCATTTACCATATTTTGTGACTTTTAAATAGACCAAAAAAAGAGAGGAATGAGACGTAGATGTTTTATAAAAGATGAACAAAATATTTAGGATAAAGATGAATTTTGGCTGGATTACAGGGATCGAGACGAAGAACCGAAAGTTTGTAAATGCTTTGAGAGTACAAATAATCCTCGTTCATAACCAAGTTAGCATTCCGTTCTACGACTTGTTAAAATCAATCACTGCTATGTGTATATTCGCTAAATATAGAAAAAAGGAGCAAGTTCAAAGGTGCATAGTGTCCATGGAAAAATCAGCTGCTCAAAGTCAGTCTTATAGCATAATCAACAAAGTATCACACAATCACACACATTGGTAGAACACTTTCCCAACTATAAGGAAACTCTCACACACAATAATAAAATAAACCAACACCATATAGTACTATAACATTAAACTGAACATAATAAGGTATACCTACCATAGATTCTCCTGCAGTTCTTCGAATGGAAATTCTGTCCATGCATGAATTTCCAGCCCATAGTTGGGGATTGGTGGATCGGGATCCATTCGAGGGTTTTCAATGCCCGAATTGTTGTTTAAACTTGTTTCTCCTCCAACCATCAAAGACGATTGCGCCTCAACACCTTCGGTATGGAAGTTAAAGGGGTTAGCGTTGTTTGGTACTTCAAAGCCAGGCAAGAAAGGGAGTCTCCAATTCTCTCCACCTCCAATTGATAAAATGTTGTTGAAATTGCTACCGTTTCCTATTTGAAAGTTTCTTATTTCACTTGGAAGATGAAATCCAGCAATGGTTGAGCTAAGATTGCCACCAACATGACTGCCATATTGGCTAAGAGAACTCATGAAGGGTAAGTGAAGTGAAGGTGGATGTGGGATTTGTGTACTTGTCATGTTATCCGAGCTAGTTCTTGGTGGGCTTACACTTAGCGATTTAGGACCCGATTGGCTTGGGGATTTCGAGTTTCGGCTTTTGCTACTTCGCTTGTTTCTCCGACAGCCACCACCGGCCGGAACGTTTTTCAAAACTCCTCCTCTAGTCCAGTAACGCCGACACGCCTTGCAAAAGTGTCTAGGCTGTGTAAGGCGATAATTATTGAAGTAGCAAAACTTTGTGTTGGTTGAATCACATCTTGGACAGTTTAGACCAGACTCGGGTAATGGTAGTTCAGCTAACCTGGCTAGTTCCACCATAGATCTTGGTCTGATCGAGCCTTCTCCATCTCCTGTTCTACCTCCACCAGTAGGTGGAGGTGGAACAGGAGACTGGAGATTAGGGTTTTGACCCTAGCTAGCAGCGACACCTCCAACTCCTTGATGATTTAATTGAGTAAGCTGATCAAAACAATAACATAATAAGATAGAAAGCAAACAAAGCAAAGCAAAGCAAAGAAAGGAGATGAATTTAAACTTTAAAAAGATCATGGTATATTCAAGAAGAGATTTTAAAGAGGAATATGAATGAGCATATATAATCTTTTTCACATAAAGCTTTAACCTTTTACTTTGATTGGGTGAAGAAACACTTAATATCAAAAGAAAGAAGTCTTAAAAATCAAACCTGATGATGCCAATTGTGGTGATCAAGATAGGGTGGAACAGATGAGAAAACCATGATATAAATTTGAGGCTTCTTTTTCTCTTTTAGAAAGGTTTCAAATTTAAAGATGCTGAAAACATGAGTTTAAAACACTAGGGGTTTAAATGGGTGTTATAAACATACAGTTTTAAACGAACACTATAAGTTCATCTCATAGTTTAACATGAGTTTAAAACACACGACCTTTTTGAGTAACACAATAAGTTCTTATAAGTTTAAAACGACAGTTTTGATAAAACACAATAAGTTCTTATAAGTTTAAAACGACGTTTTGATAAAACACAATAAGTTTTTATGAGTTTAAAACACATGACATTTTTTGATATAACACACTGTCGTTTTTTTAGATTATAAAATCCTGAAAATATCTAACATTGATTATAGATTGAAATTTCCATAATCTAGAATATGTATATAATTACTCTAATGTCCTTTATATTTAAATAAGACATTGCCACATGTCACCCTCACAAGCCTTATTACCCTTCTCACAAAACACACCTTTTGTACCATAACCCTACCTATATATATATATATATAGGATTTGGATCATTTGAGAACCACCATTTAGGGAGAGAACCAAAGAACCAGTGTGCTGAACCTTCAAAAACCAACCCGAACCCAAAACAAACCAACAACCGACCTTTTCTAATATATAGTGGACTCGTACCTTTACAATTATATATAGTATGGATAATGCATTTGAGAGGGACAATTTAAAATGACCAAAAGTTTAGAGTTTTTTTAGAATTCAATACAATAGGTGCAATTTTAACATGAGGATAAATTGGTTATTCAGACACTAATTACACTTTAATGCAATCATCTTAACTTCACTTTAATCCCTCATCTTTAACCAAATCCGCATGGTCGTGCGGATTTGTGCACTATCGTGCAGTTAGTGCAGTTTTCAAATTTTATCCCAAAAAACACTTAAATCTACATACATTTGGTTAAAAACTTAGAAAACAAGAGATTTTGGGCATTAATGCACAGTTATAACAAAAAATAAACAACATTTAAACAATAACTACTAGGATTTGAGGGTTTTGTTTGAGATTTCGAAGTAACCCCCAAATCTTTAACCTAAACACCAAAAAAAACCGGATTTAAACTAAAGAGGCATAAAACACATGAAAAATTATGAATGGATTCATACCTTGATGATAAATGATGAGTAGGTTTCTTACACAGCTGCAAGCTTTGCGCGTCTCTTTCCTGAATTAATTTCAAGCTATGACACATCAATGTTGCTCATCTTTGAACCAGCTGGTCAACTTTACAAACACCTAAGAGGATTAGTGATTTAATAATATCTTTTTGAATACGCATTTGGCCGCAAAGTTAAGGTCACAAAGAAGGACTTTCGTTAAAAACTAGGTAAGTTTGTGTAAATTGACAATTTTATCCTTTAATAATCAAAGGACCATTTGTGTATCCATATTTCAAGTACATGGGTCTTTTATGCAAATTACTAAAATTAACAAAACAAAGCCTTCCGGCTGCTCATGAGTTTATCGGTCACCTCTTTCTGGTAATAATCAAACGTGATCGTCGTTCAAATTTGTGAGTCATCTTTTGTGTTATAAATATAAACCTAGACAACTAAATGGTCATCCATAATTGCACATGGGTTTTATCGATGAGTTAATTGCAATTGAGTTTGGGTTCCACCATTTTGGTTTCCATCGGTAAACAAATGTTGTTAAGGATGAAAAACAGAGTCGAGAAAGGGGTGGGACTTGGTATAACCAAAAAAAACAGACCATTCTAAATTAAATCACCAGTGGTCTTTTAGTATATATACCACCCAATTTCATGGGAGACATTTGACATTAGATACCCAGATGTTGTCAAAAAATGGGAGCATTTACCTTTCATGAACATTGATTTGTAAAGATTCTTGCACATAATTGTTGATTTGTATCACAGAAAAAGTGAGAGAAGAGAGTTTTCAATAATTTGCATACAAGCCCCTCAACTTAAATATATAATAAATTATATCCCTATAAGGATAAAATAGTTATTTCTTCCTAATTTAACATAAAAATTGACGTATGTTATTGTTAGAACCCAACATTGAATACAGAATTTAAACCACCAACCCTAAACTTGTTACTCTCAAACTTTAGTACCTAAAACTGTTACTGGAGCCGAACCACAAGAATCATCAATGTAGTTAAGTCTATAATAAAAGAAAAGGACTATGCCACATGACATTAGGTGATGCCTCACATCCCTTGATTCGCTCCAAAAGTTTTTTTTCCCTCTCATGTGCATTACACATGCACTTCGTCCCACAAGTTTTACGCTATAACTTTTATATATAACATTTAAAAAAATTACACCAAATTAATGAACGTTTTATTATCTTTCCAACGAGTACCATAGTGCTATACGAAAAAAAAAGGAAAAAAATGACTTTTTAGCGGGTTTTTGTTCATGCGAAAAAAAACACAATGTCTTGGGGTAATTCATAATCATGTAAAGAGAGTATATATGTTTTTAGACCTACTGTTGCATATAAAAACCTGGTAACTACATATATATTCACAATGTCCTAACAAAAAGCCCTTTTTCTATGCTGATATTGTCATATTGTGAGTGTTGTACATGTTATGAATATGATGCCCTTTTTTTATGGTTGTTTATTGCAATCTATGTGAAGGGTTAATAAGACTTTTTAATCCAATCCTCACATTTTCATATATACCACGTTAAACTTAATATTCCTCTTAAATACACAAGCCGTAAGTAGTAAACTAAAATTCTAAATAAAAAGCCCAATTCAACAAATCAAACACTTCAACCTAATTCTAGTTGCTCATAATCAAGATGAAATTAAACTAAATTTTTATAAAATTAAGCAAATTGGGGACATCCGGTTTGAGAACAAAAGTGAGTTTGGAGGCTTAGAAGGTGTTGAGGTTTAGGCAAAAGCGAGTTTGGAGTTGGTAGTGAAATAATATAGTTGAAATTTTTGTTTATTGTACAAAATATGATGTTTTTTAAGAACACCAAGAAAACAAATTGTTAGTGCACAATGTCCCTAGGCTAGTATATAAGTTGTTTGGACGTATTTCGGGGTGTTTGGAGGCGTTTATACGCGTTTTGGAGGTTTCTAGGGGCTGAGGGCGATTAGCAGGAGGGTGATAGCGATTAGGGTCCTAATCGCTAGCCCTTTCACACGAGTAGCAGTTGTCAGATAGCGAGTATGGCCCTACTCGCCATCTACTGCATGCGATTAGCCTTGTCTGGGTGGCGATTAGCAGCTAATCGCCTGCAAGGCTGCTGCTAATCGCCTACCATGGTCTGGTCGTGCCCGGGTGGTATAAATACCCTCATTCTCAACCCTAGACCTTAGTTCTTGCCTCACACACCCTCCAAACACCCTCCCCTGGTCATAGGACGTCTGGTTTGATCTCTGTAAACACTCGAGCTCTGTTTTGGTGATTAATAGATAATCTTTTGACCCGTGTGTGTGTTGTGATTACTCGTTTCATTGTTTCAATCGTTGTTTCTGTTATTAGAGCATCTTAGAGGGATTCCGCACCTCTAGGATAAAACCCGTGATTGTTGGAACGCGAGTTCGACGGTCCTAACACAAATTACATGCAATTGTAAATAGAACCACTTGAGCACATCGTGAAACCCAATTTAAGGAGTATCTTTGTACATATAATCATATGTGGTGTATACCGCATAGGCATGTAAGGGGAAATATGTAATTAATTTTAGACGTCGGGTAAATATGTAATTTAGAGACTTAGTAAGGGGAAATATGTAAAAATACCAATTTAAAAATAAGCACAATGACAAATTAATAGTGAAAACTAACCTGTGTTTATTATGAAAGTAGTCTAGTCCACCCCCTTATAGCATATCTGGCTACCTTTAATAAAAGTAAACAATGTAGAGCAACCCGTGTTTTGTACACCATTCTAAATCTTCCCATTCCATTTGTTGGTTCTTCATGGATGCCTTGTATTGAGTATAACAAAATCTATGTTTAAAAAAAAAACACCCATTTCAATCAGTGTTACAAATGTTTAACAGTTCAGTGCCAACTATACTAACTGGCCAAGTGTATTTCATTATTCAAACTTGCCTCCTAAATTCGTTTTTTTTTATTTAGGTGTCATGAATTTTACAAACTCAAAAGTAAAATAAATAAATTAGAACCAGTCAGAACCTAACAGAAACAATATAACCAAACAACTTGAAGTACAGTTGGTTACTTTGGTACAATTAGCCCAATGATAATAAAAACCCCCGACAATTTAATTAAAATATATATGACCAACTTTGGTACAATTAGCCCAATGATAATAAAAACCCCAAGCAATTTAATTAAAATATATATGTTTTTTCTTCTTTTCTAGGTTGAAGTATAGTTGGTTACTTTGGTACAATTAGCCTAATGATAATAAAAACCCCAAGCAATTTAATTAAAAAATATATATGTTTTTTCTTCTTTTCTAAAATATTTTTAGAACTTATATTGGTACTAATGTGGCCAACTGTACCATAAACGTGTAAAAACATAAACTGAGTACTGTATCGATTTTAGCCATATGGCACCAGTAGAGGTAAGATACCAAAAGATACTAAAACCCAACTATATCAAAACCGAAAACTTTAAAGTTTAATAATATGTTGGAACCTTTAACACGAATAATGATATTGATTAGGTGCAGGCTACACATTTCAACTCGTGAATCCATTAACCCGACACAATTAAAACCCATTTACTACTATTCTCCTCTCCTTTGTCTCTGGTTATTTAAAACCGGTTTTTAACTATTAATTGGGAAAAACCAAGCTCAGTTGCTTGATGGGTCGCTATGACGAGGAAAGATTGCTTTCAGAGGGCAAACTTGTTCATGTAAAAGCAACTCTAACTCGTCAGGACTAACCACAACGCTCAATTTTAGTTAGGGTTTGAACAATTGGCAAGCGATTCAATCAGTCTTGGAATGCTTTTTTATGATACGTAGTTTGGCATCATAATAATAATAATAATAATAATAATAATAATAATAATGATAATAATAATAATAATAATAATAATAATAATAATAATAATAATAATAAAATGTTGAAAGGAACCGTTTGTGATCTTTTAATGTTTGGGAAAATCGTAACAATTTGAAGACAGACCATTATTTGATCCAAAAAGTTATTGATAATAAAAATCTAAAAGATTAGATCTGCAACCGATTTAATAAAGTATCAAAAATAACTTTATGTGAGTGAGCAACAAAAAGAAAGACTGACCATTTATAAGCGATGGTGTGGTGGAAGAGGGTGGACCGCCAGTAGATGGTTAGGTGTAGAAGAGGCTGAAATGTGGCTGCTAGGGTTTTATGAGTGAATAAACTATCTCTATTTATAAGGGTATAAATAGGTTGCTACTAATTTTCTCTTTTTCTTTTGCTAATTTTAACCAATTCTTTACTGACACACCACCTCACTGATTTACTTTACTTAATCATTTTTTAAAGGCAGCACTTAACTGATTCCCTTTACTGAAATCTTTATTTTTTAGTTTTTCTTTTTTTTAATTACCGTTTTTTTAAAAAATTATCGTTTGAAGTAAAAGAACCGTTTTTAAAACTTAAAAAAAAATCGTATCAATAAAATTAAAAAAAATTACAAGAAACATCAACTAAAATAAACATTAAAACGCCTTCATCCTACTCGTCGCCTTCATCCTCCTCGTCGCCTTCAACCCAATAACGGTCCCAATCGTATTTCGTCGCGATTTCTTATTTACGTTTCAAAACCAACTCCAAAGATTTACCTTTGAGGTGGTCGTGCGGTTTTGAATACATACTCAAGTCGTGGTTATACTGCCTTTGTCTCAACAAGTCGCGTTGTTCCTCTAAAAACGCCATTGTTTTTCGCCTTGTTGAGATTGTAGGGTGACCAACTGATTCAGTTTCTATTCTTTCATCGCTCGGTATGACCCAAATTCGTCAACCAGGATGATTTGCTTGAAGACTCGGCGGCGGCGACTTTCTTATTTTTTGGTTTGGGCCTCGTTGGGTTGATATCTTCATTGAGATCCGGCATGTGGCTAGTAGGGGTGGTCTCGTCCGGTGTGGAAAAGGCAGTCGCCTGATAGTTGTCGCTTTCCGAAGAAATCCATCTCTTGTCGGAATGACTATCGGACGGTTCTTCACCCATCAACACTTGCTTTTTCCACTTGTCGTGATCTTATACAATCTCCCATGCCGCTTGATGATTAAAACCGGAAGGATGACTTTTTCTGTAATCATTCAACGCCGTTTGCATGACGCTTAGATCACTACATCCACTCCCTCGTAGGCGCTCCTATATAATTAAATAAAACCGTAAATTAAACATAATTTAGAGAAATTTGTATAATTAAATAAAACGGTAAGTTAAATATATCATAATTGTTACCACTTGATGAAGGCCATTGAACGCATTCATTTGTGGGTTCATGGCGGTCTATTTAGAAGTAATTTGATCAACTGTTCGGGTGGATCCTCCCAACAGTGCCGCGTAATGTTTTTGGACCGCTTTCCAAAAAATTCCCTTGCTTCTTTGGTTACTCTCCATGTTCTCCGATACATAGCACCAAGCTTTTGCCAAAGCAACCTCTTGTGCCGTATTCCACTTCACAGCTTTTGTTCGCTTTGCATATTTCTTTTCCACCTGCATCAACTTCTTCAACTTCAACTTCAAGCGTGTCCTCCGCTTCATCGTCTAATTGTTCATTTCCATGTTGCTCGAACTGTGTCTCTGGCACAGTTTTTTCCACGTCATCGTCAATGTCATCTGTGTTGAGCTCGAAGTCGTCTAGTTGGGAAGTTAGTAACTGAGGCGGTGTAAAATATTGTGGATACATAATGGGTGGTTGGCTTTGCGGGAATTGTTGGAATTGTGGGTATTGTGAGTAAAACGGTTATTGTTGGGATGGGTTTGTGGAAAATTGATCACGGGCTTATAGCCTTCAACCGTAGCCGATCTCGAACGCGAACCTTTGCCTCGACTACTAGAACCCCTAGATTTTGAGGTTCCCCTCCCACCCTTCGAAACACTCTTTGATTTCTTTGGATACATTTGTTTTGTTTGTGTTTTACTTAGTTAATCTAGTAGTTTGTTTGCGTTTTTTTATTTAAACCGTCCCCGTTTTTATACCATTTAAAAATAACGGTCAAAAAAATGTTACCGTTTTATATTAAATTAATCCAAATGGTCAAAAAGGTAATAAAATATATACTAAAATTCCACCGTTGCAATAATTATTGTTAGTTACCAGCCCGTTAGATAGAACCCGTATTTGGTTCACGGGGCCCCTACCAACACTGGTAGCGGCGGTGTTACCGTGCTGGTAGTGGGGTATCGGTGCCCAAATCTGGTAGTGCCCTGTCCCCCCTAAGCTACATGTATGTCATACTTCAAATTTGTTTTCAAGTTTTTTGATTGAGTGAGTTGATTAAAAAATAGTGGTATTTAGGAATCATACACCCCCTATTTAGGATTCATGCACATCGGCTCACATCACACACTAATAGAAGGTTTGCACATACCTCAGAATGTGATGTCATGGGATGTATGAAACCCAGAACCCATAATTAAAATATAGCTTAGATGTAAGCGTGTAGCTAGGATTTTTCCAAACGTGAGTTTTGGCGGCGCGCGTGCAGCATAAAGCATAAAACACAATGCGTAAGATACAATGTGTAACAACCCGGACCTAGGGCCCAAAATTTTTCGCAACTAAAAGCATTATAACAAATAAACCAATAATAAAATAATTATGTAATCAAATACGAAGCCGAACTGATGAGTTACTAAGTTAGTTTGGCGAGGAGAATATTATTATGTAACACGTTTTACGAGATCGAACCAATACGCGTTACGAACCCAGACCGACCCAATGCCTAATTGCTTAGTCATTACATGGGACACATGGCATCATTGCCATGTGCCCCATGGCACCTTATGTTTGTGCACCCCATGGCATCATTCCCAAGTTGAAGGGTGCGGAAGATTATGGAACATGGAAGAATCGTATGAAAGCCTTCTATTATGTGAATGATTTTACCCAATGGACCTCAGTTCAACTCGGACCACACCTCCCAATGAGGACCACAGAGGCAGGATAGGTGTTCAACACTAATCCAACTACTTGTACAGACCTTGACAAGTAGTTGATTTAACGTGATCACAAAGCCTACGATGCTCTTACCATGGCTCTGTCGAATGATGTTTTTAACATGTTCGAAGAGTATACCACTGCTCAGGCTCTGTGGTATGCCTTGTGTGACTACTATGAAGGAAATCAGGACATGATTCAGAAGAAGCAAGACATGGTTCAAAAGGAGTATGACATGTTTGGAAGCATTCGTGGTGAAAGTTTAAGCAGTCACATCGATCGTTTCATGAATATGCTCACAAAGATGAAAAAAGTCGGGATTCTTGTTAACAACCGCAATTCAATCAAGAAGTTGTTCAATTCACTCCCAAAGGAATGGAGCTTGAAATTCATGACGGTCAGAGAGGACTTTATGATTTTTCCAATGATTTTGTCAGATGTATAAATTCCTTAAAGTCATTTGAAAATGATGTCACAAAGGGAGAGATGAATCAAGTCGGTTACGTTCCAATATCAAGTCCACCAACATCAATATCTAGAAACATGGCTTTCACTGCTCCTATAAGCATGAAAAGCTCCAATCCATCCTCTATTTCAGCTGGGACTCTTGATAATGTAACAACCCGGACTTAGGACCCAAAAATTTTTGCGGCTAAAAGTATTGTAATAAATAAACCAATAATGAAATAATTATTATGAAGCCGAATCGATGAGTTACTTAACGAGGGGAATAATATTATACACATTACGCGACCGGACCGACACCCGATAACGAACCCGACCCGCACCACCCGAGACACATGTCCCCACTAGAGGAGGGACACCTGTCCCTAAATTTGCTTGACAACACAACTACAAAACCATTTGTTTAACAAATGGTTTTGTTAAAAACCATTAAACTCAACCAGCTATAACCCCCCCATCCTCACCCTTTCTGGTCTGTTGACCGACCACCGAAGAGAGAGAGTCAGGCGAAAGGAGGAGGAAGGACCTGACCACCATCCTCGGCGCCACCTCCCAACCACAACCCCTCCCTCCGATAATACTCCAGCAACAACCGACAAACATCCCAACAACCAGATTTGTTAGAGAGATGAACAGTCAGAAGAGAGAGAGAGATGAGAGAGCGAAAGAGAAAGCTGAGAGAGAAAGATGAAGGCGGCGGCGGCGGTGCCTGGGTTACTGTAGCAGCAGAGATGGTACCGGTGATGGAGGTCAAGGATGTCGATGGTTCTTAATGATGATTGGGGAAGAACTGGTGGTTTGACCAAGGGTGATGGTGAAACGATTGTCGATGATGGCGGCGGCGGTAGTCTAGGGTTCACAGCACCGACACCCCTTAGATGACGGTGTTTAGGATCCCGATGGACCTGGATGTTCAGTTTGTTACTAATTAGATTTCAGTACCTGTAGACTTGGTATTGATACTTAACCCAAATCCATTTTGTGTTCATTTTATTTCGTAGCTGGGCAGGCATCAAGAAAGGCGGAATCAAAGAAAGTAGATAAACACGCTAAAGCTTGTGCAGATAACCAACATGTCTTTATCCCTCTGGCCTTCGACACCTTTGGCTCCCTAGCGCCAGAAGCTATTCGTTTCTTGACCAGGGTCCAACGGGTCGTCCACAACAATGTTTCATCCCCAGGGGGCAAGGATTTGTCTTTAGTAGACTAGGGTTTGCAATTCAGAAAGGGGTGGCGGCGCAGCTTGTTGCCCGTCTACCTTCTATTATGATGTAATTTTCGTATTTTGTTTTAATGAGAAGAAAAAGGCATAGCCGCATAGTTAATGACCAAAAAAAAAAATTGATGATTGTTGTGATAACATTATTTGAGGTTAATATTAGTAAGGGTTTCAATATTATAAGATGGGTTGTTGGGGTGTTAGTCCCTACGAAGAAGTACTGGTGGGTGTTGGAGTCAAGTCTAAGCCAAGGAAGTTGGGGACTCATTGTCAGCAGGAGGTATTTGGTCAACCTTCAAATATATCAGTCAACATGGTTAAGCTTAATAAGAGGAGAGGTATAAACAACTATCTTGGAACCTGAAACCATTTGCCATTTAGTATTGATGTCATGTGATCGAACACGTGTGGACTTGATTAAGATCTTAAACTGACTCGACCATATAGACCTAAACAATAGACTTATATTTATAATAAAAGAATGGTATTGAGACATTAGCGCCTAGGACATTGGATTATAAGTTAAGAACTCGTGGACAATAGATATGAGATATTTATTAAGATAATTAAACAATGGGTATAACAATTATGGCATTAAAACACTTGAAACTCTAGACGTTCAAACAGACAATTAACTCTATATACGACACCTTAAGAGTTTATATGTCAAGATTAGAACCTCGACTACCAATGTTAATAAATAATATTTGATACTAGTACATGGATAAATAGAACTATAAATCAACCATTAGAATGCGATAACCATGACAACTAGCTCGTCCACACGTGTAGCCACATGATTTGTTAGCACGTACTAATGTTATTTGACAACAATAGGTTTATCTAGCCGATTGCATATCAATCATAGGCGAGCTCACAATATCGTATACAATACAATCGTGCGGCATGACAGGTGAGTCCCGTGTACCACTCTCCCTTTTCATGTTTTAAGCTGTTTTGGGGTGAATACATGCTTCCAGCGACTAACCAGTAAAATGTGATGAACCAGTGATGTGACAAGATATGATCCCGATAACCGAACCGTCACACTCATTAACCCAATGGGAGATTGGGCCGCCTAATATGTGGGTAGTACTACTTGGGAATCCCCCGCATGCGCAGTGGACCCGAAAGCCCGGGAAACCCTCCACTGAGGTATGTGTCATGTATTTTGCCATGAGAGTCCATAATGGGAGCAGATGGATCCAGTGTTAGGATTGGGGTGTGACTTGTACATCACCATGTATTTAACTGTGTAAACTTATTTTCGGAACTATTAAACCGTTTTGGATTTACTTAACAACTTACACGGACTCACCAGCATATTTGCTGACCCAACTCTTTTAAGCATGTGTTCAGGTACTGCATACGGAAGAGTATGAAGCATTCGGATTATGTTCATATTATGCGGATTATAGGTGATGTTTGCTAGATGACTTGGATAGAAGATTTGGCTATAAGGGTTGCGGATTAGAGCATTAAAGATAAGCGTTGGTAGAAGTATGGATTGATTGGTGGTCTACACTCCTCAACTGCTACGACGACCGCCGCGTTTCGTCCATGCATAAATATTAGTTATTTATTTGAGTTATGTGTTTATATTATTTATATTCTTTGGATTAGAAGTTGTATAACATTTAAATATTAGTTATCGTTGCTTCCGTTGTGCAAGTCCGTTACCAAACTGTCGTTTCGACCAACCCCCACCGGGTCGGTTGTGACACATAATCTCTCAGCAAATTCTGGAAATGTGATCAAGCCTACAAAAGGATTAGTGGCAGTAACCGACAAAAATGAGGCTGCTAAAATGCAAGCACCAAAGGCATTGGTTGAAGACTTTGACCGGGGGAAGGAAGCTGTTGCAGCTAAAGTAGATGTTAACTAAGAATTGATGGCAACGATATGCACCAAATCCGCAAATGGTGTAAACTCTGTGGAAGGATCTTAAGTGGGAGTGCCAAAAGGAGGAATGCAAGAGAGTGCGGGTTTGAAGGGAGTGTTGATTGCTAATGAAGGAAAAGAAAAGGCAGTTGAGGAAGCATTGATAGCTGAAAAGAATCAAGTCACCAAAGTAGATGAAAAGCAGCAACAGGCCCCCAAGAAAGTTGATGAGAGGGATCTGGTAAGTATTCCTCTTGAAATAAAAACAAAGTTGTGCTCACCAAGGTGTGTTAAAGCTGTTGCTTACTGTTTGTCTCACAATAGAAAATTTCTAAGAGAAATGGATGACATTTGAAAAATTAACAATGAAATGAAAGAAAATGAGCTAGCACATCAGCGAAAGTTAAATGCAACTCTAGCTGTATTGCAAACTCTAAAAGAATTTGTTCTCAAAAAGGATTTTCTAATAAATGATTTAACCTCAAAGTTAGAAAAATCAAGAAACGAAAGAAAGCATCTTCAGATCATTGTGGAAAAATGGAATGTAAGCAAACAGGCTCAAGCTGATCTAATGGATTGCTCAAGGCAATCTTTTGTTAAAGATGGAATTGGATATAAAGATAAAAATGGGATCGAAAGATCTTTATTTTTACCTCTGAGCAAAAGTGAATATATACCAATTCCAAAACCTCATCCAAAAAATAATCTTTGTGAAAAGGAAATTGTAAAATCTGAGTCTGAGTCTAATACTAATATAAGTAAAAGCAATGCAGATGTGACACAAAAGTCAGAGAAGGAAGATGATGCAAGTTGTGGTGGAAAGACATTGGGGTTAGGTCACCCGGGTGCCAATTACTCTACAATGAATTGGTTCATCTGGAATAATCAAAAGACTAAAACTATTTTTAATTTGGATGACTGTAATAGTTTATCTAGGCCGGATGACTGTAATAGTTCATCTAGGATGGATGACTGTACTAAACTTAATTCTAGACTTGATCTAAAGGGTGTAGTAGACCCGAATGACAGGAAGAAACCTGTTCAACGTTCTAATGTTTGTGTTGACAATATTGTGCCTACATGTGTCGATTTAAAATCTGCATTTTCTGATGATAAAACGACATATAAGCCATCTATGTTTGTACAAGACCTAAAGCAAAACAGGTTCGGAAAATTTCTCACAGAAAAGATTCTAGAATTTGTTCCATCATCTACAGATATCTCATGTTCTGAAGACTCACAAAGTGATACAGGTCATTTAAGTTGTGAAGACTCACAGAGTGACACATAAAGCAACATTAGCACTCAAGAATGCAGCACAGATGAAGAATCAAGTGGCAACAAAAGCGAATCAAACTCAAGTTCAAGCTCAAGCAAGAACAAGCAAAGAACATCACAACCATCATCATCCAAATCTTCACCAAAGACCAAGCCTAAACACTCTAGATGCTTTAGATGTGGCAAAGAAGGACATGTGGTCAAAAGGTGTCATTTAAAACAAAAACCACAAAATGATTTCAAAACTCAAAACTGTTTTTCTGATCAGATCAAAAACCTTCAAGAAACAGTAAAAAGTTTTGTTAAAACCACACAGTTTTGGAAGAGAAAAGAGTCAATGATGGGTGAAAATCACGATGGATCAAAACTAAAACAAACATGCATTCCCAAAGTTAACTAAATACATGTTTTGATCATCTTTGTATATTATTTTTTGTAATGTTTTTTTTAACAAGCTGCATAAATGGTTGATAGCTCTTATGAGATATATGTGGCATGTTGATAGCGGTGCGTCAAGAACCATCAGTGAATCCCCATAGATATCGATCCATGACTGGATCATTGATGTATCTCACCGCCAGCAGACCAGACATCATGTGGCCAGTTGGATGCTGGGCACGTTTTCAATCAAATCCCAAGCAATCTCATGAAACTGCAGTCAAAACAATCTTCCACTACCTCAAAGGAACACCAAAACTTGCTTTATGGTATCCTAAGAGTGAAAATTTGATTTAATCGCTTACTCTGATAGTGATCATGCAGGTTGTAGAATTGATAGAAAATTTGTCTCTGGTGGTTGCAAATTTTTGGGGAATCGGCTTGTATCTTGGCAAAGCAAAAAGCAGATAACAGTGTCTATCTCCACTGCTTAAGCCGAGTACACTATTGCGTCTAATTGTTGCTGTCAAGCTTTGTGGATCCAAAATCAGTTGCTGGATTATGGTTTGAATGTCATGAAAACCCCAATCTTCATTGATAATGATGCTTGTTGTGACATCGTGAAGAATCCTATCGACCATTCTAAAACACTACATATTGAGATCAGGATTCACTCTATTCACGATGCTCACGATAAAGGATACATTCAAGTGTTACCCATTGATACTGCTGATCAAAAGGCAGATATCCTCACAAAGGCTTTTGACAAAACTCGTTTCCTCCAATTGGTCACTTGGCTGGAAATGATAAATTTTGAGTGAGCACACATTATGTCATGGTGTTTAAAAAAAACAAATCCTATTTTCATACAAAACAAGATTTTTGGGGGAGAAAGTATATCTCTATTGCAAATTAACAAGAAATGATAGGAACTAATCATATTTTGTCAGCATGTGGATAGGACCCAGAGGATGTTGTGGCTTCAAGCAACGATATGTCGGTAGATTCAGCTTCAAATTGAGTAAACTGCTACTAGCTGATTAACTGTTAAATCCACACGGAAATCTAGATTCCCACTGTGTTTTAGGTCTGCACAAGCTGAGTCCGGTCATACATAGGTTGAGAGATCAAAAGACACAGAAAATTTTGTGCGTATATAATCAAAAGACACCTAAGAGTGCAAGCTACCAATGCGGGGCTAATCAACCAAATGAGCAGCAAAAGAAAACGCAATGTTAGTGACGTGCAAATATATATATATATATATATATATATATAAATAGCTCAACAAGCGATCAGATGATCAACTTCTCTGCTTATGGAAACATAGACCTGAAGCTCTCATCATCTGATCGACATAATGATCATCTTCTTTGCTTATGGAAACATAGACCTGAAGCTCTCATCATTATATCTCAATAAACCTTGAGGATTGGTAGGCTTATACCTAGCACAAGTGGGTCCATAAATTTTCGTCAATATTACCGAAACATGATAAATCTCATCACCAAACGTATGTTGAAAGACAAGAGGCATGGATTTAAGTGGACAGGTATACCGACAATTTTTCTTGGGCTGCAGCTTTAAAACGGAAAGTTGAAATGTGATCTGGCAGGTATGGTTAGTATGATCTTGTATGCAAAAAGTGAGAAACAGTTAACCCCTCTCGTTGTTTTTGTTTTTATTAAAAAAACGTACAAAATATAAAAAGTTTAAGGGGAGTATTAAAATATGTTCTCGAATGTGAGATGTGATTATTGCATATAATCCTAATCATCATCCAGTCTGTGATTAAGAACAGTGCAGGGGATGAGATTGTGAGATTCTTTGATTCGGTAGATGTATTCATGTTTTATCTGTCTGAGTTTGATGCAGCTGTTTGGGAACACAATCAGAGTTGGAGCCGGTCAAACACTGCTAGAAGAAGGAATGCTTTTTCAAAGAGCAGTAGATCGTGCTAAAGAGAGGAAGCTGGAGATGTTAAAAATTTTGGAAATGAACGAGGCTGCAGACAAAGAGAAGGAGCTTGGAGACAAAGAAAAGGAAATTACTAACAAAGACAAAGCTGACAATTAAAGAAAAGCAACCAGAAACTACTGAAGCTCCAGAAGTGATAGTTCCAAAACAACCAGTGCGGGAAATGCAGGAAGAAGGTGAATCGAGTGATATCTCGGTTTGAAGCTAACGGATGAAGATCTGGTATCTGTGGTCTAGGGGGAGTATTGTTGGGTTCAGTTGAGACCACAGTTACCAGAACAATGACTTTTGGTAGTTAATATGATGGTTTACTAGTCAAGGGACTAGAATTGTAATTAATATTTAGTTCCTAGGGTTTTTAGCTGAAGCTGCATACTTATCTGCGTACTTATAAGTACGCAGGCCCACTATGTCAGCCTAACCCTAGTGGGCTGCGCACTTAAACACGGGCCCTGCGAACTTAGCTTAAATGCGCAGGCCCATCATCTTCTCTATATATAGAATACATGGTGCAGCTCCTAGGGTTAGGGTTTTGGTCTTCTTTGATAGCACAAGAAGTTCTATGGTGCATACTTATTATCATCCATGGTGTATCAATGATTATTGTCAGTAATGGAAGTCTGAATTCATTCATCTTGTGTGTCGGTTTTACAAAGATTATCTAGTATATTAGTTTTTCAAAGATTCATCACTTAAAACACCTAATCAATAGGTGTTTCTAAGTGATAACAATCTCTAGCACTAACAAGATCTAGTATTTGGGACTTGCATAAAGTTTAGAAATGGTCCCAACATAAGCGTAAAACCTAGTGAGAGTGACTTGTTTTAAGAACATGAGGCCACGTTTTGGTGATTAACAAGGTTATTAAAGACTAGTAACTTGTGGAGCACACATATAGGAATTCTTGACCAACACCACTCTAAGGACCATAATTAAGGTACAAAAGTTTAAACCATTTGTTCCAACCGTAACAAGGCAAGGGGTTTAGAGTAAAACCACTACAAATACGATTGGCTATAAGAAAATAGTGATGTATGCACGGGCATGTAGATCCGAACATTGAATCTGAGTATAAAATATACTGGATATGTCCAATGGATAGCTCGAAAATAATTCCGAGGATGGAATTCCATTAACGGGGGGAGAATGTAACAACCCGGACCTAGGGCCCAAAATTTTTCGCGACTAAAAGCGTTATAACAAATAAACCAATAATAAATTAATTATGTAATCAAATACGAAGCCGAACTGATGAGTTACTAAGTTATTTTGGCGAGGAGAATATTATTATGTAACACGTTTTACGAGATCGAAACAATACGCATTACGAACCCGGACCGACCCAATGCCTAATTACTTAGTCATTACATGGGACACATGGCATCATTGCCATGTGCCCCATGCCACCTTATGTTTGTGACACCACTAAACACTCACAATATAAAAACCCAACCCCTCCACCCATCTCCCCTGTTAACAACATAACAAAACACACACACATATGTTTAGGGACAGAGAGAGAAAGCAGTCGGAGGAGGATCTCCGGCCACCGTCCCTGGCGACACACCCAACACCAACCACCCCCACCTCTTAAACCATCACACAACCCCACTCCCTTCTTACCAAAAACACCCGATTCACCCCTTTAATTTAGAGAAAGAGATAGAAGGGAACCAGAGATGAAGAGAGAGAGAATAGAAGCAGAGAGAGAGAGGAAGAGACGATGACGATGACGGTGGCTCGTGGTGGTGGTTCGATGGTGACAGATCTGAAAAGGGGCTAGGGTTTCAGTAGAATTAAGGTGGTCACAGTGGTGGTTCGGTGGCGGTTCGTCATGGTCATAGAGGCAGTGGCGGCTTGCTAGTGCTCTGATTTGGAGATAAGTGATGGTGGTGGGTTCTAATCAGTGACTCGACCAGGTATAAACTTAAAGACCCTAAGAATTAACTTTGATTATAGATATTGGGTTAAGCTGTTGTGGATTGCAAGGAAGGTTTAAGATTAAGATTATGCTAATGGTTATAGGTTCATCTTGTTGGAGTAAAACAGTGTGGGATCTAGGAAGAAGATGAAAGGCAAGACCCGAGTCAACTCGGTTATTGACTCGGTCAACAAAAGTCAACAGGACAGAAGACTCGGCCAATAGAGGGGATTCGAGAGGTATAATAGCGAGAACCTAAACCATTTCAACATTAGTTATTACTAATGTTCGGTAACACGTGTGTGACTCGACTGACCCGACTAACCAAAACAACACAATATTAAGTTATGTAAAATACATGAACCGATTAGGTGAAAGTATAATAATAGTACTGTATTGTGTATATTAACTAGACAAAAGTCACCATTAGTAATGTGTATAATTTAGACATGAGAATAAGGTAGGACTTGATTATTATGTGAAACAGAAATAACTTATAGGAAGGACTTATGGACTATTAAGACTAGAAACCTTGGGAGTTGAACATTGGAGACAATATGTGATTTGGTTGATATGGGACTTATAATAATACTAGCTTTTATCCCGGGAGTGTCCCGGGGTTGGAATATCTAATATAACATAATAAAATATCTAATATGACAATATAATTAATGATTTGCCAATACATGATTAATGAATAATAATAATAATAATATTATTATTATTATTATTATTATTATTTGTTTTAAACAAATTTCTACCATAAGTTATCATATTCAAATATAAAAAAAAGAATCTCTGCCTATGAAGTTATGTTTATCGTTTGTGATTTATTAGTAGAGTAAATATATTTGAAAACAAAACCCCACAAAAATAGTTGTTTTTTGTTCTCCGTTTTTATATAACATTATGGTACTCGTTGGAAAGATAATAAAACGCTCGTTAATTTGGTGTAATTTTTTTCTTTAAAAAATCTCGTATATAAAAGATATTAACGTTTAAAAGTTATGGGAGGAAACATTAAAGAGAAAATTTAATTTTGTTTTTAAATTCTTATCTTTTCCTAAAATAATTATAATATATATATATATAGATTTATTAAAAAAACTCAAAAATTAAAAAATCCTACATGATGCCACGTGGCACATTTAAGGAGGGGTTGAGGCCTCCATTTAATGCCACATCATCAAAGTTCAATTCTTTTATTATAAGTTATAGATTATTGATTGTACGAACACAAACACGAATAAAGGTATAGTATAGCAAATGAGATTAGTATTCGGACACTTAATCACCTAAAGGATGACTAGAACATATAAATGGTGTAAACGACATTTGAATCTTATAACAATATGACAATTGGTCGATATAATAGTGATAGCGATTTGAACACCGGAACACGATAACGATGCATAGTATATTGGACTTTAGGGCCATTTAAGTGAGACGTTGGATAATTTAATGTATCATTGAGACAAGGAATAATAACATAAGACATTAAACTCGATATTTGGGACTTCAGATTAAGGACTATATCTAATGGCAATAAATGAGTAGAACTGTAATCCGAAAACTAGAATAAACTAACATCACCAACGTAAGGTCCCAGTCATCCACACGTGTAACCGTGATGCTTGGTTACACGCACTAACCCTTGTAATCATGATAGGACTTGGAAAGTATCGGATAGACATAATCGAGGCGCTGGAATATTATATTACGGTGTGACATGACAGGTGAGTTTGTGTACTTCCCTTTTTTCTGTTTTAAATGTTTTGGGGTGAACATATGCTTGTACGTGTAAACTGTTTTGTGTGTAAAATTACTTGATGTGACAAGGGCTCCCGAAACCAGATGCACACTCATTAACCCAAGGGAGTTGGGCCACTTAATATATGGGTAGTACTACTTGGGGAATCCCCACGCACAGTGGATCCGGAAGCCCGAAAAACCCTCCACTGAGGTCTGCGGACTGTTGCGGCATATATTATGCCGTAGGGAATCCATAATAGGAGTAGATGGATTCCGTGTTAGGATTGAGGTGTGTACATCACCATGTTTAGAACTGTGTGAACTTGTTTTTGAACTATTAAACTGTTTTGGACTTACTTAAACAACTTACACAGACTCACCAGCATAATTGCTGACCCAAACTCTTTTAAGCATGTGTTCAGGTACTTGCGTGGATTAGAGATCGATATGTTAGAAGATTCGAGCTATAAGCATTGCGGTTGAAGCATTTAGAGATAAGCGGGGTAGAGATTGGATCGACTAGTGGACTACACCTTATAAACTGCTTCGACGACCACCGCGATTCGTCCCTGCATAGATATTAGATTATTTATTTAAGTTGTGTATTTTATTGTGGATTAGAAATTGTATAAAACAATAAATATTAGTTATCGTTGCTTCCGTTGTGCAAGTTTGTTACCAAACTGTCGTAACGTCTAGCCCCCTCCTGGTCGGGTTGTTACACAATGTGATGCTCACAATTTGTAAATTACGATGTCTAAAAGATAATTACTAAAAAGTGCAAAACATAATGTTTTTAACTTAGTTCAGAACAAAATCTACGTCGAAAAGTGGATTAACTAGAAGCGCACATAAAATAAGTACGAAAACGTATCATACTTGACATTACTTGTTTTATAAAAGAAAGAAAAGTTTAAGTAAAAACGTAGAACAACTCGAAATTATACGGTACATATATAAAAATTCGCACATAAGAAAAAAAAGTTTAAGTCGAAATGTAGACTGGCCCGTGTTTACACCAACACATATATAAAATTCGCACGTAAAAATAGTTTTTTTTTTCTTTTCAAAAAAGGTACGGAAAGGGGTAAACTAAGATTTTTCCAAAAGAAAAAGAGCTTAAGTCAAAACATAAACCAGCCCGTATTTATACCGACATAGATATAAAAATTCACATGTAAAGAAATAGTTTTTTTTTTCCAAGTAGAGGGCAAAAAAAAAAAAAAAAAAAAAACAAATGGCATACTTGGAGGGTTGGATTTGTCAATAGGAAACCCTACTGACATTTCCAAATATGATAGATTAAATACCTCATTGAATTATAATTTGACGGCTTTAGTTCTTATTTAAAACCATCGCTGTAGCCATGCTACAAATAATCATCATAGCCAACACATTAGCTAAGACTTTGGTGACTCTTGTTGCTAATTTAAAGCTCTCATGTAGGGCTGCAAATGAACTGAACTTTCAGCGAACAGTTCATGAACCGTTCGACGGAAAGTTCGTTTATTTTAAATGAACGAACATGAACACAAATTTTCGTTCGTTTAGTTATTTGAACGAACATGAACAGAGGCCGTGTTCGTTTGTTTATGTTCGTGATCGTTCGGTAAGGTGTTCGTTTGTGTTCGATAGTTTAATAGGGTTTTTAATTTTTATGATTTTTTATATGCTTTTACTTTTATTTATTTTACCCAAATAAATAAATAAACAATTTATGTAGGTAAATATATGACTACATGGGCTCAATAACTCTACTTTTAGTCTTCACGCTCAATGCTAAGTATATGTTTCGTTCTTATTCGAAAGTTAATATAGATTTGTTTATGTTTGTTTCCGTTCATGAACACTTCTTTGTGTTCATTAATGTTCGTGAACAAAATTAGCAAACGCACACAAACGAACACGAGTATTCTCTTAACAAAGAACACGAACAAAAAAAACTCGTTCGGTTAGTGTTCATGAACTGTTCGTGAACACACAATTTCCATAACGAACGAACATGAACAAGGCCTTGTTCGTGTTCGTTCGATTCGTTTGCAGCCCTACTCTCATGTAACACCCCGCCTCTAATATCATCAAATATTGCCCGCTTTGCCTACTAAAAGCTCACGAATTTGTTTTTTTGTTACCCAAGTGAAAACTTCCCATGACGTCACCCATCCTAGTGCTACTATCACCTGAGCACGCCTAACTTTGGAGTTTTCATGTGCTCCACAGCCAACTAAGCCCAAAATGCGTTGGTGATTTAAGAGGCATGTCATAACCAAGATCTCTCCTGTCCATTGACGATATGGGATATGACTAGAGTGTTACAATCCCCCTCCCCAAGGGACTCATCGTCCTCAATGAGGTTTGCCACTATCCCACCTGATACCATTATGTAATATCCTGATCGATGGCGAAATCATCGAGGTGCCATGTAATGACGGTTGTTCAAAAGCCCATGGTACTAAAGTGAAAATATTATTAAATTCATGATTAATAGTCAAACATCAAAGTCAACCCATTACATCAAGTCTCAAATAAAACGACACATAAAACTTGTTTATTAAGTCTAAGTCCAAGCCTAAGTGACAATCATCAAACGTTCCCTGAAACATATACAAAAATAATACGTCAACAACAATGCTGGTGAGTACACTTAGTTTGTGTATGCATAATATAGGAATTACAATGTTTTACTATTCAAGTGTCATGATTTATTCAAGGCAATATGGTAATCAGGTAAGTACACAATACGAATCAAAATCTAACCTCTATGATGACAAAGACTAAGAATTAACAATGTTATAGGATTTCCCACACGCATAGGTACTTTCCTTCCCACTTGCATATGTACTTACCATTAGGCGGGACCTAGGATTGCCACACGCATAGGTACTTTCCACTAGGCTCCCAAAAGTATATGAATATGTTTACGTTATGTATATGTAATGATTAAAAGTATACAACGTTTATGTTTAAGCATAAAGCACAAATATTCAAGGCATAACACGTATATGAATTGTATATAAAAACGTTTATGAATATGTGCAAGTGTAAGTGTGAGTTTCGTAGGTGTAATGTTTCACCCCAAAAGTGTAAAAAAACGAAAAAAGGGGATAAGTATACTCACAGTTTTGCTAGGCGCGATAAATCCAACAAAACTCGTTACAAGATAAAATTTGGGAGTTCTGAAGAACTCAACCTATACGTATAAGAATACTAATGAGGAAAATGACTTAAAAAGTCTAAGTCATCTAGAATCCAAGGCATTGTTTGCTAGACTTTTGTAGTGAAGATGAAGTTTTACGATAATTCGAACTTAATAATAATTTCGTATTAAAAAGTATAACATGATTTAAGTTCAAATATACGACCACGAAAATAATTATTAATATTTGAATATTTTTGAATAAAAAATATTCTAAGTAATTTATTCAATGATTTTAGTTAATCATCTTAACTTTTTGAACGTTGACTTTCATTAAAACACACGAAGAAGTCCTCAAAACAAGGACAAACACCCGAAAAAACTACAACATTTACAAAGGACTAATACACCAGTCCTCCCAAAGGAGGTCTTGGAATTAAGACCTATTCTTTAACCATAAAAACGACAGAGATTTTATACTACCAACCACAAAAGTAATCTTAGGCACCGCCCCCTTGAAAGTCTTCTCGTTTCTAGCTTTCCAACCATGAACGATCTTCTTTCCCCACTTGCCTCCTGAAGCCTGTTTATATAATAACAGTAGATCTCTCGTGTGAAAAACAAACACTGTATCCAAGCCACACCATTTCCATATACTAGCCCACACTCCGTACGAGAACCCACAACCAGTAAAGATGTGCTCCGATGTTTCAAGATCAACTTCACAAAGTTTGCACCGATCATTAGGAACGAACACATTTCTTTTGCCAAGTGCTTCCACAGTGGGGATCCTATCCATTTCTGCCCGCCAAGCAAAGATATGACACTTCAAGGGGACCCACACATCCCATTTAAGCTTGAAAAAATTGGCATTGTCCCTATTAATCTTCAATTTAGTTTTTACCTCAGCAACAGAAAAGAAAGGAGAGCCAGCACACTCCCAAGTGTCCTTATCAGACGACAAATGGGCCTGGCCCAGCAATGTAGAAAGCGAAGACCATTCTTGCACCTCTAACAAACTCATGGGCCGAGTATAATCAACAGGATACCATGTCTCATTGTTCCTGCATTCACTAACCAACGACCTTTTACTACTAGCTGCTCGATAAAGGAGAGGAAATTTGTTCATGAGGGGAACATCTATCAACCAAGAATCCTCCCTGAACCGAATATAACATCCATCTCCAAGCTTCCCTTTCAAGAGCTCAAGAAAATATTTATCCCCACATTTAAATCTTTCACAATTCTTAACGATGACATACCAACAACCCCCTTTACCTAAGATACGAGGAAGACCCGACCATCTACTTCTGCCATTATGACAAGACATAATGATGAGTTTCCACATATCCCCTTCCTCCACTCGAAAACGCCATGCCCATTTCGTAAGTAAGGCATCATTGACGTCTTTTAACCGCTAATACCCAAGCCCCCTTTACTTCTATCACATGTAACCTTCTCCCAAGAAACCCAATGAAGCTTGTTTCTTTCAATCGTAGCAGACCAAAGAAACCTTTTCATTAGGCTTTCTAACTTATCAATCACTCCAACCGGGGCCTTGTATAAAGAGAAAAAATAAATTGGAAGACTTTGAAGCACCGATTTAAGAAAAGTTAGTCTCCCTCCAATAGAAAGGAGTCTCGCCTTCCATGTAGAGAGTCTAGACTCGAAAACTTCAACAATTTTCTGCCAACTATTAATTCTATTCATGTTAGCCCCAACCAACACACCCAAGTAATCAAAGGGGAAAGATCCCACACGACAACCCACAACAGAGGCCAAAGACACTACCTCTTCATTCAAAACCCCCGTGCCATAAAGAAAAGACTTGTGAATATTAATTTTGAGGCACGAACAAAGGTGAAAAATCCTAAGGATCCTCGCCGCTATCATAATATTATTAGGAGACCAATTCCCCATTAAAAGAGCATCATCCGTGAAAAATAAATGAGAAATAACCGGACCGTTTTTAGTTAAAGTCACCCCCTCAAATACACCTAACTTGATTGCTTTGTTGAACAAACAACTCAAAGCTTCCATCACAATCAAAAATAAAAACGGCGAAATCGGATCACCTTGACGTAAACCTTTATGACATTGGAACTCAAAAGTGGGCGACCCATTAACAAGAACCGCCGACCTCGCCGAAGCCAGAATACCCTTTATCCACATACGTCACTTCTCCGGAAAACCCATTTGCTCCATGATAGATAAAAGAAAAGACCAATTGACATTATCATACCCTTTTCGAAATCTATCTTCATAAAGAAAACGCTTTTAACCCTCCTTTTGCACCAAGAAAGAATTTAATTAACCACGAGAGGACCATCTAGGTAATTCCTCTCACTAAGAAAACCCGTTTGATTATCAGAAATGATGGACCCTATCACCTTCTTAAGTCTAAAAGACAAGACATTAGAGATAGCTTTACTAATAATATCCACCAATGTTATTGGTCTAAAATCTTTTAGACCAAGAGGATTCTTAATCTTCGGAACAAGCGTAATAAAAGAAGAACCACACCCTCTGTTGATAGTACCCGTCTCAAAGAATTCTGAAAAAATCTTCATAAAATCATCTTCTAGGAGGCTCCAAAAGTGACGAACGAAACTAAATTAAACCCGTCCGGGCCCGGAGCTTTATCCTTACCACACTCGAACACCGCATTTTTTACTTCTTCTTTGGTAAACGGCTCAATGAGGGCGTCCACCAGGTTCACTGGGATTTTCTTCATATCATCGCATATAAGGTTAGGCCTGGTTGGAACCTTTTCTTTGAAGTGACTACTAGAGAACCTCAACACCTCCCTTTTAACCAATTTAGGCTTAGACACCCACTCACCATTCACCATAAGACCCTGGATAGTGTTAGACGCCTTTCTACCATTGATGATGCTATGACAATAGGCCGTGTTTTCATCCCCGTGCTTGGACCCATTCACCCGAGACTTTTGTAAAAGGTCCTTGGCATGATATAATTCACGTTCCTCAATACCCTTCTTGCATTCCAGCCAAACCCACTCTTCCTCATCTAATAAATCTCTTTGTTCCATATCAGTTTCAATCCGCTCTAAATCATCCTTCAAAGTTTTGAGCTTCTCTCCTTCCTTAATATCTAACTGTTTCTTCCAATCCGTTAAAACCAACTTCAAATATCTAAGTTTTGAGGACAACACTAAATCCGCCGCCGCTGTCATATGACAATCCTTTAACGTCTTGGACACCACCGTTTCACAACTCTCTCTATCCAGTCACGAATTGAACCACCTGAAAGGGCGTGAACCCTTCTAAAACCCAAAATCCGACTTCGACATTTAAACTAGCGCGATAGTCGTTACACGCCGAAACGGAACGAACCAGGCCAAACGGCCCTTTATCAGGAGAACAAACTGTTGCAACTTTTGCGCAGCAGCTGTTCGGATTGCTTTTACCCCTTCTAAAACCCAAAATCCGACTTCGACTTTCAAATGAGAATTGTTCTACGCTCCGAGAGCTTTCCAGGCATATAAAGAAAACCTCTCAACGATTTTTCTACGATTTTATACGAAATTTTAAAGATCGTGCTGTCAGGCTGTTCTCTGTGAGCGGCCGCTCAGTCTTAGTGAGCGGCCGTTCGCTTAGATGCTGACATTTTTGAGCCCTCTGTAAAGGCCGAGCGGCCGCTCACAGCTTCTGATGTTTGTTTGGTGATTTTTAAGCATGGGAATCATGTCGCAACCGCATTTGATGATTCCCGAAGCCTAAGTATTGACTTGCCGACTAAATAAACCTTTGTTTAACTGAAATTATAGTCCGGTTCATGATGCTATGACCCGGTTCATAGTTTTAAGTGTTTATGTCGATTTTTACCCAAATCGACCCGTTATGGCCTTACATCAAACAAGGCTCTATTTGACCATACCAAATGCCTACCGTTTAAGTTGTCAAGTCATTAGACACTTGATTAACCCAAGTGTTTGTCCGATTTGTCTCATTATGATTTAGTTTCTTAGATTCAACCTTTAGAAATCATTTAAATTCCCAAAATGACCTTCATGGTCAAATCTTTCAATTTAGCCATTCATGGCGAAACTTCTTGTTCCAATTCCAATGTTTTTGACTCATTGACTTGTTTAAAAACCTCTAAGTCCTTCCGGAATTAGATTTTCATCATTTCTCAAGTTTTCACTTGTTTAGTAGATTCTAAGCGCATTAGCGCGCATTAGACATAGTTATAGAAATAACTTACTTGATTTGCACCCACATTTCTTGTGGGTAATTTTAGTACCCTTATTGCTTCGCCCGAAGGCGTTTATCTAACTACCACTTACCGGGTAGTGTTGATCCATACTTGCACCCTCATTGTTTACTTAGGCATCATGTGCCCAATTTCCAAGTGTTTTCCTGCACCCTTTCTAGATTAACCACATTAGTCCCTCAAGACTCGATTGTGATGCATTTCCCATTGACCCGTTATCCCCAAGGTTCTTAAGGCTTAGATTATTGACTTTGATTGTCGGGTTTGAATGGTGAGAAAATCACCATTTGACCCATTAAATCTCATGGTTCATAACCTTATGACATTCCCACTTTTAACTAGGGAGAAGTGGCAATCCCACTTGACCCATTTACCAAATTGCATAGCTTTCTTATTCAAGTGATTTTATTATCAAGACTTGAGTTTAGACTTACCACATAGCGTTATTTATTGACCCAATTGATGATTTCCATCATATGATCAACACTCTTGATTCGTTTATTACTATAAATCATGTTTTGACATGGATTCGCACAAATCGTCCGTTTAATAGGTTTCACCCCTCGTGGTCCTACCTTTATCCCTTATCAAGGTTTAGATCATTACATCAATACTAAAGTTATATTTGTGATCCAGTGAATGTAAGTATTACTTACCTCGCATCCATTCTTGTTTCCATAAGTATTCGCCTTGCATCCGTTTGACCCGTTTGCTCCCTCTTTGTTGTACCTAACTTGGGGATGAGTCAAACTTGTGTATTAGAATACATAATATGGAATTTTGTTCACTATCCATAACATCATTTATTCATTATCATTACTAGCTAAATCCATAGCCATTTTCTTACATGTCTAGTTGAGATTAACTCACCTAGGCATTTCATCAAACATTTGGTGTGCATCCACCAATATACTTAGTTTTCAACATTCTAAGTTTAACCAAAGCACAACCGATTGTCCAATTGACATCATAACATGTTATTTAGGCCCTTTTTACCTAAATTTCTCATGCAACAACTTCTAAGAGTCACAAAAGGTTACTAGATATGAGTGGATTTAACCTAAAGGCTAAACCCCAATTTCTACACATTAACATAACCCTATGATCAAAATCAAAGACACATATTAAGTGTGATTGTAACTAAATTAGGTATGTTTGAGGTTCCCCAAGACTAGAGCAACCTCTTTTAACCATAAATTTTATGTTTTATCAAAACCCTAGTTTTTGACCAAATCAAAAAACGGGTATTAACATCAAATTACATCAAATAGATGGTACCTTGATGTTCATTAGGCCTTATATGACTTGTTTCTTGCTAGAGCATCGAAAAGCCCCTGATTTGGCTTGGATTCAAACATGTTCTTGAGTGTTTAGGGTTGGAGGTTGAAGGAGATAAATCTCCTGATTATAATCGACACACACACTTATGTGTGTGTGTTCTTCGCTTTTCAACATGATGCACCCACAAGTTTCCCATTTTGGCAACTATGGTCCCTCCAAAAATCCCCAATTGTCATTTCTTATGAAACTAGCTATTCAAGCTAGTTTTTCTTATTTTATTAGCTTGTTAATAAGATTAATAACACTAACTAGATTATTTCTATGTTAGAACATAACCTGTGTTCTTTCTTTGTTCCGATCTCATTTTAATAATTTTGCTAATCACGCCTAATGGCATAATTAGATGAACAATTGGTTTTGGGGTGTTACACTCAAGCACCTCTGAAGCTGCCTCCGATTCTGAATCCGAATCAACGATGTTATCCTCCTCCATTGCTGAATCAGGGTCACCGCTTTCATGGACCTTTTTAACTTCAACGAAATCAGGAACCCAATCGCCTTGTTCCTCCAACACCCAAATCCGAAACTTACGATTCTTCCCGTTCAATGTAATCTCTTGTGAAACTCTCTTACCATCATCGACTAGGACACTGATGTATTCAAAGGATAAATCCCGGTCCCTTTCAGAAATATTTGCTTTGTGGACAATCGTTCCAAACATACCTCCAATCAAATCAAAAATTGCATTAGTACAAAGATGTAAAAGAACACCCTGAATCTTTAACCATGTTATTATTTTCAAAACCAAAAGATTGGCCTTCCCAAAAAGAAATTGAAGAAAAACAATCTTTCATTTTGATGGCAACATCATGAACCAACAGAGCCTTCTCATTGTCTTCAAAAGAAATAAGCACATCTAAGCCGCCTAGATACTGGACAAAACCGAATCCAGGGCAGATAGTGTTCAAGGTGACGTAAATGTTCTTCACAGCTTCGACATTCACCATTTTCGCCACAAGTGCTTTCCCATGCAAAGTAGCAAAAGCATTAACGTTTCCATCAATGGTTAACGACTTCCCCACGAGTAAATCTTTGAACGTTTTGGAACCAGACACAAACGACCCCATATTGGTCCCCGGTTTCCCCTCACACTCTTTATTGTGTATATTGCTATTATCATTATTAGGAAAATGTCTCTCACCCTCTTCTGTGAATATATTATTATCATTATTATGAAAATACCTCTCTTATGATCACCGATCTCTCCCTCGTCTAACACAAATCGAGCAATATTGAACCAAAGTTTATACTCACCCATACGAATTCCACGAAGATTTCTAAGTAATTCCGTCTTATCTTTAACATCCAACATAGAAATAAAACCAAAACGATTGCCACTCCTATCACGTTTTCTTGCAATATAAAGATCAAAGATCTGCCCAAACGGTCTTACTTGAGTCGCTAAATCAGATCCACTACATCCCTCTGGGAGATTAGAAACAAAAAGTTTGGTGATGCGAGCTTGAATATTATACAATATATTTGATAGAAGTTTATGTTACATGGACGTCAAATTAATGAAAGTCAACAATTTAATGGACAAAATCAACGCACTAGAAATTAACCGTTTATAAGTATATATACCTTCTAGAGGATATACCAATTGGTGCCTAGGAATGGTGTCAAAAATGGTATATCTACTATTCCACTACGCAATTTCGATATAAGTCATCAACCTCGTAATCTAGTGAGAACTGAGTAGACCTGACATTCTTGACCCATTTTGCCAGCCCTAGAACGGAGATAGTAGGAGAATGAGTTGATAAGGTTATCGAATGATTTTGCTAATACTTATACCCTCGATACGTCTATCGTACTTATAACTATATATGATTTTGAAGTTGTGGAATCATCTTACAGATCGGGGGTATATGCTGCATATAACGGGATTCAAGATTGTTCCATAATTAAATAGTGGATCATACAAGTACTATCATACAAATACTTGCTTTATTGGCATTACAGGAACTTGAACATGCATTGTTGAGCTACCTAGTTAATGTGTATGCTCATAGCCTCCTAATGATAGAAGAGTACTTTGGGCATATTTGATATCTCTTACTTAATTGGGCTCTTGAATTTGGGTCCTTTTTGGGGGACTTATGAAGTCCGGAGCAAAGAAAAAAGAATATTGAGGAGAATATTTGATTCAAGTGTATTGAATTTTAAGAGCTTTATTAGAGATGCCGGTTTGGTTGAGCATCGAATGGGTGGGCACAAATTTACTTGGGTGAGAGACGATGGCTCAAAACTTAGCAAGCTTGATAGGTTCTAGGCCTGCAACACTTTCATGATTGCTTGGCATGTTGCCTATAGATGCCTGGCCGGCACCCACTGCCCGAATGCCCTATCTACTTTGGTTGGCAAGTTCTGTCCCACCTCTTATAAATTTTTCAACTCCTGATTTGTATTCAAATAAATTACAAAATGTTGTATCTAGAGCTTGGAATGAAGGTGACTTTTTGACTGGCAGGACATATTTCTTGCTAGGTAGTTAAACTGGTTAAAACTGCAATAGAAAAATAGAGGTCCATGGAATTAGAGGCAAAACCCAAGAATTGTGGGGTCTTATAAAATCCAGGATTATTGCCATCGAACCAGTTGCGGAACAACGAGAGCTCTCAGCAGCTGAGTAGCTCATTAGATAATAAGACATAAAGAAATAACTTATGGAGCTCGATAGTCTAAGAAGGGCATATCTGAAACAGAATGCGAGAATCAAGTGGAAATTGACGGGAAAAGTGTAAGCAATAAATTCAAGAAAGTTGATGAACCTGTCCGTGAGATGCCATAAAAATGTAAGCAATAAATTCAATAAGCGATTCCCTGGTCAACACTAACTACGCTATACTAAGCGTTGTTGTCCGACTAAACAACAATGGATGTTGAGTAGTGGGAGCCACTGAAGCCCTGGTCCACTCTTGGTTTTGAACTACGCTATACTCATACACGATATGAACACTCGCCTAATGGTGTGTAGTTGTGTATAACATAAAACCATTTTTTTAAATTAAAAATGAGATTTTGTGCTAGAAACCTTATAAAAATATATACACTTTGCACGCATCACGTCGGCATATAGTTTAGTGCTGGAAACAACAAACTCTGGAAACCTCGAAGGGAATCCACTATTGCCTCTTGACCTGACTAAGTAATCGCATTTTTTCTCTAGTACCCATAATGCTTGAAGTGAGTCAACAACCTCGAACATGGTAGGGCGCTCTTTTGGAACACTGTGCACACAACGATTTGCAATTTCTGCAAACGCTCTTGCACATTTAGGATGAATTGTTCGCTTTATATTAGGATCCACCATTTCATCTATTTTTCGTTCCTTCACACACTTTTTAGCCCACCTTACCAAACTACATTCCTCCTCACCATAGCGCTCATCTACTGCAAGCGATAATAGTTCAAATAATACAACCTCAAATGCATACACATCTACCTTCCTTGTTAATTTTCTGGTATAGAAGTAATCAGGATCTAAATACCCAAATGTGTCTTTAACACTCCAAGTAACAAAAGATGTTGAATGATTAGTTGGGCCCATTTTGGACAACCCAAAATCGGATATCATAGCTTCCCAGTTCTTATCCAAAAGAATGTTTGAAGTTTTAACATCACGGTGTATGACTCCATGATGGTTGCCAACACCAGTGTGAAGATAATCTAATCCACGTCCAGCACCTATTGCAATCTTCAATCATTGAGCCCAATTTAGTGGAGTCTCGGCTTTGTGTAGATGATTGTATAGGGTTCCATTAGGCATATATTTATACACAAGGATCATCTCATTGCTATCATCACAATAACCAACCAAAGACACCAAGTGACTGTGACGCAACTTTGAAAGCATCTCGATTTCGGACCTAAATTCCGGTTCCCTCTGATTGGACGTGGAATCCAAGCGTTTGATGGCCACAGCATGACAGCCTTTTACACTAGAAATTTGACCCTTGTAGACCTTTCCGAATGCCCCCTCTCCAATTACCAGTTCATCATCAAAGTCCATGGTTGCAATCTTAATTTCCGCAAGAGAAAATAGGCGACATGGATGTGTAGACGTTGATGACGACAACTGGTCATCCTCGTCTGCTGCAGAGTACATGATCTAAACATAGATAACGATCTAAGCTGCGCTCCCACCTGTTAGTCAGAGATCTTGTCCAGAGTTTTTTTAGAATGAAATATTATTTAATATAGGCTTGGATTAGAGACAAACAAAATAAAAGGAAATTAAATACTTAAGGCATAATTAGTATGGTAGGAAACTTCTGAACATATAAAGGAGTCAAAAACAAAATAGTAATGAATATTAATCATACAAAAGCCCGGTCAAAAAATCAAAATGCAAAGGATTAAGCAAAATAGAAGAGTTGTCCTTGAACACTCTCTCGAAGGTCTTGGTCATACTACAGTTCGGTCAAACAAAGAAAATGAGCTAAGGGAAACGTGGGGAGGGAGTATGCCCTTTTTTTAATTTTTTTTTCTAATAGACAAAGGAGTAAAAATAATTAAAAAGTATAATAGGAATAATGGAAATATATAATCCCAACTATTGACTATTGGCTATTGGCTAATAACAGTCTTAACTACGAAAATTACCAATAATGGTCCCAACTTTCGATATATTGGAATATAATGGACCCAAACTAACGGAGGTCTAACTCCGTTAGTGTGGTGCTGACGTGGCATGCCATGTAGGATGCCACGTAGGATCATTTTGTTTAACGGAGGTCTAAGCTGCGCTCCCACCTGTTAGTCAGAGATCTTGTCCAGAGTTTTTTTAGAATGAAATATTATTTAATATAGGCTTGGATCAGAGACAAACAAAATAAAAGGAAATTAAATACTTAAGGCATAATTAGTATGGTAGGAAACTTCTGAACATATAAAGGAGTCAAAAACAAAATAGTAATGAATATTAATCATACAAAAGCCTGGTCAAAAAATCAAAATGCAAAGGATTAAGCAAAATAGAAGAGTTGTCCTTGAACACTCTCTCGAAGGTCTTGGTCATACTACAGTTCGGTCAAACAAAGAAAATGAGCTAAGGGAAACGTGGGGAGGGAGTATGCCCTTTTTTTAATTTTTTTTTCTAATAGACAAAGGAGTAAAAATAATTAAAAAGTATAATAGGAATAATGGAAATATATAATCCCAACTATTGACTATTGGCTATTGGCTAATAACAGTCTTAACTACGAAAATTACCAATGATGGTCCCAACTTTCGATATATTGGAATATAATGGACCCAAACTAACGGAGGTCTAACTCCGTTAGTGTGGTGCTGACGTGGCATGCCATGTAGGATGCCACGTAGGATCATTTTGTTTAACGGAGGTCTAAGCTGCGCTCCCACCTGTTAGTCAGAGATCTTGTCCAGAGTTTTTTTAGAATGAAATATTATTTAATATAGGCTTGGATCAGAGACAAACAAAATAAAAGGAAATTAAATACTTAAGGCATAATTAGTATGGTAGGAAACTTCTGAACATATAAAGGAGTCAAAAACAAAATAGTAATGAATATTAATCATACAAAAGCCCGGTCAAAAAATCAAAATGCAAAGGATTAAGCAAAATAGAAGAGTTGTCCTTGAACACTCTCTCGAAGGTCTTGGTCATACTACAGTTCGGTCAAACAAAGAAAATGAGCTAAGGGAAACGTGGGGAGGGAGTATGCCCTTTTTTTAATTTTTTTTTCTAATAGACAAAGGAGTAAAAATAATTAAAAAGTATAATAGGAATAATGGAAATATATAATCCCAACTATTGACTATTGGCTATTGGCTAATAACAGTCTTAACTACGAAAATTACCAATAATGGTCCCAACTTTCGATATATTGGAATATAATGGACCCAAACTAACGGAGGTCTAACTCCGTTAGTGTGGTGCTGACGTGGCATTCCATGTAGGATGCCACGTAGGATCATTTTGTTTAACGGAGGTCTAAGCTGCGCTCCCACCTGTTAGTCAGAGATCTTGTCCAGAGTTTTTTTAGAATGAAATATTATTTAATATAGGCTGGGATCAGAGACAAACAAAATAAAAGGAAATTAAATACTTAAGGCATAATTAGTATGGTAGGAAACTTCTGAACATATAAAGGAGTCAAAAACAAAATAGTAATGAATACTAATCATAAAAAGCCCAGTCAAAATGTAGAGGATTAAGCAAAATAGAAGAGTTGTCCTTGAACACTTTCTGGAAGGTTTTGGTCATACTTATGGGATATTATAAGCATATATTTATATGTATTAGTATGTATGTAGATTAAATGTAGATCATAGATATGCATTAGTTATTATTATGGTACTCAGCAACATAATGGGTCAAGATGGATATGAAGGCTGCAACTTGGATCAGAAAACATAACAAACGAAGCAGCATGACTGATGACAAGAGGCACGACTCAATTCAAGATTACCAAAATACCCCTGACAGTTAAACAAACTTGTCTTGCGGGAAAACAATGCAACGGTTGGAACTTGTAACTACCATTAGGACATACCGTTTCATTTAGTAGATATGTAAACATCCTTGTATGATTATCAGTTATCAAGGTTGTATTCCAAACAATCCAAAATCCTTGAAAACTTTCTGTCCGAAACTTCCTAGTAATACAATTCAGTTTTTAATTCAATTGTTCCATTATATTTTGTCGTTATTGTGTGTGTTCTTATTAAACAATCCGCTGCAAATTCATTTATATAGGCGTTTTCAAGTGCGGACCAGATTTCTCTTGCACTGTCGAGTCCAAGGACTTCAGCGGCTGCTGTTTCTGAGAGAGAAGAGAGGAGAAGTAGGGCAGCCTTCTGGTCTTCGAGTTGCCAAACAAGAAACTGAGGGTTGTCAAGGGTTTTGTTATCGGTGGTAATAGTGGCCGGTGGTGGAGCAGCCGAGCCATCAACATGGGCTGATAAGCGATGAAGACCGATCAGAAGACGCATATGATTGCGCCAGACAAGATAATTGGTAGTGGTTAATTTAATAGGGGTTAAGTGAGAGTTGTTGGTAAAGGTTTGAAGTGAATCGGAGGTAGCAGATGAGGAGCCCATGTTCGCAGAACAGGGAAGTCAAAGAAGGGGAGTGGAAGATGGTGGTAGGGCCGGCTGGGAGAGAAAGAAGAATAAGAGAAAAGAATTAAAGGTGGGAGGTATTAGGCTGATACCATGTAAGGAATTGATAATCAACCTCAATAATCTCTTGAGGGATTTGAGCATATATTTATAATAATAGGGTACAAGATTACAAGGAAAGTAAATAAATACAAATATTACAATTTACAAATCACTTCCTTTAATAAGAAGGATCAAGAACAAGATTGAATCAGATTGGAAAGAAAAACAGAACGCTTTCAAACATCAAGACGATCGAAAGGAAAAAAAACAGAGTATCACGAAATCATTGTGTTTTATGAATTTAAAGACAAACTGAGATCAAATTGAAGAAATAAGAACAGCGATGGAATTCAATAAATAGAAGAACGACGAAGTATTCAAAAAAAAAAAAACAGAGATACAGGAAACCGGTGAACAAAGGATTCCGGCAAAACACCGGAACTTACAGATTTCAGAGGAATTCACGCACACATATGCCTTTGACCGTATTCTGTAATGCTAAAGCTGGAACTTCCATCCAAACCCTCATCGCCCACCAAATATGTGTGTGTGTGTTTTTTTTTTTTTTTTTTTTTTTTTTTTTTTTTTTTTGCAGAAATACAACTAAAACGTAGTCTACCATCTCCTCCCCATAACCGCATATGGTGCATCTTTGGTCTCCCATACGAACACCTCTGCGCTGAAGCTCGAGCACTGTGGGAATCTTATTGGCTAAAGCCCTACAAACAAACAAATTTACCTTTGGCATAGCCCATTTGCACCAAACCATGTTGGTTTGCATAGCGCTGCTAGAGTCTGAGAGATGAATGTCTTTCCTCACCATTTTTACAAAAAATTCCGAACCTCCACTATCAATCCAGCCCCATGAATCTGCTGATTGGGTTATGTTAGCATTTATCAAATACACAAGAAGAGAGGACAGTTCATTACAATCCGCAGTTGAGTCTGGATACGACGTCCAATTCCAATGAACATTTCCTTCTGTAAGTGAGTAGTTTTGAACACGGGCATTTTGTCAGCAGCTTTTTTAAAAATGTTTGGAAAAAGAGCTACAAAGAGGCGAATCTGCAAGCCACTTATCGTACCCAAAACCAGATCCCCGACCCATTTTGCTGCTCAACTTTTGTTCTATATTGATGTTCTTCTTTTGAAACTCATTTTCGATAGAACCTATATTTTTCCAAACGCCTTGTTGAGACTTCTTAATGCCTTTCCCCCATCTCCTACCATGAATAGCCTAAAGCAAACGCTATGTTCTTTAAAGTACTGGACTAATGGTTAAATCCAACATGCTTGATACTTGCATTCCTGCCTTATATTATCTATGTAAAAGGTCAAGCCTTATTCAGATATATTTTATATATAACTAGTTAACTCTAACCCGCGCGTTGCGGCGGGATGTTGATTAACGGAAATTCTTTTCCTTTTTTATTTATGCGTAGTCTGCATCACCATTCTAAAGCATTTTACTTCAAACGAAAAAATATTTTAAGGAATTACCTAATTTTCTAACATAAACTTGAACCAAACATGTTATGATACGTGATAAAACTGTTATATTTTGCAATATAGTTTTTCCAAATACCCATGTACCGATGTACATAAAAGAAAAAATGGTATAGACCTTCTAATATTTCATCTGACTCTTCAATCCCTTTTTACTTGTATCTCTTTCTTCTTTCTTCAACAATTCCACTAAAAATTCCGGCGAAACCAATTGTGTTGCATGTACCAATTTGGTCATCTTTAAATCGTTGTTTGCCATCAAGTCTTTGGCACTGTATGCTTTTGAACAACGTACACATCGCTCTTTTTCAGAATTCATATCAATGCTCATTCGTTTTCACATCCATAGTTTGATGTTCCCCTGCTCGATTGCTTATCGTTCATCTAGTGATGGCCGTTCAATTTCTGATGACAAATCTACTACTTATAGGTGTGGTAATGGTGACGGTTGATCGTTTTATGATGACGTAACGGTTATTGGTTGCGGTTGTTGAATCTGTTGCGGAGGCGGTTATATAGTGAGTGTCATAAGAATCGTTGCAATGGTGTTACAACGTGCCATGGCGGTTGTTGAAATTGTTAGGTATGATGAATATGTTGGAAACGAAAAGTCTACGGTTGGTTTAACGGAATATGCTTTGGATGGATGAAAAAAGAAGTACCGTTAAGTTACTTTTTGTATGTACACATAATATGAATATTTTTTGCATGTTTGACATATGAAATAAAATTTTCATGTTATGATTACACTAAGATATGGTTTATTCGGTTGTTATATTAATAGTGTGTTAAAATTTCTACTCTAATTTTCTTATTAAATTTTGTATATTGGTCCCTCTTGACAATCAAGAAAGTTTCTTGTTCCTAATAAGCGAACAAGATAAGCAAAAGAAAGTCGAGTTCAAAGATATTTGAATGCTTGTGAAAGAAAGAAAGAAAGTAAGAACGCCTGAAAAAAGTATGAAGGCAAGAGAAAGTACGAAAATAGGAACCCACAAATAAAGAAAGTAATAATGTGTGAGAAAGAAATAGCTTTCAAGAAAGAACTAATGCACGAGAAAGAATGAAAGAAAGAGGGTGAGAAAGAAAGATAGAAGTGAAGAAAGCATAGTAGGCCTGTAAACGAACTGAACGCTTATTAAATCTTCTTGAACTTTTTTGGCGGGAAGTTCGTTTATGTTCGTTTATTTAATAAAAAAAATAAAAAAATTTGTTGTTTAGTTAAATGAACAAACGTTGTGTTCTTTCATTTATGTTCGTGAATGTCTATTTATGTTTGTTTAAATTTTATTAATTACATAAGTAGTTATATTTATATAAACAAAAACATAAAGTGGGCTTTCTAGCTACTTGTATAAGTATAACCAATTAGTAATTGGGTTTCTTAGTAATACAAAATCGTTTAAATTCATTTATGTTCGTAAATCTCCGTTTGTTTAAGCACATAGGTACCAATTCATGAGCAAGAAAAAATATCTCTTCAATGCCCAAAATTTATTGATTCAAATTACACCACATGTGCAATTTTGTTGGAAACGATATTAAAGGCTTATGGTCTTCGGAAAAACAACTAGTTTGGCATAAGCAGTATATGAAAAGAATATTCATACACCAATGCAAAAGAAGTATGCGATTCAACTAAAGTTTGGCACCTAGGAGCACATCTAAGGCTGTAAACGAACCAAACTAATACGTACAAGGGCTTGTTCATGTTCGTTCGTTTAGGAAATGTAAGACCATGGATCAGACTGTAGATCTGACGGAACATGGCGAACAACAACGTATGTTTGAGATATGTACATAAAATCGATGTCAAAACATGCAGAACGAACTGACACAGATTAGTGTTGCTACTGAAAGAGTATACATCAATCTTTACTAACCATAACATCTTTGATCTCCCTTCAAACACACACGCTCAATTACACAACCTCTACATTGATCTGAGTCTAAGGTTTGAGAGGTTCCAAAGGTTGTGAACCAAGGGTTTCTAAAGGTTGTGGGTTTGCATAATGATTGAGCTTAATCACTAGATACTCAACCACTAATCCCTCAGTCAGTAACAAACATTAAAACATAACACCTATTCTGCACATGAATACATGCACCTAGCTTATTCGTATAGTAACGAACACAACAAAATGCACTAACGGGAAATAAATGTATTTATGAACGGTTCGTGAACACTTATCGGACTAGATTTTATGTTCGTGTTCAATCAGTTAGAAAATGAACATATTCACGAACACAGATAAAATCGGCGAAAGCGATGAAGGATCAAGGTGGACGGTGTAGGGAACAACACTAAATTCGAAGCCCTTCGAAGAACCGAGTTCGATAGTATTCATCGATATGAATAAATGGGAAGGAAAGGGATGCATTTCATAACAAAGATGGGAAGATGACCTCCTATTTTAATTGTTAGGATAATAAAATAAATAAAATTTAATGAATATAAAAGCTTAGATAAATTATATTGGGAAATTGGATTTTAACACCCCAAACTATTGATAATTGGCCGCTGACGCACTGAACTACAAAATTGAACAACACTGCACTGTACTTTCAACTTATTGGCCTGTATCACCCTCAGACTAACCATGGTTAATTTTTGCTGACGTGGCATGGTGATGTGTCCATTTTTGCTGATGTGGCAGGTGATGTGTCCATGCCACGTCAGCAAAAATGGACACATCACCATGCCACGTCAGCAAAAATTAACCATGGTTAGTCAGAGGGTGATACAGGCCAATAAGTTGAAAGTACAGTGCAGTGTTGTTCAATTTTGTAGTTCAGTGCGTCAGCGACCATTAATTGTCAATAGTTTAGGGTGTTAATATCCAATTTCCCTAATTTCAATTATATTATATAAATGTACAAAAACATTTAATGAACAACATAAATAAACAAACATAAACGAATGTAAACGAACGCAAATAGAAAAACTTTCATGAACATATTATTGTGCATGAATACAATTGAATGAGCGATCGAGACCTCTTTTCAAATAAGTCCAAGCCCACCTAAGCTAATCTAGTTTGGTCCTTATGATTTTATCAGAACATACTAACTCATGCTTGGCAATTGGTATAACCAACATATTATAAAGAACTTGTTTCTATAACCCGTTTTCATGTATAAGTTAAAAATTTGAAAGATTTTTTTACTTTTAAACCTTTTGAAATATATTTGTATTTTCTTTGAGCCTTTTGTATTTATATGACGACATGTGAAGTGAAGGCACAAACTTATATAAGCCTATACAAGCACATTATAGAAGCCGCCACCATTAGAACATAAAGGGTGATCTGTGATAAACCGGTGCGATGCTCGCAAACACTGATCCGCCCCCTTCGTGATAAACAACAAACATTACGGCTCTTGATATACATTGCAAGCTTGATATTGAGAAAATAGTGTCCTTGGGGCTGCAATGGTCATGAGACCGTTGGATTAAAAAAATGTTCAAATCCAAGCATATATATTTACCACATTTTTAACCCAACACAATTAACAATGAAAAGCACATATAGCACACCCACATTTCAACCCACAAAAAAAATATGAAATGGAAGGTTCAAACAAAAAAGTGTCGGCTATGAGGAAAAAATATAAAGAGAAGGTTGTTGGTAATCTAGGCAAACCCAATAGGTTTCGTTCACAAGACTAACCAATAATGCCCCAAGTGTTTCTACCCCAACCTTTTCCAACCCAAACATTGCCAATCCAACTGTTTCTGCCCCAACCGTTTCCATCCAATATCCACAACATTTTACCAACCCAACATGTCATCCCATGTCGCATTCGGTCAATTCACATAACCTCCCGATCCGGTGGACGACCAAATTATTGACCGTTTAGCGTATTGCGAGCCGATTACCAAAATCTTCCATATGTAACCCGGTTCGTGATCCCGATTCGGATGAAGAAGAAGATGATGATGAAGAAGAATACACACCTGAAGATGAATATGAGGAGGAAGACATACAAGTGCAACCTACTAGTCGAACAAATAAAAGAAAAAGCCAAACGCGGGGGCAGTGGGAGTAATAATTTTTATTTCAAATTGTAGGACATGATTTCATTAAAACAAGCTAGTCAAGCAAAAAAAATCAACAAATAAGATATAGAATATATATTTACAAATCACTGACCCATATATACTCCATTAACTTATTGTTGCCATACCTATCAACATTCTTACAACCTTCCACGTTAAATGGAGTTTCGTGCCACATGTATAGTCCCGCCTCCGGTGTGAAATGGCCTCTTCATCAAAGGGTATATCAACCTAGCGACCTGTATTATTGATATGTTTTTTTAAGGCGACATTTTTGCCTTACCTTGTTTTTTTCTTTCCGGGGACTGCAATTAGAGTTGAAAATTATTAGTCACATTATTAGAATTGAAAATGAAGTAAAAATAGTAAACATTAACAACCTGTAAGACTTACGTCTCATTAGTACACGCGCCATCAATTATCATCACCGTCACCAGGTGGTGGCATTTTCCCTGCACCGTCTCTGCCATGACCATGGCCCATAACATCGGCCATCAGATAAACAAGCACAACCCATAATGAAATCATGTCCTATAATTAGAAATAAAAATTACTATTCACATTATTATATATAATAAATGAAGTAAAAGTAGTTAACATTTGTATTAGTCAGTATATCTGATTTAACAAAATGTAAATATCTTATCAATATATTTGATTTAAAACATTTGTTTTTCAATGTAAATATCTTAGAAAAATTTACTTTTCATTAATTAGGATAACAATATATTCTTTATGTAAATTGTCTTCATGCCACCACCTTCTAAAGTTGTTGAACGAATTTTCAGCAATTTCCTATTCAAGGGATACATGGACCACACAAGCATGAGTGTGAGAAATTAGAATCATAAAAAGCCTAGCAAAATGGGCGGGTCCAGCAGGTTTGGGTAACGAGTCAAAACGGGTGTGGGTCCAAACTTTACACACATAAAACTTTATCTTCTATTAGAGAACAAGAAAGATAAAATCTTGGATAATAGAAGCTCTTTCAACTTAGAGTAAAAAATGTGTTGAATAAGTGATAATCACTTATTTCTCCATTTCTTGGAGATATATTATGCTCTAAATATCTGTCCAAAACACATACCGAAGGTAAGAGTTCATCAAAATCAATTAAACACACACGGAAGGTAAAAGAAAAAACAATTAAACACATACCCAAGGTAAAAGTTCATTAGTTCATCGTTCAAACAGTTTCCAGGCTCAAGCCTCTTAATATCACTCTCATTAATGTGATAATCACTGCAAAAAAAGATATGATAGACCAATTATGTTCAGTTAAAGATGTCATAGAAAGTCATCCACTCATGCAAAATAAAAGAAAAATCAAGACAAACCTAGATGGGTCACTTCTGCTAGCAACAATCGTCTTCTTAAAATTTCTCGTTAACTAGATTGAGTTCTGAAAGTAACGGCAGTTTTACTTGTTCTGGTTGAGACTTGATAACATTAGATAAATACTTCATGTCTTTACAAACCTTATCCACCAACTATTTCTTCCTTTTACTCTCCGAATCATTGTCAATCTGTAAGTATAGGAAATCAGTTAAAAAGATCACAAATTCATAATACTAATAAACATAATAAAATACGGCACACATTTTCACTAACCATCCAGTTCTGGCGGAACTTTTCAATCACTTCTTTATTGAACATGAACTTATTCAGCCACAAGCATCTCCATACAATATAACTATAAAAATATGACACCCCCCTAAATTCTTCTCTTTCCCTTTCCCCTTAGCAAATGTTTTAATGTTGCGCGAGAGAACATCCATAGCAACATCTGCCCATGGGTTGCTCATTAAGACTATTCACATCCTTCAGATACCCCAAATATTTCCTTCCTAATTTACCCCCTGCGTGAGGACAAACAATGTAATTCAATGCTATTAATGCAAAAGTTTGCTTAATAGCATTGACTTCAACAACATTTTTGAATTCCTTTTTAACCTTCTCCATATCAATATATTTGTTGCCATTTTTCCTCCATAGTGCAATATCCACTGAGAAGATCATCATCGAATTTCGCTTTCAACAACTAGTGAGTCATTTCCATTTGGTATACCCATTATACGAGAAAAATCCCCAACTGTAATAATGAATGCTTTCTTCTCACCCCCCCCCCCTTTATTTATAGTTAGCTTCTTTTCATACCAATTAAAATGCCTAGCCATTGATTTGACCAAATCTCGTTCTAGGCTTATCTTTCTCTTGTCCAGGTCTAGAATTCGTGCAAAAGGGGTTTCTGATATAACCTTTTCTTTATGGTCATTTAGTTTGTCCAAAGCTTTTTTAAAATTGGCTACATTACACCTTATACGGGTTTTTTTATTAGCCTTAATCTTCACCGGCTCCTTGGGATCCTTTTTCTTTTCATTCACGTATTTATCTTTGCAGGCTTGTTTACTTAAACCTTTGTTCTTCACCCTAAATAACAAATAAACGAGTGTTTTTCAGGCCAGTGTATCGATTCATGCATACATGCAAATTATTCATCTATTTTTCGTTTAATAATAATTAATCCTTGTATATATAATGCCATATGTTTAAAACTAAGTGCGGGATCATACACTAGCCTGAATTTTAGATGAATAAACGGAATTATATATACAGGGATTAATTTTTTTAAACGGAAAATAGATGAATAATTTGCATGTATGCATGAATCGATACACTGGCCTGAAACACACTCGTTTATTTGTTATTTAGGGTGGAGAACCAAGGTTTAAGTAAACAAATCTGCAAAGATAAATACATGAATGAAAAGAAAAGGATCCTAGTGAGCCGGTGGAGAGTAAGGCTAATAAAAAACCCGTATAAGGTGTAACGTAGCCAATTTTAAAAAAGCTTTGGACACACTAAATGACCATAAAGAAAGGGTTATATCAGAAACCCCTTTTGCACGACTTCTAGACTTGGACAAGAGAAAGATAAGCGTAGAACGGTATTTGGTTAAATCAATGGCTAGGCATTTTAATTGGGATGAAAAGAAGCTAACTATAAATAAGGGGGTGAGAAGAAAGAATTCATTATTACAATTGAGGATTTTTCTCGTATAATGGGTATACCAAATGGAAATGGCTCACTAGTTGATGAAAGTGCAAAATTCGATGATGATCTTCTCAGTAGATATTGCACTATGGAGGAAAAATGGCAACAAATATATTGATATGGAGAAGGTTAAAAAGGAATTCAAAAATGTTGTTGAAGTCAATGCTATTAAGCAAACTTTTGCATTAATAGCATTGAATTACATTGTTTGTCCGTCCTTAGGGGGTAAATTAGGAAGGAAATATTTAGGGTATGTGAAGGATGTGAATAGTTTTAATGAGCAACCCGTGGGCAGATGTTGCTATGGATGTTCTCTCGCGCAGCATTAAAACATTTGCTAATGTGAAAGGGAAGGAGAAGAATTTAGGGGGTGTGTCATATTTTTACAGTTATATTGTATGGAGATGTTTGTGGGAGAGCAAGTTCATGTATTCACTAAAGAAGTGATTGAAAAGTTCCACCAGAACTGGATGGTTAGTGAAAATGTGTGTCGTATTTTATTATGTTTATTAGTATTTTGAGTTTGTGATCTTTTTAACTAATTTCCCCTACTTACAGATTGACAATGCTTTGGAGAGTAAAAGGAAGAAATACTTAGTGGATAAGGTTTCTAAAGACATGAAGTATTTATCCAATGTTATCAAGTCTCAACCAGAACAAGTAAAACTATCGTTACTTTCAGAACTTAATGTAGTTAACGAGAAATGCAAGAAGATGATTGCTGCTAGCAGAAGTGACGCATCTAGGTTTGTCTTGATTTTTCTTTTATTTTGTGTGAGTGGATGACTTTCTCTGACAGTTTTAACTAAACATAATTGGTCTATCATATCTTTTTTTGCAGTGATTATCACATTAATGAGAGTGATATTAAGTGGCTTGAGCCTGGAAACTGTTTGAACGATGAACTTATGAATTTTTACCTTCGGTATGTGTTTAATTGTTTTTTCTTTTACCTTCGGTATGTATTTAATTGATTTTGATGAACTTTTACCTTCGGTATATGTTTAGGCTAGATATTTAGAGAAGAATATATCTCCAAGAAATGGAGAAATAAGTGATTATCACTTATTCAACACATTTTTTTACTCGAAGTTGAAAGAGCTTCTATTATCCAAGGTTTTATCTTTCTTGTTCTCTTGTAGATGATAAAGTTTTATGTGTGTAAAGTTTTAATCCACACTCGTTTTGACTCATTACCCAAACCCGCTGGACCCGCCCATTTTGCTAGGCTTTTTATGATTATCATTTCTTCCACTCATGCTTGTGTGGTCCATGTATCCCTTGAATAGGAAATTACTGAAAATTCGTTCAACAACTTTAGAAGGTGGTGTCATGAAGACAATATTTTACATAAAGAATATATTGTTACCCCAATTAATGAAAAGTAAGTTTTTCCAAGATATTTACATTCAAAAACAATTGTTTTAAATCAAATATATTGATAGATATTTACATTTTGTTAAATCAGATATACTGACTAATACAAATGTTTACTACTTTTACTTCATTTATTACATATAATAATGTGACTAATAATTTTTATTTCAAATTGTAGGACATGATTTCATTATGGGTTGTGCTTGTTTATTTGATGGCTGATGTTATGGGCCGTGGTCATGTAGAGATGGTGCAAGGAAATTGCCACCACCTGGTGACGGTGATGATAATTGATGGCGTGTGTAGTGTGTACCAATGAGACGGTAAGTCTTACAGGTCGTTAATGTTTACTAGTTTTACTTCATTTTCAATTCTAATAAATCGACGTAGATTTTGTTCCGAACCGAAACAAAAACATTGTGTTTTACACTTTTTAGTAATTATCTTTTAAGCATTGTGTTTTACAAATTGTGTGTAGTGCATTGTATCTTAGTATCTTACGCATTGTGTTTTACATTTTGTGCCGCCGCGTGCTGCCAAAACTCACGGTATGTAAAATACTTGTTACATACTTACATCCAATGTTTTCATAACTGGACCGGACATTAAACCGGTTGTCTTATTAGTCCAAAATCTATGACTAGTGAACCAATAAGACAACCGGTTTAATGTCCGGTCCGGTTATGAAAACATTGGATGTAAGTATGTAACAAGTATTTTACTTACCGTGAGTTTTGGCAGCGCGCGGCGGCACAAAATGTAAATACAATGCGTAAGATACTAAGATACAATGCGCTACACACAATTTGTAAAACACAATGCTTAAAAGATAATTTCTAAAAAGTGTAAAACACAATGTTTTTGTCTCGGTTCGGAACAAAATCTACGTCGAAACGTGGACCAACCCAAAACGCACATAAAAATAATTACGAAAACGTATTATACTTGACATTACTTGGCTTCTGGTTGTCATGCGGGTGCCACTCCGCATCTGACGTAGAACATCAATGACATGTCACGCATACCTACCTATCTGATGCGCATGTGACATAGAAGGTGATTCACGAGTCGCGTTGATCGGCGGGTCTGGCACGCGTAGCTACAGTTTAAGTCTGTGAGTTGTAACAGACGAGTCAAACTCTAACGATTAACAATTAAAACATAATTAAAACCAAGGAGCCCCTTGGTTTGGAGACGGTCAAGGCACTTTAATTTTCGTTTTTAATTCTCCACTATAAAACCAAGGAGCCCCTTGGTTTGGAGACACGCCACAATCACCAAATCTTCTCTCAAACACTCCATCAATATTTATTCTTCTTATTCAAGTTGTTCAAGGTACCATTTGGGTTTTAGAGCCAACACCGACATTACTATTGCTTTGGCTGTTGTACCCGGGGAAACAAAACGAGCTCTCGTAATAGACTCAGAATTTGTTTTAAGGGCCCCTAGCCACAGTCTTTTGTTTCTACTCCTTTCATGTACTTTCGTTTGTTTCAGTTGTAATATGTAGTGTAATTTACTGCTTTCCTATCTTTTTTGTATTGTAATCAAAATTAAAGTTGTTTTAATTTTATTTTATACACGGATGGTTCTTACAATAATGAATAAAACGTATTGTGCATCAGATTTTGTGGTGAGTCACATCTCGAGATATACTAAGAAATGTTTTGACATTCTAGCAGGAACCCGCGCGTTGAAGCGGGGCTGCACGATGTTTGGCTATATATCATTTGTGTATATGTAAAATTGTTGTGTTTAGCTTTAAGACTTGCACGTGTAGCTTTAAGACTTGTTTTATTAGCAAAATATAGAGATAACCATAGAGATTGCATTTATATACAGATGATATATTATTATTATTATTATTATTATTATTATTATTATTATTATTATTATTATTACTATTACTATAGATTTCCTAACGAAGTGGTAGCATAAATATTAAAGAAAGTATAAAATTGATTTATAGTACAAATATTTTATGTATAGGAGTAGAAAGTGTAGTAGAGTTAGATGTTAAGTTTTTATTAAGTACAATGCGATTTGAAAGTAACACAAAGTGTGAAACAATAGAACTAGACCATAGAGTTACGTGAATAAAAAAAACATAAGTGAAGAATAATGTTTTGAATAAATACTTTTGAACACAATAATGTGTATGCTAGTTTGTAGTGATGTACCGTTGTTTTGATGTAGGCTATGGTACTTAGTCTAGTAAAACCTCACGGTACACTACATTTGTAGTGTAGACCCCGCTTTCGTTTTCCCTGTTGCTTGGGTGTGCCAATACCTTTATGTTGTGCCTTGTGGAGCACCTTGACAGTGCCACATAAAGTTGGCCATGTGAGAATACAGGTTCGGGGATACATGCGGAATAGTTTGTCCCTGCGCTTTGTTTATTGTCATCAAGAAGCTTATATAATGTGTATAGTGTGTGTGTATATATAAGTATAATATATATATATAGTGCTCCAATAATAACTTCATATATCTAAAATAGTTCTGAATATTAAGTAACATTGATAGAATTTTAGAATATATAATGTATAGATCAACCGTACCTTGATTGAAATAGACGAAAATAACCCGTATATAGACGATCTTGAGATCCTTATGTTCGAAGTGGGTGTTAATGGGAGCTTGGCAATGGCTGCGTTCTTGTAATCGAAATGGTGATTAAGAGGAGGCTTTGTGTGTGAATAACAACATAATGACATATGAGGCCACGCCAATGGTTATATAAATGCATTTCTAACAAGTTCTCGTTTATTGCCATGACTCTTCATTGGCAAATTAATCATAATTTTCAATTCTATTTAACTTAGTCCAATTCATAACATCATATACGTTTTAATTCATTAAAGTGTATTTACACCGTTATTATGAAGAATTCTAATTAATATAATATTCTATTCATTTAATCTAAATAAAAAAAACGTAAATCACTTTACATACATATTAAAAGGAATTATCTATCAAGTTTATGTTTTCAAAATTTTTGATGTTACAATAGAGGTTTTGGAATTGTCAAATTAAATTAAATTATTGAAAAAAATTGAACAATCGTCACTACGTGACACCTCGATGTTTCCGCCATCGGTAGTGGTTCAATAAGCTTCACCGACCAAATAAAACAAAATATTAATTTAACCACTTGTATTTGTATAACTATCAAGATATGAGTCATCATGTATAGTAGAGATTAATATTGAAAAATAAGATCACAATGTAGCTATAATAGCATATTGAGGGTCAAATAAGCAGTGAACTAATTATACGACATGATAGGAATCTTTTTGCGAGAAGAACGGTACAACCGGTTCAATCTTTTTGTGAGAAGAATGGGGGTTACATTATGGAGAAGATATTAACCGTGTATTAGCCACATGTACCATAGGCATAATATGTTGTATAAAGTGGCATAATGGGTAGAAAGGGGGTATAATATAGAGATGTATGCTTATGCCTCTTCATATGTCATCTTAAAAAAATAGTGAAATTACCTTGATGCACATCTAGAATGTATTATATAATAGTATAGATTTGATCTGTTGTGACGTTAGGACCACCAGGCACATAACGAAACATAAATTTTGTTGAGTGATCAAACAATGACAAATTAAAGACTTGCTACTTGCTAAATTCCGGCACAGTTAAATCTTTTATGTCGTGATTAGACGCTAGCTAGTTGCTACCTGAGTTGGTCTATAGATTAACCATTGGCGACTTGATGTTACGGTGAAATGGTTGGTATACTGTATATGAGAGAGATTTAATTTTAAAGTTTCTCAAATTATAGACTTATATATAAAAATGATGCCATGACCTTTCAAATGGACACGAAGATCCGCCAATTGCTTACTACATTACTCGTTGCTTCTGGTTTAAAAATATGCAAGCACGCCAAAAATTTAACGAACAACACAAAAGATACTAACGTCTGTAACTACCAAAGAACATTCATACTCCTACTAAATACAAAGAATGTGTTTAGAAAGTAGCTTTGCGGTCAATATACATGATTAAGCAATCACCTCTCTAGTTACCACTATTACCAATATTTAACATGACGCCATAGATTTCGCCTAGTTCCTTCAAGACCAATTCAAGGGTTGGGCGCATGTACGATTTATCCATTACACATTTTTGAGCAAGTAAAGCTAATCGGACTGCTGGTTTTGTTTGCAGGAAGTTTAATCTTATTCGGCAATCTAATGAACCATATATACTTGGCAATGAAACACACCCATGTTCTCCAGGTAAACAATGTCTTGTTGCTGTCAGATCACTTTCACCAGTAATTGGGTTCCCCGTTAGCAGCTCCATCAGTAGCACTCCGAAACCAAAGACACCACTCTTCACCTTCAAATAGTCTGCAACTCTTATATACTATAAGATCTATGTCGAAAAATCATGGAAAATGTAGACAGCTGGAAATGAATCAAGATAACTTACAGGATGAACTTGGAGTGAGATAAAAGGGTGCATCCGCATCACTACTTGGTGCCAACATTTTCACATCAAAATCCGAGAGTTTTGCGTTAAATTCCTGGGATTATTAAGGGAAATAAAAGAATGGTCACTGGCGTGTTAAAAGAAGAAAAAGGTTGAGCAATCCGCAATGAGAAATACGCAAGTTGTTTCAAAACAATACCTCATCTAACAATATATTGTGCGTCTGCAATGAGCAATCTGCAAGTTGCGGCTTTGTACGCAAGAAAACAAGACCTCTAGCAACTCCTATCGCAATCTTTACCCTCGAAAGAAACAGGTGGCGATCTGTTCTTCTTTCAACTGCAAGACAACATATTTTATCTCATCATGTACACTTTAACAATTACGTTTCAGCTACTTGTTAAGTACACTTAAATGACACTTACCACTGAATAGATAATCATTTAGGGTTCCTTGATGCATGAACTCGTAGACAATGAGTATCGAGTCTCCTTCCATGCAGTACCCTAAGATCTTAACTACATTGGGATCATTGAGTTCTTCCAGACATTTCATCTTCTGCTGTATCCACAAATAATGAAGTAGTATTAAGAATACCATCCATTTAACCAACAATAAACTCATCATTAGTCATTGAATTCCACCCAAACTGGTCACAAATTCCCTTCGTTTATTCAATTCCAGTTTCTTCAAATTCAAACTTTTGGCATATTCGATTTAAAAAAAAAATAAAAAAAATACCTTCAAATTTCAATTCTTTTGAAAAAAATAAATTCTTTCATGAAAATTTAGCAAGCCAAAGGCATCCTAAGTTACCTCATTTACCATGTCTGGTTTAAACTTGTATGTATAGAGTCTCTTAACAGCAATTATCAATCCAGTATCAGACATTGAAGGAGAATATGTCTTCCTATCAAGCCAACCTCTAAAAACCTCTCCATAATGTCCGCTGCCTAACAACATGTGACTGCTGAAATTCCTAGTGGCGCGTTCCATGTCTCTATATGAAAATATTCTAAAAGACTTCTCCATACGCCCATTATGGGTAGATGATGACGTGTCAGGGTCACCTAAATAACATAGAAAAGGTGTAAACAACGAAAACAACGTCAGACTAGAATACTCAAAATCTTCCGTTGACTAAAATATTTGATGTATGTTCTTGCATATGACATTGATTCGGAATTTGGCTATACCAGAGTTATTCCTAGGCCTGAGGAATAGATTCGGAATTTTAATGGTGAAACCCGTTGAACCTGCAGCCGGAGCAGAACTGTCAAATTGCTCCTGAAATTCCATTGATTGTTGAAGAGCAACCACAACATCAGCCATTGCGGGGCGCTTTTTTCTGGAGCTGTTTAAACACTGGTCTGCAATCTGGACAAACTTTTTCAAACATTTCTGAGAAATTTGTGCTATAATATGAGAACTAACAATTTGATCTAATCGTCGTTCTTTTACACACTTTTTAGCCCAATTTGCCAGATTCATATCCTCCTCTCTAAACCTTGTATCGACTGCACGCCTCCCTGATAGCAACTCAAACAAAACAACACCAAAGGAATAAACATCTGATTTCCTAGTCAAGTGCCCTGTGTTATAGTACTCTGGATCTAGATACCCAAATGTGCCTTTAAGGCCGGTACTCACACCAGAAGATGGTTCATCTATAATTTTTGATAACCCAAAATCTGCAATCTTTGCAGCCCAATTCGCATCTAGTAGAATATTTGAACTTTTCACATCTCGATGTATGATTCCCTGTTGGGTACCTACACCAGTGTGAAGGTATTCTAATCCTCGTGCGGCACCTATGCTTATCTTGAGCCGATGCATCCAAGATAAAGGACTATCAGCTTTGTGCAAATGATACTCGATAGTCCCATTGGGCATGTACTCATAAACTAGTATCATCTCGTTGTTATCAGAACAAAATCCAATTAAAGACACTAGATTACAGTGGCGCAACTTGGAAAGCATTTCAATTTCTGTCATGAATTCAGATGCTCCTTGTCTAGAAAATGAATCCAACCGTTTAATGGCAACATCGCGTTCAGTGGTATCACTAGTGACATATATACGGCCTTTGTATACCTTCCCAAAACCACCCTTTCCAACTACCAAATCATCATCAAAGTTTTGAGTAGCTGACTGAATCTCTGCAAGGGAAAAACGATGAAACACGCGTTCCGTTGCTAACGAATGCAACTTCTCTTCATCACTGATTGCTACTACAGAGAGCATGATTAGATATATGGTTTTGTGATAACTTTTAACTGGTTATGTCATGAAGAAACTCTTCATAGAGTTTTATAATCCAAAATATCTCAAGGTCAATTGTCAACGTAGATGAGGGATCCTTCTAATCAATAAAGGCGGCTTGGATTTAAATGTCCATATTTTTCAAAATCACAAATACTAACATAACAGTATATTTACAAATTGAAGTTTACAAGAAATCTTCATGTCTTGTTCAAGAATAATTAAGTATATTGTCTCCACTAATACATAGAAATTAATGGGTAACTTCCCAATATCTTTGATATGGATATGATGTACTTTAAGCTCCAACAACAACAATTATGAGTGGTGCTTCTTTTTCTTGGGGCCACATGCAAAAGACAGCTAACATGTTACACTGTTCAGAAACCAATTAAGATTATTGATTGTTTTATCAGAAGTTATTTAAATATCTACTGACTAGATTATACCCCGGGAACGTCTCGGGGTTGAGAAATCTAATATGACATATTAATTTTACGTATGAAATAGAATGATTCACTTTACAGTTACATGCAAGAAAGCTTCGGGTAACACCTAACCTAAAACAATTAAAAATGTATCTCCAATGTTAACGCCTAACCTTATACAATGTATAGCTCTAATATTAATATCTAACCTAAAACAATGTATAACTCTGAACAAAACCTCACAAAAAATAGTCGTTTTTTTCTCCGTTTTTTATATATAGCACTATGGTACTCGTTGGAAAGATAATAAAACGCTCGTTAATTTAGTGTAATTTTTTTCTTTAAAAAATCTCTTATACAAAAGATATTAACGTTTAAAAGTTATGGGAGGAAACATAATAGAGAAAAATCCAATTTTATTTTTAAATATTTTTTTCCTAAAATATCTCAATGCCACATGGGATGACACATGACACACTCAAAGAGGAGAATGCCTCTTTGAGTGTCATGTCATTAAAATGGCTTTGGTTTATTATATGTATAGACTAGATTTTATCCCGGGAGCGTCCCGGGGTTGAAAAATACAACAATTCTAATAATATTAATACTAATAGTTATAATTATTACTCTTGTAATTAAATAAATAAAAAAATAACCTTGCTATAAGGTGACACCATGTGTTGCAGTGTTGCGCGATTCTTTCTCCTAGCTTCTCTTGATGAAGTATACCTATGCATCTTTAAAGACTAAAATTCCAATGATAGCATGACGATTGGGCTGAATTTCAACATCGTAGATAAGAACCTTGTTTAAAATAAAAAACATGATTAATGAATAACCCAGAACACGTTGTGTTTTTTTTCCTGTATGAATGAAACCCCACAAAAAATAGTCGTTTTTTTCTCCGTTTTTTATATAACACTATGGTACTCGTTGGAAAGATAATAAAAAGCTCGTTAATTTGGTGTATTTTTTTTCATTAAAAACTCTCGTATATAAAAGATATTAACGTTTAAAAATTATGGGAGGAAACATAAAAGAGAAAAATTTAAATTTGTTTTTAAATTATTTTTTACTAAATTAACTCAATTTAATTTTAGTAGATTAGGTTTTATATTATTATTTGTTTTTTTTTTAATTTGCCACATGGTATTTTTTTTTAGTAATAAATTTAATACTATCACCTCAAGGTGCCACATGACACATTCAATAAGGGGTTGAGGCCTCCATTGAATAACACCTCATACAAACTCAATTCTTTTATTATAAGTTATAGATTATAGATTATAGATTTTAAAATCACTAAAACTTTGTTATTTTCATTCTTTTATCTGAAATATTCAAACTCAGTTATCTTCTCGAAACAATTATGAGATTTGGTTAATATTTAATGATTAACCCTTGAAGGATGTTGGAAAAGTAGTAAAAATGAAAAAATTAGTAAAAATTTGCCGTTCAAAAAAAATTTGCCGTTCAAAAAAAAAAGTAGTAAAAATGAAAAAAAAGTCCCACAAGGAATAGAAATTTGCCGTTCAAAAAAAAAAGTAGTAAAAATGAAAAAATTAATAACTGTGAGCAAATCTAAGATATAGTTTTTCACCAACTTTGGACATGAGTAAATATAAGTTATTACAAATATAATTAACATTTACTGAATTACTGGGGATGTGTTCTTGATAGAATAGTAATTACTCCCAGGCATGTATCAGGCATAGTCATGGGTATTAGGTATACCCGTTTAGTTTGTTTAGAAAAAAAGTATTTGTTGGGACTTTTATGTACATTTCTTTTTGCATATAAATAACTAGATTATCTCCTGGGAGGTTTCCGGGATAGACAATTCTAATATGAAGTGACAAAATGTGTGTACCATAAAAGGAATACGTCGTTTTTTCAGAAAAAAAAATTGAATAGGATCAACACTTGATAATTCATAAAACCTACTTCTAATTACACGTGTGCGCTTTTTATTTTTCTAGTTAAGACCGTATAGGAAAGGTATATGTTAGATAGGGCAGGGTTCCGGTACAAATGACATTTTTCGTATAATGTGTGAGAAGTCTACAAAGGCATTGTGTTTTAAATTTTAGCCATGATGTTTTATATTCTTTTGGCATAGTATTCTAAACATAATAATTTAAAACACTATTTGATGTATTCTCGACATGCAATCTAAATCACCATACGAAGAAAGTAATCAGTGTTATTAAAGTTTCATGTCTATAATACATTTGATTGTGTTTTAAATTGTTACATTTGGTGTTTTTCTATATAATACAATGCAAATAGAATCGAAAACATCATAGCCCAAATTTAAAACACAATGACTACATATACTTCTCACACTTTGTACGAAAAATGTCTTTTGTACAGGAACCTATACTATGTTATATATATATAGTACAAGGTGATATTGGAAACCCTTGTTATAGTGAAATTAAACTCTATAACTCTAACTTCCCGAGCTTTTTTTATATGAAAAATTTAGGGTATGTAATATACATGATTTTAAACATTTGAGCCAAAAAAAATCAAAAAAGCGCCGAGCACTTTAAAAAAAAATAAGTTTTCGGGTAACACATTGTTAACACATGTTAATTTCGCTTAATCATGCATATTACATGCCCTATAATTTTCATATAAAAAAAGCTCGGGAAGTCAGAGTTTTCACTATAACAAGGGTTTTATGAGGATCCTAACCATATATATATATATATATATATATATATATATATATATAGGGTTTGGATCCGTTGAGAACTCGATGAGTTGTGAGAACTCGTAGGAACTCGACGTAAAATGCGCAATTTTTTTTCACACTCGTGTAAAAACACGTAAACCCCGCTGTAAAAGAAAATTTAAAAAAATACATTAATTTACGCCAATTTACACCGGTGCAAGGGATTTTTATCCACGTATAAGTATATTAATATTTTATTCATTATTTTTTTTGTTGATTAATTATGGACCACATATTATTTTTGATTAAAAAAAGTATGTGGTTATAAAGTGAGTTCCTATGGTTCTCACAACTCATAGGAGTTCTCAAAATATCCGGATCCTATATATATATGTAAAGATCAAATACAAAGTGTTTTTTTGGTAAGAACTGTAAGAATCAAAGGGGGTAAAAAAATTTTATTTTTTTTTAGAAAATTTTTTCCCATGTGCTTAAACATACTTTCTAGATGAATAATACAAAAAAAATTTAAAATTTTTTTTTCTAGTGTAATTACGTCATTAAAGTAAATACATTAGTTTACACTAGAGTAATTATATAATTACTCTACACGTAATTACTCTACACCAATTTTTTTTTACTTTTCAATACTATAATACATGTTTAACAATATGGAAAAAAAAATTTCGAAAAAAAAAACTAAAAAAAAAAATACCTCCTTTGATTCTCACAGTTCTTACCAAAAAACACTTTGTACAAGATCTTTACTCTATATATATATATATATATATATATATATATATATATATATATATATATAAAACTTATAATAAAAGAATTGAACTTTGATTATGTGGCATTTAATAGATGCCTCAACCCCTCCTTGAATGTGCCACGTGGCATCATGTAGGATTTTTTAATTTTTGAGTTTTTTTAATAAATCTATATATATATTATAATTATTTTAGGAAAAGATAAGAATTTAAAATCAAAATTAAATTTTCTCTCTAATGTTTCCTCCCATAACTTTTAAACGTTAATATCTTTTATATACGAGATTTTTTAAAGAAAAAAATTACACCAAATTAACGAGTGTTTTATTATCTTTCCAACGAGTACCATAGTACTATATAAAAACGAAGAAAAAAAACAACTATTTTTGTAGGGTTTTGTTTTCAAATATATTTTACTCTACTAATAAATCAAAAACGATAAACTTAACTTCATAGGCAGAGATTCCTTTTTTTTATATTTGAATATGATAACTTATGGCAGAAATTTGTTTAAAATAAATAATAATAATAATAATAATAATATTATTATTATTATTATTCATTAATCATGTATTGGCAAATCATTAATTATGTTGTCATATTAGATATTTTATTATGTTATATTAGATATTTTAACCCCGGGACACTCCTGGGATAAAAGCTAGTATATATATATATATATATATATATATATATATATATATATATATATAGGATTCGGATAATTTGAAAACTCCCCTGAGTTGAGAGAACTAAAGAACCCCCCTAAACCAATAACATCATGACACATAGGCTAGTCTTGATTTTTATATTGGGGGGCATTTATGTCAATTACCATACCCCTACCCCACCCCACACCCCACCTCACATCAATAAAAAACGTTTTTTCAGTCAGATCATCTCTCTCTCTCACACGTTCCCTCTCTCTCTCTAAAAACACACACACGCCTTCTCTCTCTCTCTCTTTCGCTCTCTCTCTAAAAAAACCAGACGATCAGTGCTCCTGAACAAGAAGACGACGATGGTTTTGATGGTCCCGGTGGTTGATGATGGTTCCCGGTGGTTTCCCGGTGGTTCCCGGTGGTTCCCGGTGTTTTCCCGGTGGTTGCCGGTGGTTTTATAGGTATTAGTTATTATTATTATTATTATTATTATTATTATTATTATTATTATTAGGCTTTTATTATTATTATTATTATTATTATTATTATTATTATTATTATTATTATTATTATTATTTTGGACAGATCTGAACAGAGGGGTTCGATGGTGAAGGGGGTGGATCTGAAACGACGGTGGTGAGGGTGGGGTGGATCTGAAACGACGGTGGTGAGGGTGGGGTGGATCTGAAACGACGGTGGTGAGGCTGGGTTCAGATCTGGTGGTGGTTCGATGTTTGGGGGTGGATCTGATGTTGATGGTGGTGACGTTAGGGAGGGTTTTTTTGCAGAGGGGTTTTGAAGATGGGGGGTTCGACGGTGAATGATGATGAAGATGGGCTGGTTCGATGGCCGTTCTGTGGTACGACGACGAAGGTACGACGATGGTCGTTTCTGTGGTGTTTGATGGTGGTTGTCTGTGGTGGCTGACGACGGTAAGTTTTTCTTTTTTTTTTTAATTATTATTAGTATTGTTGTTATTATTATTATTATTATGATTTTCCTGTTATTATTATTATTATTATTAATATTATTATTATTATTATTATTATTATTATTATTATTATTATTATTATTATTATTATTATTATTATTATTATGAAAGCTATAGAAATGATAAGCATAGTTTCTCATGGAACTTTTAAAGATTCAAGACTAATTACTTAGTTTCGGACAGTTGAGTCCATCGTAAATCCATTATTGATTTACGTTGGTGTACATTAGGAAATACTAATGTGCTTTGTGGGAAAAAAAATAGAGTTGAATCTCTGATTTACATTGGCGTAAAAATATTTTGCATTCGTTTTTGTTAAATCTATTTTTGTGGTTTTACCTTTTGATCGTTAAATGTTTGGTTTTTTTGGTTTGTAGGATCTTTGTTTGAGTGAGGCCAGTTTTGGCACCGGGGAGGAACGTTTTGGCACCCCGGGTTCTTGGTTTGGCGCAACGAATGATATGGAGGTTAAAGAAGGTTAGTGTTACATAAGTTAGTGTACTTACACTCGTGTCGTTGGTGTCGTTGGTGTACTTACACTCGTGTCGTTGGTGTCGTTGAATGGTTACAATGGTGTCGTTGGTGTACTTACACTCGTGTCGTTGGTGTATATGGTGTCGTTGGTGTACTTTACACTGGTGTACTTACACTGGTGTATTTACACTGGTGTAAATTGATTTAAGTTATGTTTTGTGCAGGCCAGGATCTTATTTGTTGAAGAGTTTACACCGGTGTAATTGCTTGAGCTAGTGGACAAGATAGTTTAGATGTAGGTTTCTTTATGTTTTGCTGTGGATTTTGTATTTTGGTTATATTTTTCGTATTTCTTACACTGGTGTATTTTGATTAGTGGCAAGTTTTATTGCAAGATTTTGTAATTTTGGTTATGTTTTTCGTCTCTTACACTGGTGTAATTTGGTCGAATTTAGTGGTGTATTTTAAAAATTAAATCAGAATTTAAAAAATAAAGTAAAAAAAAAATCTGATTGTTAAATATTTTAATTAAAAAAATCTGATTGTTAATATAATATTATATTTCTTTATTCTTCTCTCTCATGGTGATTTTTACTAAACTACCCTTAAGCCTATTATTTTAATTAAAAAATGTTATTATATTTTTATCATCCCACTAAAAGACAAAATAATCACAAGAATGAATCTCAACCATTGGATGACAAAGATCAATGGTCAAAAAGTGGTTCCTATGGTTCTCTCAACTCAGGGTGGTTTTCAAAGTTAACCAATCGCTCCCAAGCTTGTGTTTTCCTTGGCTACTCACCAAACCACCGAGGATATAAATGTCTGGACCTTCAAAACAAACGTATTATTATTTCCAGACACGTCCACTTTGAGGAGTCCATATTCCCATACCAAATTCAATCCACCACCTCCCCACGTAATTACGATTTCCTCACATCACCCATTAATCCCCTTCTGTGGCAACATGTCTCCACTCAACCCAATAATTCTGTTCACCAGACCAGCCCACCTAGCCCAACACCCTCTAGCCCAATTCCCTTCCCAACTTCTCCGCACACCACATGTGAACAACCATTTTCGCCCAATAGCCCCTCTTCTTTCTCCCACGGCCCACAACCTCCAAACTCACATCCTTCAACATCTTCCCATAGCCCAACAAATTCCCAACCTGCGGCCTAAATCTCACAGCCTTCAACTCCTTCCCAACCTTCGGCCCAAACTGAAAACCCACCATCCACCATAAACAACTCGCCCCACCCTGTCTTTGAACACTTTCTGGAAAGGTTTTGGTCATACTACAGTTCGGTCAAAGAAAGATGCCCATGCCCATGCCCAAAGCTAACCAAGGTTGGTCCATCTGATGATCGACTCATATGAAGTTTATTTATTTATTTATCTATTTAATTTTTGTTTTTTGAACAGTTCTGAAAATAATAATAATAATAATAATAATAATAATAATAATAATAATAATAAGAAGTTCTTTTTTGTAAATTTTTTTAACAAACCAGCAAACTATTTCATTCCACTCCAAAATACCATCTTCCTAACAAGCAGTGACAGAATCTGGCATTTTTAGTCGAATGTTATAGTCAATTTATATTTTAACTTCATTAATATTTTAACTCATATTAAAAAAAATAAACTCATAAAGTTCGGATAAAACCTCAGTGACGAAATTGACATTTAACTCTATAAATTGCTAAAACAAGACTGTCTTCTTCCTTTCTTTTTTAAAACGGAACCTGCACTTGATTCCGCCACACCATGAGGTGTGCTAAAGTCTGAAACGAAATCAGATACACACTTTTTTCACTTTCCTCTCTACACTTCTGCTACTTTGCCGACAATTAGAGGAGTCAATTTCTAATAAAGAAAACCGGCAAGACTTGGATGCTGCCATGAAGAAAGGTGGGTTGGCTGAACGGACCCTCTTATAGTTCCGCCCTTGCTAGCAAGAAGCTAGAAAAGATAAGCCAAAGCACATCCAAATACACCAAGAATTAAAAAAAATTACAACGAATTTCAACAATTTATCTAGAGTTAAACTTTTCCATGCCGCTTGAAGAGTAAAAAAGTTACCTCTCGATGGTTCGGAATACCGGATTTGAGAGAACATGATTGAAATAAGCTGAGAACTATGAGATCCTGCAAAATAAGACACCGTTAGGCTCGTCACATGGGAGAGGGAATGTCTCTCTGTGACCACCCTCTGGCGTGAGAATAAGTATGGTTTTAAGAACTGCAAAAGTATAAGAGAGTAGAAAGAGTAGAATTGGTTCGGTTAAGCGAAGTTAGCAAATGAGGAAATTTGGAGAGTATTTATACTTTTCATAGTGGGCTTCGGTGGGCCCATGGGCTTTACCTCCGAAGCCTTGTCTATCAGAGCACTAGGTTCGGTCTCGCCTTCTCATTAATGGTTCGAGGTCCGACCTAGAACCATATATTCTCTTCAAGTCCCTCAAAGTCTTTTTTAATCCTTCGGTATTTAAAAAGGACTTGTAAAACAGAGCTTTCTGGGATATTTTAATCCTTCGAGCTTCGGTATGTAGTGCATGACAGCTGCTTGTCGCCCACCTAGTCAGTGGGTGACAACTGTCTGTCATTCATGTTTTTTTGCCGAATCTGTAACAACCCAACCCGGTGGGGGCGGGTCGAAACGACAGTTTGGTAACAGACTTGCACAACGGAAGCAACGATAACTATTATTTATTTGTTTATACAATTTCTAATCCAAAAATATAAAAATACATAACTTAAACAAATAGTCTAATAGCTATGCAGGGACGATCGCGGCGGTCGTCGAAGCAGTTGAGGAGTGTAATCCACTAGTCGTCCATGCTTCTACCAGCGCTTATCTCTAATACTCAAATCCGCAACTCTTATAGTCGAATCTTCTATCAAAGTCATCTAGCGATCATCACCTCTAATCCGTATTATATGAACATACTCCGTATGCTCCATAATCATCCGAATGCAGTACCTGAACACATGCTTAAAAAAAGAGTTGGGTCAGCAATTATGCCGGTGAGTCCGTGTAAGTTGTTAAGTAAGTCCAAAACAGTTTAACAGTTCAAAAACAAGTTTACACAGTTAAACACATGGTGATGTACAAGTATCACACCTCAATCCTAACACGGAATCCATCTACTCCCATTATGGATTCCCTACGGCATAATATATGCCGCAACGGTCCGCAGACCTCAGTGGAGGGTTTTCCGGGCTTCCGGATCCACTGTGCGTGGGGGATTCCCCAAGTAGTACTACCCATATATTAAGTGGCCCAACTCCCTTGGGTTAATGAGTGTGCATCTTGTTTCGGGAGCCCTTGTCACATCAAATAAGTTTACACACACAAGCTATGTTCACCCCAAAACAGTAAAACAAAAAGGGGAAGTACACGAACTCACCTTAGCAGCGTGTCACCCGTCCACATAGCATTCCATTTATTATTCACTGACAAAATCCTATACAAGTTCATATAGATTAGTGCATGTAACCAATATCGCGGTTACACGTGTGGGCACACTTAAGTTCTTTATCCGAACACCTATTTGTCGGGTTTATTATGTTAGCTCTTTATCCGAACTCCTATATATATATATATATATATATATTTGTATTAGTCTTTTATATAGTCCAATAGAGTCGAGTCAAGTTCAATTGTTTGTCAAAGTCCCAATATCTCAATTACCGCCTAAACATCCTATATATTATCCAAGGTCCTATTAATCATTCTATGTTCACATATGTGTTCTAGATGGTCGAGTTGGTTTGATACAATAATCGCGTCCCACACGTGTTAGCAGTGTTAGATATAACAATAGTCTAACTAGCTCTTGTTGATGATGTACCTCCGAACAAGCCTCTGTTGACTGGTCAGTTGACCAGCTTTGACTCCTGTTGACTTTTGTTGACCGAGTCAATAGAGTTGACTTGGCTCTTTGACTCTTCTTCTTCCCAACAATCACTATCCAAACCATACCATTACCATATCTAACATTAACCATAACAACCACTACTAAAATATCCATTATCTTGCATACTAGATCTGAGAACAAAATGGAACCGTAGCATTACTTACCTATGTTGACAACTCCCTTATAACTCACTAATAATAGCACCAATCGGAACTCCAAATCCACCACTACACTCGTCCCCCTCAATAACCATCTCCTTCTGCGTACCTGTTCACCACCCGACAGCCACCACAAGTCGCCGCTGGTACCTTCATCCACCACCGATAACTACCTCAACAATAATAACTAAACCTATAACAAGAATCAGGGATCTTTTATACCTGGTTTGCTCGGAACCCTACCTCCAGTCGCCGCCGTCACTGTCTTCGTCTTCCTCCTCTGCATCTCTTCCTCTCTCTACCCGACTCTCTTTCTCTCACTCGGTTCTCTCTCTCTCCTCTGATGTCTCTTTCTCTCTCTAAATAAAGGGGTGAAGTGCGTGTCATTGATAAGAGGAGAGTGGGGGCTTGTGTGATGGTTTAAGAGGCGGGGGGTGGTTGGTGTCGGGTGTGTCGCCGGGGACGGTGGCCGGAGATCCTCCTCCGGCTGCTTTCTCTCTTTGTCCATAAATCTATGTGTGTGTGTGTTTTGTTATATTGTCAACAGGGAAAAGAATAGGGTGGGTTGGGTTTTTAAATGGGTTAATGTTGATGGTTTTTAATAAGACCATCAACCTTTGATGGTTTAGTGATGTGAGTTGTCACCTCAAGGGGAGGACAAGTATCCTCCCTTGGTGACTCACTGTGTCGGGTTTGGGTCCGGGTTTAGGTTCGTTATTGGGTGTCGATTCAGTCTCGCATGTGTATAATAATATTCTCCCTGTTAAATAACTAAGTAACTCATTGGTTTGGCTTCGTACATAATTATTGTATTATTGGTTTATTTGTTACAATACTTTTAAATGCGAAAAATTTTGGGCCTTGGGTTCGGGTTGTTACATTCTCCCCCCCGTTAATGGAATTCCGTCCTCGGAATTAATTTCGAGTTATCCTTTAAACAGATCCAGTACACTTCCACACGCGGATTCGATGTTCATATCTACACGCTCGTGTGTACATAATTATTTTCTTAAACCCCTTTGTAATTTAGGTGGTTCCACACTAAGCCTCATGCTATGTTTAGGTTTAAAAACAAATAGTTTATTCATTCTACAAGTTATGGTTTGTTCTTGTTTTGATTCTCAGTTTCATTTTTTTGACGCATCATTGGTGTTTATATATAGGGTGTACCGCAGCTAACCCACCACACCAATGATACCTCGTAAACGTACTGAAAATCTTCCCAAAAAACTTGATAAAAAAACGTATTTGAAAACATGCCTAGTCGAAAAATCCTATGAAAGTTATTAGTCGTTAGAATCTATGTTTTAGTGTGGGTTAATTTTTGAAATGGTGGTCTTATATAAGACTATGTTTTAAGGTTCATATACTATTCTCGCCAACTTTTATACCTAATATTGTGGTTAATTCTATCTATACCATCGGCTATATCATTGAATTCTTAAACCTTTCAAGGTTTCTACGACGTGTGATGTAAGGTATGGTGGCTAATTGTCAAGATACATGCAGAAGTTAGCCATCCAAGCGCATTAAATTGCTCTTAAACATACTATGAGTGCATCGCATTTCCTTGATATCTTAAACTTTAACTTTTAATATGGTCGTGTTGTTATCTCCAAAGATTTTTCCTATAAAACTTTGACCGTGTTTTCTTATTTCTTATAATGGTTATCATAAAATGTATTCGCTCCCCCCGTTAGAACCTATCTTATCAAATTCTAACATGTTTCATACCGATAACTCTTCTCCACATTAGAATGTTTCGGAACTAATCCAAAGGTTTTGGGCAATAATCTAAAGACATCATAGGTATCAAAGTGGTAGAATACATATTAAACCTTACAAATACCTCATGTAGTGTTCAATCTTAGTCTCTTCGAGTCGCCTGGTTATAGTATCCACGGTGTACCTACATCCTTTAACGTGGTTTATTCGTATTCTATTTGATACTTAGGAATCATCTCTTCGACCTGTTAGGTGATCATAAATCCAATATATTATATTTATCTAAAATCTGCAGAGACCGATATAAATCGAGCTCAAATGGCATGACCTAGTAATCAATGGTTTAATTTCAAACTTTAGGTCTATTTGTTCAAAAGATATTAACACTAGGTTCAACTTACATAAGCGCACAATCATATAGTAAACAATAACTATTTGGTTACAAAGTAAAACCTATCGGTTTAGCAGGTAAAATGAACCTTCCAGGCCGTTTGCTATGTTGGTCAAAACTTATCTTGCTAGAAACATTTGTAAACTATAATGGTCTCATTGGATCTTAGAATTATCGAGATAAGCATGTGTATCATCGTATCCGGGTTTACTCTCCCCGTTGGAGCCTACCTATCCAATTCTAACAGATTTCGTAAAGATTTCTCGTCGCTATATTAGAATGTTACGGATCTAATCCCAAGGTTTTGGAATTAATCTAGAATATTAAAAGGATGGAACATATACTATTGTCTACGTTTACCTCATGTAGCTTCAATCCTAGTTTATTTGGCGAATGTTTTATAATTATAGTGGGTGAAAAATTCTTGAACTTAGGTTTCCGCCCTTCCGATTGATGTCTTCAAATCCTTAAAACCTGTCATGTGGTTACGGATCCAATACACTATACTTAACTGAAATTTGCAAAAATCGATATTAATCAAATAACCTATAATGCAATGGTTTTATTCTCCTATCTCTCAGTCTAAAATGCAAAAATCAATCTATATATATATATATATATATATATATATATATAAATATGAACTATCTAATAACAAGCCCTACGATCGACAATACTTATTTGGTTGGAAGAATAAACTTATCGGATTGTCTATTTGCTTGGTTGATCGAAGTTCACCTTGGTATTTCGGACTCTTTCAAATTGCGGCGCCCAGTTTTGGCGAAGTACCTGGTTCTCATGGTTAGTTCATTTCTTATTCACAAAAATTATTTACAGTTAATAGCGTTCATGTAGATTCATATACTTAAATAAAATTATTTTGGACTCGTGCACCCGTAGGGAATCCTCCCTTTGCCAAGAAAGTGATTCAACTACTGAATAAAATCCTTGATAAAGGAGAAACATAATTCTAAAGGTGTGCAATCCGAAGATCACTAGTGCACCCATAGGGAATCCTCCCTTTAACAAGAAAATTACCTAGTCATTTGGTGTGTACCAGAAATGTGTCACTCAAATCTGGTCCACTTCAGAAGCCATTGTTTAAAATCCGGTTCGGATATCAGAAGTCCGAAGGATTTGTCTCACTACCGGCTTCCTCACCTTGGATCTAGCTCAGGACTACCAGAAGCTGATTAAACCTCTAGTTAGTTTATTAAGTTCGAGTTGATTTTAAGTTTATTAAGTTAATCATCATTGGAAACCTGTCACAAAGATAAACAAATAAAGATTAGAAGAAGATAACACAACAAATAACTAAAAATAAACTAATAATAATAATAATAATAATAATAAAAGTCTATAAATCGAATGTAGTTCATGATAATAGAAAGATACAAGCATATCGAATGATCAACCCAAGAACATGGCTGCTCATAGACAAGCTATCCATCTTCAAGTGCTATGCAGCTAACAACTTCATGACCCTCGATATTTTATTGCATATGAACTACACTACGATCCTCTTTTTGGCCAAGCTGATCAAGGTAGGACAAGCCCTAACCATTGAGGGATGTTAGGAGGGCCAGAATGCCTCCCACAAGACCCTAAGATCTCTAGAAGAAGCTTGGAGCTCGGCCCCAAGAGAGCACAAGAAGGGATGAACAAATGGTGGGGGTTAGCTTGCTATTTATAGGCCTCCAGAGGGTGCACAACCGCGCCAAAGGTTGGCAGGGGCTTGCTTGCTGTTACACGTATGTTCTGTTGCTGCAGTTCTGAGTTGTCTGTACTTTTTGCCTGTGCACGGGCGTGCCAAGTGCATGAGCATGGGCGTGCTCATCAGGAAATGTCTGATTCTGTTGGTTTAAGCCTTGGGGAACACGTTTCAAAGAGCATGGGAGTGCCAAGTGATGTGACACGGGCGTGTACGTGTCCTCAGTACGTTTTCTTGTTCTCCAAGCTTGCTCTTTTGTCTTCTAGCGTGCATGACCTCCGTACAGTGTGCGTGGGCGTGCTGGGTCACTCCCAGACTGGTTTTATCACTGTTTAAGTCCCGGGATTGTATTCAAACATACAGTGAACATGTTGCAAGTCTCGTATGTTCAGGAATCTTCAGTTTTTGCCCGAAAATCCTCTGTTTCCGTCTTGGAGCTCCAATTTCCTGAGAAATACAAATAGGAACGAATTAAGCATCAATTATCACTAATATAAGCCTAATTGTAACCTATTATGGGTCTGTTTATGCCTGTTTTAAATGTTAATTATGTGAGTTATCAGTAACATATAAAGTTAAATTACTTATGCATGTAGTGATTATTTTGTCCGTGTTTCGGCATAGACCATTATGGCTGTGAGAGATAGGTGGATTTTCCCTTTTTTGTTTTAAGCATTAAGAATTTGAACATTTTTAACGTTTTACAACATATCTCTTCGTTACCCGGTTTCGACGTAGGCTTATTATGTCTGCCATCATCGGTTTCAGTACTCTTTTTTGCTTGTTTGTTGCAAAAGGTCGGAGCATTAGATTTTAGTAAATTTGGACATCCAGATGTCGTTTGTATTTTGTTCTGACATTTTATAATATACCGTAGGACATCTATGGTTCGGCCTAGGTGCTAATTTGTTTATACATGTAAACCAATGTGTGAAACAAATGTATACCGAAGCATTTAATTTCTTATGGGTGGGGAAACACATCCCACTAACAAGCAGCATGAAAAATAAAGCTTGGGGTAATCAACATCCCGGTTTACATCTGAAAATTATCAAAAATGCAAGGAAATGAACTGGATTCATGCTTCGGTGCTTTACATATAGCACTTTTTCAAATGGACTCCATTCCAAGTCCTGGGAACCGGAGTACCATCTATTTTTGCCAAGATATATTGAACATTTTTCTCATACAGCAACGATCTGGTATGGGCATTCCCATATCGGTGATAGTTTACCCAAGGGTTCAACTCTGTTGGCTTCGTTGCTTTGGAGGACGTAGTCTCCGACTTTGAATGTTTGTTTTTTAACCCTGGCATTGTATTATTTTTCTAGCTCTTTCTTATACCGAGATTCTTTTATGGAAGCCATTTCTCTTTGTTCTTCCAATAGGTCCAAATTGAGTCGGGGAGCATCATCATTGTCGGAGGTATTGACTATACGAGGGCTTATCATACCTACCTCCACATGGATCATTGCTTCTGTACCGTAGTTCAAATTGAATGGCGATTCATCATTGCTTGTCTTCGGCATCGTCCTGTGAGCCCACAGGACGTTTGGTAGCTCATAGGCCCAACCTGCTTTTTGCGTCCTAATCGGCGTTGAATCCCCTCCACAATGCTTCGGTTGACCCTTTCCACTTGGTCGTTGGCTTGTGGATGGACAACCGAAGAGAACAATTGTGTGATGTGTAGGTCGGAACACCATTTTTTGAAGGGGTTCTCGGCAAACTGCTTCCCATTATCACCGATGATGTAAAGTGGTAATCCGAACCGACAAACAATGTTTTCCCATACAAACCGCTTCACCCGGTGAACAGTAATATCACCCATTGGCTTTTCTTCGACCCATTTAGTAAAACAATCGATGTCCACAAGCAAATATTTCACACCTCCGGTGGATTTAGGGAATGGTCCCAAAATATCGATTCCCCACTTTTGGAACGGCTAGGCCGAAGTGACTGGGATCGAATCATTCTTTGCTCTGAGATTGACTGGTGCATGCTTTTGACAATCTTCACAGTTTCGGAGATCATGGACAGCACTTTGGTGCATATTCGGCCAGTAGTAACCTGCATTCATTGCCTTGGTTACGACCATTTTTGGTCCAGCATGGATCCCGCATATGTCGAAATGAATTTCCTTGATCACAAACGCTGCCTCCATAAGGGTAAGACATCGAAGAACTGGGCCTAAGAAAGTCTTTCGGTACAGCTGGCCATTTTGAACTTGATATTGCAAGGATTTGACTTTCAGTTTTCTTGCTTCGGCCCTGTCATCTAGGACCCATCCTTCGGTGATGTGCCTCAGGATACGAGTCATCCATGTTTCTTGTTGACCTTCGACTTGTAGGGCTTGGAAAGTATTTCAATTTTGGTACCTTGAACGAGCTTAGTGGGTGTGACCCAAGCTAGCTTGCTGAGAGCATCGACTTTTGTGTTTTCTTCCCTTGGGATGTGAAAAATCTTACAAACTCGGAAGAATGCCATGAGTTCTCGAGCCTTTTGAAGGTATTATACCATATTAGTTTCTCTAGCCTCGTATTCCCCACTGATTTGATTAACTACGAGTAACGAGTCAGCATGAACTCCAAGGTGTTGAACCTTACATTTCAAAGCCATCCAAAGACCAGCCAACAGAGCCTCGTATTCAGCTTCGTTATTTGAGCTCTAAAATTCAAGCCAGAGGGCGTAGGTGAATTCTGTACCCTTCGGACTGATTAATATGAGGCCGGCGCCGGAGCCTTCTACATTTGATGCACCATTAGTGAACAAAGTCCATGTTTCGATGGGTTCTTCACCTTCGAGTGGGTCATCTTCCAGTGGGTCTTCCCCATTTGGTAACTCGGCTACGAAGTCTGCCACAACTTGACCCTTCATGGCTTTTATTGTTTTGAAAGTTAGGTCGAAGGCTCCTAGTTTGATGGCCCATTTATCAACACACATCCTCCATCCCCCATCATGCTTTTTTACCAGCACCGGATTTGAAACCCAGGTTTGGTACTGAACTTCTCGAATTATATTGGCATCGAGCAATTTCTTCACGTCATCCACAATGGCTTTGTTTCGTTCCGCCCCCATGCTTCTTCTCTTTTGTTGAACCGGTCGGACGGATGGATATATGCTTAGCTTATGTTCGGATAGGCTTCTTGGAACTCCTTTCATATCCGAATCTTGCCATGCGAATACATCTAGGGAGTCGGTTAAAAGACTCCATAAAACAGCTTTGTGTTCGTATGGAAGCTGGGCACCGATGGTTACCTGCCATGCAAACATATCCAAAGAATCGGTTAAAAAACTCCATAAGGTAGCTTTATAACTAGGAGATGATTGGGAACCATTGGTCACTTTTTGTTCTGGAAAACATGGATTTATTGACCATTTTTCGAACAACTCCTGAGTCACCGGAGCGATTTGTGAGCTTGAAGCCTGGCGGATTTCTGCAACACATTGCATTTGCTTCGTAAATATGGTGGCCACTCCTACTTCGGTCGGAAATTTGACTGCTCCATGAATCGAAGAAGTAACCATGCCGAAGGCACACATACTTGGTTGGCCTAGTATAACATTGTGAACGGAATTGGCTCCAACTACTAGGAAATTTAGCATGACTGTTCGGTTTTGACCTTCCGTGCCCAAAGTTAATGGGAGAGTAATCTGCCCGATGGGTTGGATCACCTCTTCGGAGAAGCTAACCAATGGCATCGAGGCGCTACCGTTGTCCACATAGATACGTTGAACATTGTGTCCGGCTATAACGGCGAATATGATAATTGGTCCATCCAAATACTCTTCCGGAGTTACTTTCGGAAATGAAATTGCCTTTAACATAAAAATTGCTTAAGAACAGTGGTCATGTTTTGGCGGTAAGTACACTTTTAGAAGCGTAGTTTTTAAGTAACCTGGCTCATAAACGAAGAGAGGTGAAAGCGAAACGTTTAATGCCGTGTGGCAGAAGAGACCGAATAATATTGATTCCCACTTGATTGTTGACGTTCTAGATAGCAACTGGCTTTCCATATTTAACTTCCTTTACGAGATGAGAGAGCTTGCCGGACCGAACGGCCTTCTCAATTTCCTGCCGGAGGGACCAACAATCATCAGTGTTGTGCCCCTTGGCTCGGTGATACTCACAGTATTTCTTTGAGTTCTTGTCTGCTGATGGTCGTTGCTTAGCAGGAGTTGGGAGCTGTAGATTTTCGATCAGGAGAATATCGCTTGGCGTTTTTGCCAAGTTAGTCATACCACTGAATTTTCCAAGGTTTTGAGTGACCGACCATAGGGCTGTTTTCTTGTTTTTGTTCCAATGGGTGTTTCGGTCGATGTTTTGTGAGTTTCTTGTAACACCCCGAAATTTTGTTTCGCCTAAATACGTCATTATGCGTAATTAATAAGTAACAAAGCGAATTTAATAATAAACATAGAAATTGGAACTTGAGGGAACATAGTTGCCAATATGCTAAACTTGTGTTTTATTAATTTAGTTAAAAAAAAGATAAGAACACACACTTTGTGTGTGTGTGTCGAAAATCATCAGGAGAGTGGGTCCTCTTCACCCACAAACCCTAAATCAAGAACAAGCTCAATTCAAGGCCAAATCAAGGGGGTTTTCACTGCATTAGCTAAAATTCGGATCCTCTAAGTCTAATACACAACAAGGTACCTTTAATTTGGCTAAATTTGATATTATGTTCATGCTTGATTATAGTGAAAACCAAGGGTGTTGTTAAAACATGAGGTTAAAAGTTGTTAGATGTATCTCTAGCTTTAGGAAGCCTCAATCATGTATAAATCGGTTATGAATCACATTTTAGATGTGTAATTGATTATGTTCATGCTTAACATAAAGTGGGTTTTTGATGCGATGCCGTGTGCATCACATCTGTGTGATTTAATTCGTGTTTGTTAGTGTATTTTGTGTGCAGTTATCCCGAAGTTACGAGCTTTAGTGAGAAAAAGACTAATGATGATTTATATGCTAAAAAGGGGTTTTTACGAGCAGAATATCCGAAGACACGAGCCGGAACGAGAACGGGCGCAAGAAACGATCGAAAACGACGAAAGAACAAAGAATTCTTGCACAAACCTCCCCCGCGGGCCGCGGGAGGAAAGGAAGAGATCCCGCGGGCCGCGGCGTGTTCTTAAATACATAAAATATATAATATTCCCCCGCGGGCCGCGGGAGACTTCCCTTCTCCTCCGCGACCCGCGGGGCTGTATTATTGTGGAAAAATAGGCTGTCTTCTCCTTTCCAGCCCACGAACCCACCTTCAACTCCAACTCGCAACAGCTACAAAGAAGACGCATTCTGCACGTTTTCTTATCATTCATTCTTCATTTTTACACCACCAATCACTCCCAAATCATCAAGGGAAGCTTGTATGAAGGCAAGGAACATCAAGAAACCATCCATTCGTGCTGAAATCATGTCTGGCTAGAGTTCCACCTTCACCTCCGGGTGAAGGTTTTGTAAGTTTCGGGTTGTTTCTGTAATCATTTGACTCCGAATTTGTATAATATTTGTGTTTACATAATCGTTATATTGAATGCTTGATATTGGATTAGACTCATTGCAAGATTAGATATGTCTATGTATTTAATTTCATGAGATAAATTCTGTCATTTATGTGTCAATATAGTGTAGAGGATTTAGTGAACGTATTCGATAAAGCATACTACGGTCCTAGAGATAGTAGTTGATGGCTAAGTTGCGATTCTTTATCCCCGTGTGTTAATATAGAGAAAACCCATTTTCGGACCATTTGATTACTACAACTTAGTATTCTTGCATTACCATACCCGGAGGTGTCGCCTTTATCATAAGAATCCCGTTACATAACAAATCTAGTTTTTGTAGTATTATTACAATTGTTACCATCTTGTTACTATTTTGTTACCCAAGCCTTTATCTAGTTGTTTGTGGCTAGATCGACGCTAAAACACTCAAATCAATTAAAAGAGGGAAAAACCCAAGTTAGGATATTAGATTAGTGACATTAGTTTAAAAGCAAACTTCATAATTCTAGACCAAGCTAACCCCAATTCCTTGGAGACGACCTTACTTACCCTTGCTAGTCTTGTGTATTTAAGTTCTTTATAAATTGTTTTTGCCGCGACCCACGACACTCGCGTCAAAATGGCGCCGTTGCCGGGGAATCGGTGCGTTTAGTTTTGTTTAGATTTGTTTGTGTTATTTTTGTGTTATTTGATTTTTGTGTGTTTTAGACTTAGATTTGTTATTGTTTTTGATAAAATATAAAAATTTAAAAATATTTGAAGTTTCGTAGTTTTGTGTGATTTTAGTGATTGTTGTGATTTGGTATTGATTTTTTGTTTGTATGTTTTGATTTGGTGTTTAAATTGGAAAAATATAAAAATTACAAAAATTTAGCGTTTTTCGGTCTTGGTAAAATTTTTTAATTTAATTCAGAATTTTTTGGAATTTTTGATAATTTAGTGTTGAGATTTGAGTTAGTTGTGAATTTGATTGATTTTGTGAGTTTGTAAAAATAGCGTGTTTGATTGTTGTGAATTTTTGTGTCATATTGTTATTTTGGTAGATATATTTTTGTATTACTCGGGTTGTGTTCATTGTGCAGGATTAGTTTTTGTATGCATACAAGGCGATCTGGGAGAACATCTCCTTTGATATTTGAGCCTGAAATTGAAAGACTTGCACGACAACATCGAGCTAACCGGTTAGGAAGACATACTCAACCTAACCCGCCCACAGAAATCCAAATGGATCCGCAAGGATCCAACAACAGGAGACGGTCCTATAGTCCACCATTACATCAACGGGACCCGCCACAGTCACCACAACAGACACAACGCCGTCCTACAACCGTTCAAAGGAACTTGGCGTTTGACCCCATCATTCCGGACGAGGAGCAAATTCATAATTTGACTCAATTAAGAAATCAAATACGGGATGATGCATCACCAAGTGTCCCAAGTTATAGGTCACCAGAAAGGGTAAGTGTTCACACATATCATTCTGACGAATCTGATCAAAACTCTTTTTATGATGCAGGATTTGGAGACCAAGGACATGGACCTTTCGAGGAGGTGTTTCCACAAAATGATTACGAACCACAAGAAGATAATTGGAGTCACGACTATATTAGTGATATTGGAAACAATTATCAACAATATAGACACCAAAACGTTAATCAATATTATTACCGTAATCAACCTTATTATGCAGGAATGGCTGATCAAAGACCAAGGCATCATGTGCAACAAAGACCGCCACCACAGGCACAGCAGAGGCATCCGCAGGTGAATGTCCAACGGAGACCACAGCCCGATTTCACTCAGGGAGTACACGGCAGGTTTAGACCCGTCGTTTCAGTTGCTGAATCTCCTATAGTCCCTCCACCAGCTGGTAGGAGGACTTTTGACTGTAAACCCGGTTATGTAAGCATTCTACCTTTCTTTCATGGGTTACCTCAGGAAGATCCTTATATGCACCTCATAGAGTTTTCATCCGTTTGTGAAACCTTCGGGGGTCACAATTTCCATCAAAATGAGGTACGTCTGCGAATGTTTAAATTTTCACTAAAAGATAAGGCCAAAAGTTGGTATTTGGCCTTAACTCCTCACAGTATTTATACATGGGAAGACATGCAACAAGTCTTCCTAGATGAATATTACTCAATTGCTAAAACTGATGACGCTCGCATTGAAATTCGAACCTTTTCACAATTACCAGGTGAATTATTACATGAGGCATTTGCTAGATTTAATGACATGTTAAGAAAATGCCCACACCATAAAATAGAATTGTGGGAGCAGGTTAAATGTTTTGTGCAAGGTCTAAACAAGGATGAAAGAAAATACTTAAAATCTACTAGCAATGGAACGTTATTATCTAACCATGAACAGGTAGACTGGGATTTTCTGGTACTAATGAGTAAGAATTCAAAAGCTGAGGAGTCTGCTGATAGGCGTGTCAAGAAGCCTATTGATAAGACAGGGGGTGAGCCTGATTCGAGTTCCCAAGATAGACTTGCTACTTTGGAACGCGAAATTGCCCGACTAAAGAAACGGGACGTGTCGTCCGTCCAGTTTCAGGCTTGTGGAGTTTGTGGGGATGTACAACACCCAACTGACGAATGTCCTATGGTTGCAGGGCAAGAGGCTGAAGTCAACCAAGTGTATGGAGAACGGAAGCCTTATGACATGAACTCCAACACTTATCATCCGGGGTTTAGAAATCACCCAAATTTCAGGTATGGTAATCCTTCGAACCAATTGAATCCTAACTTTCAATCTAATGTGCAGGGAGGAGGACAAGGTAATCAACCATACCAAAACCGTCAAGGCAATTATCAAGCCAACTATCAAAGGAACTACAATGGAAACAACCAAGGGTTTGGAAACCGTGAGAATTCTTCACGGGGGTACAACCAAGGTTCTTCTAATAGCCAAGGCGGTGGAGAATCACCTGTGTCAGAACTTACACGGGCAGTGGAAATTATGGGAAAGACGCAAGAAGCGCTATTGAGGCAAATGGCTCAACTCACGGAAGAAGTAGCTCGAACAAAAGGCGTTTCGGAAAAGCCTTCAGATGAAGCCCCGACAAGTAAAAATGCTCACGTGAATGTTGTAAGTTTAGCGGAGCAAGGTGAGTTTGTAGGTAATGATGATACAACTTTACCATCGCATTTAAATGATGATGAAAGTAAAGTTGTAACGGAATGGGATCAACAAGAGATTTCACAAATTAATTCTATTTTCGAAAACTTAAACGAAATAACTTGTGAAACAATTTTGAGAAATGAAATCACCGGGGAAAGTATGGAGGAAGAAAATAATACCACCTCATGCATTTCAATGATTAAAGATTCGGATGACAAACTTAAAATTGAACCCATTCCTATTGAAGATGATATTCCCCCGAAACTCCAAGACCTGGGAGAGCCCTTTATTTCGATCCAAATTGGAGAATTTAAAACCGAAAGGGCGCTCCTAGATTTTGGAGCTTGTGTTAGCATTTTACCCGGGAGTATAGTCGATCAAAACCACTTTGGCCCTTTGGAAGAGCCGAATCTCAATGTGGTTTTAGCCGATCATACTCTTAGGAAACCAAGGGGAATGATTAAAGATGTGGTTGTGCAAGTAAAAGACTTTAACTACCGGGTTGATTTTTTCGTTATAGATGATGTAACCGGTAGCCAAGCGACACAACCAAGGGTAATTTTGGGTAGGCCATTTTTAAGAACAATGCAAGCGAAAATCAATTGTGTTAATGGAACGGTTAAAATTAAAAGTGGAAAACGGAAATTATCTTTGAAAGTATTTCCGGATTTACCTAACCCAATTGTTCATGAGAAATGTCTTGAAAAAGACATAGGTGATAATGCCAAAATGAAGAAAAAACAAGTTATGGATTGGCATGAGGAAAAGCGAAGGAAGGTTGCGAAGAAAGCGGTTAAAGTCAAGCATGATCAAAGAACGGAACCGCCGGATGAAAGACAACCCAAGCATGGGAAATTTGGAGGAAAGGCGCAACAACCAAAACATATTGAGGAAAATCCGTTCTTAAACGAGTATTGTGATGGAATGGAGAAATTGGGACCGGACATTAAATCGAGAAGCCTTTTCGAGGGCTCCCCAACTTAAACGTTCCAATGAAGGTACGTGTGTGTGCGTGTGTGTTGTACATATTGTTTTATCTCTATTTGTGCGTTTTTGGCGTTTTTGTCGTTTTGGTATATTTTGTGTTTTTAAGTAAATTTAGGTGCTCTTGATGCTTTGGATGCGCGAACGAACTCCTCCTATATAATTTCAGGTACGCCGTAGGTTTAAACGGGTTAAAATAGCGTTTTGGAGTCGTTTGGATTGAGTTTGGGTCGAAACCGTAGTGAAAACAGCTGCTATTCAAAAATTTCATTTTTCTGAGAAATATAACGCGCCGCGGGCCGCGGAGGATTCAGTTATTCCTCCCGCGACCCGCGGGAGAGTATGAATTTTGAAAAATTAAAAGGGGCAGCGGGCCGCGGGAGGAACCCTAAACCTCCCCGCGACCCGCGGGGCAAGATTAAAATCAGAAAAAAATTATAAAACCGCTCAGTCGTCTTCTCCAAGCCAACCACCACCACTGCCATCCCATTTCACCACCCTCACAACCCTCCTGCCATCACCCGACGACCACCACCATTTTCCACCGCCATCCATCGCCGTCCTTCCTCCCCATCATCATCACCGCCACTGCCACTATTCACCATCATCACCCACCACTATCAACCCCTATCACCACCACCCTACGGCCACCACCACTCCTACCCTTCTGCCACCACTGTAGCACCACCGCGGACAACCACTGACCACCACTTGTCGGTTCTGCACGTTATTTTTCTTCGCTTCAGGTACGCGCAATTGTTTATCATCACTTATTCGTTAATATTATCGATTATAATTGCACGTATTAGCGTTTGTTTTGGATTTCACTACAATGCGTGTTAGGATTCGCTACCTTAAGAAATTAGTGGTATCGTGGCAATATTATTGGCGATTGATCTTTGTGCTACTTGGTTGGCAATTTGATGGTATTTGATGATTTAGTTGGATTGTTACTTCATAAATTAGAGGGTGGCGTTTAGGCAATTTATTTGATGGATTAGTTGATTACGGGGCGACGATTTTGTTCATGAGCATAAATGTGATAATATATTTGAGGACAAATAAGCGTTTAAATGTGGGGGTAGCCATTCGTAGCATTCGTTTAGTTGTCATAAATAGCCTGCGACGTTTTTAATTAATAATACCTTAGCGTTTTAAGTATTTTATTTAGAGTCCAACATAGGGAGTCATTGGGAATACATTGTTGCTTGATATGATTTGACAGGTTTTTAGATCGCTTCGCCCATACTCAATCTCCATTTGGGCGAAGTTTGATCTGGATTACATATATACAAAGCAAGTATCCCGAATTTTTCAATTTTTTCTAAATTTTGGTTTGTTTTTTCTTTTAAATTCACGTGGTCGCGACCAAAATACTATACGACCACGTACGTGTGATATTTATTTTCAAAAATCCAAAAACATTCAAATATTTAAAAATAAAAAATAAAAATAATTGTTATTATCGCCTGACTTGCTTTAAAATATGTTTGTACAACAGGATGTCAGGTGACGCCGAGAGTAGCGCCCGAGGTGCCAAACGGGCACGACGTCAGCGCCAGGCACGAGAGATTCGTTATTTACAGGCAGAGGAGTGCCCAGGGCCGGACGCTGACCCTATTCCACTAGAGGACAGGGTCCTCAGGCATCACACGCTGCTGTTGTTTGCTATCGGTCAGGAGGAGGCGGTGCGTTGCACCAAGTTCCTGACCATGATGCCACTGCTGAGGCATCGTACATTTGACTGGACGTTAGTGGGGCGATTGGGTCAGGAGGAGCGTATTCGCCAGATTTGCGGCCCGGAGTGGATTAGGGCGCTGACGTGCGAGTGGCCGCAGTTTGATGAGCTGACGGTAGAGTTTCATTCTACATTCTCTTACGACCCGAAGAAATTTGCTGAGGAGGATGCTGTTTCATTTGCCTTGGGGAGGCGTATGTACGAGATGTCGGTGCCGCAGTTTGCTATCCACATGGATTTATATACTGACGAGCAGGTTGCTGCACCCGACTTTGCACAGTTACTACGGGGCGCCGCTGATTTGGCACAGTCATGGGCAGTTAGGCCGGCGCGATTACATGAGTTTTGGACGACCATTGCCGATAGTTTTTATTCTGAGAGGACTAACCAGACGTCCCAGATTCGCGATCCGATCATCAGGTATATACATAGGATTATCGCTTGCACTATCAATGCCAGATCTGATGGCATTGATAAGTGCAATCTGAGGGATTTATTCATTCTTTATTGCATGATCGGCGGCCATCGGGCCAACATTGCTACTGTCTTGTTATCATCATTCGCTAGAGGGCGTAGGGCGGGCAAGAATGCCCACTTGGATATGGGACCGTATATTGGTCGATTAGCCGGGCGCCTAGGGGTTTACGACAGGTATAGGCAGGTTCTGCTGACTAGGGGCCCTAGGACGGTTGGATACGGGATTGATGAGTTACGAGCCGCAGGGATTTGTCCTCACGATGACCCGGAGCGTTGGGAGGCACCACGACATGGTCCACAGACATTACCTCCAGCCGGGATCCCTGCAGAGGAGACGATGAGGGCCGTTGTCCCGACTGGCAGGCAGAGACAGCCCCCACGCACATACAGCGAGAGACTTCATCCATCCTATCCTATTCGTGAGATGCCACCACCGCCACTCACATTAGAGTCTTTACGTGATCAGATTTTTCAGCAGATGGCAGAGGATAGGCAGCGCCAGGATGATCTGTGGCGATATTATTTTCAGCAGCAGGGTATACCTCTCCCTCCTATCTTACAGCCGCCACAGGATGATCCATCAGATGCAGGTGCTGGAGGTGACGAGTAGTTTTGAGTCGTCATTTGATTGGTTTGATATCTCATACTCTTGATACATTGATTTGTTTGATATATTGGGATATTATTTTTTGTTTGTGGTTTGGATATTGATACATTTTATTTTGATGGTTGTTTATATATTTGTGCTTAACAATTTTTGGTGTGTTTGTTATTGTGACGTGTGAGAATTATCATCTATGTCTGCTTGCGAATGGAATGCTATACGAGCGGATTGGAAATTTTGGGAAATACAACTCCAAATTCATTGTCATATCATCAAAGGGGAGTTGTTCTTGCACTTTTGTTTGTTTGCGTTTTCTTTATTTTCTTTCCTTTTCTACATTGAGGACAATGTTTTTCTCAAGTGTGGGGGTGGGAAAACGTTTGGTGTGTTTTTAAGTGTGTTTAAAAAAAAATAGTCTCTGAAAACAATAAACGCGAAAAACAAACATAATTTTGCATAAATGGTAAATTCTATATTGTTTTAACTATAGATTCTTAGTCATGGTTTAATTTGTTGCAAGTAAAATGAATCGTTTTCAACAAGTGTTTTAAAGAAATATAACGAATTACATGATTAATGTTTACCAACCTTTTGAAATCAATTTTTTGTACACGTCGGCAACCTTTATCATACTTGGTGAGTTTTGAGCCTTTTTACATTCACATGATACACATATATATATTCTTTTGTTGAGTGTAAACCATCTTGATTCTTTGTTATAAAACTTGTGTAATTTGATACACGCTAAAGTAATTTTGCACTAAAATGATAAAGGCATTTAGGATATCCTTTTACCTTCACACCATTTGTTTTATTGTTACCTATCCTTTCACAAAAAATATACCATTAGAAAAACAAATTTTGAGCCTTAACCTTTCATTTGACTAAACCCAAAACAATTACCCAAAATATCCAACAATTTTGATTAAGCAAGATTTGATCCATTGCAATTGTGTATTTGTGTTTTTATTCAAGAAAAGCAAAAGAGAAGAAAGATATATACATAAATAAAAAAAAAAAAAAAGAGAAGAATTATAGTTGTTGTTATTGTCGATTGTTTCGACGTTACAGGAAAGTTAAATAAGGATCATCAATTCGAGTTGGATTTTCTCCTTTTTCATTTTAGCCACTTTTACCCACATATCCTACCTTTACCTCAAGCCCAAAACCCATAAGTCCTTTATTATTTACATGTGCATCTTTGCATATACGTATGATTGTTATACAAGTTTATACTAACGAAGTTTCAGGATTGGTTTTGAGCGATCATACTAGCACATCTTTTGCTAGTCCATATATCACACCGAGAGGAGCGAACAATTGTGAGGGGCGTGTTGCATCTAGATGATTTCAATTGAATGGTAAACTTTATCTAGTAATTCAAGTTTTGAAAAATATATATATATTTAACTCGTTGAATTAACACATCTAGTGCTTGCGTACAAATGAGGTATGACTTTGAACCTTAAGTTTTGACATTTAGGAGAAACCATTTCTATGTTTGTTGTGGAAAATATTTTTGAAAGTTTTTCAGAGACTGAAAAAGACAAGTGTGGGGGTGTGATGCGATGCCGTGTGCATCACATCTGTGTGATTCAATTCGTGTTTGTTAGTGTATTTTGTGTGCAGTTATCCCGAAGTTACGAGCTTTAGTGAGAAAAAGACTAATGATGATTTATATGCTAAAAAGGGGTTTTTACGAGCAGAATATCCGAAGACACGAGCCGGAACGAGAACGGGCGCAAGAAACGATCGAAAACGACGAAAGAACAAAGAATTCTTGCACAAACCTCCCCCGCGGGCCGCGGGAGGAAAGGAAGAGATCCCGCGGGCCGCGGCGTGTTCTTAAATACATAAAATATATAATATTCCCCCGCGGGCCGCGGGAGACTTCCCTTCTCCTCCGCGACCCGCGGGGCTGTATTATTGTGGAAAAATAGGCTGTCTTCTCCTTTCCAGCCCACGAACCCACCTTCAACTCCAACTCGCAACAGCTACAAAGAAGACGCATTCTGCTCGTTTTCTTATCATTCATTCTTCATTTTTACACCACCAATCACTCCCAAATCATCAAGGGAAGCTTGTATGAAGGCAAGGAACATCAAGAAACCATCCATTCGTGCTGAAATCATGTCTGGCTAGAGTTCCACCTTCACCTCCGGGTGAAGGTTTTGTAAGTTTCGGGTTGTTTCTGTAATCATTTGACTCCGAATTTGTATAATATTTGTGTTTACATAATCGTTATATTGAATGCTTGATATTGGATTAGACTCATTGCAAGATTAGATATGTCTATGTATTTAATTTCATGAGATAAATTCTGTCATTTATGTGTCAATATAGTGTAGAGGATTTAGTGAACGTATTCGATAAAGCATACTACGGTCCTAGAGATAGTAGTTGATGGCTAAGTTGCGATTCTTTATCCCCGTGTGTTAATATAGAGAAAACCCATTTTCGGACCATTTGATTACTACAACTTAGTATTCTTGCATTACCATACCCGGAGGTGTTGCCTTTATCATAAGAATCCCGTTACATAACAAATCTAGTTTTTGTAGTATTATTACAATTGTTACCATCTTGTTACTATTTTGTTACCCAAGCCTTTATCTAGTTGTTTGTGGCTAGATCGACGCTAAAACACTCAAATCAATTAAAAGAGGGAAAAACCCAAGTTAGGATATTAGATTAGTGACATTAGTTTAAAAGCAAACTTCATAATTCTAGACCAAGCTAACCCCAATTCCTTGGAGACGACCTTACTTACCCTTGCTAGTCTTGTGTATTTAAGTTCTTTATAAATTGTTTTTGCCGCGACCCACGACACTCGCGTCAATTTTGGCTCAAATAGGTTAAGTTCATGAAATTGAGGAGTTATATGTAATGTTTGATCATCCCTAATGGTTTAGAGGTGATTTGTTTAATTGCACTTGCTTAGTTGCACTAGATGATGATGTTGGTTCTTATTAGTAACCAAATTGTGGTTAATTGATGATTGGTAAAGGTAGAATAATAATTAGTCATGATCTTAGTTTTGGGAAACTTAAGCATACAAGGTGTTTGATGAAATGCTTGAAAGAGAAACCAATTGTGTGAAACTTGTTAAACTTGTGTGCTTGCTAGTGATGCATAAACATGAACATTTATGAATCATATGGTGTCATATGCCATGAACGCACAACTAAGCACTAGGTGTAATAATCATGAAATAGGTTTCAAGATTGAAAGCTAGGGAAGTCGAACTTGAAAGGACTCTAAACATGATTTTCGTAGCTTTTATATAGATTTTGATTAATCTTAAGAAAATTTTATAAAATCAACCGTTTATCCGATTTGGGTGTTCTATACATTTTCAGAAAGCTTATCGAGTAAATTATTGTTGTTTTAGGTCATATGAAGTTAATATAGTTGTTAAACGGGTCGAAAAGGTGAATTAGAACAGATGGGCAGAAGCTTTGAAAGCTGTGAAAAATAAAAATATAGTTGCTGACCTGATCTTCAAATATTCATATAAAATCATAGAAAAATAGTTAGGAGGTGTTCTTTATACGCCTGGAAAGTTCATTGAACGAAGTACAATCCATCTTTGAACATATTCAACTAGTTCGGATTTTAAATGGGTCAAAAGGGTCAAATACAGCAGATGTATAGAAGATCGCTGCACATTATTAATGTTATTAATCAAAATGGGGCATAAGATCATATATATACTTGTTTTGGGCATGAAGTTTTGATTCTTAGGAACATAGAGCACTTTATGTGATATACTTAAAGTGTTCAAAACCATTTATTACCTAGTTTTATAAGTAACTTCACTAACGACTCAAACGGTTAGTGAATGGAAATATTCATGGAACAAAAACTAGTTGTTTATTATATATCATGCTTTGATTAAGAAGTGTGTGTGAATTCATAAGGTGTTATAGTCATGTTAATGGTTGACTAATCTAATCATCTTGTGGATACAATGCGGTAGTTTGACTCTGACAAGCTAGGTAGGAGCTTGGAAAGGAACGGTTCGAACAAATACATGTTCAAGCATGAAGCTCGCAAGGATACAAGGTAAGTGTTGCTTACGTTATTATACTAAATATCATGACTTAGGAATTGCGTGTTAATCGTTTAGACTTAGTTATGGGAGAAAAGTAGGACCCAACTGGTGAAAACCGTTAAGCGGGTCTAAACATGTGAATTTATGTATAAACTACCTTATGACAATCAATGAGGTGACATGCGCACCCAAGAAATGAAATATATTAAATGGGGTAAATCTTGAAGAGTTAGGCTATAACTTGATTATGACGATTAAAGAGTCGATATATGGAAACAAGGCAAAACACCTTAAGTGGGTTCAATCAGGTTAGACTAGAATAGAAATAATGTATGGTAAGTAACAAAGTTAGTGTTGCATCCGAAGTGTGCAACTCATGAACGGGTCAAGTGGCGATGTTCTCACCATTGGGACCTGCTACTTAACACTTGTATATCAAGCATTGAGTTTCAAAATATACAAATGGGTCAAATGGTGATGTGTCACCATTCGGATCCCAAATTCTAATGTGTGTCTAGGAAGTCATCCACAGGTGAGCATTTGGGAATGGGGCACATGATGCCAAGTATTATGGACAATAGTTATCAAGGTTTGAAACGGAAAAACGCTATCTGGTAAGTCAGTAGTTAAATAAATGCCTTGGGCGAAGTAGTACGGGAATGAAAACCACCCACATGAAGTGTGGGTGCCAAATCGGGAAGTCTTTTACGTAATTATGTCCTATGCGCGCTAATACACCTAACAATGACTAATAGTGATGAAATATTGGAATTGATGGAAAACTAAGTCCATAACGCTTATAGCCTTTCGAACAAGTTAATGGGTTAAAAACATTGGGATTAAACCAAGTAGTGTCGTCTACGGGCGGCTAAACGGGATTTGTTTCCTGCAAGGGCATTTTAGGAATTTTAAAGTTTTACTAGTGGTTATATCCAAAACCAGGTCATAATGAGACAAACCGTATTATGTTTTCAGTTAAATAAGTTCCCAATGGGATGGCAATATGATTCTTATGCTTATAGAATTGTTAAAAAGGGCTTTGGCCCGGTGAACAACCGTTCACTCAGGGTGAACGACCTTTCAGGTCTTCTGATCAGCTTGTTGCTGTTCGTGGCCCAGTGAACGACCGTTCAGGCCTTCTGAGTCAATTTGGTAAAAATTTTATTTTTGGCCGTTTGGTCTGGATCGTTCCATAATGATGTGTAACGACACTTCTTCTATAGTAAATGCATTATTGGTAATTGACGTAGGGCTGTCGTGTACCCTTATCAAAAGAATTTATATTTAGCAACTTCTACACTTACAAATTAATGTAAATAGGGAAGTCGGGTTGTCGAACCTACGAGGAATGGGTGGAAAGTCTAAAGGCGAATACGCTAGATTCTATGTCACAATTTTTATAGTTTTTAGATTTTATTGACAATATATTTAAAATTCAGATTTGATTGGTTTGATATTTTAACTAACAACTAACAATAATTCTGATTTCAACAATAAGATTAAAAGAGTAGCTGACAAGTTTCGACTGTTGTTCTAAACACTTCATGTCACGAAGCCTTGGATTTTTAGTATTGAAATAATAACTAGTACCAGTCTAGTTATCCCTATGCAAACACTCACCAACCTCCTTACGGTGTCGAATACGAAAGACTGTAATTAATAGATAATTTGATTTATGCAAATAAGGTTTAATCAATACACACAAGTAGGCACTGGGCTGGTTCATGCAACATCTATAATCTATAATCTATAATCTATAACTTATAATACAAGAATTGAGTTTGTATGAGGTGGCATTCAATAGAGGCCTCAACCCCTCATTGAATGTGCCATGTGGCACATTGAGGTGATAGTATTGAATTTATTATTTTAAACAATTGTTTTAAATCAATTATATTGATAGATATTTTAAATCAAATATTTACATTCAAAAACAATTAATGAAAAGTAAGTTTTTCTATGATATTTACATTCAAAAACAATTGTTTTAAATCAAATATATTGATAGATATTTACATTTTGTTAAATCATATATACTCACTAATACAAATGTTTACTACTTTTACTTCATTTATTACATATAATAATGTGACTAATAATTTTTATTTCTAATTGTAGGACATGATTTCATTATGCGTTATGCTTGTTTATCTGATGGTCGATGTTATGGGCCATGGTCAAGGTAGAGACGATGTAGGGAAAATGCCACCACCTGGTGACGGTGATGATAATTGATGGCGCGTGTACCAATGAGACGGTAAGTCTTACAGGTCGTTAATGTTTACTATTTTTACTTCATTTTCAATTCTAATAAATCGACGTAGATTTTGTTCCGAACCAAGACAAAAACATTGTGTTTTAAACTTTTTAGTAATTATCTTTTAAGCAGTATGTTTTACAAATTGTGTATAGTGCATTGTATCTTAGTATATTATTCTGTGTGAAGGTTTTGATTTTTTTTTATGCTTACTCATGTGCCATGGTTCATTTAACACGTGTTAGTGATCCAAGCACAGGTTTGCATTGGTGCTTCCTGATGAATCCATCCCAATTGACATATGTTAGGGTTCAATTAACATGTGTTAGTGATGCTAACACAGGGTTGTATATGGTGCATACTGATGAATTTATTCCAATTAAATTTGCATGTAAATATTTATTTATTTTTTTTATTTAATCATAGAATAAAATGTTTTAATTAGAAAAATTTAAAAAAAAAACTAGTTTTTCTTTTCAAAATATAACTTGACTGTTTATATGTAAATATGTATATATTTAGAGTAGTTTCATAAAAATGTATGTATTTGTATATATTAAAGTAAAGGTTTGATTTTGGTGAAGGTTTTGAATTTTTGTATCGGTGCTTACTGCTGTGTCAGGGTTCAATTAACACATGTTAGTGATTCTAGCTCATGTTGGTATAGGTGCCTGCTGATGAATCTATCCCAATTGACATGTGTTAAGATTCAATTAACATGTGTTAGAGATACTAACACAGTTTTGAATATGGTGCCTACCGATGAATCTATTCCAATTGACATGTGTTAGGGTTCAATTAACATGTGTTAGTGATGCTAACACATGTTATTATGTGCCCAAACTAACATGTGCTAGGGTTCAATCTAACATGTGTTAGTGATGCTAACACATGTTAGTATATGTCCAAGTAACTCCCAAATTGACCCAATTAACATTTGCTAGTTACAAATGTTTAATTATTAAAAATAATTAATGTAGGAGATTCTATGAACAACCACTGGACTTCAAGCCGGCTACTCCGCACAAGGATCAACTAGAGAGGGAGTGCTAAGGATTGAAACATGAAGCCGAAAATGCCTAATAAGGAATGAAGCATAACGCCGAAGACAACTATTAAAGAATGAAGCATAATGTGTTTTTTATGTTAGTTTATGATAGTTTTGTATCATCTTTTTAATTTTTTATATTTATATGAAATTAATTTGTTACACTCAATGTTTATTTCAATAAATTTTTATATACATGTGTTCTTTTATGTTGATATACTAGTCCAAAATTAATGTGATAATTATTTCAACCAATTACACGTGTTAGTGATGTGTGTGAAAGGAGTTTGTTTGAAGAGAACAACTAACATGTGCTATGGATCTTTAAATTAAGAGAAAATTGCTCGAATGGTCCCTGTGGTTTGCACTTTTTTCACCTATAGTCCCTAAGTTTTCAAAATTATAGCTATAGTCCTGAAACAGTGCAATTTTTTAACTCGGATAGTCCCTGGAGCTAACTGAGGTTAAAAAATCCAGTTAAGTGGGTGTGAAATTACAAAACTACCCTTACCCCAATAAAAATAAAAAAAAATCAATTAATTAATAAAATATAAAGAGGGCCCACTTAACCTCTTAGCAAATTATTTTTCTCCACCTATTTTAGTAGGGCCCACCAACTTCATCTTCCCCACCCTATCACCACCACCACCCACCACCACAAGGTCAGTCCAATCTCTTTACAAGTATCATAATTTACATCCCAAAATCACAATTAAATCATCTCTTAATACATAATTAACCTTACTAATCACATACCCATTACCAATTGCATCAAAACTCTTTACAAATCTGCACAAAAAAATAATACAATCTTTCCCAATTAGGGTTAATAAGATCAGAAAAAAAGATCACCCAAGATGGAAGCTTTTTATAGATTCAAGATATGGGTATTATTAATCTGCTTATTATCTCATCTGGGTCATGGTTATTATCTTCCTAGTAGTTACCCACACAGATATACAGTAGGTGATCCATTGAATGTAAAAGTCAATTCTTTGACTTTAATAGATACAGAAATCACTTACAATTATTATAGTTTACACTTCTGTAAGCCCCCTGAAGGTGTAAAGGATAGTGCTAAGAATCTTGGTGACATTTTGATGGGTGATCGGATCGAAAACTCGCCTTACAAGTTTAAAATGTTTGTTAATGAAAGTGAGGTGTTTGTTTGTGAGACGAAAGCGTTGCCGGGTGATGAGTATAAGTTGTTAGTGAATAGGATTGATGAGGTGGTTATTGGAAACGGGTCAGAGGGAGTCATTTAAGGCACGGTCAACAAAGAGAGGGTGGTGGTTGGTGATAGTGGTAGGTGGTGGGTGGTGGTGATAGGGTGGGGAAGAAGATGAAGTGGGGAAGAGAGAGTAAGAAGGAGGAGTTTTATATCTAGGGTTTTGTTGGTGGGGAAGATGAAGGGTGGTGATGATGGAGGGTGGAGATGGGTGGTGGTGGTTTGTGGAGGTGATGAGGTGAAGAAGATGAAGTGGGGAAGATGAAGTGTGGGACCCACATTAATTAATATATTTTTTTATTAAAGTAAAGGTACTTTTGTAATTTCACACCCACTTAACTGGATTTTTTAACCTCAGTTAGCTCCAGGGACTATCCGAGTTAAAAAAATTCACTGTTTCAGGACTATGGCTGTAATTTTGAAAACTTAGGGACTATAGGTGAAAAAAGTGCAAACCACAGGGACCATTCGAGCAATTTTCTCTTAAATTAATATGTGAAATAAGTGATAGAGAAAAAAGTAGGAGAGAGAAAAGGTGGAGAGAGAAGATGAAAAGATGGAGAGAGAATGTGACAAGATGGAGAGAGAAGGTGATCCATTTTACCCTTTTACCCTTTTAGTACTTTATTTGTATTATTTTAATGAGGAGGTGGAGCCAAAGGTGAGACCATGAATCACAACCATTGATCATGCTTGATCAGTGGTTGTGATAGGGTTTAGTGAGTTTTCTCAAATATTTGAGGTTTTCTATAGAGCCTTACCCTGATATATAATATATACATATATATATATATATATATATATATATATATATATATATAGGATGGGATCATTTGAGAACCCCACTAAGTTGAGAGAACTTGAAAACTCATCCGAACCAATCATAAAGAGACACATCAGCTGCTTTATAATATCTTGTATTTGTTTAATCAAGGGCATCAAAGTCTTTTACCACACCCACTTGAGGGTATTTTAGTAATAATAATACCCACCCCACCCCACCCCCACCCCAAGCAACACTTTAAATAATATTATCTCTCACACCCTCACCCTCTCTCTCACACAACCGGTTACCCTCTCTGTCTCTCTAACTCTCTCTCTCTAACTCTGTCTCTCTCTATCTCACTCCGTCTCTCTCTCTAACACACACACACACGATTCATGGTAATGAAAGCAGGCGGAGGATGGTGGTCTTGGTGGGGCAGGAGGCGGAGGATGGTGGTGGGTTCGAAACAGGGGTGAAGGTGGAGGTAGGGTGGTGGGGGTTCGATGTTTTATGAGGGGTCCGATGGTGGTGGATCTGATGTGAAACAGGGGGGGGGGACGATGGTGGTGGTGGTTCTTGCAGAGGACGACGGTGACGGTGGAGGAGGCTGTGGTGTTTTGTGCAGAAGACGAGGTGATGGTGTGGTTTTAGAGGTGGGTTGGGGGTGTTTTGCAGAGGGGGGGGGGGACTGTGGTGGTTGACGAAGGTGGGTTTCAGAGGTGGTTGAGGGGTGTTTTGTAGAGGGTTTTTGGGGGTGGTTCGACAGAGGGGTTGTGGGTGGATCTGATGATGGGGGTTCGAATGGTGTTTCGTACGGTGGTTGGTTGGATCTGAAAATGAGGGGTTTTGGTGGTGGTTGATGGTTCGACGGTGGGGATGTGGTGGCGGTCCGGCGACGGTGGTGTGTTGATCGTGACTGTACAGTTAATTTTTATAATCATTTTTTTATTATTATTATTTTTTATTATTATTGTTATTATTATTATTATTATTATTATTATTATTATTATTATTATTTAATGATATTAGTGTAAAAAAAGATAGGTTTTTTTATGTTGAAATTTTTGTGTTTTTTCTTGTCAGGGAGTTTTGATGCTGAGAAGATCATTTTTTTTTTGTTTTAAGGAGATGATGTAGTATGTTTGTAGGAAAACACTCGTGTAAACATCAGTTTTACACCAGTGTAAATATGAATGTATAGTATGTTGTAAAAAAACACTGGTGTAAACATCAGTTTACACCAGAGTAAATATGAATGTATTTGACGTTTGTGATGTAAGAAACACTTGTGTAAACTTCTGTGTATGGCAGATTTTACACTGGTGTAAATAAATTACACCAGTGTAAAAACGACAGAGAGATGGCAGAATGTATAATTTTTTATTTTTTGTTTTAAAAAATAAAGTTTTAAAAAATGTGTATTTTTAATAATTGAATAAAAAATTAAATGATATTTTATATTAATATTTCCTCTCACATGGTTTTTTACCATAATACCCTTTAAAGTACTTAAATATATTAAAAAATCCTTATTAATCAAGTCAAGACAAAAAAAGTCACATCCTTTAATCTTAACCATTGGATCATCAAGATCAATGGTCCACAAGAGTTCTCGAGTTCTCTCAACTCGGTACAGTTCTCAATTGATCCATTCCCTATATATATATATATATATATATATATATATATATACATATATATATATAAAGTGCTCCACTAATAACTTCATATATCTAAAATAGTTCTGAATAATAAGTAATATTTATAGAATTTTAGAATACATAACGTATAGATCAACCGTACCTTGATTGAAATAGACGAAAATAACCAGTATATAGACGATCTTGAGATCCTTATGTTCGAAGTGGGTGTTAATGGGAGCTTGGCAATGGCTGCGTTCTTCTAATCGAAATGATGATTAAGAGGAGGCTTTGTGTGTGAATGACAATATAATGACATATGAGGCCATGCCAATGGTTATATAAATGCATTTCTTACAAGTTCTCGTTTATTGCCATGACTCTTCATTGGAAAATTAATCATAATTTTCAATTCTATTTAATTTAGTCCAATTTATAACATCATATACGTTTTAATTCATTACACTATATTTACACCCTCATTATGAAGAATTCTAATTAATATAATATTATATTCATTTAATCTAAATAAAAAAAACATAAATCACTTCATGTGTAACACCCTAAATCTGTAATATAGAAAATTCGCAGCGGAAAAGCCAACCGTAAAAAAAATCATTTCTTTAAAAACAACCTTGAATGTTTAGAACCCAAATCTACTAAGTATTTTAGGTATTACGTCCAATATTGTTTCCTATTTCGTTCGACAAAACTCATCTTCCTTTTGTTATGTGACCGTGACCACGTACAATCCGCTCCTTTACTCGATCTCCATCCCTTCCTTTCTTCATTAGGTAGGCAAGTCAACCTGCAATCACCACATAACCGTTTCGTTAGTTTAATAGGTGACTTCATGTAAATTAATCACGATGTGGAAATAACATCCAACAATACTCCGTGATCCTGTTCAAACGCCTTCTTGCAAGTTCGGGTGTGATACCCCGAATCCGAACCTCCAAATCCCACGCATTCATACTTACATACCCGCATCTTCATTTCCATTCTCATAACAAAAGATTAATAACCCTACAATACATACTTGCGTACAATTTCCCATACACAACTTATCTTGACCTATCATACTATTCTTCCTTCATGTATTCTCTACGACAAACATGACGTTTCCAATCCTATACTCAATCTACACATAATGACGAGCCTTTACATACATAAAACTCTCACACAAACCCGGGTATAAGTACCCATACATACATCACATTCTCAATCTATAAAAGCATAACAAATCTACTTACCGTATTTGTTACTATGTATACACACATATCAATTTAATTACATACACATGCATCATTCCATAATTGAGTTATATTTGCAAATCCGACATTCTATTACTTGATACACCCATAACTAGCATTCACGAAGTCCAACGATGATATTCGATGCGTTTGACGCGAATACGGATTGCGCATATAAGCAAAACATCTAAATATGCGAAAAACGGACAAAAACCCAGTGGGGAGCGCATGCTGGTGCACACCAGCGCAAGGTGCGCTGGCCACCTTGCGCTCCCTGTTTAACCACATCAGAAGGTCAGCGCAAGCTGACAAGACACCAGCGCAAGGTGCTCTGACTTGCTCCCCTGGTCGGTTTTGCTACTAACTTTGGGATTTTCGCACAAAATCAAAGATATTGATACCCCAAAGCTATATTCACTTAACCTTAGCCATTTTGAAGCCTCAAAAGACTTATTTTTATCATCCCATTCGGTTTGTAACATTCATACAAATCATTTTGCTAAGTTATGTACCTACCAATAACTCATTTGTTCTCAAGCATAAATATACTACATTTAATCCATTGCTACCTTCCTTACCTTGGCATCATTATTAACATTCCATCATTCCATGATTCTCACCCTACTTACACACACATGTACATAATAACATTCATTATCCTAAATGGAGTAAGGATCACTTACCTCAAGTCCTCCAAGTTCATGCTTGTTTATTTGCCTCCTCTTGACCCATTAGCTTCCCATGGTTGAGTCCATCATTCCTATCCTTTCAGATCATCATATTCACCTCATTGTTAGCATACATGATCATATCACACTAACAACCATTCTCAACCAAATATCACATTGACTTTCTTTAGTCAACTTCTATCATATCTAAAACATACATACACAACCACATTTATTCTCACATCATGTAATACCACTTATTATCATATATGTCTCATAGTTTTAACATGTTATGCGTCACATAGTGTGTCTAATCACACAATCAAGTTTGGGAGCCTAACCATGTTATTTTACACTATTGAATTGGCGGAAAGTCAACTTTCAACCATTCAAACTTTCTAGTTAGAAACATATATCCATATTAGTGTACTAGACCATATGAACTTCACCATAACAATATTCTCATATATTTCGGAACACATACAACTATATAATCACAATGGTTGTCATATACGTTCATACATTTCCTCACATACATACTAGGGCCTTCATAATCTCCAACTAGCAACATAGCCCAAGAATGCCTCATAACACTAAATCCCTACATGAATACTCCCTAGAACACAAGTCTCATGCTAATCCACTTTCATTTATATTTATTATCATACTACTTTCATACTTGTCCAATCTTGCCTACAATTTCACAAGTTAGACTAATCTAGGCATTTCATCAAACACTTGGTGTGCATACAACATTTAAAACACAATGTACAAGCATTTCATGCATACTTTCATAGCTCATAACATAAATCATCATATTTCTTCCCTACATTACATACCATTCATTCAATAGTTATTAACATAGCAAATCATCACTTTCTTTTCAATGCACCCAACAATTAACTAAGAATGGTCTTGGATTACACCAAGATCAATACCCACTTTCATCATAAGTGTAAAACAATCTAATTAGCACATGAACCAAGCATAGCCTTATGTAGTTTCATGAATTATGGTTCCTTTAGTGTCTATCAACATCTAGACACCTCCATTCATCCTTGATTCACGTTTTCACATAAACCCTAGATTTTCATCACATTCAAAAACAAACATAACATCACAATTAGCCAAATTAAAGGTACCTTGGTGTGTATAAAACCTTAGATGGCCCATAATTGGCTTCATGCACCATCTTTGGCTTCTACTTTCTCTTGATTTGGAGCTAGAGATGAAGAAGCAAGGGTTTGGTCTTGGGTTGTTCTTGATGATCAACATACACAAGAATGTGTATGTTGACATCTTACTTCCCCGATCTATAACCCATTACTTTGCTCCTTGTCCAAGTCTAGTCCCTCTAGTTTGATACCCTTCCAACCTTGACTCCAACCTTATTGAAATTCCATATAACTTGTGTATTTATCTAGGATAGGTACTTAGTTATTTCACCCCATGCCATAACACATTAAACCATGCTACTAAATTAAAGTTCGGGTTTTGGGGCGTTACAACATGCATATTAAAAAGGAATTATGTATCAAGTTTATGTTTTCAAAATTTTTGATGTTACAATAGAGGTTTTGGAATTGTAAAATTAAATTAAATTATTGAAAAAAATTGAACAATCGCCGCTACATGACACCTCGATGTTTCCGCTATCGGTAGTGGTTCAATAAGCTTCACCGACCAAATAACACAAAATATTAATTTAACCACATGTATTGGTATAACTATCAAGATATGAGTCATCATGTATAATAGAGATATATATTAAAAAATAAAAACACAATGTTAGCTATAATAGCATATTGAGGGTCAAATAAGCAGTGAACTAATTATAGGACATGATAGGAATCTTTTTTTGTGAGAAGAACAGTACAATCGGTTCAATCTTTTTGTGAGAAGAATGGAGGTTACATTATGGAGAAGATATTAACCGTGTATTAGCCACATGTACCATAGGATAATATGTTGTATAAACGGGCATAATGGGAAGAAAGGGGGTAAAATATAGCGATGTATGCTTATGCCTCTTCATATGCCATCTTAAAAAAATAGTGAAATTACCTTGATGCCCATCTAGGATGTATTATATAATAGTATAGATTTGATCTGTTGTGACGTTAGGACCACCAAGCACATAACGAAACATAAATTTTGTTGAGTGATCAAACAATGACAAATTAAAGACTTGCTACTTGCTAAATTCCGGCACAGTTAAATCTCTTATGTCGTGATTGAACGCTAGCTAGTTGCTACCTGAGTTGGTCGATAGATTAACCATTGGCGATTTGATGTTACGGCGAAATGGTTGGTATACTGTATATGAGAGAGATTTAATTTTAAAGTTTCTCAAATTATGGACTTATATATAAAACTGATACCATGACCTTTCAAATGGACACGAAGATCCGCCAATTGCTTACTACATTGCCCGTTGCTTCTGGTTTAAAAATATGCAAGCACGCCAAAAATTTAATGAACAACACAAAAGATACTAACATATGTAACTACCAAATAACATTCATACTACTAAATACAAAGAATGTGTTTAGAATGTAACTCTACAATCAATATACATGATTAAGCAATCACCTCTCTAGTTACTACTATTACCAATATTTAACAAGACAACATAGATTTCGTCTAGTTCCTCCAAGACCGATTCAAGGGTTGGGCGCAGGTACGATTTATCCACTACACATTTTTGAGCAAGTAAAGCTAATCGGACTGCTGGTTTTGTTTGCAGGAAGTTTAATCTTATTCGGCAGTCTAATGAACCATATATACTAGGCAATGAAACACACCCATGTTCTCCAGGTAAACAATGTCTTGTTGCTGTCAGATCACTTTCACTAGCAATTGGGTTCCCCGTTAGCAGCTCCATCAGTAGCACTCCGAAACCAAAGACACCACTCTTCACCTTCAAATAGTCTGCAACTCTTATATACTATAAGATCTATGTCGAAAAATCATGGAAAATGTAGACAGCTGGAAATGAATCAAGATAACTTACAGGATGAACTTGGAGTGAGATAAAAGGGTGCATCCGCATCACTACTTGGTGCCAACATTTTCACATCAAAATCCGAGAGTTTTGCGTTAAATTCCTGGGATTATTAAGGGAAATAAAAGAATGGTCACTGGCGTGTTAAAAGAAGAAAAAGGTTGAGCAATCCGCAATGAGAAATACGCAAGTTGTTTCAAAACAATACCTCATCTAACAATATATTGTGCGTCTGCAATGAGCAATCTGCAAGTTGCGGCTTTGTACGCAAGAAAACAAGACCTCTAGCAACTCCTATCGCAATCTTTACCCTCAAAATAAACAGGTGTCGCTCTGTTCTTCTTTCAACTGCAAGACAACATATTTTATCTCATCATGTACACTTTAACAATTACGTTTCAGCTACTTGTTAAGTACACTTAAATGACACTTACCACTGAATAGATAATCATTTAGGGTTCCTTGATGCATGAACTCGTAGACAATGAGTATCGAGTCTCCTTCCATGCAGTACCCTAAGATCTTAACTACATTGGGATCATTGAGTTCTTCCAGACATTTCATCTTCTGTTGTATCCACAAATAATGAAGTAGTATTAAGAATACCATCCATTTAACCAACAATAAACTCATCATTAGTCATTGAATTCCACCCAAACTGGTCACAAATTCCCTTCGTTTTATTCAATTCCAGTTTCTTCAAATTCAAAATTTTGGCATATTCGATTTAAAAAAAATAAAAAAAAATACCTTCAAATTTCAATTCTTTTGAAAAAAATATATTCTTTCATGAAAATTTAGCAAACCAAACGCATCCTAATTGTGAGATGGCAAGAGTAATAGGTTACCTCATTTACCATGTCTGGTTTAAACTTGTATGTATAGAGTCTCTTAACAGCAATTATCAATCCAGTATCAGACATTGAAGGAGAATATGTCTTCCTATCAAGCCAACCTCTAAAAACCTCTCCATAATGTCCGCTGCCTAACAACATGTGACTGCTGAAATTCCTAGTGGCGCGTTCCATGTCTCTATATGAGAATATTCTAAAAGACTGCTCCATGCGCCCATTATGGGTAGATGATGACGTGTCAGGGTCACCTAAATAACATAGAAAAGAAGGTGTAAACAACGAAAACAACGTGAGACTAAAATACTCAAAATCTTCCGTTTACTCAAACTTAATGATTGCAAGTCTTTTAACAATTGACAGAGATAATAAACATCTTTATGATCTTTGAAAATGTCACTCACATAAATGACTATGTGTCATCTATATACTTATAGGAAAGGTTATATTGTATGGTAAATGTCACTCCATGCTCATCATCTTTAACTTCCTATGCTTGTTAAATTGACTATCATATACCATTGTTGTATTGATTCTATAAAGGTAAATTTATAAGATACCAATAACGAAAAAACATATGCAATCAAACATAACAAAATATATCACATAGCACTTATGAAGGAATTTGGCTATACCAGAGTTATGCCTAGGCCTGAGAAATAGATTCGGAATTTTAATGGTAAAACCCGTTGAACCTGCAGCCGGAGCAGAACTGTCAAATTGCTCCTGAAATTCCACTGATTGCTGAAGAGCAACCACAACATCAGCCATTGCGGGGCGCTTTTTTCTGGAACTGTTTAAACACTGGTCTGCAATCTGGACAAACTTTTTCAAACATTTTTGAGAAATTTGTTCTGTAATATGAGAACTAACAATCTGATCTGATCGTCGTTCTTTTACACACTTTTTAGCCCAATTTGCCAGATTCATATCCTCCTCTCTAAACCTTGTATCGACTGCACGCCTCCCAGATAGCAACTCAAACAAAACAACACCAAAGGAATAAACATCTGATTTCCTAGTCAAGTGCCCTGTGTTATAGTACTCTGGATCTAGATACCCAAATGTGCCTTTAAGGCCCGTACTCACACCAGAAGATGGCTCATCTATAATTTTTGATAACCCAAAATCCGCGATCTTTGCAGCCCAATTCGCATCTAGTAGAATATTTGAGCTTTTCACATCCCGATGTATGATTCCCTGTTGGGTACCCACACCAGTGTGAAGGTATTCTAATCCTCGTGCGGCACCTATGCTTATCTTGAGCCGATGCATCCAAGATAAAGGATTATCAGCTTTGTGCAAATGATACTCGATAGTCCCATTGGGCATGTACTCATAAACTAGTATCATCTCGTTGTTATCAGAACAAAACCCAATTAAAGACACCAGATTACAGTGGCGCAACTTGGAAAGCATTTCAATTTCTGTCATGAACTCGGATGCCCCCTGTCTAGAAAATGAATCCAACCGTTTAATGGCAACAAGGCGTTCAGTGGTATCACTAGTGACATATATACGGCCTTTGTATACCTTCCCAAAACCACCCTTTCCAACTACCAAATCATCATCAAAGTTTTGAGTAGCTGACTGAATCTCTGCAAGGGAAAAACGATGAAACACGCGTTCCGTTGCTAACGAATGCAACTTCTCTTCATCACTGATTGCTACTACAGAGAGCATGATTAGATATATGGTTTTGTGATAACTTTTAACAGGTTATGTTATGAAGAAACTCTTCATAGAGTTTTATAATCCAAAATATCTCAAGGTCAATTGTCAACGTAGATGAGGGATCCTCCTAATCAATAAAGGCGGCTTGGATTTAAATGTCCATATTTTTTAAAATCACAAATATTAACATAACAGTATATTTGCAAATGGAAGTTTACAAGGAATCTTCATGTCTTGTTCAAGAATAATTAAGTATATTGTCTCCACTAATACATAGAAATTAGTGGGTAACTTCCCAATATCTTTGATATGGATATGATGTACTTTAAGCTCCAACAACAAATATGAGTGGTGCTTCTTTTTATTGGGGCCACATGCAAAAGATAGCTAACATGTTACAACTGTTCATTAATCAATTAAGATTATTGATTGTTTTATCAAAAGTTATTAGATATCTATTGATTTCACTAAACCCAATGTTTTAAATACCGGTTTTTAAACCACACCGGATTGGACTTAAGAATGGTTGAACCGGGTTGTATTGGGCGTTTCAACTAGGATTGACTAGCTAACTCAAAAGGTAATCTAATAATACATGATTTTATGATAAAGTGATTCAAAAGTGCATGCGTAATCAAAAAATAATCTAAGTACTCAATTTTTCAACAAAGTTTATTTATATGAAAAAGTATATGACATTGGAGTGTTGAATTCATCAAGTTAATGATTGCTTAAAAGATAAAATTCATATCATCGCCATCTTCATCAACAAAAGTATAACCATTTTCGTTTTCTACAGTCTTTAATAAGAAGTTTAGTTACCAATAATTAAAATATACTAAAATTACATAAGATAAGTAATATATAACAACTTCTGATTAAGAAACTGGTTCATGCTCTTTCTAACCAAATATGTTATCTATATAATCAATGTGGGCTGATAAAGTCCAAAGTTTAACATTGTGCCGGTACTGGTACAACGGTTTAAACCGGTATACCGAAATTTATTTACTGGCGTTTCAAATCAGTTACCGTTTCCCCAAATTACCAGACTAATTCGTGCAGGATAAGACACCGGTAAGTGGTATAACCGGTTCAATCGACCGGTATAAAACCAGTTTTCAAAACATTGCTAAAACTTGTTGGACTATAATTAATGTTGCAGCGGATAATCAAATAATAACACAACTATGGTATGATAATAGACAATGATAATTAAACTATAATAATAAACCAAGTGATTTGAACAGTAGTTTTATTATTTTTTATTTTTTTTTGTTATATTAAATATCTATAGTTTTAATTATGAGAACAAAAACTGGTGTGGTACAGATGGTCTCATTGGTGTTCTGTTGCTGGCTCTACTCCGGTTCGAGTCTTGATAAAGGGAAATATTTTTTTTTGAAAGGCTTCATTATTACAATTGTGTTTGGTTTCCAGGTGTACACATCTCCTCTTAGACAGCCACGTGTTTTTTACAGGTACACATATCCTTCCACGTCTCTACCTAATCTTCCTTCTCTTTTCTTGGCTTCCTTCCACTTTTTGCTACTCGTTCGTGATCTGCTATTCTGCTAACGAACCACCTCTCTAACCACTAGCAACAACACCGCATCTATCTCCGTGACGCATCACCGCACACCACCTCCGGTTTACATCGGTTTACATCACCATCAATTGCGATCAACACTGTCACCTCCAAAGCCCATAACCCCATCAAACAGCCCCATCAATTGCAATCACCACTCCTGTTTTTCAAGGTAAATCCTTCATCCATATTATCACTCTCTTGAGTTAAATTTTTTTTTTTTAATAATAATATCTCGAGGGGCATTTCGTCATTTCCGTGCTATTAGGAACAGTTTCGAGGTTTCAAGATATTTGGAAGCTAATCTTGATCTTTTAGACATTCTCATATCCAGGTATACATGTTATATTATGTTACTATTAGCAATCAGTATAATGATTGTTAATTACATGTATTTAACTTTATTTAAACAATAGGTATGAAGATCCTCAATTGGCTCTACATTATGGTAGGATGTTGAAGGAGTGCTTACGTCATCAAATTGTTGCAAGGTGTGTATAGTTTGAAAACATTTAATGTTTGAATTAACAAGTCATCTTTAAGCTAAATATATATGTTTGTTAATCATCATTCACTAATTTGAATATTAGAATATATAGTTATATCCGTTTTGTTATGTCATTGGTTTAGCTTTTCATTATTCTTTAAGGGGGACAGGGTGCCCTCGGCAAGGGGTGGTCGGTCAGGGTTGCTGTGCGGCAACACCGCCATGGTCAAAATTGATGATTTGGGGTATGGATTTGACATGGCAAAAGGGGATTGGATGAGGCTTGGCAAAGTTGTCGACAGCGCCCTGTCCCCTTTATATAATAGTAATCTCCATGTATAAAGTGATCAAGCTGGTCTTTTAGTTATTCAATGTATAGAAAATATTATTCACCAATACAAAATTTGAGTTCTTTTGAATTCTTTCATGGTCCTGTTCTATGGGATTCCCTATTATTCTTCATGTTTACTTTGCAGTTACTTACTAGAACTGATTCAACTCGAGAAACTTTTTGGTTACATACAACATCCAAGTTTTGACATTGCTGCTGATGCAGCAGATGCATTCAAGGTTGGTTATTTCTTGATAAAATCATGTGTCTATGTTTCAAATATATATGTAGCATGCAGGTTTATGATCTATTAGTATTAAAGAACGTGTTTGTGTTCTGACAGTCTTTCTATGATATGTGACAGGATCTTTTGACTAGACGTAAGTCTAGTGTGTCCGAATCTTTGTCCAAAAACTATTCTTGGGTAGGCATCCCTTATGTTGCTTCTTAATTCTCTTTATTTTACCGGTTTTGTTGGTTTCTGTATGTCATGTTCATACTCTAATTGTAATTTACACATATAATCCTTTTATAATAATTTGTAATTTTATGTAGCCAAAGCATTAAAGGTTTCCAGTGGTCAACAGAAGGAAAAACTGGTCAATACTGCAAACTCTTCAACCTCTTTTGCTGATCCTGAACAGTCTATTGAAGAAATATTCAAAAAAACATCTACCAATTGTTGTCGCCGAGGTTAGTTGGACTGTTATTTGATCTAAACTCTGTTTCGGGTTTAAACTTGACATCTGAAATATATTCAGATCAAAGAGGAAAATATCAAACAACATGGAGACCGACTTGGTGCTGTGGTATCAGACAGTACAAGGAAAAATCTTACCCCTAGAGTTTAAAAATCTAGCTCTGAGTATTTCTTTTTTATCAGCTTATTATAATTGCAATGAAAAGTTATATTTTCATGACGTGTTATATTTTATTCTTCTATTTTCATGACTACTTGATGATTTGTTTCAGACTATGTATAAGAATACGGCTTACACTGAAGGCTTTGGTGCCGGTATTCGCCGCCCGGCAAAACGTTTATAAGTCATTAAAATGATGATGATGCAACAGCAGTTGAAGTAACGGTAGGTTTTCACCTGACCAGTTTTGGTTTTAAACAAGTTGCCCACTTCTAAACGTCGAAATTTTTGTGTAATACAGGTGCTTAATTGGTGAAATTTGCTTCGATAATCGAAAAGTTTATGTGGTGAAAGGATTATGGATTGAAGCCATGACAATGATGACTTTCAATATGGTGAGCAGCGTGATCTTATGTTATTACCTTCTGTTGTTAATATGCAGGATGGGGAATCAAATCAAGGATAATTTCCTAAATGCTTCTGCTCAAGATTTGGTAACTTACCTGAACTCTATGTTTCCATATTGCATAGTTTTGTGATACCGATTAATACGATCTTGGATCATGGAAGTTTTGATGCGTACCTTGAATTAGTTTCAACCCGTTAGGGGTGTGAAACTGGTCAAAGCAGACCTGGACATGAAAATTTGACACATGCATGGGCATGGAACGAGTTTTTATGGTCCACAGGCTGACACGAACTTCACGTCTTCACCTGTCTGTGGTATGTCCGAAAAAATTGCATAACCATTTTTTTAAAATATTATAAAAATTATAGAGATGAATCACACTGTCTCTCTCTAAGTTGTAAAGTTGCTAGGTCTAAGAGGATACTATATTTTGGGTTTTCATTGCCGGTCTCAACGATGACCACAGACGCCTCTGGCAAGCGTCAAACAAACCGATTGGATGTTGTAGATGATTATTCCGACTAGATTGGTGGCAGTGAATGGTGGTTAAGGTAAGCGAATGATAATTTTTCCCGATTGTTAGAGATTTTGGGTCAAATTTATTGGTTGGTTGTGTCTTTTGGTGATGCCGGTTTTTTTTAGGTTTTAAGACCCATTGAATTAGTTTCGACCCGTTACGGGTGTGAAACTGGTCGAACCAGACCTGGACATGAAAATTTGACACATACCTGGGCATGGAACGACTTTTTACGGTCCACAGGCCGAGAACTTGTCCTGTTTGTGGTCTGACCGAAATTGACCTGAACTCAGTTAAACTAAACTCAAAGCTCATTTTTTTGTGCTACATGTTGTTATAACAGAATATGATAATCTTACTACCAAATTGATTTTTTTGGCAAATATGTATGCAAACATTTGTTGGATTTTAGGCAAGGTTGACGATCTAACTTGTGTTTTTAATCTATTTAAAGAATGCAGATTATCCGTAACTTGGCGTGGCATAATTGGAGGCCTGCAAGTGTTTTTGCAACCTCTTTTTTGTAGCCATGGCGGTTTAATCCTCTCTTTAACAGATCTGGCCGTTTGGAATTCGTGTTTGTGTTTTGGTGTTTGTTTGGCCATTTTGAGATCTGGTACCGACGTGTTGGTATTATTGTTCACCGGATGATGTTGAGCATTATGTCACTTAAAACATATTTAATTACTCAAGTCATTTTAGGAGGAGATTGTTAATTATCCTATATATTTATTTATCAACTTCCATGAATGGTGTTTTTTGTTTTCTTCCCATCTCTGCTATTGATAATAGTATTTATATTGTTATGTTTGAATGTATTATAAAAAAAAGTTCCAGTACAGATGGTGTGTTGTTGTTATGTTCAGGGAACCTGGCCCCATTCGAGCCTTGCAAAACAGCAATTCGTTGGGTCATTTTTTAGTATAATAGATGAAATTGGTAACTATCAAAGTTTGTTTGATGATTTCATGATTTTTTTACTAGATGAAGCTATGTATTGGTGAGCAGCAGAGGGAGCTATTGATGCTGCTGACATCTTGAAACCTACGCTTGCTCGAGGTGAATTACAGGCAAGTGAAACCTTAACGCTTAAAGATGCATGCACACGGTTGGATGTCATAGTCAATTATACGTGATTATTAAAACGGCAGAACTTATTCTTACAAGTTATATGTGCATTGTCAATTAGTGCAGTGTATTGGGGCCACAACCCTTGATAAGTACCGAAAGCATATTGAGAAGGACCCAGCGCTGGAGACAGTTCCAGCCCGTGAAGGTACCTGAGCCCACAGTTGATGAAACTATACAGATTTTGAGGGGGCTTTGTGAACGATATGAAATTCACCACAAACTCCGTTACGCTGACAATGCACTGGTAGCTGCTGCCCAACTGTCATATCAGTACATAACAGAACGTTGTAAACTACGAACTAATGAAAGGTGGTGTGGACCTAAACTCGAGGATAGTGTGCTCAATCGGGTCAGGTAGTTGATGACCTGTCGTTAGGGTCATGCAAAAACCTAAATAACCTAGGTAGCTAGGGTAAGTCAGGTATCGAATCCACGAGGAGCATGTCGTTAATATTACGCGTTTTGTTTGATTATTTAAACTAAAAATAACTAAATTAATTTAAAACTAAATTTTGGATTGGATTGAGTAACTATACTAATGAAAACTAGAATTGATTTAAAAATACCAACTTTGAGAAACGAGCGATCTACTCTGAATTTCAAGTTCAAAAATAAGTTCAATAACCTAATTTTCAGTGTTTGAAAACCACATAGACATGATTATGTTAACTAAATGATTGTGATAAAACGAGGACAAAGTACTCTGATTGCAAAACAACGAGAGGCTATCACACGATTATCAATTATAAATTACCAAACCAAACCCTTTTCCAATAGATCCCAATTACTAGAACTCTCGGGAATTGAAGGCTAAAGAACTAGGTTTCAAATAAAATATAATCCTTTACAATTCAGTTAAACAAATAGCAAAAAGCATCAAATGCTTAGATTACTAGATCCAAACAAATAAGAAAACTAGCTTAAATAATCTTACGAACAAGAACCATCCATTGGAGAAGATCACAAGATAATTAGCCACCGGGTACTGTCACTTGTATCCCTTTTCGATTTGCATGCCACAGCAGCCAAAGGCTGCTGCCTTCGTGTGTCCCCTGCTGCCGTCGAAGAAAACAAATCCTCTTTGACCTACGACTTTTTTTTCTTTTTAACAACCATCAACTACCTTCCTTGATTCTTGTGGGCCCATTAATTTCATTCATTAAGTTGACCCATGTGAGATTCAATCCAATATTACGTCGTAGCCCAACTAATCAATAATCCACCAAAATTTACATTGTTGACAAATGAAGCCCATGTAATGTTTAAATTAGTTCCATACTTCCACGTGATGCAATTAATCTGTTAAAACAAAAGACAGTGAATTGATCAAAACAATCATAAAGTTCATTTAATTATAACTCATTGTAATTCAATTAACTCATTATATTAATATCCTTTTAACTCATTTTATGTAAAACGCACAAAATATAAAATTAGATTATTATAATACATTATGTAATAAAACTATTAATAAAAGATTACAAATACCTAAATTACACCTATCAAACACTAAAATATATACAAAACTACTATATAAACATGATGCGTTCAACCACGCATCACATCCCTACACTTATCTTTTTTCGTCTCGAAAAAATTATATACACTCTGCTCAAGACATTATCACAGACTAGCACTCCAGTCGTCCCATCATACCTTAGCTAAGGTCCAAAGTCATACCCCATTTACAGATCAGCATTAGATGTGTTAATTCAGCAAGTCAAATTGATTTCCATTTAGAAACAATTAACCCGACTAAACCTAACATGCTTCCGGTTTTTATTTTCATGCAACACACCCCTCACAATTTTCCACTCCACTCGGTTTATATCTGGACTAGCATGTAATGAGCTAGTATAATTCACTCAAAAACCATGTATGCAACTATGTTATCATAGGCTTGTATAACAATCACACCTCAGCTATAGACAATGCACATATCTAAAGGACTTACAGGGTTTGGGCTTAGGGTAAAAGTATGATAGATTTGGCTAGAAGTGGCTAAAAAAAAAGTTCAACATGATTGAATGACATCCTTATTCACCATACACATAACTAAACAACTTTGGGCACATTTGACCCATAACACACACTTCTATTTTTTTTTCTTTTCCTTTTTTCTCTTCTTTTTTTCTTTTTTCTATTCTGTTTTTTTCTTCACACTTAACATAGATCAAACACTTAAACAAAATACAAACACAATGGATGTCATCAATTTATTACACAAGGTCTAACGGGTCGATTTGGGTAACTTTATAGGTTTAACAAACGAAAGGGTATAGGCTCAAATGGCTACTAATGGTAATATTTTGGTTAAACGGTTGAACACATAACAAATAAGTGGGCATCAAAAGAAAAAAAAAAGGGAAATCCTAGATTGCCTTTATCATCTGTGTGCATATATAGTCTAAAACCTCAGCATGTATCAAATCACACAAGTTCTGCAACAGAGAAACATTTGGCCTACTCTCAACAAACGAAAATGTATATAAATCAATCTATCAACTAGCAGACTCAAGATCTCACAAAAAGTGGGGAAATGGGTTACCGATGTGTGCATGCATTTATTACCAATAGCTTGTTAAATCTAGTCAGACAATTCTAAACTTTTTTTTAAAAAAATACTTGCTGAAAACGATTCATATTACTTTTCCACAAATTAGACCATGACTAAGGACCTACTGCCAAAACAATCAAGAAACAACTGGTATGTACTAAAAGAACTGCTTTATAGAAATGTTTTTTAGGAACAATTTTCAAGACATTTTCAATTTTTTTTCTTTTTTTTAAAGACTCAAAAATAAATAAAAATTAAATTTCTCCACCGCCACACTTGAACGACACATTGTCCTCAATGTGAGCTAGGAATAAAATAAAGCAGAAATAAAAATAAAAATAAAATACAACAGTAAAAGGAACAGACTCCCCTGGATAAGCAATACGCGTATGAGTCTGTTAGATTCCTTCCAGTGTCGGCCGTATAGCATTTCATTCGCGACCGATAAACAAACCTGAAACTCTGACTCAAAAGAAGAATAAAAACATAAAATTCTTGGATGCCTTATACACCAAAGATGTACAGTTTTACCTCGCCTGAATGGAGATTGAGTACAGGCGAAGTTATCTGCTTGCAAGTTAAACTCCAAGCGTTCCCAGAAATCAACAGAGACTCAAAAATACAAACTAAAAATAAAAGAAAAATAATACAAAATAAATATATATACAAAATGTACAAAAATCATACCTGACTATCAAGGTGGTCTAAGCGCGCACTTGCCTACCGAGTTTCCAATGTATGCTCGGTAGTTTACATGCCAAATAAACAGATGTTTAAAGATTGGCATGTGAATCGGGCACTTTTTGTTGCTGTGGAAGAACCATCTCAATAGCCTTTGCCCGATGTCTTGTAATCTCACATTCCTAATGTTCACTTTTGAATCTTCATCCCGAACCTTGTTTATGAAGTTAATCAGTGCGGGATGAGATTTGTGAGATTCTTGACAAAGACTTGTAACACCTGCATCAATAACATCAACAACCTTTTCCAAATGTAACTCTTCAACAAGTGAAGGCTTTGGTGTGGTATTAATCTCCACAACCTCACCCTTTACTTGACAATAGTTTCTGATATCATCAGGCAAAGGAGAAATAGACTCAGCTAGGTCTATCCTTTTCGATAACATCTTGCACTTAAAGCTCAAGTTATCAATTCTGTGTTGAATTGAAAGGTTAGGTGTTGATAACAACTTCTCGACATTTGATAATTTCTCTTCGATTCGAGCGAGTTGCATTTCCTCCTTGCTTTGATATGTAATCTTTACACATTCTTCTTCATATGGAGGAAATTGGTATTGATTTTGAGGGTAACCTGGGGAATAACATAATTGTGAATTTTCATAATAATAATAATCATCCTCATGGTTACCTGAAAACGGTGCCTCTTCGGGTTCATAGTCATAGTGACTATGATAGTCTTCTCGACATGGACTTGCCCGGTACCCAGATTTCCACATTTCATCCCAATATTCTGGATCACTATAAAATATTGGGCAATCTTCATCTGTATGTATTCTTCCGCAACAAAAGCAATGTGGATCTACCGATGGTAAGGGTTTTGGACAGTCTTGACAATCTTCAGTCCAGTGAGCAAAACTTCCACAATTATAGCATGGTTCATTGTCTTCATCAACCCAATTCATGGTGTATTAAGTGCTTGTAACCTAGATCTGCACAAACTACTTAACAACCCACGTGAAATCTAAAAATAACAAATATAAGAATACAATTATTTTTAGATTCTCTATTTTTTTATTTTTATTTTTTTTAAGTTTTTTTTTTATTTTTTGTTTTTCAAAACACTAAATAAAAATACAAACAAACCGCAATATAATACTAAGCGCACTAGCTCCCCGGCAACGGCGCCATTTGATGACCTGTCGTTAGGGTCATGCAAAAACCTAAATAACCTAGGTAGCTAGGGTAAGTCAGGTATCGAATCCACGAGGAGCATGTGGTTAATATTACGCGTTTTATTTGATTATTTAAACTAAAAATAACTAAATTAATTTAAAACTAAATTTTGGATTGGATTGAGTAACTATACTAATGAAAACTAGAATTGATTTAAAAATACCAACTTTGAGAAACGAGCGATCTACTCTGAATTTCAAGTTCAAAAATAAGTTCAATAACCTAATTTTCAGTGTTGGAAAACCACATAGACATGATTATGTTAACTAAATGATTGTGATAAAACGAGGACAAAGTACTCTGATTGCAAAACAACGAGAGGCTATCACACGATTATCAATTATAAATTACCAAACCAAACCCTTTTCCAATAGATCCCAATTACTAGAACTCTCGGGAATTGAAGGCTAAAGAACTAGGTTTCAAATAAAATATAATCCTTTACAATTCAGTTAAACAAATAGCAAAAAGCATCAAATGCTTAGATTACTAGATCCAAACAAATAAGAAAACTAGCTTAAATAATCTTACGAACAAGAACCATCCATTGGAGAAGATCACAAGATAATTAGCCACCGGGTACTGTCACTTGTATCCCTTTTCGATTTGCATGCCACAGCAGCCAAAGGCTGCTGCCTTCGTGTGTCCCCTGCTGCCGTCGAAGAAAACAAATCCTCTTTGACCTACGACTTTTTTTTCTTTTTAACAACCATCAACTACCTTCCTTGATTCTTGTGGGCCCATTAATTTCATTCATTAAGTTGACCCATGTGAGATTCAATCCAATATTACGTCGTAGCCCAACTAATCAATAATCCACCAAAATTTACATTGTTGACAAATGAAGCCCATGTAATGTTTAAATTAGTTCCATACTTCCACGTGATGCAATTAATCTGTTAAAACAAAAGACAGTGAATTGATCAAAACAATCATAAAGTTCATTTAATTATAACTCATTGTAATTCAATTAACTCATTATATTAATATCCTTTTAACTCATTTTATGTAAAACGCACAAAATATAAAATTAGATTATTATAATACATTATGTAATAAAACTAGAGGAAAGATCCGGTACAAATAGCTTTTTTGGTAAGAACTGTGAGAATCAAAGGAGGGTATTTTTTTTTAATTTTTTTTTTAAATTTTTTTTCCCCATATTGTTAAACATGTATTATAGTATTGAAAACTAAAAAAAAAAAAAAAAAAAATTTGGTGTAGAGTAATTACGTGTAGAGTAATTACATAATTACTCTAGTGTAAACTAATGTATTTACCTTAATGACGTAATTACACTAAAAAAAAATTTTTTTTTTTAATTTTTTTTTTGTATTATTCATCTAGAAAGAATGTTTAAGCACATGGGAAAAAAAAATAAATTTTTTTTACCCCCTTTGATTCTCACAGTTCTTACAAAAAAACTATATGTATTTGATCTTTACTCTAAAACTATTAATAAAAGATTACAAATACCTAAATTACACCTATCAAACACTAAAATATATACAAAACTACTATATAAACATGATGCGTTCAACCACGCATCAGTAGTTATGTCCAATTTTGGACAGATTGTTGGTGCAAGGAAGAGATTTTGAGGGATAAATTCCTGAGTTGTATGCACTTAGCAAAACGAAAAAAGCAAATGTTAAATCTTTGGAGGCTAGATTGGAGTCGCAGACTCGCTGCAGATCACGAACCAGCTGCAGCAAACCTGCTGCAGTGCTTCATTGCTAATCAGATACAGGTGGTTGTGGATGCAAAATGGAGAAAAGAAGGAGTTTAATGTGAAGATAGTCAGACACGATTTGGAGCATAACAATACGAGGGGAAATTCGCTGCACATCTTTAAATGGAGCACGCAAATGATTACTTATGTTGATATGGTGTTTTGTAAAGCCTTAGATAAAGGTTAAAGTATTAAACTCAAACATGGTGGTTCAATTTTTAGCTTTTTGTTTGTTGTGTTTTCATATGGTGGTTAGTAAGACAGAATTGAGTTTACAAGTTATTCATAATATTATTTATTTATGTTTTTGTTTTTGTTATATTTTTATTTATTCCATAGGAACCACCAGATTATTTTCTATCAGATTGACGCCGCCGCAACGCGCGGCCGGATAAAAACCTAGTTGAATATAATCTGGGAATTTGTTCGAAAACAGAAACTGTTACAGGTTATGTTGGATTGTTTTTTGATACAATCTTGGTAACTAACAAATGACACATATATGATCTATATATACATACATACGAATAGACATGTTGGTTGGTCATGTTGGTTGTTCCCACCGGTTCATTTTTGGCACCAATATAACTGCTTTCCACTTACCGAAAAATTCATTCAAATAATCATTCTTTTTCTTTTCATGTTCATGATCATCTCCAAGTTCTCTTAACATAAATTCTCTATCATCCTTGTTTTCTTTTATCTTGATGAATTCCATACTTTCATTCTTAAACATATTTTAGACACAACAAACATCTCCTTCTATTTTCACTACAAATCCTTGAAGTCTTAATTGAGGGAGACTTAGAATATATTATCATCTAAATCCGTAGAATAGAAAAGATTCGGTAGGATCAAAGATCGATCATTGGCCGATATGTTTACCATGCCTACACCCCTTATGGATACAAGATCATTTTTAATTCTACTTTCTACTCCAAAGGATTTCTTTAATTTCAGAAAATAGTCTATGTTTCCACTTATGTGATTTTGTAAATTCGGACTTACATACCATATGTTCCTCCATGTTTCTTTATCGGTGCCTTATAATATGTACTCTTCTCCACTTCTTATTCTTTCATTTGGATAGTAACTTATGCCGGTATCAATGGCATCCTTGATTAGTTGGGCGTTTTCAATCTCTTTCTCTTATGTGGCATGCAACGATTAAATGACCGGGTTCATGGCAATAGTAGCAATATCTTGTTTCAATTCTTTTCTTTCTTAATTCGGCCATTCTTTCCCTTTGAGTCTTGTGATTGTTGTTGCCTTGAAATCTTTATTGGTAGTACGAGTTTTCTGAAGATTGGGACATGTTTACTGCGATGGAATGTTTCTGTTTTGATGAAGATTTCGGATGATAATTGTGTTATAAATCTGGCTCTGATACCAGTTTGTTGGACTAGAATTAATGTTACAACGGATAATCAAATAATAAACACAACTATGATATGATAATAAACAACGATAATCGAATATAATCTGGGAATTTGGTTGAAAACAGAAACTGTTACAGGTTATGTTGGATTGTTTTTTGATACAATCTTGGTAACTAACAAATGAAACATATATGTTCTATATATACATACGAATAGACATGTTGGTTGGTCATGTTGGTTGTTCCCACCGGTTCATTTTTGGCGCCAATATAACTGCTTTCAACCGTTTTTATTCCAAGGGCATAACTGTCTTTTTGAGTTATTTGACCCATTAACATGTCCCTTGGTTTTCTGTTTGCAGCTTGTTCTTTTGATCCGGTTACTGTTAACCTATTTTGCAGCCTTCTGATCTTGACCTATTTGCAGCAGAGTACATGTTGATTAACTTATATATATATATTATATATATATATATATAGGATTTGGATCATTTGAGAACCACCATTTAGGGAGAGAACCAAAGAACCAGTGTGAACAGGTGGCATTTTTGTAAATATGAAGGTGTCTACAAAAACCCCTCCATCAAAAAATAAAAAAAAAATTATAACCTAAATAAATAAAAAAATAAAAAAAGTAAAAACACCAAAACGATTATTTTGCATTATTAATTCGAAAAAAAAATAAAAAAAAATAAAAAAAAAATAAAAAAATGGCTTGTGACGTCATATGACGTCATCCTGATGCACATGTGCATTTCACTATTAAATCACATTTTTGAATGAATTGTCAATTACCATACTTAAATGATTATTAAATGGACACGATACAGATACACAACGGGTCACAAATTTTATTCAATGATCATTAAATGGACGCAGAGTAAGATATAAATTACAATTGAACTCGTCAAGTGTTTAGTCATGCATATCATAACATAAATTGAAACTAAAACACGTGTATGACAACAAACATGAATAAACTTAAAAACACCTCTATATAAGAAATATAAAATAGAAACGTGTACTGCATGCACATGTGCATTTCACCAATATAGTTATCTTTTTTTAGCGGTTTAACTTTCGGGCTTATTTTTTAGGTATGGTGGGATGGGGGTGGTGTGGTGGGTTCAGTTTTTTGGGTGGTGGGGTTTAATTATAATCATGCACATGTGCATATGTCAATTTTATTATCATACCAATTTACATACGTTAAAATAATAATTACAAACATAATCAACCTATCAACCACCATAAAAGGCCACCCAAAATATACATATGTGCATACATCATCCTTCAAATAACAAAGTTTTTACACCAATTTGTTTTTATCATACAACTACATGTAGTTTCTACTTTCTACCAAACATATTAACTCAATAAAACAAACAATAACAAAAAAATATCCATATTACAAACTAACTATGTTACAACTAACCACCTACCTACAAACTTGTAATTATCTCACAATCTCACGTCCACTAACAGTGTCCCCTTCTATTGCTTAGTTGTCCCTTATCATCTTCTTCTCCTTTTACTTATCTTCTTTCACCACTCTTCACACTTCATTGATCCATCATCTAACATCTCCCTTGTTTTTTTCATATGTCAACCTGAACAGCGTATACTCTCAGATTTATCACAATGTTCATTTGTTTAAACAAATAAAAATTAAAATTTATTAATTAACATGAAAAATATACATATATGCACATGTGCATATACATATATGCACATGTGCATATATACTTAAATTGCTTAAATAAGTAATTACAACCTTTTTAACTTCCTTATCACCGATTATATCATCATCCTCAATCGCATCCGACAGCTTTTTTTGACCCTTTATCCCTCAATCATAACACAAAAGTTACATTCTTTTATGCTTACCACATCTTTGTCTATCCCATCTTTGTCTACAAATAATAAACAACACATAAGAAAACCAGATCTCAATCTTAATGCACATGTGCATTAACATTACTTTTTTCATTACCACATAACATATGCACACGTGCGTAAGAATGAATGACCGTAATGATATCAGTATAAATGCATAGGTGCATTAACATTACTTTTATCAGTGGCAACTACGCTATTCACATGTGCATTAACATTCTTAATTCACATGTACATAAAAATAGTCATTAACCACCTTCTGTAGCAAATTAATAATCCAATAAAAAAACATATATATTTCTCTTCCAGTGTATGTATCTTTATTATTATTATTAGATTGTGTGTAGTGGAGCGTTGTGGAGAGCGTTTTGGACCCCCATAGCGCCCGGCACACCGCCCCCGCCGGCGCTATGGGGGCGTTTTGCTTGACCCGGTTGTATGCATAACGGGCGTTTTGCTGCACTTCTTTTTTATTATTATTATTATTATTATTATTATTATTAGGGTTTGGGAATTGGGGGTAAAAGGTTGAAGAAGAAGAAGAGGGTTGGAGGGTTGTGTTGGAGAAGATGATGTATTATTATTATTATTATTATTATTATTATTATTATTATTATTATTATTATTATTATTATTATTATTATTATACGATTGGAAGCAGGAATACTCTTGAATACTGTTTTTTTTCTCACTAGAATAAACGTTTCAATTGAATTTATGAATTAGTGGTTTTTTTTTCTCACATTACATTTGTTTTCATGTTATATTATTATTATTATTATTATTATTATTATTATTATTATTACTCCCTCCGTCCCATTAGAAGTGTCCATATTTCCTTTTTTATTTGTCCCATTTCATGTGTCCACTTTAAAAAATTATTAGCCAACTTCCAAATTTACCCTTTAAAACACAATTAAAATAAACAAAGAATATGATGGACCCACATATGACAAGGATATTATTGTCATTTGGCAAGCAAAAAAAGCAATCATTTAATGTGCCTAAAACTTTGTGTTTTTCAAACTAAGACACTTATAATGGGACGGAGGGAGTACTATTTTGTTATTAAAAAACAATAAAAAGCAATGATTACCCAATCATTTATAACCCCCTCATAACCCCCCTTCCCACTACACCCTCTTTTTTCATAACCCCCACATAACCCCCTTCTATTACTTTTTAATATTTTAATACCATAACCCCCACATAACCCCCCACCACTACACATGCCCTTATTATTGTAGTTTTGGTTCTGATTTGTTTTTCATAGAGTGGGCCCATCAAGAAAAAGGAATCTCCCTTGACTTCGAACAGCAGCAGCGATAATACAAGGGATGATAACCAAGTGACTGTTGACAAGAGCCAATTCCAAAGATGGAACCTCACTGGTGTCATTTCTCTCTCTAATTCTCATTTAAAGGTAGGTACTTACTTTATTCTTCTTCGTTTTAACATCATTTAATATTATGTTTTTACTTAGTCACCTTGTATATTAATTAATATTAACAACTAGGTTTAACACTCGCGCTTCGCCGCGGGGCAAACCGATTTTTAACAAAATTTATACGAACCAATCTCACGCGTTGCGACGGTTCGGTTGAACCACCTGGTACAACCGATTGAACCACCCGACATACCTGGTTGAACCGTCCAGTATGGCCGGTTGAACCAATATTCCTAACCATTCCTACCGGTCGGTTCAACTGGTTGAATGACCTGGTACAATCGGTTAAACCACCCGACATACCCGGTTGAACCATCCGGTATGGCCGGTTGAACCAATAATCCTAACCTATTTCTAAGCGTACTACATATGTTCCGTTAAATGGTAACCAAGTTAAGTTGCAATTCACATTAGTACACGCACGTAGCCCGACCGTTCTCGCTACTCCGTTAAGTTTACTATGTAACTCCGTTAAGGTTACTATTCAACTCCGTGAAATGACTTAGTTGACGGAGATGAATAGTAACTCACCGGAGTTGAGTAGTAACTTGACGGAGTTGAATAGTAACTTAACTGAGTTACGTAGTTGACGGAGTTGAATAGTAACTTAACGGAGTTGAATAGTAACACCGTTAAGTTACTATTGACGGAGTTAAATAGTAACCTAACTGAGTTGTAGTAACTCAGTTAAGTTACTATTGTTAAGACATGTTGTCAAATGATATATATAATAATATGAAGTTGCTGAACTGAAAAGGTCATACCTCAAGAGGTTTGGAATTGTGGATCTTTCGGTAAGATTCCTTGATCTCAACTCAAATTCAATACAAGATGTACCAAAGGCTATAGCTGCTTTGACTTCCTTACAGGTGAGACTGAGACAACCAACTGTCGGTTTTACAGTTTACAATTTTCTCAGATTTGAAGCTTTAGAAAATCTAGAAATACCTACCGGAGGACGAAAACAGAAGCGCTCTCTCTCTCTCCGGCTTTCTCTCTCTACAAGTTCGATATGGATCGATGTTGCATCTACAACAATAACTCTACAACTTTCTATCTCTATCTCTTTCTCTACACCATTAGAAATCATCGAGAGAAATAATATTAGGCGGACGTGGTTTGCTATTGAATCGATGAAGCGGTGATGTGGCGGAGTATGGCGGTGGACGGTGGTTTGCTATTGAATCGATGAAGCGGTGATGTGGCGGAGTATGGCGGTGGACGGTGGTTTGCTATTGAATCGATGAAGCGGTGATGTGGCGGAGTATGGCGGTGGACGGTGGTTTGATGTTGAATTGGTGTGTGGCTGAAGACAGTCGTTGATTGATGAAGAAGATAATAGACATCTCACAATACTTTAAAATTATATATTTACAATAATGCCCCCTGTTCACATTGGTTCTTTGGTTCTCTCCCTAAAGTTGGTTCTCGTATGATCCCTACCCTCTCTCTCTCTCTCTCTCTCTCTATATATATATATATATATATATATATATATATATATATATATATATATATGGGAAGGATAAATTGAAAACCCTCTCCAGTTAAGAAAACTATGAAAACCTCATCTCAACCATCCATTACCTTCAATCTATGGCTGACATTTAATCTACTTATTTTTCCTTTTTAAAAAATTAAAATAACATATTAAAGTACCATAAGGGTAGAATTATCCATCTATTCTTCTCTCTTTCCTGTCAAAGACCTACTTTTTTCATGACACTATGCATTGGCAAAAGTACATATTTAATACTTTTTTTGCCATCCATTATGTCCTACTTTTTTTTCCTGACACACTAGATATATTATAATTTCTTTTTTTTTAATTTTTAGGTAACTCATTGCTTTTTACTTTGAATTGTTTAGATTCTCATTAACTGCATATGTTAAGGGGGAGTAATAACTTTTGTTAAAAGTGATACTTTAACTTGAACACTTTACTATTCCGCTGTGCAATTTACTTTGATATATTTACAACACATAAGTGTTCTTGAGTATAAACTGTTAAAAAGAACCACTGATCCAACAGGGACTCATCGGAGTCTTCCCTCCATGTCGGATCTGTAGTATGTCTGCTTCCGCCGTTTAGTCCTGCGGCTCTGGAGGGGCCTTCAGATACAGTGATTGGCCTTCCTTCGTTGTAGGATAGTTGACGGGTTGTTTCTCTGAGCTGCTGCTCTTTGAGTTTTTGTGCATAAGCACGTTTCAGAGCTTCTTTTTGCTGGGTGTACCATACCTTCGGACTGACCATCGGCGTGGTATTTCCAGCTGGGGAAGTCTGATTGTTGTTGTCAGTAGCAAAAACGAAAGATGGAATATGTCGGGTCCCTGAGGACGGCGTAGTGTTGTGCCCCATCTCTGTGATGTTTTCCTGTCTTTCACGGGTGTCATCAGGCTGGCCGGTGTTTGCCTGCGCAGCACCGGTGCCTGAGTTGTCCCCGGGGAAAGATGGTGATAGAGGTAGAGAACTCATAGTGGGTTTTTAGAAGGATAGAAGTTTTTGTAGGTTATTGTTAAGTTTTTATAGGTTATTGTTCTAATATGCTCAAAATAAGGATGACGCCAATGAAGATACGCCAATGAAGAAACACCAATATAACAATTTATATGTAAAAGCACAGTAAGGAAATATTTGTATTAATAATTGCTTAGACGGTTACAGACAGTTGAATACAGATTATTACAGCGCTTCAACTATAATCTATCTTTCACAACTATCACAGAATTCTCTATGGATTTCTCTGTTGAGGATTGAATGACTACTTCTCCTTGGGGAGAAGGGGTATTTATAAGCCTTCGAGATGCTCTGTGATTGGTTAGAGTGAGAATGTCCTCCTGCGATTGGTCCACGTGTCCTGTAGTCATCCTTTCTGTCCTTTTCTGTACCTCGTACTTGCAGGTGATCATGGAGCAGGGAATAATAGCCTTTAATTGGCTGCACGTCCCTTTCTTTGTCGGATGACAGTTGTCATGTACGAGGTTTCATGCGCAGACTTCTGGAAGATTTCGTCAGCGCTGTGTGCTGACGTGTGTACAGTTGTGAGGCCGTGCGCGTGCACGGATACATATCTCTTCAATAACCAATTAAAGACACCAGATTACAGTGGCGCAACTTGGTAAGCATTTCAATTTCAGTCATGAACTCAGCTGCCCCTTGCATAGAAAATGAATCATCATCATCATCATACTCAGTTAATCCCACCAATAGCAAAAGCTAAGGTAGGTTCTGAGGAGGGTAAGATGTAGACAGCCTTACCTCTAACCCGTGGGAATAGAGAGGCTGCTTCCAGTGAGACCCCCGGCTCGATAGTGGCTTTGTATCAAGCTTTGGACATAAGGCACATAACACTTAGCAATCGGGAAAAACCCGATTGGTGCGTGTACCCCCTTGTCTTTTAGCTATCAACGCTACCACATGATGCATGATTAACCGTCCGTCATTTTTAACGTTATTTTCACGAAATTAATAAAATAACGTTAAAATTAGTGCAACTTTACTTTAGCCCCCAAGGGCCACACATATATACATTATACACATATATACTTTTGCATAGAAAATGAATCCAACCGTTTAATGGCGACCATCCGTCCAGTAGTATCTTTAGTACCATAGATGTGACCTTTGTATACCTTCCCAAAACCTTCTTTACCAATTACCAGATTATGATCAAAGTTTTGAGTAGCTAACTGGATCTGTATAATAGAAAAACGATGAAATACGCGCTCTGTTGCTAGTGAATGCAACTTCTCTAGTTCTCTTCATCACTGACTGCCGGGACCATCACTTGATTGGATATTTACATTTTATAAAATCACAAATAACATGACAGTTTATTTGCAAATTAAAGTTCACAAGGAATCTCCATATAGTTCTAAAAAACTAATAAATTAAGTATTCATTGTCTCCCAATACATAGAATATAATAATAATTACAAGTACTACAAGAAGCCTTCAGTAACTAACAAATGGATATGATGATGACTTTAAGCTTGAATAACAACGAGTGGTGCTTCATAATCTTGGGCCAATGATCTCCAGCCCAGCAGGTTTGAGGTAGGGTGGGTATTTCCTTAGGTCACAGGTTCGATCTATGTACACCACAAAAATATTCCCGTGATGGTTTGAGCTTAGGCAAGGAGGATATCAGTGTATTGGTAGGGATTCGAACTTGGGACCGCTAGGTTAGGGTTGTACAAGGATTTCCACTGAACTAAGCCTTTCAAAAAAAAAAAAAACTTGCGAAAGATAGCTAATAGGCTACAGCTGTTCCGGTAACCAATTAAGTTTATTGTGTTGCTAGAATGGATATGAGAACGGTAACTAATTGAATGATTGTCACCAGGGTCATGGTGTGGTAGTCAGTGGCGGATCTAGACCAAGATTTTAAGGGTAACGTTACATAATTTTTACGGGTAACGTAATACAAAACACGTAAAAAAATTTTAAAATACACAAATACACTACGCCAAAAAAGTTGAGGTGTAACGGACGTTACCCCTGCTTACACTCTAGATCCGCCACAGGTGGTAGTAAGGTAAGAGATGGAGAGTTCAAATCCTGTGTAAGTTGACAAGTTAGAAGTTGTTGTCGAAAAAAAAAATAGTTGAATGATTTTTTGTTCTGAATAAGCTTGTGTGTAACCCTTTCTCAAACCGTGTAGTACATGAGTTCTAACCTAGTTGATACATATACACATACATGGAGGTAGACATGTTCCTTGATGAAACATCGTGTACCTTCACAAACTTACAAATGATACACATTTGACCTCTTGACTAATTACAAGTACACAATAATCACTAAACTAGACTATATACTAATTACAAACTTAACCCTATACTAATTGCAAACTTAACCCTTGACTAATTACTTTACATGGGGATTAATATCCAACAACTTGTGCATCATATACCAACCATGATAGTTTGATTGATACTAGTGAAAGCACCAAGCTTTATCTTGTTAACTAAAGATAGTCCATTCTAGTGGCCCATAGCTCCTCTCCCGCCGCCTTCATATCGGGGCGGTCTGCTCGTATTGGGGCAGCACATTTAAACGCTAACTCAAACATCCTTTCAATAATTTCCCAGTCAAGAGCTTCTTTCATTTGGGGGTCAGCCAAATCCTTGATTTCACCTTTATTGTACTTCTCAAACGCCTGAAATAGTCATGTGGTAAAAATTAGCATGTTGGTTGAAAGGACAAGACCGTGACAACATTTGAAGTTACCCTAAAGATAAAAGACGAAAATTGTAATGTACCCTACTATCTATTAGTTCAATACAACCGTCAATGCATAAGATACGACTCGATGATTGCATGTGCATTCAGGATGAAAGAACAAGAAACTTACCCATCTTAGTGTCACCATCTCCTTATGAGTTCTCTTTGACTCAATGGGTCTACGACCCGTTAGAATTTCTATAATTAGAACTCCAAACGAGTGAACGTCAATTTTTGGAGTGAGTTGATGGGTTCTCATATATTCCGGGTCAAGATACCCGAGTGTGCCCTGTACTTTAGTCACAACATGTGTTTGATCCGTCTCTCCAAGTTTTGCATACCTAAAATTGGCCACTTTCGCTCTAAATCTCTCGTTTAGAAGAATATTGGACGACTTAACGTCCCGGTGGATAATTTGCTTTTCTGTTGAAAATGAAAAGAACAATATTATTCAAAAGTGTTACGCAAATTTTGATAATTATATTTATTTTTTTTAAGAATAAACTTGATTATGCTCGAGCACGTTTACTTAATGAAATCAAATTTAGGCATGGGCTCAAAATTCGAGCTTGAGCTTGTTTAAGCTCGACTTACTCTAGTATTATAGTAGAGTTTTATATTTATTTGATTTAGAAATATATGATGCATAAAAATATTATACACACATATATTGAGAGAGGGGACTATATATCTATATACTCAATAATTAATAAGTGAACCTGAGTTGAGCTCGAGTTTGAAAAAAATACTCGGATTCGGCTAGTTTATTTGTACCACTTAATACAATGACAAAAGGGACATTCTTGTGAAAAAGGAGACATCTTGTGACACGAAGTAAAAGCTACTCAATGAGGTATAATAAGGGGCAGTTAGGTAATTTTATGCCCTTTAATAACAGGCTTTGTTGAAACTAGTATCAGGTAATGGCCTTAAAACCATGGGCGATTGTTTTAAGGGGCGGGGTGCCCCCCCCCCCCCCCCGAATTTTTGCTCAGAAGTTCTGATTATATAGTATTCGTATAGAAATTTTTTGGTATATAAGCTTTCGATCCCTCGAAACTGGTGACTTCCGACCCCCGAAGTTTCGGGTCAAGATTCGCTAAACACAAATCCAGACAGTACCCATTACAAATGATAACTAAAATAACCCGAAAAAATCATCATGAAAATAAAGTACATGATTACATTATGATTATAAGTGTTATCGTTACCAGCATATAGATGGAGATACGTTAAACCATGAGCAATATCGATGCATATTTCAAGTCGTTGATTAAAGTCCAAAGAACTTCCATGAACACCTGAAACGGGGAATGCCCGATGGAGAACGACTAAACTATATTATGTGTATAAATTTATAATATTATGGTGTTAAACAAAAAGAAAAACTTACAATCCAAATGTTCTCTAAGGCTACCGTTTGGAACGTATTCTGTAATGATTAGACGCTCGTTTCCATTATCAACATAGCCTAGCTGCCTCACTAGATTCCGATGGTCAATTTTTGCTAGAAGTTCAACCTCACTTCTTAGAGCATCAAAATGTTCCTACACATATTTTTACGGTTAAAAGCTAAACAAGTAAAGATAAAAGAAGTCGTATTTTAGTGAGCCACTAAAAGGTAACAATAAGTTGAAATGTTAATTTTTTTCTACATGTTCCCTCCATTCTTCATACCACGTTTCCCGTGACAAAGCGAAGATTATTTTGCCATGTGTCCTTTCCGAAAATGTTTGGTAAATCAATGAGTGTCGAATATGTAAATAACACATGATCATGATTTGACTTTTTAGGTCACACAGACTGACTTCAACTTTTCATAAGGCAAGGTTAGCGATTTTAATAAACTTTGATGTAGTTATCAACTTTTCTAGATGAAGAAAAGTCAAAGATCATATGTATCAATTGAAAACTAATTTGTTTGACCTAAAAAGTCAAAACTTTGCTCTATCCATAGAATGTAATCATGTTCTCCCAACAGGGTCCAATAATGACAAAAGTTATGAAGGAAGAGTGTTTAAACTTACCATTTTTACTCGTTTTATGGCAACAAGTTGACCATCAGGTAGTTGAGCTTTGTACACGGTTCCAAAACCACCTTCACCAAGCTTTAATGACGGCGAAAAATTTTGCGTGGCTCTTTCCACCTCGTTCATGGTCAAATGAACCGGCCTAGTCCTACTAACTTTTGGAGACATTAAAAATCTATGAGGGCTTGGTGGCACGCTTGACGGGCTAGCTGATGTTAAAGCCACTGCAAAACAAATAGTTATCAAAGTTAATGCCAAATATATCACACAGAACATATATATGGTGGAGTTTGGCTATACCAGGGTTCGGTATAGAACCGAAAAGCATATGCTGCATTCTCTGGGTGAAACCCATTGAACCTGTAGCGCGAGGGCAACTGTCATATTGTTCTTGTAATGCCATTGCTTGCTGAAGAGCAACCACAACATCTGCCATTGCAGGGCGTTCTTTTCTAGAGCTATTTGAACAGCGATCTGCAATCTTGACAAACACCTTCAAACATTTGGGATAAATTTTTGTTGTAATATGAGAACTAACAATCTGTTCTATTCGTCGTTCTTTGATACGCTTTTTAGCCCAAGTTGCCAAATTAATCCCTTCATCTACAAACAGTGTATCGACTGCACGCTTCCCAGATAGTAACTCAAACAAAACAACCCCAAAGGAATAAACATCTGATTCTTTAGTCAACTTACCGGTGCTACAGTACTCTGGATCTAAATACCCAAATGTGCCTTTAAGGTTGGTAATCACCCCCGAAGATGGTGGATGTATAATTTTCGACATCCCAAAATCTGAGACTTTTGCTGCCATATTCATATCAAGCAGAATATTTGAGCTTTTTACGTCTCGATGTATGATGCCATGTTGGGGATGCCAACCATTGTGAAGGTACTGTAGTCCTTGTGCGGCACCTATGCTTATCCTGAGTCGATCCATCCAAGATAAAGGAGTATGAGCTTCATGTAGATGATGCTCAATGGTCCCGTTGGACATGTACTCATAAACTAGTATCATCTCGTTGTCGTCAGAACAATAACCAATTAAAGACACCAGGTTACAGTGGTGCAAATTGGTAAGCATCTCAATTTCGGTCATGAACTCAGCTGCCCCTTGGCTAGAAGATGAATTCGACCGTTTAATGGCAACAGTACGTGCAATAGCATCTCTAGTACCATATATACGACCTATGTATACCGTCCCAAAACCTCCCTTTCCAATGATTAACTTAGCATCAAAGTGTTGAGTAGCTAACTGAATTTCGGCAAGAGAAAAACGATTGAAGGCGCGTCTTTTAGCTAATGAATACAACTTCTCGTCATCGACGTTTAGATTGGATATTGGGTATTCTGGCATTTTGTTGAAAGATTATAGCATATGCTGAAAAGGAACCAGAAAGTTTCGTATCAAAATAAAATCAAGAAAATCAACATCATAAAGTTTTATGAATTATGATACCTGAGGGTCAATGTAGATGAAGGATCTTCCGAATGAATGACCGATAACGGCTGCTTGAATTTTAGTATGTACATTTTTTAAAATCACAAATAACATGAGACTTTATAAGCAAGAAGAAGTTCACAGGAAATTCCAATGTGGATCAAGAATAAGAAAGTAAATACTTTCTCCACACATACATAGAAAATAAAAGGAAATTAACAACACAAAGTCTTTGTCAAATAACAAGTGGCTATGATTACTTAAAGTTCAAATTTACAAGTGTGAATGGTCCTCTTTTCTTGGGGCCACACGGATCAATATACAGCTACTTGGTTATAACTATTCCAGTGACTAATTATCTTACACTAGTCTCACCTGCGAGTTAAGACCAAGACGGTTGGTGATGCAGACATCCGGTTCGGTCGTGGTGGTAAATTTTTTTATGTGCTATTGGGCCAAGGATAGATGCAGGTTGACTGAAAATCGGGGGATTCGTGCAGCGGGTCATCTGCATGACTCGAGGACGAGTCTCTTTCAAACATGGATCAACGGGTGGACTTGGATTTTAATGGAGCAGTTTATCCGTGACTTAACATGGTAAAATATTTTTTCCACCAACACTGTTTGAAAAAAGAAAAGAAACTCTACAATGATCATAGCTTTGTAGAGTTTGTATAACCCGTTTGATGTAAATCGCAATCCAAACGAAGCTATTCATAACGCAATGGATTACCTATTAAGCTTCCGAAGACATGAAGAAGAAAAGACAAGAGAACCAAGAAAAAATTTGCATGATAAGCCTAAATCACACAAATCCCAGGATTATTCATCCCAAGTAGTCAAATTATATATGCATGCATACCAATCTATCCATAACAAGAAAACTTGAAACCATAATCATTCTAAACAAACGACGGTTAAAATCCTACATAATGAAACGCTTACCCTCCCTGCTACACACTCACCCGATTAAAGTTGCCTGAAACCCGACACTTTTACTTTCTCTTCTTAGTTGGTGGTTCTTCGTCCTCATCTTCGTCTTCCTCTTCTTCATCTTCCTCCTCCTCCTCATCATCGTCGCCATTATCATCGTCGTCGTCATCGTCATCGTCGTCATCATCATCATCTTGATCACCGTTTGCCTCAGGATTCTCATCAGGGTCTCCAACCACATCATCTTCTTCAACTTCTTCATCTGAGAAATCTTCATCTCCAGCATCATCTTCTTGCTCCCCTGCATCATCCTCATTTTCCTCATCGTCGCCCTCTGTGTCACTTCCGTCTTTCGCTTCAGGTTCGGTTTTGTTCTTTCTGTGAAGCTCGGATAAAAGGAACCTGCATTTTTCCAGTTATACATATGGATTAGAACATATAAAATGTTTTACATTCAAACAAAAAACACCTAAAAGAAGGGGGGAAATCAATACCTCTGACCAGTTTCTATCAACGTTCCAGTCTGCATAAACAAAAACAAATCTAAGATACTAAGTCTGCACAAAAGGGCAGGTCAAATGGAACGAAAGTTCTAAACACAGTTGGAAAATAAAATTACATAATAATAACCTAAACTTTGATAAAGCAATTTAGAAAGTTCTGTGTTACCAGCTTCCTTTTTCAATTAAATTTTGCAGAGTTACAGGTTAACCCATTAGACTCACGAGAGATAAAACATAACCCAAATCGACCCATTTGTAAACGGGTCGAAATTGCCATCACTATGAATATCCTAGCAACATGTCTTTTGTGTCAGAATTTGTTTATCAATCCCACCAACCAAAAAGGTTGGTCAAATAAACAAATAGAAAGATCCAAATGGATGTACTTTTATTTCTATACTACCAAAAGAGCACTAGAAGCCAAAAAGAACAAAGTATATACTAATTAAGATAACTTAAACAATAATAAGATGTAAAATTTAACAACAATCTTTTTTAACTAAATGCAGAGGCATGATAATAAGCATCATCTAGTGGTGCGTTTTTGGTTCAAAGTTAACTAACAGAATATATAAGCTCTCAAATTTGCAAAACCGAGTTATAAACTTTAAACAATGTTAAAACACACAATGACACAGACATACAGCCTAAACTCGATAAATGAATAATTTTCTCTGAATCCGAATCTTTATGATTAAGTTATCGCTATCGACAAATAGATAACCGCTAAACTATGTCTTTCCTGTCCTCCCACTACTAACCAACCAAGGGTTTATCACATAAACAATGCATTTATTTGTTCATAAGAAGCAAAACAAATAAAAAGATCGAAAACTGCAAAACTATGCAAAATAATCCAAACATCAAAACACCAAACTGTAAGCACAAACAAAATCCCAACTTTATAACAAATTAAGTCAAGAAAGAGAAACAAAAATCAGGGTTAATAATAATAATAATATACATACCATCATAAGAACAAACAAAAGGGTGTCAGAAACCACAGCCTGAGTGACAAAAGATGCAATCTTTATCTGCAACAAACTCAAATCAGAGGTTAAAGATTTTGCTACAGATTCCATTGTGAAACCCCAGAAAACCTTTTTTTGTAAAAAACACTAAAAATAAGATTTTAGGAAAAAGTTACTGAAATTGAGGTTAAAAAAAAAAGAAAAGAAAAGAAAAGAAAAGAAATAAAAAAAATGAAAATAATAATGCTAGATTAGGAAAGTAGAGGGAGATGGGTTAGGGTTTGGATGATGTTGTGTGGATAATTTAGGGGTATTGTCAGGACAAGGGGATTTTGTTTGGTTCAAACAAGAAGGGTGTGTTAGGGTTTTGTAAGGGTGTGAATTGAAACTTTTTTGTAAAATGAAGGGGTAAAAATGTAAAAGTTATGGTTTTTGACCATTAAAGTTTGAAACTTTGCATTAAAAAGTATTAAAGGATGGTATATGCCAATGATGTTGTAGCTTAGTGGTTGCAATGGAGGTGGGAAGGTTTATCCATTTGTGGGTTTCTGTCCTGGGAGGTCACGGGTTCTAATCCCACTCAGAGTAGAGTTATTCTGAAATGAGGGGCTGGACCTTAGGGGTGGCCCGGGGACCGGACCTGAAGGGTGCGGGGCTTCGTTATGGGTGGTACCGTTGACCGTTCAAAAAAAAAAAATTAAAGGATGGTATATTCTGTTTACCACGAGTTATAGCTTCGTGTTTGGGGATATGATGGAAGACTTCTGGTCACTTGGTCAGGAGTTCAATTCTTGATCCAACCGGTTTTATCGGCTCTTTACCGTCGTGCTCTTGAGCGGGTGAAGGGTCGGGTTTTCTCCAGAATAGGTGGCTTGGTGTGTGTTAGCTACCCGGCGCATTCTAGGGCGGGCACCTAAGACGTGTCTTCACCTAGGAGCGTATGGATGCTTTCACGATTGTTGAGTGCCCGGATAGCTAGCACGTCAATTTGTTGGCCGTTCAAAAAAAAAGATGGTATATTCTGTTTGATAGAGGAATCATGAGTTTCCATCTACTATATGATACTTGTTTTATATTTTGAAAATAAATTTTATTTTTTTAACAACTTTATATTATTACCGGCTTTTACTTTACAACTCCATATAAATTTCATCACAAGTGTTATTCTTAATGTAATAAGTAACTTTCGACTCAAAGTGTTTGTTGGAAAAGTATAAAGGTATATTTCATATACTATTGAGATATGGGTCTGGATCCATCTAAAGGGTCGTGTACACATTCTATATATAAACAAAAACTGTTTTGCCTTATGAATAGTATATACTTAGAACAGTTTTTTCATTTTATTTACGATTATGCCATCTACCTTTTAACAGTGTAGACCTCCTTTTGTCTATTTCCAAAATTACTTATACAGTTTATAAACGTAATAACCTTACTAAAATTAAAGTAATAAAGTTGATGTTATACTTATCTTAATATAAAAATTTAGAGTTAAATTTGATTTTAGGTGCATACAAGAAAATGCACTATTTTGTACGATTCAAAGTATTATAAGTGATATTTCTAGGAGTGGTTCAACGTTTTACGCCTATTTATTTTCATATGCGCGTTAGTATAAATTTAAGTTGGTTTAGGTTTTAACGTAATCTTTTTTTTTTATAAATGAGTTAGGTCAAATATAATATGTTTAGAGCTATATTCACGGTTAAAAAAAATTTTGGTGCCGTAAGCTATATCCAGTGCACAGGTACCGTATGTCCGTATTGGTATCGTAAAGAATCGAACAACACCGGTACCAATACATGTAATCGTTTTGATGGTTTTCAATTGATGTAAAACACGTGTTGATTGCTATGCCGAGTGTCGGTATTATGCTGGTACTGTAACAAACCAAACCGATACTAACCAAAATTCCGCTGCGAAGCGCGGAGTATCCCACTAGTTAGTAGCCAAAAGTTGTCAAACCTGATCCATGCTTGATGGGCTAACAATGCAAGTAGCATGACTAAGTGCCCACCAATGGGAGGAGATGTCACCATCAAGTGGTTATACTTGAAAAGGACCACTCATATGATGAAAGTGACAAATAACCATTTCTTGCATAAATACAAGTAAGATGTTATAAGAAATGTTAGTTTGCATCCCTTGTTCTCCCTCTTTTACTTAATCATATTTCACCGATGAACTTATATTTATTCTCATGTCGAGGGGTGGTTTTGAGAAAAAAGTCCCTTGATATGGTGAGACTATCAGTGTTTTTCAATTTGTAAATTAACCTTTGAAGCAATCCATCAGTACTAGATCGAATGTGGTGAGGCTATCAATGTCTTCGTTATTAGTACATGATGTCCCTAAGCTAGTATGGACGATGTTTGGACAGTATTTAGGGTGTTTGGAAGTTATTTTGGGTCAATTGGATCCTGAGGGCGATTAGCTGATCATAGAGGCGATTAGCTGTAGTGCATATTGGATAACTGAGCTACTTGCCTGCAAGGTCATGCACGAGTAGCAAGGGTATAAAAGCATCCAATCATTGCCCTAATCATCAGATGTCACATCACACATTTCCCAAACACCCTTCCCAAGGTCTGGAGGTCTGAGATTAGTCTGTAAACACATGTGCTCTGTTTTTTATTAATCAATACAACCTTCGATCGTATTTTGTGTGTGTTGATACCTCGTTTGTCATTGTTTCATTGTCGTTTCTGTTATCCGAACCATTTCAGAGGATTCCGCACTCTGAATAGTAAAGCTCGTGATTGTCGGGTGACCCGAAAGTCGATCCTGCAAGTGGTATCAGACGAGTGTTTTGATAACAAAACGAGTCAAAACAAGTAGTTTTAGGGTTAAAAGTTGGTATTTTTATACAAAAACTTGTCTTGAAAGTTTGAAACTTTGGGTTTTGATAAAAACAACATTTTTCAAAATCTAAGTGTGTTTTAATGGATAAAAACGTGTGCTTTTTATTAGGTTTTGATCTAAAAGTATTTTGGAAACTTTTCTAATCATTTGGGGATTAAACATATTGTTTTTGGTAAGATTTTGAAACAATGGTAGTTTTTGTGCAAAAGTTCATCTCAGACCTACAGCAGGCGATTAGCAATCTTTAGTAGCGATTAGCTGAGTTACTCGTCCCCTGTTTCACACGATTAGGAGCTACTCGTGTGTTTTACATACTTGATAGCTTCCTAATCGCCTGTTGAACCCTAATCGCCCCTAAAGTGCTACTCGCGTCACTGTTCACACCTGATAGCTCCCTACTCGCCCCATTGCACACAATTAGCTTCCTAATCGCCTGAAGCAATTAGCTTCCTAATCGTGTCTAAGTCTGCTGAAACCAAAATTTGACTAAGTATCGGACTTTTAACAAACTTTAACATATGGCAAACCCATGGGGACATCTAAATCAACCTAGACAACAATATAACCAACCAATTAACAACCAAATGAATGTACCCACGAACCCTTGGCAATTTTCAGCCGAGCGTAATGCGTAACGGATGCAACAACAGCAAATCCAAGCTAATGTTGCCGGAACTAATGCGTGGGCTCTTGCGGCTCAACAGCAGGCCCAGAACAGCAAGTTATGAACGCGAATCCATGGGCGCTCGCAGCTGCTGCGACTCAACAGACACACCACTTGTCTTCGGTACTCCTGAGCGACTTGGAAACGGGAAGTTCTAATAGGGCACCAAAACTTCATTTTATGGCCGACTACCATAGCTGGAAAGGCAGATTCAAGACACATGTCGAGGGTATCAATGGACTAGTGTGGGCAGCCATAGAAAACGGGTATAGCAGGCCGATGGTTGCAAATTCAAATATTCTAATCTCATTGGAAGACATGACCGAGGATCAAAGAAGGAAGTACAACTACGAGAAGAAGGCGATGGAAGCTTTGATGCAAGCACTTCCCAAAGATATATTGCATCAGTTCACTCAGTGCACGACTTCACAGATGCTTTGGTTAGCACTTGCAGAGAGAAACGAGGGAAATGTGAAGACCAGAAAGATCAAGATGAATCAACTCAAGAAGGAGTTCGAAAACTTCACAGCTATCGGGAATGAATTGCTGCGGGATATGACTGCAAGATACTATCATTTGATGTCAGAGATGTAAATATTTAATAATATTTACCACTAATTTAAAGTTATTTAGTAAACGAGCCCCGAGCTCGAGTTTCACTTATCGAGCTCATGAGCCTAAACAAACTATTATTTATATTATTTTTATTTAACATATTAACTAATAAATAATAAACGAGTCGAGCCCGAGCCGAGCTCGAGCTTGAGAAATTGCAAACGAGCCGAGCTCGAGCTTTGAAAACAAAGCTCGAATCGAGCCGAGCTCGAGCTCTTATATGTTAATCGAGCTCGAGTTTGAGCCTGGTCGAGATTGGGCTCGGCTCGTTTGCCCCTAGGCTTGTCAGACCTATAGCGGTATAATCTACATAGGCGGCTTGATCAAAGTTAATGCATGTACTGAGGCGGACTATATACCACAACCAGTTCACAAGTATATAAGTTAATAGTATGATGCGAAAATGTAATTGCACAAGTTTCAAACATGTTTCACCCAAAAAAAATTGAAAATAGTAAAAAGTGGGGATATGTAAACTCACCTTAGCAAGCAAGCAGGACTCCCAAGTATAATAGCAGATAATTCTATTACTAATGAAATCAACCTGAGTCGCGATTAAAGCACAGAAGACCTAAACCTAAACAGGTTAGATCCGGCAAGCAAATTGCGTCAAACAGATGAATTTATTCACGTGTCTTCGATGCAATAAAGAACTGAGGGTTGGTGCAATATATAGAGTGATTAGAGGTAAAGGTCAAATTTGAAATTGGATAAGTTATTGTTTGAGTCGGTCGAAAAATTCATCAAATTGTTCGGGATTTTCAACAAAAATCATGATTGTTTTGGGATTTTTGTCGGTTTCGAAGGGATAGATATATATTTGAAAATAATTGTGATAATAATGTGATTTTGGGTTGCATAAAAAAAAAAACTAAATAGTAAAAAAAAATTATAAACTTTTGATTACGTTAGCTTTGAATAGTTATTTTTTTTACTTAATTTTTTTGTACATATCTGATCTCAAATCTTTACAAGACCAAATCTTAAAAAAATTTCAGACTTCTTGTTTAACAGACACAACAACTGAGAAATCTATTCAGAAGTAAAATCACTTGAAGATCCATTAGTCTCAACAGTAGAATTGTTCACACTGTTGTTACGAGCAGACTTCTTGTTTTGACCAGGTCTAAACTTCATCCAAGAAGGATAGCCTACTATTTCAAAACACTTGTCTGCAGTATGACCAACTTTATTACAATGAGTACATTTTAGGTTTTGATTAGTCACTTTGGTATTCCTTTTCTTAGTATCTAAAGACTGCCTAGCCTTTGGAAAGAATCCCATAGTTTGACTATTATCATTGGACCCAACAGTCAAGTTAGAGTTCCTATGGGACTCTTCCCTTGACACAACAGAAAATGCCTCTTTAACAGTTGGTAATGGTTCTCTAATTAATAAATTTGTTCTAACAGACAGATAAATTTCATCAAGACCCATTAAGAACTGCATAAGCTTTATTAAATGACTAAAGTCATTAAACTGTTTAGAAGCATCACATACACATGCAGGTAACTGCAAAATTTGGTCCAATTGTTTCCACATAACATTCAATTTATGATAGTAGTCAGAAATAGAGGATCCATTTTGTGAAAAAGAGTTTATCTTTTGATATAACTCAAACACAACAGACCCATCTATTTTATAATAAGTTTCTTTCAAGTCTTTCCATACTTCAGAGGCTAGTTTGGAATAGACTTGTCTTAAATACAACTCCTCAGACACAGAGTTAAGTATCCAAGTTAGGACAACTGAATTACATCTATCCCACTGTCTAGCAAGTATAGGATAATCATTTGGTTTTAAACATTCACCATTTATAAACCACAATTTGTTTTTAACTTGTAAAGCTAGTATCATAGCATTAGACCATACATTATAATTCTCAGTCCCTTTCAGTTTTACATTAACTATAGAGAGATTAGCAGAATCACTAGCATGTAAATACAAAGGATCACTAGCATCAAGTTTATTGACCTGAGTTCTAACAATCAGATTATTGTTGTTGTTGTTATTATTATTATTATTATTATTAGGATCCTGATTCACATCATCATCATTAACATTCAAGTTATCATCATCTGCCATGATTATTATTTCAGCTAAGAACAGATAACAGAGTAATTAACAAAACAGAATCACAGCACAATAACCAAACAACAATCAAGAACTCACACAATCAACAATATCAAACAAATCAAGATTCACATAGACACGGCGAAGCCCCGTGGATGATCCAGATCGTCGATTCGTCACTCAATGGTGTCGACGCAGGTCCTCACAAGGGAGCCTCCTAAGACCTAATCCCAACCTTAAAGCTAATCAGGGACTCAAGCCCTGAGCAATTGACTCCTTAGGACAACTCTAAGAAAAATAAAAAGAAGGAAAGATCACACAGAGTATCACCCAAGTTAGGGTTTCTCCAATCAACTCGTAATGCACAACCTTCACTAAGGGTTGTGCATCAGAGAGCAATAGAAGACATGCTTCCTTCTTCCAAAAGCAAGAACTATGAGTATCACCTTCTTTACTAACGCAGCAGAACCAAGAAACCAACCCAGAGCTCAACCCTAGAGCTATGATATCATGTCAGATTTTATGGTTGATCAGAGATAATAACAAGAAACTCTTATACTTTATTAAACCAAACAGATCAAAGAAAAAGATTACAAAGTTTCCTCACTACAACTCTCACACTCTGCCTTCTAGATCATCAACACAATGATCAGATATTATCTATACAAAGACCTAACCAACGATTTATGAACCAAACTATGACTCAAATAGATCTTAACAATATCAAGAAGACGATACAGAGAATTAAAGAGAAAGACTTAAAAGAAAGAAACTCAGAGATTGAAAACTGAACAGTGAACGAGATGGAGAGTCTTTTATAGGCAGCTCAAAGCATCTCAAAGAAACACAGATCCAGCGATCAACAATCATTTGTGTTTCTTTGTTCAACGATCAGGATGCTTTCTCATATAACCACTCGGATTGATGACATGGCAAAAGCCTATTATAACACATACTGGGCCGGTGCATTACCTGGGCCCAGCCTTCGCTTCTAAACTTCATTAGCCTATTAATCCAACGTCCAAACAAAGCAGCTAGCCCAAACCATCCTTTATTCATCTAGCCCAATCTTTATTCCAACTTATTTAAAACATGAAAAATAATAAAAGTGAATTAGAAATAATAAAAATAATAAAACTATTATTTCAACACCCCCTTCACTTTTATTACCAAAGCAATCTTCCTTGTTTAACTAATTACAGACTACATCATATTGACTCACAGCCAACCCTTTAGTAAAAATGTCAGCTATTTGTTTTTCGGATTTAATATGAACAGATTTAATACTACCTTTCACAATTTTCTCCCTTAAGAAAAACAAATCTAGCTCAAAATGTTTAGTTTTATCGTAAAAAACTGGGTTATTTGATATAGATATAGCAGCTGAATTATCACAATACAGAATAATAGGAAGACTGACCTGGATTTGAAGTTCACTTAATAGATTCATTAACCATAAAACTTCACATGTAGCAGTACACATTGACCGGTACCAGCTGCTGCTGTGGACCGAGATATTGTTGACTGCTTTTTACTTTTCCAAGACACTAAAGACTTTCCTAAGAATATACAATAACCTGTTTCAGATTTCCTGGACACCAAACACTTAGCCTAATCTGAATCAGCATAAGCTGACAGATTGAACTCAGACTATGAACCCCTGGTTATAGAAATTCCCTTACCAGGTGCCCTTTTAAGATATCTTAATACTCTCATGGCCAACTGAAAATGAGCTCTAGTTGGTTTGTGCATGTATTGACTCAATATATGCACAGAGTATGAGATATTTGGTCTTGTGTGGGATAAATAAATAAGTTTCCCCACAAGTCTTTGATATCCAGTAATATTAACAAGACTTTTAGATTCTTTAGTCATTAAGGAAGTCACCAAATAATTTGGTTCAATAGGGCTATTGGCTGGTTTGCAGCTGGTCATGCCATACTCAGCCAATAGTTCTAAGCAGTATTTTCTTTGGGTTAAGCAGATACCATTATCTGAATCTACCACCTCACTACCCAGAAAATACTTAAGACTTCCCAAATCTTTTATCATGAACTTGGTTTTCAAAAAATCCTTTGCAAGTCTTATTTCTGTTTCAGTATTACCTGTGATTATTATATCATCTACATATACCAATAAAACAATAAACACAGACTCATTACTTTTTATAAACAAAGAATGATCACACTTACTTTTTTCAAAACCATTTTCAACTAACACACCAACAAGCTTTTCATTCCACATTCTAGGAGCTTGTTTAAGCCTATATAGTGACTTTCTAAGTTTAAAGACTCTAGTATCATCTTTATCAAAGTATCCTTCAGGTAAAGTCATGTAAACATCTTCACATAGATCACCATAGAGAAAAGCATTATTCACATCAAGTTGGTATAGTGACCAATTATGTTGAATGGCAACAGTAAACACACATCTAACAGTTATCATTTTCACCACAGGTGAGAATGTTTCATCATAGTCAACACCTTCTCTTTGACTATAACCTTTAGCCACTAATTTTGCCTTAAACCTATCTATTTATCCAGATGATTTTTACTTTATTTTGTATACCCATTTACATCCAATGGGTTTCCTATCACTAGGTAACTCAACCAGGTCCCAAGTTTTATTTCTATTTAATGCTTCAATTTCATCATTCATTGCATTTATCCAATTTGAATCATTACAAGCTTTATAATAAAACTTAGGTTCAACAGTTTTGTTTAACATGGATGTAAAAAAAAAATTTTCAAGATTTAGATTGGAATAATTAACAACACTTTCAAGGCCATATTTAACCTTCCCTTCTATAACATATTCACTTAGTTTCTTAGGAAGTACAGATTGTCTAGAAGACTTTCTAACACTCATATTAGGTTCAGGTGTATCATTTCCCTCAGATATGATATTTTCATCACCATGATTATCACCCTCAGCGCTACCTGATTGAGACCTTGACCTACTAGGTTGCTGAGTCTCAGCCTTACCAGTAGTAGACCTTGGACTGTCAACCGGTTGCTGAGACCCATGACCATCATGATCCTTTGATGACTTTTCTTTAAATTCATCATTGGGAACACCTTGGCCTTTTGAATGTTTGTTTTCTAGATTTTCATATAAATCAAAAAGTTTATGTTATTAATTTCTTTATTTAAGTCTGTTAAGTCTTTTGACTCCTTAAATGGAAAGACACTTTCATAAAACCTTACATCCCTTGAAAATATAGCTTGTTTAGTTTCTAAATTCCAAAATTTGTATCCTTTTTTCTCATATGAATATCCAATTAAAACACATTTATCAGCATGACTTTCAAATTTATCAGAATTATTCAAAACAGTGCTGAAACACAAACATCCAAAAACCTTAAGGTGATCTATTACACGCCTAAATCCAAAAAGAAGTTCATAGGGTATTCTACCGTTTAACAAAGATTATAGGGTGTCCTGTTTATAAGATAAGCAGTAGTTAATATACATTCTGACCAAAATTTTAAAGGTAAATTAGCTTGAAATAGTAAAGCTCTAGCTACATTTAGTAGGTGTCTACGTTTCCTCTCAACAATACCATTTTGTTGAGGGGTATATACACAGGTGGTTTGAGGGGTTATTCCTTTTGTTTTACAAAATTGTTTGAATGTTAGATTTGTAAACTCAGTTCCATTGTCAGATCTAAAAATCTTAACATTTTTCTCAAACTGATTTTTCAAACAAACAGTAAAATGTTGAACATTTTCAAACACCTCATCTTTTTGTTTCATAAGATAAACCCATACACACCTGGTATAGTCATCTACTATAGTTAGAAAATATCTAAAACCCTCTCTACTTTTTACCCTATAAGGTACCCAGACAACTAAATGTACAATTTTTCTTAGATTAAGTGTTTTATGCTCACTTAATGGGAAGGGTTCTCTATGTTGTTTGGCCTTGTGACATGTTTCACAAGGCAAATGACTATCAAAGGTTTTAAGTTTTAGTTCATCTATAAGAACTTTTAACACAGGGTCAGAAGGGTGACCTAGCCTAGAATGCCATAAACTTGTGACTTCTACATTGTTACAACTAATGCTAGCAAATACAGAAGACTCAACACAGAAAATGCCTCTTTAACAGTTGGTAATGGTTCTCTAATTAATAAATTTGTTCTACCAAACAGATAAATTTCATCAAGACCCATTAAGAACTGCATAAGCTTTATTAAATGACTAAAGTCATTAAACTGTTTAGAAGCATCACATACACATGTAGGTAACTGCAAAATTTGGTCCAATTGTTTCCACATAACATTAAGTTTATGATAGTACTCAGAAGCAGAGGATCCATTTTGTGAAAAAGAGTTTATCTTTTGATATAACTCAAACACAACAGACCCATCTATTTTATTATAAGTTTCTTTTAAGTCTTTCCATACTTCAGAGGCTAGTTTGGAATAGAGTTGTCCTAAATACAACTCCTCAGACACAGAGTTAAGTATCCAAGTTAGGACAATTGAATTACATCTATCCCACTGTCTAGAAAGTATAGGATCATCATTTGGTTTTAAACATTCACCATTTATAAACCACAATTTGTTTTTAACTTGTAAAGCTAGTATCATAGCATTAGACCATACATTATAATTCTCAGTCCCTTTCAGTTTTACATTAACTATAGAGAGATTAGCAGAATCACTAGCATGTAAATCCAAAGGATCACTAGCATCAAGTTTATTGACTTGAGTTCTAACAATCAGATTATTGTTGTTATTGTTATTATTATTATTATTATTATTATTATTATTATTATTATTATTATTATTAGGATCTTGATTCACATCATCATCATTAACATTCAAGTTATCATCATCTGCCATGATTATTATTTCAGCTAAGAACAGATAACAGAGAAATTAACAAAACAGAATCACAGCACAATAACCAAAAAACAATCAAGAACTCACATAATCAACAATATCAAACAAATCAAGATTCACACAGACACGGCGAAGCCCCGTGGGTGATCCAGATCGTCGATTCGTCACTCAATGGTGTCGACGCAGGTCCTCACGAGTTAGCCTCCTAAGACCTAATCCCAACCATAAAGCTAATCAGGGACTCAAGCCCTAAGCAATTGACTCCTTAGGACAACTCTAAGAAAAATAAAAAGAAAGGAAAGATCTCACAGAGTATCACCCAAGTTAGGGTTTCTCCAATCAACTCGTAATGCACAACCTTCACTTAGGGTTGTGCATCACAGAGCAATAGAAGACAGGCCTCCTTCTTCCAAAAGAAAGAACCAGGAGTATCACCTTCTTTACTAACGCAGCAGAACCACGAAACCAACCCAGAGCTCAACCATAGAGCTCTGATACCATGTCAGATTTTATGGTTGATCAGAGATAATAACAAGAAACTCTTGTACTTTATTAAACCAAACAGATCAAAGAAAAAGATTACAAAGTTTCCTCACTACAACTCTCACACTCAGCCTTCTAGATCATCAACACAGTGATCAGATATTATCTATACAAAGACCTAACCAACGATTTATGAACCAAACTATGACTCAAATCTAGATCTTAACAATATCAAGAAGACGATGCAGAGAATTAAAGAGAAAGACTTAAAAGAAAGAAACTCGGAGATTGAAACTGAACAGTGAACGAGATGGAGAGTCTTTTATAGGCAGCTCAAAGCATCTCAAAGAAACACAGATCTAACGATCAACAATCATTTGTGTTTCTTTGTTCAACGATCAAGATGCTTTCTCTTATAACCACTCGGATTGATGACATGGCAAAAGCCTATTATAACACATACTGGCCCGGTGCATTACCTGGGCCCAGCCTTCTCTTCTAAACTTCATTAGCCCATCAATCCAACGTCCAAACAAAGCAGCTAGCCCAAACCATCCTTTATTCATCTAGCCCAATCTTTGTTCCAACTTATTTAAAACATGAAAAATAATCAAAGTGAATTAGAAATAATAAAAATAATTAAACTATTATTTCAACAAGTATTAAGATTAAATGTTTGGGGATTCTAAAACGAAATATATGTTTTTTACAAGTTAAATCAACATCTATAATCTATAACTTATAATAAAAGAATTGAACTTTGATGATGTGGCATTCAATGGAGGGCTCAACCCCTCTTTGAATGTGCCACGTGGCATCATGTGGGATTTTTTAATTTTTGAGTTTTTTTTAATAAATCTATATATATTATAGTTATTTTAGAAAAAGATAAGAATTTAAAAACAAAATTAAATTTTCTCTCTAATGTTTCATCCCATAACTTTTAAACGTTAATATCTTTTATATACGAGATTTTTTAAAGAAAAAAATTACACCAAATTAACGAGCGTTTTATTATCTTTCCAACGAGTACCATAGTACTATATAAAACAACTATTTTTGTGGGGTTTTGTTTTTAAATATATTTTACTCTACTAATAAATCACAAACGATAACCATAACTTCATAGGCAGGGATTCCTTTTTTTATATTTGAATATGATAACTTATGGCAGAAATTTGTTTAAAATAAATAATAATAATAATAATACCAATATTATTATTATTATTATTATTATCTATTAATCATGTATTGGAAAATCATTAATTATGTTGTCATATTTGATATTTTATTACGTTATATTAGATATTTTAACCCCGGGACACTCCCGGGATAAAAGCTAGTTAATAATATATAAACTTGCAAGGGAAAAAAAATTTAAATAATCAAAAATAAATTAGGAAAACGTGGAATTTTATTTAATGAATGATGGAAATATAGGAAATGGAATTAAATAGGAATTACACAAGGTTACAACCCACCATGGTCACCCACCCACCACCGCCGCCATCCAACACCACCCAACGCTGCCCACCACCGTCACCTACCCACCGCCGCCTCCACCACCTGCCACCATCACTCACCACAATTTCCTTTATCTACCACCCGCCATGTAACACCCTGAAATTTTGTTTCGCCTAAATACGCCCTTAGGCGTAATTTATAAAGCATCGAAAGCGAATTTAACAGTGGATGTTTTAGTCGACGGGTAAAACGAGACTAAACCCATTACAATAGACTAATCTAGTTAAGGTTATAATCTAAAAACAAAAACGAGACTAAACTTGAGGGGCCTTAGTTGCCAATATGACAAAGAGGGTTTTATTAATAAAAATAAATCAATAAAATCTCACACATTGTGTGCGTGTGTCGTGAGATGATCAGGAGATCATCTCCTCCAACAACCAAACCCTAAACATCAAGCTCAAGCACAATCCATGCCAAGATCAAAGGAGTTTTACCCGTATGAACACTAAATCAAGTCATCTAAGCTTGTCAAACCTCAAGGTACCTTTTTATTTGGTGTAATTTGATGTAATAACCCGTTTTTGATTTGGTCCAAAACTAGGGTTTTGATAAAACGTGAAATTTATGGGTAAAAGAAGTTGCTCTAGCCTTGGGGAACCTCAAACATACTTAATTCGGTTACAAATCACACTTAATATGTGTATTTGATTTTGATCATATGATTATGTTAATGTGTAGAACTTGGGGTTTAACCTTTAGGTTGAATCAACTTATATCTAGTAATCTTTGTGACTCTTAGAAGTTGTTACATGAGAAATTTTGGTAAAAGATACCTAAATAACATGTTATGATGTCGATTAGACAATCGGTTATGCTTTGGCTAAACATAGATTCTTGAAATCAATTGAAATGGGGGTGCATGCCAAGTGTATTTGATTTTGATCATATGATTATGTTAATGTGTAGAACTTGGGGTTTAACCTTTAGGTTGAATCAACTTATATCTAGTAATCTTTGTGACTCTTAGAAGTTGTTACATGAGAAATTTTGGTAAAAGATACCTAAATAACATGTTATGATGTCGATTAGACAATCGGTTATGCTTTGGCTAAACATAGATTCTTGAAATCAATTGAAATGGGGGTGCATGCCAAGTGTTCGATAAAATGTCAATTAGGCGAGAACTAGTGAAACTAAGAAATTGAATCCTGTGAATGTTATCATTTGTAAGTAATGTTGGTTAGCAATACGCGAAGTTAATCGCATACATGATATGAGAAGTTAGCTATGGCTTTAGCTAGAATTCATAATGAATACATGATGTTATGGATGGTGAAATAATTCCATATTATGTATTCTAATAAACAAGTTTGACTTTGTCACACCCCAACCGATAGCGGAATACATCGAGGCGCGACTTGTGATAGATTGTTCAAAGACTTCATGATACTAGAATTTGTGACAAATAATTTAAAGGTTTCATTTCATAATACAAAAAACAAGAAGTACAAATTGTTCAAAAAGAAATACAACATTCATGATTTCATAGTTTAAAGCGGTGAGTTTCTAAGTCCAATCCTAACGAGTTTCTTGAATCATCGCATCAAATATTTCCTGCAACATGTATAAAATATCCGTCAACACATAAAGCATTGGTGAGCATACTAGTTTTGACCTACGTACATAGTATAAGAAAGTTTTACTCAAATCATCATGTTATAGTCTTGCGCATACAGAACCATACAAAAGGCATCAACACTCGAATACACAAATGGAAACTTAACATGAACCATAAAGGGGGCGGTGTGTCACTCCTATAGCGCTATACATGTAATTTGGGTTGTATGCTAATAGACAGTTGTATGTAAGAATTAGATTCTAGCATGGCATAGCATATAAACATGTTAATTAGATTGAGTATGAGAGTATGAAAATGTTTAAGGTTTTTGTATAGATACATGTTGAGTCCCAAAGAGTTAAAGAATAAAAAGGGGACAAGTATGAACTCACCTTAGGGTGCGTTAATAAATTCCCAAAAACGGGTCTTGAGAATTGAAGATTTTAGCTCTGAATAACTAGAATTAGAAAGGAAAGCGTTTTAGGTTCAAGAGTTGGATTATTAGATTCAAGAGAGTCAAGCAAGCCTTTTAGGCGAACCAAAGCACAAATTGCCTTTAGGGCAATTCGGATGGTCATGAGTTGAAGTTAAACCAAGCACAAAATCACCATGAAGGTGATTAGGATGGTACGAATTAGAGTTAGGAATGTGAATCAATTTAAGAATATTCATGTCATGACCACTTTGTTTATAGATAAAACATAGGTCTTGGACACGGGATTTCCCCTTTCTTGCATGGAACTAATCCGTATTACAAGATGGGTCAAGAGATTGGTAAGGTAAGGTGTAACCACAAACCTTCCAAGTTAATAGATTAATAGAGTTTTGAAAGTATCTATTTTAGTATTTACATAATATAACTAGAAAATTAAAGTAGTGTATGGTGACTTAGTTTGGAAGAGCCTTGGCTTTCCTTCGTCAACCATTAACCATAACACAAGTCCATCCAACATTAAGTTGTTGGTGGACTTGGTTGGTATCACTACAACTAACCTTTTGGTGCATAAAAACAATAGAAGATGAACCACCTTTGAAGCCTCATTTTGGTGTCCTAATCATATTTATTTGCCATAGCAAACAAGAGCAAGGTCCTAGAGGTTTCCCCAAGGGGTTAGAAGAAGAGGAGAAATGAAGAAAGAAAAAGAAAGTCGGAGCTTAAAATGAGAAAACTCACTTAGAAATGGGCTTCCAACACTTGGGATTTCTTAAAGAATTTGGAGGTTTAGAGAGGATTTAGGGTAAGGAAAGTGTTTAGGAGGTGGGGAGAAGGGGTATTTATAGTTGGGGTAAAGTAGTTGGGTAATTAATGGAGTAAATAAGGTGGTTAGGAGTGAATTATGTGGGAGATATATCTTCAAAAGAAAAAACAATAATAAAAATAAAAAAAACTAACGGCAATATTGAAATAATATTGTTTGTTGTTATTGGAGATGAAAGTCAAGGAAACTTAATCCACGTTTTTCCTTTTTTTTTAATCTGAAAGTATTATTATAATAAAAATATATATGTTTTATTTAAAAAAATAAATATATATTAAGATCTTAACTAAATGAGTTTCTTGTTATAACGCCTAAATTGAATAGGATAAATTATAATGACGACTCGTCATGAATTGATAGGAGTAACATAAAGAAGTGAATAAAGGCGAACTTGGAATTTGTTAGGTATAGAATTTAAAATACGTGAAAAGTAAAAATCACGTGATGTTACAGACTCATCCCTAAGTTAGGTACAACCATGAGGGAGCAAACGGGTCGAACGGATGCAAGGCGGATACTTGTGGAAACAAGAATGGATGCGAGGTAAGTAATACTTACACTTTTAGACTACAAATACAATTCTTGTATTGATTTAAGTGTTTAAACCTTGATGTGGAACAAAGGTAAGACCCCAGGGGGTGACACCTATAAATCGGGTAATTTATGTGAATTTATGTCAAAACAAGATTTATAGAGATAAATGAGTCATAGAGTGTTGATCAAATGATGGAAATCATAAACTGGGTCAACCAATAAAGCTATGTGGTAAACAAGAGTCTAAACGCAAGTTTTGGATAAAAATCATATGAATAAGGAAGTTATGAAATTTGAGTAAATGGGTTAAGTGGGATTGTCACTTACCCATAGTTAAAGCTTGGAAGGTCATAGGGATATGAATCATGAGTCTTGACAGGTCAAATGGGTGATTCTCTCACCATTTGAACCCCACATTAAAAGCCGGTTATCTAAACTTTTGGAACCTTGTGGATAACGGGCCAAATGGTAAATGCCTTCGGGCGAGGTGTGGGTCATCGCCACCCGGTAAGTCCATAGCTAAATAAATGCCTTCGGGCGAGGTAGCATGGGTACTAAAACTACCCACATGAAGTGTGGGTGCCAACTAGGTAAGTTATTTCCATAACTATGTCTAATGCGCGTTAATGCGCTTAGAATCGACTAAATAAGAGAAATCTTGAGAAATGGTGGAAAATCTAAGTCAAACAAGTCATTGAATCGAAAACATTGGATTTGAAACAAGAAGTGTCGCCTTGGATGGCTAAATTGAAAGATTTAGCTATAAAGGGCATTTTGGGAATTTAGAAGATTACTAAAGGTTGAATCTACGAAACTAAATCATAATGAAACAAATCGGACAAACGCTTTAGCCGATCCAGTGTCTAATGACTTGGCAACTTAAACGATATGCATTTGTGTGGTCAAGTAGTGTCTTGTTTAATACAAGACCTTAATGGGTCGATTTGGGTAGAAATGGACATAATCATTCAAAAACTAAGAACCGGATCATAGTGACATAGACCGAGCGATGTTCCTAATCAATCAAGTATCAATTTAGTTGAAAACATGATTTTTATGTTTTGAGAGTCGTCAAATGCGTTTGCGACATGATTCCTAGGCTTTAAAATCAACAAACAAGGTCCAGTAGCAGTGAACGGCCATTAGGCCTTTACAGAAGCTAAGATATTGTTCGTGGCATAGTGAATGGCTGTTCACTGGGAGTGAACGGCTGTTCGGCCAGACAAAATCAGCAGATCAATGTCCTGGCCAAGTGAACGACCGTTCACTCAGTGTGAACGGCCGTTCAGGCCGTCTGAAGTCAATTGGGCAAAATTTTATCTTGGTTGTTTGGCCTGGTTTGTTCCGTTTCAACATGTAACGACTCTTATACTATTCTAAATGTATTATTGACAACCCACTAACCATTCTTTGTGTAATGGTGCTAGGTAAACATGTGAAGGAAGTCCCAAAGCAAGGATCAAGTCCGAGAAGAACCGAACACACCCAAACACTCATCAAGCTTCCGCAATAGAATTCAAGAGACTCCCGTTAAGTCGTGAAACCTTATTTTATGTTTTAATAACTAAAAATGTAAAATTTGTGGAAATCAAAGATGTATTGATTACAACAGGGTGAATTTTTCATAATTTTAAAAGTTTGAATCGGGAGTGGTTTTAAGTAAGATCAAAACTCGTAAGATTAGGCGTTAATCGCGAGATTACGGGTTAGGATCTTACACGCCACCACCCATCACCGTCACTACTCACCATCGTCACCCACCCACCATTACCTTCATGCACCTCCACCCATCGCCATTGTTGTCACCACCCACCACCACCATCGTCGCCACCACCCACCATCGCCGTCGCCACCCACCACAATGCTACCGCCACACACCGCCACTACCACCACCCACCACCGCAACTACTCACCATCGTCGCCCACCTACCATCACGACCATCCACATCCACCTTCCACTGTCGCCACCACCGCTGCCACCACCCACCACCGCCGCTACCACCACATATCACCACCCACCATCACCGCCACCGACCACCACTCACCATCGATTTTATTCTTTCGTCTATTCCTGCCTATCCATCAATACAAAGTAATGTTTTGTTTCATTCCCACATGACAACCAAACAAGACATGGAATGGTAATGATCCATTCTATTACCTTGTCCATTCCATTACCTCGTCCATTTCATTCCCTCTCCAATCTATTACCCCATACCTAACAAACTCTTATTGTGTGCATATGAACATGTATGTCTAACTACATATCATATCAGTGTTCTTGTTTCTACACATGTACAAAATTTATGAATCAACCAAACTATATGCTAAAATTTTGGTAATATGAAACCTAGATGTCTTCCTATTGCTAATCTAAAGTTCGTATCAAATATAAAAAAAAACATGATTTCAAGAGTTCAACTAGATTAAGTTTTCTCCAAAATTAGTTCAACTTCACTTAAATGATCAAATCACAGTCATGTAATGTCACACCCTGCCAAGGTGGAAACACGGGGATGCAACCATCGAAAGGTTTTCAAGCACAAGGTTCAAGCAACACACATTTTTATTAAAATAGTACCACCACGAAGGATGGATATTGTCATAATTTATTTAAAACGACATAATAATATCTAGAAAATGAGATAGTGTCTAGTACTCATGGAATTGAAAACAAAACATCACAGGATTGACAAAACCCATCAAGTAGTACCACGTAGTGCATGCTCGAACCTCTCCCTCAAATCCCTGCGGCCCTCCATTAGTTACTTGAAAAACATGCATAAAGGATTTGTCAACAATAATGTTGGTGAGTTCACGGGTTTGAAGGTGACAAGTAAAGCCAATGTGTAATTCGTGTATGACCAATCATAGGCTAGCTAAGCGAATGATTACTGTGCAAACCATGAGTCCCATAACCAAACCTCATGACTGTTGTGCCTCGCGCATTGTACACTAAAGACAATATATGTATGGTAGAATACTAACACTCTTTTGTATGTAACTGGTTAGAGCGACTAACCAAGAGTGGGGGTGTCAACCCAATAGATCTATTAAAGTGTTCCATGGCTTTTGATAGCTAATGGTTATAGTAAACGTTGTACGAGGACTAATGAGCTCATGAACCGATATGTCTCATGTTCCACATGGTAGTCACGATAGAATGTACACACACTTGTAAATGACACTAGTATTGATGCATGTAAGTCCCCCGAAATGTAAAATAGTAAAATGGGGCCGTGAAAATGCACCTGATGGAGATATATGTGGTCTAGTGAAGCTGGAATATGATGCAGCTTTGTCCCGAGATTTCCCTATGATATTTTGGGGAAATGATAAGTTGTGCATTCATCATACAAGTCGGTCACTTCTTATTTGTGAACCATAGTCTTTTTATAGGCATGGACTAGGTTTACTAACGGATTTTCTTGTATAGTGGATCCATATGGGACCTAGGTAGGGTCATGATCCACATATTGTAGTCAAACTAACCCGTGTTGTTGGTTTATTATAAACATGAGTACTTTATCATATGTTTAGCCCTTTAGTACACCATTCTAGCATTAACGTGTGCTTGTAGTTCAACTAACATGTGTTAATGGATAGTAGCTGATTACATTCCATATTGTAACATGGTGTTCGATCAATTTAGAGGACTAAACTTGATGGATCTCAGCTTGACAAGGTACCCATGACTCATACCAAGATGTTTTAGTGTGTGACTTGTATTGTTAACCGATTATATTCCTAGATTAGAAACCTTTATCTCGAAACACAACTTAAGCAAGTTTTAGTTATAAAATCGTTTCATAGTCGCTTAGTTAGGTGAGGTCTTTGATCCGAAGCATGCCTAGACCTTGGATCGGTTGTTTAAAAACATCATTACCTTGTCAATGTGATCGATCACATGCATGAGTGGTATAATGTGTGTATCGTGCTTGTGATCCTTACATCTAGATTGATCGACTACTAACAACACTTGGCTGATTATAAGGATCAAAATGCCTTGACTTGGGTTCACAATAGGGCCGAATGTTAGAACAAAGAGTAACATACCTAAGGGTGACTCGAAATGGTGCAACACTTGAGACCTTTGGGACCTTCTTGGCTTGATGCTCGCACCTTGATGTCTTGAAGGTGTTCCTCGGGTTAGAAGGTGGAAAGGGCTAAGTGATTTGAAGGTAAGAGGAGAGGATTTGTAGGTGATAGTACAAGAAACTTGGATGAATGAGGGTCCTCTTATATAGGCCGATTGAAGTGGTGATCCAACAAAAGTGGTAAGTCTAATCTTCTTGGTTTGAGCATTGTTAAGGAAAGCAAAACATGATCTTGTGTATATTCCTAATATATAGCCGATGAGTTGGATTGCAAGCTTGTTTAGGAGTCTTGTCATATCTAGGGGCTTCTTGTCATAGTTTGTTTTCTATACTTCTTTGGTATAAGTGAGTGTTGCTTAGATGTTGATCACATGGTGAGGTTAGGGGTCGGCCGAATGATCTTGGGTTGGGATAGGGTGATTGAGACAACACGTGAATGTAAGATTTGTAGGCACATGAGGATAGTGATGTTTCTTTCATGCTTCTTGTGTTCCGATTGGTTTACAACCAAAATAGGGAGGGTGTTGACCTTGGGAAGGTTAGTTAGTTAGTTGCTTTTACCTTTCTAGTGCAAGAGTATGACAACTAGGTGATAGAGACATGTGTTGGACCTTGGGACTTGTGTTCGGCCGTGGACAAGCAATAGAAAAGATCCATCTATATAAGGTAAATGTGGAAGTAGAGATGAAGTAGAGTTTTGGAGCCTCCATGCTATTTTAGTGTATGGTTTGGACATTCTCATGATAGTGACATTGGAGGAGATATGTGTGTAAAAATCGGTCAACAAGAAAAGACAAGAACATTCTTTAGGTTAGTTGATAGGCTAGGATGGTGACACATCAAGAACTAGGATCTAGGAAAAAGCATGTGTTCTTGATCATGTGTGTGCATTTGCGTGTATATGTGTATATATATCGACTTCTAGGAAGTGTTTAACAAGTATATAGTTTACTTGAACAAAGCTAGATGGTATAGGTTGGTTTGGTTGTTAGTAGTTTTAGTGAAATCTAGCTTAATTCTTGTCAAAGGTCTAGTGGTTTAATATTGTATGTATCGTGTGTATGTATAGGTACATATATAAGGGTATAAGAGGTCGATTCATATGTACATACATGGGTTAATATTTGCTAGTCTTATAGGTTGAACATATGTTTGTCAAGTGATAATATGAGTTGTTGTGTCGTGGGGTTTTAATGACGACATTAACATGTATTTTTGTGCATTACAATATAGTTACTTGTTTCCATGTTCATGTGTTAAAGAGAAATTACCATGTGTTAGGGTATAGTATCCTCTTTGAATGCTTGTTTAGTGATTGTTCGGGTGTTGTATGACTAAACGAGTGTCCTTTGTTGAGTTTCCTGAACAACTCATGCTTCACTAGACTCGGGGGGGGGGGGGGGGGTATAGTTTATGAAAAATGTCTAAATATGCACATAAAATGAAAGTAATAAATGAAATGCGTACGAATGTTGACTTGGTTCGTTGACTGTTGTCACAAGTAATCCCTAAATGAATACGCAAACATACAATACCAACGGAAACATCAAAATTCATGACATCCTTTAACTGATCCATTTACGAACCTATTCCACGTGACAATTGATTCAATACGGAACTCATACCGTTTCCTCTTTTCGTAATTTTGCCCGGTTAGTCTTCAAATTGCACAAATCAAATGTTACAGATCATATAGCGTACATCAAACGTTATACAAATCTACATGATATGTAACATGTTGTAAATGATTATGAGGAATTACTTGTCATCTTTGTCAAACAACTGTACTTTCTCGTTCATATATCATACATCTTCGTATTATCTTTGGTTAACCTTTTTCAGGGTTAATCGGTCTACACTTACTAATGAATAGAAATTAAATAAAATGATGTGTAGAGATAATGTTGGGGCCTAATCCATTATGTAAGAAAACAAGGTGTAAGGTGAAAATTTCTATTGAAAAACTTAAAAAGAAAACTTCTATTTATCATTAAATTTTGACAGTGAAAGTAAAACCATTCTACCTGTATGGAGGATGCACAAATAATGAGCGCAAACACTCTTAATGTTTACAATGAATAGAAAAATGCAAAATAAATTCTAACGATCTATCAAAAGAATATAAACCCAGGTGAAGAATAGGATACCTGTGTTGCTCCTTAAATTATATTGTTGACCAACAAAATTATTGGGCTACTTCTATTCATGTCTTAACCTAGAAAATATTTTGCTTGTGATAACTAAATAAGTCAATAACAAAAGTTGAAGCAGCTGTAAAGCCAAAAATTGGAGAGTGGCTGGAAAAGCTAATGATCCATCCAAGCCTACATTTAGATAAAATCCATTACTAAAAAAGTTGTTGCAATAATTGATTTTCAAATATTATTGTTCGAACTAAATAAACAACTATTACCTTCAATCACGGATCATGAGCCGATTAAGGCTGTGATAGCAGTTATAAGCTTCCAGTAGGATTAGGAGGGGCAACATTGGTTACCCGGTGGTTGCAACTCCGACCAATGATCGGAGGCACGGTTTGGACTCAGACGCAGGTTTTTCCACAAGCAATGTAACGAACCATAAAAAGATGTGTAGGATGGGAGTAAGTGGTGGAGTGGCTTTTGTTTCACCTATGTGATCAAAGGTTCGATCCCCACTTCCAACATTTATGGTTTGGTATCCGGGTGAAGATCGAATACGGGTGGCGCCGGTTCGAATCTGACGGGCGACGAGGTTTTACCGATTTCTATAACACTGTCGTGCCTTCGGGCGGGTGGGGCTCGGGTTTCCGCGCATCGGGAGAAGGTGGGGGCTGCTGGAGGTCGAGTAGTCGATTCTTGGGCACGGCGCCCCACAAGGGTGGTTGCCACACAGTTGTTCGCCGATAAAAAAAAAAAGAACTAAATGTAAGCTGAAGTTAGAAACGATTGAGTTGCAGGAATTTATAGTCGCATTTAAGGAGAGACGATTGCGGGATGAATCGATTTGGTTGTGATGCAAATTCAAAGTAAGGCAGTGTGAAATAATCTGGTTTAGCTTTCTGACACTCAAGAAGGATAAGGATAGGAAAAAACATAAAGATTAGCAAATTTACTCTATGTTTTTTTATATGTAACTAGTCGATTACCCCGGGAAGGTCCCGGGGTTGAAAAAATTAATATGATTTAATAAAAAATGATAAAAAAAAGAAAACTCAACACGAAAAGAGTAAATAACTTAAACATAATCAATCTTAGTTAAAAAACATTTATTTAAAAAGTTAAAAAAAATAAAAAGCATAAACCATATTAAACATAATAAAGTATTAAAAGGATAACCTTCAACATATAATCATCTTCACGTAAATTAAAATATGTTACAATTTGATTAATGAATAACCTGAACACTTTGTGTTTTTTTCTGTATGAATATAACTCCACAAAAAATAGTCGTTTTTTTTTTTCGTTTTTATATAGCACTATGGTACTCGTTGGAAAGATAATAAAACGCTCGTTAATTTGGTGCAATTTTTTTATTTAAAAAATCTCGAATATAAAAGATATTTATGTTTAAAAATTATGGGAGGAAGATAAGAGAGAAAAATTTAAATTTGTTTTTAAATTCTTTTTTCCTAAAATAACTCAATTTAATTTTAGTAATTGAGAATTAGGAGATAGAGAGATAAATTTAAAAAAATACTCAAAAACACCAAAAACACTCAATTATTAAGCCACGTGGCACTCTCAATGGGCATATATGCTTTCTTTTATATATATAATAATATAGATGTTAAAATGATGTAAAATTAAAATGTTAAGCATCTGTCGTCTCTAATTATGTTAAAACTAGGTTTTAATCTCGCGCGCGTTGCGGCGCGCTCCCACTCTCTATGTTCGTGTTGCGAATGACTATGCTTTGTTATATCGCTTCGACTATGTGTCTGGAGACTGGGCATTGATCATGGTGGTAGTAATAATAGTTAAAAAGGGTAGACAAAGACCAGTTATATTGGTTTTAAAGTTGCTAATAAGATGCATTACATGGTTTCAAAATATGTGTGTGCATTACATGTTTGTCGTGAACCCAAACCAAAAAATCATAAAAATTGATAACACTCAAGGTAGGCCGTGAGTTCCTTCATGAAGTTCAATATCCTTCTCAAAAGGTGATTTGAAAAGGTAAGAACAAACATAAGGTACCTAAGTAGTGATGGTCTCCAGGGATGTGACATAAGGACTATTTCGATCAACATCCAGACTCTTTTTTTATTGATTTGGGCAATTGCTGTTCCATTTCTAGCTGTTGTTCGCGTTGATGGCCTGTCTTATATCGTCTCCTAACATGTCCCATGGCCTGACTCCATTCTTTTCCGCTTCGTCTTCAAGGGAATCATAAAGCCAATTCAAGCCATAGATCAGTTTGTTGGTCCAATTCACCTGCATGACGCGGCAAGGTGAAGTAGTAAACAAAACAAACCAAGTTAGTAACAAAATGCATGCTGCAATATCACCTTTTACCAGTAGACCTACTATGAAATGGTAAAAATATTAAAACTAAAGTATGAAGTCAAATACTTGGTTCTTTAAAGCATCCTAATTTGTTGTGTTAGGAAACAGCACTCTAAAAGCTTGTTTCCTCTCTGTCCAGCTATCGAAGAAGCATCCTGAATAACAGTCATATCATGATAGCATCTCCTATACACGCGCTATAGACCGGCATTCCATAACCATGGACAAAGGACAACACAACACGCGGGTACTTACCACTATTTATTTCAATTGTTTTTAGATATAGGTTAATTAAGGATGTCAAGTGGTTTGATATGCTACAATGATCACTTGGCTGTTTTGCTTTTCCTCTTGGGGTTGCGATTTTGTTGTTGAAGGTCGTTTTTCATTTCTACTCTGTTTTAATATGTGCCACTTGATGATGGTTTTTTGGCAGCATCAAACGGTGGTGCCTGATGGCGACTGAGAAGCCGCCGGCCTGTGGTGGTGCAAGGTGGTGGTTACCCTAAGCCAACAATCAGCTTGCGTTGTGACATATACATTGTTTTGCAGTCAAAAATAGAGATGATTTATGACTTTATATGTTTAGATGATATTTATTTATTTATGTAGCCAAATAATCAAAACCGGATTGCCTGATATTAACTTGATAAGTTAGCGAATATATTTTTAATCAAAACAACTTGGTTAACCCAAACCAAAAATCTTAAAGACTTATCAGAAAATCTTATTTAATAAGATGTATTATACCTGATCACGAATGGCAATATACAAGAGGAAAAACATCACTTGTCCTGCAATCATGAAGAGTAATCTGATTTAATTGACTAATCGTAGAACATATTACAACCAGAATAAAATTAGGCTTGTAACATACCTACCAAAAAATCGTCAAGAGTGATATCAAGATGGTGTGAGTAGGTGAGATGTTGTGCTCAAGCCTCCGCTAACTATTCTGGTACAAATGATGGCTCAGTTCTTTCCAAAATAAGTATGGAACATCATAAGAGGCTTAGAAAGATGGCCCATAATTCAAAAACACTTTAAGCAAACAGCCTAAAATCAAGGCAACCAAAAACACGTAGGAGCGGAGTAGCGAACCAAAAAGCTTAAAACCAAATGAATCAAGAAACCCATAGGGGCTATAATTGAACAGACGGAAAGAAAGGCAAATCAAAGGAATGAAAAGAAAGAAACAATATTACAACTTGGTAAGAATGACAACAAATTAAAATCCATTTTGATTTCATGCACAATAGCAAAGAAGGGTAGGAATGTTACGGTTTTAATAGATATATAACATTTAAAGTTTACGCTTTCTTTGACATTTATTTATATATATGTATTGACCAAAACATGATAAAAAATCAACAATATTACAACTCAATTAGAAATACTACAGATAAGAATCTGTTTTAAACTCATTAAGAAGCAGATAACAAAAGTAAACTAAATCAAATCAGCAACATTAGAACTCAGTCCGAAAGAGTACAGGTAAGAATCCAGTTTGAATTCGTTAAGAAAAAATAAATTACAAAGAAGTGAACAATTTAAAACACAATTCGAAGTACTATAGATAACAATATGTTTTGATTCTTCGAATTCGTTAAGACAACATCATCACTTTTAAATAATAACAAAAGCAAACTAAAACTTTGAGTGCATGATGAACAATAAAAACTATTTGAATGCCTTTCTAATATAAATGTTTTCAAACCTGCAGTCATAAATTCCCGTCTAGCCAAAGTGAAATGATGGGGGGAAACATATGAAGCAATTTATCACACCATCACACCTTTACAATATAAATGTTTTTGTAGCAAAAAAAATCTCTTCCAACCAAAGAAGTAACACGACGGGAAAACATATGAAGCAAATTGAGACAGCATAGAATCCCATATAACACAAATTAGAAAACCTTTTTTTAGCAGCTGACAAAAGAATCAGAACATGTAAAAAACCAACAATACTAAAATTCAATTCAATGCAGAGAAAATTAAGAAACATGCATCTGACACAGGAGTGGACCAATTGTTAAGACCTAATACCCAAAACTGTTAGAAAAGAAAGTATCTTCTAGAGAAAATCATGGCCTACAATATTGTCATTGCAAGTTCACAATCCAATATTCTAGCCATCGAGTTTATTTGTTTCCTTTTATAGTCATCTTGTAAAGCCTATTCATACAGGCTCTTTTTCTTGTAAAAGTATTCACAAAATAAGATCAATACAAAAAAACCAATTCCCTGATCTTAATATCATTGTCAACCAAAACTACATATCTGTTTTCTGCCATTATTAACTCATATTAAGAAGGAAAAGAATAGAGTCAAATTACCTTAACACGTAAACGAACGGAATCAGATTATCTTTAGAGGGCCTTAATCCACCTGACTCATGTTCCAAAGTCAACACACGGGTCATTCCCCTTCAGGCTACCCTTCTCTAATTTCTGAACCGTTTTAATAATTTCCATCTTAAACCTTATTCTGGATCAAACAAAGGCCATTGTTAATTTTACTGAAATATAGGGATCAAATTATAGATACCAATTTAAAAGATTGTGAAGCTCAATAGACTGGTTTGATTAAGAAATAATAACTTTTTTTTATCAAATTCATAGAAACCCTGTTTGTTGATCGCAAAACATAGGAACTAAGTAAGAACAGATGGACAAACATCCATGAAAAAAAACCCTAATCCAAAAACGACCCTTCTTCAATACCCACAAACGACCTAAATTGAATCAAACAAATAAATACGAAAACAAAGATCTTGAAAACAAAAAAGGGGATAAAATTACCTCTCAAGAATCGAATGATGATCTGTAGCAACCTTGCCTTCAGTTATGAAAGCTGTTACATATTCGTGGGGTTTCTGCAACACAGAGAAATAGAAATATTAATATCATGAAATTATACCTCATAGTCTTGGTAGCAGTGGCGATGGAAAACGGGTTCTGTTAGAAGAGTGAGAACCGGTGGGGATGAAGGTGAGATGAAGCAGAGAAGCACGAAGCGGTGGGGGACACGCGTCAATTAACCCGAAAACCATAAGCATTTTTTACAAACGTGGCATAAAAAAGAGATGCTTTACTATGAAATCTCTTATATACCCATCCACCTCTACTTGAAATCCCAAAACTACCCAAACATACTGTTCAACTTCATCTTTCTTTAATACATAGTATATAATATAATATAATTTACTGTGTTAGAGCCTTTCACTAGCTACTTGCTAGTTGGGGTTTTGATGTGTTAAGAAAACTAGTGGCATTATCCGCCGCGTTGCGGCGAAATAGCGTTCCGACATTTCAAATTCCAAATTAATTCTAAGTCAAGTTTCATACAAATGTCACATATAAATTATGGAATAAGGTTCTTAACATAAACAGTATTTACAATTAATACTAAATTCGGTAGCACCACCTTCCCACACCACATCTACGACAAACCCGCCACAACACTCCAACCCAAGTCATCGTTGAACTTGGTCAAGCAACCATCTTCTGCCTATAGCCTGAGATATGTACATGAATAACTTGCTTAGTAGAATCCTAAAAGGAAAACAAATATATTGGTCGTTATCAATTCTTTCATTCGAGTTGTGATGTAAGTTCAATAACAAAATGTTTAATGTAGATTACAATAATACTATGGAATATCCTTTACAGCTTACATATGTTGAGTAGAGCCGCTTACAACTTGGTTTGATGGCTTTTGGTGGGGTGTTTTACAAAACTTTTGGCCTTGAAAAAATCTAGAGAATAACTTGCTTAAATGAATATTTGACAAATTAACACATTTACCATGTATCACATCAATCTGCAATAGTTCTTCCCGGTTGCACTTTCTTTTGCCCTCATATTTGAAATACTGCTAACTGCCCCATACAAATATTAAAAATAAAAACAAAAGGTATGTTATTCATGATCATTTTTCTTTAGCGCACAATGAAAATATTATAAAATACAAAAGAATTGCAAAACAATAATTCTAAAGTAACACTACAACTAAAGCATATGCATCATTACCATCCACTCGAGTGCTAGGAATCCCATACGCCTTCCTTCTTACAACAACGCTATCGCCTACAGTTGATCGAAAGCACTAAAAGTCAAACATCAGTATGGATGTACAGCTGGAATTAAAGATTGACATAAATACTTCTAGCCTTAAACATGCTACTTATACTAATGAAGTTGAGACAAAAGGCCGTTGATATATTTCAACATGACATATTAAGAGAATTAGAGAAGTAATAGGTTTTAAAATTTTAAAATTTACAGTCTTTCGTTACCTTGATTACAAAAGTTGCTTTCTTCGTGCAGCCGAGTACCCATTCTTCTTCGCAGCACCAGCGCCTTAACCTGTATATATTAGCAAAACAAAGGTGAAAACTTAATGATAATGGGTTTTGAAAATAACCAAAATTTTAAGAAAGACTTAATTAGGCTATTAAATAATTGTGCTGATATAATATAGAATCTATTGTGAGCATATGAAATGCCCTAAGCATGTGTATTCGAAGCCTTGTACACCCTTAATTCACAACACTATGTGGCTATATTTTTCAGCCATATACGGTTGTAGTACCCATTCTTCTTCGCAGCACCAGCGCCTTAACCTGTATATATTAGCAAAACAAAGGTGAAAACTTAATGATAATGGGTTTTGAAAATAACTAAAATTTTAAGAATGACTTAATTAGGCTATTAAATAATTGTGCTGATATAATATAGAATCTATTGTGAGCATATGAAATGCCCTAAGCATGTGTATTCGAAGCCTTGTACACCCTTAATTCACAACACTATGTGGCTATATTTTTCAGCCATATACGGTTGTATAACAACCTATTTACAGCCATGTTGCGCTGTATTTTCCAGCCGAAAATCCACCGAAGATCTCTTTAGCGGGAACTCATTGAATCCAATGTAAAACATAGTGCAAACCAAAGCCGGTGTCCGTAAAACCACCATTTCGTTTAAAGAACTTCTTCCTTTACCTCCTTCCGTCTATTTTTTTGACCCATTTGTACATTGCATAGATGGTTGCCACAAGAAAAAGTACACCGACACTTAGGCTAACACCTGAATTAAAGGACAATACAAATTGGCAAGTTAATAACTAATCTAACCTTTCAATATAAGTCAACTGTCCATACTCTACTGAATATTACCTAGAATAACACTCGTGGATAATTTGCTTCCAAAACTTGTTGTAGGAAGTTTGGATCCACAACTGAAGTTTATTATTTTAACACTCGACCCATCGTCACCATGTCCATATATTATATCATAGTTACATGAAGAACCATGGCATCTTGCACAGTCTTCAATTACTACACACACATCGTATATAATAAATTAAGAACCAGCAAAATAAATTAGTAAAAACAAATAATACCTTCACATCCGTCAGCTAAGTAAGGGTTTCCCTTGTAACCAATATGACGGAAACATTTCTGTGAGCCCACAAAAGTACCATAACCCGTATCCAGTTCCATATTCATATGGTCCGCTGCTCCTCGACAGCAACTTAGTGTGTCGTTATGTGGAAAGGTCCACATAAGGGCCATGGGTAGCAAGGGGTCTATGGATTAAATTAAATACATGAACAATTTCCCATTCAATGTAGACGCATAAATCTAAATTTTCAAACAAATATCATTAAAGCATTTTCACAAATAATTGCTTACATTAAATATCACCAAATTCTTACATATAGAGAGCATGCTTTCACAGATTCTTTGATATTGCTAACATTAAAAGAATAAAAAAAAAAAAAAAGTTAAAGAGGCTGAAGTAAAGAAGCACATAGTCACATACCATCTCAGCAATTTAAGACCAATTGATTGACCCATCTACATCGACCAATTCTTCATCAGCAACACATACCTAACAAAAGGGACCCAATCCAAACAACAATAAGCAGGAACCTTCAAAATTAAGCGTCAAAGCGGGAACAAATACATATACAAAACTACCTGTTGAAGAAGTAGGCCCCGCTTAGCTAAAATAATTTTAAAGTTCTCCATTACAGGCTTAAGTGCTTTGTTAGCATTGCCACCCATGTTGCCACCAAAACTGTTATCATCAGTTGCTATAACCCTTCATATAAACAAAACGTGTTGTCATACCTTGTGGGCAGTTAAGTGTGGCCTTAAAGTGGTAGGCCTTCTTTTGATATCACTAAAGCAAAACACAGAACAACTATTACTGGTCAAAATTCACATATAATAACAACACAAAGACAAAGCACTTGTATAGGAGCTTCACATAAAGCTAACATAAGGGATGTCCTGCTTCCATAAGGTTATCTTGTATTTTATGTTGAATTTCATTTTATTAATTTAATCTAATATTATAAATCTTATAACTTTGTGTGTAAGAGTAGAATTGTAGCAACACACAAACCTGTTTAATTGGAGCAACATAAGATGAAACAGTATTTCAAATTTAAAGTAGTTACAGTATGTGATGTAACAATATGTGTGGATATAAACAAAATTTAATTTTCTTACCTCATACCTACTTTTGAGAATGCCATGGAAGAACTCCGCTTCCCATTACAGTTGTCCAAATTGAATACCCAATTATAAAAACAAAGTAAAAGTGGACCGATTCAGGATAACAGAGCTTCTTTGTTAAAGCAACAACCTGAATATAAAAATAAATAAAAACACACAGCCAAACAACCGTAAAAGGATACAAATAAACTTACTTTAAAAATGGTGGAGAAAAGTACCTTCGCATCTTCCATACTGATCATCATCTAATTCAAAACCCTAAACACGAAAACAGCAAATTATCATAATAATAATTTTCCATCGTTATTAATAATAAATTCCACTTAAAATACAAATTCAAATACAAACATAGAAACATAACTTACTGTTATGAAAAGGGGAAAAGATACCGCCTGTTTAGCCAATCGTTTGAACCACCATAGACGCCACCAGCTACCATCTCAAAACGCAGCTTTTGAATCGGTGGATGATAACAGAGAGGGGAGGCTACGGGATGTCGGGGTCGGTGGCTGAGAGCAGAAAAAAGTGAGGGAAATCCGTGGATGAGAGCAGAGAAGATGGAGGCGGTGTGGTTTCGAGGTCGGCGCAGAGCGGAGAAGATGGAAGAGGTGTTGTGCTAGAGTTCGAAGGCTCAGATCAGAGGAAAGGGATGCCATGCGATGAGCGGTTGGTAAGAAAGGCCGGAGTTAAGCGTTGGTAGGCAGGAGGAAAGGGAGGAGATAAAGAGAAGGTCTAAAAAAGGTGAGGCGGTGGGTGGGTTTTCAGGAGAAGCAGTGTACAAAAAGCATGGATATGTTTACACGTGTAGGCTACGTGGCAGGCAAAGATGAAGCTATGGCTGAGATCATGGCTGAATGGGAAATTAATATTATAATAATTGTTTAGTTACTGTTCAAATGACTTGCCCTATTATAGTATATATAATTGCCGTTAAATTTTATTTTTTTTTTAAAATATCACTCTCATAGAAAGGCCCATGAGGAAAACCCAAACACTTGGAACACGTCACACTCAGCTAATGACTTGGCACTTTTTAATTGGCTGAGATGACTTATTTTTAAAACTTACATTTCACCCCTTAAGAAACCACATTTTACCCTCAACCCCCTGGACCATTACAACAACAAAACAAATACTTTCCTTGAATAATCCACACACTTTAACGTCACAAATGGCCTCTAATTCGTTGTGGGTTTTGCTTCTTTTCATCATTTTCTTCCATTACGACGTCGTAGCTGATCAGATCTTCCCAACTCATGCAGGTAAAAAACTGAATAAAAATTCAATTTTTGGTATTTTAAGAACATTTAGTTTATTGGGTATGCTTCTTTTGTTATTAATTATGAAGTATATTGTCAAATATTAGGATATGTTTACTGGGTAATTGATAATTTGTGAAGAGGTTTTAGGGTTAATGGTTGAGTATATGTTTGATGTGTTTGGGAATATTTGGTTTGGTTGAGTGATCTGATTGAAGAGTGTTTTTATGGGTAAATGTTTGTATAATATGTGTGATCAGAAAGATTTTTGGGTTTAATGAGATTTTGAGGAGCTGATATACTCGGTTTTTGCGGCTTATGAGCCTGTGTTAAGTTTGCTCATAAGCCGGAAAATAAGTTTAATCCAAACATGCCCTGATCGGTGTTGGTGTTCAGTTAGGGATGATTTTGAGAGATTAATGGGGGAGAAACATTTATGTAATTGGATGTTCAGGGTTTGATCATGATTGTGTAGTATGCAATATTGTGATATCCCAAGGTTTGTGTTGATATCTGTTTTTTCTGTGTGTGTGTGTGTGTGTTTGTGTGTGTGTGTTGGGGTTTGGGGGGATTCTACGTTTTAAAAAGCGTGAGGCGAACAAAAGCGACTAGGTCTAAAAAGCGCAAAAGCGGTAGGCTTTTCGTACCCGAAGCGCATGGTAATTAAGTAATTTTTTTTATATATCCTATAGGTTTTTAGCTTCTTTTACCTAAAATATAACTTTACCTATATGTAAAAGCCAAAAAACCAAAGGCACAAAACTTTTCTGCGTAAAAACACCCCAAGTACATGACGCACGTGCCTTAGGCCAACCCCCCCCCAAACCCTAAAATCTGCGCCTTTTGGGCGCTTCTTGTATTTAGCTTAAGCGCTGAGAGAAAAAGCCCCAAGACTAGCGCCCCAGGCACGCTTTTTAAAACCAAGGGGGGATTAAAATATAGTTACAACTTACATGATGATTTGTGCTCTTTTGAGCACATTAAATCTATAAAAATATTCAGGCTTTCATACAATAGGATTAGCAACATACAAGTTGTTTAGCCATTGTGGTAATTATACATATCACCGCTCAGATTTAATGCTTAACAATGTAGAAGCTGATAGGACTTTAGCTTGATAGACACTTGGCATGAATAATTTTGTGGGATCATTCGGATCAACAACATGGAGAATTGAGGAATAGAAAATGACGTAATAAATCAGGAACATAGTTTTTTAGGGTTAACCATACAAGTTTCAAGTGTTAGTGGAATACGAATGGTTTGTTAAAGCTTTTATTTAGGAATACTAGTAGTGTATAACTTATGACCGATGACTTGATTAATTGTCAGGTGGCTTAAGTCGTAGCTCTCGAGAACCAAAATATGATATTGAATTCCACACAGAAGATTCACTGTTTATTCCTGTAAGTGAGCAGCGTATAAACATTTTAAATCTCACAGACACCATCCGATAGAGGTGGCATTTTCAACCCTGTAAAATGGGTCGATATGGGCTGTCTTTTACCTTCAGTGGGTCAATTTTTGGGTCAGATCGGTGAACATGGGTCAAGCACGTTGAAAATTGCCCAAAGTGAATGCATAAAACTTCTAAATCTTCTTATTCAAAATTTCAACTATTGTTTTAGCATTATAGTTTTATAATTATTATTTAATAGATTATTCAGAAGTTTGAACAATATGGTGTTCATCGGCTGACCCACCCGAACCATTTGGAACCTTCACTAAAAACTACACATTTGACCCGAAGTGATTCTGACCCGTTACCCAACCCACCTGACTACCCCATTACGACTGGATTTTCTTTTTTGCAGGATGATGATCAAGAATCGGTGGTCATGCCAAAGAAAAACGGCGATAAATTTCTATGTTACTTGCCTAAAGTGGAGAAAACCAAGACTGAGAAGCCAGCCATACATGAAAACACCACAAGCTTAATTTTGGAAACTGAAAAACGAACTAAATTAAAGACACCGGATGAACTACTTGAAGCACTTCAAGACAGATGCTTTATCAGGGTTAGATCTTTCACCAAAAAAAAAAAGATGTGGATCATGTTTAGATGATTAAATGAGAACATGGTAAAATAAATAAAATAAAATAAATATACTTAAGTTGTTATGGATGTTTTTCCATGTGCAGCAAGAGGGCTGGTGGTCATATGAATTTTGCTATAACAAGAAGTTGCGTCAAATTCACGTGGAGGATGACAAGGTATGAATCGAGATGTACACATTTTAGAGGTTGAAATATCGTGGATCAGGCTGCTTGGGTTACGGGTCAAAATCAATCTGGGTCAAAATATGTAATCTTTAGGAATTAGGATGGCAGTTGTCAAATTATTAGATCTTTTGTAGATAATTAGTTTGTCAGATATGATTACAAAATCTTATACTATTTCAATAATAATCTGCTTTTTTGAGTGAAATCTTTTAGAAGTTTATGCATTAAAAATACATTATGTCCCTCTTTCGACCCGTTTCCTCTTTAGCTCGCTTTTTGATTTACGGGTTTAACACTTAAAACATAACGTGGATCAATCCATACATTAGTACAGGTGTGCAAATTGCTACCTGTCATATATTTCTTATTGTTTTTTTGGTCCATTATCAGGTTGTTCAAGAGTTTATATTGGGTGAATTTGATGCTGAAGCTACAGCTGCGTACAACCGTAACCTATCTGACATTTCAACATTGAAAGATCCCCGCTCTAAAGATGCATCACAAAGGTAGTTGCAGTCAAATTGTCATTGATTTATGTCAAAATGCGTGATATGGTTAGTGGGTCATAACAGATCTGGTTGGGTTGACTTGTCAAAATCTTTTTATCCACCAACGCCTTTTTGTCCGTTCTTTGGATTTTATAAACGATTCATCATCATCATCATCATCATCATACTCAGTTAATCCCACCTATAGCAAAGCTAAGGTAGGGTCTGAGGAGGGTAAAATGTAGACAGCCTTACCTCTACCCCTAAGAGTACAGAGGCTGCTTCCAGTGAGACCCCCGGCTCGATGTGGTTTTGTATCAAGCCTTGGACATAAGGCACATAACACTTAGCAATCGGAACAAACTCGATTGGTGCATGTACCCCTTTGTCTTTTGTCTATCAACGCCACCACATGATGCATGATTAACCGTCCGTCGTTTTCAACGTTATTTACACGAAATTAGTAAAATAACGTTAAAACTAGTGCAACTTTACTTTTGCCCCCCGAGGGCCACACATATATACATTATATGCGTACACCGTAAGTGGGGCGTTGATTTTTATAAACGCTTAATATATTAAATATGATTACAAAATTTCGTAGTGATTTAGTTCTTAGTAAATCTATTGTGGAGGTTGTAAACACTTACCTATACCTTGGGTCGCTTTAAACTATTCGACCCGTTTCCGTTAGCCTAAGTTTTTTTTTGTCATACTCACATGACCTAATATCGATTAAATATTTACCCAAATTGCTCAGTTTGACATAAATGTGTCAAATTGTCGTTCTAATATAGAAGCAGAATTGTTGTGAATTTATTTTATATGATTAATGCAGATATCATGCTCATCAATACACAAATGGAACCACTTGTGATCTTACAAATGCGCCTCGAGAAACTGAGGTTTGATGGGCTCCAACCTGTTTACTTATTCTCATGTAGATTTCAACTTGTCTTAATTTATTTTTGTTTTTGTGATTTGCAGGTAAGATTTGTTTGTTCAGAACCTAGAGCTATGATTAGTTCTATTACTGAGCTATCAACATGTAAATATGCTCTCACAATCCAATGCCCGACACTTTGCAAACACCCGTAAGTGTCTTATCTCATTTTAATATTCACACTTCGTTCTTGTAATCTTACTATCAAGTAGTTATAGTGTTTATTCATATTCAAGCGCCTCCTCTTTCTCTCGTAATGCGCATTTTTTTGTCTTTTCAGATTGTTCCAAGAAGAACGACCTGTTTGGTATACAATCAACTGTAACCCGCTTCCAAAAGACTACAAACAACCAAAAATGGAAGATGAAGTTGTACATGAACATGATATTGCTATGGTAACCGATAAGTCACCATCATCATCTGTTTCAGAAGAATATGCAACTTAAAGATATGTGCACATTGCGTATCGTCACATCAAATTTACTAACAAAGATTTATCGGCGTTTAGAGGTACACAGTTTTCCAATGATATAGTAAACCCGTGGGAAGTTACACAACTTATGTGGTGCGATTTTAGTTCAGTCCCTTCACGCCTTTTATTTGCACAAAAAGTGGGCATATGTTATAATTGTGTATGTTTTGCTTTCCTTGTTTCATGTAGTAGTTGTTTACATTTGTGTTCTTATGACCTCTACTTATCATGATAAAAATACTTTTAACTTTTGGTATGTTTGCGACAAGCCCGAGCTTGCTTAGCCCGTACAAACATATTTGGGACGGACTTGGTTTATGGCGGTCAAGCCCGAAAACCTAATGGTCGTTGGGTTCCGCCGTCCGCGGTCCTCTTTTTTATTTTTTCTTTTTGACACTCAAATCTCGTGATTTTGCCTTCTGCACGTCAAGCTTGAAACATACACTATTTTTTTTAACGGCCAACTAAACAACGCCGGGTACTTCGTACGCGGCCCCCAGTGGCAAAGACAGGGGCACAGCCCGGCCCACCCCGGACGCACGAAGCCCCTAGCCCGCCCGACAGCCCGCTTTCAGGGAAAACCCGACCAACATACCCGCCCGAAAGCACGATAGTAGTGAACCGGTAAAACCTGGCGAGATCAGGACTCGAACTCATGACCATAGGCCATGAGTCATCCATCATTTCTCATTATTTCCTTCGTGGGAATCGAACCTGAGACCTCCAAGAGAGATCCCTGGTCCATTCACCAACTGAGCTACCCGTGAAGGACCAAATGTGTTTGTCAAATATTTACATTGTTTTTTGCAAAATATTTTAGGCAACGATTCTTTACCCTTAAATACCAACTAGGGGTGTAAACGAGCCGAGCCGAGCCCGAGCCTGACTGGGCTCGGCTCGGGCTCGTTAAGGTTTTGTGAAGCTCAAGCTCGGCTCGGTTCGAGCCTACAATCTTGAGCTCGAGCTCGGCTCGCTAGCAGAATCCAAAGCTCGAGCTCGGCTCGGCTCGGCTCGGCTCGAGGTGAGTTGAGAATCTCAAACGAGCTTAAAAGCTCGGCTCGAGCTCGCAAAAGCTCGGCTATAACTTAGGCTCGCGAGCCCAATCGTTAAGGCTATAACTTAGGCTCGGCTGTAACTTAGGCTCGGGTTCGGGCTCTAGCTCGTTAAGGCTCGATTAGGCTCGCGAGCCCAATCGAGCTTTGTATCTAGGGCTCGAGCTCGGGCTCGATAACTAAACGAGCCATATTTCAGGCTCGGGCTCGATAACTAAACGAGCCATATTTCAGGCTCGGGCTCGTTAAGGCTCGGCTCGTTCGAGCTTTTTACCGAGCCGATCCCGAGCCGCTACGTGTCATTTACACCCCTAATACCAACTAAACCTGCAATTTGAACCCACAAGACACGTCATACCTGAGATACTTTATCATCCAAATTTTGACTTGCGTAATACATTAAGATAGGTTTTATAGGTGGAAATTTTTATGCAATTACTACGGAGTATATTTTATGCAAATTTAATAATAATGATAAAAAAAAACAATAACAAATTGAATGCGTCCTTTTTATAAACATTTTTTTACCACTAAAGACCATCTAATTGGTGCAACTCGTACCGGCACACCATATTTGTGAGCGACTGAGGGTATATCATCAATGCCACTAGATCATAAGGCAGAAATTGATTATTGATTAATCCCCTAAAATTGGTAATTTAAGGCTTGCCAAACATGGTGTGGCATTGATCATAGAGCAATATATTTAATATAAACAGGGGTTGCCAAAAAGGCAGACATTGATTTTTTTTTGAACGGCCAACAAACATTTCTGTCCGACTACCCAGGGAAGTCCCCACACTATGGACAGACCCCACGACCAACCCAATGGAGGGCCCATACGTACCTCGGGCGGCTGGCGTAGTTAGTTCCGCCCATGCAGTTTCCAAAACCGGGGAAAACCCAACCCATCACCCGTCCGTAGGCACGACGGTGAAGGATTGGTAAAACCCGGGCGAGATCAGGACTCGAACTCGTGACCATAGGCCAGGAGTCATCCATCATTTCTCATTATGTCCCTCGTAGGAATCGAACCCGGAACCCCCAAAAGGAATCTCTGGTTCATTCACCAACTGAACTACCCGTAAAGGACAATGCAGAAATTGATTAATCCCCTAAAATTGTATAAGTAATACAAACATGTCATTTTATTATTCGTTTTTATATTCATAAATTTTATTCTGTTTTTTTAAGTGACTTATATAGCTCTATGAGATGTTTATATAAACGAACTATAACTATCTGTCAACAATTAAAATATATTTGCATCTTATAAATAAACATAATTTTTAACAGCTAAACTTTTTATTCCTGTTTTTTCATCTTTTGGGGGATTTGAACTCCCTTTCTCCTTCGAGAGGGTTTGTTCCCTCTACCACTTGGCTACAGCCTAAGTGGCATGAATAAACATGTTAGATAAAATCTCAAAAAACATGATACACCAATCTTTTCCAATCAATGGGGAGCCAAAAGAACATAAAAAAAACATGGGAAATGAGTGTAAGTACTAATTTTGATCGTGAAATGAGATCATAAAACTTATCTACAAATCACGTTTTAAGTACTACTTAACTCGATTTATCTGTACATCTTTGTTTAAAACAAATTCTTGAAAAGAATACTCGTTGAGGAACAATTGTTTCTTGAGCATTGCAACCAACATGAGAATAAACCTACTAGTCCCATCTCCCTTGGTTCCAACTTCTCCTCCTCTCGCCTTTGCAACACTCGTAGAAACTCCTCTGAGCTTAAGCTCCCATCCCGATTCGCATCAAACATGTAGTATATTATATTGATCACATCATCGCTCAAAGCAATCCCGCAAACCTAGCACCATGAAAATAAGTTGGTTATTAGCTTCATTTTTACAATGCTTCTATAGAGAATTGTAGGGGGCTACTTGTTTCAATAGTCCCCTACAAATAGAAACAGAAAATTTCGTGGGGACCGCTTATATGCGGTCTCCTTAACATCTATATATATATATATAGGCTAAGTATTCTGTGGAAACCCACTTGAGTCGGAGAAACCCTTGGCACCCCTATGTAAAAACATTATTTTTTCCTGATTTTTCCAGGATAGCTTGTATACTTAATTTTATGAGTTTCGGCAAAAAAAAATCAAAAAAGCGTCGAGTAGATTTTTTTAAAAAAAAAAAATATGTAACATGTTTGTTACATATGTAACAATGCTGACGTATGATAAATCCGAGTTTGTGTAACACATGTGTAACAAAATTATCTACTCGGCGCTTTTTTGATTTTTTTTGCCGAAACTAATAAAATTGAATATAAAAGCTATGCTGAAAAAATCAGGAAAAAATAATGTTTTTACATAGGGGTGCCAAGGGTTTCTCCAACTCGAGTGGGTTTCCAAAATATCTTTTCCCTATATATATATATATATATATATATATATATATATATATGTGTGTGTGTGTGTGTGTGTGTATCCATAAAGATGTTGATTTTACCTGTTCAGTTGCTCTTTGAAAATCCTTCTTCGTAAGGAGGCCATTCACTTTTCCATAACTAAAAATGGCAAGAGATAACGGTCTTAAATGTGTCCGTAACTCGGCAAACTTCTTGAAATCATCGAATGAAATCCGGATATTGTTGAGATTTGGTTCATCTTCTAGTTGGTAAACTAGATCAAGAAACTTGTTGATGTGTATCATATCGGCAGATGCCACCATTGATAATGCAAAGTCCTTAGCGGATATTGTGCCTCTTGATTTGTAGTCGTAGTGAGCAAATTCGAGTAACAAAATCTATAGAACACAAAGATAAAAGAAATTCCTTCTATTAGTACAAAGTTTTCAAAATTTAGCATAGATGGCAAATTCGACACATACAAAAGGATCGGGTAAGTTTTCACTACAAACGGGCCAAACGGATGAAATGGATCATAGCTGAAAGGCGCGTTTTTATTGCATAACAATCTTTTCATCTGGAAAGTATGTTATTGAAAATATTAATCATGTTTGGTACTAGATATTCATAGAAAAATGATATTCTTTTTGAGTAAAACGTGTTTGGTTCACACAACCTGACCCTGTTTTGACCCATTACTCAACCCATATAACTCAACAAGAGTGAAATATGGACCTCGTTTTTCAAGTCTTTCAAGAACTGAACGAATTTCTCTAAAGGAAGACACGATTTTCCGTCTTTCCCAAAAAAGTTCTCAAGAAGGCCACCATCATCAACTGGAGTCGAAACTTTAAGCCCGTTACGCTTTCCATCACTGTGTCGAGACCCTTGTCTATGTTGAGCGCGCATCATCGCCATTACTTTCTTGAACTCTTCCTTGTCAATCTCACTATTCAAGTATCAAATCACCACCGCACAAGTCAATATTAAACAGAACGACGAACCAATAGTACAAAATCTACGAAAACTCACCCGCTGTTATCAAGATCAAACATCTTAAAAGCTATTGAAAAGCTCGATTCAGGAATGCTCAACAGCGTAACGAAAAATATGTACCTGTCTCAGAAAATATAACCGAATTTAGCATCATTAGTCATTAGATGTGTTACATTCATTGAATTTTGTGATACTTACTCAGCAAAGGATATAAGCCCATCATTATTGGTATCAAAAAGCATAAAGAACTTTGAAGGGGGACAATGTAGCTCACTAGGGGCCAACTCCCCCTGCAAACTTCCCTCACGAACACGAGTTGCTTCAGAAGGCGGAAACACGGGTACCACTGCCCTCATCAAGTCCGCCGGGGTCATAAAGGGCTCTCCGGTTGGAGATCTGTACGATGCAAAATACTCGAATACCTACGCTTCCATAAAGATCGATAGAACTTAAATCTACACATTATGCTAGGCGAGTAACAAGCGAGCCGAGCCCTGTTTCTAAAGATCTAGAAAGCTCGTTTCAAGCTCTGTTTCTAAAGATTGAGCTTGGCTCGTTTTAAGATTATTTACTAATAATTGAATTCAACACGTGAGTAGTTTCTCAAACTCGAGTTCAGCTTGAGCTAAGCCCGTTTCGAGCTCTAATTCTAAAAATCAAGATAGGCTCGTTTCGAGCTCTATTTCTAATAATCGAGATCTCCTCTTAGAATACTTTTCAAGTTTCAACTCAACCCGTTTCAATCTCTAATTAAATAAATCGAGCCCATATCGTTTCAAGCTCTATTTTTAAACATTAAGCCTCTATTCTAAAGATCGGGCTCGGTTCAGCCCGTTTATTCCGTGTGTTTTTCTTATAATCGAGCCCGGCCTCATGAGTAATTTTTCAAATTCAAGTCCGACCTGGGCTCATCTTATTTATTATTTACTCCATCCGTCCCAATTTAAATGTCTCATGTCTAAAAACACACACTTTAAGAAATGTTTTGTTTTTATGTGGTAAAATGACAATAATATCCTTAAAAGTGGTGATTGTGTTTTGTCTTTTATGGGCAAAACTGGAAATTACATTTATATTTTTGGAAAATGACATTTAATTTAGGACAAACAAAAAAGGTAAGAAGGACATTTAAATTGGGACGGATGGAGTATTATTTATTAAATCAACAAGTGCATAAACAATAACAGCTCGGGCTCAGCTCATTTATTATTTATTAAATCAACAAGTGCATAAACAATAACAGCTCGGGTTCAGCTCATTTATTATTTTTATTAAATCAACAAGTGCATAAACAATAACAGCTCGGGCTCGGCTCATTTATTATTTATTAAATCCTTAACACATAAAGAACATATACCTTTTCCGGAGAACTCTGAGTTCGAATCCTCTTCTCATACTTAAAAAACACCTTCCTCCTATACGAATCCGCAACAATATACTTCGGTTTCTTCTCCGAATCCAACGATTCTTCGCCACAATCCGCATACGCAACCCGTGGGCTAGCCTGACTTATGGAACCAATGTAACACACTCCCATGCTCATTCCCACAACAAATGCACTAGACATCAGCCATTCAAAAATCGAATGGGCCGTATTTTCCCGGTCTTTTAACCGCGACCCGTTGTTGTTGTTATTATTATTATTATTGTTATTGTTGTTTTTGTTATTACAATTTGTGGAGATCAAACGAGGGTGGCATTGGGCTGCAATTGCTCTACGGGTTGAAGATAACAATGGGCTTTTTTTTAATAACGTAGACGAATAATAATAATAATAATAATGCATGGTAATGTGAGGATATGTTATATGTGAAGGGATGGAGATGAAGGAATGTATGGGATAAATGGTATTTATGTGAGTGAATGAGAGTGATAGAAGAGAGGAGTGGTTGTAGGATAAGCTTTAGCGGGAAACATGGTGGTTCACTAGTTGACTAGGATTGGGTCAAGGTGATATACCTGATTTATTGTTTGTTTGTTTGTTGTTATTTAATGGGCTTGTGTTACAAATGGATGTTCTTTGGCAATTGTGAATAGTTGATAAGTTTGTGTTTGTTACTGAGGACTCAAATGTTTTAAAACCCAAATCGGTTACAGGCCCATTTAGAAAAGAAACCAAACAGGTTTCAAAGTTAATAGAATAACTATATGTTATGAATCTTTACTATAAATAATATTTTTTTTATTAATTAAAAATTTTCTATTATGACTTGCATTGGAAAAAAATTAAAAAAAAAAAAACTAAATACGCAGTTGTGTTTAATCTTGTTCCAAACGTTCGGATATATATTTTATTAAAAACGGAGTGTTATTCAAAATAAAGTATTTTTTTTTGGTATCGTAAGCTACATTGAGTATCTGTATCGCAACGAACCGAATTAGTATCGTCCGAACAACAATGATATCAGTATTATTGGAACCACTGCGGTATACTTTTTTTATGATTTTGTTTGATGTAATACATGTGTCTGTAACCTTTTTGGTATATCATGACTTTATTTTGGTTTAACGTTTTGGTTACACGGAGGTGCTATGGGTTTAATTAAATGAGTATCCATTTTCCAAATGTCATCGCACAAGTGAAACTTACTACTTAATAACAAGCATATAGAGTGCTATACGATCTTGGTGCAAACTTGATCCTATTTTTTTTCTTTGAATTCCAAGATGTTGTGACTTTATACAAGTGCTTGAAGAAAGGCAATAAGGCAAAAAAAAGTTATTTATGGCATTCTCTTGACCTCGGCTTGGTGCATTTGGTAAGCGCGTAACGATAAGGTTTTCAACAATAAATATTTGAAAAGTGGCAGAGGTTATGGCTAATATAAAGTCTCTTTCGTTTTTTTAGCTTAAATGTAGGTCCTAATATAATAACCTTCTTTGAAAGGAGTGGTGTTTGTTTCCGTTGTACATGATGTAACCGGTTTTTAGCAGGTCTTAAGTCTTTTGAGGCCTTGCTTGTCGTTGGTTGTTTAATGAAATTTTCTGTTAAAAAAATAGCAAGCACCATGTTTAGCAAATGATATATGTTAAAATATTATTAACTTTATCTAAGTTGCTATTCTATATAATTAAATTTGAATTTACCTTAACAAACTCTTATTAAACTACATATATGTTTTTAATATCCACACGAACACGTTATTCAAAAACCAACTTAAGTAGTGACTTTAATATCCTAAAGTAGACAAGCATGTTCTTGACTTGAAGTTACATGTGAGCATCTATGAACCTAGTTGTCACTTAATAAATGTAAATGTAGTCTTATAAATCAACTTTACTCGTGTATTAATGTCCAATTAATTGATCCTCAACTTTTCTTCTCCAATGCCCCACAAAACATCCAATTTGCAACCTAATGTGACCCCTACTGTCTCCTTAACTAGTGTCGATCTACCTCTCTTAACGTGAATGATTACAAGGGCCAAAAGCACACAAGTTCGTTGGTTCTATTAATAATATAGAAGAATGAATACGATCTAGGATCGTTACGCCCAAATTCCACAAATGTAAGTTATCGTTACCTAAAGATGCAAGACAACTTCTCTTTCCATATATGACGAAGTTATATCTTATGGTATACATAACATGAAGAGTTTGGACCATTTGTTACATTTTGTATGTCTCACATTTCATAGTCTTGTATGGGAATGTGGAAAAGGGATAAGAAAATGTCATAATATTCTCTTTTTTAAAATTTGAATTAAGATATTTCTCTTGACTTTTTATAATAATAATATTAAAAAAAAAGCATGAGTTACCACAAGCTACTACTACAATTTGTGTATTTGTCACATTATTTTTTTTTATTGTCACTAGTGGGAATGCCCGCGCGTTGCTGCGGGTGCCCAAACTAATACCAAATGTTAATATCTATATCTATAAACTTAGGTTAAATAACAAAATAATGCAAATCTCAAAGAGATAAGAAAGATCAAACTCAGCTTAAGCCAAAGACAATGTAAACTTGTGATTTTCAATTGAACAATCTCAATTTTTAGTAGGAAACCAACGTGATGTTGCAGGGGCAACAATTTGCAACGTGATACTCGTTTCTATTGGTTTATCAACCCTCTCGTCATATATCACAGAGTGAATAAAAATTTCGTTTTTAGCTAATAAATCTGACAACCAAATATAGAAAATATAAAGTTTGTCACGTAAGCTATGGCGAAGTAGGTGTGGAACAATTAACACATGGATTAGAAAACCCTGGCGTAAAGCAAAATTTAACACATCGGTGTGTACTGAATCGATAGAGTCAATACAATACAAAATAAAGCACAATACATAAGTTATGGACTACAAACCTAATAACATTAGTAAATAGCGAGAATAAAACTAAAACAAAAAAAAATACAATATCAGTCAGTACTGTAGTGTTAGTTCCGCGATGACCCTACTTGTGTTTACTAAGATCATAAATGTCCGAAAAATTATCTATTTTGACCCGAACCTAAATTATCTATTTTGACACATCATCCAAGCCACCCATTTTGCCACCTCAAAAATTCATATAAAGTGGAAAATTCCCATACCTTGCTTGTGGCCTCCCGCCTCCCTGGGATCTTTGGGAAAACCTTTAACAGAGTTGGAGTCAATCGAAGGGAACACCTGCAACTGTAAAAGCAAAAAAAAATCAGAAATATATTGGTCGTTATAACTTTTAAGTAGGGGTGTAAACGAGCCGAGCCAGGCTTGAGCACGGCTCGTCATGCTTTTATGAATCTCGAGCTTGGCTCGATTCGAGCCTAATACTTTGAGCTCGAACTCGGCTCAAAAGTAAAACCCAAGGGCTCAAGCTCGGCTCGACTCGGCTCGAAATAATTATAGAACAATTTAAAAGGAGTTAAAAGCTAGGCTCGAGCTCATTTTGATATCTTAAACGAGCCAAAGATCAGCTCGAGCTCGACTCACCAATGTTAAATAGAAGGTATACTATGTATAAAATAATATAATATAAAACATAACAGCAGGGGATGTAAAAGAAAACCAAATGTTTGATGTGGATGACAAAAAGAGACAGCATGGTTCAATAAGTCACATGTAGGGCTGTTCATGAGCCGAACCGAGCCGAGCCAGGCCAAGCTCGCGCTCGGCTTGGTTATAAACCGAGCCAGCTCGGCTCGGCTTGGATTTAAAACCGAGCTGAAAATCAAAGCTCGAGCTCGGCTTGGTTTGAAACCGAGCCGACTCGGCTCGGCTTGGTTTGGCTCGAATTTAAAAAGAAAAAAGAAAAATGGCTTTCAAAATTCAATAGTCTAAACTATTATTCAATAGTTAAAAATTACACAATTAAAATAAGTTCAACCTTATACATTGCACGCTAAAATCAAGTTCAAGCAAGTACAAAATAAGTCTCTGATTTTAACGAAATACAGTATAAGTTCATCAACATATGAATTAACTTGAGTACTTCGATCAAAAGTAGTATTGAGTTTACTTAAATAACTTGATTAGCTATAACTTCAATCCTAAGCAAAGAATCTCTATGCCAGTGTTACCAAATATTAAATTTGTAGCATATTCTCCATCTTGTTTTACATTTTGGTAATATATTATATGTATATAAAAAATATATATTAAAAATTAGAATTATTCGAGTCAAACCGAGCCAGCTCGGCTCGTTACGAACCGAGCTAGGCTCACTTTCTAACCGATCCGAGCCGGCTCGGCTCAGTTTTAAACCGAGCCATATCGAGCGAGCTTTTTTCGAGCTAAATCCGAGCGAGCTTCGAGCGAGCTCCGAGCCACGAGCTTTTTGGACAGCCCTAGTCACATGACGATCCCCATTTGATTTGATTAATAATTTAATGGGTGTGTGCGTATTTCATAACAGTACCAAATAATGACACTTTCACACTTTCAAATAATAACCGTAAGTCCAGTCTTAACATCTTAAAACCTATAAATATTATGGCACGGGACAAGAGCATATATTTATAATGCTCAATCGACTGGTAATGCCCTTTGTTTATAAGAAAAAAGAAGTAAAGTTCGCCTTCGTATCATGCGTTGGGGTTTAACATAACGCTTTCTTACGTGATTGTCACGTATCTAATAGACTTTAAGTATCACATTTTGTTTGACTTATAGTTAAATAAAAGAAAAAAAAATATAATTGGTGCAAGACCACATGGGCCCCACCTCAACTCACTCGTGCCCCTCTCATTTGTGTTTTTTTCCCTTTATTATTATTCTTTATACGAGCTTCTCCTGTGTTAGTTATCACTTGTGGCAATGTGAGATTGGTACTTGCCATGGTTTTAAGCAACCCGCCGCAACGCGTGGGGACTTTAATCTAGTTAGAATTAAATTTAATTACATATTATCAACATATGGTAACTGAGTGAAGTGCTTACTGTGTAATTAGTTGATGATAATCATCTTTATGCAAAGTTTGTAATGTGCGGAAAATGGGATGTGATGGAGCATCATAACGGCCCACACATAAATCAAGACCTCCAACAAATGCCATTATCCGTCTTCTGTAATTACCGGCATCAGCATCCACTATAACCGTTTTTGATGATGTGTATAGATTGTTTCAACCTCCTATAATCCAAGTTCACCCACTGATTAAAATACAAAAAATGAAGATAATGTGGATGTATTTTTATACAAATAATAACATCAAACCTGTTTCTTGGCCAAACTATGCCCCTTTCTAGCAGAACGAGGGCAAAGTAGTACTTTAATAGACGCATGCTTGAAAAATGGCAAAGTCTCTTCATCGTTGATTTGCATAACTCCTTGCTGCATTAGTTCAACAAATCATGCAACTTATAGATGGAATGCAAATTTGACCGAATAAGTAAGTATGAAACTTATGTATATCCTTCTGAAAGTTATAATGTCATTGCTACATCTTCACAGCACAAAGAATATCACATTTATCCATTTTAAAGAGTTACTTAAAAATGCCTGCTTCCTGAATAAAATGATTAGGAAAACAATGTTATTACTACAAATCATCTCCGCGCATAATATTTTCTTAATTTTCAATAAAAAAGAATATCAAATTTTGAATGTATCAGGATAAATATAAAATTGCCATAGGATCATCCCATACACGGAGAAGCACTCTGCCTTCAAAAGATCCCCTAAATAACTATCTTTCGCACCGTCACCATTGCGAATAAGCTGAACACTATGAAAAACAGACCAACCTGTAATATAGATTAAACGTCTCGCCTGCTTTATAGCTTCACCAATATCGTGCCAACAATCACCATTTTGATACTTCAAACCACCATCAAGATGCATACTGGAAAGGGATCCATCATCAACATGAGCATCTTGATAAAGAGTAACCTGACCTCCTCTCCTAGGTCAAAAATAGTTGCCAAAAACACCATTAAAATTAGGATCAAGGGGCACTTTCATCATCGGTGTGTACTGAATCGATAGAGTCAATACAATACAAAATAAAGCACAATACAACTAAATCATGGACTACAAACCTAATAACATCAGTAAATAGCGAGAATAAAACTAAAAAAAATACAATATAATTTAATGTCCGAAAAAATGGTTTTGCCCCAAATTTACCACTGCTAATCAATGTCCCACCATAACAAGACCCTAGAGCCCAAGTACAGCCAATAATGCTTAGAGAAAACCCGAGCCCGAATCCAACATACCAAGCTTGCTGGATGCTTTCGTGCCTTGGCGCCTTTGGGTCCCTATAAGCATTTTGAAGATACGTGTTTGGCTGTTTGCGATGATGCGACAGGTCCCAGAACCAAAAACATGCTTGTAAACTTAAAGGAAAACATTAATAATCAAACCTTTATGTTTATACCATGATGTCAGACTACAAATATGCTTGTAAACATAAAGGAAAACATTAAATAAACAAACCTTGTTATTTGGATGAGGATATTTTGATGCCTTGTTTGTGATTCAACATCCACCCCTTCAACTTCATTCCTATTGAAAAACAGAAGCACAAAGAAACCCACAAAACACTTAAGACCAAAAGAAAACATATAAGACCTTCAATTAAAAACCTGCCATTGCATTATTTAACATGTGAGTAAAAAAATCCAATCACTTTGAAAGTAGCTTCCTCCTAATATCCAGAGTGTGTATGGTGCAAGTACCACTATAATGCATCTCGAAAACCTTTAGACACTGCTATACAGCCATCTTGATAAATCCTTAATATCAATACAATAATCCTAGCACAAGTTCACGTTTACAGTTTGTAGCTTAAAGTGCAAAGTGGAAAGAAAATGATACATTTAAATCAAGTTTCCTATGACTTACATTCCATTAATAATACCAGGACTTGATCCAAATTGAGGAGGAAACGCCTTAGAAGCATCAGCCAAACCTAACCAAAAACAAAATCACTATGAGACGGCTTTTAAGTACACTTAAATCAAAACAAACTTAATCCCAGAATAAAAATTTAATGTCAAATTCTGAAAAAACAAACTAAACAGCAGAACATACCGTCAATGGAAGGGGGTGGTATTATAGTTAAGACGTTCTTTTCCACTATTAATTAATGATACAAATGGCTTAAGAGCATAAACCCTAGTACGGTAATAGGAACTGAATTTGCGAAAACAAAACGCTTGGGTTTCTTAAGTGCATTCAATCGAAAAGCAGGTAAGAGGAATTGAAATTTGAATTGAATGGACGACTTAGATTGAGTTTGGAGATGCAAAAGTGCTTTTGGTCAAAAGTGCTTATTGGCTTATGACTTTTTGAAAAGGAGTTATAAAAAAAGTGTTTGGATTAGCTTTTGAGATGAGAAACGTCAAAAAGTCAATAAATTGTTATTTTTTTAAGTGTTTCGCTTCACTTATTGCGAATATTGGTTGTATGAGTGGTAAATTTGTAATTTTTTTCCAAAAGTCAAAAGCCAAAAGCTAAAAGCCAGGATTTCTAACTTTTCAAAAACAGTTATTTCACCCTTAAAAACCAAAAGCCAAAAGTCAAAACAGAAAGTGCTTTTGGGTTACACAAACAGCTTATTGACTTATTGGCTTTTTCAAAAAGCCAATAAGTCAATAAGCAGTTTTGAAACTCAATCCCAAACACCCTCTTAATGATGGATGAAATTCTGTAGCTCTCTTCATCAATGAAAACTTTTGATTTGGATCGTAAGTTACAAGATGGCAGGGATACAAAAGAAGGGTACTAATGTAAATTTGTTTTCATATTGCAAAGGATGAGGTGAGTAAAATGTCTACCTTATCCTCCTAAGTGTCTTAATTGTCAAAATTATCCTCATAATACCCTTAAATTTCTTGCTTAAATATGTTGTACATGTTGCTTGTTAAGTTGTACGGAAATAAAAATTACTATGTTAGTCATCACTCTTCCTTAATAAGATAATATAGATATTTAATTTCTTAGTTGTCCATTTGATGACAAATTGCTAGAATTTTCCTGTAAAAAGGATCTTGGTGCATTAATTTTAGGAGGCATTTAAAAAAATAGGCATTTAAAAATATATCATTTCTTTAAAAGAATATTTCTCTCTTGTTTCTATTTTCATTTCCATTTTGCATGACAATGTGATATCCCTTACTTTTTGTGCTCTTCTCAAATCTCAACCACCACTTAAAACTCAATTAAGACACTATTCAAAACTTGTTTTAAGTGTCCCTCTTTTAGTTGTTGTGTATTAATTTTATATACATGTGTAGGTATATATAATGTATGTGTATATATATAAGTAGATAAGTATCACTCATTGGCTATCAAGTTGATATTGTTAGCCATGGACTGGTATTCATGGTTAACAAAAACCAATCTAGACCCTTATTTAGTTTATGAGTATGGTCGAGCCTTCACTCACAATGAGCTTCAAAGGGGTGACACAAACTACTTCACCCATGAGTTTCTTCAAAGCATGGGAGTCTCGGTTGCCAAACACCGGCTCGAGATACTCAAGCTTGCACGAAAGAACATAGGCAGTGGATGTCCCAAAAATGGGTTCTCAAAGATCATGTCGGTCATCACCAATACGAGATTGCTACTTTCCAAGAAACTTGGAAAATGTGTTTCATTTAAACACTCGGTCCATACGCCTATGCCTGACCCCAACCCATTTCGACCACAATGGCCCGGTATTAATCTAAGGAAGAACATGGGATTTGATGAGAATAAGGAAGAAAAAGTTTTGAAAAAGATGAAATCGGGCCCATTGGATAGAAGAGTACAAGATAGGTATATGAGCCCGAAAAAGATTTCTAGTGTTTCCGGACCTTTGGATAGGAAAGTGCAAGAAAACCTGATGGTCATGTATGGTAGCCCGATGGAGGCTAGACATGGCCCGAACCGTTCCACGCCGCTCCAAGTCGTGGACCATAGTCCTAGGATTGGGATTCCATATGGCATGGTGCAGACCGCGGGTGGTGGAGATGATGCGGCGGCTTCGCTTTGGTCCTTAATGTTTCATAATATCAAGCCTACTTAACCATTAGCTTGAATACCAATGTATGCTTGTCTTCATTTGTTATGCTTTGTTTTTAAATTTAATTTTATTATTTTTTGGCTATCTATGTTTTTTATGGTGTATATTTGTTATGTTTGTGATACAATATTTAGTTTGTTTTTTGTAAGTCTTTGAATGCCCCACCATATCTCAATGGAATGGATGATCACTAAGTGGTTGTTATCCATTCCAGCAATCATGGACCAGATATTTATGTGTTGTTCCTTTTTTTTATCATCCATATGTGATCTTAATTATCCTTTGTTCCATTTGAAATTATATTTTTGGCCTTATCATCCATTGTCTGGGCCAAAGGAGACTTACAATATGTGAATTGTGAAGAGATGATGCGATACAAGAAGACTGGTTTTGTAAAATATAAACTAACCTATAACATGAATATAGTTAGGTTTTTGGATTGATTGGCTATTTTACCTATTTAATAGAAGTGATGGGTTGTTATAAAATTAAACAAGTTTGATTGTTTGAAACTATCATATAATTTAAAAAAAAAAATCTTGGAACTTTTAGGCGCAAATGTTTAATCCTTTTAAAACTTAACAACAACTAATTTATAACCTACTAACAGGGTGTTTGGGATTGAGTTTCAAAATAACTTATTGACTTATTGACTTTTCCAAAAAGCCAATAAGTTTGTGTAACTCAAAATCACTTTCTGTTTTGACTTTTAACTTTTGGCTTTTAAGGTTGGAAAAGCTGTTTTTGAAAAGTTAGAAATCCTGACTTTTGGCTTTTGGCTTTTGACTTTTGGTAAAAAAAATTACAAATTTACCATCTATACAACCAATATTCACAATAAGTTAAGCAAAACACTGAAAAAAATAACAATCTATTGACTTTTTGACGTTTCTCATCCCAAAAGCTAATCCAAACATTTTTTTTAAAAGTCCTTTTAAAAAAATCATAAGCTAATAAACACTTTTGACAAAAAAACACTTTTGCATTTCCAAACTCAATCCCAAACACCCTCTAATTAACTTTTACTTGTCAGACCATTTGACCAGTTAAATTGACGGGATATACACGTTATGTTCGATTGTCTGGGTTACATGGTTAAAAGTGTTCAGTTAGGATTAATGTCAATGACATGAACATATACATGAGCCTTGTCTAAATTTTAACACACTAAGCCAACACTGGTGTCTAACGGTATATTCATATGAATGTTTTCTTATAAGTGAGATTTTTATATGATTTTTTTTAAGATGCTATTAATTTAGTTCAAACTATATTGCAACAAACTTTCAACCGGTAGTTATGAAATCTAAAGAAGTCGACTCAATCAGCAAAAATAGTCGGTTTGGCAGTTTGAGCCCTTTTTTAATATTTAAATTGTTCCTAAAGTAATGAGTTAAAAAAAAGTCCACATATTGGGTGATAAACAATGCATGATCTTAAATTCCATCTTTTTATTTTTTAACGCTTTTGATATCAGTGAGATGGAAATTACTCCATTCGAAAATGTGTGGGTTGGAGAAATTTAAGGAAGACTAAACTCTTGAAATTTCTTCAATCATAAACAAAACTATGAATGTGAAGGTAGTCCACTTGGTAGAGGCTGATGCCTCTTAAAAGAAATATCCTATATTCAAATCTAGGCAATGATGTATTTGTTGTAAATATACTGATGTAACATTAGCTGTTAAAAAAAAAAAAAAACTATGAACTTTAGGTATGACCTATGGGCTATGACATATTCTGTTATCATTATGAAGTCATTAAAAAAATGTAACAAAAATCCAATTTATGTAAGTATTTTGATTCAGCATCTTCTTTTTAGTTTTTACACTCCTTTCTTACGTGTTTTATCGTTTGAAAGTAAGGAACATGTATGTAATTTTCCAGTTATTGAATAAAATAAAACTTTATTTAAAAAAATCAAATATCCAGACAATTGTGTTGAAAATAATAGGTTTCCTATTTCAATTTTATTACTTGTTATTATATTCAAGATATTTTATCATGTTGCATAAGCGTTTTGCAGGGTGAAGTCTCGTATATAGGGCTAGTGGATAAGCAGTTTGGGCATATTGTAGCAGTTTAGAGCCCTTTGGAGTTGTGGGCCTAATTTAGAAGTTGTTGGGTTGTTACTGCATATTGGACTTGAGGAAGATTGAAGGGCCCATATAGGGGTTTTGTGTATAAAGCCCAGCCATAACTCAGCAGCAAGGATTGATAGTTTTTCCGGTTTCTTTTGTTAATTCTCTCTCACCTTCCAGAATAAAAAAAAACCCACGATAACTAGGGTTTCTATATGAGACACTTCGATACTATGGCAGTAAACCGATTGGAACATAACTCGGGTCTAGGCTGTGTTGTATTGTTTACATCAGTTCAGATCTCTCTTTCTCTGATTATTGGCTATATGTTGTTCAAGAGAAGATGGTTATTATTTATGATTCTTGACCCTCTTGATTACAGATCTCGTCTGGAGAGAGTTCAACTCAGATAAGTCTTGTTTTGTATTCTCAGATTTGTTCTAGGTGTTTAAGATCTTGTTTTGTAATTGTTTGAGTGTCGTGTCTATTTGTTTAGGTTGATAGGATTCTTTCTTTGTATTTTAAGAGTCCTTGTAAGTTTTTGGGATAAGTATTTTTTTGGTTTGGGAATAAATCGTTTGATGTTCTTGATATCATGACTTTCTGACATGGTATCAGAGCCCTAAGGCTCCGATCTGTCTCCTTCCGCTTGATTTTAGGGTTTGCTCTGTGTCTGGTTCTTGGTCGATATGTCCTCTGCTTATATTAGGTTTTTTAAGGCTCAATCGATCTGTCTTGTTGATCGTGTCTGTGTCTGGTTCAGCGTGTCTGGGTCTGGTTCAGCGTGTCTGGTCTGGTTCTTGGTCTGATCTACTCTGGTGTGGAAAGGTATTCTCAACAGCTGAGTTAACCCTTGATCTGAAGTTAACCATCAGATCTAGGGTTTCATGGAATAATCTTGAAGCTGAATTGGACATTGTGGATAACTGCAAAGAATCATATTGCTCTCCAGATTGTCACCCTAAGTGAAGGTGATAATCTATGAGTTTGTGGCGAAACCCTAACTTGGGTCCTTACCGGTGAGATTATTCCTTTACATTTTTTTAGTCTGTTGTGTCTAGGAGCATTGTCCCGGTTAGGGGGACCGGAGTAGGCTCAATAATTGATTGTGTCTGTTATGTGTTCTTGTCTGTGAGCATTTTTTTCTTCTTGTCACTGGTTAATTTGTGAGTGCTTGTGGGTGTTTAAATTTGTTAAATACAGACTCCCCTGTAGAGGTTTAGAATAAAAATCAGGCTCCCTTGTTAAGACCTGCGTAGGCACCTTTAAGTGATGAACCTACGATCGGGACACTGACTTGGCTTTGCCGTGTTTATGGTGTGTTATATTTGTTATTGATTGTTTCTTGTCAATTGATTAAATAATGGCTGATAATGTTTGTCTTGACGTTTCTATGAATGGTTATTTGATTGTTCTGTTATTTGGTGGGTAAATGTTTCCAGTACTGCTTGATTGTATTTCCTGTAATAGAATTGATTGTCTATATAGGTTATAATGTTGGTAGTGGAAATAATGATGATAATAATAACAGATATCTTATGGTTATTGAAACATTAATTTGCAAATTTGCTGCTAATGATCCTTTATAATTCGCATGTTCAATTATCTTTGCTCTCTTGTTCTCATCTTCTTTAATCTAGGGTTGATGTGTGATTTATCCGAATATTCTGAATTTCTTGTGATTAGAAGATGTATAAATAATTGTTGTTAGATTAAGGGAGTTTTTTTTGCACAGATCTTGTTGATAGGCTGTTAGGGTTTGTGATCTGCACTTGATGTTTCTGTGCGTATATCTCGCACTCTAGGTCTTAGTATGAGATTTTATGTCTATCATCTCATATTTTGTTGAGGATTTGTTGATATATGTTACTAATAGTTGTGATATCAAGTTGTGTTCTCAATTGTTTTTTAAACTGTGTACCTTTGGTTACTATTTTGAATCATGTGATTCTTGTTTTATAGGCTTTTGAATCATGTGATTCTTGTTTATAGGCTTTAACCGTGTGTTGATGAGTTTTTAATCGAACTCGTATCATGATGGTTTTGTGTGGCCTGTGTTCATTGTGTATATCCTTGTTGTCTGGTTAGTTGAACTATGTGGTTCAGGTGCTAATCCAACAATAGTTGTCTAAGAATATATTTTTTGAATATGACATTCTTGTATATTTTCTCGTGTGAGAATGTTTTCTGATTGAAAAAGCCGTGTGCTTTTGTGTTCAATCAGTGTTTGTCTGGCTGTGTCTTTATAGTTTGATGGAGTCATATGGTTTGTGATTCCATATTTGTTGAGTATTGATTGTGAAGTTGTAAAAGTTTTTGCGAGTTGATTCAAATTAGTCTTTATGTTCTTTACAAATTTTCTATTGATGTGTTTCTTGTAAAGTTGTAAAAGTTTTTGATCAATGCAATTTAGTCTTTAAGTTCTTCTCAAGTCTTTACGTATTTTTTGTCAGCCTTGTTTTCTACTTTGCGGGGTGTCTTTCTAATTGTTAAATCGTGTGATTTTTCTTATTCAATTAGATGTCGTTTGGCTGATAATTCTGGTATTGAAACATGGTTCTTGATTTGGCAACCTGTGTGTTTCAATTTGTGTATCTCTTCTATTGTAATATCTGGTATTGGCACTAGATCTAGGATTCTTGAATAAAATCTACTAGTTGTAGAGTTAGGAAGTCCGTTAGATCATGATTAGTGTTTCTTTTTGTCTTTTCGTCTTGTTGATGACTTGAACCGTAGAGGTTAGAGAAGAGATTGTAAGGGGTACCGGTTGGTTTCTCTTAGTATTGTACATTTTGTAGGTGTTGCAGCCTTATGTGTGTTCTTCTAGGTGGAAGATTGTATTCTGGTATTGAAATCTTGTGATTTTGAGTTTTATCAGATTCTGTTTAGGCTGTAACGGTGCGTACATGTGTATGAATCATGTGATTCAGTTTTGTTTTGTTCTTGTTGTATTTGAGGTTGTAAATGTTTGATTTAAATAAAAATTTCATTTACAGGTTGGTAAAAGATAAAATTGTTTTTTTTATTAAATCAAATGGGTGTTTACGTTCTTTACAAGGTTTTAACAACATGAATACTATTTGTCTTGTATGTTCCGATTGATAATCGTTTGATTGTGTGTTAATCGGAATATGTTTCACTGTTCTATACTCCGTTGTATATGTTGTAGTCAGGACTGTTGCTGGGCCATGTGGTTTAGTTGTTTTTTTAATCAGAATATGTTTTCTGATTTTGTTGCTGATAAATTTTTCTCTCGTCTAGTCATGTTGTTGAGAGTTATTGTGTTATTATCTCTTTCTTAACTCTAGGTTAGGGTTTTATCCCTTTCAGTTAAGTCCCTCGCGTATTTGAATGGATCTTTATGTTGAGAGTTTTTTCTTCTGTTGTGAAATTAAATCGTGTGTATTCTAAAAAAAACGTTTTTTTTGCTAAAATGATTGGATTTAGTCATTCAAAATATTTTGGGTCTTTGGTGTTATGTTAACTAGGTTTTGTCTAAGATTGTTACTGTTATGCTACTTGTTTTGTTGGTTACTTAAAATCAATAATAAGGATGTTTTTTTCAAATATTTTGTTTTTATTAGTTCAAGTTTCTTATTAAAAACGAGGATTTTGGAATGTTTCATCATTTCCTAGATATTGAAAATCGTTAAGGTGCTAAAAGTTTTATGTTTGTCTTTATAAAAAATTTTTCCTCAAAAGGATATATTCTAGATATTATTTTAACTATACATCTTTAAATTTTTCTTTGCTTCTAAGATTTGTCTTGTGTTTTTCGGTTCTCTCGTATTTTCTTCTCCTGTTGATCACTTGATCCATTACAGGTTCAGTTATAGAGAGTTGTTGGGAGTCTTGGATGTTGATTAGAAGTCTTGTCTGATTGTAGATGTCTTGGTTGTATATGTTGGAACCTCTTAAGGAACTTGGATAAATAAAAAAGGTCAGTCTAATAATTTCGCGACATACAGCTAAAACAGGGTGTCGTACCATATGTATTGCTACATGTTGAATATTTTGATGACATAACCAACTTAGTATTAAATGTGCAAAGTAGTATCAGTTACATCTGTTTTTGTTGAATAAGACTACACTGCACTTGTTGTTCGTTGATTTGAGCATAGTATGTTTTGTGTTCAGTCAAGTTATTTGAGATTTCCGTTGTGTGTTTTTTTTTGGTGTTCAATATGTATTGATGACTCGTGTCATTATTTAGTCTTAGAATATTTTTTCTCACACCTCTTTTATCCCCTTTTAAGATTTAAATCAAGAAATTTAACTCTTATTATTTCTAAAAATGTTTTCCTCTTGTTTTTTCTAGATGATTAGAGCTTTGTGTGAATCAACAGTATATTCTTTCAGTTGTTTTAGTTTCTAATCGGTGTCTAGAGTTGGATTTTATTGATCTAAGAGGCTGTGAGATATTGGTTGAGAGTTGTTTCTATGTTTTTTATGTGAAAGTTTATTCTTATGTTCTGGTCGAGTTCATTGGCTGGTGGTCTTGTATAAAGTGTTTGGAGTCATTTTTTTTTCGTCTCTTTGTATCTTATTTTCTAGATAGATTGTCTTGGACTGGTTCATGTTTCAGTTGATGGTCTAAGTTGTCTCAAAGTATGAGTGTTGTGCCTTGACATTTGCATGAGTATTGTTTTTTGAGTAAAAGTCATCATATTAAGAGTTTATAAGTCTGGATTGGTCATATATCAGTTGTCTTTTCTAAAAGGTTGTTGGCACATCAGATTGTATGTGGACTGATTAAGATATTAAACTTGGTTAAGTAATAAAATTGTAGGGGGGGGTATACTCCTCGGGTACTCTCCGACTAGGGCGAGAACTCCCCGAGTATTCCCGACTCCGACTAAGGAGCGCCTAGCGACTTTTTGCAACATTGAGTGGTATTTTTTTAAGAGAAGTCGAATGCATATTTCGGATTTTTAGTTTCTATTTAAATATTTAAACATTTGTATTTTTTTTAATGATACTCTTGCACTCAATCCATAGTCGCTATTAATGTAATAGTCAAAACATCATCAACCAACATAATAGTCATGACATCATATTTTCCTATTTCAATTTTGTTACTTGTTATTATATTCAAGATATTTTATCATGTTGCATAAGCGTTTTGCAGGGTGAAGTCTCGTATATAGGGCTAGTGGATAAGCAGTTTGGGCTTGTAGCAGTGTGGGCTTATTGTAGCAGTTTAGAGCCCTTTGGAGTTGTGGGCCTAATTTAGAAGTTGTTGGGCTGTTGCTTTATATTGGACTTGAGGAAGATTGAAGGGCCCATATAGAGGTTTTGTGTACAAAGTCCAGCCATAACTCAGCAGTAAGGATTGATAGTTTTTCAGGTTTCTTTTGGTGATTCTCTCTCACCTTCCAGAATAAAAAAAACCCACCATAACTAGGGTTTCTATATGAGAGACTTCGATACTACGGTAGTAAACCGATTGGAACATAACTCGAGTCTAGGCTGTGTTGTATTATTTACATCAGTTCAGATCTCTCTTTCTCTGATTATTGGCTATATGTTGTTCAAGAGAAGATGGTTATTATTTATGATTCTTGACCCTCTTGATTACAGATCTTGTCTGGAGAGAGTTCAACTCAGATAAGTCTCGTTTTGTATTCTCAGATTTGTTCTAGGCGTGTAAGATCTTGTTTTGTAATTGTTTGAGTGTCGTGTCTATTTGTTTAGGTTGATAGGATTCTTTCTTTGTATTTTAAGATTCCTTGTAAGTTTTTGGGATAAGTATTTTTTTGGTTTGGGAATAAATCGTTTGATGTTCTTGATATCATTACTTTTTGACAAATTGAACACTAACATTTTCTTTTCTTGTAAATTTTCTCTACATAAATCTAAACTGAAATATTAAACAAGAATTTGAAAATGTGATTTTCAATAGAATAAAAAACAGACGGCTATACCCTTTTTTCTTAAAATTTCAAACTTTTATCAACAATTATTTTTCTAGTTAAGTAACTGTTTGGGGGCTAGTTCTAATTGTCAAAGGGTATGTTTGGCAAGGAACTTTTAGAAGGTTCAAGCTTTTAAGAAAAAGCTCATACTCAATAAAAGCCTTGTTTGGTTAAAGGAGCTGGAAGCTTTTAGGTTACGAGAAAAAGCTACTAGTACTAGCGTTTTGTTAAACTAGGGACAAGCGATAACCGAGAACGTACTCGACCGGACACAACTTTGAACAAACTTTGTTTGACTCTTTAATAATATGAAAGGAAAGATACAATTTGAATGAATAAAACCAATACTTTTACCCCTATTTATAACTAAACTACTTGCCATGCAAGGCATACTAATTCTACTACGACTCTAATACTTCAAATAACAAAATCTACTTAAACAATAAAAGATAAGCCAAACTTGAAACGATAATTCAAATACTTAAACTATACTAAGACCCCCTACAATTAATGACTTACTTCAAACCATTCTTTACTGCATCAACATTGTATCACCTTTAACACTCCCTCTCAATGTTGACTTCCAATGTTCCACCAAGATCATTCACCCCATGTAACACTCGTGCCTCTTGGATTTTAATTCTTGGACTCGCCTTGATCGCACCAATTTTTGCTTTCTCAACTTCATGATCACACATCATGGTTTTCAAAACAATTCTTCCATCCGCACTTGAAGCACGCTACCTCTCGAACTCAACTCCTTCAAGTTTTTCAATCTTCTTTGATTCTTTAACGACATCACCCGTGATATAAGACGAAGCTTTCTCTTCGCGCATTTCAACCAACGCGGTTTCCCTCTCGTCTCGCTCGTTCACAGCCATGCCTTGATTGTCCGTAATCACTCTACGCTTTTCTCATCTAAATTCAAAACATCATTAGACGATTCAAACGTTACCTTCAACTGATCACATTCGATCATTCCTTCTTGACTAGTCAACCAAGATAAGTCTACATCAAACTATTCATTTAATAAATTTGGTTTGGATTCAGTGGGTATCACAAAGGCATCTTCTTCTTTTGTTGGTTCCACATACGATTCTTCAACAATACTTCCCACCACAATACCTTTTCCCATATTAAAATACTCATCATTCTTGACTTTATTCTCATTAACGTTTGTTTCCACCTGTTGGTTTTCAACATTTATATCTTTATCACATGTGATTTCCTTATTCTCAGTGAGTTCATCTTTCTCATCACTTAAGCATAAACGTACTTGCGGATCTTCTTCTCCCTTAAATTCCTCAATTATACCATTCGCACGAACACCTCCTGTATCATCGAACTAACCGACAAACCCATCGTCTTTGTTTCTAGTTAGATGACTCGAACATCCAGAATCGACAATCCACTCATCTAGATTTTCCACCGAAACCGTGAGAACCTGCACATCCTCGACCTGTGCAATCATAGCTCGATCGTCCCAACCCGTTTCTACCTCAGCCTCAGCGATGTATTTTCTTGAGTTGGACGACTTATATTTGTCTCCGGTTAGGTGGTTCGAGCATCCCAAGACAATAATCCAAATATCTAAATTGTTTGAACGTATTTCGGTTATTGCGGTGAACGCGCTTACCTCTTCTACTTGGGCTACAAAGGCTTCGACATCCCAACCTTCTTCACTTTCAACGGTTGCTGTATTGCCCTCCTCTTGACGTGGTTTCTTGCAGTGTTTCGCCATATGACCCTTGATCCCGCAATTATGGCACTTATACGGAAATCGTCTCGGTCGATATTTTGATTCCTTTTATCGGTTCTCTTCGTCCGATGAATCTTCTTTAGAACTTTCCCTTTGGTCGTCCGAATTCTTTCTCTTCCATTCTCCCTTCTTGATCCGATCACTTGTAACTCGGTTTTTATCCTTGTCTTTCTCGACTTTGTCGTTCTTTCTATATCTTCCTTTGGACTTCGAAGCATACAAAGCTTCGGTTTCATTCTTGATAGACCCTTGCAAGTTGTTTCGCCAAAGCTTCTTGAACCGCCAATAAGTTTTCAAACTCGGTAAGGCTCGGTTGTGTTGCCCAACCTTGGATAGCCGTAACAAAACTACGGTACTCGGATTTTAACCCGTGAATCAATATCCGTTTCATTCGAGCATCACTTACACTTGATTGCGGATCTAATTCTCCGATCTCACGACAAAGATTTTTAACCTTACGGAAATATTGTGAGATTGGAAGATCACCTTGCGAGATCGTCATCAGGTCCCCTTCAACTAGTTGCAACCGAGCATCGTTTTTCTTTGTGAATAAGGTTTCAAGTGTATCCAATGCTTGCTTTGGGTATTCAAGTTCTTGAACGTGATCAAGAACATCATCATCTAACGTTGTCTTGATGATGAACATCGCCCGGCCCGCTTTCACCTGCCACTTCCCGATAGCACCGTTGCTATCGTTTGTGGGTTGTCTCGTATCGGTACCGTTCGTTACCTGCCAAAGATCCTGACCTTGAAGATACGATTTAATGCACGTCGACCATTTGTTGTAGTTGCTTTGATTAAGTTTCTTGATTCCGCCAACAAACTGTAATTCAGCCATAATAGGATTCTTTTACGAGTCTTTGGTGACCTGGTTTCTGATCGGTTTGCAACAAGCAGGTTTACACCTTCACAACCTTACTTGTTTGAAGATTCTAACTCTGAAAAAAAAACTTTCACATCCCCTGCGATCTTTTCCTTCAGGCTCTCAGACCGTGTTCGGATTCTGTTCTTTCTTTTCTGTTTTGCAGGAGCGTGTTCGACTAGAGTGGCTACACCTGGATCGGATTCCTTCAACCTTCGATCGCTTTCTGCTCTTCCTCTAGGTTGGCTCTGATACCACTTGTTAAACTAGGGACAAGCTGTAAGACCCTAACCCGTAAACACGCGATTACCATTAAAACTTACGGGCTTTGGTCTTAATTAATAACACTCCCGATTTAGAACTTTAATATTTATGAAATCCAACCCATTGTGATTTCTACATTATAGGTCCCAACAAATTCTATAATTAGAATTACTAAAAACATGTACTAAGGCTTGCGTATTAATTGGGAATTTCAAATGCGGAAGCTAGTTGAGCGTTCGGGTGTATTCATTTCTTCTCGCGACTTGATCTTTGCTCCGGAAGTTCCGCCACTTGAATACCTAGCACCATTACACAAATAATGGTTAGCGGATTGTCAATAATACATTTAGACTAGCATGATTATCGTTACACGTTGATACAGAACAAACTAGGCCGAACGACCCCATTTCAAGAGAGTAAACTGCTGCACTTTTCGGCGCAGCAGCTGTTCGGGTCAATTTTTACCCTTCTAAAACCCATAATCTGACTTCGACTTTCAAATAAGAAATGTGCTACGTTCAAAGAGCTTTCCAGGCACATAAAGAACGCCTCCTAACGATTTTTCTATGATTTTATATGAACATTCGAAGATCACGTCAGAAACATATTATGTGCAGCGATTTCTTTTTCAGCTGGTGTAATTGACCATTTTGACCCATTTAAAGTCCGAATTAGTTAAACATGTTCAAAGGTGGATTGTGCTTCGTTCAAATACCTTTCCAGGCGTATAAAGAACACATCCTAACGATTTTTCTATGATTTTATATGAACATTCGAAGATCAGGTCAGAAACATATTATATGCAGCGATTTCTTTTTCAGCTGCTGTAATTGACCATTTTGACCCATTTAAAATCCGAATTAGTTGAACATGTTCAAAGGTGGATTGTGCTTCGTTCAAAGACCTTTCCAGGCGTATAAAGAACACATCCTAACGATTTTTCTATGATTTTATATGAATATTTGAAGTTCAGGTCAGAAACATATTATGTGCAGCGATTTTTACCCAAATTGACCCGTTAAGGCCATAAGTTATACAAAACCTTATTAGACCATTCAAAAGGCATAATAATTATTTTGTTAACTCGTTGGACTCTTGTTTAACTAAAAACATCATCCGGATTATGTCGTTAAGACCCGGTTCTTAGAATCAACCTTTGGTAATCTTTTAAATTCCCAAAATGCCCATTATAGCCAAAGCTTTCAATCTAGCCATTTATGACGACACTTCTTGATTCAAATCCATTGCTTTGGACTCAATAACTTGTTTAAAAACCTCTAAGTCCTTCCGGACTTAGATTTCCCCCTTTTCTCAAGACTTCTCTTATTTAATCAATTCTAAGCGCATTAGCGTGCATTAAGCATAGTTATGAAAATAACTTACTTGATTTGCACCCACACTTCATGTGGGTAGTTTAGTACCCATGATGCTTCGCCCAAAGGCGTTTAATTAGCTACCGACTTACCAGGTGGCCTTGACCCATATCCATACCTTGTGTTCATCCTCCACGATTCATAGCATCAAGCGTGCATACGCAAGTGCATTTACCTGCGTGCTTTCTAGATAGACACATTAACTTCTCGAAACTCAAATGATAATACCTTACCATTTGATCCGTTTAACCTCAAGAATCTTAATGCTTGGAATACAAGCATCAAGTGTTGGACTCAAATGATGAGGACTTCATCATTTGACCCGCTTAGACCCATAGTTCATGATACTAGGTTACCCAAGTTTTAATATGGTTCAAGTGACACTAACTTGACCCATTTAACACCATGCTTAACGGCTTCATTCAAATGCTATCATTTAGATTAGAACATCATTTTTCACATATCTTTATTTATTGACCCGTTTGATGGATTTCACCATTTGGTTATAACGCATTGTCTTGGTTAAGGTCATAAACCATGTTTTGTATCGAGTGCACATAAGGTGACCCATTAATAGCTTCTACCCCTTGGGGTTTATATTAATCACACATTCAAGATTTAAGACTAATGTCTACAACAATTAAGCTATGTCATAGTACATTGGTGTAAGTAAAACTTACTTCATATCCATTCTTGCTTCCATGCGTATTGAGCTTGCATCCGTTTGACCCGTTTGCATCCCTAGTTCTTGTACCTAACTTAGGGACACGTTAAACCTTGTTTTGTTAGAATACATTATATGGATTTCTTTCATTATCCATGGCATTCGTGTATTCATTTTACCTCTAGTTCAACCTCACATTTCAAGTATTCATGTTCATACATGTTTACACATTTATTTCCTCATTCAAGCATTTTATCAAACACCTCATATGCACAATTTTCATCATGTTAATTCTAGGTGTTCAAGACTTTCTAGATTCCGCCATGGCTTAGCTAAACATTGGCACATGATCATTTCAACAATTAGCACACATACATGATACTAATCACATAGAAATTGCAAGATTATTCCACATACTAGTGTAGTTCATGATTAGGGTAAAAACCCACTACTTACTCATAATACATAATCATGATTTCACATGAATCAACAACATATTATGATTCACCATGTTTTATAGCTTACTTGAAGCCTACTAACACATAGAAGCTCATAGAAACTAAGAAATTCACGTTTTTACCAAAACCCTAGAATTTCACCATGTTCATAAATGAATTTAACATCAATTTCCACCAAATAAAAGGTACCTTGATGTTCTTTAGGCCCTAGATAACCCGTTTCTTGCTAAGGCATCGAAAACCCCTTGATTTGGCTTGGATTTGACCTTGTTTTTGTGTTTAGGGTGAAGGAGTTTGATCTCCTGATGTTGAGATCGATCAACACACACACAAGTGTGTGTTTTCTTAGTTAATTTTTATTAATAAAAACCCACTTTGACATATTGGCAACTAAGGCCCCTCAAGTTTTAGTCTCGTTTTTATTTTATGGTTAAACACCCACCATAAAACCCGCTTTGTTATTTTATCGATTACGCCTAATGGCATAATAGGCGAAACGAGAGTTTGGGGTGTTACACAAGCGATAACCGAGAACCGTACTCGACCGGACACAACTTTCAACAAACTTTGTTCGACTCTTTATTAATACGAAAGGAAAGATACAATCTTAATGAATAAAACCAATACTTCTATCCCTATTTATAACTAAACTACTTGCCATGCAAGGCATACTAATTGTACTAGGACTCTAATACTTCAAATAACCAAATCTACTTAAACAATAAAAGATAAGCCAAACATGAAACGATAATTCAAATACTTAAACAATACTAAGACCCCCTACAATTAATGACTTACTTCAAACCATTCTTTACTGCATCAAAATTGTATCACCTTTAACACGTTTAAGAAAAAACTCCTACTAGCTACAAGCGTAAATGACACAAATACACATTCTGTTATAAAAATAAAATAAAAACCTTGCTTACAAGCTTTTAATTATGCCCATTTTGGTCATTTTATACATTTTATTAAAAGCTCCAGCTAATCTACCAAATACCAAAATAAATTTAAAAAGCTTTCAGCTACCAGCTTCCAGCTATTAGCCACCAGCTAGTTTTGCCAAATAAACCCAAAGTCATTAGAGTTAATTTGTTGTTTTATTTAGGGTTAATGGTTTGAGCCCCACCCAAAATGAATTTAATATAATTTTGACATTAAAAATAATTAGGTATTATGGTATTACTACAACTAGAGGTGCACAAAATCGGGTTTTTTGAATACCCGGGTTCGGTTACGTAACCGGGTTCGGGTATGACCGGGTAGGGTATAACCGGGTATTACGAAATAACCGGGTCGGGTTCGGGTAGGGTATTTTTGTGAAAAGCCATACCCTATATACCAGGTTCAGGTCGGGTTCGGGTTTTCAATACTGGGTTTCGGGTACTAGATACCTATTTTCAAGTAAGCGTGTGATTTCCGACACGACCCGAACCTAACACGAAATTAGCGGGTTTAGGTTTAGTCTAAATGGGTTCGGGTCGAACCCGTTAACCCGTTTAGCTAAACGGATCAGGTTCGGGTCAACCCGGGCGGGTTGGCGGGTTGACACTTTGACCTATTTATACTATATATTGTTTTTTTGACAATATGTTTTATATTATAAATTAAATTGGTTAGGTATTTTATGCTACACTTATAACTTAAAATAGAACTTGGTATGAGATTTTATAAATAAAACATAAATGTTTTATATATATTTGTGTTTTAGTAGTAAAATTTTAATTTTAATACATTAGTTTGCGAAAAAATAAAAAAAATCAGGTTGAACGGGTCGGGTTCGGGTCATCCCAAGAATATTCAGGTCGGGTTCGGGTTCATATGTATGTCACAATTTTCGGGTTCGGGTTGGGTTGGACCCACCAACCTGCGAACCCGACTCGTTAAGCACCCCTAAGTACAAGTGATAAAAAAACATAGATAGTTAAGTCTTCGTTGATAATGGAGTAATTCATCGTCTTTATTTAACGCCTTCGTTTGATAATAAATACCCGGGTTCTAAAATACCCTACGGGTAGGGTCGGGTTCGGGTATTTAATAACCGGGTTTTAAAATACCCAGGTTTTAAAATACTCGGGTTCGGGTATTTTTTCGGGTTCGGATATTTTGTACACCTCTAACCACAACATGACAACAATACATAGTTGTCTTAGTTACTTGAGCCCATAATCTGTTAGTTGGTCGGTTGGGCTGGGCTAATGGTTTTAGCTAAGTGATGGTAAACAAACAACATTGACTTTATTGTTCAATCGGCCCATCCAGACATCCACTATAAAGAGTTATTGTCATATTTTTAGGTACCATTTTTTTTATTAGCTTATCACTTTTTTATTAGTTAACATCTATTTATAGATGGTATAATGATATACACTCATGTCTTATACAACTTCAAATCTTTTTATTTGTATTGTATTGTAGTACAATGCTATTTCATTTGTGCCCAGCGACACGACTGGGCTTCACCTCAATTAAGATGGTCCTTTTTTTCTGCGTCTTCACTATTTTTTTAACCTAGAGAGAGTGTACTTCGTCCGATGTTGGATGAGAGCCTTGTAATAAGGTGAACGTAATAGGTTGATTTGAGATATTGTATTCCCTTGAAAGTAAGATATTGTTGTTATTAGACGATGTGTTGTAGGCTTGATAGAAGTGACTCTAAGAGGGCTTTAATATAAAAAAAATGTTGCCATCAAGCACGTTTGATAGAAGGGTTCTAAAAGGGTGTTGTGGGAGCTTTATTTGGGCTCTATGTCATCACTATTAGGAGATCAACCTTAATCTCTTTCATTGATATCTCTCAATATATAATACAAATAATGAGATAAACATGGATACAAGATAATTACAAAGTAATGATAAATACTAACAATCTTTCCTATATTTACGATTGTTATTACACCCCCGCAGTCGAAGCGGGAGGAGACCGGATGCTGAGACTGGCACGAAAGTCTTCAAATAAAATCCGGGGTAAGCCTTTTGTGAAGATGTCTGCGATTTGATATCTGGATGGCACATGAAGAATGCGGACATTACCACGCTGAACCTGTTCACGAACAAAATGAATATCCAATTCTATGTGCTTCGTACGTTGGTGTTGAACCGGGTTGCCAGATAGATAAATTGCGCTGACATTATCACAGTACACCATGGTGGCGCGTGAGAGAGGCACGGACAGCTCGAGCAGCAAGTTTCGGAGCCAGCATATTTCCGCAACGACGTTAGCCACGCCACGGTATTCCGCCTCAGCACTGGAGCGGGAAATAGTGGGCTGGCGCTTGGACGACCAGGAAATCAGATTATCACCAAAATAAACACAGTAACCACTGGTAGAACGCCGGGTGTCAGGGCACCCGGCCCAGTCCGCATCAGTATAAGCAATCAAAGAGGTACCAGCAGAGGGGCCCAAAGTGAGACCAAATGAAGCCGTGCCCTTGATGTAACGAATAATCCTCTTTAATGCATTCCAATGATCAATGCCAGGAGCGTGCATATGCATACAGACCTGCTGAACAGCATAAGTAATGTCGGGTCTGGTGAATGTTAAATACTGGAGCGCCCCGGCCAGGCTGCGGTACAGTGTAGGATCATGAAACGGTTCACTGGTGGTGGCACTTAGTTTGGTATTCGTGTCGACGGGAGTAGCAACCGGGTTACAGGACTGCATCCCTGCACGGGCAATAATATCAGTAGTGTAGGACTGCTGAGACAGAAACATGGTGTTGGCATTCCTAGAAACAGAAATGCCCAAGAAGTAGCTAAGAGGGCCGAGGTCTTTCATGGCAAATTCAGCTGCGAGGCTGGCCAGAAGACGATGTCTGAGAGTGTCAGATGAAGTAACTAGAAGGATGTCATCCACATAGAGAAGCAGGTAAGCTGTGTCACGGCCGCGAGTGTAAGTAAACAGAGAAGCATCACACCGGCTGTGAGAGAACCCCATAGTGAGTACATAATCAGTAAATCGTTGGTACCATGCCCGAGGTGCCTGTTTTAACCCATACAACGACTTCCGCAAGAGGCAAACATGATCTGGAAACTGCTTATCACGAAACCCCATAGGCTGATGCATATATACCGTCTCGTGAAGGTTGCCGTGTAAAAATGCGTTTGTCACATCCAATTGGTGGACCGCCCAACCCTTAGACAAAGCGAGTGAGAGAACAGTTCGGATGGTCGCTGGTTTGACCACCGGACTGAACGTCTCCCCGCAATCAATACCCACCTGTTGTGATCGCCCGTCACATACCAAACGTGCCTTGTACCGCTCAAGGGTGCCATCTGGCCTGTATTTATGCTTAAAAAGCCACATGCTACGGACAATGTTCATGTCAGACGAACGAGGAACTAACTCCCACGTACCATTTCTAATTAATGCATTATATTCAGTTGTCATGGCGGAGTACCATACCGGGTCTCGTAAGGCATCGGTAGGGTTCTTGGGTACGGGGCGTATAGGTGATGGTTGAGTGGTAACATTAAGGTTAAAAGGTTGTTTGGGTTTATGGATACCACTCATGGAGCGGGTGTGAATGGTTCGGTTTGGTGGAGGCTGAATAGGTGGTGCCGGGTTAGGAGCCGGTTGTGGGTCGGTGGGTGTGGGCTGGGGAGTTTGGGCCGTAGGTGTGTGACTGGAGGTATTGGGGTGTGTAACAGGGGACGGATAAGGTGGCTGTGAAGGTAAGGAATTGGGCCGTGAGGTTGGGCCAGGGGTTTGGGTATTGGGGTTGGAAGTCGTAACAGGTGGAATGGTTTGTGGGGTAGCAGTGTTAGGTGAGGGAGTGTGAGGTGAAATATGTGGGCAGAGGTGGTGGGGAAAGGGTTCAGCCAAAAATTCATAGGATGGGGTGGGGCCAATAGTGTGTTTGAAGGGGAAGGTGGTCTCATCAAAGGCGACATGACGAGATATGAATATTTGGTTTGTGGAGAGGTCTAGACACCGGTAGCCACGATGAGTAGGCGGGTAGCCTAAGAAAACGCAGGCTTGCGAACGGTGTTCAAGTTTGTGGATGGTGGTGGATGGGGTGAGAGGGTAGCAAAGGCACCCGAACACACGTAGGTGGTCGTAGGTAGGGGTGGTGTGGTATAGGAGTTCGGTGGGGGTTTTGTGGTTGATGATTTTAGATGGGATGATGTTGAGTAGGTAGGTAGCAGTTTCAAGGGCAAAATGCCAAAAATGGGTAGGTAGGTGGGCATGGGCTAGTAAGGTTCGAACCATGTTATTTATTGTGCGGATTTTTCGTTCGGCCTTACCATTTTGGGAGGATGTGTAGGGGCAGGAAAGTCGGTATAAAATACCGTTGGTGGTAAAAAAGGTTTGAAAGGCGGAATTTACGTATTCTCGCCCGTTGTCACATTGGAAGGTTTTTATGGTGGATTCAAACTGTGTTTTAATAATAGAAGCAAAGTTTGAGAAAGAGGAGAAGACGTGTGATTTGTTTGTAATTGGATAAGTCCACAAGAAATTAGAAAAATCATCCAAAAACAATACATAAAATTTATGGCCAGATGAGCTAATGATTGGAGAAGTCCAAACATCGCTATGAATAATGTCAAAGGGCTTAATAGTCATATTATTAGAAGCAAAGAATGGTAAACGTACACTTTTACCAAACACACAAGACTGGCAAACATTATTCAAAACATTGTCAAAAGAAATTAAACTAGAAGTACGTAATTTATTTAAAGAGGGCCGTCCTGGGTGGCCAAGACGGTGATGCCAGAGTTGTGATGAAATAGCAGCAAAAGCAGTGGGTTGCGAAGAGGAGGACCCGAGCACCAGAGGGTATAGATCACCGCTGCTGTTGCACCGAAGGAGTGGGGCCTTGGTCTTGAGGTCCTTCACAAGAAAACCAAACGGGTCAAATTCAACAGAGACAGAATTGTCCGTAGTAAATCGACGGACAGAAATAAGGTTTTTGACAAGTTTAGGTGAGTAAAGGACATTTTTTAGGACAAAGGGTGGGAAAGGTTTAGGTAGGTATTTAGTGCCTTGACCAAGTACCGGTATGGTATCGCCATTACCAACTAAAATATTATTAGAAATGCAAGAATTAGAAAAAGTGTGAAAGTCACCTTGCTCGTGAGACATGGTAGATGAAGCGCCCGTGTCCATGTATTGAGTAGGATCCGGTTGTTGCAGCGACATGGTATAAAGAGCCTGCTCAATGTCGGTGGGGGTATAGGCGGTGTGGGCTTGGTGTGGACGTGGGCCTAACAGGCCAGCTTGGTTTGGTTGAGAGTTGGGGTTAATGGGCCGGTTGGTGGAAGGGTATGGGCAAGGGGGTACGGGCCAGGACTGGTAAGTAGTGGGTGGGCCGTAGGAATTGGAAGGGATTTGGGCTTGGTTGGGAAAGTAATTGGGCCAGAAAGAATGCCAGTTAGGGAAATAAGGTGCTGGAGTGAAAGGGAACTGGGGTTGGCGTCTGTTGCCAAAAAATTTCCCACGGCCCCGTCGTCCAGTAGGTTTGTTTCGAGTGGGAGGTTGGTCGGCTGGTGGTTTTCGGGTGTAGTCGGTGGTGTGGGAGCGGGTGGTTTGGGCGGCTAGGGCGGTGGAGGTGGTTTTGGATGCGAGTAAGGCTTGTTCGGCTTTCCGGGTTTCAACTTGGATAAGTTGGGAGCGGGCATTGTAGAAAGATGGCAGGGGTCGTTGTTGGGTAAGGATTGTAGCAATGCCTTCGTATTGCTCGTTTAGACCGGCAATGAGTTGAAGGACTAACCGATCGCTATCGACAGGGGCATCGACATTGGCGAGTTGATCGGCGAGAGTTTTAAGGGCTTGGCAGTAGGAGGAGATGTTAGGAAAACCGTCTAAGCGGGTGTTAGAGAATTTTTGCATCAAGTAGATGGCTCGCGAGGCTTTATTATCGTAGAATAATTCCTCGATAGCCACCCAGGCTTCATGGGCGGTTGAAGTTTTGTCAATGATGGTGTGGAGAAGGTCATTAGAAATCGTGCTATAGAGCCATTGGAGGACAATGGCATCCAAGCGATTCCATTCAGCAGAGGTGGTGGAGGATTCGGATGTGGGTGGATCGGGTGGTGGTTTAAGGTGGTTTTCGACAAGGTGAGCGCGGCAGTGGAGGGTGAAAAGAGTGGCCCAGGAGGAGTATTGGCTGGATTCAATTTCTAGAGTGAAGGGGATGAAAGTTTTGATATTAGTGACGGTGGTGGCAGGGTGGATTTCAGATTTGATGGTGATAGGGGGAGGGGTATTATCGCCGGCCATGGGGAAGATGAAGCCAGACGCTGTTTAGCGGCGGCAGAAGGAGGGCAGAGGGTGGTGAGGGGCGGCGGTTGGAAGGTTGGGTAGGGTTGATTAGGAGGAGGTAACCCAGACTCTTGATACCATATTAGGAGATCAACCTTAATCTCTTTCATTGATATCTCTCAATATATAATACAAATAATGAGATAAACATGGATACAAGATAATTACAAAGTAATGATAAATACTAACAATCTTTCCTATATTTACGATTGTTATTAATCACATTGCACCATCTACCAAGCCCTTTCCCATAACTTCATATGATCAATGATTTTACGCTAATCTCGCGTAACTTTAAACCTAATAGCATCTACTTTATGGCTATAATGTTTAAAAACACTTTGCCATTCCACATCAAATTTACCATCCCATATATATGAAGTCATATAGTTTAGTTTGATACATTTAGAACAGTAACTAATACTAAGAAACTTTACACATAATTATTACAGTTCAAACAGGCAATGTTTTCACAACCTTCACTGGTCAGACTGCTTGAACCGGATTTTTTTTTGCATTTTTCAGGATGGGTACTTTCGGTTTGGTGTACAATGCCGATATTTTGGATTGGTTTAGCTTCAAACACTATACAGGCGATTTTGATACCGGTATCCATTTCTAACGATTTTTTGGATCGATACTTTTGGTACCAGTAGTACCAAGCTCATCCCTTATTCAGTTTTCTCATAAACAGAAAGGTATTTAAGAATCATACTCCCCCTAATTAGTAAGCATATACCCTGAACCACATCACACACTAATAGAAGGCTGCCACATACCCCGTAATGTGATATCAAACCTCCTGAATGTGATGTCAGAGTGTGTATGAAACCCAGAACCCAAATGGAATCTCTATGCCTGGGCCTAGTAAACAAAATAGCTGGAAGTAAAAGCATTCTCTTAAAGGGGGAAATATGTAAAAAATTCAAACTACAAGGGCATACCAAAAACCATGATTGTCTCATAGGTCACAGCTCACCACCTATAAGCTAAAAAGGACTTTTATGGGCCCACGATCTGGTTCAAGTCCTCCCTTTCTCCATCATGTGGGCTGCTAGTAACTGGGCCCACTTTTGTTGTGTAACCCACACAAGTGTACAACTGTCCCTACACCCTAGTGATGTAAATAAAAAAGGTTAAAATAAATGATACAACATTAACTACTTGTAGTTTTCCCAATTTTCTTTTTGTATTCATTTGTTTACTACTCAATGTTTAAATCAAGACCACACAAATTCGTATGCTTCAAACCGTCTCAGACATATCACATAAAGGGTAAATAAAGTTCATTAATTAGGATGTTTAAACGATAGTCCAGATAAACTAATTCAACAACGCAATAATGATAGATTGTAGTACATCATGTTTTTCCTTAAGGCAAACTATCATTGGTTTCACTAGGCACGCATAGTCGACGCAGTTTTACCCTAAACTTACCATAAAACACCTTAATATGTGGCAACAATGCTCTAAACCATGAGCGTCACCCTTTTACACTAATATCTCTCTACATTAATTACTCTTTCTCTCTATCTCTCATACCCAAACACACATGCAATAAGCAACAACCACCCGCTCACCATGCCCGATTTAGGATAACTGAATTGGTAGGGGGTGGTGTTACCGATTTGGATACCTACCCGATTTTAGGTACTCAGAATGTGCAATCTCCCCCTAATAGTGTTGAAGATTGAATCAGTGTCACCTATAGACTTCAAGTCTCTATAAAACCAACTCGACTACACGTTGGAGCCCTTTTCGTTTACTTTTTATTCCATAAAGATCCTATCGTTACATGGGTTACATTCTTCTTTTCCCAAATAAAATAATATATATAGGAAAACATGGGATCTTTCTTTGTATTATTACTCCGTATTATTTTGTATATAAAAGGCTGAATGAAAGATAATATAATATTAGACATGAACATAAAGTAGAAAAAGTGGCCTAGGAATAGAGGATGACACATTGGTACCCCACACACCTTTCAATTGCATAGCCTTATCTATAACTTCAAGTGGCTAAACCCCTTGTGGCCCACTTAGAAAAATAATCAAGAATTCAAAATGCGTAGGCTAAGCAAGACTACACTTGCCTCCTAATTGTTTCCATCTTATCAAGGCATCTCAAAAAGATAGGAGGATTTTTTTTTTAATTTATATTTCATCAACAAACTAACAAGAAACTAGGGTATAAACAAATGAAATTTACGAAACAGACATTACCAAATCCTAAACACCTAAGCAAAATGTCATAGACCCCCCAAAACTATGTTAACCGATCAATTATCTCGACCGGAAGCATCACCTTAAACCTTGACAGTTTAACACCTTTTCTCACCCGACGACTTCTCCCTCTGATCTTGCCATTCTCTTTTTCAGCCACGTCAATTGTCTCATCCCAAGAAACACCAGGGTTGGACATGTTATAAATTTCACTAGCCAAGCCAAGTGACAAATCCAAAGGATCAATTTTAGGTCGAACCTTCTTCCGAGACTTAGGCGCAAAGGACAAGCTAAACGGAAGTGGAGAACCGGCCGGAGTAGAAACCAATTGGCCATCCGATTGGCTACCTTGACAAAGATAACTTGAGGATATGCTAGGCGTTGAAACCCCTGCCCCTTCATAAGAAGTCTCCTTTTCCAACACATTTCCCATAGGTCCCACCAGGCGAGAAACATTTGACAAAACATTTAAAGTAACCTCGGGCTCCTCACAACCTCCCTCCTCTTTAGACCTGGCAATTTCAACCCATTTGGTTAAGTTTGGGTTATTTTGGGTTTAAAATTTGACTTTGTGGGTTGAAATGGGTTTAGTATAATTTTCAAGGGGGTTAGGATGGGTAATTTTAATTGTAGGATATAAGTAAGTGGGTCAGGATGGGTAATTAAAAAAAAACAAATGGGTCAGGATGGGTATTTTTAGGTAACCATATACAAATCTGAATTAAAACTCACCCAACACCAAAAGCGTTAATGCCTCATAGAAATAAATGTCATTAAAAACTAAAAATTATATCTTTTGCATTTGTTGATAACTCGGGTCGGTTCGAAACCGTTCATGTCGTTAACAGACGACCAGCTCGAAACAACACGGGTCGTTAACGAGACCGATCTCATCGAAATGGTTCGAGTCGTTAGCGGGCTTGAACGAGTTGAAACAATCTGAGTTGTTGACGGGCCAGTTCGGGTCGAAATGGTCTGGTCGTTGGCGGGCCCGGTCGGGTCGAAACGGTCCGGGTTGTTACCGGGTCCGGTCGGGTCGAAACAATACGGGTCACTACAGGACGGGTCAGGTTGAAACGGTCTGGGTCGTTACCGGGCCCGTTCGGGTCGAAACGGTCCGAGTCACTACCGGACGGGTCAGGTTGAAACGGTTTGGGTCGTTACCAGGCCCGGTCGGGTAGAAACGGTCCGGGTCGCCACAGGGCCCGGTCCGGTCGAAACAGTCCGGTTCACTACGGGACGAGTCAGGTTGAAACGGTCTGGGTCGTTACCGGGCCCGGTTGGGTGGAAACGGTCTGGGTCGCTAACGGGCCCGGCTGGGTCGAAACAGTCCGGGTCGCTACGGGACGGGTCAGGTTGAAACGGTTCGGGTCGCTACCGGGCCCGGTCAGGTCGAAACGGTTCGGGTCGCTACCGGGCCCGGTCCGGTCCAAATGGTCCGGGTCACTATGGGACGAGTCAGGTTGAAACGGTCTGGGTCGTTACCGGGACCGATCCGGTCAAAACGGTCCGGTCGCTACCGGGACCGGCTAGAACGAAACAGTCCGGGTCGCTACAGGACGGGTCAGGTTGAAATGGTTTCGGTCGTTACAGGGCCCGGTCGGGTTGAAACGGTCCAGGTCGCTACCGGGCCCGTTTGGTTCGAAACGGTCTGGGTCACTACGGGACGGGTCAAGTTGAAACGTTATGGGTCGTTACGAGGCCCGTTCGGGTAGAAACGGTCCGGGTCGCCACAAACGGTCCGGTCGAAACAGTCTGGTTCACTACGAGACGAGTCAGGTTGAAACGATCTGGGTTGTTACCGGGCCCGGTCGGGTAGAAACGATCCGGTTCGCTACCGGGCCCGGCTGGGTCGAAACAGTCCGGGTTGCTACTGGACGGGTTAGGTTGAAATGGTTTGGGTCGTTATCGGGCCCGGTCGGGTCTAAACGGTCCGGGTCGCTACCGGGCCGGGTCCGGTCGAAATGGTCCGGGTCACTACGGGACGAGTCAGGTTGAAACGGTCTGGGTCGTTACCGGGCCCGAGCGGGTCAAAACGGTCTGGGTCGTTACCGGGCCGTCTGGAACGAAACAGTCCGGGTCGCTACGGGACGGGTCAGGCTGAAATGGTCTGGGTCGTTTCCGGGCCCGGTCTGGTCGAAATAGTCCGTGTCTCTACCGGGCCCGGCTGGGTCGAAACGGTCTGGGTCGCTACCGGGCCCGGCAGGTTCGAAATGGTCCGGATCGCTAACGGGCGCGGTCGTTGACGAGCCAGATCGGGTCGAAACGGTCTGGATCGCAAACGGGCCCGACCGGGTCGAAGCGATTCCGGTCACTAACGTGCCTTACCGGGTCGAAATACTCCGGGTCGTTAACGGCCCCGGTCCAGATCGATAACGGGTCAGTCGGGTCGAAACAGTCCGGGTTGTTTACCGGCGCGGATCGAAATGAAATATTTCGGATCCCTTAAGATTTTATTTTTAAATTTATTATTATTTTTTTTAAATTTGTTTTTTTTACTTTTTAAATTTTTAATTTTTTATTGTTATTTTAATCTATTTTAATGTGAGCTTATTCTAATCCAAACCATCCAGGCCCAAACCCATCCTAGCCCAATCCATCCTAACCTATTTTTTTAATTTACCCATTTTGACCCACACCCATCCTAACCTAAACCCATCGTAACCCAACACCCAAACCAACCCCAACTTACCCATTTTGTCACCCCTACTCCTCTTGCCAGACGTTCCTTTCTTCATTATTATTCCTCACATCCCCATGCACCCTTTCGCCTACTTCATTTAATTTCGGTGATCTTTCCCATTCCTTCTCCGGTGGCTCCGTATAGCTTAAAGATGGGCCCTCATCCATATTTAAAGTATTGCTGCCATCAAGAGGTTGCACCTCGGGACTAGTAATCATCACCTCTTTTACATTCTGCCCATGCTTAATGCTCGCCATTTCATTAACATCCTGCTCGGGACTAGTGTTGACCTCCTCGGTGAACTTCAGCTGGATATTATTCGATAACGGATTTTCGATTTCCAAAGCTTTGTGAGGCGGCTTTTGTTTTTCCCTAGATACGTTCTCCCCTGTTAGACCTTCCTCCCCAACTATTGTTGTCGGAGCCGCAACTGGCACCGGAGATTCATCACCGGAACCGATCTCACCTTCCTCCATTACATTATCACCGTTGACATGATCCATCCTTTGGAGAACTTCATTATCATTGTGTTTATGATCTTCGTTGATGACTGATTGCTTGCCTAGTCTGGTGTCTTTAATTACTATTTTGTTCTGGTCATCTAGAACAAAATCCGGACACCAAATGATGTCTGTTTCCGTGACCCATGCCCGAAAGATTTCACCCTTCCACTGGATATCAAACGACTCATTAATCCTTTCCCCTTTACTTGTAAGAACTGCTACACTTTCTTGTGTCAAATTACCATCACGGATAGGCGCCATAGACCCATGCACCACTTTACCAAAGATGTTGGCAATATGGTCGAACACCTCCTTATCCCACATATTAATGGGAACGCCAATTATTTTCAGCCATGCAACTCGGTCATACTCAATCCTTTGACCCTCCCATACTTCAAGTGTTGAGAACCATTCCATCCAGCTTGCTTGATGGTTTGTGATGAATTGCTTGGCCTCACTACATGTCAGGAACGTGAGCATAATCTTCATGCCCCCCACATACCGGATTGTGACGCCATTTATTTTCAACCACATAAACAAAATTTAAACAACGATTCCTTGCACTTGCAGAACAATTATGACAAACTCTAACACATTTCTTCTCTATCTATCAACAATAGACATTGACAACAACGGTGCTTGTTCTTTCTCTACTATTTGTTGTACGATAATGGGTTAGGGTTAGAGTGGGTGGTGGTTGGAGGTTTATGGTGGTGGTTGGTGCGATGGGTTAAAAGGTGGTGTGGTGAAGTGTGTGGGCTGTGGAGCAACGGAGGTGGGTTCTTTGCTTACTTGCTCGTGGTTTAAAGTTGACAATGGCTATGGCTGTGGGAAGTGGTTGGGTTGAACGGTGGTGTAGAAGGTTGTAAGGAGTGATGGTGTCGTGAAAGTGGTGGTTGAAGGTTATACATTGTAGGTGGTCGGAGTGGGTAGTGGTGGTGGTTACATATATGGTCGGAGTAAGGTTAAACAAAGGTGGATATGTAGATGGTGGTTCGCGATAGGGGTATACTGGTGGTTGTCAGGTGGAGTCAAAGATAGGTGGTTCAGAGGTGAAGCTCATTAGGTGGCTTGGGTTTGGCGTGGAATGAATTGAAAAAACAGATCTTAGTGCTAGATATAAGACTTGAACTAGAGACTTATATATTAAATTAAGATGGTTTTTCGATCAGCACTAACTTGATTTTTATATATAGCAAGAAAGTACAAATATATAATTTAATTATATATATATATATAGTTAAAAAAAGTTCAGGCCTATCAAGGAATGAGCCGTCGCCCGTCTCGCACCCTTTAGAGCCGAGCCTGCATGTACTCATATCTTTTTATTTTTATTTTTATTTATGATATTTATATGAATAATTCCAGTAAAATGATAAAATAGATGACATGGAAAAAAAACCCTTATTGACTTTGTTTTATGGTTATGTAAACTGGGTGTGATAACAGGGGGTGTCATTCTCCATAGTGCAGGAGTACACTCCCCCCCCCCCCCCCCCCCCCCCCCCGGGTGCTATAGGGCAAAATCTGGGTGCAGCGAGATGGTCTTCATCGGGGCCCTGGTCCTTTTGAAAATAAATAAATAAATAAATAATAAAAAAACCAATTTCTATACACTACTTCTTCTACACTCAATTAATCCCAACTTCTACATCCAATTAAATTATAAAAAATCATTCTTATATAAAACTTTTTATCACACTTTATTAATATTTTAATTTATAAAGCATTACCTAAGTAAGTGGTGAGAGTCGTATGTATTATTTTTAATATTTGGTTTATGATGGGACACTAAATTTCAATATAGTTACGTAATGTTATACCTTTTGTCTACTTACACCATTATTAAATTCTTTATACAATTGTTTTCTTTAAGTTAACGTAATAATTAACCTTTATATATATAGTTCTACCATTATTAAATTCATTTCATAATTAAAATAGTTTTTAATTTAATTTATTGATAATGTTCTTAAGTCCTTTATGATGTTGGACCCGGTCGTTACCACAAAATCAATCCTTCTATATATATTAAACACAGAGGTCTTAGAAATAGTGTATTTTAGACTCTTTTTTTTGCCACTTTTTTTTTTGTTTTTTTCCTTAGTTTTTTTTTTTCGTTTTTGCCACCAACATTTTGGTTAGGGTTTTTTTTTTTCCTATTTTTGCCACATTTTATTTATTTTTCCTTTCTTTAGGTTCTTTTTTCCCCTTTTGGCCACCAACGTTTTGGTTACGTTTTATTTTCCCCAATTTTCCTTTTTTCCCCGTTTTGACCACCAACTTTTTGGTTAATTTTTTTTCCCCATTTTTGCCACATTTTATTTCTTTATTTTTTTTTTTTGCGTAGTGTCCGTCTACGTTCTTATAGTACTTTCATCTTCGTTCGTCTGCAACACCCGCTCTTTAACCCCAAGTTGCTCTACGTTCGTATAGTGTTTTCGTCTACGTTTGTATGGTATTCTTTTTACGTAGTGTTCGTCTACGTTCGTATAGTACGTTCGTCTACGTTTTTTTTACGTAGTCTTCGTCTACATTCGTATAGTACTTTCGTCTCCGTTCGTCTACGTTTTTTTTTACGTAGTGTTCGTCTATGTTCGTATAGTATGTTCGTTTCCGTTCCTCTGCAACACCTGATCTTTTCGTCTCCGTTCATCTACGTTTTTTAACATAGTTTTCATCTACGTTCGTATAGTATTTTCATCTCCGTTCATCTGTTGTGTTCTTTCTTACCGATTTTCCTGGTTTTTTTATCGTTGTTTCGTTGCTATGTAACACCGTTTTAAGCCTCCATCTTACATCGCTGTTAGCACGGTTGTGGCACAACGCGCCACAAGATATATCGCGCAACGCGCAATCGTTAAAACACCTGGTTTGAATTAAACAATAGGAGAAAAGGAATTACATGTTAATATCAAAGAGAATATTATACTTTCTTTTATAAAATTTTACATCGATTTATTCTTCTATATTCAGGTTTTATATAAACTAGACATACGTACTTATCAAACACTTACCCATCACCACGACCAAAAAAAAATTAAAAAATTTATAAAGATATGGACAACCTCTTTTAGCATATAAAATGTTTAAAAGTGATTGATCATGATAATATAAGAATTTACATGACATCAACTTCAACAACTAGACCTACATATATTGATATTATTATATCGTGCAAATCTTTAGTTATGGCACTAGGAACCATTTTAATTCTGTTATTTTTATAAGTTTATGCAAATTAGTAAGTAGTTATTTAATGTTAAATGATGTTATGCTAAATAACAAAACAGGGAACACTTCTACTTCTAATTATGAGTGCGCACTTTATCATTTTTCTGTGCTCGCAAATCAGTTTTTATATTGGACTTCACATAATGGTTTGGCTTCTATGGCTAGAAAAATTATTTGGTTAGTTATTGGTAGTCATTAAAAATAAAACAGAAAATGAGAGAGAGAGAGGAGAGAGAGGAGGGCGATTGGGAAGTACCCCACCGGAGAAAACGTTCTCAACCTAAAACCTACAACCAAAACCTTTCAGGAGACCATATCACCACCTTTTACATTGCCAACTTGCCATGGGATTGCACGATTGGTTTACTTTGGAGATCCTTCAGAAACTATGGAATGATGACGGACGTGTACTTACCGAGGAGGAGGAACAAAGTTGGGAAGTACTTTGCCTTTCTCCGGTTTGAACAAGTCCGGAACAAGGAGGCATTGGCTAAAGCTCTTGCAAACGTCCGTTTGGGTGACCAAAAGCTTTTCGTTAACGAAGCCAAATTCAAGAAAGATGAGACCAACATCCCCAAGGACACACATTCCAATCGTAATCCTGGGAACACTACTGGGGGGGAGCCATTAACCCATCCGTTGGAGAAAAGACCAGTCCGTGAGGATAGACATTGGGGTGATCCTGCTCAGTTTCCGACCCTGGGGAACAACTATGGTAGAAAGCCGGTAACTATTCCGAACAAAGTCTTTTCCACCCAGGTGGCTCTGGGTAGACTTTCTCTTGTTGGTCGAGTGAGGGACGTCACAAGACTTTGTCGTTTGGACGATTTTCTGAACGCCACCATGGTGAAGGACGTGTCGGTGAGATACGTTGCTGGGATGACTGCTATGCTATCCTTCATGACGTCTGGGTTGGCGGAAGCTTTCTTAAGCGACAATAGGGACGAATGGGAACAATGGTTCCACAACCTGGAGATCTGGAATGGCCAACCTATACCTTTCGAAAGAGTTGCATGGCTCAAGATTACGGGCGTTCCTTTACACCTTTGGGATAAAGAGGTTTTCGATTCTATTGCGACAACATATGGCGAACTTGTCCACCGGTCGGTAGCCGGACCCGGCGATGGAAATTTCGCATCGGAACAGGTGGCTGTGATCGTAAAAGATGGTAAACGTATCTCCGATGCCTTGGAAATCCAATGGAGAGGCAACAAATTCAAAATTTGGGTTGATGAGACTGAACAAACTTGGTGTCCTGACTTTGTCAAGGCAGCCTCCCCACCACAATCCCCTTTCACAAGTGGCCAACAAAATGAAGAGCATGAGGAAGGTGAAATTCTCGGTAACGATGATGGCTCGGCGAACGATCTACAACCGGATAATCTGTCTGTTGATCCGCCGGTAATTGTCATGGATAATACTGGCGTCGGTCATGCTCCGGTGGACGACCCGATGACGGATGATGCTGCCGGGGATACAAACGGCCCAGTTGAAGTCCAAGGGTCTCATAACGGTTACGTGCATGGGAATGTAAATCCCATTAATGCTGGCCCAAGTTGCGAGAATAATGCAATTATTTTGGAGGCTCACGTTCAGACGTCTCCTAGTCCCAACATATTAGGTGGTCCCCATTCATTTAATGTACCTTTATCCGATTTTGGTTCTCACGTGGACAAGGAACAACACTTTGGCTTTTTGGGCTCATCAAGAAAACGGCCCAGGTGTGATCAAGGCCCACATGCGGATTTAATTGACCTTAATACCCCACCCTATCACCGGCCCACTTTACCTGTTATCTCTTCTCGAAGTCGTCGTCTGTCTTCTTCCAGGCGAGAATCTCTTCCACCCCCACCCCCCTTCACCCCCCCTGTTCACCTTTTTTCCGACTTACCACGTCCCCCATCCTTTGACCCGGTTACCCTTTGCTCCAATCCTACTCCTGCTCCTGAGCCGGTCAATCCTGTTCCTCCAACCTCTGTGGAATTGTCCCTCACTGCGGATTTAGGTAACGCCGTTGGAATCAATTTGGTCGGTTTCGAAGAGGATCTGCTCCAGACAATCACGGAAGAAGGTGAGTTTTCTGTGGCCCAATGAATTTTATGTCCTATAATGTTCGGGGGATTGGGGAGGACCACAAGGTCTTCTCTGTTGGTGAAATTATTAGAGAACAAAAACCCAATTTTGTTGGTATTCAGGAAACCATGTTGCAAGACGGTTCTAAGATTCAGGTACAAAAACTATGGGGCAGACGTCCCGTTGAATGGGATTGGGTTAACGCAGATGGTCGCTCGGGTGGTTTACTATCCTGCTGGGACCCATCAGCCTTTCAGAAAACTGGTGTTGTCCGTAAACAACATTTCTTAGTAATATCCGGCCTAATAAAAAAGTCAGGGGACAGGTTGAATATTGGGAATGTATACGCTCCGCAAGGTCTAAATCAAAAGATTGAACTGTGGGAGTCTATTACTGAAATGGTTAACGCAATTGATGGTCTATGGCTGCTGTTCGGGGACTTTAACGCTGTTCGGTCCCCGGATGAGCGACTAAATTGTGAATTCAGCGCCAGTTGTGCGGCATCTTTCAATGATTTTATCGAGTTAAATGGGTTTCATGAGTACCCGATGGGGGGGAGGAAGTTTACCAGGATCTCCGACTCAGGGGTCAAGCTTAGCAAAATCGACCGGTTCCTCGTTTGCCAATCATTCTGCAACAAGTGGCCGGACGCCGCGGTAACCGCCCTTCCCAGGCTGGCTTCGGACCACAGCCCCATTGTACTCTCCACTGTTGCGGTAAATTTTGGGGCTCCACCCTTTAGGTTTTACAATTCTGTACTTGGGAAAACAGGTTTTGAGCCTGTTGTGGTGTCTGCCTACAATGAATCCGATTACCAGGGTGAACCGGACTTGGTCTTTGCTAATACGCTGAGATACATTAAAGACAAGGTCAAAGCCTGGTGCGCTCAGGAGAGAGAGGCCAGGGGGCTGGCCAAAAAGGATATGGAAAACCGTATTGTCACCTTTGACGCACGTTCGGAAAATGGTGGTTTATCCGAACTGGAAGTTTCGGAATGGGTTGAAAACAAACAAAAATTGGGGGACATTATTTCGGATATAACTCTGGACCTAAAACAGCGGTCTCGGGTGAAATGGTTGACCGACGGAGATGAAAATTCTTCGTTTTTCCATGGCATTATAAACAGCAACATCGGGTCTAATCGGCTGAACGGGATACAAGTGAATGGGGATTGGGTGACGGATCCGACTCGTATAAAAGATGAGGCATGGAAGTTTTTCGCTTTCAAGTTTCGGGAACCTAAACAGGTTCGGCCATCCTTCTCTTGTCCTTCTCTGAAACAGGTTTCTTCGGCTGACGCGCTTGCTTTGGCGGCTCCTTTCTCGGAACAAGAGGTTAAATCTGCCATATGGGATTGCGGGGGTGACCGGGCACCCGGCCCGGACGGTTTCACCTTCGCCTTTATTAAACATTTCTGGCCATTATTTAAGCAAGATATTATGAGCATCATGTCTTCCTTTTTCAACACTGGGGTTATTAATCGCGGGTGTGCGTCTTCCTTTATCGCTCTCATTCCAAAAGCCCAGGATCCCATCACGTTCCAGGAGTTCCGCCCTATTAGTCTTATCGGTTGTATCTCGAAGATCATTTCTAAGACCCTTGCAAACCGGATCAAACCCATTATGGATTCTTTAGTATCCGAAGTTCAGTCCGGTTTCTTAGCTTCAAGGAATATTCTAGACGGGCCTCTCATATTAAATGAAGTTGTCTCCTGGGCCAAAAAAGCTTAAGTCGAGGCGTTTATCCTCAAGGTCGACATGGAAAAAGCGTATGACACGATTAATTGGGGCTTTATTTTATCGGTACTCACGCAAATGGGTTTTCCATCAAGGTGGTGTATGTGGGTGAAAGGCGTTCTCGAATCAGCCCGCGCTTCGGTATTAATTAATGGCTCGCCCTCTAGAGAGTTTCAGTGCTTTAGGGGCGTTCGCCAAGGGGATCCTCTATCGCCTTTCTTATTCATTTTGGCGATGGAGGCTCTCACTTGCTTCATTCATAAAGCTCAAAATCTGGGTCTTCTCAGCAGCCTTCAATTGCCGAATGGTGGACCATCTCTCACTCATCTCATGTACGCGGACGACATCGTGTTCGTCGGTGCATGGGGTAACGAAAATCTGAATAATATTGTCAGGCTCATGCGTTGTTTCGCGCTTGTTTCTGGCCTCAAAGTCAACCATAGCAAGACCTCATTGTTCGGCATTGGGATTACCTACCCGTGTGTTGAATCCGTGGCTGCGACTCTACATTGCAAGGCGGGTAAGTTTCCCTGCAAATATTTGGGTGTTCCGGTTGGTGTCAATATGAACCAAGTGAAGTATTGGGATCCGGTGGTCGAAACATTCAAAAAGCGCCTATCCAAGTGGAAAGCCAAACATCTTTCTTTTGGTGGCCGGGTGGTCCTGATCCGAGCGGTATTAGATAGCTTACCTCTATACTTTTTCTCACTTTTCAAAGCTCCCATTAGTGTCATCAATACGTTGGAAGCGCTAAGAAGGCGGTTTTTTTGGGGAGGGGATGAGGATAGATCGAAAACAAATTGGGTAGCTTGGGAGAGGGTTGTGGGACCTACGACAAAGGGCGGCCTTGGGTTCGGGTCACTTAAAACTATGAACGAAAGTCTCCTGGTTAAGTGGTGGTGGCGTTTTAAAGTCGAGCCGAACGCACTTTGGAGTAGATTTATTTCTGCCATTCACCTTACTAATCACACACCATCTTACCTTCCGGTTCGTAGGGGTCTGGCCGGGGTGTGGAATTCTATTTTCAAGATCGGCGCTTGTGTTCTTGACCAAGACTTAAATATCTCAGCCACCATTAAAGGAATTGTGGGGGACGGAGTGCAGATTAGATTTTGGCTGGATTGGTGGGTGGCGGATGGCCCGCTTAAAGACCGATTTCCTGCATTGTTCGCTTTGGAGTCCCATAAAGCTGTTTCCGTGGCTGCGCGTGTCCAGAACTGGGGCTGGATTCGAGCACCAAGTTCTAACTATGAATTGACGGATTTGCTCCAGTGTTCTTCACTGGTTGCGGGTACCTCGTTGTCATCAAATCGGGATAAATGGGTATGGGTTGGGGCTCCTGATGGTTCGTTTTCGGTGTCACATTGCAGAAAGACCCTACAGAATCACGCGATTCCTTTCTATCCGTTCCAATGGGTCAAAGGCGTTCCAAAGAAGGTATCGGTGTTTATGTGGCGAGCTGAGCAAAACCGTTTACCGACAAAGGAAGGGCTTGTGAAGCGGAAGATTATCAGCGGCCCGCCTGTATGCAACCTATGCGGGGCTGCTGTGGAAGACGCAGACCATCTCTTCACGTCATGTTTCATTGTTTCGTGGCTGTGGCATAAAGTCAGTTTGTGGTGTAAAATACCTCCCATTTTCGCCTTTACCGTGCGCGACCTGTTGAAGATTAAAGACGATCCTGCCATTCCAAAAAAGAATCAGCAGTGAGTTCACATCGCAGTCCTCGCCGGGGCTTGGGCATTATGGAAAGCAAGAAACGCCGCAATATTTCAAGGTAAAAGGGTATCACTTGATAGCATCTTTGGAGAAACGCAGGCTATCTCTTTCAGCTGGGTTAATCACAGGTTCAAACCAATCGGGTGGACATGGGAGAAATGGAAGAATTTCGATGTTCCGGTTACGTGAATCACATGTACAGGCGACTTTATAACCTCTGCTCTGGTGTCCCTCTGTTAGTTTTTTTCTCATGAAATCTTGTTAAGTCTAGTAACTTACTGGGCTTTTTTCTTTTTCCATGTAATATATTGGGCCAAGATATTGGGTCATGAGGCTGTACTATTTTGGTGATATGGAATAATAATTGTTTGCCGATCAAAAAAAAAGTTATTGGTAGTCATGTATAAATTTGACTATTCAAATACTTTATCATTGAAACTCATTTAAAGTCAGTTCATATGATTTTCGGAGCTAAGGAAAACTAGGTCGTGTAAATTTTAAGCCAAATTCGAATCAAGGTGAGCTCACTTGTTAACTTAATCTAATAGTTTTAGGTTTAAGTGGGTTAGCTTTATAAACAAAACAAGTCCCCTTTCGTTTTTTATACATGTCTTCTTTATGTAGTGTTGTTTATGTGACAAATCTTCCTACATGTCTAAAAGGGATAATCACGAAATTGGCCTGTTGACCAAGTGTTTTACGAAAATAACCCTCTCCCGTCTCTTTGAAGAGATGGGTCACACATTCCAAAAGGTCTCAAACGTGTCTCGAGACGTCTCCAAATCAAACCAATAATTCACCGCCACGTCATCACCCACACTCTCTCTCTCCCCTTCTCTCCTCACTCTCTAATAATTCTCCCTAACATCTCTCTCTCTCCTCCCTCCTCTCTCTCCTCACTCTCTCTCTCTACTCACTCTCTCTCCCTTTCTCTATCCTCTCTATCTCCTCATTTAAAGTCAAGAACGTCTCGTCTCTCTCTCCTCATTTGGTAAAGAATTTGATTGATTTGGTATAAAAGTGTTTGTTGTTGATGTAGATGATGCCATAAAAGCAGAAAGAACAAGAAAAAAACAGAGGATAATGAAACTTCGTCGGAGAAGACGAAGAACTCACCGGAGAAGAAGATTTCTTCACCGAAAGAAAAAAAACTGAGAAAAGAATGAACAGGAGCCGGAGAGTGTACAAACACTTCACCGTAGAGTTATGAACGAAGAGCGAAAAACAGATTTCCAAAAAAGAAAAGAGTTCGCCGGAGGATTGCCGGAGAAAAGAAAAGTCACCGGAATCCTAACTGTTACTGCTCTGATACCATAATGAGAGGAAACTGAGAGTAAAGACGCCGGAATGACGGTTGTTCGCTGCTGTGATGCGGGGAAGGAGTCGAAACCGGTGACAGTTGAGTTTTCGGATGCTCGTCCGACCATTGTTGCTCTGTTGAAGGTTGAAAAAGGATACGAATCCTGTTTTCATTTGGGTTGATGAACAATAACCAATGTAACTAATAATATTATTACAGTTGTTCATGGTTCGAATGACGTCAGCAATGGTAAGGGTTTGGAATTTGAATGGAAGTTGTGTCCCGTTCCTCTGGCGTTAGATTTCGTTGCCTGATGGAATGACGTCAGATGTTCTAAAAACAACTGTCATCCAATACAATTTCCAATTAGAAATTACAATGTTCAGCTGAGATTTTTGTGAGATTTTTTATCAACATTTGATCATATTTTTAACAGATTTTAAGATGAAATAACCATCTTTTCAGCAAGGTCTTCAGTTTAATCTATACTCTATTTACAAACATGTGTTGACCGTCAACAAACGTTGCAAAAAACTACTATGCCAATGAAACCTATTATTGAATTTCCATAATTTTACTGAAAACATCCGAGTTAACAAACATACAAGATACAAATACAGCCAAAAAATTACCAAAGAAAACTTTTTACAAAAATAGAAGATACAAGTCTTCTAAAAAAACAACTGCCAATATCGTTACAAAGGTGAAGTAATGTAAGCTAATCCTGCAGAAAACTTCAACTAATCTTGCTAATACATACAAGTCAACTTTGATTGTAAGATGGAGAGAATCTTGCCTCCTACTCTTGAATAAATGGAGCCATATTTGTTTCTATATACACCCATCAGTCTTCAAAAGATAATCTTGCAAAAAACTGCCACTCTTGAACCGTTGATAATGATACAAATAATATTTTTCTTTGATTGTAAAAATCTTCCAAAGATCAACTTTCAAAGATCAACACCTTTTTCACCCCAATACTCCTCAACTTTCAAATCAAGGTGCTTCCTCACATACTCTGCTTGCTAATGCAACATACAAAAACTTCGACGATTATGCTTCAACTACACATCTTGAAAACAAAACTCAAGAAATAACAAAGTCAACCAACATAACTATTGACCAGTACAGCATTGGGTAGAAAAAACACAGCAGTAAACGGAAACGGTTTTCTCAAAAGATAAGCGTAATGACGTAAAAGCATAATCACAATCAATCTCTTGCCTGACCCCATCTCCGAAAACACTATAGTGTTCTCCTTGATTGCTTGAGCTAACGCCTCTAGTTGGCAACCGTAAAATATTCACAAACAATGTACATCAAGCAACACTCAAATTAATATAGCACATAAGTTGAACAGACAAAAACTTCCACGATTATTGCACAGAGATAAATTTTACTTTTAATATTATGATCGATTAAAATTTGATTACCTGATGCTTTAATCCTTCGATCTGAATGTAAGTATGAGAGACACATTCATCAAACACATAAGTTTCCTTTAAAAAACAAAGACATACCTATCTTGAGTTTGATATTGCCATTGTTGAACCGTTGGTAATGGCACAAATAATATTTTTCTTTGATTGTAAGAATCTTCCAAATATCAACATCTTTTTCAACCCCAATACTCTGCTTGCTAATGGAACAGATAAAAACTTCCACGATTATTGCATAGAGATAAATTTTATTTTATTCTTATTATTATAATCGTTTAAAATTTGGTTACCTGATGCTTGAATCCTTCGATCTGAATGTGAGTGTGAGGGAAAGCAACAGTTGTGATTTAAGAATACTAATAGAGAGAGAGAGAGAGAGCATTCGCGAATAATTTGAGAGAGAAAGAGAGAGAGATAGAGGTCACATTTTTTTATATATATATATGTGTGTGTGTGTGTGTGTATAAGGGGTTTTTTTAACGACAAATTTCTACTCCTTATGAGATTTGAAGAAGCTTTGATTCTACCATTGGGCCACCAACCCCAATAAGAGGTTTTGATTTTAAAATTTGGTATTTGAATAAGGGGTTTTGAGTTTGAAATTTGAATTTGGAGCTTAAATTTGGAGTAACAATTGTATAAGAGGTTTTGATTTTAAAATTGGTATTTGAATTTGGAGCTTAAATCTGGAGTAACAATTGAATGAACATCTGTTAATACAAGTGGCATTATTATTATTATTATTATTATTATTATTATTATTATTATTATTATTTAATTAATTTATAAAGCACGCGTCACCCACTATGAACATCTGTTAATGCAAGCAGAGCCGGCCCTAGGGGTGGGCGAGCCGCACCCCCGGCCGAGGCCCGTTTTGATTTAGGGCCTAATTTGTTTATTTTTTCCTTTATACATTATATATATAAATATAAATGATAATAACTAACAACAAAAAACCTATATGGTGCAGTGGTTAAATGCATCTCCTCTCTACTTTCGTGGCGCTAGTTCGATTTCCCTCTCCCCCGTTCTTTTCCATTATAACCTTTTTTACATGCTTTCCACGAAGGTATTGTTTATTAAGTTTGTTTAACCATTAAAATTAAATATTGATTTACGAATAACGGAATATTAATAAAAATATTTATTAATATTTTATTTTATAACCTTTTTACTTCATTTCTTATGACTAATAAAATGACTAAAAAGTCCATAAACTGTCAAGGAAAATGACTAACCTGCCCCTAAAATAAATAAAAATAAATAAAAACGATGCCAGGATTCGAACCCGGCCACACCATATAACAGAATACAACGGTAACCAACTGGACTGGGAATGTTTTTGTTATCCTATTCAGACTTAACAATATAAATACAATGATCAAATGCCTTAAATAAAAAAGTTACTGTTCAAAGTGGAAGCCTTATTATTAGTATATAATGACTAATTATTATTAATATATTTAAATTCAAAATAACAATATCTTAATGATTTTAGAATTAATTCACTTTGAAAAAAAAATGTTTTTTTTAAGAAGATAAAAATATACATATTAATTTGTTAACGTATCATGCGTTGTGCCCGTAAACCTTCATGTTCTTATCTGTTTAATATAGTGAGTAACAAAACCGATCGAGTTCCAGCTCGCCGTAACGTGCAAGATTGATTTCGTTAGGGTGTAAGGGACTTTTTTTTCAACTCGTACAAGGCACTTGAATCCTTAGGACCGGCTCTGAATGCAAGTGACATATTTTTATGAATACTTTAAGCAGAATAATGACATCACATTTATTATCAGCAACACATTGTTGGCTAGATATGGTGTTGCCACATCAAATTTTTTTAGCTTTTCTTATGTTACTAACAACTCTCCTATTATAGTAAGGATAGATTTATATTTTTTTTGGGAAGATAATTTCATTAAAACAACGAGCAGACTCTAAAAAGAAAGCCGCTCACAAACCAATTACAAAATATACAGGGGATATCTCGCCCAGTTGTTCCACTCAATCCTTATACATTTAGATCTATGTTTTATCCAAATAAACGACATCGACTTAACTGTAGCTAAAACCTCCATATCTTTAGGAACTGATTTATCAAAAACCGCCTTGTTTCGTTCATTCCAAATCGCCCAACATGTGACCATAATAATACTTCGAATAATCTTCTTTCCTTTAGCCGAAATCTGCATCGAATCCTGCCAAGTCAACATATCTTGAATGGAACCATAACTTATCGGGTAGAATCGACACCAACTCCAAACCTTTCGCCACACACCAAACGAAAAACTGCAAGTAGTGAAAACATGAGACACAGTTTCTGCATCCAACCTGCACAGCGAACAGTTAATAGAAGCTAGAGGGACGTTTCTTTTGATCAACTCCGAACACGTAGGAAGTCTTTCCTTCTCGATTCTCCAAGTGAGGATGTTGACTTTAATCGGAATCCAGCTAACCCATTCCATTTTTTGAACCGGCTGGGCATAAACATTTTCTCTTAACGCATCTTTAACCTTAGCGACTGAGAATCCCACACTTTGATTGCCATTCCAAATCCACTTATCGCTATTTCCGCTGAGTTTAATGACGGACATAACGAATAGCAGGTCTTGAAATTCCGATATACGGGTCACCATCGAAGAACCTTTAACCCAGCCATCAACGATCTTAATCCGGCCCTGTTCCATCCTTATTCTGTCACACACTGCAGCATTTTTTCCGGAATCGTTTTTGAATAAAGTCGGCCACCGAATCCACAGAGGAGTATCCCCAAACCAAACATCCTTCCAGAAATTGATGTGTCTCCCATCGCCCAGCTTGCAAGAAATAAGTTGATCAATTTTTCTCCCATCGAACCGAATGCTATCTACCAAATTAAAAATCGCCTTCCAAACCCCAGGACACGCTTTATTCACAGGCAAAAACAACCATTTATTTCTTCCACCGTGGATACTCATGATAACTTTTCGCCACATACAATGATAATCAGACTTGAATTTCCAAGCCCATTTAACAATTAAAGCTGAATTAACTTCCGAAATTTTAGAAATACCCAATCCCCCAAGCCGAACGGGTCTCGAGACGATATCCCAAGCCACCCAATGAATCCCTTTACCCTCTTTACTACCCCTCCACAGGAATTTCCGCATAATCTTCTCAATACTATCCATAACCTGAGCCGGCGCTTTGAAAAGCGAAAGATAATAGATAGGGAGGCTAGCTAAAACGGACTTAATCAATGTTAAGCGGCCACCAATCGATAACACTCTAGCTTTCCATGACTGCAATCTGTTACGAATAGCTTCAATCACCGGACTCCAATGAACAACTCGATTCATGTTCGCCCCGATTTTGATCCCCAAATACGTAAACGGCATATCACCAACCTTGCACCCCATCAATTCAGCCATGTTGCTGACCTCAAAACTCGGGACCTGTAAACTAAATAGAAACGATTTCTGCACATTATATTTCATACCAGAACACAAGTTAAAGATGCGTAGCAGCCTGAAAATCGCCACAATATTCTTCTTGGACCATGTTCCCAATATCAACGCATCGTCCGCATACAACATGTGGGATATCACTTCACCACTCTTAGGTAGAACGATTCCTTCCATCTCCCCTACTCGACAAGCTTTAGGAACCAAAGAAGCAAAAGCTTCCATAATGAATAAGAAAAGAAAAGGAGATAAAGGGTCGCCTTGTCTGAGCCCTTTTTTACATTCGAACACGAAAGTCGGGGAGCCATTAACAATCACTGCTGACCTAGCCGATTGTATAATACCTCTAACCCAAATACACCACTTCTCCGGGAACCCCATCTTCTCCAAAATGTCAATCAAGAAATTCCAGTTGACATTATCGTATGCTTTTTCGAAATCAATCTTGAACAGGAACATCTTCTTCTTTTGTTTTTTTGCCCATGCCACTATCTCATTTAACACCAAAGGGCCATCCAATATGAATCGGTCTTTGATGAATGCCGATTGAGTATCGGAAATAACGTCTCCAATAACACTCTTGATTCTACCCGCGATGACTTTAGAGATGACTTTACTAACAAATCCAATTAAGTTTATCGGACGATAATCCTTTAAACCCAAAGGCGTTTTAGTTTTTGCAATAAGAGTAATATACGATAAACTACCTTCCTTACAAATACAACCCGATTCATAAAATTCCTCAAACAACTTCACAAAATCGTCTTCAAGGAGACACCAAAAGTGTTTAATAAATCGGAAGTTAAAACCGTCCGGACCTGGGGCTTTATCGGACCCACAATCGAACACCGCGTTTTTAATTTCCTCCTTAGAAAAAGGAACCGTCAAGGCGTCTCTTTTATCTCCCGGAATCTGCTTGAAATCACTATGAACAATACTCGGCCGGTTACTAATGCTTTCCCGAAACAAGTCTCGATAAAATCGCATCACTTCCTTTTTAACTAAAGATGGATTCGAAATCCATTCCCCGTTAACCAAGACTCCCGAGATGCTATTCGATGCTTTCCTCCCATTGATACAACGATGAAAAAACGCCGAGTTATCATCTCCCATAGATGCCCACTTAACACGCGCTTTTTGTTTCAAATCTTTATTTTTTATCATAAGAATTCTTTCCACCTCCTTTTTACTCTCTTCCCATATCCAAATATCCTCTTCCGCTAATTCTTCGCTTTCAGCTTTCGTTTCTAAGCGAGAAATGTCTTGTTTGAGATCGGCTAATTCAACCTCTTCTTTATCCGAACAAGATTTCCACCAATTTTTTAGGGCCACCTTAACAGCCTCCAACTTTTTAATCAGAGACATACCCGGGGATCCTTCAGCAGGAACTTTTTGTATAGCTAATTTCACCACATCCTCGCAACCATCTCTGTCAAGCCATGAGTCAAACCATCTGAAGGGTTTGGCACCAAAGTTCAACTCCACCGTAGATAACAAAATGGGATTATGGTCAGAAAGCTCTCTAGGGAGGGCCCTTAAACACGCCCCATGCCATCTATTTAAAAATTCTTGACAAACTAAAACCCGATCAATTTTACTCATCTTGGCGGAATTCCCCACTCCTGTCGAAAAGTGAACTTGTTACCCAGCATAAAAAATATTAATTTTTTGTATTTACAATTCTTAAAAAAAATATATAGTTGCAATTAGATTTTTTAAACAACACAACTTGAAAGAATGCACTTTTCATGATTTTCCATTTTTGGGTCAACATGACCAGGTGATATTCCCTTTACATTTATCTATCGTCTTTAAGGCCATACCCTACCTTGAGGATAAGCCGATAAGGTACACGATATCATGGCCTTTGAGCATGACATTATTCCTACTTTTTTCTCTGTATATTCATTGAATAATAAGACCAAATTGAAATGCAATTACCGACTTCATAAATCACCTTACAAGCCATGGGATCAGAAGTTACAATCTTTTTCAAGATTATTTTAGTGAAACGAAACATAAATTTGGTGACTTTTGTATGCAAGTATCCAATAAAAAATCAGATATGTAGATTATTATTAAACATGGTTTAGCACCGTGTGGTACGCCAGAAAGTTTGTAACGCCACAATGACTGTCACGTGGCAGTCGAACGTATGGTTTCCCAGGGGAACGTCCAAGCCAAACTTAGAAGATAGTGTGGACCCGATTAAGACAACATAACCTAGCCAAAGTGGGTCAACTGTGCTCTCCAATTTGAGGTGTGCGGTGACCAAAACACAAAAGAATTTCCACGTTCCAAAATCAGTAATGTCATATAAATCTAGGTGATTTTTGAAAATCAAACATGAAATGACTATTCAGTGGTTGACTCTAACACGACGAGTTCAACCTAAGGTTTTTTATTATATCTTTTTTCACATAATAATATTCTAAAATTAATTTTTTTGAGCAAAAGACTAAAATACTCTCACATGCAATAAAGAAAACATTGTAAAAGACTAAAATAGCCTTGCGGCAAATTCAGATGGGATTAGCAATAACGTTGATTATGACAACCACATTGATAATAAAATGTTGTTTTGGATGAGTTTCAAACTGAAAGGCATATGTTGTATTTTTTTAGGTAATACATAAAAGTTGATTTATGAAATTTTGTCTTAATTTAATTTATACCATAAAACACCCAATCAATTTAGTTTATTAAATAAAATGCATTTTGAAATTAAATACAAATGAGTTAAAAATGAAATATAAATGAGTTAAATGATTCAACTTGTCGAACCTGCCAAGTAGACACAAATCCAACCCGTTAGCTAAACAGATTTGTGAGTTCAACTGAAACCTAATCAAGGTAGTTTAGACAAAATCTAAACTCGTGATTTCACGTAAGTTTGTATCAAATTTTCGTTCAATTAGAAATTGACACGCCTATATTAAGGTGGATAAATTCACACGCCTAGTACTTAGAGCATTCACATCTCATCCACTATTTGTTACTCTATAATTTAACTAAAAATCATACTTTTTAAAATTTATCTCTCATTTTAAAATAGTTCCCACATCACATCCACCATTTTTATCTTTATCTTACTCACAAGCACATATTTTATTATATTTCTCGTTTTTATACACTTACAATAATTTGGTGGAAGATGAATAGTAGCTTTTCATATATGAAAAGCAAGGATAACAATTTTTCATAATATAAAGATGGGGTATAAAATGGTGGATGGGTTATAATGTGTTTTTAGTAGGTTTTTTTAAATTTTAAAGATGAAGGAAAGTTTGGTGGGTGGCTTGTGAGAGCATTCACAGTAGAGCCTCTATATTTGTGTGAGGGGGGCCTCCATATTATATAGAGTGTGTATAAGTGGTTGTGAGTAGAGGAGAGAGAAAATATATAGATGAGACACTGTTCATCAGTAAATTTGGAGGGGACACTGTTCACCCTCCATAATTTTTTAATATTTTTAGAAGTGGTTGTGAGTAGAGGAGAGAGAAAATGTAATGATAAAAGTATAGAATAAGTATTATTAAATAGAAAAGGAGAGAGAATGGTAGTGATTTTTAGTGTAATTATAGAGATGGAGAAGGAGGATCTAGTGTGAATGCTCTGAATGCTCTAAGGTCGATCAATTTTGTCCAACAAATCTTGTAAAAGAAAAGTAATTCAAACTATGTTAGTTTACCATTTAAAATAACATGGCCCACTTAAGTATACCATTACATAAGTTGTTAATGTTTAATTATTTGTTATTAATTAATAATTAATATACTATACTATGAATTAAGATATTTTTGTATTAATATTTTAATCTAACGATGGATAAATCCTAAGGTCATAAAATCCATTGGGTCTTCCAATAGGCTGATTGTTTCGTTCGCGTATCTTCCAATAACTAAACAAGTTGTTAATGTTTAATTATTTAATATCAATTAATAATTATTATACTTATACTTTCAATTAAGATATTTTTGTATTAATATTTTAATCCAAGGATTAGTATCGGATAAATCCTAATTAAGGTCATAAAATCCTCCAAAAATGCAGTCATGGCGGTCCCTTGCAGTTGAAGATGAAAGTCATATTACGGCACAACTCTCCAGATTCCTTGACTCTCTTGCAAAAACCTGTAGAATAAGTCAAAAACCTTCAATTATTAGCAACAACGGAAAAAATAATAATAACGTCAACACTACCACGAAATTAACGGGACACATATACACTACACAGAAAACAGAGTGTAAAAACTAAAAACAACGAAACGTCTAACCTAAAACAAACAAAGTTAACGGAAACCGTCAAATCAAACAGTTAAGCCTAAACCCTACAAAGTAAAAACAACGTAACTTGAGGCTGGAAAACAAACAGTTAACGGAAACTGAACAGAATTACCATTTACCACTAATGATGTCTATTCGTAGGTGAGTAAAGTGGTCATGCATAGTAAATATTATAACCTTAATGTAAATATTATAACCTTAATATTAATATTTATGAATGTAATTTTTAAAAAACTTAATTTAACTATAAAAAAACAGTTACCAGCGTTTGCCTACTATTTTTAAGTAAAAACAAAAAATAACTGAATCAAACACAACGATCATATTTACATATTCTCATCTACAAACAACTATATACATAAAAAGTAAACATATAGATCAGATCAGCACAACGGATTTCATTACTAAGCTCAGCATCGATCACCACAATTTACAGATCATCTGCTTTGGTCATCACAGATAACCGACTAGGTCTGGGCTGAAACGAAGTTCTCCGTCTCTGTTGATGTGAAGACGGTCGAATTAAAGCCGCAAGAGCTCTTTTCACCAGATCCCCGCCTTCTACGGTTCCTATTCGCACAAGTGAGTTCGTCATAGCTGATCTCCGTGCGTTAAGCCGGTTCGAAGGATACGACGCCGTATTATTATTATTATTGTTATTTTGTTTCTTATGCAAACTGCATCTAAACGAACCCGGATGAGAAGTAGGCGAGCACATACACATACGTTGTTTCGGATGAGCCTGTAACGGCTTCTTCGTCGCGTGGTTAGTCACCGTCGGACGCCTGTCAAGTGAGAATAATCTCACGGATGACAGTGAACCCGACGGTGACAGCGACGAAGATGGTCCGTACAGGTTAACCCGCGTAGGGGACGCGGATCGGTTTTGAAAAAACGGAGACGACGTCGTTGTGAACGTTGAGGTTGAAGAAGCAAATGAGTTAGAATAAGACGTGTTGGAGAAGCTTCTAGAAGGTGAGTGAGATCGAAGCACTGAGCCTGTAGCTCTTCTTGTAGGATTAGCCATTTGATTTAAAGTGACTTTTTGTTGAAGGCCAAGAAGATGAGTTAGTTGATGAGAGAGAAAATTTTAAAGAGGGAGTTTGGGGTTCTAAATTGGCAAACATGACTTAACTCGAGCCATGTATTTAAAGGAAAATTGGATGGGTTATTGTTTTGGGATTTTTATTTATTTAATCTTGATTGGTGGGAAGAGGATGAGGTTTGTGGAATAGAGGGAAAACGACAAGGAATGGAGCCGTTTTAGGAACGTGAGGTGGGGTCGTGGTGGGATGCCACGTATCGAACATAATTTACGATGAGGTGTACAGTTGTTACTCGCTATATGGATCAAAATAATCAAATGGTGATCTATACAAGAAATTCAGTTACTTTTTAAATGGTTTAATATAAATGTCGACTTGACTAAATGCACCTCAGTTTTAAAACTCATATCCCTTTTTAAAATATCAGGAGTGAATAGCCAAATCCGGCCCTGGGGTTTGACCAATATTGCTAGATTCATCCATTTTGAGAATTTTCGACAACTGAGCCACTGAACTTTACACTTCTGTGCCAAATCCGTCCAATTCACAAACCCAGTTAAAAAATTCTGTTAACTCGAGGGTATTATAGTCATTTCACTCATATAAAAACCTATAAAGAAAAATTAGTTAAAAAGAAATGGTTCAAACAAGACTTGAACCCAAGTCTAGAACCGGGTCGAACCCCACACATAAATGCTGATAACCACTAGGCCACAGGGAGTTTGGTATCAGATCTGAACTCGATTAATAATTATAAACATCCGAATATGCCCAAACTCCATTCCTTTCTTCCCTACCCATTCCTAATACTGCAACACATGGAAAAATAGAACGTGTTTAAATTGAGTTAAACGAATAGCTAGAAAGAACAAACCTGTTAGAAAACTTACATTGCAATAAGCGGACAGCTTTCGTACATGACGCTAGCATATTTCCGAGTCTATGTACCTGAAAATAACTTGTAACAGAAAAACCGAAATCATAGACATGAACCGGGCTTGTGTTTGACACAATTCCCTTAAACAGATTCTTCGTCTGTTCCCAGGGTACACCGGTTAGAAGCAGTGTCGATGGTGCACTGCCGGACTATCCCACTTGCCTGAAAAGAAACCGGAAGAAGGCTGCTTCTGAAAACGTTGCAGTTGCAGCAATCGATTATGTTTCTGTTTTGTGTGTGAGTATGTGCTTACAAGTGCACTGCACTTCTCTATATGAATGATCAGAACTTAGAGTTTGCAAGCCATATTTTTTTTTTCACACTAACACTAGTGCAGGTTTATGTAGACTCAAAACACCAAAAGAAAAATCAAACTGTTGCAGGCTCTTTAATTCGTGATTAATCATCAATTAATCACGCTTAATTACCATTAACTGCAACTTAAGTCTAGTAGTTGAAACATTTTTCTTGGAAGCTTCTTCTAGTTACACAATTAAAACAAACGGGTAGTAAAAACCGTGTCGCGCGGACCCGGGTTTTTCGAGCTGCATTCGTGTCCGCAGATGCGGGCGTCGCGTTGGTTCAAGAATTTTTCCCGAACCAGAACCCATTTTTGCACCCCCCCCACCTGCGCGCGCGGGTAGGTGCCAGTGTATAAAGTAACTTAACATTTTACTTCCTTCCATTTGGTTTCTCCTTATAAACCCATCACAATTTCATCTCCCAACCAATGTGGGACAAACCAAACTCACATTCACACAAAATTTCCAACAAAACCGATTTAAATATAAGGTTTAATAATATAGTGGTAGCATAGAGTTTAGAAATTAATAATGGCTTACGAGGAATTTTAGGAGGATGAATAATGGATGGTAGAGATGATGTTGTGATTCGAGCCCTAATTAGACGAAGAAATCCCATTGTGTTCCCCATTGTTTTCTACAGCAGGATTCTATGTATCATCATTTCTCATTTTCTCCTGAAAATAATGTCCAAATAAAAAAACCAGTGTTAACATTCACTGTTCAAGGATTAGATTTACTGTTTTGATTTACCAAGCGAGTAGATTACCCCTTTGTAAGACTTACAGATAATGTATCGTGCTACTGGCCAAATTAAGCGGGTAGGGAAGAAAGGAATGGAGTTTGGGCATATTCGGATGTTTATAATTACTAATCGAGTTCAGATCTGATACCAAACTCCCTGTGACCTAGTGGTTATCGGCATTTATGTGTGGGGTTCGACCCGGTTCTAGACTTGGGTTCAAGTCTTGTTAGAACCATTTCTTTTTAACTAATTTTTCTTTATAGGTTTTTATATGAGTGAAATGACTATAATACCCTCGAGTTAACAGAATTTTTTAACTGGGTTTGTGATTTGGACAGATTTGGCACAGAAGTGTAAAGTTCAGTGGCTCAGTTGTCGAAAATTCTCAAAATGGATGGATCTAGCAATATTGGCCAAACTCCAGGGACGGATTTGGCTATTCACTAAATATCAGTTTAGAAGTTATCAAATTCCACTTTTTTATTTTAACGTTTTGTTGAAGATTGAAATTTTAGAAAGGAAAAACACCAATTACCGTGAAGGAGGTGGTGGCGACAATGTTTCACGATCATTACACGCATCACGACCTCCACCAAAGAGACGCCTCCGCCACGGCGCCACCATAAATATATAGACGAACAAAAAAAAAATCATTAAACTGTGAAAACTAGCAAGTCGCTCAGATTACGTTATCAATTTAAAGATTTTCAAAAAACCTCACACATTCGATTCCTTAAATTTATCAATATTCAATTAAATAATACGTTTTCAATAATTTTTTTTACTATTTTTTCTGTCTCTAACACGCACAAAAAAATTGTAACGCATGTATATGAGTTCTTATATTTAAGGAAATGGTTTATGTTTAACGAATTACTTGTGGGAGTAATTTCAAGGCTTTTTTTAACTTTACAATAAAATATAAGAGTTAATTGCAGTTTTTGTCCATTTGGTTTGCACCAACTAACATTTCACTACGAATATAACACCTTGAATTCCTGACTTTTGTCAGGCTAACACTTTATATCTCTCGTTCTAACACCCGTTAGTTTTCCTTTTCGTTTGTTGGTGAAATGACTATTATTCCCCTCCATCTTTTCCAACCACCCCACCACCCTCCCTCTCCTCACCATCTCCTTTCTCCTTCACCACAATAATAATACTACCACTACCACTACCACTACCACTACGACGACCACGACCACCACCACCACCACCACCACCACCACTTCAATTTCTAATCTGATGTACAAGGTTAATGCCAAAAACACAAGTATAAGCAAGAACCGTTGACCGGTTAATAATAATAATAATAATAATAATAATAATAATAATAATAATAATAATAATAATAATAATAATAATAATAATAATAATAATAATAATAATAATATCTGGAGGCTTCTATTGTTGAATAAACAGTCGCGATTATTGCAGCCATGTTATTATTATTAACATATCTGAGCCTCTCTTCTTCTTCTTCTTAATTATTATTATGCTATACTTGGATTTAAAGTGAATTTGGTTAGAGGAATGAGGCTCTGGCGAGAAAGACGTAGGTTTGATGGGATAGAGTTGCGATCTCTTGCCATTTGATCAACGATTGAATATGAGTCGATGATTTTGTTATATAATATGTTTGATTAAACAACTCGCTCCCTTGTGGGAATGTTGATAGATGAAGATGATGATGATGGTGTGGTGTTGTTACAGTTGCTGTTGTTTTGTTTAAAAAGGCTATGACGATGGAAATTTGTTTTGAGCATAATTGGAATTTATAGATATGATCCGTATCTTGGCTAGGCAACTCGATCTGTGTGTATTTGATACATGCAATTGTGATTGCAGCCATGGCGGAGAGGGAAGGTGGCGGTGGAGATGATGGTGTTGCAGGTGGTTAGCGATGGCAATGGGTCGGGTTTGGGACGGGTTTAGGTAATCCCAACCCCATACCCGATTAGGTATGCTTGTCCTAAACCCGGCCCAAAACCCGTCAGGTTTGTATCGAGTAATTACCCATCGGGTATCGGGTATACCCGTGGGTTTCTGGTAAACCCATTAATTTTTAAAACTTACTCATTGAGTATATCCGACCAAAAACCCGACTGACATCTTTTAGGTAACTATTAATCAATTACATTTACCATTATTAAATATATATGTAAATGATTACAATGTATAAATATAAAATACTTAAATCATATAAAAACAATCAAAGACATAGATAAGAAATAGTATACACTAACTTTTTGGTAATTTTAGCTCAAGATGACAATGTAGATGGAAAATTAGATATATTATGCATACATATTTAAAAAGATATATTAGAAATTATATTGGGTATCTAATCGGGTAAACGGGTATACTTTATCGGGTAATCGGGTCAGGTAAACGGGTATATCATCAAATCCCAAACCCGTCCCAAACCCGCGAAAAAATTAAAACTAATCCCATACCCGGACCCATACCCGATTACCCAACCCCAAACCCGTCCCAAATGTGTCGGGTTTTGGGTTTACCCATCGGGTTCGGGTTTGATTGCCATCCCTACAGGTGGTGGTGGTGGGTTGGTTGGAGAAAAAGATAGAGGGGTATAATAGTCATTTCACCTTATAACTAACAAAAAAACTAACGGACGTTAGAACGAAGAATGTAAAGTGTTAGCCCGACAAAAGTCAGGGACTCAGGGTAGATATATTATGCATACATATGTAGATGAAAAATTAGATATATTATGCATACATATTTAAAAAGATATATTTGAAATTATATTGGGTATCTAATCGGGTAAACGGGTATACTTTATCGGGTAATCGGGTCAGGTAAACGGGTATATCATCAAATCCCAAACCCGTCCCAAACCCGCGAAAAAAATTAAAACTAATCCCATACCCGGACCCTTACCCGATTACCCAACCCCAAACCCGTCCCAAATGTGTCGGGTTTTGGGGGTTCGGGTTTGATTGCCATCCCTACAGGTGGTGGTGGTGGGTTGGTTGGAGAAAAAGATAGAGGGGTATAATAGTCATTTCACCTTATAACTAACAAAAAAACTAACGGACGTTAGAACGAAGGATGTAAAGTGTTAGCCCGACAAAAGTCAGGGACTCAGGGTAGATATACTATGCATACATATGTAGATGAAAAATTAGATATATTATGCATACATATTTAAAAAGATATATTTGAAATTATATTGGGTATCTAATCGGGTAAACGGGTATACTTTATCGGGTAATCGGGTCAGGTAAACGGGTATATCATCAAATCCCAAACCCGTCCCAAACCCGCGAAAAAAATTAAAACTAATCCCATACCCGGACCCTTACCCGATTACCCAACCCCAAACCCGTCCCAAATGTGTCGGGTTTTGGGGGTTTGGGTTTGATTGCCATCCCTACTGGTGGTGGTGGTGGGTTGGTTGGAGAAGAAGATAGAGGGGTATAATAGTCATTTCACCTTATAACTAACAAAAAAAACTAAGGGACGTTAGAACGAAGGATGTAAAGTGTTAGCCCGACAAAAGGCAGGGAATCAGGGTGTTATACTCGTGCTGAACCTGTTAGTTGGTGCAAACCACAGAGATGAAAACTGCAGTTAACTCGATTAAGAAAAAATGTCAATTTAACAAATCCAAAGTGGATGCTCTTATAATCAAAAGATTCGCTTTAGCTAAAGTGACATCCTCTTCCTCCGTCTAATTTCTTGCCATTTGAATATTGAAAGAAAAGAATGGAAGTGAAAATTAGATAGTTGTTTGAAAAAACTAGTGAGTTTATTTTTTTAATGTTGCTGTTGCCTTAGAGGGTCCCACCGGTTCAAACCAAATAGCCGCCCCCACCCCCAAGTGGTGGCACCAGGCCTGTAAACGAACCTAATAAACACGAGTAAAGGCATGTTCGTGTTTGTTCATTTAACTTTAATCGAACACGAACACATAATCGAACACATTTTTGTATTCGTGTTCGTTCATTAAGAATATTGTCATATTCGTGTTCGTTTATATTCGTTCGTTTAAAACCTAAACGAACAGTTCATGAACGAATATAAACGGACGTTCACGAACATAACAAATAAACGATTGTGTATTACTAAAAACTCAATTAGTAACTGGTTATGTTTATACAAGTAGCTAAAGCCCGGTGTATGTTTATATTTATTTAAATATAACTACTTGTGTAATTAATAAAATTTAAACGAATACAAATGGATGTTCACGAATATAAATGAACGAACACAAGGTTTGTTCATGTTCCTTCATTTAGTTAAACGAACAAACTTTTTTGTTCGTGTTTGTTCGTTTATTAAATAAATGAATATTAACGAACCTCCCAACGAACAAGTTCATGAACAGTTCATGAATGTTTGGTTCGCCTACAGAACTAATTATAAATTAAACCGTCAACTTATTTAATCATGCAAAAAACATTTTATAACCTTAATTCATTCACGGTCCGTTAACCAACTGGTTACACCTCATTAAACCGTTTTGGACCAGTGGCGTAGCTCTTAAGGGGCGGGGAGGGGCGACCGACCCCCTCTCGAATTTTCGCTCAGAAGTTTCGATTATATAGTATTCGTATAGAATTTTTTTTATATAAGGTTTTGACCCGCCGAAACTAGTGACTTCCGACTCCCCGAAATTTCGGGTCATGCTTCGCCAATGTTTGGGACCTTTTTACCCACTTATAGTACATCAACCCATTAAAAACTATAATTTGTTTAATTCATTTCAATTAACAGTATACACATGCATATAAAATACATTCAGCTTAGAGTTAACAAAAGTATAATTTAAAACTTTATGTGTAAAGAAACTTTACGGGCAGGACGTTACGAGAAAATGACACGAGTGGCTCACAATCTTCAACGATAACACCGCCGTTGTTGACAGGGGTAATGCTCATAAGGTTCACGGGAAGACAACATTTGTTTTCTGGTTTTGAATTTTATCGCCGCCCCACCCCGCCACACCCCCCCCCCCCCCCCAAAACCAAGCCAACTTAAAAAAAAACATAATTAAACAACCAAATAAACATTAAACTAGAAAATAAACATTGATATTAATCAAAATATAATGTTAAACTACATAAACACACAATTAAACTAAAAAAACATAATTAAAGTACAAAACATAATTAACCCAACGCAACAATTGCCATGCCAAACAAATACTCGACTTGTGTTCGATTGCTATATCCTCTGCAAGATTAGCTTGCTCCTCCATTGTGGCTCTATAGAGTTTTTTCATCGGTCACACTTGTTGGGATTCGTCCACTTTCGTGCGAGCGAATCAGTGGTGCAGTTATTTACACTAACCAGTCGTGTGAATTCCGCTAACACGTTGTTCCAATACGAAGGCCTCATTGGACGGAGGTGGTTTTGGACATCTTTGTACGCCATGACTAACGCAGTCTCCTCTTCACTCCAACGAGTCATTTTCAAGATGATTAAGAGATGATTTATTTTGGTTTTTTTTGTTTTTGAAATGTAACCGTTGTGCCACGGTTTAACATTTTTTTTAAATGAAATAATTTAAATATACTATTTATTAAAAATAAATAAAAGAAAAAAAAACATTTTAGTGTAGTGGTTCATGATGGTGTTACCTCTATATTTGTGTTTCAAAATAGTGAATTAGTGAATTGATGTAGAAGTGCTGGATTTGTGAAAATCAAGGTATTCAATGAAGTCCATGGTTGTGCCCCTCAACCCTATACTTTTTATCAGGGTATCTCATTGAACGGAATCAAGGTAGATCAGTGAACGAAATCAGAGTATATCATGCTTAAGGGTGTTTAAAAAATGATTTTTTTTACTTTTATCCTAAATATTTTTATTTTTTGCAATTTAATATTACATCTTTTTTACTTTCAACTTTAGTTACCTATACTTTTTATCTTTCATAAAATTTTTCATTTTACGTTTCGTTCCAAATTTTGCTAGTTAACACAACACAATGCGTGTGTGTGGTTCAACGGTTTTAGTTTCATTCTAAATTTTGAATGGTAACACGGCGCAACGTGCGTGTGTGTGTAAGGTCAGAAAGGATTGACAAGCCTGAATAAACCTTTGTCTTATATCCTCTTATTGTTTTGTGAAATTGCTGAAGAAAGAAGAAAAACATGTGAAGTTCTGAAGAGTAAAATACATCAGAAGTTCTGAAAATAAATCAGACAGAATATCTGAAGAACTGCTGAAGACTCATCAACACTTTACATCAGCACTTTGATTAGAAGATTATGACCGACCTTAATCTTAGCAGTTTAGTATTATATTAATTAGTTTAAAGTCTTTGTTCAAGTTTCGATACTACAGCCTGTTGTAGCTTTATCTAAACAATATCTAGAAGCTTTTATTACTTGATAAGTATGTAATCTTTCGTCTATAAATAGAGGGGTTACTCCCACTATTTTAGATACACATTCACGAATATCTATCAAGAATCATTTGAACTATTTCCTTCAATTTACTTTATCGTTTATCTATTTCATTTACCTTTGAGAATCATCTTACTTTAACTGCTTTATTTACTACTATTGATTCTCATCATTAACTTCCTAGTTCATTGATTGAGGAGGAGTCTTAACTCCTGTTAAAAGTGATGTTTTAACTTAGAACACTTATTATTCCGTTGTGCAAACTACTTTGATAAACCTAAGTGTTCTTGAATATAAACTATAATAGAGACCACTGATCCAACAATTGGTATCAGAGCTTCTGGTTTATCTGATCAATTATCAATCTAACAAATTGAGAATAAGACACAGGCTCATATTGATATTCAATAAAGGATAAAAGCTCATTTTTTGTCCATCACTTTGAGAAAAGCTTGACAAATCAAATTTCTCAAAAATGGATCCTCATAATACTGGATCTGCCACTAAACCTGCTATGCTGGTTAGAAATGAGTATAATATATGGCAAAAAAGGTTGGCACATACTTTGTCACATACCAACACTGGTTGTTGGAGATCTGTTATGTATGGACCACATAAACCAGTAAATGTAAATCTTGAAACTAAGGAAGAAATTCCAAAAGACCCAAAAGACTACATTGATGAAGATTTCCTAAAACTTGAGCTTGATGCTAAGGCATTCTCTATGTTGGCCATGGCTCTCCCAAATGATATCTACTCTGGAATTTTACATTGTGAAAGTGCAGCTTTGGGATTGTCTAAAAGAACAGTTTGGAGGAACTGAAGAAGTGGTTACCAACACCAGAGAAATTCTTGCTCAACAATATGAAACATTTACTCACATAAATGGAGAAACTTTGATATAACAATTTGAAAGATTTTCTTCAATAATCTCCGAGTTAAAGTTAAATGGTCAGACCTATACAACTGTATCTATGCTTCATAGATTTTTAAGGTCTTTACCAGAAAAATGGGAAACTTATTCTATAGTCCTTAGATCTGGATCAGATTTTAACTCCCTTACTCTTACAAAATTACATGGGAGATTGTTAACTTTTGAAAGAGAAATAAATCAAAATTTTTTTTACAAGAATCTGGTAAAACAGCTGATGACTATACTCCAGGTAGCACAGCCTTATTAGGACAGGACTCATCATCTTGTTCTAATAATTTTGGATCTTTTGAACACATTGACATAACAGCTGGGATCTCATCAGGTGGATCAGTCCCAGCTTATGACAATGAAGACCTAAGTTAAACTGCTGATAACATGTGTTTTATCATGGATGACTTAAAATATTTTAGCAGTGATGACTTGGAAGAAATGGATATCTTACACCAACTGGCCCTACTAAGCTTAAAAACTAGTAAATTTTATAAAAGGCCAGGAAGGAAATTTCCAGGACTGAACAACAGAACAAAAGTTGGTTTTGACAAATCTAAACTTAGATGTCATAAGTGTTAGAAGTTGGGACACTTTGCTAGAGAGTGTAGAAGCTCTAGCTTTAACCAAACATAATCTGGAAATAAGTTCAACTCCAGTTATAATAGGAATAATGGAACTCAATGGAGTGCTCATTTTGTACAGGCACAAGCTCCACAAATCCAATATGTGCCTCAAATACAATATGTTCAAATGCCTGCTCAACAACAGGGTCAACATCAAATACCTCCTGTTCCAACTGCTCAACTTCCTCCACAAACTCAACAACCCTCTCAACAAAGTCTGTTTACATCAGGGTATGTTAACTGGAGGAGTCTTCCCTTTGACACATCTGAATGCAGTCAAGATGCAGACAATAAAGTCTATGACATCAACTGGGGAGAACCTGATAATGGCAGAAAGAATTTTGCCTTAATGGCTTTTGAAGGAACAACTTCTAAATCTGCATTATCTCAGGTATCAAAAGAGTCTTTGTTAAAACTATGTTCAAATTCATGCAAAGAATCTTTTGCTCTTATAAGAGAAACTAATGTACATCTACATGGCAAAGCAAATGACTCTGAGAGAAAATACACTCAACTAAAATATGATTTAGAAAGAAAACTTGCTGCAAAATCAAAAGAAATTTCTAAATTAACAAATAATGCTATTGAAACCCAAGCACAGATTAAAATCATGATAAAAGACCTAGGAAATGTCAGAAAAGAGCTTGCTGACACCAAGGTTGGTTGTGAAAATTGGGTTGAGTCATGTAGAGGTTACCAAATGCTGCTTAACAAACAAACTGCATCAAATGTTAAGTTTGGCATAGGGTACAACCATACTGAAACTCCAACTGATTTTACTCCCAAAACTGCTGATGATGGGAGTAGAATAGTTCTGAATCAAACTTCTAATGTAAAGTAATGCACATCCTTTCACCAGAACTTTCAAAAAATTGAAAGTCCTGCAGAAGTCAAAAATACTGAAATTAATTCATCAGTGGTTTCATCTACATCAGGAGTTGAGAAACTGAAAACCACTGATAACACAACTCAAATATTTCAAACAGTCAGTAACTTGCCTTCCACATCTGATGATGAATTTAAAAGGAAGGAGAAGGCAAGAGAATGTGAAATTTGTGGCCTGTTTAACCACAAAACAGAATTGTGTAGATATAGAAAAGGAAATCAGCCTAACAAGAAAATTTTACAACTGGTTGTGGGAAAACAAATCAAACAAGATTTTGAATAAACTTTCTATCCGAACAAACAACAACCATGTAACACCTTTTCTCAGTAAAGACTAAATCTCAACAAAGGCCTTTTTCTCAAAATTCTTCCTCAATAGTTAGACCTGAATCATCAGCAGTCTCACAAACTGCTGAGATTAATAATCTCATGAATATGGTAAAACTATTGATGACCAAAGTTGATGGTGATCCTCAAAAGGACTCCACCATTGTTCTTAATGAAAAATCCATTGCCAAAAAGATATGGATTCCTAAAAATGGTCCAAAACAAGCTGTTACTGTTCTCAAGAGCAAACCCAAAGCCACACTGGCTTGGGTTCCTAAAATTAATTAATTTGCTATTATGTGCAGAGGGTCTCCGGAGGTTTGAATAGCATTTGGTATGTTGATAGTGGAGGCTCAATGCACATGACTGGATGCAGATACCTGATAAACAATTTTATCAGCCAAAGAGAAGGATCTGTGTCCTTTGGGAACAATGCCAAAGGATATGTGCTAGGATATGGCAATGTATCCTCAGGCAAAATACAGTTTGACAAGGTCAATCTGGTTGAAAACCTTGAGTACAACTTGCTGAGTGTCTCACAAATGTGTGATAAAGGATATTCTTCCTTTTTCACAAAGACAGCATGCAAGATCATATCACCAGAAGGACAAAAGTTGATAGAGAAGATCATTGAAGATCATACTTTGCTGATAGTCGATGTGGCAATGTCTATGCAGTGGACATTGAGAAAGACAAAGTACTAAACAACACTGCTTGCTTCTTCTCAAAAGCATCAACTTCTGAAACTGATCTCTGGAATAGGAGACTTGGCCATGTGAACTTCAAAACCATAAATAAAGTCACAAAAATGGGCTTGGTCAGAGGTCTACCTTTGATGGAATACCAGTGCAAAGAACACTGTGTTTCCTGTCTTAAAGGTAAACAGCATAAGTCCTCCTATAAGTCTATTGAAGAACAAAAAACAACTGCATGTGTTCAACTACTCCATATGGACTTATTTGGACCAGTCAAAATCATGAGCCTTGGTAAGAAGAAATACTGCTTGGTCATCATTGATGACTACTCAAGATTCACATGGGTCTTCTTCTTATATTTCAAGGATGAGGTAGTTGAAATAATCAAGTTCTTCATTCTACAAGTAGAGAAGCAATATTCTCTTTCTGTCAAAGTCATCAGGAGTGACAATGGGACAGAGTTCAGGAACAAAACTCTGGATGAATTCTGTTTGTCTAAAGGGATTGTTAGACAATTCAGCATTCCCAGAACTCCTGAACAAAATGGTGTGGTAGAAAGGAAGAACGGGACATTAATTGAAGCAGCGAGAACCATGTTAGCTGATTCAGGCCTACCTTTGTATTTTTGGGCTGAAGCAGTCAACACAGCTTGTTATGTTCAAAATAGAGTTCGTATCAACAAGAGACATACCAAGACTGCCTATGAAATGCTTCATGGCATGAAGCCTCTTATCTCCTTCTTTAGGGCTTTTGGATGTCAATGTTTTATCCTTAACATCAAAGACTTTATCTCTAAATTTGCTGCTAAAGTTGATTCAGATTATTTTCATGGTTATTCTCCAATGCGAAAAGCTTATAAAGTCTTCAATTCAAGAACCAAGATAGTAGAAGAAACACTGAATGTCAAGTTCAATGAGACCGAACATTTTCTCATTCCAGCACAACCTGCTGAACTTTTTGATCTTGACAGTTTTCATTTCGGACCTGAAAAGACTGTTACATCATCTAAACCCACTTATTATGGTGATCAAGGGCCGGTTCTACGATGATAGTCCTCCACCATGGACTCCAAACACAGTCATCAAATCAACTTTCAAACCATCAGAAGTTCAACAAACTTCTACTTCAACAACTGCTAATCAAATTCATATTACTGATTCAGCTCCACAGACTCCTGAACCACAACATACAGCTGAACCAGATATCATTAACCTCAGTGGTTTGTTTGAAGAAGTTCAAGAGCCATCACCAAGTGCAGGACTACAACAACTGATTGAACACAAGGATCATCCATTGGATCAAATCATGGGTGATATTGCCTCAAGGGTACTTACCAGAAACCAGCTCTCCAACTTTTGCTTTTTCTCAACATTCATTTCTTAGTTGGAACCAAAGAAGTATCAAGAAGCCCTCAAAGATAACAATTGGGTTCAAGCTATGCAAGAAGAATTGCTTCAATTAAAAACCCAACAGGTTTGGGAAATATGTCCCTTACCTCCAAACAAGCAACCAATTGGTACTAGATGGGTCTTCAGAAACAAACAAGATGAAGCTGGTATGATCATCAAGAACAAGGCAAGATTTGTGGTACAAGGTTATTCTCAAGAAGAAAGCATTGACTATGATGAAACCTTTGCACCTGTTGCAAGACTTGAAGCTATCAGGTTATTTTTAGCCTATGCAATTTCCAACAAAATTAAAGTTTTTCAAATGGATGTCAACAGTGCATTTTTATATGGAAAAATAAAAGAGGAAGTATATGTTTGTCAACCTCCTGGGTTTGAAGACCCTACTCATCCTGATTGGGTTTACAAACTGGACAAAGCTCTATATGGGCTAAAACAGGCTCCAAGAGCCTGGTACGAAACTCTGTCCAACTTCTTACTTAAAAATCACTTTACAAGAGGCTCCATTGATAAAACTCTGTTTATAAAACATGTTGGAAATCATGTCTTACTTGTTCAAATTTACGTTGATGACATCATTTTTGGTTCAACAAACACCAAGTTGTGTGATGATTTTAAGAAACGCATGCAATCAAAATTTGAAATGAGTACAATGGGAGAGTTGCAGTACTTTTTGGGGCTGAAAATCAAACAACAAACAAATGGAACTTTTATACATCAATCTAAATATGTTAAAGAATTATTAAACAAATTTTCTTTACAAGACAGTAAATCATGTTCCACTCCCATGACACCAACCACACAAGTTGAACCTGATGATCAAGGAAAACAGGTTGATCAAACCATGTATAGATGTATGATAGGTTCTCTTCTGTACCTAACTGCTTCTAGACCAGATATTATGTTCTCAACTTGTATCTGTGCTAGATATCAGTCTGCACCAAGAGAATCACACCTAATTGCTGTCAAAAGAATCTTCAGATATCTGTAAGGAACTCCTACACTAGGAATTTGGTATCTTGCCTTAGGAAATACCATGTTAAGAGCTTTTTCAGATAGTGACTATGCAGGGTGTAAAATGTCAAGAAAATCAACATCTGGTGGTTATCAATTCTTAGGAAACTGTCTGGTGTCCTGGCAATCAAAAAAACAAACATATGTGGCAACTTCAACAGCTGAAGCTGAATACATTGCTGCTGCAAGCTGCACATCACAGATACAATGGCTCCAATATCAACTTCTTGATTATGGAATCAAAGAGACCAAGACTCCACTTTTAGTAGACAGTAAATCTGCCATTAGCATTATCCAAAACCATGTTCAGTTTTCAAAGACAAAACATATAGAAATAAGATATCATTTCATCAGGGATTGCTATGAAAAAGGCAAGATTGAAGTGAAACATGTCACAACAGCTAATCAAATAGTTGATGTCTTCACTAAACCCCTTGACACATCAACATTTCAGAGGTTATTTTCCATGCTTGGAATGCTAAACTTTGAGTAAACTGTGTAAGTGTTTTCATTTTTCTGTACATATTTTACTTTCACTTACTTGTTTACTAATCTTAGATCTAACCTCTGTTGAGAAATAAAAGGAGAGAGAAAACTACTGTTCAACAAAATATTTGTAAAGGGAAAAATTTATGAAAAGAAAATCTACTGATAGAATTATCAAGTATTGATTTTAGGGGTATTCTTATGTTAAATCTTCTCAGAAGTTCTATACTACTGAAGAATAAAATAGGAAACTCCTGATGAACAAACATGCATCAGAAGTTTAAGACACAAAGGGTAAAACCGTCTTTTCCTATCTTTCTCAAAAGTTTAACCTAAAAGGTTTATTAAACTTCTAAAAACCCCTCTTTTCATTATTATTGTTTCAAAAACAAAAACTTCCCTCTCTCAAAAAAAAAACCTCTATGAATCATTCAACTGTTCCATCAACAAACAATGGCTTTAGTTCTTAAACAGGGACACAATCAAAGAGGCTACTTCGTGAAAGACAAAGCCTGGTCCCAATACGATGAAATCATTGATTTGATCGTAAAATCACAATTCTACACAGCGTTCACTATAGACCCACCAATCCACACTAACACTCTAAATGAGTTTTAGGCAAACGCTGAGAGTGTTACCGAAGATGGTAAGGTCCTTTCCTTGAAGACGAAGATCTAAGGGAAAGATTTGATAATCACACCGGCAACTCTGGGAGACACATTAGGTCTTGAAGATGTTGAAGCGCCTGATCATATTCCCAGTAGAACAATTCAATCAACCATAACTGAATGTGGTTATCAAGGTACATTATCACATACTACTATTTATAAGAGATACTTTGATGCAAAATATAAACTTTTGTTTCATTATATTATCATGTGTTTAAGTCCAAAGACTGGATCTTCTGATCAGATGTCCTCAACCATGCAACCAATTTTTCACCCAATTATAAATGAAGCAAAGTTTAGGGCATCTGCTTTCTTTTTTAATGAGTTGGTGTTGCATCACCAAAATGATAAAAAGAAATATTTGTTGTATCCAAGGTTCATCATGCAACATATTATTAAAAAACTTGGACAAGAGGTGCTTGTGGGTGAAATTACTGTTTTAAAACCTTTATCCTCACAAGCATACTTTAGGCATAACAAACCGACACTTTTGCCAGGGGATGACCAAGGGGAAGATGTCACAGTCCCTAAGGAACCAACATCCTCCAAACCCAAATCCAAAAAGCCAAAACAACCCAAACAACAAAAATCCAAACCCACCAACCCAAAAAGAAAAGCAATTCAGGAAGATGAGATACCTGAAAATGCTAATGTGTAATCTGCACTTTTAAAGAATGTGACTGAAACTTCCTCTCAGTCTCATTCATCTCCAATACTTGATAGAGCACCCGTATCTATTTTGTATAATAGAAAGAGATTTAAAAAGTCAAAAACTTCTGAAACTTCTTTCAACCAAACTAATCCTACTGAACAAAACTCAACTGCTGATCCTTTAACTTCTGAAAAAGAAACCTCTCCAGCCCTTGAAATTGCTAATATTCTCTCTAGGCTGAAACAAAACAACTCATCAGAAAATGTCAATCACCAATCACCACATAAAACAGGGGATGAAACCACAAAAATGGACATTGATGAGAATGTGGTCAGCTCTAACCCAAGAGATGAGGAGGGACCAAGGTCTCTAAGCCCAAACTTAGAAACCTTCGGTATATTTGAGGCTTCTACTACTCTTTTACCATCCAGTGATGGATTGGAGGACAGTAGTACCATAGCTAAGACCTCGAATGTGGCAACTACTGATGAAGGCCATGTGCCTGAGGTAGGAAATCCTCAGTTCCAAGAAAAAGAGGTTCATGAGACAACTAGGTTGGGCCTGGCTCATGAGACAACTGCAACTGTTCTCGTTGAGGACTATATCAGTGATTCAGATGATTCCATTAATTTGGATGATGGATCAAAAACAAAACAAAATGAATTGACGGCTGACTGTGAAGGTCTTGACTCTAATGTATCTGTTCTCAAAGAGATAGTCACAGAAGAACAGGTTGAAGTCCACTTAAACCCTAATTCCCCAAAAGTGGCATCCCCAGTTCACACTGAGGATCACCCAAAAACTCACCCTCCACAATCACAAAAGCCTACCCAATTCTCTGGGTCATCAACTAGCATAGAACTGAACCAACTATGCAGCCCAGATGGTCCTTTATACCAGATGGTACACCAGCTTATTTCTGCTCATCTTCAAACATTTATAACTGCTATGGAGTTAAAGAACAAAACTCAACTGGAGATGATAAACAATGCAATTGATCACAAGCTTGGTGAATTGTTGACATAGATGGAAGACAACAGAAGACAATTGGCCCATCTATCTGGTGTAACACCTCCACCTCCATGGTTTCCTGAAGTGGATGAAGCCAAAAAGAGGGAGATGTCAAAGGAACCAGAAGTTGTGTCTCTTGAAGCTGCAAAAAAGAGCTGCTAGAGAAGCACAACATCTCAAGGATTCTAAAAAATTAACTGCCATGACCGGACAAGAAAATGCTCTGAAAGAAAGAGCTGACTTGTATGAAAAACAAGAAAGAAGCCTTAGAGAAATAGATGAAAAATCTACCCAAGGCCTTAGTGAAGCTGCTGTTGAAGTCAATACCAAAAGTACTGAAGACAATCCTTCAGTAGTTGATACTGCTCAGATCAACACTTCAGTAGTTGACATTTCCTGCATTGAACCAGATCAATCATCTAATGCTGCAACAGAAACAGACACTGCTAAATTTCCAAAGCCTATTCCCTTAAACTCCTCTTCTATAATAATTGAAGATCAAGAAGAAGTAAAGGAACCAACAGAAGAAGAGAAAAGAAAAGCAGAAAGAGAGGCAAAGGATAAGAAAATATTGGAAAGCATAGATGAAAAGGAAGATTTAAGCTATGATGATAAACTAATAGAATATGAAAAGAAATTTAGAGAGTTAGATGAACAAGAAAGAAAGGCTGAGCAATTTCTCCTTGCATCAGAAGAAGACAAAATGTAACAGCTGATGAACTTTATAAGCAAACATTCTAAGACAAGGACATACACTCTCAAGGGACTCTCCAATGAAGAACTCACAAAACAGGCAACACTTGTATCCGAAAGACTTGCCACAGAAAAACAAAGAAAAGAGAAGAGAGCCCAGGTTATTCAAGAATTGGTAGATAATGGGTATAGTTCAAAACAACAGATATGTAAGCGGAAAGAAGATATACTTTATGATACTTACAAAAAGCTCAAGGCTGACAAAATTGCACATCCAAAAAAATACAAATCCACACAGCCTGCTACCAATCAGAAATCAGGGGAAACCTCAAAGACAAACTTCAAAATGCTCTTACTTGAAAAGAATGTCATTGTTCAAAATGACTTCTCTGTTGATGAGAAGCCTCTGATAATTCATGACAGGGATCCTGCAACCTTTACTTATCAACTGACACAGACCATCAAAGACAAAGAACAGACCAAGGTAGTCACAGAACATCAAAAGATCATTGGAAAAGGTGACAAACCCGGTACTGTACTAGTTGAAAAGACAAGGAAATCCAATCTGATCAATGCTGAAAAAGAAGCACCTCCAACATCAGATCAACATCCAAACCTGCAGATAGTACCATACAGAGACAGATTCTTCATCTCTTTATCTCCAATCAAAAGATGGTACTTCACCCGAAAGTCCAATTCCATCGCTCTGGAAAAGCAAGACTGTTCAACGATAGCTCTTCAAAGCTTAACTGATTCGGAAAGGTTATCTGACAAAGATCTACTAATCCTTCAGGAATTAAAACCAGAACATGGACTGCTTCCAGAAGAAGAAGTTAGAGAACTCAGACATACGTACTTGAAGAAATTGAAAGAGTTCTTAACTCAAGGAAGAGAGGATCTAAATAAAGATAGATAAAGGTTTTGGCTTCATCAATCCAGGGGGAGATTGTAAGGTCAGAAAGGATTGACAAGCCTGAATAAACCTTTGTCTTATATCCTCTTATTGTTTTGTGAAACTGCTGAAGAAAGAAGAAAAACATGTGAAGTTCCGAAGAGTGAAATACATCAGAAGTTCTGAAGATAAACCAGACAGAATATCTGAAGAACTGCTGAAGACTCATCAGCACTTTACATCAGCACTTTGATTAGAAGATTCTAACCGCCCTTAATCTCAGCAGTTTAGTATTATATTAATTAGTTGAAAGTCTTTGTTCAAGTTTCGATGCTACAGCCTGTTGTAGCTTTATCTAAACAATATCTAGAAGCTTTTGTTACTTGATAAGTATGTAATCTTTCGTCTATAAATAAAGGGGTTACTCCCACTATTTTAGATACACATTCACGAATATCTATCAAGAATCATTTGAACTATTTCCTTCAATTTACTTTATCGTTTATCTATTTCATTTACCTTTGAGAATCATCTTGCTTTAACTGCTTTATTTACTACTATTGATTCTCATCATTAACTTCCTAGTTCATTGATTGAGGGGGAGTCTTAACTCCTGTTAAAAGTGATGTTTTAACTTAGAACACTTATTATTTCGCTGTGCAAACTACTTTGATAAACCTAAGTGTTCTTGAATATAAACTACAATAGTGACCACTGATCCAACAGTGTGGTTCAACGTTTTTATATATATTGTTCTCGTTTAACAGGTTCGTTGCAAGGGGCCGGTCCCATATCGACTAAGTTATTCTTTTCTATATTTTACATTTCGGTCTAATTTTTCGTATTAACACACTGCATCTTCGATGTTGGTAGTCGTTGATGGTAGTATGAGATTTGTGCTATTTATCACGGTTTTATGCCCTCATCGTAACACGAAGGCTTAATGCTAGTACTAGTTATCTACTAATTAATACAATAGCTGTGTCATATGTAATGCATGTGTTATTATATATATATATATATATATATATATATATATATAGGGGAGGGATAAATTGAAAACCCTCCCCAGTTAAGAAAACCCATGAAACCCTTAATCTCACCATCCATTTTACTGATCAAGGGTTAGGATTGGATCTTACTTTTGATCAAAAGTTTGAATACTTATTTGGAGGCAAAAGGGTAAGATTGTCCAAAACTTTTAAAGCCCCCCTCTCCTCTCTCCTCTCTCCTCTCTCCTAATATAGATTTATGGTTTTTGTCTTAAAAAATATTTAATTTTAAAAACAAACTCATGTTAACAGGTTTCATGCCTTAGGTAACAAATGTTTTTTAAACAGATGTGAATTATAACCCAAAACGTATGTTTTTATTCGTTGTAAGAACTGTAACATATGATAAATTATAATCTAAACAACAAAAACATATGATAAATTGTAACCCAAACATAAAAACATATGATAAATTGTAAACCAAACATAAAAACATATCATGAATTGTAATCCGAACAACAAAAACATACATTTTTTAATGGAAACATATGTTTTTAAATGGAAAACAAATGTTTTTTAATGACTAAACATAAACCAAGAGAAAAAAAAAAGAAGAAGAAAACCAAAAATAACTTGTACAAACAACCGACTCCAGCTCCGCATTCGAGACCCATCACCACGGTACAGATCTGTACCATCAAAACCAAAAATAAACATAAGGCAAAGAGAGAGATGCTCATAAAAATATTTCGAGCTTTTCTAATTGATTATTTTTGGAAATATATAATGGTCAACTTGAACAAACCTCAACGTTCACAAAGACTACAAAAAAAATCATGATAATAGGCATATATAATACATAAATGATAATGAAGATGGATAATCATGTGGTTGAGTTCCTTTTACCATGTTACTGTACCATAAATCAATAAATAAAGGAGAATAAAACAATAAAACTACAACCCCTAATATGAGAAAGCATAAATCCATAAATCAATGTTATATGAGAAGTGATGGAACAAAATGAAGAAGAAGAAGATGAAAACTGGTACCAAACCGCCGCTCGAAGAACGCGAACGACGGATTTATGGAGGCACCGGCAACCCCCTACCTACAAACGCCAGATCCCGTCATCACCGCTGCAGATCCCGTCCCGTCACCACCACCAAACAACGACACCTACCTAAAAACGCCACCTGCTGCAGATCCCATCTCCATAAAACATTCGGATCTATGGTTATGTGAGTCTATATTCATGTGTGTAAGAGAGAGATATCAATGTGTGTTTGTGTATATGTGTGGAAGAGTAGTTGATGGTCTTGAGAGAGAAAAGAATATAAAAAGAGAGAAAGAGATGGATGGTCAGTAATGTGTAAGATTGTGGAAGCATATAATTGACTATATTACCCTTATGAACATAATTAAGGAGGTAGACGTGGAACCAATAATGACCATAAAATGGGGTTTCCTTGGTTTTCTAAAGTGAAGGTGGTTTCCAATTTAGAATTCCCCTATATATATATATATATATATATATATATATATATATTATTATTTATGTGACACTTATACAGTACACTTATATTATTTAATTGTTCAATTATTCTATTGCATTTTTTTATACTAAAGCAACTATTATTATATGTATATTTGGTCACTAATTTTTAGGTTAACTTTATTTTCTGTCACTAACTTTTAGGTTAACTTTATTTTCTTTTAGTTTGACCACCAAACTTAGACTATCAAACTTTTAGTTTTTAAGATTTAAAATTTTGGTCACTAACTTTTACCTTAACTTTATTTTCTTCTAATTAGTTTGACCACCAAACTTTTAGTTTTTAGGATTTAAAACTTTGACCACCAAACTTTTAGCTTTTAAGATTTTAAACTTTGACTACCCAACTTTTAGCTTTTAAGATTTTAAACTTTGACTACCCAACTTTTTTAAACTTGCATTGCACTTTGACCAAACTTTTAGCTTTTAAGATTTCAAACTTTGATCACCAAACTTTTAGCTTTTAGCCGCGAGTATTTTTTTGAAGCCCACGCGAGAATAACAGTCACTTAATATCTTTTATGTCCACGAAACCCTCCACGCAATATGAGCTCCCACAGTGACGCGCGATCCTTAACGTCCACCAAACCCTCAACGCAATAGGAGCTTTCGCCGCGAAGCAGGGGTAATAAAATCCTAGTTTTTATTATACTATCGTGTTATTTTTCTTCTTTATTTTTATCCTTTTCTTTTCATGTCGACATAGTTTTATTCTTCCTTTCACGTTTTTTATTTATTTTTATTCAGCTACATCAAGTTAGTAATATTAGTTTTTAAACCGACAAGACATACAATAAGTGCATGTACAAGTGCAAAACATAACGAAATTGTATGTGTTTGGAAATATCTGAACATCACTATATAAAAAATATCTTTAATTGATCTTTAAGGAAATCAAAGGAATTGAAGAATCTTTTAATATAAAGCAAATAGTTTATTTAGAACTTTAATGATTAAAGGTCTTCAAGAAAATAGCTAAAGTGTAGTAATTATATTGGTAAACCTAACTTCAGTTGAGACATATGTTCTTGTAATCTATAACTTATAATAAAAGAATTGAAATTTGATGATATGACATTTAATAGAAGCCTCAACCCCTCCTTAAATGTGCCACATGGCATCATGTAGGATTTTTTAATTTTTGAGTTTTTTTAATAAATCTATATATATTACTAGCTTTTATCCCGGAAGTGTCACGGGGTTGAAATATCTAATAGGTTGAAATATCTAATATAACATAATAAAATATTTAATATGACAACATAATTAATGATTTGCCAATACATGATTAATGAATAATAATAATAATAATATTTATTTTAAACAAATTTCTGCCATAAGTTATCATATTCAAATATAAAAAAAAAAGAATATCTGCCTATGAAGTTATGTTTATCGTTTGTGATTTATTAGTAGAGTAAAATATATTTGAAAACAAAACCCCATAAAAATAGTTGTTTTTTTTCTCCGTTTTTTATATAGCACTATGGTACTCGTTGGAAAGATAATAAAACGCTCGTTAATTTGGTGTAATTTTTTTATTTAAAAAATTTCGTATATAAAAGATATTAATGTTTAAAAGTTATAGGAGGAAACATTAGAGAGAAAATTTAATTTTGTTTTTAAATTCTTATCTTTTCCTAAAATAATTATAATATATATAGATTTATTAAAAAACCTCAAAAATTAAAAAATCCTACATGATGCCACGTGGCACATTAAAGGATGGGTTGGGGCCTTCATTGAATGCCACATAATCAAAGTTCAATTCTTTTATTATAAGTTATAGATAATTATTTTAGTAAAACATAAGAATTTAAAAACAAAATTAAATTTTCTCTCTAATGTTTCCACCCATAACTTTTAAACGTTAATATCTTTAATATACGAGATTTTTTAATTAAAGAAAAAAATCACATCAAATTAACGAGCGTTTTATTATCTTTCCAACGAGTACCATAATGCTATATAAAAAACGGAGAAAAAAACCAACTATTTTTGTGGGGTTTTGTTTTCAAATATATTTTACTCTACTAATAAATCACAAACGATGAACATAACTTCATAGGCAGAGATTCCTTTTTTTTATATTTGAATGTGATAACTGGTAAAGGTTCCTGTACAAAGTGCATTTTTTGTACAAAGTGTGAGAAGTCTATGTAGTCATTGTGTTTTAAATTTAGGCTATGATGTTTTTCATTCCTTTTGCATTGTATTACATTGAAAAACACCAAACGCAACAATTTAAAACACAATAATATGTATTCTAGACATGAAATTTAAAACACATGGATTACTTTCTTCGCATGGTGTTTTAGATTGGATGTCAAGAAATACATTAATTAGTGTTTTAAATTGTCAAGTTTTGTGTTTTTCTATATAATACTATGCTAAAAGAATATAAAACACTATGCCTAAAATTTAAAACACAATGCCTATATAGACTTCTCACACTTTGTACGAAAAATCCACTTTGTACAGGAACCTCACCCTATATAACTTATGTCAGAAATTTGTTTAAAATAAATAATAATAATAATAATAATAATAATAATAATATTCATTAATCATGTATTGGCAAATCATTAATTATGTTGTCATATTAGATATTTTATTATGTTATATTAGATATTTCAACCCCGGGACACTTCCGAGATAAAAGCTAGTGTGAGATGAAGGAATAGCCATTCGCTAATTATGTGAGTTTAAAAGATAAGTCAAGTGTTAATGTTTTCTTGGCTATCAGTATCAGGTATTTTTATCCATTAGCGAGCAATAAGTGGGATTTTAAAAAGTGTGTGTTCGCCGCTCAAAATAAAAAAAGAGAGAACTACATAGATAGTCCCTGTGGTTTATAGCTAGTAACATAGTAAGGTATTAACTTTTTTTTGTAACATGTTAAGGTCTTATGGTTTAGATTTTGTTACATGTTAAAGTATTAGACCTAACTTCGGTTAAAAGTTAACCAACAAAACTAACAAGGTTAAGTTTCAGGGACTATTTCTGCCAATACTCAAAAGTTTTAATTTTTTTTCCCTCTCCTCTTGATCACGCAATTCCGGCCAGGATTCCGGCGAGAATCCGGCCGATCTCCGGCGAGTACAAATCATGTTTTTAAAGCCTTCTCAATCGTTCTACTTATTACCAATACGTTTCTCCACTTGAATCACTCGTATTCCTATGATTAATTGGTACATAAAAAGCTTATTTAAATAATATACTAAACTTCATCTTCTTCCCCAAATACAAACCTAAACCCTAACCCAAATTCAATTAAACCCGATTGATACTGATACGACAAATAAAGTATAAGGCTTTTTTATCATGTACGACTACAAATCAAAACAGCATAAATGAATTGGACTTACAAGATCGTTAAAGGGTCCGAACAAGCAAGGAAAGAATCGATAATAATGCACCGATTAAAACACTTCTGGACGCGATTAATATGTTTAGAATGTGGGTTTGTATTGTCTAAGTGTGCAGAAACCGAATGGAACAATTTGTTTATATATAGGAGGGTTAAAAAACGAGTTTTTAGTCATTTTAAAGTTCCGACCGTTTCATTAATATAACCCGGATTTGATGCTCATTAAAACCGCGTTTATGGACCAATTAATCATAGGAATACGAGTGATTCAAGTGGAGAAACGTATTGGTAATACCTTACTATGTTACTAGCTATAAACCACAGGGACTATCTATGTAGTTCTCTCATAAAAAAAAGGATGGTGAAGTAGTTTTTTTTTTTTTGAAAGGTTTAGATCAATGGAAATCCTTGTACAACCCTAACCTATTGGTCCCAAGTTTGAATCCCTACCCACACACCGGTGTTCTCCTTGCCTAAGCTCAAACCGTCACGGGGAATTTTTTTGTGGTGTGCATGAATCGAACCTGTGACCTCCCCCCAGAATGGGAACCCCTAAGGGAAAACCCACCATACCTCAAACCAGCTGAGCTGGAGATCATTGGCGGATGGTGAAGTAGTTAACCTCCCCTCAAGGTTAATATGTCGAATGCTAATTATGTGAGCGTTATTTTATACAAGGATGTTTGCTTTTGCTTAGAAAGAAGAACTAAAAGTCCAAGGAGAGAAATTATGTCTAAGCTACCTATGTGATTTGAGTTGCACGTTTAATATACTAAACTATCAAACCAAATGTTAGGGAGGGGGAAACTCAACTTGTGTTTTATTTACTTTCATTGATTTTTACAAATTCTATACTCACGCATTACTTTACTAAAATACAATTTTAGAGGTAACACTTCACTAATTCATTTATTTATTTTTAATTTAAATACATATATCTAAAACTTTTATTTTTCATTTAAAAAAACATTAAATGCAAATTCAAAACTTAATTGTAGGTGGCAGCACAATCATATTACCGTAGCCATCAACAATTGTTTTTTTTAATTTTAAAAAAATCATATAAATACCAACCGTTGGGTGACCAAAACTTTCAACATAAACCCACGGTTACATTAAAAATCACTTGAAAATGACATGTTGGAACGATGAAGTGGATATCGCCTTGGTGGTGTGCTACAAGGACGTCCAAAATGACCCAACTCTACAACAACAAAACCATCGCCACCACTCGGGGGACAACTCCTTTTGGAGCCGTGTCTTGACGGACTTCACCCGACAAGTAGGTGAAAACGACCACACAATTGAATCTCTCCAACGCACGTGGACCGATCTCAACAACAAGTTTGATCGGTGGAACACCTTATTCGCAGCCACCAAGAGGGAAAACCCGGTAGTTGACGAGGAGTTGGCAATCGAGCTCACACAAGTCGATTATGTGGCTCGATACAATAACAATTTCGACCATGTTTCGGCATGGTAATTGTTGCGTTAGGTTTAAGAAAATATTTATAGATTATTTTTAAGTAATTTTAATTATGTTTATATTTGTATTATGTTTGTTTAATATTAATATTAATGTTTTATGTGTTTTATTTTTTTAAACCGTTTTGGAACTTTGAAATTAATTGCAAAATAAATTTCACACGGTTTAGAAATCGTGATCAAACACATTGATTTACTCCACGGTATCCCCACCAGTGCCATTAGCGGCCGTGTTGCCATGGTTTTGTTTATATTTATAAAAATGATATAATAATATAATATGCCACGTCAGAGTAAATAACCACGTCAGCACCCACTAACCTAGTTAGTGCTCAGTTAACAAAAGGTTTACCAAAGGAAAAATGTTCGAAAATTGAGATCGTTATTGAGAATTTTTAAAGTACAGATTATTATCGGCCAATGGGTGAAAGTTTGGATTATTAAAATCCAATACCCCTTTTTATCTCTTATCATTATATTCAACTTTTTTCCCTTTATCCGTTACTGCGTAATGACCTAATTATACCTCATTACTTGTGGCTAGTAAAGGTAAACTTTTTTTGTGACTGTTCCTCGTATTTTTCTGAGTTATTACATTAAATTCTCTTAAAGTTGAATATAAAATTATGTTGTTCAAGAAAGCACGTCAACATATGCTAAAGTAGTTTGTTTTATTAATTTATATTAAGATGACATAATACATTTATCGCAATAAACGTGTTATGTATAACATGTATAAATACATCTACAAACATCACCGGGGGTGCAATATCCATGGCCACTACTGGGATACATAGCGTGACATTGAGAGTTGCAGACAGATGTATCACATGGATGAATTGTCCAATATGCTTTGCAGTCATATTGTGGTTGAACAACATCCTTTGTAGCACCTAAAGAAGATACCAAAATAAAGAACATCAACTTTTATTTTATTTAAACAAGAAGATAATGTGTATATCTAACCATTTGCAGAACTAACACCCTTAGTCTGGTTTAGCTAATAAAAAGTTTAGTTCAACCATTGTATCAAACCGAAAAAAAATAATCTAAAAGTACATCACAAGACCAAAAACTTTTGATGATTAGATGTCACACATGTTTTGAACCCAGACGTCCCAAATCGTATACATCTTTCTTAATTGATTTCGCCAAGTTAAATAAAAGGCCTTGGATTATGTTAATTATCACAATTAAAGGTGTCAAGTAATGCATCATTTTAAAAAAACACTAAAAGATTGGCGAACTTTCTAACAAACTAAGAGTCCTGATTAAAAGTAAACTTTTCCTTCACTTACCAGCAATCGAAAGATTACCAACAATTGCGATTACGAACAAAAGAGCAACAAGGACTTTGATGGATGCCATATTTTGTTAAACAAAATTGTTTGTAGGTCTATATGTGTATCAAGTGCCTCATGCGGTGTAACATTATATAGGGAAAACTAAGTGTAAGCATTAAATGAAATTCGCTTAATTAGCAATAAATACATTAAATGAAATTGATGGAATAGTATGAGATCATTGATACAAGATAACAAAGGCCTTTTGAAAATGACCCCAACTCAGTTGGGGAGAGATGAGAGAGTTTACTTTTTAGGGAGGTTCCCGTTCGGGGGAGGTACACGGTTCGAATCCTAGGGCCAACAAAAATACACCCTTACCGTTGAAAGGGCTTATGCCCTTAGGGACGATGCGGAAAGGGGATTCGAAACGGAATACCGAGGTGATGTCCTTAGCCGATCCAAAAAAAAAAAAGATAACAAAGGCCTTTTATGTTAATATGGGAAAATCAAAGTCAGTAAACTTGTTCTGTTTATAGAGGATAGTTTTTTTTTTTTTTTTTTTTTGGGGGGGGGGGGGGGGGGGGGAGGGGGCATATTCATAAAGCTCTACCAAGTGTTTAAGTGTACGACAGGCACGGGCCCAATTATTTTGTGGAGCCCCGTTTTTTTTTTTTTTTTTGTCATTGTATTTCTTCTTATTATCATGTCACTTCTTGTTGGCCCTTTGTTTTAAAATTGAACACCATGAAAGTTTTCGCAGCCACGTCCGGGACCATGACCATGGTCGTGGATAACCACAACCACGTCCGTGACTTTCACTTTGGCCATTATATGTTCCAACATTAGCTTCTGGAACGTGCGGCACCAACAAGACGAGTCTCATGATTTGTTATTATGAGCTTATTATTTTGTTTGGCCACAAGCAAACATGATATTAAGTCACTACATTTGGTGAAACCCCTTTCACAATATTGTTGTTGCAAGACCAAATTTGAGGCGTGAAAGGTGAAAAATATTTATTCCAACATCTCCTTATCACAAATATTTTCACTACATAGTTGTGACGTGATTCTAAACATCTTTAGTTATACTTGCTTATAGTCTTGAAGTCTTTCAACCTTAAATTGATCCATTCATAATGAGCACCTGGTAATGTTATCGTTTTCTGGTGACCTACCTTTCTTTCAGCTGGGTTCAAAGGACAAATGGATCCTTAATGATGAGGAAATTCATTTTTCAAATCCTCATGAGTATGGTGGCATAAAAATATCCTTTTCTTTGCTTTATCTTGGGTATTTTCTTTATCTCCTTCTTTCATTGTATCATCAAAATTGATAGCATTCAAAGTACTTCAACATTCAGTACCCTGACAAAAAAATTTATTGCCAGTAATGTATAAAGCCAAAAACTCTTAAGTTTTTGCAGTATTCAACATGATTAACTATATAAAACAAATACACATGCATTAATGTGTCATATATAAATTATAAACCAACAAATGTAAAACAAAAAGTAACCTTTGTTATAACTATGATTATTCGGAAAAATTACACAATAATACAATGATAAACTATACGGAAGTGTTTAACACGAAATTATATCATAATGTTGTCCGTCTACCTTATATTTTGATATAACTTTCGTATGTTTATTTTAATGAAATTAATTTTTATTTTCCAAAAAAAATGTTGTCTTAACAAACCTGTTTTCTCTAATTAAAATAGTAATTAGTTAATTACTGTCATATGTACCACAAAAAGAACTGTTTACCACAAGAACTTTTTAATTACGAATGCCTTTACCATTTTTTTTTATTTGTGGTAAACAATAAATTACAATCTTTATATGATGTCAAAAGTATAAATAGGATATATTGGGTATGTTTAATAAAACTAGCTGGTAGTGATGGGTGAAAGCTGGTGGTTGATGGCTGGACAATAGAAGAACTAGAGAGTAAATGGAAAAATGGGCGGGAGAAATCTTTCAAAATGCAGATGTGTCGGAAATTTCGACGGATTTCCCACAAAAATATTATTTTTGTCTGTTTTTCTATATTTTATTTGATTGATGGTAACAAATAGGGGTGCAAACGAGCCGAGCCAAGCCCGAACTCGAGCTCATTTAGGTTATGAAAGCTAAATGAGCTCAAAACAAAGCTCGAATCGAGCTCGAGCTTTCATGATCTCGAGCTTGAAAAACTGCATACGAGTCGAGCTCGAACTTTCATAAGCTAAGTGAGCTCGGGCTTGGCTTGTTTGCACCCCTATTTGTTACCCATCAGTCAAATAAAATATAGAAAGAAAACAAAAATAATATTTTTTTTGTGGGAAATCCGTCGGAATTTCCAACACATTTGCTACACATTTTGAACTTCGTGGAAAATCCGTCAGAGTAGATGTTCGTTGGAAATGCGTAGGAACTTGGGGAACGAAAATGGCATACATAGGATACGTGGGGAACGAAAATGGCATACATAGAATACGTGGGGATGAAAATGGCATGATTTTTATTTTTGGATGAATGTGGCATTTCATGACAAACCACAGGGACAAAAATGACATTTAAATGTAGATAGTAGATTAGCATGTTGTTCGTTGCTTAGTTAGTCTGATCAATGTGCACATGTAGTCATGTAGACGTTCGTTGCTTCTTTTGATTTCAGTATGTTTTTAATTAACGCTTATCGATCTATAAAGCATGCATTAACAGGATTCTATCCTTCCTCTTAAGATCAAACGACTATATTATGTTAATGTTTATCATGGTAAAAGTAAACTTAGCTCACAAGTATTCTCAAACTAAAGAATTAACAATCCAAAAGCATGTTTAAACAACTAACTAAACATTTAATTAACAACTAATTAATACAACTTCAACTTGAAGACCCATAATACTTTATGAAGTTGTGATGATTACCTTAAAAATCCAACATTTTATATCTCCTTTTTTTTTAATTCAATTAAGATTCTCATTAAAACAAAATACGAAAGTTAGATCATAATAGAAGGTAGACGGGCAACAAGCTGCGCCGCCACCCCTTTTTGAAGCTATCTTGTGTTAATATTAATGAATCTATGCATCTACTTTACTGTTCCTATAAGTTGAAGCTATCTTGTTACAAGTGACATATCCACTAAAAAGAGTAATCAAAGAACACAAATGAAAGAAATAGAACTTGATTCTATTTTTAATATCAATTTCAGTAAAAAAAGATGGGTGGAACAAATCAGCAAGAATTTCAATGAAGAGGTTGGCATTGATGTTAGCAACGTCCCCGTTTGCGTGTTCAATGTCCCAAAGTCCATAAGTCGTTTTAAGCCCGAGGCGTATGTGCCTCAAGCAATCGCGCTTGGCCCTTATCACCACTTCGAGACTAATCTCTACCAAATGGAGAGGTATAAAGTGGCTGTTGTTAAAGCATTCTTGGACCCTAACCAAGTCCATTCGTTCGAGGGTTTGGTGATCGATAAGCTCAAAAGGGCCGAGCCAATGATCCGAGCATGTTACCACAAGTATCTAGACCTTAATGGAGACATGTTAGCCTGGATCTTCGCGATTGATGGCTTGTTTTTACTTGATCTTTTTAAGCATTATGGTGAACTGGAGCAGTTCATACCTAAGAAGTTGATGAAGTATGAAACGCTCTATAGAGATATGATGGTACTCGAAAACCAAATCCCCTTTGTGATATTGAATGAAATACAAAAGATTATCAATGGTGATCTTGAGTTACTCCCCATGATGATAGGATATTGTGAGGTACATTCTCCCCTTAAATTAACTGGCGATTTAAATTCTAACATTGGAAACACGAACTATTTGCATTTGCTTGACCTTATGTATCATTTAATTGTTGATAACGAAATGCCTAGAAAATATTATCACCATGAATCATCTCATGAGCAACAAACTAATGACATGGATGAGATAACAAGAAAAGACCATGTTATTACACACATTGAAGATATAAAGGAAATTGGGCAAAAGTTGGGTAAGTTTAAAAAATTTGGGAAAATGGTAAGTGTCATGGTAAGCATCCCATGGGAGAAGATATCTGATTTACTAGGGTTAAATATAGGCAAAAAGATAGACAACGAAGATGGTGATGATCTTCCACGTGTCACAGAGATTGATATCCCTTCGGCATCATCTTTAAACAAATACGCATACATCAACTTTAACCCTTCGAACGGAGGGCTTAGGGACACAAAATTTGCAGCAAGCAAGGGCATTTTGTACCTTCCAGTCATTACTCTTGAAACCTATTCAGAAGTTGTGTTGAGAAACTTGGTTGCTTATGAAATCGCGATCTCAAGTTCAACAATGGATTTGGCACACTATGTTGATTTGATGAGTGGGATTATAGATACCGAGGAAGATGTTAAGTTGCTCAAAAGTAAGGGGATAATCAAAGGAAGCATGACAAACGACGAAATTGTGGATTTGTTCAATGGGATGAACAAGTCAAGCGAGCATGCAAGGGGTAATAGGACCGCTAAGAAACTTAACGAGTATTACAACAAACAATTGGTGATTAAGGCATGGAAGTTTATAAAGAAACGAATGCGTGGTTCACGTAAAGTATTGACTATTGTTCTTACACTTTTGGCTTGCATGTTGATGATTGTGTACTCTTTTTGTGAAGTTTATGGTTGTCCTAAGTTATTTAACAAAATATCTTAGAACCAAACCATATATGTGTGTTGGAGAGAGACTGCGTGTGTTTGTTTTGGTTGTAAAACAATGATGTATTAGTAAGTGCTTTGCAATTGTTTGATGTAATAAGAATAGAGTTTATAAGATTTCATTTTCTTGAGTATGTTCATTACAAGCCTTTGTAAGCCTTTATTTATTAATAAAAAATGTACTATAAAGACGAGGAGAATGTTACAATCTTAACACTTTTAGAGGTTATGAATATTACTATTATTAGCATTAATAATATATCGTCCTATACATAATGATAGGTAGAGCATTTCTATTAAAGTGGTACCATCCCTAGTAGATTCTAAATTCTGGATTCAAAAAGTTTTATAAAACGTTCTTAGTGAAAAAAAATGTGAATGAAAGATCCCACTGACTTAAATTGGGTCTATAATATTAGCATCCCTTAATTTATGCAAATTGTGTTTACTTGTAACACCCCAACCGATGGCGGAAACATCGAGGTGCCACGTAGTGACGATTGTTCAATAGCTCATGGCAACTAAATAAAGTTTTGATAAATTAATAAATTAAATTACAAACCTTTACATACAAATAACATAGGTTCAAACAACAATATTATGTTTAATTTAATTGAATCTAAGGCTTCAGCTCCTATGTGATCCATAAGCAATGTTAACTTCCAAGCAAAAATGAATACCTGAAACATGTTAAGTTTTGGAAAATGGAGGGGGTCAACTATAAATAGTTGGTGAGAATACATAAGTTTTAAATAAAATAGTGATTAGATTCATATAGCAATTACTATGATAGAAAACAATCAAAGATACGTGAACATGATCTACTGGTAGCTCAAGTCATTGTTTTGTACAATCAACCCTTGTGTCGACTGAGACCTAACTCGCAAGTTAGTTAAATGTTACTGTTTCGATCATCCCTGAATTTATGCGGGGGATGGGCTTGTCAGACCTATAGCGCTATAATCTACACAGGCGGCTTGATCAAAGTTAATGAATGTACTGAGTCGGACTATATATACCACAACCAGTTCACAAGTATACGAGTTTATTGTATGATGCGTAAATGTAATTGCACAAGTTTTAAACATGTTTCACCCCAAAAATATTGAAAACAGTAAAAAGTGGGGATATGTAAACTCACCTTAGCGAGCAAGCAATAATCCAAAGTATGTAATAGCATGTAATTCTATTCCCAATGAAATCAACCTAGAATTGACATTATAAAGTCTAAGTGCTACAAGTTTAATAAATCTAAGATTTCTAGGTCAATCGATTAGGGCTTTCTAGTCTTAGGGAAAATGATTTAGATGTTTGATTATTATTATTATTATTATTATTATTATTATTGGAATTGAATCTCGAGAATTTAAAAAAAAGATACAAAGTAAGTTGATTAAACAATAAGTTTAATAAAACTTTTAAAGATTTTAACCATAGTACTTACACATATGTATATATAATTTATTTATTAAAGAAATAGTATAACAAAATTCTAATAAAACAAAAAGGTTTGAACCATGTGTTGAACCCAAGTTCACTTAACAACTAGACCACCATTCAAATTTTATAATCTGAAACAAAGTTTAAAGCCTATACTCTTGATCATCTTCTTCTCAAAAGAAAAAAAAGAAACAAACCCCAACCCCTAACTGTTTGCAAATAACCCAACATTAACATACGATTTTTTTTCTTATCAATTTAAGGTTTTTCATTAACTAGCCCCAAACGACCAACTAACAAGTAGGGGTGTAAATGACACGTAGCGGCTCGGGATCGGCTCGGGATCGGCTCGGGATCGGCTCGGTAAAATGCTCGAACGAGCCGAGCCTTAACGAGCCCGAGCCCGAGCTCGAGCCTGAAATATGGCTCGTTTAGTTATCGAGCCCGAGCTCGAGCCCTAGATACAAAGCTCGATTGGGCTCGCGAGCCTAATCGAGCCTTAACGAGCTAGAGCCCGAACCCGAGCCCGAGCCTAAGTTACAGCCGAGCCTAAGTTATAGCCTTAACGATTGGGCTCGCGAGCCTAAGTTATAGCCGAGCTTTTGCGAGCTCGAGCCGAGCTTTTGAGCTCGTTTGAGATTCTCAAATCACCTCGAGCCGAGCCGAGCCGAGCTCGAGCTTTGGATTTTGCTAGCGAGCCGAGCTCGAGCTCAAGATTGTAGGCTCGAACCGAGCCGAGCTCGAGCTCGAGCTTCACAAAACCTTAACGAGCCCGAGCCGAGCCCAGTCAAGCTCGGGCTCGGCTCGGCTCGTTTACACCCTAACAAGTGCTGATACGGACTTACATAGAAGAACAAACGAGGAATGGTGATGCGACGGACGGCGTATTTGAAATCGAAACACGACTGCGGTGAAGAATGGTGGCGCAAAGGTAGAGTGCATGTACATCGGTGCTCCATCATCTCCGGCGAGTCCGGTTCATCCAGATTACTAGCTTGGAAGAGGTCAAGCACTTGACGAAGCCGAGATTGTTTGGAGTGTATGTTGTGACAGAGGTCAGGACTCGAATTGGGTTTCATGAAATTGATTTATAGAACTAAATGGGTTCTAGGTCGGTTTAGATTTGAACTATTTTACCGGATAAAAAGGAGTTTGATTTAGATATTGATTGAAACAGACAGATTTATCGCTTACTTTGGTCGCGAATCGGTTGGGAGCAGGTTATCGTTTAAAATTTGAACAGTTATCCCTTTTTTACCGGGATATAACCTGACGGAAAACAGGACCGTGGAAGGCGACCAACCGGGAAAAACGGTACGGGTTTAGCAGGCGATGAGTTTAAGAAGCTAAAGGGTGGTTAAATTTATAGGTACGTTTTGTATTTGAAGATGTTTGTATAAGAATTTTATATCGATCATATATAAAGGATTTGTATATACATTTTTTTTTAAACCGACTTATAGCAAAATTTTTCAAAGAGATAGCAACCATATGAGGTTGATTATCAATAAAGAATTTGGTTGATGTTGTGATTCCAGATTCTCGATAAAGAAAAAGATAAGCAAACAAAATTTTGGTGGGATTCTTTTATATTATTTTTAAACAAAACTCTAGATTATAATTAGTAACTAAACCTTATGTATATATGTATTCTTACATACACAAAGTAAGTATTATAAATTCGGAACATTGTTCTTAGTAAATCACGTATTGATAAGTATCAACATATGCAAAATCATATACTAAAAACTAGATTATACCCCGGGAACGTCCCGGGGTTGAAAAATCTAATATGACATATTAATTTTACATATGAAATAAAATGATGCGCTTTACAGTTACATGCATGAAAGCTTCGGGTAGCAGCTAACCTAAAACAATTAAAAATATATCTCCAATGTTAACGCCTAACCTTAAACAATGTATGACTCTAATATTAATATCTAACCTAAAACAATGTATAACTCCAATGCTAACGCATGTTGAAAATAGAATTCATATTTACTGATTTGAACATAATTAGTGACTTGCCTATACATGATTAATGATTTACCTGAACGCTTTGTGTTTTTTTTCCAGTTTTAACAAAACCTAACAAAAAATAGTCGTTTTTTTCTCCGTTTTTTATATAACACTATGGTACTCGTTGGAAAGATAATAAAACGCTCGTTAATTTGGTGTAATCTTTTTCTTTAAAAAATCTCGTATATAAAAGATATTAATGTTTAAAAATTATGGGAGGAAACATAAGAGAGAAAAATCTAATTTTGTTTTTAAATTATTTTTTTCCTAAAATATCTCAATGCCACATGGGATGACACATGGCACATTCAATGAGGAGAATGCCTCTTTGAATGCCATGTCATTAAAATGGCTTTCTTTTATTATATGTATAGATATTAATTTCAAAGATTAAATAGGGTGTTTACCCTGAATAAATTTATAATCACTACGATAATATAATTTCAAATCAATCGGGTTGCATAAAAAAAATAGTTTGGGGAAATATCCTAAATGGAATTAACGGGAAATATGAAGGGTTACATTACTGTATTTAAGTTACATATCTGTATTATTGGCATAATTCTCTAGTCACAGATAGGTTGTAAATGTAGCATAATTCTCTCCTAATTTATTGTTGTACCCATTGTATATGTTCTATTGTTTTGTAATGAGAAAGGTATCACATTTTGACCAATACAACTATACCATCACTATACATGAATCTAAGAAATAGTAAGAATTCTTGATCTCTCTCAATTCTAAAATCCAGGACTTGAATTCATGTCCTGTCATTAAATTCCACCTGATTTATTAGAACTAAAAAAATTCCATTTAAGCATCTCATTGCTTTAGTTGAAAGATTCGATTTGAATTGGAATCTGGTCATTCACTATGACCCGCTAAGAATCCATGGCTGAATGGTTAAAGCACCCAACTCATAATTGACGAATTCGTAGGTTCAATTCCTACTGGATGCACGCCAATGGGACCCTCCGATAAGTTTATTGGAATTAGCTCTCTATCAATGAAATCTTTTCATCCATACATAACGAATTGATGTGGTATATTCATATCATACTATATGAACAGTAAGAATTAGTTGTCTTATTGAGACTAGAAATTGGTATTTTTGTTACCGGTACCAAGAGATGTGTGAATTTATGACACGACATGAACTTAACACAAAATTGGCGAGTATGAATATAGTCTAAACAGGTTCGGGTCAGTTTCACGTTAAACCCGTAAACTTGTTTAGCTAAACGTGTAGGGTTTGTGTCCATCTAGCGGGTTGACCCGTTTCACCCATTTATATTCTATTTTACCCTTTTAACATATGTTTCATTTTATTATTTGAATTGGTTGTGTAATTTATGCCATAAATATAACTTAAAAGAGAGATTTACATAAGATTTTATTATTAAAATATAAATTTTTTATGCATTTGTATTTTTTGCTACAAAAATTTATTTGAAAATAATAATATGCAAAAAAAATCATGTTAAACCGGTCGTATTTAGGTCAACCAGCAAATATTTGTGTTATGTTCGGGTTCATATGTCTAACACGATTTTTGTGTTTGGGTTCGTATTAAATTTTCAGGTCCGGGCTGCGTTGGACCCAACAACCCGTAAACGTGACTTGTTTAGCATTCATACGGTGTGGTATCGATACCATACAAAGATGAACATACTCCTACAGTGCCAACGTGCGGTATCGATACCATACAAATATGAACACTTTTTAACAAGTACCATAGGATACCACTTCACCATAGCAGGAACCTCGCTAACCTTAGAGGCTAGTTACTCAAACTACTGGGGAACATGTATTGCGTGGATAAAATTGGTATGTATTAGAGTATGTATTTGTGTATGTAGCTTGACGTAGATTTAGTTGGATAGGTCGCTTAGATGGTGGTGTTAGTCAGTCTCCTCTTAGACTATGTGTTGTGGCTTAAGGTGAGGACACACTTTATCCTTATCATATTAAGTTAACTAGGCGCTGACGTGGACTGTTGATAAAGCTGCAGCTCACTCACCTGACCCCGTTGTGACTTAAGGTGAGTTGTGGCTTTATAAAAAAATTATATTTTTATTATTTAAAATGTGATTTAACATATAAAATTGAAAGTCAAATCTATAATCTATAACTATTAATAAAAGAATTGACTTATGATGATGTGACATTCAATGGAGGCCTCAACCTTTCCTTAAATGTGTCACGTGGCACGTTGAGGTGAGAGTGTTTAATTTTTTTTTTATATTTTTTTTATTAAATCTAATAAAAAAATTAATTAAAACCTACAAGATATGCATATCTTATAATAATTTAAAATAAAAGATTTACTTTACCCATTAAAATCAAAATTGAATTTTTCTCTGATATGTTTCATCCCATAATTTTTAAACATTAATATCTTTTATATATGAGAGTTTTTAAAGAAAAAAATTACACCAAATTAACGAGCGTTTTATTATCTTTCCAACGAGTATCATAGTGCTATATAAAAAGCTGAGAAAAAAAAATGACAATTTTTTGTGGGGTTTTGTTCATACATGAAAATAACACAAAGTGTTCAGGTTATTCATTAATCATGTATAGGCAAGTCATTAATTATGTTCAAAACAGTAAATATGAATTTTATAATATTAGAGTTATACATTGTTTAAGGTTAGGCGTTAAAATTGGAGATATATTGTTAATTGTTTTAGGTTAGGTGCTACCCGAAACTTTCCTGCATATAACTGTAAAGCGCATCAGTCTATTTCGTATGTAAAATTGATATGTCATATTAGATTTTTCAACCCCGGAACGCTCCCGGGATAAAAGCTAGTTATATATATAACATTTAAGATCCTTAGCAATAGTAACATAGGTAAACGCGAAATTAAAGTCCTTCCTTTTCGAATTAATTACGAAAATGTCATCGTAGTAATTTTATTATTAAAACTAAAATAAAAAAAGCCTTTAGTTTCGAGATAATTACGAAAATGCCATCGCTTTACTTTTATTAGTAAATCCTCTTTTTCAAGCGGTTTAGGCGCTTTGCTCGGCGCAACGCGCACCGGCGTACCGACGGAACAATACGACTCTCTACGTTGTGTTATCCGATTATCAGACCCTCGCAATACCGTGGATGTAACTCCGCTGTTCGTCAGAAAAATCTGTAGCTTTTCACGAATCAGCGCCAGTTATGTTTCTACGCCGCGCTAAGCGCGGCGCGTAATTTACTAGTTAATTAATAAGACATAAAAAATTAATTAATAAAAAAACATTACACGTCATTAAAAAAACATTAAACATCATTAAAAAACATAAAAAAAACTACTAAACTACTCGTTATTGTTTTGCTTGTCTTCGAACTCCTTTAAGATACGCTCCTGTTCTCATTCAAGTATCATTCAACGACTAATTGGGAGGTTACTAAAGTCGCTTGTAAGAAAGCACATGTTCCTCATTCTTATTTTAGACGTTTTCACTAGCGCCGTCATCTCCATGGTACTTCTTATTTTGCTAATCTCTGTCGAGAATTCGACATCGGCTTCATTAACAACTTGTTTTTTTCCCCTGTCTTTCCAACTGGTCTACGTGGAGATGGGTCAACAGCCTCCTAAATGTTTAGGTCTATCCCCACATGAGCATCCGAGCTTGTAGAGTAGACGAACCCACCCGAAGAAGTAGTTTTCGCCCGCTTTGAGTCTCCTTCGCTCATTTCTTCAACCGTAATTATCTCGACCCATTTCGAGCAATTGTGAAGAATTCTCCAAAAGTAGTCCTCATCCCACGTTTTCGTGGTCTTGTACTTGCGAAAAACCACTTGCTTTCATTCGTCGTAAGTAAACTTATAGACTTCAAGATCGTTACTACCACTTGCTCGCATTCGATTGCTATTCCAGTTATGAATATTTGTAAACAAGCCCACGTATTTTCGAATTTCAGCCCACCAGCCGGAAATCATATCAGGAGAACGAGCTTCAGTCCCCACTTCTTTGTAGAAAACGTCGCAGACTTTTTTTCCAAAAAAACATTTGCCCTTTGATAGTCGACTACAAAGATAATAACAAGAAAATTATAAAAAGTCTTTAAGTAACAAAAAAACATTTTCATCATCATACTCAGTTAATCCCACCCTATAGCAAAGCTAAGGTAGGGTCTGAGGAGGGTAAGATGTAGACATCCTTACCTCTACCCCTAAGAATAGAGAGGCTCCTTCCAATGAGACCCCCGACTCGATGTGGTTTGGTATCAAGCCTTGGATATAAGGCACATAACACTTAGCAATCGGGACAAAGCCGATCGGTGCATGTACCCCTTTGTCTTTTGGCTATCAACGCCACCACATGATGCATGATTAACCGTCCGTCGTTTTTAACGTTATTTTCACGAAATTAGTAAAATAACGTTAAAACTAGTGCAACTTTACTTTTGCCCCCCCCCCCCCCCCCGAGGGCCACACATATATACATTATATGCGCACACCGTAAGTGGAGCTTAACAAAAAAACAACATATACATAAAAAATTATATAACGGCTTGTCGATCTTCGGAAACTTCAACCCACACACGACACAACGCTATTTTCTCATCTTTCGTCCATGGCGTTGCTTGCCGTTTTGGACGTGTGTCTTGTTCGGGCGTTTGGCTTGTTCCACCTCTCGTCGTGCCACCTCTCGTGCCACCTCTCTCGGCCTTCTTTTGTCCTCGCTTTTTTGGGCCTATATCTTGTATTTGGGTATCCGGAATAAGAAAATCCGGAGATGTGGTGGCATTTAGCTAAGGTTTTGTTCAATTTCCGTGTTCGTACCAAACTCGTATTCCGTCATGAACTCTAGAGCCGGCGGGTAACAATCTTCCCACGACGTGTTTTCTATTTTGCTTTGTAGTTTAAAGGGTTGAAGATTTGAATATTTGTGAGTTTGTAAATTATTTGGATGGTAAAAGTTAAAAAAATGGTTTTTTTTTTATAAAATACTAGCTGTTGCCAACGGCTAGTTTTTTCAGCCAAAGTTCCAATTTGGCACGCTAGCTCGCGCGGGCTCGCTTGCGCTTGCTCTCATGGCAATGGGGTATGCAAATGAAAGATCACAAACACTTGTTTTTATGGTTTTTTTTAATAATGGAGTATGAAAAAGTTATGGCCATTTAAAAAATGAAGTTGAAACTTGAAAAAAGCCAACAATTATAGTAATGGACAATAATATCCTTTTGACTAGTGACGTTAGTCAGCCTCTTGCTCCTTCTTATACATAACGTTCTTTTTACAATATCCTCTCTCTACAATCAAATACAAAACTAAATTACGAAAATCCATCCCGCACACAACAAATTACCATCCCTACTAAAGTTACCACATAATTTCAAACATGGACAGCACAATACCAATGAACTGAACATTTGTCCAAAGAAGGGAACAAATTTGACACGGATCACTACAACACAAATTTTAGAATTTCAAGTGACGGATTAATCAATAACACACTCGATAATCTCAATCAACATCAACATTTCATTTCCAAACATACATACAAATTACAAATATATAACCATACAATTACACATAAATCTCTTCATCATGCACCTTACTCCACAAAACTCATAACAACAATGACACCCTCAATCTCTCCATCTCTATCTTCCATTGACAACCCACAACAATGGGTTATTAGAATCAGCAAAACCTTTGAAACTCATCTTCAAGTGGACACCGATCTCCCCATCTGCATATTCCAAGTACCCGAAACCTTAATAACCGAAAACCACGACTCTTATGTCCCCAAACGCATTGGTTTGGGACCAATACATCACTTCCATACCGACCTCTATAACAACCAAGAACAACTCAAACTCACCACTGCGAAAACAGCACTAACGCCCTACAAAATCGCGTCCCATTTCACCCAAAGTGTAGTCGAAAATCTCAAACAACTCGTCCCAGAAGTTCGTTGCTGCTACGACTCATATTTCGACGTTGATGACGACACATTAGCATGGGTTTTCGCCTTAGATGGCGTGTTCTTGATCGACATTTTATCAAAAGTATCCGAAGGAAACTCATTGGAGTCTTTTGAAGATATAATGATGGTTGAAAACCAACTACCTTTACTCGTATTGATCGAAATTCGCACTTCGCTCGAACAACACTTATCTGGCCATTGCAACAACTCCCTTCTATCGAATATGATTGTTCGAATTTGTGAAACTCGATCACCATTAAAGTTCAGCAAACGGATAACTAGACTTGATCTAGACATAAACAACCGGTTTCATTTACTCGATTGTATGTATCATCTAATAGTAAACCACAATGTTGACGCGAAAAACCAGTGTTTTCGTACCAATTTTTTGGATGATGTTGATCTTGAAGATGTCGAAAATGTGGTTCAAATGGCTAGTGATATATGCCCGGGTGCAAGTGCATTTTTGCAGCCTCTTTTGATTGTTTTGAAACTACCATGGGACAAGATTATAAGTTGGGTAAAGAAAATGTTGGGGGAAAACCCTGCGGTGCTCGAAATCGATATCCCTTCGGCTTCAGACCTTTCGAAAGTTGGAAAGATCGCGTTTTGTATGACGCCTGGAGGGATTCGCGATGTGGAGTTTGATGACGAGACGCATACATTTTACCTCCCGATTATCGGGTTGAAACCCGATTCGGGAGTGATATTAAGAAACTTGGTGGCATATGAAGGGTTAATGTTTGAAAAGGGTACGTTTAATAATCTTGATTTCACGGAATATGTTGATCTAATGTGTGGGATTATCGATAGCGCGAAGGATGTTCGCGTTCTTCGTGAAAAACATATAATCGAAGGGGAGATGGACGATGATGAGATCGCGAAACTCTTTAACGGGATTAGTAAATCGCGGTTGAAAACCGAAGAGGCGTCCGGGTTGCAAAAGACGGTTGCGAGGGTTAATAGGTATTATGGTAACGTGCCTAGGGTTAAAGTGTATCATTTCATCAAGAAATATGTTATTGCGTGGTGGAAAGTTATTGTTCTCGTGTTTACTCTTGTGAATTTAATGTTGTTGGTCGTTAAAGGAGGATGTTATGTTTATGAATGTAACAATGGTTTAGGTTTTGTTAGGTTGCTTTTCCATGTAGGGGCTGATAAGGACCTATTGTTCGAATTTGAGAGAAAATAAAAACAATGGTAATGTGTGTTCTTGGCCAATTCTACTCTTATGTGTCTTGATGTTTATGACAAGATAATTCCGGTATTATATGTTCTGATTCTATATTATTAGAAATAAAATTGAAAAATGATCATATCATTGTTTATCTAGTTGTTTGTTATGGGTGAGACTAACGTAAAAAGAAGCTTAGTGTAAAAAATATATGAAAGATTATTAGCCATAGATTAAATTAGATAATCAAATGCACGATTATAATTTTAATGTGTCATTAAAGTTTCATCCTTATTTTTAAAATAATCATCACTTTTTATACGACATTATTTTTTTAAAAAAAACTATACCATAAAAACAAGTTTTTCATCCTCTTTCATTTCTATACCATATAGCTATACTATTTTTACTTTTTAGCGATGACATTCGGTTCCGGTTCGCTTGATCATTTTTAGCGTCGGTTTTAGCCCGGTCTGTATTGTTTCGGTTCGAGTCGGTTTCAGTTTTGGAACTTGATTTTTTTGCACCTCAACATGCCACTTCCGTTAGACACCGGTATCCCCTCTAAAACGTTTGTTTCCTCACTTCTGATTGGCACGCTCCTACACATGTTGATTGTAAAGCTTTTTTCTTTTAAGTATCTTCTCTTGCGTAACTAAGTTTTCCCTCTTCTCTCATAGTAGAAACTTCTTGGTTATGTTGATGACACTATATATTGAACAACCGCCTCATGATTCCCCTTACAATATGTTACATGCTCAATTTTTTTTAAAACAAATACTTACCTTATGTGTTTTCTTGTTGTTTTCACTCTAAACCTCCCCTGCATTTTATAAAAAGTATCTTCAAACATGAAACTTCACACTATCCAAGATTTCAAAACCCTTGTTTAAATTTTACATTTTTATATCTCAACCCTTGTCTAGGATGTATGCTAATTTCAAAACCAGCGTTTACACGTTTACATCAAACTTTCATCAACAAAAGATTTTACAAACAATCAGAAAATAAATTATTTTGGCAAACATTCTTTAATCTCCTTTGACTTAACTATCTAAATTTCAAAAAGCTGATATAATGATTTATTGGCAAGACAAAAGATTTTCGTTAAAATGTTTTAAACTTATTACAAATCATTTCCCTTTCTTCAAAGGATTAATCAGGTTCTACTATACAAAATGCCTCAACAAAATCTTGATTTTCAAAACCAACATAGTTTGCACTAACCGTTTTTCAACAATATATTACCCTTTACGTTTTTCCCAAATCAAAATTTGAAAACGAAATCCTCCTGGATATGGGAGAATTTAGCACCTTGAAATCGCATGTGCATATGTTAACCCTATCGATACTTACTTTCATAACAATTTTTGAACAAGGCTGGTTAACTATTATCAACAATTTCACATATAATATACATATCGTATATTATCTCTCTTCATGACTAACTATATTTTTATAGATAAGACTTTAGCATTATCTATATTCAACTAAAATTTCATTTACCAGTACCATGATTCCTTATCATCATCCACTTACTTATTATACATATATATCCTCTATTACTACAAGCACGATTATTAATTATTATATATAACATTTCTTGAAGCTCTTATCTATAGTTGTCTATTTGTCATTTAGTGAATATTTAGGTGTTATATGTAGTTTTGCAAGTTTAACTTTAAAACTGATGGTGGTGGAATGGTTTCCTTAGTTGTTAAACTTGGAGGTTCTGTGTTCAACTCCCACACTACCTCTTTCTTAACTTTAGTTTTTTTTTCCTTTTTCTCCTGTTCTATTTTTATAAAGGGAAATTTTTTTTTTCAAATAGGAGTGTTTTTAATTTTTTTTTTCTCTTAACTTTAGTCTTTTTCTCCTGTTCTATTTTTATAAAGGGAATTTTTTTTTTTTCCAAATAGAAGGTAGTGTTTTTAACTTTGTTTTTTTTTCTTTTGGAAGGAGGTTTTTTTAACTTTGTTTTTTTTTATTTTTTTTTTCTCCTGTTCTGACTTTGTAAAGGTATTATATAGAAGATAGGTTTTCTTATTTCAACTTTTGTTTCTGTTATTTTTTCATGTTCTACTTTTTTAAACGGTAATATATAATCTTTTTTGTCTTTTTTATATAGAAAGAAGTTTTCCCCGCATCAGTTTCGTTTTTTATCTAAAATTACAAATGTTATCAGCAGTGGCGGACCCAGAATTTCTTTTTATGGGGGGCGGAAATTTTTAGATGTTGTTTGGCTATCACTATATAATAGTTTTTTCGGTCCGGTTCGGGTCGGGTCGGGTCAATGTGTTATGTAATATAGATGAGTTAAACGACACATAGATTAAATTCACTAGAATACGCTAATTGTTTTTTAACAATTTGCCATAAATAATTAAGTAAAAGATAAAAATAAGCAAATCAAAACATAACAAATTAAAAAAGAAAACATAAACCTTCTTTTTTGATATTATTAAATTTTTTTACTACTTTTTACTACATTTGACTAAAGAAAAAAAAAGACAGTGGACACGTTTTTCATTGGGAAACTGTTTTTGTATGGATTCGTAAATTACCAAAACACCCTTTTATTGTTAGTTTATTTCAAAAAAAGTCATCTTCTCCATCAAAATATTTGCTGCAACTTTGAACACAGGCACCAGCCAGAAAAAAGAGCTGGGTTTTTCGAAAGTTCGTTTATCCTTTTAGAGCCTGGTTTAGAAAGTTCAATTCAAGGGGAGCGATTTCAAAATTTTATGGGGGGCGTTCGGGATCTTCACGTATATATATATAACACTATACATATTTTTTTAAGGTGGGCGGCCGCCCCCCTTCGGGTACAAGTAGGTCCGCCCCTGGTTATCAGTGATGCCTGCGTTTCGTTTTTTCTCTATATATAAAGTTGCTTATGTTGACATTTTGATGTTTATTTTTTTCATGGTTTTGCGTTATATTTTTTGGTTGCTCTACGTACATAGAACTGGACCATAATCAATCAAGGTCTCACTACAATGGTCGTGGTAGACATTCATATCCAAATACACAATTGCAACATGCATTTGGATCTATATGTTTAAACTGACATGTTGTAATATGCGACCGTGGTGCTTATCTTATACACATGGCTTTCTAAATACCATCACGACATGTTTTGTTTATCGTCATATAGAATGTTCCGTTGAGATTATCTAATTTTTATGTACGTTTCAAACCTGCCGCGAAGCGCGGGTGATAAGTTACTAGTTATTAATATTTTCCAATTTCACTTTGTATAAACGTAATTACTCGTTACTTACATTTTCCAATAGCATGACAATGGTTAGTTTAAGGGGGAGTAAAATAAAGCTACTGGCCCTGCAGGTCATGTGTTTGAAATATTTTATGTTCGGCAAGCAACTGGACCGCGGAGACAAGTGCACATCCGCATTGATAATTCAGGGCCTCAAGAAAGTGAAGACCGGTGCATAGCCACGCGGTTGAATCGTTAGATTCCGGCCATGTGTTGTTCCGGTAACCTATCCGGTCTACCACAACCTGCCACCATGACTGCAACTATAGCCGACATGTCGGCAGTGGACCCCCCGCAGTGCGAAGACTGTCGGTTGGATCTCCGCCAACGGCGAGGCAGACGCCAGGACTATATTAACCCTCCAGAGAGCATGGATATGTACTGAGAAGAAGAAACGGTTTTTCGTCAAACACCTCCTAACAACGACAATGGTTGCGGCAGTGGCTGGTACAGAGGTTGGGAAGTGGGTAACTGGGGTGAATTAGAGAGTGAGGTGGTGTGGGACAATGTATTTTAGGTGGTAGTGGTGTTGCGGTGGTGGTCACGTTCTTGTGCTCCGTTGTTGTATGGTGGCTGGTGAGGCGGCGACAAAGAGATGAAGAAGATGGGTGAGGTGGAGAGAGAAAGACAAGGGAGAATGAGGGAGATATCTGTGTTTATTTGTGTTTGTGTGTGTGTGTGTGAAACAGTGGGTGGGGCCCAATGTAATGCATCAACAATTAGACTATCCGTTGTGGGCCGTAAGCAAGCAGGCACGAGGCACCGACTTCACTCTCAAGTGACCAGGTCACTTGATCTCGTTTTGGCTGGGGGTGAGCACTGACGCGACCAAAGCTCACTTTCTCCCGTTAACGCACGCAACCACCATCGCCTGTGCTCGCGCGGCGATTGTTTGCATGGGGCTGTTGTGGCTGGGGGTGAGCACCAGGCTCGCGCGCGCCTAGTTGATCGTGGCCCACAACAGATAGTCTTATCGATCCATTCTGTCGAACAATTCAAAAAAACAATTATATTGAATGATTTGAATATAAATTAGCACTTCCATAACTTAAGATAAGAGGTAAAACTAACCAAAAATTAATCTAGAAACTGAATTCGAGTGCTTTTTTGTTTCTATTATTTAACGGCAAAGCATATCACGGGTCGACTTTTATTTGTTTTAATAATTGTCGGTATCATAACATTACTAAGGGGCTGTTTGGTAGCCTCTTAACCATTCAGTTCTGAATCATTCAGCATTCAGACTGTTTGTTTCAGCATCTGAATGGAATGGTTAAGTGCTGAACTATTAAGCTAATAAAGGATGCTGAATGATTCAGCTCTTAACCATTTAGATCATCTTAATGATTCAACACTTAATCAACCAAACAACCTCTATACCAACCGAGTTAGCGTGAATGAATCAACACTAGTTTCCCCTAAAAATAAATAGAGTTAATTGCCAAAATGGCCCCTGTGGTTTGGCCCAAATTGCTTGTTTGGTCACTTTTTTGAATTTTCTGCCAAAAGCACCCCTTACAGATCGAAAATTGCCAAAATGGTCCATATTTAACTGAGTATTGAAAGTCAGTTAAGTCTCGGGGGCAATTTCGTCCTTTCAACTCACTCCTTCTTCCTCATCATCTTCTTCAACCCAATCTTCTTCTTTAACCCAGAACACAACACTTTCAACTTCCCAACACACACACACACCCCTCTCTCTCCTCCTTCCCACCCATGGCTTCATCAACTCCCACCTTCCGCCACCACCACCACCGCACCACCACCAACCCCTTCTACCACCACCACAACGTGATCCAGATTCAGCCGTTATGACCTGCTCTTACTTTGAACCCATTTTGGTTGGATTTGTTGTTTATCCCTTAATTAAATTTCAATAAAAATTGTAAAATCTCACCCGTCCCGGCCGTTGACCATCCACCAGCCGGTCAAACTCACCGGAAAAAAAAGAACATCACTATCCAAAACAAATCAATCAATCAATCAAATCAAATACCTGCAAGATCGACATATATGCAACAACCCATCAGTCGAAAACCTTGAACACTTATCCAACTTCAAACCCTGAAGGTTCCCACCACGTCCATAACCAAGCACCATCAAATCCTCATCACTAACAATCATCCGTCTAAAGTCGTTCACAATTATCAGGGCAATGGCAACAAAATCCTCAGCTGCAGTTATCAGGGCAAAGGTATTACAAATTCTAATTCCACACTGGAAGTTTGGAATGGAATCAAAAGACGGAATTGTAACCTAATTTGTCTTTAACGTTTTTGTAATACAATAGCCTAATACAGGGTGTGGTTCTTATCATATTGGGGGTAACGACCAATCACTTTAGAGAGAGAAAGGGCTGGATGTTATTCAAGAACAGGCACTTACTGAACCAAAATCAGCTAAAACGGAGAGAGAAAGGGCTGGATGTTATTCAAGAACAGGCACTTACTGAACCAAAATCAGCTAAAACAAACATTGGAACCCTAAATGAGCAAAAGAATGAATACCCACATAAAAAAGATAACAGATTTCTTACTATCTATGGGTTTCTTGAAGCAAGAATCTGTGGGGGTGGGTGGCTGTTGAGGGCGACGCCGCCGGAGCTCCGCCATAGACGGCAGCAGGATTATTAGATCGTAACCCTAAATGACCGGTTACCGCCGGTCACCGCCGCCGCCGGCTGTCACCGTCCTCCTTCTCCTTCTCTCCAGTAAGCACCTCAACCCTCCTCCTCTCTTGATATATGTGAAATAACTTTCATACGATTCAAATGGGTTCAAAAAGTCCCAAGTAGAGGTTGCCGGTGGAGGCGATGGAGGAGGTAGTGGTTTCGAAGTCGAAGACGATGCTTCCGTCTGTAAATATTGTGGCTGCTGAGAAGACGACCCGAAATAATCACCATAATTCGAGTAATCGTTGTTATACGAATAAGAACCAGGAGAGATGGAGAGATGAGGAATGATTTGGGGATTTTATTTTTATAAAAGAAGTCAAGGGAGGTTGGAGAAGATGAACAGATGAAATGACGAAATTGCCCCTGAGACTTAACTGACTTTCCATACTCAGTTAAAAACTCAGTTAAATATGGGTCATTTTGACATTTTTTGATCTGTGAGGGGTGGTTTTGGCAAAAAATTCAAAAAAGTGACCAAAGTGGTAATTTGGGCCAAACCACAGGAGCCATTTTGGCAATTAACTCAAATAAATAAATAGGCATAATTTACAAACCCTATAAGCCCCCAAAACATTACGATTTAATTTCACCCACCTGTCTACCTTCTTCCCCCACGACTTCGCTCAAGCAGGCAATGGTCAGTCTTCTCTCTTCGTTGCTCACACAAAGTTAGGTTTGTACCAAAATTTTGTATATGGGATTATTGTTTAACCACTTGAAATACCCAATTTAAGCAGTATATAAGTTTGACTGGTTCTGATTTGGTTTTGTTTAAATAGTTCATATCAATTACTTTAGTTGGCGTAGAACTATTGAACATGTATAACCCTAATTGAACCCTATCTGTTGTGGGGGACCTAGGCTCCCTGATGTCTTCACTGAACCCTCAGCCTTAGAATCATAGTTGTTAATAGCGACCATAGCGCCCGCTATTTCATGTGTCGCTATATGGTTGATAGCGACAAATAGCGAGGAAATAGCGAGATTTTTCTATTTTTAGTTTTTTTTTTTGGGTAAATTATGCATATAAAACATTTCTAAAAAGTTCTTCTAGTGTATCGCTAAACATCAAATAGCGGTCGCTATTTCATCGCTATCGCTATGTAGCATATCAGTAGCTTGTCGCTATCCTCCGCTATTCGCTATTAACAACTATGGTTAGAATACATGTACCCTACCGTAATTTTGGCACCGGTACTCCTTATTTCTGTTTTTCAGGACTGGTACTTTGGGTAAAGATATCAGTCCGATACCTAGCTCTAGGATCCTAGGCTAGACTAGTTTTATTGCAAAATTTATATTTTAATTTTTACTATTAATTTGTTACTATGATGATACATATGATCATATACACAAACCTAGATACACCTTAAATTAAGTATCAAAATGTGTTCAAGTGGATTAGCTATAATCACATATAACTTGTTTTTCTTCGTGTTCTATACAAAGTTTGTTCATCATGGTTCTGCACTATACAAGGTTTCACCTATATAATGCGACTATTTTTGAGTTTTGGGGTTTTATAAAACCATCCCATGGACATCACATTTCAGTTTAGGGTTACATTTCATTGATCGTCTGTTTGATTATTTGAGGTTTAGTTTCTCTATTTTGGGTTACGTTTCATTAATCGTCTCTTATTTTTCAACAAAACAATATTTTCTAGTCGTTTTATCAATTTTTATAAACTCAAATAACTTACCATCTTGTGTGTGTATGTTACTAATCTTTACCGGAAAAAAGATGTAGATCGACAACACTAAGCATTAGTCACCAGTCTATGTATTACCTCAACCAACATCAGGATGGCAGAGCAGCATCCGCAGTTGGCTCAGGTGGTTGGAGAGCCTTTCGCCCCAGTTGCAGAAATACCAGTTGTAGCTCATCCCGATGCAGAGCAGGAGATCCAAGGTGTTGATTCAGCTCACCTGCGTTGGTTGTTTGATCAGGCGTATGGTCATGAGATACGTCTCTCCCATCAGCAGGAGTTAATGGAGGATACGACTACACTGATTAATGCGCGGCTTCATGAGCAGCATGTTACTCAAGAGAAGTTTCGAGCTTTAAGGAGGACGATCAGGACTACTTCTTTGCTTAGCAAGACAGTTTTAGCTTTATTCATTTCCATGGCCATTTATCGATTGTACAAATTGTACGGACGTTGAGCGGGTCGTGCTCAAGTCCTGTTATCCTAGTATATCTTTTGTACTAGACATCGGGCACTAGGCTAGCGTCTATCATGTTATGGTGCTTGTATGTTCAAAACCATATTATTAATGAAATGGAAATATTTAGTTTTGGTGTTTAATTTTGTGCACAAATTGTTATCAGTTTATTATTATTACTATTTTCATTTAAAAAATGTGACCAAGAAGAGGAACACGGCGAACAGTCACCGAACCTGGTAATGAGTCTGATATAGCCCAAATGATTGCTCAAACTAAGGGGTGTCCAAAGTGGGGTTTGGTTTGGTTCGGTTTTTACCTTAAACCACAATCATAACCGCTAGCTGTGGTTTTGAGATTTCCATACAACCATAACCAAATTGCGGTTTTGATTAATTGATTATGAAGCTTGGTTACGGTTCGGTTTCAATTAATTTTCCATCCTTCTCATATTACTGTTAAATTTAACATGAATGTGTAAGATTATTTTTTGAACCTTTTAACTAATTATATTGCATAAAAAGCCTTATGTACATGTTTTTTTTATTTATATAAAGGTTTGATTCCTTGAACATGTATATTTTATATATAGATATAATGTAACAACATTTTTTCCCGCTTCGGTTAACGTTCGGTCATCGAACACCATTAACCATAATTATAACCGATAAATCGGTTAATCAAAAAACATTAACCATAACCATCAGTTGATTTCGGTTAATTCGGTTTAATGGCGATTCGTTTATCTGTTAATTTCAGTTAACAACTAAGGTTTGCTCACCCCTATCACAATTTGCTATAGCAGTCACAACCATCGTCTTACAAGTTAACTAGCATATAAATCCAAATAAATATGGAAATCCTAAGATGTAGCAAATGGGGGAGAAACCAGAAGAAATGTTTGCTCATATAAGTTACTAGTTCAGAACCCGGGTGGCGCAAAGAAATTAAATAAATAACTATAGTTTAACAAATCTCGACATTCTTAAGATAATGAGATGTGTCAATCTAAAACAATTCATAAACTATATTAAAAAGTCTATGTAAAACTATACATGCCTCTTGCATTTTCGAGCTACACTGGAAGTACTCGGGTGCTTCAATAGTCCATCTTAGCTCCTCTTCCTATAATAAGTGCAAAGATGTGATGTTTAGGAAAAGAAAAAAAAAATGTTTCTAGTTGGTGGTGGAGCAAAAGTAGAGAAGATGACTAATGTACATTTATGTCTTGTTAAACCTGGAAAACTACATTTTGGATGCTAAATTTTAGTTTCTTTGAATAAAACAAACATGTTGTCGGCGTGCCATAGCCCCTACATGGTAACAATAAAAATTATCTCTATGCTTCAAACAATAGTATAAGATTAAACAGAAAGATGATCGCACCTTAAGAATGTCATCTGTCTCATTTTGTAAAACCTCACTAGGTTGATCCTCACTTACTCCGTATCTGTAGATTATTATAAATGCCAATCATTACTTGGTAAGTTTAAGGGTAAAAAGAGTTGTCATACCTATACAAAAATAATAGGGTGCGGTTTATGTCTAGTTGACCTCTTGAAAGATATTATCCTGCAAAAGCAAGTTAAATCATAATCATATAGCTGCCAAAACATTAACTAAACAAAATAAAATGTATCTAATCAAAAGTTTTTTAAAATAGAACAATCAAAGATAAGATTAGGGCTGAAACATAAAGAATAAAAATTCCCAAAATCCTGGATTAATCAATGGTATTAATATAGTCGAACTGCACTAAGTAAAATTAAAAAAAAATACTATTTAATACTAGTTTAAAAAAGAATACTACCTCTGATTCGAGAAATGAACATGATTTTTAGAGAAGAATTATACGTCAAATCTCATAACATATATACAAATCAAAAGTAAAAATTAGTTAGAAACTTAACAAAATAAATAAAATAAAGACATTGTATTAGTCGACGAAATCATTAAATAAAGACATCAGACTTGAAGATGATAATTCAAAACAATAACAAAAGCAAAAAACTACTAAAGTATTCGTCATCAAGTGATATTAACAAGTAAATATTCTATGTTTTAGATGTAGTAATGAAAACTTACCGAAACCAGTTTTATTATTATAATAAGTTCTAAATCAATTTTGAATTTGACTATGCTAAATTTTAGGAATAGAAAAATTAGTAACTCAAAGGTGTTAATTAAGTTATTAAAGTACCAAAATTAGTGTCACAATTTGAATTTAAATTTAAATTTAAATTTAAAAGTTGGTTTAAATATTTTAATTTGAAAATTCAAAATTACAAAGATTGATGCAGGTGATTCTTTGTTGGCATAGGGGTTGGGTTTTTTTGTGAGGTTTTGAGTTAGGGTTTTTTTTTTTTGGGGGGGGGGGGGGGATTTTAGGTGTTTAACGGGTATTTTGCAAGGTTTTTTTTTGTTTGAAAATATGTTGGCGTAAACATGCAAAATCACACGATCAGTTTTTTAGCTAGAAAAAACTATTGAAATGTAACTTTTTTTTTTTATAACAAGTCAATTAGAAGTAACTTGCACCGGCTTAAGATATGACTTTGATAATATCTCTGATGGGGGCATTCACCAACCTTAGCGGGAAGGCTGAAATTTTGAATAATGTTAAAGCACTATTTCGATGGGTTTTTAGCTTTTGATTTGAAAAGGGTGGCTCACAACCGTAACCGTAGTTGGGATAGTTGGAATAGTGTTGTGCGTACGAGTCCTCCAATGGGGTATTCAAGTCTAGTGACACCGTATTGTCACGACAACGAATGTCATACTGAACCTCCTCTACATCCTCTGGAACAGACATGTCGTAAGAATCACCAAAACTGCAGTCGTAATACAACATCTTATATATTGTGGGTAAAATTTATATACCGTGAATAAAATTGTAAATGTTTAAGCATAAAACGATAACGAACATATAATATCAAATTGAAATGTGCTTATATTAACATTCTGCATAGCTAATAGCGCAACGTTGTGGCCATAACGCTGCTTTTAAGGTTCACATGGTGACAAGCTTTGTCAGACACCCTCGTACACCAATCATTATACCCAAATATGGCATAGCACAGCACATTAACAAGTGTGAAAATAATTTTTGGGTACTTATAACGACCCATTATTAAAGCAAAAACTTAAAAATAAAAATTAACTTAAAATACTAAATGATGGTGGATGCGGTATACCTTTTCGATGATGGCCTTCGGAGGCTATTGAAGATATAGTTGTGTGTGGTGGCCCTTTCTTTGGGGACCTCCAATGGCGCTTGGCATCATTGCCGATGCGTTTAGGTGGTTTGGGCCTCCTTTAAGCTCGAGATGTTGGAGTTTATGCCTTTGTGGCGTCTAGAACTCAGTCTTGGGAACTTCAGGATCATATCCTTCGAAACAGTGAGGTCATCGGGCTACACCCGGACTATCAACAGGCGCTCGAACGCTTAAATGTCTATCTCCCGGACTTTGATATTGGCGTTTTTTCTAATAAGGACACCGTCCCCTCAAAGCCACAAAAAAGTTTGGCGAATGCTCTGTTTAGCAAAACTGCTCAGAGCCTGGGAGAAGTTTTTGAGTTGTCCCCCCGCGAGAAGGCGGTGATTGAATGTCTAAAGGGTCCTCATGCCCAGAATTTTTTTACCGTTATCCCGATTGAGGGTTTGGGTCAATGCATGTCTGCAGTGGAGTACAGGGCTATACTCAAGTACCGGATGATGATCCCTATGTATCCGGAAGATGAAACATGCCCCATATGCCGTAAAGCTTGCATGGATAAATACGGGAAGCTCGCAATTCATTGCAAAGAGCTCTCTGGATTCAAATACCGGCATGACTGGATGAGGGACGTTTTGTGGGACATCCTAATAAGAGCTAGGATTTCTGCCAAAAAGGAGGCCCCTGTAAATTTTCTCAAAGACCTTGCGGAAGGGAGATCCACCCTGCGACCAGCAGATCTGCTTGTCTTTGGTTGGGAGATGGGGAAACATGCTTGCGTGGACCTCACAGGGGTATCTCATTTGGTTGGGTTAAGGGAAACTAGGTTTGTAGCTGGGCAAGCATCAAGAAAGGCGAAATCGAAGAAAGTAGATAAGCATGTTAAAGCTTGTGCAGAGAACCAACATGTCTTTATCCATTTGGCCTTTGATACCTTTGGCTCCCTAGCGCCAGAAGCTATTCGTTTCTTGACCAGGATCCAACGGGTCGTCCACAGCAATAGTTCATCTCCAGGGGGCAATGATTTGTCTTTGGTAGACTAGGGTTCGCAATGCAGAAATGGGTGGCGACGCAGCTTGTTACCTGTCTACCTTCTATTGTGATGTAATTTTCGTATTTTGTTTTAATGAAATTTAAATACAGATCCAAAAAAAAAAAAATACTAAATTGTGTTGCTCATAAATATAGACATACCTTCCTTTTCACAAACCCTATTATAAAGCCCCAAAATGATTTCAGTTCACCAACCCATTGTCTTGATCCGCACCTAACCCCCACACCGTCGCTCAATCAAAGGTCAGTCTTCTCTCTATATGTATTTTTTTAATCTATTGCTTGGTGTTTTTATAATCTTTAGGCTTGATTGTACCCAAAAAAACCCAACTGTATCTCAGATACTATTTGATTTCTGTTACATTTTATTGGTTCTAATTTGGGTACCCCTAAATCAGAAAGAAAAAACAAATGTTTAAGCCAAGTTTTAGTTCCAACATAGATATTACTAGATTTGTGTGGTCTGTAAGACGGCATGGCATCCGTGGAGAACAAACGATTGAAATGGGGTGATTTAGAAAGGTTTACAAAACAGGTGTTACTATACATTGTGTACAACTACTAAAGGCAGCGAAATGCAAGTCGACTAGACTACGTTTATAATAATGCTAAATGCAATAAGTATGTATATGTTAGTTTTTACTAGACTACGTATGATCATATACACAAACCTAGATACGCTTCAAATTGGGTTTCAAGACGTGCTCAACTGTTCAAGCGTGTTAACTATAACCGCATATACAAAATGTTCACCTGTGTAATGACTAGTTTTAAGTTTTGGGGTTTTTTTAAACCCTTCCATGACTATTTTAAGTTCTGATTTGAGCTTGGCACTTAACTTGATTATTGGAGTTTTGGTTACTGTAATGTTGGGTTCCATTTCAAATGTGTTATATCCACATTTGTATAAACATACGTTGTCAATTAGATTAAAAGTGACCCATTTAGGTCTTGTTTAAATCAAATCTAAAAACACTTTTACAGTTTACTCCCATTTTATTGAACGTGTCTTCCGATTTTACTTAACATCTTATATTTTTATATATCATGTGAGAACTGCAAAGTTACTTTAGAAGCGAAAGAGCCACAGGCAACCAAGCATTTTCTTTAACATTTTTTTTAATACTAATATTCACTGAAATTAAAAAAAAATGCAGCATCAGTTACCAGTCTTTGCATTACTTCAAACGACAACTAATCCTCAGAATGGCAGAGCCGCAACTACAGTTGGCTCATGAGGTTGGAGAGCCTCCTGCCCCAATGGTAGAGTTATTAGTTGGAGCACATCCCAATGCAGAAGTCCAAGAGATCCAAGAAATCGAGAGCGTTGATTCAGCTAAGATTCGTTGGTTGTTTAATCAGGCGTATGATCATGAGATACGCTTCTCTCATCAGCAGGAGGTAATGGATGATATGACATCACAGGTTGATGCGTTGATTAACGAGTATCATGTTACTCGAGAGATGATTAAAGCTTTTGGGAGGGAGATCAGGGCTTTGAATTTGTTTTCCATGGCAAGTCTTGCTTTATCTATTTCCTGTATCATGTATCGGTTGTACGAGATAATGTATCGACGTTGAGCCGGTTGTGCTCAAGTCGTATTATCCTAGAGTATCTTTTGTACTCGACATAGGGCACTAGGCTAATGTTTATCATGTTAAAAGCGTATTATTAATAAAAATGGAAATATTTTGTTTTAGTGTTTACTAGCTTATACCCCGGGAGCGTCCCGGGGTTGAAAAATCTAATATCTATACATCTAATAAAACAAAGTCTATGAGGACACTTGGCACTCCCACATTGCACCTCAATTCCTCTCTCTTCCCATATTGTGCCATGTGTCATCTTCTTATAATTTATAAAAAATTTTCTTTTTTAAAAATTCAAAATTGAGTAATAATACATAAATATGGTAAAAATTATCACTTAATAGTTTCCTAATCTAATTAACCTACTCAATCAATTACCCTAAATCATAATACGCATTTCTTTCTCTTCATTCTCTCTCATCTCTACTCTCTCATCCCTGCGATCGTATTACACCCTCCAAGCGCCGATCATTCATCTTCTTCGTCTCTCTCCTTCAAGGTAACGATTGTTTCTTGCTTTTTCATACGATTCATGTTATATATTGTTGTTTCGTTATAATTATTTTCAGATTTTTCGATTGTTGATGTTTCTCCATGTCATGTTTCTTTGTCTCTGTTCGTCGCCTGTTAAGATTGTCAAATCCTGTTATGTATTGTTTAATGCTATTTGATTCTAATATTAACCTTTTTTTTGGATTGTTGATTGGTTTTTAATAATTTTTCAGATTTGGGCGTTTAGGTTTCATCTTTCTTATTTGACTACGGATATGATATTGTTACTTTAAGTTTCAGTGTTTAGGTATTGTGTTTTGTTTTCAATGTTTAGGTATTATGTTTGTGGTTGTCAATTTTGAGATTTTAATAATTTCCAGAATTGTGCTATGATGTTTCATGTTTTCCCATTTACTTCAAAGTTTAGGTGTTGTTTGTTGTTCTTAATGGTAAGTATTGCTATTATGGTTCATGCCCTGTTAAGTATTGTTTTTTGATTTTAATTCATGATGAGAATCATTCCTCAGTTGATGTTTGTTTTCGGGTGAGGTTGAATGTTCATATGTTCTTCGAGGTGTTCTTGAGGATCATAATATTAGATGAAAGGTAAAAGAATGTTGGATAGTTTTTAGTGATTAACCCGCTTAGGAAAGCTATTCGGGTACGGGCTCTGTTTGTTGATTCGGGTCTCATTTATTAGCATTTTATTTGTTTCCTAAGTTGGTGGCTTAAAGTTTGGAAGGATAAGTATAATAATTAATTGTTATAAATGGTGGTTTGAAAAGTCTTGGCTGTTAAAATGAAGGGTCGATTTTTTTTGGTAAGAGATTGATTGATTGTATTATAGGAAAGTTAATAGCACAATTAGTTGTACACTTTCCATATAGTCATAGTCAAATGTATTAACTGCATAGTCAAATGTATTAACTATAATTGTTAGAATTATGGATCTTGGTTTGGAAAGTTGTTGAATGGAATTGATGGTGAAATTGGTTTGTAAAGTTATTGCACTAATTTTAATACATTTTTAAAATTTTGATTTGTTTTTTAATACTTTTTTATGGCGGTTGCAGGTGTATAATGATTGTGTTGCACCAGTGAGAAACGGTGGAGGCTGTCTTGTGGGTATCGATCATGGTCGTACTCACGACAACTGGGTAGTTTATTACAACTTGGAGCAGCTATGGACCTCAAAAGAATCAACTAATGAACAGAGTCAAAGTCAAACTCAGGTAAATATAAGTGTGATAATAATTAGCTTTTATGATATGGTTACATTTTTCTATAATCATTAACACTAACGAATTTATATGTTCATCAGGACTTAGGTAAAGCTTTCGTGAAGGTATGCCGCAATGAATTTTCCTGATGTTAGCAATATAGAGTTTGTATGACTCTCAGGTTTCACTTTATATAATTTTTGCTTTACATTTGAGTGACTTTTATCTTAAGTGAGAATATTATTTTGAACAGATAAATATTGCCCCAAGAGCTGGTAGGGAATTGGGTTATGTGAGGATGAAAATGGACCAGATCAAATTTAAGGAAGGATTGCTGAGGTGCAGAATCTTTTTTTTTTTCTTAATTTTCTGTACATTATATTTGTTTAATATCACTTACCTTCTTTTCCTATGATTTCATACAGTCGACAGTCGATTTTAGATCACATTACTGTTCAACTTGCGCCACGGGCAGCTGATGAGATGTGGAACGGTGAGGGTCAGGTGAGTGGATATTTCAGTTCTTTATAGAGTTTGTATATTGTAGAAAAAGTCTACACTTTAAGAATCTTCTATAATGATATAACTTTTTTTAATACTCCTGACCCAAATTAATGCAAATTGAAAGTTGATAATTATTTTCGGAAAAACTAAAATTGTCAAAAGGGGAAAATATTTTTGGGACGGACTGACAGAGGGAGTACGGTTTGGACAGTGATTATGAGCACATGATTCTAATTATTTAGTTTGGATATATCTGAAGGTATGGGGGAACCATTACAAATCAGATAAGGCGGCTTGGTGCTTCTTGTGATTGGACCAGAGAGCATTTGACACTTGATGAGCAGGTAAGTGGTAAGATAGTTTTTGAATCATATAGTCACCTCCAATAATTTGATAACTATTTTTAAATGTATAATGATAAATAAATGTTTACATTTTATTCTTTTTCTTACATCTTGAAATAATGTAGACTCTGTTCATCTATTGTTAATAGTGCTACTGTTAAACGACTTATTGAACTCTACGTGTTTGCAGAGCAACATTACTTCAATCATCTGACATTTCATGACTTATGTATTTTTTTTGTTTGTTGCTGAAGCTATTATCGAGGCATTTCAAATGTTAAGATATTGATCCAATTTACATTGTAAGTCAACTTAAGATCCTTCATCAGGATATCAAGTCTGCAAATATACTTTGGTGTCGTGAGAAAACGTTGCAAGTCATTTGCAGGTTTGTGTATTGAAGCCAAAATAAAGTGAGCGTGTGTGTCTTTGCTGTGGGAGCCCATGAACAGAGGGAGCAATCTGGTAATGTGTTGAAGCGAAAAACATCCCTAAAGCAAGGAGGATCTGTTGGTAAGTAATTCTAGACATTCAAATTAAAGAAATTGGTGTAAAAGTGGGTATTTGTTGGATGATGTTGCAATCCATAATTCCTTCTTAAATATAAAAACTTTTGATGATGCAGTGTGAAACTTTCAGACATGCTTTAGTTCATCAAATAAGTAAAATGGTGTTTAAACTGTTTAGTTTTTTTATTTAAAAGTCACAATCATTATTTTTATTAGGTACTGGACTCTTAATCAACAACTTGCGTCCTTTGGTTTCTAATCTGTAATTAGTCTTTTAATTTGTTTCTAATAAGTATATTGTGGATCAGATGATCTACAAGTGATATCACTAAATTTTAACAATATCATAGAATTTCATATCTTTTTTGGTTATTGTAGGTGTTATGGTCTTCTTCGGCAATAGATAAAGGAGTGTTTGCTTATTGTCGATTTGTGTCTTGATACAACAATGAGTTGTTTTTTAGTGTTTTTGGAACTACTTATCAAATTATTTATGAGCAAAATATATTTTCAATCAAACAAAATTTTACATCTTTGCATGTTTTTATAGATGATATCAACATATATGGCCTAGAGGAGAAACCAAAAGGAAAAAAAGTTATGGGAATACTTAACAAACAGAAGCTCACAAGTAATTTTAATGCGCTTAAAGTTTAGTTAAGATTATCTTAGACTTTATCAACATGTGCTCTTAATATAAATGTGTGTTGTTTTGATAATAAATGTCTGTATTTATAGGTAAACTGAAAGAGATGAATGTCAAAAAGGAGAAAGCGCAAGTGAAACCACTTGGCGAAAGAGATGTTGCGAACGGCTGAAAATGATCGCCAAACCTCATGATCCTCGTGTTTTCTTTATGTTTCTATTTTTAAGATTAACCGGAATAGACTTTGCTTGAATGTTTTGGATTTGAAAGTGTACGAGTTGATTATTTAGAAAGTTCATATTAGATTTTTCAACCCCGGGGCGCTCTCGGGGTAGGTGGCATATGATATTTGAATAACATGTATATTCGTTACTTTTAAATATGAATAAAATATTTCTACTGTATTTTTTTACGTGGCAATATGTTTTAAGAGACCCCCTGTATTCTCACATGGTCAACTTTATGTCGCATTGTCAAGACTAAAACAAAAAATGTGGTGTATAAGGAAATATTTAGTGATATTTGAATAACATGTTTAGTCTTGTGAGTGACTTTATGATTCATGGACCCTGTGGACGTGAATATCCGAACTGTCCGTGCATGGTTGACGGTAAGTGCTCCAAGAAATTTCCAAAGCAGTTTTCTTCTGCATCAACGCTAGATTCAAATGGATATCCGGTTTATAGAAAAAGAGAGTCAGGGATATTTATTGAAGCGAGATCATATCAGGTGGAAACATTGGTACCAAAACTCTTATTCCTAGAATAAATTTGATACCATCTGATATCAAGATTCCAGTAAAGTTCCAAAGGCGTCAATTCCCAATAAGCGTATGTTTTGCAATGACCATCAATAAAAGCCAAGGACAGTCTTTATCGAAGGTTGGATTGTATTTAAGAGACCCTGTATTCTCACATGGCCAACTTTATGTCGCATTGTCAAGAGTTAAAAGCAGGGCAGGAGTGAAATTACTTATACTTGATGGTGATGGGAATGTGAAAACTAAAACAAAAAATGTGGTGTATAAGGAAATTTTCAGCGATATTTGAATAAAATGTGTATTTGTTGCTTTTAAATTTTAATAAAATTTTTCTATTGTATTTTTTCTTATACGTTATACTACTCTAAATAATCGTACATTGTTGAACTGCGTGTCAACGCGGGCAAATATCTAGTTAGTAAACAAACGAAAAGAGTAATAAAAACAAAAGAGAACAAAGTTGCCTAATCATATCATTTTCCATCGTCTATATTGACATATTATAATTAAAAAATAACAACTGATTTGAGTTGTTGGATCGTTGCCCTAGTTGTTCGATTTTTGGAACGATAAAGAGATGAGAGCATATGTGTGTGGATTGTGTGTAGAGAGAGAAGGAGAGAGAGCAGGGGATAAAGAAATTGAAGAGGAATTGTTTAAATAAAAAATGAAGTGCATACGTGGTGCGACACATCATCATGCTACGTCAGCAAACCCACTAACGACGTTAGTGACTTAACCGTTAGTGGGTTTTAAAATCCAACATGTTAATAGTTCATGTTATATATAGCCAATTTTTTAGTTGGGGGTACCATTGGTCACTTTTAAATAGTTTGGGTTATTAAAATTTAATTCGCTTAGTATTTATAATCATATTTAAACACGTTATAGATTCACCCAAATAATTTAAAATCAGATAAAATTGTGATTATGAGTCAATCCAACTACAGTTTATTTTTTTTTATCTCATACTCACTTTAAATTGTCATCCATCCATTTTGCCTTGTAACACAAACACGGTTTAGTTTAGTATCAAAGCTATGAATATCCTAATCAAAACATACAATTTAATTTAAACTATAAATAAACGAAACTAACCCACAATATCTAAAATTCGAATCGGACTTGCCTATTGGATAAGAACGAAGTTTTCTAATATCAAAGTGAGTTTTAAATTATTAAAAAAATAATGCCACATAGGATCACACATGACACACTCAAGGGGAAGAATGCCTCTTTGAGTGTCATGTCATTAAAATTGCTTTGGTTTATTATATGTATAGACTAGTTTTTATCCCGGGAGTGTCCCGGGGTTGAAATATCTAATATAACATAATAAAATATCTAATATGACAACATAATTAATGATTTGCCAATACATGATTAATAAATAATAATAATAATAATAATAATAATAATAATAATAATAATAATAATATTATTATCTATTTTAAACAAAATTCTGCCATGAGTTATCATATTCAAATATAAAAAAAGAATCTCTGCCTATGAAGTTATGTTTATCGTTTGTAATTTATTAATAGAGTAAAATATATTTGAAAACAAAACCCCACAGAAATAGTCGTTTTTTTCTCCGTTTTTTATATAGCACTATGGTACTCGTTGGAAAGATAATAAAACGCTCGTTAATTTGGTGTAATTTTTTTCTGTTAAAAATCTCGCATATAAAAGATATTAACGTTTAAAAGTTATGGGAGAAAACATTAGAGAGAAAATTTAATTTTGTTTTTTAATTCTTATCTTTTCCTAAAATAATTATAATATATATAGATTTATTAAAAAAACTCAAAAATTAAAAAATCCTACATGATACCACGTGACACATTTAAGGAGGGGTTGAGGCCTCAATTGAATGCCACATCATCAAAGTTCAATTCTTTTATTATAAGTTATAGATTATAGATTTTATGCACAAATTGTTATCAGTTGTTTATAGGGGTGCTAAATGGGTCGTGTTGGCGGGTCCAACCCGACCCGAACCCGAAAATTTTGTCATACACATGAATCCGAACCCGAACCCGACCCGAATATTTGTCGGTTGACATGAACCTGACCCGTTTAACCCAATTTTTTTTCCCTGCATACTATTACATTAAAATCAAAATTGTGCTAAAAAACACACGCGTATATCAAATATTTACGTTTTGATTATAAAATATTATACCAATTTCTATTTTAAGTTATGAATATAACATAAAATACATAACTAATTTAATAATTTAATTTATAACATAAAACATATTGAAAAAAAAAATAAATATAGTACAGATGGGTTAAACGGGCTCAACCCGTCTGGATTGACCCGAACCTGACCCGTTTAGCTAAATGAAACTGACCCGAAACCGCTTAGACTAAACCCAAACCCGCTAATTTCATGTTAGGTTTGGGACGTGTTAGAAATTCACACCCTAATTGTTTATTATATTTGTATTTACAGGAGATGGTTATTGTACAAGACATCCTTATCATACGAAGTGCAGAAGACAAGGGCATTATAGGAAGATCCAATATTATAGCTTACAAACTCACGTCCTACACGATTTTAAAATGTTCTTTACTTTTTTCATATGCCAATATTTTTTTTTTAAATTACACCGCATTAACAAACATTTCATTCTCATTAATTTGAGTAGGCTTTTGCTTTAATTTTCTTAATTTTTAAATTTTATTATAGGATTACGTGATTATATGTTCAATATGATTTATTATAATTGACTAGATTATATCCCGGAAGCTTTCTGGGTTAGACAAATTTAATATGAAGTGTTAAAATATGTTTTATCATGTAACATAGAAATTAATGTACTACAATATGAGAAACGACAATATTAATCATTTAAACAAGAATGAAAATGTATATTAAAAAGAATATATGTGTTTGGATGACGAGCAGAGCTAGAAGCAACCGTTTTAAGGCGTGATTAAGGTGGTGGTCTTTAAGATGTGACATTTTTTTTTATTTTTTAAAGGAGTGGTTTTAACATATTCTATTATGGATAAAAATAGAATTCATATTTAGTAATTTGAACATGATTAGTGACTTGGCCACAAAAAAGTCGTTTTTTTTCATTTTTTATATAGCACCACGGTACTCGTTGGAAAGATAACAAAACGCAAGTTAATTTGGTGTAATTTTTTTCCTTAAGAGTCAATAAATAAAGATAAAACGCAAGTGAAAACACAAATTTAGTAAATAACTAGTATTGTTCCCCGTGCTTCGCTACGGGAGCTCCTGTTTTGTTTAGAGTTTGGTGGACAGTAGAGATAACATTAAGGTGACTGTTATCTCGCGTGGGTCTCACAAAAATACTCGTGGCCCATTAAGTTCCAGACCATCCTTAAGATTACAACACTTGGGGTTGCCTCTTGTTGAGCCCACAATTTTTCGATATAGGCTGGTGGTTTTTGTGTATAAGCATGTGGTCAAATAAAGTAGGCATGAGATGTTGACTATTTTTTTTCTTCATTGGTGGGCTGACTTTGTCTCATATTGCCCGAGGTGAGTGCATGCTAAAAGTATAACATTGGTGGCTTATTTTAGTCATTGACACTGTAGAAGTGTCATACATTTAATAGTACTAGTAGGTTTACCCTCGCGTTGCAGCGGGATCCACAAATGGGTTGCAATACAACATTATGATACTTTGGATTTTTGCCGCAAGTTACGCAAAAAGAATAGAAATGTGAAAACTATGTTTTAACAAGTATCCGTAGAAAGAAAAGAAAAGAAATGTGCACCGTCACTTACAACTGATTACAGTTCACCACACAAACCATGTACCCATTATTAAACAAATCTTAATAAACTAAAGGTATGTTACCGTAACAGACTAGTATGAACATAAACATCACTATTGTGTAAGTTGTCCGGTCATTGCATATCTGCATAACCGTGCCATTAAAGACACTTTGCTAAATGATAAAGTTCATTTCCATGACAAAAGCATGTAGTAATAATATGATATTGTATACACTATCATATCAAGGTCACTGTCCATTTAGAAATTAAAAGTTATGATTTGTAAGTTTGTAATAGACTTGCTCATCCTGACCAAGCAGCTAAAAAATTGCTCAATGTATCTAGTGAGCCAAACTATTCCGTCCACTTTGCCGCTGGGTAGACGCATATATATGAAAAGGGTTTATAATATAAGTATTATTATGACAATGTTTTAAAACTCATACAAGTTTAGCTGATATAAGATTATTCATTGTGGTAACATAAATTATTATCTTTCATCGCCATTATATGAAATTTGTTTAAAAGTATTGTTATCCCGTGTGTTTATTTAGTTTGAGTGAGTTCCATTTTCATATAAAAGTTGATTATCTTCTAGGGGCATTTAAGAAAGAAAAGTGGTAAAATTTAGGAAATTGTAAAGAAACCCTTGATATGCCTTCTTAACTTTGGACAATTTAAACATATTTGTTCATGCCTACTCCTTTATAACGTAGTATAGATATAGATATATAATTTTTAAGAAACCCAAAAAAGGTCGTGGAATGATTTGGTGTTGATTAAAGAGGGTAGGCCTGGGTCTTGGGTTTACTTTGGTGATTTTAATGAGGTTCGAGCTGCTTTAGAACGTAGGAACTCGGTGTATGTGGCTTCTAGTTCGGAATGTTTTAATGAGTTTATTCACAGGGCAGGTCTGAGCGAGTATAACATGGGGGGTTCACAGTTCACGTATATATCTGATGATGGTCTTAAACTGAGTAAACTGGATAGGTATTTGGTTTGTGGTTCATTTATGGCTAACTGGCCAGGGGCTTCTGTTACGGCCTTGTCCAGGTTTGCTTCTGACCACAGCCCGGTGATTTTGTCGATTAGACCCGCTGACTTCGGGCATATTCCGTTTCGCTTTTTTAATTCCTGGTTAGAGCTGCCCAGGTTTGTGGTTTTTGTTAAAGGGTTGTGTGATGGTTTCTGTTTCTCGGGCCCGACTGATTTGGCTATTTCTACGAAACACAAGTTTTTAAAAAGTAAAATTAAGTTGTGGGTTGAGGCCGGGAAGTCTAGGCTGGAAGGTGAGTATAATAGTAAGATGGGGGAAATTCGCCGGTTGGAGGCTTTGGCCGAATCTAGGGACCTTCTTGATCATGAACTTAATTGTCGAAACGAGTGTAGGGCTTTCACTTTGGAATTCGACCGGCGTAAGAAGATGGACCTTAGACAAAAATCAAGGGTTCGGTGGGCAGTTGATGGTGATGAGAACTCACGGTTTTTTCACGGGGTCGTTGGTGCAAATACGTCTAGTAGTAGAATTCACGGATTACTGGTTGATGGGGACCGGATTTCTGACCCGGTTTTCATAAAAGATAGAGCTTTTGGTTATTTTGAAAGTAGGTTCCAGGAACCTATTCATTCTCGGCCAACAATATCCTGCCCTAATCTGAACCGGCTTTCTAATGATGAGGCGGAGCTGCTTGTGTGTCCATTTTCTTTGCAGGAAATTAAGGATGCGGTTTGGGCGTGCGATGGTGATAGGGCTCCGGGACCCGACAGTTTCAATTTCAAGTTTTTGAAAAGGTTTTGGGATGGATTACAGGGTGATTTTGTGCGTTTCTTTAATGATTTCTATGATAGGGCAACCTTGTCTACGGGTTGTGTCTCGTCCTTCATAGCGTTGATTCCAAAAAAGAAGGATCCTAGTGGGTTTCAAGACTATCGACCGATTAGTCTCATTGGGTGTGTAAACAAAGTCCTTTCTAAGGTGTTGGTCGCTAGGTTGAAGCTTGTCATTAGCAAATTGGTTTCGTCCGAGCAATCGGCCTTCTTGGCCGAAAGGAATATCACGGACGACCCTTTGGTGTTGAATGAGTTATTTAGCTGGATGAATCGACTTAAGAGGCAAGGTATGGTATTTAAAGTTGATATTGAGAAGGCTTATGATTCGCTTAATTGGGGTTTTCTAGAGTCGATCTTGGTCCAAATGAATTTTCCGCCGAGATGGTGTAGGTGGATTACGGATATTGTGTGCTCGGCTCGCGCTTCGGTGTTAATTAATGGGTCGCCTACCCATGAGTTTGTTTGCCATCGCGGTTTGAGACAAGGGGATCCAATCTCCCCTTTTCTTTTTGTACTTGCCATGGAGGCTTTGACTGGTATTATGAAACGCGCTAGGGAAGTTGGTTTATTACGTGGTTTGCAATGTGGCTCGGGTGGGTTGGTGTTGTCTCATTTCCTATACGCGGATGACATTATTTTTTTGGGTGAATGGTCGGAAGCGAATGCGCGCAATTTGAAACGGATTATGAGATTTTTCTATTTGGTTTCTTGCCTAAAAGTAAACCTTAGTAAGTGCAGCGTTTTTGGTGTGGGTGTTGGGTCACAAGAGGTTCAAACCATGGCAGCCATCCTGAACTGCAAAGCCGGGTCGTTTCCTTTTAAGTATTTGGGTCTTCAAGTCGGGGCGAACATGAATCTTTGTAAACATTGGGACTCGGTTCTGGAGGTCGTGCGTGATAGATTATCAATTTGGAAAGCTAAGACCCTTTCGTATGGTGGTCGTGTTACTTTGTTGAAATCGGTACTAATGCGCTTTGGAGACTGGTCATTTGGGCGATTCATCATTCCTCAAGGGGTTGGGTTTCCATTCCTACGAAGCTTTCGATTGCTGGTCCGTGGAAGCATGTTTCTGCTTCTGTGGAGTTGGTTAATCGGCTGGGTTTCAATGTGGGTTGGGCCATTAAAGGGGTAGTGGGCGATGGGTTGGGTATCTTATTCTGGCTTGACGTCTGGTGGGGTTCGTATCCGCTGTCTGTTCTGTTTCCAGCTCTATTTGCGCTTGAAAACAATAAGTTTGCTTCTGTTGCTGCTCGGGTAAACGAATGGGGTACGGGCTGGGTGTGGGAGTGGAAGAGGGACCTGCTTCCGGGTGTTGAAACTGCTGAAATGGCGTCCTTTTTGCAGTTGATTCCTGTTCCAGCCCTGTCTGGTGAACGTGATGCCTGGTCCTGGGTTTCGAATTCACAATCTTCGTTTTCTGTCAGAGATTTAAAGCGACGTATATGTGATCTTTCTTATTCTCAGGCGGAGTTTGTACTGGATAGGAACTCTTGGGTGCCTAAGAAGGTGGAAATTCTAATTGGGAGAGCGGGTTTAAATAGGATTCCGACTAAGGATGCGTTGCGAAGATGACATGTGAATGTCGGGTCTGATCTTTGTCCTCTTTGTAGCGACTTCCCTGAAACTGTTGAACATCTCTTTATTACATGCGGGTTTGCTCAGGCTGTGTGGGCGCTTGTTTCACAATGGTGCCGAGTTGATCCGATTTATGCTTTTCAGTTTACAGATTTGCTGCGTTTTCATAGGCATATCGGCGGTTCTGTGAAGCGAAAGAAGGTTGTTCAGGCAGTGGTGTATATTGTTATATGGTGCTTATGGAAGAGTCGGAATGATGCGATCTTTAACCTGAAACAATGCTCGCTTAGCTTGGTGTTCGGCGAAATAAAGGCTCGTAGTCATCTGTGGGTGAAAAGTAGAGCGAAGTGTCCGTCCTTAGATTGGGATTCTTGGTGTGCTTTCGCTTTGTCAAATGTAGGATGGTAGTCTATTTATTTGGGCTGTTCTTTTGTATTCTTGCTGTTTGTTGTGTGGTGTTTGGTGTATGTTGGGCGTTTTTTTACTAGTACCCCCGCTAGCGTTAATGGAATATAAGTTTTTGTTGATCGTTAAAAAAAATTTAGTTTTTAACGAGCACCAAATTTGATAAATACCTTTTCTTCACTAAAATTGTTTTAAAAAAATAAATAATTATTAACCCCGATAACCCGAAACCCTCAACTTAAATAGCCTACCCCTTTTTTATATTTTACAAACCCTTTCACCCTCATAATAATCTTCTTACCTATACTCCCGCCGCCGCCACCGCCGCCACCACCGCCACCACCGCCGTCGAACGCTACAAGATGGAGCTTTTAAGTGTGTGTTTTTTTATCTATTACTTTACTTTTGAACTTCGTACCACCGATCACGACGATATTTATTTTTTTCCCTAGTTATTTTATGTTTGTCGGTTAAGGGTAATGAAATAGATTGAACTTATATCACTTTAATTGGTATTGGTATTGAATTTAAACCGATGTTTGCATCTATTACATGTTCATATTACTGTCAAATTTTAACGAGGGATGTTGATTCATTACCAGGATTTTGTATCTATGACGGGCGATAATGATGACTGTAATAATAAATTCATCAAAACAAACTATGTTGATAGAATGATTGGCTATGGAGGATGTCGAATGTTATACCGAGCTGAGGCAACAAGCTTTTATGCTTCATGTGGACTAGACTACTTTCATAAATGTTTTTGGAATACAGACTCGACACAGGGCCATGACATACCAAATGATCGAAGAGGATAAACATCGTATCCATTTGGTGGTAAGTCATCCTAACATACTGCTGCTATATGTTATATGATGACACTAATAAAATTGTTTTCAGAATGCTATTTAATATCTAATATTACTCAAACAGGACGTTCTTCAATCAAATTAAAAGACACCATTGTTTTTGATAATTGACCGCGTTTTATGTACTAAATCCTTTCAATACGGTTACACATAAGAGCATTCACATTCGGTCCACCAAATGTATGTGAGTGTGTCTACCAAATTATATAGGGTGAGTGTAAGTGGTTGTGAGTGAATGAGAGAGAAAATATTTGGTGGAAGCACTGTTCCACCTTAAATATGAAAAACTACTGTTCACCCCTATATATATTTTAATATTTTTGTAAGTAGTTGTGAGTGAGGAGAGAGAAAATATAAAGATAAAAGTATTATTATTTTAATTAGGAGAGAGAAGATTTAGGGGTGAAGTATTGATTTTTAGTGTAATTTGATGGATGAGATTTGGTGGAGAGGATGAGAATGGTCTAAGACTTAAATACCTTATTCAAACCACACATGACCACCATTTTTAACTTTAATAGGGCATGACCGCCATTTTAAAGGGTAAGACCACATGAAGTGGTTCCGTGGATTGGGCGTTATAATGTCCCAAAAATGCTCCAACACCGCCCCTGAGGCGCATTTCTTCTTTTTTTGGTGTTAGCATAAAACTTTCAATGCCATTTTTGAGCATGAAGATGCTTGCTTTTTTCAGAGCCAATGGATGCATGCCATTTGGAGATGGGCGTTATTATTTTCACAACCAATACAAGTGGTCTAATAAGAGCATGTTTGGCTCCTCTTATTTCCACACCTTATAACTTATTACTTTTCCAAAAAGTTAATAGTTAAAAAAAGTGTTTGACAAATGATAAGGACTTAATGAATTAACTTTTCATTTGTCTAAGTTAGGAACTTCCATAAGAAGAATGTGTCGTTTAGGCTCGGGGGCAAATGGTACAAGTGGTCGGTGGTGAAACTGGGGATTTATATATATATCAATGTTGCAGAAGGCGGCCGCCTAGGCAGCGCCTAAGCGCTAGGCGGAACAAAATATAGGAATTTAGCCCAAGTCGGGTTCCTGGGCGTTTTGGCCTTTAGGCGGCAGCTAGGCGGAGCCTAGGCGGGCCTAGGCGGTGGTATTTTTTATTTATTTTTATTTTTTATTAAATTTCTAAGTATTTCTAGGTATTTCTTAGTATTATGTGTATATATCTAAGTATTATGTGTATATATCTTAACATATTTTAAAAAAACACCTAAATTTGTGTGTGTATATATATAATACGTATAAAATACCAAAACGCCTAATTCCGCTTAATTTTCGCCTAGTCCCGACTAGTCCCTAGGCTGGACCTCACCGCCTGCCTAGCGCCTTTTGCAACCTTGATATATATATATATATATATTCCACGAGGACACTGATTCTAATCTATTCTGCTCGGTTCACAGTTTTGGAGATAATGATGAACGGGCAGCGTTTTGGGCTTCTGTATCTATTGGTCCACCTTACAATCCGAGGTCGGCCAAAGCTACGAAGATTAAGGATCCGCTCCTCCGGATGATGCACCATATTTTCAGCCACACCATAGGTGGCCGAAAGGACAGTTCTGGGAACTTATTTTTATGCATTTTAGCTTAGATCCGTTTGTATTTTGTTCTTTAGGTTAAAGATTTGGGGGTTTCTTCATAAAGTTTAATAAACCCTTAGATTTTGGTTTGTTTTAGTTTAAATTAGTGTAGTTTTTGGTGATTATTGGTAAAGCCGTGCACATCCAGTCCCAAATCGTTATTATTTTGAGTTTTCTTGAAAGATATGAGAGATTTGGGTGTTTTTATAGAAAAATTTTGAAAAACTGGAACCCGTGCACGGCCGTGCACCAGACCTGCACGATCGTGCATGGTCAGGTGCACCAGCTCGTGCACCAGACCTGCACGATCGTGCATGGTCAGGTGCACCAGCTCGTGCACTGGTTGTGCAGCTCAGAATCACGAGCTGCACAGGCTTGCACGGTCATCTGCACGGTCGTGCAAATGACCGTGCGTGCCGAGAAACTGAGCTGCACTGCCAGTGCACCAGGCAATGCAGCCTCTGACCTGACCAACGACCAAGTGTGCACGGCCGTGCATCAGAAGCAGATTCAGGTCAGAATGCGCGTAGGTCCGTTTTGGACATCCGGGACCTCCATTTTTTGTGTACTAACAGTTTTGTATATATTTTTGCATGCAGATGGCCAACACCCACCCCTTCCTCGGGTTCGACAACCGCGACAGACGAGAGGCAACGTGCATCGACAAATTCCTTAAGCTTTGGGCCCGCCGGAATTCATTTGGTACTCCTATCCGTCTCAATCTGGATCTGCTGACCACGCTCAGACAGCGCGAGAGATACGAGGGGTTTGTCTCGCCAAATATGGCGAAATTGCTGAACATAAACCAGCCGGTCTACAAGGAGATCACCATTGAGTTCTTATCATCCTTTAAGTACAAAAAACCGAAGGAAGGGGTGTATAAGGACTTCCACGACAAAGACATCCGGTTTAGGCTATGCGGAAATTGGTACCATTGGTCGGTGGCGCGACTGGGGAGAAAGCTGGGGATCTACGAGTACTTGGAAACCAACTCAGAAGACTTCTGTGGGATCAACAACTTCGTGGACCTTGACGAGCGGGCTGCATTTTGGGATTCGATTGCCGATGGCATACCTTACAATCCGAGGTCTGCCAAGGCAACTCGGATTAAGGACCCGCTTCTCCGCCTTATGCACCATGTTTTCAGCCACACCATATGTGGCCGAAAGGACAGTTCGGGGAACTGTCCCACTCCTGATCTCCTATTTTTATACCATTTTTACGAAGGTGCCTCGATGAATTTAGCCGCACGGATGGCTGAGTTCTTCCTGAATGCCGGGGGCACAAAGGACGGGAGTGAGATTCATGGCGGAGAATACGTCACCCAGATCGCCGAGGCATTGGGGCTTCTGACTGACGAGGTTAGGGGGACACTGACATTGGCTACTAATGGGGTTATGTTGGACCTTCGATCACTCAGGGCTCAGAACCTGATACATGACACAGATGATGGTCCACGACTTATTAGCTAGGGGATTGTGTGGGACCCAGTTTCAGAGGAGGTGGAGGATGAGGACGAGGAGATGCCTGAGCAGAACGCAGGGGGCGGTGGTGACGCTCCAAACTCTCCACACCACTCGCCTCAGCACCAGCACCATGACCAGCAGTGGCCTCCCGGCATCCCGACATACCCGGAGTTCTATCAGCGGTTCCAGACGATGGAATTGAACATGGGGAACATCGTTGCACAGCAGGGCGAGATCAGGCAGGACCAGCAGTATATGCGGTCCACTATGGATAGAGTGCAGCAGGATGTCAGGTACAGTTTTGAGTACCTATTTGCCGGGCTAGAGCAGGTGCATCCGGGTCACTTCGGCAACCCTCCCTTGTTCCTTTATCGTGCTCCTGGCGACCAGCCAGGAAGTTCCAGCCAGCACCACAGGGACGATGCCCCCCAGTAGCCACTTCATGCATGCGTTTGTTAGTACTTTATTTATTTATGCTTTCAGTACTTTCTTTTCGGGTCTGCGTACCCAACACATTTTAGTATTTGTTTTTGAACTATTTCTTTTCTTTAGTATTTCAGTATCGTACTTATTTTAGTTTAATTTTGTGGATGTGATTGATGGGTTTGATGAGTTTGTGCCAAGAATGTTGATTATGCAGGGAACTAGCGAACACCGTTATCGGGGCTCATGCCGTCCATTTACCCGGGCGTTTCTTCGACACTAGGGGAGTATTATTCTCCTTTTTCCCACTATAGATAGCTTATTCATTAACGCTTTCTATTGTCACATTGGGGACAATGTGAATTTCAAGTGTGGCGAGGGATTATATCTTATTGAAATGTGCTTATATTAACAATCTACATGGCTAATGGCGCAACGTTGTGGCCATAACGCTGCTTTTAAGGTTCACAGGGTGACAAGCTTTGTCAGACACCCTCGTACCTCGTACACCAATCATTATACCCAAACACTAGGCTATGGCATAGCACATCACATTAACAAGTGTGAAAATAACTTTTGGGGTATTTATAACGACCCATTAGACTTTACGGTATGGAGACACGACAAGGGAAGTCATGCCTACGCCAGCCCGGGCAACACCGCCCCCAGGCTCGGCATGACATGACCGGCATTCCTACGACTTTGATGTCGGGGCTATTTGACCGTTTAAAAAAAGGGTTTTTATTAATATTATAAATACAAACATTCAACCCCTTTTCATTCACATTTTTATAAAACTCTTTCAATTTATTTAAACAAAACCATTTCCCAAACCCTCAAACAATCATGTCATTATCATCTTCTTCGTCTTCTTCGGGTTCCTCATCTACAAACGAAGCCGTAAATTTTGTTATAAACGTCGTGGGGCAAGCAGCGCAGATCATTGCCGAGGAGGAAGGAGATGAAGTCGACTCGGTACCTCGAACTAGGCAAGCGGCTATAAACAGAGACTGAGAAAGTACGTTTTATATTTTTTTAGATTATTTATGTATATTATATTTATTTTTTTAACATTGTAGTTGTTTATCATATTTAAAGTTTTTAAGATTGTAGATTTTTATTGTGTTTATATTTTTTAAAATATGTGTAGGTGCCCATGATATATTGGTAGCCGATTATTTTGCCGACGAACCCTTATACTCGGCGGCCTATTTAGGCGTAGGTTCCGAATGAGTAGAAGATTGTTCTTACGTATAGCCGATGATGTGGTGAACTTTCACCCATTTTTTACCTTACGATACAATGCTAGAAAGAAAAGGGGGTTCACCACACTACAAAAAATGCACACCGGCACTTCGGCAACTAGCGTACGGGACTACAGTGGATGCGTGGGATGAGTATTTAAAGATGTCGAAAAGAACTGCACGAGTATGTCTGTACAAGTTTAGCAAGTGTGTGGTTAAGCTTTACAGCAACAAATATTTGCGAAAACCAAACTCAGTGAGGTCCAACAATTGTATCAGTTCCATCACCAAAGACATGGTTTTCCAGGAATCCTCGAAAGCATTGATTGCATGCATTGACCTTGGAAAAACTGTCCGGTTGCATGGCGCAGAATGTTCAAACAAGGGGATCAAGACTATCTTTCAATAATCTTGGAGGCAGTGTGTTCACAAGACTTATGGATTTGGCATGCATTTTTTTGGTGTTCCCGGATCGAATAACGACATTAATGTCATTAACCAATTGGAGGTTTTTGACGATGTCATAAAAGGAACCGGTCCGGATACCAGGTTTACAGTATCTGGGGTGGATTATAGGCGCGGTTATTATCTTGCTGATGAGATCTACCCATCTTATGCGATGATTGTTAAAAGTATTCACCACCCGTTCGATGAAAAAATAAAGAAATTTGCCAAGTTTCAAGAGGCGACAAGGAAGGACATTGAACGGTTATTTGGGGTTCTACAACAAAGATGACACATCATTGCAAACCCGGCACATATGTTCACCCCAAAAAGGTTGTGTTACTATACGTATGCTTGTATCTTGTTGCATAATATGATATTTGAAGACGAAGGCTCCGCCATCTGAGAGTATGACGAGAATCCCCCCCCCCCGGGAGAATACTGTGTCTGTTGACCCACATCAACAAGATTTAAATGAGTTCTCGTTACATAACTTTTTAATATTAAGACAAAATTGCAGAAAACGTCCTTTATGTTTACCCAAAATTGTAGGTTTAGTCCTTTAACTTTAAAAGTTGCAGGATACCTCCTTTATCGAACTTTTGGTTGCAGGAAACATCCTTTAATGAACTTTTGGTTGCATAAAACGACCTTTACCACTAACGGTGTTAAATTCTGCTGTTAAGTTACCCTCACGTGCCAAGCATGTGAGGGTATTTTCGTCAATCATCATCTTAAAGGACCTTTTCTGTAATATTAACATCAACAATTTAACAATTAAAAACCTTCCCGCCCCCCAATTCGTTTCATCAAAAAAACCCTAATTATATTCATCGATCAAAGATGGCTTCACAGACATCATCAAACACATCAAACCCTAATTCGTCGGTCTACTGTGTTTGTGGTAGGGCTGCAGTAATCAGGACCTCTGGAACATCAAAAAACCCTGGTCGAAGGTTCTACTCATGTCCTGTTAACGTAAGTTTTTCCCTAAATCTGATATGTATTATGCACAAGGTAGTTAACTTGTTTTAATTTAATGTTCATAGGCATCTAAATGTGGTAAAGGTTTCATTGGATGGGCTGAAGCTAAGGTTTTTCATCAATCAATGAGCTACGATCTGCAAACTGAGTTAATAGCTTCAAACAATGAACTAAGATCTTCAAACACTGAGTTAATAGCTTCAAACAATGAGCTACGATCTGCAAACAAGAACCTTCAGGATTCGAACAAGAAGCTTGAAACCGAAGTTGCAAAGTTGAAGAAATACTTGTTTTTTTCTTGGATGATTGTTATGGTTGTTGTTTGTAAGTTATTATTGGTTTTTGTTTATATAGAAAAAAACACAATATGTTCAAGTAATTTATTAATCATGTCTAGGCAAGTCAGTAATCATGTTCAAACTAGGAATTCTATTTTCATCAAAAGCAAAATAGGTTAAAACCACTATTTTCCAAAAAAAAAAAACGTCACGCGTTTAAGACTGCGGCCTCAATCACGCCCTGCAATGGTTGTCTCTAGCTCTGCTCTTCATCCAAACGTACATCTTTTTAATATATTTTTTCATTTTTATTCATATGATTAAAATTGTTGTTTTTTCATGTTGTAGTACATTAATTTCTATATTACATCATAACACATATTTTATTAGATCATATTATATTTATCTATTCCGGAAAGCTTACGGATATAATCTAGTTTATATATATTTACAAGAGATGGTTATTGTACAAGACATCCTTATCATACGAAACGTAGAAGCAATGGTATCATAGAAAGATCCAATATTGTTAGTTTATAAACTCACTTTCCACATGATTTTAAAAAGTCCATAACTTTTACATACGTCAACTTTTTTTATTTTAAATTTGCACCATATTAACAAACATTTCCATCATTAATTTGAGTAGGCTATTGCTATAATTTATTTTTTAAATTTTGTTATTAGATACGTGATTACATATTCAACATGATTTGTTATAACTAATGTTATTACAGCTATGTTTATTGCGTGATTACAAATTCAATAATGAGAACTTAATCGTTTATGTTTTATTATGTGATTAAATCTGTAATATACAACATTATGTGGTCATTATAGGTTGATTGGTTAATATTTTGCATTACATTTATACTTAATATGCGATTAGACCTGTATATGTTTTGTGTTTGCTTGAGTTATAGTTAGTACGTAACTACCTAATCATTTAGTGAGTTTTCATATAATACTATAAGACTCAATTACAACTTTTGTCCTTTACGTTTATACCATATTTCAAAGCATGCCTTTTACATTTAAAATTGATGAGTTATGTACTTTATGTTAGGGGTGTTCATGGTCCGGTTTTCGCGGTTTTTAGGTCAAACCGTGAACCGAACCGTTAGTAGCGGTTTTAGAATTTTGTAAACCAAAACCAAACCGTGGAAATTTTAAACCGAACCAAACCAAACCGTTAGTAACGGTTTGGTTCCGGTTCGGTTTCGCGGTTTGGGCTTGTTGAATCTTTATATAAGATGTCTCGAATTTGCAAAAGAAAAAAGAATGTCGTCCACAACTCTAAGTTCCATTCAACATAAAACAAGCTTTTTTGTAATAATTAACAATCCAAATATCTTAAAAGACCATCTATATTAGCAAATACATAAATAAAATATACCCAAACACATCAAAACAAAGGTTGAATTTGAAATTTAAAAACTTACATAAGGAATTAACTTATTGTAATAAAATATATGGCACTATTATTTTACAACGATTCAGTTATAGGCAAAAAAAAAAAATATTTTATCTATGTCTATATATAATATGAAAATATTTATAAGAAAATATAAATAAATCCTTACGGTCCGGTCCGGTTTTATGCGGTTGGTTTTCGGTATAAACCGTAAACCAAACCGTTTGTTACGGTTTGAAAATATTGAAACCGACCGACCGAAAGTTAAGTAAAAAAACCGACCATGAAACCAAACCGACGACCGGTTTGGGCGGTTTCACGGTTTGAAACCAAGCCGTGAACACCCCTACTTTATGTTTTAAAATATTGCAGGTTTTGTCCTTTGACATAACCAGTTAGTTTTTTCTTGTTAAATCTGGTTAATCAAGGTTATTTTAGTCTTTTTACCTCACTCTTTCTCTTTATAACCAGCCACCACAATCACCTCCACCCCCACCACCACCACTACACTAAAAAGAAAAGGAAAAGAAATTTATTATCCAATATGAAACATAAACCCGACCCTATACATATCAATCATCATTCACCTAAACAAATCACGACTCAAATTATGTTAACAAACTATCCAGATAACTTATCAAGAACCTATCCCACTTTAAAGCGACCCAACATATAAAATTCATCCAAACCACAAATGTGAGTTCCTATATGACAATTCAATGCTAATCAACTATATCACTATCCACATTGACTAACCCCAAACCATACAATCATAAGCAAAATTATTATATAAATAAAACACAATACTAAAAATAAAAAAGAAAAATAACCTGTGAACATACCTGCTCAACGAGAGATGGTGATGAAGAGTATGGTGGATAGAGGATGGTGTTTGTTCGATTGTGTTGGTGGTGAACTGTGATGAATTTTGAAAAGTATTTTTATATTTCATAGCATATAAATATAAATAATAATGTTATTAGAATATATATATTTTAGACGAAAAGGTTATTTTTCAAATAATAAATCTATTAGAATAAAACATTACTAAAAAATAGTTAAGAAAAGATATATATAAAACTTAAAAGTCTTCGGGTATACGGGTATTTAGTTTCGGGTAATCGGGTCGGGTATCACCTAATACCATGCCCGTCCCATACTCGTGAAATATATTTTTTTTAATACCAAACCCGTCCCATATTCGTCAGGTATCCGATATACCGGTTGTAAATGCTTCGGGTTTCGGATATACTCGTCGAGTTCGGCTTTTTTTTGCCATCACCTTTTGTTCACTTAAATTGTTAGAAAAAAATACATCAAATGACGTCATATTCATGAAAAATGACACCATCATCCAAAACCCACAAGTTAAATATTTTACTCGTTTTTTTTTACCATTTACAAACCCTCCCAAACATTAACCCTTCTCATCTCATCTTCTTCCTAAGCCGCCACATCTAACTTCACCGCCGTACCGCAGTGTTCCACCACCAGCTGCTCCTCCGGCTAACATTGCAAGATCGAGTACGTAAGTGCGCTCTTTTTTTTTTAATTATTTTACCATTAAACATCTAGGGTTTCACCATCGATCACTTCCATATGTTTTTACAAAACTGTCGTTTTCCGATCACATATCCGTATTTACTTTCGTTCTTTGATAAATTTTACTATTTATAAGCCCTTACATATCTGTATTGATAACCAGGATTATGTACTCTGTGACTGTCATTCATCAATTGAAGTAAAACAAAGTCTGTTTTCTATTGAAGAGAATCAGTCGGCAACCTATGACTTTTATGCCGATAGAAAGATCGTCATTGGAGGATGTGCAATGCTATACGAGCTGCTACAACAGCTTTTTATGCTTACTGTGGACTACACTACTTTCATAAATGTGTGCTCAACACAGGACAATGCATTACCCCGACATAAAGGGCGGTCTATGGGATTTAATGAACATCATACGCCTTGTAAGTGATACAATGACTTTCATATTTAAAGATGTTTAACACAGTTAAATGTTTTTTTATTTAAAAAGGCTTTATACCAAACCGCTATAAGAAAAATAAGAAGGCTGTTTTTGGGTTTTATTTAAAAACCACTATTGAAAAAAAATAGGTAATAAAGCTGTTTTCAAAATCAAATAGCGTTAGGTAATTCACGACCCTGCATAAAAGATATCGTTGTTTTGATTATTGACCACCGTTTATGTATTAAAACTAAAAAAATGGTTACATATAATCGGCGTAAAACACCTGCCCAATGATCGCCATTTTTAGCCTAAGATTGCGGTTTTGTGTAAAAGCTTAGCACCACCTTTTTTTAGCCTAATAAGACGTTTCTGGGTTGATTGTTGTTGGGTTATGGAGGTTAAAAGATGTAAAACTGCAACAAAAACACAATATAGACAAATGCAGCCGAAAGCTTCCTTTATTCACCAGTTATCACAGATTACAAAAGAAGATAAAGGACAAGTGATTTTCGACTAATTATTCTACAAGATAGCTACCATATTTATACTAAAAACTGAACAGAAAATGACCTACAAACCAGGTCTTATTCCATAAAAAGCTGAACTAATTCCAACGTCTCTTTTGACTCTCTACCTGTTACCATTTCTTTCGGTGGACCCACTTGAATGAGTCAATACTAACCAACATTCTCCCCCTTAGTGTTGGCTCCATTCTTTAAGTCTTCAACTCCAATGAGGCTTCTCATTTCACAAAATTTTAGTCGTGGCAAAGCCTTTGTTAACGTATCAGCTTTCTGCAGCTCCCCGCTTACATGTTTGACATCAATTTCTCCCTCTTCTACGCACTCTCGAATAAAATTGTATTTTGTGCGTATATGTTTGCTCTTCTTATGGAACACCGGGTTCTTTATCAAGGCTATGGCAGATTGATTATCGACCAGCAGTTCTACCTTTACAGCTTCATTTCCAGTTAAGTCACTCAGCAAAATTCTTAACCACAGTGCCTGGCATGCAGCTGAAGTTGCAGCCATGAACTCGGCTTCACAAGAGCTTAGTGCTACTGTTTGTTGCTTCTGAGAAGACCAAGTTATAAGATTTCCCGAGAAGTAGAATGCCATACCAGTTGTGCCTCGTCCATCTTCTACGTCCGACCCGTAACTACTATCGCTATATCCCACAAGGCGTCCATCTCCACCTTTATAATACTTTAGCCCGTAATTGGTAGTATCTTTGAGATACCTCAGTATTTGTTTCACTGCTGCACGGTGACTCTCTCTTGGAGGCTGCATGTATTTGCTTACAACACCAACCGAATAGCTTAAGTCAGGACGAGTGTGGATTAAGTAGCGAAGGCTCCCGATGATTCGTCTGTACTCTGTTGGGTTTACTGCTTTCCCATTTTCATCCCTAGTTAACTGCAACTTGGGATCCATGGGCCATTTTGCTGCGTTACATTCATACATACCTACCTGCCATTTTAAGAACTTTGCATGCATAACCTTCTTGTTTTATAGTAATGCCATCTTGTGCTTGGTCAACCTCTATACCAAGGTTGCAGAAGGCGGCCTAGGCGGCCGCCTAGGCGCTAGGCGGAACAAAAAATCGGAATTTGACCCTAGGCGATGAATTAGGCGAAATGGGGATTAGGCGGAGCCTAGGCGGGCCTAGGTGGAGCCTAGGCGGTCCTAGGCGGAGCCTAGGCGGTCCTAGGCGGTGGTATTTTTTATTTTTTTTAATTTTTTTATTAAATTTCTAAGTATTTCTTAGTATTATGTGTATATATCTAAACATATTTTCAAAAAACACCTAAATTTGTGTATATATATATAAAATACGTATAAAATACCAAAACGCCTAATTCCGCCTAATTTTCGCCTAGTCCCGACTAGTCCCTAGGCTGGACCTCACCGCCTGCCTAGCGCCTAGCGACTTCTGCAACCTTGCTCTATACCCAGATAGTAGCTCAATTTTCCCAAATCACTCATATCAAATATAACTTTCATCTTTTTCTTGAACTCAAGAATTTCTTTCTCGCTTGAACCAGTGACTATTAAGTCATCTACATACACACCAACAACTAAAAGCGAATTTGCACTTCGTACCTTGTATACTGCTTGTTCGTGGACGCATCTACTAAACCCAAGTTCTTTGAGTGTTTTGTCGAGCTTTATGTTCCAGGCTCTAGGAGCCTGTCTCAATCCGTAGAGCGCCTTATGCAATCTGTACACCATATTCTCTTTGCCTTTAACTTCGAACCCGTTTGGTCGAGCCACGTACACCTCCTCCTTAAGTTCTCCGTTTAAGAAGGCTGACTTGACATCTAAGTGATGTACAAGCCAATTCCCCCTCGCAGCCAAGGCTAGTAGCAGCCTTATTGTTTCCAGTCTTGCAACCGGAGCGAACGCATCTTCGAAATCGATACCTTTCTGTTGTACGTAACCCTTTGCGACCAACCGGGCTTTATGCTTGATCACTTTGCCGCTTGCATCTCTTTTCAGCTTAAACACCCACTTCAAGCCGATTACTTTGCGACCGATAGGCAGGTTAATAAGCGTCCACGTTTTGTTCTTGTTTATGGCTTCTAATTCTACTTCCATGGCCCTTTTTCGGTGAACATCATTTGCAGCCTCTTCAAATGTTGTTGGTTCATCATCAACAAGAAGCAACTCTTCTCCTGCATATATTTCTTGAACCTGTTCTTTACACATTGGTACGGTTTTTTGATAAACTTCATTTAGGGAGCGACAACCTTGCTTGGGAGTATCATCGAAACCTGCTATGGTTCTTTCACTTGAGCTGCTCGAAACTTCATAATTGGTTGACATGTTCTCTTGACCTTTTGATCCTGCAAAGTCAAAATCTTGTGGAGACATATTGTTAGAAAATATAGGAGTAGTAGGTGTACTAGGTTCCCAACTTTCATTAGCAGCCACTCCTTTTTGAACTTGATTAGTCATGTCATTATTCTCATTCACATGGGTATGCACATGGGTATTAGTGTCGACCCTTGTGATGGGGTTGGTACCAATTGGTTCACACTGTGTTCCCAATCCCCACATTTTCTTTTCATCAAACTTCACATCACCTTCTCCTACCACCACTAATTTTTTATTTACTGGATCATACATTTTAAAACCTAGGTTTCCAGCTTCCACTCCTAGGTAAACTAGAGGTCTGCTCCTGTCCTCTAGTTTAGTAACATGACCTTTCAACTTTACTGCATGACCAATGCACCCAAAAATCCTCATATACCTCAAGTTTGGCCTTTTTTCTCCCACATTTCAAACGGAGTTTTATCTTTAACTGCTTTTGTGAAAACCCTATTCAGTACATAAACTGCATGTGCTACAGCCTCCCCCCACGCTCTTTTTTTTTTAATTATTTTACCATTAAACATCTAGGGTTTCACCATCGATCACTTCCATATGTTTTTACAAAACTGTCGTTTTCCGATCACATATCCGTATTTACTTTCGTTCTTTGATAAATTTTACTATTTATAAGCCCTTACATATCTGTATTGATAACCAGGATTATGTACTCTGTGACTGTCATTCATCAATTGAAGTAAAACAAAGTCTGTTTTCTATTGAAGAGAATCAGTCGGCAACCTATGACTTTTATGCCGATAGAAAGATCGTCATTGGAGGATGTGCAATGCTATACGAGCTGCTACAACAGCTTTTTATGCTTACTGTGGACTACACTACTTTCATAAATGTGTGCTCAACACAGGACAATGCATTACCCCGACATAAAGGGCGGTCTATGGGATTTAATGAACATCATACGCCTTGTAAGTGATACAATGACTTTCATATTTAAAGATGTTTAACACAGTTAAATGTTTTTTTATTTAAAAAGGCTTTATACCAAACCGCTATAAGAAAAATAAGAAGGCTGTTTTTGGGTTTTATTTAAAAACCACTATTGAAAAAAAATAGGTAATAAAGCTGTTTTCAAAATCAAATAGCGTTAGGTAATTCACGACCCTGCATAAAAGATATCGTTGTTTTGATTATTGACCACCGTTTATGTATTAAAACTAAAAAAATGGTTACATATAATCGGCGTAAAACACCTGCCCAATGATCGCCATTTTTAGCCTAAGATTGCGGTTTTGTGTAAAAGCTTAGCACCACCTTTTTTTAGCCTAATAAGACGTTTCTGGGTTGATTGTTGTTGGGTTATGGAGGTTAAAAGATGTAAAACTGCAACAAAAACACAATATAGACAAATGCAGCCGAAAGCTTCCTTTATTCACCAGTTATCACAGATTACAAAAGAAGATAAAGGACAAGTGATTTTCGACTAATTATTCTACAAGATAGCTACCATATTTATACTAAAAACTGAACAGAAAATGACCTACAAACCAGGTCTTATTCCATAAAAAGCTGAACTAATTCCAACGTCTCTTTTGACTCTCTACCTGTTACCATTTCTTTCGGTGGACCCACTTGAATGAGTCAATACTAACCAACATTCTCCCCCTTAGTGTTGGCTCCATTCTTTAAGTCTTCAACTCCAATGAGGCTTCTCATTTCACAGAATTTTAGTCGTGGCAAAGCCTTTGTTAACGTATCAGCTTTCTGCAGCTCCCCGCTTACATGTTTGACATCAATTTCTTCCTCTTCTACGCACTCTCGAATAAAATGGTACTTTGTGTGTATATGTTTGCTCTTCTTATGGAACACCGGGTTCTTTATCAAGGCTATGGCAGATTGATTATCGACCAGCAGTTCTACCTTTACAGCTTCATTTCCAGTTAAGTCACTCAGCAAAATTCTTAACCACAGTGCCTGGCATGCAGCTGAAGTTGCAGCCATGAACTCGGCTTCACAAGAGCTTAGTGCTACTGTTTGTTGCTTCTGAGAAGACCAAGTTATAAGATTTCCCGAGAAGTAGAATGCCATACCAGTTGTGCCTCGTCCATCTTCTACGTCCGACCCGTAACTACTATCGCTATATCCCACAAGGCGTCCATCTCCACCTTTATAATACTTTAGCCCGTAATTGGTAGTACCTTTGAGATACCTCAGTATTTGTTTCACTGCTGCACGGTGACTCTCTCTTGGAGACTGCATGTATTTGCTTACAACACCAACCGAATAGCTTAAGTCAGGACGAGTGTGGATTAAGTAGCGAAGGCTCCCGATGATTCGTCTGTACTCTGTTGGGTTTACTGCTTTCCCATTTTCATCCCTAGTTAACTGTAACTTGGGATCCATGGGCCATTTTGCTGCGTTACATTCATACATACCTGCCATTTTAAGAACTTTGCATGCATAACCTTCTTGTTTTATAGTAATGCCATCTTGTGCTTGGTCAACCTCTATACCCAGATAGTATCTCAATTTTCCCAAATCACTCATATCAAATATAGCTTTCATCTTTTTCTTGAACTCAAGAATTTCTTTCTCGCTTGAACCAGTGACTATTAAGTCATCTACATACACACCAACAACTAAAAGCGAATTTGCACTTCGTACCTTGTATACTGCTTGTTCGTGGACGCATCTACTAAACCCAAGTTCTTTGAGTGTTTTGTCGAGCTTTATGTTCCAGGCTCTAGGAGCTTGTCTCAATCCGTAGAGCGCCTTATGCAATCTGTACACCATATTCTCTTTGCCTTTAACTTCGAACCCGTTTGGTCGAGCCACGTACACCTCCTCCTTAAGTTCTCCGTTTAAGAAGGCTGACTTGACATCTAAGTGATGTACAAGCCAATTCCCCCTCGCAGCCAAGGCTAGTAGCAGCCTTATTGTTTCCAGTCTTGCAACCGGAGCGAACGCATCTTCGAAATCGATACCTTTCTGTTGTACGTAACCCTTTGCGACCAACCGGGCTTTATGCTTGATCACTTTGCCGCTTGCATCTCTTTTCAGCTTAAACACCCACTTCAAGCCGATTACTTTGCGACCGATAGGCAGGTTAATAAGCGTCCACGTTTTGTTCTTGTTTATGGCTTCTAATTCTACTTCCATGGCCCTTTTCCGGTGAACATCATTTGCTGCCTCTTCAAATGTTGTTGGTTCATCATCAACAAGAAGCAACTCTTCTCCTGCATATATTTCTTGAACCTGTTCTTTACACATTGGTATGGTTTTTTTTGATAAACTTCATTTAGGGAGCGACAACCTTGCTTGGGAGTATCATCGAAACCTGCTATGGTTCTTTCACTTGAGCTGCTCGAAACTTCATAATTGGTTGACATGTTCTCTTGACCTTTTGATCCTGCAAAGTCAAAATCTTGTGGAGACATATTGTTAGAAAATATAGGAGTAGTAGGTGTACTAGGTTCCCAACTTTCATTAGCAGCCACTCCTTTTTTGAACTTGATTTGTCATGTCATTATTCTCATTCACATGGGTATGCACATGGGTATTAGTGTCGACCCTTGTGATGGGGTTGGTACCAATTGGTTCACACTGTGTTCCCAATCCCCACATTTTCTTTTCATCAAACTTCACATCACCTTCTCCTACCACCACTAATTTTTTATTTACTGGATCATACATTTTAAAACCTAGGTTTCCAGCTTCCACTCCTAGGTAAACTAGAGGTCTGCTCCTGTCCTCTAGTTTAGTAACATGACCTTTCAACTTTACTGCATGACCAATGCACCCAAAAATCCTCATATACCTCAAGTTTGGCCTTTTTTTCTCCCACATTTCAAACGGAGTTTTATCTTTAACTGCTTTTGTGAAAACCCTATTCAGTACATAAACTGCATGTGCTACAGCCTCCCCCCAAAACTCATCAGGAACATGCATGGTCTTGAGCATAGCTCGTGTGGTTCCCATGACAGTTCGGTTCCTTCGGTCCACAACACCGTTTTGTTGTGGAGTGTAAGGTGCCGTTTTTTGTCTTCTTATCCCCATTTCTTGACAAAAATCATCAAATGCTTGTGAGTTGAACTCACCCCCTCTATCGGTTCTTAACATTTTCACCAAATACCCACTTTGTTTTTCAACTTGAATTTTAAATTCTTTAAATTTTGAAAAGGCTTCAGCTTTGGTTTTTAGTAGATAAACCCACATGAATCTACTATAGTCATCTACAATTAACATAAAGTAACTATTACCTCCAATAGATCGTGGGGTGATGGGTCCACAGAGGTCAACGTGTACTAACTCCAATGGCATAGAAGCTCTCCATTGTGCTTCCCTCTTAAAACTACCTCTGGTTTGTTTGGCAACTAGACAACCCTCACATATTTGCCTTGGATGTGAGATGGTTGGTAAGCCTTCTACATGTTCTCCCTTAGACATGGATTCCAAGACTTGAAAGTTTGCATGCCCAAATCTAGCATGCCATATCCACGCATCTTCTTCGAGTTTAGTCGCCAAGCATACCGGTTTCGATGGGTTTAACACAATTTCGGGTAGTCCCCGTTTGGGACTGCTTTTTGAATACTTTATCTCATTTACGATGTGAATGTGTACTACATGATTGATTGTTTTTGAAAGATTCGGTTGGCGTTTCCTCTTTGCTCCTCGGGTATATATTTATATTATATACTTGGGGGCTAAGGGGAAATGCTGCCGAATTTTTCTTAAACAAACAATCATGTAATACACATTCATATATGAGATAAGGTATTCAAAAAGTGGGTTCTGACGGAGGGAGAGAACGGTGAGAAATATTACGGCATATTAGAAGAGATTATTGAGCTACGCTATCCAAATGATTATTCAACTGTCCTATTTCGATGCAAGTGGTTCAATACTCGAGTGGGTGTTACAAATGAAAATAACATCACCAGTATCAGCACTCAACACGAATGGGACAAAGAAGATCAACTCATATTTGCTTTGCAAGCCAAACAAGTGTTCTACATCGAAGAACCTTCTCGAGGAAACCAAACCAATAAACATAGGTGGGTCGTCGAGAATGTTAATCACCGACAAATTTGGGATCGACCTCAGCAACCTGAAAATGTTCAAAATGTCGACAATGACTTAGTCGAAGATCTTGACGTTGTTCATAGTAACTCTTCATCTAATAGTCCACTTTTCATCGACTTCCGCCAATACTTTCAAAGCATGTCTTCTCATGTTAATGAAAGTGAGAATTTAATTGAAGTTAGTGCCCCGACGGCAGTCGATAACCAAGTGGTCGACTATGATATTGATTATGACGAGGACGATCCTGATTATGACACGGGAGCGTCCGACAAAGAAACTGGAGTATCTGACAGAGAGTGTGATTAAAAAAAAGAGTTATTGTAATTAATATTGAGAAACACTTGTTGTAAGTCTTATAATAAATCAATGTTTACTATTTTTACTTCATTTGTTATATATAATATTGTGACTAGCTAATAATTTTTAATTCTGATTGCAGGAAATGTTATCGCTTTGGATTGTTCTCGTTTATATGATGGCCGATGTCATCGGTCGTGGGCACGGCGGGGATGGAGCCGAGGAGCCACCACCTCCTGGTGGTGATGACTTTTGTCAAGGCCATGGGGCGGATGGTAAATTTTATAATAAATCAGTGTTTACTATTTCTACTTCGTTGATTATATATAAAGTGCTAATAATTTTTAATTGTAATTGTAGTTCCCCGAAAGAAAACAAGGGGCAAAGCTAAAAACCTTGCATTACGCGATTTGGTTGACGAAGGTGGTCGACCATTAGATCTGACGTTTGATGAGGAGGCAACAAATATGCCTATTGGCACAAATGGAGGTCTTTTTACTCAGGAGTTGGGTTTGTATATGTGGCGCCACATACCATTAGATAGAGAAGGGTTTAGGAATGTCCCCTCACACTACAGGAATGCTTTATTTGTGCATCTGAATGTAAATGATTTATAATAATATTTTATATTTAACTAACTTGTTTCATTTACTTGACTAACTTGTTTTATTTAATTTTTAGGAAAACTTTAATCTTACAGCGGTTGAAAAAGATGATCTAGCCAGCCAGAAAAAAGGTGGCATCAATTGTAAGATCCAAAAGACATACAACAACCGCAAGTCCAAGGCAAAAGCTGAGTTTCTTCGCCGGGGAGGTTATAATGACGTGGAAAGAGCAAGGGCAAGTGTCCCCGATGATATGAGCAATGTAAACTGGCAGAAGGCAGTTGATCATTTCTTGACCATAGAACATCAGAACAAGTCGGCTATTAACGCAGCAGCCCGCAAAAAACACCTGCATACGTACCGAGGTGGAATAACCTCTTATGCTAGTGCTTGTTTCAAGCACGTAATGCTTTATACACACACGCACACACACACGCTAATGTTTATTTAATTTTTAATCTAAGTTCTAATGTTAACAGAACCTAGAACGGTATGATGGATACCGTGCTGGTCATACTGATAGAGAAGGACGTTTTGATAGCCCGCAGAATGAAGAAAATTATGTAAGTATGTAATTCTCATTATAAATATGTGTATATATATATATATATATATAATGAGAATTACATTCTAAATAAATAAATCTATTGAGTCACCTTTGTAAAATACAGCGTAAGTTGGTGGCAGAGTTTGAGTCTCAAAATCAACGTAGAAACGAAGAAGGTTGTTCCTCACAACAGGTCAACAAAATTTCCATATTTGAAAAAGTGTTCGGTAGGCGACGTGTACATACTCGCGGGCTTGGCCCTAACCCTTGTCCAAGAGAAGGTTCTTTAACACCGACACAACCGACCGAGAAGATGCCTCCATCAGAATTTACTCAGGTATGTGTTTATAGTTTTGAAAAAATTGGTAGATGTTTGTAGTTTTGACACATTTGGTATGTTTGTAGGTTTGACCCATTTGGTATATGTTTGTAGTTTTGACCCAATTGGTATGTTTGTAGGTTTGACCCATTTGGTATATGTTTATAGTTTTGACCCATTTGGTATATGTTTATAGTGTTAACCCATTTGGTAAATGTTTGTAGTTTTGACCCAATTGGTATGTTTGTAGGTTTGACCAATTTGGTATGTGTTTGTAGTTTTGACCCAATTGGTATGTTTGTAGGTTTGACCCATTTGGTATATGTTTATAGTTTTGACCCATTTGGTATATGTTTATAGTGTTAACCCATTTGGTAAATGTTTGTAGTTTTGACCCAATTGGTATGTTAGTAGGTTTGACCAATTTGGTATGTGTTTGTAGTTTTGACCCCATTGGTATGTTTGTAGATTTGACCCATTTGGTATATGTTTATAGTTTTGACCCATTTGGTATATGTTTATAGTGTTAACCCATTTGGTAAATGTTTGTAGTTTTGACCCAATTGGTATGTTAGTAGGTTTGACCAATTTGGTATGTGTTTGTAGTTTTGACCCAATTGGTATGTTTGTAGGTTTGACCAATTTGGTATATGTTTATAGTTTTGACCCATTTGGTATATGTTTATAGTGTTAACCCATTTGGTAAATGTTTTTCTAGTTTTGACCCAATTGTTATATGTTTGTAGTCGCGACCCATTTGATATATGTGTGTAGTTTTGACTCAATTCTTATGTGTTTATAGTTTTGAAAAAATTGATTGGTGTTGATGTTATTGTAGGAGCAAATTGCGAGTTTGTTGGAAAACCCGCAATTTAGAAATGGAATCATCCGGGCGATTCTTTCAGATACTGCGACACCGGACTTGGGAAACCAAAACCATGACGAAGATCAAGGGAATGATAACACCGATGATGATGATGATTATGATATGTAGGTGCGATATTATGTGTTTAGTATGGTTCATGTAAACGATTTTAGGATGATATATTCGAATTTGGGATGCGTATGTAAAATATTTTATGCTTTTTTCGGTTTTCCAGTATTTAAATATCACTAGTAGGTTAAAATCAGCAGGTACAAAAAAAAAGGGTTATTAGCGGCGACATGTCGCCGCTAATTATATGGCCATGTAGTGACGTGGCACAAGAAATAGCGGCGACAAAAAGCAATAGCGGCCACACAAGGAGCAAAGCGTCAACGCAATAGCAACAAGACAAATAGCGGTGACAGTCGCCGCTATTAGCAATAGCGGCGACCCGCGTTAGCAATAGCGGCGACATATGTGGCCGCTATTGCTCTGTTTTCTTGTAGTGAACGGCTTAGAAATGAAACAATGAAACACAAAACACAATCAATAGCGGGAATAGAGCTTTCTTTCTCATCAGTCCCCCCCCCCCCCCCAATTTCCTCTCTCTGTGCTCTCGCTCTACACCCGACCTCCGACTGCCCTCCTTCCGCCTCTCCCCACCTCGCGGCTTACTCCACCCTTTTTCCCCGGCTCACCCACCACCCATGGTCATGGTGCGGACAGAGCTGGGGATCCACCCCCGGGGATGGTTTTGAAAGAGGTTCCCATGAGAGGGACCGAAAGTGTAGTTAGAAATCACTTATACTATTTTTATTTCATTTAGTGTAGCAATTGTGACTAATAATTTTTAACTATAATTGCAGTTGTGCCTAGAAAAAAGACTAGGGGGAAAACTAAAAATTTGGAACTTGACAGAGAGTTAAAAACAAGGGACGACCTTTGAGTGTCTCGTTTGATGATTTTACGTATCACTCGGTCGGAAAACCATGTGACTATTTTACTAGAGAGGTGGCACTCTACATTTGTCTACATTTGGTGGCACATTCCGCTGACAGAGAAGGATGGAGGAATGTTGATGAGCATGAGAAGAACGTGTTAGATAAGTAAGAACGTGTTGGATAAGTATATCAGGGTAAATTAATGATTTATAAGTATATTTTATATATGTCGCCTAAAGATATATTAAGAGGTAGGAAAGTAGGGAGACAACAAACCATAAATGAAATTTGTAAAAAAGAATTGAGAACCAAAGCTTGTAGGGAGATAGCTCGGTGGTTCTATGACGTGGGCATTCCTTTTCACGCAGCCACCTATGATAGCTTTCATATTATGTTGGAAGTTGTGACACAATTTGGTCCGGGATTTCAAGCGCCAACTATGCATGAATTGAGGGTGCCTTTACTTGAAAAAGAAGTAGATGACACCAATTTGGCAATGGATAATCCAAAAAAAGAATGGGTTGTCAAAGGATGTTCTATTTTATTGGATGGATGGCGTGATTCGACTGTCCAAAAAGATATTGTCAACTTTTTGGTTAATTCTCTTAAAGGGTCTGTATTTGTGAAGTCAATAGATGTATCAGTGGTTACAAATGATGCTTAGTTATTGTTGGCGATGCTTGAACAAATGGTGTCTGAAGTAGGAGAGGAGAACGTGGTGCAAGTGGTGATGGATAATGCATCCAATTACAAACTGGCTGGTAAGATTTTAGGGTCGTTTATCACTTTATTGTAACATATTTATACAGCTTTTTATAGTATTTTTAAGGTTGTTTATTGTAGCATTTGTTATGCTAGTTTTTAAAGCAGTTTGAGGGCTGTTTAGTGTTGTTTTATTAATCGTTTTTGGGCTATTTATGTTGGGTCTACTGACCTCGAGAAGAACAGATGATTTGAAAAGCCAAAATATACTAAACATCTGATTCCAATAAAACAGTATTTTGCATTCAAAGATCCTCTCAAAGACTGTTGATTCTAACTGCTGTTCACAAACAACTGCTGGACAAACTACTGCTGTTGAAGAAACCACTGAATGCAAAGTGCTGATGAAGATACAAGGCAAAGTGCTGATAGAGATACAAGGTCTGTTGGAACCAACAGCATTCAGGCTCCAACAGAGTTTCACTCATCAGCTGTTTAGTCATCAAAGGTTTAGGCAATGTAACAGTGTTTGTATCTAGCAGATGTTTTATGTTGTTATTATAGTTAGTTGTCACTTTCTAGGTGATATCAGCCTTAGGTCATCAGAGCTTTCGTTTGTCTATAAATAGAACAGTGCTTGTACTGTTCTATTTGTCACTCCAACATTCTCTTACACAAACAAAGTTTTGAGTGATCAGGCTAACGGAGAGAATTGTATACCTGTACTCTTATTTAGAATCTGTGATGACTAATGAAAAGTACTCGTTAAAAACAATTGTTCCATTTGTTATGATTTATAGTTTATAGTTCCGCTGCACTTTCCATTATTACTCATTCATTTACTGTTTCATTACTTAAACATCATAACAAATCAAACTCAGATCCTAACAGTTTATGCAGCATTTTAGAGCTGTTTATGCAACATTTTTGGCCTGTTTTATGAAGCATTTTATTTAGTTTTTTGTAGCTTTTTATGCAGTATTTAAAAGAATGCATGAGGAAGAGATGAAAGGTCTAGTGAACCCCTACCGGACGAAGAACTCGCATATGATGCTTCGATGCACCTAAGTAGTTCGGACGAAGATTAAAAAAATAATGATTGTAATATTTCGAATTATGTTTTTTTGTATTTCATTTTTCTAGTTTCTTGTTTTGAAAACCTTAAAAAATAATAAAATTCATGTTTTTATGTTTATTTTTTTTTTCTTATTGGCTTAATTTTATTTTTGGGTTGTGCAAAGACCAATTTAGAACCGAAATTGAAACAGAACCAAAATCGGTCTTTCAAACCGACAAAACTAAGGCGAAACCAAACTGAAACTGGTCTTTCAAACCGACGAAACCGAGGCAAAACCAAACTGAAACGAATTTGGGCATGAACCGGTTTGGAACCAGTTCGGTTCCTAAAAAACATTGTTTTGTGCACGTCTATCCTCACGCATATTAACCCTTTTTATCTCATCTTCCTCCCTGGATCGATCTTGGTATTAAGAAATTAGGTTGGGCGCTTGATCCAAGAGCAAATCAATCACACATTAATGAAGTTCACAATTTTCCTATGGTCGATGAGTTAGCCAGTTCACCCTAGGGCTTGCAATTTCAGGCACGAACATGATAACCCTACATGACCTTAACATGTTTTGTGTTTGATCTTAACAGGTTTCGTGTTTGACCTTAACAAGTTTTGTGTCTTTAACAGGTCGACACGATAAGGCCTTAACAGGTTTCGTGTCTAAAGAGGTGAAAGACATGTTAACATGTTAAGCATCCTTTAAGACATGTTAATAATTTTATTTAAAAAAGTTATATATGGATTGGGGGTATACCTTATACATACGTGGACTGTGACACCTGGCATATTCAAGTTAATACTTTTACAAACATATAAGTCTACCTTAGTGAGTTATGCATACATTATACATAACTGGGTCAGTTAAGTCGTTATGATGATTCGGGGAATCATTAGGAGTCGTTACGATAGTCCAAGGGATCACCGGGGTCGGTCCATAACTATGTGTACAAGGATGGGTGATTTGTAGAATCGCCGGATTTAATGCACACACGCAAGTCTCGAGTCTCGGGGATTGGTGAACGGATGTGAACGTGTTAGTTATCAAGTATTATGTGTTTATAATCATTATATAACTTGTCGGTATGTGAATATGTGCTTATATGTGTTAAAATAGTGTTTAATATGCTGAAAAGTCACAACAGCCTGCAGGGGGCGATTAGGATTCCTAATGGCCACTTGCAGGGGCGACTAGGATGCTACTCGCCATCTGTAGGGGGCGAGTAGGCCCCTACGCGCCTGCAAAGGTAGCCATTAGGATTCCTAATGGCCACCTGCAGTTCCTACTCGCGTGTAACATCAGAAATGACTAGAAACAACTATAAATACTATACTTGACTTGACTTGTAAAACATCATTTATGAAACCCTAACTCCCCCCAAACCTCTCTCACACTATATTCAACCCATGGAACCTGTTTTTGCCCTAAATCTACTATTTCCAAGCCTTAAACATCATTTCTAGCAAAATCTAAGGTGTGTTATTCATCCTAAGCTTTTGTAATCTCGTTATTATGACCCCTAAAGGCCCAGACCTAGTTTTGTGAAGTTTGTGTCATTGAAAACCTTTGAAAAACAGTTTTAAAACAAGTCAAATCCTTTGTATGAGTTCTATATGATGGATTCATGCAAAGAACAGTTTTTGATGATTAAAACATGGGGATTCTTGTGTGTTTGATGTGTTGTTGATATGGATAAGTTGTTAGGATGATTATCTAGGAGTTTGAAGGTTGTTTGATGTGTTTTGATGATAATATGCGTTTTTGACTCATTTGAGTGATTTAGGAGGATTTAGGATGTTATGGTTGATTTGATGGTTGTATGATGTTAGGGTTTATACTAGAATGATGTAGTAACAGCAGGATGATGTTTTGCAATGTGATTATGTGATGAAATCTTATTATTTGCCATTTAGGGTAAGATATGCATGCTTTGATGTGATGTTTTCATAATGTTATTCCATTTTGGGAAATGCTTGCAACTAGGGTGATAGACTGATGGTAAATTGGGGGTTTTCATTTAGGATATGTTGCTTGATGATTTTGGATTGATGTTGGGTGTTTTTACATGTTTCGGATCTGATTTGGAGGGTTAAACGCGCGAAAAGTGGCTCCTGGTCTGCAGGGGGCGACTAGGATTCCTACTCGCCTGTCCAGGGGCGAGTAGGGTGCTAATCCCCACCTGTAGGGGGCGAGTAGGTCCCTAGTCACCTGTAGAGGTGGCCATTAGGATTCCTAATGGCCAGTTTGATTCCTAGTCGCGTGTTTTGATGCCAAGTCGTGTGTTTTGCTGCTGTAAGTGTATTTTGAGACCTCGAAACATGGTTTGACACCTAGGAACATATTGGGAACCCCGTGACATGTCTAGAAACCTGATAACATGTGTTTGGACTCGTATATGGAGTATATGGACTATATGATAGTCTTGGTATACTGTTAGACGTATTAAGTGCATATTCACATGTGATTGCTTGGTTACATGTATTTGGCTAACACGGGGGATGTCGGATCACCAATGAGATGTCGGGTCTTGTCTTGTGTGGTCATATTAACGTTCAAACATGTTTTCAAACGTACACGGTTATGGTCTGGAGAATCGGGGACTAGTTAACCTACGGGTTATTAGTCACAACACTTATGTAAACTTTGTGATATGTCATCAGTGGTTGGGACTATCAATTCACGTTGGGTATTCGGTTTTAGAAGACGCAATCTAAGGTGAGTTCACGACCCCACTTTTACTAGTTTTGTTTTCGGGGGAGAAACATGCTACGCACTGCTATTCACAAAAATTGGTATTCGTGTATTCATGTACCTGTGTATTCGTGGATTCGTGCATTAATGGATTCGTGCATTCATGTATTCGTGTATTCATGCCTTCGTGTCAGTAATGGTTTTCCAATCGCAGCATTAACTTACTTAACGTCTAGCAAACATTCGCATAACACAGTAGTAACTGGATTGACCTTTTAAAAACTTATAGAAATGTTTTTATAAAACATGTGACCCCACCAGCATTATATGTTGACATTTTTAGCATGTTTTTTCAGGTCGCTAAGATAGCACCAATCGGATTAGGCGCACGGAGTCACACTTGCGTCTAGGTTCATGTTTGGGAGTCGAAACTTTAAAACTATGTTTTACCTCCACTTTGGTTTTGTAAACTTGAATTGCTGCCACTGTATTTGAGATCATGGTTTTGATTATTGCATTGTTTGGTTTACATTATCTTAACTCATATAGTTGTCATTTATTGTGACCGTTGACTTGGATCCTGGTGTGTCACGCGCCTCACGGTAAAACCCCGCACGTCGAATTTGAGTGTGTGACATGGACTAAAGATAAAGGAAACCTAATTTGCAATTTTCAAATCACAAAGTACAAACATATATGCCGCTCAGTCATCGCTCCACTTCATTCTTAATTCCACCGTCGACGTCACCTGTCTATCGTCATCGTCCGCTGTCACCCACCACCCGTCCTCCTTCTCAACCTCAACGCCGCTCAGTCTCCCATTCATAGGTTTGTGGATATGATTTCTGGGTTAATGTTTATAGAATAGGTTCTTGTCTTATCGCGTCTTATCATGCTACCATGTTATAAACAGGTTGTGTTCGTGTTTGGAAAAATGTCACGATAAGTTATCGTGTCATGTAATGTTCGTGTTTACTTGTTTCGTGTTCGTGTCTTATCGTGTTCGGAAAAAATGTCACGATATGCCAGCCCTAGACTTCACACCATATTTAAAAACAAAATAAAATTTTGTGTAAACTGCTAAAATCGTCCCTGTGGTTTGGTCAAAATTGCCACTTACGTACAAACTTTTGTTTTTTTTGTCATAATCGTACAATGGTTTCAATTATTTGTATAAATCGTCCCTGGCACTAACTCCATCCAGTTAGTGTCAGTTAAGTCAAGGGTAATTTCATCCATTCACCATTTAAAGTTTTGTTTGCTGAAATCGTCCCTCCCCTAATTATTAAAAATTTAAAATTTGAAATTAAAAAAAAAATATAATTAATAATAAAAATTTAGGTGGGTCCCATACCCACCCCATTTCATCCACCATGTACCACCATCATCACCACAGCTTCATCATCACCACCGCAACCCATTACTTCAACAACAATTCCATAACTACTTTCAATCATACCGGTCATCCTCTATCAGAACCTAAGACCAAACCATCACTTTTCCATCAATCAGCCTAGATCACCACATTCTCCCATCACTTCCACTATAACTGTCGTACAACACCAACCGCACCAGTCATCACCGTAACTACCACAACCACTTCTAATCATAGATCATCATCAAAGGAAGAGGGATCGGTTGGGATTTTACCTTTACCGCTGGTGACTACCTTGGAATCCATCGGAACCCACATCACCGTTAGTCGTCGGCTCCATTGCCGGGGTAGGAAAGGCCGGCCGTAGCTCGCGTTTGTTGGTTTCCTTCCTCCGTCTCTCTCTCTCTTCCTTTTCTTCTTCCTCCATCGCTTTCTCTATCTCTAAGTCTCTCTCTCTTTCTCTCTATCTCTCTCTCTCTCTCTCTCTCTTCCTTTATAAATCATTGAGTAATCATTGCTTAATTATTGTTTTTTATTTAAATAACAAATTTATAAAAAGAATAATAGTAATAATATAATAATAATAAAAGAATCCCATCCTTCCTTCATTCTCTCTTTGCTTTTGCTATAATCTTTCTCACCCTTGAACACCTTACAACCCCACCGTAACAATTCCGGTGACAATTCCCGTGACCACCACCAACATTTATAGCCCCATAACTTCAAAAAAAAATTCAACTTCATCTTCAGTTTACAAGAATGTTGAGTCAACCCATCACCCCCGACGGTCCTTTCTCTTCTTCCGATTTCTCTCTCGCCATCTCCATAATGAGCAGTTCAAAAACGCCCCCATAGCGTCGGCGGGGACGGTGTTCCCGGCACTATGGGTGGCCAAAACGCCTCGGAAAACGCCCACTACACATGAACTTATATATTATTAATTTACAAGTGGTTTGTGTTTCATGGTCTTGTACATCATACTTACCAAGTGTTTTGTGCATGAAAGGGTTGTACATCATGGTATGTAGATTGTACCATACTTTGTTTTTTCTTACTTTTTTAGTTTTAACCTTAATAGTTTTTTTACTTTGAACTTTATCCCATGTATCTTAAATAGATTTTTAGTTTTACGTTTCAATCCAATTTTTTCAAGTTGACACGTCACAACGTGCGTATGCAGTTCAACATTTTTACCTATATTTTTCTCATCGAACGGTCACGCTGTGATTTAAGTTTCGAGGTATTTTTTGTGCATTACCATGCCACAACGGGCGTGCATGATTCACTGTTTTTATGTCTACATTTCACTGAGTTTTGTTATTTTCGTTTTTTATATCTTTTTTAATGAGTTTTTCAGTCTTGTTAGTCGTTGGCAACAATATGTTACTGATGCTACTTGATACGGTTTTACGTCCTCCGTAGCAACGCGTTTGACTTAATACTAGTCAAGAATTATTCTTCTTTTTTAAACTAATATACTTTTCCATCACTCATTAACAATTACTCCCTCCGTCCCATTAAAAGTGTCTTGGTTTGAAAAACACAAAGTTTTAGGCATATTAAATGATTGCTTTTTTTACTTGCCATATGACAATAATACCCTTGTCATATGTGGGCCCATCATATTCTTTGTTTATTTTAGTTGTGTTTTTAAGGGTAACTTGGGAAATTGGCTTAAATTTTTTGAAAGTGGACACATGAAATGGGACAAATAAAAAAGGGAATATGGACACTTCTAATGGGACGGAGGGAGTATTATTCATCAAGTGACGTCATATGCATGAACTTGTGTACAAGGTGGATTATCACTTAAGGGTTAAATTATCATACACAGTGTACAATAAATAAGAAGGGTAATAATGATACGAAAAAACCATAGAAAAGGAAATATAACACAATTAGTCACAATATATAACACAATGCTAACGAATATAACACAATGCTAAGTAATATAAACCATAGTTGTTAAAAATCATCGCCTCTTGCGCCTAGGCCCATTTTTTATGCGAGGCGATACATTTGCGCTTTGAGTCAAGGAAATTGTGCTTTAATTCTCTAGGCGATGGTTTATGTTTATGCGCATATGTCAGCTAGATTTCCAAATTCCGGAGTTTCCAACCAAATTCGTTAAATTATGGCTAGATTTCAGGCAGATTTCTACTTTTATCTAAGGAAAACTACTTCTATACACTAATACATCAATATTTTAAATTTTTTGATACTAACTAGATGAAAAATAGTATTATTTTAATATATTTTACTTTATTTTCTTTGTTCGCTTTTTTTATATCAGACCCTCGCTTGTTTTGCGCCTCGCGCCTAGGCCCTAGGCGAGGCCTATGCGCCTAGCACCTTTGATAACTATGATAAAAACACAATGAATCGCAAAAATAAAAAAAATGCCACATAAAAGACACAATGCTAAGATGGTAGGGTTTGATATGATGGTTTCAATGACAAAAAAATTAATTAACGATGGTGTCACATAGATACACATATTTCAGCAAAAAAATGTAATCTTAGAATTAAGTATTTTTAGAGCGTAATTAGTTTAGGAAAAGCAGAAAACCCGTTTGATATTTACAAGGATCTCGAACATTGGCGGTATGAACTCAAATTGTTGCCATTCAGAAAGGGGTGGCGGTGCCGCTTGTTGCCCACCTACCCGCTATCTTAATGTAATTTTCTCAGTCATGGAATGTAAAACTCAAATTGGTTTACATTTTTGATAGAATTCTCCATTTGAATTTTTCTAAGTATCCATGACGCAACGCGAGCGGGCAAGCTTACTAGTTAAATGACATAGTTTACCTTTAAATCGTTATCTCACCCACTATGGATGTATTAAAAGTTACCACGTTTTGATTAATATTTTTATGAACGAATGATTTTTTATCCCTCGAGTAATTTTTATTATAATGGGGGACGAGACACTCTCGGAAAGGGATTCTCGATTAGGATTGTCGTCCAGCAACATCGCTGCCACCCATTCGGCAACAGTTAAATTTGTTATCTTTCGACATCATGTAAATGTTCGATAAGATTTGATTTTGATGATTTAGGGTGTTGACTTGAGATGGTGAAGAAGGATTCGACGGAGCTCGGCAAAATTGCCAAAAGGGCCCCGCCCCCGAATGGTAATCTCTTAATTTGTTAACACCAAACACAATCATTCATCAAGTAACGTACATTTTTAAAAAAGTGACGTGACATCATCATAAAAACCCCCAGGTTGTTTCCACAACCTATCCCTTTAAATACTTTACTCATTTTAACAAACCCTATCACACCAAGAAGCCTTTACCTTCATCACCGTCGACGGGCTGCCCGATTGATTGATACGTGCCATTACTCCATTGCATCCCTCCACAATTACGTGCATGTACATCATGCAAGTTGTGTGCAAACTTCATGCATACGTGGATTTTTTTAAATTGAGTTTATGTATTTTTATTCCATGTTATTAGAAATAGTTGGTCAGTAAGTTAAAGGTAGTGGACTAGTGGGTAGTTGTTCGGTTATGTTTTGTTTGTAAAACTATATATGTTGAGAGCTTGTTAATGTTTAGATATGAATGAAAAATTATAAAAAAGCTTTGTGCTTAATCTCTATTCTTGTCTTGTTGTGTTCTTGGAAGTTTTGTAGGTTTTTCTTTGTAAAACCTATCAATTGGTGCTTACAAAGAAAAACCTACAAAACTTCCAAGAACACAACAAGACAAGAATAGAGATTAAGCACAAAGCTTTTTTATAATTTTTCATTCATATCTAAACATTAACAAGCTCTCAACATATATAGTTTTACAAACAAAACATAACCGAACAACTACCCACTAGTCCACTACCTTTAACTTACTGACCCACTATTTCTAATAACATGGAATAAAAATACATAAACTCAATTTAAAGAAATCCACGTATGCATGAAGTTTGCACACAACTTGCATGATGTACATGCACGTAATTGTGGAGGGATGCAATGGAGTAATGGCACGTATCATTCCCGTGCCCTTGAAAACGTCCTTGTCCTCAAGGACGGCATAAACTTCCACGGGGGTCGCCATTCGACTCTCCCAAAAGCGTTCGGTGTAGTCACAACCAACCGCGACGGTGGTCGCCACGGAGGTCGCCATTCGACTCTCCCAACGACATTGGGTGCCGTCTTAACCGTGCGCCATGGTGGCCTCGCGAAATTGGTTCCTAGCGCATTAGGAGCAGTCGCCACATAACGCCACTGATATCTCCAAGGTGGTCGCCATGGCTGTTGTTTTGGTGGTTTGGTTTCATGAAAGATGTGTAGGTGATGTTTTAGTGGATATTGGTTGTTGTTGGTGGCTTGTGGCGGTGGTAGTACTTGGATCCCATGAGTTGTGATAGCGGTTTTTCTTTCGGCGTGGGATACAGTTCTACTAAAATGATCGTGCATGGCAATGGCATGTTTGGTGAGGTCTTCAACCATGGCTGCCATGGTTATGGATAAGGTGTTGTGGCATGTTTCGGGATGCCGATGGGGGTGTTGTTGAGGCGGTGGGTGTGGTGGGTTGCCGAGTTCAATATTTTGTGGTGGAAGGTCGGTTTCGATTTGGTTAATCGCTTGAGCCAAGGAGGGGACAAGGTTATGTAATGGGTCGGTTTTGGTACCATTATTGGAGGCGGTGGTGGTATGGAAACGATGAAGCATTGCGGTGGTGAAAGACTTCCAAGTGAGGCGTTCGGGTCCTCGTTACCACGAATTGAACCAAGAAAAGGGTTCGTGATCAAAGTACTCAACGACATAAGCAAACCGCTCTTCCTCATAAATTGCATACAAGGAAAAGAACCGTTCAACCTCATGAAGCCATCGGGCCGGATTTAGACCGGTGAAGCGAGATAGCATAGTGGAGTCATTGAGTTCTTCCAAAGCCATAAAGGCTTAGGCTCAATGAAAGCACCAGTTGATAGGTTTTACAAAGAAAAACCTACAAAACTTCCAAGAACACAAGATAAGAATAGAGATCAAGCACAAAGCTTTTTTATAATTTTTCATTCATATCTAAACATTAACTGTTGGAAATAATGTGAATGTAGATTTAATTATAATTTAGTGAAATTATAATTATATTCTTCATGTGGTGAAATCAAGACAAATAGAGAGTTTTTATGAGGCTTGAATAGAGTTTTATGGCTAATAAAGGAAATTTAAGTTTCTAATTATGTGAGACTTTTCACTAGCCATGGTTCATGTATACATATGAGGTTTTGTACCTCATTTTGAGATATGAGATACATGAAACATTACACTAAAAACTCTTGCAACACACATAACTCTAGAGTAGCAACCAAGTATCGATTATTTTTCAGGCAAGTGGGATAGTCCGCAGTGCACCGCGCCGCACTGTTGAACAGGTGTACCCTGGGAACAGACGACGAATCTGTTTAAGGGAATTGTGTCAAACACAAGCCCGGTTCCTTTTTTAAAATTCTATGATTTCATTTTCTTTTAGATTTGCTGCAGCAAGTACAAAGAATCTGATACATGTAAGCTTCATGTAACAAAGGCGTGCGGCGATTACAATGTAAGTTTTTCCAACAAACTTAAACAGATTTGTGAACAAACTTTCGTGTTCTTCCTAAGGAATTTGAGTTCGCGAAAGTTTGTACATGTTTTCTTTTGGTACATCGAATTGGATTACATTCATGATGAGAATGCAATCTTTAATCCGAAAGTTTGTTTGACAAAACGAATTTTTGATTTAATTTTCGGATTCATGGGTTTTGAGTTGTGTTTAGATAAACCGGACTATTGACATTTCTAATATGTATTTAAACATTATTTTGAAATATTGAATTTCTAATGAAAGTATTAGAAAAGACATAATATTTGTAAACCCATGTAATGATGTTTGATAACATTTCTTTCTAGTAAGTGTATTCGAAAGATAATTTCAAAGTATTTGAAATGTATACATTTTCTAATAAGAGTATTGGAAAATAAAGAGTTTCAAAATATAAGGTTTTGAAACATGTATTTCTAACAAGCGTGTTAGAATCGATGACGTTGAAAGAATAACGTGTCATGAAACATTTCTAATAAGAGTATTGGAAAATAAAGGATTTCAAAATATAAGATTTTGAAACATGTATTTCTAACAAGCGTGTTAGAATCGACGACGTTGAAAGAATAACGTGTCATGAAACATTTCTAATAAGCGTATTAGAAATTATTATCTACAAAATCGTAAGTTTAATTTGTAAACTTATATATTGATTTCTCTAACGGGCATGTTAGAAATTGAGGATTTTGTAAAGACATAATAAGATGTTTATATTTTCTAACAAGTGTGTTAGAAAAGATTATTGTACAAAATACACAAACGTGTTAGAAATTTTTATTTTGGAAAATTCTGTGAAAATAAAAAAGTTATAAACTTATTTTGTTTTATTGAAGGCTTTATTAAGAATACTGTTGGGTTAATATGAGACCACAGTTACCAGGTTTAACCATGTTTAGTTAAATGTTAGAGTTGGAGGGTTAGATATGTAATTATAGCATAGTTTATGCTAGAAACCCTAGCTGTGCGCACTTAAAGGAGGAGACTGCGAACTTAATGTTAAGTTCGCAGTCCTCAGAATTCTCCTATAAATAGAAGCTCATTTGTGCAGCTAGGGTTAGGGTTTTTGATGTATCTTTGAGAGCACAAGTTGTAAAGGTGCGAACTTATCTAATGTGCGAACTTGTATCATCCATGGTTGTTTAAAGCAGAAATCTTTAATGGAATCGTGTCTTTATGTTTCTTGTGTGTCGGTTTTTATAATCTTCATCTAGTTCTTTAACTTGTCTTGATTAATCAACTAAAACACCTAACAAATAGGTGTTTCTAGTTGATAACAATCTAGTGCACACTTAAGATCTAGTATTTTGGGACTACAATTTGGTATCAGAGCCTCTGTGCTCGAGATTGTATCTATCTAAAGATATCAAAACCCTCCTTGTTAGTTTTTGCTATCAAGTTTTTCAAAAAAATTTTTGTGTTTATCAAACTTTAAATATTTTCACTAGTTTTGCCTTAAAATCTCGTGAAAAGTGTTTCTAAGGTGTTTAAAAGTTATTATTTTCAGTAGAAACATCATTCAAGAGCTTCAAAACAATTGAAAATCTCTTGGACATGTTTTTGGTAAGTTAAAAATCTCAACAGCCGAAAGTGCGCACTTAGCAGTGCGAACTTAGCTCATAATTTGTGAACTTGTTTCTTGACTGTGAGTACTTGTTTTTTGCATGTGAGCACTTGTCTCAAAAGTTGAGTACTTATTTCAAAAAGTGAGTACTTAATTGTGCGTACTTAACTCATAAAGTGTGAACTTGTTTCATGCTTGTGAGCACTTATTTCAAGAGTGAGTACTTGTTTCAAGAGTGAGTACTTGGCTCATAAGCTGCATACTTGATATTTCAAGGTGTGCACTTATTAACAGCCATAGGTGCGCACTTAAACTAAAAGTGTGTGCACTTGTGTCTGTGTGAGCACTTAAATTTACATAAGGCTTTATAGCTTTCTCTCTCCTGGCACCACAACTAGGGTTTCTGCATACTTATCTGAAATCTCTAGTTGGTGTGCGAACTTACTGAAAAGGTGCATTTTCTGAGCACTTGGCTAGGGTTACTGCGAACTTAAATCTTAAACGAGAGTTTAAGTGTCTGCGTACTTGTACAAGTGCGCAGGCTGATCAGTCAAGACTGAGTACTTGTGCTGCTCTGACTTGGCTGAACTGCGAACTTAAGCCAAAGTGTGTGTGCTACAGGGACTGCGTACTTAACAGGAGAGTCAGGGACTTATCTTTGCTTTTTTATTTGTTTCAGGTTTCCAAGATCTGCGAACTTAGACTGCGAACTTGTGCAAAGTGTGAACTTGAGCTAAGTGCGTACTTAATTGCGTACTTGTGGACTGTTTTGACTTTTCAAGGACTTTGGACTATAACTTGCTAATCAATTCAATCAAAACTCTAAAATCAACCTAAAATCAATCTTAAATCATGTCTGGTAACAACTCATTCCAAGTTAACCCCATAACTCAAGCTGAACTTGAAACCGGCACTATAACACGTATTCCCAAGTTGATGGGTGCAGAAGACTATGGCACATGGAAGAACAGAATGAAAGCTTTCTACTTTGTCAACGATCACACCCAATGGAACTCAGTCCAGCTCGGACCTCACATTCCCACCAGAACCACTGATGCTGGAGAAGTGTTCAACACTGATCCCACTACATACACTGATCTCGACAAACAACTGTTGCAGAGAGATCACAAAGCCTACGGTGCTCTCACCATGGCTTTGTCAAATGATGTTTACAATATGTTTGAAGAATACGGATCAGCGCACGATCTGTGGTTTGCTCTGAGTGAGTATTATGAAGGCAATGCTGAGATGAGGCAAAACAAACAAGATATGATTCAAAAGGAGTACGATATGTTTGGAAGTATTCGTGGTGAGAGTCTGTCTTCACACATTGACAGGTTCATGAATTTGTTGACCAAGATGAAGAAAGCGGGTATTCCTGTAAACAACCGCAATTCTATCAAGAAGCTGCTCGATTCTCTCCCAAAGGAGTGGAGTGTCCAATGTATGTTGATCAAAAAGGACTACTTGGATGCTCAGTCTACTTTGGCAGATCTCATAAACACTCTGAAATCATTTGAGATGGACATCACTAAAAGAGAAATGAATCAGACTGTCCCGAAGGTGACTCCAAGTAGTGCTATGAAGAATCTCGCTTTGATGGCCCCAATTGGTGATATGAGTTCAAGTTTGGTGCATTCGTATGTGGATTCTGCAGGGATTGGTAGTTCAAGTTCTGGGAAAGCTCCAATGTATTCTGAAAGGGCTGCAAAGACTCTAACCCCACAGGCTGCTAAACTAGCTGCTGAACATGTGGAACTGTTCAACTCTTTCATGAGCAGTTTTGAAGCGTTGAAGACAGGAGAGATTAAAAATGAGATGATGTCCCCAGAGGATATGTATCAGGTTGACCCAGATGACATGGAAGAGATGGATCTGAAATGGCAGATGGCTATGATCACTTTACGAGTGAAGCGTTTTCAAGATAGAACCGGAAGAAGAGTTGGTATGGGAAAGGCTGGGTTTGATAAGTCCAAGATCAGGTGTTACAACTGCAAGGTCCTCGGGCATTTCAAGTACGAATGCCCCACACTGAACCAAGCTGAAATTAAGCCTGCAAAGAGGTTGGTGGCCATAACCGATGGTAATGAGGGAAATGATAAGGAGCCACAAAAAGCTTTGGTTGTTGAAGACTTCGACTGGGGAGAAGAGGCAGCGGCCGCTGAAGCTGAAGTTAACAAAGCCCTGATGGCCACAATCTGCACCAAATCTTCAAATGGTGTAAACTCTGTTGAAGGATCGTCTGCTGAGGTCCTAAAGGGGGAAATGCAGAAGTATGCCGGGCTGAAGAGTGTGTTGACTGATGAGAAGGTGAATGATGAGAAAAGAGAGGAAGCGCTGATTGCTGAGAAGACTTCATCTGAGAAGGTCGCTGAGGAGGTGAAGAGTTCTTCTAAGAAAGCTGAGGAAAGGGACATGGTAAATATTCCTTTAGAAATTAAATCTAAACTGTGCTCACCTAGGTGTGTTACAGCTGTCGCATACTGTTTATCACACAACAGACGAGTTTTAAGAGAAATGGATGACATTCGTAAAATAAATACTGAAATGAAAGAAAATGAGTGGGCATATCAGCGAAAGTTAAATGCAACTCTAGCTGAAATGCAAACTTTAAAAGAATTTGTGCTTAAGAAAGATTTTCTGATAAACGATTTAACCTCAAAACTAGAGAAATCTAGAAATGAGACAACTCGTCTTCAAATTGTTGTGGATAAATGGAATGTGAGCAAACGGGCTCAAGCTGATATAATCGAATGTGGAAGACAATCATTCGTAAAGGATGGAATTGGGTATAAGGATAAGAATGGAATCGAAAGATCTCTATTCTTACCCCTGAGCCAAAGTGAATACATACCAATTCCATCACCTCATCCAAAAAATGACCTTTTTGAAAATAAATGTGATGAATCTGAGTCAAATACTAACATAAGTAAAAGTAATGCAGATGTGACCCAACAGGCTCAGGTGGAGGATGATGTGTGTTGTGGTGGCCAGACAGTGGGTTTAGGACATCCGGGTGCCAATTACTCAACAGTGAATTGGTTTATCTGGAACAATGAAAATTCGAAAAACAATTCTATTTTGGATGAATGTAAAACTTTAACTAAATCGGATGACTGTAATAGTTTGCCTAGGATGGATGACTGTAATAGTTTAACTAGGTTGGATGACTGTAAACTTGATTTAAAAGGGGCTGTGGCTCCCGATGATAGGAAGCCTCCTATCAAACGATCTAATGTTTGTGTTGAAAATGTTATTCCTGTGTGTGTTGATCTTAATGCTGCATTCTCTGATGATAATCATGTGGTCAAACCATCTGTGTTTGTGCCAGAACTTAAGCGTAACAGGTTTGGGAAATTTCTCACTGAGGAAATCCCAGAATTTATCCCCTCATCCACAGATGTATCAGGTTCTGAAGAATCACAAAGTGAAACAGGTACCTCAAGTTCTGAAGAATCACTGAGTGATACAGAGAGCAGCTGCAGCTTAACTAATCTGGACATCAATGAAGAATCAAGTAGCAACAGGGAAGAATCAAGCTCAACCGAAAGCTCAAGATCAAACAAGATCAAGAAAAGAACATCACAACCATCATCATCCAGATCTTCTCCTAAGATCAAGCCTAAGCATTCTAAATGCTTCAGATGTGGAAAAGAGGGTCACGTGGTCAAGAACTGTCACATAAAACCTAAACCACAAAAAGATGTCAAAACACAAAACTCTTTTTCGGATCAATTAAGAAATCTTCAAGAAACCGTAAAAAGTTTTGTTAAAAATACACAAATTTGGAAGAAACAAGAGTCAACTTTGGGAGAAAACCATGACAGATCAAAAATTAAGCAAACTTGGATTCCCAAAGTTACTTAAGTTTCAGGAAGAATCACCACTGTACATAGACTTTCTTTAGTTTAGCTTTGTTTCTCTTTTGTTTTTGTTTGTGCAGAATAAATTACAAAAATGGCTGATAGCTCTCATGAGATATCTATGGCATGTCGACAGCGGCGCTTCAAGACACATGACAGGACTGAAAGAACTCCTCAAGAACTATCGGTTCATCGATGGAGAATTTGTAGCGTTCGCTGGGAATGAGAAGGGTGGAAAGATTGTTGGCATAGGAGATGTAGTCTCTGACGCGCTAACACTTGAGGACGTCAACTATGTTCCAGAACTGTGCTACAATCTTTTGAGTGTATCACAAGTCTGTGACAAAGGAATCTCAGTGTTGTTTAACGACATGGAATGCATCTTCCTAAAGCCAGGATTTAAACCATCCACTGACATGATCATGCTAAAAGCCCCCAGACAAAACAATACTTATGTGATAAACATGAGGGATGCCAAGTCTGAACAACCAATGACTTGTCTACTGTCAAAGGCATCCGAGTCAGAGTCACTGTTATGGCACAGGCGATTAGGTCATGTTAACTTTAAAAATATAAACAAACTTTCTAAACTTAATCTAGTCAGAGGTCTTCCTTCTAAGGAATTTCCCTTTTCTGAAAAATGTTTAGCATGTGCCAAAGGTAAACAACATAAGAAATCGCACAAGTCCAAAACAGTGAACTCAATTGACTCTCCTCTTCAATTATTACATATGGATCTTTTTGGTCCTATCAGTATAAAAAGCTTGGGTAAAAAGTCTTACTGTTTGGTGATTACAGATGACTTCTCTCGCTTTACATGGGTGTACTTCTTGGAATTCAAGAGTGAGGCTGCTGAGACTTTGATGCTGTTCGTTCCTTTGATCGAGAATATAATCAAGTTGAAAGTAAAGTCAATCAGAAGTGATCATGGAACAGAATTCAAGAACCAAACTTTTGTGACGTTCTGCAGCGGGAAAGGAATTCATCTCCAATATAGTGCTACAAGGACTCCTCAGCAAAATGGAGTGGCTGAAAGGAAGAATCGTACGCTTATTGAAGCTGCCAGAACCATGCTCATTGACTCTAAGTTACCGATCATCTTCTGGGCAGAAGCTGTGAATACCGCCTGTTATGTTCTTAACAGGGTCTTGATTGTCAAGCCTCGCGGGAAAACAGCTTATGAATTGCTTTTCAAAAGAAAACCTCTCATCGATTATTTCAGGCCGTTTGGATGTTCCTGCACTCTTCTAAACAACTTTGAGAATATCATGAAGTTTGATGCTGTTGGAGACGAATGTTTCTTTGTTGGATACTCGTCTAGTCAAAAGGCTTATCGAGTATACAACAAACGTACCAAGATGGTTCTAGAATCCTTTTATGTTGACTGGCAAGAATCCAACTCTACCAATGTTGGAACCGGTCCTGACTGGTTCTTTGATGTGGATGTTGTGTTCAATCACTTTGTCATTCCTGAACAGCAAGCTCATGCAGAACAAGCTCCTGAAAATCAAGCCACAAGCTCATCTCCCTTTGGAAATATTCTCTACTCTTCTGATGATGAAGTCGCACCGTTTACCACCCGTTTCTCTCCTCTGGTTGCTGATCCTATTGTTCCTCAACTTAATAATGGTGATACTACTGCTGAAACCTCTAACATTCCTGAAAGCACGTCAAATGCTGAAGGAACACAATCAAATCAGCAGTCTGTAAATGATCCATCCAGTTCTTCTACACCTGGAGATCATCTTTCGAACCTTCCTCTTCAAGTGCAAGAAGAAGAAAATATGGGATTTAAATCTTCTAAGAACCATCCAATTGAAAATGTCATTGGACCAATTAGTGAGGGTGTTCTTACCAGAAATCAGACAGACAAGCTCAACACCGCTCTCTCAGCATTCTTATCTCAAACCGTACCTTTCAGCATTGAAGATGCAGTTAGAGATGCAAGCTGGGTTGAGGCCATGCAGGAAGAACTGTTTCAGTTCAGAAAGCTCAAAGTGTGGGAGCTCGTTGATCTGCCTGAAGGAAAATATCCTATTGGGACAAGATGGGTCTTTCGCAACAAGATGGATGAACGTGGCGTGGTAATCAAGAACAAAGCTCGCCTAGTTGTTCAAGGTTTTCGTCAACAGGAGGGGATTGATTATGAGGAAGTCTTCGCTCCAGTCGCTCGACTTGAAGCCATACGCATCTTCTTGGCATATGCTTCATATCGAAATTTTAAAGTCTTTCAGATGGACGTGAAGAGCGCTTTCTTGTATGGGAAGATCAAAGAAGAAGTCTATGTGTGCCAACCGCCTGGATTCGAAGACCCTCATCATCCAAACAGATACTACAAATTGGACAAGGCTCTCTATGGTCTCCATCAAGCTCCTAGAGCTTGGTATGAGACCTTGTCCTCATATCTGTTGCAAAATGGATACACGAGAGGGAAGATCGACATGACCTTGTTCACCAAAGAAGTCAACAAACATTCTATCCTTGTTCAGATTTATGTTGATGATATTATCTTTGGTTCAACTGACGAAAATTTGTGCAGGGAATTTGAAAGCATCATGAAGTCTCAATTTGAAATGAGCATGATGGGAGAACTATCATTTTTCTTAGGTCTCGAAGTCCAACAAAAGGAAGACGGTATTCTCATCCATCAAGCTAAATACACAAGAGACATTCTGGCGAAGTACAACCTGTCGGATTGCAAACCATCCAACACTCCTTTTGCAGCTCAAACAACACTTGTACCAGATCTTGAAGGACCTTCTGTGAACCCGCACACTTACCGTTCTATGATTGGCTCCTTGATGTATCTTACAGCCAGCAGACCGGACATCATGTGGGCAGTTGGATGCTGTGCTCGCTTTCAGTCAAATCCAAAGCAATCTCATGAGACTGTAGTCAAAAGAATCTTCCGCTACCTCAAAGGAACACCAAAACTTGGTTTATGGTATCCTAAGAGTGACAATTTTGACCTAATTGCGTACTCTGATAGTGATCATGCAGGTTGCAGGATTGACCGAAAGTCTGTCTCTGGTGGCTGTCAATTTCTTGGAAACCGGCTCGTGTCATGGCAAAGCAAGAAGCAGACCACTGTGTCGATATCTACTGCTCAAGCTGAGTACACAGCCGCATCCAGTTGTTGCTGTCAAGTGTTATGGATCCAAAATCAGCTGTTGGATTATGGTTTGAATATCATGAGAACCCCTATCTACATTGATAATGATGCCTGTCGTGACATCGTGAAGAATCCAATTGATCATTCGAAAACTAAACATATTGAAATTCGGATTCATTCAATTCGCGATGCGCACGACAAGGGGTACATTCAGGTGTTGCCTATAGATACTGCTGATCAAAAGGCAGATATCTTTACCAAAGCTTTCGACAAAACCCGTTTTCGTCAGTTGGTAACTTGGTTAGAAATGATCAACTTTGAATGATTTAAAAAAAAAAAAAAAAAAAAAAAAAAAACTTTACTTTGTGAATAAATTATAGAAAAATCTTATGTTTTAAAATAAAATAAAGATTTTTGGGGGAGAAATAAACCGGTAGATCCCTGAATTTGCAAGTTTTAAAAAACTTTTTCAAAAACAATCAAGGAATGATAGAAACTAATCATATTTGTCAGCATGTGAATAGGACCCAGAGGACGTTGTGGCTTCAAGCAACGACATGTCGGTAGATTCAGCCTGGAATTGAGTAGACTGCTAAAAGATGACAAACTAAAAGTCTACACGAGGTGCTGGATTCCCACTGTGCTTCAGGCTTGCACAAGCTGAGTCCGGTCATACACAGGTTGAGAGATCAAAAGACACAGAAAATTTTGTGCATAAGCAATCAAAAGACACCTAAGAGTGCAAGCTACCAAAGCGGGGCTATCAAAATCAAAATGAGCAACAAAAGACACGCAATGTTAGTGACGTGCAAACATATAGATAGCTCAAAAAGCAATCAGATGATCATCTTCTCTGTTATGGGAACATAGACCTGAAGCTCTCATCATCTGATTGACATAATGATCATCTTCTCTGCTTATGGAAACATAGACCTGAAGCTCTCATCATTATATCTCAATAAACCTTGAGGATTGGTAGGCTTACACCTGGCACAAGTGGGGTCCATTAACATGTCGTCAATATTACCAAAACATGATAAAGATCATCATATAAAGCTCGTTGAAAGACGAGAGGCATGGATTTAAGTGGACAAATATACCGACAGTTTTTCTTGGGCTACAGCTATCCAACGGAAAGTTGAAACGTGGTCTGGCAGGTATGACTGGTATGATCTTGATGCAAAAGGTGAGAAACGGTTGATCTCTAAACTCAAATCTTTGGTTAAAAAGGCTATTTTTCTTGTTTATGGGCCTGCGAACTTAACAGCTCTTAATTGGGCTGCGAACTTAAAGTTTGCTGGGCTCGCGTACTTGACTGGGCTCTTGGGCCTGCGCACTTAAATGTCAAGTACGCGGCCCAAACCTAATTCCTATAAATACACAGTAATTTCTTCATTTTAACTTTTTATTTTTCAAAACCCTAAAATTCTACCACCACCATCTGCCGTCTTCTTCTTCCAAACCACCGTGTTACAACCACCAAACCACCTGTGTACCACCCTCCTCAATCCATTCCTTCTATTCTCTTTCGTGTTTTTGTGTTATTGAAAGGTAGTTTGCAAAGTTCTAACTTGTCTTCGTTTTGTCTTGAATCACAGGATCTAAGTTTGAGATCCATGAAATCAGTCTGTTGATGATCTGGGATTTTCATGAACTGCGTACCTATAAACTTGAAGAACTGCGCACTTGGTTCATATGAATGCGCACTTGCTTCATATGAATCAAGAATGAAAAACCCTAACTAACTGCGAACTTGGGTGTGGACTTAAAATCCTAAACGAAAGTTTAGGTGGCTGCGTACTAGTCTAGTACGCAGACCTGATCACCCTTCCCTAAGCCGTTACCATGCCCGAGTAAAACCAAGTGCGCACTAAACATTTCCGAGTAAAACCAAGTGCGCACTTAGGTTACCTGTAACCTAACCTGACCTCCTGATTTGGACTGCGAACTTAATCTGTGGACTTAATTTTGGACCAAGATGTTGACCATTGACTTGACAATTCAGGACATTTGACCGGACTACGTACCTTGACTCATTAATCCTTAAAACTGAAACTGGACTAAAATGACTGTTAAAATGAAAAACGAAACATATCATACACACTTTAAAATCTAATCCATAAAATGAATAACACACGTAAAACCAACTTAAAATCAAACCTAGTCTAAGTACGTCGTCCGTCAAAGAAAATGAAGTGTCTGTCATTAGTCAATTCAAAGTCAAAATTCTAACTTAATTTTCGTGCACGTGTCCAAAACAGATGGCTCTTGAATGGGATCCTAGGGGAATGCACAACCAGGCGATAATTCTGGAAACTGATGACTCAAAGTTTCGAGACGTTGTTGCATGGATCAGGAGAAGCAGGATCGGATATGCAGTAGAGCAGCAAGTTGAAGTATACAGCTCTCACATTGAAGACTTTTGGCGATCTGCTAGAGTGGAGACAGTGGCACGTGTCAAGAGGATTAAAGCCACAGTAAGGAACAAGGCAGTTATCATCACAGAAGACACAGTGAGAAATGTTCTAAGATTTCAGGATCGACCAGAAACTGTTAGATCTTTACCGAAGACTGTGATTCATCAAGAGTTCCTGAATTTCGGATACAAAGGAGACTTCGATGCAAGGGGTGATATAAAAAAGAGTCATTTAACCAGAGATTGGAAGCTTATCTGTCATGTATTTCTGATGTCTTTATGTCACCGAAAAGGGGGTTATAATGCACTCAGTCCCGACTGGGCAACAACCATGATTAAAGTCTGCAAGAATGAGCCTTTTAATCTGTCGGGATTGGTATTTGATTGTATGGTGAGGAATGCTCAAGCTGAGAAGAAAAAGTGGACGATGTATCCCCGGTTTGTTCAGATGATGATTAACTCGCAGCATGAGGATCTGCCCCTTGGTGATAAATACGGTTTTGCCAAAGGTGCACGATTCTTTACTGAGTGCAACACACCTGATTGGGAACCCCTGCTGGAAAGCATGTACTCTGCTCAACGCTATCCAGTTGTTATGAAGCTGTACAGTGAGATGAAGAGAAGAAGACAATATGCTGCTAGAACTCAACAACCAACTGCAACCGAACCTGAACCTACTGAACCGGCTCCTACTGAACCTGCTACTACTGTTCCTGCTACTACAGTGCCTCAGCACACTGCTGAAGAAGTTGCCCGAGAAAGATCGGTTGGTAAAAGAGCAGCATCTGATCCTGTTCCTCAGAGGCCGACCAAAAGAAACAGGCCTACTGGTTTACTACAGGAAGGGAGAGAATCATTGACTCCCGAGGAACTTGAAATAGCTGAGGCTGCCAGACAGAATGCTGAAATTGCAAAGGCAGAAAGAAGAAGGAGAAGAGAACAGCTGCCCGAGTCTGAAAGACCACGGGTTATGACAGAAGAAGATGAGGAAAATGAAGCGATTTTGGAGTCAATGTTTGGTATGGAGGGTCAACCTGGACCTTCCACTGACAGGCCAGGGCCCTCTACTGCCAGGCCTGGCCCTTCGTCAGCAAGACCTCCTATTCCCAAGCCTCCCGCAAAGAAACAATCAGTACCTTCCTCGTCTGTTCCTGGTGCATCTCGTCAAAAACCGGTGCATCAAGAATTGTATGAGAAGTTATCTAAGGAAGTGGGAAAGAATGCTGCCAAGGAAATCTGTATGTTGAAGAATCAGATCTATAATAATCAGGAGTTGAGAAAGAAGCTAAAGAAGTTGAAGCACAAGAACCGAAGTCTTGAAAAGGTGGTTAAAGATCAGCGCTATCTGATAAAGTTTCAGACTGAGGTACAGATGAGGATGTTTGATATGCTTCAGGAGTTAAAGACTCAGGGTACCGATGCTCCAAAATTGACGTTTGATGAAGTGTTTGATTTCGGAAAATTTATGGAAGAAGAAAAGGAGAAAGAAAGAAAGGAGGAAGAGAGTGATGTAGATGAGATAAGTGAAGACGAGATGCCTGAGACGTTTGTAGAAATCGGTGCGGGGGAAAACACAGTGTATGAGATGGATGATGGGTACGTATTGGATCCTGAGAGAGCAAGTTGGTTTCCAAGAAGACCAATCACCATTCCTGCGTTGCACCAGACCATTCACCATACTCGTGCATCTCATCAGGAAAGAGTCGTCTGCTGGGGCTATGATGGGTTCAAACGTCTTTTCATTGTGAAGCGAAGGGGAGGTGTTATTCAGTATTTCAAGGGAAGACCGAATTTGAAGACCCTTCCAAGATGGGACATTCGAGAGATGTGCAGAACACCTTTTCTAAACCATTCTGGGTGTACCACTGCTGACATGGTGTCTGTATTTATTGAAGATGAATGTGCACGTGACTTCAAAAACTGGAAGCCACAAAAGCCGAGGCGAAGGATGTCGAAGAAAAGAATTGATCCTGCAACCGGACGGGGAATGATAACCTATGTGATAGACCCTCCAGATGTCGTCACTAGGGTTCCCATTCGTCCAGAGCTTCCTGTGCTTTTGGCAGACTTCAAGAAGTGGTTTTATGACAGCAGAACCGGTGAAGCCGTGATTAAACTGAGAGATGACACAGAAGCATTGAGAATAGTTGACCCAGTGGACGTGTTTGCTTTGAATCCATCTGATTTAACTACTCTTTTTGCAAATCAGATAAATGTTGGTGCTGGTAACGTGTTATTTGAAGAAGCTGTCTTGTTTAGAAGGGCTGTGGAAAGAGCGCTGAAGCGAAAGCAAGAACTGATCGATCTGGTGGCGAAGATCAACGCAGCTGACAAAGCGAAAGATGACAGAGCGCTAGCTGCTGCTGCTGCTGCTGCAAAGAAATCAGAAGCTGAAGCTACTCCAGAGGTTCAAACACAAGCTTCTCCAGCAACAGTTGATCCTGAACCTGAGCCTTCACAAGTACCACCAGTCTCTCCAAGCACAGCTCCAGAGACTCAGCAAGATCAAACAACTGTAGATCTAGCTGAGTTATTCATTCAAGAGCCACCCACTGAAGTGCCATCCACTGAAGAAACACATGCTGAAGCACCTCATACTGAAGAACCAATCATTGAAGAAAGCATAGTTCAAGCACTCCCGGCACAGCAAGCAAGAGAAGAGGGGGAGTTGAGTGATGTTGAGATAGATTGATAGTGTAGTACTGGTAGCTGTGGTCTAGGGGGAGTATTGTTGGGTTAATATGAGACCACAGTTACCAGGTTTAACCATGTTTAGTTAAATGTTAGAGTTGGAGGGTTAGATATGTAATTATAGCATAGTTTATGCTAGAAACCCTAGCTGTGCGCACTTAAAGGAGGAGACTGCGAACTTAATGTTAAGTTCGCAGTCCTCAGAATTCTCCTATAAATAGAAGCTCATTTGTGCAGCTAGGGTTAGGGTTTTTGATGTATCTTTGAGAGCACAAGTTGTAAAGGTGCGAACTTATCTAATGTGCGAACTTGTATCATCCATGGTTGTTTAAAGCAGAAATCTTTAATGGAATCGTGTCTTTATGTTTCTTGTGTGTCGGTTTTTATAATCTTCATCTAGTTCTTTAACTTGTCTTGATTAATCAACTAAAACACCTAACAAATAGGTGTTTCTAGTTGATAACAATCTAGTGCACACTTAAGATCTAGTATTTTGGGACTACAAATACTAATTAAAACTCCAAAGTTGAAACTTAAAAGTAATAAGAATACCATTAATTTGGGTCAAATATTCTTAAAGGTTTTAATGGGGTGTTTTAATTCATGGGTTTATGGAGAATTGGGTGTTTCAACCTTTTCCAACATTAAACGAGTTTGGTTAAATCTGACGGTTTCTAACGAGTGAGTTTGAAACGGGTATATTTTGGAAAATCCAAAGTTAAAACCATTTATGTAAATGGATTAATTTTCTAACGAGGGTGTTAGAAACGGTTTATTTTATATAAACCAAAAAGGTCTAAAACGATTGTCATAATCGTGTATTTCTAACAAGCAGGTTAGAAATGGTTGAGAATATAAACCAATGACCTTTAAAATGATTTTGGTAATCGTTTATTTCTAACGGGTGTGTTAGAAAAAAATTTTATTTGATATAACTAAACTCTATATAATGAAACGTGTAATCGTTTGCATTCTAACAAGTATGTTAAAAATGGTTAATTTTGAAACCGTATATGTTTATATGGTACACGTATAGTTTCTAATGAGCGAATTAGAAGCGGTTATTCATGAAAACCATATACTTTAACAAGCGAGTTAGAAATGGTTTAAACAATAAAACTATATTAGAGTTTATGGTTTTGATTTTTAATCAAAACATAAATATGTATAGTTTATGGAAAATGCTTGTAAAAGTAGAAATGTTTTGTCTGAATAAAACATGTCTTTTGCAAATTATATATGGTTTGATACTTGTATGAGAAGTATGATGACTTGAACCATATAATAGTCTAGAGAGACTGTTTAGTGTAAAACAACTTATGTTGTTTTGGACGTATTTACTTGTTCGACTACTTGTGAGTAGTTAAGTATAAACAACGTTGTTGTTTTGAACAGTGTATTGAGGGAGTACCTCGAAACATGCCACGAGACGATATAATTGCTATTATTTCGTCGAACGATAAAGTGTTAAAGAGAATAACACTTTGAGATTTGATGTTTATATATCCTTATATGAATCCGGTTAAAGATATATGTAATATGCTATATATATTTTGGATTATATTGAAATTATAATTTGGTAAATTATAATTATTAATTGGTAAACTCTTCATGTGGTGAATTGAAGAAAAACTCTTTAGTAGAGTTAATTTATTTATGACACTTGATTATAGTTTTAAGACTAAATTAAGTGTATAATTGAAACTCTTGAGTAGAGTTTTTAATGCCATTTGATTAGGTTTTATTTCACATGGTGAAACTCTTGAGTAGAGTTCTTAATGCCATTTGATGAGGCTTTATTAGAGTCTTAAGTCTCTAATTAAGTGACTAAGAAGAAAAAACTCTTCATCCATCCCCATTGAGATAATCATGATCAACGTGGCAAGTGTATTGAAGTTAAATGCAGGAAAACGAGATATGTCATCTAATGTTGAGAGCATTTACGTAGAAATGCACAAATGTAGTTTTGATGACTATAACATATGACAGGAATATATGTTATTATTCATAAGTCTTTGATAAATATTGTGAGATTTATTATAAAAGACTTAGAATATTGATGGACGTGTAGAGTCTCTACAAACCATCAATGTTGGTTGAACTATATGGAGGATTCATGATATATTTTGGGATAGTCACCCAATAAATAGGTTCAACAAAATATATATATATCACTTAGGGATATGTGAATGTCATGTCGTTGAGTGTCAATCTAATTGACTTGTTGATGATGAATATGTTCATCAAAGTGACTTATATTAAGACTTATGTTTAAGTCCTAAAGAGTCAATGGTGAAGCCTTGGAGATTAAAGGCAAACGAGTCTTGTTCCTAATGGATGGCATTCATTATGGTTTTGAAGCATTCTTTAAACCAAGGTTTTGGAATGGTAAACAAAATCTCATTTTGTGTCTAAACTAAGACATGAATGTTAGGAAGAGATAGTGAGTTATCTCTTAAGGCTGTGAAGAATCAGAATGAGGCATCTTCTGTTCACATGCTAAGTATTCGTAGTCTAAAGCATGCTAGACTAATACTTGTTAATTTAGATACTCCACGGAGAATAAATTAACTTTGAACATTCAAACATATGTGACGACATAAGAATGAATTTTGTAAAAGCAAATATATAATTCATTAAAAAGGATGACTCGAAAGGACCGAATAAATAGTTCATTGGTTATGATACTATTTAGCTGAATATGAGGAGAACTCATATAGCTAAGAAAACGGTTCATGTGGAAAATATGGGTTGAGTAATATAATGGATGACCTCAATAACACAAAGATATAGATAGTCGCTATCTTATCACGGGTGTCTAATGTCATCATGAGTGATATTACTCAAACTTAATCAAAGTGCAAGCAGTGTGGGGGGAAGAGCCATTTAAGAAACAATCCGTAGGGATGTAAAAATGGTACTTGAGAAGTTTTCAAGCTACATATGAAAGGAAGAAACTTTCATCACCCCATTTGGTAGTTATCCAATAACACTTAAATGTGGAGGTGACTTGCATTTGAAAATAGAAAGTTTGATATGAACGGATGTGATTTTAGGAAGTACAAATCACACGAACCTAGAACTTTCATTATTCCTGGGAAGTTCAATGGAAATGACTCTAATGTGGCTAGAACTTTCATTGACACAAGTCAATGTCTAGTTAAGAATCGAGGTGAGCCTGTTAACCAATTAGAGTACTCAAGAATTATTGGCAGCCTGATGTATCTAATGAGTTGTATCCGACCAGACTTAGCAAGCAAGCTAAGTAGATACACAAGCAACCTAAGTTCAATTCATTGGAATTACGTGACACAGGTGCTTTGGTAATTAGGATACATACGAAACTACGGGCTGCAATATAAAAGATATCCAACAGTTGTTGAAGGTTACTGTGATGCGAATTAGATATCCGACACGAATGATTCCAAGGCAACGAGTGGGTATTTGTTCACACTTGGAGGTGCTGCGATAACATGGAAATCATCTAAGCAAATGGTTATTGCTAGATCCATCCATGATGGAATCAAAATTCATCGCTTTAGAGGATGAATAGGAAGAATGATTACGTCAAGTTGTCAAAGATGTACCTAGGTGGCCGAAGCCGGCATTGGCCTAATGCATACGCTGTGATAGTCAATCGGTAATTGGCAGAGCTCATATCACAATGTGTATTAGTAAGAACAAGTATATAAGACGTAGGCATAATACGGTACGACAACTAATCTCTACAAGAGTTAGCACTGTTGACTATGTGAAGTCAAAGGATAACATCGCGGATCCGCTAAATAAAAGGCTTAAGCAGAGAGTTAGTTCAGAAGTCGTCAATGGGAATGGGGCTAAAGCCCATGAAAGGCTAGGGTTTATGCGAAGGAAACCTAACTTAGCTGACTGGAGATCCCAAGATCTGAGTTCAATAGGACAACCTAATTGTATGAACTGGCGAAGGTCACTGTGGGGGAGAGTTGGTGGAAACCCCACGTATTAAAAAGGGAGTTTACTATAAATTTAATAAGCTTCCTAGTCCATTCCTAAAAGGTGACAAGGTTGAGCAATGTTTTCAGGACCAGATCGGATAGCGAATCGGACGCCTCACTGCTTCACTGGTCGGATCTGTCGGACCGGTTGGACCGGATTTAAGAACCGGATAATATATTAAATAATATATTTATGTTTATATATAAATATAACAAACAGTTAAAATATTTTATGGAATTTTAAAGTTTAAATCAAAACACCCATTTAACATCTAACAAACATGAATATCTTAACAAACTTCCAAATTACAAACTTCCAGATTAAGAACGTAAGCTATAAAAGGAATGATGTCATTAGTTTTAGAAGAAAAAGTAATAGTGTGCTACATTGATTAAAAAAAATACAAAGGTATACGCCTCAAATAAAAAGAGAGTAGATAGTGTACAGATAAACAAAAGAAAATCCAAAATCCAATTCTAAATAAAATAATAAAGAGTAAATAATGGCCTATATGGAGAACATGAGAACAGGTGGCAGGAGATGTTTTCGAGAGAAAAAGAATTATATTTCATGTACTTTACCATCATTTTTTCAACCTCTCTTCTTCTTCATCTTCCTTTTTCTTCATATTCATAGCTTTTTTTCAACCTCACTTCTTCTTCTTCTTCTTCTTCGGTATACACTCTTCAGTTTCAACTTTAATAGTAAACATACTGATCTGACCGGAGAACCGGCCGAACCACTGAACCGCTGGATCGCGATGAACCGGCCGAACTTTTTAAGAGCGAACGAACTACGTGAACCGGACCGCTACTACAAACGATCCCCTGTTGAACCGGTCGGACCGGCCGGTCCGATCCGGTCTCCAAAACATTGAGGTTGAGGTTAAGCTTATGGCTTTTAATGATCTGACTGAGGTCCCAGTAGAGCACCTATGTGAGAGAGAAGTGGGGTCACTTTGAAGGGTATTGTTGGGGCACAATACTTAATAGCTCTTGCAGAACCAGGCACGTGTCCATGACCATAATGGACACAACAATGAGGACTTGACGTTGTCAAGGAGAGTCTTGTGTGAAGCGTATTGTCGTCCACACAAACGGCAGACGAGTTCAAAGAAATCGCGTTCTACTCAGAGCCAGTGGGCTAAGTGCGTTTCATAAGCGAATGTTCAAAGGGTCACACCTACCTATAGTATGCAAAACTCAACTGTTGAAATTTAATCGGAATGAGGTTGCTTCTCAGAATGACTCCTATTCATATAGGGGTTTGTTCGAAATATGCGTGTTTTGATAAATCTCCATTCATGTGGGGGATTGTTGGAAATAATGTGAATGTAGATTTAATTATAATTTAGTGAAATTATAATTATATTCTTCATGTGGTGAAATCAAGACAAATAGAGAGTTTTTATGAGGCTTGAATAGAGTTTTATGGCTAATAAAGGAAATTTAAGTCTCTAATTATGTGAGACTTTTCACTAGCCATGGTTCATGTATACATATGAGGTTTTGTACCTCATTTTGAGATATGAGATACATGAAACATTACACTAAAAACTCTTGCAACACACATAACTCTAGAGTAGCAACCAAATATCGATTATTTTTCAGGCAAGTGGGATAGTCCGCAGTGCACCGCGCCGCACTGTTGAACCGGTGTACCCTGGGAACAGACGACGAATCTGTTTAAGGGAATTGTGTCAAACACAAGCCCGGTTCCTTTTTTAAAATTCTATGATTTCATTTTCTTTTAGATTCGCTGCAGCAAGTACAGAGATTCTGATACATGTAAGCTTTATGCAACAAAGGCGTGCGGCGATTACAATGTAAGTTTTTCCAACATTAACAAGCTCTCGACATATATAGTTTTACAAACAAAACATAACCGAACAACTACCCACTAGTCCACTACCTTTAACTTACTGACCCACTATTTCTAATAACATGGAATAAAAATACATAATTTCAATTTAAAGAAATCCACGTATGCATGAAGTTTGCACACAACTTGCATGATGTACATGCACGTAATTGTGGAGGGATGCAATGGAGTAATGGCACGTATCATTGATCTTGTAAGTAAGTAAATTTTTTTGTTATTATGCTTCCTTCATACCCATTACAGATCCATATTTAATTTCTTTCATATCATGAAGGATGAAAGTGAATTAATTTAGGTCAATTTAATTGGGTTTGAATTTATATCGACGATCTTATTATTGTCAAATTTTAATTGCATATGCTGATTGATAACCAGGATTATGTACTATGTTGGGGATGTTCTATATGTGGCTGAAGAGATTGGGTATGGAATCTATGACTTTGATGATGAAGATCCAAACAACGATGATCTTGAAGGCTACGCTGAGTTGTTACAACGACTCTGCGTGGACTAGGCTACTTTCATAAATGTGTTTTGACACAAGACGGAATCATACTGATACAATCGGCCCATCTAACAATCAAGCCCAATCCAGCTCAAGCCCTAACCAACTAGCCTAGTATAAAAGATCCAAGAGAGGCATTAAGAAGCCCATTCGTTTTCACAACTTGATTTTTATGGATTTATTTAGCTATCTCCATAAAATAAGGGATCATGGAGCTTATGGGTTTATGGCCTAATTGCATATTTAATTCCTTGTAATTTTGATTTGGAAAATATACAGAAAATTTGCCCCAAAAGTTCTTGTTCTTCTCTCAATTCTTTGGAGTGTTTGCCTACTAAAAAAGGCTGCATCATTTGGTGCTTTCATTCACGTTCTCCCTTCCGCCATGGCGCCCCGAAAGGATACATCATCATCTGATGATATTCCTCTTACCATCACCGACCAACTCGCCCAACTAATAGCCATTTCCACTGCCGCCACATCCTCCCAAAATAACACCAACACTCAACTTGCTGCACTCATTCAAGCTACTGAAAACTTGAACACAAAGCTTGATGCCCAATCAGCCACCACCGCCCGTCTAGTTAACCACATTACCGACCTTTCCGACTCCCTTCACAATGATGTTGGATCGAATGACCGAAACCGCCCACCACCACAACGTCAAACCCCACCGGAGATCCTCCAACCGCCCGGAAACCATAACAACCGCCACCCCCGCCAACCAAAGATCACCCTTCCAATGTTCGACAGATCCAACCCCCTTGGGTGGATATTTCAAGCTGACAACTATTTTGCCTATTTCGACATTCCACCAGGTGAACGTGTCTCTTTGACGGCCTTTCACTTTGTCGGGCCATCATCTTTTGAGAACCATGAAGCCACGTTGCTTAAACTTCAACAGACCGGTTCTGTCGCGGAGTACCAAACGGAATTTGAAAGACTTTCAAACCGGGTCATTGGCCTTTCGCCACAAACCTTACTAAACTGTTTTATTTCGGGCCTTAAACCGGATATCAAGACAGAAATCGCGATTCATAAACCTACTTCCTTGCATGAGGCAGGTAGCCTTGCTCGTCTTTTGGAAGATAAATTAACTCAACCAACTAAACCAAAGTCGCCACTTAGGTTATAGCCTAGTGGTAGAGAGGAAATCTTCTCTTGGGTGAGGTTGGGAGTTCAACTCCATGGGTGTACAAATAAAGGTGTAAAAGGGTGTAAGAAATTAGCCGTTAAAAAAAACTAAACCAAAGTCATCATATCCATTCAAACCATTTTCCAATCCTTCCACAACTAATTTTCCTACTTATCCGACACCTCCCAAAGAAACACCTACCGATAAACCTACATCGCCTTCCACACCTCCTCTATTAACCAATCCACTCAAGCCATTAGCCTTCACAAAATTATCTCCAGAAGCCATACAACAACGCCGCAAGGAGGGCCTCTGTTTTCGTTGTCCGGAAAAGTATTTTCCTGGACATAAATGTTCACCGCCACAATTCTTACTTGTTGTGAACAACGAAGACTTCCTCACTACCTCAGCCGAGCAATCCACCACTCCGGAAATCAGCCTGGAACCGCCTCAGTTCATGTCGCTTTCGGATGCAGCGTTTTTTGGTATGTCGTCTATCCAAACACTTCGTGTTACGGGGTATATCAATGGGAAAACGGTTTCCGTTCTCATTGACTGTGGTAGTACCCACAATATTATACAACCGAGAATTGCGGCCGGCATTCGCCTTACCACTAAATCGTTAAACCCGTTTGCCGTAATGGTTGGCAATGGGGACTTTATACATTGTGAGGGCCATTGTCCCGATGTCCCAATTCAACCTTCAAAAGGCCCATTTTCAGATTCCCTTTTTCATCTTTCCAGTACAAGACGCCGATGTCGTTCTTGGCATCTCATGGCTTGGTACCTTGGGTCCGATCACGGCGGACTTTTCAGTACCCGAACTTTCATTTACCAAAGACGGGATTTCCATCACCCTTCATGGTGACCCATTAGCAACACCGGTTACCCAATGCTAAGATTGTAAGACGGTTTCAATGATAGAAAAATTAACCAACGATGGTGTTACATAGATACACGTATTTCAACAAAAAATGTAATATTAGAATTAAGTATTTTTAGAGCGTAATTAGTTTAAGAAACGCTGAAAACCCGTTTGATATTTATAAGGATCTCGAACATTGGCGGTATGAACTCAAATTGGTTTACCTATAAATCGTTATCCCACCCACTATGGATGTATTAAAGTTACCACCCTTTGATTAATATTTCTATGAACGGATGCATTTTTATCCCTCAAGTTATTTTTATTATAAGGGGACGGGACACTCTCGGCAAGGGATTCTCGGTTAAGATTGTCGTCCAGCAACATCGCCGCCACCCCTTCGGTAACGGTCAAATTTATTACCTTTCGGCATTATGTATACGTTCAGTAAGATTTGATTTTGATGATTTAGGTTGTTGACTTGACATGGTAAAGGGGGATTCGAGGGAGCTCGGAAAAATTGCCAAGAGTGCCCTTTCCCCCAAATGGTAATCTCTTAATTTGTTGAGTTAACACTAAGGCCATGGGGTGTACCTTCACATCAAGAGTGTTAACGGTGACATGACATTTTAACTTTCATTGTACACCACTCCCTTCCCATGTTAAGGGGCATTAAATTGGCACTAAGTTTTAACATGTTAACATGACTTAAAAGAGAGAAAGTTAAGAAAATGAGGTAGAGTTAAGGGGCGTTAAACCATTTCCTTGAAGTGGGCTAGTGTAAAAAGAGACAAAATGAAGGATGTGACATCTAGGTAGAGTTAAAGATGGTTAGAGTATACCCATGACCTAAACACAATGAGTCATCAAGTAACGTACATTTAAAAAAAAAAGTGACATCATAACATGAACGTGACATCATCATAAGAAACCCACAGGTTGTTTCCACTAACTATCCCTTTAAATACTTTACTCATTTTAAAACAAACCCTATCACACCAAGAAGCCTTTACCTTCATCACCGTCGACGGCTGCACGATTGATCTTGTAAGTAAGTAATTTTTTTATTATGTTTCCTTCATACCCATCACAGATCCATATTTAATTTTCTTTCATATCATGAATGATGAAATTGAATTAAATTAGATCAATTTAATTGGGTTTAAATTTATATCTATTTTTGTATCTGTTTCACGATCTTGTTATTGTCAAATTTTAGTTACATATGCTGATTGATAACCAGGATTATGTACTATGTTGGGGATGATCTATATGTGGCTGAAGAGATTGGGTATGCAATCTATGACTTTGATGATGATCTAGACAAGGATGATCTTGAAGGCTACGCTGAGTTGTTACGACTTTGCGTGGACTAGACTACTTTCATAAATGTATTTTGACACACAAGACGGAATCATACATGAAGACATTAAACCAGCCACGTTCCGTTAGATTATAATTATCCATCTAAAATAGGGAAGTTGCGGATTTGGAAAGGTGTATGATGCTTTTGGAAATGTATATAACGAAATTGAAATGCTTACTAGCCAGTTTCGTTGCTATTTGACGAGATGATTATGAGCTTCAAGTATACATTTCATAGGATTTGTTAATTACTGTTGATGTAACACACAAGTTTCCACACACCCGTTACTGGTTATATTATTATTCAATACTGGGCTAGACTTTCTTCATATGCATAGTATCTTATGGGATGGTGTAATTAGATTATGTTTTTAGTAACGTGTATTTAATGAGTTTATTTGTTTTCTTTTGTATTATCTCCTATGAAGGCATTTTCTTCTATTAGAGGGTGTTTGGGATTGCGTTTTGAATCTGATTTTTAAATTATTGCGTTTTGAAAACGCAGATAATCAGTTTTTAGTGTTTGGATTGCGTTTTGAAAACGCAGATAATCAGTTTTTTAGGCTACCAAAACGTAATAATCTATAAGCAGCTCCACCTCTGCTTTTCCAAAACGCATAATCTGTTTTGAATAATCAATCCCAAACACCCCCTAAGAAGGTCCAGATAGCTAGCCTGACCAAGTGGTTTTCTAGTATCATAATCTTCCATTTAGAAACAATAGCTGGTATTATTGATCTTCTACCTTATTACTTATCTTGCTCTTGTTTTAGTTAATCTATTATTAATCTTTTCCACTTATGTTATTTTCACTTTTTTTGGTTAAATGTTCTATACCTTGTTAGTTGTTTTAAAGAATATCAGATGTACATAAAAAATTAGCAAGGTAACAAGAGTCGATCATGTGTCAAGAAGATTTTTTATTTAATATAACCAACTTTAAATATGATATTTTTATTTAGTTTTTTCAATATCCCACCATCTGTAAGCCACTAAATCGATCGTCTAGGAGTCACCGAACCATAACAACCATACATTACGTTACGAAAAATACATATATTTTCGGTGAAGAATCCTTTAGTTGATGGTTAATATATAGTTTGCTTAATAATTATATATACTTGTAACATGTTTCTAATGTGTGATCAGCACCAATTATGTAGTTGACAACACAGGTTCAGTTTTAGCCGATCAAATATTCCAATATTTTTTAACACTAAAATTGTTAAAAGCCAAACAACTTAAGTAATTTACTCATTTTTACTTTAACAAACCACCCTCACACGCATATTAACCCTTTTCATCTCATCTTCATACATGGGTCGACCTCTCGGTCTTAACAGATTAGGTTGGGTTGGGCCAAGACCAAATCAACCACACATTAAAAACAGTTCACAATGTTCCTATGGTCAATGACTTGATGTGGTGTATACTTGGCCAGTTCGCCCCTGTTTAAAAACAAAATAAAATTTTGACAAATATTATGTTTGAAAATGCATTTGGTGGTTTAAATCATAGCTTGTTTGTTTTCTTGTTAATCATATTAATACTTAAAAGGCACTTCCAAGGTGTCATCAGGTTTAGGTGTGTTCATTATCCGATTTGAAACCTAATAAACCGAACTTAATTCTTATTTGGTTATTTAGTTTAGGATGCAAACGTAACCAAATAAACAATTTGGTTTTAGGTTCGGTTATCAGTTTTAGAAATTATGCTTGCCACTGACATCAAATAAGAGATTCTAGGTCCATGTTTGTTTATATTAGCCCAAGGCTAATGAATACATTAGAGCAAAGCAAAAAAGCAATAAAAAACAATCGGTCGCCGCGTCAGTGTTCTCTCCCTGTTATATCAGTACTCATAGACGATATACTCTCATTGTTTGTCGACCATGTTTTAAATCACTCACACTTCCTTGTTGACTTGTGAGGAGATTTAGTTCTACTCTCTATACTTGTAACTTGTAAGCATACAAATTTGTGGTTGAATTGGTTTATTTGCTTGAAAACCGAAAACAAAACAAAATTTTTATTTGGTTTATTATTCGGTTTAAACCTTACTAAATTCAGTTCAGTTCAATTATTTGTCCCACACCTAATCAAGTTTTAATTACGCTATTATCAAAATAACATTAAAATTGTTACGGGCGTGCCACTGTCGATCCATTATACAAAAATAACACTTCTTTGATTAAATCTTTTACGAACAATACTTTTCCATCATCATTAACAATTATTCGTTTTTTATAAACCAATATACTTTTTCATCACTAGTTTTTTTTTTTGATCGGCTAATTACAATTCCCCTTATTTATTCTCCTTTATCTCACCTAGTGGGGGAGGGGCTCGATCCCCTGATCTTTTCTTTGCTAAACTACCCCCACACCACTCCACCACATGGGTGGGTTCGTTCTTTTATGTTCATGAACGTTCGTTCATTTATGTTCGTTTTTGTTCGTTCATTTATTTTTGTTCGTTTATGTTCGTTTAATTGAACTTTACTTTATTTTTATTATATTTATTTCTTTTTTGTTAATAACCTTAATTCATATTATAATATATACAATATATTTGATATGTTCTAAAAACGTAACTCTAACGCTAACATTCTAAACATATCAGCCGCTCTCCACACTTCACAGCTTCATCTCTTTTCTTCTCCACACTCCACAATCCTACTTTCTTCCACTTCCGGTTGACCACCTCTACAGCCTCGCCTCCAGCCTACACAGCTCCGTCCCCGCTCTCCGGTCTCCACAGCGCCGCAAGTATGACCTACCTTCTCTTATCGTTTTTTTCTCTATAGCTTTCTGGGTTTTTTTTCTTTGTAGCTTTGCTCATTTGTGTTCATTTATATTGATCATTTGTGTTCGTTTATGTTCATGAATTGTTCGTTTAGGTTTTAAATGAACAAACAAAAATGAACACGACAAATTTCTTAGTGAACGAACACGAACACAAAAATGTGTTCAGTTATGTGTTCGTGTTTGGTTAAAGTTAAATGAACAAACATGAACAACGTCATATGAAACCCCCCCCCCCCCCCACTTTAAATACTGCACTTGTTTATACAAACCCTTACACACACAAAGACAGAGCCATTCTCCTCTCATTTGTCTACAATAATCGGTCGCCGCCACCGCTTGTAAGTGAGTTTTGTTCTTTCTTGTTTTACTTATTAGTTACCAATCACAGATCTAGTGTTTCACTATCGTTCACAACATATATTTTCAATAAACTTTGTTTTCTTTGCTATCATAGATCCGTATATATTTTTATTCAATTGTTATTTTTAACGGTCATGAATAATAAAATAGATTGAAGTTGCATTATCTTAATTGGGTTATGTTTAGATCTCTGTTTGCATCTGTTCCAAGTTCATGTTATTGTCAATTTTTTAATCATAGATCTGGTTTGCTAACCAGGATTATGTACAAAGATGATGATGGCAATGTGTTATTATTAATTCATCAATTGCTGCAAAACCTAGTCTCTCTTATGTTGAAGAGAATCGATCTGCAAACTATGACTTCGATGATAGTCGAAGCATCCGCAATCGAGGGTCTCGGATGTTATATAGTGTTGCTACAAATATTTGGTCTTTGTGTGGACTAGACTACTTTCATAGATATGTTTTGAACAAGTGACGAAGTTATATACCATGATATAAAGAGTGCAAACGTTCTTTTAGATGATGATTATCTTTCTAAAGAATGGAATATGCGGATTTGGAAAGGTGTATGACGCATATGGCCATGTGTCCGATAGTTCGTACAACGAAAAACTGGAAATCTTGGTAATCTGTTGTCAAAGTTTGTTTATTTATTCATTTATTTTAGATATATTTACTAAAAGCTACCGTTTATAGTCTATTAAAAAATGTGAAATTCTACATCATGACGATCAAAATGCTCTTAAGGCCATGGGTTTGGGTCGTGTTCATCCTACTCATGAGAGGTTTATACATGGATGCCCCATGGTAGATTGTTTCGTCAAAGTTCAAGTAGATAGAGTTGTAGAAGGTTGCGGGTTGACCCGTCTTTTGCCAAAGTCATGTATTCCTGGTGAAGTGGAATGTTTCGAAGATGCAAAAAGAAGTTTTATTCAGTGGCCCGTTAAATTAATAAAGGTATATTTTATATAAATAATGATTGTATATTGATTTCATTTATTGATATTAATTCTTTTACAAGGTACAGATTTTAAACAAAGATTCTCCTCAAATTGTAGAACCGTCTCACCATGTTATGACTACACCTTATAGGCCACAAGTAGTGTTTAATATACATTATTATATTATTTTTAATTACTTGATATAAAAATAATATGTTTCGCCAATGTAGTTTGAGGCAACATCTACTCACCAACAACAAACAATTCCACATGAAAGAAATGAGTATCAAATTTACTCGTATGCATTACAAGATGAAGGCTTTTAGTCAATTGGTAATCACATTATTTATATACATATATACACACACACATATATATGTGAGTGTACTTATATCTATTGACTAATAATATTGTTATTGGTTCATGTAGCTTGCTGGTAAAGAGTTTTCTCAAAATACAACCGAGCATACTTTCTTTAATGAACCTACCGAGTCTGTTAATGTTAATCAACCTACCAAGCCTGTTCATGCTTATCAACATACCAAGTCTGTTAATGTTAGTCAACCTACTAAGACCGTTTACACTAATCAACCTACAGAGCCCATTCATGATTATCAAACTTGTTGCTGCTTTTAAACCTTCAATAGAAAAAACAAAAGCATCAAAAGACAAAACAAAAGTATTAAAACTTCTGGAAAAAGCAAGGTCAAGGCTTCAAAGCATATATGGATTAGCGCAACACATGGCGATTCGATCTGAAAAAGCCTTGTATATAGTTTTTACTTCACCGACAGGGATGTATGAGGAACGTATTCAAGAGACTGTTGAATTTGAAGCGGTTTTACAGTTATGTGTCAAAGGTTGGGCAGATGTTTGCATTGTGCATTGGTTTAAAATGTAAGTTCAACTAGTTTTTATTTACATATTTTATGGTATTTTTTTTTTACAATTTAATCGAGGGTTACTAATCTTATCACATTTTTTTGTACTTTGATTTTAGGTATTTATATACAGCTAGGGGACGGAGGGTTTAAATAATACAGCATATTTTTATCCCCGTTATATTGAAGGTGAACTTGTCTTAGATGATAGTGACTTTGTGATCGGCAACCTCAGACATGTCATCTCTTTTCATAAGGCACCGTATTTAGTCCGGTATTATATTTGTTTCATATCAAGATCATTCATATTAAAACTTCAATCTTCTTTTAGTTACCGAAAGAATCTTGTGTCATTTTTATTTGCTACATTTTGCTTAAGTTAGGTCATTTCATACTTGTACAGGAAACACTGGGTGTTAGTTTTACTTCAGCATCATCTGGTATATAAAACTTGGAAGGGTTATATATTTGATTCACGTAAAGTTATAAATGATGATTATTCAGATTACGAGATTACACAATTATTCGAACAGGTCACAAAACATAATATAACCTGGGAAGTGGTTAATGTAAGTGTTCTTCCATTTTTTATAGCTTATATATTTTAGTTAACTAATTGTTGGCTCAATTAATTATTTAGTGTCGTCGACCACCTAATGGATGGGAGTGCGGTTATTGTGTTATGATGGCTATGTATGATTTTGTGATTTATAACAAAGAACATATGGTAAGTATACACCCCTATTTGTTTACGTTTAAATACAATGTATATTAAACCATAATCTTGATTTTATATATATTTATGTTTAGTTGGTAAATGAAACGACAATGGTTCGCCAAGGTGAAGTTAATGGATTTGTAGAGCGTACTATAAAGGTGTTTATCTCATCTTTTGGTGATGGCGAGAAGGATGAATGAAGGTAAGTATATTAGTATGCTACTCCTTTATAAGTATTTTTTTTTTCATTTTCTTTATTTTTTAAATATTTGTTTAGTACACTTGAGTGAGCCTTAGAATGTAGTCTTTTTATCCATTATGTTAAGAGTTAATTACACGGATGGTTTAGTCACTTTGACCCTTTCGTCCATTTGAACTGAAGGGCCTAGGCACGCTAAAGGACTTTTGACAACATAGATAACATTTAAACTCAGCATGGTTTGAACTGAAGCTTATCTACAATTAGCATGTAACTCCATAACCCACATGAACAAAGATTTAGCAATTTTAGCTATTAACACCTCTCAGTAATAGGAAAATAAGTGAAATCAAATATGTCATTCAAACCCACAGCTGAAACTTGCAGCATCTTAAGTTATAATAGTAAGCATGTTATTTACATTCAGTTTACCATACCCAGAAACCCAATCCTCACAATAAAAACCCTTAAGAGAACCGGTCCAATCCAAATCCGGTCGAACAAAAAGACCATCACTGTTAGTTCAAATTCTACTTTCTAATTGTTGTACATATCTAGTTCACCATCCAGCCCCAGACCCAACTCCTCCGGTGTAAAACTATAATCTTCAGGCTTATTAGCGCTTTCTAGGCGCGCCAAAGGGCTTTGTATTAATGTTGACTCTAGTGAGCATCACTTGTGTTATATCTCCTGGTATTCATTTCTATAACATCATGATTCCAACAATTGGATCCTGTTTAATTTTAGTCTTTGTTGGTAGCTAATAGACAGTTTTTTGTTTGTTTTTATCAGTGACATGTAATTCTAGCTAGCCAGTGCTCCAGATATCCTGTGGTATCGTGTTGGATAAAGGTCGCATCAAGTCAAGGAGGTTGATAGATGCTTGTTATTTAAGTTAGTGATCTTGGATGTATTTTTCTCTATGTTTAAATAAATGTTTTAGACAAACAGGTCAAAATGAATGCTTTGACTATTTTAGCTATGTTATTATGGTTCATTTTGTTATATTGCTTGTATTTATTATTTTATTTGTTTTTGTGTAAATCCGAATGAAATGAGATCGAATCTCATCTATATTGGTGAATTAAATTATTAGTACGGGTAAATCAAATTATGATGAATTATATATTGATGACAACCGTCTTATATTGTGTTGCCGTCTTATTAGGCTACCGTCTTATTTGCCAAATAGAACCGTCTTATTTGCCAAAAACACCACTTCATTAATCATCTTATTTGATTTAAAAAACGTCATATTAGCCATCTTTTTTTGTACTAGTGAGGAAAATGCTAACCAAAGGTTCAAATAGCTTTTACCATATTCGTTCTTGTTACCTTCATACATGTATTAATTCTTTAAAGGAAAATGCTAACCAAAGGGAAAAAATGTCTACTTTATGAAAAGATTAGAAAAAATATATAAAAGTTTGTATTCATGTATAAAAATATTTACCTATGGATTAGACTACCTTCATACATGTGTTAACACTCCACATAACATCTTGTGTGAAGATCCAATTTGATTTTCTTATGTTTAAACATAGTTATTGTCTTTCTTCTGTTTCTGTGTGTTCTTAAATTATTGTGAATCAAAACATATTTGCTCTTGTTATAAAGGTTCAAACAGCTTTAATCATATTCTACTCTGATTTATTATTCACACTTCAAGCTCATACAAAAAGTTGGTGTTTTTTACAAACACGGTAATTGTCTTTCTTCTGCCTTTGTGTGTTCTTAAATTATTGTGAATCAAAACATATTTACTCTTGTTATAAAGATTCAAACAACTTTTACCATGTTCTAGTATGAGTTATTGTTCGCACTTCAACCTCATACAAAAAGTTGGTGATTTTTACATTGAGCTAGTCGTTACATACACAAAACAAAAACAATATATGCATTTTCAAAACTTTAATACAAATGCTTATAACATGTAATCTGTATAGAAGACTTATTAGTCGTAACTTTAACTTCAATATAAAAAACCCAATCCCTAACATGTTTCTATAATCCTATAGGTTGTAAATTAAATAATTCACAAAATATTATAATTCGCTGTGAAATAAACTTACTAACGAGCTGCTTAGTAACATTTGCACTATTACATATAAGAACCCGTTAACTACATATATATTTACAAATTTAGTCAGTTTGGTAAAAAATCTATTTTTTTGTATTTTGATTGATGTTGCTAGGAAGTAGGAACATTGATTACAAAAGTTGCTAAACCGGTTAGATGTAGTTTGAGATTCTTAGATACCAAGTAAATCCCACTAATAAGAAAATCTGACTTGGCTCGAGTTGACTTGACTAGTTGATGGTGGAGGAGGTGCGTGAATGAATAAAGGGATAAAATTTTTATTCATGCGATTTTGAAACTTATTGAGCAAAAGGCTTATTAACTAAGCAGTTAATCTCGGTGATATTTCGGTTATATCGGTCCGAGATCTCGGTTCTCGGTGTTAAGGGCCTATATCGGTGTAAAATATCGGTGATAATCTCTTTTGGGCAAAATCGAACCCCATCTGAAGAATCCATCAATAGATGAAGCAAATTTGGGGCTAGGATTTATGTTTTGTTGTTGTGGGCTTGTGGTTGCTGTGTAAAATGGAGAAGGAGAGAGATATGCAATGTTAAATATGGTCAGGGATTAGGTTTTTGTTAAGTTTGGGTATTTTCTAATTTAACCCCTTTCATATTTCACTTGTTTACATATAGTTTTCAAACTTAAATATTTATATTTATGCATAAAAATATATGTATATAGATTTTGCAATGACCGATATCTCACCGCGAAAAACGATATATCAAATATCGGTCCTCGATCGATAACCGATATTTTTCCTCATTAACTGCTTAGCTTATTAACTGATTCACATGTGTTTTGTAATTGAAACAAACCCTTTTAATTTTGATTAATTCCAAGATAGTCTCTTCTTCGTGAATTCATTAAGAGGCTACCAAACATCCCCTAACTATTTTATGTTTTCCTAAACCATAAGTCCCGCTAATACATTATATGTGGTTTATAAGGCCGGTTCCATGATCCGAACCGAATAATATTCTTCCATTTAGATAATTCGATCAATTTTACACCACTGATCAAAATAAACATAGAGAAAAATTAACCAACGATGGTATTACATAGATACACATATTTCAACAATAAATGTAATCTTAGAATTAAGCTTTTTTAGAGCGTAATTGATTTAAGAAAAGCTAAAAACCAATAAACAATATCTTTTTCATTCAACAAAATTAACAATTATTTACAAAATAATTATTTAATCTACTAATTGGTTAGTGTGATGAGGCATATACCGAATGCCTTAATGAAAACCCTATATTGTCATATAGACAAACTTGTTACTCCTTTAAATCTGGGCCGATGAATAAAGGTAGTCACAATTATTGTACGTGTACTAGAGTACTACCTTTTTTTTTGTGAATGCCAACAAAGGAATCTGATATGAAAGTTCAAAATGTATTTTTTTTTTACTACGGGGCTATGTTCAATGGTTTTCACCAAAAACATGAAAGTCACTTGTTAACTCATAGGCAAGAAAGTTTTTATTCACTTTTCCTCACGCTAGTGACAATCCTACGCTACCAAACCACTCATGGCCCTGGGAAAAAAAACGGGGGGGGGGGGGGGGGGGGGGGGGGGGGGGAGTGGGGGTGTTTCATGCTCATTTTTTTGGTGAGGTGGCAAATGGCGTAACACTTGGATTAAATAGGCACTAAGATTTCGGATCATGAGTTAATCCAAAATGCTTTACCTTCCCACAGAACCTTACATTTTTCTGATATCAGCTATAACGATTTTTGCACATTATATGGTGTCAACGGTACCGATTTATGCAAATTATCAATGTTTTAAAAACCAGTAAATACCGGCCGGTTATACCGGTATTACCATTTTCGGATGGAAATCCGGTACGAAACACTCCGGTAAATATGGGAAACGGTATCGATTTTATACCGCCGGTAAAATCCGGTATACCGGTTTGAACCGCTATACCAGTACCGGCATAGGTTAGTTTTTGGGTTATTTTTAGATTATTTTTTTATTAAGGGATAACTTTTAAAAAATTAAAAACTTTAGATTATCTTTTGGATTATTTTTTAATTATTGATTAACTTTTTGATCGTAATTTAGTATGTAATTCTATACTTTTCGATGATTTTTTGTGTTAATGTTGTAATTTATGAAATTATATAGCTAACTAATCAATCCGGTTGAACCACCCGGTACAAAGCGGTTCAACCGGTTGAACCATTTTTTAGCCAAATCCGGTATAATTAAAAAACCGGTTTTTAAAACATTGCAAATTATTATCCTATTAGCTTTGCACCAAAACACCTTGCCATGTGAGTTACAATCAAGTTTTTTAGTATTAAGTTTCTTGAATTAAAAGATACTAAAAATCTTGGAGGAATATGAAAATTATATCTTGCGTGACAGAATGGGGCATTTGCAACTAGCAATTGAATTGTTGTTTTTAAGTAAGCATCTAAAACTCTCTGCTTTGCCTACATTTCTTTATTATATTTATTGCAAACCATTTTTTGCATCAATATTTTCGTCAAATAATGGTAGGGGCGTAGGGCTAGTATCCCATGATGTATCTTGGTTACTATTTTATTATTTAGGAAATAAACCATCTAAAGGGGCGAGCAATCCATGGAAGGAATTAAGCAATCGCAACTCGTTGTATGCATAGCCGGACGTAATGAAATTCACTCCAAAGATGGGTAATTTTTGTTACTTAATGGCAGAACAAATGTATTTAGGCCATCGAAGTCACATAACATAACAGTTGTTGGTAGGGGTGAGCAAAATTAACCGACATAACCGAACCATAACCGACATAACCGAACCGATTTTAACCGATAACCAAGATAACCAATGGTTATGGTTATGAAATTTCTATAACCGACCGAGCGGTTATGGTTATGGTTATGAAGCTTTGGTTAACCGATATAACCGAACCGAACCGAACTTGTAGTGTTAAGTTTATGTAATAGATTTATGTTCTATATTAACTATATAGAGGTTTTTTTACTATAATAAAAGTATGTTATTAACAAAATGATATTGATGTAGTATTCTTTTTTTTTATGATGAATTAAACTCGAAACCAAGGGGTTAAATATGTTTTTTGTTAATATCTTATTAAAATGAATCCCACATTGGTACTTTAACTAGAAAGTGTAGTCATGATTAACTTATAAATAATAACCCAAGCTAAGTCTATCATTGTAGGTTCTGAGTTTTTAAGACCCATGGGCTTTTAATTTTATAATTTAGCCGAAAGTTAGCTTTGGTTGATTTTTTTGGTTAATAACCGAAATAACCATAACCGAACCATAACCGAATTCATAACCGATTAACCATAACCGAAGTTTGGTTATGGTTATGGTTACGAAAATCTCATAACCGAAATAGCAGTTATGGTTATGGTTAATGGTAAAAACCGACCCAAACCGACCCATGCACACCCCTAGTTGTTGGGATGTGATCATATGAGGGTATGTTTTGGCAATGGAACAGAAACTTTTACATTTATAAGTCGTTATAGATTGTGTTAAAATATGGGTCAAATATGGGTCATAATATTTGACATTATATTTCTCTAACAATTCAATTACACTTTTACACTTAAACACTTACACACTTTATTTTGTGTTTCATGTTTTTTGTCTGAGCTGGATGGATGGGCTATAGCAGTGTAGATGGTTATGGGCTTGTAGCTGGGCTTGTAGCTGTTAGCTTATGGACTGAAGATTAGCTTTGGGCTGAAGTTCTTTTGGGCCATGACACTCAATACTCGGTCATAGCCCAATGTATGTTATAACCCTAATCGACTCCCTATAAATAGATGATAATATCATCAGATTAAGGGTTAATTCTTTTTTCTCTTTTATAGTCTCTAGAGAGTTCCAGAGAGTGTTAGTCTCTTTGTTTCCTAGGTCGTTCATCTAGGGTTTGATAAGAGATCTGTTCTTGAGATCTCTTGTATAGTTCTTTCTTCGTTGTTGATCTTGATAGTTTCTAGGTCAAGTTGAAGAGTCTGTATTGTGTTCAGATCATCTCTTTATGATCTGTGAGTGAGTCATAGATCTGGTTAAGGTTTTGAGTCTGTATTATGTTCTTGAGTTTATTTCTGTTTTTTGTAAACGTTGAGTTTTTTATTTGTTTTGAATAAAAGTTTATTTGTTTGTTTGAGTTCTTGAAAACAAACAAGTTTATTTTCTGACATGGTATCAGAGCTTTAGCTCTGGTTCTGTGAAACGTTTTGTTTTCTTTTATTCCGCTGTGTTTCTTGTTTGTTAGGGTAGATCTGTGAGTTTAGGTCTTCCTTGTTTTGTTATAGATCTAGATCTGGTATTTAGGGTTTAGATCTGTTCTTTCTTGTGTGTGTAAATAGTAGATCTGATCTGGTCAATAGATTTGGTCTACTGTTTGTGTCTATCTGTGTCTTTGCTGGTTAGTTGAAGACGGATTCTGATCTGGACGTTATCAAGAAGTCAAGCTAGGAAGGAGTGCTTGGATTGGAGTTATAAATAGCTTCAATTGCAACTCACAGTATTGTACCCTAAGTGAAGGACAGACTGTGAGTTTAGGAGAACCCTAACTTGGGAACCTCTCTCGGTGAGATTGTTCTGATCATTTCTTGTTTTTCTTTGTTGTTGGGTCTAGGTCTAGGAGGCTCCTACACTAAGACCTGGGCAGGCACCTTGAGTGACGAACCTGCTATCTGGAACACTGGTGTAGCTTCGCCTTGTTGTGTTTTCTTGTTATCATTTTGGTCTTTTTCTGGTTCATCTGTGGTAGGGTAACTATTGTTTGGTTTTATTATTGTGTGATTGTTTGTTATAATTACTGTTGTTTGCTTCTGTGTGATTAGTTACTGATTGATTGATAATATGGATGATCAAGGTGTGATTAATGTTGGAGGTGGTGGTAATAATAACAACAATAATAACAATAATAATAATGGTAATGATAATGCAACTCTAGTTAGTAAAATTGATGCTGGTGATCCATTGTACTTACATGCTAGTGATTCCACTGCTTTGACTGTTGTTAGTATTAAATTGAAAGGTACTGATAATTATACAGTCTGGGCAAATGCTATGATGTTAGCTTTGAGAGTTAAAAATAAAACAGGATTTGTGGATGGAACCTGTGTTAAACCTATTGATAATGATGTGTTAAGTAGACAATGGGAAAGATGTAACTCAGTTGTGTTAACATGGATTCTTAATTCGATTTCAGAAGAGTTATATCTAGGACAGGTTTATTCTAAGTTAGCATCTGATGTATGGAAAGAACTAAAAGAAACTTATGATAAAATAGATGGGTCTGTGGTGTTTGAGTTATATCAAAGAATTAATTCTTTTACACAGAATGGTCTATCTGTTTCAGAGTATTATCATAGTTTGAATGGTATGTGGAAACATCTGGATGAGATTTTGCAATTGCCTAATTGTACTTGTAATGAATCTAAGCAGTTTAATGACTTTAGTTGTATGATCAAGCTAATGCAATTTCTAATGGGTCTTGATAGTGTGTATCAGTCTGTAAGAACAACCTTGTTAACAAGAGATCCTATTCCTACTGTAAAAGAGGCTTTTTCTGTTATATCAAGAGAAGAGTCACATAGGAATGCTAATGTGTCTAAGAGTAATAATAATAATAATAATGTAGGATTTTTTGTTAAAACTGGACAGTCTTTTGAAAATAAAAAGAAATCTGGTAGAACTTTAAATCCAAATTTGAAATGTTCTCATTGTAACAAGGTTGGACATACTATTGAGAAGTGTTATGAAATTGTTGGGTATCCTCCATGGATGAAATCTAAAAATGGTACAGGGAAAAATGTTAAGGTGAATAGTAGCACATTGAGTGATGATAATGTTCCTTCTATGGCTTTAAATTCTTTAACAAGTGAGCAGGTTTCGAAGTTGTTAAAATTGATTAGTGGACCTGCTGTTGATGTTCCTCAAAATAGTAATTTTTCAGGTGGGACATTTTTCCCTTTTTGTTCTAATAGTTTTGTTAACACTGAAAGTACAAACTGTGATTATTTGAAGAGAGTGTTATGTTTTAATACTCTTGTTGGCCTGTTAAAAGAAATGGGGTGGATTTTAGACTCAGGGGCTAATCAGCATATGGTTATTACTGATGATGGTCTAATAAATGTAATTGATGTATCTGAGTTTAATATAAGAGTTAGACACCCTAATGGTACAAGTGCTGTTGTAACTAAAATTGGAAACATCAAGCTAAGTGACAAAGTAGTCTTATATGATGTTTTTGTGGTACCTGGTTATTGTGTAAATTTGATCTCTGTGTATAAATTAGCTAGAGACTGCAAGATGACTGTGTGTTTTGATGAAAATCATTGTTATATTCAGGATTCTGTAACAAAGAGTGTTCTGGTGACTGGTAGTCAACATGATGGGTTGTATTTCTGTGGAAATTCTTCTGTGACTGTTGAGGTGTGTAATTCTGTATGTGATTATGAAACTTGGCATGCTAGATTAGGACACCCATCAGAACCTGTTCTAAATGTTTTACAAAACACACTAAATTTTAAAAAGAATAAAGATGTTGAGCCCTGTGAGGTGTGTCATAGGGCAAAACAGCATAGGGAGCCTTTCCCTATCAGTGACCATAGGACAAAAGAAATGAGAGAGTTAGTACACTTAGATGTTTGGGGCCCCTATAAAGTAAAAAGTAGGGAAGGTTATAGGTTCTTTCTAACAGTAGTAGATGATTATACTAGATCTGTGTGGGTATATCTCATGAGGTTTAAAGATGAGGTGTTTTATAACTTGGAACATTTCTTTAATATAATTAAAAATCAGTTTAAAAAATCTATAAAGATTTTCAGAAGTGACAATGGTTCTGAGTTTATTAATCATCAAATGAGTAGATTTTGTCATGATAATGGTATATTACATCAAACCTCATGTGTTCATACACCACAACAGAATGGTATTGTAGAAAGAAAACATAGGCACCTACTTAATGTAGCTAGGGCATTACTGTTTCAGAGTAAATTACCTTTAAGGTTTTGGTCTGAGTGTATACTAACTGCCTCTTACTTAATAAACAGGACCCCTTCTTCTGTTTTAAAAGGTAAATCTCCATATGAACATGTGTATGGCTTCAAACCTGAGTTGAGTCATTTAAGAGTTATAGGTTGTCTTTATTTTAGTACTGTTTTAAACAATAGTGATAAACTTAGTAGTCATGCTGAAAAGTGTGTGTTGCTAGGTTATTCAAATGAGAAAAAGGGTTACAAACTATGGAGTCTTGATAAAAGACAAATTTTATTTTCAAGAGATGTTAAATTTTTTGAAAATGTTTTTCCTTTTAATGATAAACAATTTTTTTTCTGAACAAGATTGTGTTACTGATAACACAATAACAAATAGTAATTTTTTTGACCAAAATGAAGACAATCTAAGTTCTGAAAATGGACCAACTCCTCCCAATGATGAACATACACAGGGAAAGGAGTCTGGTCATGGGTCTCAACAACCAGTAGTAGGTCCTAATATTGATCATAGGATGGCTGATTTACAGCAACCAGATAATATAGGAACTAGTACTGGTAGGGTTAAGGGTGATTTAGACAATGACAAAGGTGATGCTTCTGAGGGAGAAAATACTGAAAGGTTGGAACCCAGTTCAGTCCTTAGAAGGTCTACTAGGAATGTCACATTCCCAACAAAACTAAATGATTTCATAGTAGAAGGGAAGGTTAAGTATGGTTTAGAAAAAGTAGTAAATTACTCAAATCTTTCACCAGAGAATTTCTGTTTTGCTTCTGTTTTGAATAAAAACACTGAACCAAAACATTTTTATGAGGCTGTTAATGATACAAACTGGGTAGCAGCTATGAACAATGAACTAGAAGCCTTGCATAGGAACCATACTTGGGACATAGTAGACTTACCTATAGGAAGAAAACCCATTGGTTGTAAATGGGTATATAAAATTAAATACAAGTCAAATGGGGAAATAGATAGATATAAGGCTAGACTTGTAGCCAAGGGGTTTAACCAAAAAGAAGGTGTAGATTTCTTTGAAACATTTTCACCTGTTGTAAAAATGGTAACTGTTAGGTGTGTGTTAGCTCTTGCTGTTCAGAATGACTGGAATTTATATCAATTAGATATTAATAATGCTTTCTTATATGGTGAATTGCATGAACAAGTGTATATGTGCTTACCTGATGGTTATGATTCTAATATACAGAATAAAGTTTGTAAACTAAACAAGTCCTTATATGGGCTTAAACAAGCCCCTAGGATGTGGAATGAAAAATTAGTTACAACTTTAGTTGAGATAGGTTTTGAAAAAAGTAAATGTGATCACTCTTTATTTGTAAAAAAGAATAAAAGTGTGTTTATTGCTTTGCTAGTATATGTGGATGATATAGTTATAACTGGTAGTGATGATAATGAAGTTTTAAAGGTTAAGAGTTTGTTAAAAACAAAGTTCATGATAAAGGATTTAGGAGAGTTAAAATATTTTCTAGGTATTGAGGTGATAAAAACCAATAAAGGGTTATGTTTATCTCAAAGAAAATATTGTTTAGATCTTCTAGCTGAATATGGTCTCACAGGTTGTAAACCAGTGAATACACCAGTTGAACCTAATTATATTTTAATGAAACTCTATAATCAAGATAAAACTGTATTAGCTGATATTACTAGTTATCAAAAATTAGTTGGCAAACTAATATATCTTTCACATACAAGACCTGATATCTCCTATTCTGTTCATTTTTTAAGCCAATATATGCACAAACCAACTAAGGCTTTGTTTAAAATAGCTTTAAGGTTGTTAAAATATTTAAAGAGTTCACCAGGTCTAGGAGTGTTATTTACTAAATCTGATACTTTCCAGTTAAAGGTTTATACTGATTCTGATTGGGCTAAATGCCTAGAAACCAGGAAGTCCATAACTGGTTTTTGTGTTTTTTTGGGAAATTCCCTGGTTTCTTGGAAAAGCAAAGAAACAAAGTACCATTTCTAGGTCCTCTGCTGAAGCAGAGTATAGGGCAATGTGTGCTGGTACTTGTGAAGTAATGTGGCTAAAAAATGTGTTGGAAGAATTGGGTGTTGTTGTTAACTTACCAATTTAGTTATACTGTGATAGTAGTTCTGCTTTGGCAATAGCAGAAAATCCTGTGTTTCATGACAGGGTTAAACATTTTGAGATAGATCTGTTTTTTCTTAGAGAAAAAGTTTCAAATGGTATTATAAGTTCACAGTCTATTGAGTCCAGATCACAACTAGCTGATATCTTTACAAAAGGGTTGCAAGTAAGTCAACATGCACAGGTATGTGAATCACTTAAGTTGTTTGATGAATCTGGTAATTGAATTGAGGGGGGGTGTTAAAATATGGGTCAAATATGGGTCATAATATTTGACATTATATTTCTCTAACAATTCAATTACACTTTTACACTTAAACACTTACACACTTTGTTTTGTGTTTCATGTTTTTTGTCTGAGCTGGATGGATGGGCTGTAGCAGTGTAGATGGTTATGGGCTTGTAGCTGTTAGCTTATGGACTGAAGATTAGCTTTGGGCTGAAGTTCTTTTGGGCCATGACACTCAATACTCGGTCATAGCCCAACATATGTTATAACCCTAATCGACTCCCTATAAATAGATGATAATATCATCAGATTAAGGGTTAATTCTTTTTTCTCTTTTATAGTCTCTAGAGAGTTCCAGAGAGTGTTAGTCTCTTTGTTTCCTAGGTCGTTCATCTAGGGTTTGATAAGAGATCTGTTCTTGAGATCTCTTGTATAGTTCTTTCTTCGTTGTTGATCTTGATAGTTTCTAGGTCAAGTTGAAGAGTCTGTATTGTGTTCAGATCATCTCTTTATGATCTGTGAGTGAGTCATAGTTCTGGTTAAGGTTTTGAGTCTGTATTATGTTCTTGAGTTTATTTCTGTTTTTTGTAAACGTTGAGTTTTTGATTTGTTTTGAATAAAAGTTTATTTGTTTGTTTGAGTTCTTGAAAACAAACAAGTTTATTTTCTGACAGATTGTCATGTCATTGAATCAGAATGTTTATAGTCTTATAGACTAATGCTCCTCTTCAACATGATATTACAGTGCTCACACTTTCAAAATATAGAACTATTCATATAGATCATGAAGGTGGTCATTATCTATTTATACATAGAGTACAACATTGATGACATTATTTGACATCACTTAGACGCACAATGATCTCTAACAATTTAAACAATTGAACGATTTTCAGTTGTTCACAGAACAACTGATAATCTACCAAATGACTGATGCTATATTAAAGACTATCACAATGTACAAACAATTGTCCTAAAAATACACATTTGTTATTTGTGGCAACAATTGTTCCTTCAACAAGACTTCTAATCTTTTTAGTTCTTTGTCTTGCAACTGTTTAGCATACCAGTTGTTTTCTTCAATCAATAGTTTGTCTTCATTCGTTTGCTGTGGAGGGAACGACTGTTTGACAATTTGACTCAAATATTTGTTATTGTGAAGGACTGATACAAATCAGTTATCTTTTGGCTCATAAGTTCTTTTTAGGATTCAACGACACCGATCAACTTTTTGTGTTATATAGTATCTAGTACTTTTTTATGTATTATATGCATACATCGCACTCAAATGACACCGATAGAATTGGTGTGTTAACTTCTAACCTGTATGATCTTTTAATAGTAAAGGTATCCAACATCGTCTTGTTCTTGTAATTTGATTTTCAAATTATTGTCCGCTAAATAACTTAAAGCAGATTTACAAATTCCGTTGTTATCTATTATTCTTGTACCCGAACTAGCCTAAGGTCCTTAAACAAAGGCAGAGCGACAGGCTTAACCTACTAGTCTGAGGAGCTTAACTCTTCTAGGAGGAAATAGGATCTCCGGTAATTCACCCAACCCATAGCCCCCTAGCCGAGAAATAAGCTAGGTGATTCTTCGATGCACATCCAAGTTGAGGAGTTTCGTTTTACTATGTAAAGCGCACTTCATAAAAGAAAATAGAAAAAACTTCTAATTAGACTGAAGAGCATTAGGACATGGGAAAATAAATCGACTTGAAGAGTAGAAGTCTTGAGCCAGGCATAACTTGCATAGTTAAAATGGGTGAACACTAAAACTTTGTTTGCACACTTTTAGGCCCAACTCCGAAACTTCTTATAAATTAGCCCAATTAGTGGGAATTCTTCTAATCTTCTCTTTGATTTTTCTTGTAACATTAACTTGTGCAATTTGTTGAGTTCAATTGTTACCTTTAATACCTTAGATATGATTTTAATTTCGAAAGATTCTCATCATAAACCTACATTTTTGGATTTATGTAGATGCGTTTTGCGACTAGTGATTGGATAGTTAGCATGTGTTAAATAGGCTGGATGGGGCGAAGGTAGACTGACTGGGCGAAGGAAGAGAGAAAGTGGGCGAAGGTAGAAGTTAAGAGGACGAATCTGGAACTGGACTACACAAGGAAGACACATTCGACCACAACATGTGGGCGAATGTGGAAATCACTCACATTCGACCAGTTGAAAGGGGCGAATGTGCAGTGCCTATATATAGATTTTGTGATTTTGTAAGATAAAGAGAGTCATTAGGTGTGTGTGTTTTCAGGTGTTGTTCCAGAGAGGTTTGAGATAGTGTGTGTGTGATTTAGATTAACTGAATAGACATTGTAAACAACTTTATAAGCAAGTTAATCTATGAAAATGATTGAAAATGACTTTGATTGTGTTTTGATTTGAGTTTACATCAGTTTGTTCAAAGCTAGGGTTTCCGCACCTGGTTTTGTAACTTGTATGATCATATAATCCTGTTTTCGTGTCAAATAACATCCTCTACAAAGTGGTATCAGAGCGTAGAGGATCATACAACAACAAATTGATAAACTCAGAGCTGATTTGGACATTATTTTGATCAATTCACATCTGTTTTTGCATAAAAATGGTTTTTGAGTGTTTTTGAAAGATTTAGAGTTGATTTTGTGGTTAAAATTCAAAATTCCAAGAATTAAAGTTGTTCCAAATTATCTCCGAAGCAAAACCTGATCAAGATCATTCAAATTCACAAACTTTTGAAAATCAGAGATCAAAATAACCGTTTTTCAAAGTGTAACCGTTTTTCAAAATCAGAAATGGGCGAACCTGGATCTTAGTGGTCGAAGGTGTAGTGTTTTGGGCGAACCTGAGTGTATTTCTGGGCGAACCTAGGAGTTTTTGGGCGAACCTAGAATTTTTCTGTTGAATTTTTCACATTCGGGTCTCATTTTCTACATTCGGGTGATCGGGGGTACGAACCTAGAACCAAAACGGGCGAACCTGGAGTAGTTTTGGGCAAACGTGAAAAGTGTTAGTGTGTTTTTACTTTCTGGTGAGATTTTACATTCGGGAGTTACTGTTTGGGCGAACCTGAAGCAAAAAGGGACGAACCTGAACAATTTTGGGCGAACCTAGAGCTAGTTTTTGGAAAATTTTCTAAGTATTGAATTTTTCGAAGTTCGTGATCATGTGGAATTTTCCGACTACTCCGACACCAGCAACTACACAACCACAACAGCAGGTGATGGACCCATGGACGGTAGCAGCACAGAAGACGAGCACACAGTCTTCGCAGCCGGTTAACTACATGACTCAGAGTGCACCTCCAGCACCACAATCTGACTACTGGGGAGTAGCAGCAGCGGTGGTAAACACTCAAACTACAAATGCTATTTCCACACTGATTAATGATTTGTCTTCAGGTAGCGGGAATCGGCCACCGAAGCTTATGGAGATTCAAGAATACAATCAGTGGCAGAAAAAGTTCAAGATACATTTGGAAGGCATGGGAGTGGAGGGTGCTGAAGCATGGAACATGATTGCTAAAGGTTACACACCACCAGTTTTGGAGAACACAGGTGAACCAGTGCCATTGGAGAGCATGGCTGAGGATGAGAAAAAGAAGTTTGCTGTGGAAAAGAAGGCGTTTTCCCAATTGACACAGGCAATCACAAATGATCTTATGCATCAGTTTGGGACTTGTACAACGTCTAAGGAATTGTGGGTAGCACTTAAAAGAAGGCATGATGGAAATGAGAAGACTAGAGGTCTAAGGATGGAAGAACTGAGAAAGGAGTTTGAGAATTTTTCTTATATTGGAAATGAAACTTTGAAAGAACTAACTCCTAGATATAATCATTTGTTATCTGAATTGTCTAGCTATGGTATACAGATTCCTATGGCAAAGCAGGTGGACAAGTTTGCAGATGCATTACCACCAAACTGGGATCAGCATGTGGAAGTCCTGAAGGAGAAGGATGCTTATCAATACTGGTCTATTCAGGAGTTCATTGAGAAGCTGGAAAACAAAGAATTGGAAGAGAAGAGGAAGGCTAGGAGAGCACAGATTCCTCAGAATCCCAACTTATACTTTGGAGGATCTTCAGTTCCAGCAAGTTCATCAAGCTCAGGAGGGCTAGTAGCACCACATGTTGCATGTATATCCAATGTTATGGAATCACCTTCCATCAACTACCATCAACAAACATCATCCTTTTCACAACCACCACCACAACAACAATACAACAATTCATACATTCCACCATTTTCCCCAATGCAACAAGCAGCTTTCTACACTGCTAGCCAGTCTCAACAACAACCAATGAACCAACCTAATCAACAACAACCGGTAGTTTTGGAGACATCTAACCTTGGTAATGTGACAGTTGAAGTTGCTCAGCAACACATTGCATTAGTCTCTGCAATGGTCTCATCCTACAATGGATTAGTTGCTAGTCAAATTGGGAATAACAACTTGACCAATGAAGACTACGCACAGATTGACAAGGAAGAGATGGAACTCATTGATATTCAATGGGCCTTTGCAAGCATAATGAGAAGAGCAACAGAATTTATTGAGAAGACAGGTAGAACTGATTTGGGAACTTCTCCTAACACAACCTACGGGTTCAATAAGGAGAAAGTGACTTGTTTTAACTGTGGAGGGAAAGGTCACTTTAAAAGAGAATGCACCCAGCCACCAAAACAAGGCAATAGAAACCCATTCAATGCCAGTTATCAGAACCGTCAACAACAAAACCAAAACCAAGTTTCCTACCAAAACAACAACAACTATCAAAATCGTCAAAACAACTTTAATAACAACCAAAATAGACAACCAAACACACCAAACCAGACACAAAACCAATCACCAAACAATGCTAACCGAACAGTCATACCAATAACTACACCAAATGAACAACAACAGAATACCAATCAAGCATTGGTGACTCAACAAGATGAGAGGTTTGACTGGTCGAGTATGCAGATAGGTGTTGAAGAAATTACAACTGGTGGCAATGTGGCTTGTGTTGCATATCAGGTTGATATTGAAGATTCAGTGATGGTGGAGGAGAAGGTAGGAACTGAGGTTGAAAGTGATGAGTCTGAGGCTGAGATGGATGTGGAGACTGAACCTGTTAAGGTTAATGCTGAGGTTAATGTTGAAGTTAAAGCTGAAGAGACAAATTCTGGAGTTGTGATTGATACTGTTTCTGATATTCCTGAGGAGTGCGAATCGGTTTATTCTGATTCAGACAGTGAATCGGATACAGAAGCAAGTGTTAATTCTCTGGATGAAGACATCGATCAGTTGCTAGCAGAAGCGGATTTTCTGATGACAAGGAAGTCGTGCATTGCAGATGATGCTTTCACAAAGATTGATTATTCCAGATTCTTTGCAGGAAAGGAAGCTCATTTCGCATTAATGGCCATGACTGATCCACCAAAACCTGTAAGTTCTGAGTGTAGTACTGATAATACGAGTGAGAAATATTGTGGTACATGTGATAGATTGACTGAGGAGAATAAACAACTCCGAGTTCAACGTGATAGTGCTATCATGAACAGTCAATCTACTCGCAAAGAGTTGAATGCTTTTAACAAAGTACTAGATGGCTACAAAAAGGACATTTCCGACTTGAAAAATACTTTGTCTTTAAAACAATTGGCAATTAACAACTAGATCAATGAAATTGAAAACACCAAGTTGGAAATGGCTGCCATCAAATGCTTTGCTGAGAAAGTAAACAAAAAGCTGGAAAGCTATAAGCATATTGCTTATGTGGTAGACCACATCATTGATGATAACACTACCAATTATCGGTCTGTACCATCTCCGGTTCTCTTTGAAAACCATAATTGTCACCAAGTGACACCGGAGAGTTCGGTAAAATCTGACTCATCGTCGGAAAATGAATCAAATACCTCGAGTATTGGTGATCCACATTCCGATGCAAGGCCGATTTTAGGTATCAATGATGAGGGTGTTACTGCTGAGAGTGTAGATTCAGACTCAGAGAGTGATGATACTGATTGTGTTCAAACTGTGAATGTATGTGAAATTCCAAAAGAAAATCACATCATTACAAATGAATCAGTTTCATCATCTCAGATTGTGATTCCGATGAAAAATGTTCATCATGTGAATAAGTCTGAAAAGAATGTTGTGAAGAAAGATCTTGAGAAAAATGTGGTTAAGAAAGATCTTGAAAAGTGTGCTAAAAATGAACAATGTGACAAACCTGTCAAGGTGTTCTATCGGATGGAAGGATCCGATAAGATCATCTCTGATGAGGAATTTCCTATAAAAAATGCCAATTATGCTAAAATTGAAAAGATTTGGCAAGAAAGTACCATTTGGTTCCCAAAACATGAGAGAACAAATGAGATTCCACCAGCTTTGTTAAAGAAATTGTATTTGGATGTTCCTCAAGAACCAAAGGTCCATGTCACAGAGTTTGTTCGACCCAAAAACAGAGCTAATGGTTTTAATGAGCCTACTTACTCAAAAGGGCCACTCCCTGAGAGTTTAAGGAAGCAACAGTATAATGATCAATACCCTGTTAGATCATTTGCTCAACCAAATGCTCCGAATGTTTTTGAAGAGTATCGTGCGTGCTTTAAATGTGGGGAACGTGGGCATTTACTTGCTCAGTGCCCATATGTAAGGCATAAGAGGCACGAGGTGGAAGTGAGGAATTCCATGAGGAAACCGATTGATCATTATGTGCCACCACATAGGAGAGTTGTTCCTCAGCAACCACAACCGTTTTATAATCAAAACAATTTTCACCAAATGAGGAACACTCGTCCAATGCAATATGATCAAAGGAATCGGATTACTATGGAACATTCATGGAGAAAGCCTGTGGTGAACGCAACAGTTGATAGGCAAAAGGTTCCACCAAAACCGATTGTCAAATCAAATGTTGGACCTAAGTCTGTTAAATCAGATAAGGTTACCAAGAGAGTTACATTTGCTAACAATGTTCAGAAACCAACTGAGAATCCAAAATCTCAGATTCGTATCTTGAAAAGATCTGAACAATCTTGGTCACCCAATGGTACTCCAGGAGCCTCAACTTCAAGAGTTAATGACAAAAAGGAAACTGTTTTGAACAATCAGAAAAAGATTGATCAAAAAGTTGTTGAAAATGCTTGTGAAAATGTTACTTTGAAACCTGATGTTCAAAGACCCAAGACTCAGGCTTGGGTCCCCCGAAAGAACTAACTGATTTACTTTTTGTGTGCAGGGAGCTTCAGCTGGCCCTATTAGCAGTCTTTGGATTGTTGATAGTGGAGCTTCAGGCCACATGACAGGGGATCTTGCGTTGCTGTTCGACGTGAAGAACATCAATGGAGGGTATGTAGCTTTCGCGGGAAATAAAGGTGGATATATCACAATGGAAGGAAGTGTGAGCAATGGGATAGTGAGTTTCGAGCGGATTTCGTATGTGAAACAGATAGACTATAATCTGTTGAGTGTCAGTCAAATATGTGATAAGCAATTTACTGTGCATTTTGATGACAAATCCTGCTATATTCTGAAACCGGGCTTTACAATTCCGAAAGAGTGGATAATGTTGAAGGCACCTCGCGTCAACAATTTATACATTCTTGATATGTCCAAGGCGATGACATCACAGGGGCAGATAACATGTTTTCTATCAAAAGCGACAGAGAAAGAATCGATAATGTGGCACCGAAGAATGGGGCACATTCATCTGAGGAAAATGAATCAACTTGTGAGAAACGGGCTTGTCGATGGAGTAAACGTGAAACATTTCCATCTGAATGACAAGTGCGTGAGTTGTAAAAAGGGGAAGCAACACAAACAGTCCCACAAAGTGAAGAAGGTTAACTCTGTAGAGATGCCACTTGAGCGATTGCACATGGATCTTTTCGGACCGGTCAAGCGCAAGAGTCATCTTGGAGAGCTTTATTGTTTAGTCGTCACTGACGATTACTCAAGATTTTCATGGGTGATGTGTTTGCAGAATAAAAGCGACACTTTATCAATCTAAAAGTTCTGTTCACTCGATTGGAGAATCTCTACAATGTGAAGATTAAGAGAATTCGGAGTGACAATGGGACGGAGTTTAAAAATGCCAAGATGGATGAACTTTGTGAAAGCAAAGGGATACATCATGAATATTCGGCTCCGTACACCCCACAACAGAACGGTGTTGCTGAACGAAAGAATAGGACTCTAATTGAAGCGGCTAGAACAATGCTTGCTGATTCAAATCTTCCGGTAATGTTCTGGAACGAGGCGATTTATGCAGCAAATTACACACTAAATCGGGTTCTAACAGTGAAGAAGTTTGGTAAAACATCTTATGAGCTGTTACACCGAAGGAAGCCGAACTTAGAGTATCTAGAACCTTTTGGGGCGCCATGCACTATGTTGAATCCAAGCGAGAAGTTTAGTCCTAAAGCCGAGGAGGGTTACTTTGTTGGATATGCAACCCCGCTCAAACGGGTATACAACAAGCGAACTCGTCGAGTGGAAGACTGGGCTAACGTGGAAGTTCGACGATATACTCAAAATCTTCAAGGCACGGGTCCTGATTGGATGTTTGATTACAAAGATTTCTTTGAATCATTCAATCTAGATAGCTTGGTTGAAGAAGCTGTTATTCGATTACTTTATGAGTGTGAAAATGCAACAACTTCACCGTTGGTGCGTCCGATCACCGTAAACCCCCTACCAGCTTCTAATGATACCAATGCTCCTATACAAGAAGAAGAAGTGTTTCAAGAGGCTTCAACTTCATTAGACACTTCAGAATCTGAAGATGAACAATTTGAAGAAGCTATTCTTGAACAAGCTGAAGAACCAGAGGCACCGCCAGTGAACCCAACTCCAACTTCAGATGTGGCTTCATCATCAAATACGGGTCATGATCTGGATGCTGTAGAGAACTTGATTGTTCAGACGGGAGTGCAAGTACCTGATTATCCGGAATCTCGGATTCATCGTATTCACCCGCTGGAGCAAGTTATCGGTGATCCTGGAAGTAGTGTTATGACCAGAGGGCAGCTTAAAAGCGTTAATTCGCCAGAGAGTTTTTGTGCTTTAGCTTTATATGCCAAAATTCAAAAATCTGGTAGTCAAAATGATTGGTCGTTTGCGTGTTATGTGTCGCAGGTAGAGCCAAGGACATACAAGGACGCTTTGAAGGATGATGCCTGGGTGGAAGCTATGCAGGAGGAGTTATTACAATTCCAGAAATTGGGATTTTTGGACGCTCACGGATTTGCCGCCGGATAGGAAGAAAATAGGCACCAAATGGGTGTTTAAGTGCAAGAAGGATGATCGTGGGGTTATTGTTCGTAACAAAGCCAGATTGGTCGTGCAGGGTTTCCATCAAATCGAAGGAATTGATTATAACGAAATCTATGCACCGGTAGCACGAATCGAAGCTATTCGGATGTTCCTTGCGTTTGCTTCATACAAGAAATTCAAAGTTTATCAAATGGACGTTAAAAGCGCATTTCTGTACGGGAAAGTCAAGGAAGAGGTTTATGTCGGGCAGCCACCAGGCTTTGAGGACCCAATCCACCGGGATAAGGTCTACGTGTTGAACAAAGCTCTATATGGCTTGCACCAGGCTCCGAGGCAGTGGTACGAGGAGCTAAGTACATACCTCATCACCAAAGGATTTAAGCACGGCCTCGTCGATTGTACCCTCTTTACGAAGAAGACGAGAGATGATTTGCTTCTAGTACAGATATACGTTGATGATATAATTTTTGGTTCAACTAACGAGCTTTTATGCAGGGAGTTCGAAACTGTCATGCAGGAAAAGTTCGAAATGAGCGCAATGGGGGAGATGCAGTTTTTCCTAGGCTTGCAGGTGGACCAAAGATCTGACGGGATCTTCATTCACCAGACAAAATATGTCTCCGACATCTTGAGCCGGTTCCAGATGGAGGACTCAAAGCCGATGGATACCCCGATTCAACCCAATCACGGGATTGGAGTGGACGCTAAGGGGGAGCTGACGGATCCTTTTACATACAGAGCAATCATCGGATCTCTGATGTATTTGACGGCGTCTCGACCAGATATTATGTACGCAACGTGTCTCTATGCTCGCTATCAATCGAAGCCGAAACAAAGTCATCTGACGGCGGTCAAGCGTATCCTTAGATATCTGAAGGGTTGTCCCTCAAAAGGACTTTGGTACCCTAATGATGATAATTTTGATTTCATATCTTTTAGTGATGCAGATTGGGGCGGCTGTGACAAAGATAGCAAATCTACTACAGCTGGTTGCCAGTTTTTCGGGAGCAGGTTAATCACCTGGCAATGCAAGAAACAGACTTCCGTAGCACAATCTACCTGTGAAGCCGAGTACATTGCAGCCTCGAGTTGCTGTTCGCAAGTGCTCTGGATCCAACAGCAGATGGTGGATTATGGTTTGCAGTTTCTTAAAACCCCTATTTACTGTGACAACGAAGCCGCTATCGCATTAACTAAAAATTCGGAAAATCATTCTAAAGCGAAACATATCCGGATCAAATATCATTTTATCCGTGATTGTTACGCTAAGGAATTGATCGATATGATCAAAATTCATACTGACTACCAACGTGCAGATTTGTTTACAAAAGCTTTTGACCGTTCACGCTTTGAATATCTTTTAAAAGTAAACAACATAAAGGAAAAACAAGACTAATCGGCACCTCGGTTTATCGCTTTTTAGTTTTTAGTTTTTAAATTTTGCTAATTGGGAATTTCTCTTTGCTAATTGGGAATTTCTCTTTACTATCGTAATCCTCAAAGAAGTTGATGCTTTCGAGTGGATTGTTTCTTTCAAATTTTTTTTTTGTTGTTTTTCAGAAAAATCAAAAATCCCAAAAATATGTTCTTTATTTTAGGGGGAGCCTGTTTATCAGAAAAACCAAAAACATTATAAAATTCAAAAAGACCTAAAAATTAGAAAATCAAAAATGATTTCCTGGTAAAACAGAGGAAATGATAGTACATCAGTGGGAATCTGACACAGGCTAAAGAATTGTATAGTTTATGAAGCGTGTGTTGATTACGTGTGATATGCTGATAGGCTTCGTAGACTAAATATTGCGTGCATTAGTGATACAAACATAACGAACTACGCGTTCGTGGCTGAACACCTCATGGGCATATGGTCTTAGTACCGTAATTTCGTTTGATAGGATTGCCAAAATCTGAGGTTTCGGGTCGTTATGTTATGGTTATCCGGGATATTCTGATAAACTTTTGTCGTATTGATTTACGGACCTAGTTTTATCAGAATATTTGCTAAAAGAGCTTAATTGCCAAAACCGGAAGTTACCGAATTGAGGAACTTTATGTTTTAATTGATCATAGATCATTATTACATCGTATTGATCATTTGATGCAAATCAGTGATTAATATCAGCCTCAACCTAGTGTATACGCACATGTTACTCTGCTGCATTCAATTGCTGACCTGTACACCTCTGTGCTATATACTTTGTAACTTTTACGGATAACTCTGGCATAATCACGCGTTACGACGAAGCTTTGTGCAATTACTTGATACGGGAGTATGTCGTGTGTGTGGGCACCACATCGTGTTAGTCTAATACACCTAACTCGTATCATTTTAAAGCATTGCGTAATTGTCTGCATGTGAGCTTATGTGGACCACAATATCAGCAATTGCCGTGTCACATACTGTTTCTAATGATAATATTAAACAAAAAGATCAACGCTGTGATCAGATTTCTCAGAAAACTGATATGATCCTCTGACCGGATTTCACAAAATGTTTACTGCTTTCATTTACTTTGATGCATTTTATTTGGTTGCAATTTACTTTTATTGTCAAAAAGATACAAAATCCAAAAAGATTTTAGGTGTGTTTTGATAAAATTTCAGAAAAATCCAAACTTTTTGCATTTCTGCTTTATTTTTGATAACCGGGGATGCTTGATAGTCGATTTCTGAGATTTGACAACACCATCTGGGCTTTGTATCATTCTAAAAGTGAAAATTTGTGTTTTGGAAGCTTAACGGATTGAAAAATGTTAAACGGGATTCGAATTCGTGATTTGGCAAAATTTTTAAAATTTTCCATTTCACATTCGCCCTTAAATGGGACGAATGTGGAAAATTTCCTACCTTCGGGTTGCTTCAAAAAGGGCGAATGTGGGTTATTTGCTTGATTTTCACTTCCGGGTAAATATTGCACATTCGGGCACATTCACTTGTGGGCGAATGTGGAAAATTCCCACATTCGACCCACAGAACGGACGAAGGTAGCATTTATATATAAGCCTCAAGCAGATTCGACCCCTCACTTATATTTTTTCAAAATTCTCTCAAGTACCAGACCTTGTTGATTTTATTTCTCTTGATTGTGTGTTTTGTTCCCTGCATTTCACTGATCTTTTCCATACTAATATTACAGGTAATGGAGCTGAAATGTGATTGGAATCGTTGATTTTTTTAACCGAACCTAGGGTTTTAGGGTTTATGAATTTTCAGTGTTTGTTAATGTTTAATTTTGATGGAAATTCATTCCATATCAGTTTTAGGGGGAGAAGTATACAAGAATTAGATTTTTAACATCGTTTAAGACCTGATTGATTGTTTGAGACAAAATAACCCTAATTCTTAATGAAAACTGACATAGACTGAATTTCAGGGACAATTGACTATGAACGAGTCTTAGTCGGCCATGTTAGAACGATTTCTAATCAAAATAAAGTGTTAATAACAGAGATTGAAAATTTTTGAATTTTTGGGAAATCAATTTTTACATTCGGTTCATCGTATGGACGAATGTGAAACAATATGGGCGAATGTACCTCAAAAACGGACGAGTGTGATATTGTACTTAAAACATTCCACATTCGGCCAACAGTTTTTACATTCGACCAAAAGAAAACTACATTCGACCAGAAATTTTGGACGAATGTGGATTTCAAAATCCTAAAATTTTTAAGTTTTGTCGATTTCGTGTTTTGACGCTTGTTTTTGATTTTATGTTTCAGATGGCTGAAGAACAAGAAAATGTTGAGATTCCTGTTGAGACTGCTATTCCTGATCCTGTCCCAGAACCTGTTCAGGAAGGTGAATCATCCAGTGGAAGTAAATGGCCGTTTGAGAAGAATCACAACTGTTGTGCGTATCTGGGTGATGTAGAGAAAAATGTGGAGTTTACAGAGATAATCAAGTTTCTGAAAAGATGTAGAGTAGTTTATGCTTTAGCTACACCAATTATCATCTACAAGGATATAGTTGAGGATTTCTACAACAACGCTAAGTATGATTACTTTGACAATCAGACGATCATAAAGAGCAAGATTCAAGGAATGGAGATGTTTATTACAGAAGCTGACATCAGAGAAGCTCTCCAGATCAAGTTTGAAACCAGTGAAGATCCAAGAGAACTCTCATGGACTGAGCAGAAAGCTTGTTTCCTTAGGATGAAATACAAAGGACCGATCACTGATGGTTCTATGTACAAAGGGAAACTGGGCGTGCAGTTTAAATATTTTGCTCATGTCATTATACATGTATTTGGATGTGTTAGTGGAGGTTATGATGTAATGAGGAAGAGTTTGAGCTCATTAATGGTTGCGTTGACTCTCAACAAACCATTTAATGTTGCTGGGATGATTTTGGACCATATGTTGGAGATGCTGAAAGGGTTGAAGGTTAAAAAGTTCATGCTTTACCCTAGATTCCTGATGATGATTTTTGATCACAAGTATCCAAACCTGAAGAAGGATCCAACACATATACTTGCTATGGATCACATGAACATTAGAACCTTGGTTAGAATGAAAGGTTATAAAGGTGTGCCTGATAATGAGAGACCACCTTACAGAAGGTTGTTTGGAGCCTTGGCTAGAGAGGATTATATGGATCCTGGAAAGAATACAGCAAGGCATCCTGATAGTGATAGTGACAATGATGATCCATTAGTATATGCTGATGCTAGTACTAAGAGGAAAAGACAAGTAGTCAATCCTGGAGCCAAAGGGAAGGGCAAAGGAAAGACTGATCAAGGAAGCTCGAAGCAACAAGCTGTGAGAAAGAAGTCTACTGCTAAGAAAGGTACGAGTTTAGTGGATGAAGAGTCTGTAGATTCTGAGGAGACAGAGGTTGAAGAACAATGGGATTCGGATGCTGAAAATGTCCGGACCACCAAACAAAAGGCCACTTTGGTTGGTGAGTCTGAATCATTGAACAGATCTATTGCTGAAGCTAAGAAGAGCAAGCAAGCTGTTAGTGCTGAAGATGAAGGGTTAACTATAAATTTGGATGAGTTGAACGAAGGTGAAACTGTAGTCGTTAACTTGCCCTAGCCTAAACACAAAACCATGGCCAAGAAAACCCGTTCAAAGCAACTCAGAGAGAAAGAGTTAAACCAACTTTTGAGAGGGAAGAGATTACCTGAAGCTGGAACGTCATCAAAACAATCTTCACCAGCCACAAAGAAGCAAAAGACTAAAGAGGCAACAAAATTACCAGTGGATGAGTTTAATGTAGCACTGGATAATGTACTTGATATGTTCAGAAAGCCTCAGAAAGAGAAAGAAGTTGAAGTTGAGCCATCAAAGTCAAAGTCTAAGTCAAAGAAAGTCACTGTGGATGACGAGGTTATGAAGCAAGTGAATAAGAAGATGGACGATATGATGAAGATGTTAGTGGCTCAGCAAGCTGAAATTGCCAAGTTCAAGCAGAATGAGGAAAAGATGCTTCAGATTGTAGTAGCTTCTAAGTCGAATCAGGATGAGATTGACGAGAAAGTAAAGAAGCTAGAAGCTAAGAATAAGAAGCTTGAAGGAAAATGTTTGAGAAACAAAAACAGGTACAAAACTATTAAAGAAGATAACAAAGAGTTGAAGGCTGAGAACAAACGCCTTAGTGAGTTGATTGACAACCTGTACAATGTTGCACCTAAGTTGAAGGAGGGTGAGGAAGACAAAGAAAAGGAAGTTGAACAGGTTGATTTTGAACCATCTGAATCTGATAAAGAAGAGGATGATGATGAGGATGAAGAATCGGAAAAGAGTGATGATGGAGATGATGATAATAATGATGATGATGATGATGCTGAGGGTTCTGGAAGTCAGAAGGAGGATGAGAGTAGTAGTGATGATGATAATGATGGAGGAGATGATACATCAAAGTTTACTTTTGAGAAAAGACCACCTTCAAAGAAGAAGAAAGACACTGGTGAATCGAGTTCAAAGAAGAAAGGTGAGAATGTGGATTCGGATGAGACTGTGTTTTGGAATGAGAAGGTGAGGTCCTTGACTGACGATGCTAAACAAGTCTATAAGGACATGTTAGAAAGAAGAGAATGGACCATTGAGTTCACAGGTCGTTTTGCTGAAATATTCCAAACTGATGACATGCGATATGAATTGGAATATAACGATCCTGATTTAGAAGAAGGGGAAGTACCTGCATCTGTGGCAAAGGAGATTTTGGATGGACTTGCACAGAGGGTAGGGAAAACATTTGAAGAGTTCATTGTCGATGAGTCGATTCCACATATTCCTGAAAAGGATATTGGAAGTCACTCTGATGACAAAGACACCCCTGAGTTTGAAGAAGTTGAAATAGAAGATATAACACATGAGGAATACCCACAATACTTTAGACAAACTGATGAAGATGTGGTGTTTCCTGATTTTACTGAGATTCCTAATACTTCTGCAAAGAAAAAGGCAAAGCAGAGAAGTGCTGAGTTTGTGGAGAAGGTATTTGGAACTGATAAGCCAGAATCTTCAAATAAGTCTGATGAATTGAAGAATTATTTGAAGAAATTGAGATTGATGGATGAAAACCGACCGAAGCCTGAAGCTCAAGGAAACTTTTATAGATTTCACAATGCTAAGTTCAGAGGCAGAGCTCTCGGGTGGACATACTTAGGCAGGCTGAAGTGTCTAGCTGCCAAGTGGGAATCAGGGATCTTGTACTTTTACAGATTCATTGACTTGCTAACTCTACCGTACTGGGCGGTTAGAGATTTATGCAGATTCCCTATGTCGGGTGCTTCAGTGAATAATACTCATGTCGGTTGGTGCGCAGACAAGCTGGTTTGGGAAAGTAGAACAAGATGGAACAGATTCAAACCACAATATCCCCGGAGGAAAGTTCACAGGGATATTGATCCCAGAACCAAGCTGAAACGGGTTACCTTGATTTATAAGGCACCTGAAGTGATGAGAAAGATACCTTTGATGCCTATGCCGCAACACTTCAGTGCTGATTTCATTTTCTGGTATTACGATTGGAGAAAGGCAGAAGCGGTGATTGTGTTGAGAGATGGAAAGGATAAATACAAGCATGTGCATGTATTTGATCCTATGTGGTTGATAAATTGCACTTTCGAAGACATCATCATGCTCTTTTACAATCCGATTCATCATGAGCCGAACGATGCAGATCAAGCAAAGAAATACACACAAGTTGTTGGTGTTTGCTTTACATATGACATAAATGCTGGTAGTAGTTTGGAAGGTAAGCTTGGCAAGATGGTGAAGATGGCGAATGTATCAAAACCGGTGAAGAGAAGGTTAGAGCCTGAGATGACGAAAGAACAGAAGAAACAGCTCAGAATCAAGTTGCTAAACAAAGCCATGGACGAGGACAGAAAACGATCCAATCAATAGTCGAGGGGGAGTTTGTAGATGCGTTTTGCGACTAGTGATTGGATAGTTAGCATGTGTTAAATAGGCTGGATGGGGCGAAGGTAGACTGACTGGGCGAAGGAAGAGAGAAAGTGGGCGAAGGTAGAAGTTAAGAGGACGAATCTGGAACTGGACTACACAAGGAAGACACATTCGACCACAAGATGTGGGCGAATGTGGAAATCACTCACATTCGACCAGTTGAAAGGGGCGAATGTGCAGTGCCTATATATAGATTTTGTGATTTTGTAAGATAAAGAGAGTCATTAGGTGTGTGTGTTTTCAGGTGTTGTTCCAGAGAGGTTTGAGATAGTGTGTGTGTGATTTAGATTAACTGAATAGACATTGTAAACAACTTTATAAGCAAGTTAATCTATGAAAATGATTGAAAATGACTTTGATTGTGTTTTGATTTGAGTTTACATCAGTTTGTTCAAAGCTAGGGTTTCCGCACCTGGTTTTGTAACTTGTATGATCATATAATCCTGTTTTCGTGTCAAATAACATCCTCTACAATTTACTGTAAGAAACAGCTAATCAAATGGTAACATATATATTCCTTCACGGGTAGCTCAGGTGAATGGACTGGAGATCCCTCTTGGGGGTCCTGGGTTCGATTACCACGAAGGACATAATGAGAAATGATGGATGACTCTTGGCCTATGGTCACGAGTTCGAGTCCTGATCTCGCCCGGGTTTTACCAATCCTTCACTGTCGTGCCTACGGGCGGGTGAGGGGTTGGGTTTTCCCTGGTTTCGGGAACTGCATAGGCAGGCCTGACTACGCCAACCGCCCGAGGTACGTATGGGCCCTCCATTGGGTTGGTTGTGATGGTCTGTCCATAGTGTGGGGACTCCCCTGAGTAGTCGGGCAACAATATTTGTTGTCCGTTCAAAAAAAGTAAACATATATAAGCAATAAGACTAGTTACATGATAGTTTTTGTTGGTGATTATATCTTAGTTGTTATTGCGTCTTTAAAATACATCAACACAAAACATATATAATTCCGCTTATCTTAGAACAATTTTAAAACAAATAGTAAAAATTGATCATTGCAATAGTTCTTCATGTTTCACTTTGTTCAGGAAACAAGTTACGATAGGTGAAGAACAAGTTGTTCATGTTTCATGCCGTGTCAATATTAACATGTTTCACTAAGGGTCTTCTCTTATCATCCTCTTTTAACGATTTTTTTCTCTAATTTGAGTCTCTGACTTCCGGTATTGAAATTATCTAAATTACGGGGATGTAAAAATGTGTGTATATATAATTCTAATATGTTCTTCTACTCTAAGTCTTCTGGTATAAAAAATTAGTATGTCACTTATTCTATACTAGTGGGGTGCCCACGTGTTGCGGCGGAGTGACATATATTGGAGCACATAATGTCGGAAACCTACGCGATGCAGTAGACGATAATGTAGTACCCGATACTCGATTTGTGACAGTTTACAACCATCTCATGGTATATTGTATTGTATTTATGTTGGTAATCTAAATCAAGAAAGGTGCACATTAAAAATATACTTCGATACTGGCAAACCGGTTATCAAACCCATTTACACGAAATAGTATATACATGAAACTAAACTTCTCCCTTTGAGTGGTTCTACACGAAACCAATCCATCCAAAACAACATAGAGAACCCGATCCACTAAATCATTAACAACATTTTAAGCTAGTTGCACCAACTCACAATAATAATACTCATTTTCTTATGTGGTTAAATGAAAAATCCCTTTTGGCAAAATTTGTGTCTATGAATCTTTAACGTCCTAAAGAAAGTAAACCCCACTTTATGTAAACTCCATGAAATTTTCTCTATCTCTAGTCGGGTTAGTAACACCATGCTTTCAAAAGATACGTAAACAGCTGAGTTTGAATACTTTGTTTCAAACCATTTGGTGCAACCATCATCAAATGGTCTCCATTAACTTGCACCACAACCTTTATGATTTGCTTTCCTTAGGCTACATCAATGTAAATATCATTACCACTTGAAATGGGTTGTTTGTAGAATGATTTGAAAACGGGCGGGTCACACATTCGTGTCCTTTTTTATAAACATGTAGTGCATGAAATATGATTACAAAAGGTATTTGTCACAACAATAATATTTTATTTTTTTATTTTTAACTAATAGGCTATATGTATTAGATATACACTTTAGATGACTTTCAACCCATTTAACATTTTTAATCCTTTTTGGGTAAATATTTCTTCACGCACCAAATGACCATTTAAGGATAAACCATAACTTAAATCAACTTACTCAAATATATATGGTTAAAAAAACAATACTATTTTCTTACTTTAAATATTCATTCTTTTCACAAAACTTTCAATTTGGGCTATTTAGAAAAGCTCGGAGCAAATGAGCAAAAAATAAATAAAATTCATACATTCTTAGGGTTCACAAAATAGTCGTATAACCTATTTTCTTCTCATAAAACTGAATTGTTCTTGGTACAGTGATTACATAAGAAAAACTTGTAACTAACACGATTAAGGCCTTATTGTACAATAAATCAATAACAAGTGCGTTAAACTTCTCACTCTCACCAGAAAGTTCCGTCTTTTTGCAAGATCTGAATCCCAGATGCAGCCATACATGTCATCCGGGTACCCATTATAACATGTTAAAACTAATTTAGTACTATCAAATAAAAATGTTTTTTGATTGGAAATATAACATCATACTACCATAGGCTTATTATACGGGCAAAGTGTCATTAAGCGTTTGGTGATATGTAAACCCTCTTATTGACTAAACAACATCTGCGCCAGATTTTAGCTATCGATTAGAAGCTTTAAAGTTACTTTGTTGGAGTTGAAGAATAAGAGTTTGCTATTGTTGTTTTGCTGAATAAAAGATGTCAAGCTTGGATCTCTATTTATAAACTTGGTTGATTAATCGTTGAGTTGAGTTGGGATATGAAAAGCAATTGTTTCAATATTGATGTTGAAATAATAGGAATTAATTGTTGATATCTTTTGGAATTCTTGTGTAGTAAAGTGATATGTATTATGTAGTTGTGCATTCAATTTAATGTTCCATATCCCTTCCCTTGAGTATTAGGTAGTTTACAAATCATGCATAAAGTTTTGATTTGAATTAAAACAATTTAATAGCAATGTGGAAATACCATTATGCCCTCAAACTTTATTAGGTTGTTGTACCCTAAGCCTTAAATGTTGTAATTACTTAATTTGGTTGGGAATCCCTCTTATATGATTAGTCGAGGATGTGGCTTGTCATTTATCGCACTCATACCTAAAGGTCCGGATCCGGTTGCATTTAACGACTTTCGGCCGATAAGTCTATTGGGTTGTATTTCAAAAATAATTTCAAAAGTATTAGTTAATCGCCTAAAGGGAGTTATTGGGTCGGTAATATCCGAAGTCCAATCCGGATTCGTGGGTGAGAGGAATATATTGGATGGCCCGCTTATGCTAAATGAGGTGACGTCTTGGGTAAAACGGATCAAAGCGAAGGCTTTTGTACTAAAAGTCGACATGGAAAAGGCCCATGACTCGATAAATTGGCGTTTTATTCGGTCCGTTATGGGGCAAATGGGTTTCCCTCAAAGGTGGATTAAATGGGTGGGTGGAATACTTGAATCATCCCGGGCGTCGGTGTTAATAAACGGGTCGCCAACTTGGGAATTTCAATGTTATAGGGGTGTCCGACAAGGCGATACGTTATCTCCCTTTATATTCATCATCGCGATGGAAGCACTTATGTGCTTTGTTACGAAAGCAATCGAGTTGGGGCTGATTCATGGGATACGGTTGCCTCACAATGGTCCCGTCATGTCGCATTTATTGTACGCCGATGATATTGTATTCATGGGAGAATGGTGCGAGAACAATGCAAGGAATGTCGTGCGTTTAATGAGATGCTTTTATTTAGTCTCGGGTCTAAAAATGAATTATGAAAAAACGATTCTCCATGGGATGGGGGTAAACGAAGACGAGGTTAACCAAATGGCAAGTTTGATAAAATGTAAGCCTGGTCGATTTCCATGTAGATATTTGGGGGTACCGATTGGGGTTAACATGAACCAAGCAAGATTTTGGAATGGGGTTATTGAGTGCTTCAAGAATCAATTCTCTAAATGGAAGCCGAAGAAATTATCCATCGGTCGTTGTGTTGTTCTAATAAGAGTTGTTTTGGATAGCCTTCCTACTTACTTTTCCCCTTTTTCAGAGCACCTAAATGGGTCCTTGACAAGCTTGAAGCGCTAAGGAGAAGGTTCTTTTGGGGCGGTGATGAGGAAAAAGCGAGAACAAATTGGATAGCATGGGAAAGGGTAATTGGTCCAATTGACAAAGGGGGGTTGGGGTTATATTCGTTGAAAGTAATCAACGAAAGCTTGTTGATAAAATTGTGGTGGCATTTTAAGCATGAAAAAGGGGCGTTATGGCATCGGGTTATTTCTACGTTTCACAATAATCCGAGTGCTGCAACGTATCTTCCGGTGAAAGCTGGAGTGGCAGGAACATGGAGCGCTATAATTAGGGTGGAAAAGGAATTGTGGGACAAGAACTTGGAGCTGAAATGTTTACTAAAGGCACAGGTAGGAAACGGGCAGGAGGTCAGGTTCTGGGTCAATTTTTGGATTGGGGATAAACCTTTAATGCATATGTTTCCGAATCTGTTTGTGCTTGAGGCTGAAAAGAACGTTAGCGTGGCGCGTAGAAGGCTGGGTTGGGTCTGGAAAAGGGAGCCGATTGGTTTACTCGAAGTACAGGAGCTGCTGCAGTGCAGTGACCTTCTGTAGGGCCTGGAGCTGTCCAATGATGCGGATAAATGGTCGTGGACGGAGAGTAAAGATGGGGCATTTACGGTTGCAGGTTGTAGAGCAATGCTGGTTAGAGACACTGCACCTTTTTTTCCGTTTGAGTGGGTGAAGGGGGTCCCGAAAAAGGTCTCTTTATTTGGGTGAAGGCCGATACAAGATCGGTTACCAACGTTAGTCGGATTGACAAAGAGGAAGATTTTAAACGGACCACCAACATGTAGATTATGTGCGGAAAGTGACGAGGACGCGAACCATGTTTTCACTTCTTGCTATGTCTCAGCAAATGTTTGGAACATGGTTAGCTCGTGGGTTGGTATAGCTCCAATATACGCGTAGAATGTTAAAGATCTTTTGGAGCTTCACGGATTAATTGGTGACAATAAAAATAAATGAAAACTTATAAGAATCATCATTTATGCGGTGTGTTGGGCGATTTGAAAAGCAAGAAATGACCTAATCTTTAATGGAAAAAGAGTCAATGTTATAAGTATCTTCGGCGAAGCTCAAGCGATGGCATTCACATGGGTAAAACACAAGTGGAAACAATCGAATTGGATGTGGGAGGATTGGAGGGTGTTTAATGTTCCTAATATGTAATGTAATTTGAAATAATTAGACTTGGAACATTGGGTGTTTGTATTAGTAGTTACCATCTTGCTAGTTACAATTGTGTAAATAATTTGATGATAAATGAGAATTGAAATTTGCCGATAAAAAAAGTATATAAAAATGAGTATCTCACTTTGTAAAAGACTAAAAGGTGATTAAAAAGGATGCGAGCCATCAAAAGCCATTTGTACGGACCTAACTCTTATTATAAGTCATTCACGTGAGGCGGTCACTCAAACCCAACCCTAATAAAATTGTGATTTATTTAAAATGATATTAACATTAAGTACATATATAAGCACTGTTCATGTGTTGACCAGTCAAAATTACCAGTGTAAACAATAATATAACCTCTCCAAATTTGAGTCACACCATGTTGTGTTTAAAACTCCAAGACATAAAATAACTAATACTAGTACAATATAAGTCGAGCAGTATATTTTTTTAAGTGTGTGGGTGAATTAGAATATTTATTTAGTTTCCAACTTTTGTTAATGTATCTAGTCTTTTTTTTTTTTTTCATGTGATCTAAGAAGGTTTAATATTCATGGATCATTTATGAGTATAATTAAGTTTTGAGATGTACAAAATGGAGAGTTCAATATATGAAAACATACTGTATTTTTGTTATAAAGTATTAAAATGTTCTTGTATAACATTTGAAATTAATGATACAAATTTAGGGTTAAGTTATCCTATACAGTGTACAAAAAGTGAGAATTGTAAGAAGGATACTAAAAACACAACAGATCATGAAATATTAGAATGGTTACAAAATATAACACAATGAAAAAAAAAAGACACAATGAATAACAAAATAGTACAATGATGAAAATAAAAAAAAGATACAATGATACAACACAATTTTTTTTTTGAAAATTACAAGCTAAAATGCATAAAGTCGAAAACTTAAAAACTAAGATCGTTGGGTTCGTGATCGATTTCGCTTGAATGAGTTTAATCGAACTCCGTTAGATACTTTCCTATGACATGTATTTTTTTTTTCACTCTATATTTGATCTAACCCTATAAATTTATTGATAATTATCGATTCAAATAATCGATGTTTATATGGAAAATTCTTAACGGGATTAATACATGATTGGTATTCACCTGCTTGTTGTAATTTCTTACTATTCCACTTTGTTCCTTTTACTTAGAAGTAACTAACTCAATTATAAACATTACAACATAACAGTATCATAAATCTATATCTTTTATACACTATACATATAGGAACCGAACATTTAACCTCATAGTATGAAACACCTTTCTATCATATATCACATCTTGATGCCATTAACTTCGAACTCTACTTATAAACAAATTTTCCTGATCATAAAAGTCGTATAAGACAACTTTCCCTCTCTCCATGCTCCTTTATTTTATTACTTTTTTTTAACGACAAATATTTATATCACATTATTTCCACCTAACGTTACGTTTGCAAGGATTTAAACCCACAACCTCATATTTGTCCTTTATTTTATTAACTAAGAAGATAAATAAAAAAACATTTTAGAAAGACATTTCATTTTCTTTTCCGAAAATAAACCATGTCCGTATGTTTAGCACCTATATCCTATGCCCTGTGCTACATTTAGTCAAAGTCAATGGAAACTTTTAGAACATTGATTCGGGAACATCATCATGCAAACAAAGATACATACGAGTTTAGTATAATCCAAGATACATATGAGCTTTACTAGTAAAATTTTGGATGTAACAATAAAATAAAATAATAACTTCAAATGTTTAAAATGTAGTGTTTTATATTTGTTTCTCTATAACTATCCATCGTCTTCTATACAATTATACAAACCATATATTTATACTGAATTTTCAGAAAATATACATGAACAGTATGATAAAAAGAAAAATAATTTAAGAAGGGAATCCAAGAAGGTCCTGGGTTCGAATCTCACAAAGGGGGTTTTCTCATAATTATGAGTTTCCTCCTGAATTGGTGACTTGGTGGTGGAATATGATCGCGTGGCAACATTGGTGATACGATGATACTCTAGTGTTCCGTGAGTGATTCCAATTTGTTGGCCGTTTAAAAAAAAAGAAGGGAATCCAAGAAGCACATTAAGTCGGTTATAAAAAACACATTGGGATGCAAAACACTTTGAAAGTAGGGTTAGACTCGAGTTCCAAAACATTGTCTACGCTTGGATCTTTTCTATCAAACCAACTCCATATTTTTTCTCCAAACTTTCTTCAAATTTTAAGTTTCTATAATTGTTATATTTTTGGAATAAATTAGTGTGATAATTTTTTTTAACGGAGTGTGATAAATCAATGGTGGAAATTAAAATAAAAAAAAGGTTATAAAGCCCTTGAATTCGTGATGTTAGTTTATAATATTAAAATTTAATAATGGATTAAATTCTTACAAAAATGAACAAAACCATTACTTGGAATTGGGAATCACGTGATGCCATTAAGACAAAACACCCCGACCAAGTAATTGTTTAACCTATAAAAAACATCATACAGAGAGAGATAGAGTGGTTGCATGAGGACATGTATCTTAAAAATATTTTAAAAAATATAAATAAACGATACACATACATAAAAAAGAGGTTATATATGTATTATTAAATTATCTCTAATTTCTCAACACATTGGTGATCTTTGAGGAATTCCCTTTCTTCTACTCATGCTTGTGGCCATGTCTTCTTCGGAATTAACCTTACTAGAAAACCTTTCACAAGCGTACAATCCACTCCTTTTCTTTCTAACAAACCCGGTACACATGATGCTCATGGTTTCAGACCCAAACGAGCCTGACCCTGAGCTCATCGGGTCATCTGAGTCCACGATGGTTGAGTGTGGCGTCTCATTCGTCATTTCATCCTCTCCGGTGTCATTGGGAAGGATGAAATCAGGGCCAAGTTGTAATGTTTTGCATACCCTTAGGAATGGTGTGAGGTCTCTATAATGCTTGAGCACAAAATCCACCTAATGATATTCAAATTCCAAAACCACTAGTTAATACATGCCAATTATAATAGCAAAATTCAGAATTTTTTTTCTTAAAACAAATATATACATATACATATACATATCCTCAATTGTTGGTATCGGTTTGATGATCAATAATTCAAGCTTGAATAAGTTAAACATCGATATTTGGGTCTTCTGGTAAATTAAACATTGAGAAGAATTATATTAATAAGATTATATTAGTAATGTTATGAATTTTAAGATTTAATTTATTTTCATAATTCTTATCTTTCATGTCCATTTTCTTTTATTTGTTTCCCATTAAACAAATTAGCAAAAAGAAATAAGAAAAAGAAAAGTAGAAAATTGCACACACAAAAAAAAAAAAAAAGAACCTAATCTTTATGATCATCATATGCAACACTAATCTTTATGAAGCTCATATTCAATTTTGCAAAAGGTCTTTTTTAGTAATTTACATACATAAGAAGATTATAGAACAGATCTTTCTAGTAAAGTTCAATATTTTAGTGTTTAAAAAGATAGACTTGAGTTTTGGAACCGGAAAAAAGAAAAGAAGATACTCATCCTTGAATTTAAATTATGATCATCATATGTAACACAAAAACTTATATTATGAAGATCATATTCAATTTTGGAAGAAAAAAAAATGTCCTTCCTTTCTGGTGATTTATATATCTAATAAATTATAAAAGTAATATTTCAAGTAAAGTTTAATGAATTTAGTTGTCTAAAAAGATTAGAATTTGAGTTTGGAATTAAAAAAAAAAAAAAAAAAACTATCTATCCATGGATTAAATCTAAAATTGATGAAATCCAAATAAAGACTTCAAAAATAGGTATTTGTTACGTCCAAATCCATAGCTAACGTTAGCAGAATTATGATGGAACTTTTCCATATAGCAAAATTCCATAGCCAATACCTGTTTATGTAATTGTGTTCGTCTTGAAATCAAATAGATATAGAGATCAAATACATAAAATGAATTATTAAAATACCTTGCACCCTAAAGAGCAATGAATAAACGGCTCTTGAAGGCTTCTATCACAAGAGGTGCAATAGTTCCCCGAGCCTTTAAATTGCCTATTTTGTGGTCTCTTCTTGATGAACACAACTTTTGCACTATTGATCGTGTATGCCTAAAATCAAAACAATCATCCCACCATAAATGACTGAATTATACTAGCCAAATAAAGAATATTAAATCAATATCCTTTTTTGTTACTTACTTGAACATTTGAACAGTCGATAAGTCTTTCTAGATCTTCAAGCCGCACAACGTCATGATATACATATCGTCGAACTTGTAGAAGTCTATGGAAGCGATGAATGTGCACACAGTGTGGACATATGCTTATACAACAATCCACACAACAAATATTCTTCTCGTTCTTCTTTGAGTTCTCATGAATTGTGCACGCCTGAAAGAATTTCTGATTGAAGAGTGCTTCTAACCAAGCGGGCTTTCGGATACCCTATATGCATATATATAAATACCATGCAATTATTATAGAATTCTTATAAACATGAAGTAGAGAGTAAGTTACATGAAAATTATGCATACAGACTTGTGAAGGAGTAAAGAGGGAGTTTAGTTTGGACATACCATGATCACATACACTTTCTTGAAGTAGTGCGAAGGAGAGAGTGTGTGAGAGATAGGATGGGAGTATTTATGGACGATCACAAGAGAAGAAGGGGATATATTTATTCCTTGGTTTGATTTTGATATATACATACACACACGATTTATTATTATTATTTTTTAAAGTTAGGGTTTGTGTTTTGATCATTGTTTCAAAAAGATGTAGGATAAATAAATACATGGGATAGCTTACTATTTTTTTAGATGAAATAAAATGGTTAAATTTTTGACATATGCTTTATTTACCAGGCATCGCACGAAGGTTGTATACATTAGGTGATGTAGTTTTTTTGGTATAAAGTCCCAATCTACATATAATTACGCAAAATGTGTTTACAACCACACAAAATATGTGTCTAATAGTGCACAATTATGTATATATGATTACCAACCATTATATATTATTATTATTATTATTATTATTATTATTATTATATATATTATTGGAAACTTGATGAATAGTAACCAATTTTTTTTTTTTTTTCCCACCACCATTTGATAATAAATATAGTAAGTTTCATACTAAATTACAAGATTGATTGGTAGTGTAGTAGTTTGAGATTCACTTCCTTAGAAAGGGGGTTGTGAGTTCGATTCTAGGCAAGATCATTTTGTTTCTTTTTTTATACAATATCATTTAATATTAAATATAGTTGGTTTCATATTAAAATACAAGATTGATTGGTGGTGTAGTGGTTTGAGGTTCACTTTCCTAAGAGTGAGGTTGTGAATTCGATTCTTGGTTCGATCATTTTCTTTTTTTTATTTTCTTTTACAACATCATTTAACATTAAATACATTTGGTTTCAAACTAAAATGCAAGATTGATTGGTGGTGTAGTGGTTTGAGGTTCACTTTCTTAAGGTGAGGTTTTGAGTTCGATTCTTGGCTGAAGTTTCTTTCTTTTTTCTTTTGCAACATCATTTAATATTAAATATATTTGGTTTCTTATTAAAACACAATATTCATTGGTGGTGTAGTGGTTTGAGGTTCACCTTTCTAAGAGTTAGGTTGTGAGTTCAATTCCGGGCTCGATCATTTTGTTTCTTTTTTCTTTTACAAGATCATTTAATATTTTTCTCACATCATTAATTTATGTTAAAAATTGGGTTGGTAGTGTAGTGGTTTGAGGTGCCTTTCCCTAAACAGATGTCTTAGTTTCGAGACCTGATTTGAGGCAAACATTTTTTCAGATTTTTTTGTGATCGCTTAGACTAACATTATCGCATTGGTACCCTAGTAAACCAAGACAACAATGACAGTGAACGCGCGGCAACGCGCGCGAAGAGTAAAACTAGTTATTATTAATTTAGAGTTGGGTGAATAGTGCCACTCCTCTCTCATTGGTTGAGAGGGTGATGGCCATTATTTTATTTTGTTTTTTTTTTCTGTTTTTTCACATCTTTATTAATAATATATATCATTGGTTTCATTTCAAATCACAATTTGTGTTGGTGATGAAGTGGTTTGTGGTAAAGTTCTATTACCCAAGGTCATAGATTTGATCCTAGTGGGGAGGGAATTTATTTAATTTTTTATTTTAACAGCTTTACTTAATAATAAATACAATTGGTTTCTTATTAAAACACCAATTGTGTTAGTAGGATAGTGGTTTGAGGTCTATTTTGTTAAATAGAAGGTTGCAAGTTTGATCCTGGCATGTTACATTTTTTTTTTCATTTTAACAGTCATATTTAATGTTAAGCATACTATATTTCATATTAAAACATAAATGGGTTTGGTTGTGTATTGGTATGGGATGTATTTTCTCAATAGGAGGTCTTAGGTTCGAGACCAAGCGGTCACGGTTAATTTTTTTTTTTTATTTCAACAGCCTTATTTGATGTTCTTAATCAGTTATGCGCATATAGTAACCGAGTAAAGAAAAAGTTCAAGATGAAGCAGAAATCACCGCGGCGCACCGCAACGCGCGCGGTACAAATCCTAGTTATATAATTAATAACACAAAATTATATATGTAATTATACATAACTATAGACATCATATCACATCTGCATTTAAAAAAGAACTTTAATTTATATATAGGGTTGGGATTCGTTGAGAATTCGATAAGTTGTGAGAACTCACGAGACCTCGATGTAAAATGCGAAAAGTTTTTTGCACACTGGTGTAAAAATACGTAAACCCCACTGTAAAAAAAATACATGAATTTACGCCGAATTACACCGGTGTAAAGGATTTTTACCCTCATGAAAGTATATTGATATTTTATTCAATATTTTATTGTTTAATTTTGGACCACATATTTATTTTTGATTAAAATAAGTATGTGGTTATAAAGTGAGTTCCTATGGTACTCACAACTCAAGTGAGTTCTCAAATGATCTCAATCCTATATATATATATATATATATATATATATATATATATATATATATATATATATATATATATATAGGGAGAGAGAATTTGGATCATTTGAGAACCACCATTTAGGGAGAGAACCAAGGAGTCAGTGTGAACATGTGACATTTTTGTAAATATGAAGTGTGTCTACAAAAACCCCTATGTCAAAAAATAAAAAATAATAATAAAAAATTATATAACGTAAAAAAATAAAAAAAAGTAAAAAAACCAAAATGATTATCTAGTATTAATATTTCGAAAAAAATTAAAAAATGGCTAATATGACGTCATTCCTGATGCACATATGCATTTCGCTTCTATATATACTAACATATACCGTATGCACTTCTGCATTTCACTATTAGATCACACTTTTAAATAAATTATCAATTACCATAATTAAATGATTATTAAATTGACGCAATATGAGATATAAGGAAGCAAAGGTTTTATTTAGTGATCAGTAAATGGACACTTAGTGAGATATAAAATACATTCGAACTTGTCAATTTTTTAGTCATGCATATTATAATGTAAATTGAAAATAAGACAAATGTAGGACAACAAATATGAATAATCTTAAAACAAATCTATATAAGAACTATAAAATAAGACACGTGTACTGCATACACATATGCATTTCACTATTATACTTAGGTTTTTCGAGTGGTTTAGCTTTATGGCTTAGTTTTTAGGTATGGTGGGAGGGAGGTTGGGGTTTTTTTTTGTGGGGGGGGGGGGGGGGGGGTTAGGTTTTTTGGGGTTGGGGGTGAATAAATTTAAAAAAAAAAAACTCTATATAAAAACTATAAATAAGACAAGTGTAATACATGCACATGTGCATTTCATTATTATAGTTTAGTTTTTTGATGGGTTTAGCTTTATGGTTTAGTTTTTAGGTGTGGTGGAAGGGAGAGGTTACGTTTTTGGGTGGATGAGGGTGGGGTTTAGGTTTTTTGGGGAGTGGTAGTGGGTGGTCGAGTTTAGTTTTTTTTTTGGGGGGGGGGGGGGGAGGGGCAGTGGGTTTAGGTTTTTTGAGGGTGGTGATGGGTGGGTTTAGGTTTTTTGGGGGGTGGTGGTGGGTGGGTTTAGGTTTTTAAGGGGTGGATGACGTCCATTTAATGATCATTTAATTATAATAATTGATAATTTATTCAAAGTGTGATCTATTATTAGAATGCACATGCATATACGGTATATGTCTGTATTTTTTGTAATAGCGAAATGCACACGTGCATCAGGCATAACGTCATTTGACGTAATATCAACCATTTTTTAATTTTTTTTTTTTGAAATAGTAATACTAGATAATCATTTTGGTGTTCCTACTTTTTTATTTTTTAATTATTTTAGCTTATACATTTTTTTAATTTTTTAATTTTTTAATGTTTTGTAACACCCTAGGCATATCTCACATCGTCCATGAATAGGAGAGATCTTGGTTCATAAGTAATGTCCTGCCTCTTAAATCACCAATGCGTTTTGGGTTTAGTTGGCTGTGGAGCACATGAAAACTACACAGTTAAGCGTGCTCAGGTAGGAGTAGTGTTAGGATGGATGACCTCTTGGGAAGTCTTCCTCTAGGTAACCAAAAACAAATCCCTGAGCTTCTAGTGGGCAAAGCGGACAATGTTGGATGATATTTAGAGGCAGGGTGTTACAGAATGGTATCAAAACCACTCATGTGCCATCCGGGGTAGTGGGACAAACCTCATCGAGGACGATGAGTCCCTAAGGGGGGGGGGTGATTGTAACACCCTAGGCATATCCCACATCGTCCATTGACATGAGAGATCTTGGTTCATAAGTAATGTCCTTCTTACCTTTCAAATTACCAACGCGTTTTGGGTTTAGTTGGCTATGGAGCACATGAAAACTCCACAGTTAAGCTTGCTTAGGTGGAAGTAGTATCAGGATGGGTGACCTCTGGGAAGTCTTTCCCTGGGTAACCTAAAACAAATCCGTGAGCTTCTAATTGGCAAAGGGACAATATTGGATGATATTTAGAGGCGCGGTGTTACATATCTCGACATGGCAACGGGTAAGTTTGGAGTTTTCATGGGGTTAGGTTTTATTTAAGGGCTATCATGGTGAATATGAATGCCTATGTTACTTTTACTGATTCTTTTATGGTGAATATTAAAATTTATTATGTGCCTTACTTATATGTAAGGTAATCTGTAATATGATTTATTTTGTTACCTCATGTTAGATTTGTCTATCTTGAGAAACTCCTGGGATGTAAACTAGTAGAAGTATAAAAATGTGAACATATATAAGTGCATGAAGAGTATTTGCATGTATTCATGTAACCAAAATAGAACCAATACCATATATTATAAAAATATGAACACATAAATGTGAACATATATATAGACTTGAGGGTTTGAAGCCGAGAAAGAACACCGCCGCTATCCGTGCGGGTTAGCTGGTGGATTCATACTCTTGGGTCGGCTTACCTGATGAAAGAATAAAAGAGCTGTTGCCAATTTTGATCGTTGGGACCATTTCCAAGGTCCATTTCTACCATTAGACATTAAAAAAGACGAACCAGGTAGTCAGAGGGGGAGATGTGGTCGTGCACTGTGCTGGTGATCGGAGGTTGGTGATCGGCCTGGTGGTTCATGGTTGCTGGAGAGGTGATTGTGTTGGGCTAAAGTTAAGATGATGGTGAACAACAGTGGATGGTGAACAGAAGTAGGAAGTGGTGATGGTAGACGGATGACGACAAGAGAAGGTTGTGGTGGTGGTCGGAGATGATTGAAAATGGAGGTGTGAAATGGTGAGTTGTGGTGTTCGCCAGTGATGTAGTGGAAGTGGAGGTGATTGCGGTAGTTGCAGGTTGGAGATGATGTGGGTTGTTTTAAGTGTGTAGTTCACGATTTCTGTTTAATAAGGATATATTTTGTTTTTTAATTGTTTTAAACAAAAGTTCTAAAGTACGTTAGGTAGGGGTGTTCAGAATTCGATTCGGATTCGAAAAATTCGAAATTCGACTTAGTTCGATTCGAATACCAAGAATTCGATTCGATTATTAAGAATTCGAATTCGATTCAATTCGAATTCGAGTCCAGTAAATCGAATACGAATCGAATACGAATTTATGATTTTAAATTCGATTCGATTCGAATTTCGAATAAAATTGTACATGTATATTTTTTTTAAATATATATACACACATACACATTATTATATACACAAATATACACATTGAAAAAAGGAACTTCTAAATTTTTGTCAAAATCTAAGAATCCATAGTTTCTACAATTTTTACCGTAACCATATTTAACATATTTACCTTATACATCATAAAACTTTAACAAACTATACTCTCTACTATTTTTACTAACCCGTTTTTGACATATTGTTGTTTATCAATTTTGTAGATTTGTATTTTTTATGTTAAATAGAATGAGTTTATATTAGTTTTAAAACTAAAAGTAAAACAATTTATTATTTACGGTAAATTTGAACTAAATCGAATTTATTCGAATTCGATTCGAATTCGAGTTTCTTATTCGAATCGAATACGAATCGAATAAATTGAATTTTAAGCGAATACGAATCGAATACGAATTCAGGTAAAAATAATAAAAATTCGAGAAATTCGATTCGAATAATTCGAAAATTCGTTATTCGATTCGTTGAACACCCCTAACGTTAGGGTATGTGTTCCCGGTGATTTTATGGTTGGAGGGTACTTGAAGGTAGAAATGAGGTGGCAATCATAGGTGAAGTTTTGTTGGGGTCGGACGGTGCCCCGACCTCCACCTTTTTTTTGCTTCGTAGGGTAATTTTACGCGTTTTTGTCTCAAAATTTTATACATATTGAGTTCGCCCCATCCGTTTTAAGGGTCCCGTGACTTTTGGCCCTTACCGATTTTTTTTGAAGCTCCGCTACTTATGGCAATCCAGGATTGATGGATGTCAAAGTTGGCAAAGATAGTGCTCCTTCCTCCGTTACAATTAGGGGTGTTCAGAATTCGATTCGAATTCGAAAAATTCAAAATTCGATTTAATTCGATTCGATTATCAAGAATTCGATTCGGTGATCAAAAATTCGAATTCGATTCAATTCGAGTTCAGTAAATCGAATACGAATCGAATACGAATTTATGATTTTAAATTCGATTTGATTCGAAGTTCGAATAAAAATAATACATATTTATTATATATATAATTATATACACACCTATAACTTTAGAACATGAACTAATCTATGAATTTGACCTAAGTCATAAATTAGCCCATTAACAAGACCAAGCCTAACTAAAGCCCCTAACTTAATTCTTAAGCTTAAACGAATTTATTCGAATTCGCTTCGAATTCGAATTTAGTGAAAAAAATAAATTATTCGAAAAATTCAATTCGAATAATTCGAAAATTCGTTATTTGATTCGATAAACACCCCTTGTTACAATGAAAAGGAAACCTTAATTAGCAATTCAACCTGATGTTGCATACTAGTGCATGGTATAAGTTTTATTGAAATAGGAACTTATTATAAGTCGGTAAATATCTATACTATATTATAAAACATTTGACAAGGACTTCTTAAAATTTAAGAGGTACAACTTCAATTGCTTATGGTAAAACATCCAATGCATCTAATAACTACTTTTTGAGGGCAATTTTGTCTTTTGAACACCATATTTAATCACAATGAAGTCAAGAGTTAAGTGATGTTTATGAGAACTCAAGACATTTAATTTTACAATTACTTTGAACATATTGAATAGAAAAATAAAAATAATAATTCATAATACTACATGTTTTGTTATAATATTTTATATAGAATTAGATAGTTTATAAAAGTTAACGTTTTATAAACTTGATAAAAATAATGAAAGTTGTGTTTTTAATCATGAGATAACGCTTTGCATTTTGAAATTATTACGTTATATTCATACACGTAAACATGCCTAATCTGATCTTAACTCTACGTCACCGGATTCTATGACCAGATAAAAAAGTTTATGTTTAAAATGAATTTCAAACAAATATTTCATGTAATTACGTCATCTAATCATGATTAAATTAGATGAAAGTAAATTTTCTTCTACAAAAAGTCTTTGACATATTGTAATATGCGAAAATTTGATATCGAATTGTTATGATGATTTTAATACGTTATAATTTAGTTGAATGGTTTTTGATACAAAAAACTCTGGATGTTTGATAGATAAGTACTATTTGATACTTTGTGCTACAATAATATCATTGTAAAATTTTGTATTCCTAATACCCTAGGGGGAAAGGATTGTAAATGAAAAGTTACATTGTGGAGAAAAGCGAAGTTTCTTTATTGGTTTTATTTTTATATACGTTTGAATGTAAGTTTTGTTTAAAAGAGAATTGTGGGTGATAATATACAAGTGATTTAAGCATAGGCGAATAAGTCATGAAAGTTTGTTTTTAGTTTTTTATTTCCTTTTTTATGTGGTTATATTACGACTTCGACTTACTTAAGTTTTTCTGTGATAATTTTGTACTTTTTTTTAATATAGTGAGTGAACTTGCCACCACGCGTGTGCGTGATTCAATGTTTTTTTGCCTATTTTTTGTTATTTTTAATAGTCCCGCTGCAACGCACGGGTTTGCCCGCTAGGACAAGTAAAAACATCATGAAATAAAAACTAAATGCGCACATATATAAAGATGGTGTTTAAAGTTTGACTAGTAATATATTCGAATCTGCATTTAAAAAGGTAATAATTATTATATTTCTTTTTAAAACGGCATTTAAATACGTCGGGAGTTTGTCGTGCTAACAAATAAGTAGGGAATTAATTTAATGTTGGTGAGGGGTACGTGTGACAAATAAAGAGACAATGAATCTTAAAACGAACCATTTTGTGGTCACATAAATTTATTAACCCAAGAGAGATGAAAAATGGTAAAATAAGTGTTCAAACGATCCGGATTGGACAACAAATAGGTGGTCTCTTGGTTACGTTTGGTGATTAATTTATAGTTTTAGGTATACAAAAATGGAAAGAAAAGAATATTTTTAAGAACTTTTAGCTTTTAACTTTTATTAATCACTTTTAATTAAGACTGTTCGTTGTGGTGTGCGACCGAGCCTATGCGAACGAGTTTCTGAGCCACGTGGATTGCTGGAACCACAACACCTACCCGTCAACGACTGCGCGAGCGAGCAGACGTGAGCCGGATCGTGTGGGCTAGCAAGGAGAAATCATGTTTATTCTTTTTTTTTTTGCTGTATTTTTGGTGTTGGAAGATGATGAAGATGAGTTACAGAGAAGAGGAAGAAAGGTTGTTGAATGTTTATTTTTTTATTTTTTGGGTTATTGATTTGTTGTTGCTGTAACCTGTTAATTTGAAAGGCATTGGTTTGAATGAGTTTTTGTGTTCGTAGTTGTTGTATTGTTCAACCAAAGAAGTGTTGTGATCATACTGTTATGGTTGTGTAATTCAGCTGTTCCGTTGTTCAGTTTAGTCTTTTGTCTTGATTGTTTAAGTTTTGTGTGTTTTAATGTGTTTCCGTGGTTGTTTTGTTGTTCAGATAAAGAGTTGTTGTGATCATAGTGTCAGTTGTAGTGTAACACCAGGGAAAATGGTACGTATAAATCCAGCTTTCTTGATCTTTAGTATTCTAAATATTAGACCATTAAAATGATAAATTTTAGGTAATGCATTAATAGAGTGGAGGTGTTTTGTATTCTGATCTTCGCATAACTGTGAATTGTTTTCTATGTAGTGTGAATTGTTCTTTATTTGCATCGTGAACAGTGTGACAATAGTCAACAAACCAGGTAAACATTCGTACATGGTTCAGCTATTGCTTTACTATATGTGCATATCTAGATTGTTTATATACAATATAACCCCCCCCCCCAGTCTAGTAAAGCTAGAGTTAATCAGAAAACTCAACAAAGGACACTTGTTTAGTCATACAACGCCCGAACAAAACATCAAAAGCAACATCTCATGAAGTTATTATGTCTTAACACATGATGACTTACTTTTAACACATGTACATGAACACAAGAATCATCATGAGGCATCACTTAACAACCACATGATCATGATGAAACAAAATACATATGTTAATGTCATCAAGAGGCACAAGACTTGATCGACTCTCACCATTACTAGACCGGATGATATTCCTATATCAACGGGTACCAAAGGTTATTTAATGGACATAACATACAATCACACTACCATTAACATAGATGGGCCGATTAATATACAAGAAAAAAAGGTCTAGAATCATAGCCAAACCACTTATTTTGGAACTACACAAGCTATACTCAATTGTATACATACACACACTAACAACCAAGACCACTTTCCACCTATCTACCTTGTCTAAGTTCCCTATATATATACATATATATGATCGAACACATGGACACCTACTCGACTCTATACCTACACAAACTCATGAATGATAAGTCCCTTTCCTTTGATCCCATGATTTGGGCCAATCCATCATCCCAAGGAAATATCTCATCAATCTAACACTACGCTATGTGAGATCCTAAACCTAAGGTTTCTAACCTATCCTAGTCGATCCCTAAGTCAAGAGAAGTCACCATCACCCTAAGTTTATATCCAATTAGTTAAACACAAGTTCATGACACCACCCAAGGCTCTAAACCTTTGCACATTTAGTATAGAACAAACATTCCTACACTACTTAGATTTGCGGCTACTATAGGACACATGGAAACAATCTTGGAACTAGGAAATGTCACTATCCATACTAACACCCTAGACCTACCCTTAGCCGAATCTATGTAAGAAATAACACATGAATCGGATCCAACTCATCCATTCTACATGATGTCATGGAACTAGAAGGGTAATGAGGTATGAACTTGCACCATTTTGGTAAGAAACACAAAGATAGACAAGCCCCTTCCCAATGTCAACTTTCCTAAACTACTAGCCCATGTGCACAAATCGGCCACACCCCCTAAGCATGCCTTTTACTAGATTAGTCCTAACCTAGGGAGTTCACTAAGATCTAAGCTTGATTAGCTACCAAAAATACTATCTCTTTTCCCTATGTATGGCGGCCGAGAACACCAAGCACCAATCCCATCCTATATTTTTCACTTTTAGACAAACATGCACCAAAATAGAAGGTCAACTCACCCTCTACACACTCCCATGCAAGCTAGGACTTCCTCTTCTTTCCTTTGACACCCAATCGGCTAGAAAGGGACAAGAACACCTCAAACCTTACACCAAACTAGTAAAAACCTTTAAACATAAACTCCAATCCATAGAGGATGGCTTGCCATTCAAACTAGTATATAAAGGCCTCACCATTCACTTCATTTCTTGCACCAAATCACATCTCTCTCTCACTCTAAAACTCACAAAGTGATCAAGAACTCAAGGGTTGGAAGCTTCAATCAATCGGCTCAAGGCTTGGCATAGGAAGCTCTCTAAGCCTAAGGATCACTAGCACTCACAAACACTCAAGGTAAGTCCTAACCCACCCTATTAGATACACGAACCCCTTTGTGAACCCGATACCCAAGCACATTGATCACACCCATCGGCCTTAAGGAGTCATTGATATTAGATCGACCTAAAACACACCTAGAGAATGCATACTCGTGTGAATAGAATTGTTATGTGATCACATTACTATGATGTTGCACTTAGATGATAATCAATCGGCCTAAGTCACTAGAACACTTGCAAGCCCACGGCTTGGACTTAGCAAGCTTGTATCAATCACTAATGAACCACAAAACCATCGAATTCAAGCTCCATTAAGTGCATTTGATTCGGCCATGATCATTTAACATAAGTTTAGTTATGCCGAAAACATGTGTTAACTCTATAATGAACTTGAAAGGATTCTAAACATGTGTTATCTTACAAATGGTTTTAAGATAGGAAATAAACATGTGTTAAGTAGTGTTTTTCTCAAAAGCCAACCACACATGGTGAATTGATGCTAACATATGGCCCATAACAACATATGGGGCGCATTTTAGTTTACAATGGATACTACCTTTCAAAACAACAAAGTTTTGGAACTATATGTTTGTTAGAACAATAACAAATGGCACGTACACTAAACCACACTAAACACAACAATCCACAAGTGTCGGGTGAACAAATTGTATGATAAACAACCTCCGGATGACTTACCGTGTCCATTATGATCATAGGGTATCATTTGTCAGGACGGTGACCATCTACCAGCCACTAGACCACTTACATTATCATCAGGTGAGTTTTCATGGCCCCATTTTACTATTTTCCATTTTGGGGGAAATACATTCATCAATACTTGTGTCATTTTCAAGTGTGTGTACATTCTATCATGACTGCCATGTGGAACATGAGACATTGTGGTTCATGAGCTCACTAGTCCCTGTACATCGTTTACTGTAACCATTAGCTAAACATCTAGCCATGGAACACTTCAATAGATCTATTAGGTTGACACCCGCACTCTTGGTTAGTCGCTCTAACCGGTCACATACAAAAGAGTGTTAGTATTCTACAATACATACATTGTATTTAGTATACAATGCGCGAGGCACAACAGTCAAGAGGTTTGGTTACAGGACTCATGGTTCGCACAGTGATCATTTTCCTAGCTAGCATATGATTGGTCATTACACGAATTACGCGTTGGTTTTGCTTATCACAAACAAAACCCATGAACTCACCAACATTATTGTTGACAAAACTCGTTATGCATGTGTTTCAGGTAACTAGATGGAGGGCCACAGGTGTCACACCCTCAAATTTCCACATGCGGAGTTTTACCGCGAGGCGTGTGACACACCAGGATCCAAGTCAACGGTCACAATAAACGACGTCTAAATGTAAAAACATACGTAAACAAAAACCATGCATAAGATTTAAAAACCATCATTTGAAAGCGCGGAAGCGTATAAGTTTACAAAAGTCAATAGTAATCAGAAACATAAGTTTAAGAGTTTAACATCCCAAAGAAAACATGCATAAATGATCCTAGACGCGAGACGACTCCAGTGCGACTCCGTGCGCCTAGACGACAACTGCTACCTTAGCGACCTGAGAAAACATGCTAAAAACGTCAGTATAAAATACTGGTGAGTTCACAGGTTTTTAAGGAAAATGTTTCACGAGCTTTTGAAAGAACTATCATGTTACTACTGACTGAAGAAAATACTTGTTTGACGTTTAGACTCTAAGACGAACCAATCAACGAACTATCGTTAACACGACCAACGCACTATCGTTTACCACGACTAACGAACTATCCAAATATGTCCAACGAACTGTCACTCCGTGGTCAACGAACTGTGCATTCACAATTAACGAACTACTGCCACACGGACAACGAACGATCTCAATGTAAGCCACATACACATAGAACATAAGGGAAACGTACAACCAACCCAGCATAACATGATCTTTTACAAAACGAAGTAATAAGCATGTTTCTCCCCCGAAAACGAAAACAGTAAAGAGTGGGGCCGTGAAACTCACCTTAGGTTGCGTCTTCTGTTAAATGAGTAACCGTTTATATGATATGATAGCCCCAACTAGTGGCGACCTATCATAAGATATGTGTTAAGTTAGACTAATAACCCATCGGGTTCATTAGTCCCTAAGTCCAGTCCATGACCATTATGTGTCCGAAAAGCGTGTTTGACCGACAACCAGACTACGTAAGACAAGACTCGACATCCCATTGGTGACCCGACATTCCACGTGTTCATCTCATACTCAAACATACACAAATCATGCAACTTAGTACTTAACATGTGTTAAAGTTCAACGAGTCTAACACATAGGTCAAATAACGCACAAACAAGTCCATACACGTGTTACTATGTTACTAGGCATGTCACGGGGTTCCTATCATGTTCCTAGGTGTCAAATCGGGTTTCGGAATGTCAAAATACACTTATAACAGCAGTACACGCGATTAGGAACTTAGCATGCAATTAGGAAAAGTCAACATGTGATTGGGGATGGTCAACAGGCAATTAGCATGCTAATCGCCTATAATAGCATGCGATTGGGATGCTAATCGCCCCTTAAGGGGGCCTAATCGCCTATAACAGCAGGCGATTGTGATGCTAATCGCCTGCTGCAGCTGCACAATGCAATTTCGCGCGTTTAACCTTCCAGATCAGATCCGAAACATGCGTAAACACCCAATATCAATCCTAACACATTAACAAACATATTTCAAGCAAAACCCCTAAGTTTTCATCATTCTAACAGTCCCGAATGCGAGCGTTTTCCCAAAGTAGTAACTTATCATGTAAACATCACATCAACATGCAAGAACTTGCCCTAAATAGCAAATATCCAGATTTCAACACATAAACACGTTTTCCGATAGTATCCTACTGCTTTAGCATCATCCTAAAGCAAACCCTAACATCATACAATCAACAACACACCTCATAGCATCCTTAATCATTCAAAATCATTCAAATGGGTCAAAACATCAAACTTCAACAATACACAACCAAAACCATTCAAACTCCTAGAACATCATCATACTAACTTGTAATAGCCATAAATACCTTAATAACACAAAAACAATCATGTTTCAATCCTAAAAATCCTACCTTTAAACACATATAACACATGTAACACACATAAAGGTTTGGGTTTGTTTAAAAACGGTTTTAAATGGATTTTCAAAGACAAAAACATTTATAAGTCAGGTCTGGACTTTTAGGGAACGAAATATAATCATTTAAAGGTTTGGGTTTGAAGAACACACCTTGGATTTAAGAGAAAATGATGGAATAAGCTTGGAAATGGTTATTTTGATGTAAAAACGAGTTCCAGAGGGTGTTTGTGGGTTGAGATAGGTTATGGGACGGATAGGGTTGCACAAATGGTGTTTTAGAGGTCAAGGGTGGTATTTATAGGCGTTTCTAGTCGTCAGGTGCAGTATAGGCGATTGTGCAGCCTTATCAGGCGATTAGGGCTGCTAATCGCCTTCACTATCAAGCGATTAGCCCCAATCGCCCAATAAAAAGTCCCAATCGCCCCATAAGAAGCCCTAATCGCCCTCCTGTAGGCGATTAGGCCTCCCTAATCGCCTGCAGGAGCTGGTCCTTGGTATTTTGCGCGTTAAACCCCGTTTTAACATATGTTAACATGTTTTCACATACCGACAAGTCATATAATGATTATAAACACATAATACATGAAAATAAACACGTTCACACCCGTTCACCAATTCCCGGGACTCGAGACTTGCGTGTGTTAAAACCCCAATGATGTACGACTCGACTCGACTGACCCTGTTATGTGTAACGTATGCGCGACTCGCTAAGGTAGACTTACTAAGTTTTCAAAAAGTTAGTTACCGGAGTTTGCCGGGTGTCACAACAGGGATGTGAGGGAGAGGTTTGAGCAAGCACTGTGTGGTACCACTATGATGGTTTCATCTTATTGTCCTATTGTTATTTAGTCATGAGAGTAATAGACACGTAATTCTCTGTTGTTAACGCTATGGTGACGTTTTTAAATAATCAATGACAATGTCCATCTACACGGTGGTACTATTTTGAAATAAATTATTGTGATTGCTTGAACCTTGTGCTTGAAAACATTTCGGTCGTTACATCCCGTGTTTCCGCCTTGGCGGGGTGTGACAAACAGGGCTTTAATTAATGAACTTGATTGTTGTGCAGGTTGTTAGCTTGGTATATCTCTGGATATTTGGTTTTAAAGTTGCAAGGATGCTATCCTTGATGATAGCTTTGCAAATACAAATGTGTAATTCAGTTAACTTTGATGAAAGTCTTGCTTATCAGCCTTATATTTATATTTTAGACTTGTGGCTAGCTGCACAGTGGTTGTATTGTTACACATTGCACCAGGTTCCAGTCCCCTGCCTCATGAACATTAGGGGGGGGTGATGAAATTATGAACTTTAAGAGGTATTTAAATTATTTTTTTAAGCCCATGAATTTTAGAAATGAGACTCTGCAATGTTAAATTAAATCTCATAATAACGCGTTTTTAACCATATTCTTGTAAGATTGAATTGTTTTGTGGCTAATGAATCGTCATTTGCTATTTTGGCTTGTAGATTTCATGGGCGATACTAAAGGGAGCTCAAAAGTTAAGCTAACCAATTGTTATCATGTAAGGTCCACCTTAGATTCAGGAAACATACCCACCCCTTATGTTGGTTGGTCAGCTTCAATGTAGGTGCGTCATCGTTATCATAAATTCAAGATATGATATTATCATTTTGTGTATCGCTCTTTTGTTATGAGCGATACACAAAATGCTAATGGGTTTGGAGATGATTGCAAATTATGTTTTGGAGTACCCGTTGTTAGTACAATTATTGAAATAAACTTGTAGCACTAAGATTTTGAGCTAACTTTTCTTTGTCATGTGTCATTAATAGGTTTATCATGCACCAAGCAGGGCTTGGTGTTCAGGTGAGTTGCGGCACTTCTTATGCTTTGAAATCACTTAACCCAAGCTCATGGTAAGTTAAGAGTTTTGCTTTTGATTTCGCCATGCAATTGTTTGTTTTATTTGTTTGCGATTAGAAATAACTATAAATTTAGCAATGTGTGATGGACTTTATTTACTTCAACAGTCGCTCTTTCAAGCCTATGATTATAATATGCATATTCAGCTTCGGGAGTTTCAAAAAGTCTCTTCGTTAAAAAAGGATAAAAATGGGATTTTCTTCAAACCGTGTACAAAGTTCTTCTTTAGCATCTCCTGCTAATCTTTATTAATTATTATTATCTTAATTAAACTTTACTTTAAGCGATTTATGCTAATTTGTTGGATAAAGCCATGGCTTAGTATATGATTATTTTCTCCCTTAATCTCACTTTTATCATGTTGGTTTGATCACATTTACTATGTTTTCATAGATGCTTGCAGGAAAAAATTGTGAAGATTTTGGCATAGGCGAAGGAAACGACGAAAAACAGAGAACAAAGGAAGGTAGAGAGAATCTAAACAACTTTACTGTACGATGTCGTCGGCCTGAAGTTGTTGTGTTGTAGAAACGGATGAAGAAGTGGTGGCGCTGGTTTTTGGTGGATTGCACGACGACAATGAGTCACGCTGAAGAGGTAGGCTACGACGGGTTACACTGTCATGAGGTTGGTTGACGTTAGTGTTGGTGGTAACAAATTAGATCGGCAAACGATTTTGAGACGACGTTAGTGTCGGTGGTAACAAATTAGATCGGTAAACGATTTTGAGATCTGTTGCACCAGTGTGAATTCCACTAGTTATATTAGAAAAATACATACAAGCACCTCGTAAAAGGTGGAAAAAAGTTTTTATATTTGACCCTTTTCAGTTATTTATAAAATTTATATTTTGGCGTAGATAAAAGTAAAAATCTCGCAACGGTGTTTAGCGGCAAAACCATATAAAATACACACATATAAAACATAAAAAAAATTAAGAAAGAAATGAAATGAAAGAATACATGTCAAGTGCTGTGTGGTGGTTAGGGATGAGCTCAGTATCGATGTCGAAAATCGTCAAAAATGGGTATCAGTATCGAAAATGCTCAGGACGAGTTGATCACAAAATTGATTCAGTACGGGAAATTTGATTTCAGTATCAAGTACCATTTGCTCATCCCTAGTATTGATGGTACTAATTTAAAATATAATATATAATTAAAATATAGAAAAAGATATATTTAATATATAAAAAACAAATGACAAGTGTCAAATTGTGTGTGGTGGTTGTAATATTTATAAGAGATGTTTTTAATAATAGATAGTAATTAATGTTGATATATATATATATATATATATATATATATATATATATATATATATGGGAAAGACTGGTAGAAAACCTTAAAAATATCAAAAAACCCAAGAAAACCTTACTTCTCGAGATTTTTTTTAAATTTTAGGGCATTTAATACACATGTTTTTAAGAGTTTTGAGCCAAAAATTAAAAAAGCATCAAGCAGCATTTTTTTTTTCAAAATAAATAAAGTTATGTAGTGTTACATATGTGTGTTACATATGTTACAGGTGTAACATATGTAACACTGTATAACTTATTTATTTATTTTTTTTTAAACCGCTCAACTTTTTTTTTTGGGCTCAAAACTCTTAAAAACATTTTTATTACATGCCCTAAAATTAAAAAAATGCGGGAAGTAGGGTTTTCCTTGTTTTTTTTAAAAACAAGGTTTTCTACCAATACTTAGCATATATATATGTAGGATTCGGTTCGGTTTAGAGCTCATTCCAGCTGTGAGAACTCCGACGTAAAATGCGATTTAAAAAAAATTAACCAAGGATGTAAAAGTGGCTAAGAAATATACAAAAAATGAAAAAAAAATTACGTCGTCCCCACACCGGTGTAACACAAATCAATTACATAATTAATTAAATGTGTGGCTATTAAGCGAGTTCCTGTGGTTCTCCCAACTCAAGCTAGTTCTCATTTCTACACACACACACACACACACACACATATATATATATATATATAGGATCTTGTTCAGTTGAGAACTCACTCGAGTTGTGAGAACCGTGAGAGCTACGACTTAAAATGCGATTTTCTAAAAAACAAATTTACCGAATGATGTAAAAATGGCTAACTAAGAAATTTAAAAAAAAATAAAAAGATAAAAATTATGGCGTCCTTACACCAATGTTAACAAAAAGTGACGTAAATGTCGTTACACCGGTGTAAAAACGTAAGACCAATGAACATTTTTTTTTGTTACACCGGTGTAAGGACGCCGTATTTTTTTCATTTTGTGTATATTTCTTAGTTAACCATTTTTACATCTTCGGGTATTTTTTAAAACCCAAATTGTCATAGTTCTCAAGGTTCTCACAACTGGAGTGAGTTCTGAACTGAACCCAACCCTATATATATATATATATATATGGTGAGGTTAGTATACAAAGGTTATATTTCATGAGAAGGATTAAGAATTGATATTTGAAATCATTTTTTGGACTTAGTCATGATGTTTTGGATTGTTTTGCCTAGGAAGACACCAAACATAATTAATTGAAAACACAAAGCAATGTATTCTAAACGTAAAACTTAAAACACCATGCTAAGAAAGTTAAATAGTGTGTTTTAAGTGTTAAACAGTGTGTATTAGCCATGTTTTAAACTTCATAGCTATAATACATTGCCTTGTGTTTTAAATTGTGGTGTTTCGTATTTTCCTAGCCAAAACAAACACAACATGTCATTTCTAAATCCAAAACATTATGCCTATATGTCAACTTTTGTCACAGGCTCAAATTCCACTTGCGCAGTTTTACCGTGAGGCGCCTGACACACCAGGATCTAAGTTAACGGTCACAACAAACGACAACTATATGAAGTAAAAACGACGTAATAACCATCTACGCAATTCAAAAGTTTTAACCAAATACATCGGAAGTAAAATAATGTTTACAACCCATATTAATAAAAGACATAAGTTTGCAACGAGTTTAAAAGTCATGCAAGTGAAACAAAGACGTCGTGCGTATCCGTGCGCCTAATCCAAAATCCGTTACCTTAGCGACCAGAGAAAAATGCAAAAAGTGTCAACATAATAATGCTGGTGAGGTCACAGGTTTTTCAAAACAAGGTTCATATGTATGAAAGATCAAATCCGTTTTACTATTTTATCGAACGTTAGCTAGACGTTAAGTATGTTACTACTGCGATTGAAACCATTGCTGACTGTGTTGTTACTCAATAATGTGTGTACCCTTCGGATTACCATCATCCTCGGTAAAACTAGTGTGTTTGAGACAATATGCACCCGTTCAACCTTTAGTTGACCCGGGTGGGTTTTGTCAAGCCAATAGATCTATTCACATTTCCCCGCTATATTCCCATATTAGTGGTTTCCTAGGGATTTAAATTAGCCACATAGTAAACAAATGTTAACAATAGTAATAAATATTCTTTAAGTAAACAAGTGTGTAGCATGTTATTGTAAGAGTATATTTATATATTCTAATTAAATGGCCCTTATAATCATTTATCTAATAAATGATCAATGACCTAAATACCCCTATTGGTTTAACTGGTCTTTATGTGATGGACGTAATTACCCTTAATGAACCATTAAATAGGGTTTCCCCTTGGGTGTATATATAGAGATTATTAGGAGAGCTTAATGGCTAATGAAACACCAACAATCTAAACCCTAAGTTGCCTCCTCTCTCCTCTCTAAAACTGAGATCTCTGATCTCCTTAAGCCATCCTAACTGTACACCCTAAACGGGAACCCGATCATCCTGTAGATCATGAAGTATTCTATCTCAGTGGTTACTGGCTAATAAGGTACATATCTGATTTATCATTACGTTTTTGTGTTATGTTTAAGGAATTGATCAACAGTTATCACACCTGAATCAATCATCAATTTGGTCATTTTGCATATCAAATCACATATTTCCCAAAATGGCATATTATGGAGGCGTCACACTAATTGCATGAAAAATTTACCAAAAAAGGAAAGTACTGAAATCCACCTATAAACATCATGTTCCAGATTATCCAACTCAGATTCAATCATCCTAACATGTTATTATCATCATACTTATGTTACAAACCCTAGGTCCATAACATAAATCCCCAAAATGGGTCAAAGTTGACAAAACATCTATCAATCATTCACAACATCACCTAATCATGTTCCTAAACATCCCCATATCATTTAAGCATCATTCTATCAACACATAACACAAAAACCCTAATTATGGGGTTACCAACATCATCTAAACTCGTGTTACTATAAGAAAACTCATTATTTAGGTCTTGTTTAGAAATGTTTTAAAACACTTTGAAATCAGATATGAATATTTAGGGTTCATCACATAAAAATGTAATGAAAAGGGTTTAGATGGTTAACACATCTTGAATCTTCACTTGATATTGTTTATAACTTGATTTGGCTTACGGATCTAAGAAATGAGGGCAAAAACTCGTTTCTACAGGTTGGGGTTTGTAAGAGAGCACTTGGGGGCGAGTTAGGGTTATGAAATGGTGAAAATGAGGCAAAGAGATGCTTATATAGTCTGCTCTCATTCGCACCTTCATTGGTGTGAATGGGAAATTTTGTGACTCATTCGCACCTTCATAGGTGAGAATGAGAAATATTGTGACTCATTCGCACCTTCATAGGTGGGAATGAGAAATATTGTGACTCATTCGCACCTTCATAGGTGAGAATGAGAAACTTTGTTCATTTGCACATTCTTTGGTGATAATGAGAATTTTTGTGACATTTCGCACCTTCATTGGTGAGAATGAGAAATTGTGTGACTCATTCATATCTTCATAGGTGAGAATGAGAAATTAAGTCTCTCATTCGTCCTAACGACCCAAAATGACACTTGGAACATATATTATCATACCAATTCACATATACACGTATTCACAAGTTGTAAATTGATCGTAGAACATATTATAATTAATGTGGAACAACGGGACATTCGATCTCATAGAGTTCCATTCCCGTTCTCAATCCATGACCAATATGAGCTCGAAGCTTTCTTCGTAACTCCCGGAACTTCTTCATAGTGGCTCCCCTTTGTGCCTCATTTCATAGGGAATCTCAAAATGGCTGTATTTTTTAAGACCCATTTCAATTAAAATGGCATTTAACCTTGATTTGATTAATTAAAGTTTGAAAATACGGACTAATTAAAGTTTTTTATAGACTTAGCTTGACTCCGAACCGTTGTCACGGCAAAACATAAGTTTAGGATTTCATGTTAGTATATACAAAAGATGCAACATATTAAAATCGTAACATCATCTACTATATATATATATATATAAAGAAAACTATGCGAAAGTGTTTGAACATGAGATTCTTGTGTTTAGTTCTTGAATATGGCTTAATACGTCGCTTCGGCTCCATAATTGCTCATACCTAGGGTTAAACGACATTAAGCAACCCGTTATACGGTTAAACAAGTTAAATAAAAGAAAACTGAATGAAAAAAAAAACCCCGAATTCTGACAAGCCTCGCTAGTATGAGGAAACATCATCGGCTCATTCTTCCTTTGGTCTAACTATCCTCTGGTCTGAGCAAACATCCTCTGGTCTATGCAAACATCATTTGCTAATTATTCCTCTAGTCTTGACTATCCTCTAGTCTGAGCAAACATCATCTGCTCATTTTTCCTTTAATCTAGACTATCTTCTAGTTTGAGCAAACATCCTCTACTCATTCTTTTGTAATTGCGACCCTGAGGTTCGTTCATGCGCCGGTATTCAATCAAGTTTTTACACGCTTATTTACTAAAAGGACTTTTGACCCACTTAACCTTTCTTAACGTGATAATTGACCTTCAATTAAGGTCGGCAGACCCGTTTGCTTAATTGGTGCAACTCTTAACCTACAAGTAAGGGTATCTTTAACCAATTGCACCAAATGACCCGATTGACCATGCTGGTGTAGTACTTAGCCTTCAATCAAGTTATTAGTTATCGAATTCACTAAATGACCCATTTGACCATATTGGTGTAACACTCAACCTTCAATTAAGGTTGTTATTTACCAAGTTCACTAAATGTTACATTTGACCATATTGGTGTAATATCAACCTTCAATTAAGGTTGTTATTTACCAAGTTCATCAAATGTCCCATTTGACCATGTTGGTGTAATAATATACCTTCAATTAAGGTTGTTAATTTATCAAGTTCACCAAATGACCCGTTTGACCATATTGGTGTAATACTCAACCTTCAATTAAGTTTGTTATTTACCAAGTTCACCAAATGACCCATTTAACCATATTGGTGTAACACTCAACCTATGATTAAAGTTGTTAATTTACCAATTTCACCAAATGACCAGTTTGACCATACTGTTGTAATACTCAACCTTCGATTAAGGTTGTTAATTTACCAAGTTCACCAAATGTCCCGTTTGACCATATTGGTACAAATACTAACCTTTCAACTAAGGTTCATATCTAATCGTTGTTCATGTCTAGTTTGGAATCATTAACATGAAGCTCTAAGAATATACTCCGGCATACATCAATAACCATTGACTAGCAGGATTTAAGTCATCATGTGACTTACCTTTACGTGTGCCCTTTCTGTTTAGGATTATTCGCACCTTGGTTCCCCAAAGTTCTTCCCACAACACCTTTATATTTAAACACTTAAGTGAATTTCATAACATGATTCACACATAATCACCTAATTGGCATGTCAAGCTACATTTTAATCATAACTTGGCATTTCATCATACAGTTGGTGTGCATAATTTTTCTATGACTATTTCCATGATCAAATATTATTCTCTCTTTTACCATTTATCAAGTTATCAATATTTTAACACAATTTGGTTACTTACTTAGCTCAAGCTATAATTATGGGATTTGTAAGAACCATATTAGTCATTATAAGATAGGGTTCCTCTTATGTATAAGAAACCCACCTTCTTCATCTCACTAAGATTCATAGAACCCTAGTTTTTTTTTACTACAATGAACATCAATTCATTAACATAGTAGGTTCCTAGTTGTTAGATTAACACCAAGGAATCATCAATTTTAATAAATATACTCTTCCCCAAAAGCTCATCTTTCATATAAGGGGGATGGGGCGCCACCCGAATCGGTCACGGGTACCCACTACCAGCACGGTAACACCGCCGCCACCCATGCTGGTAGTGGTCTCGTGAACCGTTTTCTTGGTTCTGCTTACCGTGTTGGTAAACCGTTTTTATTTTATTTTTGAATTTTATATATACTATTTTTTTTGTGTTTTTACCGTTTGTTTTATAAATTTTTTTATTATTTTAACCGTTTGTTTTAAAATTTAATTAAATAAAAAATATTAAAGATAAACATAACCAACTAAAATTCATTACTATTAAACATAAAACATAAAAATAAAATACATTAAAAGAAATAAAAAAAACCTAAGGTTGGCGCAACAGTTGCCATGCCTAGACATGGTCAAAGCTGTTGTCGTGTCGAGCTGCATAGTCCACATGTGTGGACTCGATAGCCAACTTCGGTTCGATGCCCGGCTCCTCCCTCAACGTTTTCTCGTACAGGGTGGTCCACCGATCGCACTTTATGTTGAAATCGGGCCCCTTCCACTGCAGGCTCACTGTTGTCCGGTCATTGGTGCCGACGTGGCTGTTGAAATCGGACAGCACACGGTTTCAAAAACCCACCGGGTGGGAGCCCGAGGCCCTCAAGCGTTGACGTTGTTGAAGAACCGGGTTGTCCGAGGCGTCTTTGTAGCAGATCACCAAGGCAATCTTTTCTTCGGAGGTCCAGCGAGTCATCTTCGTGTGTGTGTGTTTGTTTATACGGTAGTAAAAGTGTGTTTTAACCACACAGTTTGCTATGTTTATATACAAAAAATTTCGAATGGTTTGGTGGAACGTTGTCAATGCCATTGAATTCGATTGACGGTTTTCAAATTGAATTCACTGACCGTTTGGTTGTGGGACGGTTGTAATAGTATAAGTAATTAATATTTAACCTTTAAACCGTGTGAAATAAAAAAAAAATTAGTGAAATTAAAAAAATAAATAAAAGAATCAGTGGAGTGCTGCCTCCAAAAAAGTGTTTCAGTGAAGTTAATTAGTGAAATGATGTGGCAGTGCAAGATTGGTCAAAATTAGTTAAGTGAAAAAAAATTCATTAGTCACCCCTTCCACCCTCTAAGCATGTGAATCATCAAGAAACAGAATTTTGAGCTTACCTTATGGAAGAAGAGGTTATAGATGACAAGATTTGACAACATGCATGAGATTAGCCTTTGATTCTACTTGATTAGGGGCAAATCACCTATTTAGGGTTCATGCATGTATGTGTGGGTTAAGGGTGGATCGACATACATCTTTGTAATGTTGATCCCCTCTCTTTTTTTACACAACTTAACCCCTTCAAATGTTTGGCCAAATGGCACATTGAGTCCCTCAACTTCAATTTTCAAGTTTATTAGTTCAACCAATCTAACATAGTTAGTGACTTAGTGCTATTAGCCACCTTATTATAATGTTTTTTTAATTACTTAGCAATTTTAACGGGTTAGTAAAATAACATGAAAAAAAGTGAGTGGAAGTTATTATATGAAATATGGTTTACATGATTCTCATCTTATGCAAGATGAGTTACAGTTTATCATTTCTGATATCAATTGGGTTAGGATAGTAATCAAGAAGTTGAGGAATAGAACTATTGATAAAACTTAATTTCACAAGGAAAACATGTGATATGTTGCCCGTGTACCGACTATCCTTATGTAATTTACCCTTTATGATATGTATTTCGGATTTCCAATGATTTATCTAATTTTTTATTATCCTAATATCATTTGTTCGTGATATATTAATACATATTTTTATACATCCAGTGTTTGTATATAAAATAATAATTATAATTACCTTAGTTAGTTACGATCAGAAGCATTTGCTTTAAATCTAAGATATATAGCCTCAAAACAAACAGAAACAAACAAATAGAAGAATACATTTTCATACAAACAAAAAAGAACACCACCCGCAATCGGAGTGGCTTGGACACATAAAACTACTAAAAACAAAAATAATATCGACTAAAACACATACAAAGTATCACTGCCAATAATAGTTTATTAATTAACGGGGATATGATGAAATAAATAAAAAGTTTATTTTGTCTAAGTGGGGTAAGAATACATCTTAACCCTTTAATTTTTAAATCTATGAAAGTAGAGGTAAAAAGAAAGATGTAAGAGTATTTTAGAATATCCTATTTGTTTCTCATTCCACATGAAAGGTACATGTATATTCTTTCGATTTTTCACACGTTGATAACTTTTTTACACGACATTTTTTAAATTGCATTACAAAATCTATAATCTATTAAACTTTTATTTGAGTACCATATTGCCAAAGGCGCAAAGCTTGAAATTCTTTTTCGGGGGCCCGAAAGTCACCGACCCTTTAATTGTGGGGGGGGGGGGGGAGGTCAGAGCTCAATGCGTATAAAATTTTAGATTGAAAACGCGTAAAATTACACTACAGAGCAAAAAAAAAAAGAAGGGCCGGGGCACCCCAGGCCCCAACTAAGATTCGCCTTTGCATATTTATATTATTCTAATTACCAAAGCATTGGTGCAATGGTAGGTTGTACCATAAGCTTTAAGGGTTTTATGTGCTTTCTTGGTTTGTACTCTATGCATCATGAGTTGTTACCTTTGTTGTTCAGCTTCTACATCATTCTCAAGCCTCCCTCTCTGAATCTCATCTAAATCCTACCTCTTTTCTACTATCTCTCTCTCTCCAAATCTTCACCACAACCACCGGTTACCACCACGTACACACACCTACCTCCACCATGTCACCAACCACAGCGACGTTACCAACCACCGCCGTCACCCACCTCTCCATCTCAGACGACGCCAGAGCATGGATGAAGTTGTTGGCTTTCGAAGTGTCCCAAGAAAACCGGTCGCCACCATCACTGCCACCGTCGGTAATGAAACTCGATCAAGGTAGCCATGGATTTACCATTAATTACTACAAGGTCAAACACGTTATTGTCAGTTACTAAGTTACTATGTTAGAAGCATGTGATGAAATAAAACAAGTGGAAAAATAATTTTGTGCTAACAAAATTGTTAGCCAGCAAAAAATTAGAGATGGCACACACAAAGTGTTACTTTTAATAGGTACTGTTCACTAATTTTATTTTACGAGATATAATAGTATAATCCCAGCAATTTTGGGGTTACCTATCACTAATTAATTTCGATTTTATATGGTTTTCTGAATTTTTTTAAAGGAATCATATCCATATCAGCCTATGAGTTTTGGATTTTTAAGTAAGTAATGACTTCAAAAGTCAAAGTTGTGTGACATGATTTGTTTGACAACATTGCAGTGAGAGGAAAGAAGGGCCTAGGAAATTCAAGAGATGAAGATGAGATGGTGAAAGAAGTTGAGTTAATAGAATGATGAAATTCCTATATGACTATGGGATTTATATGTGTTATCCTGCAGGGGATCATGATAAGATTACTGCTATGATTATTTTGTTGACTCATGAGTATACTTACTCGCCTCAACCAAATCACCGCAAGGTACAGTGAGAGTAGTTGTGAGATTTGATTTGCATTGCATTGTTGATCATTAGATGTTTTTTGTTTTTTTGTAAGGAAGGTTGATTTGCTTGGCTGCAGCGACTGTTGGCTTCAGTTCTGAAGCTGCTCAACATTTAGAGGTTTGGATTAATTCTTTTTGCGTTGTTTTTTGGTATGTTATATGTGCGCGAGTAGAGATAGAGGCAAAGCAATATGACCTAACGATCAACGGTTTACTTTTGTTCTGGAGTTTTAAGGTTGTTGTTGCCATTCCAAATCTGGATGAGTTGTTGAAAGATACACCAACCCATGAATTTGCCTCTGTCAGACTTGAATGGAGAAAGACAAAGTTCTATCCTTCTCTTTACAGCGAACTTATCAACCTGCACATCGACCCAGGTATGTTTTTACAAAGAAGAGTTATTTGATGTTAATGATTTAAATAACTATCTAATACATATGAGTGGTTATTCATGTGTATGATACATAATGCTACATCCGAAATGGGAATAAAGAAAAAAACAATGGATGACAATTTTAGACGCGCAATTACTATTTAGCTTTTTAATACGGAAAAAAAGTAGGAGTTAACCCCATATATTTAGTTTTATATGATTATATTAATATTATAAGTTAGTGGCGATTATTTTATAGAAAAATCCTTTGTTATGTAACACTACTAAGAGCAGTAGAGAACCATTGGATTTAGTTTCGTGTTACACAAGGTTTGTACGTAGTCATATTACCTGTCGCCAAATCGTCTCCCGCCGTAACGCGCGGGGACGCCATCTAGTTACTATATAAAAAACGACAATTAAAAAAACACCAAAAAATGTGTTGCATTTCTATGTTGTATTACACTTTTGTGCTAATGGATTTTTGTTCAAAATTTTTTATACTGCACTTTTTCTGCTAAATTTTTTTACTAAATTTTTTTTTTTATACTAGAACTTTTTTTCTAGATCAACCCAAAATAAAAGTAATTTTATTTTATGTTCTTTACACTCATTTTGTTCTTTCATTCTCAAATTCATCGTTTAAACCTTCGCCATGAACCAATCACGCTATGCCATATGATTTCCTTAAATTATGGGTTCACAAGATCAAACTGGTTATAGCAGATTCTAGTTCATCAATTGAACACTTTCCAAACAACTTTTTTTTTTAAAAAAAATCACACCCATCACTTTATCATAATAAACCACTTGCGACGGTGCATGACTCAAACCTGGCAAACTCGGTAGTTTATCACGATAGGTCGACAGTGTCCAGATGGCTAAAAACTGAAAAATGCATTATATTCTAAGGCCTCAAGGGGTGCTCCTAGTATAAAGTTTTCACTTAACTGATTTAACCAATTATGCCACATCACTTCACTGATTTACTTTACTGAAACACTTTTTTGAAGGCAACGCTTAACTGATTCACTTCACTGAAATCTTTATATTTTATTATTTTTTTAAAGAAACATTAATTAAACATATTATTAAACTAAATAAAATAAACTTACATAAAAAAGCATAAAATAACATCAATACATGACATCAAACCATTATTTAAAAACATAAATAAATAGTAGAAACATGACTATATTATAATATGTCCTCTCATAGCTCTCCAAACCTCGACCCTCGGGTAGTTATCATTGTGTATGTTTCGGTATTGGTTACGGGCTTCTTCAATCAATTCATCTTTGTTTAAAGCCGGATTGTCGTTCATCGCATTAACGAATAATTGTTGAAATACTGCGCACTTCGACTTTAAAGATACAAACTTGCCATATATCGCGTCCGTTGAACGATTGTTTTCACCCATTTGTTCATTGAATCTTGAGACAACCGTTTTCCAAAAGCTTTGCGTTCGCTGGGGTCCTTGCTCTTGAATAGCAATATAGCTATTCACCAAGGCGAGTTCATCCTCCAAGTTTCAGATTGGTTGTCGCACACGGTTTAGTGGGGCCGGGATTGGATTTGGATTTGGGTTTTGGTTTGCCATTTGTGATCAACTTGAAGATGGAAAATTGATAATATTTTGATCAACGGTTTAGTGGGGGTGGGGGGGATTGGATTTGGTTTTATATTAAATTAACGGTCAAAAAATCATTACCGTTTTATATTAAATTCATTCAAACGGTCAAAAAAGTAATAAAATATATACTAAAATTCGACCGTTGCAATAATTATTAATGGTTACCAGCCCGTTAACTAGAACCAGCAAACGGTTCACGGGACCCCTACCAGCATGGGTGGCGACGGTGTTACCGTGCTGATAGTATGGTACCCGTGCCCAATTCTAATAGCGCCCCGTCAACCTTAATAATAATAAAATTACAATCAACTTGATTGAAAATTATTATTTTAAGTGGCAACAATAATCTTTATCACCTTGGCAAAAGAGCTATCTATCCCTAGACCAGCCAAACTTCTTGAAACAGCTGCTGCTAGCTTTATTGGCTAACCTAGCTACTGCATGGTCTTGAAGATGATGAATGTATTGCCAATTGGCCAAATGCATTCAGAATTACACAATTCTCGCCATTCATTGGCCTACAATGTGAAGTTTTTATTATTTTTTTCGGCTATTTATAAGTTTAGACATTTTTTCTGACCTACCATTTAACCTTTTTTTGCATCTTTATACATAAGATTAAACCAAAAGTCGTTTATCGTTATATAAAAATTCGTTTATGGTTAAAAAAAAATTAAACCAAAAGTTTACTCTTTTAACACTAAAAAACTTAGTAACTTATCATTCTGCTCAAGGAATGATACCGACACGTTATATTTTAATCCGATTCATTTCGACGCGTTGGATATTAAGCAAGCATGGAGATTTCAAGTAATATTCAATTTTTGCTTTGCTTTTGAAGTACATTCAAATTGTGACTACAAGACGATGCTGGGAAAGTATGCAATGAAGTTAAGGAAGCAGTTGGAGAAACGTCTGAGTCAATCATTCGAAGCTGGAAAGACTTTGAAGGCTAAACAGAAGCCACAAGGTGTTGAAAAAGAGAACTAGAACAAGTAATCCGAGCTACAGACAAGGGGTAGTTTGTAGATGCTTATTTCATATATGTATCTCTAGCTTTTGGATCATTATAATCGTCGGAGTCAATTTGTAAAGTTAATAGTTGATTTTGTTAGTTTGGTTCGGGTGGTCGAGAGGTCGAACCAAAAGTTTATGAATTGGTTCGAGTTTAGACAAGGTTGAAGGAGCTGGTTCGGACCTTCGACAGGTCGAACCAAATTTTTTATATATAGGCGAAAGTTTTGAGCGGTTATTCAGTTACGCCATTTGTACTGTGTGTGTGCTAGAGAGTCCAGAGGTTGTCCAGTTACACCTTTAAGTGTGTATTTTCATTTAATCAAGTCTATAAACGTTATTATCATATTAATGATTAATGGCAACTTTGAAAATGAAATCTCGTGCGTTTTGATTCATATTTTTATCACATTGCATGAACATTAGGGTTTCCGCACCTAGTGCTTTAGTATTCGTGTTGATTATATGTTGATTGTGTGAAAACCTATCCTACATACATTTGTGGTTCTATTTATCATACGCGCCATAGTCTTCAAGGCGCAGAGTTTTCAACACTCAGCGTCACACTGCGCATTCACATGATAGTCTACAAATTCTAAGTAACAATAAGGAACCACACTACGCGACAAAACTAAGCACAATATGGCACAGTTACAACAGTGTTTGGAAAGATAAACGAAAGATTTCATTAAAAGAACTGGTGCTAAAAGACCCGGTGGTTACAAGTACAAAAAAGATTACAAGTAGCAAAAATTAATCAGAATCATCATAGTCCACATGCTCCTCCTCTTCATCATTCGTCGTGCCAGATGTCCCAACACCGGTCACCGCATCAGCTGCCGCCTTGCACTCCGTCTCCAAGCGTTGCGCTTCCTCCTGCTATGCTTGCTTCGCCGCCTCCGCACCTAAGAGGTCAGATTGTTCAATATAGAAACGAAGGGCTGCTGCGGGGTCCTCGTATTGGTTTCATTCATCAACCACCTTAAGTGTGGGAAATTCAACTTGCTCAAAGAGCACAAGTTGCTTCTTATACTCAACTTTAAGGGGTTTTCCATAGTGCTCAGCATCGCTAATAATTCCTTCATTATGTGCATGATGGAAACCAGCTTCGAACCCTTCTACCTCCTTAGCAGCACGAGCAGCAGCAGCAATGGCGGCAACCTGGTCGCCTAGCTTCGGATCATTCCAGAACCGCTTTAAGATATGAAACTGAAGATCAAGTGTTAGGAAAAAAATTGAAAACAATATATGCGCGGGAAAGAAAGAAAATTGAGTAGGACATACCCCGGAGACGCCCTCGGTCATCACCCATCGAATCGCCTGTTGCGCTTTTTCTTGGGCGGAGGTAGCTTCTTCGAGCAATGCTTTCGCGTTCTCGGCCTCTAAAGTGGCCACAGCCTGCGATTCCTCCAAAGAGGCCCTCTCAGAGAGCAGCTGCTCCTTTTCCTTCTCCCAAACATCCTTTTCAGCCTCCAAGATCGACATGCGAGAGGTCATTTCCATTAGCTCCTTGTCTTTGTTCTAGAGCTTTGACCGCGCATCCGCGACCTTGGAGTCGCGTTCTTCGTGAACCTTTGCATGACCTTCAGCGGTGTCACACAGTTGGGAGTTTTCATTATTTAGCACTTAAATTTGCTCCCTGTCCTTCATCATGTCAGCATTGGTGCGGCTGCAAGATTCAGTCCACCTCTTTTGGGCCACTACGTGCCTAGCCTCTAGCTGCTTCACCTTGTCTTTAGCAGCATAAGCACGACCGCGATATCGCTCAATATCGGCCTTCATCTGCTCCTCTCAATGCGCCTATGCCGCATTAGCTTCATTAAATTCAGTGATGTTGCGATGTATCTTAGCATCGCGTCGCATCAAAGAATTAAGGGCAACAACGTTAAGCGCCGTATTGACGCAGATATCTGAGATCATGGCCGATCTGTTCACCGATAAAGGCTTGAATATTTCCCATATATTGTTTATGTAATCATATTGTTATCATGCGGTTGTAGATGAAATTTGATGGCTTTGATTTTTATGCACCACTTAGGGTGGATGGGGCACTTAACGGTTAGGGTGCTTTGGTTACGGTCCAAATATCAAATCTCAGTAAAAATAAAACGTGTGATATTTTATGAATTTTTGGTGGTTTTGATCGTTGACAACGGTTAAAAGAACCAACAATCATATTTATTATTATTTTTTTCATTTTTAAAAACTTAATATACAATCATCTCTACACAATTTCATCTACATCTTCACCATTTCATCCAAATTTTCATCATTCACTTCCCTCATATACAATGGCTCCTATCAATTTTTCCGACAATGGTCTTGGGATTTTTTTACCGAAGAATAATTCTGAAGACGACATTTTTACAGACGATAGTAGCGTAATTTTTAAAAAAAAAACTCATCGACCAAGCCGAAGAGGAAGACACCGCTACATCCTTGCGCGTTCCTAAGAAAATACTCAAACGTGATTGCGTAAAACGTAACGAAACTCTTATGAACGAACATTTTGTTGATGATCCAAAGTACAATGAGGACCATTTTTCTTACCACTTTCGTATGTTAAAAAAGTTGTTTTTAAAATTTGTTGGTGAAGCGGAGGCACAATATCTTTGGTTTCAAGAAAGGTGTGACGGAAGGTATAAAAAAAGTTTTACGGCAATACAAAAAGTTGCCTTCGTTGTGAAACAACTCGTGTCTTGTAATACTTCCGACGAGAACGATGAGGATCTACAAATATCCGAAAGGACTTCTTAAGAATGCCTACATTTTTTTTAGCAACGGTGTAAATCAATTGTAGGGTAAAGAGTTCTTGCGTAGGCCGACAAGCCATGATGTGGCGATTTTGTACCAAAAACACGAGGAAAACATCAAATTCCCAGGATGTTAGTTAGTATCGATTGTACACATCTAGTTTGGAGGGTGTGTCCGAAACATTTGAGAGACCATATTATAAGAGGTGATTACGAATACCTAATGGTGATGCTTGAAGTGGTTGCCTCACAAGACTTATGGTTTTGGCATGCCTACTGTGGTCCGCTGATTCACTTAGCGATATCACTGTGCTCGAGACATCTCCAATATTTCTTGTAGAATGAAATAGAACCGCACCTAAATGTCCATTTGAAGTGAATGGACATACATACAAACGTGGATATTATCTAACCGATGGGATCTACCCTACTTGGTCAACACGTTTCTGTACCCAATCGATTCGGTTGAGAAGAGGTTTAAGAGATTACAAGAAGGGGCAAGAAAGGATGTGGAAAGATCTTTTGGTGTTCTAATGGGGAAATATGGTATACTTAGGCGACCCATGCATGCTATGACTGTAGATAAGTTATAAGCTTGACATATACGTGCTTGATACTACACAAAATGATATTAAAGGACGAGGGAAAAGCTTTCTCACCAGTGTACGTCCCGGATCCCGTTGTGCAACCTGTTTTTTATGATGACGCCCTCATCGAGTTGATGGATCGAGATACTCATTTTCGACATTAATTTGATCTTGTGGCACATATTGCAATACCACGATGAAGAGCCACAACAACAAAACAACCCAAACGAGGACCAAGAAGACGAAAACGATATCTAAATTTAATGATGTTTTTTTAATTTATATTAATTATGTGTTATTTTATTTATTGTAATTATCTTTATATTTTTAATCTAATTGAATTACATTTTTTATTAATTAGATTAATACTTTTACTTTTTTAAATAAAATACTATTAAACTTCTAGGCTACTTAGCCAAGAGTGTTGCTAGTGATTTTGGGCTTCTAGGGTACTTTGGATGAAAATGACATGGCAGTCTAAGAGTGATAAGGGCTAGGCTACTAGTCAGGAGTGCTCCTTCCCCCCTTGGATCCGTATTCCATGATGATGGAAGAAGATTAAGGTATCAGGTTGGCTATGATGTTTTTTTATACATTCACTACAGCAATTCTTCCAAACAGTTCATGGATGCAATTATGCAACACTTTCAAGTCCATAAGCAGTGAGTACATAGCCTTGAAGAAAACAACCTAGAAATAGTTTTTGTGTGTAGAGTCATTTCATTTACAACCTTAGTTTGTAGATAGCTTTTGGTTAGTAGTATATGCCTTTAGTACTTAAATTGAAAACTTATGAATGAATTTCGGCTTATTATTGTTGTTATCATTTGATTTGTAGGTTTTCTCATATTTACTGTTGTTTTTATTCTACATAAAATGAAAATAAGATTGTTACATGAAAATGGCTATATAGAACCATAATAAATATGTGTGATCAAAGGTTTGTCAATAATCACACTTAAAATTAAAAAATTTTATGTGTTTTTGCATTAATATTGCCACACCATCACTTTGTTATTTATTTTATTTTTATTTTTATTTTTTTGTCATGACACGATAGCAACTTTCATGTGTCTGAAAATATATGTGATCAAATGTTAGACAAATAACCTACACTTAAAATTATAAAATTTTATGTAGCTTTACATAACAATTAGCCACATATCGTCAAACCGATTAAATGGGATGTAATCAACGATCAATTCTATAATAAACGAATTTTAAGGATCAAATTGATAATTTCATCTAAATCACTTAGATGAAAATACATTTTAAACTTGATATATGACTTTGTAACCTCAATTCTTTTCTTTTCTTTTTTTTTTTTATGAAAGGAGCTAAACTATAAAATGGAACTCGATGCATTTATCATTTCCCTACATTTCATCATCACCAAAATTATGCAAGACATGTTCGCCCACCCTATGAGATCACTAGTCATGTTAATGGAGAACACACTAAAGCATGGAATTCAATAATTGGTCATAAATCAAGACTCCACTTGACTTGGTCTCTTTAATCAAAATCTAATTAGCCTTTCTTTATTTGCAAATAGTGGCTCACCAATAGCTACTACTATTTTATCTCGTTTTATTTTTATCACTAAAAAATTAATAAAATTAGCAATTAGAACACACTCATATATATATACATATATATATATATGGGAAGTTCAATAAAAAAATTTATATTTAGGAAGAGAACTTGAAAACTCCTACTCAAATTAAAAAAAAAAATCATAACTCAAAATTTAAGGAAAAAACTATAAAATTGGTTCGGATTTTCTCTTTCCCACGTCATCCCCGTTCAGAAAAAATAAAAATAAATGCGAATTCTAATGCACGTGTGTAGTAAATGTCTGGTTAAACTTTAGGGTTTAGTTTATCATTTCGGGACAGTTTTTTTGAGTTTAGCTTGAATGGTTTAGGTTTAGGTTTTGGGGGTGGGGTAGGGTGGGTTTAGATTTTTTGGTAGGGGTTAGGTTTTTGGTTGTGGTGGGTGGGGGTTAGGTTTTTTGGTAGGCAGTGGGTGGAGTGAGTTTAGGTTTTTGGGTGGGATGGATGGGTGGTTTAAGTTTCTGGGTAAGCGGTTTAAGTTTTTGGGTGAGGGTGGGTGTGGGTGGGGTGGAATTAGGTTTTTGGGTGAGGGTAAGTTGGGGGTGGGGGTTTAGATTTTAGGGTTGTACTACACATATGAAGTAACGTTTTTTAGGTTTATTTATATTTTTTTTCTAAGCGGGAATGATGTTGGAAAGAGAAGCTCCGAACTATATTTTTATTTTTTTACTTAAATTTTGAGTTATTATATTTTTTTTTGCATTTAATTAAGAGTTTTTGAGTTATCTCAATAAAATGAGTTTTCTATTGAACCATCGCCTTTATATGGGAATGTTCAATAAAAAAACATACATATATATATATATATATTAAGTATTGGGAGAAAATAAGAAAACCCACTTTTTTTAGAAAACCCTACTTCTCGAACTTTTTTATCTAGAAAATTTTAAGGAATTAATATACATGTTTTTAAAAGTTTTTACCCAAAATAAATAAATAAAGCGCCAAGCGTTTTTTAAAAAATAAATAAATAAGTTTTCTAGTGTTATATATGTTACACATGTAACACTGAAAAACTTATATTCTTTAAATGGCTTAGCGCTTTTTTTATTTTTTTGGCTCAAAAATCTTAAAAACATGTATATTATATGCCCTAAAAATTTCAAATAAAAAAAGTTAAGGAAGTAAGGTTTTCACAAAATTTTTAGGCTTTCTATTAAACATTCCCCTATATATCGTAGAATAGAACCCGTGTATTACACTAGTTGAATAAATATGAGCTTATATATAGTAAGTAACGAAAACCTTTCGCATCTTTAAAAGAACCTGTGTATTGCATGGGTTGAATAAACACATATATTAAATGGGTTGAAAAAAAATATAATGTAATCAGTTAACTCATAAAATCGTCAAGATATGTCTTTGAAAAAATGAACTTTGATATACTATTTATTTACTATAAAAATTAATTTTGTTTTTTATTTATTATTATGTTAGAAACTACTTATATTTCATTCAGTAATGGTAAAAAGCATTTACATCAAGATAGCAGACAAGCGGATAACAAACTGTGATGTCACCCCTTTTTGAGTTGCAAACCCTAATCTACAAATGGATAGCTTACGATGCCAAGGAGCCAAAGGTATCAAAAGTCAGGGGCATGAAAACATGTCGGTTCTCTTCACAAGCTTTAGCATGCTTTTCCACCTATGGATGGCAAAAAAACCCAAGCCCGACGGGTATACACGAAACCCGAAGCAGTTGGGACGGGTTTAGTATTGGAAAAAAAAATATTTCGCGGGTATCGACGGGTATGGTATTAGGTGATACCCGACCCGATTACCCAAAACTAAATACCCGTCTACCCAAAACATATACCCAAAGACTTTTAAGTTTTATATTTATCTTTTCTTAACTATTTTTTAGTAATGTTTCATTCTAATAGATTTATTATTTGAAAAATAAACTTTTCGTCTAAAATATATATTCTAATAACATTAATATTTATATTTATATTCTATGAAATATAAAAATAGTTTTCAAAACTCATACTATAATATAAATTTACATTTTAAATGTATCAAAGATTATTATTAGGGTTGCAAACAAACTGAACATTGAATGAACAGTTCATGAACCGTTTGGCGGGAAATTCGTTTGTGTTCGTTCGTTTGATAAATGAACGAACACGAATAAAAAACTTTATTCGTTTAGTTAAACGAACGGACATGAACACATGTCGCGTTCGTTCGTTTATGTTCATGAACGTTTGGTAATGTGTTCGTTTTTGTTCGATAGTTTAATATGATTTTTAATTTCTATAATTTTTTTATTTGTATTTATTTTACCCAAATATATAAATATTATATGTGAGGTAAATATATGTCTATATAAGGTCAATAAACCTACTTTAAGTATGCACGCTCATTGTATGTCTCCAACTTCCAGCGTCGACGCCCTCCACAATGCACCTCCGACGCTCTCCTCCATTCACCTCCGATGCGAACTTAATTTTTTGAGACACTACTTTATTATGTTTACCTATATTATGTGAATACTAAGTATGTCTGGATAATTAAGGTATATTTTGGGTGGATCTAGCTAATGTCTTAATGTATGTGAATTCGATCTTATTCGAAAGTTAATATATGTCCGTTTGTGTTTGTTTCCGTTCATGAACACTTCTTTGTTTTTGTTTGTGTTCATTAATGTTCCTTTGTGTTCATGAACAAAATTAACAAACGAACATGAACACAAGTGTTTTCGTAAAAAACGAACCCAAAAAAAAAATCTCGTTCGACAAGTGTTAATGAACTGTTTGGGAATACATAATTTCCTTAACAAACGAACACGAACAAGACCTTGTTCGTGTTCATTCGGTTCCTTTGCAACCATAATTATTATGGTGATGATGGTATATATATGTTACTTATTACAATTTCATATATTCTAAATTTTTTAAAACATAAGACTATAAAAGAATATATATATATATATACACACACACACACACATGCAAATACCAACGGGTATACCCGATACCTGCGGGTATGCTTTATACACGACGGGTAATACCCGACAAATACCCGACAGGTATGGTATGAGATTTTATAACCGGGTATGGGTATGGTATTAGCCAAACCCGACCCATACCCGACCCATTGCCATCCCTAATATTTCCACATTCTTTGTCTCTTCCCTTCTCGCCACTTGGCGTCCTATAATCCCATTATCCCTCAACCCAGCTAGAGGATATACCCCTGTGAGGTCAACACAAGCGTGTTTTCCCATGGCCTAACCAAAGACGAGCAAATCTGTTGGTTGTAAAGTGAATCTTCCTTCGGCGGGGTCCGTAAGGAAGTTCATAGAGGCCCCTTCTTGGCTGAAATCCCGGCTCACCTTAAAATGTCCCATAGGATGTCCCGCACCCAGTCATTTTGGTATTTGCTTTCACGGTTCTCACGATATTTAGTGTTCTCAACGTAACATCTCCTATATTTAAGGGATGCTTATCTTGAGAGCACTAAATATTGCGAGAACCGTAACATCTCAATTTTTGTAATACAAACCTTAGTATAATTAAATACAACATTATACTATATTAATAAGCAAGTGTATTTGAATTGTGATTTTATTATTATTTTATTCTTTTTGTTATGTTAATACATATTTTTTCAAATACTTTCAACATGTTTATTAGTGGTGTGGTGGTTGTGTTGGTTGGTTTATAGGGTGAATACCCGGGTTCGATTCTTGCAACCATCCCTCTTTTTGGCTTTTTTTCCTTGCATTTTTTACATTAACTACTACTTTTTGTTATGTCAAATACATATTTTTTCAAATACTTTCAACATGTTTATTAGTGGTGTGGTGGTTGTGTTGGTTGGTTTATAGGGTGAATACCCGGGTTCGATTCTTGAAACCATCCCTTTTTTTGCCTTTTTTTTCTTGCATTTTTTACATTAACTACTACTATTATTGCTCCGTTATATTTAAATACTGTCTTTAAAAACAAATACAAAAAATGTGCAACGCGCGTATGTTCATCTCTTCTCGTTAAAATGCTCTAAAATCATTTTTTACACGTGTGTAAATAAAAACAATTTACACTACACATGTGTAAAAAAAATATTTTCGTATGTGTTTAGATTTTTACGAATAAATTATTTTTTTATGGTGTATTTTAATAATAATGACAAGTATAAAAAGAATTTCGAATTTGAATGAATTTTAATCGAGTTTTTGAGGTTTTTTTCATTTGTTCTCATGATATTTAGTGTTCTCAAAATAACTCTCACATGTATATATATATATGGGCGGTTATTGTGAAAAGTAACAAAAACGTGCGAAGTGTGCGAAGTCACGTTACATGCATAATTACGTAATATAGACAGAATCACTACTACTTCATTACCAAAATTACGTAACACATACATAAATCATTATAGTTCCATTATATACATAATCATTATAGTTTCATTACCAAAATCACGTTTCATAAACAAAAATCATTCAAAACTTTACATAACAATCTTCCATACCCCTAAAAAAGTAACATACAAAATTACGTACCATAGACAGAATCACTACTAGTTCATAACTAAAATTACGTAACAAAATTACGTACGATAGACATAATCACTACTAGTACATGATAATTGCGTAATGATAATTACGTAATGTTTTTGTACGTTCATGAAAGCATTACGTAATTATCATGTATGAAAATGTTGTTGTATGTTCATGAAAGTATTACGTAATTATCATTACGTAATTATCATTCACTTCGCACGTTTTCATTACTTTGTATTTGAACCGGCCCCTATATATATATAGGGGAAGGTTTAATAGAAATCCTCAAAAATTTGAGAACCCCTACTTTCCGAACTTTTTTGATTTGAAAATTTTAGGGCATGTAATATACATGTTTTTAAGAGCTTTGAGTCAAAAAAGTAATAAACGCCAAGCCTTTTAAAAAAAATAAATAAGTTTTCCAGTGTAACATATGTAACACTAGAAAACTTACTAATGCATTTTTTGAAAAATGGCCCGACGCTTTTTATATTTTTTAGCTCAAAACTTTTAAAATCATGTATATTACCTGCTCTAAAATTTTCAGATAAAAAAAAGTTTGGGAAGTATGGTCTCTCAAAGAAAGGGATTTTCTCCTAATACTTAACCCATATATAGGGTATGGATGCTGAGAGAACACTTGGTTAATTGAGAACTGAGAGAACCATTTTAGACCACATATTTCACTAAGGCGAAATTGTTTTTTGCTAAATCACAACCTTTTATGCAAGAATAATTTTTTTATATTTATATATATGTGTATATATATTATCAATTTTTTATTATACCTATGTGTATATTTTGAAACGTATATGTATGATACTTATTTTTCAAATTCTAACATGTATAGACATGTATGTAAATTAGAAAAACATATTTTTACCTACAATCTTTCTTTCTGTATATGTATGTGCAGCCATCTCTACACATATGCACATATATGTATATTACAAATATTTAAAATAATAATTTTTATACTTTAAGACACGTATATATGCATATATGTATAAATGCAAAAAAAAATATATATTTCATTGTAGGAAAAGGGGCGATTTAACAAAAAAAATTGCGTAGAGAAATTTTTTTTGCCTTAAATTTGTGATTCAGAATAGTTCTCTATGTTTTTTAATTAAGCCAAGGATTATCAAATGATGTAATGCCTATATATGCATGCGTGTACGCTTACATGTAGTATAAATATTGGATGTGCTTTTCTAGTTAATCTTGTAGATAATAGAAAACAAGGAGGAGAAAACCCGGTTAGAAAGGAAACGAACATGGCAACAACATTCAACAACTACTCAATAACTATGGTCAAATTATTAAAGTGGAATTAAAAAAGATTTGAATATATATGATTTCACAATTGACCAAGATAATGACACCAACTCAGTTAAGATTGGCTTAAATTTTGCTAATTTTGAGGAAAACCTAAAATCTTTTTCCAAGATTTAATCTTGGAGTTTGAAGCCCTACGCCACTTGTCCTTTACTACCATGGTATCATGATATGACGGTTTCTCCATAATTAACAAATCTTTTAATACGTGTGTAAATTTTACAAGGTTTTCTTACTATTTATATGTTTTTTAGTTCAACTAGGTTAGATTTATAATATAGAACAATTGTTTAATATAACTAGTGGGTTTCAAGACGTGCTTTGCGCGCCTCAAAACACCCGATCACCAAGCCATGTTATGACTTATTATGAAATTATATATATTTATTAATAAATAAGTGTTTGTAAATTTTTTTAAAAAACCCATGTTTCAAACCGGTTGCGAACCTGAGACCTCAAACCACACAAATGCACCACAAACCACTCTACCACCAAGCCTTTTTGTTAATTAGTATGGAATTATATGTATTTATAAATAAATAAGTGTTGGGAAAAAAACCCATGTTTGAAACAGGTTTCGAACCCAAGACCTCAAAGCACATACATGCACCACAAACCACTCCACCAATACCCCATTTTGTTAATTCTTATTGAATCATATATATTTATATATAAATAAATGTTGTTAAAAAAAAGACTGAAACGGGTTTCGAACCCAATACTTCAAAGAAGACACATGCACCACAAACCACTCCACCACAACCACATTTTGTTATTCTTATTAAACCATATGTATTTATATATATATATATGTGTGTGTGTATATATGTGTTGTAAAAAAAAGACTGAAACGGGTTTCGAACCCAAGACCTCAAAGAAGACACATGCACCACAAACCACTCCACCACTACCACATTTTGTTAATTCTTATTAAACCATATGTATTTATTTATATATATATATATATATATATGTGTGTGTGTGTGTGTGTGTGTGTGTGTGTGTGTGTTGTAAAAAAAGACTGAAACGGGTTTCGAACCCAAGACCTCAAAGAAGACACATGCACCACAAACCACTCCACCACTACCACATTTTGTTAATTCCTATTAAACCATATGTATATATATAAGGGGAAATGGAATTTAATAATCCCAACTTTGGGGGGTTGGAAGACAACAGTCCCAACTTGAAAGTTGTACCATAGCAGTCCCAACTTGTCAACATTTTTATTCTAATGGTCCCAAACTAACCTCAGTTAGTTTTCTCTGTTAAGTGCCACGTGGCATCACACGTGGCAGTCCTACGTGGCATAAAGTGTTATATCTGTAAAAAAAAAAGGTGGGCCCGGATTGCACATGTGTAAAATAAACTTAATTTAATGTTTAAAAAAAAGGTGGGACCCACAATCAAATAATAATAATAACACCCACCACCACCTTCCTTCTTCCTCCATCATCTTCATCATGTTCACCACCACCACCACAACCACCTGCCAGCAACGTCATCTTCACCGCCACCACCACCACCATCACCACCACCACCACCACCATCACCACCACCTATAATAAACATACACCATACTGTTAAGAGAACTTTAAAGAAGAAAATATGAATACACATGACTAAGTTAGGAAAAAATCTACTACTTCAAATGTTAACAGATCTGTACATTCATAGGAGATTAAAAGCATGAACAAAGGATGGGCCAAACCTTCGTAAGTGAGTTCTTGTGCGTGGAATCCTATCTATGACCACCACCAACCACCTGCCACCACCACCAACCACCGGTTACGAAGAACCCTAATTCTATACTCGATCAATTGACCAACGATTTGAACTTGTTAATCAAATTAATGTTAGGGCTATTATAGAAAAATGAATTCCGAACAAAACCATACTAAATAATCACACTAAGCTGTTCGTTTTCGAGGTGTAATCGATTAAAAAGGGTGTTCGGCCACCGAGCATAAAACCAACGAATTGGAGCTTGATTTGGATGTTTTTGACGGGGGTTTGCACAGAATGGATCGATTTGAAGCTGGCAACATGTGGGTATGACCAGATTTGTGATTGGGTTCGATTTGAAGGTGGTGGTGAAGATGACGGTGGTGGCAAGTGGTTGTGGTTGTGGTGGTGGTGGTGGTGGTGATGGTGGTGGTGGTGGTGGTGGTGGTGAAGATGACGGTGGTGGCAGGTGGTTGGGGTGGTGGTGGTGGTGGTGAACATGATGAAGATGATGGAGGAAGAAGGAAGGTGGTGGTGGGTGTTATTATTATTATTTGACTGTGGGTCCCACCCTTTTTTTAAACATTAAATTAAGTTTATTTTACACATGTGCAATCCGGGCCCACCTTTTTTTTTACAGATATAACACTTTATGCCACATAGGATTGCCACGTGTGATGCCACGTGGCACTTAACAGAGAAAACTAACTGAGGTTAGTTTGGGACCATTAGAATAAAAATGTTGACAAGTTGGGACTGCTATAGTACAACTTTCAAGTTGGGACTGTTGCCTTCCAACCCCCCAAAGTTGGGATTATTAAATTCCATTTATATGTGTTGTATAAAAAAACAGAAAAAGACAAAAACCATTAATGATTCACTATTCATTTTGCTCATCTATAATCTTATTTATAATTGCAACAATCTTTATACTTTTCCATTTGTTTGTAAGATGACAGCTGCTTTATTAACAACTAAGGGAGGCGGGGCCATACTCGGAACGAACTCCCCTAATTTCCATCGATTATGCACTGCCACATCACTTCAATGATTCATTACATTTGTGGTATGACACCTGTGAAACTATCACACCCCGCCAAGGCGAAAACACGAGGATGTGATTCGAAAGGTTTTCAATCACAAGGTTCGAGCAAGACATAAGATGTAATTTAAAACGATACCATCAAGTGATAAATATTGTCATGCATAATTAAGAAAAAACGTGATATTATCTGGAAATCATTGTATCAAATACCGAAACATGACATGACCAACATTATTGAATCCCAACCAGTGATTGTACCACGATGTGCACACTCGAACCCTCTCAAAGTCCCAGCTCCTCATGATTAATTATCTGAAAAACATGCGTAAAAGATTTGTCAATATAATGTCGGTGAGTTCACAAGTTTTAATGTACTATGTAAAGTGCTTGTGAAATTCGTGTATGACCAATCATAGGCTAGCTAAGCGATGATTACTATGCAAACCATGAGTCCCATAACCAAACCTCTTTACTGTTGTGCCTCGCGCATTGTACAATAAAGACAACGTATGCATAGTAGAATACTAACACTCTCTTGTATGTAACCGGTTAGAGCGACTAACCAAGAGTGGGGGTGTCAACCCAATAGATCTATTTAAGTGTTCCATGGCTACTGTTAGCTAATGGTTATAGTGTAATGTAAGTACGAGGACTGTTGAGCTCATGAACCGAATATCTCATGTTCCACATGGTAGTCATGATAGAATATCACACAAAACGTAATGTACCATAAATGTAGTATGTTTATCCCCCAAAATTGTAAAAATAGTAAAATGGGGCGGCGAAACTCACCGGGTGTGTGGTCTGGTAACGCAGGGAAGTGAGGTAACTATCGTACTGACAATGATTGCCCTATGATTATCAAGGACATAGTAAGTTGTACGTTCTTTGTCGTTTACCATACAAGTTGTTCACCCGACTTGTGGACCCTTGTGTCAGTTATATGTGGGCCATAGTTCGTGCACGTGACAATTATTACTTGTTTCATGTGTAATTTGTAAAATGTACGGTTCCGTGAATCTCGGGCGTTTTATTGTGAAAACGTGTCCATTGTTAACAAAACAGGCTCCACACGTCATTATGGGTAATATAATATTCCCCAATCTAACATGTGTGGTGCATTTATAGAAAACCCAAAGGTTTAACATATGTTATGTTGTATTGTATTGTTAAACTAGTTTTAACATGTGTTTGATACCACTTAACGTATGTTTATCTTCTTAGCCGAAATTCTTATATGAATAAGTGGCTCGAATCCGATTGTTTAACACATCAAAATGACTCACTAGTGACAATCAATGTACAACCGAATGATTATAAGTGTGTGTTAGTGCATTTACATGAAATCATGTGTAATTATATAAACATAATATCACATAACTTTGGGTTTAAACATACACATGTTTTGGTTATAAAATCGTTTCTAGTGTTGTTTATCCAAGTCTTTGTGCTCAACTGTGAATTCTTGGGTCAATGTGTCGAGTATATACTTGCTTCTTTGTAGCCGTGGGCTTGTGTAGTGCACATATATATACGTATGAGTTCAATGTAGGTGTATAAATGGTAGTGATCTAGTGTGTGTTCCATTAACAAGTTTCGACATGTATGTGTGTGTGATCTAGGCCGGTTATTATTTCAAAGGGTTGGGGATCGGGTGAGTTTGAATGGAACCGATTATGGAAAGGATCAAATGAAGTTCATGGATAGATATCATACCTATAAGTTGAAGGTGAACTTTGATGCTTGGCTTGGCTTCTAGGCTCGATTCCTTGGGTCCCATGCTTCGCAAAGTGAACTTGGATGGTTCGGCCGAGAGTATGAACCAACAGAAAAGAGGTGTTTTGTGGTGTGAACTTGGAATGATCTTGACCTCGTGGCCGATTAGGGTGAGGACAAGAACACAAGAGGTAGGACTAATCATCTTGGATGGAGTGGTGATCCATGGCTTTTAACATCAATTGGTATAAGATGTTGACACAAGATATCATGCATTCTCCTTGATCCTAGCCTATGAGTGGACAAGAGATTACACTTAGGTATGGTTGACTTGCATTGCATTGCATTGGATGTTGGTCCCTACTTGATTTAATTTCCAAATTGGTGTATGTTGGTAACCAAGCATGTGATCATGGGGTCTTGGGTTTCGGCTGTGTATAAGACAAGGGAATTGCCTTCAATCTTTGGTGATGGTGATGGATCATCCTTGTTTCTTTCATGAAACCGATTTGTTCTTGGTTTAACTAGGGAAATTCTATCTCTTGGAAGTGATTTTATGAAAGTGGCCATAGTTTATTTTAGTGAAATTTTTTAACATTCTTTTGAAAATGACTTGACATGGTTTGGTTTAGTTGTTTTCGGCCGAAGTGTAGGTGCAAGAGAAGATCAATATTTTCGGTTAAGATCAAGGTTTTGGGAAGTGAGTTGTCATTAACAAGGTTCCAAAATAGTATAAGCATGATTGTCCATCTTTGTCTTATGTTGCTTCTTGTTTTTCGGCCCAAGGGAAGACAAAATACATTTGTGGCAAACCTCCATTACTTGATTTGATCTTGATAATGTGAAAGGTTCTTTTTGGTGTAAGTGTGGTTGTCATGAAGTATGGAAAGCAAACAATCATCTACATTAGGTATATGGATGACGAGTGTGTGTATATATATGTAGATATTTGTTTTGGTTTGATAATACACACACACATGTGCCGTGTGTTTGTATATGTATGTGTGTGTGTATATATATATATATATGAGTTGGTTTAGCTTGTTTCACAATATAAGTGTGTACATAGGTGAGTTGTTTGATATAAGATTGATATGGGGATGGGTATGGCATCGTGGATATGTATAGATGTGGATGGCCGAATATATATATATGCACACACACTAACATATGGTTCTTATGCCTAGTTCATTAGATTGATGTGTTATATATATATATATATATATATATATATATATATATATATATATATATATAGGGTTAGGGTAAGGATTCATAGAAAACCCTATATATTTGAGAAAACCTTGTAAACCCAATGTGAGCCATTGATCTACATCGATCAATGGTTAAGATTTAAAGATGGACATTTTGTATTAAATAATTGGTATTATATTGATAAAAGGTACAAATAAGGGTAATAGTGGAAATCAATGTTTCTCATCTCTCTTCTTTCTAATCAAGTCAGAGATCCCATCCATCATCTCTCTCCTCTCACCTATTTCTTCTCAAACCAATCTTAACCACTAGTTCTCTTTCTCATCTCTCTTGTTCATATCATCAACAACATCATGAATCTTATATACTTCATCACCACAATTCCACAAACCAATAAAATGGTGTTAAAACCTCTAAGAAATGGCTTAATCGTCAAGTGTACTAGCACCTCTTGGACTAGATGCTTTCTGACCTGGAGCTGTGTGTTGGTGGTCACGACAGAGGAGTGACGCGAGAGAGAAATAGAAGGGGAAGAGGGAGAGAGAGATAGGGGATGAGGGAATCGATAAAAACTTACTTCTAGATCTGAACCCTTATGGTTGTAGATCTAAAAAAAATTGTTTCCTCTCACTAACCAACCCTCCATTACCAGCATCGGTGATGTAAGTAATTTGTATCATATTTTTTTAGTAATTTGTATCATATTTGTATCAATATGGTAATTCATAAAAAGTAGTTGGCTTTTATGTATATGATGATCATGGAGTTTAATTTATAGTTGTTATAAGGGGTAACAGTGGTTTTTTGTAGTTACAGGGGTATTACATAATTTTAGGTTTTGTTATAGAGGGTACAGGGAGGTCTTGGGTAGTGTTTATACAGAATCAGTGGGTTGTTGTTACAGTAGTTGATGCAAAAAAGTGTTTTATTGTTTTTTTTGTTAGTGTTCATACAATTTTGTGTGTTATGTAGATGATGATAGCGCGATGATGATATTTTGATATTTTGTGTCCATGGATTGGTGTGCTGATATAGTGGATAGACTAAAACATTGTTGATAATGTTTGTTGCATGGGTTAATAATTTTGCTAACCTATGTTAATAATTTGCTAACCTGTGCCAATTTGTAGTTTGCTTAGTGAATGAACTAATGTTAGATTATGCTTATTAACATTTATTGATAAACATGGGTTAATAATTTTGCTAACCTATGTTAATAATTTGCTAACCTGTGTCAATAATTTTGCTAACATGTTCCAATTTGTAGCTTGCATATGTTGATAGCGTTTGTTGCATGGGGCCTACGTGATGAAGCAAGAAGCTGAGGCTAATTTGTAAGTTATAGAGTTGTCCAGCATAATTATATTTTTGTCACAAAAATGCCTATTATCATAAGTTGCATACTGGAATATTTTTGTTTAATAGGATGGAAAAAGGGGAAGGCTTTCAGGATTGCATTAACTTTCACAAGATGGACGTGCCGTACAAATATGTAAGCATGTTTATTGGACTTTTATAGAAAAATATATGCTAATCTACGTAGCCGTTAACCCAATTTTCGTATATTTGTTGATGTTCCAGAAGTATATGTTTATGAAGTACCTGGAGGAGATCAAACACCCAAAGGCAGGTGCAGTAGCTGATGCGGCAATAAAGAAAGCGGACCTTGACTAGGCAACAACAGGGAATGCGCCACCTTTTACTGGTCCACAAACTTTTTGATGGTATATTCCTGCTTAGTGAATGAACTAATGTTAGATTATGTTTATTAACATTTACTAGATAAACATGTGTTAATAATTTTGCTAACCAGTGTTAAGAATTTGCTAACATGTGTCAATAATTTTGCTAACCTGTGCTAATTTGTATCTTGCATATGTTGATAGCGTTTGTTGGATGTTGTAATTGATTTTTGGGCTGAGGTTATAAACTATGAAGAGACGTTCAAATCAGACGAAGCGTATTTGCGCCTCTTTGTCAGGACAAAGCAGTGGTAAGTAGAAATGATTTACCAATTGTAAGTAGGTTCCAAAATATCACATGTGATTTACTAAAAATGTTCTTAACGGCAACCCAGTTCCCATGGATTCTCTACGATAAAGATTGTAACAAGAAGAAGAGGATGAGCAAGTTCGCTAGTAACATGAGAGCTGCCCTGCATGTGTATCAATAGAACGCTGATTTTTAGAAATATAACCTTGTCCTTTTACCATATGCATATCATGTGTAAGATTTGGTAGCATATGTATTAGTAAACTGTTAATACGTATGTATGGTTGATGATTAAAGTTATGGTAGGTGACATATAGTACACTGTTAACATATATATCTTGTCTTGTGTAAGATTTGGTAACATATGCATGTCTTTTCCCAGCATGTTTACAAATGTATTGTGACTTGTATTGAATATCACACATATGACATACTTGGAAATGGTGATAAAAAAGAAACATTAAGACTACACCCTCCTGCCCCTTTACTAACATACGCATTGTGACCTGTATGTTTGCTAACATATGCATCGTGACTTGTGTATGTTTTGGTAACATGTGTTGGTAGCTTAGGAAAACGTCATTTTCTTTTGGTGGGACAAGTTTGGTTTGATAAGTATCTCATGTTTTAGTTACCTAACAACCATATTTATGTCTTTTAGAAACCTACTAATGTATATCTGTCTTTTGTCGGATACACGGTCAAAAAATTTAAGTTACATAGATCTCCATATGTATGTCTTTTAGAAACCTACTAACATATATATGTGGTAACAAAAACAAAGTACATGGATCTCCAAATTTGAATCTGTTCAAAAGTAAAAAACTTAAAAGTTATCAAACAACTGGAAAATAAGGTCAACTTAACACATGTTATATATTGAATTAGTAAATGAGTTAAACTCAAATAATTTCCAGATTTAACATGTGTTAGATATTGAATTAGTAAATGAGTTAAACTCAAATAATTATCACGTTAATTTGTGAACATCATATTAATAACGTATGCCACATGAGCCCTTTAAACCATGTTAGTTGTAATCCTTAAACACATATTAACACATCACTAACATGTTAAAAAGAAACATTAAGACTACACATTCCTGCCCCTTTACTAACACATGCATTGTGACCTGTGTGTTTTCTAACATATGCATTGTGACATGTGTATGTTTTGGTAACATGTGTTGGTAGCTTGAGAAAACGTCAAGTTTGGTTTTATAAGGATCTCATGTTTTAGTTACCTAACAACCATATGTATGTCTTTTAGAAACCTACTAACGTATATATGTGGGAGAAGTTTGGTTTGATAAGGATCTCATGTTTTATTTACCTAACAACCATATGTATGTCTTTTAGAAACTTACTAACGTATATATGTCTTTTTTTGGATACACGACCTAAAAAATTAAGCTGCACGGATCTCCATATATATGTCTTTTAGAAACATACTAACATTGTATATGTGGGTAACAAAGACAAAGTACATGGATCTCCCAATTTGAATCTATTCAAAAGTAAAAAACTTAAAATGGTAAACATAATTATTTATGAATGATAAAAAAACTATCCTAACAACATAAAAAAAATCTTGCTATGCTTCGTTCTTGATACCCATCTTCATCTTTAACACAAATATCTTTTCATCTGCAAAAAGGATAACACGTGTTAGTTAGGCATATACTAACATGTGTCATCATCACTAACACATGTTAACTGAACCCTAAAACATGTCAATTGGGATAGATTCATCAGTAGGCACCAATGCAAACATGTGTTAGCATCACTTAACACATGTTAATTGAACCCTGACACATCAGTAAGCACTAATACAAAAAATCAAAACCTTCACACAGAATAACATATATACAAGAAATATAAAGTAAAAATTAGTAGAAAAAAATCAAAAGATATACCAAGAAAATAAAAACACATTTGCTACTTAACACATGTTAACTAAACCTTAACACATGTTAATTGGGATAGATTCAAAAGATATACCAAGAAAATACTTTTGGGTTTGACTTTTTTCAGGTCAAAATCTTGATAGAATATTATGTTATTAGGAAAACACAAGTTCATCATCATTCATCTAACACCTACAAAGCATACACACTCATGCACATATTAATTAACCCTAACACATGTTAATTGAACCCTAACACATGTTAATTGAACCTACAAAAGTATACACACTCATGCTCTATAAAACTAGCTTTTTCATAGCATAAAATCAATAAAATCATTACAAAATTAGCTGCATAATAACCTACTGTTATCAAAGTCAAAATGTTCATGTGTAGCACGTTTTAGCTAAAGGTTAATTAATAAAACGTATGCAAAAAGGTTAATTAATGTGTAAGCCCACGTGTATGTTATCCACCTTTTGTTAACATGTGTTATCTATCTGGATTCAAAATGCCAAAATGCATAACCCACATAAAAAAACACAAATAATCCATATAATCCAAAACCTAATTCCCGTACCAAATTCACATCACCTGAAAAACTCCCAAATCCTTAAAAAACTCCAAAATCCTTAAAAAAATACAAACAATCGAAAATAATCCAAAACTCAATTCACCCACCAAATCCAAAAAGAATATTGGTTGTACGTGTTTGATTCTGTGTGTTGTGTAGAGTATGCGTGTGTGATTAGTATATATGTGTGTGTGAATTTTATAAAATCCAAATCCATTGTATTAAAAGCAATCAAAATCCATTTTGACAAAAAGTCTTTTGCTGTTGTTTCTTAGAAAGAAAAAAAAAAACTAATAAACAAACAATACATAAGAAAAAGGTTGCAATATATTATCATCATACCTTCATTTTTAAATTAAAATATATTTCGTGAAGCATTATTTGATAAGAGAACAAACACATAAGCCGAAGATAATAGAAAAAAGAAAATAAACAAAGGCCAGGAACCTGAGAGGCTCTGACGAATCGTTGCTCTGCCGCCGGAGACCAAAAAGACAGCGGTGGAACGTGGTTGATTGTCGGAATCAGACACCAACACATAAATTAGAAATAAGACCTCAAGGCCATCTTAACTTTCCTTCGATTACTCTCATAAATATTATCTTATGAGTGCCATAAAAGATTATCTTGTGTCGCCGCCTTCTCCGTACACCGGCGATATATCTTCAAAACACCACCAAAGATGGAGATGATGGTGTTGGGTGGTCATCGCTTGAACAAAAGTGAGTAGGATTTTTTTTTATTTGAACGTAGTGTCTGTGTTGAAATTGGGAGGATTTGCCTTTGTTTGTTATGTGTTGAAGAGAGAGAGAGAGAGATGAAAGGGGACACATTGATAAGAGTGTTTGAATTTTGAGTCTGACAAACCAAAAGTATAGACAAAATATGGTATGTGTAAATGTCCAACATACCCTTTAAGCTTCAATTTAAAGGACATACGTGGCTCATTATAGATCACTCATTGGGTTTGCTAAAGTTTACTCAATTTGGGTGGGTTTTCTCCCAATACTTCCCCTATATATATATATATATATATATATATAGGGTAAGGTTCTATAGAAAACCTCAAAAATTTGAGGAAACTCTATAAACCATACCACAACCATTGATCAAGCATGATCAATGGTTGTAATTCATTGTCCCACCTTTTGATTATAATAATACACATTAATTAATATTATAATAGAAAAAGGGTAGATGGGTAATTAATCCATCTTCTCTCTCTACCTTTTTACTTTCTCTTTCCATCTTATCACATTCTCTCTCCACCTTTTTACATTCTCTCTCCACCTTTCATTTCACCAACATTCTCTCTCCACCTTTTCCTCTCTCCACCTCATTTCTCCTATTTTTCTCTCTACAACTTCTTTCACATATTAATTCAAAGATCCATATTTATTAATAACGTATGCCACACGAGCCCCTTAACACATGTTAGTTGTTCTCTTAAAACAAACTCCTTTCACACACATCACTAACACGTATAATTGGTTCAAATAATTATCACGTTAATTTTGGACTATTATAACAACATAAAAGAACACATGTATATAAAAATTTATTGCAATCAACATTGAAGGTAACAAATTAATTTCATATAAATCTAAACAATTAAATAGATGATACAAAACTATCATAAACTAACATAAAAGAACACATTGTGCTTCATTCTTTAATAGTCCTCTTCGGCGTTATGCTTCATTCCTTATTAGGCATCTTCGGCTTCATGTTTCAATCCTTAGCATCCCATCTCTAATCGATCCTTGTGCGGAGTAGCTGGCTTGAAGTCCGGTGCTTGTTCATAAAACATCCTACGTACATTAATTATTTGTAATAATTAAACATTTGTAACTAGCAAATGTTAACTGGGTCAATTTGGGTGATAGTTGGACATATACTTACATGTGTTAGCATCACTAACACGTGTTAATTAAACCCTAGCACGTGTTAGTTGGGCATATACTAACATGTGTTAGCATCACTAACACATGTTAATTGAACCCTAACACATGTCAATTAGGATAGATTCATCAGTAGGCACCAATACAAACATGTGTTAGCATCACTAACACGTGTTAATTGAACCCTGACACATCAGTAAGCACCAATACAAAAAAAGTCAAAACCTTCATACAGAATAAACATATATACAAGAAATAAAAAGTAAAACTATCAGAGAAAAATCAAAGATATACCAGAAATATAAAAAACACGTTTGTTATTTAACACATGTTAATTGAACCCTAACACATGTTAATTAGGATAGTTTTTTAACTTCACTTTACCATTAATGTGTAAGCCCACGTGTATGCTATCCATCTATTATTAACATATATTATCTATCTGGATACAAAATGCATAACCCAAATAAAAAACCACAAATAATCCTATCTTTCAATTAAATCTTCATAAACTAATTAAAAAACATGAATACCAAATACCCATATCAAAAAATCCCTAATTTAAGTCAACAAAGCCCATAACAAAATTCACACAGTTGAAATAAAAATTCAAAACTTTTAAAATTTCAAGAAATATAACAATGAAGATTCTATCTTTCAATCATATATTCTTTATAAACTAACTAAGAAACATGTATAACAAAAGACCCATATAAAAAAACCCCAAATTTAAGTCAAACAAATCTCACATACCAAAATTCAAGCAGTTGAAACATAAAAAAAAAGAAACAAACCACAAAGAGAAGGAAACAAGATCTCTGACGACCTTATGGATCAGATCTGATCTGAATAATATCTACAATGGTTGAATTTCATAAATCTGAACAAGATCTACGAGGAGGATGACTTTGAACTACAACACCACCAAAACCTACTGTCATCACCATTCCTCCAACCACGTATCTGAACGACTTGGATTATCATTGTTGTTCATCGTCATGAATCGCCCATCGATCGATGCTACTCGACCACCAAAACGAAAAAACACCACCACAGTATCCTTCTCCCACGAGCCAACTACAAGATGAGACAGAGATGGAGGCTACTGAGAGAGATGGAGGTACTTGTGGATTTTTAAAGAGATGAGAGAAAGATGGAGGTTACTGGATAAAAATTTGATTTTGAAAAAGATGAGATAGAGAGAGAGAAAGAGAAGAATACTTATATGAGACAATTGATGGGTTCAAGAAAGAATAATGATCATCTCATTGGTAAAATTACTTAAATGTCCCTTGAAATATAATATGTAAGAAATGTACAATGATGATGTGGACAAACCTAGGCCAAGTATTGAGTTTACTAAAGTTTTCTCAAAATTCAAGGTTTTCTCTAAATACTTCCCCTATATATATATATATATAGGTGTAGATATGGCCGATCATGCATGGATATATGTGGTATTTGGAATGTTATAGATATCCATTATCAATAGAACTTGGTTATTGGGTATTAACATATAATAACATTAGTGATCATGTAAGATATATACATATGTTATTGAGGGTTTATTCATGTGTTATTGAGCATTATTAACTTATGATAACACATGCTTGTTCCTTGAGGTGTGTTAATTGTCATAAACTTATTGTGAATTGTTCGGGTTTGAGTGGATTGGGTGGTTTCCCACTTTGGTAATGTCACGTGTATTGTTGTTTTGTTCTTGTGTGGTAATCGGGTATCCGGTTGCTCTCTGTTGAGCGTGTGATTGGCTTGATTGTTCAACGCCAATTGTCTTGGATATTTCTGGTGTTGTATGCGTAAACGGGTGATCTATTGAATATCTACAATAGTTCTGGGTTTACTAGACCGGGGGGTATAGCGTGTGCAAAAATGTCTAATATGCACATGAAATGGCATAATCAAGTAAAATGTGTATGGATGTTAACCTGGATCGTTGACCGGTGTCACAGAAACATACCAACACATACCATCAAAACATTACCTTTGTCACCCGGGATAGTGAAACCGTAAGGGTAGAGGGGTACCAGCACCGTTTGTTGGTAGTGTCCTGCCCTCCCTAAGAATCATTTAGTTAGGAAGATTCTTAGAGGTCGGTTCTTAGTTTAATCATGGTAGTTTTTGTTAGGGGTATCTATCATGTTAGGTTGGCAAGTTGAAATGTTTAACCTGAACTCAACCGAAACTATTATTCGTGTCAAAGGTTTTAACCATAACCCGCACACACATAAGTCTGGGTTGACCCGAACATGACTTGTTTTTTTTAAATGAGTGATATATGTTGATGAGTTATAAACATTTTGTCGGGTTATATATAATGATGACTATGAGTGTGACAAGTCTATAAAATGGAAACAAGAAAACAAAATAAAAATATAAAAGTTTTTTTTTCTTTTTAAATATTTAATGGGTTAAAAGATCAACCTAATCTCAAACACTTTTAAAACGGGTTAATTCTAACATGAACCGTTTTTTAAGTGGATCATGTTAGTGGACCCAAAACTTTTTCTATTCGTTTTGTGTTTGGGTTTTCTAAAATATTGTCACCCCTACGCTTTTGGTTAACCATATTGGGTGTTTCACGATTAATATTAATAAAATATCATATTTTTAAAACTAAAAGAAAACATCCTTAAATTAGATTTAAGGATTCTCAATTTCTCATTATCAAAAGATGAAAAAACAAGAGGCATTATCATTTTGCATATGTTCATTTGTAGCAAGAAAATCCAAATAATTCTTTACTTGCTAGTAAATGTTGGAAAATTTAGTTACTGTGTTTTTCACTTTATTTATATTTATATACATGTTATTAGGGCTGTAAACGAACCGAACTTTCAGCGAACAGTTCATGAACCGTTCGGCGGGAAGTCCGTTTGTGTTCGTTCGTTTAACAAATGAACGAACACAAACAAAAAATTTGGTTCGTTAAGTTAAACGAACGAACATGAACATAGGTCGCGTTTGTTCGTTTATGTTCGTGAACATTCGGTAACGTGTTCGTTTATGTCCGTTTATACTTGTTCGTTTGTGTTCATTTGGTTTTTAAATTTTATATTTAAAATTTTGATATTATATATATATATATATGTATAAAGAAGCTTACAATAACAATGTTTTAAATTTTATATTCGTTCGTCCGTTTGTGTTCGTTTGTGTCCATTAACAATGTTTTATCTATATTTTCTAGTCAAACGTCCGTTTGTGTTCGTTTGTGTCCATTAGTGTTCGTTTGTGTTCGCAGACAATGTTCATGAACAGTTCGTGAACAACCAAATTACAAACGAACACGAACACGGACAAAATTTTATGTTCGAAAATTGTCCACGAACAGTTCATGAACAGATTTAAAGCTTAACAAACGAACACGGACAAGCTCCGTCCGGTTCGTTTACAGCCCTACATGTTATGTAAGTTAACTATTTTTGGGTTTGTGTTTTATTATGCTGAGAGATTCGTGACAAACCAAACAATGTTGGAAAGTTTAGTTACAGTGTTTTTTACTTTATTTATATTTATATTTATATATGTGTTATATTTTTTTGAAAGTCCAACTAATACTTCGGCCCGACTATCTAGGAGGATCCCCACATTATGAATAGACCCTCACGACCACCCAGTGGGGGACCCATATGTACCTCGAGCAGCTGGCCGGGTAGCCAAGGCCCGCCCATGTAGTATCTGAAATCGCGAAAAACCCAACCTCCGACCCACCCGAAGGCACGACAGTGAAGAATTGGTCAAACCCGGCCCACCAGCAGCATTTTGCTGCCGGTAGGACTCGAACTCCCCACCTCCCATAAGAAAAGTAAGGAGGGTGACACTCCCCCATAAGGGGATTGGCTATATATGTGTTATATAAGTAACCATTTATGGATTTGTGTTTTATATACGTGTAGTGGGATATGGGTAGTGGCGAAGCTTGGAGATCGAATTGGCGGGGGCCGGACTCATTTTTTTCCAATCGGTTGGGGCCGGAAGATCAAATCGGTAGGGGCCAGACTGATCAATTCATATAAAATTTAGTTACTAAAATCGCAAAATTTCACCACTGCGCCAAAAAACGATGGGGGTCGGGGTACCCCAGCCCTCCACTATGATTCGGCCCTGGATATGGGTGGCGTGGCTGCACGAATATGGGCTTGCAAATTGCAGGGATCATTAGGTGGTGGTTTAGTGTAGCGTGCAACATGAGATCCTACATGGCACTCTCAAGGGGAAGAATGATCTCTTTGAGTGCCATGTAGGATATAAGGCTTTGAAATATATATATATATATATATATATATATATATATATATATATAGAGAGAGAGAGAGAGAGAGAGGATCCTGTAAGAAAATTGATTTGTGTGAGAAGTGTAAAAATGATTTATAGCCATTGGATCAATTTTGGAGATTAAGGGCAATTGAGACTTTATTTACCAATATTTAAAATTAATGAATCTCACTAATTTAGGAAATTATCTTCAACATATTATCATATTATCTTTCATTCAATTTCGAATTATCATATCTATTCTTTAAAAATCTGCATCATCACGACATCAATTTTATAAAACACTTATGATGTTTAATCCATATCGAACATTGAACTAACAAAGCATTATATAAACACTTCCAATGTTAGAATTTTATAACAAACAAAACATTGTTGAAATGTTTTAATCCACAACAACAACTACACCTAATATACATAAACATTTATAAAACACCTCTGATGTTTAATCCATATCGAACAATAAACTAACAAAGCCTTATATAAAACACTTCTGATTACAATCTTATAACAAACAAAACACCGTTGAAATGTTTTAATGCACAGCAACTACACCGAATATACATAAACATTTATAAAACACCTCTGATGTTTTATCTATATTGAACAAAGAACTAACAAAGCCTTATATAAAACACTTCTGATGTTACAATCTTATAACACACAAAACACTGTTGAAGATGAATGTTGGAGATGTGTGCACAGTTGCTTTCGTTTTGTGAAGATGAATGTTTTGAGTTTGATTAATATTATTGAAAATAATAATTAGGAGAGAGAGAGGTAACATTAATGTAGGAAGAAAATAATAAATAGGAGAGAGAGAGGTACCATAAATGTAGGAAGCATTAAAATAGTTTCTGCCTAAAAATATTGACATTTGTTTTACATCGACCGAAAGCTATAATATCGGTACCGGTATGGTAACAACACTCGTATATATTAAACTCATGATACATGGTTGCGTTTATTTATTTATTTTTGACGTTGCGATATAAATTTTATTTGAAAACAGAGTTGTATTCAAAATGATAGTGCGATGGCGAACCGAGTCGGTATAGTAATATTTACAAAGCATGGTTTATTTACACAAAACGTTGTATGATGTAGCTTAAAACATAAAGTCGTGTTTTACATCGATCGAAAATCATAAAAAGGAATACGAATAGTGATTCGATATCACCAATTTTAATATGACTCTGTTTTAAGTAAAATAAAATTTCGATTATAACTCCGTTTTAAATAAAACTTATATCGAAATGTACAGATATTTTTTTACACAACCACATATTTAGTCTTTATAAAAAGACTAACAAATGAAAGTTATATGGAAAAAACAAAACTACAGGGCTAAAACGTATATTATTTATAGTATAAGATGTGTAAAATATATGAAACTTAAAACAATCAAAGTTAAGGTTAAAAAATATATATTGTTTATAGCAAGAGGTATATAATAGTCCTTCTTATTTTTATAATGCAAAACAAAAAAGAAATTATATCTATCTATCTTAACGAGGAGTGTCGGTGGGCTTTCTACACCAACACATACACCCCTCAAACTTTGTAATTTGCTATCTTTAGACCTCCAAACTATGCAAGACTTAAATATCTCCCTTAACTATTGAATTTGACGTATTTGGTCCCCACTACACTTTACAAGTTTTACAAAGTAACCCCTTTAGTTTCTAATGTTCTAAATTTACTCATGTACAATATATAATATACGTTTTTAACTTATTAACCTAATATAACTTTTTTCAATAACTTTCATTCGCTAATTTCCTTTAAAAAACTAATTTATCGACCTGTTTAAAAATTTGGACCACTCGAATTTTTAAAGTTTCGAGTTTACCTTTTTTTTTTGTACCTTTACTTGAAAAAAAAACTATTTTTATAAGACCCATCCTCCATTTTATAATGAATACCCCATAATAGGACTAGCTAAATGATTAGACAACCTTCAAATTCATAATTTCATAGTTTGTAAAGATGTCTAGTGTTTAACAAAAGTTTACCAACTTAAGAGAATTACATAATTGACTACAACATCAAAGATAGTTAAAAACATAATTCATAAGTCTAACATTGTTTGAAATCAGAAGATAAGTCCCTTGGGTGATCTTGACTTTGCAGAAGTGGTGAGATACAACATTGGTTGTTCAAAAAATGGATTGATCCTCATCCGTAGCTACTTTGAACATACCTAGGGTCATACACAATTGTTAAACCCATCATTGCTCGTTAATAATATCAATAACGGAACACAACGCAAGAAAATTTTTTGGGTAGACGGCCTGCCGTAGTTTACGGCAGCCCAATCATAAGCTACGACTGGGACATTCTTTCCCTGTTTGAGCACATGCCGTAGCCTACGGCCTCCAGCCCTAGGTTACGATCACTAATGGCTGTAAAACTTCCCTTTTCTTATTCCAAAGGGTCTTAGGCCTGCATTTAAGTTGGGTTTGCACTTATGAATGTCCTACTCGGTGTTAGGACTCGAATGGTCATCTTCCCACGTACCGAACCCCGATCTTTCCTACCTAAAACACTCTTTCTTTTTTAGTGACCCGTTAAGGAATCCGGTGTGCTAAGGCTCCTTTCGGGTGAATTCCATGTGCATGGTTTTTATTGGTTTCTACCTCTTGGCCAAATTCATAACTCGAAATTCGCCTTCGCATACCTTCTCCTTAATGAACACAAATTCCATAAGATGTAGGGTCATCACCTAGCCAAACCTATTACTTGTTACCGTTGTGGCGATACCATCAAAACCATGACCTCTTGAGTCAATTCCCTAGATACCTTATGCCTAGTCAACAATCCAACAAGGTTCAACTATTATGATTCGATTCCCAACCATCTCATGGTTTACCCATTCAAGTTTCCACATTTGAATCACTATACGCTACATTCACATGAATTAAGTTTTAGAACAACTCACCTTATTCCAAGCCTTTTAACTTCAAACTAGTGTCGCCTTTGCTTCCCGAGCTTTCCACTTTCACACCTATTTCATGTTTCACGTATATAGATGTTTAGTTACTCATTCATTACGCATCCATCACATAGTTCCACATTGATTGAATTTAACATAGATTTTCAACCACACAATTTCATTAGTTATTATGCTAGTTTCTTTCTTTCAAGCATTTTGTCAAACACCTTATATGCATAGTTATGTTATCATTGAATCTACACATTTCAAGTTAACTAACCCACACCCTTTGCATAGTTAGACTTTATAATGAGTTCCAACATTTAACTGAGCCTTATTACGGCCGATTAACACGTTCTACTACAACAATTTCTCATCTACATGTGAAGTTCATCATTTAGGATGAAATCCACTACTTACACATAATCAAGCATTCACAATTTATATGAACTAACAGCATATAACCATTTTATCACATTTTTATAGCTTCTCAATGTCTATCAACACATAGAAACCTTTATATAACAAGTAATCATGTTTTTTTATAAAATCCCTACAATCATCCCCTTCCAAAGTCTATGGATTTGGATGAACCAAACGGGTTCTAGAGTTACCTTAGGATGTTTAGAACAATAATTTAGCAAGAACTCCTACATGCATTAGCAAGGTTCATTGATTTTGAGCAGATTTAGGGCTGATTTGTTTGGACCTCCTTAAGTGTGTGTTTCGGGTGGTGTTTTGAACGTTCAGGAGTGTGTGTGTGTGTGTGTTCACACACACACTTTTCATTTTACCCCACCAGATTTCATCTTTGCATGATTGTCATATTCAGCCCCTCCATAGTTTTTATTACAATGTTTCACTATTTAAGTTAATTTCTTGCAAGGTTCCCACATGTTTTGTAAGTAACGGGGCTAACGAGATTATTTACGGGTCAACTAACATGCTTTATCTAAATTAATTCCTTAAGCCCCGAATTAATATATTTTAATAGTAAACACAATTACGAGATTTGGGGTGTTACAATTTTTTACATTCAAATTTTTGTATATGTGTTAATATAAAGACGAGTTAAGTTTACGTTTCGACTTAAAGTTTTTTTTTGGGAACGAGTTTATCCCTTTCTGTACCTTTACTTCAAAAATTTTTTACCTCCGAATCTTAGCATATTGCCATTTTAACCCCTGTCATTTTACAAGATTTATAAACTACATAAACATTTTTTTTCTTTTGGAAAATGAGTGATGTCAAATATAATACGTTTTTGTGCTTATTTTAGGTGTGCTTCTCGTTAGTCCACATTTCAACGTAATTTTTTTGCAAACCGAGTTAAAAGCACTGTGTTTTACACCTTTTTTTATTGTCTTTTACGCTTTGTGTTATGAATTATGTGTAGCACATTGTATCTTATGCACTGTGTCTTACACTTTGTGTTTACACTTTGTGTATTACTGTACGGTTCGACCCACCTTGCGCTAGGGTGAGCAAATGACAAAAACAATCCGACCCGATAAATAACCAACATGACCAACAAACCCTAAAGAAAAGGCGGGTCTCGGTCCTCCTTCATTCGGCTACTGTTGGTCCATTCCTTTGACCGAACACTAGAATTAATCTTCGTAATTCTTCAATTTCTTTGTTGGTTTCCCTCAATCATCATCCAGGTTTGAAAGAATTTAAGGTATTATATTGTTATCTATGCTCAATACAGATCTATGATGTATAAATGGAGCTTATAAATCTATGATCAATTAGAAGAAATATTGTACCTCGAGAATGATCAAATTATTCTGTGATGATTGATGATGAAAGAAGCAACCAAGTGACCCTTAGAATTTAGGTTGAAACAAACTGTTGGGTTGGGCCCATTATATTTGTGTTAAAATTCGGTCTAAAAGGGTTTATTTGGTTTTCTTAAGGTTCTGGACCAGAACCGATCCAAACCCGAAAGGGCCAAAAAACAAAACTAATTAATTACCCAGGTCCAACATATCGGGTTGGTTTCGGTATCATGTCGGTCTATTTTTCAGGTTTTTTCGATCCAACCCTATATATGCTCACCCTTACGGTGCACCGCTACAACACACGGTGGAAAAAAAATACTAGTTAAGAGTGAAAGTCCACCATTTTGAAATTTGCATTCATTATATGCATATAATATTTTTCTCTCATCTTTTCATTGATAAAGTATAATGATACGTTGATAAATAGACGGTAAAAGGTTTTCAAATCGTAACTCACGTGAGGTTCTGGGTTACATGACGCATATCTGCAATGTGAGTGAGTCACGTGAAAGGTATCCAATGACCTTAATCCATCCAATTTGTCCCACCTGACCCGATATTAGACCATCTTAATTTCTTGGGCTGACTAAATTTTTTTTCCTTTACATGTTCTTCAACAATTCAACTTGTTTTTATGTTCGATTCATCCCTTTGGCTAGGGAGTTTGTGTCCAAGGGTTCTAGCTGAATTCATTTCTTCGGCCCCCTTACCCCTTTTGTTGAAACCTGATAACGGGATTAGGCCCATTGCAGTAGGGGCCATTTGGCGCAAATTAGTTTCTAAAGTGGCTATGAGGAAGGTTGGGAAGGAAATGGTTAAGTACCTTGGGGAATTTCAATCTAGGGTGGGAACTCCCAATGGGACAGAGGCGGTGCTTCACAGCGTGAACAAGTTCCTAAGCTCCTTCTATGTGGACGGGTCTTTGGCTATGCTCATGGTGGATTTTTCAAACGCGTTTAATATGATCGACCGCACTGCCCTTCTTCAAGAGGTTCACCAACATTGCCCGTCTATCTATCCATGGGTCCAGTTCTTATATGCCCAGCCAGTTAGGTTGTACGTTGGTAATGATTGTATAGGGGCTACTACGGGGGTTCAACAGGGGGACCCTTTAGGTACCCTCCTTTTCGCCCTTGCTTTACACCCTATGGTTCTCAAGGTACACGAAAATTGTAAACTCCCATTTCATGCATGGTACCTGGACAATGGGACGGTTATTGGTGATGCTACCGAAGTTGCTAAAGCCTTAGACATTATCCGGCTGGAGGGGCCATCCTTGGGGCTTCGGCTTAATATTAAGAAAACATAGGTTTTTTGGTCGTCTTGTAATGAGGTGAAACTTCAACACGGGCTTTTTCCAGTGGGATTACTAGGCCAGAAAAGGGGGTGAAGCTCCTCGGAGGGGCCGTTAGCCGTGACTCTTATTTTATCCGCGAATTGGCAAGGCGGAGAGCATCACACGCAGTTGAACTTATGAAACTCTTGCCTTGCCTTAGGGATCCCCAGAGTGAACTCCTCTTGCTCAGGTCTTGTATGGGGGTTGCTAAGTTGCTTTTTGGGTTACGGACCTGCTAACCCCCCATGATGGATGAAGCAGTGTCATATTTTGACAAGGGTCTAAGGGAAGTCATTGAAGACATAGTGGTATGTGGGGGGGCTTTCTTTAGTGACCTACAGTGGTGGATGGCGTCTTTGCCAATGCGTATGGGAGGATTAGGGATCCTCTCTGCGAAACATATCGGGATGTATGCGTTTGTGGCGTCGCGAGCTCAGTCCTGGAACCTTCAAGACCACATCCTACGAAATAGCGGCGTTGTCGGCGCAGACTTGGACTACCTGCAGGCCTTCGAAAAGCTAAATGACTATCGCACAGGTTTTGATATTGGCGGTTTTTCTAACAAGGAAACCCCCCCCCCCAAAGCCTCAGAAAACTTTGGTGAATGCCCTTTTTGCCAAAATCGCTCATAGCCTGGGTGAAGTTTTTGGTCTGTCCCCCCGGCAGAGGGCAGTTATTGAATGCTTGCAAAGCCCCTATGCCCAAGATTTCCTGACTGTTATCCCGATCGATGGTCTGGGCCAAAGCATGTCCGCTACTGAATACATGGCTATTCTTAAATATCGATTGATGATCCCCATGTACAAGGAGGATGAAATCTGTCTGATTTGTCGTAAGGCCTACTTGGATGAATACTAAGGAACATGCGGTTCATTGTAAGGAGTTACCCGGTTTCAAATATCGGCATGATTAGGTTCGAGATATTCTGTGGGACATTTTAAGACGGGTTGGGATCTCAACCAAGAAGGAGGCCCATGTGAACTTGCTCTCGGATCCAGCAGAAGGGAGATCCACCCTACGAGCAGCAGATCTCCTTGTCTTTGGGTGGGCAGGGGGAAGCATGCTTGTGTTGACTTGACGGGTTTATCTCCTCTAGTTGGGTTGAGGGATAGTGGCTTTGTAGCAGGGAAAGCGGTGCGGAAAGCAGAGGCAAAGAAGGTAGAAAAACATGCAAAAGCCTGCGAGGAGAACCAACACTTTTTTGTACCCTTGGTCTTTAATACTTTTGGCTCATTGGCACCGGAGGCTACCCATTTCCTGACCAAGGTCCAGTGGGTTATTCATAGTAGTGTCTCGGATCCGGGTGGGCAGGGTTACGTTTTAGTAGATTAAGATTTGCAGAAAGGGGTGGCGGCGCAGCTTGTTGCCCGCCTACGCACTATCTTGATGTAATTTTCTTAGTCATGGAATAAATTGAATTTTGTAATTACTCTTCATTAATTTGGCACTGCTTTATTTATTACTATACAATGTTACATATCGATCTAACTTGTTTATACATGAACTAGTTTGTCCATCGGGTGATTTCTAGGATAGACAAATTTAATACGAAGTAACAAAATGTGTGTACCGTAAAAGGAATATGTCGCGTTTTTCATGATTTTTTATAAATGATCAACGCTATATAACTCATAAAACCTACTTCTAATTCTACATGTGCATATCTTGCTCGAGCAAAGTCTTTGTACAACTTTGACACTTCCTCAAGACATTTTAAACATGTAAAGTGAATCTAGAAAAAATACCCTACCAAATTAGTATCAAATGATATGTCATGATGATGATTGATATAAAAGGCGTGCATGATGGGGTGATTAATTGTCAATTATCAGCTAGAGATTTACCCGTTGTCTAAGAATTATAGACTACATCTAACCGGCTTAGCAACCTTTGTAATCAATGTTCCTAGCAACACTAATCAAAATACAAAAAAAAAAGTTACATTCTTACCAAACCAAATACATCTGTGAATATATATGTAGTTAGTGGGTTCTTATATGTAATAGTAGATTCAAAAGCATATATACTATCTTAACACGATTAGTGATTTTCCTACACATGATTAATGAATTACCTGAACACATTTTCTTTTTGTTTTTTCTGCATGAACAAAAAACACTAAAAAGTTGTTATTCTTTTTTGTTTTTTGTATAACACTATGATGCTTATTGGAAAGATAATAAACGCTCGTTAATTTGGTATAGTTTTTTTTAAATGTCGTATATAAAACTTACTAACGTTTAAAAATTATGGGGGGAGTACATGTCTCATGCACGTAAGAGAGAGATAGAGAGAGACAGAGAGAGAAAGACTTTTGAAGGGAAATTAAGGGATGTGAAGGCCCACCTAGTGTGATGTGGCATACCCATTTTCGTTTATTATATATATATATATTGATTAACTATTTACTTCAATGATATATATATTTTTTTTGGAAGATGACTTTCTTTTTAACGGAAGTTGTCATACCCGCTTTTGCAGGCCCTGACCATCCACTCACCAGTCTATGTTGTCTGAATCGGGTCCACGCTAGTGGTAGTGTGGGCTGTTATCGGCTTCCGGCCAGAAACCATACCGCTTCCACACGAGCTCAGTTTTACTGTCGACTGCAAGAGTAACTGCCGGATGAAAACCGGGTCAGCTCAAGTTCAAACTCCCTCCATCGAGAATGTCAAGCTCTCCCTATCATTGCCTATGCCCCTCCAAATGGTTGCAATGAGAATCGAACCCGAGTCGCACGAGGAGAAGCTCGAGCCACCTACCACTACACCATAAATGAAGGACTACTTCAACGATACATGTAGTAAAGAAAGTTACAAGTGTAATAAAGATTATAAAAATTATATATGTATATATACAATCAATAAGGTGTTTGTGCTTTACTTTTTGTACCTATTGGTACAACTCTTAAAAGCATGAACCCGCCTGTCTTTGTCTAATTTAGTATACATCCCATAACTTTTACAAATTGACAAACCTTACCCCTCATTTTCTAAATTGACAAAAACTAAGTTTCTAACTTCACAAAAATGAAACTCCTATTTTATAACTTTACAAAAATCTCATATACATTATAACTTTTCTTCCGCTCTCAAACTTTTGACGTGTAACATATTTTACCCTCAAAATTTGTAAATGTCACTTTGACCTTCTCATGTTTCTAAGGTTTCGTTACCCTAAAACTAATATCTTATGTTTTTATTTTTATGGACGTGTCGGTATAAATACGAGTTCGTCTACTCTTTAATTTATTTTTTTTAAACGAGCCGAGTCAATTATAAGTGTTACGTTTTGATGTAAATTTTGTTTGGAAACAAATCGGGTCAAATGTATACGTTTGATTCGATGGTATAAATTTGAGTTACCAAACATTTCAACCTAAATTTAGTTCGGAAATGAGTCTGGTTAATTATAGGCTATACGTTATGATTTCGCGTAAGGCGCCACCGCAATGCGACGGGTAAAATAAGTAGTATATAATAAAACCTAAATGTGGATGTTATATGTCACCGACAAAAAAACAAAACCCACAACAAGACAAAAACAAAAAGAAAAGACATAAACAACCCTTCAACTTTTGAAATTGACATTTAATCGCATATACTTTCTAAAAACTTTATAAATTTCATTTTCACCCATTTGAGTTCTACCTTTTTAAATTTACTCACGTGGTTGTTGTTATGTATGTGGCGGTATAAATTCACGTTTCGCGTCATTATTTTTGAAAAAGAGTCGGGCCAAATGTAATGGGTTTTCATAGTTATTTTTATGTACGTTCTCTGTTGGTCTACTTTTCGCTATACGTGTTGTTATAAATTCATGTTTTGACGTAAACGATATAAGTTCACGTTTCGACGTTAGGGATTTCCGGAACTGAGGCTGGTCAAATATAATATGTTTTCATGGTTATTTTTATGTGGACATCTGTTGGGCTATGCTTCCGACATAACTTGTGTTCGGATATGAGTCGGCTCAAACATAGAACGTTTTCATTCAACGGTAAAAAATTGTGTTACCTAAGTTTCTGACATAAAATGTGTTTAGAAATGAGTCGACTTAAATATAAAAAGTTTTTATTTGACGGTATAAATTCGAGTTACCTACGTCTTTGACTTAAAGTGTGTCAGGAAATGAGTCGGCTCAAATATGAAACGTTTTCATTCAACGGTATAAAATCGAGTTACTATACATTTTTATATGGTTAAAGCATCACATGACATGTCGTCGCCTATAAATAACTAAGGCGTCGCCGCCACAACACGCGGATTATGGAAACCATCTTGTTGTTAAACATTTATCGAGTATAAAAAAACAATACACGCACATTGCAAATCCCACAAATTGTAAAAGTTGTAGGTAGGTCTGGGGAGAGTAAGATGTAGACAAACATTACCTCTATCACTGAGGATAGAGATGCTGCTTCTAGAGAAACCCCAAAGTCCGAAACGAATGATAGACATACAAAAAAATTACAAGGTAGAAGTAGAAATTTACCAAATATGTAATCACAAAAGAAGTGGTGAGTGGGTAATATGATAAGATCAAACGTAGTGGGGGTAAAGGGGCTCGATGGGGGCGCCATGGCCACCCAAAGCGTCGGGAACACTGCCCCCGCCGGCGTTATGGGGACGCTATTGGTGGGCTCGTGATGGTAGTCGCGAGAGAAGGAGATGCAGAATTTGAACGTTGCCACCTTTTTTGACCGTTGAACGGTCGAAATTTTATATGAAAAAAAAATCAGTTATAAATACCACATTAATAAACACATTTTATCCTACACCATTTTATAAACACATACCATTCAAACACATTTTATCCTCCTACACATTTCATCTCATTTTATCCTCCTGCACATTTCATTCTCTAAACCATGAATCCATTCAACCGCAGTTTCACTCCAAATGGACCAACGTCTGCCCGACGGTTGGAACTTCTTCATCTAGGTCTAGAAATATGAGGCCTACAAAGAAGTCAAAGACCATCGAATCGGTTGACCCCGAAACGCCAACGTCTGACGCTCGAAACATCGACGTAAACGCGGAAGAAAAACCGTTTTTTGTGGGGGAGGATGGGGCGGAAGAGATACCACGTCCGCTCGGTCGAAGGGCTGCTCGAGCCACGAGAACGGAGCCATCGACGGGGGTCACCGAGTTGAGTCAAGCGTTTTCCGAGATGAACCAACGCTATCAAGACATACACGACATCGGGACTCAACGTATCCAAGACAACCGAGAGGTAGTCGAGCTTATGAGGGATCGACAATTTGAACGCGACTTTTAGTTTTACTCGAAGTCGCAAGACCCTAATCGAGAAAAAAAAGATAATCTATGAGTATTTGTTATTTTTTTAGTATTTGTAATTTTTCTTTTTTTTTAGTATTTGTAATGTTTTTTAGTTAATGAAATATTATTTGTTATTTAAATTTGTATATTTAAATAAAAAACAATTAAGCAATGATTACTCAATGATTAACAAGCCACTCATCCACTACATACCTACTTTACATAAGTCCCGTTAAGCCCCTCATTTTACTTTATTAATATTTTAATCCATGAAGCTCCCATATAGTCCCATCAAGCCTTCCGAGTATACATGGCCTAAACTAGAAAAAATATATATCATAAGGAGTTCCATAGAAAGTTGCCGAAAAAGAGTCCCATTCTTGTTGTATGGGTAAACAAATTGAGTTGGGCTTTCAAGTAGGGATGAGCACATAGAGCCGAATACCGATACTGTCCCGTTCCGATCCTGATTCCGTACCGAAATGATACCGAACCAAATGTGTTCGATATCGGTATCGGTACCGATACCCACAATTAGAGGTTTTCGGTTTCGGTATTATCAGTATCGGTACGAGATCGGTATGGGATCGGTATTTTAAGGTAAAATACCGATACCATACTGGTACCGAACCGATACCGTATGTGTTTGGTATCGGTATCGGTATCGGTATTGGGTTTAGGGTGTTTTCGGTATCGGTTTTTTCAGGATCGATATCGGTTGATACTGATACCGTCCCGAGCTCATCCCTATTTTCAAGTATATATCCTACTTTGGGCACCACTTATCATTATATATAATGTTACATATCGATCTAACTTGGTTATGCTTGTATCAACTATTTTTTTTTGAACGGTGATTTTCATATGAGTGATTCAATGTCATACTGCCTAATCGGCAGCCCTAGCCAAGGTCTGTCTCATATTACGCTGTCTTAACCGGGCCCGCGCTGGTATATCAAACTTGGTTACAACGTTCCCCCCGAAAATCGTACTGCCTTCACACGAGTTTCCTCGCTGGAGTAACAGTCAGGCGAAAACCAGGGTGCGGCTCAGGATCGAACGCTCCTCTGTGCGTTTGTCACTATCATTTCCCGGATGTCGTAGAAAATAATGAGGAGAGTGAGAATTGAACCTGGGTCACAAAAAAACACCAAATCTTTTTCCAACCACTCTACCACTACCTCATTGGCATCAACTATTTAGTTTTATGATATACCTAGTATATAAAGTTGTTAGTATAATACATACAATGATAATTGTTTAAAAATTATGAAGCTTACATTTTATTAGATGAATAACTATAACCGAAAGCTAAACCCAAAATCGTAATGAATTGTAGAGCACTTTTGGAATTATAATATATTCTAGAATAAATTATAAGTTTTATCATTTACGTATATACTAAACTTCAATGCATGTTATTGTCTTTAAAATTACCGATCATTTAGTCCTAACCATGTTAGGAAATAAACTCATGCAAGGTTTTCACCTGCATATGCTGATATGTTTGCTCTTCCTTGGAGCCTAAATTTGGTAAATCTGTACTATATATATATATATATATTAAGGCCAAATTTGCTACAAGTGAAAAAGATGAATTTCATAAGACAACGAGTCAATTAATTTTGGTTCATTTTGAATTTAGTGACTATATTTTGTTTTGACTTGGAGTGTAATCACATTTTAAGTTACTTTATTTTGATTTTAGGAAATATAACCGAACCCCATTCATTTTAATACATAATTTTTTTTTATTTTTTTGAAAGGCTTAGTTCTGGGGTTCTAAGCGTGTTACACTTTCTTGAGCCTAAGATTTTTTTTCCGTTTATTCTATTTTACCTCTTATTATTATATTTGTTGATTAAAGAAGTTATTACCAATAAGACCATGTGTAGTGGGGCGTTATTTGGGCTTGAAATTGAAAATTAGCGCCCAAACACCGCTACGGGGGGCTTTATGGGGCGCTAGTTTGCTTTAATATTGAAAAAAAGGGTGTTTGGCGCTATTCTTATAACGCCATTTTTTTTTGTTTTCTGTGCAAATTTGTTCCCACCAATGAAATTGAAGGGAGGGGCGCTACCCCTTTGTGCCACTACACCCGGACTAAGCACTAGTTATAAAAGCATAATATAAATTAAACTAGTAACAATAATTAATATGTTGATAATTGTTTTTAAAGAGAAGGAAGCAGTTTTATTCCACGCAACAAAACCAAACAAACAGCAACGTTAGCAGTAGTTTAGCACGTTAACTTGTTTAACTGAGGATAGTTTTAGTACAAATACAAGTTAACTTCAAAAAGCACAGGAATCAACAAGAAGATGACATGCCGCATTTGAGACTTTTATAGGGAAAGGTTGATGAGTCAATTTGCTAGTTTACCAAATTTTTTAAATTCAAACAACTTTTATACTTAATTGTTTCTTTTTAATTACACCAAAAAAACTCAAGCGTTTTTTTCTCTTTAAAATGTATATATATTGACAAACTTAAGGCTCATGTCTTATTATTCAACTAATTAAAGGCCCATGTCTTTTATTTACCTATGCCATCGATGTGGCGAATGCCCTATACATCATCCAGAAGGAGGGGCCATCCCTGGGGCTTCAATTGAATATTAAGAAAACTGAGGTTTTTTGGCCGTCTTGTAATGGAGTGAAACTTAGGGATGGGCTTTTCCCCAGTGGGATTGGTAGGCCTGAAAAGGGGGTGAAGCTCCTTGGAGGGGCTGTTAGTCGTGACTCCTACTTTATATGGGAATTGGCAGGGCGGAGAGCCTCGCGCGCGGTTGATGTTATGAAACTTTTGCCCTGCCTTCGGGATCCCCAGAGTGAACTCCTCTTGCTCAGATCTTGTATGGGAGTAGCTAAGTTGCTTTTTGGTTTGCGGACCTGCCAACCCGCCATGATGGATGAAGCGATATCATGTTTTGACAAGGGTCTGCGGGAAGCCATTGAAGACATAGTGGTATGTGGGGGTCCGTTCTTTGGCGACCTACAGTGGCGACTAGCTTCCTTGCCGATGCGTTTGGGAGGATTAGGGCTTCTCTCAGCAAAGGATGTTGGGGTGTATGCTTTTGTGGCATCCCGAGCTCATTCTTGGAATCTCCAAGACCACATCTTAAGGAATAGCGGTGTTGTCGATGTTGACTTGGACTACGTGCAGGCCCTTGAAAGGGTAAATGACTATCTCCCAGGTTTTAATATTGGCGGTTTTTCTAACAAGGACACCGCCCCCCCAAAGCCTCAGAAAACTTTGGCGAATGCCCTTTTTGGCAAAATCGCACAGAGCCTGGGTGAAACTTTTGATCTGTCCTCCCGCCAAAAGGCAGTTATTGCATGCTTGCAAAGCCCCCATGCCCAAGATTTCCTGAATGTTATCCCGATCGAAGGTTTGGGCCAAACCATGTCTGGGGTTGAATATAGGGCAATTCTCAAATATCGTTTGATGATCCCCATGTACCATGAAGATGAAGTCTGCCCGATTTGCCGAAAGGCATGCTTGGACAAATACGGGGAACATGCGGTTCACTGTAAGGAGTTGCCTGGTTTCAAATATAGGCATGACTGGGTCCGGGACGTTCTTTGGGATATTTTAAGAAGGGCTGGGATCTCAGCCAAAAAGGAGGCTCCTGTGAATTTCCTCTCGGACCCCGCAGAAGGGAGATCCACCCTACGTCCAGCAGACCTGCTTGTCTTTGGGTGGGCCGGGGGGAAACACGCTTGTGTCGACCTAACAGGTGTATCTCCCTTGGTTGGTTTGAGGGATAATGGTTTTGTAGTAGGGCAAGCGGTGCGGAAAGCAGAGGCGAAGAAAGTTGAGAAACATGCTAAAGCTTGCGAGGAGAACCAACACGTTTTCGTACCCCTGGCATTTGATACCTTTGGCTCCCTGGCACCGGAAGCCATCTGTTTCCTGACCAGAGTCCAACGGGTTATTCATAGCAGTGTCTCGGCGTCGCGTGGACATGGGTTCGTTTTTAGTAGGTTAGGGTTTGCCATTCAGAAAGGGTTAGCGGCGCAACTTGTTGCCCGCCTGCCTGCTATCTTGATATAATTTTTCACGGTTATGTGTTAATCAAACATTTATTAATAAAAAAAGACTATACTGCTACTTGATTTGAACGATTCTTCAAGGACAAGAAAATGAGGCAACTTCTGTTGTGTCCTGTAAAACAATCAAAAACAAATACTCCTAAAGGTAGTGCTCACGATTGTAAATGATTCTGTGTTTCTGTGAATGATTCTTTAAACAACAAACATGAGTAAATGTTAGTTTTTATTGTTCTTCAAATTTGAAAATTGAAATTAAACATGATTAATGTTGATTATGTGTGTTTATGTGATTATAGTCTTGATTAAAGACAAATTTGGATGTGTAACGCTTTTATATGATTATAGACTTAAACTTTTGTTATGATTTTAGCTTTTATTATATGATCTGGCCCACCCGACTTAAAAAAAAATCACGGGTTGTCATAAACGCAAGTAGCAAAAGATTCCGACACCATGAGAAAGAAAAAAAATCCAGTCTCCACCACTAACACCTTGTGTAGTGGTTCAAGCCCATTAGGGGCGTTTTCTGTCATGTGGACGCCACATCATCATATGCATTTCTAGCCAAAAAGTGGTGTAGTGGTTCACACACATTTCTTGCCCCTTCATTTATTACGCAAGATTTGATAATATATTTTTTTATTTGATTATTTTTAAAATAAAACTAAAACTTGGAAGTATCTTATATCATTTAAAAAACCTAAAATCTATAATCTATAATCTATCTATAACTATTAATAAAAGAATTGAATTATGATGATGTGGCATTCAATTAAGGCCTCAACCCCCCTTTGAAAGTGCCACGTGGCACGTTAAGGTGAAAGTATTTAATTTATTTTTTATTTTGTTTTTATTATTAAAATCTATTAATAAAATTAATTAAAAGCCTATAAAGATATACATATCTTAGAATTTAAAATAAAAGATTTACTTTATCAATTAAAAACAAAATTGGATTTTTTTCTCTCATGTTTCATCCCATAATTTTTAAACGTTAATATCTTTTACATACGATATTTTTTTAAGAAAAAAATCACACCAAATTAACGAGCGTTTTATTATCTTTCCAACGTGTATCATAGTGTTATATAAAAAACGGAGAAAAAAACGACTATTTTTGTAACTCGACAGGTATTGTGTAAGGTTTGGGATTAGTTTAAAAAAAATTGTGGGTTTGGGCCGGGTCTGGGAATAGGTGATACCCGACCCCATTACCCGAAACCCCATACCCAAATACCCGAACTATATACCCGATCATATACCCATGAATTTTTTAACACATCACATAACCCTTAGACTAATGCGGTCGATATTTGCAATATACGTGCACCATCATAAACTAAAAACTTTATAGTATGTAACTAAAATATATGTATGGTTATTATAATACTATTTCAATAAATAACTTTTTTTTCTTATTTCATGTTAGTTCTTTTTAGAATGACCGATTACAGTTTTCCTGCATATAACTGTAAAGCGCATCACTCTATTCCATATGTAAAATTAATATGTTATATTAGATATTTCAACCCGGGACGCTCCCGGGATAAAAGCTAGTATATCATTTAAAAAAAGGTTCGGTGGCATCATATTTCATTATCAGAAAACAATTATTTTTGTTAAAATCGTTTTATATCATGTTAAATGAATACTTCATCTTTATTTTGTTTTCCAAAACTTAGTAAGCTATTGGGCCATAGTTAATAAAAAGGCCCACTTCACATATAAAATTAGGTTATCATCTTCTTTGTTTCTCAGATGAGTTTTTTTTTGCAGAGCAGCCATTTGTCACGACTGAAAGAAGCGAGTTGGATTTATATATTTGATTTCATCTAATTTAGTATTTCTCTTTTCATCTAATTTTTTCAAACAAAAGAAGCAGGTCGAAGTTATATAAATGTATTGGTTTGAGTGTAGAAGAGGCGTTAAGCAAACAACGCCCGGCATGAAAAACGCCCAGAAAACGCCATGAGGGGTGGTGTATCCGGCGTTAAATGGATTTTTGGTGGGGAAAAACGCCCCATTACGAACGCTCTAACTGTGTTGTTAGATAACATGCTAAGTAAAATGTTTATTTTAATAAAATGTACCCAAAATTGAAACTTAGATAAAGTAAAAAGAAAATAATTTTTTTTTAAAGAATCAGATAATAACTAGTCGTTAAAATTTACAATGCATTGTTAAACAAATATAATTTTGCACATAATAACAATAACAATAATACGAGTTATAAACTAGTAGAGTTTTCTAGAAGCAAATACAACTTGTAACTACTTAAGAGTTGTATAAAATCATGGAAATCACAATAGAAGCTCTAGAATGTTGTTGAAGTAACAATCAAGGATTATAACATACTAGATTTAGATACATTATTATATTATTAACTAGCTGATTACCCCGGAAGAGTCCCGGGGTTGAAAAATATAACCATTCTAATAATACTAATACTAATAGTAATAATTATTACTCTTGTAATTAAATAAATAAAAAAATAATCTTGCTATAAGGTGACACCATGTGTTGCAGTGTTGCACGATTCTTTTTCCTAGCTTCTCTTGATGAAGTATACATATCCATCTTTAGAAGAGTACAATTTTAATGATAGCATGACGATTGAGCTGAATTTCAACATCGTAAATAAGAAGCTGGTTTAAAAGAAAAAACATGATTAATGAATAACCTGAACACTTTGTGTTTTTTTGTTTCCTGTATGAACGAAACACCACAAAAAATAGTCGTTTTTTTTCTCCGTTTTTTATATAGCACTATGGTACTCGTTGGAAAGATAATAAAACGCTCGTTAATTTGGTGTAATTTTTTTCTTTAAAAAATCTCGTATATAAAAGATATTAACGTTTAAAAATTATGGGAGGAAATATGATAGAGAAAAATTTAAATTTGTTTTTAAATTCTTTTTTCCTAAAATAACTCAATCTCTTTTAGGGTTTTATCTTTTTCTTTTTTTTTATTAAAAAATCAAAATAATTCAAAATCACTAAAATCTTTCAATTATAATGCCACGTGGCAGTTTCATGGAGAGGTTGAAGGCACCATTGCACGCCACGTCAGCAACGTTCAATTCTTTTATATATATTATTAATAGATAATAGGGGTTGGGTTATTCTACAAAGGCTACAAAAAATGAGAAGGGTGAGAAGCCACTAGAAAATGACATGTGTCCAAAGATTAAACAAGTGGGAGGGGTAATTTTGTAAAAAACATATGCACATGCAAGTCACATGCCATTTCCACCTTTATTTTTAAATGTCCGTAACTTTTTTATACGTCATCTTTTTTTAAAAAAAAATATACCATAAAATTGAGCGTCTTTTTATCATTAATATGAGTACCATATTGTTATACTTTTGAAAAAAATTTCAAAAACCCACTTGCGTAAGACACAATGGAGTGTAAAACACAATGAACACCAATTAAATATAGGGTATAAAACATAATCAAGAGTCTAGTAAAACACAATGAACGACATACTAAAGACATAATGAATAGAAGACTAAAACACAATGAATACTTTTGAAAACAAAGTTGAAAACCCAGTTGCGTAAGACACAATGGATGACATACTAAAGACACAATGAACAGAAAACTAAAACACAATGAATACTTTTGAAAAAAAAGTCAAAAACCCAATTGTGTAAAAGACAATGGACGACATAATAAAGACACAATGAACAGAAGATTACACAATGAATACTTTTGAAAAAAAATTGAAAACCCAGTTGCATAAGACACAATGGAGATAACGTAAAACACAATGAGTACCAATTAAATATGCAATGAACAATAGGGTATAAAACACAATGAACAGTCTAATAAAACACAATGGACAACATATTAAAGACACAATGAATAGAAGACTAAAACACAATGAATAATAGACTTAAACACAATGAACAACATAATAAAACACAATGTACACCTAAATACAAAACTCATTTGCATAAAACACAATGAAAAACATACTAAAAACACAATGGACAAAGTTAAATCATGTGTAGACTAAAAAAACATAAATAACATATTTATAAAACACACGTGCATAGTATAACACAATGAATGAGCAGAAGACACAATGGAGAAGAAAACCCATTTAGCACGAATTTTTTTTTTTTTCAATTTTAATGTAGCAATGTGGTACTCATATTAAAGATAAAAAACGCTCGTTAATATGGTGAAATTTTTTTGAAAAAAAAATATCGTATGAAAAAGTTATAAACGTTTTAAAATGATGGGGGAATTGACATGTGCATTGCATGTGGAGAGAGAAAATCAACAAATGTTGTTTTCCTTTTATGCCCTTCCTCTAATTTATTATTTATTTTTTACAAACAAACTAATCTCAACCCTTCAAATATATGATCAATGGATCACAATCCTTCTCACCCTTCATAGAAAAAGTGTCTTGTGTATTTGATCCTAACCCTAGATAATAGATAATAGATTCATAGTGATAGTGATGATTTGGTATGTAAAAAACCGGAGTTTTACCAAACACATGCTCAAACGGTCGTAATTTTTGTAAATTAGTGTAAGTTAATCATCATTTAAAATTATCAAACACTAACCATCGATACTTAAATCGTACACGTACATTAACCATAAAAGTTCATGCTCTAATGTTTACTGTTTAATAACTCAATTATACTATATCTATTGAATATTTATGTGAGCTCAGTGTTCATCTAACCTGGTATTTTGAACATGAATTCGAACTGAAATTGAAAATCTGAATTCACATTGAAATCGAGTTATTAGAAAATTTTAATTGTGAGAAAAAGATAAATTATATATATACTAATAGAAACATTTTTGTTTATTTATAAAAAAAATGCATATACATAAAGCGAAATCATATACTCCGGTCGAATAGGTTCAAAACAGGATGGCGAATGTTCAACTATCATTCTCAGCGGATACTTGGAAATGGATTCCTGAATCTGATGGAGTGTTCTCGATAAAGTCGTGTAAAGGACTGCTTTCGGCTCATGCAGTCCCTTATTACCCTTTTGAATGGGTTAAATGAGTTCCAAAGAAAGTCAACTTGCTACTATGGAGGGCGGAACAAGGAAGATTAGCAACCAAAGATGGACTCCTTCGAAGAAACATTCTCAGTGGAAGCGAAGCTTGCGAGTTGTGTGGAGTTGGGAGGGAAACAGCGCTGCATCTTTTCACTGCCTGTTTTACGGCTGCAAATTTGTGGAACAAGGTGAGTGAGTGGTGTGGCATCCCTCCCATCTTTGATTTTACGTGTCGAGACCTTCTAGAGATACACAATGTAAATGGTTTGAGTCGCGCAAAGAAGAAAGCAATTCAGGTTGTGGTCCGAGCAACATGCTGGATCATCTGGAAACGGAGAAACGAAAAAATATTCAATGGGAAAAAGGCGTGTCTGGAGGCCATGTTGGGTGATATAATGACACTATCTTTTGAATGGGTCAAGAACAAAGGGAAACAAGAACAACTACAGTGGGAGAATTGGAAAAAATTTGACTTTTGAACATAAAAATGTAATCTGTTTTATGTTTAATCTGATCCCCTGTATAGCAGCTTGCTAGCAGGATCAAAACTTCTTGTACATACTGGGTTTGGTTTAATGAATTTGAAGTTTGCTGGCCAAAAAAAAAGGTTCAAAATTACAGATCCAAATTTAAAAATCAACTTCGAATTCAGATCAAATTTTAGTTTTTCAAGTTCGCTTCGGATAATAAACATCCTCCAATTAATTACACTAACTGCCTAATTTCATAAAATAATAATAATAACCTTTTTTTATAAAAAAAAATTAACTCTATTTACCTTGCTTAGAGCATTCATATTAGCTCATCCATAATGGTGTGAGTGTGATTTCTATATCATATAGCATGGGTACAGGTGGTTGTGTGTAGAAGAAGGATACAATATTTGAATGAGACACTGTTCACCAGTAAATTTGGAGAAGACTCTGTTCATCCTCCACTTGTAAGACCATTTGCATTTATCCTAATTTACATTAAAGTTTAACGAACAAAAACTCGAGATCACATTAATCACATATTTTTACAAAACATTATGTTTATAATCAAGTTTAAGAAGGTTATGAGAGAGAAAGATAGTTTTTAGTGGAATTATAGAGATGAAGATGGAGCAGTTAATGTGAATGCTCTTATGTGACATTAATAATTTATAAATAAATAAATAATGATGTTTAGGGCACAAGGGGCGCTCCACTAAAGGTGTTTTCACTTCACTGATTTCTACGAATCCTGCACTGTCACATCACTTCACTGATTTCCTCAACTGAAACACTTTTTTGTAGGCAGCACTCCACTGATTCTTTACCCAACTATCAATTATTTTCACACATAATAATAATAATAATACATTCAAACATTGGCTTTAATCGCAAAGCCAACACACATTATCGTCTGAAACGTATTATTTTATATAATAAATGTTGACCGCCTTAGGAATAGTAGCTAACGGTTGACCGTTAGTTACTATTCAACTCCGTTAGATACTATTCAACTTCGTTAGTTACTATTCATCTCCGTTAGTTACTATTCAACTTCGTTAAGTTACTATGCAACTCCGTTAAAATAGTACTAACGGAGTTATAGCAATAGTAACTAACGGAGTTGACTGTTAGTTACTATTCAACTCCGTCAGTTACTATTCAACTTCGTTAGTTACTATGCAACTCTGTTAGTTATTATTCATCTCCGTTAGTTACTATTCAACTTCGTTAATTTACTATGCAACTCCGTTAAAATAGTACTAACGGAGTTACTATATAACTTCGTTAGTTACAATTCAACTCCGTTAGGTTGCTTTTCAACTCCGTTAACTTACTACTCAACTCCGTTAAGTTACTATATTCAACTCCATGACTATCAAACTTCGTTAAGTTGCTTTTCAAATCCGTTAATTTACTATCCAACTCCGTCAACTTATACTACCTAACACCGACGTCTACTTTTGGTTCGCTTTTTACTGTTCCATACACCGACGATGTGCGCTATTGGTGTTACTTCGCATGGTTGTTCGCCTTTACACACCCAAAAGTCCGTTCTCGCGCGCGTATGTTGACCATCTTAGCAATAGTAACTAACGGGGTTAACCGTTAGTTACTATTCCATTACCCGCTGCACGCCGCAACGCGCGCGGGAAAAAAACTAGTTTAATATTGAATTTTGGTCATTGAAATGGAAAGAGAACATATGGTTCACCAGATAACAAACAATTGAGGTGAAAATATTCGAGTGTGTGTTTTATTTTAATATAGTAAGCACATGGTATGCTAGAAGCATGGAAATATTAGTATTTGTTTTTTTGTTTGTTTGCATATTTTATGGATTTGTATTACAATGTGAATGTGAGTTTGGCTTGTACCACATTCGTAGGGAGATGAAAAATGAATGAGTTTATAAGGTGAGACCAAGTAGAAGAGACTAAATTCTTTGTGTTACATTATACTCTGGCACTTATCCGCGAGCGCAGGGGGATGCAAAAATGGGTTCTGGTTCGGGAAAAAATCTTGAACCAACGCGACACCCACATCTGCGGACACGAATGCATCTCGAAAAAACCCGGGTCCGCACTTACCGTTTTATTTTATTTTTTTTCTTTTATTTAGTAAAGGAATAAAAAAATAATAAAATTGTGTGAAAGTTTGTGCCATATCCGTGAACCAGCACGATAATTGAAACCAGAATTTGGTTTACGGGACCACTACCAACATGGGTGGCGACGGTGTTACCGTGCTAATAATAAGATACCCCTGATCAATTCTAGTAGCGCCCCGTCCCCTTAGAAAAAGAAGTGAGAACAAACAGAATGGTCAGCGTTTGAGCCGCACGAGGGGAGATCTCTCACTCATGACTCTGGATTTTTAAAGTGCACTCTGCACCCTTCATTTTTTAACCAACTTTTGTTTTCTTCAAAATGTTAAAAGTTTCTTCAAAAGGAACTACAAGTTTTTTATTCCACCGTCTTAGAGAAGTTTTTTATAATGATATTCCTATAATTAAACAGGTAAGGGTTCCTATACAAAAACCTTATATTGTGAGAAAGGTGAGAAAGAATCTTATAATGACATGTGTCATTAAGGTGAGGGATAAATAAGTAATTTTACACAAATAATTATCTATTAAATATTAATTCTTTTTTTAATTAGGAGTAATTATAGGGATGTAATTCAAAATTTAATTAGGCATCGGTCAAATATAATTCAAAATTTACGATTTGCAGATTTTTTTATGGAATGATTTGTACTTATTTTTGTTTTGAAATAATCATCCAAGATTATAGGATGTTTCGTTCCTTTTTTGTTTCATTTCGTAAAATAATAATTTTTTTTATTAATTCATAAATTGAGATAACCCCATAACAAGATATACAGCAAGCAAAGTCATTTGTGTTTTACCCATTTTCAATCACTATGAACAATAACATGGCAGAAGATTTCGAAGGTTAGTGTTTTCATTTTTATACATTACGGTTTCATCATGTGTTTTAAACTTAAGTTATTTTTCAGTTGTTTGTATCTACTTTACGTAAATTTTCTGTTTTTTTTATGTTAGTTGTAATCCATAGATGTTTTTATGTTTTATATTAAAGTAGTACATTAAGCGTTTAACATGACAAGAACTACGTGTTAGTCGCTATGTGTTTTATATTAAAGTGAAAGATTAAGCATATAACATTATGGATTATTCTTGATAGTCTCTATGTGTTTTAAGTATGTTAAGAATGTGTTACGTGTTTTCTTCGTAGTATATGAAATCGTTATCTAATTTCATTTTATTTTGGTGTTGACAGTAACAATAGAGGGGAAGATTAGAAAATGTTGTGTAAATTTTTTTATAATTGTTCATGTGTTTTTTTTTTTACATAAAACCCTGAAATGCTTTTTTTTTTTACGTTTTTCCTTTATCATTGTTTTTGGTATTTTTGTTTTTAGTTACTTACAATTGTTTCGTTGATTATAATTAACAGTCATATATTTTTATGTTTTTTTTCGATGACAGATGGACCATCATACATGCCAGTTGGTGTTTTAACTGTTTCCCCTAATTCTGGGAAAAAGTCGTATTCACCAATCGTAGATGTCTCGGCGAAACCACGGGTTGGAATGTTGTTTAGGACATATGAGGATGCTACCAAATTTTACAAAAAATATGCTAGCGATGGAGGTTTTACTGTTAGGAAAAGCACTACCTACACAGATAAGGGTTTGCTTAAGGGCAAGTATTTTGTATGCTCAAAAGAGGGTTTCAAACAATTTAAGGGTTTTGACAGCACAAATGAAGAATCTAGTAGCAAGCAATTTCGAAAGGTACCTTCTATAAGGACTGGGTGTTTGGCTCGTATGTGTATAAAGTTAAACAAACACAATCTTTATGAAGTTTATCAGTTCATAGAAGAGCACAATCATTCGTTGGTTGACGAGAGTGACAGATACTTACTGCCTTCATCCCGACGCTTAACATATGTACAAGAACAGGCGGTGAATGCGTTGTCAGCAATAAATGTTGGACCTGTTAGAGCTTTTAACATAATGAGGACATTGTATGGTGGTTTTGACAAAGTTGGTGCGACGAAATCTGATTTTAAAAATTTCAAGAAAGACTTGAATACTTATGTTGGAGAGCATGATGCTGACATGTTGATTAAACGTTTTAAGAGGAAGAAAGAGTACATGCCAAACTTTACTTTTGAGTTTATAATTTCTGAGGAGGGTGTTTTAAAGGCTCTTTTTTGGGCTGATGAACAAGCCAAGAGAAATTATTATACATTCGGTGATGTGGTATCATTTGACGCTACATACAGGCGAAACAAGTTAGTCCTAGTTATATTTCTTGTTTTTTAGTAATACATTATATATGTTTTTTTTTGTCACTTGATTGTTAAGAATATTTTTTTTTATTTTAGATACAATATGATGTTTGTTCCATTTACCGGGATCGACAACCACAATAGGAATGTCACGCTGGGGGCTGCAATTATTGGGAATGAAACTGCAGAAACCTATAAGTGGTTACTTGGTGTGTTTGAAAAATCTTTCGGTCATGCACCTCCGGTTATTGTTACAGACCAAGATCCCGCTATGAAGAGGGCAATTGAAGATGCGTGGCCTCACACTAGACACCGCCTTTGTATGTGGCACATTATGGACAAGCTAACCGGAAAGGTATATATCAATTTAACTATTCAACGTGTCTGCATTTGTGTTCTATAATTATTCCTGTTGGTTTTAACTGTTGTGTTTTATATTTGTTTCTTCAGGTTGGGGCCGTGTTGTGTAATACTACGGAGTTTAAACAAAAGTTATGCTCCATTGTTTGGACTGATACACTTATTCCGAAGGAGTTTGAGGAGCAATGGTCTGCCATTATGAATGAATTTAAATTGACAGATCATGAGTGGCTCACTTCTATTTATGAAATAAGACATTCATGGATCCCAGCATACTACCGAGAAGAAAAAATGTCTGGCTTAATGCGCACCTCGTCACGTTCGGAGAGTGAGAACCATTTTTTCGGAAAGTTTTGCAACCCTAAGTGCACCTTGGTCGAGTTTATGTCTCATTTTGATTCAGCAATTGAGGCACAGAGGCATGAACATAGGAAGAATGACCATGATACTAGAAACACACAACCCGACATATGGACCGATTTTGTTTTGGAAAAGCAAGCTGCGGCGATTTACACACGTACCATTTTTTTCGACGCTCAGTTGGAAATACATGCTTCATATCACAGCTGCCAAAGTGTTAAATTCGAGGAAATCGGCGATTTCGTCAAGTTTTATATCAAGGACTGGGAGCAATTAGCCACATCACTTTATGAGGTTTGTTATTTATATTTATTTTTTTAAATACTTTATGTTGTTTGTTTTATTTTTATAACATTAATTATTATATCGATAATCTAATCATTAATTTTTTTTAATGTCCTTCAATATGAAATAAGGTTATGATCCGGAAGGAAGATGTTACTGTGTTTTGTAGCTGCAAAAGGTTTGAGCAGTTTGGGTTGTTATGTAGCCACATTTTTTGGGTTATCAGGTTTGTCGATATCAGAGAGTTTCCCAAGCAGTACATATTACGTCGTTGGACAAGGGAGGCTGTGCCAAACGGTGAACCCGGTGCTATTATCAGATATGAAGGAGATTCTGAACAGAGTATAGACACAAAACGTGTTGTTAGGGAGATTTCATACGGTTATGAGTCGATTTTAAACAAGGTTGTTACTAACTTTGAAGCGTTGTGTTCATTTAGAGATTATGTTAACCAGTTCCACTCAAAGGCCGATGAAGCGCAGATTAATGCACCACGAAAGAGCCGTAGGGATCGTTTGGCTGAACTTACTAGTAATTGTCAATCACGTAATATTACGGTTCGCGTACCAGTTGCTACAAGATTCAAAGGTATGGGTAAACCTAAGCGCATGCTGTCAAAGAGGGAACAAGCCATCAGCCAAGCCGGGAGAAAACAAAGACAATGCCAGAATTGTATGGAGTATGGTCACAACATTCGCACATGTACGAAACCTAGGAAGGTTGTTAATGATAAGGGTAGTCATGAAGCCGAAGCATATGAGGACGACGAGGAGGAGGACGACGCGGAAGAGGAGGAACTTGAGGAGAATGAGGAGTAGGGATGTTTTCTGTTTTTTTTTTTGCAAATGTTTTTATTGCTACACTTTTGTTTATGTTTTAAAATGGTCGAATTCCTATTTGTGGTGTTTTGAACATATATTGTTTTGAAGTTTTAGGTGTGTTTTGAGATTATGTTTTTTAATTCTACATGTTTGGTTGCATTTAAGTCGTAGTGTGTGGTAACATCTAATCGTAGTCCCCATTGTCAAACATGTTTCACTAAGTATCATTATGGGTGCTCTTTTTTTTTCCTGTTATAAACGTTGAATGGGCCAAGAGCATATCAAGTACAAGCATCTTTTTTTTTCCTGGTATAAAAGTGTATTGATGTTATATGCATGCTGTAAAAAAATGCTCTTAAAAATATGCCCAGAAACTCTTAATAACTATCCTGTTCAACATATCATCAATGTGTTTTAACTTAACAACAACTAACAAGAAAAGAAGCATAAACTATTATATAAAACAAAACTACCAAATCCATTACGTCAACCAAACAAAAACAAACGTCATTAGTTTTTTCAAACCATAAAATAAACCTAACAAAAAACAGTTAACAAGGTTTCTTAAAACTAAACACTGTTTAAACGCATTAGGATTGTTTTATATGCACGACCATCCAACTTCATTCTGTAGCTTTCACTTAGCCGCATGTACCTGCTTACTCCAGCCTTCACTACGTGTTTAGACCTGTTTATGTCACATAATAGGATTTTTGCAATGTATTTTCTTCGTAGATCATCAAGCTCACGACCTTGCTTAGCGGACAACTCCCCTTTGCTGTTGAACTCGGGCGAAAAGCCACATTGCCAATCCTTCAAACTCCCCATGTAAGTTTCCATATGCCGCATGAGGAAAACTCCACAATCTATTCCATTCTGCGTGGTTTTCCATGGTATGTCCAGAACTGTTGGATTGCTCCTTAAGATTTTTGCAGCCGTAACAGGTGAGACAGACTTAACATACCATGAAAATGCGTCACGCTGCGAAACACAAAACAGAAATGTTAGTTGACAAATGTGTTTAAAGATATATAATTTAATACGTATAATACAATGTGTTACCATCTTCTCCGGCCATCCGTGGTATCTGACAGCGAAATCCTCATCCGAGTCGATGTTGTCGATTAGAACGATCTCAAATGTTATCATGTTAAAGCTCAGCAAATAGAAATGATCCGAGTAGTGCATTGGAATCTGAACAAGCTTTACCCCTTTTATAGACTTCGATTCTGTCATCTGCAAGACTGCGTCCATGTTTTCCTTGAAATGTATTCTCCGTGTATCCTCAGACGCCTCATAATCATCTTTCCACTATTTTTATATTTTTGTTCATTAATATAAAAAAATAAATGTTTAAAATCATAAATTGGTAAAACCAACATTAGTGTTTTAGTATAATAATGCTATTAAAAAAATAAAGGCCGAAACTTACCAACATTACTGGTGAACAGAAAAGTCGTGGCATGGTGCCCTTGCGCCGGTACCTTTCTTCATAATTAAGCACGTTTGACCAGGCGCTGATAACATGCACATGTATTGCTATTCCTGGTCGTAAAGACTCCATGGGTGATCTCATAACGGTATCGCCCGGAACAGCAGCGTACACCACATCCCTAAAACAAAACCAATATTTTTTGTTAGTGACGCATTATATCATTCAAACATTAACATACTAACTAAAATACTTTGTTATACTTTCTTACCATTCACTATCCCACCCTGAAAACATGTAATTAGATACTACTTCCTCAGCTTTTTCAACCTTTTCATGCAAGCCCACGATCCGTTTGACATACGGCGACCTCATGGCGTCCGGTAGTTGTTTAGCACGTGCTGGCCTTGGTGTTTTTGCTCCCATTTTTTTATCAACATGTTCATCAGACCATGCTATAGGATTCACATCAAAAACCTTCACTTGCTGTTTAGGTGTTTTATCGTACCCTCCACTCTTAAAAACCTCCTCAATACTCGCAGCCAGCGTAGCAGTCATTGGGCTTAGTGGATGCACGTGTATCGAAGTTTCAGGCGTTTTTTGTACACCCTGATTTCCAAACCCCTTTTCCATGTCATCACATAGATGTTTCATCTTCAACTCCTTCCATTCTTTTTGTTTCTCAAGTATTTGCAAATGGTTAGGGTACTTGGTCAGTGCATCCTCTAAACTTGTATTCACCCTACCGATCAAATTTTCAAACTCAAAAAAAATGTTGTCCAACATTTTGGCATGCACCTATCAATAAAAAATAATAAACAAATATGTTTAGCTGAGAGTTATATTATTATGTGTTTTTTAAATATTAAATATGTGTACCTTGGCTTCATCTAAAGTGCTATCATCAGTATCCGCAAGTGCAATCAGTGGATCTTCCTCATTTTCGAACTCGGAATCTCTGACATCGCCAACACCATCACTTGATTGTCTGTTTAACCCTTCTTCAGCCATCTACAACATGATTTGACAAAAATAGACATGTTTGAGATGGTATAAATATATGAAATAATATAAATATTTGTAAATAAATAAAACACCAAACTTACCTCATGGTCAGAGTCATGCATATCTGTGTGTTCTGTTTGGGTACATTCAAGTGCCAAGACAACCGGGATTATGTACTCTCCATCCTCGCCAACGTATGGTTGTATAGCTTGTGAATTGTCCTGTGATATAAAGTAGTCTTTGCAATGTCGATAGATCCCTAGATGGTCATCATCATCCTCTACAATATTATCCCAAACTTCATCAATCTTTTCGCCACTTGTGTCAACCGCCTTACACACTTCTTCTGCTAAGGTATCAAAAGCAGCTGTAAAAAAGTTCATAAAACAACCAGATTTGTGTTTTAATTAAAGCACTTATATAGTTTATACCTGGAACATTTTTGCTATCACCATTTTCATGTTTTCCAGCCACAAAATGGTCAACTTGCTTAGCTTTAAGCACTCCCGGTTTAGCTTTCTTTTTCTCCTTCGCTTTGTTTTTCAATTTCGCCTTTACTGCAATATTACATGTTGCACTATCTCTCACACGGATCCTAAAGGGATAACGCTGGTCATTCAGCAACCCGTTTTCCTGCGCCAGTTGGCGCTCGAACAGTATCGTGTCCAACTTCCCCACAAGGTCGTCTAATGCATCATCAGTAATCCACTCAATAAGATGTGTATCAGGATGCAGCGACATATCAACAACGCCCTGATCGTGTGCTAAGACAGCCTGCATGTTCATCATATAATATCATATAGGTGTTCTTTATATCATAAATGTTTACAAAAAAACAACAATATAAATTACGAAAATAAACTTTAAATACGTACCGCAAGCAACGTAAGCGGACCATGGAAATCTTTCTTGTCAGCTAACCATTTTTTTGTTGTCCGGTTTAAACACCTAATCATGTACTCGCACCAGTTGAAGTTCCTAATATTCCTTCCCTTTTTTATTGAAGGAAGGAAAAACAGGTTAACAGTATTGTTAAATGTCGTTACCCCCATCAACGTGTTGTATGCCACCAGGAAATTTAGAATAAATACTCTTCCACATGTATCCATTTTTTCCATGTACTCACGAAACGGAACCAGCAAAACCCTACTAACATCCCCCTCAAACTGTCCCCTCCACTCCGAAACTACTTCATCACTATCGCGCGGCCTTTTGTTTTCCTCAACTTCAACTTTACCCAATGGGACGCCAAATATTTCATTCACTAGATCGTGTGTTATACGAATCTGATGGCTTCCAACATTCAGAACACATGTATCTGGGTTGTAGTTGCTAACTAACCAGTACCCCAATTTATTAGGGATTGAACCCAACTTAAACCCCAGAAGTGACCCGAACCCAATATCAACCACTGCTTTTTATTGTGAACCATTCAAAGAACGCATCAAATTGCTTAAGTTCTGAGGCACACTCCTCATCTTAATTTTTTCACCGGTATACTGTACGTACAGTTGGTCACAACTTGGAGGAAGTCGCGCACTTTTTGGTGTATGCCTAGTGTGTTTTTTCCCACTTGGAAATTCTGTATGACTGGGGGCGGGTATCTCAGCAACTTTTGTCACAGGCACTCGTGCTACCATTTGTTTACTATACCTACGAGACGGGTTTGGGACTTCCACTTTTTCTGGTACAAATTTTCCCATTACAGGGTCAACAAAGTCATCATCCGGATCATTGTTTCCTGTAAAATATAAATGTTGTATATAACACCTACTCACTTAAATACAATAGGAAATAATTCAAACAGTAGATGAATATACTCTGACCTCTTTCTCGTGTATCACGATGAATCTTCTCTAATGCAATTTTCATTTGTTCTTTTTCTGTTGTCTTCACTTCTAGCAATGATTCTTTTTTTTTCGTTTTGTTCGCATCTTGTTTTCCTGAAATGTTATTCATATTTCGGTCAGAATCATATGTTTTCCTGATTTTGTTCACATAAAAGTTACTTAACTGAACAGTTTTATATTGCATACCTGCCACAGATACTTCATCATCATTGTCATCCAAGATTATTGGCTGATCGCTGTTATGTTTAAACCTTTTACAAGTGTATTTCTTAGCAATCCTCCCACTCCTCCTCACTGTTCAATAAAACACATCTGATTATACAACAACTTTATACCACACTTGTTAAAAAAACACCTAATCAAAACACCGTAATATAACACATCGTAGAACACAATTGAAGCCAACACTATCATTTATCACTCCTCCTAAGTGATCATATAACACTTGGTAAAACACCAAACCTAAACCCCTTTAAATGCACTTCTTAAAACACTTAAACTAAACACAAGCTGTTAAGCAAAACGCCAACAACATAATATTAGGTTGAAAACACCTAAAGAAAATCACAGTAGCAACAAACAACACATTTACCTCATAAAACACCAAGTATTAACCACAATTGGTCAACCATAAAGAACACACTTTGATATTATATTTCTTTAAAAAATAAGCATCAAAAACACATATCGTACTTTATGGTTTCTTCCCCAAAACACCTTCAACTGTATTTTTAAACACCAAACCTAAACCCCTTTCAATGCACTTCTTAAAACACTTAAAAATAAGCATCAAAAACACCATCAAAAACACCACATATTAAACATACAAAAAACTTATATTAACACACCAATCGGAATTTAAACCAAAACCCATAACACAATACCGATTTTCGTTTATCCCCAACACACCAATCGGAATTTTTTCCAGCCCTAACACACTGTTGGTATAAAAACACATCATAAAACATACCTAATCCAAACCGAGCCGGCAGAAAAACACGCTTCCGATCCGGTTTCATCTTCTTCTTCTGACTCGTTGGTGAACCCTTAATCTTCCCAACCATTTTCAGTTCTTAAAGTAGTAGGAAAACACAATTAGGCTGACAGAAAACACAACGACTATTAAGCTTATAGGGTGGGGTTAGCATACAAAAGGGGTGTTTTGTAAGAAGGGTGAGAAGGAGTTTTAACCATTGGATCAACTAGATGGAGGGTTGAGATGATAGTAGTGGCATTTTTGTAATATGTGTTTTAAATATATTATATAAAGTAATGCTGTAAGGGTATTTGGGTAATATTACACATCATAATACATAAAACCCAATTAATAACCATAATAAAAACCGTATATTGTGCTTGAATTTCGGAATTATCATCAAACACCCTCTTCACACAAAAATTAGGAAACCACCACACCGAAAATCACTGAACAATGATAATCGATTCTCACAATAATAGGAAACCGATTGTAGGGTTCCTATACAAAAACCTTATATTGTGAGAAAGGTGAGAAAGAATCTTATAATGACATGTGTCATTAAGGTGAGGGATAAATAAGTAATTTTACACAAATAATTATCTATTAAATATTAATTCTTTTTTTAATTAGGAGTAATTATAGGGATGTAATTCAAAATTTAATTAGGCATCGGTCAAATATAATTCAAAATTTACGATTTGCAGATTTTTTTATGGAATGATTTGTACTTATTTTTGTTTTGAAATAATCATCCAAGATTATAGGATGTTTCGTTCCTTTTTTGTTTCATTTCGTAAAATAATAATTTTTTTTTATTAATTCATAAATTGAGATAACCCCATAACAAGATATACAGCAAGCAAAGTCATTTGTGTTTTACCCATTTTCAATCACTATGAACAATAACATGGCAGAAGATTTCGAAGGTTAGTGTTTTCATTTTTATACATTACGGTTTCATCATGTGTTTTAAACTTAAGTTATTTTTCAGTTGTTTGTATCTACTTTACGTAAATTTTCTGTTTTTTTTTATGTTAGTTGTAATCCATAGATGTTTTTATGTTTTATATTAAAGTAGTACATTAAGCGTTTAACATGACAAGAACTACGTGTTAGTCGCTATGTGTTTTATATTAAAGTGAAAGATTAAGCATATAACATTATGGATTATTCTTGATAGTCTCTATGTGTTTTAAGTATGTTAAGAATGTGTTACGTGTTTTCTTCGTAGTATATGAAATCGTTATCTAATTTCATTTTATTTTGGTGTTGACAGTAACAATAGAGGGGAAGATTAGAAAATGTTGTGTAAATTTTTTTATAATTGTTCATGTGTTTTTTTTTTACATAAAACCCTGAAATGCTTTTTTTTTACGTTTTTCCTTTATCATTGTTTTTGGTATTTTTGTTTTTAGTTACTTACAATTGTTTCGTTGATTATAATTAACAGTCATATATTTTTATGTTTTTTTTCGATGACAGATGGACCATCATACATGCCAGTTGGTGTTTTAACTGTTTCCCCTAATTCTGGGAAAAAGTCGTATTCACCAATCGTAGATGTCTCGGCGAAACCACGGGTTGGAATGTTGTTTAGGACATATGAGGATGCTACCAAATTTTACAAAAAATATGCTAGCGATGGAGGTTTTACTGTTAGGAAAAGCACTACCTACACAGATAAGGGTTTGCTTAAGGGCAAGTATTTTGTATGCTCAAAAGAGGGTTTCAAACAATTTAAGGGTTTTGACAGCACAAATGAAGAATCTAGTAGCAAGCAATTTCGAAAGGTACCTTCTATAAGGACTGGGTGTTTGGCTCGTATGTGTATAAAGTTAAACAAACACAATCTTTATGAAGTTTATCAGTTCATAGAAGAGCACAATCATTCGTTGGTTGACGAGAGTGACAGATACTTACTGCCTTCATCCCGACGCTTAACATATGTACAAGAACAGGCGGTGAATGCGTTGTCAGCAATAAATGTTGGACCTGTTAGAGCTTTTAACATAATGAGGACATTGTATGGTGGTTTTGACAAAGTTGGTGCGACGAAATCTGATTTTAAAAATTTCAAGAAAGACTTGAATACTTATGTTGGAGAGCATGATGCTGACATGTTGATTAAACGTTTTAAGAGGAAGAAAGAGTACATGCCAAACTTTACTTTTGAGTTTATAATTTCTGAGGAGGGTGTTTTAAAGGCTCTTTTTTGGGCTGATGAACAAGCCAAGAGAAATTATTATACATTCGGTGATGTGGTATCATTTGACGCTACATACAGGCGAAACAAGTTAGTCCTAGTTATATTTCTTGTTTTTTAGTAATACATTATATATGTTTTTTTTTGTCACTTGATTGTTAAGAATATTTTTTTTTATTTTAGATACAATATGATGTTTGTTCCATTTACCGGGATCGACAACCACAATAGGAATGTCACGCTGGGGGCTGCAATTATTGGGAATGAAACTGCAGAAACCTATAAGTGGTTACTTGGTGTGTTTGAAAAATCTTTCGGTCATGCACCTCCGGTTATTGTTACAGACCAAGATCCCGCTATGAAGAGGGCAATTGAAGATGCGTGGCCTCACACTAGACACCGCCTTTGTATGTGGCACATTATGGACAAGCTAACCGGAAAGGTATATATCAATTTAACTATTCAACGTGTCTGCATTTGTGTTCTATAATTATTCCTGTTGGTTTTAACTGTTGTGTTTTATATTTGTTTCTTCAGGTTGGGGCCGTGTTGTGTAATACTACGGAGTTTAAACAAAAGTTATGCTCCATTGTTTGGACTGATACACTTATTCCGAAGGAGTTTGAGGAGCAATGGTCTGCCATTATGAATGAATTTAAATTGACAGATCATGAGTGGCTCACTTCTATTTATGAAATAAGACATTCATGGATCCCAGCATACTACCGAGAAGAAAAAATGTCTGGCTTAATGCGCACCTCGTCACGTTCGGAGAGTGAGAACCATTTTTTCGGAAAGTTTTGCAACCCTAAGTGCACCTTGGTCGAGTTTATGTCTCATTTTGATTCAGCAATTGAGGCACAGAGGCATGAACATAGGAAGAATGACCATGATACTAGAAACACACAACCCGACATATGGACCGATTTTGTTTTGGAAAAGCAAGCTGCGGCGATTTACACACGTACCATTTTTTTCGACGCTCAGTTGGAAATACATGCTTCATATCACAGCTGCCAAAGTGTTAAATTCGAGGAAATCGGCGATTTCGTCAAGTTTTATATCAAGGACTGGGAGCAATTAGCCACATCACTTTATGAGGTTTGTTATTTATATTTATTTTTTTAAATACTTTATGTTGTTTGTTTTATTTTTATAACATTAATTATTATATCGATAATCTAATCATTAATTTTTTTTAATGTCCTTCAATATGAAATAAGGTTATGATCCGGAAGGAAGATGTTACTGTGTTTTGTAGCTGCAAAAGGTTTGAGCAGTTTGGGTTGTTATGTAGCCACATTTTTTGGGTTATCAGGTTTGTCGATATCAGAGAGTTTCCCAAGCAGTACATATTACGTCGTTGGACAAGGGAGGCTGTGCCAAACGGTGAACCCGGTGCTATTATCAGATATGAAGGAGATTCTGAACAGAGTATAGACACAAAACGTGTTGTTAGGGAGATTTCATACGGTTATGAGTCGATTTTAAACAAGGTTGTTACTAACTTTGAAGCGTTGTGTTCATTTAGAGATTATGTTAACCAGTTCCACTCAAAGGCCGATGAAGCGCAGATTAATGCACCACGAAAGAGCCGTAGGGATAGTTTGGCTGAACTTACTGGTAATTGTCAATCACGTAATATTACGGTTCGCGTACCAGTTGCTACAAGATTCAAAGGTATGGGTAAACCTAAGCGCATGCTGTCAAAGAGGGAACAAGCCATCAGCCAAGCCGGGAGAAAACAAAGACAATGCCAGAATTGTATGGAGTATGGTCACAACATTCGCACATGTACGAAACCTAGGAAGGTTGTTAATGATAAGGGTAGTCATGAAGCCGAAGCATATGAGGACGACGAGGAGGAGGACGACGCGGAAGAGGAGGAACTTGAGGAGAATGAGGAGTAGGGATGTTTTCTGTTTTTTTTTTTTTGCAAATGTTTTTATTGCTACACTTTTGTTTATGTTTTAAAATGGTCGAATTCCTATTTGTGGTGTTTTGAACATATATTGTTTTGAAGTTTTAGGTGTGTTTTGAGATTATGTTTTTTAATTCTACATGTTTGGTTGCATTTAAGTCGTAGTGTGTGGTAACATCTAATCGTGGTCCCCATTGTCAAACATGTTTCACTAAGTATCATTATGGGTGCTCTTTTTTTTTCCTGTAAAAAAATGCTCTTAAAAATATGCCCAGAAACTCTTAATAACTATCCTGTTCAACATATCATCAATGTGTTTTAACTTAACAACAACTAACAAGAAAAGAAGCATAAACTATTATATAAAACAAAACTACCAAATCCATTACGTCAACCAAACAAAAACAAACGTCATTAGTTTTTTCAAACCATAAAATAAACCTAACAAAAAACAGTTAACAAGGTTTCTTAAAACTAAACACTGTTTAAACGCATTAGGATTGTTTTATATGCACGACCATCCAACTTCATTCTGTAGCTTTCACTTAGCCGCATGTACCTGCTTACTCCAGCCTTCACTACGTGTTTAGACCTGTTTATGTCACATAATAGGATTTTTGCAATGTATTTTCTTCGTAGATCATCAAGCTCACGACCTTGCTTAGCGGACAACTCCCCTTTGCTGTTGAACTCGGGCGAAAAGCCACATTGCCAATCCTTCAAACTCCCCATGTAAGTTTCCATATGCCGCATGAGGAAAACTCCACAATCTATTCCATTCTGCGTGGTTTTCCATGGTATGTCCAGAACTGTTGGATTGCTCCTTAAGATTTTTGCAGCCGTAACAGGTGAGACAGACTTAACATACCATGAAAATGCGTCACGCTGCGAAACACAAAACAGAAATGTTAGTTGACAAATGTGTTTAAAGATATATAATTTAATACGTATAATACAATGTGTTACCATCTTCTCCGGCCATCCGTGGTATCTGACAGCGAAATCCTCATCCGAGTCGATGTTGTCGATTAGAACGATCTCAAATGTTATCATGTTAAAGCTCAGCAAATAGAAATGATCCGAGTAGTGCATTGGAATCTGAACAAGCTTTACCCCTTTTATAGACTTCGATTCTGTCATCTGCAAGACTGCGTCCATGTTTTCCTTGAAATGTATTCTCCGTGTATCCTCAGACGCCTCATAATCATCTTTCCACTATTTTTATATTTTTGTTCATTAATATAAAAAAATAAATGTTTAAAATCATAAATTGGTAAAACCAACATTAGTGTTTTAGTATAATAATGCTATTAAAAAAATAAAGGCCGAAACTTACCAACATTACTGGTGAACAGAAAAGTCGTGGCATGGTGCCCTTGCGCCGGTACCTTTCTTCATAATTAAGCACGTTTAACCAGGCGCTGATAACATGCACATGTATTGCTATTCCTGGTCGTAAAGACTCCATGGGTGATCTCATAACGGTATCGCCCGGAACAGCAGCGTACACCACATCCCTAAAACAAAACCAATATTTTTTGTTAGTGACGCATTATATCATTCAAACATTAACATACTAACTAAAATACTTTGTTATACTTTCTTACCATTCACTATCCCACCCTGAAAACATGTAATTAGATACTACTTCCTCAGCTTTTTCAACCTTTTCATGCAAGCCCACGATCCGTTTGACATACGGCGACCTCATGGCGTCCGGTAGTTGTTTAGCACGTGCTGGCCTTGGTGTTTTTGCTCCCATTTTTTTATCAACATGTTCATCAGACCATGCTATAGGATTCACATCAAAAACCTTCACTTGCTGTTTAGGTGTTTTATCGTACCCTCCACTCTTAAAAACCTCCTCAATACTCGCAGCCAGCGTAGCAGTCATTGGGCTTAGTGGATGCACGTGTATCGAAGTTTCAGGCGTTTTTTGTACACCCTGATTTCCAAACCCCTTTTCCATGTCATCACATAGATGTTTCATCTTCAACTCCTTCCATTCTTTTTGTTTCTCAAGTATTTGCAAATGGTTAGGGTACTTGGTCAGTGCATCCTCTAAACTTGTATTCACCCTACCGATCAAATTTTCAAACTCAAAAAAAATGTTGTCCAACATTTTGGCATGCACCTATCAATAAAAAATAATAAACAAATATGTTTAGCTGAGAGTTATATTATTATGTGTTTTTTAAATATTAAATATGTGTACCTTGGCTTCATCTAAAGTGCTATCATCAGTATCCGCAAGTGCAATCAGTGGATCTTCCTCATTTTCGAACTCGGAATCTCTGACATCGCCAACACCATCACTTGATTGTCTGTTTAACCCTTCTTCAGCCATCTACAACATGATTTGACAAAAATAGACATGTTTGAGATGGTATAAATATATGAAATAATATAAATATTTGCAAATAAATAAAACACCAAACTTACCTCATGGTCAGAGTCATGCATATCTGTGTGTTCTGTTTGGGTACATTCAAGTGCCAAGACAACCGGGATTATGTACTCTCCATCCTCGCCAACGTATGGTTGTATAGCTTGTGAATTAACCTGTGATATAAAGTAGTCTTTGCAATGTCGATAGATCCCTAGATGGTCATCATCATCCTCTACAATATTATCCCAAACTTCATCAATCTTTTCGCCACTTGTGTCAACCGCCTTACACACTTCTTCTGCTAAGGTATCAAAAGCAGCTGTAAAAAAGTTCATAAAACAACCAGATTTGTGTTTTAATTAAAGCACTTATATAGTTTATACCTGGAACATTTTTGCTATCACCATTTTCATGTTTTCCAGCCACAAAATGGTCAACTTGCTTAGCTTTAAGCACTCCCGGTTTAGCTTTCTTTTTCTCCTTCGCTTTGTTTTTCAATTTCGCCTTTACTGCAATATTACATGTTGCACTATCTCTCACACGGATCCTAAAGGGATAACGCTGGTCATTCAGCAACCCGTTTTCCTGCGCCAGTTGGCGCTCGAACAGTATCGTGTCCAACTTCCCCACAAGGTCGTCTAATGCATCATCAGTAATCCACTCAATAAGATGTGTATCAGGATGCAGCGACATATCAACAACGCCCTGATCGTGTGCTAAGACAGCCTGCATGTTCATCATATAATATCATATAGGTGTTCTTTATATCATAAATGTTTACAAAAAAACAACAATATAAATTACGAAAATAAACTTTAAATACGTACCGCAAGCAACGTAAGCGGACCATGGAAATCTTTCTTGTCAGCTAACCATTTTTTTTGTTGTCCGGTTTAAACACCTAATCATGTACTCGCACCAGTTGAAGTTCCTAATATTCCTTCCCTTTTTTATTGAAGGAAGGAAAAACAGGTTAACAGTATTGTTAAATGTCGTTACCCCCCATCAACGTGTTGTATGCCACCAGGAAATTTAGAATAAATACTCTTCCACATGTATCCATTTTTTCCATGTACTCACGAAACGGAACCAGCAAAACCCTACTAACATCCCCCTCAAACTGTCCCCTCCACTCCGAAACTACTTCATCACTATCGCGCGGCCTTTTGTTTTCCTCAACTTCAACTTTACCCAATGGGACGCCAAATATTTCATTCACTAGATCGTGTGTTATACGAATCTGATGGCTTCCAACATTCAGAACACATGTATCTGGGTTGTAGTTGCTAACTAACCAGTACCCCAATTTATTAGGGATTGAACCCAACTTAAACCCCAGAAGTGACCCGAACCCAATATCAACCACTGCTTTTTTTTGTGAACCATTCAAAGAACGCATCAAATTGCTTAAGTTCTGAGGCACACTCCTCATCTTAATTTTTTCACCGGTATACTGTACGTACAGTTGGTCACAACTTGGAGGAAGTCGCGCACTTTTTGGTGTATGCCTAGTGTGTTTTTTCCCACTTGGAAATTCTGTATGACTGGGGGCGGGTATCTCAGCAACTTTTGTCACAGGCACTCGTGCTACCATTTGTTTACTATACCTACGAGACGGGTTTGGGACTTCCACTTTTTCTGGTACAAATTTTCCCATTACAGGGTCAACAAAGTCATCATCCGGATCATTGTTTCCTGTAAAATATAAATGTTGTATATAACACCTACTCACTTAAATACAATAGGAAATAATTCAAACAGTAGATGAATATACTCTGACCTCTTTCTCGTGTATCACGATGAATCTTCTCTAATGCAATTTTCATTTGTTCTTTTTCTGTTGTCTTCACTTCTAGCAATGATTCTTTTTTTTTTCGTTTTGTTCGCATCTTGTTTTCCTGAAATGTTATTCATATTTCGGTCAGAATCATATGTTTTCCTGATTTTGTTCACATAAAAGTTACTTAACTGAACAGTTTTATATTGCATACCTGCCACAGATACTTCATCATCATTGTCATCCAAGATTATTGGCTGATCGCTGTTATGTTTAAACCTTTTACAAGTGTATTTCTTAGCAATCCTCCCACTCCTCCTCACTGTTCAATAAAACACATCTGATTATACAACAACTTTATACCACACTTGTTAAAAAAACACCTAATCAAAACACCGTAATATAACACATCGTAGAACACAATTGAAGCCAACACTATCATTTATCACTCCTCCTAAGTGATCATATAACACTTGGTAAAACACCAAACCTAAACCCCTTTAAATGCACTTCTTAAAACACTTAAACTAAACACAAGCTGTTAAGCAAAACGCCAACAACATAATATTAGGTTGAAAACACCTAAAGAAAATCACAGTAGCAACAAACAACACATTTACCTCATAAAACACCAAGTATTAACCACAATTGGTCAACCATAAAGAACACACTTTGATATTATATTTCTTTAAAAAATAAGCATCAAAAACACATATCGTACTTTATGGTTTCTTCCCCAAAACACCTTCAACTGTATTTTTAAACACCAAACCTAAACCCCTTTCAATGCACTTCTTAAAACACTTAAAAATAAGCATCAAAAACACCATCAAAAACACCACATATTAAACATACAAAAAACTTATATTAACACACCAATCGGAATTTAAACCAAAACCCATAACACAATACCGATTTTCGTTTATCCCCAACACACCAATCGGAATTTTTTCCAGCCCTAACACACTGTTGGTATAAAAACACATCATAAAACATACCTAATCCAAACCGAGCCGGCAGAAAAACACGCTTCCGATCCGGTTTCATCTTCTTCTTCTGACTCGTTGGTGAACCCTTAATCTTCCCAACCATTTTCAGTTCTTAAAGTAGTAGGAAAACACAATTAGGCTGACAGAAAACACAACGACTATTAAGCTTATATACAATCGGTTGCCTATTATTGTGAGAATCGATTATCATTGTTCAGTGATTTTCGGTGTGGTGGTTTCCTAATTTTTGTGTGAAGAGGGTGTTTGATGATAATTCCGAAATTCAAGCACAATATACGGTTTTTATTATGGTTATTAATTGGGTTTTATGTATTATGATGTGTAATATTACCCAAATACCCTTACAGCATTACTTTATATAATATATTTAAAACACATATTACAAAAATGCCACTACTATCATCTCAACCCTCCATCTAGTTGATCCAATGGTTAAAACTCCTTCTCACCCTTCTTACAAAACACCCCTTTTGTATGCTAACCCCACCCTAATTAAACATTCTTTATAGTTTACATATTAGATTAATTATTTCCTTGTAAATATTGTAGAACTTTTTATGTTATTCCTTTGACTAAACATTCTTTATTAATTTACATATTTGATCAACTAGCTTTTATCCCGGGAGTGTCCCGGGGTTGAAATATCTAATATAACATAATAAAATATCTAATATGACAACATAATTAATGATTTGCCAATACATGATTAATGAATATTATTATTATTATTTATTTTAAACAAATTTCTGCCATAAGTTCTCATATTCAAATATAAAAAAAAGGAATCTCTGCCTATGAAGTTATGTTTATTGTTTGTGATTTATTAGTAGAGTAAAATATATTTGAAAACAAAACCCTACAAAAATAGTTGTTTTTTTCTCCGTTTTTTATATAGCACTATGATACTCGTTGGAAAGATAATAAAACGCTCGTTAATTTGGTGTAATTTTTTTCTTTAAAAAATCTCGTATATAAAAGATATTAACGTTTAAAAGTTATGGGAGGAAACATTAGAGAGAAAATTTAATTTTGTTTTTAAATTTTTATCTTTTCCTAAAATAATTATAATATATATAGATTTATTAAAAAAACTCAAAAATTAAAAAATCCTACATGATGCCACGTGGCACATTCAAGGAGGGGTTGAGGCCTCCATTGAGTGCCACATCATCAAAGTTCAATTCTTTTATTATAAGTTATAGATTATTTTCAGAAAATTAGATTTTAATAATCCAACATTTTTCTTTGTTGGCCAATAATAATCACACCTAGGTTTATTCTTCCCACCAGTTCCACCTTTTAATTTATTTTTTCTCATTGCACCTGTCGTTAACTCACACTAACGCCGTTAGCTGAAACTCACAAACCGGATTTGAAAGAGGGAACCAGAACGATGATATTGGTATGTTTAATTGCAGAAATAAGCATGGTTTGATGGGTTTCAAGTTGATGTTCTCGTGGAAGGGGATGACCGGAACCAATGATTAAACCATCAAACCATGCTCATATATGCAATTGAACATACAAATATCATCGTCTCAATTCCCTTTTTCAAATAAAGTGAATAATCGCCTAGAATTGTGGGTTAACGAGAGTGCAATGAGAAAAAATAAATTAAAAGGTAAAACTAATGAGAAGAATAAACTTAGATGGGATTATTAAAATCCAATTTTCCATTATTTTCTTCTTGTGTAATTTTGGTTTATATTAGAGTAGTTACTCATATCCACATGGGGGGTTGATTCATTCATCTATATTCATTATTCATCCGTCTTGTATTTTAAGCCACCACACATCCAAATCATGTGACTTTACCCTTTACCCTATGCCCAAATTATATCAAAATTCACCCACCCCTTCTTTAACTTTTATAAAGTTTTGCTTGGCAGTCTTTTTTTTTTTTTTTTTTTCAGAACATAAATTATCTATTGAACTTAGACACTTAGTTATGTCTTTTATAAAGTTCTATAATTGTAGATCAAAGATCTTTCAATTGCTTGCATGGATGGAAAGGTACTAGGTTTGACCTCTAAAAGTTCAACATATAAGTTTGACTTTCAACAGGGAAGTTTGTTACTAGTGATATGCTAGAAGCAATGTTTTAAAAACCGGTATATACCGGCCGGTTATACCGGTATTACCGTTTTCGGATAAAAATCCGGTACGAAACACTCCGGTAAATATGGGAAACGGTATCGATTTTATACCGCCGGTAAAATCCTGTATACCGGTTTGTACCGCTATACCGGTACCAGCATAGGTTAGTTTTCGAGTTATTTTTAGATTATTTTTTCATTAAGGAATAACTTTTAAAAAATTAAAAACTTTACATTATCTTTTGGATTATTTTTTAATTATTGATTAACTTTTTGATAGTATTTAGTATGTAATTATGTACTTTTAGATGATTTTTTGTGTTAATGTTGTAATTTATAAAATTATATAGTTAACTAATCAACCCGGTTGAACCGCCCGGTACAAAACGGTTCAACCGGTTGAACCATTTTTTAGCTAAATCCGGTATAATTAAAAAACCGGTTTTTAAAACATTGGCTAGAAGGAAACCAAGGTTTGTTACTTCGTTTTATAACCTTTTATACAAGACTAAATATATTTCAAATAATTACATAATATAAGGAATGTATTTTGATAGTTATTAAATTCAATTTGACTATTACATGCTCGATGTGTAAGATGTATCAAAGATCATGTATGATAAAATGCATTTCTTATTTTGAAAATATAAATATGTGATACAAATTTTTAAATGTAATGATTTATATGTTCATATCCCTTGCCTGTAACCAATCATCAAGTCTATGTAAAACAAGAAAAAGCAATCAAGAAAATGGGACAAAACAATTTTATAGGTACGTCAAGACTGGTTAACTTTGGGACAAAAGAGACATAGTCGATGAACAGTCTAAAACACATCATGCCAATAGCTGAACAAAATTCTTGATAATCAAGTAATGGGAAATCTACGATCGATGGACGGTCTACCTGGGATGTAAGCAAATAAATTGAATTTCGATTCTCAAGTCAAAATGCCTACACATTTAAGTGTTAGTTGCTATATGTTAAGCTTAGAATCAATTTAGGTTTATTACATTTTTATAAAACTTACAGTACAATTTTATAAACCAAGGTAACGTTTTATAACATAATTCAAGATTTATAAAAATTTGATTAGTAAGAATTTAAGGCAAACATGCCTATACTCCTAAAAGAACACTATTCATCGCATGGGCCAATTAACGAATTTATAAAAATTTGATTAGTAAGAATTTAAGGCAAACATGGCTATACTCCTAAAAGAACACTGTTCATAGCATGGGCCAATTAACGCAACAATCTTTATTTAAATTTTTTTTTCATTTTAATCCATCAACTTTATTAAATACATATTTAGCCCCTCTACTTTAGTAAGGTTTTCAAATTTCACTGTCTTTATTTTAACTATAATAATAATTCCTCAACTTTGCTAATAATATGTTTAACCTCTCTACTTTAATAAAGTTTTAATATTCTTTTTCATGTTTAGCCCCTCTACTTTGTAAAATTTAACAACACAATTTTAGTCCCTCAACCGTGCTAATAACATGTTTAGTCCCTCTAATAAGTTTTCAAATGCCTTTGTTTTTTGTAACCTTACTATTATTATTTTTTCTATGTTTTAATGTTAATTTTTGTACCGTCATTTTTAAGCAGAACGGATTTCACAAGTATGACGGTTACGTATGAATTTTTTTCCCCATGATTCTATGTTATCTCTTTCCGTTGGTATACCGAGTGCCAATACTTTATTGATTATCAAATTCTCGTCACAAACGCGCAGAGTTAAAATACTATTTGGATTAAAAATACAAAGTTGATTTTCATAATATTTAAACACTTATTCCTGTCAAATTTGAACCAGTGTTCTAGAAAATTTAAAACTCAAGACTTCGAGCCACCATAAATCAAGTCTAGTTTTACAAATTACATGTGCTACAAATAAATCATTGTGTTTTGTTTTCTACTCGAGTAATATTTCGTTTTCCAAATTGCATGTGTTACATAAAAAATAATATATCTGTAACAACTGTGGTTTTTGAAAAATTAAAAAAAAACTAGAAATAACATATTCACTCTTACATTTTCAAATAGTTTATCTTAGTAGAACAGTATGGAGTACAACGACTTAGCTTAATTAAATATTCAAGGCTTTTGTGCAGAAAACATGATGAAAGCTTGCTGAACTTTGCATGTGTAGTTTGTAAAACCACAGGACTTGACCAAGTCTTCAATCTCTTCTTCTGTTAAGTTGTTATAATTCCCAGAAAGCCTCTGCCATATACATAAAATTGCAAAAAAAAAAAAAAAAAAAATATGAAAGATGCATAAAATTACAAAATATCAACATGAAACAAATATGTAACTAAGTTTACAAAATTTAAATGTATAAATACTCAATTCTCTTGATTACTTTTCCTAAAATGAATAGGTCAAACAAATTAACAATCACCAAAATGTATTGTTGATGCATTAAACCTCCTAAACATTTTTTTTGGAAAAAACATATTACTACTGACACAATATGATTTTCCGAATCATGTTTGACGCACTAATTATCTATAAAACGTTCAAAAATATTGGTAAAAAGCAACTGTGGCAAACCCAACCTAGCCTGCACACCAAAAACTTATGGTTTGACCCCCCTACCAGCCCCACCCATTCTACCACCTCTAAGCTTTAGCACCAAAAGTTTAGGCCCAAGTAATTTATTATTTTCGTTTATGATTTTATTTCGTGTACCTAACTATGGATCACATTCGTTTAATATGACAGGAAATGGGGATGGGCCCTCAAAATGCAAAATGGAGGAAAATCATGTAACAGAATGAAATCCAAATACTTACAGAAGATGCTGACTGAAGAAAATAATTCTACATTCTTAGCATAACCGATAAAGAGATATAGATATAGAGATATAGTTTATATTTGAATTATATGAATGTTTTGTATAGATATAGAGATTATCTTGTTTCCTAATTTATGTTGGTCTATTCTCCCTATATAAAGGGGATTGTATTGTATTATGTAATTATCAATAATAATATACCATAGACCACTTTTATGGTATCAGAGCTACGGCTCTTCTAAACCTAATTATCAATATCGCCGGCCCTTTAATTTTTTGGTCGATCGCTCCTGTCAATGGCAAAAGACTCCGACGAACAGGGTGCTCCGGCTACGGCTCCAAACCCACTCCGCTTCATCCCGCATACTCTGTAACCAACATTCAAAGCAAAGTTCGCACCCTAGACGGCAAAACTGTTACGTACACAGCCTGGGTCAGATTATTCCGTCTTCATGCTACCGCCTACAAGGTTCTTGACCATATTGATGGCACGAACCCGCCTGACGAGTCTGCAGCCGAGTACCCCCTTTGGGCGGAACTTGATGCTCTAGTCTTACAATGGATTGTTTGCACAGTCGCGGATAAACTCCTTCCTCGTCTGCTGGGACAAGTCTCGACGGCTAGGGCTGCATGGCTCAAGCTTGAAAAGTTTTTTCTCAGCAACAAGAAGGCTCGCGCGGCTGCCCTCGAAACTCAGTTTTGTAATTTAACCCTCGCAAATTGTTCTTCCATCGAAGATTACTGTCAGCGGCTCAGCGATCTTGCCAACCAATTGGACGATGTGGATCAACCAATTACCGAATCCCGGCTTGTTCTTCAACTAGTACGTGGACTACCGCAGGAGTATGACACCACAGCTTCTCTTATTCACCAAAATAATGCAGATTGGGATACAGCGTGCACCATGTTACAAGATGAAGTTATTCGAATGGCGGCACGTCAACCAACCACCTCATCGGTCCTTGTAACTCAGCAGCAGCAGCAGTCCACCCAACCCTCTGCCCAACCCGCGTCTCAACCAACACAGCAGCAACCCAACAGCCCCTACCCGAACCCTTACCCACCTTCGTCTGCTCCACGGGGACGGGGTCGGGGCAGGAACAGATTTGGACTCGGTGGCAGGGGCCGTGGTTTTAATCGTTCACCATCCGGCTGGCGTCCTCAGGTGCCCTCCTATCCGACTTGGGCTTGGTGGAACACACCACCTTGCCCATACCCCACCCAACCAAACTGGCCCAATCAGCAGCCCAAAAACCCTTCTGGCCCAGCCCACTTTCCTGGATACGGCTACACAGGCCAGTCTTCGGTAGAGGTGTACAAACCGGGTTTTTTTCCGGTTCCGGTTCCGGTTCCGGAACCTGTCCGCTACAGTGTCGGTTCCGCCCGGAACCGGTTCCGGTTCCGTCGGTTTTCGGTTCCGGTTCCGCCGGTTCCAAAGACCGGTTTTTTTGGCCGGTTCCGGTTCGGTTCGGTTCCGATTTCGGTTCCGGTTGCGGTTCCAGAATCGGTTATTTCGCGCACACTAAAAAAAAAGTCGATACGAAAAAGAAATAAGCATAAAATTGCGACTTTTTTTATTTTTATTTCGAAACAAGAAACATGGAAATCTACATGAAAAAAAAAATTGAACATTACAATGACATTATTTTTTATTAATCTTCGTCTGAACTACTCATGTGTTGCATCGCCGCATTGTATGCGGGTGTATACGATAGCGGGTTTTGCATTTTTGAGTGTTGTGACAAACCAAAAACATCTAAACCTATTTATACTAAACCAGGGTGGCAAAATGGTGATTTTGGATGTTGAAAACGGCTAGATAACGTCTATTTTCGACAAAAAAGGTCAAAAAACGTTTTTCAAGCGAAACCGGTTCTGGAACCGGTTCCGGGACCGGTTCTTGAGATCGGTTCCGGTTCCGGTTCGGTTCCGTTTTTTGCTAAAAATGTGGAACCGGTGCTGGTACCCGCAGTTCCTAGCGGTTCCGGAACCGGTTCCACTATTTACCGGTTTGGAACCGGAACCGGTTCCGGTTTGGTTCCACGGTTCCGGTTCCGGAACCGGTTTTTTTTGTCCACCTCTAGTCTTCGGCCCCACGGACCAGGCTTCGGCCCAATATGCTGGCTACGCTGCTTCTGCTCCTTCGGCTCCCCCATCCAACTACGGCTACAACGCCCTATGTCCATCAGATTTGAGTGCCGCTTTCTCAGCTATGCATATGCAACCTCAAGACCCTGCTTCTTACATGGACACCGGAGCCGAAGCACATGCTACTCCGGACCCAGGTATGATCAAAATCCCATCTTCATCTACTGTTTGCACTAAACTTTTAGTCGGTAATGGTCAATGTATTCCAATTATTAAATCCGGGACTGGCTTTTACACCCTACCAAACCGCACCTACGTTTTACCTAATATCCTTTATAGTCCCCACATCATTAAAAACCTAATTTCCGTTAGACGTTTTTCACGAGACAATTGGGTTTCTATAGAATTTGACCCATTTGGTTTTTCTTTGAAGGACCTTCGCAATGGAAGAATTCTTTCGCGCCACAATAGCTCTGGGGACTTATATCCATTCACCGCACCTGCACCACAAGCTCAAGCCTGCTTTCTCACCACTACTTCCGCACCATGGCATGACCGGCCCGGCCATCCAGGAGCTCAAGTTTTAGATGTTTTAAATCGTACTTTTAATTTTATTTGTAATAAAGACCATCGGTCTACTGTTTGCAACTCCTGTCAACTTTCAAATAGTAAACGTTTGCCATTTTATGCTTCTAATACTTACACGTTTGCACCATTTGACATTATTCACTGTGACCTCTGGACCTCTCCCATTCCCAGTAAATCGGGATACAAATATTACATGGTCCTTATTGACAATTTTTCTCACTTTGTGTGGGTCTACCCGTTAAAATACAAGTCCGAAACTTTTCCTACTTTTGTCAAATTTCACCGTCTTATTAACACCCAATTCAACCACCTCATTAAAACTTTTCAGTGTGACTTGGGCGGTGAATTCGATAATAATGCCTTCAAAACCTTTGCCCAACAAAACGGACTACTTTTCCGCTTCTCTTGCCCACAAACCTCCTCCCAAAATGGCCGTGCGGAGCGCATGATACGTCGCCTAAACGACATTATTCGTGCCCTCCTAATCCATGCCAACCTTCCCCCGCCATTCTGGGTGGAAGCACTTCACACCGCTACCTATCTCCACAATATCCTACCTACCAAACGCCTAAATTTTTTCACACCAACCTTTGCCCTTTACCTACGCCACCCCACATATGATCACTTACGAGTGTTCGGGTGTGCGTGCTACCCCAATACCTCGGCCACTCAACCCCACAAACCTCATACACGGGCCATTCGATGCATTTTTCTTGGCTATCGACCGGACTTCCGGGGATACCGATGCTTCGACCCTACCACGGGTAAAGTACACATATCTCGTCACGTTACCTTTGACGAGTCCACTTTCCCGTACACCATCCCCACATCGGCCACTTCCTATACTTTCCTTGATGATTCCTTGCCTATTGACTTCACCTTTACACCAAACCCACCTACCCAAACTCCACCCATGCCCCCCAGCCCACACATCGCCTCCTGTTACACCAGCCCGGCCCACCATCAACTTACCCAAAACCCCAATTACTTATTCCAGGCGCCCACGACCTCAATCCCAGGCCCAAACCTCACCGGCCCACCCTGCTGCTGCCCAAACCACTTAGCCACCTGGCCCACCCGGGTTTCCGCCTCTGCAGCCCACCCACCAGCCACGGCCTTCCACTGACCAGGCCATACAGCCCCAAACATATCCGACCCACAGCCCGTTTCCACCAACACCCATCCTATGTCCACTCGGTCCAAAACCGGCTCTCTTAAACCACCTTTAAACCTTCACACGGCCACCATCTCACCCGTCCCTACTACCTATGCCAAAGCCTTCTCGGACCCTAATTGGACGCATGCCATGCAGGCTGAGTTTGATGCATTATAGGCAAGGTTGCAAAGGTCGCTAGGCGCTAGGCGGGCGGTGAGGTCCAGCCTAGAGACTAGTCGGGACTAGGCGAAATTAGGCGTTTTGGTATTTTTATACGTATTTTATATATATACACACAATTTAGGTGTTTTTTGAAAATATGTTAAGATATATACCCATAATACTTAGAAATACTTTAATATTTACACATAATACTAAAAAATACTTAGAAAATTAATAAAAAAATAAAAAATAATAAAAAAAATCACCGCCTAGGCCGCCTAGGTCCGCCTAATGGCCAAAACGCCTAGATTTCCGACTAGGGCCTAATTCCGATTTTTACCTCCGCCTAGCGCCTAGGCGCCGCCTAGGCCGATTTTTGCAACATTGATTACAGAAAAATGAAACGTGGGATTTGGTCCCTCGTCCTACTGACAGTCAAGTTATTCGTTGCATGTGGCTTTTTTGCCATAAATTTAAGTCAGACGGGACTCTGGAACGGTACAAGGCACGTTTGGTTGTTAATGGTAAGTCTCAGACTGTGGGTATTGATTGTGAAGAAACCTTCGGTCCCGTAGTTAAGCCGGCTACGATACGTACCGTTTTATCTTTAGCTGTTTCACGCTCTTGGCCCATCCACCAGTTGGATGTCAAGAACGCATTTTTACACGGGCATTTACAGGAAACCGTTTTCATGCATCAGCCACCGGGTTTTGTGGACAAAAGATGTCCAAATTTTGTGTGCCGTTTGAAGAAATCCTTATACGGATTAAAGCAAGCCCCTAGAGCTTGGTACAATCGGTTTGCTACTTACATTCTTTCTCAGGGTTTTCGCAGCAGTGTGTGTGATACTTCTTTGTTCATCTACAGCAAGGGTCCTCATACGGCGTATTTACTCTTGTACGTAGATGTTATTCTCACTGCATCCACGGATGCATTTTTACAGGATATCATTCGCTCTCTCTCACGGGAGTTTGCTATGACCGATCTTGGTCGGTTACATCATTTTTTGGTGATACAGGTGACGCATCAGCCTCAGGGTTTATTTCTCTCTCAGTCGCAGTACACAAAAGATATTATTGACAGGGAAAAAATGTCTTCGTGTAAACCCTGTACTACTCCGGTCGATCTCTCTAGCAAACTCAGCGCTACTGATGGGTCGTTGTTCCATGATCCCACTCTCTACAGAAGCTTGGCTGGGGCTTTACAGTACCTGACTTTCACAAGACCGGACATCTCCTACGCAGTGCAGCAAGTGTGTTTGTTTATGCATGAACCCCGGGTACCACATTATGATTTCATGAAGCGCATTATACGACATTGGCAGGGCACCATTTCCTATGGGGTTCGGATAGTTAAATCTAACATCCATTCGCTCGTCGCTTATTCTGATGCCGATTGGGGCGGTTGCCCGGATTCTCGACGCTCAACCAGCGGCTACTGTGTGTTTTTAGGGGATAATTTACTGTCTTGGTCGTCCAAACGTCAACCTGTCGTCTCACGTTCAAGTGCCAAAGCTGAGTATCGCGGGGTCGCCAATGCGGTTGCCGAAGCAACTTGGTTACGTAATCTCCTACTTGAGCTTTCTGTTCCCTTACAACGTGCTTCCGTGGTTTATTGTGATAATGTTTCGGCGGTTTACTTATCGAATAATCCGGTTCAACATCAGCGTACTAAACATGTTGAAATTGATATTCATTTTGTACGTGAAAAAGTGCGCGTGGGTCATATTCGTGTTCTGCATGTTCCGTCATCATCTCAGTACGCTGATATCTTCACCAAAGGATTATCTCGGGACTTGTTTCAGTCCTTTAGATCCAGTTTAACCGTCTGCTCTGCGCCCGATCAAACTGCGGGGGGATCTTAGCATAACCGATAAAGAGATATAGAGATATAGTTTATATTTGAATTATTTGAATGTTTTGTATAGATATAGAGATTATCTTGTATCCTAATTTATGTTGGTCTATTCTCCCTATATAAAGGGGATTGTATTGTATTATGTAATTATCAATAATAATATACCATAGACCACTTTTATACATAGGTAAAAAAAAATGTTTTACCCGATCAAATGGCCTTAGTATAGCAGGAGTTGCTGAACTTGATCGTAGAAAGGTTGTACCAACAAACACACCACCACTTCGCAATACACGATTAATTTCTGCAACCTACAAATGAAAAACCAATCAAATCCAGAACTCAAGAATTCTGACAAGTTTCAAGGGAAATAGGACTAACTCTAGATTCCAAGAAAACTAAGAAATGTGAAAATTATCAAGAATGTTATGATTATTATGTTCCGCTTTTTATAACAAGTAAAACCAACGGTGTCAATCGTGTCTTGTTGGCGGGTTAAACCATTGTATCCGAACACAACCCATGTATTTATTCGTGTCAAAACTCAAAAGACGTCAACTCTAACAAGACACACCTACAATCATGTAACCCAACACGACCCATTTATCTAAACGAGTCAACCCGTGGGATGTGTTGTGAACCAGCTATAATCAAGTTGTAACGTTTAAAACAGGTTGGAGGGTTGTAATAAATGGGTTACTTGGGTCATAAACTAGTTGGCGGGTCGACCCGTTTGATAAATGTTGACGGGTAAACATGTTTAACATGCCAACCTGAACATGACCCATTTAATTAAATGGTTTAAACAAGTCAACATGAATACGACCTGTTTATTAAACAGGTCAGACATGACAACCCAAATTCTGATTATTTTTGTCATGTCAAGAATTGTCATCCCTAAATAAAACAATCATGTTGAATATGTAAATAAAAACATACTACATACACATAAAAAAAGTAATAAACTTGACCCTGAAAGCCAAAAGATAACATACTGCATTAGAAGGAGACGGCCAACAATGCAAAGCGGCACCAGCATGGACTGCATCAATTGAACCTGATTGGAACGGAAGCCTGGAAACATCTGCCCTTACAAGTGCAAGATTGCTGTAAATATAAACAATGTAAGTAAACTGTGATGAAATCAAGAAAAGAAGGCTGGGAATAGAACATACGAGCTTAAAATTGTATCATCGGCTTTCATAAAATCATAAGTTTGACGGAGCATATTTTCAGAAAAATCAAGAGCTATGACTTTTGAGTAGGTCTCAGATTTTGCAAATTTGCGAGAAAACAAACCGCTTCCACAACTAACATCTACTAAAATTCCTCCTTCTGCAGGCTTGAAGTACTCTTGAGCCATGTTGAACTGCAGGACCAAAATTTTGAGTAAAAAGTTTGTATTTGAGTAAGCATATAGAGGTGATAGATTAAGTAATATTTAATTTGACTATTGGTCAAACGCCTTCAATATATTTGGAGACTCGGAATATGTTAAAATGGGAAAATCTTGTTGATACAAATAAATTCACTGATCCATTATGACTAGAGGTGGCTAAATGGGCAGGTTGTGTAAGGGATCAAAACGAGTAACGTACTAAAGTTTTGATAAGGGTCTAAACTGGTTGGGTTGGATTGATCCGAAACACTTTTTAAACCGAACTTTTACAAATTTCAAATACAGATTAGTCTGCTATTATTAACAAATTTATATTCTACTGTAGACTATTTTTTTTTTTACCAAGATCATCTATATTGTTTTTCTGCATTAAACATATAGTTTTGGATGTTGTCGACTACTCGACTTATTCAACCCATTTGATTCGGTCTCTCCTTTTAAGACAACTTTTCCATTTTATTCGTTATTTATCAAAGATAAAACATAACCTGGATTGACGTGTTCATAAGTAAAATGGTAAAAATTTGAAATTGCCACCTCTATTTTTAACAATGACATTGGAATACGTTGATTCAAAATACTTTTGCCGATAATTATAAAAATTAAATAACTAACTTACCAAAAAGATTCTTATTTCAATAGCATTACTATTTTTTGCCTTCCAAAACGAAAATAACATCAAAAGATTTTCTATAGATGATATAGAAGGGTGTATGCATGAAAAAAATGTTTGGCAGACTTAAGACATGATTCTGTTTATGAAAACCTTTGATTTTATGTTTGACCTGTCTGAGATAAACATAACCCAAATTAACCCGCTCATAAGTAAATACTAAATAGGTCAAAATTGTCACCTATACTTATAACAATAACAAATGGGTGAATATGAAATGTAATCTAGAAGGTTAGCAATTCTTACGGGATGGAGGAAGCAAAACAATTAGACAAACAGGAAAAAGAAGATAATAATAATAATAATAATAATAATAATAATAATAATAATAATAATAATAATAATAATAATAATAATTAATCATACAAATAAAGATAACTGGAAACAAAATAACCTCCTCATCCGGACCAGGAAAACCACTAAGGTTGAAATTTTGACGCCATCCACGTTCATACAAAAATGAAACAAGTGGGCTCCTAATGAAAATATAAGACCAATGTTAGCGGTGTTTCAAAGAGAAAAAAATATAACTCACAGGATATTATAGAGTTACTCCACATGATACTCAACCGAATACACAGTTTAATAAAACATATTCATACCGAAATAACTCAGTCCGAGTTGGTTGAGCTTCAACATATTCTTTAGCACCAGCAATTAGAGTAAGATCAAGATACATGTTTTTACTTGAATATGATTTATTGCACTTTATACACTTAAAACCTGAACGATAGATTGCCGGCCTGCAAGTTAGTATTTCCATGAAGAAACTAAACTCAGTCTCGTGCAACATTAGATGAAAAAACTAGACTCGGTCATGTGCAACATTAGATGAAAGAACTAGACTCGATCATGTGTGACATTAGATGTGGCAATTATGAACCGTTTACTTATAAACGAGTTGATTCAGGTTACGTTTTATCTACAATGGTTAAGCATGTAAAATAAAAGAGCTAGCTCAAAAGGAAACAGGTTAAAAGTCATCACAGAGTGTAGTTTATAAGGCATCAAACCTCTTCAATCATTTTATTCAAAATAACCCATATTACTGAATTAGCATACTTTCTTATTATCACGTATTACACAGACAAGATAAGAAATGAAAACTAAAAAAATAGATAAAACATCTCCTTTTTTAAAATTTTTACTTGTTATTCAACCCATTAAACCTGCCCATTGCCACCTCCATGTAGTATCATCACCAAATGAACAAGAAAATATTGAACTTACAGATTGAAACCAGGAGGGCCTTTTCTTATAAGTGGTTCAAAACACACAGGACATGCAAACAAGTGTGCTTCCCCTGAATCTTGGGGCTGAGTGATTGTCTCCTGCCATTCATTATAGAGTAATTTATAAATGCTAAGGCGGATGTGAGCTTAGAAAACTAAATCATGATTAATGTATTGCAAAATTCCAGCAAACTGAAGGTCTCCAAAGATGGATGCATGCATTACCACCTTTTGAGGTTCAAAAAGTCACGATCAAGATGCAAAATGGTGACAGACTTATTAATATCAAGAGTACGAAAATGACAATGCTAAATACAGAAGTGACAATCTCTAAAAAATAATTGATCTTAAAAATTCAAAATCAAATTCATGTCAACTTTGAATCAGAAAAATGGCATAACTGACCGCAAACTCAAAAGTATCATGAAGAAAAAGCAGGTGAAGAAGGTACAGACTTGGCTGTAATGTGAGTTTCATAGTTGTCAAAGGCGAGCGCCCAGGGCGCCTAGGCGACCAAAAACCTAGAAGCGACCTTGATCCGCTTTTGTTTCCTAGATAAAAAAAAAGGCGCTCTTCCAGCAAGTTTCCGGCCAAAAACGTCTTTCCGGTGACTTTTCCGGCCAACTTTCTGCCGGTTTCTGGCGAACTTCTGCAAATTAGTACGAAATCCGTCTGGAACAGATCTGTGATTGTGGTTGCATCACCGGAGAGAAAAAGTTGAAGAGGAGAGAAAGAAGAAGATGAGAAAATGAAACACTAAGACTTGTTTAAAAGACCCTAGGGCCTTAACCGTGTTTGCAGAAAGAAAGCTAAGACACTGACTTTTGCAGAAAGGAGATGGTGACACCACATATTTAAGAAAAAAAAATTCTTTCAGAATATTTTAATTTAAAAAATTATAGCAAGTCAAGTCAGAATTATAAATCTTTCTTTACAGATTATTCTAAAAGGTTTAATATTTGTTTCTGAAACTAGTTAGATGATTTCAATATCCAATATTATTTGTGCTATAAATATTTTTAGAGGGTAATTTTAATCTATATACATACAAGATATATTTATTATTTTTTTGAATAAGTAGTATATTTTATTTTATTTTTCCTTTAGTGCGCTTTTTTTTTCTCAGGCCCACGCTTTATTTGCGCTTCTCGCCTAGGCGATAGGCAGTGCCAAAGCGCCTTGAGTGCGCTTTACGCCTTTGACAACTATGACTGAGTTTTAAGGTACATGCGGTGATGCAGAAAATGGCTAAGATATAGTGAAGCATTTGTCATGGGCCCAATAAAACACGTGTAAAGAACTTATTTACATTGTGTTCCTGAGTTTCATGAAGGAAAAAAGAGGATTTGGAAGGATGTCAACGAAAAATCATGTTCCACAGTTTTTTTAAGGGGAGAAAGGGAAGGAAATGAAAGGAAAATTTTGATTTATTTCCTTTGTTTCTCATCCTTCCAAATTGGAGAGATTTGGAACTTGGAAGGAAATGACTTCTTGAACATAAAATACTTACTTTTCTTTTTATTGCCTTCGAACTCGGGAACACATCGTTAGTGGTAATTCTATATGGCATCTAGACCTTGTAGAACTATATGCATGCAAAAGAAGCATTTTTGTTAAAAAAAAAAAGGAAGCAAGAAAGTTGACAAAGAAAACTAGGTAAAAAAACTTGGGTGATGGCAATATCACTAAGAAATGAGACACCCAAGAAATAAGACTCGCCTAATCAGACACATGCGGCTCAATTATCGGAATCAAGAAACCAGTACTCTTAAGTTCCCCAAAAAAAAAACTTCGTTACACTTTTGGGAATTGATCTTCAAACTTAGGCCCCGTTTGGTTCATGGAATCAATGTAATTGGAATCCGAAAACACTCCATCCAAACTCATGTTTGCTATAAGGCTATGCAATCAATGGAAGTTACTTTTCTTCACTAATCTGAAGAAAGACTAAACATTCCAACAGAAATGTTAAAAGATTATCAAAAAGCTCATCATGTTTCTCCTTCGTCCGTTTCCTCGTCATCACAAATCCAGCTAACTTCCATCGATCGATTCCAGCAGGCAACACATTCGATCTACTTCACTTCCAGCAAAGAAAAATACAGGAAATTTCGACTTAAGCTAAATTAACATGCACATATTCTTTTTCTCTGTCCTATTCACACCGGAGCCCTAAACAAACCATAATTACCAAACAAAAACCTAACCCATTTGCCTTTGATCATTTGGTTCCCTAGCACCAGCGGCCTTAGAATCCTAAACAGGGTCCAGCGGGTCGTGCATAGTAATTTCTCAACTCTTAAAAACTCATAGCTTCGTTTTTAGTAGGATCAGTTTTGCCATAAAAAAGGGGCTGCGACACAGCTTGTTGCCTGTTTACTTGCTACTTATTTGTAATTGGTTGTTTTCGAATGTTAATCTAATTTCGTCATACTGTGTGATTACTTATATTTGAAATTTCGGTATAATTATACTGCAAATAAATTTGTTAATAAATAAATAAAATCCCCTATTAAACTTAATAGTAATAGTTAATAGTTAATACATACAACAAACACATAACAATCCAATAAAAACCCTAAAGCAATCAAAATTCCAATTCCTATAATCCTATTCACTTATTCATTTCCATTTAAACCCACACAATATCCCCAAAACAAAAAATACTATATAGTAATGAACAGCAAGTGTTTGTGTTAATGCCAAGAAGAAACAAATTACCGATTGGGTGACAACAAGAGCAGAAATCTGTCTAACTCTTGAAGATCTCAACTGGGTATACTTGAAAACAACAGAAGGAAGTTTAGGAGCACGATGATGAAGAGGATGGAGCACATGATTTACAGGGGAAAATGAGGATGTTGCCATTGTTAGTGAATATTATTATTACTGATGTTTAATATTATTATTATTAATATTATTTGGTTTTGGTTTGTTGAATTGGTGTCGGATGTAGAAAAAAGAGTGATATGTATATAGGTAGTTTCATGATGGAGAAGAATAGTGATGAAGTTTGTTTTTGTTGTTTCATGTGTTTTTGTTTTTGTGTGGTGATCAACAAACCAGGTGACGAATGACGGAAAGAAGGGTTGTTTTGGATCGATCGAATCGTGTTTTGGATTGAGGATGTTTGCTTGCCACGTCATACCTGTTTAACAACCGTGTGATTTTTCTCGTTACAAAACTTTTTTTTAAAGCCGTTCTAAAGATTATTTGACGGGGTTTAAATTTTAAAATCTGATTTTGCTAGGTTTGAATTATTTCATTTTTAAAAGTATTATATATAAACGAATATAATATAATTGTTTCGTGAGTGGTTGATTTCTTTAAACAGTCTGATCGTTACTTTTGTGCTTGATGGTCAATCGAAATCGGCTCATTTACAAATCGTGCCAGTTTGAATCGGCATGTTTACAAGCTGCGCTGAGCTCGAGTTGACCCTAACTCAATATGGTTCTACTTCTGATTTGTGAGCACCCCTATCCCATATGACTTGATTTCTAAAGGTGTTTTCTGAATTTTTGTAAAACTGAGTTTAAATTTTTTAAACGAAATGTGAAGTTCACTCCAACTAAAATTCTAATTCTATTAAGTTTATTTTAACTCCTATCTACCTAATTATTCAACTCTTTAACAATTTAGTATTACTCTATTTATTTTTAAATATAGTAATACTGAGAGTTAAAAGTTGGAGTAAAAAAGGTAGTAGACGAAAAGTGGGAAATCCAAAAAATTATAACTTGGAATTGGATAAAAGATGTTAAATTTTGGATTGTTTCGTCAGCTGGGATGTCACTGGCTCTCAAGTTGAGATTAGAGATCATATTTTTGAAAATTGCTCGTCTATTGACTTTGTTTGGTTTGAGATTGCTTGGCTGAATCTCAAAACTCCAATTGAAATATGTTCATGGATGGATTCCCTTTAAATATCCCAATGGAAGAAAGAGATAGTTGAAGTAGTTAACTTTTTATACTGATGATTCATATATATATATATATATATATATATATAGGATTGGGATTCTTTGAGAACTAGTTTGAGTTGCGAGAACTGTGAGAACTTTGACATAAAATATGAATTAAATTTTTTTTTACATATTGGTGTAAAAACGGGTAACTTCGCCGTAAAAAAAAGTTATATACAATGCTTATACACTGGTGTAAAAAAACGGGCACACTTATGTAAACCATATAAGTAAATTAATATTTTATTCAATATTTTATTCAATATTTTATTATGCTTTAATTTACAACCACAAATTCATTATTGAATAAAATAAATCTGTAGTTATAAAGTTACTTAATAAAATGCAAAATAACAAAAGGACGACAAGTAAACAACAACAAGTTACACCGCAACCCCAAGTTACACCGCAACCCTCTTTAGAAACAAAAATTTACTACCCTTTTAATGAGCCAAGGGTCAGGATCCAAGCCCAAGGCCCATCTCCAAAACTGACCCCCTTGTGACTTTGCCTGTTGCACTTTGAACCACAGCACCGGTTGTACTCGCACCGCCTACGACAGGTTTCAATTGAATCTTAAACATCTATTTATTTTTATATGTTGTGTATGGATTTGATCATAAATTGATTTGTAGGTCATGAAATAACTTAATTGTGTTTATGGGTTTGTCCTCTTACCAATTATTTGTAGATTTGTTGACTTGCAACTCATTTATAGATAAACAACATATTTGTTTTATATAATTCTGCAACGAATGATTCGTTAACATCAAAGCTGTCTCAATCTTGGTACTTTACGCCTCGGTTACGAAAAGCCCAACACTTTTGTGCTTTGCGCCTCTGTTACGAAAAGCCCACCGCTTTTGCGCTTTGCACCTCGATTTTAGACCTCGTCGCTTTTGTGTGCCTATCGCTTTTTAAAACCAAGCTCTAAATCACCTATCGAAATCCAACTTGTGTTACGCAAAACAAAAAAAACAACAACGATAAATAGCAGAAAGTCCTGATCCCAAAACTGTATAATATGTTGACACGACCGAAAATTGCAGAACCTTATTCAAATAATCGAAATATGACGTATGGCTTTAGTATATAATCAAGAAAATCCGGGGCCATAAGCGGCCACTTATTTTTTTTACACAGTCGAGCCGCTCCTGGTAAGTATTACACTATTTCTGTGTTCTTTTTTTCTTTTACTCGTACGTATTCTAAAAATGTTTTGCAAGCTGCAGATATAATAGTTAGGAATGAGTTAACTGAAATGCGTTGTTGTTTAAAATTTTCTCGTTGTTGCAGAGTTAGTCAAACTAAAATTCAGAGGCAATGGAAATTAGGAACCTTGACTCTAATTCAACATTGTTGAGACTTGATTCCCTCAGTAGGATTCCAAACTCGTCTATTTTTAGTTCCGCCAAACAGCAGAAGTTTGTCGCAGCACCTTCACGGGCTTCAAGTATGTGTGTTTCTACGCTTATTCTTACATTGTATGTGTAAGCATTTTCTGTTCATGGCCATGTGATGTGTCTATTTTTTGAATGCATTTTCCCTTGAGTGGTTAAAATGAATTTTATTCCTATTGCAGGATCTCAGTCTTTATCTATTAGGTGTGGAGTAAAGTTTCGTCCTTGCATTGATATACACAAGGTATGTATGTACTTTCTATGTTTTGATATACATGATGTTATGGGCTTTTAAGTGAGTGTATAGACCTGTATTTAGATTTTGTCATGGACCCTTAGCTTTTTTATACCTTAGTTGTGCCTTAGCGTTGTTTTTGGCATATAGACCTGTAGAGAGCGTATAGGTACTTTCAAGGGGGTTACCGCCACTTTTTCTCGTTCCTTTGCTCTTTTACCTATTGCTGCTATAGTTCACGGAGCACCTTATGCTACCGATAATTTACTGTCATCATTTTTTGCACTTTTGTATGGTTGTCTTTTTGAGGCTTTTAGCCACATTTTTTCAGCTTCGGAATCTCATTTATAAAGATAGGACCATCTGACCTATTATCATTCACTCACCATCCTATGGGTGGGATTTTTACGGAGTACGCCGTCCGTTTATGTGTTTGTTTTGTTTTGGAGGCGGAAATTTCAATGTGATTAGATATCAATAGGTGGATTCGGGTTATATTTTATCTCTAAGAGGGCCAAGTGGTCCTATCTTCAAAAAAATATTTTCAAAGAAAACGGGTTAAATAGGGTCAAAACTCAAAAGTCGCCTAAATGTGTTTTTAATGCATGTAACCTCATAAAACGTTTTATGCGTAAACTTAGATTAAAATTGTAAACATATTGTTTGTGTAACCATATTTTACCCTCCAAATCCTTAATAGTTAATAAACGATTTGGATAAGAACTAAGAAGGTTTCCTGTCTACCCAATCTGACGCAACCCGTACCATTATTACCAACATTGAACCATTAAACCAATCCAGTTGCTTGTCTATTTTTCCAGCTCTAGTTTGTTTTTATCTTATATTTGAAAGCCAAAATTCTTAAGTGTCGTAATCTTCATACACTAGTACCAGTTTCTGAGGATTTCTTGCAGAAAAAACAAGTTCGATAAAGTAACTCATAAAAGTACACAACTTGAAATAAAGACCCACACAAAATTATAACTTCACTTTTACGGAATCTTTTTATCACCCTTTGTGGTATTATGGACAGTTTAGTAACTTCAGTTTTAAAGTTTTACGGTCAAGAATGAATTGTAGAATTTTCTTTCTCTCGCTTTTTGTTTCTTGACATTTGAAGCATTTATGTGTTATCAGGGGAAAGTAAAGCAGATTGTTGGGTCTACCCTTTCAGATATAAAGGGAAATGACTCGACCCTTGTTACGAACTTCGAATCTGATAAATCAGCTGCAGAATATGCAACTCTTTATAAAGAAGATGGTCTTGAAGGTGGTCATGTAATAATGCTGGGAGCCGATCCTTTAAGTAATGAATCAGCCATTGGAGCCCTACATGCTTATCCAGGTTGGATGGTTGCCGTATATTTTACCAATTTTTTATGTATTTTGTATTTATGTATTACCTCCATAAACGCACATAATGTTTAAAAATAATGTATCCCAGATTAAAATAATTTGAACCTCTATTCAAGTGGATTCTTGATGGTTAATAATATCGTGAGGATCATATGTATCATTCAGGTGGTTTGCAAGTTGGAGGTGGTATTAATTCACAAAATGCTTTGAGTTACATTGAAGAAGGAGCTAGCCATGTCATCGTCACTTCAGTATCTCTCTCTCCCTCTCAATATTATATCATTCTTTTTTATAATTTAGATGAATGTGTGTGTTGGTTGGATGATGAGCCACTGATTTTAGATCCTTCTAGTGGTCTCTAGTCTAGAGGTCGCAATTGAAACCCGTTTATTTGAAAAATGGGTCAATTCGGACTGTATTTTGTTGATAGTGTCTTAAAGTGTTAAGGATTAGCTAAAATTGAAACATGTCAAGTGAGTTGTACAAGGTCAAAAGTCGCTTAATGTGTCACGTGTGAATGCCCATAATGACCGAAAATATTAATAATTTTTTAAATATTTATCTTGTTACGTGAACAAGAAGGTTCTTATTCATATTTAATTAATTTGTTGTTTACAAAATACAAATAGTAGATAAAAAGGGTTGGTAGGTCGGCCCACCCTATCTGACCTGTTACCCAACCTACTCGTGTTTGGCATATGTATTTACTATTTATTGATATATCCTTGCGTATAATTGCAGTATGTATTCAACAATGGACAAATGGACCATGAGAGGCTTAAAGAACTTGTTCACCTTGTTGGTAAACAAAGGCTTGTATTGGATCTTAGTTGCAGGAAGAAGGTATGCACTTTTAGGTGACAATGATATTTTTTTGTTTTAATTAATTTTTTTGTCACTAGGCTTAGCAATTACTTGCGATTTTTTTTCTTCTTATCTATCTCTCAATCATGATTTATCTTGGAAACAAATTGGTACATAAGTCATAATCGACAGATGAAACCGTAAAAACTTAATGTTTTTTTCTCTGTGTCCATGGAGGAAAATCTAATTCACTCGTTAATTCTAGCATGTTGAGTTTTTGTTATTATTCTTATCTAAAGTTTTAAAATTTCCATGCATAATAATGGCACCACAATTGACTTGCCAAGAAAGTAAAAACATGAACATGGTTTATTCTGTCTTACGTCTTACCGTTGTAATACTCCATATATGTTATACTTCCATATCCTTTTGCACAAAGATATAAATGTAGGTTATCTAAGTTCTACATTTAGAATCCAAATAAATAACATTTACGAAGTAAGATGTTTTATGTAAAAAAAGTGGTGTTGGGTCCCATACCAAGTACCGACCCGAATTGTTTTGATCCAAACCTATTTTGACCTATTACGCAACCTGGATGGCCCATCCATATTGCCACCTCTACTAGTTGGAACACAATTGTTTGCCATAATACCGTCTATTATATATTTTCATGATTATGTTTTTCAGGATGGTAAGTATGCCATTGTTACCAATAGATGGCAGACATTTAGTGATGTGTATCTCGATGAGAAGATAATAACTTTTCTTTCAGAGTATTGTGATGAGTTTTTAGTCCATGGTGTAGACGTTGAAGGGAAAAAGTAAGTACTCAATCCCTTTGTATTCTATATTTTGTGTTTTTTACTAATATTAACATAAGTCATGCAATTGCTAGTATACTAAGTTGTACTTACTCGGTCCCAAAAAGAAATAAAAAACCATTGTCAAAGCGGGCCATTTTTATTTTCTGGTGTTGGTAAAAACTGTCCGAATTGACCTGCGGACACTTTTCAATTTTTTTAATAAGAAGTTAATGTGTTAGTTATGAATTATGATTACAAAAATATATCATAAACAATAATCTAACTTGTGTTACTTAAATCTACTTCTGTGACCGTTTCTTTAGCTAATTATTTTTTGACACGTGTAAAATAGAAAACAACCCTAAGATTCAATAACAAGTACATGGGTCGAAATTTCAATTGTTTTGTGTGCGCTTTTTAAATTTTTTCTTGTGTAACATTTGGCTGGATTTTATATACTTGTTTTTTATAATTATTTTTTATTTATTCTAGACTGGGCATTGATGAAGAACTTGTAGAACTACTCGGAAAACTCTCCCCGGTATGTACTAAACTCATTTCTATTATTCCTTGAATACAGATATCATGATTTTTGAAGTGGTACGAATATTTCATTTTGAACATGTAAAAAAATGTTGATTATTTTCGTTAGAACGCTAAAAAGAAAACGTTGATTATCCTCGAAAAACATCAAGTTATACGTAACCCAAATTGACCCATTTTCATAAGTCAAGTTAAAAGTGCTATATGATACAAGACTTGTTGCGTTGACCCCGTGGAATGTTTTTAATCTAAACTTTTTCTGTTGTGGTGTACTGATTTGTCTGGATTCAGATTCCGGTGACGTATGCTGGTGGTGTAACCGTAATTGATGACATGGAGAGAATAAAAGTTGCAGGAACGGGGCGTGTGGACGTGACTGTTGGTAGCGCTCTGGACATTTTTGGAGGGAAATTGGCTTATAAAGATGTTGTGGCTTGGCATTTTCAGCAACAAGCTCTACCAGTTTAGACTTGTGTTATTAGTATTTATCGGTATGTCTACATTCAGTTAATCTACAAATTCTGCACATTTTCAAGTTGTCATAACTTGAAGCTTATGGCTTGTTTTATTGTAATTTCTGTTATATTATTAAATAAATCATTTTCAAATTATACTTTATTATTCAATATTTAGTTGACTCTAGTACCTAAATCCAAGAGAACAATATTTATAAATCAATAAGTGTTAGTGATGGTGTCCCCTTCACACCCCTTTTTTTAAACATAGTTTGGAAAGAACAATTTAGCAACATCCGTTAGAGATAAAAAGATCTATAAAGATAGCTCTAAATGGCTAACTAGTTTGAACCAACACACATATTGAGAAGTTTTTGAATCAATTCAAGATGCAAGATTCTAAGGGTTGATGGTATGGAACGGAGGGGGCTTCATTGCGCCATATCAGCCTCACGTAGACAAGGGGCGCCATTGCCCTTGTCCTTTTAACTAACATCCATCCATTTGAATAAGCGCAACACCAAATAAATCACTACTCAATTATGGTTAAGGGTGCAAACGAGCCAAGCTCATGCTTAGCTTGATTTGAGCTTTGTTCCTATAGCTCAAGCTCTGTTCGTTTATTATTTAGTAATTAAATTATATTAATTACAATTATTATTTTGTAGATAATTTAGTTAGCTTAGGTGGCAGATGACGCTACCCCATAACACCCAGCCTTAGAGGGTGTTTGAGATTGCGTTTTGAATCTGATTTTCAGATTATTGCGTTTTGAAAACGCAGATAATCAGTTTTTAGTGTTTGGATTGCATTTTGAAAATGCAGATGATCAGTTTTTAGGCTACCAAAACGCATAATCTGTTATGAATAATCAATCCCAAACACCCCTTAGTGTGTATCGTGTGTATCTTGCCTATGTCACACCAGAATTAAGTAAATCTCAAAGTCCTAGCTCAACATTGACATAGAATGAATTAATGGCATTTAATATACTTGTATAATTGGATCCATTGTGTATGTATTGCTATGTTTAAGAATTGATGTCTTTTATAAGCTTTATGCATTATGAGCTGGTTACAAAAGAATCTAGACATGTCATGTGGATGGATGCAAATAAAATCCTTAATTGTTTGTGAGATATGACAATGATGTGATATGCACTAAAATGGTTAATGATGTAACATAAATCACTCTTAATTGAGCATGATAATAAAAACTTGATAATAAAACTATGAGACCATATTTATAGGGTCGGCTAAATGCACAATTGTTTACTTTTTACACCCTCTTTCTACAAAAAAAATTGTCAAATTCTATCCCTATAAAAATCCTTATTTTTAGTTCTGTACATAAATAAGATGCCTACATATTAATTTTTTATTCATTTTTACACTTCTCACGAAATACGACATTTGTACACTAACCTCACCTTATATATATAAAACCTTAATGTTTTATTTAACTTTTTTTTTGTTTTTTAAATGATGAGGGTAGTTTAGTCATTTTACATTGACTTAAAAAAATCAATGGTTAGGGGTGTTCACGATCCGGATTTCACGGTTTTTAGGTCAAATCATTAGTGATGGTTTTTGATATTTGTGAACCAAAACCAAACCGCAGAACTCGTAAACTGAACCAAACCAAACCATTAGTAATTGTTTGGTTCCAATTTGGTTTCACCCTTTGGGCTATGTTTGGGCTCGTTAGTCCTTTATACAAGATATCCAAACTTAGGGTTGAATAATTTCGTGGATACCTTAGTATGATATTAGATAAGATGTGACAGAATGAGAACGACTCTTTAGAACTTTTTAGTTTTTGATTTCGTTTAGTTTTTAGGTTTGAAATATAGAAATGAAATAACATACATAAGTGGACAACAAGACTAATATATAAACTTGAAGGCTTTTAGTTCTTGTAACTATTAATAGTTATTTACAAAAAAAATTCAATAGAGCTAAAACAATTTTACTTTTACTTATGTTTACTAATACACAAACACATCTATTAATATGTGAAATATATAAGAAATTTATTATAATAAATTATCACAGTCTGGTCCGGTTTTATACGGTTGGTTTTCGGTGTAAACCGTAAACCAAACCGTTCACTGAGGTTTGAAAATATTGAAACCAATCGACCAAAATTAAAGTAAAAAACCCAACTGTAAAACCAAATCAATGACTGATTTGAACAGTTTTACGGTTTGAAACCAAACCATGAACACCCCTAAAGACACCATAGTTACAAACTTTTTACCACCAGAGCATTTGTTGGGGTTATTGTTGCAATCTATGCAAACCACATATATTATCTGAGTAATTAACACAAATATAATACTTTTTTTACAACTTAAAGCCATTAATAAAAGTTCTATTTGCGTAGGTTACCTGTGCAACATCTCTCAACACCATACACGACATCTGTTCTTGTCAACCTAGGTTGGGGTTATCTACCAGGGGGAACTAACTTAAGTTTGGTGCAAATGAATGTAAGACATGCCACATATTATTCACATTAATGGTTCAACGTTCCATGAAAGAAGACAGTTTACAGAAATAAAACGACGTCACTTCCTCCCTCGTGTGGTTGTCTCTTCAAAAGATGCATGTAGATCATAAATAATATTTATCATGAGAGCTTGACCATTAGAAGACATGCACATGTGCTATAGCTGACTTCTTACCTTCTTCCAAAACCAACACTTTATTGTTTGACTAGTTAACTAATTGTCCCAAAATCAATTGCCCCACGTGTCTTCCACCGTGTGATACGTCCATGGACAGAAAGAGAAAAAAAAATTCATAGGTATTTGTTGTCTAGACAAACACTTCAAAATAGCAGTATAGCACCATTTTCTTAGGATCTCATCTAAGTTCTTTGCTGATGACATGTCATCGGCATAGGGTAATATTAGACCTTAAAATCTTGAAAATAGATCCTTCGCCGACGACATGTCTTCTTTGTAGGACATCCTATTCCTTGTGATGGCAACTATAGTCTATATATATCACTCAAACGATCAATTAATTGTCTAGTCGCCAATATATATCTACTGAGTATGTTGTATTAATTCTCATATTTAAGATGATTTATTGTTATATAACACATGTCATCTAACTTTAAAATTACCAAACTTTTATTTTATTTTTAGGGTTAGTGATGTTTTAACCTACTATTCTTCGGTAATGCTTTGACTATTTTCTCCGCTTAGCTTTAGGTTTGGAGTTTTTCCTTTTAATTTTAGGAAAAATTACAGAAATCGTCCTTTATATTTACCTATTTTTTCAGTAGATGTTCTTTAACTTTAAAATTGACGAGAATCGTCCTTCATGTTGTAAAATCTTGCAGGTCTCGTCCTTTATGCCTAACCTGGTTAGTTTTTTTGGTTAAGTTTGTTCACGTGGACTCCACATGAGGGCAAAATAGTCATTTACTAGCATGTCTCCATCCTTTAAAAAAAAGAATTCTATATATATTTAAGGAAAAATAATAACCTCTCATTCAACTCTCTCTTTCTCTCTCTCACACACACACCCACCTGTGCACACCACCGCCCTAAACAATCCTCCATTTCTCACCACCACCTGCCACCACCACCACCATCTACCTGTGCTCTCTCTTTCTTCTTATTCCATTCTCACATTCTCCTCAACATTACTAACACAAGATCTGTCATCCATCAATCACCAGATCTGTAGCCATGTTAAATACCAACCAAAATTCATCATCAACACACAAAATTAAGAGGTATCCAGATGGAGTTATGAAGAAATAGATCTGAATTTGTTAAAGGTTTGTGGATTGAAGGAAACAGATAGAAAGAAAGGTGGTTTGTTTGTGAAATCGGGGGTTTATTATGGTGAAAGAGAGTGGAATATTGTAGACTATTAGCAGGTGGTCGCCTGAGTAGTGGTGTTTGCTGAATATTATAGACTATTAGTAGGTGGTCGCTGGAGTAGTGAAAGGGAGTGGAATATTGTTTGTGAAATTGGGGGTTTATTAGGGTGAAAGATCTTAATCTTGGTAATAAATTTATGGAAACCTTTCATCATAAGATTATGGAACTCCCTGAATCTATAGCTGATCTTGTTTGCTTACTCTGTCTTGATCTACACGATAATGTGTTGACTTCTTTACCTGTAAGTTTAGGCAGATTGACCCCGCCTTCAAGAACTTGATTTGAGTTCAAAAAGCTTGTTATTTCTTCTTGATCAGAGGGAGAGGAGGAGGTCAGGTATAAGAGGGGCTGGTTCAAAAATGGGATAATATTGACAACGACCATGGTGGTCGCCGGAGTACTGGTGGTCGGCGTTTAGATTATTAACAGGGGTTTGGTGGGAGAAAGTGATTGGGTTTCATGGTGGCAGGTGGTGGTGTAGGGTTGTTGATTGCAGGTTGTGGTGCTGGGGTTCTTGGCAGGTTGTGGTGGTAGTGGCAGGTTGGTGGTAGAGGTGGTGGTGTGGCGCCCTAGTGGTGGTGGTTATTGAAGAATCTAAGTGGTGGTGGTGATAAAGATGATAGAGATGAGGGGTATAACTGTCATTTTGCCCTCATGTGAGACCATATGACCAAACTTAACCAAAAAAACTAACCACATTAGTGCTAAAGGACGAGACCTAAAAGATTTTAGAACATAAAGGACGATTCTCGTCAATTTTGAAGTTAAAAGACATCCACTGAAAAAATAAGTTAACATAAAGGACAATTTCTGTAATTTTTCCTTAATCTATATATATATATATATATAAAACAAAGCCCTTTTGCTAACGTGGCGTTCAATGGTGGCCTCAACCCCACCTTGAATGTGCCACGTGGCATAATAATGTGAAGAATTTATTATTTTTGAATTTTTTCGTTATGTATATATTTATCCTTCTCTCCCAAAACCCTAAAAAGCTTCCACCAAATCTCCTCCGCCTCCAAAACCAACTCCACCCTAACACCTCCCTCCTCTCCTCTCCTCTTCTCTCCGACTACACCTCGTCCCCGTCCCCTTTGACCACTAGGTACAGCCACCATCTTTGACCACCAACATAACCTATCCAGCTCCATTCCTATTTTCCTTCTTTACAACAGAACCCAAGACATTCCTATCGAGAACCTTCTGTTCATCTCCTCCATTATTCCTCACAATCCATGGAGCCATCCCAAACACTTTCTACATTAATAGTAGCCACGCTTCACGTTGATGCCCTTGCCGGAAAACGAAGACGCGATGCCGTGCTCGGTGGTGCTCCGCCGCCTTTACCCCTTTTCTCTCTCACTCCGTCTCTGTGTATGAACCGGTCACTACTGTTTGTGTTGGAAAACGTTTGGTCAAAACAGTTGCAATTTAATTGGGTTCTATTTCGTAAACAATATTAAAAGTTTATCAAGAACTTGATTTTCATTCAACTAATAATGGTTTTTTTTTGTTTTTTTTATGTGAAGAGATATATGTATACGAGTCTCAAGCATTGGTCAAAACAGTTGCCAATTTGGCTGTTTTTGTTTTTTTTTGTATTTTTTTGTATGTGAAGAGATATATGTCCATGAGTCTCAAGCGTAGGTAAGAGTTTGCTAATTTTGTCTGAAACTGTTTTAGATGCAGACCATATTGTTTTCTATCATAATGACACAGATGGAAACAACCGGTTTCGGTTGAAGCAACCGTTGATTAAAGCTGTTATTGAGGTTATTAGTTTATTTATTTTACTAAGTACTATTTGTTGAATATGTTGTTTAATTGTTTATAGATCTATGAGGTGATGTTTTGATTGTTGATCTGCAGAGAGGAGTGTATTTTGAAATTACATACTCGGGCCTGCTTAGGGATGCTCAGTTGAGGAGGCAGATGATATCCAATGCCAAGGTATAAAATCTTACGTTTTGATTTTGAGTCTGATAGGATTTGAATATGTAATGAGACCGTTTATGTCGACTAGCAAGAGGAACGATGAATGACACAGATGGAAACAACTGTTTTGCTCTGTTATCTGATCAGAATCTGGGTTTTATCATCTGGGGTTAGTCTCTTTTTATTCAATTATTATTATTTGTTGTTCTTGAATTATAAATATTTGTTCTTTTAGATTAGTATTATCATATTATTAATTATAATTATAGATACTGATATGGGGATTGATTGTTTTAGAATATGTTGTATCTGGTGTAGAATATTGAATGCATGCTTAGGCTGCTGCTGAGTCTATTCGGCTCACTGAGTTGACTAGGTATTCAGGAAAATCAAAGGAGGAAGTAGTTGCGATTACGATATATTTTAACAACCAAGGGATGGGCTGCCATGGTAAGATTTTATTTGTAAAATTATTCTTTTCTCTATTTAATTGTGCAGCCGATTTATTTGTATGAGTTATTGGTTCATTGCTAATTTAAAATATATCTCATATCATTAGTTGGAAGTTTGTATATGGTGCATGGAAGCTTAAATTTTTTATTATTATTTATATTATTTTTGACTTGAAACACATGAAAAGTAGTTATTATTGTAACATATATATCAATATATAATATAACTTCTTCGAACTTGAAACAGAAAAAAAAAAAAGAGTTCTTTTCGTGGAAGAAGGCGTGTTTCCCAAGGTTGAGTTTGAGGATACGCCGCCGCACCTTCGTGACCTCGCCGCCGCTGCCATGCACGGCGATGTTGACGGTCTTCGTCAAGCCCTAGGTATTCTTATTATACCTTCTGTTTTATTTTTATTTTTTTATCCGGCCAGCCTAACAAAGGCTGCGGTGATGGTCGTTCGTGCACAGAGGAGACGATGTTGATGGTTTATGATTATTTAGGTTGCAACATGCACGGTGGAGAAAGTAGTGTCGGTGGTTCACATCCCAGGTTCGACCCATTGTCCTTGGTTCACCTACTTTATTGTTATTCTCTTGCATTTTGTAGTTTATTAGCTTGAAGTATTATAAGTATATATATATAAAAGAAAGCCCTTTTGCTGACGTGGCGTCTATTGGTTCCTTCAATCCCCCCTTGAAATCGCCACGTGGCATCTTAATGTAAAAGTTTTGATGTTTTTAATTTTTTTGTTTTTTTAATTAATTAAAAACAATAAAAAAAAGAGAAAACTCTGTTATCTCACGATCGCCTCTCCCTCTCCATTATTCTTTCTCTTTCTCCTTCTCCTTAACAATACTCTCATCTTTCTTTCATTGAAAACCTACCGCCGATCGTCTCCTTCTTTATTCTCCAGCAAGCCATCACCACCAACAAGCTTTCCCCCTCCCTAAAACCTCAACTAATCAAACCCTAACTGTCATCCAAAAACAAAAACACTAATCATAACTTATAAATCCCCATTCATTCTTTAGCAATCCGTCTAACAATCTATAAATCTGCGTCACACCATGGAAAGGATCGTTGGAGAAAAGTACAAGCTCGGTCTATTAATATTATTATTATTATTTACACAAATCGTATGCTAGAATTGAGATTTGGTGTATGATTATGTTTTCTGATTTGCAGCTACTCATGTGGATACTCATGAAATCGTTGCTTTCAAAATGGTAAGGATTCTGTTGGTTTAGGTTAGGGTTTTTGTTGTTATGTAATTGATTTGGTGAATTGAATGTGTGTGTGTGAGATTGAGTTTTGGTGGTGATATAATGCAAATTGGATTGTTTTTCAGGAAGCCAAACATAGGAGGTATGTTAACTTGAATGGAACAATCAAACTCCAAAAACTGATAATCCTCTTCATCACATTCAAGGGCTCCAATTGACGCCAACGAAGGGGTGTAAGTTTCCTAAATTGATTACTCATGTTTACCCTTCCTAATTCACGATTTTGGGTTTAATCATTTATTCATGCTTTGCTTAATCGGTGAGTTTTTGAGGTTTTTGTAGTGATTTGATTTAAAATTATTGATTAAACTGTTCTTATCCTTTTGTTCTTAGTATTTGTAGTGATTTACTTTTAAAAGATAAATTACAAAGTTCTAATCATTTTGTTCTACATGGTTTCTGTTCGTTTTGTAGTCATTTACTTTGAAAAACTCAATTTAACACTTCTAATTGGTATAAATTTTATAACAATTCATTTCAAATAACTTGATTAAAACATTTGTAATTATTATTTTCTTAGTTTCTATGAATTTTATGGGAATTGCAATAAATTTGTCAAAGCTATATATAAGACTAAATATCCTCGGAAAAATCATCAAACAAAAAACATGAAATTTCACATTTGATGATACTCTTTTGTTTGATAGGCGCTTTGAGTATGAACGAAGTGGCCGTAAATCCCATTGTTCCTATGACAAAGCCGCATAGGATAGTTTGTGTATGTGCTTACCTCATTAAGAGTTTCATGTGTTTCTTTTTTGTATTCTTGATTCTGTTATATCTTTTTTCTCGATGTAGTTATCTTGGGTCAGCTGGCAATGAAAACTATCAAAGGAAACGAAATATAGTGGATCATCTTATTGGCTGGTCCATGTATTCTATGGTTTTTGGGATTTAGTGTCTGACCTAATTGTTACATTGCATATATTTAGGTATTCGAGATAACATGAGGCATTTATGTCTTTATATCATTCAAGAACTCTCGACTTTATGGAAGTGATGGTGCAGGACAAACATGTTCTAAGTATTCTGGCAAGTAGTAACTAAACATGAAATGTCTGAATTATATATAATCTTAGGTTGTAGCAGGAGTTTATGTCTTTATATTTATTTGAGGGTAGTGACTACTGTACATTTGCAATATAAAACCAGATATGTGAAGGAATTAAAGAATTAATATAAGAAATTAAATAAATAATATAAGCACATAGTTATTAATCTAGAGATAGAACATAGATATTAATTTAGAGGCAGATATATTTGCCTTCTTTCTATTTGTGCATTGATGGTTTTACATTGCAACTTATACAGGTCAGATGCTAGGCAAGTATGAACATGTTGGTAGCCAAAGCATGGAGGAAAAAAGAAGGTTTGCAATTCATACTAGGAGAATGGAGTACCATAGCATCGAAAGTTGAGCGGACTTCAAAACCCAGTTTTGTAAGCATTTGAAGTCTTTTAACCCATTTGGTCATTTCACTCTTATGTTTTTTTATAAAAATAATTCATGTTACCCCGTTGATGTCAATGTTTATTGTAATATTCAACATTCATTGTAATAATACAGAAAAAAAAAAAATCTTTTTGCTCATGTATAAGTAGATAGTTTACATAGAGATTCCTTAACTGGGAATTTGTGTGTATTCAAGTTAGTGAACATGGCTTATCAATATTAACAATATTTAAGATTGAGAAGGTTCCATCATGTCTCAAAAAGGTCTTTATATGTTCCCATGCCTAATTTACAAAGTGTAATATATGGCATCATCGTTACATTTGAGCACTAATAATTTCCTTTGAACCGTTTAAATGATCAAAGATGAGTCGTTGACCATTAGTATATATCAATATTTTTTTCTTGAGCAAGCAAATTGTAGTATAGTGGTACAATTACTACCACAATTGAAAAGGGTAAGGTCCTAAAATCAATCAAGAAAACAAGGGTCCATACATGAAGCAGTCTCTGTAGATGCCAATTTAGTAAATGATTTCCATGCAAGTATGGCGAAAGACGCCGAATGGACCGAACTCGATGTGAAAACCTCAAACATTTGACACAAGAGTTCACCTTATGGTACGCGACCAATTATCCAAACCCATTTACCCACATCACGATTGAATTTATTTGTATACAATCTTAACTAATATAATAGATATTAGATAGTATGCCGAAGTCTGGAAGCTTGATATTATTAAAATTATAGAACTGTTAGAATGAGTTAAATTTTATATTGAGTACTGCACCTGAACCACAATTACTAGCCATAGTGTTTTTTTCCATATTGTGTCATAACAGTTGTGTCTCAAGATGCCCTGATGCTTTTTGTGAATATGTTTTCCATTTTAGTTTTGGTGCATTGAAGTTTAGTTGTTTGCTCTTGATGACTGAGTATTAATTTCGACATAGGTGGTGCCAATTTATTATAACTAGGTGTTTTAATGATCGCGCGCTACACGATATATCTTGTGGCGCGTTGTGCCACAACCGTGCAAACAGCAGTGTAAAATGGAGGCGTAAAATGATGTTACGTAGCAACGAAACAACGACCAAAACCAAGAAAATCGGTAAGAAAGAACACAACAGATGAACGGAGACAAAAATACTATACGAACGTAGATGAAAACTACGTTAAAAAAACGTAGACGAACGGAGACGAAAAGATCAGGTGTTGCAGAGGAACGGAAACGAAAATACTATACGAACATAGACGAAGACTACGTAAAAAAACGGAGACGAAAGTAGACGAAGACTACGAAAAAAAACGTAGACGAACGGAGACGAACGTACTATACGAAGGTAGACAAACGCTACGCAAAAAATACTATACAAACGTAGACGAAAACACTATACGAACGTAGAGCAAATTGGGTTAAAGAGCGGGTGTTGCAGATGAACGTAGACGAAAGTACTATACGAACGTAGACGGACACTACGAAAAAAAAAGATTAAAAACATCAAGGTTATTTTTTTATTTATTTAATTACAAAAGTAATAATTATTACTATTAGTGTTAGTATTATTAGAATGGTTATATTTTTCAACCCTCATCATGAATTCTACATCTATATATATAAGTATAAGTCAAATTGTAACATATTTTAATTTACGTGAAGATGATTATATGTTGAAGGTTATCCTTTTAATACTTTATTATGTTTAATATGGTTTATGCTTTTTATTTTTTTAACTTTTTAAATAAATGTTTTTTAACTAAGATTGATTATGTCTCATTGCTGTTTATAATGAATAGAACATCTCTACATAACATTATATGTTAAGTAGAATATGTTCCTCTTTAGTTGGAAGTATGTTTATATTTTGAAGTCTCAACTTTTCAACTATGAACTTTGTTATCATAGACAACTTGGTCTAACGATGTTTCCCTAGCTCTGTTTGACTAAAACTTCTTACTTTTAACCACTTTTTTGACTTCTGATTGACTGATTTTGAGTTGTATCACACTATTATAACCACTTCTTTTACCTCTCATTGAGTGATTTTGTGTTTTCATAATAACATAATATTACTGATTCACTGTGACATAAATAACATATGAACAAACAAACAAATTCTCACATAATCTAAAAACATAACATCCTTATTATTATTATCATTATTATTAATAACTATTCTATAACCAATCCATATTATTTATATTATATTTTATTCTAATATTTTAAGTAAAATACGTGCAATTGTCTATTGTAAAAGACTCATTTGTCGATTCCATATTATTTATAATAAATTTTATTATTTTTCACCCCCGGGAAGCTCCCGGGTTATTTGCTAGTTTTATATATACTTCTACTAGAGGGGTGTTCCTATGGTACGATGGAGAACACGGATACTTGTGATCACATATTAATTCTTGTTAAAATAACAAAATATAATAATAAATTACTCAAATTAAAAAAAAAATGTTCACTTCTATAACATAACTTATGAAAAAGGTTATATCAAGGAAAAAAAATCAGAATACAACAATTTCATCTTTTACTTTTCTCAAAACGTTAACAATTTCATTTTGCTTTCTTCTCATTAACTTTGCAGTGAAAATTATAAATTAAAATTAAAAGTTCTAATATATGTTATTATCTATCCCAGCTATAAAATGAGATTACGCGTCAATAAGCTAACTAAAAACTTCCATGAGTATTTTTACTAAAAATGATTTATTTTTTTTATTTTTAATCAAATACGTGGATAGTCTCTAGGGTTTTACAAAATGTTAGTAACACTTCCTAAGTATGAGAAATTATAAATACAATCTAAAATTTTGCAATTTGTAACACCTTTATTCCAAACCTTTTACAATTCGTAAAACGTTTCATCTCTGAAATCAGATGATATATGGGGGCTAAAGGTGTTACAAATCGCAAAAAGTTTGGACTAAAGTTATTACAAATTGCAAAAATTTGGACTAACTATATAGTTTCTCGATCATAATTAGGAACTATTTTCAAAATTTGGTAAAACAGACTATCCATATACTTTAAAATCGCTAGGCAACACTGCCGCCACCTCTCTGGCCCCTGATGCAGGTTGATTTCTGAAACGAGTGCAAAAGGTGGTCCACAGTGACTCGCAGAGCCCTAAGAACCAAGGGTTTGTGTTTAGCAGGATAGGCTTTGCGATTCAAAAGGGGATAGCGGCGCAACTTGTTACCCGCTTACCTATCAACTAAATGTAACTTGTTTTGTCTTGGTATGAAATTTATTATTTTATACTAAAAAGTATTCATATGCATGTTTGAAAGTTGTTTCCTAATGAAATTCTAATAACATGTTTCTATATGGAGCCCTCGAACTTCCTTTTGATGACAAAGCTACCTCAAGAGCTCAACAGTTGACACCAAACATGCAATACTTATTTACGTGTCCTAGAAATATAAACAATTTAATTAAACCTTGAACTTGTTATCTAAGTACGAGAGAATCGAAGTGATATGTTTTTAAAACACACTATATTACCTTATTGGTCCTCATTATGATGTGGGTCTTCAACCTCATTTATGTGTGTGTATATATAGGTCCCCAAACCCACCATCAACCTGCAGATTCTCCTCTAAATTTCATCCACTCTAGGAAAGCATAATAATATTATTAAACAAAATTTGTAGACTCACCTCTTTTATTCACGAAGTCACTAAAGATAAAATGAAGCCTTCTTTGATGTGCTATCTCTTAGTTATTTGCATTTTCCTTTACGAAGCCAAAGGTATGTTCAATTGTCACTCAGACACCCATACATTTGTTTGTGTGCTTCTAAAAGAAAAATTGTATTTTAATAATTCAACTTTGACATATTAGCCGGCAATAGTCTTATATATATGACAGTGCCAACTTTTAACCTATTTTCATAAGCAAACTTATATTAACTAAAATTTTACTCAGTTAATTTTTGTTGACGTGGACTACCTATGTGGCAAATAAGTCAAAGTTGTGATGACATGGGCTGCTTATGTGACAGTTTTGATGACGTGGTCTACATAGGTGGCAGTCCATATCTGTCAAAACTAACTACGTTAAGATTAGTTAGTATGTGATCATGCATGGGCGAAAAGAGGTTAAAAGTTGAAAATACCACAAAACATTTTCTTAGTTGAATATGTTAAAATTGTGATTATTAAAATCAAATTTTTCTAAACAATATAAATAGTTTAGAAAAATTGGATTTTATTAATGGCTACATCTATATATGTAACTAATTTGATGCAAATAACGGAAGCAATTAAGTGGCTTAGAAAAAACTTATGATTTTAATCAAAGGCTTTGAACCTTGAAGTTCCAGCTAGCTAGTCGGTTGTCTCGAAGTCTCAAGTGCTTGAATTACTAGGTTTAATAAAAATAAAAATAAAAATAAAACTACCTCAAATAACAACCATATACCCGCTTTAAACAAGTCAACCACAAACCGTTAAAATAAGAAACAAAACATTTAAATAAAACAAAAGATAATCATAAAGGCATATTGGTTTATAGACAAACGATACATAACGTTAGGTGCTATTTCTAATTTTCTAACCTATATTAAACAAGTGGTTTTGGTTGATACCCGTCAACTCGTTTAAAACTAAAAAGTAATACATATATATAAATAAAAGAAGTAAACTCTCCAACCCTTGTATTTTACACTTTTTTTTTCCAACTCATCATCCTTTTTGTGACCTGTTAACCGGTAACTTGATTACAAAGTATTACAACTCACCAGTTAACCTGTTAGGGGCTGTTTGGTTGATTAACTACTGAATCATTAAGATAATCTGAATGGTTAAGAGCTGAATCATTTAGTATCCCTTATTAGCTTAATGGTTCAGCACTTAATCATTCCATTCAGATGCAGAAACAAACAGTTTGAATGCTTAATGATTTAGAGCTGAATGGTTAAGAGGCTGATTAAGAAGCTACCAAACACCCCCTTAATTTGGTTGACTCATTTAGATAAATGGGTTACACTGGTGCAGTTACATGATTTCAAGTGTCATCAGGTTATGGATTAAATATATGGGTTCTTAGTCCAACCAATAACTCGAAACCTGTCAACCAGTTATCTAACACGATTCACACCCATAATTAGATGAGTTAACATTTCAAAAATCCAGTAATTACTTCATATATTATGCACAAACTTGAATATTAATTAAGGCGACCCAAAGCAAGAGATTATGGATTAATGGATACTCCTTAGCTATTAAAATATATTACGTTGTTATGGTGAAGGTATCGAGCTGGAAAAAAGTAATGTTCTAGCTAGGAACCATCAAGTAACCATCACCAAGGTTAATGTCTCATGATTTTGTATTGAATAAAATATTTCTTTTTTATGTTGGTTTTGGATTAATTTGGTTGTGATTATTGCAGCGTTTATCAAGCAATCCAGGCGTCGAATCTGCCATGGTTACCGAGCCTTTATCAGGTACCATCATAACGAAGAGAGGATTAAGTTCTTATGGGCACTGGTTACCAAAGATTCATGAAGATTATCACGCCCCAAGACATGACCAGCTTACCTAGACACCTTTAAAACCCTACAATTTACTTAGTTTCTGTATGGTTATATAGGGTAGATTAATTCAAATAACCGATATCCAAAGCTCGAGTTAGGCTCATGAGAAAGTTTTCAAGCTTTGAGATCGTCTCGTTTATTATTTATTAGATACTTATTTAATTCATATACACATATAACTATTTTTTTTATACTTTTTCACAATCTATGTTATTTAGTTATATAATAAATATCTATAGTAGTAATTCTCATATTATACTTATTATATTAAAAAAGTTATTACATTTATAAAAAATAAAAACTCAGTGTATAAACTTGGGCTCATTAATCACAAGTAATTCTCAAGCACCTCGACTCATGTACTCAGGGCTAATACACTACTTCGGACATATATGAATCATGAAAAAATTGTTGCCCTCAAACCTTTAGTAAAAGGGCATTCTGGTAGTTAAGTAGTATGTTTTATACTAAAAATATTATGGGTCTGTTTGGTATGTCGTAATGGAATAAATGAGGGAATGAAATGGAAGAGGTAATGTAATTGACAAGGTAATGGAATAGATCATTACCATTCCATGTCTTGTTTAGTTGCCATGTGAGAATGAAACAAAACATTATTTTATATTGTTAGATAGGTAGGAAAAGACGAAGGAATAAAATCGGTGGTGAGTGGTGGTCAGTGGCGGTGATGGTGGGTGGTGATATGTAGCGGTAGCGGTGGTGGTAGGTGGCGGCGGCAGTGTTGGTGACGGTGGAAGGTGGAGGTGGATGGCCGTGATGGTGGGTGGGCGACTATGGTGAGTAGTGGCGGTGGCGGTGGCGGGTGGTGGCAGTGATGGTATGTGGTGGTGTGTGGCGATAGTGTGGTGGTGGGTGGTGGCGAAGACGACGATGGGTGGTGGTTGGTGGCGGCGACGATAGTGATGGGTGGTGATGGCAAGGGTGGCGACGATGGTGGGTGGTGGGCGACGGTAGTAAGTGGTGGGCGACGGTGGTGGTCGGCGTTGGTGGTGTTGGATGGCGGCAGTGGGTGACAGTGGTGGGTGGCGACGGTGGTGGGTGAAGGTAGTGGGTGGCGGCAACGGCGGTGGTGGGTGGTGACGACGGTGGTGGGTGGTGGTGGCAGCGGTGGTTGGCGACGGTGGTGGGCGACGGTGGTGGGTGGTGACGATGGTGGTGGGTGGTGGCGGCAGCGGTGGTGGGCGACGGTGGTGGGTGGTGGGCGACGGTGGTGGGTGATGACGGCGGTGGTGGTGGGTGGTGATGATGGTGGTGGGTGGTGGTGGTGGTTGGTGGGTTATGTAGTTGTTAGTAAAGGGTGAATGAGAGATGGAATGAAAAACAAACATGGGGGGTGGATGAAATGGTTTTGAGGGAATGAAATGCCTTGTGGAATGGGTGATTCCATTCCTTTAACCAACCAAACACACTATTTTTCATTACCTTGTAGTGGTCCATTTTATTTACCCTTTCATTCCATCGTACCAAACGCTACCTATGAGTTTAAATCCTGTATGTATGTTATAAAAAATCTAGGAATTGCTTTTCAAATATAATTAGATCAAACGTATCCTTAGACAAAAGTGGATTTGATTTAATTTAAGCCATTAAAAAAAAAGTATCCCAAGCCAAACACCTATAAATAAAAATAGTTCAACCTAAATCTTAGTGGATTTATTATACCATTTACGCTTGTTCAAATTTTCTCTCTTTTAATCAATATTGTAATTTTTTATTTGCAGGAATAAATCGAAAACTTATGGCAAAAACAATATCTTCAAGCTTAACCACCAGGGTTAGTTTATTTTTTAGCGTAGGAGCGAATAAAATCTACGTCAACCAATTTGGTTGACGTAGATTTATTTGGTTGAACCAAAAATAACACAAACAAAGTTGGTTGAACCAAAAATAACACAAACAAAGTTATGAAAAAAATAATAAAAAGATTTCTTGGATAACATTTATTTTATTGCTCATGTACAGAATTACGAGAATGGCGCGAAAACAGACCTAAAGTTAACTCAGGCACAAGTTGGAAGGGGGGAGACTTCGTCGGATGTCATAGACTTAACGGGGATGGATTATTCTCCGGTCAAGAGAAATCCTCCGATACACAATTGAATTGAAATAAGAGTTAGATCGGTTAAAACGAATAGTGATTGATTCATAAAGTGGATATATTATGGTTGACATCTTGTGGATTTAGTATGTTCTCAAGATGAGTATAGTTGATGATTGTAACATGCATGTATAAATGTTGTGCATGGTGAAAGGAATCATAATAATATCACTATTCTAGTTTCTTACTAATAGCTACAAAACTTATATGATATATATGGAGTAAGTAAAGAGAAAATAATGTTAAAGAGTTATGTTAGAGATCGTCCACTTCCAATAGTTGGTAGGTGTCATAAATCTACTATTAGTAGAATATATAGAAAAATAAATAAGAGAAAAAAAAACCCTCAAAAATTGTATGACCCATTTTATTTTATAAAATTAAAAGTTTGACTACAAAATCTAAATGTCCTAAAAAGTGTGATACGTCATAGAAGTGTGACATGCGTCAATTGTTAGTAATTAGGGGAAAATAGTGAAGGTCCGTATAACGAGATCGGATCTCAGATCTTACACCGTTTGTGTGAATACATTGTATGTGAAGTGCGAAATCCAACACACACACAAATCAATAATCAAATCTGGATGATAAACAATAAGAGCAAGATCGATAAACACAAATTAAACTAGGATTTCTATTAGATGTGACAATATCAAAACGAGAAATCCTAGAGAGGGACTAAAACCTAGATATATATATATATATATATATATATATATATAGAGAGAGAGAGAGAGAGAGAGAGAGAGTGATGGAGATGATAATCAGGATATGAGGGGAAAAGTTATGAAATGCTTTGTGATTGTGCCTTTTATACTTGGGCCCAATTACTAAGGCCAACTCTCCATCACTAATCTCATATACAAAAGTCCGAAATCCATTCTAGCCTAATTTACATCAATTAACTAAATCGTAACACCAACAACCCGACAAATCTTGGCTGTAGACATTATGTATCTACATATTCCCCCCTTGGATATTGCATGAGATTTGTGTCTTCGAACTTCATTTCCCATTGATCTTCCAGTTGTATCCAACATACTGCAACTTCAATGTCTGTCCCATATCTTTGATCTGATAGAAGGCATTTTGAATAATCTTTCAACCTCATAATCAAACAAATTGACCAACCACATTCGATAATCATCTTTCAATTTTCAAATATTTGTTATCCCTATCTATAATCATTGATCCACCACTTTAAGGTAACAAGTGGTCTTCAGGTATCCTAGAGATAAACAAGATCACTTTTGCACGGTGTTGTTTGCTATAAGATGTTACAGTATCCCCTGATCTTCACGAATTCTTTACTATAGTGATTTTCTGGAATTGTACACCTCATACGACTTTTCAACATCATTTGTTCACGCTAGTAAGTTATCTCAATTCTACACCTTAGGTGACTTTTCAGCATTGTCTCTTACTTAAAACTCAGACTTTGTGGCGGTTTGGTTACATAAATTTTCTACCAACTTTATCTTCAATAATCATCCAACTAGCTGAAACTTTGACAATACCTAGCTCATTAATTAACAATCCTTGAATCATTCAGCATTTGAACCGGTGCTTCATGAATCATCATGCACCTACCAGTAATTACAACATCTTTATCTGAAGACTCCCCCTCAACCACTGCTTGCCCACTTAATTACATTGGCAACATTAGATTGACTTAGATGCTCACCAAATAATATGGGATCAATGTCTTGATCTTCATTTTTTAGTTTCCTCAGCACGTTATCTTAAAACCCTTTCTTCCCCGAAGCATCAAGCCTATATGATAAGGATTGCTTATACTTGGAAATGGGTGATGGTTAGGTACTAATGAAGATGATCTAAAGGATAGTTGCAGTATGATGAAACATGTGAGACCGGAATTGTTATGACAGTTGTTGTTGGAGTAGAACTCAATGGAAAAGCTTTACTTTGGGTCTAGAACTGCCTTCACCATGAGAAGGCACATGAGATGGCTGGGCTTAGCATTTATCAATTTGAATTGAAACGAATACATCAAATTCTTCATCGACATCATCAATGTCATTTTTCTTCTTCATCTTTATCATGAAGATCATCATTTGACAGCTTCATCATTACTTGTGTCTTTATCATAGACTCTCAAGATTTGACAATTTATGCATAAAAAAGTTAATGATTTGACACTTTATTTTATCTATTTAGAAAAGTTGTAATCTAACATCGGAGAACCAAAGATAAAATCTTTTTGTGATTTCCAAAGTGTATTTGAAACACAGCGGCAATCTTTTTGTGCATTTTTTATAATTAAATTCAAATCTGTAAATTGCAAGAAAACATAAACATATTTTGTGAGAAATCGTGCATGGGTATCATATCAGTATACGCATTATTAAGTCACACCCCTTAATTAACATTATAGACAGTAGTTCATGATGATTGTCGGTATTTTTGTTCACTTAAACTTGTGTATAGACTATTGTGCATTGCTTAAATGTGATACTTAGCTTCCAAAACGAGTGTTCAGCAACCAGCAACCTTCAAAAACTATAACCAATAATCAATCAACAATATTCAGAGTCTGACCTTCTTCATTTTCGACTAGTCACAACCTGAGTGGATGTCGTTGATGAAGCAGAAACGAACGACCCTTTGAAACTTGATCGCTTTTTCAATGTCCATAACGTCAAAGTGGATCTCATCCACACATTCTTTATATCATTCTTTGAATAGTTAAGCATCCACATTGGGTCTAGAACTCTGATCTTACTGCACAACGTACTCTCATTCTTTAATTTGCTAGACTAAGCCCAAACCAATACTTTCAAAAGCGGTTCACAATCCAACTTGCAAGCTCACACTTATTCCAAATCAAATTTCTAACTCAACAATGCCATATCAACTTTGGTCCAAACTACTATTCAAACAAACTTGGTCCCTCTTGACGCAAATTAGAACCAGCCCAACTTGAATCTTGTATCCAAAACCCACAATTCTTGATCAAACCCAAGTGGCCCACTTTTGCGAACATATATGAACCAGTTCAAAATGCAAATGAATCAACTAATATCTTGTAGGTCCACGAACTAAACAACTAACAAACCAAGCGTTCTTTAAATCATTTGTTGTTGTCGACCCAAGAATTTCATCTAATCAAAACATGCAAACTAATATGAGCAGCTCACAATTAATAATCAATGCATTTGTCCTTGAATTTGTTAAATGGATTTTACTTTATAGACTTTGATTAAAGTCATGTTGAATTTCAAACTTTGTTCTCAAAAGTTCTAAAATTGCAAACTTTTCACGAGACCAATTAGCATTTAGCAATGCATCTTGAATTTATATTTGATCAGCCCAATAACTATCAATTAGAAATTGTCATCGGCCCGATGTGATTATTTTATAAGGCCAAATGTAGTGGTGCGCTAAAATTCACTCCGATGTGATTATTTCATCGGCCCGATGTGATTATAAGGCCAATTAGAAATTGTCATCGGCCCGATGTGATTATTTCATCGGCCCGATGTGATTATTTTATAAGACCAATTAGCATTTAGCAATGCATCTTGAATTTATATTGGTTGCAACAACAAAAGGTAAATTAACCCTCAAATGGGGCGTTATTTCTTTCGCGCTGATGCCCAATTTTTTACATTAACGCCCCAGGGGCGGTGTACAGGGGGTTAAGGGGAGCTAAAATGTGAACTCACGCCCAATTTCATGCACCATTACAAATGGTCTAACAGTCTGTTTCAGAGTTTCATTATAGATGGAAGAAAAAGGATCTTCCTCCTCTTCCTTTCTCTCAAATTCCTTCCAAATTAGAAAGATTGAAAATCACCTTAAAAACCTATGAAACATAGGGTAAGAGATGGCCCAGTTACTTTTCGAATTTATTACAGATCAAGGCCCAATATACAATGAAGTTTATATTTAGCCCATACCCAAGACTCATTCATGGACTACCCGACAAAATTAAATGGATTGTTGACTTTGTCACATGGGCGGGCCCATTGGTCGAGTTATTTTTTTAGTGATTTACTTGAGTGAAAATCTCAAAAAGTTTTGAAATCGCTCGTCTTGGTCATTCCAAATTAGTAGTCGTCAGAGAATGAGAGAATGAGGATGGCTGAGATGAGAAATGAGAATGAACTTGGAATGGAGAATGAAGAGGCGCTGTTCTGTTTGACATCCAGGAGGCAGAAGGCTTCAGATACAATGAGAAGAAAGGAAAACCTAATTTAAATAACCCTGTTAAATCACTTAAATGTTAACCTTGAGCTCACTATTTTTTTTTTTACTTCAACGAATGGTTAAAAAAGAATGTATAGCATGATAAAAATAATAGAAATATAAAATACTCACACACTCTCTAATTTTACTCTTAATTCTATGTTCTTTTGTCTACAGGGAACAATCACCACTTGAATAGTGGCACAACTTTTTCTAATATCATAATGTTATTTTATTACATTTTTTTGTTATATATTTATTTTTTGTATTTTTTATATTATTATAAGTTTTAATTAGATGCACCAGGTTCTTAAATCATAGCCAACAGATCTAAGAGGTTCATTGTCAAGTCCGGTTTTAAAAAATATTAGTTATAGCTAGATTTCAAAAAATGAAACACGTGGAAAACAACTTTAGATATATTAAAGAGTTAAATGCCAAAATGGCCCCTGTGGTTTGACCCAAATTGCCACTTTGGTCACTTTTTTGAATTTTTTGTCAAAACCACCCCTCAAGTATCGAAAAGTGCCAAAATGAACCATATTTAACTGAGTTTCTAACGAGGATGAAAAACTCAGTTAAGTATCAGGGGCATTTTCGTCCTTTCATCTGTTCATCTTCTCCAACCCCCCTCTTCTTCTTCTTCTGCAAACCACACCAGCCACCACCACCACCAAAATTCCAAATTTCCAAATTCTTACATTAATCAACTAAAATTCCTCATACAGATCCAATCTTCGACACGTTAATCAACAAAAAACAGATCGAGAAAATTATAACAAATTCAGCCACTGCCTACCCACCTTCAAATAAAAATAAAAAAAATAAAAAAAAAAAGTTCACTCTCAAATAAAACCCCCTTTTTTCTGCCTACCCACCTTCAAAAGCTTATGATAAAGCTGCATTTGAAATGCGTGGGCCCAAAGGCAGCCTTAATTTTCCTCTTGACTTTGGGATTTCACCAGAGGAGTCAAATGCTGATGCTAACGCCGTCGTCCACGGTGGCCGGAAAAGAACCGGAGATGGTTGTGTGACGGTGGCGCTGGTTAAGACTTCCCCACAACATAACGGTCCTATCAACCACCAAACCCTCACCACTAACACCGCCGGCTAACCACCACTTCTGTGAGCCACCATTAACCCTGGAACTGAACCGAACCACCACCGCAGCTTCAACACCACCACAACCACAGGTTATTATTAAAGAGGAAAGGTGAGTTTGGGGATTATTACCTTGAAGTCAGATCTGAACCGCCGGAGCACCACCGCCGGCGGAGGAGACCAATCTTCTTCCTCCGGAGCACCACCACCGCTGGAGCAGAACCCACCTGAACCACCACCGTCGTCTTCTTCCTTCTTTCTCCTCGTTCTGCGTGTCTCTCTCCTTCCTCTCTCTCTAGACTCTGCATCTTCTCTCTCTATCGGTTTGGGGTTTTAACCCCCAATAATTAGGTTTTAACCTCCGGAGCACCACCACCGCTGGGGTTTGAACAGAAATCCACCCGAATGGGCTAGAGAGATTCCTCCGAACCCTCTCTCTCTCTCTCTCTCTCCTGGCTCCTCTTTCTTTCCCTCTCTCTCTATCGATCCTCTATCTCTCTCTCTAGTATATCTAATTTTAACGAGAAATTGTTCTACATAAAGATTCATATTTGTAATGTCATTGTTTTGTTTTTATAAATCATTTATATGATATTTTATAAACAGACAACAGAATGTGTATAATTGGAGAAGATGAACAGATGAAAGAACGAAAATACCCCTCTGACTTAACTGAGTTTTTCATCCTCGTTAGAAACTCAGTTAAATATGGTTCATTTTGGCACTTTTCGATACTTGAGGGGTGGTTTTGGCAAAAAATTCAAAAAAGTGACCAAAGTGGCAATTTGGGTCAAACCACAGGGGCCATTTTGACATTTAACTCTATATTAAATGTTCATTTTTCTCTGAGAATAGATTCTTCACTCATTAAAACCGGGGCCGGCCCAAGGGCCATTGAACCCAAGCAAGGGCTTTGGGTTTCCAATTGAATAGGGCTTCAATTGATAAAAAAAAAAAAAAAAAAAAAATCAAATTTTTGTGTTTGTATAAATTAATTGGGATACTAAATTAGATTTGTATGCTAGCTTGTTGGTAAAAGCACCTGCTATTAAAACACATGGTCATGAGTTCCAGACTATTCCTATAAAACCTTTTTTGTTATAAGGTCTTTTTGTGTTTATTTATTTTTTAGTACAAGGCAAGAAAGAAATGTGTGTAAAAGAATTTTTGGAATGCTATTAAATTTTAGGAGGATACTGTAATGGAACTGATAAGATTGGTTTAAGAAGGATATAATTTTTTTTTAGGTTTTGGAGGATATTATAATGAAGTAAAAAAAAACATAAATCATGGAATCGATAAGTTTGATTTCCTTTACTTCTGAAACAAAGTGTTTGGGATACTATTGTTTTGCTTATGCTAACAAATTGATTGGTGTTACATGCACATAAAGAATAACTGAATCATATCATAGTTTGATAATATAGAAGAAGGTAAGTTGTTGCTATATTCATCTTATCTTTAAGTTTTGACTACCATGTTTAAATTGCTTATATGTGAATAAGCATATAGACATATTATAAAATATTTTCCTTTTGATCACTCTAGGCTTAATGGTTCGACAAATTGTAGTCGATACGAGGTACGGGTTTATAATAATGACATGTGGAAAAAGGGCCCTGATTTTAGAGTTCGCTTTGGGCCACAAAAAAGATTCAGCCAGCCCTGATTAAAACATATTTAGCACAACTGAAAATCGGGACTTTAGAGATTTAATTTAATTAATGAAAGGTCAAATTGGTGCGCCATGCCTCGCTAGAGTCTAGCTTTAGAACCATCTTACTATCATTGTTATATGTAGGTTTTATTAATTAATCTTAGTCATTATATGTAGAGAGGATAAACTTACAAGTCAAACATCAAAAGTTCTTTACAAGGAAATTTTTGGAGATTTATGATTCTTTTATATCTACACGTAACTATAGTTTTCAATTTTTCGTTATTATATGTAAAATGTAATTTCTTTTATATTTATTTTATTTATACACTTATGATTAATTTAAATTTATTTTTTTTAGCCGTGAAGTTCATAGGTTATAAACTAGGTAAATAAATAAATAAAATTCAACTTGAAGCATTCTTTTACAACATAACTATTTTCAAAAAGGGTGATTTTACTAAACTAACCCGTGCTAGTGTGACATTAAGGGGCTGTTTGGTAGCCTCTTAATGAGGCTCTTAACCATTCAGCGCTGAATGATTCAGCATTCAACGCGTTTGTTTCAGCTTTTGAATGAAATGGTTAAGTCTGAATCATTAAGATTTGGGATGTTGCTGAACCATTAAGCACTGAACTATTAAGCACTGAACCATTAAGCACTGAACTATTAATGAGGCTCCCCTACCAACGTGGGACAAGAAAACTAACCATTAAGAGGTCCAACTTAATGATTCAGCGCTTAACCATTCAGACCTCTTAACTATTCAGCACTTAATCAACCAAACAACCCCTAAGGCTCAAACTTAACCCTCGTCTAGTAGTGGGACCATTGACTAGGAACTAAACTTGCAAAAAGCATGGAGCTAAGAGACAAATTCGTTTTCAACCATACGGACAAAACATGTAATTTACTCTTTTCTAAATTAACCTTACCTCAAATTCATATATGAGAAACCATATATGTTTAATTAAAGTCAGACAAACCCTTTTTGTTTGACAAAAGAAACCGTCTATCTCAATTATCAACGACATGGACAAAATACTATACAAAAAGGCACTTATAGGAATCGAGATTCATGCAATTAGTCGTATTTTTGTCATGTGAGAAACCATGAGTGCCCCATGTACCGTGGTCTTCTAAACAAAGGGCAACCTAGCCACCCTTGGACCATGAGAAGGAAATAGAGATGAACCCATGATGTTAATGGTTAAAAGGGCACCAACCCATGTGAATAGACCCACAACTGAATGATGGGGTGTCAAAAGGGCATGGGGTGATTCTCAGAGGGTGTTTGAGATTGAGTTTCAAAACTTCTTATTGTCTTCTTCAAGAAGCCAATAAGTCACTAAGCTGTTTTTGTAATCCAAAAGCACTTATGATTTTGGCTTTTTAATAAGGGTGAAAAAACTGTTTTCAAGAATTCAGAAATCCAAGCTTTTGGCTTTTGAAAAAAAATTACAAATCTACCACTCATACAACCAATCTTCATAATAAGTTAAGCGAAACATTAAAAACAACACTTTATTGACTTTTTGATGTTTCTCATCACAAAAGCTAATCCAAACATTTTTTTTAAAACTCTTTTCCAAAAAGTCATAAGCCAATAAGCACTTTAACCGAAAGCACTTTTGAAGTTAAATAAGAAACCCCACACCCACTCAAGATCAACACATTTGTTGGGGCTTGAAATGGGTGGTTTTATTTCTTGTTTATTGTTTTGAGTTGATCAAGAAATTATATTAAGAATTTGGGATAACTATTATATATATGTTATAAGGATTGAAGAAATAAGTACCTATATATAAGTTGTAAACTAAAACATCAAATTTGGAGAGCACCAATATAACTATATGGGGTAAAAGAAAATACACCTTTGGAATGAAAATAAAAAGGCAATTATGAGACACAATATGAAGGGAGAAGATATAGATTAACATCCTCAATCAATTATTTTGATTTTGGTTTTTTCTTCAAACTTTCACAAAGGCAATTATTTTGCTTAAGATGTTGGTTTCACACTTTCACAAAGCCAAGCCGCATGTTAAACCTTTCATATTTCACTTCCATTACATGATTACCGTTGATTCTTTTGAAATGATTTTTGTGTTTGATGATCCCTACGTAAGTTCCTCCTCTTCCGACCAAAGCACCATATTTAAATTGTAGGAGAAAATCTTAAATTGTTTGAATGTGGTAGAAGAAGGAATTGAAGTTGTAAATGTGGTAAGAAAAGATTTAAAATGGTTAAACGGTGAATATGTATTTATATAAAAGGTAAACATTTTTTTTGAAATTTGGTAAACGGTCAAATGACCGTTAGCGAGCATGATGGGTGTCACAACGTGATGGGTGACCAGGGTGGTGGTCGCGATAATCACAGTCTTCACGGACTGTCCGGTGTAACCTAAGTAAGAAATTGTGGAAGATGATATTTATTTGGTTCACAACATAAATGAAATAAAGAACATTTAATAAAGAAATCAACATGTCGAAGACCGTATCAATGATCGGTTCAACGCTTTAGCCAGGACCGCGCTATCATTCTAGGACCCTCCCCTACAATTAGCTCAAATTGTTTACAAGTGTATGTGCACATATTTCTTTTTTGTATTTTTGCAAAATTTTATTGAAGTAATTTTTCATTTATTTTTGGAACATTTGGAATGTTTTCTCTTCCATTACCTAAAACGATCAATCCAAAGAGGTGTTTGGGATTGAGTTTCAAAACAACTTATTGATTTATTGGCTTTTTGGAAAAGCCAATAAGTTAATAAGCTGATTGTGTAACCCAAAAGCACTTTCTCTTATGACTTTTGGCTTTTAGCTTTTAAGGGTGGAAAAACTGTTTTTGAAAAGTTAGAAATCTTGGCTTTTGGCTTTTGACTTTGGAAAAAAATTACAAATCTACCACCCATACAACCAATATTCACAATAAGTTAAGCGAAACACTTAAAAAATTAACAATCTATTGACTTTTTGACGTTTCTCATCCCAAAAGCTAATCCAAACACTTTTTCTTAAAACTCCTTTTCAAAAAATCATAAGCCAATAAGCACTTTTGACCAAAAGCACTTTTGCATTTCCAAACTCAATCCCAAACACCCTCTAACTTTATAGATTTTCTTACAAAAATAGCTATTGCCGATCGATGGATAACTTTGTCAGCGGTCTGTCGTCACTTATCCACCAACAAGCCATTCATCGATGGTATTGCCACGATTATCATCCATTAATATTCATCACTAAAATATCCACCAGTGAAAACGGTCATTGATCGATCCATTGGTGATTCCGATCTAAACATGTCGGTTTCCCTATGAACTTTCAATTGTGGATAAACAATAGTTAGTAGCTTCCCAACCGATAACCAATTTGTTAATCGGTGAATACTTTTTTTTAGGAAAAAAATAGTCAAATTTTACTAATTGACTTTACAAACTATTTACGTTCTCTATAATAATGAGAGCACTATCTCATGATCACTCATCGAGAAACCACTAAATAACAAGACATGAACAACAACATAGCAATATACTTTTACAAGTAAGAAACTAAAATTCCTAAAAGACAAAACAATGTTGCAACTCAATTTTAGCTGCTTTTCCGATTGCAAATTTGGATAGCTAAAACTCAATTATGTAGTATTGTCAGACGGACCAGCCTTCCACTTGATTCGGCTGCGATTAGGCCATCGGATATAATTTAATTATCTTTAACTCCGCCTAGATGTCATATCCTTTACCCTTTCCCCTTTCACTCTATCTCAGTTCAAGTGAATGGTTTAACGCCCTTAACTTTACCTCATCCCCTTAACTTTATCTCCTTTAACTCTTGTTAACATGTTAACGTAGGACCACTTTAACGCTTCTTAACACAGAAAGGGAGTTGTGTGCAATGAAGGTTAAAATGTCAACTCACCGTTTACACCATGGGTGTTAACAGACCGCGGCCTCCGCCGTTTTTTTTGCTCCGTGGTGTAACTTGAATCCGGGCACCACCGTTTTAAGAGTCTTGCGACTTTCGACCCTCTCGAAAAAAAATCAAGTTCCACCGTTGGGTGTTAGATACACCCCATGGCCTTCATAAGCAGCTACATGACAAAACTTTCTCCTCGTCAACTGACGACACCACACACATCGTATTTACCTCTATTGTTGATTTGTTTCTAATCACGTGTACGTGTCCCACGACATTAGTAAACTTCTCTTCTATCTGTATTTTATACTTCTGTACCTTGTAGTTTCTGTTATGTAAATTACATTCCTCTTTAAATTACTTCACTTTTTATTCTTCGACTAATACCTAGGAACTGATGAAGAAGAAGAAGAGTAATCGTATGAAACCACACTTTCTTCGTGTTACGTTCTATATAAACTTAGCATAGAGCTAATATAGCAAGTGTTTCTACTCAGTTTTATGTGATATTTAGGTGTTCAAAATTAGTAGGCAAACAAGTTGCTTTTTTTTTGGAGATCCAATACTTAAGTTTGGTGCAAATGAGATCAAAGAACATGGAAATTTGAGTGTTACCTTCATATGGGATCACAAGGGGTCCAAACCTGCATTGGCAATGACAAAAAAATATACATATATGGCTGATTATATGAACATGAATTGGTCACATGTTATTCACATTGATGATTCATTGTTCCATGAAACAAGACAGAAATTACAGAAATAACTCGGCGTCACTTTCTTTCCTCGTGTAGTTGTCCCTTCAAAAAATGTATGCTGATAAATAATTAACATGGTCTAATTGACCCATCAGAAGACATGCACATGTGATCTAGCTGACTGCTTACATGCATACAAAACCAACCCTCTACATAATGTTTGACTAGTTAACCAATTGTTGCCAAATCAATTGCCCCACATGTTTTAGACTGTAAAATGTCAAACTATCATCTAAAAGATCAATGTGTATGTATGAAAGGACATGCAGCAAATATGCGTTGATAATTTTGTGAGTAAAAATGATTTTTCTAGTAACTATGTATATATATCCAGTGGCGGATCTAGGCTACAAAATCAGTAGTAACGTTTTTCATTTTTTTCATTTTAGTAGCAACGTTTTCCAATTTTCGTAAAAAAAACCCAAATTTTCCACTAATTTTCCACTACGCGCGCGAAGTTGAGCCGCAACGTCCGCGACCCCTCCTTAAGCCTTATGTCCGCCCCTGTATATATCAACACGGTATGTGCAGTGAAAGTATGAGAAAAAAGTATTTTGGATAAAAAATGACCAAACCACGCAGACAAAAATGACATTTTACTCTTATTAAAGTTAACTATTGCTACATAACACTTCTATGCCATCCAACTACTAAATGTCCTTCAATGAGAAATCCTGATGGTTAAGAGCACTCACATCCTATCCACCAAATGGATGTGAGTGTGTCCACCAAATTATATGAGGTGAGTGTAAGTGGTTGTGAGTAGAGGAGAGAGAAAATATTTGGTGGAAGCATTGTTCCACCCTAAATATGAAAAGCTACTGTTCACCCCTATATATATTTTAAAATTTTTGTAAGTAGTTGTGAGTGAGGAGAGAGAAAAAGTAATGATAAAAGTATGATTATTTTAATTAGGAGAGAGAAGATTTATGGGTGAAGTGGTGATTTTTAGTGTAATTTGATGGAGGAGATTTGATGGATGGGTTGTGAATGCTCTAAGTGACGTGGTCTACGACCAAAAGATTGAGAAACCAAACCCTGCATAGTGTAGGATTTAATGTATTTATTCTAAAAAATCTAGAAACTAGTGTTAAAAGTCTAGAGATAATCAACTACTAAATTAACAAAGGTTTACTTTGCTTTTAGGGTTAGGGGCTGTTTGGTTGATTAAGTGCTGAATCATTAAGATGATCTGAATGGTTAAGACTTGAGGGAGTGGGGCGGTATTGGGGGGGGGGGGGGGGGGCGGCGAGGCATTCCCGGGCGGGAACACCGGCCCATGGGGCGGGAAGTGGGGGGCGGGGAGGGTTGGGCGGTGGGGGGAAGCCGGGCGGTGGGGGAAAGGGTTGGGTGAGGTGGCAATTTTTGATTGGTTGGGGAATATAACCGTTTGACTTTATTAAAAAAAAAAAAAAAAATTTAAAATCTAACCGTTGGTTTTTAACGGTAAAAAAAAAATTTTAATATTTAAACCCCACATTTTATTTAAAAACAACCACTACACTTCACCCCAACCTCCAAACTTCTCAATTTTTATACCACTCTTCTCCATATTTTATACCTTTCAACATATATTTTATAAAACCATGAACCCATACAACAGAGGCTTTGACCCGAACAACCCATTCACCTACGTCCCGAACCCGAATACCCCACCGGTTCGTCCCGTACCAACCCGTCCACAGCGCGAGAAGCGCGAAGATTTGAAATTTCTCGCGTTGAACACTGATAATATGGACGGTCCAGAGTTAGAGGCCACGCTACAAATGAAACGCGAGATTATGGAAAAATATAATATTAGGTGATTTTTTATTTTCTAGGTTTTTATTTTTAGGTTTGTATTTTTTTTCGGTTTTTTTTTTTTGTTTTTATTTTTTATGTTTTTTTAATTTTCTAGGTTTGTATTTTAATTATTATGAATTTTAATTTAGTTTTTAATTATAAAACTTATTTTTGTTACTTAAAAAACAAAAAAAAAAGAAAAAATAAATGCCAAATGTCAATTCCCCCCCACTCTTCCCCCCCTTCCACTCCCCACAATTCCCCCCCCCCCCCAAATGGACCCCACATGTGCCACATGGCAATTCCCCCCCTCTTTCCCCCCCCCTCCACTCCCCATAGTCTAAGAGGCTCTGAATGGTTAAGAGCTGAATCATTCAGCATCCCTTATTAGCTTAATGGTTCAGCACTTAATCATTTCATTCAGATACTAAAACAAACAGTCTAAATGCTGAATTATTCAGAACTGAATGATTAAAAGGCTAATTAAGATGCTATCAAACAGCCCCTTAGTATTTAGTAATGTTTTATCCTCGTGCTTTCACCATTTTTTTTGTTTTAACCTTTTTAACGTCAAGTGTTATTTACTTAGTGTTACCCCAAATTATTTATTTACTTAGTGTTACCCCAAATTATTTATTGGTAATGTTTTGACTATGTTTACTACTTAGCTTTTGTGGTAGCTTTATTATTTTTCAAAAATTTGTTATTAAAACTAGTATTACTTAGGGCTGTCTAAAAAGCTCATGGCTCAGAGCTCGCTTAAAACTTGCTTGGATTTAGCTCGAAAAAAACTCGCTCGATATGGCTCGGTTTGAAACTAGGCCGAGCCTAGCTCGGCTCGGTTCGTAACGAGCCGAGCTGGCTCGGTTTGGCTCGAATAATTCTAATTTTTAATATATATTTTTATATACATATAATATATTACCAAAATGTAAAACAAGATGAAAAATATGCTACAAATTTAATATTTTGTAACAGTGGCATGAAGATTCTTTGCTTGGGATTGAAGTTATAGCTAATCAAGTTATTTAAATGAACTCAATACTACTTTTGATGCAAGTACTCATGTTAATTTGTATGTTGATGAACTTATACTGTATTCCGTTAAATTTTGAGACTTATTTATACTTGCTTGAATTTGATTTTAGCGTATAATGTATAAGGTTGAACTTATTTTAATTGTGTTATTTTTAACTATTGAATATTAGTTTAAACTATTGAATTTTGAAAGCCATTTTTCTTTTTTCTTTTTAAATTCGAGCCAAACCAAGCCGAGCTGAGTCGGCTCGGTTTAAAACCAAGCCGAGCTCAAGCTTTGATTTTCAGCTCAGTTTCAAATCCGAGTCGAGCGCGAGCTTGGCCTGGCTCGGCTCGGTTCGGCTCATCAACAGCCCTAATTACTATGATTAAAGTTAACTAGGTGTATCAATACGCGCGTTGCGCGTTTTTCACATGACGTGTTAATGCGGATTTTGGTAACCGACAAATGCATAGAGACTAACCTTGGACAATAAGAAAATACAAAAGTGGCAGCGGCTACGCGGAGAATACCGGGAATCTCCCGCGGTCCGCGGCACATGGTGGAGATGGCGCACAGTAGATGTGGTCGGTGGACGGCTGCGTACGTTAGAGTGAAGAAGTTATTCATTTCGTGGTCGTTAAATATATAGATAATAAACGAACAAAAACCGAACCCGTGCGAAATCGGGTAAAAAACGCATTATGTCGGGGCCAAAATGGAAAAATAAACTTAATAAAAAAGTTGGTGGCCGAAACGGGAAAAAAAAACTTAAACAAAAAGTAAAAAAACATTGTGTGGCCAAAATGAGGGAAAAAAAAACTTAACAAAATATTTTGTGGTCAAAATGGGGAAAAAAATGGCCAAAATAGAAAAATAAAAACATAACTATTTAAATTAACTTGATTATTAATATATTCTAATCTAATTAAGATAATATTTATATAAATATAAAAAAAATTCAAACACTAGTATAGTTATCACACACCTGAGTGCTTACCGTCCTCATATTAATTGGGATAGAACATTTTTCATGTGGACTTTAGGTCAGAAATCAATCGTTATAACTTTTAAAGTTTTTTTTATGGTTATCGGGTATACTCTCACGCCCCTTATTCCATATAGGCATCATTAACACTCACATCACTGATTACGTCCTTCCCACCCCTCAAAGAGATGATCCACCCTCCAATAACCACCCTCAAAAATAAATATTAGATTGATTGTGTGTAAAGGATCAACCCAAGATTCTTTCACGCTTATTAACTCATTAATGAATGGCTCTTTTAACGCTCTTAGCGCCTATGCGAGAGTGGTATTTAACGCCCTTAACTCCACATGGCATCTTTAATGCATGAAGGTGTTAGAGTATACCTCATGACCTAAGGCCGCTTTTCTATTATCTTAAATCATATAAATATAAACGACATACGTTAAATAATTTTTTTACAAATCGTTAAATTTATATATATTATCCAGATCAAAATACAAGTTTCCAAAGATTCAAGAGTGTTATATACATTACAAAATCTTTCGATGAATAGTCACTGTATGAAACAAATTTTGGTACCGTAAGTTATGTTGAGTGCTCATACTTTAATGAACCAAACTGATAGTGACTGAACAATATTGGTACTAGTATTTGTAACGACTGTAGATCTTACTAATCTGGTGCAAAAGTGTGTTTGAGATATATAAAAAATCTGGTATATAAACATGAACGAATCGACACATATGAATATTAATACCGAAAGCGTTTACATCGACAATTTACACTTGGGATATCACATCTATATCTGACATCAAAGAGGGACGCTCAATTTATTTGCCTCTACATTATATCTGACACAAAAGTTTCTAAGAGGTTTTTCCAAGGTACTGGGGATTTCTTAGTGATTGAGTATGTATATTTGATGGCTCGATCACTAAGTGTTGTCTTAGTGATTGAGCTCAATCACTATATACTTAACCAATGAACTCTCAATCATTATACTATGTATTATTGGAAACAAAAGATGAATAGTGTTTTCTTTTTGAAATTTAGAAGTGAATATATACCTAAAGTTTCTGGTTTATTACACAAAATGGCTTGGTGTTGTGGTCGTATGTTGTCTGGTTGTGTGCTATTATTGCTCGGGTTCGAATCCTGCTGTTTAGGTTTTTTTTTTCCTTTTTTTAAGCGGGGTGGCGCCTTTTGATTGTGTTATTTGGGCGGCCATCGCCATCTATATCGCACACGTCCTTTTTTCTCAGACCCTCAAAATTCCACATGCGGGAGTTTACCGCAAAGCGCGTGACATACCAGGATCCAAGTCAACGGTCACAATAAACATCAACTATATGTAAAAATACGTAAACCAAAACCATGAAGTTTCATAACATAAAACCATTAGCGGAAGCTGAAATATGTTTACAACCCAAAACAAAGTAAACGTAGTCTGAAATTATTTAAAACATGAAACTAAACTCTAGACGTCGTGCAAGACCCCGTGCGCCTAGTTAATACAATACAACACATTAACTTGTTTAACACACGACTACATCTAGCATATTTGTACAACAACAGACACACCAAAATGCACTAACAGTATTGCTAATATCAGAACCAGCATCGATTTTGAGTTTTTATTGTTTCAATCAACTTAAAACACATGTATATATCCATTTGGATATATCACAACTATCACAATTTTATTAATTGGGTTATATCTTTTGGTTACACGAGGGTGATCATGTGTCGAGTGCTAATAAAAATTAATTTAAAAACTATTCCTTAGCTACAATGGATTGCGGTATAGGAAGTAAGATTGTCAAACCACATAGAGTTTATGAAAAGTGTTTATTGTTAATTACCAATTTAACTAAACAATTAAATTAAGATTGATGTTCAAACCTGGTTATTAGAATTGTTGCTCTGCTTGCAAAAGATGAAGTAAGTTGATTTGAGAAAACAACAAAAATTACATACGGTTACTACTGGTTTTCGATTCGGTAATTTGAAAATCTAATCTGAGTTGAACCTACCTAGGAAATCACATAGACATTATTTTTTTAAGTGCTTCAACCCAATTCAACATCACCACACAATACACAAGATCAAATTATTCCTACTGCAAGAAAACCAAGAAACGATGATGGTTTGTATTCTTGAATAAAACCAAATTGTTCAAATCACTAAAACATACAATTGAATCAAAAAATAATTAAGGTGTTCACAAGATTAAATCCAAATACTAAGTCTCAAATATATTAAACCTTACAAAGCATTCGAATCATTCACCCATAGAGAAAAGCATTAGGATTTGATGCGAGGTGGTCATGACAACTTCGACTCTTTCTAGATTTGAAAACTTGCGATTGAATTAGGTTTTATCAAAAAACATGGGTTTTTGTTGGATTTTAAGATTCTTACGACCCGCGGGTGTTACCTCCAGTCCTTCGTGTATCGCGAAGGACAAAATAGTAGGAGGGCCCTCATGGTAATTCCCATATATCATTAAGGGCAAAATGGTCAATTTACATTTTCACGTATCGTGAAGATCCCCCTTATGCAGTTCGCGTACCGCGAACAATCCCAAAATTAAATTTCTTAGTTTCTTGTTCTCGTTTCACTTACGTGCTCGTATCATCTTCATTTAAGCTTGTTTCTCTTTATTTAGTACACGAGCACTTGCCAAACACAATTATACCAACTAGTAGCTAAAACATACTAAACACGCAAGATAAATAACTAAAATATCTACAAAACTATCAAATATACATGATGTGTTTGACAACACATCATACCCCAACACTTATCTTTCTTCCTCATGAAAAAAAGTTCCGCGGAATCATAATCAGGGACAATGGTTTTCAACATAGTTAACTACTTTTTATTTAAAGTAGATAAACACACTAACCACAACTGCCAATATTTTCATTCGATTAAACCCAGACATCGACTAATCACGCTCCTAATTGTATTCCTTTAAGTTCAAGTTTATTTGGTCTACCTATAGGTCTCACACTCAGAAACTCCTAGCTCCACCTAATCCCGCTTCACTCACAAGGACCAAGTAAAACCATCTAGATTTCATACTACTACACACACATCCTATATGTACCAGAAATTATCTCATTAAAAGAATGGAAAGGATGTAATGGGTGAATTTTTTATTGACATTATTTTTCTTATTTCTTTCTTTTTTCTTTTATCATACCTAACCTAATGGTGTTTCAACCAAGATGCAACTCGGCGTGTGACCTTTAGGCTGCAATATACTTTTTTTAAGCTCAATATATGGATGAATTGATGGAATTTTAGGCTCCACTTTGTCTGGATTTAATTTCATAAAAAGGAAAAGGCATGTCAATAGAAATAATTTCTCACATATAAGTTTTCAACCTACAGTAGTACCTATTATAATGTTTAGCAGTTTCAGTTTTACCACTCATCCTAAGGTGAAAACCCACAAGGGTACTGTTTTATTAAGTATATTAATACACTCTATGAACCTATCAAAGTCAGTTGGATCTACCAACACATCACAAGTTAGATGTGTCTCTTCCTGTATTTATCTTTGTTAGCGAACTATTGTATGTCCGTCGTTGGGCGAACAGACTAGAGTTGAGTCTTACGTGAATATAGTATAAAAACATGAAATCAACCAATTCATAGGGGCATATACGAATCAGATCATATGTTGTGTAAATAACCCCATTCCCATGGTAGTCATTAGGCAAATGAGAGTCTTATTTGCCTAACCTTGCGAATGGAAGGAAGAATGGATCATGCGCACAAATGGGCCAGTCACATGGTCTCATTCGCGTGAATGAGGCCCATTCGCATGGAAAGGCCCATGCGAATGGGACAACCTCTATATAAAGGTTTAATGTGTGGGTTTGTTTTGGTTCGGAGATGTTTTGATTAAATTTGAGAGGAGAGATCAAGCTCGATCTCCCCTGGAATGTAAGTAGACTTCTACTCTTTCGGAATGTAACCCTTCCGGATAATATATCATACGGTTACCATGTTTATATCTTGTCTCAAACCTCCGTCTATGAACCGAGCTATGTTTTTCTTTGTTTATCGACCCGTATGGCGCACTTTCAATTGGTATCAAAGCCACAGTACCTGATCTAGCTGACCTAACCGTTCTCTATATCACCGTAGCTCTAGATCTGCGATCGATCTTTGTTCTAGACGTTAAAGAAAAGTTAGGTGGGAAAGGTAGATCTCAAAATCGGCGCTCAAAATTTGTTTGTTTGGTAGATCTGAGCACAATTAAGGGTTAGGTTATCATTTTTGCACCTATCTGAGGTGGTTTATGTTGGCTCAACCCAGGATCAAAACACACAAACTTACTGTATGAAAAGTTCACTACTTTAGTAATATGGAAAAGAAAAGATGTGGGAGAATACTTTGAACTTTATTCAATATCATGCAACCTATTTATAGCTAAATACAATAAAAGAACAAAAACTTTCAACAAACAAAGTCCTATTTTACCTATTCAAAAGGAACTCTCCTAAAGACCTGTACTACCCAGAACTAAATCCAACGGATACTTTGACCTCTAATAGCTATTTAAACTTTTTCTACCAAATTCATAAATAAATAAACTACTGAATAACCCCGTTTGATAACCCGACTTGACCCGTACTCAACCCGAACCATCAAGATTATTCCAACAGTTTTATCATCAAATGTGAAATTTTGATGAATCTGGATCGATGTGGGTTTTTTTGGTTGAAGAACACTTCATTCGCCAATTCTGCGGATTTGTTCCCATTTGCACAAATGGGACATGCGAATATAATATTCGTATGATCTATCACGCGAATGTAAATTCATTCTCATGTGAACCACATTCGCATGAACCTTCATTCGCCTATGACCCCCATTTTCATGAGACCTCATTCGCATGAATACCCCATTCGTATGAGACCTCATTCACCTAGTATCCCATTCTCCAGATGACATCAAGACACAATCTATTACTAAAAAAGATAGTATTTTTAGAAAAAAAATTCTTAGACAACCTTTTTTTCTTAGAATACATAATAATATGATGATTATTGTGGAAAATTTTGGGAACATGTTCTCTGGGATGTTACGCGTTCGGTTTCAGCGGCAAATCTGGTTATTCAGGAATGCGTCGTATCACTGCCGACCCATGTTAATGGCAGCAATTTTTTTTTATTTTTTATTTTTTTGCTGAAAGTGGGGTTCAACCGTTTCACCTTTAGGGTCACAACTCTTATCCATATCAGCCGGTGCCAGTGGAGCAAATGGCCACCCAATATCTTTTATTCTTCTAAGTATAAAATATAGGGGACTTGGATTTTTAATAATCTAAACTTTACCTCGTTGGCCAACAATAATCTATACTTAAAAAATTCCCCACAACAGTCTCAGCTTTTAAAGTATTGGCCGACAATGAACTTTACAAAAAACTAATCCATTTTCAAAACTGAAAAAGTTCGAAAGTTAAAACGTTTATGCCAATACGTTGAAAGTTGAGACTGTTTGTAGGTAATTTCTTAAGTACAGATTATTGTCAGTCAATGAGACAAAATTTGGATTATTAAAATCCAATTACCCTAAAACATAAATATATATCTTCTAGCTATATAATTTACTAGCTAACTACCCCGGGAAGGTCCCGGGGTTGAAAAATCTAATATGACGTGATAACCTATTGTTGAAGTTAACTAACCACAAAATCTCTAAATCACTGCATGTCCATAATATTGTAATCAGTAATAACTCATATTTTCTAACCTAAAACCTAATCAGTAAGTAGCTAAGCAATCACTTAGGTAAACTGCAACTATTTTAAAAACTCATCACATCTCTTTAATCTCGCATTGAAAATACATACACATGTGTTAGGGAATCATCAAGAGTGTAATATTTTCTAGTATATAAAACCACATTACATAGTATCACATTAGACTCTTCTTCCTTATCATTAAAATAGTGTACCTTTAAAGCTCTCCATGTCATGTATGGCGCATACGAATGGCTAACACTGTCAGGAAATCCTTCCGGAACCACATAGGATCGTATAAAAGACATAAACTCCTGCATTGGACATATAAATCACCGATGTAAATATCTATAATACCCAATATCAATAGCTAATTACAACAATACAGCACTAACATTCTCACATGTATGCAAACATTTTCTGATATTTTTAGCTGTTACAACTTTATTAATTATATATATATATATATATATGTTACTAACTAATTAATTAATTAATTTAATTCCATTATTATTATTATTCACAGAATCACGGCTAGAGCAGCAGCTGCCGCTGCATCTGAATATGAGTCTCCTTCAAATCAAAGCATGGATCTAGTTAATTAATTAATTAATGCTACTGTCACTTGTTTTTGGTTTCTAATTATCATATGTATTATTGTAATATTCGTAACTCCTACTGATATCATCAATCCATTACTAAATAATCCAAGACTCCTAATACTTATATCTATCATAGCTTCTTCTTTGTTGTGGTATCAGTTATCCATAATATCCATCCTTTAAATTACATTTAATTACACTACTTATCCTTTTTATTTGTTCTAATTACACTAACACATCAAACACCAAAACAGAAGCTACATCTCTCACACGCTCCACTACAGACACACAAAAACAGAGAACAAATATCCTACATCTGCAGGAGCACGAGAGACTACAAACAGTACCAATACATCTCCTTTCTCATCAATAACAAAAAAAAATAAAAAAAATACGTACCTTCTCTCAAGAAAATCATTCACTTGTTACCATTCTATGACTATGAACTTAGTTAGTTATAGTTAAGAGACGTTTGCGACATTTATGCGAATCCAGAATTCTTAAAATCCAAGTTGCTTGACATATTTAGTACTCCTGAAAAGAGAAGTATGATGCGTAAAGAAAAACGAATTTCAAAGTAAATAAACATTAATGTCTTGAAATCAAAAATCAACTTACCTTGGTTTCTTCCCATAATGCCATTAGAATCAAACACCGTGTAGTCTGGATGTGGTGACAGAAACGACAAAAGGTCATCCATGAATGTTATTATTATTATTATTATTATTATTATTATTATTATTATTATTATTATAGATCGAGAATAATAAGAATGAGGAGATAAGGCTAGGGTTTTGAGGAAGAAGAGAATGAGAAGGAGAAGAGATGAGTTTAGGTCATGAATGATGAGAGTATTGTGAAGGAGAAGGAGAAGAACAATTGAGAGACAGGAGGCGAGATAAATTTAGGGTTTTATGTTGGGGGATAATGAACCGGGATGATGGCTTTGGATGGGGATGAAGGAGGGAGGTCTTCTCGTTGCAGATGATTTTGAAGAACAGAGGAGAGGTTGAGAGTTAGGGCTTGGGTTGATGGATGAAAGTGAAGGAGGAGGAACAATAATTGAGACGAGACCGTGAGATAAGAATAGGGTTTTTTTTTTCTTTTAATAAAAAAACCAAATAATTCAAAAACATTAAATTCTTTTGATTATTATGCCACGTGGCAGTTTTAAGGAGGGCTTGAGGCATCCATTGCACGCCACGTCAGCAAAAGGGCTTTGTTTTATATATATATATATATATATATATAGATGTTTGAATAACAACTATAATCTTATAAACTTTCAATTATATTAGCTTCCATAATTTAAATATTTCATGACCAAGCTATCCTACAGTAGGGTCCTTACTACATTCAAGAGCTCAACATTTAATACCAAACTTGCAATACCTAGATATCCCAGAATATATAAACATTGTATATATAACAATTTGCAACTTTAGGTTCCCTCACATAAATCACTGTACAAAACTCCCTCCACTCATACCTTGCCAGGTGCCTACCACCTCAATATTCTTCATCCTCATCTACACGTGTAAATTACAATTGGTAGTATTCTTTTTTATTTTCCGGTGGCCACCTCTTTTACTACCATAGTCACGTGTTGTTAAATTGGTGGACCATATCTTACCATTATTCACGATTATTATTTTGGTCAAATAAGTGTTACCGCATATCCCTACCCAATATCAATAATCGTGTGTTGGCTACCGTTTTCGTTACATGGTTGCGTGAAAATCCTTCCAACTCAGTTGGTAGAGCGCCTACCTTTTAACCACGTGGTCGTTGGTTCGAGTCTCATAGATGACGTTTTTTCTGCAGCCATATTTATTCTTACCGGGTCAGATACGTGTCCGCGGGGCAACGCCCGCGAGTCAAATACTAGTTTCAAATTAAACCTTAAACTTGTTAACTAAATACTAGAGAATCGCATGGATATGTTTTTAGCACATATTGCCTTATCGGTTATCAATATGATGTGGGTCCTAAACCTCATTTATATGTGTACTAGCCGATTACTCCGGGAAGGTCTCGGGGTTGAAAAATTTAATATGATTTAATAAAAAATGATAAAAAAAAAAGAAAACTCAAATCACGAAAAGAGTAAATAACTTAAACATAATCAATCTTAGTTAAAAAACATTTATTTAAAAAGTTAAAAAAATAAAAAACATAAACCATATTAAACATAATAAAGTATTAAAAGGATAACCTTCAACGTATAATCATCTTCACGTAAATTAAAATATGTTACAATTTGATTAATGAATAACCTGAACACTTTGTGTTTTTTTCTGTATGAATATAACCCCACAAAAAATAGTCGTTTTTTTTTCGTTTTTATATAGCACTATGGTACTCGTTGGAAAGATAATAAAACGCTCGTTAATTTGGTGTAATTTTTTTATTTAAAAAATCTCGAATATAAAAGATATTTATGTTTAAAAATTATGGGAGGAAGATAAGAGAGAAAAATTTAAATTTGTTTTTAAATTCTTTTTTCCTAAAATAACTCAATTTAATTTTAGTAATTGAGAATTAAGAGATAGAGAGATAAATTTAGAAAAATACTCAAAAACACCAAAAACACTCAATTATTAAGCCATGTGGCACTCTCAATGGGCATATATGCTTTCTTTTATATATATAGATAGATATATAGGTCCCCCATACCCACTATCCATTTGCCCTTTGCATACCTCTTCCATTCACTTCAAGAACTTATAATATTATTGAACATAAGTTGCAGACTCTCAGTTCAATGAAGCCTTCTTTGATATGCTATCTCTTAGTTATCTCCATGTTCCTTTATGAAGCTCAAGGTATGTTCAATTGCCACTCACGCACACACACAAACAATAGTTTTGCGTTATGATCTGCGAAATTGGTCACTAATTTTGCGACTTCTTTTTGTGCCTAAATGCATGCCCAGTTTTCTTGCCGTGCTTTTTCAAATTCCAAAACACTGTTTTTTTTGTTTCATTCAAAACACTTATGTCAAACAACTTTTTCCTCTCTATGTATACGTTGCTAATGGGCAGGAAGGGTTTTTATTGGTATATTAGTGACTACATATATATATAATTATGGATAACCAAATAAACGGTCATGCATGCATCTCTTAGATCAAAGGCATAATGTTTTAAGGCATTGGTTAAACCAATGGCGGAGCTTCTCATAGGCCAAGGTGTGCCCTGCCCCCCTAATTATTTTTCCATAATGTAATATTTATGGAAAAATTTATATGTATTGTGTTCGCCCTCAAGATTTTACCGAAAACGCAATTCAAGATCCATCAATGATTGGTTTATAGAGAAATAAACCAACACATTAGGTTAGCCATATCATTTAGTGACGCTACCCAAAACATGATACCTAAAGAATATATCTAAAAATTTTTTTTTTGCTTTAATCGCTGCTTTATATGCAGGAATTTTTTTTGTATTTTTTTCAATATACACATGTGTATAATTGCAATATACACATATGTATAACTGAAATATACACATATGTATAGCTGAAAATGTAATATACACACATGTATAATTGCTATATACACATATGTATAAATGAAAAAAAAATTCTTTGCATAAAACCCTGTGATTAAAGCAAAAAAAATTGCCCTTATAAGAAATGTGTGGCCCAGAATGGTTCTCTCAGTTCTCAAATAGACGTTGGTTCTCTTAGAATCCATATATAAGACCTCTTCACCAATTTATTACAACCGTTCAGCCTTTTGTGACACGTTTTACCCATTTAAACTTGATTACAACCTATTTATATACAACATGCCAACCTGATTGACTCAATTACTAGATGAAGCTATATATCTATCATCTATCTGTACACTCTACTAATATGTTAACACGTAAGCGTAAGTATATGATATGGATACTCCTTATCTACCAAAACTGGTTGTTTAGAATTATACCAAATGGTTCAACACCCAATTCGGCCATATCAACTTGAGGTATTCATTAGTTTGGGTTTAGGTCTTCTCAGTTTGAATATTTTTAGGTCGAAACCATAAACTGAACCAAACTAAACCGAATCTGAATTTAGGAGTGTAATTCAGAATTCCTCATTTTAACCCAATTGAGTTTACACAAATCGAAAAGTCATTATCTAATTCGGTTTTCAGTTTAATGGGTTTGAAACTGAATATTAAAACCACTTTTATATTAAATGAGCTATAACATTTGGCAAATTATATTTTCCAAACTACTAGGAACACTAAAGATTATAATGTTATACTAATCACTAGTTTATCTCCCGGGCGCTTCCTGAGATAGAAAATCTAATATAATGTGACAAAATGAGTATATCATAGAGGATTAAACCGTTCTTCAGCAATTTTTTTGTAAAGGATCAACATTCGATAACGATAAAACCTACCTCTAATTCTACATGTGAACAAAAACCCAGTAAAAAAAATCTTCTTTTCGTCTTTTTGTATCTATGGTGCTCGTTGGAAAAATAATAAAACACTAGTTAATTTAGTGTAATTTTTTTTAAACAGAATGCCGTATATAGAAGTTATTAATGTTAAAAAATCATGGAGAAAAGTGCATGTGCCATGCACATGAGAGTGAAAGAATTTTGGCGATAAATCAACAGGGAGATAGCCCTACCAAGTGCAATGTGTCTCATCCATTTTCTTTTATTATATATATATATATATATATATATATATATATATATATATATAGATGAATTAAATATCTACCTTCAATTTTTAGTCAACCTCATTAACTAGCTAGATCAACAATATCCATACACACACCTATAAACAATAGAGTGGTTAAATCAAAATTTACTAGTTGATTTTTTATGCTGCTTAATTTTTTTTCTCTTTTAATAAATTTGTTTCTTTTATTTGCAGGAATAAATAGCAAACTTATGACAAAAACCATACCTTCAACTACAACATTTAGGGTTAACGATTTTATTTCGCATGTCCAGAATTATGAGAATGACCTTAAAACAGACCTAAAGTTAACTCATGATCGAGTTGGAAGGGAAGAGACTTTTCAGGATGTTATAGACATAACAAGAATGGATTATTCTCCAGCCAAGAGAAAACCTCCGATACACAATTTAATTAAAAATAAGAATTAGATCAATTGTGTTCGATATGTAACATGTATTATGGTTGAAGTTATATATATAGATGATAGTATGTGCTCAAGATGAGTTCCTATTAATTTTTTATGATTTTGTAAACATGAACATGTATGAATACATTGCACGGTGAAAGCAAACATAATAAAATGACTATTTTATTAGTTTACCAAATGATAGTATTGAAAGGAGATATATAAAAATAAATTGACGAGTGTATTGAATGACAAAGCATCAATAAGTAGATATTGCAATAAAAGGACAACTATTGAAAAAAAGACAAGTTTAGCAACTATGATAACTAAAAATATATAATATATAACCATATGTATCAACTATGCCCCCTCAAGCTAGACATTCAAAGCAATGTGTAGCTTGGAATAACATGTATCAAACCGAGTAGTAACAGAGACCATTTGTATGAATGTAGTAGTTTGAACAATGGGAATATACCAACTTAGAGAGTTTGTGCTAATACCATATCCCTAATAATCATCTTAAAGTGTTTTGTGTGTTGATGAAGCATGGGACTGACTGGCAAATAAGTAGATTAAATGTTGTCAAACGAAAGTGTGGGTGGATAAAGGTCTGTGCTAACAAAGACTAGTGTGATGGAGAAGATCATTTAAGCAACAATAGTTATACAAGTGAAGAGAATCACCAATAAATGAAACATGTACCCCCAAAAACTAACTCAAGGTACCCAAATCCTTAAGGACAAACTGTGCATTTAAGCGCCTATTCAAATCTGTCACGAAGGTATGTCTACTTGTAATAGTAAAGATAATGTACATAAGCAAGAATACAATAGTTGACTAAATCTCTAGTATACATAAATTTGATGTGTTAGAGTCATGGTAAGTAAATCCAAAGGTAAACGCCAATAGATAGCCATGATTTTAAAACATTGTTAACGTCAACTTGTCTTGTATATGATCCTCTTAAAAACAACTTGGATAACTAATCTTAATCCACACCCATTGTCTGAAGAGAACTAGACAACATTCCGGTCTTTTATATATACTGATGGCACTTACACCCAAAAATGTAGATCTCAAAAATCAGCCAAGTACGGAGTCTTTATACTCATGGCATCCCACCATATTGGTGAATTATGTGCATGGGAAAAAGTAGTGGACTAGGTGGGGGTGGACAAGGTTGCATGAAAAAAGAAGATGATTAGGAAAGTTTTAGGATGTCGAGTGAGAATGACCTTACTATGATAAGCGATCGCCATATCGCTTAGCTCCATCCGAGATGCAGGAACTATCCGGTCAACTGCAGGAGTTGTTAGACAAAGGCTTCATAAGACCAAGCTTCTCACCCTGGGGAGCTCCCGTCCTATTCGTAAAGAAGAAGGATGGCACTTTTCGAATGTGCATTGACTATCGGGAACTAAACAAGTTGACCATCAAAAATCGCTATCCTCTTCCCAGGATCGACGATTTATTCGATCAACTTAAAGGATCCAGTTTCTATTCCAAGATTGATCTAAGGTCCGGCTATCACCAGTTGCGTATCCAAGAATAAGATGTACCAAAAACGGCGTTCAGAACTCGTTATGGGCACTATGAATTTTTGGTAATGCCGTTCGGATTGACCAACGCACCGGCAGTTTTCATGGACTTGATGAATCGCGTGTGTAAGCCATACTTGGACAAATTTGTCATTGTCTTTATTGATGACATTTTGATCTATTCGCGCACTAAAGAAGACCATGAGAATCACCTTCGGTTAATCCTAGAAGTACTACGCAAAGAGAAGCTCTATGCCAAGTTTTCAAAGTGTGACTTTTGGATTCGGGAAGTTCACTTCCTAGGCCACGTGGTGAATGAAAAGGGAATACATGTCAATCCCGCCAAGATCGAGGCAATTAAGAATTGGGATGCCCCTAGAACTCCTACTGAAGTGCGACAGTTTCTTGGCCTTGCGGGTTACTACAGAAGGTTCATCAAGAACTTTTCAAAGATAGCACAGTCTTTAACCATGCTAACCCAAAAGGATAGGAAGTTCGAATGGACGGAAAAGCAAGAAGAGGCATTTCAACTGCTAAAAGACAAGTTATGTGGCGCTCCGATACTATCACTCCCTGATGGTACCCGATACGCGCCTAACTAATAATTTCACCCGGCAAGAGCCTAAATAATTTATCAACGCTTAACCCGGACCATAGTTAAAGGTTATTAAAGATATTTTTAATATCCGGTGGACGCGCGATAAAAGCTCGAAAAATACCCGGACGGGACCCGAACAAGATTAACTTAAACATAATAATATGGGGTATTAATTAGCAAAGTGGACCCCACAAAAACACCCTCTTGGGGCCGGCCTATGGCCCACACAAGTGGAAGATAACTTGTGTTAAACAAATAAATCATTGGAAGATCCTAATGATGAGGGTGCATGAAATAGTATTGGATAAGAAATAACAAACCCAATCACCTCTTCCCTCTCTCTCTACCTCTCGGCCAAACACCCTCTTGGGTGATCTCCAAGGATTTCTTTTTATTAATCCACCCAATCCATGGTGACCCAACTAAATCTTTAGGATTTGGGAATTAATATAAGAATACACACTAACACCCACTTGAGAATACTTGAACAAAAAAAAAGGAAAACTCCTTCTTCTTCTTCTTCCTTGTGGCCGTGAGCTACCCCCCACCCCCACACACTTTTCTTTCAATTTTTACACTAACAATTCATCTCTAAGTCATCATCCATCCAAAACCCCTTTGTGTGTTCAAGAGCTTGGAGCTTAACCCCTTTGGAAAAACACACTAAACCCCATCCAATCCAAGGTTGTTGTCTTCCCTAGCCTTGAGCTAGTAGTAAGTTTTACCTTGTTTTGATCATAATGTTCATACTATGTGTTTATTTGAGCAAGTTGTACATTGATGGGTTAAGTATGGTTTTGAAATATAAAACTTAATATATCTTACAAGAACAAAATGGATGAATAATAATATGGATGAATCATAGAGTTGATGTTGGTAGTGTAACACTTCAAGAAATACGAAAATATTGACATGCATGTAAAGAGGATGATGATCTAAACATTATTTTTGAAAGAGATTTAAAAGTGATAAAATATGGTTTTGATCATCATAAGATGACTAGCTAATGTCAAAAGTATAGAAAAATATGTTGGATGAACTTGCATGTAAAAGTTTCACGATTAAAGTCTACTCACTTAGATGAGTGAAAAGTTAATATGTTGAATAAAAATATGGAACAAGCATGTTAATAGCATTTAGGATGGATTAGAAGACTATTAGAAGTGGAATGAAGTAAAAATAACCAAGCATTAAGAAAATGATTCTTCAAAGTCTTCTAAGATGGAAGAAAAAATACTAACTTTGGAAGATAGGATGAAAAATACAACAAGTATAAGTTTAAGGACTAATATGGAAACTTTGAAAGTTGATGGACTAAAATAAGTATTTTTGAAACTTTGGTCCAAAAATGTGTTTATGGAAAGTTGGTGTCAAAAACATAAATAGTAGTTTTTCCAAGTATAGTTTTGGTAAACATAAGAAAACTACTCATGTAAGTTGTGAAAAATGTATTTTTATAAAAATAGAAGTTTTATAAAAATAAGTGGTTAAGTTAACATAAGGTTTTTGACAAAAATGAAGGTTTATTAAAATATTGGACAAAAGAAAAGACTCGGGAAAAACTTGTACGAAAATGGATACTTTTATATAAATGGGAATATAAAAGTATCGGAAACATTTTTGGAATACAAGATGACGAGTTGAACTAAAAATACCATAGGACGTATATGGGAAGAAAATGTGGAAAAAGTTAACTATTGAACTTAGTAACGTAAACTAACTATGACGTATAAACGGACAAACTAGAGAAAAATGCCATAGCGGCAAAACGCGAAAAAAATATATATTTTAGGAAGTAAAATATATATAACATGGGTGAAACTTATGTAACACTTTCCTAAGTGTTAGAACGAACATTCGTGGGAGAAAGCGTAACATAATGAATTAAAAACGTTAGACAACGTATGGACTTAACAAAGAAAACGCACACGTTGATATATAGATACATACTTGCCTCGACGAAATTCTAGTATATCTATTTAAATGGGAAAATAGATACGCGAGGAGGAAAACCGAGACAAGTAGGTGAAGTATATCTACGAACGTGAAAATACCAACAAGATCCTAGTATATTTATTTAAATGGGAAAATAAATGTACGGCATGGTGAGTTGAGTCGGGCGTTAAGATATATTATCGAACGACAAGAACTTAGCATATTTATTTAAATGGGAAAAATAAATATGTGGCAAAGTGAGTCGGGTCGGGAGATAAGAATACAATATATTGAACGATACGATCCTAAGTATAATTATTTAAATGGGAAAATAATTATACGTTAGGTAGAGTTGTGTCGAGAATAATAGTATGCATGTTACAAATAATATCAACAAGAATAATATATAAAGAAAAGGGTAATCCATCGCCAATGGACCTAGGATGCGCGTCTAATTAAACGGGAATTGGGATAACACGTGGTCGGGGAGTTGGGTGTACAACTTGCCAAGGCACATGCACTATAGGTGTAGAGACTTATACGCCTAGAACATTTGTAGGTGCGAGACCACCAAATTTGCTATTTACTTCTTTGAGCCAAGCACAGTTTCAGGTGAGTTTCACGGCCCCATCTTTAAACTATTTTAACGTTTTCGGGGGAAAGATATGTTAGGGAAATGTTTGACGGGTTGGTACTTGAGTTATGATCGCCACTCGGGGTTGAGCCCTCACTACTATAATCATTAATTCAGGAAAGTGAAACCGAAGGAATATTTGAATAGTACTATTGGTGCCTGACAAGGCCCACCCCTAATCGATAGCGTCGATTATGCATCGGCGTATGCCTGGGGTGCACGTATTCTGAAATTAAGTCGTAAGAATACCGAGTAACGACTTGGAGCGGGGCATTATTATTTGTCTTGGTTTGATTATAGGCTCAAGTAGAATTGTAGGAACTTGCAACTCCTATAAATTGTCATAACATGGAAATTCCCAAAAGATAATGTTTTGATAACTAAAACCTGTGAACTCACCAATATTTATATATTGACGATTTTAAACATATCTTTCAGGTAATTGATGAATGATGGACAACATGGCAAGCCGGGTCGGGGGAATCTCTTATCGGGACGTCGGGTGTTATGAAGAGGCTCCATCTCTTTATCCCAAGAAATCGGGATATACATGAGAAGCCTCCTTATTTGAATTAAAAACAATTTTACGTTTTTGTATGAATAATTTGACATGATTTTTTGACGTCTTAATAAATGACCCGTTTCTTTAATTACTTGTGATTTGCATTAATCTTGGCTTTATCCATTTGAACCGTCGCGCCACGTGTTTCCGCCGTAGTCGTGGTGTGACAGAAAGTGGTATCAGAGCCAAGGTTATAGCGAACTAGTATTTTAAAAATCTAAACTATAACCGGATTTGGTTCAAAAAGATAAGGCTTTCAAAATATATATGCAAAAAGGCAATAAAGTAATTTTCCAAAGAACGTTGGGTATGAAGAGATTCCGACCAAGCTAGCCATGGGTATTGATACATATTACTATAGTGTTAGAAATAGGAAGATTACTGAAAACGTACTCCTTAACCTTCTAATAAAGAATATATAAATAATAGTACGGTTCTTTTGCCAGGGATGTCGAACGCTGAGAGTGGCGCACCGAGCTTTGATAGCAGCATTCAGATCCTGTCACCCCCACCGATCGAGGTGGTAGTGCTTGACCTAGAGGATGATGACATGGAGGTAGACGTCGCCATTGGAGGCATAGATGACGAGACTGACCCCAGCGAGGACCCGAATTGGGCCCCCGCTGGAGACGACGTGGTCGCAGCGGCAGACCTACCGATGGTGGAGGCACCACAGGCCGACTTGCCACTTGTGCCACTACCGACCGCACCACTGCCAGTACGCCCTATCCGAGCCGTCAGGGATTTCCCTGTAGGCTGCGCAGGTCCGTCGAGACCAGCCCCCACCCGATCAGAGACTGTGGAGTCTCCATTCAGACGACGTACCCGCGCCGATCGTGAGCCACTACCCACCCCTCACATTCCCGTTCCCCCAGGCATGATGCTTGTGCCTGTCGCCCGGGGACGGAACGGGTGGATATCGGACGACTCTGACGATGAGTCGGTGGCGTCTGTGGACCACATAGCCCTGCCCATACCCCCAGCTGTTAAGGAGGAGCCCATTGCTCCAGTGATAGAGCACACCCCCACTGCCCCGACAGCGTTACTCGCCCTACCAGAGCCTGTACCACAGGATGGGCCAGTCTCCGCAGGGCACATCCTAGAGGGTAGCTCAGCCCGTAGTTCTGAGTTACACCGAGCCGGCATGACGGCGTACGCTACTGCGAGCCCCCTACCCCCACCGTCGTGGCGTCCACCCCGGAGTGGACCACTGCGACACAGTCTCTCATGGTCCCGATGGCTGAGCTTATATCACCTTCCTCGGCCACCATGACATTACCCGTTACCACCTTCCCCATACTGCCACCCCTTCCCGAGATGCTTACAGTACCCCCACCCGCACCTTTCACCATGGGTGCAGGGACCCCCTTCATGATGACACCGCCTGCACCGTACCCTTTGGGTGCAGGAGACCCATACCAGATGCCACCCCACTTCACCACTGGACCACCGGGCTTTGCCAAACCCTTCCCACCTCTACCGATACCAGACATTGTCGGCCCATCCCAGCCGACTTACCCTGACATACCCGGGCCGTCGCAGCCCCATGTGATGACCCCACTGTCCGGACCGGCATGGTCCACTGTGATCTCTCTAGAGAGGGACTTCCAGACCCTCACAGACACAGTGCAGCGCACTGTGAACCAGATGGAGCAGCAGACGCGACTGATGTGGGCCAGGATCATTGACTCCAGAGATGCACTGGCATATTACGCCGAGGAGTTACTGCGCATGGACGCGCATTGTGGGATTACAGGCGACGCGCATTTCGCTCATCGCCAGTTCTTGTATGACCGCATTATGGCGATCAGTATGTCCATCAGCATGTACGCCCCCCAGTACCAGTACCCGCCACCACCACCACCACAATAGAGATATCTCAGAGACACTCGAAGAATCATCTGCAGACATGGTAGTAGTAGTAGTATGATAGCATAGCACGAGTTATAGCACTCGTCTGCATTTTTGCCTAGCCGTGCGGGTTATGCCGGTATATGACATTATATTTCTATGGTATTTCAAGGAACGATGTATGAGGGATGTATCCCCTATTTTGTTATTACAAACAATCATTGTACTCGTGGTAATTGAAATTAATGAAAATTTTGTTATGGTGAAATATGTTGTTATGATTGTCTACGATTATTATTACTTACCTTGTATATATTGTGATTGTGATGTTATGGTGATGTTGTGTTGACTATTGTGTTTATGTTTTGGGTTGTTGTTTGTGCTATATGTATGACGATGTTGTATGCATGATCGTCAAATTAACCTTTGATAATTATTATTGAAGAAAAATGGCACCAGCCACTCGTAGCAACAGCGGAAATGGAGGACTACCCACAACTCCCGAGGAGCTTGAGGCACTAGTCTCGGAGCGCATAGCTCAAGCCCTCGCAGCGCACAATGCCGCCCGCACTGAACGATCGCGGGATAGATCTGGGAGCGACCGACGTGAAACCTCCCACACTGGTAAGAGGGTTATGAATAAATGCAATGGGAGATTTTCATAAAACTCCTAATCCATAATAACATGCTACCTTATTATTGCAGAAATGGCCTCGCGAGAGCGTGGCTGCACATTCAAAGCCTTTCTGGACTGCAAGCCACTCAACTTCGGTGGCACTGAGGGATCTGTCGGACTGATCAAATGGTTCGAGAAAACTGAGGCGGTGATCCGCATCAGTAGCTGTACTCCACGACAAGCGGTTATGTATGCCACCAACCTGTTCCTAGACCAGGCACTAACTTGGTGGAACGACCAAGTACAAACACTAGGAGACGATACTGCCTACTCCTTGTCCTGGTTGGAGTTAAAAGAGCTTATGATCGCCGAGTACTGCCCCGCAAGCGAAGTGCAAAAACTAGAGACTGAATTCTGGAACCACACTATGGTTGGATCGGACGTAACTGGGTACACGTCCAGATTCCATGATCTATCTCGACTGGTACCTCGCTTGATTACTCCGGAAAGCAAGAAAGTGGAACGATACCTATTCGGGCTGGCGCCACAGATCCGCGGCATGGTCACTGCTTCCAAACCCACGACCATGCGCGAGGCTATCGACCTCGCTCTGAGCCTCACTGAAGACGCCATCCGAATGGGCACCCTAATTCGGAAAGTGTCGGGATTGAAGCTTACTGAGTCCAGCAGTGTAGAGGGTAAGAATTTGGGTACAAGTTCAGCGGTTGGGTCTAGTGATCAGGGAAATAAGCCAAGGTTCGGAAAACGTAAGCGCAATGACGGGAAAAAGGATGGGTCATCGGGTGGAACGAACAAGAAGGGAAAAGGGTATGTAGCCACGGGACGTGGAAATGGCGGGAAGCCGGGTTATCAAGGAAAGAATGGGATAATCTGCGGAAAGTGCCAGCGCACGGGGCACAAAACCGAAGAGTGCAGGTCAGGAGCACCAAAGAACGGAGGAGCGAGGCCCTGCTACTCGTGTGGATCGCTCGACCATTGGAAGAGGGATTGCCCCAAGCTCAACAACCAAGCCCGTGGGCGGGCATTTGTGATTGGTGCCGGTGACGCACGACAGGACCCTAATGTGGTCACTGGTACGTTCCCTCTTAATGGTCATTATGCTTCTGTATTATTTGATACTGGCGCCGATTTTAGCTTCGTGTCTGTCGAGTTTAAAAGATTACTTGGGCTAAAAACTAGTAAACTAGACACACCGTATTCTATAGAACTGGCTAATGGTAAAACTATAGAAACACGAGAAGTAGCGAAAGATTGTAAATTGGATCTCTGTGGTCACGAATTTGATATTGATCTCTTGCCGGTAGTACTGGGTAGTTTTGACATAGTCGTTGGCATGGATTGGTTTTCTGCACAACGTGCTATCGTTGTTTGCAACGATAAAATAATTCAAGTTCCCCTCTCGAGCGGTGAAACTCTGTCGATTCAAGGGGAAAGGCGTGGGACGCCATTAAGAATTATTACCAGCATGAAGGCCCGAAAGTGCTTGAGGAAAGGTCTTGTTGCATTCTTGGCGCACGTGGTAGATAAGAAGGCCGACGAGCGTAAGTTAGAAGACATTCCGATAGCTAGAGATTTTCCAGATGTGTTCCCAGAAGATTTGCCGGGGTTGCCACCACCTCGACAGGTCGAGTTCCGCATCGACCTTGTTCCTGGAGCTGCACCCGTAGCGCGATCGCCATATCGCTTAGCTCCATCCGAGATGCAGGAACTATCCGGTCAACTGCAGGAGTTGTTAGACAAAGGCTTCATAAGACCAAGCTTCTCACCCTGGGGAGCTCCCGTCCTATTCGTAAAGAAGAAGGATGGCACTTTTCGAATGTGCATTGACTATCGGGAACTAAACAAGTTGACCATCAAAAATCGCTATCCTCTTCCCAGGATCGACGATTTATTCGATCAACTTAAAGGATCCAGTTTCTATTCCAAGATTGATCTAAGGTCCGGCTATCACCAGTTGCGTATCCAAGAATAAGATGTACCAAAAACGGCGTTCAGAACTCGTTATGGGCACTATGAATTTTTGGTAATGCCGTTCGGATTGACCAACGCACCGGCAGTTTTCATGGACTTGATGAATCGCGTGTGTAAGCCATACTTGGACAAATTTGTCATTGTCTTTATTGATGACATTTTGATCTATTCGCGCACTAAAGAAGACCATGAGAATCACCTTCGGTTAATCCTAGAAGTACTACGCAAAGAGAAGCTCTATGCCAAGTTTTCAAAGTGTGACTTTTGGATTCGGGAAGTTCACTTCCTAGGCCACGTGGTGAATGAAAAGGGAATACATGTCAATCCCGCCAAGATCGAGGCAATTAAGAATTGGGATGCCCCTAGAACTCCTACTGAAGTGCGACAGTTTCTTGGCCTTGCGGGTTACTACAGAAGGTTCATCAAGAACTTTTCAAAGATAGCACAGTCTTTAACCATGCTAACCCAAAAGGATAGGAAGTTCGAATGGACGGAAAAGCAAGAAGAGGCATTTCAACTGCTAAAAGACAAGTTATGTGGCGCTCCGATACTATCACTCCCTGATGGTACCCGATACGCGCCTAACTAATAATTTCACCCGGCAAGAGCCTAAATAATTTATCAACGCTTAACCCGGACCATAGTTAAAGGTTATTAAAGATATTTTTAATATCCGGTGGACGCGCGATAAAAGCTCGAAAAATACCCGGACGGGACCCGAACAAGATTAACTTAAACATAATAATATGGGGTATTAATTAGCAAAGTGGACCCCACAAAAACACCCTCTTGGGGCCGGCCTATGGCCCACACAAGTGGAAGATAACTTGTGTTAAACAAATAAATCATTGGAAGATCCTAATGATGAGGGTGCATGAAATAGTATTGGATAAGAAATAACAAACCCAATCACCTCTTCCCTCTCTCTCTACCTCTCGGCCAAACACCCTCTTGGGTGATCTCCAAGGATTTCTTTTTATTAATCCACCCAATCCATGGTGACCCAACTAAATCTTTAGGATTTGGGAATTAATATAAGAATACACACTAACACCCACTTGAGAATACTTGAACAAAAAAAAAAAAGGAAAACTCCTTCTTCTTCTTCTTCCTTGTGGCCGTGAGCTACCCCCCACCCCCACACACTTTTCTTTCAATTTTTACACTAACAATTCATCTCTAAGTCATCATCCATCCAAAACCCCTTTGTGTGTTCAAGAGCTTGGAGCTTAACCCCTTTGGAAAAACACACTAAACCCCATCCAATCCAAGGTTGTTGTCTTCCCTAGCCTTGAGCTAGTAGTAAGTTTTACCTTGTTTTGATCATAATGTTCATACTATGTGTTTATTTGAGCAAGTTGTACATTGATGGGTTAAGTATGGTTTTGAAATATAAAACTTAATATATCTTACAAGAACAAAATGGATGAATAATAATATGGATGAATCATAGAGTTGATGTTGGTAGTGTAACACTTCAAGAAATACGAAAATATTGACATGCATGTAAAGAGGATGATGATCTAAACATTATTTTTGAAAGAGATTTAAAAGTGATAAAATATGGTTTTGATCATCATAAGATGACTAGCTAATGTCAAAAGTATAGAAAAATATGTTGGATGAACTTGCATGTAAAAGTTTCACGATTAAAGTCTACTCACTTAGATGAGTGAAAAGTTAATATGTTGAATAAAAATATGGAACAAGCATGTTAATAGCATTTAGGATGGATTAGAAGACTATTAGAAGTGGAATGAAGTAAAAATAACCAAGCATTAAGAAAATGATTCTTCAAAGTCTTCTAAGATGGAAGAAAAAATACTAACTTTGGAAGATAGGATGAAAAATACAACAAGTATAAGTTTAAGGACTAATATGGAAACTTTGAAAGTTGATGGACTAAAATAAGTATTTTTGAAACTTTGGTCCAAAAATGTGTTTATGGAAAGTTGGTGTCAAAAACATAAATAGTAGTTTTTCCAAGTATAGTTTTGGTAAACATAAGAAAACTACTCATGTAAGTTGTGAAAAATGTATTTTTATAAAAATAGAAGTTTTATAAAAATAAGTGGTTAAGTTAACATAAGGTTTTTGACAAAAATGAAGGTTTATTAAAATATTGGACAAAAGAAAAGACTCGGGAAAAACTTGTACGAAAATGGATACTTTTATATAAATGGGAATATAAAAGTATCGGAAACATTTTTGGAATACAAGATGACGAGTTGAACTAAAAATACCATAGGACGTATATGGGAAGAAAATGTGGAAAAAGTTAACTATTGAACTTAGTAACGTAAACTAACTATGACGTATAAACGGACAAACTAGAGAAAAATGCCATAGCGGCAAAACGCGAAAAAAATATATATTTTAGGAAGTAAAATATATATAACATGGGTGAAACTTATGTAACACTTTCCTAAGTGTTAGAACGAACATTCGTGGGAGAAAGCGTAACATAATGAATTAAAAACGTTAGACAACGTATGGACTTAACAAAGAAAACGCACACGTTGATATATAGATACATACTTGCCTCGACGAAATTCTAGTATATCTATTTAAATGGGAAAATAGATACGCGAGGAGGAAAACCGAGACAAGTAGGTGAAGTATATCTACGAACGTGAAAATACCAACAAGATCCTAGTATATTTATTTAAATGGGAAAATAAATGTACGGCATGGTGAGTTGAGTCGGGCGTTAAGATATATTATCGAACGACAAGAACTTAGCATATTTATTTAAATGGGAAAAATAAATATGTGGCAAAGTGAGTCGGGTCGGGAGATAAGAATACAATATATTGAACGATACGATCCTAAGTATAATTATTTAAATGGGAAAATAATTATACGTTAGGTAGAGTTGTGTCGAGAATAATAGTATGCATGTTACAAATAATATCAACAAGAATAATATATAAAGAAAAGGGTAATCCATCGCCAATGGACCTAGGATGCGCGTCTAATTAAACGGGAATTGGGATAACACGTGGTCGGGGAGTTGGGTGTACAACTTGCCAAGGCACATGCACTATAGGTGTAGAGACTTATACGCCTAGAACATTTGTAGGTGCGAGACCACCAAATTTGCTATTTACTTCTTTGAGCCAAGCACAGTTTCAGGTGAGTTTCACGGCCCCATCTTTAAACTATTTTAACGTTTTCGGGGGAAAGATATGTTAGGGAAATGTTTGACGGGTTGGTACTTGAGTTATGATCGCCACTCGGGGTTGAGCCCTCACTACTATAATCATTAATTCAGGAAAGTGAAACCGAAGGAATATTTGAATAGTACTATTGGTGCCTGACAAGGCCCACCCCTAATCGATAGCGTCGATTATGCATCGGCGTATGCCTGGGGTGCACGTATTCTGAAATTAAGTCGTAAGAATACCGAGTAACGACTTGGAGCGGGGCATTATTATTTGTCTTGGTTTGATTATAGGCTCAAGTAGAATTGTAGGAACTTGCAACTCCTATAAATTGTCATAACATGGAAATTCCCAAAAGATAATGTTTTGATAACTAAAACCTGTGAACTCACCAATATTTATATATTGACGATTTTAAACATATCTTTCAGGTAATTGATGAATGATGGACAACATGGCAAGCCGGGTCGGGGGAATCTCTTATCGGGACGTCGGGTGTTATGAAGAGGCTCCATCTCTTTATCCCAAGAAATCGGGATATACATGAGAAGCCTCCTTATTTGAATTAAAAACAATTTTACGTTTTTGTATGAATAATTTGACATGATTTTTCGACGTCTTAATAAATGACCCGTTTCTTTAATTACTTGTGATTTGCATTAATCTTGGCTTTATCCATTTGAACCGTCGCGCCACGTGTTTCCGCCGTAGTCGTGGTGTGACAGAAAGTGGTATCAGAGCCAAGGTTATAGCGAACTAGTATTTTAAAAATCTAAACTATAACCGGATTTGGTTCAAAAAGATAAGGCTTTCAAAATATATATGCAAAAAGGCAATAAAGTAATTTTCCAAAGAACGTTGGGTATGAAGAGATTCCGACCAAGCTAGCCATGGGTATTGATACATATTACTATAGTGTTAGAAATAGGAAGATTACTGAAAACGTACTCCTTAACCTTCTAATAAAGAATATATAAATAATAGTACGGTTCTTTTGCCAGGGATGTCGAACGCTGAGAGTGGCGCACCGAGCTTTGATAGCAGCATTCAGATCCTGTCACCCCCACCGATCGAGGTGGTAGTGCTTGACCTAGAGGATGATGACATGGAGGTAGACGTCGCCATTGGAGGCATAGATGACGAGACTGACCCCAGCGAGGACCCGAATTGGGCCCCCGCTGGAGACGACGTGGTCGCAGCGGCAGACCTACCGATGGTGGAGGCACCATAGGCCGACTTGCCACTTGTGCCACTACCGACCGCACCACTGCCAGTACGCCCTATCCGAGCCGTCAGGGATTTCCCTGTAGGCTGCGCAGGTCCGTCGAGACCAGCCCCCACCCGATCAGAGACTGTGGAGTCTCCATTCAGACGACGTACCCGCGCCGATCGTGAGCCACTACCCACCCCTCACATTCCCGTTCCCCCAGGCATGATGCTTGTGCCTGTCGCCCGGGGACGGAACGGGTGGATATCGGACGACTCCGACGATGAGTCGGTGGCGTCTGTGGACCACATAGCCCTGCCCATACCCCCAGCTGTTAAGGAGGAGCCCATTGCTCCAGTGATAGAGCACACCCCCACTGCCCCGACAGCCTTACTCGCCCTACCAGAGCCTGTACCACAGGATGGGCCAGTCTTCGCACGGCACATCCTAGAGGGTAGCTCAGCCCGTAGTTCTGAGTTACACCGAGCCGGCATGACGGCGTACGCTACTGCGAGCCCCCTACCCCCACCGTCGTGGCGTCCACCCCGGAGTGGACCACTGCGACACAGCCTCTCATGGTCCCGATGGCTGAGCTTATATCACCTTCCTCGGCCACCATGACATTACCCGTTACCACCTTCCCCATACTGCCACCCCTTCCCGAGATGCTTACAGTACCCCCACCCGCACCTTTCACCATGGGTGCAGGGACCCCCTTCATGATGACACCGCCTGCACCGTACCCTTTGGGTGCAGGAGACCCATACCAGATGCCACCCCACTTCACCACTGGACCACCGGGCTTTGCCCAACCCTTCCCACCTCTACCTATACCAGACATTGTCGGCCCATCCCAGCCGACTTACCCTGACATACCCGGGCCGTCGCAGCCCCATGTGATGACCCCACTGTCCGGACCGGCATGGTCCACTGTGATCTCTCTAGAGAGGGACTTCCAGACCCTCACAGACACAGTGCAGCGCACTGTGAACCAGATGGAGCAGCAGACGCGACTGATGTGGGCCAGGATCATTGACTCCAGAGATGCACTGGCATATTACGCCGAGGAGTTACTGCGCATGGACGCGCATTGTGGGATTACAGGCGACGCGCATTTCGCTCATCGCCAGTTCTTGTATGACCGCATTATGGCGATCAGTATGTCCATCAGCATGTACGCCCCCCAGTACCAGTACCCGCCACCACCACCACCACAATAGAGATATCTCAGAGACACTCGAAGAATCATCTGCAGACATGGTAGTAGTAGTAGTATGATAGCATAGCACGAGTTATAGCACTCGTCTGCATTTTTGCCTAGCCGTGCGGGTTATGCCGGTATATGACATTATATTTCTATGGTATTTCAAGGAACGATGTATGAGGGATGTATCCCCTATTTTGTTATTACAAACAATCATTGTACTCGTGGTAATTGAAATTAATGAAAATTTTGTTATGGTGAAATATGTTGTTATGATTGTCTACGATTATTATTACTTACCTTGTATATATTGTGATTGTGATGTTATGGTGATGTTGTGTTGACTATTGTGTTTATGTTTTGGGTTGTTGTTTGTGCTATATGTATGACGATGTTGTATGCATGATCGTCAAATTAACCTTTGATAATTATTATTGAAGAAAAATGGCACCAGCCACTCGTAGCAACAGCGAAAATGGAGGACTACCCACAACTCCCGAGGAGCTTGAGGCACTAGTCTCGGAGCGCATAGATCAAGCCCTCGCAGCGCACAATGCCGCCCGCACTGAACGATCGCGGGATAGATCTGGGAGCGACCGACGTGAAACCTCCCCCACTGGTAAGAGGGTTATGAATAAATGCAATGGGAGATTTTCATAAAACTCCTAATCCATAATAACATGCTACCTTATTATTGCAGAAATGGCCTCGCGAGAGCGTGGCTGCACATTCAAAGCCTTTCTGGACTGCAAGCCACTCAACTTCGGTGGCACTGAGGGATCTGTCGGACTGATCAAATGGTTCGAGAAAACTGAGGCGGTGATCCGCATCAGTAGCTGTACTCCACGACAAGCGGTTATGTATGCCACCAACCTGTTCCTAGACCAGGCACTAACTTGGTGGAACGACCAAGTACAAACACTAGGAGACGATACTGCCTACTCCTTGTCCTGGTTGGAGTTAAAAGAGCTTATGATCGCCGAGTACTGCCCCGCAAGCGAAGTGCAAAAACTAGAGACTGAATTCTGGAACCACACTATGGTTGGATCGGACGTAACTGGGTACACGTCCAGATTCCATGATCTATCTCGACTGGTACCTCGCTTGATTACTCCGGAAAGCAAGAAAGTGGAACGATACCTATTCGGGCTGGCGCCACAGATCCGCGGCATGGTCACTGCTTCCAAACCCACGACCATGTGCGAGGCTATCGACCTCGCTCTGAGCCTCACTGAAGACGCCATCCGAATGGGCACCCTAATTCGGAAAGTGTCGGGATTGAAGCTTACTGAGTCCAGCAGTGTAGAGGGTAAGAATTTGGGTACAAGTTCAGCGGTTGGGTCTAGTGATCAGGGAAATAAGCCAAGGTTCGGAAAACGTAAGCGCAATGACGGGAAAAAGGATGGGTCATCGGGTGGAACGAACAAGAAGGGAAAAGGGTATGTAGCCACGGGACGTGGAAATGGCGGGAAGCCGGGTTATCAAGGAAAGAATGGGATAATCTGCGGAAAGTGCCAGCGCACGGGGCACAAAACCGAAGAGTGCAGGTCAGGAGCACCAAAGAACGGAGGAGCGAGGCCCTGCTACTCGTGTGGATCGCTCGACCATTGGAAGAGGGATTGCCCCAAGCTCAACAACCAAGCCCGTGGGCGGGCATTTGTGATTGGTGCCGGTGACGCACGACAGGACCCTAATGTGGTCACTGGTACGTTCCCTCTTAATGGTCATTATGCTTCTGTATTATTTGATACTGGCGCCGATTTTAGCTTCGTGTCTGTCGAGTTTAAAAGATTACTTGGGCTAAAAACTAGTAAACTAGACACACCGTATTCTATAGAACTGGCTAATGGTAAAACTATAGAAACACGAGAAGTAGCGAAAGATTGTAAATTGGATCTCTGTGGTCACGAATTTGATATTGATCTCTTGCCGGTAGTACTGGGTAGTTTTGACATAGTCGTTGGCATGGATTGGTTTTCTGCACAACGTGCTATCGTTGTTTGCAACGATAAAATAATTCAAGTTCCCCTCTCGAGCGGTGAAACTCTGTCGATTCAAGGGGAAAGGCGTGGGACGCCATTAAGAATTATTACCAGCATGAAGGCCCGAAAGTGCTTGAGGAAAGGTCTTGTTGCATTCTTGGCGCACGTGGTAGATAAGAAGGCCGACGAGCGTAAGTTAGAAGACATTCCGATAGCTAGAGATTTTCCAGATGTGTTCCCAGAAGATTTGCCGGGGTTGCCACCACCTCGACAGGTCGAGTTCCGCATCGACCTTGTTCCTGGAGCTGCACCCGTAGCGCGATCGCCATATCGCTTAGCTCCATCCGAGATGCAGGAACTATCCGGTCAACTGCAGGAGTTGTTAGACAAAGGCTTCATAAGACCAAGCTTCTCACCCTGGGGAGCTCCCGTCCTATTCGTAAAGAAGAAGGATGGCACTTTTCGAATGTGCATTGACTATCGGGAACTAAACAAGTTGACCATCAAAAATCGCTATCCTCTTCCCAGGATCGACGATTTATTCGATCAACTTAAAGGATCCAGTTTCTATTCCAAGATTGATCTAAGGTCCGGCTATCACCAGTTGCGTATCCAAGAATAAGATGTACCAAAAACGGCGTTCAGAACTCGTTATGGGCACTATGAATTTTTGGTAATGCCGTTCGGATTGACCAACGCACCGGCAGTTTTCATGGACTTGATGAATCGCGTGTGTAAGCCATACTTGGACAAATTTGTCATTGTCTTTATTGATGACATTTTGATCTATTCGCGCACTAAAGAAGACCATGAGAATCACCTTCGGTTAATCCTAGAAGTACTACGCAAAGAGAAGCTCTATGCCAAGTTTTCAAAGTGTGACTTTTGGATTCGGGAAGTTCACTTCCTAGGCCACGTGGTGAATGAAAAGGGAATACATGTCAATCCCGCCAAGATCGAGGCAATTAAGAATTGGGATGCCCCTAGAACTCCTACTGAAGTGCGACAGTTTCTTGGCCTTGCGGGTTACTACAGAAGGTTCATCAAGAACTTTTCAAAGATAGCACAGTCTTTAACCATGCTAACCCAAAAGGATAGGAAGTTCGAATGGACGGAAAAGCAAGAAGAGGCATTTCAACTGCTAAAAGACAAGTTATGTGGCGCTCCGATACTATCACTCCCTGATGGTACCCGATACGCGCCTAACTAATAATTTCACCCGGCAAGAGCCTAAATAATTTATCAACGCTTAACCCGGACCATAGTTAAAGGTTATTAAAGATATTTTTAATATCCGGTGGACGCGCGATAAAAGCTCGAAAAATACCCGGACGGGACCCGAACAAGATTAACTTAAACATAATAATATGGGGTATTAATTAGCAAAGTGGACCCCACAAAAACACCCTCTTGGGGCCGGCCTATGGCCCACACAAGTGGAAGATAACTTGTGTTAAACAAATAAATCATTGGAAGATCCTAATGATGAGGGTGCATGAAATAGTATTGGATAAGAAATAACAAACCCAATCACCTCTTCCCTCTCTCTCTACCTCTCGGCCAAACACCCTCTTGGGTGATCTCCAAGGATTTCTTTTTATTAATCCACCCAATCCATGGTGACCCAACTAAATCTTTAGGATTTGGGAATTAATATAAGAATACACACTAACACCCACTTGAGAATACTTGAACAAAAAAAAAAAAGGAAAACTCCTTCTTCTTCTTCTTCCTTGTGGCCGTGAGCTACCCCCCACCCCCACACACTTTTCTTTCAATTTTTACACTAACAATTCATCTCTAAGTCATCATCCATCCAAAACCCCTTTGTGTGTTCAAGAGCTTGGAGCTTAACCCCTTTGGAAAAACACACTAAACCCCATCCAATCCAAGGTTGTTGTCTTCCCTAGCCTTGAGCTAGTAGTAAGTTTTACCTTGTTTTGATCATAATGTTCATACTATGTGTTTATTTGAGCAAGTTGTACATTGATGGGTTAAGTATGGTTTTGAAATATAAAACTTAATATATCTTACAAGAACAAAATGGATGAATAATAATATGGATGAATCATAGAGTTGATGTTGGTAGTGTAACACTTCAAGAAATACGAAAATATTGACATGCATGTAAAGAGGATGATGATCTAAACATTATTTTTGAAAGAGATTTAAAAGTGATAAAATATGGTTTTGATCATCATAAGATGACTAGCTAATGTCAAAAGTATAGAAAAATATGTTGGATGAACTTGCATGTAAAAGTTTCACGATTAAAGTCTACTCACTTAGATGAGTGAAAAGTTAATATGTTGAATAAAAATATGGAACAAGCATGTTAATAGCATTTAGGATGGATTAGAAGACTATTAGAAGTGGAATGAAGTAAAAATAACCAAGCATTAAGAAAATGATTCTTCAAAGTCTTCTAAGATGGAAGAAAAAATACTAACTTTGGAAGATAGGATGAAAAATACAACAAGTATAAGTTTAAGGACTAATATGGAAACTTTGAAAGTTGATGGACTAAAATAAGTATTTTTGAAACTTTGGTCCAAAAATGTGTTTATGGAAAGTTGGTGTCAAAAACATAAATAGTAGTTTTTCCAAGTATAGTTTTGGTAAACATAAGAAAACTACTCATGTAAGTTGTGAAAAATGTATTTTTATAAAAATAGAAGTTTTATAAAAATAAGTGGTTAAGTTAACATAAGGTTTTTGACAAAAATGAAGGTTTATTAAAATATTGGACAAAAGAAAAGACTCGGGAAAAACTTGTACGAAAATGGATACTTTTATATAAATGGGAATATAAAAGTATCGGAAACATTTTTGGAATACAAGATGACGAGTTGAACTAAAAATACCATAGGACGTATATGGGAAGAAAATGTGGAAAAAGTTAACTATTGAACTTAGTAACGTAAACTAACTATGACGTATAAACGGACAAACTAGAGAAAAATGCCATAGCGGCAAAACGCGAAAAAAATATATATTTTAGGAAGTAAAATATATATAACATGGGTGAAACTTATGTAACACTTTCCTAAGTGTTAGAACGAACATTCGTGGGAGAAAGCGTAACATAATGAATTAAAAACGTTAGACAACGTATGGACTTAACAAAGAAAACGCACACGTTGATATATAGATACATACTTGCCTCGACGAAATTCTAGTATATCTATTTAAATGGGAAAATAGATACGCGAGGAGGAAAACCGAGACAAGTAGGTGAAGTATATCTACGAACGTGAAAATACCAACAAGATCCTAGTATATTTATTTAAATGGGAAAATAAATGTACGGCATGGTGAGTTGAGTCGGGCGTTAAGATATATTATCGAACGACAAGAACTTAGCATATTTATTTAAATGGGAAAAATAAATATGTGGCAAAGTGAGTCGGGTCGGGAGATAAGAATACAATATATTGAACGATACGATCCTAAGTATAATTATTTAAATGGGAAAATAATTATACGTTAGGTAGAGTTGTGTCGAGAATAATAGTATGCATGTTACAAATAATATCAACAAGAATAATATATAAAGAAAAGGGTAATCCATCGCCAATGGACCTAGGATGCGCGTCTAATTAAACGGGAATTGGGATAACACGTGGTCGGGGAGTTGGGTGTACAACTTGCCAAGGCACATGCACTATAGGTGTAGAGACTTATACGCCTAGAACATTTGTAGGTGCGAGACCACCAAATTTGCTATTTACTTCTTTGAGCCAAGCACAGTTTCAGGTGAGTTTCACGGCCCCATCTTTAAACTATTTTAACGTTTTCGGGGGAAAGATATGTTAGGGAAATGTTTGACGGGTTGGTACTTGAGTTATGATCGCCACTCGGGGTTGAGCCCTCACTACTATAATCATTAATTCAGGAAAGTGAAACCGAAGGAATATTTGAATAGTACTATTGGTGCCTGACAAGGCCCACCCCTAATCGATAGCGTCGATTATGCATCGGCGTATGCCTGGGGTGCACGTATTCTGAAATTAAGTCGTAAGAATACCGAGTAACGACTTGGAGCGGGGCATTATTATTTGTCTTGGTTTGATTATAGGCTCAAGTAGAATTGTAGGAACTTGCAACTCCTATAAATTGTCATAACATGGAAATTCCCAAAAGATAATGTTTTGATAACTAAAACCTGTGAACTCACCAATATTTATATATTGACGATTTTAAACATATCTTTCAGGTAATTGATGAATGATGGACAACATGGCAAGCTGGGTCGGGGGAATCTCTTATCGGGACGTCGGGTGTTATGAAGAGGCTCCATCTCTTTATCCCAAGAAATCGGGATATACATGAGAAGCCTCCTTATTTGAATTAAAAACAATTTTACGTTTTTGTATGAATAATTTGACATGATTTTTCGACGTCTTAATAAATGACCCGTTTCTTTAATTACTTGTGATTTGCATTAATCTTGGCTTTATCCATTTGAACCGTCGCGCCACGTGTTTCCGCCGTAGTCGTGGTGTGACAATATGTGTGACATGTTAAGGGGTCGCAACAAAGATATTCATGATGGTTGTACATATATCCAATTAACAAACAGGGAACAGATTTTAGGGAATGGTTATCCATCTAGCAATGACCAAGGAATGGATAACAGACGTCCGAAGGGATGAAGAAATGGGATAATCATATTAAAATGAAAAAGGAATTCGTAGCAGGAACAATGACATAAGGTTTTAGAAGGTAAATGATTTATGAGAAATGTGGTTGTAGTGTAAGCATCATTACCAATATTTTTTGTTAAGGCCACATGGAAAAGTATGGCCCTATATGTTTTAGAACCATGATAGTTATTCATCTTGGTAGCCCCATTTGTTGGGTGTGTGTTGTACACGATATGCGGAAGGAAAAGCAAACATTAGTTAGAAATCGATCAATCTATTTTTGGCTCAAATTAAGGTGCACCATCACCCTACAAATGTTGATGGTGGTTGAAAAGGTGTTTTGTGAGGTTTTCTTGAAGTGACAGAATGAATCAAAGGATATTGTGTTGGATAATCTTGATGGGTCAAGTCGGGCAACGGAGCTACATACGGGTCAAAGAGTTGGAATGGGTCCGTAGGAAGTTGTTATTTATTCACTTGTTTTATTAGTTTAAAAGATCATGGTTTAGTGTTTATTTGTTTAGTCAAACTAGAGCAGTGGTCAAGAAAACGTGGCCTCAATTATAGGAATCTTATGCGCATGTTTGTTTATTTAGGGTCTATATATGTACGTATGTTGCTATTGAATGAAGTGTGGGTTGAAGTATAAACAAGATCCTTCTATACGTGAGTGCGTGTTTTGCTTGTGGTTAAAGCTTTAACCCAACAATTGGTATCAGAGCTACAGGCTCAATATGTGGGATTAGTGAGGTTCTGAAACAAGGGCCGGTTTGAGAGTTGTTTCGTGAGGAGGAGGAGCCCGTTGGCTGCAGTGGAGAAGAGAAAGAAGACCAGATCGATTATTTTTATGGACAAAAGTAGTAGAGGTTCTACGTGAACCGAACACAGTTCTAAGTGGGCCGAGTGGAAAGGAGGAAGAACACAATCTGAGTTATCGCAGAAGGATTTTATGTGAAGCCGTAGGTTTAATCGAAGGGCTCTTTGTGAAGCCGAGAGTAAGTGATCAGAACTCTTAGTGAAGCCGAAGTTTTTATCGGAATTCTGATTGATGTCGAGGTAGTGATCAGTTTTGTGTGAAGACCTATTGGGTTCTGTGTGAACCGACATTCATCAAGATCCGTGTGATAGGAAAAAGGAGGCGAAATTGAGACTAGATAAGGGTTCTAGGTGAACTGCTTTATGGCGAGAAATGTGCCTATCTGTGTGATCAACAAAGACGAGATGGTGTGATCGTAGCAGGATTTTGTGTTGAGTCCGATTGACGAAGAGTTCTTTATGAACCATACGATGCGTTCTGCAGTAGAAGAGTTTCGTATGTTATGCGTGAACAGTTTCTGAGTGAAAAAAGGTGAGAAGGATCTGTGTGATTATTGTTGGTGATTCTTTGTGAATCTAAAAGAAAAAGAGACGGAAGTGACTGGATTAAAAAATAAATGAATTGAAGCAAGAAACTAGGCACCTTTAAAGCAATTCATCAAAGAAACAACCAAACACACAGGTCAATTAGTTTTAAGAGAGTGGAGTTGATTCAAAATATAAGGAATTTTTGTGTGATAAGTAAAGAGTCATAAATCTAAGTAATTCAAAGCCGGTTAAACCGTGTGATTGTGATCATCGAGAGAAAGGGGTCTATTGCGTTGTGAAGTAGTGATCTAGAAGTGGTGTACCAGTATGATTCGAAAGCTGAACGAGGGCTGCTTTGGGGCTGCATTGGTAATGAAATAGTACCGAGTGATGGTGGTATAGGGCTGCCAAAATGGGTTAGTGCAAAAACAACTAAGAGAAAGTTTAAAGCAAGTGATTTAGCAAGAAGAAAGTCGGATCTGTGTGAAACGGTTAAAGAGAAGATAACAAGCGAAAGAGCAGGAGCAAGCAAGAATGGGTTCGAATCAAGAAAGTAGCAAGAACCGACTTCAAGATTCTGGGGGTGAATATTGGATAATCTTGATGGGTCAAGTCAGGCCACAAAGCTGAATACGGGTCAAAGAGTAGTCGTCAAGAAAACTTGGGCTCAATTTAGGAGTCTTATTTGCATTTTTGTTTATTTAGGGTCTATGTATATACACGTATATTGCTATTGAATAAAATGTGGGTTGAAGTATTAACAAAATCCTTCTATACGTGAGTGTGTCTTTTGCTTGTGATTAAAGCTTTAACCCAACATATTGTTCAGTGAGACAGTGGATATCTATGTAAAGCAACTAAAGTCATTGAAAAATGTATAGAAAATAACGATGTTGGAACAAGAAGTTTCAAACAAGGGCCACCAATTATCAAAATGAATGATATTTAAAGAAAAGTGTAACGAAAGATAGATGAATAATATGGTAATTTAGTAGATTTTGAAATACTACAAAAATTCCAATGATTGTTGAAAGAGTCATGTGAAACATTTGGAGAGGAAAGAAGGGAATAAACATAGATGGAAAAGTAGCTAAGCCGAGACTCACGAGGTACCGCAACTCCTAGGAAGCAATGTAACATCAGAAAGCAAATAACGCTGATACGGTTTAGAAAGCATGTGGTGGAGTCTATGATCTATCAATGTCTAAACAAAAACAAAGAAATAAGACGATAATAACATTACTATCAATAACTAAAAATTGTTTTTGGTAAGTCAGGTATAACAAGAACATTTTTAAGAGTGGGGATGATTTGGAACAGAAAACACATCTAGATTACCTTATTAAGGAGCAAGCATGTCCAACAAAGTAATTTCAACACAATTTTAAGATGAGAGTTGAATAGGCTCTTTATAAATTTCCATTTTTTTGTCATTTCCTTCCTTATTTGCCCTTTGTATACAACATATCATCTCCAACATGTAACTCACCCATTTATAGAGAATTAAAAATAAAAAACTATTCATTAGCCCAATAAGATGAACAAGATGATGATGACCCACACCATAGTTTTAATATAAGCCTAAGATGAAAAAGTTGTATTCTGTTCAAATCGATGATGGCCCACACCGTAGTTTTAATATAAGCCCAAGATAAAAAAAAGTTGTATCCTATTCAAGTTAAATATTCATTAAAAAAGAGAATGCAATATGACCACATTAACTCTACCAAACCCCTCTTATTATAAACCACCAATTACTTCATTGAAAACCCTTCATCAAGAACAGAGAATCAGAATACTATACTATAAAGCATTTGAGAATGATGACGGCACAATTAAAGTAAATACAATTTTTTATGCTTATGGTACAATACTAAATGAGGTTAGTTAGGGGTAAAGTTGTCTTTTTGGCACATACTAAAAGAAGTCATTTAAGACAAATTTTAGAGTTTTTAAGTAATTATAAGTGGTAATACATATTATACAATCCTCTAAAACTAAGTGGATATATAATTTATTATTCAAATTAATACATAACACCACCCATTAAAACACAAATTAAAGGATTTATGCGCCATCGTCCAAGAGTTTCTTTCCAACTCTTTAATACCCATGAAGTGGAATAACTACCGTGACCTTTCATATCCCAAAACCCACCTTTCAATTCTCTCACGGAACACACACTAGCATTCACATCTCTATCTCTGTCTTTCTGCAACGATCAAACAATGGACTTTTCTCAAGCTAAGGAACACAAATCACTCTTGATTATCTTCAATGGGTAAGTAAGTACATATAAATCTCTTTATATCTTATTCTCCCTTATTCAGTTTCTGTTGATAATCTCATGATTTCTAGCGAAAATCCTAATGTGTTGTGATATCATTGAAACAAGAATGTGATATCATTGAAACAAGAATCTGGTACGTATCTTAATTCATGCATGTTGAAACCCCTTAGTGAGTTTAATAATCTATGAATTATCTCTTTCTTTTTTTATGCCGGTCATTATCATTTGCTGTCATGGTTCAAGAATCGACATATTCACTTGATAATGCTTGTAAGATACTCGCAACGCTTTATCCCTAATCACTTATAGTTTCATCAACACCATATGTATTGAACATAATTTTCTAAAAGTAATCAGTGTCATTGCTAATGAATTTGAGATATTCAATTTAAATTTATTTTAATTATGTCGGATTTACTATTTGAATACTCTATTATTGTTCAATACGAAACAAATTACGGTTTCAAAAGTTAGCGTTGGATTAGCCTTCTCACACATGTAATTTTTTCCTTTGTCATAAAAGATAATAACAATTTGTGAATAGTTGTATCCTGATGGATGTTTGGTAGCTTTAAAAACAATATATTTTTTTGTTTAGCTTTTTTATCAGGTATATGATTTGAGCGTGTTTTTGTAGATGGTAATGTAATACCAACCATACACTTACCATTCAACACTTTTTTGAAGCTATATAGTTTTCCATCTAATAGATGAAAACTGCTATTAATATTATGATCTTATCATTTGAGATGATTTCCTATCTCATAAAAGATAATAGCAATTTGCGGGTAGTTGTATCCTGATGGATGTTTGGTAGCTTTAAGAACTATATTTTTTTTGTTTTGTTTTTTTATTAGGCTTGCGCTATTGCTCGTCTGAATATTTCAGAAGATCATTCTTATCAATATTCTTGACAAGATTATTGAACAGAATTTTCTAAAAGTAATTAGTGTCATTGCTAATGAATTTGAGATATTCAATTTAAATTTATTTTAATTATGTCGGATTTAATATTTGGTTGCTCTATTATTTTTCAATTTGAAACAAATTACGGTTTCAAAAGTTAGCGTTGGATTAGCCTTCTCACACATGTTATTTTTTTACTTTGTCATAAAAGATAATAGCAATTTGCGGGTAGTTGTATCCTGATGGATGTTTGGTAGCTTTAAGAACTATTTTTTTTTGTTTAGCTTTTTTATTAGGCACGCGCTGTTGTTCGTCTGAATATTCCAAAAGATCATTCTGATCAATATCTTGACAAGATCTTTATTTTGGTTTGAAGGTAATACCTCAAAAATTTGTGCATTTTGGCAACTTGAAATATGACTCAAGCAGTGATTGATTTGGTAAAAAAAAAAATTGCTACTCAGTGTTAAAGCCATCTGTATACGCCATCCCCAACCCCAAGATCCATATTTATCGCACATGAAAACGGGTTATGTTTATACTAATAAGATATGAACTCTATGTTTTTGTTCTTTTTTGGTGAGTTATGCTACTTAATGTTGTTTTATAGTTTTGCTTTGAAGCTACATGCTCTTATGGAGTTTTAAAATGTAAAGAAAGTGGTATAATTTTGTGGTTTATTTACCTTTTTAAATTTAAGTTTTAGTTTTGTTTCATCTGTCTTCTTGAACATCTTGATAACATCAGACAAGTTGATAAATTAAACGATGATCAATGATTTTTTTGTCTTTCTAAAATTGCATAATAGACTCTATTTAACCAAGTAATTGTTGCTTTTTAATATATATATATATATATATATAGGTTTAGGATCCTGTACAAAGTACACTTTTCATGAGAAGTGTGAGAAGGACTAAGAATTGACATGTAGACATCATGTTTTGGATTTAGGAATGATGTTTTAGGTTGTTTTAACTTGAAAAACACCAAACACAACAATCTAAAAACACAATACAATGTATTATAGTCATTAAATTTAAAAAACAGCTAAAACACACTACTTAACGCTTAAAACACACTGCTAATGTTCTTAGCATGGTGTTTTAAGTTTTAAGCCTAAAATACATTGTTTTCGGTTTTTAATTGTTATGTTTGGTGTTTTTATAGGCAAAACAATCCAAAACATCACGACTAAGTTCAAAAAATGATGCCTAAGTATCAATTTTTAATACTTCTCACACTTCTCACAAAAAAAACACTTTGTACACGATCTTGACCCTATATATATATATATAGAAGTTATCATGTAGTGACACAATTTTTCATAGGACCCCGTAATTATAAAGCAACCTCTACACCTTAAGGATGCCTCCATCCTTCATTGGTTGAAGCAACTATAAAACAACCTCTACACCTTAAGTATAAACATCCTGATAAAAGAAACGTGACATAAGAAAAAGTTGAACTACGTTATTTGCGACGCATGATGGCTACAAAACAATCGGATTCAGAATGTTGGATGCAAAATAATAATAAAAATAAGGATTATTGGTTCTATCTACAATGCAGAAGCAGTTGAAATGAATGTTACAGATTGTCGTCTCCGCTGCATCGCGTAGTTTGTCACTACAGTATCTCGCTCGTATAAACGAATTTTGTACCAGACACACACGTAGGGGTTTGCACATGATTCTCCCGCAGCAACGCTCGGATTCCCCACTAGTACTTACCAATACAAGAGATCTCAATAGCCATACGACATCTGCTTTCTTCGAGGCGTTGCATCGTAAACCATACAAGTCTCTACTCTCTAGTATAACCTGATGGGTCATGAAATTAACTCATGCGACATAAAATATAGTTGTTGGCCCATTGATAAAATGTGTTGAGCAAGTAGAATATCTATGTGGGCCAAGAGCCATGAAATAAATGGAGCTGGTGGTAGAACACTAATGTTATGTTGTTGGGCCATTGGATGGTTCTGACGTTCTGTAACTGTTGGGCTGGGCTACTACTTAGAATGTCCATGCGGAGCACTCGTTTGCTACGATCCATGTTGTGAAGACCAAATGGATTAATCGAACCTAACCAACTTAACCAGAAAATTTAAATTTTCTTTATTGTTTTTGTTTCAATCTAAGTGTGATATCTTTCTCTTGTTTTTGTTTCGGCCCTAGAGGAGCATTAGATAGAATACTAGTAGTAACAGGTTATAGTATAGTTGGTCCAACTTGATTTTATATATTGGATTAGGTCCATCGTTTAATGTATAGGTTACAATATCTAACCAAATATATAGGTTACAATAATAGGCATAAGATAGTGCGTTTATTATTATGAGAAAGTATACGATATAAAGTCTGTTAACGTGAGAAGCAATAAGAAGCCACAAGAAGATGACAAGTGTCCTATTAACCAAACACCAGTTAACCTAACCAAACTATAATTAATATTAATATCAGTTAATATCAGTTTAACCCAAGGGCATTCCAGACTTTTTCACACGTAACTGATTACGTGAATCACGTTAGTTATTTTTGTAAACGATATTTTCAAATCAGAATTTGAAATCTAAAAACACAGACGATCTCACACACACACACATTACGTTTCAATCCAATTACGATTCAATCTCAATTTCATTATCACGATTACAGTTTAATCGATCAATTCATCATGTTCGGTATGTGTATTCGTAGTTAATTAATCCATTTTTCAATAGTTTTTTGTTTAATTTTTGTTTTTGTTTATCAGATTTAAACTTGTATGTTGAAGAGCAGAGAGTTTCTGCTGAGAATTTGAATCCAGTGCCTGATTATAATGCTTTTCATGGTATGATCATCATCCTTTGTTTTTTAGTCAAAAAACAGAGACATGTGTTTTGATAGATTTGTTAACATGATGTTTTTATCTGTGTTCAGACTTGATCGAAAACACTAACTAGGATGTTGATATTCATAGTTTGAACCTCATCAACGAATTCAGAGTTCAAGGTATTTTTTCAGTTTTAACCTGTTAATTTATATGAATGCGTCTGATGTTATATACGAGTGCGTCTATTTTAAACTGTAGTTGATTATTGCTGGTACTGATAATATATGATATATGAATGCGTCTGATTTTATACATGATTGCGTCTGGATTTTGTAAACTTTTTTTTACTAAGTGCGTTTGATTTTTCTATGAATGCGTTTGTTTTGCTTTTGTAGGTGTTGCAACTGATGATCCTGTTGATGACCAAGCTAGTAACACATATATCCCTCATGTACCTGATTCTCTCAAACCTGCAAAGAACATGGAGTTTCCTAGTATTGACCATGCACAAGAGTTTTATGCAAAATATGCAAAGGCTAGTGGTTTTTCTATTCGAATGGGCACTTCAGATGTGCGAAAAGGTCTTCTAAGACTTAGGTACTTTGTATGCTATAAGGAGGGTTTTAAGCCAGTCAAAGTAGGTGAAGAGAGTTTTAACAAGGATGTTATGTCAAGGAAAAGGCCTTCTATCCGGACTGGATGTCCTGCACATGTTAGGCTACACTCCGAGGATGGAAATAAATTCAAGGTTTATGGCTTTAAGGAAGGTCATAATCATCCTTTTGTTTATGAAAATGACATTCATTTTCTAGCAGCAAATAGGAAGCTGACACATACTCAAGAAGAGATGATATGTGAGCTGTCTTCATTGAACATGGGTCCTGTCAAAGCTTTTAACATTATGAAGACTAAGTATGGAGGTTTTGATAATGTAGGTGCAACTACAACTGATTGTAAGAACTTTAAAGGTGGTTTAAACAGCTTCATTGGTAAGATTGATGCAGATATGATTGTGTCTAGGCTTAGGGATAAGAAGAAGTTCCTGCCAGATTTTTCATTTGAGTATTCTGTGGATCAAAAGAATGCATTAACCAGATTATTTTGGGCGAATGCTTTATGCAAGAGGAATTACATGGAATTTGGAGATGTGATTTCGTTTGATGCAACATTTAATACTAACAAGTATGTTTTAAATTTTATTTTTTAAGCTTGATATCCAACTATTATATGTTTTTATTTTTTTTTTAAATTTTGTTTTTTTTTATTGCAGGTACAAGATGGTTTTTGTACCATTCACTGGAATTGATAACCACTGCCGGAATGTCACACTTGGTGCAGGTTTATTGTCATCAGAGACAACTGAATCTTATACATGGTTGTTACAATCGTTTTCCAAATGTTTTGGAAAGCATCCCAAAGTGGTTGTAACTGATCAAGATCATGCGCGCTATGAAAAATGCAATCCAGTTGGTTTTTCAAAATAGCAGACATAGGCTGTGTATGTGGCATATCATGAAGAAGGTTTCTGATAAGGTTTGTATTAACTTTTTAGTTTAATTAATGAGTGCGTCTGTTTTTATATAAGAGTGCGTCTAAACTGATCAGTTTTGTTTTTTTATCTTTTTTACAGGTTCTTTTCAAAAAGGAACTTGTTGATGGTGTTGAGGATGTGACTATATTATGTACATGTAGGAGGTTTGAGCAGTACGGGCTTCTGTGTAGGCATATTTTTTTGTGTTAAGGTTGATGAAAGTTTATAGATTCCCGAAAAGATACATTCTGAGGAGGTGGACAAAAGATGTTGTTCCAAATGAAATCAAGTATTCATTTGAAACAGGAGAGTTTGGTGATGACAAGACGAAAGAAGCAAGGCGTATTGCACGGGAGATCGTTTTGGGTGGTGAATATCTTGCAAACTCTCTAATTTCAGATTTAGCTGAGTTAACTTTGGTTAATGATAAAATCAAAGAGATGGTTAAGAAGGTTGATGAGGGCAGGTTTAAGAGACCTAGTCACCAGAATAAGCATGACAGGTATGCTTCTCTTCTTGGTTATGAGAAACCATCAAATGCTGAACCCACTATTCAACTTCTGAATGGTATAAAGAACAAAGGACGTGGCAAGCAGAAGCGAATAAAGTCCAGCAAGGAAGTAAAGGTTAGTCGATCCGGCAAAAGAAAGAGGAAATGTGCTATATGCGGAGAAAGTGGCCATGATCGACGAAAACATGCCAAAGAGGGTGCTTCAACGCAGACGCAAGGCGAACAAGATGATCAAAATGTTGAAGATGATGTTGATGAGAATGAAGAGATAGATTTAGAAGTTTCTGATGATGATGAGGAGTTGTCTTAGATAGTTGCAGTGGACATTGTAATTTTTAGACATGAGTGCGTCTGAATGTCTTACACATGCGTCTGATTCATGGTTTTTTATTTTAGGTACTTTTTATTTTTAATATGAATGCGTCTGTTTTATAACATGAATGCGTCTGTTTAATTTTAAATGAGTGTTTCCAAAATATTGCATCTTTTTTCATTAGTTTTTAAAAAAACCATACATCTGAAACTACCACCATTACACCACTACCACTATTACCACCACCACCACTACCACAACAACCACCACTATTACCACCACCACCACTATTACAACCATCACCACTACCACAACCACCACCACTATTACCACAACCATCACTACCACTACCACCACCATCACTACCATCACTACCACCATCACTACCACCACCAACATTTAAACCCATAAAAAAACAATCACCTAAACCAGAAAAAAAAAGATATATAGAAAACCACCACAAAAAAAACCATCACATAACCACCACCATCAGTTGCCACCCAAGATTGCATCCCTTGCCTTCTGTTTTGTTGCCATGTTCTTCAGGATGCAGGTCTGTGTGTTGCTAAGTGACTGAGATTGAACATACCAATATCATCGTCTCGATTCCCTCTTTCAAATTTGGTGAATGATTGCCTATAATTGTGAGTTTCAGCTAACGGCGTTAGTGTGAGTTAACGGTGTGTGCAATGAGAAAAAGTAAATTAAAAGATGGGACTGATGGGAAGATACACTCGGGTGGGATTATTATTGGCCAACAACAAAAATGTGGGATTATTAAAATCCAATTTTCCTATTTTGTTTAAATAATTCTTAATCAAATAGCGACAGTTAAAACTCTTAATAGATTTTATGTGACCAAAATTTGAATGCCTGTGTCGTTAGGGCTGCAACCGAAAAAGGCTCTTTGTATGTGTTCGTTTGTTAAGGAAATAGTGGGTTCACGAACACTTACCAAACAAGATTTTCTATTTATGTTTGTTTGTTAAAAAATGAAATTGTTCGTGTTTGTTGGTGTTTGTTTGTCAATTTTAGGTACCGGAAAAAAGTGAGCACAAATAAACACAAATGAACGTTCGTGAACGCAAATGAATACAAACAAAACATTCATGAACCAAATAAGCGTTTGTGAACAAAAACAGATACAAACATATAGTAGATTTTGATTAAAAACTGCATCTTTCATAAAAAAATATCATGTAAATCTGCCCAAAATATACTAACCTAATTATCTAAATGTACTTTAACATAATTTGATAGCATCATTAGCATAAAAGTAATGTCCCCCAAAACCACAAAATGTATCATATTAAAACTTGAAGTCCTCATTTATTTAAGAAACTCTATGTCTTCGTTTAACCCATCCAAAATAATAGTTAATCAATATACATGAAGTAATAGTAATATGTAATACACGAATATTTATTAAGTAATCCGTTACTCGAGAATTTTGAACTACATAGATTAAAATTCAAATTCAAAAAACTTGATGAATCATCGAACATTCACAAACATAAATCAACAAAAATGACATTCGTTCATGTTCATTTGTTTAACTAACCAAACGAAATTTCTTATTAATGTTCGGTTATTTATTAAACGAACAGATAAAAAGGAATTTCCCGCTAAATGGTTCGTTGCAGCCTTATGCGTCGCCTTTTTAAATCAACAAGGTACATATATATAACTTCCATGTTGATTTGTACTAGTACTCGCTTTCAAACCCGCGTAAGAAGAATCGTGAATCGGGGCGTCTTCATCCGGTTGATAACGCTATCTTAGCACATGAGAACATCTTCTAAGTTCTTTTGACACCTAGTCATCTAGATGACATCTTCATCATTAAATAAAATGAATTTCCAAAATTATTTTTGGTAAAGCAACGTTGATTATACACCAAGCGATAAAGACATTAACTTTTAATAATTTTATAATAATAGCCGTTACAAAAAGGATCTAATATGGAGTTTAGGTGCCCCAACTTCTACGGACACCAATGTAAAAAGGATCTTTGGACCATTCAACGTGTTGGATATTTATTTTAATTTATAATACTTTTTCGAATTTTATAACTTTTGTTCTAGCAATTGAACACCCCACCTTCGCACATTCTGGTTCATACAAATTTAATAGAAGAGTGGTTATTTTTTTATTTTATTTGGCTAATAGAAATATTGGATGTGCAACGAGGTGAGGACATTAGTTTAGTGACTCGGTATATTTTTGTTAGGGATCCCGATTAGTAGAAACTACTGTGTATAATATGATGTATAGATTTGTATTATATAGGGTAGGATTATTGTAAAATGTGTCTTCGTGAAAAGTGAAGGAAAAATTATTATTATTATTATTATTGTTTTGAAAACTTTTTTTTCATTTAATTATATCTTTTAGTTCAATCCAAATTACTCCTTTAGGGTAATTACTATAATTACTCTATTAGAGTAATTATAAAAAAAAAATGTTTTTGTTATCATCTTAAAAACATATGTACGTATTATATATAATAAAAAAAATCTCTTTTGCTGACATAGCGTTGAATGATGTCATCTTTCCTTTCGGGCATGCCACGTGCTACTATGTATAATTATTAAAAAAAAAAAATACTATGTATGATTATTAAAAAAAAAAACCTTGAGTGACACATAGCACCTTCCCCCTATTTCCCTTCAAAAGTCTTTTATCTCTCATTTTCCCCCATAATTTTTAAACATTAATAACTATTATGTACAATATCTAAAAAGACAAATTACACCACATTAACGAGCGTTTTTTTTTTCTTTCTAACGAGTACTATAGTGGTATACAAAAAATGATTTTTAGTGAGTTTTTTGTTGGTACAGAAAAAAAAACACAGGTAATTCATTAATCATGTCTAGGGACTTCACTCAAGTAAGAAGTGCACACGTAGAATTAGAAGTAGGTTTTATAAGTTACTAACTAACTACCCCGGGAAGGTCCCGGGGTTGAAAATCCTAATATGACTTAATAAAAAATAATAAAAGAAGAAAACATACCAAATGTATTGAAAAACTGAATAATTCGGAGTGACCCTATTTTCTTTCTTGGAATGCATAGAAGCTAAAGCTACATATTTTGCTGGTGGCTGCAAAACTTCCTGGTCTGTGTTCACCTTTGACTGCAGCAAAAACATACACTTTAGGTCACTTGCGACAGTTAGAAATCAATACAAATCCTGTTCTCTAGAAGATCTAAAGGCAAACGTAATACAATCATACAAAATATCATATCATAACAATATCTTAATCAGATTACAGCATTCTTATGTGAAGTTAGATGGTTATTTGGTCCATCTGTTGTTGTCTGACTAATGTCTAAAGAGATTTAATGCTAAATTGTTATCTTGTAATGATTTTAACAATAAATGCTTTAATAGGGATGAGACTATAGTGTTCCAGACTGTTAAATCATGCTTAATAATTTTGTTTATCTTAGTTTATAGATGAACAGTCGGCCAATAGCTAATCTTACTAATCGACTAAACAATCACTTAATTAAATAAATTGCAACAGTTCAAAAACTTATCAAATGCATGTTTATGGCATTCTAATCGCTCCTATAACCTTAAACCTAACCTAACATAAACCTAATCAACTAACAATCACTTAAGTTGCAATAATATCTGCATTCTAATCGCTCCTATAACCTTAAACCTAACCTAATATAAAACTTAATGAACTAAACAATCACTTAAGTTGCAATAATAAAGAAACCTGTCACTTATTCTCTATCTAACCTAATATCTTGTCAAGTATAATCTAATGAGAATCTCTTACAAATCCCCATTCTCCAAGTTTGCAATCAACTGGAATAATGCCTATGAGACAATAAACTGAATAACATTTAACTCAAAGCACATAATTCCAGTGCTGAACCTAATCACAGTTGTCGGTATAACTAACGTCTTACCTCAATCAAATTCGAGTCCAATAGTAACTGAAACCAAACGAATAAGCCTTAAGTGGTGGAAACTATATGTTAATTTAAACCTACTTGAATCATTGCAAAGTTCAATCACAAACAACATGAGCATGAAATTAGATGCTGATTGTTAATAATAATAATAACAACAACAACAACAACAACAACAACAACAACAACAACAACAACAACAACAACAACAACAACAACAACAACAACAACAACAACAACAACAATAATAATAATAATAATAATAATAAGATCGCTACTAAGAAGGGAGACACCACATAAACTGCCTTTAAACAATACAGATGTATAATCCAAATCATACAGTAGGAGAAGTAACAAAACACGAGTGAATCTTTAGTTTTACGAATTCTAGTAAAGAATCATTTATTATTTAATGCTTTTTGTTTGGTTCGAATACGTACTTGATCAACGACTCCTTGATCGATAGCAACTCAGGGAACTCCTTCAACTTTGATGCATCCGGTTCGTTATTGCTTCTCCTGCTCCCCATGCCACTGCCGCTGCAACCCAACTTTTATTTTTTTTATTTATTACATACTCCAATTAAATAAATATCTCACATAAATCATTCATTCTATTCTAATCTAATCTACTGGTAGTAGTAGTAGAATTAATTAATTAAAGTAATTTACCTTTGCATTTGATTTTTCCTCCAGGGTTTTTTACAAAGCTGCTTGATGACATTTTCTGTTGTTACGATTGATTGATCAGAATCACCATCACAATAAACATGTAGAACAAAAGATACAGACAACAAAAAAACACAGAGAAAGACGACTTGGGTTTTGGGTGTTGAAGAGGGTTTGAGAAGAACCTAAAGTTAGTTTGGAGTAGAGATCGTAGATGAAAAAGAATGGAGGCAGAGGATGTAGGATGTGTTAGGGTTTAGGTTTTATATGATTTAATTAAATAAAAAACGAAAAATTAAAAAAACTATAGAATTGCACATTATTATGCCACGTGGCACATTTAAAGGATGGTTGAGGCCACCATTGAACGTCACGTCAGCAAAAGGGCTTTGTTTTATATATATATATATATATATATATATATATATATATATATATATATATATAGATTAAGTGTTAATCCTTTAAAAACAATTCTTGGAAAAAAACAAACTATTACGCTTCCACAGAATAAACTAGTGATTGAATAAATGAAAAAAAAATCCCCCCCCCCCCCCCCCCCCCCTCTTGTCACTATGTTAAGACGGAAAAAAAAAAGATAAAATAAAAATTAGCCAACAAACATGTGATACAACCTAATGTTTATATATCAATTCAATAAATCATTTTATAATGAAACCGACACAATTGACGAAATTAATTAAATTATAAGTAACAAACGTCTCATAAAAACGTGTTATTAAAATTAAGGATCAAGAAAAAGCCACCTCTACCACCTCCTACGTGATGGAATTTGGCAACAACAAAGCACAAATAATTATTACTACTATACAAAAAGATAATCATGATAAAATTTGTATGGCCTAAATTAAGTCGCTAATTTTATAAGGTACCTATGTAGAATCTGTCAAAACCCATCTTTAGAACGGTTAATTGTAATATTTTGTAAATCCATCGCAAAGGAGGTCTGTCACAAATCCGTCAATATGATGGAAGATACGATCCCTAATGCTCGTCGCAAGTTTAATCGCCGTCTCTAACAATCAAGTCAGTACGAGTAGAAGGCGATTCAACCCAAGAAACGTCCAAAAGATTAAGTTCGTCTCGTTTCACATCTTATTAATTCACATATTCAACTATAGTCTATAACTTATGTGTACCAATCATGATTTTAGCATATTTGATACTATTTTGGAAAAAAAAAGGTTGAAAGTGAAATTTTGTGTCACCATCTATAGGGATAAAAAAATAGACATGAGAAAACATGTGTTTGAAGTTGACACGCACCCACAAAAATATATGTGTGGCGTGGCAAACGTATTGCCAATCATGGACTCATGGTGTCTTTATTTATAACTAGCTATTACCCCGGGAGGGTCCCGGGGTTGAAAAATATAATCATTCTAATGATACTAATACTAATAGTAATAATTATTACTCTTGTAATTAAATAAATAAAAAAATAACCTTGCTATAAGGTGACACCATGTGTTGCAGTGTTACACGATTCTTTCTCTTAGCTTCTCTTGACGAAGTATACCTATCCATCTTTAGAAGAGTAAAATTCCAATGATAGCATGACGATTGGGCTGAATTTCAACATCGTAGATAAAAAGCTGGTTTAAAAGAAAAAACATGATTAATGAATAACCTTAACACTTTGTGTTTTTTTTTTCTGTATGAACGAAACCCCACAAAAAGTAGCTTTTTTTTTCTCCGCTTTTTATATAGCACTATGGTACTCGTTGGAAAGATAATAAAACGCTCGTTAATTTGGTGTAATTTTTTTTCTTTAAAAAATCTCGTATATAAAAGATATTAACGTTTAAAAATTATGGGAGGAAATATGAGAGAGAGAAATTTAAATTTGTTTTTAAATTCTTTTTTCCTAAAATAACTCAATTTCTTTTATGGTTTTATCTTTTTTCTATTTTTTTATTAAAAAATTGAAATAATTCAAAATCACTAAAATCTTTCAATTATGATGCCACGTGGCAGTTTCATGAAGAGGTTGAAGCCACCATTGCACGCCACGTCAGCAACGTTCAATTCTTTTATATATATTAATTAATAATAGATAGATAATAGATTAATAGATAATAGATGGTGTAGTATTTTAGTTCAGATAGGCCTGATCCAATTATAATAATATAGTTACAAAATGGCCATGAATAGTAACTAACTAAGGTTTGGTTATACCTAACTAAACTACGGTCAGCTTCTTTTGTCTTCTTTATATATAGTAACTAAGTATGGTTTGGTTATACTTAACTAAACTACGGTCAGCTTCTTTTGTCTTCTTTTTTTTCTTCTTTATATATAGTAACTAACTAGGGTTTGGTTATACTGAACTAAACTACGGTCAGCTTCTTTTGTCTTCTTTACCATCCAAGGTTGACTGCTACGTTGACCAACGTTTAACATTTCTTCACCGACTCAACTTATTGGTATAATTTGCACTATTTTTAAGAATCAAATAAATTAAAGAATCATATACGTGGAGCCATTTCATGATATATATATATATACACACACACACACTTATACACTCCTAAAAACATACTTATTATTGACACTACTCCACGTGTGAATCTTCATGCAAACCCCAAAGTCACCATACATATTAGAATATAAATAAATATAAGGTACACCTTATGTTTCTTCTAATAACATATCCAACTACCACCACCACATCCAATCAACACAACAACCTACAATGGCAAAACTAACACTTGTCTTGCTCACCTTTGCCTCCCTTGTAGCCTTCGCTACATCACACAAAACCATCATCACCACCACCATCGATGATGGGGAGTCGGTCTCAGAATAAAGGCGGTGTAGCCAACGGTTACAAGGACAAAGGTTGTCTTTTAAGGTAACATTTTGCAAACTTTCAAAGTGGATTAGCTTTCTTCATAAACAAATCCGATTACCACCATCCCCGCCGCAACGCGCGGGAAACCACCTAGTTAAGTAATTAATAACTTAATGTGTTATAGTTGCGTATATTATCACAAGTAGATATAAAAAACAACAAACAAAAATAAAATCTTTATTATTTAACTAATCAAATAAATACCGATAAGACTAGGGACCATTCGGTCATGTGTTCGATTCTTATAAGGGAGTTTCCCAGATTTATTGGGTTTCCTCATGAATTGGTGTATATGGACATTTTTGCCTAGTGGAGATGTATATGATTGGATGGTTCCACTGATGATATGATAATACTCCAGTGATCCGTTAGTGATCCAAATTTGACGTTAAAAATAAACATAAATACAGAAACCATCATTCAATTTTTAAAATATCATGAAATATTTTGTTTTAACCGTTAATAGATGTACTTGCTAATAAATACTGTACAAAACAATATTAGTTTAATGATATTAAATTCAAGAATGAATATGAATAAGAGTTAATTGCAATTTTCATCCCTGTGGTTTGCCTAAACTAACAGGTTTAACACGCGTATAACACCCTGAGTACCTGAGGTTTGTTTTTCTAACAAATTACGTCCCTCCTCCTAACGGCCGTCCATACTGCCGTTACATTACCCCCACGTGCACCTCACGTGAGGGGTATTTTGGTCATTTCAACTCGTTTATAACGTTTATAATTATCTGTAAAAAACCCCTAATTTGGATTTTCCCTCCCAATTCGTTCCTCCCTCACCTCTAAACCCTAGTGTGCAATCAATAACCAGACACTGATTTCGTTTCAATGTGGGCATCGTTATGGATGATTCGAGAACCAGACGTTGTTTACGACCCATTCAAAATTTACTGTAAGTATATTAAAACCCTAATTCTATTACCATTGTTTACAATTTAGTTGCTTTTGGCCCTGTTTTAAGTGGTTAAACTGATTTCGTTTTTTTTTATTTGTAGCACAGGATAATACATTGTTTACACTTAAGTTGATTCATGGTGGTGAGTTTATGAATAGTCCTAGTAGAAAGTATGTGAATGGCAAGTCTTGTTATATAGACTGTTGTTGTACTGAAGATTTTGGAATAGATGTGTTAGTTGAGATGACTAAAACAGTAGGGTATTCCTGTGACATGGTGTTTTACTATTATTTTAGATTACCTGATGGGGATTTAGACACATGTTTAAGGGAATTGGCTACAAATGCCTCTGTTGAAAGGTTTTATTCATTGGCTACAAAGTATAAGGTCATGGAGGTATATGTGCAACATTGGTGGTCAAAGATTAATACTTTTATGATTGAGCATGAAGAAAGGCATAAGCAACAACAAGCAGTAGTGGTTGAATGTAATGATCATGTAGGCCAAGCTGAATTAGAATCTGATTCTGAATTTGAAGATGAACTTGTTGATCAGGTGTTAGAAGATGAGAAAGATCAGGTTGATCAGGTTAATGGGGAAACAGAAGATGAGAAAGATCAGGTTAATCAGGTTAATGGGGAAACAACAATTGATGACATTGATGCCAAAGACTATTACTTTGGTTAACTCTTTGGTCAGCTCTTTGGTTAAAGTTTATCTTGAGAAAGAAGAATTAGTTGATCCAAAATATGAAAATATGGTAGAGGACCAAGAACAGGATGAAAGAAATGACGATGATCCAAATTTTGAAATAGGCGAGGACCAAGAACAGGATGAAAGCAATGATGAAAAATAAGATGAAATTGGTTATGAACAAGATGATAGTGATGACTCTGATTATATTGTTGATCTTGACAATATGGTAGAGGGCCTAGAAGTGGATATGAAACATTTTAGGTCTGCTGTAGATGATATAGAAGATGAGTTGGACATGCATCATAATGTGGACATTGATGTAGATGACTTACATGTAGACCTTGATGACTTTGATAGTCTTAGTGAAGATGAACAGGATGAGGATGAACATGAACCATCTTTAAAAAGGAAACTTAAAGAACTAAGGAAGCAGAAGAAGTGTCAAGATAAAAATCGATTTTATAATGGGTTTAAGTCGGTTTCCTGAACTGATCCCGCTGAACGGCCGTTCACTTAGACACGGCCCGTTTCGGGCGGCCTGGTTCAGTGTATTGCACGTTTTCTTTGATCTAGTTGTTATTTTGGACCCTACCAAGGCATAACCCCCTGTTTTTAGACCTGAACCATCCTATCGGTTCATCGGTTACGAGTTTGTTGACACATTCGATTCAAATAACATAGTCACACAACAATTTACACAGTTCACATAAACACGTAATTGCAATTAATATCAAATAATTATTCCACAATTATCCATTTTATCACTTCACCAATGTTTGGGGTTCTGATGAGAGGGTGTTTTACCATGTTAAGATGTATTTAATTATGTGTTTTTAAGTGATTTATATCATAAAACATGGTTACTTTGAGATTGTTGGTGAATTACAGGTGTACGGTGCTTAAAAGTACAAATTGGAGCTTATTGGAAGGTTTCGGGAGAGGGTAGGAGTAGTTTGGATGCTTTTTTTTGAGAAACTAAATGGATCTTAATTGAAGATATTAAATGATGATGTGATAAAGCTCTGAAATACGAAGACGTGGCCGCAAGAATCGAAGAAAACGGAGTTATAACGAAAAAATTATGGGGGAAACAAGATTTTTTCGAGAAGCTGAACCGTAGCATACGAGTGTTACCCCGTAGCTTATGGTTGATTTAAAGGAAAAAAAGGGACAAGGGCCGTAGTTTTTGTCTGTAAGCTACGGGTCTGTGGTGTGAGTTACGGCCTGGAGAAGCATGTTGGCCGCTTGAAGGAGCCGTAAGCTACGGTCCTGCTTAGTAGCTTACGGCGAGTTTGAGAGGAAAATAAGGAAAGTTGGTTTTTGATTATAAAAGATTTTCTTTCAACCCTAATCGATTCTTAAGCCTCCATTGACAAAAAATAACAATCTTTGGGAGTATTTTGGAGCTACAAACATCAAGATTCATCATTATTCATCCATATCTTCGATTCTCATCAACATGTTCGGGTTTGTTATTGAACTTTTTGCTATGTTTCTTGTAACCATGAGCGACTAAACATGTTTTTAATCACCTCCGGGTGTACGGTTTATGTGTGAAACTTTAACTCTTGTTTGATTTGGTTTATGGATTGTCTTTTAATCGTTTGAAAGATATTTGTGGTTTGAATTATTTAAATAAGTCACGTTTGTGCAATTGCTTATCTTTTAGTCATTCACATTCGATTTTCTTGCATCGTGAGCAGTTTGATTAACGGGAGGGTAGTTGTTATTCATGGGTTGGTAATTAAATTGTACGAGTTATTATTAAAACTTGTGTTTGATTATCACTTAACTTAAACCGTTCAACAAAACTATGTCTATGTAGTATCCAATCATTTAAACAAGGGTAGAGTGAATCATTGAACCGGAAACCTGGAGGGGATTACTTCTTTAATATTATTGTTTACAACTTCTTAAATTCATTTCATAAAATTACAAAACAAACAACAAATTAATTAGACGTTAATTTTATTAGTTAATTTATAAAACTATAACTGTCCACCAATTCCCTGTGAAGACGACTCGACTTGCATTATACTGCTTATTTTTATATTTTTTTTGATTGACTAAACGACATCGATCAGGTTCGATACTCGTGTACGTAGTCCGGTAATTCCCCGAATTACATTCTTATGCAGTTATTAACCTATAACCGTGCAACGTGTGACTTACCTAAAAATGCGAGGTGTCACATCAATGTGACACCCTAGGAAAATCCCACATCGGCCATGGTCAGAAGAGATCCTTGGTTCATATGTAATCCAATGTCTCTTAAATCACCAACGCGTTTTGGGGCTTAATGTTAGTGGATGAGAGGAGAACTCCACAGTTAAGCGTGCTCAGGTGGGAGCAGTACCAGGATGTGTGACCTCCTGGGAAGTCTCTACCGGGGCAACCGAAAACAAATTTGTGAGCTTTGGATGGGCGACCCATCGGGCAAAGCGGACAATATTGGTGGTGAGAGGGGCCGGATGGTACAGATGGTATCAGAGCTACTCCTGTGTCGTTCGGGATGGTGGGTACAACCTCATCAGGGACAGTGATACTCTAACAGGGGGTGAATGTGACACCCCAGGAAAATCCCACATCGGCCATGGCTAGGAGAGATCCTTGGTTCATATGTAATCCAATGTCTCTTAAATCACCAACGCGTTTTGGGGCTTAATGTTAGTGAATGAAAGGAGAACTCCACAGTTAAGCGTCCTACGGTGGGAGCAGTACCAGGATGGGTGACCTCCTGGGAAGTCTCCACCGGGGCAACCAAAAACACATTCGTGAGCTCTGGATGGGCGACCCATCGGGCAAAGCGGACAATATTGATGGTGAGAGGGGCTGGATGTTACACCTAGCCTTGTAATAAATCTGGGATTTTCCGGACCTAACCACCACCGGACCTAAGCAAGTTATTAAAGAGGTTAGATTTTCAAAATCAGACGGTGACAAAGAATGGAGCCAGACTTGAGCATGCAGGAGATATAGCGAGAGAAAGAGAGAAGAGTCGGTCTGGGTGAACAAATGAGTAGTTTGTAAGGGCAGGATGGGTAGAGATGTTTGTTAGTTGAGGTGGTTATCGTGGAGGTAGGCTGGGTGTTGGTGGGGGCAAGTAATGGTGGTGGTAGTAGGTTAGTGGTAGAGATCGTGATGGGTTAGCGGTGAGAAAGATAGAGAAAATGAAAGTTCAGACTTCAAAGAGAGATAGTTGAGATATATATATATATATATATATATATATATATATATATATATATATATATATATATATATAGGGAAAGGTTAAAATGAAAACCACACTTTCATGCAAGAACTAAGGAACCACCTTTTCCACCACACACTTATTTTAATCCAAAAAGATTTGTGGTCCACAATTAAAGTTGAATAAAAAAGAAAAGGGAATATTCCCTTGCCTAATAAGACAAAATAGCGTGGGCCATGGTCGTTTACACCACTATAAAATTAGTTTTTTTTTACGTCGAGGTTACCCGTTTTTACACCGGTGTGAAAAAAAAAAATTTTAAATTCACATTTTACGTCGGGGTTCTCGCGGTTCTTGCGCGAAAGGGTGGTTTTCATTTGAACCTAATCCTATATATATATATATATATATATATATATATATATATATATATATTTAATTTTAAAAAAAGGAGCAATGGAAATAAATAATCCCAACTATTGATTATTGGCCAACAACAGTCTCAACTACGAAAATAACCACTAGCGATCCCAACTTTCGACATATTGGCCACCAATGGTCCCAGTTAGTTTGATCACTAACGCCGTTAGTGGGTTGCTGATGTGGCGTCCTACGTGTCATAACTTAACACACATGTCCGATGACGTGGGTTGCTGATGTGACGCCACATCAGCATGCAACTAACGGCGTTAGTGATCAGACTAACTGGGACCATTGGTGGCCAATATGTCGAAAGTTGGGACCGTTAGTGGTTATTTTCGTAGTTGGGACTGTTGTTGGCCAATAGTCAATATTTGGATTGTTTATTTCCATTACTCCTTAAAAACATATCAGTTTATTTATAAAGTATATTTTAATCAAATGAACAAATACCGAACTTACCCTCATGTGGGGTTCACATGACTTCTTTTAACGTTAAAATTTAACAAAGTTAGTGCTAAAGGACGAGAATTACAAGACTCATCAATTTTGAAGTTAAAGAACAACCACTGAAAAACGTTGCAAACATAAAGGATGATTTCTGTAATTTTTCCAAGAAAATAACATATTAACAACGTATACTATATATGGTGTAAGTGGTACAGTTGGAACATTAGAGCCCTGAGGGGTTAAACCATATTTGCAATGCGAAGAGATTAAAATTGCAATGTGGTGAAACTTTGGGTTAAAAACGCATTGGAAAAGAAAAGGGAGTAAAAATGTAAACTTTGAAATTATTGGGGGTGCCGGTAAAATAAAACAGGGGATAAAAATGCCATTTCACATAGTTGAGGGTACATTTGTTATTTTGTATGGAGAAGGGGAAAAAATGTCATTTCTCCAAGTGGAGGGGTGGGTTTGTCATTTTTTAAAATTGGGGGTGAGTGGCTTAGAGCATTCACATTCGGTCCACAAAATGTATGTGAGTGTGTCCACCAAATTATATAGGGTGAGTGTAAGTGGTTGTAAGTGAAGGAGAGAGAAAATATTTGGTGGAAGCACTGTTCCACCATAAATACGAAATAGTTACTGTTCACCCATATATATATTTTAATATTTTTGTAAGTAGTTGTGAGTGAGGAGAGAGAAAATATAATGATAAAAGTATTATTATTTGAATTAGGAGAGAGAAGATTTAGGAGTGAAGTAATTATTTTTAGTGTAATTTGATGGATGGGATTTAGTGGATGGGATGACAATGCTCTTAAAAGCCACCGATTTTCCTTCTTAATAGTGTTAGAATACTATTTACAATCCCTTTCAAATTATAATAAAAAAATATTAAGGTAAAATATAATTGAGATTTTTAACTTAAGAACAATCATTGTTACATTACCTCCATGTTAGGACCATCCATAGACCATGGAGCTAACACATGTGAACTTTTCATGGATGAGTTGTTCCTTTTTAATGTGTTGGGAAGAGTTTGTACAACCTGTGCCCAATGTTAGGAAAAGTCTAGTACACCTTAAGAAACAAAATTGAGATTTTAGCTTACGAATAATAGATGTTAGGACCATCCATGGACCGTTGAACTAACACACGCAAACTTTTCACGAATAGCCCATCACTTGTATTGTCGGCTTTGTTGTCTTTTTTATTGGAGTAATGGAAATAAATAATCTCAACTATTAACTATTGGCCAATAACAGTCCCAACTACGAAAATAACAACTAGCGGTCCCAACTTTTGACATATTTGCCACCAATGGTCCCAAAGTAACATAGTAATAGACTAATTATATTTTAGGAATGATTGTAACTAATTTGTAGAGTATATCTGCTCATTAATAGGAGATTTTTTTTGTACATTATTTATACCGAATACATCAATGTGAAGAGGCAATTCGAATCAATCTATCATGGTATCATCCTACCTATAGATCCAACCCTAATTCTCCTTCTTCTTTCATCGCTGCCCACCCTCTGTCACCTCTAATTCTTCTTCTGTCGATCATACTTCCTGTCCTTTTCTCCTCTTCACATAATTCTTACAACTCTACACAACCACATAACTCTCATGGATTCTAAACTCAACCCGGCAATGACCGTATCTAATACACGGAACTTCATTCCCATCACACTCGAAGACGAAAACTCTCACTATATCACCTGGTCCGAACTGTATCAGATTCACTGTCGGGCATACGAAGTTTTCGATCACCTTCAACCGAAACAAACCGCTGCCACTTCTTCTTATTCGATTACCAAGGGAAAACAAACCACCCGACCTCGGTTGAAGCACTATGGTCTCGCTTAGATGCCATAGTTCTTCAGTGGATCTACGGGACTATTTCCCAAGGCCTCGTCCACACCATCATGACGCCCGGTCAAACCACCTATGATGCGTGGACTGCTTTACAACACTACTTTAATGATAATAAAAATACTCGTTCCATCTTTCTAACGCAAGAATTTGCAAATCTAAGTCTCGCCAATTTTCCGTCAATGGCCGTTTATTGCCAACATGTTAAACTCCTTGCGGATCAATTAGCCGGGGTTGGTGCACCAGTTTACAACGACGGCTGGTACGTCAGTGCTTAGCCGGACTTACGGAACAGTTTGACGGGATCTCCACAGTTCTTGGAAACAAAAACCCATTACCGGACTTCGCCGAGGTCCGATCTCGTCTTAATATGGAGGAATAGAAGAAAAAGCATTACGCCACGACTGCCGCCCAAGCCTCGGCCACCGCCCTCTCGGCTTCGGTCTCATCCTCTCCTTCTAACGATGACCGGACTCGAGGTGGCCGTGGTCATGGCCGCGGAAGGGGTCGGGGTCGGGGTGGTTACAACCGTAACAGAACAGGCACCAACAATAATACTTCTCAGCCTTTTGGTAATCACCCGTACATAATTTTTCCTCAAAGTTGGGCCGCAAGTCAATGGGCCAATCTTCTTCAAGGCCAAAGTTCACAAAGACCAATCAATGTGCCCCCTGTCCTTATCCTTTGAAGCCAGGCCCATCTACAACGGGTCATGGTCTGTTGGGCCCATGGCCCGATACTGCTTACCACACGGGCTACACACCTACGGATACTGAACAAGCTCTGTATACAATGGCCCTAAACCCACCTGATCATGGCGTCATGGACACTGGTGCTTTTGCCCACTCGGCAAACGAGCAAGGTATTTACTCCCCGTCTAATTTTAATATTTGCACTAATAAAAATATTATCTTTGAAAATGGCATGTCTATTCCGGTATTGGCCCAAGGTAACCAAGTTTTACCACCACCCTTCAAATTAAATAACGTCCTTTTTGCACCTAACATCATCAAAAATCTAATATCTGTCAAACGCCTTACCACTGATAATTTAGTTTCCTCAGATGTAACAGCACAGGCGATCTTTACCCACTCACAGAACAATTCTCCACCAACTTCACCAAACCTACTGCTCTCGCTGCTGTGTCTCAAGAACGCTGGCATCAACGACTAGGACACCCCGGCAAGAACCTTTTACGTTCCTTGAAACAATCATCTTTTATTAATTATGGTAGAATAAATGACAAACTTTGTCAGTCGTGTGTATTTGGAAAGAGTATCAAATTACCATTTTTCAGATTCTATTAATTTTACTTGTTTGCCTTTTGATATAATTCACAGTGACCTTTGGACCTCTCCCGTGCTTAGCACGGCCGGTCATCGTTATTATGTGCTGTTCCTTGATGATTTTACAAATTTTTTGTGGACTTTTCCCATTAGCCACAAATCACAAGTTTTTGCCACTTTTACCGCGTTTCATAACTTCATCAACACCCAATTTGAACGTAAAATTAAGCAATTTCAATGTGACAACGGTAAAGAATATGTAAATAACCAATTCTTTGATTTTTGCAACCGATCCGGCATGCAATTTCGGTTCTCTTGTCCTCACACCTCATCTCAAAATGGCAAGGCGGAACGCAAAATCCGCACCATTAACAACATGCTCCGCACCGTTCTTGCCCAAGCCTCCCTACTACCAAACTTGTGGCACCACGCCCTTGAAGCCGCAACCTACCTTCTTAACATACTCCCTAGCAAACAACATGATTTCCTCTCACCCACCTACCTTCTATACCACTGCTTACCCGAATACGAACACCTACGCGTCTTTGGTTGTTTGTGCTTTCCTCTCACCCCATCCACCACCATTAACAAATTAACCAATCGCTCCAAACCCTGTGTATTTCTTGGATATCCCACTAACCATCGTGGTTACAAATATCTTGACTTACACACTCACCGCATATTTATTTCTCGTCATGTACATTTCGAGGAATCCATCTTCCCCTACAACATCTAATCAACTACAACACCTCCTAATTATGATTTCCTCACCACACCTATTCATCCCCTTCTGTGGGAGCAAATCCACCCTGGTCCTTCGCCAAACAACCAGCCCAGCCCACGTCCTAATAATCCACCCCACGGCCCATCTATACCTCCCACATCCCCCGCCCCACATACCACTGCCCAGCATTCGCCAGCCCAACACCCCTCTCCACATCAATCCACTACCGAGCCCACCTGAACAGCCTATCAACATAATACCCCGTCACCGGCCCAACACACAATTAACCAACCTACATCTCCAGCCCAACACACCCCCTCTCCCAACCAGTCCACAACCGGCCCTGACATACCACAGCCCACTCCACACAATACTGTTCCCCAGGCCAACAACATAATACCAGCTGCCAACATCCCACAACAACCTAACCAAACACAAGTCCAACCTCGTACAATCTGTACACGCTCTATGAGCGGGATTGTAAAACCAAAACAACTCTTCAACCTTAACACAACAACCATCTCACTTATACCCAAAAACCCACAGGTTGCCCTATCCATACCAGAATGGTACAACGCCATGCATAACGAATGTAATGCACTTCTTAAAAATAAGACTTGGGAGTTAGTACCACGTACTCCAAATATGAATATCATACACAGCATGTGGCTTTTTAAACATAAATTCAGGTCAGATGGATCGTTGGAAAGATACAAAGCTAGGCTTGTTTGTGATGGGCGACGACAACAACCAGGTATTGACTGTGGAGAGACTTTTAGCCCTGTGGTTAAACCAGCAACCATTCGTATGGTCTTATCACTCGCTTTGGCACAATCTTGGCAAATTAATCAGCTTGACGTCACCAATGCCTTCTTACATGGAAATCTCGCGGAAACGGTGTACATGTACCAACCCTTTGGCTTTCGCCACAAAGAATTTCCGGATCATGTGTGTCAGCTTAAGCGCTCTCTTTATGGACTCAAGCAGGCTCCACGGGCTTGGTACCAAAGATTCACTGATTTCATCACGTCGCATGGGTTTCGTCAGAGTAAGTCGGATAATTTACTTTTTGTCTCCAAAAGCGGTCACAACATTGCCTATCTTCTCATATATGTCGATGACATCATCCTCACTACTTCCAATAATGGTTTGCGAGAGAAACTGATGAGTATTCTAGCAGGAGAATTCGCAATGAAAGATTTGGGACCATTATCTTATTTTCTGGGCATTCAGGTTCAGCGACATGACAATAATATGTTTCTGTCTCAGTCCGCTTATGCTAAGGACATCATTCATCGCGCAGCCATGGATTCTTGCAAACCAGTTGAAACCCCAGTCGATACTCAGTCTAAACTCAGCACCAACACAGGACCATTATACGCTGACTCCGCTACCTACAGGAGTCTGGCAGGTGCTCTTCAGTATCACCCGCCCTGACATCTCATACGCTGTTCAACAGATTTGCATGCACATGCACGCTCCTAGGGAAGCTCATTGCAATGCTTTGAAGCGCATTATACGATACATAAAGGGAACTCTTGATCTCGGCCTCCATCTCTCACCAGCTTCCTCCATTTCTCTTCGTGCCTACACTAATGCTGACTGGGCAGGTTGCCCAGATACCAGACGCACAACATCAGGATACTGCGTCTACCTTGGTGATCATCTTATTTCTTGGTCTTCTAAGCGACAGTCCACAGTTTCTCGCTCAAGTGCAGAAGCTGAGTATCGTGGGGTCACCAATGTCATCGCCAAAATTTGTTGGCTTCGCAATCTTCTTCTTGAGCTTCACCATCCTCTCACACGGGCCACTCTAGTCTATTGTGATAACGTGAGCGCCATCTACCTATCTGGTAATCCAGTTCAACACCAACGCACAAAACATATTGAACTGGACATCCACTTCGTTCGTTAACAGGTGCAACGTGAAAATGTTCGGATTTTACATGTCTCGTCCAAACATGAGATTACGGATATCTTCACCAAGGGGTTACCACGCGTACTATTTGATGATTTTCGTTCCAGTCTCAGTCTTCGGCTACCCTTCGCTTCGGTTGTGGGGGTGTAATAGACTTATTATATTTTAGGAATGATTGTAACTAATTTGTATAGTGTATCTCCTCATTAATAGGAGATTTGTTTTGTACATTATTTATACCGAATACATCAATGTGAAGAGGCAATTCGAATCAATCTATCAAGGCAATTCGAATCAATCTATCACTGAGGCTAACTCCGTTAGTGTGATGTTGACGTGACATGCTTAGGTGGCAAAATGATCCTACGTGGCATCCTAGGTGGCAAAAATGATCCTACCTGGCATCCTACGTGGCATGCCACGTCAGCATCACACTAACGGAGTTAGTGATCAGACTAACTGGACCATTGGTGGCCAATATCTCGAAAGTTAGGACTGCTAATGGTTATTTTCGTAGTTGGGACTGTTATTGGCCAATAGTCAATAATTGGGATTATTTATTTCCATTACTCCTTTTTTATTTGGACATTTTTACGTTGCGTTTGAATCTTTCTTTTTATTATATTGGGAACAATTTGTACAAGCTTGTAGTGAAAAAGTCTAGTGCACCTTTAATAAAACCTTACTTACATTTAACTTAGACAAAATTACAAAAATCATCCTTTATGTTTGGCCAAAATTGCAGGTTCCTACCTTTATATTCCATTTGCACCCAAATCAACCGTTACCTATTGATTTTACTACAAGTTCCAACCTTTGTGACTAACTCCGTTAAGTTTCTTGGTTAAGTCCCTACACGTGCAAGTCACGTGAGGGTATATTCGTCATTTATCAATAAAAATTAGAATATATTAATAATCAAGTGAATTTAAATAGTTATGTTTTTATTTTTCTATTTTGGCCACTTTTTTTGTTGCTTTTTTTTTGTTAACTTTTTTCTCCCATTTTGACCACCAAATTTTTTGTTAAGTTTTTTTTCCTCATTTTGGCCACACAGTATTTTTTTACCTTTTGTTTAAGTTTTTTTTCCCGTTTTGGACACCAACTTTTTTATTAATTTTTTTTCCATTTTGGCCCCCGACATAATGCGTTTTTTTACTCGATTTCGCACGAGTTCGATTTTTGTTCGTTTATTATCTATATATTTAATGACCACGAAATGAATAGCTACTTCACTCTAACGTACGCAGCCGGCCACCGACCACATCTACCGTGTGCCATCTCCACCATGTGCCGCGGACCGCGGGAGATTCCCGGTATTCTCTGCGTAGCCGCTGCCACTTTTGTATTTTCTCATTGTCCAAGGTTAGTCTCTATGCCTTTGTCGGTTACCAAAATCCGCATTAACACGTCATCTGAAAAACGTGCAACGCGCGTATTAATACAACTAGTTTTATTAATATATATATATATATATATAGTTAGGTTCTTGTACAAAGCCAAAATTTTGTGAGAAGTGTGAGAAGCAATGAGGTGGTGACATATGGCAGCCAAAATTATTAATTAAAAGGGCATCAATGTAATTTGCTTCTTAATCTTATTTTTAGAGATAATTATGCAATTAAGGTTGTTATTAATTTAGAGTTTTTTTAGGGATATTTTTTTCAATGTCAAAAGAATCATCTTGAATATCCACTGCACGTTCTGTCATTCTTCTTTCATTTACAACAAGTCTCTAGATCTCATACTGGTGTGTTTTACATTCATGTTTAATCAAAAAATGCAAAACACGTTGTGTTTTATACTAAATCTTTTTTTGTTAAGAACATTAAACATAAAACACATCATTTGTTAACAACCAAAATAAACACTGAGTACAAATTCAATTGTGTTTTATATTCGTGTACAAATTACATAACATGGTGCTTTATGTTGAAACATGGTGTACTACAATGTCTTGTTGCTAAAGAGGTATAAAACACAACAATAAAATGTGGGTGTAAACTACTATTACAAAACACCCAGTTAAGAACATTCAACATAAAACACATCATTTGTTTAACAACCCAAATAAACCCTGAGTACAAATTCAATTGTGTTTTATATTCGTGTACAAATTACATAACATGGTGTTTTATGTTGAAACATGGTGTAGTACAATGTCTTGCTACTAAAGAGGTATAAAACACAATAATAAAATGTGGGTGTGAACCACTATTTACAAAACACCCAAATTAATATAAATGTGGGTATCATATCTACATAACCATGTTGGCTTGAGTTTGTCTGTATCACAAAAAAACAAGGATAAGTTTTTGCACAAAAGGACGAATTGACCATGACTCATACCTTTTCATAGATAAGTTTAAGGTGAAATCGTCTTTTTAGTTGAAAAACTGATGAGGAGAGAAATTAGTTGGAGGCCATGAAGAAGAATTAAGTGAAAATTGCAGAGTAGACTCCAACGCAAACAAGAGAGAAAGAGAGAGAAAGAAACAATATTAATGATAATTGAATATGTTTCCAATCTTTTTAAGGCTCCTTAATTAAATGTGGGTGTAGATTTTACCTTAATACCCCTTAGCCATCTAATTTATTATTAATAATATAACACTAATTACTAAAATGCCACTTAATTAATTCACACCATAGATTAAAATGATCTAATGGTTAAAAACACCTTCTCACACTTCTCACACAAAAAAACACTTTGTACAGGATCTTGACCCTATATATATATATATATATATATATATAAGTAGAGGATCCTGTAGGAATATTGTTTTGTGTGAGAAGTGTAGGAAGGATTAAGAATTGACATGTAGGTATATGTATGCATATTTTTTTGACGTATTCATGATGTTTTGGATTGTTTTGCTTAGAAAAACACCAAAAACATAACAATTAATAACCGAAAACAATGTATTTTAAGCAGAGTGTTTTAAGTAATTCCTAGGGTGTTTTAAGCAGAGTGTTTTAAGTAATTACTAGGGTGTTTTATCTGTAATTTAAATTTAATGACTATAATACATGGGATTGTGTTTTAAATTTTTTGTATATTGTTGTGTTAAGTGTTTTTCAAGCCAAAACAACCCAATACATCATTTCAAAATAAAAAAACATAATGCCTACATGTCAATTCTTAATCCTTATTACACTTCTCACACAAAACAATATTCCTACAGGAACCCTACCCTATATATATATATATATATATATATATATAGGGGAAAGTTAATTTGAGAACACCTATATTTTGTGCAAACCGCGAGAACGCCATCTAAAACCATTCAAATCAAAAAAAAAATTTTACACTTATCTTTATTACTAAAATACAATCCCAAAAACACAATTTACGTGTAAAAATTTAAACGTATACGGAAATAAATTGTTTTTACACATGTGTAAATTTACTGTTTGTACATGTGTAAACTGCTTGATTTACACATGTGTAAAAAGTTAATTTGAAAGTGTTTTTGCAAGAAAAGATGAATTATTTGGAAAGAAAATTCGTTTCTTAATGTTGTACCTTGATTATAATTAGGTTTGTATTGAAAAAAAATGATTTTGATTGGTTTTCTCATTTGTTCTGACGGTTCTCACGATATTTAGTGTTCTCAAGATAACCCTCCCCTATATATATATATATATATATATATATAGGGGAAGTATTGGGAGAAAACCCACCCAAATTGAGTAAACCCCAAAAACTCATCATGTGGCCTAGATTAATCCACATCATCAAAAACACAAAATCATATTTTATTCAATGAAGGTTATTTTAGTCATTTTCTTATCACTCTCTCACTCTCTCTCTCTCTCCTGACATATATCTATTCCCTCTATCTCTCTCATTTTTTTCAAATCTCATTTCTTTTAATTTCCCTCTTTCTCATCCCCTTTTTTTGTCTCTCTCTAAAAATAAAACCAGAGCTCTGAACCTCACATCCCCCTCTTTCTATCTCTAAAGACCATCTAACCTCACAACACTCTACATCTGCTCCAACCACTCGTAAACAAGGACCTGGATCCACCTTCCATCTTGTTCCAGAAAACAGAGCAACGAGACGATGAACATACTCGTTCAAGAAAAGATGAGGGAGTCGAGAAGGAAGGGAGGCTCTTTCGACTGAAACAAATCCTCTGTATAGGTAGTAATTATTATTATTATTATTATTATTATTATTATTATTATTATTATTATTATTATTATTATTATTATTATTATTATTATTATTATTGAGTGAGGGTGTGTGAAGATGGAGATAACAAATTGATGGTGTTGACTGGAACATCAAGATCTAGATGTAGATGAAACTTTTTTTCTTTTTTTAATAAATTAATAATACAGATAATGGATTTTCATAGCTAAAAGCAAAACTGTTTGTCATATCATCTACCAAATCAAACTTGTGATTTTCTTAGCTATTTCTAATATTTTTGTATAATATGATTAAGACATATATTATATAAAAAGCAAGTGCTCGTTTTGCTTTTTTTTTTAAGCTGAAACTTTTTTTCTTTGAAAGTGAAGATGATTTTTTTTAACGTGCAGTGCTTGCAACGAAATCATCATCGTCTCTTGATGCATCATATGTATTAATAAGTGTGCTTCTTCTTCTCTTGTCAATTTTCTTCTAACATTGTTTTAATTATGATTACAAGTACTACAATAATCCAGACCTTTGAAAATGGATTTAGGAAGTGCTTTACTTTTTTAAGCTGTTATGCTTTATTTTTTTGAATAATAATACTATGGTTAGAATAATAATAATAATAATAATAATAATAATAATAATAATATGCTGGTATGTTTTGATTTGTGCGTTTTGCGTTAAGTTTTGATTTTGTTAGAATAATAATAATAACAGTTTTGGGGATAGTTTTTGTTTGCATACCAAGTGTTCGATCAAATGCTTGAATGAAAAAAAAAACTTATGTTAACCTTTTTGATTTTTTTTTATATTATTGTTTTGTTTTATGTTAGATTGTTATTGAATTGAGAACATGAGGTTGATAGATCACATGTGATTGATGAATAAATGTGTAGTCTTTTTATGTTAGTATATGCTAACAGATGTTAGTGATGTCCCATTATGTGTGTGAGGATCCCAACTAACATGTGTATCTGTTCTAGTGTTGCTTTTCATGAATAGGCTAGGAAGAAGGTGGCGTTGGTAATGTGGTTGTCGTAAGTGATGTTATTTTATACACACGTTAGTGATGCTAACACATGCTAGTATATGCCTAACTAACAGATGTTAGGGTCTATATGACATTAGTTTTTTTTCCAGTAAAACAATGTTTTAGAATATGCTAACGCATGCTATTGATGTCTTTTATGTTAACATTTTTTATTTTTTTTATATTATTGTTTTGTTTATGTTAGATTGTTATTGAATTGGGGACATGAGGTTGATATATCACATGTGATTGATGAATAAATGTGTAGTCTTTTTATGTTAGTATATGCTAACAGATGTTAGTGATGTCCCATTATGTGTGTGAGGATCCCAATTAACATGTGTATCTGTTCTAGTGTTGCTTTTCATGAATAGGCTAGGAAGAAGGTGGCGTTGGTAATGTGGTTGTGGTAAGTGATGTTATTTTATACACACGTTAGTGATGCTAACACATGCTAGTATATGCCTAACTAACAGATGTTAGGGTCTATATGACATTAGTTTTTTTTCCAGTAAAACAATGTTTTAGAATATGCTAACGCATGCTATTGATGTCTTTTATGTTAACATTTTTGATTTTTTTTTATATTATTGTTTTGTTTATGTTAGATTGTTATTGAATTGGGGACATGAGGTTGATAGATCACATGTGATTGATGAATAAATATGTAGTCCTTTTATGTTAGTATATGCTAACAGATGTTAGTGATGTCCCATTATGTGTGTGAGGATCCCAACTAACATGTGTATCTGTTCTAGTGTTGCTTTTCATGAATAGGCTAGGAAGAAGATGTTAGTGATGCTAACACATGCTAGTATATGCATAACTAACACGTGTTAGGTTCATATGACATACGTTAGTATATGCCAACTAACTTGTGTTAGTGTTCAAATGACATACGTTATTTCAGTAAAACATATGTTTTAGAATACACTACACATGTCAGTGATGTCTCATTATGTGTTTTGGAGAGCCCAACTAATACGTGTTATCTTTTTTTGTAGGTGAAGAGATGTATTGTGTTAAAGATGAAGATGGGTATCAAGAACGAAGTATAGATGATATGTTAGTATATGTCCAATTAACACTCAAATTGACCCAGTTAACATTTTCTAGTGATGCTAACACATGTTAAAAATAATTAATGTAGGAGGTTCTATGAACAACCACCGGAGTTCAAGCCGGCTACTCCGCACAAGGATCGACTAGAGATGGAGTGCTAAGGATTGAAACATGAAGCTGAAGATGCCTAATAAGGAATGAAGCATAACGTCGAAGACGACTATTAAAGAATGAAGCATAATTTTAAGTTTCATATGTTTTTGTTAGTTTATGATAGTTTTGTATCATCTTTTTAATTGTTTAGATTTATATGAAATTAATTTGTTACACTCAATGTCGATTGCAATAAATTTTTATATACATGTGTTCTTTTATGTTGTTATACTAGTCCAAAATTAACGTGATAATCATTTGAACGAATTACACATGTTAGTGATGTCTGTGAAATGAGTTTGTTTGAAGAGACCAAGTAACATGTGTTAAAGGGCTCGTGTGGCATACGTTATTAATAAATCTGGATCTTTAAATTAATATGTGAAAGAAATTGTAGAGAGAAAAGTAGGAGAAAGGAGGTGGAGAGAGGAAAATGTGGAGAGAGAGTGTTGGTGAAATGAAAGGTGGAAAGAGAATGCAAAAAGGTGGAGAGAGAAGGTGAAATGATGGAGAGAGAGGTAAAAAAGGTGGAGAGAGAAGGTGGATTAATGGACAAATCTACCCTTTATCTAATATAATATCAATTAATGGAGAGTATTTTAGTCAAAGGTGGGACCATGAATCACAACCATTGATCATTCTTGATCAATGGTTGTGATGGGGTTTATTGAGTTTACTCAAATTTTTGAGGTTTTCTATAAAACCTTGCCCTATATATATATATAAACGAAAAAACTCTTATCCCCCTCCCTATCTCTCTGCAGCAAGCTAAAAACAACACCATCCGACCACAACCAACCACCAGTAGCCGACCAGACTACTTTGGGTTTTTAAAATTGAAGAAAACTAGTAAATAACCCGCGCTTCGCTGCGGGATTATTTGCTAACTAATTAAACCACCTGAGGTAACATATCCGATTTGACTTACTACATTTAAATAAATACAAAGTGCGACGAATTTTGATGCTAACCTGAAGTTATAATACTTTGGTAGATCAGTTCAAAGTTTGTTAGCTACACAAATGATAAAAACATCAGCCAACCAACATGATTAATCAAAACAAATTGAGAGAACAGTTAGTTACCTTAAAGAGTAACTGTTGGCTATCATCTCCCCTGCACCTAAAACAAATTGAATGAAATACTACACTAAAACAATCCTACACCTTACGTACACCCCTGAATTATTTCAAAATAAACAGCAAAACACAATTTTTGAGTAGCAAATAACTTACTCTGAGGTAACAGCCGGCAGTGGTCGGAGTTCGAGAAAGATGTTGGAAACTCAGACGGCCATGGTATGATAGACGGTGAATTCGGTTAAGGACACAGCTCTGCCACTGCCATTGAAGGAGAGTGAAGAAGAAAAGACATGATCATATAGGCAGCACACGATTTAGGGCTCGTCAATTTCAGAAGATCGATTCACGATCCATAAGGACCGTGTTGTTGATTTAAGTTTCAAATGAGTATAGAAACAATTAACACAAATATGCTAGAGTTGGACCTTACCGAAATACTCGTCGGAGATCTGTCGGAAGTTCTTTGAAACCCTAGAGCTAACTATTAGCGCTCGCATAGCTCCCTTTATCGTCGTCGATCGACCCTCAATCACCTGGACCAGGTGACATACTGCCTTCGTCTCCTCCGTTCAACCTCGCTAGAACCCTAATCACAAATCAGACCGCCAGTCACCCCTTCCTTGCGTAACCCTCACCTCCATCGTACACCATTAACCGCTCACCAGAAAATCAAACAACAATCACCATTGAAACCTCCATTGTCAACCACATTTTTGCATATTTGGGTTATGTATGAATTGAGGTGAAGCGTCGTCGTCGTGTTCACCACCGCATATAGATGTGTGTGTTGATTGTGAATGAGAGCAGAGAAAAGAGGAGTTTATAACTTTATATACCTGAGTCAAGTAAGGGGGTGTGTGGCTGCATGTTAAAGAGATGGTGGTTGAGTTTAAGAAGAATGATAGGGACTGAGATGATAGTAGGTAAAGTGGAAGAAGTGAAGAAGATGCTACTTTGGTGGTCAATCTAAAAACAAAAAGAAATCCACTGGCACAAACCCATGTTCTTCTTTGATATATATAATAATTATAATTATAATTATAATTATTATAATCTCTCTCTGTCTCTACAACTTCATCTCCACCCAGCTACCGCCAGACCACCACCGACTTCAACAGCACATGACGCAACCACCACCATCGACTCCGACCACATGTAACGGAGACAAAGAGAAAGATGGGTGGTTGTTCCATTGGCCTTCTCCTGCTGCGTATGACGGATAGATGGCGGCGTATGACGAGGTCACACCTATGTCAACCTTTAACCAACTCTGGAATTTTTTTCAGAAGTAATGCTTCTACAGATTCGGTTGGAACAAGCACCTCAGGCGGCAGTGGTGTTGCTCGGTGATTACCAGAGGCGGCAATGGTTCCCACCGGATCCAGAGGTTGTAAAACCACCAGATTTCTTTTTTGAAGATTCTGATATCCCTTTCATATTCACAGTTCCTTGAATTGAGTACTTGATTTGTGATTTCTGTTTGAAGGTTCGAGCATTTGTGGATGACTAAATTGGGGGCATATGAGTATGAAGAAAAGTACAGGGATGGTGGGTTTGATGTAGGGTAGGGTGTGGTGGGGTTGGGTTTGATTAAATAACAAAATATACTATTTTATTATGTTAAAAAAATTGAGAAAGAACAAAAGGGGGAAATGACGAATATACCCTCACGTGACTTGCACGTGAGGGGACTTAACCAAGAAACTTAACGGAGTTAGTCACAAAGGTTGGAACCTGTAGTAAAATCAATAGGCGAATGTTGATTTGGGTGCAAGTGAAACATAAAGGTTGGAACCTGTAATTTTGGCCAAACATAAAGGGTGATTTTTGTAATTTTATCTTCAACTTATGCTTGATACCCTATATATACTTCAGTTATACATAAATATAGTTCACCGATAACAAATAAACTAATACAAACTAAAAAAACAATCGTATATTTGCACAAACATCTTATCTTATCATGTTCATCCTTGTAAATACAGTAAAAATCCACTCTAATCCATTGTTGAAGAGTGATTTTCATTTTACCTTTTTGTACACAATAAAACAGTTTTGGCACCTATTGAGGTGCGCCTATGTTAAATGCAAAGTTTAAACCTAACTTTTGCTATAGAGAATGAAGAAATGCTTAGTAACATTGTTAGTTTTTACATAGAAACTAAAACAAGATTTTGTTGTTGTTGTGTTTACATGGTTAATACTAGAGATGAGCGAGGGTCGAGGCTTGATCGAGCTGACTAGCTCAGTTTGACACCATTTTGTAGCCTTGTCGTTTTTAGAACCCAACTGTGATTTTGGCTGCCTTTTTTCTGGCCTAATAGACTGATCTCAATCTTATTCTTAGATCATACCAATCTTTTTCTCCTAACCCGACTTTTATATGCAATATACATATATAATATGTTGCTTCCTTGATATTTAGAAGTGGAGAACGTACTTCCAAACTTAAATATAATAGTCATCAATAGAATTAGGAATCATAAAGTATAGATTTTTAATTGTTCATGGATGTACACAAGCCATTAAACATACTAAGCGACAACAAGAGAACCTTCCTTCACCTATATTTTTAAATTAAAAGTTGACTATATTATCTTTTGTTGTAATCGATAACACACAAAATAGTAAACAAATTAAAATCCTACAAGCTTGGTTAACACGTTTTAGAAAACATTATACAAGTAGGTATATAAAATTATGCCTAAAATGAAATCGCCCCCAAAGTCAAGAGGGATAAAAGTTGAAAGGAAAAAATCAAACCTAACCAAGATATGTCCCGACTAAAGGATTAAGTCTGGCTAGACCTAGATTGTTTCTAGGCCAACGTTTGAATTGGATATAGACATGGTACAAACCCGGTCGAGCCAGGTAAAACTAGATGCATAGATTTTTAAGCCATGCTCGGGTTAGGCCAAGGCCAAGCTCAGGCTTTGACGGATTTACACCCAAGCCAAGGGCGAGATTAGGATTTGCCTGATTTACCCCATCTTTAGTTTTAACCATCCAAATAATATATGCTCTTTGAGTAAATTGAGTTGTCGAAAATTTCTATTCAACAATTGTGTCATAGTTTATTTAAATCTTTGTTCATTTTAACTTTTATAGTTAAATTTATGTTACCATACATGAAGAGGTCGTAAAGAAAATCAATTATTACTCTTTTTTAAAAACCAAAGTAATCAATCAAAAGATACACATCTAAAGTCTAAACGCCCTAATTGTCTATTTGTCTTTTAATATCATGTAATGGACCTCTTAACGACAGTGTATGTGAACATTGATAATGTCAAACACGCTGCCAATTAAACACATTTTAGGGTTGTCTCATTTATAGAGTAATTTTTTACGAATTGAAAAATAATCTATCATTATGTTTGGACAATTATTTCTTTGCTTTTTGTAAGTATGTTGTACGACTTTGTAATTTTCTTTTATAGTCGTCAAATCTTTCAAACTTGTTTCTAATCTTTAGTGAAACGGTATAATTCTCATGTTTTTTTATAACTTGGGAGTTAGTTCCTCGTCGACCTGATATGAATGTTATTCGTAGTATGTGGTTGTTCAAACATAAATTTCGGTCGGATGGCAGTTTAGAACGGTACAAGGCTAGATTGGTATGTGATGGTCGTACTCAACAGGTGGGCATTGATTGTGGGGACACTTTTAGTCCGGTGGTTAAACCGGCTACCATTCACACTGTTCTTTCCCTGGCTTTGGCTAAATCCTGGCCGATTCATCAGCTAGACGTCACCAATGCCTTCCTTCATGGTAACTTACAGGAAACGGTTTATATGTATCAACCCATGGGGTTTCGTCATCGGGATTTTCCTGACCATGTCTGTCGCTTACAAAAGTCTCTCTATGGTTTGAAGCAAGCTCCTCGTGCTTGGTACCAGCGATTTATAGATTTTGTGTTACAACAGGGCTTTCATCAGAGTAAATCGGATAACTCCCTATTTATTTATAGTCATGGCCGAGATGTTGCTTACACTACAAGAAATTATGGTATATACCCACACATAATTTACCTACACATGTAAATGTGTAGGTAAATACCTACACATGATTGTCTATGTGTAGGTAATTGTTGATAATATATTTTCATATTGACGAACATTTAATATGTGTAAGTAATACGTTTTAGCTACACTTTGAAGTTGGTGGTAAAATTTCCCACCATATTAAATACCTACACAAGTGGTAAAATTTTATTATGTGTAGCTAAATTATTTACACATATATAAAAAGCTAATATATGTGTAGGTAAATGATTATATTTACCAACACATAATAGTTTAAAATAAATATGTAGATAAACCTAGTAAATAATTTTTATTTTATTTATTAAGAATGACATGGCAAGATTAATACCTACATATGTTAAAAAAAATGTAAAATAAGTGTAGATATTGTGTATTATAAAGTAAGTAAGCAACTTTTTGATGATAATGACATGGCAAAATAAATACCTACACATATTTAAAAATGTACAAATGACTTTTACCAGAAATTTAAGGAACTAAAATATTATTTCTTAAAATGTTGTTTAAATGAAAAATCAATTCCGATAAATAAAATTGAAATCAATTTATTCAGTGGTGTTACACATTTGTCTTACTCGATTTGGTTTGCTTTTGGTTATAACCAAATAAAATTGAAAACGGAATAAAGTTCAATGCTCATCGCTTCAACAACTGAAATGAACATTCAAACATATTCAACAAGCTGATTGAGAATTGGTACCATTTAAGACCTAAATGACATGATAAAGTCTATCATGGTCTATTAAGAGCTATCATGACTAACAATTAAAACTCAATATAGCCTATTAAGACATGTATGATCTAGGGATGAGCATTTAATACCGAATATTGGTACCTTACTAATAGATGCAATACAACATTCAGTAGCCAACTTTCAAACGAGCGACGCGCAATTTTTAGAGCATTTTTCAAATGAGCGGTGAGCAATTTGAACAACTATAAATATGTTTGACTTTTAAGGCTTGATATAGTCCATTATAGCGCATTATCTAGCATTGACTGTTGTCTGAACTCCAAAAATGTTAAGAATTGTCATATACTTTAATTTTGTATGCATATAGTTTTTTAATAATCTATACAAACCTTATAAAACTATCATATTCGTATTATTAATATATAACTTGGTTTCTTATATGAGTTTTAGGTTTTTTTATAACTTGTGTTTATCCAATTAAACGACACTTGATACTTATATTTATATAAAGTTAAAAGAAATTTATTTTTCCATCCCCAAATTCAATCTACCCCAACTCTTCCCGGTGATTCCCTCTCAATTCTTTTTTTAAAATTTTCACTCTCCCACCAAACATGCATTGCCTCCTCAAAATCCCTAATCAAGATTTTTCCTCGTATGCTCTGGATCTGTTTCCACCACCAAGCCATTAGACAGACCAAGAACCAGCCTCGTTGGTTGAACCGTCGGCTCATGTATCACCGTCTGATGTCATTGTTATAGCCTCCTCGAACCAGGTCCGTGTATGTGTTTAACAACCTACCAGTCTCTTTTGTTAAGGTACTAGTCGAGCTGTATGCCGATTATTTATTTTATTTTTTATGCTGGTGATCTAAGAAGAGCAGGCACATTACAAAGCGGAAGGGTTGAAGATGCACACCAATTGTTTGATGAAATGCTTCAGCCAAGTTTTCAAGATGCATATTACGAGCCTCCCCTGTGTGATATTGTATTCCACGTTTTTGTACGTATTTTATATAATAAAAACAATAATTGGTGTGTTCTATATGGCTGACTATTAACCTTCTTTTCATTAGTCATGAAATCTATTATATGTGGCTTAGTCTGTACTTCATGCCAATTAACAAATTATTGTTTGTCATGTATTTTACTTTAGTTGTGACATTAATTTATAAATTAAGAAGGTTTATTTGTGTTTATAATCAACGATTATCTTAAAATATTTAATTAACCATTGCTTTTTTCGATAGTCAGCTTCCATCCCCTACTTTTTGTTTAATGGTTTGTCACTTTATCTTATGTCTCAGGTATGGGTTACGTTACCGGTTTGGGTTACAATTCTGGTTATGGGGCTGGAGGTTATGGTTCTTATGGTGGAATGAGTTCCTATAATAGCGGTTTATATGGGAATAGTATGTTTAGAGGAGGTTATGGTGGCCTTGGAGGTGTTGGCGGCATGTATGGTGGAGGAATGTATAATAGTAGTTATGGAATGGGTGGCATGGGCATGGGTATGGACATGGGCAGGCCTGGTAGTCCGTATGGTGACAGGGATCCCAATGATCCATATGGCGCTCCTTCACAGCCTCCCGGATTTTGGATTTCTTTGATGCGTGTGGTAAGTAGAGTTACACTACTATGGTACTCTAGAATTCTCATATCATCTTTGGATATATCTACTGCCATCTTTAAAAAGACCTGAATTTATAAATGTGTAGACTGTAGAGGTCTCTTGTTACCCATGGGCCAGAGTTTACTTGATTGAATTGTTGGATTTCTAAAAAGTTTAATGCAAGGAATATGACTTTACATTTGAATGAACTTATCTCTACATGTCTTCAGATGCAAGGAGTTGTAACTTTTTTTGGGCGAGTAGCAATGCTGATTGACCAAAATGCTCAGGCATTTCACATGTTCATGTCAGCCCTTCTTAGGTATTTTCATGCTCTTGTGCTTTGTTGATTCGTTTCGATTTTTATGATTATCAATATCATTAGAGGTGGCAAGATGGGTGAGTCGGTCTGGTTCATTGGTTAGGTAATGTTTCAGTGACAACTTTAGTTACTATTCAGTAGGATTTTTATATGCAACCACCTGCACAAGAGGTTGTTGCTAGCGATTTCTATCACAGCAAGGCGAACTTGTTTTTTCTTTAGCAAAGTGCACCAAAAATAGCATATGTAATAAAAAATATCCAGCTTACGGTTCATTCTTAGTTCCACATGGATGAAATATGCTTGTAGCATATTCATTGCTTCAATTTTTAATGATGGAAGCTTCTGGTGAGAATCTGAAATGAAGTTGAGCAAGATTGTTGAATCGCGTCTAATTATTCAAGTGTGATCAACTGACCAAGTGTAATTTAGCATACTCATAATATTGTGTAACTTAAGATAATCAAGTGTAATATAAAGGGATTTAAGATCAGCTTAAGTGTTTAGCTTACTCATTGTCAAAGCATGAACAAATGAATGTATACAGTTTAGACGAGGGTTATACACACACAACTCACATATGATGTTTTTTATTGTTTCAAGGTTTAAGTTACGTTTCCGTCTTGTATTGTTGACTCCGCCGCAACGCGCATGTTCCCTACTAGTATATATGAAATTAGAAAAGAATTACTTCTAGAAATGATTGTGCATCACGTAAGTTATATGTGAATAACCATAACTTAGAATACTATAAAGGAGGTCATTAGAGGGCTGTACAACAAAGTTGCATAAGCAATTGGGCATTATTGGCTTACACTTGTTCAACAAAAGGCTATGACCTAAATGCATTTTTTATTCCTTTCATAGTGCAGAAACTTTAAGTCCATATGGGGATGAACATTTGTTTGGCTAAAGATGGAAGCGTAGATGATGGTAAATTGAGGAAGCTAGACAACCGTCCAAAAGATGATATACCGTCTAAATTTAAGAACACAAGGAACCTACTTGGAGCAGAAACCGGTTACAAGGTAAGTTTCACCAAATCTTATTGCTTCTTTATCTTTGTTGGTACTTTTGTAACTTTGATATAATCGCATTATTATTACTAAGACAAAGATTTCCCTAATTTGATAGTTTTGTAACTTTAATACATTCGCATTAAAGCGCTTTTTTATAATAAAAAAAAAACAGACTTTTCAACACATAGTCAATTATTTACACACAATAACGATCAAATAGCTTTTTAGACCCTTTGATCTCCGCCGCAACGCGTGGCTGGGAAACACAATAGTTTGTTATATTTGTAATATTTCATTCTTATCATGTTCATTTTGCTTAAAGCATAATGATCTTTGAGTTTGGTTCGGCATTCGATGTTACGTTATGGTTTGAGGCTTAAACTCAAATGGGTCACTGTTGACTCAGAAATTCTAAATATCGCAAGGTCTGGTACTGGCAAGAGGGTTAAACTCAAATGGGTCAACACCAAGGTGAGCACTTTTTAATGTTAAATTCGGCTGCTTGGAACTAAAACCATCACGAACCTTAATCTTTTATCTTTTTAATTTAATTGTTCTTAGGTCTGGTACCGGCAAGAGGGTTAAACTCAAAGCGTCCTACTTATGATGAGCTGGTTGATGCACTTCAAACAGTGAGAAGTAAATGTGCAATTATGGAACAAGCACCGATTGAAAATAATATCATGCCTCCTCCATCAAGCACATCTGGACAATCTCAATGTGATACTCGAGAGGGTGATGAAAGTATCGATGAGTGATGTCGTTTAGTAATTTTATATAACTCGTTAGTAACTTATAGTCAATATTTGCCTTGTTTGTTTAAGTATTTTGTTTGGTTGTTAGAACACTTATGTTTTGATTAAGAATGTTAATTTTGTTGTGTATGTTTCAACTATTTTTGTATTTGTTTGTATATATTTAAAAATTATTATTTAAATAAATCGTGGTTATTATCTACACATTTAAATATTTTTACCAACACATCAATATATATTATTTCTACACATGTTAAAATCAATGCCTACACATTTTAAGATCAATATCTACACATCTTTTACACTTACCTACACATAATTAGCTGACACGTTGGATGCCACGTCAGCTTCCACGTTAGATGCCACGTCATACGCCAATCTAACAAGTTGTTACACTATTACCAACACATATATATTAGTTTTAGCCACACATATATGTGTAGGTATAGCTTGCTATATACCTACACATAATAAATGTGTAGGCAATCATCTATATCCACAGTGATGAGTCTACACATCATGACACTTAATTTATGTGTAGGTAACTATGTTTTAAAAAGCGCGCTTGGGGCGCGCTTAAGCGCAAAGCGCACCTAGGCGCAAATCTTTGCGCCTTATGTAACCCTAGGCGAGCAGTGTACGAAAAGCGCAAAAAAAGCGCAAAAAGCGCAAAAAGCGCAAGTAAAAAAAGCGAGAAAAGCGCGCTTTTTGTACACATGGTGTTTTTGTGCTTAAAATTGTTATACATGTAGCTAAAAAGGTTGTACATTTTAGTTAAATCATATATATAACTTATTTGTATCTATTTTTTGAGAAAATAATGCTAAAAACCTATAGCACATATAAAAAAAATTATATAATTGTCTTGCGCCTCGCGTACGAAAAGCCCACCGCTTTTGCGCTATGCGCTTTGCGCCTCGGTTTTAGACCTCGTCGCTTTTGTGCGCTTCGCGCTTTTTAAAACCAAGGTAGGTAAACGTTACTACTAACACATTATATGGTTTTTCCTACACATAATATGTGTGGGTAAATACCTAAATTTCTTGTAGTGTTATTTGCTGTTGTACGTTGACGACATTATCTTGACTACCTCCACTAATGCATTACGTGACCGATTGCTGTCACTCCTCTCTGGGGAATTTGCAATGAAGGATTTGGGGCCGCTCACGTATTTTTTGGGTATTGCTGTCACCCGGACTGGTAACTCTTTGTTTCTGTCTCAGTCCGCTTATGCCCGGGACATTCTACATCGCGCGGCCATGGATTCCTGCAAGCCCGCTGCCACACCAGTTGATACTCAGTCTAAGTTATCCGCTGACGATGGTCCGTTATGTGACGATCCGACTACCTTTCGTAGTCTTGCCGGTGCTCTACAGTATCTCACATTTACTCGGCCTGATATTACTTACAGTGTTCAGCAGGTGTGTATGCATATGCATGCGCCTCGGGAGTGTCATTGGAATGCTCTTAAGCGCATTCTCAGATATGTTCAGGGTACCATTGACCTTGGTCTCCACCTTCGTCCGGCTTCCACTTTCTCCCTTAGTGCCTATACTGATGCCGATTGGGCAGGTTGTCCGGATACTCGTCGCTCAACTTCTGGTTATTGTGTTTATTTGGGTGACAATCTCATCTCTTGGTGTTCTAAACGCCAATCTACCATTTCTCATTCCAGTGCTGAAGCCGAATATCGTGGAGTTGCAAACGTAGTTGCTGAAATTTGTTGGCTTCGCAATCTTTTACTGGAGCTCTCTCACCCTCTATCGACGACTACTATATAGTGTATTGTGATAACATCAGTGCAATCTATCTCTCAGGGAATCCGGTTCAGCATCAGCGCACTAAACACATCGAGCTTGATATACACTTTGTTCGCGAACACGTTCAAAAGGGCCTTGTTCGTATCTTGCATATCCCGTCTCGGTTTCATGTAGCTGATATATTTACCAAAGGACTCCCCAAGGTTCTCTTTGATGACTTCCGTACCAGTCTAACCGTCCGTGTTCCTCCCGCTTCGACTGCGGGGGTGTAATAGCTAATATAATATTGTATAGATTAATATTATATTTAGTAGATAATGATTGTAAATATTATCTCCAAAATTAGGAGATATGGTTGTACTCTATTTAAACCTTGTTTCATTGATCAATGAGAATTAAGCATTGACCATAATTCTATATTAAATGCAAAGTTTAAACCTAACTTTTGCTATAGAGAATGAAGAAATGCTTAGTAACATTGTTAGTTTTTACATAGAAACTAAAACAAGATTTTGTTGTTGTTGTGTTTACATGGTTAATACTAGAGGTGAGCGAGGGCCGAGGCTTGATCGAGCTGACTAGCTCAGTTTGACACCATTTTGTAGCCTTGTCGTTTTTAGAACCCAACTGTGATTTTGGCTGCCTTTTTTCTGGCCTAATAGACTGATCTCAATCTTATTCTAGATCATACCGATCTTTTCTCCTAACCCAACTTTTATATCATGTTGCTTCCTTGATATTTAGAAGTGGAGAACGTACTTCCAAACTTAAATATAATAGTCATCAATAGAATTAGGTATCATAAAGTATAGATTTTATAATTGTTCATGGATGTACACAAGCCATTAAACATACTAAGCGACAACAAGAGAACCTTCCTTCACCTATATTTCTAAATTAAAAGTTGACTATATTATCTTTTGTTGTAATCGATAACACACAAAATAGTAAACAAATTAAAATCCTACAACCTTGGTTAACACGTTTTAGAAAACATTATACAAGTAGGTATATCAAATTTAGGGCTGTTCAAAACGCTCGGCGCTCGCCGATCGCTCGCCGCTCGTTCGGAATTTGCTCGGAAATTGCTCGTTCGATTTTCCGTTCGGTTGTATATGAGCCGATCGGCTCGGTTCGGTTTGTAAATGAGCCAAGCACGAGCAAAGGTACGCTCGGCTCGGTTCGGCTCGAATAAATTTATATTTATTTAATAATAAATATATACACAATTTACAGAAAAATTTATGGCTTTATATATAAGATTCTATTGGATTTGAGTCAGTATATGCAAACAAAATATAACCAACCCACTTAACACAATAAAAAAATTAACACTAGACTTAATAGTAAAACAATAAGTCATGAGGTGATAGTCTTGACTTCTTTATGTTAATAGTCGTCCATCGCTTGATATCACACCTACGTCACAATGCAACAACTGTTGTCTGACGTATGTTCATCACCTCACCAGCCTCAATCTAAGCCTCATCCTTGGACACTGGGATCTCAATATTAGTGTTATCATCGGACATTTTGACCTTAGTAGTCACCTGAAAATGAAAACATCGAAGGAAACATCCCAATTTTATAATCGTCCATATTATTCTCCGCCCGATTCTCGCTCGGCGCTCGCTCGGAAAATTTTCGCTCGAAGAATGCTCGTTCGATTTTCGGATCGATTATAAACGAGCCGCTCGGCTCGGTTCGGTTTGTAAACGAGCCAAGCACGAGCAAAGCTCCGTTCGGATCGGCTCGGCTCGTGAACAGCCCTAATCAAATTATGCCTAAAATGAAATCGCCCCCAAAGTCAAGAGGGATAAAAGTTGAAAGGAAAAAAACAACCTAACCAAGATATGTCCCGACTAAAGGATTAAGTCTGGCTAGACCTAGATTGTTTCTAGGCCAACGTTTGAATTGGATATAGACATGGTACAAACCCGGTCGAGCCAGGTAAAACTAGATGCATAGATTTTTAAGCCATGCTCGGGTTAGGCCAAGGCCAAGCTCAGGCTTTGACGGATTTCCACCCAAGCCAAGGGCGAGATTAGGATTTGCCTGATTTACCCCATCTTTAGTTTTAACCATCCAAATAATATATGCTCTTTGAGTAAATTGAGTCGTCGAAAATTTCTATTCAACAATTGTGTCATAGCTTATTTAAATCGTTGTTCATTTTAACTTTTATAGTTAAATTTATGTTACCATACATGAAGTGGTCGTAAAGAAAATCAATTATTACTCTTTTTTAAAACCAAAGTAATCAATCAAAAGATACACATCTAAAGTCTAAACGCCCTAATTGTCTATTTGTCTTTTGATATCATGTAATGGACCTCTTAACGGCAGTGTATGTGAACATTGATAATGTCAAACACGCTGCCAATTAAACACATTTTTTTAGATTTATAGGGTTGTCTCATTTATAGAGTAATTTTTTATGAATTGAAAAATAATCTATCATTATGTTTGGACAATTATTTCTTTTTTTGCAAGTATGTTGTACGACTTTGTAATTTTCTTTTATAGTCGTCAAATCTTTCAAACTTGTTTCTAATCTTTAGTGAAACGGTATAATTTTCATGTTTTATTATAACTTGGTTAAATGATGATTTTTGTTTATGTGACATCTAAAACGCGCACCATTGTTTTGTGAACAAGTGGTTGATTATTATCCCTTTGGAAAAGGTTACAAATGAAATGAACCTCAATAAACAACTACTAGTCTACAAAACAACCAAATGAACACAAAAAACATGGAAAATGCAAACTGAAGGACCCTCTATAAATCAAAATTGCAAAAACCAAACTGTTAGATATCATGGTATCTTTACTAAAACTCAAATCAGAAACCCAATGACTCTTGTTTACAGTCAAACTCTTGTTTATTTAAAAAATAAAAATAAACAAGCTTCATATTTTAGTGAAAGTATTTAAAATCACTTATTTTATTCTGGTATATATATATTTTTCTCTCTAAAGGTTTAAAATTACAACAACAATCTTATCTGTTAAAAGGAGAGTAAAATGTATACAAATGTTAGAACATTCAAGTCAGGTTCTCCATCCTTATACATTAAAATACATCAAAAACTACTACATTTTCTCTGTCCTCTTGAAAGAAATAATATATTTTTTATACTTTTATAACTACTTATTGTTAAAATGGGCTAAGTAATATATGTATATATATAGTTCATATTATACATTCAGTTGTGTCAATTCAATTACTTATAAGTGTTATGTGTTTTGTAACATGTTAAATATGTTGTGCTGGACTGGCTGGATTGTGGGTCTGCTTACTGGACTAAGTTGCTGAGTTGTTGGGCTAGATAGTGTTGCTGGGCTGATGGATATCAATTGGATACAAGCTGGGCTTTGATTGCTGATTTAAGAAGTTAAAAAGGCCTCGTCTCTGCTCGGCCCATATGTCTATCTCGAAACCCTAGTCATCATCTATAAATACTGGCTTCTTATTTCAGTATTGTTTTTTGACTCAATAATATCTTTTTTGTTCTCTTTGAGTTGTTCAGAGTCTGTATCATCTCCTAGGGTTTGTTATTCTAGGGTTATAAGATCTGTTCTCGAGATCTTATGTTAGAGGTCATAGATAGTTTTCTTGATCTTGTTTCTTCTTTGTAGATCTGTGTTTAGATCTCTTGTTTGGTTTGTGAGTCAGTCACAGATCAGTTTTGGTTGTAATCGTTGATTATTGTTTGTTTCGTTTATTACAGTTTTGTTTAATAAAGATCTGAGTATTTTCTGTGTCGTTGTTTGTACAAAACTGTGTTTACTTTTCTGACATGGTATCAGAGCTTTAGCTCTGGTTCTGTAGTCTTCGGTTGTCGTTGATCGTTGTTTTTCCGCTGTGTATCGTGACTCAAGAAGCTGATTGTTCTTCTTCTTGAGATCTGTGTTGTGTTTAGGTCAGATCTGTCTTCTTGAGATCTGTGTTGTGTTTAGGTCAGATCTGTTGGTTAGAGGTCAGATCTGAGTTTTCCTTGGTTTTAACAGTAGATCTGGTTTAGTTCATAGATCTTGTCTACTGTTTGTTCTTGGCTGTGAGTTCTCTGGTGATTCAGTAGTTAGATCTGGTTGTTTTTGGACGCTGACAAGAAGGATAACTTGGAAGGAGGCTTGGAGTGGAGTTTATTTTTTGCTACAATTGCAACTCACAGTACTGTACCCTAAGTGAAGGACAGACTGTGAGTTTAGGCGAACCCTAACTTGGGAAACCCTCTCTGTGAGATCGTTCTATTCCTTTCTTGTTGTGTTACTGTGTCTAGGGTTTGATATCAGATTGATTGGGTCAGTTCTTGTTACAGTCGTGTTGTCTAGGTCTAGGTGGCTCCTACGTAAAGACCTGCGCAGGCACCTTGAGTGACGAACCTGTGAACGGGAACACTGACGTAGCTTCGCCTTGTTTTTGGTGTCTTTTATTTTTCCTGCTGTGATTCTTTAAAGTTTTCTTTAATCTGTGGTGTGTTCATTACTTGTTTACTGTATTAGTAATTGGCTGTTGAGTTGTTATTGTTACTGTACTTGTTGTTATTGATTACTGCATTGATTGATTGTCATAGTTGTTGTAACTGTGTGACAATATGGATGATGATAATAATAATAATAATAACAACAATAATAATAATAACAACAATGCTATTGTTGCTACTTTGGTTAGTAAAATTGATGCTGGAGATCCTCTTTACTTGCATGCTAGTGATTCTACTGCTTTAACTGTTGTTAATATAAAGTTAAAAGGTACAGAGAATTATACAGTATGGTCAAATGCTATGATGTTAGCTTTAAGAGTGAAAAATAAAACTGGCTTTGTTGATGGTACTTGTATAAAACCTATTGATGATGAAGTACTAAGTAGGCAATGGGAAAGGTGCAATTCTGTAGTATTAACATGGATTCTTAATTCTGTGTCTGAAGAGTTGTACTTAGGTCAAGTTTACTCTAAACTAGCATCTGAAGTATGGAAAGAGTTGAATGAGACTTATGATAAAATAGATGGGTCAGTAGTATTTGAGTTATATCAGAAAATTAATTCATATACACAAAATGGCTTATCTGTTTCTGAATATTATCATAGGTTAAATGGTATGTGGAAACATCTAGATCAAATTTTACAAATACCTAGTTGCACATGTAATGCATCAAAACAGTTTAATGACTTTAGTTCTTTAATAAAGTTGATGCAATTTCTCATGGGACTTGATAGTGTGTACCAGTCAGTGAGAACAAACTTACTAACAAAAGATCCTCTTCCTACTGTTAAGGAAGCTTTTTCTATAGTCTCTAGAGAAGAGTCACATAGGAATGCAAATGTTAGTAAGACTAATAATAATGTGGAATTTTTTGTTAAAACTGGACAAAGTGTTGATAATAAGAAAAAACCTACTAGAACCTTAAATCAAAACCTAAAATGTTCTCACTGTAACAAAGTTGGACACACTATAGATAAGTGCTATGAGATTGTTGGATATCCACCATGGATGAAATCTAAGAACATAACTGGTAAAAATGTTAAAGTAAATAGTAGTGTTTTAAATGATGATAAACCACCTGCTATGTCACTTAATTCCTTGACTAGTGAGCAGGTATCCAGGTTGCTAAAACTGGTTAGTGATCCTGGAAGTGATGTTCCACAGAGTAGTAATTTCTCAGGTGGGACATTCTCTAGTTTTTGTTCTAACAGTTTTTATGATATTAGTACTAATTGTGATAGGTTAAAAAGAGTTTTTTGTTTTAACTCTTTAGCTGGTCTGTTAAAAAAGATGGGTTGGATTTTAGACTCAGGGGCTAATCAACACATGGTAATGACTGATGAAGGGTTGGTTAATGTGATTGATGTTACTGAGTTTAATATAACAGTTAGACATCCTAATGGCACTAGTGCAGTTGTTACAAAGATAGGGAACATAAAATTGAGTGATAGAGTTATTCTATTTGATGTGTTTGTTGTTCCTAGTTACTGTGTGAATTTGATATCTGTGTACAAACTTGCTAGGGATAGTAAAATGACTGTGTGTTTTGATGAGAATCACTGTTATATACAAGATTCTGTAACAAAGAAAGTCCAGGTGACTGGTAGTCAGCATGATGGACTGTATTTCTGTGGAAACTCTTCTGTTTCAGTAGAGGTGTGTAATTCTGTATGTGATTATGAAACTTGGCATGCTAGACTAGGACATGCATCTGAACCTGTGTTAAATGTTTTAAAGGAATCTCTAAAACTTAAAAAGGATAAGGAAATAGAACCTTGTGAAGTTTGTCATAGGGCAAAACAACACAGGGAACCATTTCCTATTAGTGATCACAAATCTAAGGAAATGGGAGAGTTAATTCATTTAGATGTTTGGGGACCTTATAGGGTTAAAAGTAGAGAAGGTTACAGGTTTTTTCTGACCATTGTTGATGATTACACTAGGTCTGTTTGGGTGTACTTAATGAAATACAAGGATGAAGTTTTTTATAATATAGAAAACTTTTATAACTTAGTTAAAAATCAGTTTAAAAAATCTGTTAAGGTTTTTAGAAGTGATAATGGTTCTGAGTTTATAAACAGTCAAATGACAAGGTTTTGTCATGAAAATGGAATTTTACAACAAACTTCATGTGTGTATACACCTCAACAGAATGGTATTGTAGAAAGAAAACATAGACATCTTTTGAATGTTGCAAGGTCTTTGTTATTTCAAAGTAGTGTTCCTTTAAGGTTTTGGTCAGACTGTATTCTAACTGCTGCCTATTTAATAAACAGGACCCCTTCTTCTGTCTTAAAAGGTAAAACTCCATATGAACTTGTGTATGGTTTCCAACCAGAGTTGAATCATTTAAGAGTCATAGGTTGTCTTTGTTTTAGTACAGTGTTAAATAATAGTGATAAGTTTGATAGTCATGCAGAAAAATGTGTTTTATTAGGTTACTCAAATGAAAAGAAAGGTTACAAACTCTGGAGTTTAGATAGAAAACTAGTTTTGTTGTCTAGAGATGTAAAGTTTTTTGAAAATATATTTCCTTTCAGTAATAAACATTATTTTTCTGAAACAGATTTTGTAAATGATAAAACTATAACAAACAGTAATTTTTTTGACTTAAATGAGGACAATCTAAACTTAGACAATGATTCAACTCCTCCCAATGATGATCATACACAAGAAAAGGATTCTAGTCATGGGACTCAACAGTCAGGGTTAGGTCCTGATGTTGATCATAGGAAGGCTGATTTTCAGCAACCAGACAATGTAGGACCTAGCACTGATAGGGTTGAGGGTGACATAGAAAATGAAAAAGATATTGATACTGAGGGAGAACAGTCCCAAAACTGGGAACCTAGCACAGCTCTTAGGAGATCTGCCAGAAATATTACTTTTCCCACTAAATTAAATGATTATATAGTTGAAGGTAAAGTAAAATATGGTTTAGAAAATGTGGTTAATTACTCAAATTTATCTTTTGAAAATTTCTGTTTTGCTTCTAGTTTAAATAAAAGTAGTGAACCAAAACATTACTATGAAGCAATTAATGATAAAAATTGGGTAACAGCTATGAATTCTGAACTAGAGGCTTTACACAGAAATCAGACTTGGGATATAGTAGACTTGCCTTTAGGAAGAAAGCCTATTGGATGTAAGTGGGTCTATAAAATAAAATACAAGTCAAATGGTGAAATTGAAAGATATAAAGCTAGGCTAGTAGCTAAAGGCTTTAATAAAAAAGAAGGAGTAGATTTCTTTGAAACATTTTCACCTGTGGTAAAAATGGTAACTGTGAGGTGTGTGTTGTCATTAGCTGTTCAGTATAATTGGAGTCTTTATCAACTAGATATCAATAATGCATTCTTGTATGGTGATTTGCATGAAGAGGTCTATATGTGTTTACCTGATGGTTATGGGTCTGATTTACAAAATAAAGTTTGTAAGTTAAGAAAATCATTGTATGGCCTAAAGCAGGCACCAAGAATGTGGAATGAAAAACTAGTTAAGGCTTTAATAGAGTTTGGTTTTGAAAAAAGTAAGTGTGATCATTCCTTGTTTGTAAAAAGGAATGAAAATATGTTTATTGCTCTATTGGTTTATGTAGATGATATAGTAATTACAGGGAATAATGATAATGAGATTATAAAAGTCAAAAATTTATTAAAAACAAAGTTTATGATCAAAGATTTAGGTGATCTAAAATATTTCCTTGGAATTGAAGTAATAAAAATTGATAAAGGGTTGTGTTTGTCACAGAGGAAATATTGCTTAGATCTATTAGGAGAATATGGTCTTACAGGGTGTAAACCTGTAAGTACTCCTATAGAACCTAATTATGTGTTGATGAAACTTTGTAAAAATTCTAAAGTTTTGACTGATATAACAAGTTATCAAAAACTGGTAGGCAAGTTAATATATTTGTCACATACCAGACCTGATATATCTTATTCAGTCCATTTTTTAAGTTAATATATGCATAAACCAACTCAAGCTTTATTTAAAATAGCTTTAAGATTGTTGAAATACTTAAAAGGTTCTCCAGGTAAGGGTATTTTACTAAAACAGTCTGATAATTTTCAGTTAAAGGTGTTTACTGATTCTGACTGGGCCAAGTGCCTGGAAACAAGAAAATCTATAACAGGATTTTGTGTGTTTCTTGGTGATTCTGTGATATCCTGGAAAAGTAAAAAACAAAGTACTATTTCTAGGTCTTCTGCTGAGGCAGAGTATAGGGCCATGTGTGGTGGTACTTGTGAAGTAATGTGGTTGAAAAATGTATTGGAAGAATTAAGTGTTGATATTAAATTGCCAATACCTTTGTTTTGTGATAGTAGTTCTGCTTTAGCCATAGCAGAAAATCCAGTTTTCCATGATAGAGTTAAACATTTTGAAATAGACTTGTTTTTCCTTCGGGAAAAGGTTGCAAATGGTATTATAGTGTTGAAATCTATTGAGTCCAAGTCACAGTTAGCTGATGTGTTTACTAAAGGTTTGCAGCCTACTCATCATGATCAGGTATGTAAATCTCTAAGTCTGTTTGATGTTTTTAGTAATTGAATTGAGGGGGGTGTTAAAATGGGCTAAGTAATATATGTATATATATAGTTCATATTATACATTCAGTTGTGTCAATTCAATTACTTATAAGTGTTATGTGTTTTGTAACATGTTAAATATGTTGTGCTGGACTGGCTGGATTGTGGGTCTGCTTACTGGACTAAGTTGCTGAGTTGCTGGGCTAGATAGTGTTGCTGGGCTGATGGATATCAATTGGATACAAGCTGGGCTTTGATTGCTGATTTAAGAAGTTAAAAAGGCCTCGTCTCTGCTCGGCCCATATGTCTATCTCGAAACCCTAGTCATCATCTATAAATACTGGCTTCTTATTTCAGTATTGTTTTTTGACTCAATAATATATTTTTTGTTCTCTTTGAGTTGTTCAGAGTCTGTATCATCTCCTAGGGTTTGTTATTCTAGGGTTATAAGATCTGTTCTCGAGATCTTATGTTAGAGGTCATAGATAGTTTTCTTGATCTTGTTTCTTCTTTGTAGATCTGTGTTTAGATCTCTTGTTTGGTTTGTGAGTCAGTCACAGATCAGTTTTGGTTGTAATCGTTGATTAGTGTTTGTTTCGTTTATTACAGTTTTGTTTAATAAAGATCTGAGTATTTTCTGTGTCGTTGTTTGTACATAACTGTGTTTACTTTTCTGACACTTATTTTCTCTCCACCAGTCATAAATACTTTCAAATATTATTATAAAATAAATGAAGAGGAACAATGTCACTCCAAATTTACTAATAAACAATAACATTTTCTCTGTTTTTTTTTCACTTACAACCACCTTAAATCACTTTTTAAAATATGCGGAACATACTCACAAAAATATGCATGAGCTAATGTGAATGCTCTTAGCAAATATTGTTTCGAGAGAGACCCCCGACTAACACATACAACATATAATTAAACATCCAATAACAAAATTATGTAACAAAAAACTATCAATCACACACAAAAAAATGATAAAGAGAATAATATATTAAAAAAATATAAGCAAATATGACATAATAGAACAACGTATAGGCATACGTAGGCGATTTAAAAAAATGTATCCTAAATGACAGCGAGAAAGTTTGTTACTGCTTCTTATTTTTTTCATTTTCCAAAGATGAGAGTCTTTGGAAAAAAAAAGGTTTTATTTTAGTCTGGGTGTTTATTTATTACTTAGTTTTATTTTCCGTTGATAGATTTCTTTTTTCGACTTTTGATATTTTTGTTTCATTTTAAATATTAAAGATAATGCATGAATCCTTTCAAAAAAAAAAAAAAAAGATAATGCATGAAAAAGGGAAAAGAAAAACAAAAAAAAAAGTGTATTTAAAATTATTTTTTAATAATCCTTTCTTTTGGCTAAAAGTATACTTGTTTTATTCTCATTATATGATCCACTACAATATATTAACATCGGAACCTTTTGATCTTTCTCAATCAAATCATATGCCTCTTGAAAGGTGTAGGGTTTTGTTGTTTATAGACCACTAGAAACCGAGTGTGCCGTCTAAGGTACACTAAGTTGATCAGTTTAAGATGTATACAAACTTGATCTACGGTTTATTTTTGTGGTGTAACGATTCGGTTATAATTTAGAATATGGAACTGATCCTATAAATCGAAGCATCGAACCTGTTTTTTATAGGATCAGTTCCATATTCTAAATTATAACCGAATCGTTACACCATACTATTTACGATTTTAAAAAAGAACAATAAAAGTTTATTCAAACCATCAACCTGTCAAAACCTTAAACCAATAAAATCCATCATTTTAATATGTATACGCGATAAAGTCAATCACTTTGAGATGCATATACAACTTGATTAACGGTTTATTTTTTGTGAACGGCTTGGTAATTTAAAATATGGAACCCATCGTATTGATCAAGCCTGTTGTTTAATTTCTTTGTTACTTATAGTTTTATTTTTTGAAATATTTCATCAATTGTTTTACTTTTTTTATTTATAAATACTAACGATTTTCAAAAAGAAAATAAACGTTTATTCAAACCATCAAACCCCTAAACCACTAAAACCCGTCTAGTTCATCAACTCAACCCGATCGGTTTAGTTTATCATCTCTAAAACAATAGTTAGCAGTTTGATCTTTTCTTAAAACCATCTTAACAGTCATTAGCAGTTTGATCGTTTTTTAAAACTATCTTAATAGTCGTTAGCAGTTTGATCTTTTTTTTAAACCATCTTGTCCCAATATTTTTTTTAGATCATTTCCATGAAAAATCTTGAACATTTCAATTGTTCACACGCAGACACGCACAAAAACACACCCATACGTCATCAACAAAAGAAAGAAACCACAACCATTAATTCTACACATTCAAATACCTTCAAAAGAAACTATAATAACAACAACAATAATAATATATAATCATAAAATAAAAAAAACATATCCTTGGAATCTTCTTTTTGGGCCAATTAATAGCCTCTTTTCTGATTCTTTCTTCAAACCCATCTCTCAACAAACAGAAAGTTTTTATTTCATCTTTTCCTTTAAACCAATAATTTTTCTTTTTTTGATTCTCTGTGTATTTTTTTCAGTGTTTGTGTGTGAGAGAGAAAAGAACCATAACCTGCTTACTACTGAAACCAATCCATTAAATATGTGTGTTCAAGACCTTGATAAAGTTTGTGAACAAATAGACCATTTGTGTCTCTCAACAGACAATCATAACAATCTTAATAATAATAATAATATTAATCATAATCATACCACTCAGTTTGTTTCTCATCAGATCAATCTTTCCACTTCTTTCCCTGTAAGTCAATAATAAAGATTGTTACTTTCTTGTTTTTTATTACTTGTAGTTATTAATTACCTTTTAATTTGATCAAATTACTTAACTTTCTTTCATGGGTCTTTCTAATTTTGCATATAAGTGATAATTTGATCTGGGTTTTGTTAAATTTTGGATTTTTATTAAATATTTTCTATTGTTTATCTGCAAGTGAATAAAGGTTGTTGCTTTCTTGATTATTATTGTTTGTAGCTGTAAATTACCTTTGGATATAATTGATGATTGGAGTTGAGTTATATTAAAGTTTGAGTATTTTTTATTGCAGCTCAATAAAGATTGTAAATTTCTTGATTTTTGTGTTTGTAGCTGTAAATTACCTTTAAATTTGACCAAATTACCTAACTTTCTTTGATGGGCTTGTTCTTGATTTAAATATAATTGATCATTGGAGCTTGTTTTAGCTAAATTTTGGATCTTTCTAACTCAATAATATTGTTTTTGCTCAATTTTGGATCTTTCTAACTCAATAATATTGTTTTTGCTAAATTTTCTTGATTTTAGAGTTTGCAGTTGTATATTACCTCCTAATTTGACCAAATTACTTCAATTTCTTTCATGGGTTTGTTCTAGTTTTGCATATAATTAATAATTTGATCAAAGTTTTGACAATTTTTGGATTTTTTTGTTAATCTTTTCAGTTCTTTCCTGTAAGGGAATAAAGATTATTACTTTCTTGATTTTTATACTTTGCAGTTGTAAATAACCTTTAAATTTGACCAAATTAGTTCAATTTCTTTCATGGGTAGGTTCTTGATTAATATATAATCAATAATCTGAACAGGGCTTTGTTTAAATTTTGTATATTTTAATCTATACATGTGGATTTTGGTACTAATCTTGAAATTAGGCATTTTGTTAATATCTTCCTTTGACCAAAATTAAAGCTTGATCTTATCCCCTTGTATTTGGTTTTAAAAGTTTGATCTTTATTGTAAATTGCTACAGAAAGAGTAAGTTGATTTTGCTTCAACACTTTATAATTTTTTTCCCTTTTTGGATGAATCTTATCATAATTTCCATTATCCAATGGTTGCTCTGTATGAAATTATGCAAATTTGTAAGAAAAAGTCAAATTCAAGTTTGGTTCTTGATCCTTTTAGTATAAAGTCAATAATCACTAATTTTGGTTTCCTGAGCTGCAAAATAATATAAAAATTAAAAAATAGGTGATTAGTTTTACTAATCTTGTTGTGTAATTATGATCAGATGGAGAGCATATGTGAAAATACCGCTGTTTCGGAAGAGAAATATAACAATTTCATCCCAATTATTCGGTCTGGAGAATGGTCTGATATTGGACAGAGACCATATATGGAAGACACTCATATCTGCATCCCAGATCTTGCTAGAAACTTCAGCAATAAGTTTCATGGTGAAGATGCCATCTCATTTTATGGGGTAAGTAAGTTTATTTCTCTGTTTATGCAACTCCTCTGTTATTTTTTCTGAATTTTGAGTAAAAGTACAATGCGTCAAAAGGAACACCACTGACGTATCATAAGGGTCTGTATGGCATGGGGAGATGGTTATTCGGGGTTGTGTAATGTGTTAAATTGGCTCATCATACGGGTTATAATGTATTTATTATACGGGCTGTATGAGCTGGTGTTGTCAAATCAGATTATACGATCCGTATGGTGTGGTAAACTGACATAATAGTGATTGACGTAGTGTAGTCGAATTAAATTATACTTGCCGAATGACATGGGAAAAATGGTCATGCGGTTGTATAACGTGTTAAACTGATGTATCATACGGGTCATAATGTTGTACATGGGTTGTACGAGGTGTCGTCAAATAAAATTATACGCCCGTATGATGTAGTGAACTAACACAAAAGTGATTGATGTGGTGTCGTCTAGGAATGGGATTGTTACCGTATTGGTACCAAATTTTTGGAAAAGTGGGTACTGAATACCGTACCGAATTTTTCGGTACGTTATCCTTACGATATCGTTATTTGTTACTAGATGTTCTATTTATATAGTATTTGGTACTGAATACCGTACCGAATCCATTGGTATAGTACCAGTATATGATAGCAAATGCTCATCCCTAACGGTGTCTATATAAATATCAAAATTATATCTATAACATAAACATGAAAGTATGATTTTTTTTATTTATTTATTTACTTTTATTTTTGGTAAAAAAAGGTGTTTGATGGGCATGGAGGTGAAGGTGCATCACATTTTGTGCGTGATAATTTGCCAAGAATCATTGTAGATGATGACAGTTTTCCAGAGGAACTGGAAAAGGTTGTCACGAGGTCTTTTATGGAGACAGATGCTGCTTTTGCCAGATCATGTGCTCTTCACTCTGCTCTCTCTTCTGGCACTACTGCACTTACTGCCATCATTTTTGGAAGGTTACTTCAATTATTATTATTACTATTACTATATTTATTTATTTATTAATGTGTTGTTGAGTATCGTCCCTTAGGACATGGAGTATACTCTAACATTTGGGGCGTTAACAGTGACATGGATTGTTTGGTCACAAGGTTTTAAAACTACTTATTTTTAACAGATCACTACTTGTTGCAAATGCCGGAGATTGTAGAGCGGTCCTTTCACGAAATGGGCTAGCTTTTGAGATGTCAAAAGACCATAGACCGTGCTATGACAAAGAACGAATTCGAATCGAATCCTTAGGTGGGTTCGTCGAGGACGGCTACTTGAATGGTCAACTAGGCGTGACTCGAGCCATAGGTAACTGGCATATCAAAGGACTCAAAGAAATGGATGACCACATTGGCCCATTGAGTGCTGAGCCGGAGCTCAAACTCACCACTCTAACAAAAGAAGACGAGTTTTTAATTATTGGAAGCGATGGGATTTGGGACGTGTTTAGGAACCAAAACGCGGTTGATTTTGTGAGGAGGCGGTTGCAAGATCATAACGATGTGAAAAGGTGTTGCAAGGAGATGGTGGAAGAAGCGATGAAGCGAGGGGCGGATGATAATTTGACGGTGGTTATTGTGTGTTTTCAGGCCGAACCGCCACCACAAATGATGGTGCAACGAGGTAGAGTGAGGCGGAGCATTTCGGCTGAAGGGTTGCTTAATCTTAAATTTCATCTTGAAGGGTAAAAAAATATTTACTTTTTTGCTCATTTATTCAGCTGATTTGAAGATGATGGTGAAAAATTAATAGTTGTAAATACATTCATGTGTTGGAAATTGTTTATGTGAATGTGAGTTGGCCTTGTCCCACATTGGTTGGGAGATGGAAATTGGAAGGCTTTATAAGGAGAAGCTTGAGAGGGAGGTTTAAATTGTTAAAGTTACATTATCCTCTAGCTCCTACCCGCGCGCAGGGGGGTGCAAAAAATGGGTTCGGGCTGGAAAAATTCTTGAATCAAGTGATATTTTGTTGTATCTGTAGAGAAGGTGAAGCAATCTGTATATTCGTATAACGGTGATTTAATCATTGTAAACTTTTCTTGCCTATTTGCCTGTAATCTTGAAATATGTTTGTGTAAAAAGACGACGCACAAACTCTACTATAGAAAGTTAGAAACGGCCGGCCTTTGGCCCTTCCTTGAAACTATCCTAAACCTCAACTTGGTTTTTTTTTTTCTATTTTTCTTAATTTATTTATTTATATTTTTTGAAACTAGTTTTGGGTATGGTTAAGAGTAGGGGTGAGCATTTCGTGGTTCGGACCCATAGGAACCTTTTACCTGACCCGCGAGAACCTTGGACCCGAACCTTTTTAAATATATGGGTCGGTTTCCGGTTCTAGATTTATATTAATTATCGGTTCCGGCTCGGGTCGGTTCCAAACCCACGGTTCTAATATAAGAACCACAAGAACCGTTTGTATTATACTAAAAAATAAAAAATAATCTTTTTTAGTCTTTTCACTATTCGTTTTACCTGTTATTGTAATCAATTTCATGTAATGTTAATACAATATTAAAAATATTATTTATAAGAATAACAATGTATTTTTTTTAAAGTATTTTTCGGCTTGATTTATATACATAGATGTGATATATTTATATAACTAGTGTTTTCGAAGTACGGCACGTTGCGCCGTTGGCCATGATCTACGCAATGGGAGATCGAATGTAGGGAAAGAACTATACGAACATAGGCGAGCGTAGACGAAAGAACTGTATGAACGCACACAAACGTATGCGAGAGAGAGAGAAAAATGCCATTACGAACGTTGGCATAAGTACTATACGAACGTAGACGAAAGATGTATACGAACGTGAACGTAGACGGCAGAATTATACGAACGTACACGAACCTAGATGAAAGTATTATACGAACGTAAACGAAAGTTGGTGGCGAAAATAGGAAAAAAAAAGTTAACCAAAAAGTCGGTGTCCAAATTGGGAAAGAAAAAAAAACTTACGTTGACGAACGGAGACGAACGTACTGTACGAAGTCGGTGTCCAAATTGGGAAAGAAAAAAAAACTTACGTTGACGAACGGAGACGAACCAAATGACCCATGGATGTAGAAGTTGAAGTAGAAGCCATTATATAGAGTTATTGAGACCGTGATTTGATTTGATTCGGATGTAGAGAGGAGTATATAAAGCAATGAAAGTCATTGTCATTTCCGTCATATTGCCGGATAACAAGCAATGGAATCAAACATTTCATTAGTAAAGCCGGAGAACACAATGGAAACATGTTGACAAGTATTATAAATACACATATTTTATAGTAAAGTTATCTCCTTTCTTGTTTGGGAAATAAAAGATTATATAGTAAAGTTAAATTGAAATGGTCAACTTGCTTTTACAAACGATGATTCCTCTAATTTTAAATCCAATACAACTAGCTGTTTGTTTTTCAAAATACATTTCTGGTTCTTATCAATGTATGACATTGAGTTTTTAATAAATAGATGTTGCAAAATTAAATATATTTTTATATCAAGTAAAAACATATAACCGTATTGAGAAATTTTGTTTGTTTAATTACAAAATAAAAATAGCTTTGAGGTTAATAACTAGGTGTAAACCAAACGCGCCTTAACACCTCAATCGAAATTTGGAAGAAATGCACTATCTAAAAAGATCTTATGGCATGCTTATCACCTATCTTATACCATCATAATTAATTTTTCAAATGTACATTTGTACATGATCTTTTTGTTGTACTGTAGCTATGTTTCAAGTTCTAACCAGAACTTGTAGATCGATTTCCCAACTAACTTGGAGGACACTGATCGAATACTCATTCTCAATATCGTCATTGTCGAATCTCGTGCTTCTTTGAACTTGGTCGTTTAATGGATGTGGATATATTCTATGTTTTCAATAAATATACAAATTTAACTGTTTTATTGTTATACTAGCTAGATGGTTGCCATAGGCCGCCACGCATTGCGGCGATGACGCCTAAGTTGTTTAAAGGTGGCGGTACATCATCTGATTTGTTAACCATATAAAAATGTAGAATAACCCGATTTTATACCGTGGAATGAAAACATTATATATTTGACTCGACTCGTTTCTGAACACAGTTTACATCAGAAATACAGGGAACTCAAATTTCTACTGTCGAAGGAAAACGTTTTATATTTAAACCGACTCATTTACAAACACAATTTACGTTAGAAACGTAGACCAACCGTAATCGTACGTAAAAATAAGAATGAAAACGTATTATATTTGACCAGATACGTTTCCGAAAAACCTTATGTCGAAACGTGAATTATATCGTTTATGTTAAACACGAATTTATACCAACACGTATGGCAAAACGTAGACCAACAAAAAAACGTACATAAAAAATAAGCATGAAAACGCATTTTATTTGAGCATCCTCGTTTTTGGAAAAAATTACTTCGAAACGTTAATTTACACCGACATATACACAACAATAACCACGTGAGAAAATAGTTTTTGACTTTAACGTAAATAATAATTAAGAATTACGGTCCATAATTCTGAAATGTTAGAACTCAAGCGAGTGAAAAATAACATTTTATAAAGTTTTTATGACGTTTAGGGGTCTAAATGTCGAGAGGTTTTTTTTTTGTGTATTTTGTCATTTTTGTCTTGTTGTATATTTTTGTCTTGTTTTTTTCTTGTGGTCACCGATCATGACCATGTGTTTTAAGAGTATACTTAACTAGCTGATTACCCCGGGAGGATCCCGGGGTTGAAAAATATAACCATTCTAATAATACTAATACTAATAGTAATTATTACTCTTGTAATTAAATAAAAAAAATTAATCTTGCTACAAGGTGACACCATGTGTTGCAGTGTTGCACGATTCTTTCTCGTAGCTTCTCTTGATGAGGTATACCTATCCATCTTTAGAAGAGTAAAATTTTAATGATAGCATAACGATTGGGCTGAATTTCAACATCGTAGATAAGAAGCTGGTTTAAAAGAAAAAACATGATTAATGAATAACCTGAACACTTTGTGTTTTTTTTGTTTCCTGTATGAACGAAACTCCACAAAAAATAGTTGATTTTTTTCTCCGTTGTTTATATAGCACTATGGTACTCGTTGGAAAGATAATAAAACGTTCGTTAATCTGGTGTAATTTTTTTCTTTAAAAAATCTCGTATATAAAAGATATTAACGTTTAAAAATTATGGGAGGAAATATGAGAGAGAAAAATTTAAATTTGTTTTTAAATTCTTTTTCCTAAAATAACTCAATCTCTTTTAGGGTTTTATCTTTTTCTTTTTTTTTTTATTAAAAAATCAAAATAATTCAAAATCACTAAAATCTTTCAATTATAATGCCACGTGGCAGTTTCATGGAGGAACCAATGGCCGCCACGTCAGCAAAAGTCTTTTCTTTTATATATATATATAGATTTGTATTGAGTGTTGAATATACAATTTTCATGTTGAGTGGTTATAGCATAAAACATCAAGTTCAAAATACAAATTACATATGGAATCATATGCATATTAGTAATGTCTTCTCTAGCTCCTATCTAGGAGCCACCTATGATTTTTTCATTCGTTTCTACCATATATGTGATGATCATGATTCATGATTATAATATGTTGTCTCTGTCACTGCACTGCACTATCGTTCCAGCACCAACGACCGTCACAGCCGCAGTTGCCACACTAGTTGACACCCTAAACCTAAGATCTCTATCTGGTTAAACTATTCCAGCAAAAACTGTCTTCGTGCTGTTGGACCTAAGCCGTTAGGCTAGCCCTACATGTTTCTTCCTGGCCTGCTATAGATGTTGACATGGAATACCAAATTGATTTCCCAAAATTAAATTCAGTTTTCGATTCGTAACTAAATTTAAAGTAATGGAAATAATAAAGATTCTAATGCTGTTGAATAATAATGAATAGCTAGAAATTATTCATTAAATTCTGTTTTATAAAAGAGTTGCATACATATTAACGAATATATTTTGCGTAGATTATCAACAATCACAAGGGACTTTATGACATTATGAAGTTATTAAGTTTGATTAATTGTTCATTTTAAGTAGGTAAGTAGAATATCTTATTTAAGGTAGTTGAAAGTTTTAAGATTAATTTGTAAGATTTGAAGGGAGAATCAAGTTGAAGACATGCTTAGAGTAAAAAGCCCATCTATTTTGAGTCCAAATTTACGGGATGATTGTTGGTAATTTGCGGACTTCAAGTCACAAGTCGGTGAACTGGGGGGATCAATATTAACAAGTTGTTCATAGTTGGTTAAGTTACCTAATTTTGTTATAATTATATTTGGTAATGTCTTGGCTAGCAAGTTAGGCTTAGTTATTCCATCCGTTCTTGTTATCGACATTATTGAGAGGAGAGAAACCGTGTTATGGTTTATGAGTTATTGTAATCAAGTTTTTTTGAGTTATATTTTCTTGTTTATAATAAAAGTTCTGAGTTCTTCCATCCGTTCTTGTTATCGATTCTTGGACTTGAGTACAGTCAAGAGACAAGAACACTCAACAGATTACTGGCTGGATTCTGAACTATATAAGATGTGAAGGTTTGATGAAAGAATCTATAACTAATGTTTCGGAACTGTGTTATTGCTGGAGCAAAGAGTATCTTAACAGTCTAATAAAGTCAACTGTTAATGAAGATTTGTTGAGTTACTGAACAAAAACATTTATGCGATTCTGTGGTTTATGAAGAGCAGACGTGAAGTCTTAACAGCCAAATATATTCAAATGGAAAAGACAATCATAAGTTATATGCTCTTATGCTGATGTAAGTAAATACCAGTTGAAAGGCAACTGTGATCAAAAAGCGATATTACTCGAAAGTCAACTGATATAAAAAAAATGATCATAGGCACATGACAACTGCTGCCAAATTTCAATTTAATTCAATATGTAGCTTGTACTTAACAGTGGTCAATGATATGTCCACTGACGGTTCTATCACCTATAGATTGTTGGATCAAAGTTAACCCACCATTCTCAGCCCAACGCTTTCATATGTCTGACAATAACAAGACCAGCAAACCGGCCCACATCAACAATATTAACAACCATTGAACAGTGTTAGTAGTTAAAGCAGTTATTGGTAGTTGTGTTAACAATGTTGGGAAGTTGCATTTAGTTAGCTATGTTGTTTACCAATAAATACCCCCAATAACAATGTAATCAGGGTGCGTTTATTCAATAACAATATCCCGAATCTATGTTCTCATATAGGATTCCCTGTTTAATTGTTCTTGATAGTGTAATCGATACAGATCACTAGCGATTGTTCATTCAGTAATAGTTTTTTAATTAAATGTATATACAGTACTACTGAGAATGTAAGCAATATGATTATCCAATGCATTAATAAGCTTCATTTCTTAATAACCTATCTTATACTCAGTAATAGGACAACATGCATTAATAAGTCTCATTTCTTATATGTAATTAAAATTGTATTAGATTAAACACTTAGTCATTTTCATTCAGTTGATCAAAGACAACATGCAGCTCATAGGTTAGTATTCAAGTACTTACCAACTGGCAATTACGATAACAGAACTCAGAATCCCGCCCATATGTCCTCTGACCTAGTTGATTACTATGAACTTACTTCCTGCAGTTTCGCTCAGGTGCATCTGGAAAGAACACCAGAATCAGGCCCACCAAGTACAATCACCATACCCAAACTAAACACACCACATGGTGTTAGCAACAAGGCACTCCACGTCAGCACTAGTAAATGTGTTAAGGGAAGAATGGTCCAAATTCCTAGCATACAGATTCTCTTGACAGGAAGGTAGGGGTACATTAAATTCAGTTTATTGCCCTCATGAGAGCCTTCTGGTTACTCTCACAATGAAGCCCAGTCATGTTTTACAAGACAAAAGTTCCAGATCACTACTCAAATGTATAATACAACGCAATATGTTTTCGACACTAAACCAGCCTTCTACAGTTCTGCTTCTACAGAGGCATGTAAAAGAATGTCAAATTCTGAAAAGAGAAAATTGTTCAAATAGTCCTTGTTGTTTGCTCAGATTTCACATTTAGTCCCCAGCTTTTAAAAATTACAGGTATAGTCCTCAACTTTTGACATTTTTTAACTCGGATAGTCCCTGGAGTTAACGGAGGTTAAATAATTCAGTTAAGTAGATGTGAAATTATTAAACTACCCTTACTTTAATAAAAACATATAATAATAAAAAATAATACTAATTAATACAAGATTGTCTCGTTGTTGTGATTCGGTGAATTTGTGTTATTTTTTATTATTATATATTTTTATTAAAGTAAGGGTGGTTTAGTAATTTCACACCAACTTAACTGGATTATTTAACCTTCGTTAGCTCAAGGGACTATCCGAGTTAAAAAATGTCAAAAGTTTAGGACTATACCTGTAATTTTTAAAAGTTGGGACTAAATGTGAAATCTGAGCAAACCACATGGACTATTCGAATAATTTTCTCTTCTGAAAAATATTCAAGTTTCTTTTCACAAATGTAACTACTTGCGCACATACATTTGCATGAATATCAAACACACATACATGGGAAAGAACAAACATAAATCCACTACAAAATAGGAACAAGAATGGTGGACAGAGGGAAGAGTTGTCGTGCAAAGGCGATGATGTGATAACGGTGGTGTCACGCTGTGAAGCTACACGAAGTAAGTTCACGGTAATCAAATAGGAAACTCAAAATATCTAAAACTGAGGATGGGAAGGATATTCATCGAGTTCAAGACTAGGTATGGAGTTAATAATATTTTCCTGGGGTTGCAAAGATGGTATTGGAAGGGGGTTTTAGAAAGAAAGTGATCGGGTTTTTTTGGTTTGGTTTATGGTATTTTGGGTTATGGGTGGTTTGGGTTGTGTATAACCGGTTCAAATCATAGGGTATGAGACCGATGAATACCATGCGTGTAGAAGCCGATGCATACCCGACAAATAGGACCGGGTATGGAGGAACCATTTTTTCTATATTCAATTCAAATCATAGAGTTGGATACTTGTTTTTTTTTTTGCCCAATTTTGGCTCATATAGAAGAAAACCCAAAGCTAACAATATATATAAAAGCCCATGCGCTTAAAAGAGTTCAAAAGGGCATGAAAGGCCCAATTAAGAAGGAAATACAACCCCGCATGCATGTCCTAACTAATCGAGATATCTATACTATATTATAAAGGAGGAGAGATGTACAAGATAGTAATTTTTATATCTATACAACTTAACAAGCAACATGTACAATAGATCACTACTAGAAAAGTGGCATTTTGCTACAAAATTTTCTTACGGTAAAAAATGCGTCACAAATTTTAACAAAGTTACCACTCATTTGTGACGAAAAAAATCTACAATTTTTTTAGCAAATTTGTGACAGAATATATCTACAAATTCTTAGGAAATTGCGTAGGAAATGCGTCACAAATTTCCTAAACCATGTTTTCGTCACAAATGCGTTGAAAATTGTGTTACAAATGTGTAGTAATTGGTTTGCGGCAAGGGTTTTTCTAACATTAAGGTTTTGTTGAAAATGCGTCACAAATCTTGTATTTTCTTGATTTGTGACGCATTTTCAACAAAACCTTGATGTTAGAAAAACCCTCGTCGCAAACCAATTACTACACATTTGTAACACAATTTTCAACGCATTTGTGACAAAAACATGGTGTAGGAAATTTGTGACGCATTTTCTACGCAATTTCCTAAGAATTTGTAGATATATTGTGTCACAAATTTGCTAAAAACATTATAGATTTTTTTTTCGTCACAAATGAGTAGCAAATTTGTTAAGATTTGTGACGCATTTTTTTTTCGTAAGAAAATTCTGTAGCAAAATGCCACTTTTCTAGTAGTGGATTAAGCTTACTTCATAAGGGTATAATAGGAATAATGGTGAAAATTAAGATGCCTAGAAGGTTAATTTGGTAACTTTATACAGAGCTTTTAGTTAAAACCTAGAATTTGATTCCTTCTTTACCCTATAACCATACTAATCGTCTTCTCTCAGACTACTCTGTTAAGGTTGGTGCAAGTGAAGGGTCTAACAGTTATGGAAAACCACAACGTTTACCGGTAGCTGAACCCGTCCTCACTTGGTTATTAAGACGCGCCCTTTACTCATTTGAAACCCAAACTAAACACACCTCAATGGCATCAGCAACAATGCACTCCTTGTCCCCACTAGTAAATACGTTCATGGGAAAGATGGTCCAAATTCCTAGCATATAGATCTCTTGACAGAAAAGTATGAGTACATTAAATTCAGTTTATTGCCCTCATGAGAGCCTTCCGGTTAATCTTACATTGAAGCACAGTCATGTTTTACAAGACAATAGTTCCGGATCACTACTTAAATGTATAATACAACGCAATATGTTTTCGACACTAAACCAGCCTTCTATAGTTCTGCTTCTACAAAGGCATTGGTGTGCTCTGAGCATACATAAAATACGCTCGCGCAACTCGTGTTTTAAATTTATAAAAATGATTTTAATCTTAACATTAGAACACACATTAAAGGAGAAGCGCACCCTGTCACATATGTAGTAAAGCATAGATGAGAACCAAGTATCGATCCATGGACGCGCGCGGAGCGATTGTACTGAACCGTTGTCACTGATTTACCGGTAAGAAAAGATAGGCAATGTTTGTTTTAACTAATTTAATCTAATTTAAACTAAAGCATAGCAAATATATATATATATATATATATATATATATAAGTAGGGGAAGTATCCATGGAAAACCCTGTTTATTCGGAAAACTCCTGGAAAACCCTACTTCCTTAGCTTTTTTTTTTGAAAAAATTAGGGCATGTAAAATACATGTTTTTAAGTGTTTTGAACCAAAAAAATCAAAAAAGCGCCGAACGTTTTTTTTTTAAAAAAATAAAATAAGTTGTGCATCATAACATATGTTAGCATTTTTTTGCACGGGTAACATATGTTATGATGAAAAATTATTTTTTTTTTAAAAAAAAAACTGCTCGGCGCTTTTTTGATTTTTTTGGCTCAAAACTCTTAAAAACATGTATATTACATGCCCTAATTTTTTCAAAAAAAAAAGCTTGGGAAGTAGGTTTTTCTAAGGGTTTACTAGAGTTTCCCGAAATAATTAGGGTTTTCCATTGATCCTTGCCCTATATATAAGACTCCAAATACAAATTATATATATAAATAATACTATAATAACAACCTAAACATGTCAACTACATAACATATGAAATAAAGGCGGGCGATCAACATTCCCATTTTCAGACAATTAGTATCCCTTTCGGGAATCCTAACATGACAACTATACGGAAAGCTAACACGATAGACACACGTTAACCACCTCAAATTGTTCATTAGCGAGCTATTGATATAACCTCATGCAAATCTTTAAAGATAAGTTAGTCATCCATTGGGAGTTTTCTAACCTCACTAATCAAGGAAAGCAATACCGAATACACAGTACAACCACCGAGACTAGCATAAAGTAGAACATAACACAAGCTATTCTATTTCACTAACTTTGAACACAAGTCTACTAAGATCGCCATTTTTACCAAAACAACTAACAAAGATTATCAACCGCGTCAAAGACTAGTAACAACACCATTAAGCCGATTAAGACCCTTTTACGTGTCGATAAACATTCCTGATTATTATTCGTGTGACTTTAACCAAACCAATACCCGGTTAGAGTTTCATGGTGTAAACACATCAAGAAGTTAACTAGTTTACTACTGAGCGATTAACTGGACGGTTTTTCAACATGTATCCGACTAACACAAACAATAATCGTTACAACCACACGAACTTAAACATGAATCTAACAATAACAAAACCTGCTCATAAGATGTTCATCAAGATTCAACACGAAGAACACCAAATTCATACAAAATACAATTAACATACAAAGGTTGATTAAATGTGACACCCCAGGAAAATCCCACATCGGCCGTGGCCAGGAGAGATCCTTGGTTCATAAGTAATGTCTTGCCTCTTAAATCACCAACGCGTTTTGGGGCTTAATGTTAGTGGATGAGAGGAGAACTCCACAGTTAAGCGTGCTCAGGTGGGAGCACTACCAGGATGGGTGACCTCCTGGGAAGTCTCCACTGGGGCACCCAAAAACAAATCCGTGAGCTTTGGATGGGCAAAGCGGACAATATTGGTGGTGAGAGGGGCGGGGTGTTACAGATGGTATCAGAGCCACTCCTGTGCCGTTCGGGATGGTGGGTGCATACCTCATCAGGGACGATGAGACTCTAACGGGGGGTGAATGTGACACCCCAGGAAAATCCCACATCGGCCGTGGCCAGGAGAGATCCTTGGTTCATAAGTAATGTCTTGCCTCTTAAATCACCAACGCGTTTTGGGGCTTAATGTTAGTGGATGAGAGGAGAACTCCACAGTTAAGCGTGCTCAGGTGGGAGCACTGGGCAAAGCGGACAATATTGGTGGTGAGAGGGGCGGGGTGTTACATTAAACTACTAAATACTATTGTTTTTACTCGTATGTTACAAATATTAAGCTAAACATCACAAATAAACACTAACAAAACTGATTTGAACAAGATTAAGTTTATAGATCAAACCATAAAGTGTTATAGGTGATGGATTGGATGATGATAATGGCCTTGGATTGTTTCCCGAGCTTGTTTCGCGCCTTTACAGCAGTTCACGAGCCCTAAAAATCGCCCAAAATCGCCCCAAAATGACCCAATAACCTAAAAATGACGTTCTGCTCTGTTTTATAGAACTGTCAGATCTCGCACGGCCGAGCACATATGTTGCACCGCCGTGCACTTTATGAGGTCAGCCACGTGGGTCAAGTTAGTCTCTGAAAATATCTGGGAGCTTGCACGGGAGTGCCACCAGGGCGCACGGGAGTGCCAATTTGGTCTGCACGGGAGTGCCACCAGGGCGCACGGGAGTGCCAATTTGGTCTGCACGGGAGTGCCAATTTGGTCTGCACGGGAGTGCCACCAGGGCACACGGGAGTGCAACACCTGCAGATTGTGAAGAATGTGCAGAAACTGTCCGTTTTTTATCCGGTTTGCTTCATGGACACCGTTTAAGACCTGTAATAAAAAAGATACCAAATAAGTACCAATTCATCATGTATAAGGCCAAAAAATATATAAATGGGAGTTAAATTGGGGCTTTTATATGTATAAATTAACGCATATCAAACATCCCCACACTTAAACATTGCTTGTCCCTAAGCAATAGAAAACTCCACAACACTCCCAACGGCAACATGAGTAGCAAACCGGAAAGTTAATAAATCAGATGACTAGTTGCTTTTTCCAAAGACATCATCAAAGATTTCAAACCGACAAGCACTTGGAAATACATAGAAAATCAAAGCAATGGTTAACATCAAATCGACCAAGCATGCATATCTTTACACCACTCACAATGTTCACACACACTTGGCTTATTTGTGGATCATACATATGAAATGTGTATGTGTAAACACTCAATGCCTAGACAATGACTTGTGCGATATCATATGCTTGTTAAAAGATCTAATCTCTACCAATTCATATATAGAAATGCATAAATCAAGAGGACTTGTGGGTTGTAATGATAGGCAATGGTAAAGGGTGTGGAAAGGATATTTACAGTGACAAAATGGCTAAAACTCGGCGGTTATGTCCAACTAATAGAAGCAAACGCAAACTGTACAAAACACACGCGAACATAGGCGAATTTTATTTAATTCGAGCTAACCATGAAATTCTAACTTTCAAGCCCTGAAAACTGCTCAAACATTGCTAATTCACCCTATTTTAGGGTATACTATTTTTCTGAATTTTTTTTTCTTTTTCTTTTTTTTTCTTTTTCTTTTTAATAACAAGCTTACAATACTGAATATAACTAAAAACTATAACGAGAATATATACAAAACACGGGATCTAAAAGCCCGAACATGAACTATAACACAAAACGAGTCAAACAATAACCTTAACCGAGTTCCAACACAAAAGGTTTAAAAGAAAAAGGCTAAATTTGGTTTAGTGGTGAAACGGTGGGTTAAGTAAGAAAAAACACGGATATAGGCTCAACATGGTTAACTAGTGGATAACATTTGGGTGCGGGAAACAGATAAAATGAAAAGAAAAGGCTTAATTCAAAAGGGTATCCTAAATGCCTCTATCACTTTCATGCAATTCTACACATATATGATCTCGAAAAGTATGCTAATAACAAGTTCTAAATCACATAAGCCATTCGGCGCACTCATATTCCGCATATAGCGAGCAAGTATCGAAAAAGCAATAAAAGGCTCAAAAAGAATGCTCACGTAACGGAAGGAATGGGTACAAGTGTAAAAATTAACATGCCAGTCACTCTTTTGTTTACCACACTTATCAAACTCTAATGTTTTTCATTTGGCTTATCCGCTTTTATCAAATCTAACGCTTCTTAAAACACAACCAACCATATTAATTTACAAAAATTATGAAGAATTCACGGCTTTTTGCTCAAGTGTTATGCCACAAAAATTAAAAACTGGGAGTTTTTTTTTTCAACTTGGGACAAGCAAAGCTAATATTGTTAACAACCCTCCCCACACTTGAATATCACATTGTCCTTAATGTGACTCAAAAAAAAAAAAAAAAAATAGTAAAGCATTATGAAGAGCTAGACTATAGTGCAAGCTAAGTAAAGTTAACATAGTTACCCTCCCCACACTTGAACATCACATTGTCCCCAATGTGACTAAAAAAAATAGTAAAGCATTATGAATAGCTAAACTATAGTGCAAAGAAGAGAAACTGAAACTGCCCTGGTGTCGAAGCAAACCGAAGGTTATCCAAGGACGCTGTCGTGTCTGCTCAGCCTTCAGTGCTCGTGTGTATCCTGAACTCCTTTTCCTTAGTACCTGTAAAAGTGCTAAATGGCGCTCTAAAACACACAACTCATTAAAATAAAACTCCAAGCATTCATCATTACTAAATTTAAAACAAAGCAAAGTAAATTGTCTAAAATTGAATACATAAACCGGGGGGATTTAAAAGAAACCCAAAATGAAACCCCCAAACTACAATAGTGCATAAAATATAGTAAAGATACCACCGCTGCCTTCACACGGTCTGACTACCCTCCTAGTCCTCCTCGTCATCATCATCTTGCCGGGTCCCGGATGCACCTACTGCATCGTGTCCCCGCATTGCCCAAAGGGCTTGAAATTCCCCAATGCATTGTTGTTCCTTGGGTTCTGAGGCTCTGAAACGAAGGAACTGATGAACCATCTGCATTAAAACACTCTTAAAAATGTCAAACACAGTCGAAGGGAAAGAATCAGCACTAAAATCAGTCGCGACAAAAATCAAATTTCACATCAGAGAAGGTGAGCGGCCGCTCACTCTTTCGAGCGGCCGCTCACTGTTAGCAGTGGCGCGACAATGATTTTCAGCAGCTTTTTGTTCGATCCTGGGCATTTGGCTTGTGTCCTTTTGCAATGTTTACGCCAAATGCACCTGAGCGCGGCCATTCAAACACTTGGTTTTGCAAAATCATGTTGTTTTCATGATTGAATGGTCGAATACTTCGAAACATTATGAAGTTGCTAAAGATTCAGATTTTTAACATCCCATTCACAATGATTTTTGCAAAATCATCTCAAATACAAGCTTTCTTAAGAAAATGCGCTTAAAAATCTGAACTATTACGAAGAATGTCCGAAATTTGGGGCTTGTTTGAACTATTATGAAGAAAACCCCAAATTTTCTTAAACTAACCTAATTAAAACTAAGATTAAAACTACATTACAATTATTATACAAAACTACTCTAATATTATACTAGATATTCAACTAATCTTTTTGCAAATTTCGGATTTAATTAAATATTATGAAGAAATATCCAAAACTTTAAAGATTAGAAGAATAACATGCTAATCTACACTAACTATTGCAAACATTCAAGAAGTTTTAAGGATTAGTTAAACAATTATGAAGAAATCTTAATACTTGAAAGAAGGAAAACAATAATTTATACTAAGGAGATTCATACATTGGATTTAAAAATTAGTTGTGGATTGGGAGGTTTGTTAGTGTTCTTGAGAGCTAAGTGCAGGTTTTTTTTGTTGTGAAACACTAATGCGCGGCCGTTCAATGTGTTTTAGGGTTGATATCTTGCAAATTTAAAGTGAAATATCCATTTTACCTCTCAAAATTTCGAACAGACAGCAGTGAGCGGCTGCTCACTCTCTGTGAGCGGCTATTCACTGCATGCAGATGTGTTTTCTGCTGCAGTTTCATCTCAAAACGCCTGCACTCACTCAGTTTTGACATAAACAACCAACATACCTGTTTCGCGACACTTGTTAGTACAATAATACCTCCGATTTTGAAGCGACTATCCACACAATCATTTGGCGCGAATCAATCCTGTAAAAACTAAAAACAAACTAAACAACAAGTTAAAAACTTTATGAAGTTCATTAGGACATTTCTGCCCTTGCACATCTAAAACATTATGAAGTCATTTTGGATATTATGAAGTTGCTAAGGACATGAATGCCCATGCGAAGCTATGTTTTTGCACGAGTCGATAGCTTGACTCGCTCTTCCACGCGCGTTTAGGCGCGCAGTCGTGGAATTCAAGTATTTCCACATCCTGGTCATACGGGCTTTAATTTTGTATTTTTAAGTTGCTGCCCGTTGACTTTAAACTTAGTCCAACTTGGACTTTGACTTATTGGAATGGCCGTTTTCATAAAGGATTTTCTTTAAGATCGCTTTCTCCCGAATGGAGATTGAGTACGGGCGAGAAGATCGATCAAGCAATGAACAGACATCGGTCATCCCCACACTTAAACTGACGCAATGTACGAAATAATTACAGACAAAATAATTACAGACTCGATCTAAGAAAAACGGAAGAAATATACACAAATAAATATACTAAAAACTATACACTAACTTAAATTATGAAAATATATAAAATTTGAAAATATACAATATTTTCAGCGAAATCTGAGTCGCTCGCGCATCGCGAAGAAGTATAGACCGCTTCTCGCGTGGCGCAAGTGAGTACAATGACTCAAGGTGCTCGCGCGTCGCAACAAGATAAAGACCGTCTTTTTGCTTGCGCGAAAACAACCTTTTTCACCGAAAAATAATATAACGGAAGTTGACGGATAGAAACGATGATGGATGCGAATGAAATGAGTTAAAAACGGAAGATAGCGGCTATTCACGTCACGCGAAGGACTCTGGCGATCCTGTTCGCGTATCGCGAACAATAAAAGATAAAATCCGGGGTAATTAGGAACTCGCTTAAAGCAGAACCATAAGCCCAGCTTCTTTGCGAATCGCAAGGAAACATTTTTCACAGAAAATAATTTTTATTAACACCACTTTTATATTAAATAAATTTCCCAATTTTTCTTAACCCAAACCTATTATAAAAGCATCCGAACCATCACATTTAAACGTAACATACCCAGACTTCCATTATATATTACATAAAAACAATATATAAATAAAAACTATAGTAATATAAACATATTAAACAATAAGAACAAAGATCAACAAACAAATTAATCAGATAATGAATAAAAACAATCATATTAACAAATAAACGAACAAATTCAGATTACTATAAACAAATGAATGAATCAAATAAAACAGTATAGACAGATATTCACAAGCATGTACACCGGTAGAGGAGTAACTCGGGTCGTTCCAAAAGCTCGTCGCTTCCCCGGCAACGGCGCCAAAAACTTGGTGTGCTTTGAGCATACATAAAATACGCTCGTGCAACTCGTGTTTTAAATTTATAAAAATGATTTTAATCTTAACATTAGAACACACATTAAAGGGCAAGCGCACCCTGTCACATATGTAGTAAAGCATAGATAAGAACCAAGTATTGATCCATGGACGCGCGCGAAGCAATCGTACTGAACCGTTGTCACTGATTTACCGGTAAGAAAAGATAGGCAATGTTTGTTTTACCTAATTTAATCTAATTTAAACTAAAGCATAGCAAATATATATAAGACTCCAAATACAAAATATATATATATATAAATATACTATAATAACAACCTAAACATGTCAACTACATAACATATGAAATAAAGGCGTGCGATCAACATTCCCATTTTCAGACAATTAGTATCCCTTTCGGGAATCCTAACATGACAACTATACGGAAAGCTAACACGATAGACACACGTTAACCACCTCAAATTGTTCATTAGCGAGCTATTGATATAACCTCATGCAAATCATTAAAGATAAGTTAGTCATCCGTTAGGAGTTTTCTAACCTCGCTAATCAAGGAAAGCAATACCGAATACACAATACAATCACCGAGACTAGCATAAAGTAGAACATAACACAAGCTATTCTATTTCACTAACTTTGAACACAAGTCTACTAAGATCGCCATTTTTACCAACACAACTAACAAAGATTATCAACCACGTCAAAGACTAGTAACAACTCCATTAAGCCGATTAAGACTCTTTTACGTGTCATTCGTGTGACTTTAACCAAACCAATACCCGGTTACAGTTTCATGGTGTAAACACATCAAGAAGTTAACTAGTTTACTACTGACCGATTAACCGGACGGTTTTTCAACATGTATCCGACTAACACAAACAATAATCATTACAACCACACGAACATAAACATGAATCTAACAATAACAAAACCTGCTCATAAGATGTTCATCAAGATTCAACACGATGAACACCAAATTCATACAAAATACAATTAACATACAAAGGTTGTTTAAACTACTAAATACTATTGTTTTTACCCGTAGGTTACAAATATTAAGCTAAACATCACAATTAAACACTAACAAAACTGATTTGAACAAGATTAAGTTTATAGATCAAACCATAAAGTGTTATAGGTGATGGATTGGATGATGATAATGGCCTTGGATTGTTTCCCGAGCTTGTTTCGCGCCTTTACAGCAGTTCACGACCCCTAAAAATCGCCCAAAATGACCCAATAACCTAAAAATGACGTTCTGCTCTGTTTTATAGAACTGTCAGATCTAGCACGGCCGAGCACATATGTTGCACGGCCGTGCACTTTATGACGTCAGCCACGTGGGTCAAGTTGGTCTCTAAAAATATTTGGGAGCTTGCACGGGAGTGCCACCAGGGCGCACGGGAGTGCCAATTTGGTCTGCACGGGAGGGCCACCAGGGCGCACGGGAGTGCCAATTTGGTCTGCACGGGAGTGCCACTAGGGCGCACGGGAGTGCAACACCTGCAGATTGTGCAGAATGTGCAAAAACTGTCCGTTTTTTTATCCGGTATGCTTCATGGACACAGTTTAAGACCTGTAATCATAAAGATACCAAATAAGTACCAATTCATCATGTATAAGGCCAAAAACATATATAAATGGGAGTTAAATTGGGGCTTTTATATGTATAAATTGACGCATATGAGGCATCACAAAGATGAATATAACCAAGATGACGAAAGATAAACATGCATGTTAAAGAGTGTCAAATTCTTAAAAATATTCAAGTTTCTTTTCACAAATGTAACTACTTGCGTACATACATTTGCATGAATATCAAACACACATGGATGCGAAAGAACAAACATAAATCAACTACAAAATAAGAACAAGAATGGTGGACAGAGGGAAGAGTTGTCATGCAAAGGCGATGATGTGATAATGGTGGTGTCATGCAGTGAATCTGTTGGAAGTAAGTTCACGGTAATCAAATAGGAAGCTCAAAATATCTAAAACTGAGGATGTGAAGGATATTCATCGAGTTCAAGACTAGGTATGGAGTTAATAATATTTTCCTGGGGTTGCAAAGATGGTATTGGAAGGGGGTTTTAGATAGAAAGTGATCGGGTTTCTTTTGGTTTGGTTTAGGGTTTTAGATAGAAAGTGATCGGGTTTCTTTTGGTTTGGTTTATGGTATTTTGGGTTATGGGTGGTTCAGGTTGTGTATAACCAGTTCAAATCCTAGGGTATGAGACCGATGAATACCTGCGCGTAGAAGCCGATGCATACCCGACGAATAGGACCAGGTATCAAGGTATGGAGGAACCATTTTTTCTATAATCAGTTCAAATCATAGAGTTGGATACTCATTTTTTTTCACGCAATTTTGGTTCATATCGAAGAAAACCCAAAGCTATAAATATATATAAAACCCATGCACTTAAAAAAGTTCAAAAGGGCATGAAAGGCCCAATTAAGAAGGAAATACAGCCCCGCATGCAAGGCCTAACTAATCGAGGTATTATCTACTATTATTCCGACTAATACTAGATAACCAATCACAAAAATGATCATAAACAACATCCAAGTAGCAACAACAATCATTTCCATCAACAAGAGCAACAATGCCTACCAAAAAACCTCATAAGGTGGTGCTACCAAAAAACCTCATAAGGTGGTGGTGCATGAAACAAGAATAGTCATGATTATTTCATTGCTCAGGATAGTCATACCCCTGCCATGGTTAGTTAGTTCATGAAATAAGAGTAGTCATCAACGAACACATACTCCACCATTTGAACTCGTATCAATATTTGTTCTTGTTTCCGTTTTATCATAAGTAAAGTTGAATCCCAGGTTTGTTAAGGCATGAAATGATAATAGTCATGAACAAACTATCAATTGATTAGAGAATTTTATTTCTTTTTGTCAAAATTGACTTATACAATGAACAAGAAAGACCTCAATAAATAAGGATACAATGAAAGATAAAAAGGAAACATGGCCGGACAAAATGATCAAAAAGATCCTAACGGCTATATGATTGATTTTGTGATAATGAAGGCAATCTCCCAAATAAGGAAATGATGAATAAATTCTGATCCTATAATTTTATTTTTCTTACACTCCCCCTCAAGTTGAGTAGTGGGATCTCCGATGCTCAACTTGTTAAGGTAATTTCTTAAAAATCTCCCGTTGACGGCTTTGGTTAAAATGTCTGCAAGTTGATCTTTCGACCATACAAATGGGAGTTCCACAATTCCTGCTTCTAGTTTTTCTTTGATAAAACGTCTATCAACTTCCTCGTGCTTTGTACGGTCGTGTTGAACAGAATTTTCTAAAATCTGTATGGCCGCTTTGTTATCACACATGATTTTACTAGACTCATTTTGAGGGAACCCAATTTCTGGTAAAAGTTTGCGTAACCAAAGGTCTTCTTCTAATCCCCGTGCAATGCCTCGAAATTCTGCTTCGGCACTAGACAAGGCGACCACCTTTTGTTTTTTGCTTCTCCATGTAACTAAGTTTCCACCAACCAAAGTAAAGTACCCTGAGGTAGATTTCGGTCATCTTTATTTCCTGCCTAGTCTGCGTCCGTATAGGCCTGAATCTTGAGATGTTTATTTGGCTGAAACAAATACCATGGCCTGCAGTCCACTTGAGGTACCTTATAATCCTTAGAACTGCATCCATGTGACATACTTGAGGTCGGTGCATGAACTGACTGACTACTCCCACTGCATATGCAATGTCCGGGCGGGTATGTGAAAGATATATAAGTTTGCCCATAAATCGTTGATATTTTTTCTTATCTGCCAGTTCTTTTCCTTCTTATGTGTAGAGTTTCTAGTTGGTCATCGTAGGAGTATCAACTGGTTTGCAGTCAATCATCCCTATCTCAGATAGGAGGTCTAGGACATATTTCTTCTGGCATATGAAAATCCCTTGCTGAGATCTAAGAACTTCAAGTCCAAGAAAGTACTTAAGTCTTCCTAAATCTTTCATTTCAACTTCGGTGAACAGATTTTCCTTTAACTTATTTATTTCTTCTTCATCATTACCTGTAATAATCATATCATCAACCTGTATATAATTAAACAACTTACAAATTTACCTCTTTGTTTAAGGAATAGCGTATGGTCAGAATTGCTTTGCCGGAAGCCATATCCTTTCCTTGCCAATGTAAGCCTTCCAAACCAGGCCCGAGGGGATTGTTTAAGACCGTAAAGAGTCCTTTTTAACCTACACACTTCTTTAGTTTTAAAGTCCTTAGCAAATCCTGGGGGAGCCTCCATGTAAACTTCTTCCTTTAATTCTCCGTGTAGGAATGCATTAGTAACGTCAAACTGATGAAGTGGCCATCCTTCGTTTGCAGCGATGGAGAAGAGAACATGGATAATGTCAATTTTTGCAACCGGGGAAAAAGTTTCAGAATAGTCAATCCCATACGTTTAGGTGTAGCCTTTAGCTACAAGGCGGGCTTTGTATCTTTCAATGGTCCCATCAGGTTTGTGTTTGATTGTAAAGACCCAACGACATCCTACAGGTTTCTTTCCTGTGGGAAGAACGCATTTTTCCGATGTATCATTTCTTTGAGAGCGTTCATTTCTGCTTCCATAGCGTCTTTCCAGTTTTCTGAATCTAAGGCTTGTTCTACAGAAGTTGGGAGCTGTTCATTATACAAGGAAGCGGTGAAGGCTTTGGCTTCCCTAGATAGGTTACCATTGGCAATATCCGCCATGGGATATCTAGATGACTTCGCCTCTTTTTTCGGAGAGAACCGTTTTGGAGGGACCCCTCTATTGGCTTTTGGAGGCAGGACATATCTTCTTGTTGTTTCGTCTTCCATATCTTGTCCCTCCTGTTCTTGTATTGGTTCTTCTTGTTCCTGTATTGGCTCTACCTGCAAATTTTGTTCTAATGCAATCTCATTGTCGTCAGTTTCAGAATTTTGAGTTTCTTTTATATCAGAGTGACTTACCTCAGTATCTGGACTAGGAGAATCTTGGTTAGTGGCACTAACGGCGGGAGCATCAGATTGTGAGGAAGCAAGTGACTCATTCCGGTTATTGTGATTGAGTTCTTCTGAAAAAGGAGTCCATTTTAGCCAGCTCAGGGTGTCATACGCTTTCTCCCTTGACCACTGTGCTAGGAGGTATAGAAATATTCGGTTTCAAGAAAGTCACAATCAAGAGTAGTGTACATATGCCATCGTTTTGGACTATAGCATCGATATCCTTTTTGATCAACACCATAGCCAACACAAACACACTTTTCAGCACACGGTCCTAGTTTGCCCCGGTCATGTTTTGGAATATGAGCATAGACAGTGTATCCAAAGACCCGTGGTTGTAACGTGAGAGGTGGAGGAATTTTGGTAAAATCAGACAAAACTTGGATGGGAGTTTTTGAATGAAGAGCTTTAGTTGGGAGACGGTTGATTAAATAAGTTGCGGTGGAGGCTGCTTCAGGCCAAAAAGACGTAGGAACCTTCGACTCAAGTAACAGAGCTCGTGTTATCTCTAAAAGGATCCGATTTTTTCGTTCGACAGTGCCATTTTGTTCAAGGGTATATGGGCATGTTTTTTTGGTGAATAATGCCTTTGCTTTGACAAAATTGTTTCATGGAATTGTTGATATACTCTCCTCCATTGTCGGATCGAAGTATTTGAATATTAGTTTTAAACTGAGTTTGAATCATGGCATAAAATATCATATATTTCTCGAAAACTTCATTTTTGTGTTTTAAAAAATAAAACCATGTCATACGGGTGCAATCGTTAATAAAAAGTACAAAAAAAGAAAGTTTTGTCCCCCAATAACTTCAGCGGGTGCCAGGCATCGGAGTAAATAAGAGAGAATGGTAAATCAACTTTTGTGTTATTTAATTTATAAGTCTGTCTAAGACTTTTAGCTAAAACACAAGTTTCGTAATGGAAATTATTATTGGAAGGAAAAAGTTTTGTAAACAAAAGATGCAAATAGCCAATAGACGGGTGTCCTAATCTCCCGGTTGAGTCACTTCATCCACATAGTACAATCCTGATCGTTTAGTGCCAAGCCCAATGATCATTCCCATCCTGATATCTTGGAGAATACAAAAGGTTGGATGCATCAAGACGGTGCAATTTAACTCTTTTGTAACTAGATTAATGGATAACAATTTATGTGACAAGGACGGGACGTAAAGACAGTTTGAGAGTTTTAAAGTAGGAGATATTTTAACAGTTCCTCCTCCTTTGACAGGAACAACCCCCCACCCCCCGTTAGCGGTTTTGATATGATCAATTCTAGGGATATTTTTATTTTTGATTTCGGATAGATCATATGTCATAGTGTCAGTCGCACCACAATCAAATATCCAGGATTCATCTCAGATATCATAGTTTTTAACTATATTGGCCTGGGATTTCGAAACATGCCTTCCTTCTTTAAAACATTTAGATTTTTTTTCTTTTATTAATCTTTTTGTTTTTTCTCCTACAAAAATTTTGAGTTTTATTATTGTTATTTTGTTTATCAAAAACGTTATCATGTTTTTTGCTAAAATCGTTATTATTATTTTGAGTTTTATTAGTATTTTGTTTACCAAAATCGTAATTATGATGTTTTCCACAAAAGGATGGTTCTAGTATTGACCAGTATCATCAAAAGGGATTTAGGAGGAGTGGTTTCTTTGAGCAAATCTAGTAATTCATAATAAAAAACTTGGGGTTTAAAAAAGAGGGATTTGAGATTAGTCTCTCAGACCCATTACCTCCTCCGTCAAGCTCTGGTTCTCCAGCGAAGACAACACAACCGAAACCCCCACTACTTTGCTCGACGCCCCTGTCGGAATCTTTGGTACGGTTGGTGGCGACTGCTGCTTTCCCTCCATCTTTAGTCCCCTTCTTGTGTCCATCGCTCCACCATTCGGGGTAGCCAACAATTCTGAAACATTGGTCTTTGGTATGCCTCAACATTCCACAATGATCACACTTAAGGTTGGATTTATTGATCTTGGGTTTGAAAGAAGAATCTGAGCGGCGACCCTGTCCCTTGGCCGCAAGTAGTGGCTAGCCCCACTCCAATTCCGGACTAAATTCCGGTGGTAGTTCCAAGGATGTTTTGGTGTGCGGTTTCCTTCCGGACAGCCGCGTATGCTTCTTCTACTGAGGGAAGAGGATCCATTCTTAGGATCTCTCTCTTGATAATATCGTATTGTCTATCAATTGCATTCAAAAACTGGAACAATTTCTGCTCTGTTCTTAGTTTATTGTAAGCAGTAATATCAACGGGGGAAGTCATGGGATTCGGGTCTCTTCGATCGATTTCTCCCCAGATTCCTTGCATTATAATCCAGAACTCCTCAAGGGGGGTTCCATTTTGTTTAATAACATTCGCCTTAACATGTAAATCAAAGGTTTGGAGTTTATCCTTACCACTACTATACGTGGTTATGAGTGCATCGCACAAAGCCTTTGCGGTGGGAAACTCGGTCAGATTGCTTGCAATTGCTGGTTCAATATTCTGTATTAGCCATGAAAATACTATGAGGTCGTCTTGTTCCCATTGCTCATACTCGTCTTCGGACGGTTTGGGCGATGCTGGATTTCCTGACAAATGACCGAGGAGTGATTTTGATTTACCTCCAATAGCCACTTGAATCATACGGGCCCATAGAGCATAATTTCGGTTGTTAAGTTTGAGGCTGATCTTAAGGCTATCGGACAAATTATGTTTGGTGTTCTGGTTTTGGCTTTGTTTTTGGTTTTGGGAGGCTTGAAAACCATTGAGAAGGCAGGTTAATTGTTTTGAAAGATCGTTGTTGTTTTGAGAGATTGGGCTGCCGTCGGAAGACATGGCGGCCCTTGCTTTGGTTGTTCTTTGGAAAAGAGGTAGATGATGAGCAGTCTCTGAATCGATTAGAGCTGCTCTGATACCATATCAATTGATCAGAGAAATTTATTTCTTTTTGTCAAAATTGACTTGTACAAAAAAAATGAACAAGAAAACCTTAGTAAATAAGGATACAAGGAAAGATAAAAAGGAAACATGGCTGGACAAAAGGATCAAAAAGATCCTAAAAGCTATATGATTGATTCTGTGATAGTGAAGGCAATCTCCAAATAAGGAAATGATGAATTAATTCTGATGCTATAATTTTATTTTTCTAACACGAACGTATACTCCAAAAGTTTTGAACTTGCATCAATCATTTTCCTTGTTTCCTTTTGCTCTTAATTCCCTTTAACCCAAATGACTTGAAACACTAATTAAATTACATACAATGCCCTAAATGGAACTTACCGTTATAATGCAACACCCACAGTTACCGAAGGTAGAAGAAAGCAACCTGCGTTTGTCTGTGTATTTTATTCCTTTTTGTATTTTTTTCCTTTAAATTTCATTGTTACCCACATTCAAGATTTCTAACACTTGGTTTATGCGTTTAAAATTTCTTAATTAAATGTTCTGTGGTTTTCTTCATTTTATGTTTACTTCATTTATTTTAAGAAGTTATGTTAATGACATTTAAAATTTTATAACACAAGTATGTTTAGTTTATATAATCCACTCTTATGTTACATACTTATCAAACTTAACAACAATTTAAATGTTAACTTCCCAACATAAACAACCTTTTGGTTTACATAAAAAATTACTTGTCACAAACATTTTAGGGGGGTAACAATACGATGTCCCTACCTTTAGATCCAGAATTGCCAGGGAAGACTTTGAGGAGCTTGTGTTACAGTTTGCTTAAAAGTGTTAGGACCGTCGAACGCGTGTTCCAACAATCACGGGTTTTATCCTAGAGGTGCGGAATCCCTCTAGGATGCTCTAATAACAGAAACAACGATTGAAACAATGAAACGAGTAATCACAACACACACGGGTCAAAAGATTATCTATTAATCACCAAAACAGAGCACGAGTGTTTACAGAGATCAAACCAGACGTTCTATGACCAGGGGAGGGTGTTTGGAGGGTGTGTGAGGCAAGAACTAAGGTCTAGGGTTGAGAATGAGGGTATTTATACCACCCGGGTACGACCAGCACCTGTTAGGCGATTAGCAGCCCAGTATTAGGCGATTAGCTGCTAAACGCCTAACAGACTTAGGCGATTAGCGAGACTTGGCTAATTGCCTAAGGCCTTACACGATTAGGCCCATAATCGTGTAAAGGCCCAAGCTAAACGCCTAAAGCCCACTGCTAATCACCTATATCATCCCACGACCTCCAAAACGCGTATAAACGCCTCCAAACACCCCGAACTACGTCCAAACAACTAATATACTAGCCTAGGGACATCGTGTACTAACAGACTCCCCCTTGGACCAGGCTAGTATACGATTACGAGCCATAAACTGCTCGATTAACCTAGCCAACGACCTATAGAGACCTACCACTAGCTAGGGACATACAGATAATGCACTTACAGACTCCCCCTTGGACCTAGCTAGTGATTTACAGACTCAACCTATCATCTAGCTGGGGACACACAAGAAGTGCATTTACAGACTTCTCGTTGGACCTAGCTGGAGATACATGGTCTTCGAGTCCTCAAGTCTTCATGTTCAGCATTCTTCAACTTAGGGTGACACCGCAATGTATAACCTCTGAAGACTTGAACATATCAACTGATTTGAGCTTTAGTCGTGGCTTCATAAGATCTCGTCTTGGTCGTCGATTTTCTTCGATAACTTGGGAGGAAACAAGAAATCTCCGCTTTTATGATTGACGATTCTGTGACTTGGACGAAGATCAATATCATCATCATTTTCATTTCTTGACTCCCATCTTCTTCAGCTTTGATTGCTGGAGCTCTACCACGATCTGGTTTCTCTGAAGATGAAATATCGGGTTCTTGCCGTTCAGGAGGATTTTGTTGTTCAGGTTCGGGCCTTGTTCAGCTTCAAGCCTAGTCGGTTGAAACATTATATGCACAGTCATTGTGTCTGATCCTGTAGGAAAGATTAATAAAACTGCACACAAACTACAGCTTGTATTAGATACGACAAATAATCCGGACTCAATCAAATTCTTGAAGTTTCTCATTTGATGAACTTTCAAGATTTGCCCATTTTGACCACCAATTTGAGAAAGTAGTCATTCTCCCCCTGAACATTTAGATCTTTTCAAATTTCATCCTGAACTCTCACGATTGACAATTTGTGACCCTGAAAGTGATATTTGACCCTTGAAATTTTGTAAAAATTTAGATTTTATTTGTGTTTCGGCTTCGGATCTGAGATTCCAATTTAAGAATACTTGTATTCCAACATCGGTCAATCAAAAATAAAGACAAAATAAAATCTTTTTTTTTAAGATAATCAACCAGAAATTAAAAAATGCAGGAAAAGTAAAAACTATTCAAAAGCATATTTTTGAGAGTTTCATCTGTTAGGGAAACATATCAGTGTACGGACTAATCTAGAACTCTTATGTGTTCAGTTTTAATTCAAATTACCAACAAGCATCCTACAACAACTGCCAGTATTGTTGTCCACCTAAACTCAAAATCAAGTCTTATCGCTAGGCACTTTAGATACGTTAAGGTAATATTAAAGCTGATTAAAGGTGTTCCCCGCACACGCGACATATTCCCGCATCAAGGCATGCACAAAGCTTCCTCGTAACCGGTGAATAAGCTGTTGTCATCCGTATTTACAAAGAATGGACTCAGTGGTGATCAGGCCTGCAAGAACGCTGCAGCAGAGAGACCAGTGAGATCCAGACCAGGGTTCAAGTCAAATACCGTACATTTTTGATTTTTCACGGTACGATGCTTTAGGTATTAATGATTTGATACCTTAGAGCGATTCTCTTTGAGAATAGGGTTTTGGCATTCATGATCTTTTTGCTCTTGCAGGATTCCCAGACGTCTCCTTATCAGAATTTATTCTATTTTTTTTGTTTTTCTTTTCTTTTTCTGAGTATGGCAAAGAGGTGTCTCAGTTGTAGGCTGCGAACCCAACGTACGTCACTTATGCCACCCCAATTTATTCTGAGAGACGTCCAGTTCACCCCGGATGTACCAACCTCTTAAAGACCAGAAACCTCGGATTTTGGCATTCTATCAACAAGATTTAGGCTTTTAGACCATATGCCAACGCGACGTTAATCCACACAATCCTCAGTTGATTTAGGTTTATATCACCGTGCCGAGCTTGGAAATGATTTCGAGCCTACCAACACATCATTGTAGAGGCTACTTATCAGATCCAATATTTTAAGATGATAAAGGTCCAGACAGTCCGACTGATTGGTTAATATCATCTTCCCTAATTTCACCAAGGAAACTCATTTTTGCATTTTTTCATTTTTTTGATTTTTGAATTTTCTCATTTTTTTTGATTTTTGCATTTTCTGATGTTTTTGTATTTTTCTGAATTTTCTCCCCCTAAAAATCTAAAAAATTTGCGAACAGAAATTTTTAATAAAAAAAATTAAAAATGATTTTCCGATGTGGTTTACTCAGATTTTCCCAAAATGCCTTTTACCTTTCAAAGATAGTCAACTTTAAATTTGTCAAATGGTTTGGTAAAACTTTTGGCAACTCGGTAGTCAGTGTGGACATAAATAATCACTGGATCCTTAGTGATTGTTATGGAAGTTACACTATTAATAAGAGGATGGAGGTGATAAGAGAATGCAAACCGTAGTCAAGCATGTGTGTAGAAGTATCCAAAGATAAACCTGGAAACAGCAGCTCAATGCAGCTACCTGATTCGGCTTCGCAGGTTGCAGGAAACACATGTGACGCCCTCCCAAGAACTGATATCCACCCGTTGCGGATCCAGCTTCAATGTTGTAACCACCATAAACAAATTCACTAAAGTCAACGAGATCCAACTTATCGCCATTAGGGTACCATAGACCTTTGGTCGGTAACCCTTTAGATAATGAAGGAACCGTTCTGCAGCAATCACCCAGTCCACTCTTATTCATTACTGACATCCGTTGTTAAGTCGAAACACTGGGTCTTGAATTATTCTCATCGAGCATCTTCTTTTCTTTATTCTTCTTCGATAACAAATCCCCTCCTTAATTGTCTAAGGTTTCATATTCTCCAAAGATATTCTGATCAATTTACTGGAGCAATATGACACCTATTTGTGCTAAGATGCCCCACTGTCAACAATCAACTGATTGCTGATAGTTCCTCCTGGAACACCCTGCACACTTGTTCAAAGATTAGTTCTCGAGGGGGACCCAGGCCTTGACCATCTCTGGTCGGCCTAGGTCATCAATCATAGGCAGCTCCATCCATCTACCATGAGGGGTAGGTGTTTTCACATCAGTCGCAGCTAATGTAGATGGTGCTAATGAAGCGGATAAACTCACAGATGGTGCTTCAGCTGCTTTTGGCTTCCAAATCTGGTCATGCTTATCCTTTACAGGACGTTGCTTGACAGATTTGGGTGGTACCTGAGACTTCACCTTTGGGTCAGCCAGTGGCTTTGCCCTTTGGTTAGTCTTTGGACCTGCTTTTAGTCCTCCCTTGGGTTTTGAAACCTTAGGTGGAGCCTTGGAGCTTGATGCCTGAACAGCTTTAGGCTTTGCACCACCAACAACAACCCTTTGTTTCTTTTTCACATTCTTTGGTGTCACCTGAACTTGTTGTTCAGGTGTCTTGTATCTTTGGTTGTTGTATTTAGGGGGCTTAAGTGCTTTGCCCTTTAATTTTCTCAGATTGGGACAATTAGCAATCAAGTGTCCAATCTCGTTACATTCATAGCATGACCTCCACTCCTCATAGTATTGAGGTTCATACCGTGACTGTCTCGAGCTAACCTGAGAAAATCTAGGGCTACAGCTCCCTTGTGAGCTTCTAAATCAAGAGGTACTCGGATATGAATCATAATCAGATGATCTTGGTGAAAAATTTCTTTGATGATTTTGAAGAAAATGTCTCATCTGATCAGTACCTTTCGATTTGATGGGCTTAAGTTCATTGATCTTGGGACCCTTTTGATTTTTCCCAGATCGATTCTTTTGATTCACATGTTTGGTGGGTTTGCGTTCAACATGTTTCTTTTGATCAATTAGTTTTCTGATATTAGCTTCAGTAACTGGTATTTCCTCAAAAATATGTTTAATTAGGGATTGATCAACATATTTAATAGGAAACTCTTTATCAGAGAACAATTTGTCAGATCCCACCAACATGTACAGCCCTTCTGTGCCTTCAGGAAACTGAAAGTGCTTCTTTTTCGGTTCAGGTTCACACAAAATGTGATTTTTAATAGAGCTAGGTGAACCTGATTGAGCCTTCTCAGTTTCCTGGGATTCTTTAGTAGAATCCTCAAGGTTTACCTCCGGTAAGGCCTTTGGTTTCAATTTCACTTTCCGTCTATTTACATAACGTTTATTGTAACCAAGTCCTTGATTTTCTTCTTGCTGAGACTGGTTTTTAATATCAACATCATTTTTATTTAGCACAAACTTTGCGAACTGAAAACCATCTAGCTTATGTTGGGCCTTTTCATACTCAGATTTTGTTTGAGCTAATTCTTTCTTTACTTCCTCAAGAGTTTTAGAAAGCTCAGAATTTTCTTTCATTAAAATTTCATATAAGTTTTTAAGCTCCATTTCATTTGCTTTCAAAACTTCATTGATAGTTATACAATTAGCTAGATCGCAAGTAAGGGTCTGGTCGTTTTCAGACATCCTATCAATCATACTTTGGAGATCGGTACAGTTAGAACAGACAAACCTGGAAGACCCTTGTACAATAGGTTCAGTTCCGTCCTTGATTTGAATTCCAACTTCTGGATTTTGATCATCAGCATCTTCCTCTTCTGATTCACTCTTTTCAGAAGTTGAACAATTTGCATCAGCTCTGTTGATTTCTTCAGAACTTCGTTCAGGATATTGTTCACTGGATGATGATTCACTATCTGCATCTGTACTCTCTTCTGAGATTTGAGCACTCTCTGACGCTTTTCTCGATTCCACAGTCTCTACTCGTTGAGCAAAACACGCAATCTGTCCATTAACACCTCCCATGAGTTGTGCCTTCTGGTCAAGGTCTTTCTCAGCAAGCACAGTAAGTACACTCGCAGCATCCGTGTTTGCTGAGACAGAGTGAATTGCAGGAGTAACCGAAACCACAACTTTTCCTTGATTGTTTTGAACATTGGTAAGTTGTCTGGTTGGATTCGGTTGACTTTGACTAGCATCTGACGTTGATTTCCTCTCCAGATGGGCCCACGGATTACATCCGAAACTTCCCTGTTGTTGTCGTTGTTGAACCGGTTGGGTGTTCATTGAAGATGTGAAAGCCCATGGTTTGGTTGCATTTGCCATTAAGAAAGTCTAGTGAAAAAGTCAACTCGTGGTCAACAAAAGTCAAACTTCGGTCCAAGACGGTTAACACGTTTTTTAAAGTCAAACTTGGTCAACGAAAGTCAACTTTGGTCAACGCGAGTCAAACTTAGGTCAATTTTAGGTTCAGCAGACTAACACGTGAGTAGGAAGTCTAATTGCTAGTAATTATAGGTGATTAGGGCTAATTGCTAGCAAATATAGGCGATTAGGGCTAATTGCTATGTGATTTAGGCGATTATGAGGTTTTGCACGTGATTAGGGCTAATTGCCAGGTGACTTAGGAGATTATGGCTAATTGCTTAAAGACTTAGGCGATTATGGCTAATTGCTAGTGAATAGTTACGCGATTAGGAGTTTTCAGGGTGATTGGGTATGTCACGTGATTAGGGCTAATCGCTTAAAGGTTCTAGGCGATTATGACCCTAATCGTGTAAAGGTCTTAGGCGATTAGGGCTAATCGCTTAAAGGTTCTAGGCGATTAGCTGCTAATTGCTATCAAAACCCTAATTGCTTAATGGATTAGGCGATTATGGTCTGCTAATCGCCTGATCTGATCTGCAGCCGCACTTTTGCTCAAAAATCACCTATTTTGACTCAAAATCTTATCTAAAACATTGTATTTTGATCCCAAATGATTAGACAAGTTACCAAAATAGTTTTAGAGCAAAACCTGATAAAAAACACACGTTTTTAACCGAAAAACACACACTAAAGTTTTGAAAAATGTGGGTTTTTGATAAAAACTCAAAGTTTCAAACTAAGAACAGGTTTTCGATTAAAAATCTCAACTTTTACACCAAAAACAACCTGTCTTTGCTCGTTTTTGTTATCAAAACACCCGTGATAAGAGCCTCGGCTCTGATACCACTTGTTAGGACCGTCGAACGCGTGTTCCAACAATCACGGGTTTTATCCTAGAGGTGCGGAATCCCTCTAGGATGCTCTAATAACAGAAACAACGATTGAAACAATGAAACGAGTAATCACAACACACACACGGGTCAAAAGATTATCTATTAATCACCAAAACAGAGCACGAGTGTTTACAGAGATCAAACCAGACGTTCTATGACCAGGGGAGGGTGTTTGGAGGGTGTGTGAGGCAAGAACTAAGGTCTAGGGTTGAGAATGAGGGTATTTATACCACCCGGGTACGACCAGCACCTGTTAGGCGATTAGCAGCCCAGTATTAGGCGATTAGCTGCTAAACGCCTAACAGACTTAGGCGATTAGCTGCTAAACGCCTAACAGACTTGGCTAATCGCCTAAGGCCTTACACGATTAGGCCCATAATCGTGTAAAGGCCCAAGCTAAACGCCTAAAGCCCACTGCTAATCGCCTATATCATCCCACGACCTCCAAAACGCGTATAAACGCCTCCAAACACCCCGAACTACGTCCAAACAACTAATATACTAGCCTAGGGACATCGTGTACTAACAGACTCCCCCTTGGACCAGGCTAGTATACGATTACGAGCCATAAACTGCTCGATTAACCTAGCCAACGACCTATAGAGACCTATCACTAGCTAGGGACATACAGATAATGCACTTACAAAAAGTTTTGGGTTCTTCGACTAATAGTTCGTATTGAAGATCGCCCTAGAAGAAACAAAAACGCTTATGGTTAGCCGGATTGGTATGGAAATATAAACTTTTAGGTTCATCTAACGTGTTATGAAGTTTGTTCCCCACATGTTATTATTCAAGTGGTATCGCTTCCGAATATGCTTTACATTGTAATTAACAGTTAAGATGTTCACTGTGCTCTCAAATTCCCTCACACAGGTTTCCACCACCACAGAATCAACACAACCCGAAACATACAACATATTTTTGTCTACTTTGTAGTAAACATCTTCAACTCCCCCGAGCTGGGCAACCATATTCTTTATGTTGCGGATGTCACTTTTGCCACTAAATAATCCCAGGCAAATTTCCTGAAATTCATACACACACATACATATATATAATTAATCCGATTCGTTTAGAAAAATAGTTAAAGGAAAGGCATAACATGCATGTAATATTCACGGGTGAAGATAACGTAAAAAGTAGAGTAACATAAAAAGAGTAAGAAAGATTAACAACCATGAGATTACAGGGGCAAGATAGTAATTTTATTGCGTCATTAAACTTGTCAAAAAACACGGTAAGGGTTAGTCAATCTCCAATAAACGTAATTCAAAATTAATGAAAATTAAAAGTATGCTCATTAACGAAATTGAGTAATCCCCATCTCAATAACTTTTTCTCTCCTAATAATTGACTAGGGTTTTCAAACCAACAACACATTTCGAATCACAAGCAGAAAACACAGAGAACCCACTGCGATGAATGTGAATTCAAGTAGTGTTTATCAGATTGCATAATAAAAAACCACCACTCGCAAGACAAAGCTTTGTTTAAGAATAGCAACCACTTCCGAACAAGCTTTGATTTGGAAATGAAAAACAGAGCATGTTTCACTTAGAAATAATGATAGAATCCATCTGGATCCTTAATCCAACTCAAACACTTACCGGTCAATACCCAATCAAAGTCAAAAGTCAACGGTCAAAGTCAGCAGGCAAAAGTTTAGGAGCAATTATCTCTAATAAGCTTATTAATATTTCTTGTTCTAGTTTTTAGAATTGTCTATGTTTTATATTATCAAATTAAGGTTCTAATCCTTTTAATTGGAGACCTCCCATTCTTTAATTTGAGCACTATCCTGTATTTGATTTTCGTATTTTAATCTATCAATTTCTGGTTCTATCAAATAACACAAGCCTAAAATATAAAATGGTAAGAAAAAAATGCAAGTGTAGGTTAAAAAATATGCAAATGCGGGTTAGAAATCACGCAAGTTGAATTTTCAGAAACCATAATTACTGAAGTTGATTTTTTTTAGAAAACCATAATTACTTAAGTTAATTTTTTTAGAAAACCCAAAAACCATAATTACTCAAGTTGCAAATTATCCTCTAAAAAGTCCACTTACATCACGAAAGATGAAGGGCGTAATACAATTATGCAAGTTGTCCAATATGAGCAACATAAAGATACAAAAAATCAAATCATACAAAAAAAAAAAAAAAAAAATCAAATCTTCATTTCAATAGGCAAACAATGCACAATCAGCATGTTGATTCCAATTACGCAAGATGTAAAGAGGTTGTAAGTGGTGGTTAATTTTGATTGTTGAGTTGTAGGTCGATAGTGGAGCTGGGAGGTTGACGGTGGTGGTTGATTATGATTGTTGTGCTTTGATTTTGATTTTAATATTGATATTCGTTTGGTTACTTTAGAATCAAGACTTGAACGTGATAACAGGGGGATGGCTAAATGTCTAATCTATCCTTTACAAGGAATTAAGACACATGTAACCCAAAAAAAACTGTCATTACACATGGCAGTCTCATGATTTGCTTACACTTTTTATGTTAAAGGTCTTTATACATAATACTTTCACTAATATAACAACCAAACTTTCTATAATACAGATTCTACATATATACATGTGTATATTTAATTCGATTTGTTTGAAAAATAGTTAAAGGAAAGGTATAACATGCATATAATATTAACAACAGAACTTTTAAAAATATGTATCCGACATATATTTACATATAGCAATTGCAATTCTTGCTTACGTTATCTCAATATAAAGTTACTAGGTTATATCCCAGAAGTTTTCCTGGATGACAAATCTAATATAATGTGACAAAAGTGTGTTACGATGTAGAATACAAGTTAATGTACTACAATATGAGAAACCAACAATTTTAATCATTTGAATATGAATGAAAATGTATCTTAAAGATAAAATGTACGTTTGGATGAGGAGCAGAGACAAAATCAACCATTGCAAGACGTGATTGAGGTGGTGGTCTTGAAGCTATAAGTTTTTTAGAAACACCTTGTTTAAACCTTTTATACTCTGAAGAAAACATAACTACTATTTACAGTTTCATTTAATGTAAAGAATTCATAAGAAACTTGTGTATCGCACACTAGGTTAAAAAAAATATATTACATGAGGTTGAATCAATAAAATATTAAATGGTTTTAAACTAGCGGAAATATAAAAAGAATTAGTTAAGAAAATAAATATTAAATCAATAAGAGATAAACGTGAAATTATGAATTAATTATATTATTTAATATGAGAGATAATTGAGATAATCATAAGATTTTTATTTGTTATGTAGTAAAATAATAATAAACATAAACATAAAGATTATAAATTAATAAATATCGGGTTATTTATAACCTTTAGCACTAGAGATAGTCTAATAATTACAAGTTATATTTATAGTCAAGGTTGTAAAAAATTCCATCCTGATTAATCGCTAGTCCCCACTTTACTGATTAATAGTTAAAATATAACTAGAAATATAAATATTATAACAAGAATGAAAATGATTTTGTTACTTTTTTTTATCATCTATGACATATTTAATAAAGAAATAAATCACTAGGGCTGTAAACAAACCAAACTGTGGGAAGTTCGTTTATGTTCGTTTGTTTAATAAATGAACAAACACAAACAAGAATTTATGTTAGTTTAGTTAAAGTTTATTTTTGTGTTCTTATGAGACATTATGTGATCAAGATTATGTGAAGAATATTTGGTTAATTATATTAGTATATTTTGAGCAGACAATGTTTATAATGAAAAATGCTGGTTTTATTCAGAATTTAGTTTGTGTCTGCTTTTGTTCATTAATGTTTATTTGTGTTCATTGACATTTATTTGTGTTTGTTTGCATTCGATTTTGTCCAATATCAAAATTTAACAAGCAGATACAAACGAAAATGAACAGGTTCATTTCCTTAACAAACGAACATGACCAGAAACTCATTCGGTAATTGTTCATGAACTGTTCGTGAACACGTTATTTCCTTAACAAACAAACACAAACATAAAATCTCGTTAGGTAAGGCTTCACGAACAGTTATGAAAACGTTATTTCCTTAATAAACAAACACGAACAAAGAGTTGTTCGTGTTTGTTTGATTCGTATACAGCCTTATAAATTACTAATCAAAATATAATAAAAGTACTAAACACAAGTGGATATACATACTTAGTGAAGGGTGTTTTCATGAAGCTCCTCAATATATTCCAGATGCATAAATGATGCATTCAAGTACTCCGACTGATAAGATTTTCTCCATCCTTGTAACTCTATGACAACAGGTGATGTCACTAAATATTTAGAACATAATAAGTATAAAAAGCAGCTTCTTATATAGAATTACCTGTATAGGGAATGGTATCACCAAACCATCCCTTTATCATACTAGGGGTCGATGATTTGAAGAAATCACGACGACAAAGATAGTACACTTCCCTGGTCACCTCAAACTCAGACAAATCTCCTCCGATCACCTCTTCCATTTTCAGTGAATTATTTTCCATGTTTTCTTCTTGCTCTACTTCTCCATCATCCATATACACAAGGCTAGCACCACATTTGGTGACTATCATTTCTTTCTCCACATGAGTAGATACTCTTACTTTATCACCAACGGTTAATATGTTGCCTATTGGCCAATAACTTAACCACATAGCATCCCCATCAACTCTTGGTTTGCGGTAAAACAAAGGATTGTATATCCAAGTAATACCCTTCGTTTTGTTGAAAATTTTGATGAAAAAAGGCCACCTATCTTTATCCTTGGATCCTGATAATCTATATAAGCAACATACATTCAATCCTAGGATCCTGTTTTTCTTTGGATGCAAAGACACATGAAAGGATAAGGATCCCCGTGTTGCTGTATGCTCAAATGCCATCATGATATGATCACTTATGGCTTGCAAATTGGTGCTCCTTATACCATATTCGTACAACATCTATGACAAAAATCATAGAAAATATGATTAGTCATATATCAATCAGTTTGCAGGTGAGATATAAATATAATTTTTGTGTAATTTTGTATCCATTTGAATAAAAAAAACAAAGAAAAAACTTAGTGATTCATCACTAACCTTGTGCTTATTATGATCTTGATATGGCTTGATCCATTTCATGGGTCCCAAATTTTCATCATCAAGTTCTTTTATGGCATCCCATTTAAAAAGGCCTTCAACGTAACGTAGTTTGGAACAACCTTTATATTCGAACTTTCTTAATCTGAAACGAGCTGATTGGAATGTCACTTTCTCTAATGATTTACAGTTATATGTATACAACTCTTCTAGCATACTCGGGAGACACAATATGGCTTTGAGATTTTTACAGTTATTCAAGTTGAGAACCCGAAGCATTGTAAGATCAATGTTATCGGGTATGGACTCAAATAGATTACCCATTAAGCTCATGCCAAATAATAGGTCACTAAATGCCACACTAAGGTCACTATCATGCTCAAGATTGCAGTCATCGAGAAACAAATACTTTAATGATCGTGGTAAAGAAAACAAAGGTTGTCTTGCAATTCCTCCACCAATACACAAAGCTTTTAGCTGTTTCTGTTGATTTGCAAGCTTCTTATGCAATGAAGTCTTCCACAGCTTTTTGCATCCTGCCAAGTTCAATAGAGAAAGACTCTCAAGGCCTCCTATGGTCTTACTAACATGTGTTAAATTTATACAACACCAAAGAATCAAAGTCTCAAGATTAGGTAGTCGGTTGAGCTTGCGAATACTAACAAGTTTCATACAATTAGTAAGATTTAGAATCTTCAGCGACTTAATAACCTATTTCACGAAAAAAAAACATCGTGAGTTTATAATGGTACATTAAGATGAAATCGTCTAAACCATAAAAATTAAAAGTTTGGTTGATAGATAGTAACTTATTCCTACCATGGGCGCCTCAAACATTTCCAAGTTTCCACTAGTCATATCTATAGCAACCAAGAATTTGCTCACCACTAAGCCGGATGGTACTATTCTCAAATGGCATCCATGCCAGCTCAAGGATCTCAATTCCGGAAAATTTTTGTATTCCCCAGTGAGTTTCACATAACTAAGGTGGAGCAATTTTAGTTCTTTCATCCTTTCAAGTGAGCTTGTTTTAATGGGTAAGGCCTGAAAATTTATCATGAAGTTAGAGAATTTCAAAACTCACATCTGGGAGTGAATGCACTAAGCCTTATAATCAAATGCATCAAATATAAATTGGATGTTAGATTCTTTCGCTAGCGAAAATGGTAAATTATATGATGTTTCCTTAGTTATAAGTCTATATATGTTGAGTTAGTGTAATGGTGTGTCAACTTAGAGAGAGACTACCTCCCAAAAAACCAACTCAGGAGATAGACATTAGTTCAATTGTTTGGTTTACCTTTGTCCCTTTCTTTAGCTTTCGTGTGTCAAGTGTTAGACCTTCAATTGTTTCCAAGCCCTATAATGAAAGGCATAAAGAGATTAGTTAATATAGGTGGTTGTAAGATGAAAAATTAAGAAGCAACTTACGTCCCCTTTTGTTAATACACAATAAGCATCATCACTGCACCAGACTCTAGTATGTTTTGCAGGATCTTTGGACTCTTCACGAACTATATTACTTCCCATATCTTGAAGCAATTGATGCATCATCAATTTCTTATTTGATGATATGGTTAGAAGACACTTGTTGATGAGGGTCATGATACCTACTTTCGCATGCCAATCAGGCTCTAATATCTTAATCACATAATCCACATCTTTCCCAATAAAGAAAGCAACAATAAGCAGAAATAACTCTTTGTAACCGGCAAGTGGCAAGGAGTCAAAGCTTGTTTGTAGTACACCTTGGATTCTAGAATCAAGATTTCCTTTCAATGAACCCAGTGAGTTCAATCTACTTGTCCAAATTTCGATTACGTTGTTTCTTTCTCTTATTTCATCAACACTAACACATAGAGAAGAACCCAAAACCTTAAGAGCAAGTGGATTTCCTCCACAACATTGTGCCAACTCTGCTGCTAGCCCATTAAAACCTTCTAAAGGAAATTTGGATCCAAATGCATGGCAACAAAATAACTCTAATGATTCATGATTATTTAACAATTTGAGTTGGTGAACATGACAACTCCAAGATATGGACTCAAACCATGAATTTATATCTAGAAGCCTGGTTGTAATTATAATCTTGCTCTTTGTATGAACGACACTTGTTCCAAGCAAAGCGCTTAATATGTTGTGTTCATCTATGTCATCAAGAACTATAAGCAATTTTTTCATATGCAAGGCCTCCTTAATCTTAGTAGTACCATCAGAAACACAAGATATCATTGTATTCTTACCACCTAAAATGTCTGTTAGAAATTGTTTCTGTAGCCCAAGCATACCATAAGCACTTTCTTTGAAACGCTTTCCAATATCTTCAAGAAAAGAGCTGCTTTCAAAGTTATGCTTGTGCAAGTTGTATATATATTGGGCCAGTGTAGTCTTGCCACTACCTCCCATTCCACAAATTGCTAAAACGTTGGTGTTGCAGTGCTCATCTTTCAACCAGGAATTGATATATTTTGCTCGAGTATGCAATCCAGTTAGATTGGGTGGATTAGTAATGAGTTTCATATCTAGTTTATTGTTAATTGTATCAACAATATCTGCAATGAATTTTGCTTCAGACCTGGAACAAAAGAAGCACAAATTGAAACACATTATAAGCACAAATTCCTTTTCCATACGAAAATACTACAACACTTCTCATCATAGTTAACTAGCATGCGATCCTAGTTGCATTCTTTGAAAATCATACCCTGAAGCAACCATTCCTTTCAAATTAGCAACCTCCGTTAGGGCGGACTTCCACCTATTTACATCGAGGTCTGTCCACTTTGTTCCTTCTATGGCAAAACTCTGTCTCTGGTTCCTTACATCGGAGGGATCAACATGATAAAATACTGGCAAAACGAAATGGTTGTCCTTCCTCTTTTGTTCGAGGATCAACGAAAGCTCCTCAAGGCACCATCGAGAATTGGCATAGTTTTTTGACAATACAACAACCGAAGCCTTTGAATTTTTTATTGCTTTAACAATTTCGGGCTTTAAATCTTGACCACTTTTGATATCATCTTCATCCTTAAACGTATGAATTGCTGCTCGGTTTAATGCTGCATTGAGATGATCTGTAAAAGAATGACGAGTATCTTCACCTCTAAAGCTTAGAAAAACTTTAAACCGGGTACGGTTTGGACAGGAAGAACCCATGCATGTAGAGGTTGACGTATAAACAATTAAAAATAATGAGATTGTGATTTAATTTAATTTAATTTGATTTGATTTTATCTGCATATAGAGGGGAGTATATAAGGCATGAAAAGTCATTGTCATTTCCGCCCTATTCCAGTATTCCAAAGCTGTGCATTTCATCATTATCAATGGAAACGAATAATTTATCATTAAAGCCGGACAACACAATGGAAACATGTTGACAAGTAATATGAGTACAAATAATTTTTAGTACATTTATTTCTTCTCTTGTATTAGTAACAACAAGTTTTTAGACAAAACCTATAGGTAACTGAAATAGTCAATTCATTTATACATACGATGATTCCTCATAATTTTAAATCCCACACAACTGTTTTTCAAATAAATGTTTTGATTTTATAGCCACATGCCAATATATTTTCATATCAAGTAAAAGCATGGATGTGAGGATGTGAGGATGTGAGGGTTTACTTCCTAAGGGAGGTTCCCGCACGGGTCCCGAGTTCGAATCCCACTGGTGGCATAAATGCCCCATGTGGGTGTGGCCTATGGATGTGTTATTCCAGCTTTGCTTCGGTGGGGTGCCGTTTCGAACCCGGGTGGCTTGACTTCCGCAAAAAAGGGTTGAAGCAAGTTAATGGGTTTCCAACTGATCTACACCTTTCAAAAAAAAAGTAAAAGCATGGAACCGTATAGAGGAATTTTGGTTGTTTAATTAAAAAAAAAAAATCCCCTGTGTTTCTACATCTCTTCCCTTCTGCCAGGACATATTTGCTTTTATTAAAAAAGGAGAGAGTATTCAACAATGATCTAATGCATCATATTTTAAGAAACTTGAATTTATGTTTTATATACACTTGTTAGATGATATCTACGTCTAAAAAATGATCTATCAAAACATCTTAAAAAAAAGAGAGTCAAGACTTATTAGAATCGGCTAAATTGATAAACAGAACAAAACGAGCATTGAATAATCTAAGATAAAACGGATTTTATTAAAGAATGACATTACTAACCAACATCATTTTAAAGTTGAAGTTTTTAATACGGTTTTGGATTAATTTTCAAATTCAAGAACATGGAAATCGATTCAATGAGGTATCAACTAGTTTGATAGAAAATATGTTAGGTTTAAATTCTTGTGAATCATTATCTAAGTTTGACATACCTAAGATCGTAGCATTTTATGAGATGTATCCGAATGATTTTTTGTGAAGAGGAAAGAGGGTGTCTTTTGGGTGATCTTACATTATTTTATAACATATTAAAGGAAAATGATAAATTTGCAAAATTAAATGGAATGTGTGACCTTGCTCGTCTAATGGTGTAAACTGAAAAAAATAAAACTTTTGTTTTGGTTTATCGGGTATTGAAGTTACCATTGGTTTTTTTGGCTGCAACCACAACCGTTGAGAGGTGTTTTTTTCTAAAATGAAGCTCATCAAGACGGATCTACGCAATCGAATGGGCGAGGATTATTGAACAATGCTCTAATTTGTGTGGTCGAAAGAAAAACTGTAGAATAACATAGATTGATGCTTGCTGGTTTAAATACAAATTACAATCCCTTGAATAAGGGAAGCGATAATCACAAAATAATTACACAATAATCTTCCTAATTTACAATTGAAATATTCTAGATTAATATTCTATTACACCCTCACAGTCGAAGCGGGAGGTTGCCGGATGTTGAGACTGGAGCGAAAGTCGTCGAACAAAACTCTTGGCAAGCCTTTAGTAAAGATATCCGCAATTTGAAATCTGGTCGGCGTGTGCAAGATGCGAACGGTGCCTCGTTGTACGTGCTCTCAAACAAAATGAATGTCCAATTCAATGTGTTTAGTTCGTTGATGTTGGACCGGGTTACCAGACAAATAAATAGCACTCAAGTTAGGGTGGCAGACTTCACTGGCCTACGCAGTTCAAGTAGGAGATTTCTGATCTAACAGACTTCAGCAACAACGTTTGCAACTGCACGATATTCTGCCTCTGCACTTGAGCGAGAAATGGTAGATTGCCATTTCGATGACCAAGATAATAGATTGGGTCCCATGTAGACACAGTAACCCGAGGTCGAACGACTGGTGTCAAGATAGCCTATCCAATCTGCGTCTGTGTATGCACGTAAGGATATATATCCTGGGAAGCCGAAATCGTGAGGCCATGTGTGGCTGTGCCCTTTACGTATCGAATGATACGTTTTAATGCATTCCAATGATCAGTTTTCGGGTCATGCATGTGCATACAGATTTGTTGAATGGCGTAGCTGATGTCTTGTCTAGGGAACGTGAGGTACTGAAGAGCACTTGTAAGGCTTCTGTAAAGAGTGAGATTGTCAAATGGCGGACTGGTGGCAACACCTAGTTTTGGTTCAGTATCGACAGGAGTGGCAACTGGATTGCAGGAGTCCATTCCAGCTCGTGAGACGATATCTAGTGCATAAGATTGTTGTGATAAGAACATACCTGCACTGGAATGGGAAACCTGAATACCCAAGAAATAGGTGAGAGGTCCAAGATCTTTCATAGCAAATTCAGCCGCAAGGCTAGCAATGACGCACCCTTAGAGAGTCTGTGGATGAGGTAAGAATGATGTCATCCACATAAATAAGGAGGTAAGCAACATCACCCCCATGATGATACGTGAAAAGAGAATTATCACACTTGCTCTGTATGAATCCAATAGACAGCACAAAGTCGGTAAATCTTTGGTACCAAGCACGAAGGGCCTGTTTGAGCCCATATAGAGATTTCCGAAGAAGACATACATGCTCTGGATAATCTCTATGGCGAAAACCAATAGGATGATACATATAAACTGTCTCTGGTGAGGTAATTGGGCCGGTAGGTTGGGCCACGTGTGGGGTGGGATGGTGGGCTGTTGGTGAGGTGTTGTTGTGGGGTTGGAGTTGTGTGGGAAACAGGAGATGTGGGTGAATCTGGTCATCAAGAAAAGTAGAATCTTGGAGGGTGGGTTTGGGCTTTTTGGCAAATGGAAAGATGGTTTCGTTAAATAAAACTTGACGGTTAATCTTGATTTTATTTGTTTTGAGGTCTAAACATTTATAGCCTCGGTTATTGGGTGGGTAACCAAGGAAGACACAAGCTGTAGAGCGGAATTCTATTTTGTGGATAGTGGTGTGTGGAATGAGTGGGTAGCATAAACATCCGAATACTCTAAGATGTCGTATGTGGGAAAGGATTTATAAAGGCGTTGGGTGGGTGTTTGAAAATTATGGATTTTGGTGGGAATGATGTTGTGAAGGTAGATTGCGGCTTCAAAGGCATGTGGCCAGTAGGTGTTTGGCATAGACGAGTGGGCTAAGAGTGTTCGGGTGAGGTTGTTGATGGTTCTAATTTTCCGCTGGGTGAATTTAAAGTAATTTTGGTAAGAATTTAGATTGTAGTTGAGAATTATGAAGCGGATGGGCTCCCTCCACGGTGGATGAAGGATGAAACAGACGAACTCCCTCCATGGTGGACAAAGGAAGTGAAAACAAGAAAAGTTGGTTTTGCAACAAAAGTAGATCGGGTAAACGATGCTATTAATTTTCCAGTTATTTACCATGCTTCGAATGTTCGACCCATTGCATAATTGGGACATAACCAATTATATTGTTTATGTTTTTAGCGCTACACGGATCCTATCACTCGATACATATTCCATTCACTCAAAGATATCCAACGGTATCTTAAAACTGGAATAGTGGGGAAACTAGCAAGTAAACCAAAGAACAACGAAGATGAAAGATTACTTGTTAGTGTGGTTATAATACAACGTTCTTGTGATTAATTTTTTGAATAAATGATCTTAGTGATTTTTGATCTTGCTGCTTGTGATCAGATGGAAGAAAGAGAAGAAAGGAGTGAATCAAAGGAACAAATGAGTGAAACTTTGAGACGTAAGCGACCACTGGATAAGATAGGAAGCGAATTTAGCGAAACAGCTAAGTTAGAACTTCTTCACCGTGCTTCAAAAAGACTAGCGACACCATCACCACCACTACCAGAGCCTATAACCCGTCAAGCTACACAACCAGCTGGCGTCAAAGCTGATACACCGTCACCGTTATCGTCAGGGACTAAAACACGTCAAACTACACGACTAGCAGGAGTGGTAGTTGACGTACCACCACTAACACCACTAGAGTATAAAAGTCTTCAAGCTACACACCTAGCGGAAGTGGCGGTTGATGCACCACCACTTCCACCTCCAGATCCCAAAACCCATCAATCTAAACGACTAGCGGAAAAGATCACCGACAAGCATGATGAAAATTGCGACATGGATAACAACATTGAATAGAGAAAGTATATATGGATCTTCAAACCCTTTCGTCAAGTATAATCATTTGATAGTGCGGTTGTGTGCAGGAAGCAAGTAGGATACCAAGAATAATCATTTGATTGTGTGATTGTGTGCAGGCAAGCAGGGTGTCAAGAATTAAGCACATGATTCAAAGTCTTGATTTTAGATTATAATATTATTTGTGATTATCAATCAGACGTTTCTGAGGTCCAAGCATGGCTAGAATCTAATTTCTGGTATAAATGGAGGTATGATCAAAAGTTTAACTTATTCTATTTTAGATAGTTTAACCCTTCCATGTATGGTCTTTTGGTGCTTATTTTGATACAAGGTTAAAGGTTAAATGGGTAAAATTGCATTTGAAGCTGTTATTTCGAGTATATAGGAATGAGTAAATGCATATTTACATTTTTAACAAGCTACATAATGGCGATTCTGGATTAAAAATTGAATTCTTAAATGAACGCTGAACCCAGAGGCATTTTACCCTTTTGGGTTTTAGTTAAAGTTTGCATAGAGCGGATGTTTTTGATATATGAATGATTATTTTTCACATTTTCAAACACACACAGATATGAAAGAAAGGTAGAGAGAAGAGAAGGAGAAGAGATGAGAGCAGAGGACGAACGTTGTGGTCGTAGTTGTTGATGTTGACGAAAGCGTTGCTGGTTGCCGGAGCTATGGTGGAGAGGATAGTCAATGGAGTGGGGAGAAATCAGGTAACTTAATTGTATATGTTTATTCATATGTGAAACACTCTAATACGTACATTTTGAATCATAAAGTGAACATGAAAAACTGATATGGAGATGAGATTAGGGCATGAGGATAATGCAGGTTAGTAAATTAGAAAATTTACATAGTTATTAAAGTTGTTTTAGAAAACCTTATGCATATGAATTGTTAAAAATAAACTACGTCGACGAGGAGCCTAAAACATGAGTTGAAACAGTGTGAACATATTCATATAATTTGGTATAATTCATGTGCAACTTCACATGAATAAGGATTTTAGTGACATAATTAGATCTATAACCTGGTATAATGTGATACAATTCATGTGCAACTTCACATTAAAATAAATTGCTCTAGCAAATGAACAAGGATTTTAGTGACTGGATTGGATTGGTAAATGTAGGAACCGCTCGTGTAAAAATAACTAAAACAAATTTAAATTATGATTACAAAATAATGAAGGCAAATACAAAACAATTACAACAGAATAAATACAAATGCAAGAATGGAGTAGAAGCAGAAAAATAACAAAAGCTGAGGATCGTGTTGAACACGGGGCCCTTAAAACAAATTCTGAGTCTATTAACGAGAACTCGTTTTGTTTCCCAGGGTACTGTCACACCCTCAAATTTCCACCTGCGGAGTTCTACCGCGAGGCGTGTGACACACCAGGATCCAAGTCAACGGTCACAATAACGACGTCTAAATGTAAAAACATATGTAAACGAAAACCATGCATAAGATTTAAAAACCATCATTTGAAAGCGCGGAAGCGTATAAGTTTACAAAAGTCAAAAGTAATCAGAAACATAAGTTCAAGAGTTTATCATCCCAAAGAAAACATGCATAAATGATCCTAGACGCAAGACGACTCCAGTGCGACTCCGTGCGCCTAGATGACAACTGCTACCTTAGCGACCTGAGAAAACATGTTAAAAACGTCAGTATAAAATACTAGTGAGTTCACAGGTTTTTAAGGAAAATGTTTCCCGAGTTTGAACTTTGATAAACCTTTACCAATGCCGAAGCTAGGATACACGAATACCTGAGTTCACCATGTGTGAGTACCTGGTTACACGACTACACGTGTGCACGAATACACAAATACACGGATACACGGTTTCACGAATGCACTAATACACGGATACACTATTTCACGAATACACGAATACACGACTACACCGTTTCACGAATACCCGTTTGCAAGAATACACTAAACTACCGTCATCCCCGTTTTCCCATTATGCGTCACCGAATGTTCACAGTTTTATCCAAAAATTAAAAGAGTTGTTTAATAAGCGGAACACTTTTGTATAAGCAAATCATGTTTGTGAGTAAGTTTTTAAGAACACAAGTGTGTAGCATGTTTCTCCCCCGAAAACCAAAACAGATAAAAGTGGGGCCGTGAACTCACCTTAGGTTGCGTCTTCTGTTAAATGAGTACACCGTTTATATGATATGATAGCCCCAACTAGTGGCGACCTATCATAAGATATGTGTTAAGTTAGACTAATAACCCGTCGGGTTCATTAGTCCCTAAGTCCAGTCCATGACCATTATGTGTCCGAAAACGTGTTTGACCGACAACCAGACTACGTAAGACACGACTCGACATCCCATTGGTGACCCGACATTCCACGTGTTCATCTCATACTCAAACATACACAAATCACGCAACTTAGTACTTAACATGTGTTAAAGTTCAACTAGTCTAACACATAGGTCAAATAACGCACAAACAAGTCCAAACACGTGTTACTATGTTACTAGGCATGTCACGGGGTTCCTAGCATGTTTCTAGGTGTCGAATCGGGTTTCGGAATGTCAAAATACACTTATAACAGCAGTACACGCGATTAGGAACTTAGCATGCAATTGGGAAAAGTCAACATGTGATTGGGGATGGTCAACAGGCAATTAGCATGCTAATCGCCTATAACATCATGCGATTAGGATGCTAATCGCCCCTTAAGGGGGCCTAATCGCCTATAGCAGCAGGCGATTGTGATGCTAATCGCCTGCTGCAGCTGCACAATGCAATTTCGCGCGTTTAACCTTCCAGATCAGATCCGAAGCATGCGTAAACACCCAATATCAATCCTAACACATTAACAAACATATTCCAAGCAAAACCCCCAAGTTTTCATCATTCTAACTGTCCCGAATGCGAGCGTTTTCCCAAAATAGCAACTTAACATGTAAACATCACATCAACATGCAAGAACTTGCCCTAAATAGCAAATATCCAGATTTAATCACATAACCACGTTGTCCGATAGTATCCTACTGCTCTAGCATCATCCTAAAGCAAACCCTAACATCAAACAATCAACAACACACCTCAAAGCATCCTTAATCACTCAAAATCATTCAAATGTGTCAAAACATCAAACATCAACAATACACAACCAAAACCCTTCAAACTCCTAGGACATCATCATACTAACTTGTAACAGCCATAAACACTTTAATAACACAAAAACAATCATGTTTCAATCCTAAAAATCCTACCTTTATACACATATAACACACATAAAGGTTTGGGTTTGTTTAAAAAACAGTTTTAAATGGATTTTCAAAGACAAAAACATTTATAAGTCAGGTCTGGACTTTTAGGGAACAAAATATAATCATTTAAAGGTTTGGGTTTGAAGAACACACCTTGGATTTAAGAGAAAATGATGGAATAAGCTTGGAAATGGTTGTTTTGATGTAAAAACGAGTTCCAGAGGGTGTTTGTGGGTTGAGATAGGTTATGGGACGGCTAGGGTTGCACAAATGGTGTTTTGGAGGTCAAGGGTGGTATTTATAGGCGTTTCTAGTCGTCAGGTGCAGTATAGGCGATTGTGCAGCCTTATCAGGCGATTAGGGCTGCTAATCGCCTTCACTATCAGGCGATTAGCCCTAATCGCCCTTCAGCAAGCCCCAATCGCCCCATATGAAACCCTAATCACCCTCATGTAGGCGATTAGGCCTCCCTAATCGCCTGCAGGAGTTGGTTCTTGGTATTTTGCGCGTTAAACCCCGTTTTAACATATGTTAACATGTTTTCACATACCGACAAGTCATATAATGATTATAAACACATAATACATGAAAATAAACACGTTCACACTCATTCACCAATTCCCGGGACTCGAGACTCGCGTGTGTTAAAACCCCAATGATGTACGACTTGACTCGACTGACCGTGTTATGTGTAACGTATGCGCGACTCGCTAAGGTAGACTTACTAAGTTTTCAAAAGTTAGTTACCGGAGTTTGCCGGGTGTCACAGATACAACAGCCGGAACAGCAAGAGTGCTGCCGGAGTTAGCTCTGACCCGAAGTGTACCTGAAACAAGAAGAACACAAGAACAGATTGGTAGAGAGGAGAAGAGTTGGTGATATTCGACTAGTGTGTCAAGGTGTGTCTTAACCAAGGATCTCCTTGGTATTTATAGAGTCCTAAATCATATCAGTTTCGGAAAGCATTAAAAACGAAAAATAAATGTCATTGAACGTCTTCAATGGCATTTATTCAGTTCTTAAAGTTTCAGACGAAACTGATTGACCAGACAGTTACACCACTAAGCTGTTACTGCTGAACAGTCGAGTCCGTCCGCGCGCGCGAAGTAGTCTGCGGAACACGTGATTTCCATTCTACGTCAGCGGAACAGACATGCGTCTGCGTAGAACGTCAAAAGACGTTCTCTGTCATGGACCTCGAGCCTGCTTTCAAAAATACAAAGGCGGCTCTCAAGCGGCTCGCGGTGATGCGAAGTGCATAGTGCGCCATCAAAGTGCCACATTGCGTCCATGAAACAATTAGGAAGGAGTGTTCCCACTTATATACCACTCATGGTATCATCACTCCTCCAATGTGGGACTACTTCCACTTTGTTTCATTTCAGCATCAAGTGTTTCAATAACCAACCTTTGAGCATCAATATCTCATTCATCTTAGCTCCGTTTTGGACGTGGTTTGGTTCGTTGCGAAGCTCTCATAACGTAGAACATAAACCCACAAAGAAATATATTATTAAACCTCTATTTCAAATATATATTTCAGTCCAAATTTAGGAAAAACTTATTTTCCTATATTTTGTGAAAATAGCATTTTCACTAAATTTCCAACAGTAAACGGGTATGTTACTACAGAAAACAACGCGCCAGAACCATCAACCAAGATAGCAAGAATCCCCAAGACAAAGGTAACTACATCTCGTACTCTAAACTAATTTACTTATGATATACAATAATTATACCAATGCCGAATGGATTGCTACTGTGACGTAAAGTGTACACAGATTTTATGGCCATTGATATGGCTACGAAAGATTATTCATTGTAGGTTCGGTTTGTTATATGTATTGAAGGGGCGCCTCTTTAATTTTTTAAGTAATTATTACATTGTTTGTGTTTTTTTTAAACGACTAAATGGCTACGAATGTGTTATGTAAGGTTTTGTGACCGTCCCTTTTTTTATGGATTGTATCTGTGATTGGTTGATGTTTTCCTAACAGTGTTAATTTTTAGTTAGAATTAGTTATTGCTGGTTTTGTGAGCGTTTTTAGACAATTGAATCTGTGGTACGTAGTTTGATCTCACATAATGTTGTTGATGGATTGTGATTGTAATCAGTTGATGCTTCTATAAACAATGGAAGATTTTAGTTTGAATTAGTTATTGAAGGTTGTGGTAGCGATTTTTTTTATAATGTTTGTTCTTTTTAGTATATTTGTTGGAAGACATCTTCACCATGAATTCTCGCCATATAACGCATATCCCATTTATAACGAGTAGGCCCAAATAATTCAATGGGGGTAGTTGCTGCAAATAGTTAAGACAAAGTGAGTGGGTCGACTGTCAATATTAAGTTGCCTACTTCAAAGTGGAAAATTTTGCTTTGTGTTGATTTAACCCTTGTAAGAGTATATGTTCTTGAATTGAATTGTTGTATCTGGAGGTTTTTCACCGTGATTAGTTAGAATTTAGGAGATGAAATTATTTGTAGGGGTTAAATGGTTAATCTTTTGCAGCCTCTTGATTTTGTGACGATTGTGAGGGTTAGCGTATTGAACGGTGCTCTCAAGAGCATGTACAATGCTGAGACAAGGGGGAGAAACCAGTGATGATTAGCCCTTATTCGAAAGTGATCATCAGGTTCTTTATCGTATTGCAAAAGCATGGTTTGATCTTCATTCTATTCTCTTTAAAAAAAGTCTTGCAATTGGCGAACATAATTTTACTTGTCATAGGTTTGCGATCGTCTATGCAGGTTATATTTGTGAGTTTTAATATGTTGATGACCATAGACCAGGAAAGATTTTTGTTGAACTGAGTGGGCTTTGAACAAATTTGGATTCATTAGTCCACAACTTGATGTTGGAGCCAAGGAAATTGAGCCATGGACTTACAAACATCGATTAAGCTGTCGAAGAGCTTACCCTTCTGGTGCTTGTCCTCAATGTCGGTCTCCATTTCTCGCATCAGATGGTGTCATTTCAACATCATGCAAGGTGCCAACTACTGATTCATATTGTTTACTGCCATAATATGATGAATACCTGAGATGAAAAGGAATGTAAAAAAGCAAATGTAAGGTTGAATTTTGTTTTGATGTCATTTCGCACCATTGCCATGATATGATGAAAAAGGTGTTGTATGGTTTCTAGCTCATTCATTTTGTTTTGATGTATAGCCTTTTAGTTGTGGTCAAAACAGGTTCGATTAAAACGGCCAATTTTGGATGATCACACTTTTTTATAGATAATTATTGTGTGTAATATGCTGAATTTTGTTTTGTTATCGTGTTTGTGCGTTCTCATGTATGATTGCGGGTATGTTTTTTTATGGTTATTGGTATACAACAGATTCAACGGTCGCGCAACGCGCTACGATAATACCACTAGTTCTATTAAAAACTTTTGATAAAGTAAAAGAAGATAATGTAATGACTCAATTTCAAGCTTTCAAGAACCAAAGAGGCGAAATCTATTAGGTATGTGTGTAGCTATATCTATTATCATGTTTTATTTTCATTTCGTTTACATTTTATGAAACTATGGCAAAAAAAAAGTTTTAAACGTTACTCCTAATTTTTTTTTCTAGATTCGCCTATGTTTTTTTTAAACCCTCTTTTAATCATAGATTTGAATATTGATTTTTCTGTATAAAACGAAGCAACTCAATTTGATAAATTGTGAATACTTTAAGAGTTGATAAATGGTCAGTGACACAGGAAGACCCAAAAATTAAATTTGATGACCTGTAAAGATACTGGATGCTTAAAAATATCAATTTTTTTTACCGAACCCCAAAAATATATTCCATTACGCTAATTCAGTTATCAATAATAATTTACAAGTTACATTTAGGAGTGAATAGCAAAATTCGATCTTGAGATTTGACCAATTTTACTAGATCAATTCAAAATAGTTTTTTTTCCTCCACTAAACTACTAGAGTTTGCAATTTATAGCCAGATCCATCAATTTAACTAACCATATTAAGGTGGTGTTTGTTTTTCTCTCAGAAGCACTTCTGACCTCTTTTCTCTGCGCCGCGCAGACGCGGGCAGACGTTTGGGGCGGGCAGACTGTTTGTTTTTCGAAAGACATTTCACTTCAAAAGCTCTTCCTGACCTCTTCTTGGTGCAGACTTGGACCAAAGTCTTCTAAGGTCTTCAAAGGTCTTCTCCTCTTCTCTTCTCCTCACCCACCACCACCACCACCACCACTACCAACTACCACCACTACCACCACTACCACCACCACCACCACCACCACCACCACCACCGTCCACCACCGTCACCCACCCACCACCACCACCTAGCATCGTCAACCACCACCGTCCATCACCACCACCATCCACAACCACTACCACCACCCACCACCACCACCCACCACCACCACCACCACCCACCACCACCACCACCCACCACCACCACGGTCCACCACCGTCACCCACCCACCACCACCACCTAGCATCGTCAACCTCCATCGTTCACCACCACCACCGTCCATCACCACCACGGTCCACCTCCACCACCCACCACCGTCCATCACCACTACCACCACCCACCACCACCATCACCCACCACCACCACGGTCCACCACCCACCACCACCACCCACTACCACCACCACCACCGTCAACCACCATCACCCACCCACCACCACCACCTAGTACCGTCCACCACCACCACGGTCCACCACCACCACCACCCACCACTACTACCACCACTACTACGACCACCACCCACCACCCACTACCACGGTCCACCACCAGCACCTACCACCGTCCACCCACCACCACTACCACCACTCACCACCCACCACCGTCTACCACCACCCACCACCACCATCCACCACCACCACCACCCACCACCATGGTCCACACCACCACCCACCACCATGGTCCACACCACCACGGTCCACCCACCACCACCACCGTCTACCACCAGACTGCTGTAAAACTCAGATTATTTAAATTTAAGTTTATTTCAGCAGCCTGCAGACATTAACAAACAAACAGTCTTCTTCTTGCAGACTGCAGACCTTTGGTCCACCTCTTCTCCTGCAGATGTCTGCAGATGTGGTCCGCAGATTGCAGACCTTTTCCTGCAGAAAAAACAAACAGCACCTAAATACTAATTGATGGGTAATTTTGACATTTTGTTTGTTTTCATTTCTATTTTTTATTACAATTTATAAACTCTTAAGTTGGTATTGGCTCCACTTCACTTAGGGGCTGTTTGACAACTTCTACTTCTACCATAACTTGAATCATCACACCATTAGTATCATCAACCCCCAATTGCCAAAATACCTCAACAAACCAAACCCATAACGAAAGCCTAAACTAGAAAAATCAAACAACAAAGGTGATATGTTTGTTTACCTCACAAATAGGAACAACAGGGTGGGTATAACGACTGTCTCGGTGGTCTTGGCAATGTTGGATGGTTGTGATGCCAGTGTTGGTTGGTGGTTGTCGTAATGACGGTTGGTTGCTACTTTCTCTCTCAAACTGCTAAAGATGACAATGTCCAAAATGACTGTCGTACCACCACCAACACCACATCGCCTTTTGTACTTAACGTTATGGTGACCGAAACCATCAAAGGTTACTGTCTCCACCTGAGAAATCACCTGAGTTGTGAGAACTAGAGAACTTGAATGGACCAATAAGCAAGTAACACATGGGTGGTTGCTCTATATTATATTAATGTGTATTTTGGGTAAATCATGTTATTGATCAATAAACAACTGTCAAAAAGGTGATTAGTAATATAATAATATTGATACTTGTCAGTAAATTTCGATCATCCCAATAAGTACTGTACACTTTCTCCTGCCCATATTATAAAATGATCAGATTGTCTCTAAAACACACACAAAGCTCAAAAGCTACATGCAAAAACCTTCAAACAGTCTGATCACCCACCTAAAAATGATCGATAAAAAACCCTAATAGTCTTAGTAAGAATGGAGATCTCGAATGACGTTGGCAACGTTCTTGAGTTTTTTTTCCATGAAAGATTTACAGGATGTTGCTATCTTCATCAGGGAAAACCCACAGGCACTGTCAGGAGGAGAGGATGGTTCGTCGATGACGAACAATGCAGTTGATAAGGGAAAACGGGTGGTGGACGAATCTGACGAAACAATAGGTGTGTTGCAGTCGTCCGTTGAAGGTGGACATTTTGCGTCTGATGAAGGTGGATCGTCTGCTGATCCAAACCACATATCCTTAGTGAGCCAGTAGGAGGTCGGCGAAGATGACGGTAATGGGTTATTTTTGTTTTTTTTTCTTTTGTTAATTTGATACTGTGTTTTGTGCAAAGTGGTATAATGTTTTTTACCTTTTATTACACTAGTGTAATTATTTAAAGAGGTGTAAAGAGGTATAATGGGTGATGCATAAAAATAGGTATAATGTATTGATGTTTCATAAAGGGTTTTCATTTTTACACTAGTGTAAAATGGTGTAATGGTTATCTGAATAAAGTGGTGTAATGGCTTTATGAACATAGGAAATAAGATATTATCTAAGAGAAGGAACAGGGGTGAGATTATAGTTTTAAATTTGTCTAAAGTTAGAGAGATTGTATGGATTATAGAAATACGTTATTATCTAAGAAAAGGAAAGAATGGTGATGCAAATTTTTTTCTGGTGCAGGGTCTAGTTATGATTATTGGTTTACCCCCAATGGTAGTCGTTAGTGGAAACCAATAGTAGACGACTGCCTAAAACCAAACATGAGGGCCAGGTATAGAGAGTGGCAGGACGTGGTTGCAATGTACGACTCGTATGTTGCGAAATGTGGTTTTTCTACTAGGTGTGGAACTGTGAAAAGGGTTAGTGGTGTCATTACCCATAGGTACATACTATGTTCCAACTCAGGCAAACCGCAAAGCAAAAGGAAATTCGACTCATTGGACGAAAGCTTGCTGAAGGTTAGGAAGTCAACATTCCAGCGTACCGATTGTAAAGCCAGTATTAGAGCTAAGCTGTGCAATGTTACATTACTGTGGGAGATTTATCACTTCGAAGAGACCCACAATCACATGTTGGTTCCGTTTTACAATAGAGATTTAACGAAAATAGGGGAGAAGTTGGATTTTGCAACAAAGGAATTTATTCACCATGTAAGCCTAAACAAGGTAGGGCCAACAGTAGCGCATAGAATGCAAGTTAGCCTAAAAGGCGGACACCACAACGTGAAGTGTACCCCTGTTGATTGCAAGAATTTTGCCAGAAGTATTTGTATGTTCATTGGCAACAGAGATTCATCAATGATGATCGACAAGCTGAATGATAGGGTTAAGCACCTACCAAACTTTTCTTTCAAGTAGTAGTCTGGTCAACGGTGTGACAACAGTTAACGAACCACGTCAACATCCGTACACATTTTGTTTATTCTGTCATTTCATGTGCATAAGTAGACACTTTTACACACATTATACCCCCCAAGTCTAGTAAAGCATGAGTTATTGAGGAAATGCAATAAATTGTCCGTTTATGCATACAACACCCGAATTGTACAAGGCAATTGACATTGAACAATCAAGCCAATCACATGCTCAACAGAGAGCCACCGGATACCCGATTACTATGAACAAGCAAAATAACAATACACATGACAACATTTGGGTGGGAAATTACACAATTCCACTAAAAAATCGAAAGAGTTCTCAATGCGTTCTATGGACATGACATACAAGAATCATGTAACATTTCCCGGAACTCAAGTGTGTATTAACATAGATTAATATTACACCACACCACATGTTTATCACCAATTAACATATGCTATAACACTATGGTAAATAATATTGTTACCATTACTTATGTTAATCCACACACTAAGTCTAACACATGCATCAACATTGTCACTTGAATGGATATTCCTATATCAAGGGTGACTAGATGTTATCAAAACAAATCGTATATAGGTATATATAGGTATGTAATCGGCCATATTTACAAATATAAATACACAACACTTCAACATAAAAGACTAGCTTATGATAATCATGTGTTAGTGTATCTATAATCGGCCACTTATACCCATCCATGCCCACGATTTTATACCCCTCCCACATAGAACAAATGTCCCTCCTTTCCTTTCCTCTTTCTCGGCCGAAACATGGCATAGAGACAAAATGATGATGCAACTAAAAGATAACCATGACAACTTACTAAACCTTGAGCCATCACTATCACTTAGATTGTGCCACATCTTTTTCTATCCTTTGATTTACTCGGCCGAAGATACACAAGAACAAGAGGAGGAGTGCTAGTTTTCATTATACCCTTTCTAACACCAAAACAAAATATACAAAACCATCTATACAAGTAAAACCTTCCTTAGATAACAAAACCTTACACCCATCGGCTAATATCAAGGAGGATCAAGCTCAAGTCCCTTTCAAACCTTTCACCTTAATGTAGTTGAAAGAATTTAGCTAAAACAGGATGTAATGATCTTACAAGTCACAAATCCAGGTGCGGAAACCCTAGATATGAACAAAATGATAATACTCAAATCAAAACACGTAAAACATCATTTTAATCACCTTTTCATAGATTAACTTCAATAAAACTTGTTTACAATCACTTGACAAGTTAATCTAATCCTCACACACACAAACACAATCTAGACCTGAACCTGACCTCTCAACACACACTTTTTAAAACTCTATGTAACTTGAAAATGAACAAAAACTATATATAGAGTCTGCAGGTTCGCCCCTTTTCATGGTGCGAATGTGGACTATGTCCACATTCGCCCACTACAAGGTACGAACCTGAACATCAGGCCTTCAGTCTTCTTCCTTCGTCCATACTTAAATCACCTTCGCCCAAACTATTCACATTCGACCATCCTGATTTACATTCGCCCACATCCAAAACATCACTAACATATGTTAATCAACCTAATCCAATCACTAGTCGCATAACGTGTATCTACAAACTCCCCCTCGACTATTGATTGGATTGTCTTCGTTCTTCATCCATGATCTTGTTCAAAATCTTGATTCTCAGTTGCTTTTTCTGATCTTTAGACATTTCAGGCTCCAGCTTACGTTTCACCGGTTTAGGCACATCGGCCATTTTCACTATCTTGCCCAGTTTAGTATCCAAGTTGCTTCCAGAGTTTATATATCGTATGCAATGCAAACTCCAACAACTTGCTGATACTTCTTCGCCTGATCTGCATCATTGGGATCACAATGAATCGGATTGTAGAATAGCATGATGATATCTTCAAACGTGCAGTTAATCAACCACATAGGATCAAATACATAAACATGCTTGTACTTGTCCTTTCCATCTCTTAGCACAATCACCGCCTCTGCCTTCCTCCAATCATAATACCAAAATATGAAATCAACACTGAAGTGTTGAGGTAAAGGCATCAATGGAATCTTCTTCATCACTTCAGGTGCTTTATATATCAAAGTAACCCTCTTCTTCCCTGTTCTCGGATCAACATCCCGATGAACTTTCCTTCTAGGATACTGTGGCTTGAACATGCTCCATTTAGTTCTACTTTCCCAAACCAACCGATCAGCAAACCAACCAATAGAAGTATTATTAACTGAAGCTCCAGTCATAGGAAATCGGCAAATGTCTCTGACCGCCCAGTACGGTAGAGTTAAAAGATCATGAAATCTGTAAAAGTACAAGATTTCTGATTCCCATTTAACCGCCAAACATTTCAATCTTCCCAAATACTTCCAACCAAGAGCTCTGCCTTTGAACTTCTGGTTATGGTATCTGTAGATTCCACCTTGAGCTTCAGGCTTTGGTCGTTTTTCATCAGTTTCTTTTAATTTCTGTAATAAAGTCTTCAAATCATCATTCTGATTTGAAGGTTTCTGCTGATCAGTACCAAACACCTTCTCTACAAACTCCTCACTCCTCTTCTCTGCTTTCTTTCTGGCTAGTCTGTTTGGTATCTCAGTGAAGTTTGGGAAAACCACATTTTCATCATTCTGCCTGAAATATTGTGGATATTCTTCGTGAGTAATATCCTCAATCTCAACCTCTTCCATCTCAGGTGTATGTTTATCATCAGAATGATTTCCAATTTCCTTTTCAGGAAGATCTGGAATCATCTGATCCATCATTATCTCCTCCAATGACTTCCCTACTCGCTGTGCAACACCCTCCAAAATTTCTTTAGCAACAGCAGCAGGTACTTCACCTTCCTCCAAGTCTGGATCATTGTATTCAAGTTCATATCTCATGTCATCCGTTTGGAAGATTTTAGCAAACTTCCCTGTGAACTCAATGGTCCATTCTCTTCTTTCAAGCATATCTCTATAAACTTTCTTTGCATCATCACTCAAAGATCTCACCTTCTCGTTCCAGAAAATGCTTTCATCTGAGTCTACATTCCCACTACCTTTCTTTTTCTTGGAACTCGACTCTCCAGCATCTTTCTTTGTCATCTCCCCCATCATCATCATCACTCTCATCACTACCATCATCTTCTTTACTACCTGATCCCTCCGCATCATCATCATCTTTGTCACTTTTCTTACTTTCTTCATCAGAACTCTCTTCAGATTCATCATCCTCCTCATCATCCTCTTTCTCCTCATCAGAAGGCTCATAATCAACTTGTTCTTCCTCTTTCTCCTTATCTTCCTCACCCTCCTTCAGCTTCGGGGCTTCTCCGTATAGCTTATCCAACAAATCACTTAGACGTTTATTTTCAGTCTTAAGTTCTTTGTTGTCAGCCTTAACAATCTTAATCATTCTCCGATTCCTGTTGCACTTAACCTCAAGATCCTTATTTTCTTCTTCAACTTTCTTAACTTTCTGTTCAATCTCATCTTGGTTAGTTTTGGATGCAACAACAATCTGTAGCATTTTCTCCTCATTCTTCTTGAATTTGCTAATTTCAGCTTGTTGTGCTACAATCATTTTTATCATTTCATCCATCTTTTTGTTAACCTGTTTCATCACGTCATCTGAAACAGTAACTTTTGAAGACTTGGATGTTTCAGCTTCTTTAGCCTTTTGCTTCTGAGGATTCTTAAACATATCCAACACATTATCCAAAGCAGTATTAAAATCATCAACTATTACTGCTTCAGACTCTTTGCTCTTCTTCTGTTTCTTTGCCACTGGTGAAGATAGCTTAGATGATGTACCTGCATCAGGTATCTTCTTGCCTTTAAGTAACTGAGCAATCTCTTTTTCCCTCAACTGCTTAGTACTCGACTTCTTTGCCATTGACTTGTGTTTCGGTTTCTTTAAATTCACAACCACAGTTGCACCTTCTTCAAGGTCATCAAGGTTCACACTCAAACCTTCATCAACATTAGCAGTCTTCTTTTGCAAAACTTCTTCAACAGTTTGGTTCAAAGATTCAGACTCACCAACCATAGTGGCCTTACGCTTGGTGGTCTTTATTCTTTCCTCCTCTGAATCCCACTGCTCATCAACTTCTGTTTCCTTCGAATCCACAGAATCTTCATCAACTAGACTCGTGCCTTTCTTTGCAGTCGTCTTCTTTCGAGCACCTTGTTGCTTCGAACTACCTTGATCCACCTTTGCCTTACCCTTCCCTTTGGCTCCGGCATTAACCACTTGTCTCTTCCTCTTAGTGTTTGCATCAGCATACACTAATGGATCATCGTTATCCGAGTCACTGTTGTCGTGCCTTGCTTTGTTCTTACCAGGATCAATGTAACCGTGATTAGCCAAAGCTCCAAACAATCTCCTGTGAGGTGGCTTCTCATCATCTGGCACACCTTTATACCCCTTCATTCTAACAAGCGTTCGAATATTCATGTGATCTTGACCTAGAATCATAGTTGGATCCTTTCTCAAATTAGGATACTTATGGTCAAAGATCATCATAAGAAACCTCGGATATAGCATGAACTGCTTCTTCTTTAAACCTTTCAGCATTTCAAGCATGTGGTCCAAAATCATACCAGATACATTGAATGGTTTGTTAAGTGTTAACGCAACCATCAATGAACTTAGGCTCTTCCTCATCACGTCATATCCACCGCTCACACATCCAAACACATGAATAATTACGTGTGCGAAATACTTGAATTGCACACTCAATTTTCCCTTATGCATCGAACCATCAGTGATAGGACCCTTATATTTCATCCTCAAAAAGCAAGCCCTCTGCTCGGTCCATGAAAGCTCTCTAGGATCAGTACTCGTTTCAAACTTGATCTGTAAAGCTTCCCTGATATCTGATTCAGTCAAGAACATCTCCATACCCTGAATCTTGCTACGAATAATGGTCTGATCTTCCCAGAAATCATATGTAGCATTCCTGTAAAAGTCCTCCACTATGTCTTTGTAGATTATGGCTGGTGTGGCTAAGGCATGTATGATTCTGCTTCGCCTTAAGAACTCTACAATACCAGAAAATTCTGTATATTTCACCACATCACCAACAAACGCACAGCAGTTATGTGTTGGTTCAAACGGCCATCCTTGTGGTATGTTTTCTGCTTCTGGTACAGGATCTGGTACGACATTCTCCACTGGTGCTTCAACATTTTCAGGTTGCTCAGCCATCTGCACATCAAAAGTCAGAAAATACGTCAAAATACAAAAACGACAAAAATTAAAAATTTTAAGTTTTTCCAGTTTCCACCTTCGCCCAGTTTTTCATGGTCGAAAGTGAATATTAAGGTACGAAAGTAGTTATTTTGGTTCGAATGTGAAAAACATATGATTAAAGGTTACATTCGTCCAGTTTATTCTACATTCGCTCTCAAGATTCTACATTCGCCCAGTCTGATAGGGACGAATGTGAAACCTGATAACCCCAAAATTTGAAAATTTTGCCAAACTTGTTTTTAAACTCTGATTTTGATTCGTTTGTGTCCTATGATGGCCGACTAACACTCGTCAAACATCAATTGATACTATCATTCAATTATTATCTGTTTTTAATAGGAATTAGGGTTTAGTATATTCAAACAATCGACTAATCCATCTAAACATGTTAATAACCTAATTCCTTGTAATATCTCCCCCTAAAACTGATGATAATTGAATTTCTAACAAAAACACATATCAAATCAGTCCAAACATGTCCAGATTAAGAACCCTAGGGTTCGTAACCCCAAACATCAATTTGTGATCTGATAATCCTTCCATTACCTGTAAAAGTTGGTTCAAAATAGTCAGGAAACAACGGGGAATAATATTCGAAGGCAAACAAATTCAAGGCAACAAGGTCTCGTTGATGTGAAAAATTTTGAAAAAATTCAGAATGATAGGTCGAACCTGATATCTGGCTTATATAGTATTGTACATTCGCCCGTTTCCAGTGGTCGAATGTGGTGTAATTCCACATTCGCCCCAAGCTAATGGCCCGAATGTGAAATAAGCACCCGAAGGTGAAAAGTGTTGATATAAACCCACCTTCGCCCACTTGAAAACACCCGAATGTAGAGATTTTTCCACATTCGACCCATTTAAGGGGCGAATGTGAAATGGAAAAATCTGAAAATTTTGCCAAATCACGAATTCGAATCCCATTCAACATTTTTCAACCCATTACGTCTCAAAAACTCATTATTTCACTTTTAGAATGATACAAAGCCCAGATGGTTTCATCAAATCTCAGAAATTGACCATCAAACACCGTCGGTTATCTTAAAAATAAAGCAGAAATGCAAAACTATTGGTTTTTCTGAAATTTATATCAAAACACACCTAAATTCTTTTTGGGTTTTGTATCTTTTTGACAATAAAAGTAAAATGCATCAATGTAAACAAAGCAGTAAACATTTTGTGATGTCCGGTAAGAGGATCATATCAGTTATTTGAGAAATCTGATCACAGCGTTGAGCTTTTTGTGTAATATTATCATTAGAAACAATATGTGACACGGCAATTGCTGATATTGTGGTCCACATAAGCTCACATGCAGACTATTACGCAATGCTTTAAAATGATACGAGTTAGGTGTATTAGACTAACACATTGTGGTTCCCACACACACGACATACTCCCGTATCAAGTAATTGCACAAAGCTTCGTCGTAACGCGTGATTATGCCAGAGTTTTCCGTAAAAGTTACAAGTTATATAGCACAGAGGTGTACAGGTCAGCAAACGAATGCAGCAGAGTAACATGTGCATATATACCAGGTTGAGGTTGATATCCACTACTGATTTGCATCAGTAAGTCAATACGATGTAATTATGATCTTTGATCAATAAAAACACAAAGTTCCTCAATTCGGTAACTTTCGGTTTTGGCATTTAAGCTCTTTTAGCAAATATTCTGATGAAACTAGGTCCGTAAATCAATACGACAAAAGTTTAATCAGAATATCCCGGATAACCATAACATAACGACCCGAAACCTCAGATTTTGGCAATCCTATCAAACAAAATTACAGTACTAAGACCATATGCCCATGAGGTGTTCAGCCACGAACGCGTAGTTCGTTATGTTTGTATCACTAATGCACGCAATTTTTAGTCTACGAAGCCTATCAGCACATCACACGTAATCAACACACGCCTCATATTTCTATACAAATCTTTAGCCTGTGTCAGATCCCCACTGATGTACTATCATTTCCTCTTTTTATCCTGGAAATCATTTTTGGTTTTTCTAATTTTTAGGTCTTTTTGAATTTTTCAATGAGGAACAATCGTCTATGTGGTGGAACGTAATGATCAACCGGTTTCCTCATGGAATGCCTAACTTCAACTTCGTGCCTCTTATGCCTTACATACGGGCAGTGAGCAAGTAAATGCCCTCTCTCCCCGCATTTAAAGCATGCACGATATTCCTCAAAAACATTTGGAGCATTCGGTTGAGCAAATGATCGAACAGGATATTGATCATTATACTGTCTGTTCCTCAAACTCTCAGGGAGTGGCCCTTTTGAGTATGCAGGCTCATGAAAACCGTTTGCTTTGTTTTTGGGCTTAATAAACTCTGTGACATGAACCTTTGGTTCTTGAGGAACATCCAAATACAATTTCTTTAAAATTGCCGGTGGAATCTCATTTGTTCTCTCATGTTTTGGAAACCAAATAGTGCTTTCTTGCCAAATTTTATCAATTTTAGCATAGTTAGCATACTTAATTGGATATTCCTCGTCAGAGATGATCTTATCGGATCCTTCCATCCGATAAAACACCTTGACTGGTTTGTCACTCGGTTCATTCTTAACTTCTTTCTTAATTTCTTTCTTTTCAGACTTTTTCTCACGATGTGCGTTAGCCATCGGATGCACATGCTGAGATGATGACACTGGTTCAGTAGTAATGATGTGATTTTCTTTTGGAATATCACATGTATTAGCACTTTGATAACTTCCAGAGTCATCATCTTCTGAGTCTGAATCAACATTTTCAACTGTAACACCTTCATCATTCAACCCTAAAATCGGCCTCACATCGGAATGAGGATCACCAATACTCGAGGTATTAGATTCATTTTCCGATGATGAGTCTGATTTTACCGAGCTCTCCGGTGTCACTTGATGACAATTATGATTTTCAAAAAGCACCGGAGATGGCACAGACTTATAGTTAGTGGTTTGATCATCAATGATTTGGTCTACAACATAAGCAATGTGCTTATAACTCTCTAGTTTCTTATTGACTTTTTCAGCAAAACACTTAATGGTGGCCATTTCCAACTTTGTGTTCTCAATTTCATTAATATAGTTATTAATGGCTAGTTGTTTTAATGAAAGAGTGTTTTTCAGGTCGGAAATGTCCTTTTTATATCCATCAAGTACTTTGTTGAAAGCCATCAATTCTTTGCGAGTAGATTGACAGTTGATTGTAGCACTATCACGTTGAACGCGAAGTTCTTTGTTTTCATCAGTCAATCTATCACAAGTTCCACAGTATTTATCACTAGTAACATCAGTGCTAGATTCAGAACTTACCGGTTTAGGAGGATCTGTCATGGCCATCAAAGCAAAATGAGCTTCCTTTCCAGCGAAAAACTTTGAATAATCGATTCTGGTGAAAGCATCATCAGCAATGCAAGACTTCCTCGTCTTTAGAAAATCTGCTTCTGCTAGCAACTGATCAATATCATCATCCAAAGATGTAACACTCGCCTCTGTGTCTGATTCACTGTCTGAATCTGAATAAACAGACTCACACTCCTCAGAAACATCAGAAACTGTGTCAATCACTACTCCAGAACTTGCTTCCTCAGCTTGAACTTCAACAGGTTCAGTCTCCACTTTCATCTCTTCCACAGATTCATCAACTTCACTTTCAGTTTCTTCATTCTTATCAACTATCACCGACTCCTCAGTGTCAACCTGTCGGGCAACACAAGCCACATTTCCACCAGTTGTAATCTCCTCAACACCAATTTGCATCCCAGACCAGTCAAACCTTTCATCCTGCTGGATCACCAGAGCTTGATTCTGATTCGTATTCTGTGGCTGCTCATTTGGTGTAGAGATCGGTATAACTGTTCTGTTAGTGTTGTTTGGTGATTGATTTTGATTCTGGTTGGTTGTGTTTGGTTGTCTATTTTGGTTGTTGTTTGAGGTGTTTTGTCGGTTTTGGTAGTTGTTTTGGTTTTGATAGTTGTTGTTACTTTGGTAAGAAACTTGGTTTTGGTTTTGTTGTTGACGGTTCTGGTAGTTTGAGTTGAAAGGGTTTCTGTTACCTTGTTTCGGTGGCTGAGTGCATTCCCGTTTGAAGTGACCCTTACCTCCACAATTAAAACATGTCACCTTCTCCTTGTTGAACCCGTAGGTTGTGTTAGGAGAAGTTCCCAAATCAGTCCTACCAGTCTTTTCAATAAACTCAGTTGCCCTTCTCATTATACTCGCAAAAGCCCACTGGATGTCAAATAGTTCCATCTCTTCCTTGTCGATCTGTGCATAGTCTTCATTGGTCAAGTTATTGTTCCCAATTTGACTTGCAACCAAACCATTATATGATGAAACCATTGCAGAGACTAATGCAATATGTTGCTGAGCAACTTCAACAGTTACATTCCCCAAATTGGAAGTCTCCAAAACCACCGGTTGCTGATTGGGTTGAGTCACTTGATTCATGTATTGTGGTTGTTGAGGTGGTTGTTGTGATTGGCTAGCAGTGTAGAATGCTGCTTGCTGCATTGGAGAGAATGGTGAAATGTAGGAATTAGTGTATTGTTGTGGTGGTGGTGTGTATGAAGGTTGTGAGTAGGATGAGGTTTGTGCGATGTAATTGATGGTTGGCTTTGGTGGTTCCATGACATTAGAAATGCAAGCAATGTGTGGTGCCACTGTTCCACCTGCACTCGAGTTTCCAACTGTTGCTGAAGTACCACCATAGTATAACTCTGGATTCTGAGGAATCTGAGATCTTTTGGCTTTCCTCTTCTCCTCGAGCTCTTTATTCTCCAGCTTTTGAACAAACTCGTTGATAGTCCAATATTTGTAAGAATCCTTCTCTTTGAGAACTTCAACATGCTGATCCCAGTATGGTGGTAAAGCATATGCAAACTTGTCCACCAGATCTGTCATCGGAATCTGTATACCATAACTAGACAATTCAGTTAGTAAATGACAATATCTAGGAGTCAATTCTTTTAATGTCTCATTTCCAACATAAGTGAAATTCTCAAACTCTTTTCTCAATTCCTCCATCCTCAACCTTCTCGTCTTTTCATTCCCATCATGACGATTCTTGAGCACATCCCATAACTGCTTCGACGTCGTGCACATTCCAAACTGATGTAGTAAGTCGTTTGTGATCGCCTGAGTCAACTGGGAGTATGCTTTCTTCTCCACAGCAAATTTCTTTTTCTCCTCGTCTGACATGCTCTCCAAAGGAACTGGTTCACCGGTGTTCTCCAGAACTGGTGCAGTATAACCTTTAGCTATCATTTGCCATGCCTCTGCACCCTCCATTCCCATGCCTTCCAGATGGATCTTGAATTTCTTCTGCCACTGGTTATACTCCTGCATCTCCATTAGCTTGGGTGGACGATTCCCGCTACCTGAAGATAAGTCATTTATTAGAGTAGAAATGGCATTGGTATTTTGAGTATTTACCACCGCAGCTGCTACTCCCCAGTAGTCTGTCACAGGTTGTGGTGGAGGTGCAACACTCTAAGGCATCGAGCTAGTCATCGCTATGTAATTGATCGGTTGCGAAGACTGTGTGCTCGTCTTCTGGGCTGCCACTGTCCATGGGTCCATCGTCACTTGCTGTTGTTGTTGTGCCGTTGCTGGTCTCGGTGTAGTCGGAAAATTCCACATGATGTTCACGAACTTCGAAAAACACAAAACTTAGAAAATTTTCCAAACACAAATCTACTTTCGCCGCAAATGCTCTACTTTCGTCCAATTTGAGCTACGTTCGCCCGTTACTGTTGACCCGAATGTAGAACAATCACCAGAAATTAAAATATCCTAAACCTGTTTCCACGTTCGTCCAAAATCAGCTACGTTCGTCCACTCTTTTTCCACGTTCGCCCGCGCGATCAATCGAATGTAGAAAATTCTACCCGAATGTGGAAAATATCAACACAACACTCTAGATTCGTCCAAAACTAACTCAGGTTCGCCCTAGCAAGGTCAGGTTCGCCCACTGTGGTCTAGATTCGCCCATTTCTTGTTTGAAAAACGGTTACACTTTGAAAAACGGTTATTTTGATCTCTGATTTTCAAAAGTTTATAGATTTTGATGATCTTTATCAGGTTTTGATTCGGAATTGATTTGGAACAACTTTAATTCTTGGATAACTTGATTTTATCCACAAATTCAACTCGAAATCACTCAAAAACACTCAAAAACCATTTTCAATCAAAAACAGATGAATATTGATCATAATTAAGTCCAAATCAGCTCTGATATTATCAATTTTGTTGTTGTATGATCCGTATGGCTCTGATACCAGTTGTGAATCCGGTTAGGAACCAAATTCGTGGATCGAATACGCATAAACAACTCGGTTTCAGACGGGAGATTCGAGACGAGACAGAAATATACGATAACAACGTCATCACAGATTCGTATTACTACAGAAACGGTTACAGACACTGTCATCAGTAGGATAAACATCTATCTCGTGGCCGGGGGAGGTCGGGCATGACCTCCCCCTTGAGAGCATTCTAAGCACAAACTCAAATCACCAAATGAAAACCAACACATGAGATTGCTATTTATAGTCCAATACACATGTTCCACCTTTGCCCCTTAGTGATGGTCGAATGTGGAGTATTTCCACATTCGCCCCTTTGTAATGGTCGAATGTGGAAAACTTCCACATTCGCCCCTTATATAAAGGTCGAACCTGGCTTTGTGTATTGTCATATATTTTACAAATGCGCCAGATCCATAAAATGCCCTTATGGATCACCACAATCTCATGTAACACAATACTAAGACTCAACCCTAGTCTATTCGACAGTGACGTCCACGAAAAGTGCATCAACACTTAATAGTAAGTTGACTTTCATACCTCTTAACCTCTCATGACCCTCTTTTGGCAAATGAAACTCTTGTCCCTTTCCCTTGATTATCGGCTGAGTACACCACCACCATGCACCATCATGATCACACTAAATATTTTGTCTACATTAGCCATGCATGATCACATAGGACAAGATGCCTCACTTACACCCTTATGTGGCCTTAACTATTGTCCTAACGCTATCTTGAACATGATCCATACCGAAAATGGAAAGATTAACTTGTCTCTTATTCTCGGCTGATCCCAAGGAAGATAAACCAAAGAGTGTGTCAAACACTAACACCTAAATGGAAGTAGTACTATCAGTGAAACCCAACGATCCATGGGGAGGAATTGCCAAACTTTCAACTATATAAGGAGGCACCATAATAATCCAATCTTACACACAAACAACCACTCTCTCTCGGTTCTTAACAACCGTAACCCCAACCCTCTTCATCTCTTTCAATCTTCAATCAGATAAGGAGCCTCAAGATTCGTGACCAAGTAGCTTTGGTGGTGCAAACATTCGGCATTACTCGAACTTGGTAAGATAATTAAACTTAACCTCAATTTAATTTCCTTCGGCCCTTCATTGAGCACCCGGCCCCTTGAGTTTTCGGCCTAACCATTCGGCCCATAGACACCTTAAATCGATGATATGATAATTAAAACAAGTGTTATGATAATTGTTTTTCCAAAACTAATCCCATGATGACACATACACTCGCACACATCGAGACGACCTAGGAGATGGTTCCCATGGTCTCGAAGCTTGAAACAAGTATAATCTATCAAAAATGAAAGCTATGGACCGACTTTGGAAACTAAAACATGTATATGTGTAGGTCCGAAACAATCTTGCATTAGACATATGAATGTACACAATTTCATGATCACACACACTCATGAACACTCCATTGCACATTGATTTGCATAAGTGAGTCACTTTTGACACATTCAACAATCGAATTTAGAGCAATATATCATGTTGAACTTTCGGCTATAATTATAACATATGTTAGAATAACCAAAAGCATGTGTTAATACTAGCTTTGATATTAAAAGGTATAAACACCCATTTTACCATAAAACGACCACATGTGTTAGATTGGGAACAAATTATAGCCCATGCAACATGTGGGGCCCATTTTGTTCACAACGGATACCATTTTATAAAACTCCCGGATTTCTTGAAACGGTACATCTTACAAAAACTACACATGAAACAATAATGATCGCCACAAGCACAAAATATGGCCCACATATAACAAACACAGGGGTCCACAAGTCAGGTGAACAACTTGTATGGTAAACCACAAGAACGTACAACTTATTATGTCCATGATAATCATAGGGCAATCGTTTTCAGGACGATAGTTACCTCACATCTCAGCTTTACCAGACGACACATACTATCATCAGGTGAGTTTCACGGCCCCATTTTACTGCTTTTACATTTTTTGGGGGATAAACATGCTACAATTCTAGTACAATTTACAATTGTGTGTTAATTCTATCGTGACTGCCATGTGGAACATGAGACATTTGGTTCGTGAGCTAATTTACTATTACTGTAACCATTAGCTATCAAAAGCCATGGAACACTTTAATAGATCTATTGGGTTGACACCCCCACTCTTGGTTAGTCGCTCTAACCGGTTACATATAAAAGAGTGTTAGTATTCTACTATATATACATTGTCCTTAGTGTACAATGCACGAGGCACAACAGTCAAGAGGTTTGGTTATGGGACTCATGGTTTACACAGTGATCATTTGCTTAGCTAGCTTATGATTGGTCATACACGAATTACACAAGCATTTTACTTAGTACATTCAAACCTGTGAACACACCGACATTATTGTTGACAAATCTTTGTGCATGTTTTTCAGGTAACTAATGGAGGGCAGCAGGGATTTGGGAGAAGGGTTCGAGCATGCATTGGGTGGTACCGCTTTGGAATGGGTTTTGTCTGTCCCGTAATGCTTCATAAGTTTCAGACACTATCTTATTTTCTAGACAATGTTATGTCGGTTTGAATAATTTATGACGATATCCATCCTATGCTGGTACCTTTTTAATAAATATGTGTGTTGCTTGAACCTTGTGCTTGAAAACCTTTTGAGGTCGCATTCTGTTAGGATCTGAGTATTGAATTGTTTTGATTAACTATGAATTATGAATGAAGTATAAATGGAAAGTGCAGCGGAATAAAGAATAATCAAAACATAGAGAATAATTGTTATCAATCGAATGCTTTCATTAAACTGAAAGATTACAATAGTACAATTATAGCTCCCCCTCAGCCTGATCACTCAGAGTTTGTTTGTCTAAAGAGAATGACGAGTGACCAATAGAACAGTACAAGTACTGTTCTATTTATAGACAAGTACAAACCTCTGATGATCACTTAGCTGACGTCACCTAGAAAGCGACCCCTAACTGACTAACAAACTACAACATCTGTTAAACAATAAACTACTGTTACATTGAAACTACTGAAAGAAAAACACTGTTAAACTAAAACTCTGATGTCTTCTTATCATCTGTTGAACCAAAGTGCTGTTGGTTCAACAGACCTTTGTTCTTCAGATCTTTGATCAGCACTTGTTCTTTATCAGACTTTTGCTCTTCAGACTTTATCCATCAGACCTTTCATCAGCAGCAGTTGTCTTGTATCAGTTGTTTAAGCATCAGCAGTTTGGGAATCAGCAGTTCTTTGGAGGAAGCTTTCTTGTAACCACTGTTATTTATTCTTGATCAACACTTAGTATATTTTGGCTTTCTATCATCTGTTCTTCTCCAGGTCAGCAGACCCAACAATCTCCCCCTAGAACAGATGATGCCAAAACTCTGCTTTATTCTTGATCTTTATTCCTCATCAGACTTTCTCTAATTTGCCCTTTTAGTTGCAATTCAAAGTGTAGAGAGAAGAGGTCTTCAGCATCTCTATCCAGTGTCAAATTTAGAAGTGTCTGGAGATCTTCAGCACTTAGGCCAGGTGCCTCATCCATACTCAGCTTCTGAATACTACCATCTGATCTGAGCAATGTCAATTCATGGGTCTCTTTATCAGACTTCCATTTTAGAATTTTAGAATCAGAGGAGTGACTGGGATGCATCTTTATATTGGATGAGTTGGGAGATGGAGGCCTGCCAATGAGTTCTCTGAACTTCTCTGTGACAGGGTCAGAGAAGAATCTAAGTTGGTTCAAGAGACCCTCTTTTACATAAGTTTCATTGAACTTCCTTGTGTCTTCTTCAGACATTTCCTTCTGCTTCTTGTATTGCCTTTGAGCGGCAATAGAAAGATCAGAGGTTGCAAGCAAGCTATCTAATGTAAAGGCCTGAGAGGGTTTCTTGGGAGCATCATCATACACAGGTTTTCTTGGAAGATCAGGATTGGTCTTTCTTTCTTGTTCAAGCTTTTTGTATGTTTCAATTAGCCTGATCTCTGACCATCTGGCAACAGACTTCATCTCCCCATACTTAGCTGCTACAAGCTCTTGTCTCATTCTTCTGAATTTCAAGGCTCTAGCTTCATCTCTCCCCTTTTTGAAATCAGGAGCAGAGACCTTAGCAGGAGGATTCTTGGCCATGTTCTCTATTCTGATTAGTTCTTCCCTTAGAGCATGTGTGGTCCAGCCTGTAAATTGGTTCTTTGTTGCTTTATAAGGCTTGGATGCCAAGATCTGTTCCAGCAGTGAATCCCTTACTTCCATTTCCAAGTGTCTGCTGAGAGGCATGGTTGACATGGAGTTGCTCAGGGTCTTAGCATAATCTTCAATCCTTCTGAGTTTGCTAAGCTCTGCTGAATGGATGCCCTGAGCAGTCCTGTCATCCTTCCCTTTGCACTTCTCTTTGATGACAGCATCAGCCTGTTCACCCTTGTATTTGAGATATGTGTCTATGTTGAGTGGAACAGGGAAGCCTTTAAGAGAAGGGAAGGATCTTTCTGATGGCTGATCAGTATTATAGAAGGATTGAAGTTCCCCCTTGATTAAATCCAACTCAAGGGGATACTTCTCAGCCAATGGGGTGATGGTTGGTGGTGGTCTGTGTGATCTGAATTCAGCAGTGTGTGGTGAGTAAGATGTGAGTGGAATAGCATTGACTGGTGTGGATGAGATTGGGGTGTTAGGTGGTGTGTTGTGGATGTTTTCATCTTGTATAACAAAGGTGGATTTCCTTTTTCTGCTATACAAGATTTTGGGTGAAGGTGAGGATGTGGCAGTGGTTTGAGAAACATCTGTTGGTCCTTTAGTGGAACCAGCAGTTGTTTGGGTTTTGGGTTGTGTTGAAGTAGGTTTGGCAGTGGTTTGTGTTGGAGTGGGTTTGGGAGTTGGTTGAGTTGTGGTTGGTAGGTGCAGTGGTTTGGGTAGCAGAGGTTGTGGTGGCAGTGGTTTTTGGAGCAGTGTTTGTGGTAACAGGTGTTTGTACAGCAGAGGTTTCAGCAGTTAATTTGGAAGGTGGTTTTCTAGTGTGTTTGGCTGGCATTTTCTTTCTCTTTGAAGTGTTCACATCTTCCACTTCCTGCTGCTGTTCCTTTTTCAGCTGCACCAACCTCTCTGCCTTTACTTCCAATGTATCAGCCCTTTTCATTTTGTCTTGAGCAGCCTTTTCAGCTTTTTCATTAGCTGAAGTGTCAACTTCTTTTGCCTTTGATGCTGGAGCTGGTTCAGAGACAGGGATCTGAACATTTGGTTGTTGTGTCTGTGGAGCTGATTTGGGTGACCCTGGTTTGTCAGCAGTTGGCTTCTTCCCTTTTTGTGAGGGTGGTTCACCAAATGGATTAAGTTTTGGTAGCCTATCTCTGCCACTCTCCCCCTTTTTGGCATCTTAAGGAGTGAATTCATCATCATCTTCATCTCTGAGAATTGTGGTAGGGGCAGAGCCAGTGGTCTTCAGCAAGTGGTCTTTGATCACCTTGATGTCAGCCTTTGTGTCATTAAATCTGGCATCCACCATATTCCGGATCAAGGTCATGTAAGTTTCCTGTGTCTGATCTGCTAATTTTCGATGAGCTATGATGATGGGGGAAACAGATTTCCATAGCTCATTAGCAACATCAGCAGTGGATGGTTGACTTTTTGTAAAGTTATTCAATGTGTCCAATATTGACTTGACATCAGATTTGATGTCAGCAACAGAGGATTCAAGGTTTTGAACTTTAGCCGTCAATTCTTGAAGTTTTGACTCATCACCCAAATTAATAGGTTCATCTGAGTCCCTACCAGAGGTAGTTTTAGCTGGTGCAGTTCTAGGAGGTGAGTCCATAGAATAAGAACCTGCTGCCCCTTTGTCTTGGTTCTGGGGACTTCCAACTGTTTTAGGAGACACAATTGTGTCTTCATCAGTTGTTGCCTTCAAGGAAGTCTTAGCAATGTAACCACTGTCCTGCTGTGAGACAATGGTCTCTACAGCAGTAGTAGCTGCTTCTCTTGAAACCTCATCAGAAGTAACATTGACTTCTGGGAGTATAACCTCCTCATCTGTTTGTGGGATGGCTGATTGATTTTCCTCAGCCCCAGTCACTGGTAGTGGCATACTCTCAGTGATAGGTGAAGGAGAGGAACTGGGGTTGTCCTGAGTTTTATCAATAGCCTCAAACAGGGGTTGCATTGTTTGTGGGACATGTGGTGGTGATGTAGGTGGAGTAAGAAGCTGATTAGCCCTGGGAGATGGGCTTGTAAACATATGATCAAGTGACTCATATGCCTCAGTTTGAGGTTCCCTTTGGCTTACAACAAGTTCCTTTTGTGAGGAATCTTGAGGAGTTTGCTTTGGTTGAGATATCTCCAACTGTTGTGAGGAAGTAACAACAGTGGTTTCATGTTGCTTTGGTGATGCAACAGGGTTATCTTCTGGTATCTCATCTTCCAGAAGTCCCTTTTTGGTTTTGGTGGTTGTTTTGGTGGATGGACGTTTTCTTTTGGTGGCTGGTGTGGGTTTCACAGCACTGGATGAAGTGCCATGATCACCAGGAGCAGTGGGCTCACCAACAGAGGTTTCAACAACAGTTGTTGTCTTTGTCCTCTTTGGTTGTGTTTTGGAAACTTTTTGAACTTTTGTTGCTTTTTCTTGGGTTGAAGAACCCAGCATTCTTGTAAAAGTTTCATCAGTTAGACTTTTCATTTTAAATGACTCTCCCTTTTGAAAATCCTTTTCAGGTAAAAGCTTTTGTAGAATTACACTTAGAATTCTAGGGTAGAGCAGAAAAGCATTGTTTGAGCCAGATTTTATGGCTTTCACATTTGATACCAAGTCTGAAAACAATCCCTGAGATAGATTGAAGTCAGATTCTGACAACATAGCATATCCCAAGTATTGTATCCTCAATGGGATTTCATTGAAGGATGTAGTCTTGGCAGAGGCACAGAGGAGAAGGGTATGGAAGAAAAATTTCATGACTGGTGGGAAAAACTTTTTGTATAGTGTGGAACCAGTCATTTGAGCATCATACCCTCTCTCTTGAAACTCAGTGTGAAGCTCTGTTTTTGGAAAAGTATCCATACCTGACAAGTCGTTCAGTGAGAAGGTAGTGGAGATGATCTCAGGAGTTATGGCGATACTGGTGGCTCCAATTTTTGAAATTATGGACGTAGGCTTTTTGTCTTGGTATAAAACCTCAGCAGTTGCCCAGAATTCTTGGAGTGTTTCCAGATAAATGGGGGCATCAGCAATAAGAATATTTTTATACTTTGAGTTATTGATGAAGTCAATGGTGGAATGGAATGGTGTGTTGTCTTCGGTTTTAACCAAATATGGAAGGAAATTGTGAGTGGCTTTTGTTTGGAGTTCCATTTTAATGGATTTTGATTATGAAAGCGATGATCTTTGATTGAGGGTTATGAGGAAGACGAGAGCGGTTTTTAGTATTTTGAATACAATGAGACAGTAAAACTGCTGTTGGGGGAAAGAACAGGGTTTTATAAGCTCTGGTTAAACCGCTGATGTGGCAAAACTCTGCTTTTGAGAGCAGACGTGGCAAACATCTGATGGTTAAAACATCTGGTGGCATACAGCTGGTTTGTTAAACCTCTGTTGCCAACCTCTGTTGTTTAACCAAAAGACTGATGAAAACAGTTGTTTTATCTGATCAGATGTTTGAAACAGATTTTTCAACTAACAGTGGTTTTAATAAAACAGTGGTTGTTTTATCTGAATCAGTGGTTTTAAAACAGATTTTTCAACCAAAGTGTTATTTTAGCAAAATTTGATTTTCTGAAAACATTTTAATGTTTTTATTGAAAACATTTTTGTTGTTTTTAATCCATGTTTAACATTCCAATTCGAGAGATCAGATTTGTGAAGGTAGATGTGTCTAAAGCTTTTGTCAGCACATCTGCCAACTGATCCTCTGTTGGAACATGGTGCAGAGAAATCAAACCTTTTTCATAGCTATCTCTGACAAAGTGATGTCTGATATCTATGTGCTTGGTGGTTGAGTGGGAGACTGGATTTTTGATGATATTTTCAGCAGCTTGACTATCCAACATGAGTGGAGTCCTCAGTGCAGTTATCCCAAAATCCAGTAGTTGATTTTGAAGCCACATAAGTTGAGCTGTACAGCTTGCAGCAGCAATGTATTCAGCTTCAGCAGTGGATGTTGAAACAGCTGCTTGCTTTTTGCTTTGCCAAGAAACTAAGGCATTCCCTAGAAACTGGCACCCTCCTGATGTGGACTTCCTTGTGGTATGGCAGCCAGCAAAATCACTATCTGAATAACCTGAAAGCTCAATGTTTCCATTAGCAGGATACCAGATACCAAGTGTGGGAGCACCTTTTAGGTATCTGAAGATCCTTTTCACAGCAATAAGGTTAGACTTTCTAGGAGAAGCCTGAGATCTAGCACACACACAGGTTGCAAACATAATGTCTGGCCTGGATGCTGTTAAGTACAATAAAGACCCAATCATGCATCTGTAGTGTGTCTGATCAACAAGTTCATCCTTTTCATCATTAGTGAGTGGCTTGACAGTGCTCATGGGTGTACTACATGGCTTACAATCATTCATCTCAAATTTTGTTAACAAGTTTTTCACATACTTGTTTTGATGAATGAAAGTGCCATTTTGCAGTTGCTTCACTTGGAGACCAAGAAAGCACTGAAGTTCACCCATTGCACTCATTTCAAACTCTGCTGTCATGAGTTCCCTAAACTCCTCACACATTTTATTACATGTGGATCCAAAAATGATGTCATCCACATATATTTGAACAATCATTAAATCTTTTCCTTTCCATTTTAAAAACAAGGTTTTATCAATTTTACCTCTAGTGAAACCAATGGATAAGAGAAAAGTAGAGAGAGTTTCATACCAGGCTCTTGGTGCTTGTTTGAGTCCATACAATGCTTTGTTAAGCTTGTAGACATGATCAGGATGGAATGTGTCTTCAAAACCAGGTGGTTGACATACATAGACCTCCTCCTGAATTTTGCCATATAGGAAGGCACACTTGATGTCCATCTGATACACCTTGATGTTGTGGTTGACAGCAAAGGCTAAGAAAAGTCTGATAGCTTCTAACCTTGCTACAGGGGCAAAGGTTTCATCATAGTCAATACCCTCTTCTTGTCTGAAGCCTTGAACCACTAACCTGGCTTTGTTCTTGACAACTATACCCCTTTCATCAGTTTTGTTTTTGAAGACCCACTTTGTGCCAATTGGACAGACATCCTTAGGCAGTGGTACAAGTTCCCATACTTGTTGTCTTTTGAACTGAAGGAGTTCTTCTTGCATGGCTTCTACCCAACTGTTGTCTTTCAGTGCCTCTTGGTACTTGACAGGTTGTGTAAGGGATAGAAAGCCTGCAAAAAGACAGATGTTTGAAGATTGGCTCCTTGTGAGCACACCTTCTCTGATGTTGCCAATGATTTGGTCTGGTGGATGAGCTCTTAGGTAGATTAGATCTCCCTGATATGGTATGATGGCATTTTGTGGTGAAGGACAGAGGTTTGGAGACTCTGTTGACATAACATCTGTTGGCACTTCTGAAGAGGCAACAGATGTTTGGAATGGAGGTGGAGGAATGGGTCCAAGTGGTGTAATATTGGACTGACTTTTGTCAACAGATGATTGACTCTTGTCAACAGATGAATGGACGGTGGATTGGCTAGGTGAATCAGTGGTTTGAAGGTAAGACTGGCCAACAGTGGCTGACTCAGCTGTGACAGAGTTTTGACAGTTGTTTTGAACCACTGCTTCCTCTGATGCAGGATAGACTTTGTAGTGGTCAGGAACCACAACATCTATTCTGTAGTCTTGTTGTGAAGATTGTGGAGTACCTGCAGGGTTAGTTTTGACAGCAATATCTTCAAATTTGAATTTATCTAAATCAAACAACTCAGCAGGGTTTGCTGGGATTTTTAAAGAAGAAAGTTCATTGAACTTCACATTCAGAGTTTCTTCTATTGTTTTAGTCCTTGTGTTAAACACTTTATAGGCCTTTGCAATAGAAGAATACCCCAGAAAATATCCACAATCCACTTTGGCTGCAAATTTTGAAATGGAATCTTTAAGATTTAAAATGAAACATGGGCAGCCAAAGACTTTGAAAAATGATATCAGTGGTTTGATTTTAAACAGAATTTCATAAGCAGTCTTTTGATGTCTAGGGTTGATTAAAACTCTGTTTTGAACATAGCAAGCAGTGTTTACAGCTTCTGCCCAAAAGGACAGAGGTAAACCAGAATCTGCTAGCATTGTTCTTGCAGCCTCAATGAGAGTCCTGTTCTTCCTTTCAACCACCCCATTCTGCTCTGGTGTTCTTGGGGTACTGTACTGCCTTACAATCCCTTTTGACACACAGAAATCATCTAACTCCTTATTTTTAAACTCTGTTCCATTGTCACTCCTAAAGACTTTTACTGGCAAGTCATATTGTTTTTCAACTTTAGTGACAAAGTCCTTCAAGATACCTGCAGTCTCATCCTTAGAGTGTAAAAAGTAAGTCCATGTAAACCTAGAAAAATCATCAACTATGACAAGACAAAATCTTTTCCTTCTTAGACTCATGATTTTTACAGGGCCAAACAAGTCCATGTGCAACATTTGTAAACACTGACTAGTTTTGGACTCATCAATGGATTTGTAAGAGCTTTTATGTTGTTTACCTTTTAAACAGGAAACACAATGCTCATCACATTTGAATTCTTTTGATGGTAAACCTCTGACAAGGTTTTGTTTGGAGAGTGAGTTGATAGTTTGAAGGTTGGTATGACCAAGTCTCCTATGCCACAATTCTGTCTCTTTGGTAGAGGCAGCTGAGAACAGACAGACATTTGCAGTAGGATTGTCCTTCAACATATCAACCACATACACATTGCCACTTCTGTGAGCAACAAGTTGTGCTTTGCTCTCAGCAATGATGGTGTTAATCTTTTCTACAGCCTCTGGGCCAACAATCTTACAAGTTTGCTTAGTGAAGAATGACCCAAAGCCTTTGTCACTCATTTGTGATACACTAAGTAAATTAAATTTTAGATTGTCTATTAGATTAACATTTTCAAACTTAAGCCTCCCTGCTTTGACAGTACCAGAACCCAACACTTTACCTTTAGAATCATTACCAAAGGATATATCACCCCCTCCATGAGCAAGAAAGTCCAGAAGAAGGGCTCTACATCCAGTCATGTGCCTGGAGCCTCCACTATCTACATACCATAAACTGTCTAAACAAGCAGAAGCTCCCTGCACATCAGTAAAGGTTTTAGTTTTGGTGAGTGTCCAAAGCCAAATTGGCTTTGGATGGGTCCTTAGCTGTCTCAGCCTTAAGTTGAGGAGAATGATCAGTGGTTTGGACTAGCTTTTGAACTAGGTTTAACAGCTGCAGTTGACCATTTGCCAGTGCTTGTATGTCAACACTTGGTCCAGCAGATGTTTGATCATTTCCTATCAGTTGTTGAAAACCATGAGGGTGTCTGTTCACTTTTGGTTTTGAAGGCCTCTTGGGCTCTTCATAAACATGTGGCAGACGATGACAAGTGGGTTGTCCATATCCTCTTGGTAATCTGTTAACAGGTGGAGCATCTGTTACCTGAACTTCTCTGGGAGCAGAGTTTTTGTTCAGACTTTTGGTAACAGATGTTTGAACTGATTCAAAAGTCTGTTTGGGTTTTCCTTTTGAAGTACTTACCACTTCACTCTCCAGAGTTTTAACCTTATACTCTTTTATCTTTTCATCAAAATTTTTGAGATATAAGCACTCTTTTGTTTTGTGATTCTTTTTCTTGCAGATTGAACATTCTTTAGATTTTGAATCATTTAAACTTGTTGTTTTGTTGATGTCATATGCTTTTAGAAGAAAACAGTTTTTGGTGACATGGTTCTTCTTTTCACAAAAATCACAAAACAAGTTGTTCTTGGCTTTCCCTTTTTCTTTCTTCTTTTCAACAGATGTTTCATCATCTGTTGGAAGACTTACTAGAGGGATAACTTTGGCCTGTGGTGCCATTTTACCATCAGAAGTTTTGAAGGTCATTGGTTTGAAATTTTCAAGGACTTCACACTCATCTGACCATGTTGGTTTGAATTGATATTTCTCAATTTCATCAAATGAGGGTGTACCTTCCAACTTTTCAAGAATGATTTTCTTGCCATTGGGTTCAGTAACCTTGATTTCTTGACCCTTAGAGTTTGTAGGGATGACCTCAACCAACTGTGGTTCCTTTTTGTCAGTGGTTTGTGAAACTTGATCAGTGGTTTTAAAACCAAACCCAAATTTCACATGACTTTTAGATTGTTGGTTGACAATCATCTCAAAACCCTTTGATGATTCCACCCATTTCTTACATTCAACTTGGGTGGACTCAAGCTCCTTCTTACAACTATGATATTTTGTTATCATAGTCTGAAGCTGGTCTTTGGTTATGCTTGCTTCATGTCTTAGACTGCTGATTTCAGACTCTTTTTCAAATATTTTTGATTTTAACTCTTTTGTAAGTTTTTCAAACTGAATTTCAGAATCCAAAATTTTCTTTCTAAAGTTTTCATTCACCTCTTTTATCTTAGCAAATGCCACAATACATTTGTCTGAGCACAAGTCATTTAAGATTTGAGGAGATACCTTAGCAGCAGCCATCAAGGCACAGTTACACTGGCAGTCACAGTCATCACTACCCCAGGGGTCTGATAGATTCACAACCTCCACTTCAGATTCTTCAACTGAAACAATCTCACCAACAACACCATCAGTCACATTTTCAGACATAGACACCACTTCCTCAGAATCAGTCTCTTCAACAATTGTTTCTAGTGCCATAAAACAAAAATCCTTTTCAGTGTTAGCAACTAGAGCAATGTTGTCATCTGTTATCTCATCTGGTAGACTGCTCCAATCAACAAAGCCTTGAGTAAAGAAACTCTGTTGACCTGGTTGACTGGTCTCTGCAGGAGCAGAGGGTGGAGTAACAGTCATTGGCACAGGGGCCTGAGCAACAGGTGTTTGGACATAGTGATACTGAGGAACAGTGGTTTGGACATAATGCACAGGAACAGTGGTTTGGGTCTGTGCAAAGTGAGCAGTGTTTTGCACATTAGGTACATTAGGAATGGTTTGATAAGTGTTGGTCTGTGGTCTTTGATTTGGATAGGTGATCATAGGAACTCCATTTTGACTCCTACACTCCCTAGCAAAATGACCCATTCTATGACACTTGTAACACTTTATCTTTGATTTATCCAACCCAACCTTTGACCCACCATGTAAACCTGGGTACCTCCTGCCAGTTTTCTTATAGAAGTTATTGGTTCTAATACTGAGCAGGGCAACCTGATGTAAGATGTCCATTTCTTCTAGGTCCAAAGGGTCAATGTATTGCAAGTCATTGTACACAAAAGATGAATTATCAGAAGCCTGGATATCACCACTGGCTATGAAAGCACAGTTGTTTGGTGATGAGTAAGAATCATTATTGAAACCAGTTGTTATGTCAATGTAATGATCATAACTCTGATCCTTACTACTTCCAGAACCATCATCCTGACCCAACAGTGCAGTATTACCAAATACATAGTCATCTGACACTTTGCCAGAGTCCTGGAGCTTCTTTTTCTGGTTAAGCTCCCTTTCATAAGTCAGGAGCTTACCATGAAGCTGGGTCAGGGTTAGGTCTTTGAATCCGATAGAGTTTCTCATAACTATAGCTATAGTGTCCCATTTGTCCTGAAGTGATCTAAGAAACCTATGATTCAGTGTTTTATTAGGAAAAGTTAGACCAACCAGTTTAAGTTCACTAATTAGACAGTTAAACCTTTCAAACTGTTGTGTTAATGACTCCCCTTTTATGTGACTAAACGTTTCATATTGTTGGTTAAGTATTTCACGGTTGTTTTCAATCACATCATCAGTTCCCCCGAATTGCTCTTTAAGAGCATCCCACAATTCTTTAGCACTATTGCAGTGCAAGAGACCGGCATAGATATCATTCGGCAGTGCCATGGCTACTATGCTGAAAGCCTTGGCATCTAGCTCGATTTTTTGAAAATCTTGCTCTGAGTAGTTCTCAACACTCTTTGGTACTTGGATCTTTGGATCCTCGGCACTCGGTACCATTGGAACATGTGGTCCAAATACTACCGATTTCCAGCACCCTGTGTTCTGTTGTGCTAACACATGAGCTACCCGACGCTGCCAGATGTTGTATTCTGACCTGACAAGCATCGGAGGCTTGTTGTGTGTGCCAGTGTTGTGTGGATCTTGATTAAGTGAAGTCATTCTCTTGGTTTTTCAAAAACAAAGTCTGTTTACTAACTGTTGAAACGAAAATAAACTATTACTCTGTTTTAACCCGACAAACAAACGATATCAATGATTATGAGCTGATCTGTGTATTAAATTGATTGATTAGATCAGATTTAATTGACCAAGCTCTGATACCAATTGTTAGGATCTGAGTATTGGATTGTTTTGATTAACTATGAATTATGAATGAAGTATAAATGGAAAGTGCAGCGGAATAAAGAATAATCAAAACATAGAGAATAATTGTTATCAATCGAATGCTTTCATTAAACTGAAAGATTACAATAGTACAATTATAGCTCCCCCTCAGCCTGATCACTCAGAGTTTGTTTGTCTAAAGAGAATGACGAGTGACCAATAGAACAGTACAAGTACTGTTGTATTTATAGACAAGTACAAACCTCTGATGATCACTTAGCTGACGTCACCTAGAAAGCGACCCCTAACTGACTAACAAACTACAACATCTGTTAAACAATAAACTACTGTTACATTGAAACTACTGAAAGAAAAACTCTGTTAAACTAAAACTCTGATGTCTTCTTATCATCTGTTGAACCAAAGTGCTGTTGGTTCAACAGACCTTTGTTCTTCAGATCTTTGATCAGCACTTGTTCTTTATCAGACTTTTGCTCTTCAGACTTTATCCATCAGACCTTTCATCAGCAGCAGTTGTCTTGTATCAGTTGTTTAAGCATCAGCAGTTTGGGAATCAGCAGTTCTTTGGAGGAAGCTTTCTTGTAACCACTGTTATTTATTCTTGATCAACACTTAGTATATTTTGGCTTTCTATCATCTGTTCTTCTCCAGGTCAGCAGACCCAACACATTCCCGTGTTTCCGCCTTGGCGGGGTGTGACAGATTGGTGTCAGAGCATAAGATTATAGCGAACTAAGATTCTTTTGAGTCAACTATAACTTAAAACATTTTTCGAAACGTTTTCACAAAGTACCACGCCATCTCGCCTTGCACCTCTCAAATCACAAGCTACTCCACGACGATACACGGGTACAATAGTTCATTCATTTACATACATATTCATTTACATATATACATGCATGCGTATGACAGGATCATGGCTATTACTGTTGACCTCACCATTCAGTCTGACTCCGAGCCCGACTACTTGGTAGATTACTCACTAGAGGAAGATCTACCACTCACCCAGCCAGCCCCTATCCCCTACAAGGCCCCCGATTTCCCCCATCATGGAGGTGGATGGATTTCTGATTCCGAGATGGATGTGGACCCTACTTCCGTTACGAGGCGTACTCCCGATGATGACACTGATGATGACGTTCCACCTTCCCTAGCTGCCCCGAACACTCACCCTTCAGTGACCCTTCCTACTTCTCGCCCTTCGGCCAGCCTTGCCCCTTCATTTCGCCTTGACTCCTCGGGACGTTCACTCACGAAGTGTACACCGCGGAAGAGGGTGCGTGCAGCTCTTGTCATCGCCATTCCTGCTCGAGCTCCGATTTTACCTTTCCCTGTTGACCCTATCCCTACCAGCGAGCCTACCCAGCCTACTGACCCCATACCGAAACCCCTAGCAATGGAGATATCCAAACCGAGACCCTTGCCACCACAGAGGTTGAGGAGGCGCTCTCAGGCCCGTAAACGGCCTTTCGTCCCCAGTCTCACTGGTTATTTAGCACATCGGGATGAGGAGGACGACCACAAGGCTATGACCCAAGGAAGATCATCCGGGAGGCCACTCTACACCGAGCGCGGCGTTATTTTATCCCATGACGCGTAGTTGGTAGCTTTGGGAGTCCACATCCGGGAGCTTGAGAGTCAGCTATCTGAGGCCGAGCAGGGGAGACTGTCTACAGTCATGGAGAGGGCAGAGGTGGGGAGACGTTTGGAGGCGCTAGAGAGGAGGATGGCAACTACAAACCAACATGTGAGGGAGGCGATCATAGCTCTTTGATGTCGTGTGGATTAGGTCTTTTTTTAAACTTTCTTTTTACAGTCAACACTTTCCCGGAGGAAATGTGAAGACCCGATGGAAAAAGGGTTATTAAAGGTGACCTTAAAATTAAAACACTTATCGAAGTTTTAAATTTATAGAAATAAAACGATATTTGCTAACTAGTCTAAACCCACACGATAGGCAAGTGGACCTATCGAGTGTAGTATAGGTGATAGCAAGTACCGAATATCGAACCCTAAGATACGACTTCCCCTACTCAGATTCAAGTTCCTTTTAATAAAAACTAAGATAAAATAAAAGAAAGAAAAATGAGAGTGATCAGAATAAAAATCAATACCAACACGAAGCGTTGCTTCAGGATCCGACTTTACCTTGGTATGGATTAATAGTAAATAGTTTATTAATGTGGTGTGAACTAGTGCGCACTTATGCTTAACTTGGAGTTGCTACAGCATTCTCCAGAGGTGACTGTTATCGCAATACATAGCTGTGTTCTTGTGTTTAAGTGAGGGTCTCCCGAACCGGTAAGCTCACCTCTCAATATTGACAAATAGATGACTCAAGACTGTGTATACCCAACCCTGAATGATCCACCTCCCAATACTGCGATAATGACATCTAGACACTTAAGACTTTTATGGACAACTTGCCGGTGGCTGAGCAAGACCGGACAAGAAACCATTTGATAACATAAAAGAGTCAAGACCAACCGGTACAAGTTCATCTTTTACTTGAATTAATTATCTTTTTAAAGAGTGAATAGTCTATCAATAATTGTGTGGCAGTATAAAGATAAAAGAAAATAAAGACCGTTTTCTTTTAACACGGGTTCATCAAACCTTAACCCGCGCCGAGGCTAACACATAGACCATGTTGCCAAGTTTGCAAGATTAAAATCTGACTTATCACTAGGACCAAGTATATAGACTGTACCGACCCTAAGTGAGATTTTGGTAGTAGAGGATTAAGTCTCTAAGTGTGTGTATTTCTACCCACAAATGGACCAATCACTACTCGTGGGAATTGGTTAGCTCACAACTGCGTGGGTTGTTACACACCACGGGTACACTCATGAGTCCTCCCACTTCCTACCAAAACACCCACAAGACCATTGACTAGTTAATTAGTTAGTTAGTTAATTCATCAAGGAAAGTTTAAGTGAAAAGAATTAAACAAGAACACAACACCACTTAACAAACATAAATTATATAATCCATACCAAAATAAGTCTTCACCCTAACAACACTTGATTAATCTAGCCAGACATTGGCTGTACAGCAATCACACTATCATGGGTGCGTGAATAACACATAGTGGTGAGTGTAGGTGGATTAAAGAAGGTGTTTTGGATGAGTTTTAGTGATCTTTCTCTCAACTCTCTCTCACCAAGTTTTTATGGAGTGATCCCAGGCTCCAAAGGTCACTTGCAAGACCCTAGAGGTGGCTGAAGTGTGAGTAAAAATCGGGTGAAATGGGATGTCCAAAATGAGGAGTGGAGGGCTCTATTTATAGGCAAAACAGCTCAAGCACGCCCTTGACATCGAGTTGGCACGCCCATGCTAGACAACAGGTACTGTTGCAGAGTCCTTGCATGCAGAATTGTCGTGTACCAGGGCTGGCACGCCCGTGCCAGAGTGTTAGGCACGCCCATGCTTCCTCAGCTTTTTGTAACCGCCTGCCAGTCTTGGTCGGTTTGAGCCTTGGAGAACACGCTGCTTTAAAGCACGCCCGTTAACTCCTGAAATCTTCAGATTTGACTCCTGTTGACTTGGAAATGTTGACTTGTTAACCTGGAACAGTTGGCATGGCCGTGCCTGCCCGGAGCGCGGCCGTGCTTTATCTGGAACCTTGAAAAAAGTCTTCAAATCTATGTCTTTTAAGCCGGTTTTCACTTCATTTCCCTTTTTACCTTCAATACCTGCAATTATCATCAAAAGGAAACAAACCGTGACAATACCAAGATAAAAGCCTGATTTTAGGTGACAATAAGGTGAAAACATGTATATAAAACCTGCTAATTTTGGGACTCATCACTCTTGCTGCTGCATTTCCACCACCATCTTAGACATTATGGTTTTGCTTTGTGTCGTGACATTTTATGGTATTATGTCGTCATAATTAGTACTTTATGTTTAGTTCTCGTAGATCAAACTATTGCGGTTCAACCGCCCATCTTTTGTACTAAAACTTGATTATCTTGGATTTATGAATGGATTGTGATATTATGTTATGTTGCTTATTCTTTTGTCTTGTGGTTGTGGTTAAATTACTATGCATGATTGTATTGGTTGTTATATGAATGTCCATAATTGAGGAATATATGTCTCTTATGTTTGTTATGTGTTTTTAGAAGGAAATTATGCAAACCCGACAAGCTGCATGAACAAACGATGGCGAACCATTACCGGCCACTCCCGCTGAGCTAGCTAGGGTGATTGCTGAGGCAATTGTTCGACATGATGTTGCTCGGGCTGATTCCAGTGGAGGCTCTGGAGGTATAGGTCACCGGCGGGGAAGCGAAACGGATAACGGTAGAAAATTTGGAGTCTAAATTCTCTACTTACTACTCCTACGCAAACACTGTATTAATAATGCTCGTTATTGAATACACGGAAGTTGAAAACCCTATTCGTGGATGTTCGTACAAAACTTTCATGGCTTGCAAACCATGGAACTTTCGTGGTACCGAGGATGCCGTCGGGATTATTCGTTGGATTGAAAAGACTGAGTCGGTTCTTGACATCAGCGGTTGCTCTGAGGACCAGAAAGTGAAGTACTCTACTTGCACTTTCCAAGATGAAGCCCTCACCTGGTGGAATCTTCAAGTTCAAACCATGGGTCGAGATGCGGCTTACAATCTCACCCGGGCTGATCTCAAGGATCTACTCATGGAGAAATACTGTCCTAGGAGTGAACTACTAAAGCTGGAGGCAGAATTCTGGAATCTTTCTATGGTAGATGCTAAAGTGGCTGCCTATAATACCCGCTTTCATGAGCTCTCTCAACTAGTTCCCCACATGGTCACACCAGAATACAAGAGTGTTGAGCGGTACATTTGGGGTTTATCTCCCAAGATTCGAAGCATGGTCACTGCTTCTGCACCTACCACTATCCAAGCTGTTGTTACTCTAGCTCACAGTCTGACCGACGATGCTGTTCGTATGGGTTCTTTCAATCAGAAGATTTTAGATGCGGGAGAGAGTTCTGGAGGCAAGCGTAAGCGATCTGGCTCTAAGAAGGGAAAGAACTCGTGCCGCAAGCAACAGGAAACTTTGAAGGTTTTTGCTACCACTACTGCTAAGGAGCCCAAACGCAAGTACAACGGGCCCTATCCCTACTGTAGCAAATGCCACTATCACCATGTTGGCACTTGTAAAAGCATCCTTTGTAAAAACTACAATCGTCGAGGTCACGAAACCGCTAACTGCAAGACTAAGGCTACCAACACTCCCCCTGCCAAAAATGAGTGTTTTGAATGTGGTGCAACCGGTTATTTCCGCAAGGACTACCCCAAGCTCAAAAATCAAACTCGCGGTCGAGAATTCGTGCTGGGAGCTGATGAGGCACGTGAAGATCCTATTCGTGAAGAAGAAAGACGGAAGTTTCCGCATGTGCATTGATTACCGGGAACTGAACAAGCTGACCATCAAGAACAAGTATCCATTGCCAAGAATCGATGATCTGTTCGACCAGTTGCAGGGTTCCAGCTACTACTCAAAGATCGATCTGCATTCGGATTCTCATCAGTTGTGGATTCAGGAAGATGACATTCCGATGACTGCATTCCGAACTCGTTATGGGCATTACGAATTCCTAGTCATGCCATTTGGGTTAACGAATGTTCCTGCTGTTTTCATGGACCTTATGAATCGAGTCTGCAAGCCTTACCTAGACAATTTTGTAATTGTCTTTATAGATGACATCTTGATCTACTCGCAAACCCAAGAAGAGCACGAACATCATCTTCGATTGATTTTGGAATTGCTCAAAAACGAGAAGCTGTTTGCCAAATTCTCAGAATACGAGTTCTGGATTCGAGTAGTTCATTTTGTCGGTCACGTTGTGAATGAGAAGGGTATACAAGTTGACCCCACAAAAATTGAAGCCATGAAGGATTGGGCTGCGCCCAAGACACCGACTGAAGTGCGACAATTTCTGGGATTAGCTGGTTACTAATGACGATTCATCGAAAATTTCTCCAAGATTGCCCAACCATTGACTGTCTTAACATAGAAAGACAAGAAGTTCGATTGGGGAATCAAGCAGGAGAATGCGTTCCAGGTTTTGAAGGACCGTTTGTGCAGTGCTCCGATTCTTTCTCCTCCTGAAGGTACAGATGATTTCGTAGTTTATTGCGATGTTTCTCATCAAGGTCTTGGATGTGTGCTCATGCAAAGGAATAAGGTCATTGCCTATGCATCCCGGCAACTCAAAATTCATGAGAAGAATTACACCACTCATGACCTAGAGTTAGGTGCAGTGATCTTTGCCCTCAAGATTTGGAGGCACTACCTTTATGGCACTAAGTGCACCATTTTCACTGATCATAAGAGCTTGCAACACATCTTCAATCAGCAGGATCTGAATATGCGGCAGCGTAGATGGGTTGAGTTGCTGAACGATTACGATTGTGAGATTAAATACCATCTGGGAAAAGCCAACGTTGTGGCTGACGCCTTGAGCCGGAAGGAACGAGTTAAGACCCTGCGTGTGCGTGCACTAGGTTTGACCATCCATACAAATCTCACTACCCATATCCGCGATGCTCAGCAGGAAGCTCTGAAAAGTGAGAATCTAAAGAATGAGTCGTTATTCAAGATGGTTAATCTGTTGGAACCAAGGTCTGACGGCACAGTTTACTTTGCCAATCAGATCTGGGTGCCACATTTTGGTGGTTTACGTGATTTAATTCTTGAGGAGACCCACAAGTCTAAGTACTCGGTCCATCCCGGAGCTGACAAAATGTACAAAGACGTAAAGGAACTTTACTGGAGGCCCAACCTTAAAGGTGAAATTACCACGTACGTCAACCAATGCCTTACCTGCTCGAAAGTCAAAGCTGAGTACCAGAAGCCCTCCGGTCTACTTCAGCAACCAGAGATTCCTGTTTGGAAATGGGAACAGATCTCCATGGATTTCATCACCAAACTACATAAGACGTCCAGTGGTCACGACACGATTTGGGTAATTGTTACAGGTTGACTAAATCTTCGCATTTCTTGCCAATCAAGGAAACTGACAAACTAGAGAAACTCACCAAGCTGTACATCGAAGAGATTGTAACTAGGCATGGTGTGCCTGTTTCCATCATTTCCGACCGAGACAGTCGATTTACTTCCCGATTCTAGCAGACGTTGATGGACGCTTTAGGCTCTCGCTTAGATATAAGCACCGCTTGTCATCCGCAAACCGATGGCCAGAGTGAACGAATCCAAACATTGGAAGACATGCTTCGGGCTGTGTAGTCAATTTCGGTGGAAACTGGGATTCCCATTTACCGTTGGTTGAGTTCTCTTACAATAACAGTTACCAAATCAGCATCAAGGCTGCCCCATTTGAGGCCTTATATGGACGTAAGTGTAGATCCCCTTTGTGTTGGGCAGAAGTTGGAGACAAATATTTGACTGGCCCTGAGCTCATTCAAGAAACAACCGATAAGATCTTTCAGACCCGTGATCACTTGAAAGCCGCTCGAGATCGTCAAAAGAGCTACGCTGATCACCGTCGAAAACCACTTGAATTCCAGGTTGGCGATAAGATACTCTTGAAAGTCTCACCCTGGAAGGGTTTACCACGGTTTGGCAAACGTGTAAAACTTAGACCCCGATACATAGGTCCATTCGAAATACTTGCCAGGGTTGGTCCCGTGGCATACAAGCTCAACTTACCGGAAAAGCTCAGGGGTCTTCATGACACTTTCTATGTATCCAATCTGAAGAAGTGTTTGTACGACGAGTCTTTCATCATGCCTCCTGAGGAAATTCACAACGATGATCAACTCCATTTCGTTGAGGAGCCAATCGAGGTGACTGATTGGAAACTCTAGAAATTAAGAAGGAGCCGCACTAAACTTGTGAAAGTCAGATGCAATGCAAAGTGTGGTCCCAAATTTACATGGGAACGCGAAGACCAAATGAGACGCAAGTATCCAGCTCTTTTTCCTAAGACTACTGAAACTAGTAGGAAAACTTGATTTCGCAGACGAAATTCCAAAAACAAGGGGAGAATGTGACAACAGTCAACGAACCAGGTCAACACCCGTACACATTTTGTTTATTCTGTCATTTCATGTGCATAAGTGGACACTTTTACACACTTTATACCCCCCCCACCCCAAGCCTAGAAAAGCTTGAGTTATTGAGGAAATACAATAGATTGTCCATTTATGCATACAACACCCGAATTGTACAAGGCAATTGACATTGAACAATCAAGCCAATCACACGCTCAACAGAGAGCCACCGGATACCCGATTACTATGAACAAGCAAAATAACAATACACGTGACAACATTTGGGTGGGAAATTACACAATTCCACTCAAAAACCGAAAGAGTTCTCAATGCGTTCGATGTACATGACAAACAAGAATCATGTAACATTTCCCAAAACTCAAGTGTGTATTAACATAGACTAATATTACACCACAACACATGTTTATCACCAATTAACATATGCTATAACATATATGGTAAATAATATTGTTACCATTACTTATGTTAATCCACACACTAAGTCTAACTCATGCATTAACATTGTCACTTGAATGGATATTCCTATATCAAGGGTGACTAGATGTTATAAAAACAAATCGTATATAGGTATATATAGGTATGTAATTGGCCATATTTACAAATATAAATACACAACACTTCAACATAAAAGCCTAGCTTATAATAATCATGTGTTAGTGTATCTATAATCAGCCACTTATACCCATCCATGTCCACGATTTTATACCCCTCCCACATAGAACAAATGTCCCTCATTTCCTTTCCTCTTTCTCGGCCGAAACATGGCATAGAGACAAAATGATGATGCAACTAAAAGATAACCATGACAACTCACTAAACCTTGAGCCATCACTATCACTTAGATTGTGCCACACCTTTTTCTTTCCTTTGTTTTACTCGGGAAGATACACAAGAACAAGAGGAGGAATGCTAGTTTTCATTATACCCTTTCTAACACCAAAACAAAACATACAAAACCATCTATACTAGTCAAACCTTTCTTAGATAAGAAACTCTTGTCCCTTTCCCCCTTGATTTTCGGCCGAGTACACCACCACCATGCACCATCATGGTCACACTAAAGCTTTTGTCTACATTAGCCATGCATGATCACATAGGACAAGATACCTCACTTACACCCTTATGTGGCCTTAACTATTGTCCTAACCCTATCTTGAACATGATCCATACCGAAAATGGAAAGATTAACGTTTCTCTTATTCTCGGCTGATCCCAAGGAAGATAAACCAAAGAGTGTGTCAAACACTAACACCTAAATGGAAGTAGTACTATCAATGAAACCCAACGATCCATGGGGAAGAATTGCCAAACTTTCAACTATATAAGGAGGCACCATAATCATCTAATCTCACACACAAACAACCGAAACCCCAACCCTCTCCATCTATTTCAAGATTCAACCGGATAAGGAGCCTCAAGATTCGTGACCAAGTAGCTTTGGTGGTGCAAACATTCGGCATTACTAGAACTTGGTAAGATAACTAACCTTAACCTCACTTTAATTTCCTTCGGTCCTTCATTGAGCACTCGACCCCTTGAGTTTTCGGCCTAACCATTCGGCCAATAGACACCTTAAATCGATGATATGATAATTAAAACAAGTGTTATGATAATTGTTTTTTCCAAAACTAAACCCATGATGACACATACACTCGCACACATCGAGACGACCTAGGAGATGGTTCCCATGGTCTCAAAGCTTGAAACAAGTATAATCTATCAGAAACGAAAGCTATGGACCGACTTTTGAAACTAAAACATGTATATGTGTAGGTCCGAAACAATCTTGCATTAGACATAAGAATGTACACGATTTCATGATCACACACCTACACACACTCTTGAACACTCCATTGCACATTGATTTGCATAAGTGAGTCACTTTTGACACATTAAACAATCGGATTTAGAGCAATATATCATGTTGAACTTTCGGCTATAATTATAACATATGTTAGAATGACCATAAGCATGTGTTAATACTAGCTTTGATATTAAAAGGTATAAACACCCATTTTGCCATAAAACGACCACATGTGTTAGATTGGGAACAAATTATAGCCCATGCAACATGTTGGGTCCATTTTGTTCACAACGAATACCATTTTATAAAACTCCTGGATTTCTCGAAACCGTACATCTTACAAAAGCTACACAAGAAAAAATAATGATAGTCACGTGCACAAAATATGGCACAAATATAACCAACACATGGTTCCACAAGTCGGGTGAATATGTATGGTAAACGATAAGAACGTATAACTTACTATGTCCTTGATAATCATAGGGCAATCATTATCAGGACGATAGTTACCTCACATCTCAGCTTTACCAGACCACACATACTATCATCAGGTGAGTTTCACGGCCCCATTTTACTGCTTTTACATTTTTTTTGGGGATAAACATGCTACAATTCTAGTACAATTTACAATTGTGTGTTAATTCTATCGTGACTGCCATGTGGAACATGAGACATTTGGTTCGTGAGCTCATTAGTCCTCGTACTATGTTTACTATAACCATTAGCTATCAAAAGCCCTGGAACACTTTAATAGATCTATTGGGTTGACACCCCCACTCTTGGTTAGTCGCTCTAACCGATTACATACAAAAGAGTGTTAGTACTCTACTATATATACATTTTCCTTAGTGTACAATGCACGAGGCACAACAGTCAAGAGGTTTGGTTATGGGACTCATGGTTTACACAGTGATCATTTGCTTATCTAGTTTATGATTGGTTATACATGAATTACCCAAGCATTTTACTTAGTACATTCAAACCTGTGATCTCTGACATTATTGTTGACAAATCTTTGTGCATGTTTTTTAGGTAACTAATGGAGGGCAGCAGGGATTTGGGATAAGGGTTTGAGCATGCATTGGGTGGTACCGCTTTGGAATGGGTTTTGTCAGTCCCGTAATGCTTCATAAGTTTCGGACACTATCTTATTTTCTAGACAATATTATGTCGGTTTGAATAATTTATGACGATATCCATCCTATGATGGTACCTTTTTAATAAATATGTGTGTTTCTTGAACCTTGTGCTTGAAAACTATTCGAGGTCGCATTCCCGTGTTTCCGCCTTGGCGGGGTGTGACAAACGGCGAGCTTCGATATGTTTTTTGGGCGGACGAGATATCGAACATAAACTATCAGCTTTTCTGCGAAGTGCTTACGTTTGACGCGACATACCAAACGAACAGGCAACTCGCGGACCCTTTTTTGTTTATATTTTATTTATTTATAAGTGTGTATCACACGACATTAAACAAAAAACACACAAGCGCTAGCTGTTTTTTTAACAGGTACAATTTAATTTTTGTCCCTTTCACTAGTGTGGACAGCAATAAACGTTGCGTTACATTTCGGGTTGGTCTCTTGTTTAATGAGACAATAGAGTCGTATTGTTGGTTGCTTAATACGTTTCTCGGAGCACATGGGAAGCAGCCTAAGTTGGTATTAGCATACTAGGATCCGACGCTGAAGCAAGTGGTGGCTGCTGTTTTTACCGAGGCAAGGCATCGCCTATGCATGTGGCACATTATGAAGAAGCTGCCCGCAAAGGTACTGACCCTTTTATTATATTTTTCAGTGGCACATTTCTTTTTGTTTTAAGATGACCCTTTATCAACCACACACCCCGCACTTTTGTTTAACAGATTGCAGGAGTTGGTGTTGACAATGCAGAAGTCGGGCGGCCATCCACAAGTTGGTATGGAATGTTTATATAGAACCAGAGGCATTTGAAAGGCGATGGAGGAAGTTACTTGATAAGTATGGACTAACGGACAACGAGTGGCTAAGATACATGTTTAATAAGAAGGAGTTTTGGGTGCCTGCATACTTTCGCGATATCCCTATGTCATGTCTGATGAAGACTACATCTCAATGTGAAAGCTCAAATGTGGCATTCAAGGTCAATTCTAGCTTGGCCAACACGCTTGTGCAATTTTTGTTGTGCATTGACACTACGATGGACACCCAAAGATACAATCAGAGGGTTGCGGAGTACCAAACTGAGTGTCGGGTCCCTGAATTTAAAACCGCTACAGCGATTGAGAAGCAATGTGCGCTGGTCTATTCTCAAACCATATTCTACGAAATGCGAAAGGAAATCTAGAAAGGGTCGTTGCTGTGTTTCATTAAAAATTAAGAAGAAGCCGACGATGTCAAGGTGTACACTGTAACTCACCTTGATAAGTTAACAGACGTGGTCATTGAATACACGGTATGTTGTTTGTCAAATGACTCATCAATGTTACATATGGCCCCTCTTTTGTAAATTTTATTTATGTTTTTCCTTTTTTTTGCTGTCTAATACACAAGTTAGGGTTGATGCTATTGCGGGGGATGCCACATGTTCGTGTAACTCGTGGACCCGAATTGAATACCTACACCGACATATTTTTTGTGTATTCAGATACACTAAAGTCGAGGCAATCCTGGAGAAGTATATCATGGACCGTTGGAGGCGCGACGTGCTACCAAAATCTGTTTTCAGCATTGATGCTCGCTATGGGGTGGACAACAGTGACACGAATGTTATGCGAAACAAATTACTTGACATGTTTAATCAATGTGTGGATCACCTAAGTCTCTCGCCTAAGCATTTATCTGCGTTTTCAAAGCGATTCAAGGGTATGAGAGACGAAATTCTAGGGAAGAGGGTTGAGGTAGCCAAACCTGAGGGCATGAACGAATCTGTAATCGCAAATCTATTACTTGTACCAGAGGACGTTGAGTTTCGTGCAGTAACCCGCAAGGTATCAGGAACAAAGGGTGCGGAACAAATCGCCGACTAGTGGGTCTCGGTGAAAAGGCTGCAACCAGGAAGAAGAAGTAGCATGTGCGCTAATGCAAGACGTGTTGGGAATACGTCACTGATCATAACTCTAGGAACTGTCCGACAAAGAACAAAGACCCCGAACTTTAGCCGACGCAGCAGGCCCCCAGCACCCCCGCCTGCTCTTTTATTTTATGATATATAGGATGTTTATATAAATATGTGTGTAGAACAAATTCTATCAACTCTGGTCTGCTAGGGTTTTTTTTTTTGTTATTTGATATGGTGTAAATGTCTGTTCAGCATATCATTTAGCATGTGTGGAACGGGCATTTTTTACGCTATGTAAATGTGCAAGGGGAGCAGGTTACTGGTGTGTTTCATATGGCGCTACGGGAAGGTGCTTTTTGTTTGTAGGGGGGGGTTATCATTTTTAAATGTTTCTCTAGTGTGTGGATATATTTTATTATTGTATCTTTGTGTGTGATTGTTTTTCGTATTCGTTTTGCTAAACCCATTAGAAGACTAGAAATATTAAAGCACCACAAGAAGACAGGTAAAACAGTACATGGGGGGGGGTCCTTTACACCAGTGTAACATAACCCAACCAACCTAGGCTTTAAAATATTAAACATAACACAGCAGCAACAACCACAGATACATTGACCTAATCTTTCACACCCAAGGCCAAATAGATACTTTCACCAACGCTCCTTTGGCGACATAACTGCATCGGAGTCCATGTCATCATCAGACGGCCAGTCAAACCCCACCAGGTCGTTCTCAAGGTTTTTGTATTCATTTGTGGCCCAGTAGTCTTCATCGGGCACCTGCTGCGAGGCGCACTTGTCTGCTATTGGTGCTTTTGACGCAGTCACCTTAGTGCTTGGTTTAAGTGGTTGTGGTGGCACGCAACTTTTTTTGACTGAGCTCCCATCCATGGCAGAACTACTATCTGGCACATCTATGTCCAATGCCATACCGTACCCCAGGTCGAGCAACTTCACCTTAGTCCCTCTCCTAGTAACCCCGTGACTTGTGTACACCGGCAGCGGTCCGTAGTTCGGTCGGGGCGTACGCGTCCTGGCTTGTTGACTTTCCTTTTTCATAACCTTGCTGCATGCCCGCAACTGCAGCAGTAGGTGGCCTAGGCACGGGGTAATGATGGTGCCGGGTGGTATTCCCATCTGTGAACGATGCCAAACTTGTACTAAAATTTCCTTTGCGTTCATTATGTGGGAATTTGTTTGGCCTTTCTTCGCCGCCACCCATCCTGTTCAGTCGAGGGTCAAAACAAAACAACAATAAGAAACAACAATAGTAAAAACGAGAAGAAAAAAAAATACACTAACAACCATTAAAAAAAAGAAAAAGGAAAACCGTTTTTGACAACGGTGTTTTTTTTACAAAAAAAAAAAAACCGATGTGGTTTTTACACCGGTAATTTTTTTTTTACGATAACCACACCCCCCATGATGTTTTGTGTGTGCGTGTAAAAAAAACCCCACGTGTTTTTACACCGGTGCTTTTTTACACCAGTGTTTTTTTTTTGTGACAACAGTGTAAAAGAACTCTCATTTTTTATACATTGAGGTAACCCCCGTCTTTTTTGATTTTTTTCACAAAAAAAAGCCATGTGTTTTTACACTAGTGTCTTTTTTTTGCTCTTTTTATGGTGTGGAAAAAAAGGAAATGCAAGCTGCTTGGTTTTACACCAGTGTTTTTAAAGACAACGGTGTAAAAATAACTGTGTTTTTTTACACTGAGGTATGTGTTGACAAGGAAAATACCATTTTTTTCCCTTGAAAAACAGTGGTCATTTGTATTGAATAAAAATGATGGGAGTCCCCATTTTTATGGCCCTAACCTATTAATAGACAAAGATAGTTTAGTTATTCAATGGGAACAATAATTCTAGAAGTTGAAACAAAAAAAAGGACTCATGTGAATGATGTTGATTGGAGGATTTGTTTTTTTATTCTTTTTTGGGTACAAGTGCATACCTACTTTTGTCGTTAATACACGTACACAAGCCTCCGCAACGTTGACACCGGTGTAAAATATTTGGTCACGAATAACAAGATGTCCATGTGTTAACTAATGCATTTTTACATTGGTGTAAAACTAGGGGGTGTGTGGGGGTATAAAGTGGGGCCATGCAAAACAACAATGAATTTTCATTTTCTTCAATGGAAATAATCATTCCATATGTTGAAAAAAAGAGGACCCATGTGGGGAATTAAATGGGCCCGGCAAAAAAGGAGATGGCTGTTTGTTTTTTCTTGGGGGGTTTTTCTTACACTAGTGTAAAATTAGGAGGTGAGGGGATTAAAACGGTCCAAGCAGAAGGAGAATGATTACTTGTTGTTGTTTTTTTTTAACACATGGTGCCATAGTTTTTGGCTCTCACATGGAAACTACAAAATAAAATAGGGGCCACTCACATACATTTTAAAAAGCAAGGCAACAAACATGGAACAAATTTAAATTTACACCGATGTAAAACTTACTTAAACCACCAGCACAACATCATATTATGGTCAGTAGTGTTAACCATTACAAAATAATCATTACAACCGACCAACCCACGTTACCCAATATCCAAGCACACACAAAATAATAACAAAGCAGTTGTTTTTTAGACGCAAGCACACCCAACCCAAAATACAATTTTTTTTCATAAGGAAAATGTAGTATTTTTTTAATCAAAATACTTTTCATTAAATTAAAATCAACACATTACAAGTGGACGGCTGGTAAGCAGGCAACAAGTTGCGCACCCACCCCTTTTGGATAGTAAAACCTACTCTATTAAAAATGAAACTTTGGTCTCTGGCTGTCGAGCAATTACTATGCATCACCTTTTGCACCCTATCCAGAAACCAGATGGCTTGGGGGCAAGGCCCCCAAAGGTATCAAAAGCAAAGGGTACGAAGACATGCTGATTTTTCATGCAGGCATTTTCATGTTTAGCGACTTTCTTAGATTCAGCTTTCAAGATTGCTTTCCCTGCTACAAAACCCGAATCCCGAAGCCCCGCCAGAGGGGACACTCCAGTGAGATCAACACACGCATGCTTACCTTGCGCCCACCCGAACACAAGGACATCCGCTGTCCGTAAGGTGGACCGTCCGTCTAGCGGGTCTGTCAGAAAATTAACTGAGGCTTCTTTCTTAGCTGAGATCCCAGCCTTTCGCAAAACATCCCACAAGGCATCCCTAACTAAGTCATGTCGGTATTTAAAGCCCGACATTTCCTTACAATGTAGGGCGTGATCCCCAAATTTATCCAAACAAGATTTCTTACAAATCGGGCACGACTCGTCAACCGGGAACATGGTGATCATAGGTCTGTACTTAAGGATGGCCCAGTATTCACCCAAGACCATCGATCAGGAGGACAGTTAGAAAATCTTGAGCATGTGCCCTCTTAAGGCATTCAAACACCGCTTTCTGACGGGGAGTCAAGTCAAACTTCTCTCCCATATTGTGAAGGGTTTTCTGGGTAAATGCACTTGCCAACGTTTTTTGGGCTTTCTTGGGGCGGTGTCTTTATCCATGAAACTACATGGGTCCAAATCAGGGAGAGAGTTGCGAACAATATCCAGTGCCATCATGTAATCTGAGTCGATTCCCACCACACCACTGCTCCTTAAGATGTGGTCTTGCAACTTCCAGGACTGCACCCTGGAGGCAACAAATGCATACGCAGCTACGTCCTCTGCCGAAGAAAGCCCAAGCCCTCCCGACCGTATTGGCAAGGACGCCACCTACCATTGAAAATACCTAAAAAACTGCCCCCCACATACAACAACATCTTAAACTGCCTCACGTAGCCCCTTGTCGAAAACAGATACGACATCAAAAACAAAGTTCGGTTGACACGTCCGTAGACCAAACAATAACTTAGAGACCCCCATGCAAGAGCGGAGCAAAAGGATTTCACTTTGGGGATCCTGCAGCCTTTTTAAAAGTGTACAAACTTGTAGATAACATTTCTGATCCATCAGACGCTACTACGCCAAACCCGATCGTTGTAGATGTTTGTGGATGACTAAAGGATACTCACTGCATATCGCTTCCTCAAAGTGTCCGGCTGTGTCTGCTTTTGCTTCCCATTCAGGCTAAACTCACACTTGAAAGGAACGGAAACGCCGTAGTAATTTTCCATGTGTCGCATCATGAACACCCCACAGTCGACCGTGTTCTTGGAGGTAGCCCAGGGCAAAGGTACCTGCCGTATACGGCATCCGCACATCAACATTGCCTTTGGGTGATTCAACGTAGCAAGGTAGTCAACAAAGATATGTTTCTGGATAAACAATTAGAGGGATTAGGAGTATAGCCATATAAAAGAATAAAGCAACCTTTTTCTTCTTACCACTTTCTATGGCGTGCTTTTAATAATGTACAGGTTGCTGTCCGATAGTACCATGGGCGACCACTTTGGTACAATGTTATCTATCACACAGACGTCATCATGCTTGAAATCAAATAACACAACATAATTGTTAGGATCTGAGTATTGGATTGTTTGGATTAAGTATGAAAGATGAATGAAGTATAAATGGAAAGTGCAGCGGAATAACAATAAATCAAAACATAGAGAATAATTGTTTTTAATCGAAAGCTTTCATTAATGGAAAGGTTACAATTGTACAATTAAACTCCCCCTCAGCCTGATCACTCAGAGAATGTTTGTCTGAAAGAGAATGACGAGTGATGAATAGAACAGTACAAGTACTGTTCTATTTATAGACAAACTCAAAACTCTGATGATCAGTTGCTGACGTCACCTAGATAGCGACCCCTAACTGTCTAACAAACTCTAAGAACTGTTAAGCTATAAACTACTGTTACATTGAAACTACTGACAATACAAAACTCTGTTAACTAAAACTCTGATGTCTTCTTATCATCTGTTGAACCAAAGTGCTGTTGGTTCAACAGACCTTTGTTCTTCAGATCTTTGATCAGCAGTTGTTCTTTATCAGACTTTTAACCTTCAGACTTTGTCCATCAGACCTTTCATCAACAGCAGTTATCTCTGACAGTTGTTAAGCAGCAGCAGTAGTTTAGGAATCAACAGATCTTTGGAGGAAGCTTTATTGTAACAACTGTTCTTTATTCAGGATCAATCACTTAGTATATTTTGGCTTTTAATCATCTGTTCTTCTCCAGGTCAACAGACCTAACAATCTCCCCCTAGAACAGATGATGCCAAAACTCTGCTTTATTCTTGATCTTTATTCCTCATCAGACTTTCTCTAATTTGCCCTTTCAGTTGCAATTCAAAACTTAGAGAGAAGAGGTCTTCAGCATCTCTTTCCAGTGTCAAGTTCAGAAGTGTCTTGAGATCTTCAGCACTTAGGCCAGGTGCATCATCCATACTTAACTTCTGAACACTACCATCTGATCTGAGCAGTGTCAATTCATGGGTCTCTTTATCAGACTTCCATTTTAGAATTTTAGAATTTTAGAATCAGAGGAGTGACTGGGATGCGTCTTTATTTTAGATGAGTTAGGAGATGGAGGCCTGCCAATGAGTTCTCTGAACTTCTCTGTGACAGGGTCAGAGAAGAATCTGATTTGGTTCAAGAGACCCTCTTTTACATAGGTTTCAGTGAACTTTCTTGTATCCTCTTCAGACATTTCCTTCTGCTTCTTGTATTGTCTTCTGGCAGCAATAGAAAGATCAGAGGTTTCAAGTAAACTGTCTAGTGTAAAGGCCTGTGAGGGTTTCTTGGGTGCATCATCATAGACTTGTTTTCTTGGTAGTTTGGGATTGGTCTTTCTTTCTTGTTCAAGCTTCTTGTATGTTTCAATTAACTTGATCTCAGACCATCTAGCAACAGATCTCATCTCTCCATACTTGGCTGCTACAAGCTCTTGTCTCATTCTCTTGAATTTCAAGGCTCTAGCTTGATCTCTCCCTTTACTGAAGTCAGGGGCAGAGGCCTTAGTAGGAGGATTCTTGGCCATGCTCTCAATTCTAATGAGTTCTTTCCTGAGAGCATGTGTGGTCCAGCCTGTGAATTGATTCTTTGTTTCTTTGTAAGGCTTGGTTGCCAAGATCTGTTCTAGCAGTGAATCCCTAACTTCCATTTCCAAATCTCTGCTGAGAGGCATGGAAGACATGGAATTGCTCAGGGTCTTAGCATAGTCTTCAATCCTTCGAACTTTGCTAAGCTCTGCTGAATGGATGCCCTGAGCAGTTCTGTCATCCTTCCCTTTGCATTTCTCTTTGATGACAGCATCAGCCTGTTCACCCTTGTATTTAAGATAGGTGTCAATGTTGAGTGGAACAGGGAAGCCTTTGAGAGATGGGAAGGTTCTTTCTGATGGCTGATCAGTATTGTAGAAGGATTGAAGTTCCCCCTTGATTAAATCCAACTCAAGGGGATACTTCTCAGCCAATGGGGTGATGGTGAGTGGTGGTCCATGGGATCTGAATTGAGAGGTGTGTGGTGAGAAAGATGAAAGTGGAATGGCATTGACTGGTGTGGATTGTGAGATTGGGGTGTTAGGTGGTGTGTTGTGGATATTTTCATCTTGTATAACAAAGGTGGATTTCCTTTTCCTGCTATACAAGATTTTGGGTGAAGGTGAGGATGAGGCAGTGGTTTGGTGAACATCTGTTGGTCCTTTTGTGGAACCAGCAGTTGTTTGGGTTTTTGGTTGTGTTGTGGTAGGTTTGGTAGTTGTTTGAGTTGTGGCTGGTTTAGTGGTTGATGGTGTGGTGATTGGTTTGGTTACTGGTTTGGGTTGAGCAAATGTTTTAGTGGCAGTTGTTTTGGTTTCAGTGGTTTGGGTAGCAGAGGTTGTGGTGGCAGTGGTTTTAGGAGCAGTGGTTGTGACAACAGGTGTTTCAACAGCAGAGGTTTCAGCAGATAGTTTGGAAGGTGGTTTTCTAGTGTGTTTTGCTGGCATTTTCCTTCTTTTAGAAGTATTCACATCTTCCACTTCTTGCTGTTGTTCCTTTTTCAGCTGCACCAACAACTCTGCCTTTGCTTCCAAAGTATCATCCCTTTTCATTTTATCCTGAGCAGCTTTCTCAGCCTTTTCATTGGCTGAAGTGTCAACTTCTTTTGCCTTGGATGCTTGAGCTGGTTCAGTGACAGGGATTTGAATATTTGGTTGCTGTGATTGTGGAGCTGATTTTGGTGACTCTGGTTTGTCAGCAGTTGGCTTCCCTTTTTGTGAGGGTGGTGCACCAAATGGATTTAGCTTTGGCAGCCTATCTCTGCCACTCTCCCCCTTTTTGGCATCATCAGCTGTAAACTCATTGTCGTTTTCATCTCTGAGAATGGTGGTAGGGGCAGAGCCAGTAGTCTTCAGCAGGTGTTCCTTGATCACTTTGATGTCAGCCTTGGTGTCATTGAATCTTGCATCCACCATGTTTCTGATCAAGGTCATGTATGTTTCCTGGGTCTGATCTGCCAGTTTTCTGTGAGCTATGATGATGGGTGAAACTGATTTCCATAGCTCACTGGCAATATCAGAGGTTGAGGGTTGACTTTTGGTAAAGTTGTTCAATGTCTCCAATATTGACTTGACATCAGTTTTGATGTCAGCAACAGAGGATTCAAGGTTTTGAACCTTAACCGTCAATTCTTGAAGTTTTGACTCATCTCCTAAGTTAATAGGATCATCTGAATCCCTACCAGAGGTAGTTTTAGCTGGTTCAGTTCTAGGAGGTGAATCCATAGAATGAGAACCTGCTGCCCCTTTTTCTTGGTACTGGGGACTTCCAACTGATTTTGGGGACACAATGGTGGCCTCATCAGTTGTTGCCTTCAAGGAAGTCTTATCAATGGAACCACTGTCCTGTTGTGAGACAATGGTCTCAACAGCAGTAGTGGCTGCTTCTCTTGAAACCTCATCAGAAGTAACATTGACTTCTGGGAGTATAACCTCCTCTTCTGTTTGTGGGATAGCTAATTGACTTTCCTCAGCCCCAGTCACTGGTGGTGGTGTACTCTCTGTGACAGGTGAAGGAGAGGAACTGGGGTTGTCCTGAGTTTTGTCAATAGCTTCAAACAGGGGTTGCATGGTTTGTGGGACATGTGGTGGTGACGTAGGTGGAGTAAGCAGCTGATTAGCCCTGGGAGATGGACTTGTAAACATATGGTCAAGTGACTCATATGCCTCAGTATGAGGTTCCCTTTGGCTTACAACAAGATCCTTTTGTGAGGATTCTTGAGGAGTTTGCTGGGGTTGAGATATCTCCAACTGTTGTGTGGAAGTAACAACAGTGGTTTCATGTTGCTTTGGTGATGCAACAGGGTTAGCTTCTGGTATCTCATCTTCCAGAAGTCCCTTTTTGGGTTTAGAGGTGGTTTTTGAGGATGGACGTTTTCTTTTGGTGGCTGGTGTGGGTTTCACAGCACTGGATGAAGTGCCATGATCACCAGGAGTAGTGGGCTCACCAACAGAGGTTTCAACAACAGTTGTTGTCTTTGTCCTCTTTGGTTGTGTTTTTGAAACCTTTGTGACTTTTGATACTTTTTCTTGGGTTGAAGAACCCAGCATTCTAGTAAAAGTTTCATCAGTTAAACTTTTCATTTTGAAAGACTCTCCCTTTTGAAAATCTTTTTCAGGTAAAATCTTTTGTAGAATTACACTTAGAATTCTAGGGTAGAGCAGAAAAGCATTATTTGAGCCAGATTTTATGGCTTTCACATTTGAGACCAAGTCTAAGAACAATCCCTGAGACAGATTGAAGTCAGAATCTGACAACATTGCATATCCCAAGTATTGTATCCGCAATGGGATTTCATTGAAGGATGTAGTCTTGGCTGAGGCACAGAGGAGTAGGGTATGGAAGAAAAATTTCATGACTGGAGGAAAAAACTTTTTATACAATGTGGAACCAGTCATTTGTGCATCATACCCTCTCTCTTGAAACTCAGTGTGAAGCTCTGTTTTTGGAAATGTTTCCATACCTGACAAGTCGTTTAATGAGAAGGTAGTGGATATGATTTCAGGGGTTATGGCGATACTGGTGGCTCCAATTTTAGAAATTATGGAAGTGGGCTTTTTGTCTTGATACAAGACTTCAGCACTTGCCTAGAGTTCTTGGAGTGTTTCCAGGTAGATGGGAGCATCAGCAGTGAGGATATTTTTATATTTTGAATTATTTATGATGTCGATGGTGGAATGAAATGGAGTGTTATCTTCGGTTTTTACCAAATAGGGAAGGAAATTATGAGTGGCTTTTGTTTGGAGATCCATTTTAATGGATTTTGTTTGTGAAAGTAATGATCTTTTGATTGAGGGTTATGAGGAAGACGAAGGCGGTTTTCAGTATTTTGAATACAATGGGACAGTAAAACTGCTGTTGGGGGAAAAACAGGGTTTTATAGGCTCTGGTGAAACCGCAGATGTGGCAAAACTCTGCTTTTGAGAGCAGACGTGGCAAACATCTTATGGTTGAAACATCTGGTGGCATACAGCTGTTTTGTTAAACATCTGTTGCCAACCTCTGTTGTTTAACCAAAAGACTGATAAAAACAGTTGTTTTTTCTGATCAGATGTTTGAAACAGATTTTTCAACCAACAGTGGTTGTTTTATCTGATCAGTTGTTTGAAACAGATTTTTCAACTATCAGTGGTTTGAATGAAACAGTGGTTGTTTTATCTGATCAGTTGTTTGAAACAGATTTTTCAACTATCAGTGGTTTGAATGAAACAGTGGTTGTTTTATCTGATCAGTGGTTTAAAACAGATTTTTCAACCAAAGTGACATTTAGCAAAATTTGATTTTTCTGAAAACATTTTAATGTTTTTATTGAAAACATTTTTGTTGTTTTAATCCATGTTTAACATTCCAATTCGAGAGATCAGATTTGTGAAGGTAGATGTGTCTAAAGCTTTTGTCAACACATCTGCCAACTGATCCTCTGTTGGAACATGGTGCAGAGAAATCAAACCTTTCTCATAGCTATCTCTGACAAAATGATGTCTGATATCTATGTGCTTGGTGGTTGAATGAGAGACTGGATTCTTGATGATATTTTTAGCAGCTTGGCTATCCAACATGAGTGGAGTCCTTAGTGCAGTTATCCCAAAATCCAGTAGTTGATTTTGAAGCCACATGAGTTGGGCTGTACAGTTTGCAGCAGCAATGTATTCAGCCTCAGCTGTAGATGTTGAAACAGCTGCTTGCTTTTTGCTTTGCCAAGAGACTAAGGCATTCCCTAGAAACTGGCACCCTCCAGAGGTGGACTTCCTTGTGGTATGGCAGCCAGCAAAGTCACTATTTGAATAACCTGAAAGCTCAATGTTTCCATTAGCAGGATACCAGATACCAAGTGTGGGAGCACCTTTTAGGTATCTGAATATCCTTTTCACAGCAATAAGGTTAGACTTTCTAGGAGAAGCCTGGGATCTAGCACACACACAGGTTGCAAACATAATGTCTGGCCTGGATGCTGTTAAGTACAATAAAGACCCAATCATGCATCTATAGTGTGTCTGATCAACCAGTTCATCCTTTTCATCAATAGTGAGTGGCTTGACAGTGCTCATGGGTGTACTACATGGCTTACAATCATTCATCTCAAATTTTGTTAACAAGTTTTTCACATACTTTTTTTGATGAATGAAGGTGCCATTTTGCAGTTGCTTTACTTGAAGACCAAGAAAGCACTGAAGTTCACCCATAGCACTCATTTCAAACTCTGCTGTCATAAGTTCCCTAAACTCCTCACACATTTTATTACATGTGGATCCAAAAATGATGTCATCCACATATATTTGAACAATCATTAAATCTTTTCCTTTCCATTTTAAAAACAAGGTTTTATCAATTTTACCACTTGTGAAACTAATGGATAAGAGAAAAGTTGAGAGAGTTTCATACCAGGCTCTTGGTGCTTGTTTCAGTCCATACAATGCTTTGTTAAGCTTGTAGACATGATCAGGATGGAATGTGTCTTCAAAACCAGGTGGTTGACATACATAGACCTCCTCCTGAATTTTGCCATATAGGAAGGCACACTTGATGTCCATCTGATACACCTTGATGTTGTGGTTGACAGCAAAGGCTAAGAAAAGTCTGATAGCTTCTAACCTTGCTACAGGGGCAAAGGTTTCATCATAGTCAATTCCTTCTTCTTGTCTGAAGCCTTGAACCACTAACCTGGCCTTGTTCTTGACAACTATACCCCTTTCATCAGTTTTGTTTTTGAAGACCCACTTTGTGCCAATTGGACAGACATCCTTAGGCAATGGTACAAGTTCCCATACTTGTTGTCTTTTGAACTGAAGGAGTTCTTCTTGCATGGCTTCTACCCAACTGTTGTCTTTCAGTGCCTCTTGGTACTTGACAGGTTGTGAAAGGGATAGAAAGCCTGCAAAAAGACAGATGTTTGAAGATTGGCTCCTTGTGAGCACACCTTCTCTGATGTTGCCAATGATTTGGTCTGGTGGATGAGCTCTTAGGTAGATTAGATCTCCCTGATATGGTATGATGGCATTTTGCGGTGAAGGACAGAGGTTTGGAGACTCTGTTGACATAACATCTGTTGGCACTTTTGAAGAGTCAACAGATGTTTGGAATGGAGGTGGAGGAATGGGTCCAAGTGGTGTAAAGTTGGACTGACTGTTGTCAATAGATGATTGACTTTTGTCAACAGATGATTGAGCAGTGGATTGGTTGGGTGAATCAGTGGTTTGGAGATAGGACTGGCCAACAGTGGCTGACTCAGCTATGACAGAGTTTTGACAGTTGTTTTGAACCACTGCTTCCTCTGATGCAGGATAGACTTTGTAGTGATCTGGAACCACAACATCTATTCTGTAATTTTGTTGTGAAGATTGTGAAGTACCTGCAGGGTTAGTTTTGACAGTAATATCTTCAAATTTGAATTTATCTAAATCAAACAATTCAGCAGGGTTTGTTGGGATTTTCAAAGATGAAAGTTCATTGAACTTCACATTCAGAGTTTCTTCTATTGTCTTAGTCCTTGTGTTAAACACTTTATAGGCCTTGGCAGTAGAAGAATACCCCAGAAAATATCCACAATCCACTTTGGCTGCAAATTTTGAAATGGAATCTTTAAGATTTAAAATGAAACATGGGCAGCCAAAGACTTTGAAAAATGATATCAGTGGTTTGATTTTAAACAGAATTTCATAAGCAGTCTTTTGATGTCTAGGGTTGATTAAAACTCTGTTTTGAACATAGCAAGCAGTGTTTACAGCTTCTGCCCAAAAGGACAGAGGTAAACCAGAATCTGCTAGCATTGTTCTTGCAGCCTCAATGAGAGTCCTGTTCTTCCTTTCAACCACCCCATTCTGCTCTGGTGTTCTTGGGATACTGTACTGCCTTACAATCCCTTTTGACACACAGAAATCATCCAACTCCTTATTCTTAAACTCTGTTCCATTGTCACTTCTAAAGACTTTTACTGGCAAGTCATATTGTTTTTCAACTTTGGTGACAAAGTCCTTCAAAATACCTGCAGTCTCATCCTTAGAGTGTAAAAAGTAAGTCCATGTAAACCTAGAAAAATCATCAACTATGACAAGACAAAATCTTTTTCTTCTTAGACTCATGATTTTTACAGGGCCAAACAAGTCCATGTGCAACATTTGTAAACACTGACTAGTTTTGGACTCATCAATGGATTTGTAAGAGCGTTTATGTTGCTTACCTTTTAGACAGGAAACACAATGCTCATCACATTTGAATTCTTTTGATGGCAAACCTCTAACAAGGTTTTGTTTGGAGAGTGAGTTGATAGTTTGAAGGTTGGTGTGACCAAGTCTCCTATGCCACAATTCTGTCTCTTTGGTAGAGGCAGCTGAGAACAGACAGACATTTGCCATAGGGTTATCCTTCAACATATCAACTACATACACATTGCCACTTCTGTGAGCAACAAGTTGTGCTTTGCTCTCAGCAATGATGGTGTTAATCTTTTCTACAGCCTCTGGGCCAACAATCTTACAAGTTTGCTTAGTGAAGAATGACCCAAAGCCTTTGTCACTCATTTGGGATACACTAAGTAGATTAAATTTTAGATTGTCTATCAGATTAACATTTTCAAACTTAAGCCTCCCTGCTTTGACAGTACCAGAACCCAACACTTTACCTTTAGAATCATTACCAAAGGATATATCACCCCCTCCATGTGCAAGAAAGTCCAGAAGAAGGGCTCTACATCCAGTCATGTGCCTGGAGCCTCCACTATCTACATACCATAAACTGTCTAAACAAGCAGAAGCTCCCTGCACATCAGTAAGGATTTTAGTTTTGGTGAGTGTCCAAAGCCAAATTGTCTTTGGATGGGTCCTTAGTTGTCTCAGCCTTAAGTTGAGGAGAATGATCAGTGGTTTGGACTAGCTTTTGAACTAGGTTCAACAGCTGCAGTTGACCATTTGCCAGTGCTTGTATGTCAACACTTGGTCCAGCAGATGTTTGATCATTTCCTATCAGTTGTTGAAAACCATGAGGGTGTCTGTTCACTTTTGGTTTTGAAGGCCGTTTGGGCTCTTCATAAACATATGGCAGACGGTGACAAGTGGGTTGTCCATATCCTCTTGGTAATCTGTTAGCAGGTGGAGCATCTGTTACCTGAACATCTCTGGGAGCAGAGTTTTTGTTCAGACTTTTGGTAACAGATGTTTGGACTGATTCATAAGTCTGTTTGGGTTTTCCTTTTGAAGTACTTACCACTTGACTTTCCAGAGTTTTAGCCTTATACTCTTTTATCTTTTCATCAAAATTTTTTAGATATAGGCACTCTTTTGTTTTGTGATTCTTTTTCTTGCAGATTGAACATTCTTTAGTTTTAGAATCATTTAAACTTGTTGTTTTGTTGATGTCATATGCTTTTAGAAGAAAACAGTTTTTGGTGACATGGTTCTTCTTTTCACAAAAATCACAAAACAAGTTGTTCTTGGCTTTCCCCTTTTCTTTCTTCTTTTCAACAGATGTTTCATCATCTGTTGGAAAATTTATCAGAGGGATTACTTTGGCCTGTGGTGCCATTTTACCATCAGGGGTTTTGAAGGTCATTGGTTTGAAATTTTCAAGGACTTCACACTCATCTGACCATGTTGGTTTGAATTGATATTTCTCAATTTCATCAAATGAGGGTGTACCTTCCAACTTTTCAAGAATGATTTTCTTGCCATTGGGTTCAGTAACCTTGAAGCATCTCCATGAACGTGCATTCAATATCAGATAGGATCAGTTGAAGAAGGAGCTTGAAGCATTCTGCCACATTGGACAAGAATCGTTGAGAGACATGCAGTCTCGATACTACCACCACATGAATGAACTCCGTAAGCATGAACTTAAATATACTACTTATGAACGAATCGAACATTTTGCAGATGTGCTACCACCTCAGTGTATGCATTATGTGGATGTTATCAAGGAATTGGGTCAATATGAAAGCCTGCCGGTTGGTGAGTTCATGATCAAACTGGAAAATCGGGAGATAGAGGAGTCCCGGAAAGCCAAAAGGGTTCCACTAACTCAAAAGCCAGAGGTATACCATGCCAGTACTCTCACTAATTCTGCCATCACAGCCAGTTCCCGACCACAAACAACCTCTATTTCCTTCGTTGTTAATGACCCATTTGCTTATAACCCACCTCCACAAACCGTTCCAGTTCCAGATCCTATGTTGAGTTATTCGAGTGCTTACAGATAACACTCCACCTCCTTCCACTTCCACCACATACTGCCCAACTCCACCACAACCTGCAACCACTTATATTAACCCAAACACATATTCCCCAGCAATCTGCTTATGTATCATCCAACACCATGATAGCACACCGCTCAATGAACAAATTTGGGAATGTGACCCTTGATGTTGCAAAAGAGCATGTCGCACTTCTTTCTGCTTTTGTAACTTTATACAATGATTTGGTGGCTGGTAACACAGGGAATGTCAACCTGACCAAGGAAGATTACGATCAAGTTGATAAGGATGAGATGGAAGTAACGGATATTTAGTGGCATTTCGCCAGCGTTGTCAGTAGGGCTGATGATTTCATGGAGAGGACAGGTTGAACTCACTCGCAGACGACAAAGGATACGAAGTACGGCTTCAACAAGCAAAAGGTCATGTGCTTCAATTGTGGAGTATGGGGACACTTCAAGAGCGAATTTGACAAGCCGATACAACAAGGTAATTAGTATCTGTTCCGAGCCAACAAAATCAGAGGCAACATAATCCTTTTCAACAGAGACCTCAACAGCAAGCACATAGTCCAAACCAAGAACATGCTATTGTTCTAGTTGACAACCCGCTACCACAAGCCAACAATCAGGCTAGAGCTTGGTAATCCAGGCAAATGAAGAAGTCGACCGGAATCTGTAATTGGGTGGTAATGGAGAAGTGAATGTCGGAGGAGCTGCGTGTTATGCTAAAGTTATCAAGGACTTGCAACAGGATGTATCAGGTTCATCATCTAAGGAGAGTTCCAGCGAGGATGAAGGTTAAGAAGAGTCATTTGGTCAACAGTTAGGATCATCTGAAAGTAATGCAGACACATCAGATGATGATGTTAATCATCTTTTAGCTGAGCTGAAGCTGACTTCTTGACCAATCAGAAATCTTGTTTGGTTCAAGTTTTGGTAGAGTCGACTGTTGACTACTGCAAGTATTTCTCTACTGATGGTTCATCTTCTCACTTTGCTTTTATGGCCAACATTCAAGACAACCAGAACTGAATCGATCAAAGAACATAATACCAGTTTGGTATGTGATCTTAGATCGTGCACTGATGCAAACACCTTGAAAGCAAATGAAAAAGAATTTCAAGAGACGGTAATGTTTTTAAAGAAGGATGTTAGTAAGCTAAAATGAACAATCTTAAACAAACAAGATGCTATAAATAACCACATCACTGATTTTCAACAAACTAAAAAGGCATTTGTAGTGGCTCAGTGTGATTATGATGTCCTAAAGAAAAAGCTTGACAGTTACTCCAACTTCAAAAATATGCTTAACCACATAATTGAGAGTCAGATAACTAAGAAGAGTGTTAGTGGATTGGTTACAAAGCTGTTCCACCAAATTTGAGTGACAATTACTCAAAGTCACTAGAGGAGACTAAATGTATCATCCCGTTTTGTTACATAAATAAAATGCCTTGGTTCATATATATTGTATATGATACGGGTCCTTGGTCAGTAAAACGAACCAATAACATGTGCGATGTATCTTCGTATATTTAAATGAGTTAACGAGTAAGTGTCGGATAGTATGATTAACTGAAATATGAGATCTAGGCGAGTAATTAGTATTATAGGAGACCTTTTAGTAATAAGATAATATATTATATTATATTTGACCATACTCCGTTTTTAATAAAACTTAGGTCAAGACGTAGAGAATAATAAGCTATCTCAACAGTATATTCGAAATTTTATAAAGCGTTATACTTTAGAAGTTCTTCGAGATAAATGAGTGAAGCAGCTAAAATAATTATAGTAATATAATAACATAAATATAATAGTAACAAATTAGAAATTGAGATTTGTTGGAACCGTAGATATGTATCCTACCTGTGTGTATGTGCTTGAGATGTCGCACATTGAAGTGTTCAAGAAAAGTAAAACTAACTTCACTTATAATAGTCCTACCTGTGTGTACCATTTGTTTGACTCCAACATACACCAATATAGTCCTTACACATCCATTGAACACTTAGCTATGCTAACTCATGAAACTTTTTACACTAACCACCAACTTACCTATCTATTCTCTTCCTTAACCATCGGCCGCCTACATTATCCACATCACATGTCTATAAAACACCACCCGGACAACACAAATACACTAAAACAATTCTTGCACTTGCCTTGTTCCAAACCAAGATAAGGAGGCTTGCCAGATTTGAATTCCTTTGTCTTGTTGGAGTCGAAAAGAATGAGGAAAACATGGAAGCATGCTAGACTTTCTTATACCAAAATGGATATACAACAACATATTCCCATATATGATCCTTACCTCTTTCTTGAACCCATGTAATCAGCCGAAAGATCACCTAGGGATGGAGCATGGACTCTTCTCAAATGTCAACTCTAATCACCAAACTAGCGAGCCACTTTTGAGTGTCTAAGATTGAAGGGGTAGGGTACCAATTCCAGCGCCCAGACACACCCTACCCCACAATGTTGTCTCCATAACGCACCTTCGTGGAACAACAATACTCGGCGGAGGAAAGGATCCAACAACATTACATGTGAAGAACAATCTATCAGCACCAGCGCCTAGCCAAACCTGGCGATGGTCACCCACAGAGTATAAACAGCTCCCTGCGCCAAGATGCAACTCCCCTTGAGCCCCACTTGCTGCACAACCTCCTAGGTGTCAGACATCACCTCAGCCAACCTTCTAGAGGAAGATAGACGCCTGACACCCTCTGCCAGCAGGAAGAAAAAGAAGTCCCTGCAGTCCACCACAACGCGCCACGTGTACCAGTGGCAAGGCGCCACCCATCACAACCAACCACAGCGCGTCACGTGGACCAATCACAGGGCGCCATTCATAGCTGGTTTACTTTATACAACCAGTTGGTCCAAACCTAACTGAGTGGGCTTCTGGAAGAAAGGCCCAACTCCTGGGCCCAAGCCCAGTGCTCTTGAAATGGGCCGCAGGCACCCAGCCATACATCCTCTATAAAAGGAAGGCAATAAAGACTACCTTGTAATACACTTGTATCTCGTCTTTATGTTTGCAATCATTTAAAGCAATAAAGACTACCTTTTTCAGTGGACATAGCTCAACGAAACCGAAACACTTATATCTCATGTATTTGTGTGTCACTTCTTTATTCTTTCTTTAGCTAACATGCCACGGATCTGTCCTCGTTGTGAGCAAAGGATTATATCCTGTAGTGAACACGAGTAACCACCCCTCCTTGTACTCGAGTCATTACTCGTTGTTTCTTCATTGGCGCCACCTGTACCGGCTGAAAACCAAGTTTTATAAAACCCAGCCGGAGCCCCTGGTCCAACCCCATGTACTGTGCTCCAGGGAACACTAACGGGAACACTAGGAACTCCGGACAACCAAAACAGACAGCCAGCTCCGCGGGCGCCCTCACCAGTCCAAGCGGTTAGTTGCTCAGACTCAGAGTCTGACGATGAACCCGTAGGGCCCATTGACCAAAATGAGTGGTCGTTTCGCAAACAGCTTAAAAACACCAAAATTTACCAGGGCATGCTCGCAAAGCTAAAAGCTCGTAAATCAGCAAACATTGTTTCCCCTTCGGCCAAACATAGCCGAAAAGGGAAAGAAAGAGAAGCCGAATGCTCCAAATCTCATGGTGGAGGTCGTGGTAGAAATACACACGATCAAGACCCCGAGAAATCGGCGAGTGAGTCGGACGGGTACCAGCCTACCAGCGATTCAGATTACTCAAAAGCCAAGAAGCGTCGGACGTCAGGGAACCATTCCGCCACGTCACACAAAAAAAGAGGATGACGATTTGAACAGGCCTTACAGGCCTAAGTCATTCTCCGCCAATTCCATGTTTTGCCAGCGGATAGCTACCACTCCCATCGAGAAACAGGCTAAACTCCCCGGCAGCATCGGCAAGTACGATGGCCTGCGCGACTCTACTGATCACTTGCACAATTTTGAATGTGTAGGAACCACAGTCCTCTAGCCAGTCCAGGTATGGTGCCATTTGTTTGCCCAGACACTCACTGGTGCCGCCAAAGTTTAGTTTGATAATCTCCCCGTGGGAGGAATAGTGGACTTTGACGATCTCATCCAAAAATTCAAAGACCACTTCTCCCACCTCATGAAACACAAGAAGGACAAGTCACATGTCCTCTTATTCCAGCGCAACGATAATGAGTCCATCAAAGACTACATCGTGTGCTACAACAAGGAGGCACTGCAAATCGGATGTGGCGAAGAACTCACACGCGCAGGCTTCATTCAATGGGTCCGCAGTGAGGAACTCTTGAAGACCCTGTCTGCTAAAGACGGATTCCCAGATTCCTGGGATGAATTCATTAGGGCCTCCAAAATATTTGCATTCCTGGGATGAAGTCGATACATGTGATAACACGAACATACCCGGGTGTATGGACTTGAATAGTGTCGAGGATATTCCAAAAGATCCAACCTTTTGAACTAAAAACATATACATATACACCTTAGTATAATTGCATTTTACACATAAACACAACCGAATTGGTATGATGTAGCATAATTATACATTTATAAACATCTTATTACAACCATAAAATTGAGCTATGAAAGTCGATTTCATGGCTCATGGTTCGGATTCTTGATCAAAGTTTATAACAAAGTTTTGGGATACTGTAAGGACATCTGTTAACATGGCCCTAACATGTGTAAAACATGCTTTGAATACCATAAGTTAGAAACCATGTTAAAACAATCGTTTTCCCACAATCCACCACACGTGTTAGAATGAGGACATATTCTACCACCTATGATAACACATGGGGTCTGTTTTGCTAATAATAGATACCTTTTGCGACAGAAATCACAGAATTCACAAAAACCGTACTAAGTACATGTAAAATACGTAAAAATTATCACGTGCATGAATAAAGGCCCCACATATGCATCATACAAGGGTCTGCAAGTTGGGTGAACAACTTGTATGATAAACGACAAGAACATACGACTTACCATGGTCGTAATGATCATAGGGCATCATTCATCAGGACGGTAACTATTCCCTACTGCTTTACAAGACCTCATATCCAGTCACTTTCACGGCCCAATTTTTATAGTTTTCCATTTGGGGGGATAAACATGATACATTTTTAGTACATTTCATTTTGTGTGGACTCTATCGTGACTACCATGTGGAACATGAGATATTTGGTTAATGAGCTCAACAGTCCTCATACAGTAATTACATTCACACTGTAACCATTAACTATTAAAAGCCATGGAACACTTTAATAGATCTATTGGATTAACACCCCCACTCTTGGTTAGTCGCTCTAACCGGTTACCTACAAAAGAGTTTTAGTATTTTACTATACATACGTTGTCTTTATTGTACAATGCACGAGGCATAACAGTCAAGAGGTTTGGTTATGGAACTCATGGTTTGCACAGTAATCATTCGCTTAGCTAGCCTATGATTGGTCATACACAAATTACACGAGCAGTTTACATAGTACATTAAAACCTGTGAACTCACCGACATTATGTTGACAAATCTTTTACGCATGTTTTTCAGGTAATTGACCATGGAGAGCGGGGACTTGGGAGAGAGGTTTGAGCATGCACATCGTGGTATCATCACGGGTTGGAATTTAATAAAGTTGGTTATGTCGTGTTTCGGTGTTTGAGACAATGATTTCGAGACAATTTTGTGTTTAACCTAATTATGTATGATAATATTTATCGTTTGATGGTATCATTTAAAATTACATCATGTGTTGCTCGAACCTTGTGCTTGAAAACCTTTCGAATCACATCCCCGTGTTTCCGCCTTGGCGGGGTGTGACACATATTCGTTAATGAAGACATGAAGTATTGTTTGGACTATCAAGACCCTGATCTTGAAGATGGTAAAGTCAGCGCTGCTATTACAAGAGAAATTCTTGAAGGAGTTGCTCAGCAACCTGGTATGAGTCTTGAAGACTTGATGAACACAAAGTAGATTCCATATATACCAGTTGTTGAACTGGGATGTCATTCAGATGATGCAAACGTGAATAATTTTGATGAAGTGGAAATTGAAGATATTTCACATGAAGAATATCTGGAGTACTACAATATGAAAGATAAGACTCAGATTCTGTTTGTTGATGATGACATTTTGAGGGAAGCTGAAAAAGTTGCTGATGATAAAGGAAAGAAAGTGATTGACCAGATTTTCTTAGAAGGTGAAAAAGAAGATGTTAATCGGCAATCTGATGCTTTGAAGAACTACTTAAGAAGATTGCGCCAAGAAGCTGATAATCGTCATCTACCACCGATTCAAGGAGAATTCTATAAATATCACAACAAGATGTTCAAGGGTAGAGCAATTAGCTAGAAGTTCTTTCCTCGGCCGAAGTGTGTTGAGATCAAATGGGAAAGAGGAATATTGTATTTCAGTAGATTTCACGATATAAAGAATCTTCCTTATTGGGCTAGATGATTGATGCGACACATTCAAGTTTGTTAGAATGGATGGCTAAAAAGATGACTAAGGAAAGTCAGACGAAGTGGGATATGTACAAGCCGCAATATCCTCACAGAATCGTGCATAAGAAGATCAATCCGATGAATAACTTAGCATTTGTGATTCTAAATTACAAGCCTCCACCATGTATGCAGAAGATACCATTGATGCGATACAGCAAAACTTTAGTCAAGACTTTGCATTTTGGTATTATGATTGGAGATCGGGTGAAGCAGTGATTGTTTTGCATGATAAAGACCCAAAGACAATGTGCAAGAAGATTAGAGTTTTTATCCTATGTGGATGACTAATTGCTCGAGGAATGATATAAAGACTTTGTAATTCAATCCGATTCAATCCGATTCATTTCGATGCGCTAGATACTGTTCAAGCCTGGAGATTTCAAGCTGTAGCCATGTTCTGTTTCACATTTGAAGTTCGCTCGGACTGTGACTACAAGACGCCGCTTGGGAAATATTCAATGAAGTTGAGAAAGCAGATGGAAAAACAACCAATTCAATTAAAAGAAGCTGGAATAACGAAGATGGCAAAAGAAAAGCTGAAGTTTATGCTAAGAGAGAAAAAGAACAAGTGAATAACAAAGCTACAGACAAGGGGAGTTTGTAGATGCATATTTCATATATGTGTCTGTAGGTTTCGGGTCATCTAGTTGATAATATGTCAATTGTAATGTTTATGTTTGTTTTGTAAAGTTTGGTTCAGGCAGTTGTGGGGTCGAACCAAAACCAGAAGTTTTTGTTCGGGACAACGCAAGCTCGAACCGGTTGGTTCGGACCCTCATAAGGTCCAATGGAACAAGGTCTATATATAGGAGGTTGTTAGTGACGGTTATCAGTTAGTTGTCAGTTTTATCAAGTTTCATTCGTGTTCAAACGTTAGCCAGAGTGTGTTAGAAGTGTGTTTATCATTAACAGAGTCTGTAACGATATTATCAAGTTAATGATTAATGAAAAGCTTGAAAATGAAACTTTACTTGTTTTGATATAGAATTTTATCATTTTGCTCGTTCATTAGGGTTTCTGCACCTAACGGTTCACTCATCGTGTTGATAAAATGTTTATTGATCTAAAACCGGTCCTACAGTCCTGTTTGAACTGAATATATTAACCAAAGGGTCCTCTAAGTGAACACCCTGGATTCTATTTTCACCCCCCCCCCCCCAAAGTGCCTCGCAATGGCCATAGCGAGGCGCATAGGGTAACTTTATCAGGACATCATTAGACTTTACGTCCAATCGTAATCAGACACAACAATATTTTTTTTCATGTTTTAAAGATGGTATTTAGAAACAAGTGAATACCTTCAATTTTTCTGAGTATGTTCTTAACAGTGAATGTTAACTTTGTGTGCAAGTTTTTGTTTATACAAAAAAAAAGTAGTTGTTAACATAGAGCAGCAATAACTAAATAGTTGTTTGGAATCTTCCTGATTATTACAGAAGTAGTACGATCATGTGGATTAAGAGGAATAATCTCTCAAAAGTTATTACGGGAAGCAAAGGATAAAGGAGATGAATGTTGTATCGATCACAGAAGTACTGAACAACATAGATAACAGCTCCAGTTTCATCCGGAAAACTATTATTAGCTCTTTAGATTTTGATTTGTACAAATAATCATCAATTACTACTTTTATTGACATCTATGTTTTCATTTCAGTTATTTTTTTTCAATTTATCAAGCAACTTAAGAGAAGGTAACAAAAGCTGACGTGGCCAATTGCAACATCTATTAAACAAACCCACGATAAATTCAAAAAATTGAGATAAAAATCAACGAGGGGAGTAAAATTGGGGGTAGTGGTTTTAGGGCAAAATATCAATATCTACATAATTACAAGAAAATAAATATATAAATATATGACTTTTACATAAATTGACGAACAAAATAAATGATCGGAACAAGGATCAATGATAAAGATGATGGAATTAGTAGAGAGTATGACAGCACAAACCTCATATGAAGGAATTGATTATTTCATTTTGGTTAATGATAGTTTGATTAGGGTTATTACTTTGTTTTTTTTTTAAATAATATTACAATAATTAAATAAAAAATATAAAAAAAACACTTCTAGGGTTATTAATGATAGTTTGATTAGGGTTATTACTTTGTTTTTTTTTTAATTTTATTTACAATAATTAAATAAACAATTATAAAAAACACACTTCAAAACACTAAAAAAACCCAAACCAAAACTCTTCCAACACAAATCCCAACACCCCACCCACCCAGATGTCCAGGTTTATCCCCTCTGACACAAAGCGCCCCGCTATGAACATAGTGAGGCGCTTAGGCTTTGCTAAGCGTCTCACTATGGCCATAACGAAACGCTTTGAAAGAGTGGAAATAGATGGAGGCTTAACCAAAACCTCTAGGGAAAAAAAAAAGTTACAGTTTACTCTTTTAACGTGTTATGAAGTTTGGTCCCCACATAACATTATTCTTGGGGTACCGCTTCTGAATATGATTTACACTGTAATTAACAGTCAAGATCTTTACCGTCCTCTCAAATTTCCTCACATGGTTTTCAACCGCCATAGAATTAACACAACCTGAGACATACAACATATTTTTGTCACTAAAGTAGTAAACATCTTCAACTCCCACGATCCTAGATACCGTAGACTTTATCTTGCGGATGTTACTTTTGCAATTAAATAATCCCAGCCAAATTTCCTGAAATACACACAATAAATATTTAAAATCAACTAATCTATGCATACTTTGTTCTATTTGAGGCATTCATATGACGTTTTCTTGTTATCTTATATCACTAAATTCATTTAAAATTTTATTTTCTACCTATAGTTACTCAGCCTTTTTTTGTGTGTGTTGTAATCTAAAGCAATTTGGGGTTTTTTATTTATGTTACAATTAAAACCAATAATTTTATTTTTAAATGCGTAATACTTTTGTGGAATGTTAAATAGTAACGTGAAATTTTAACTAAAAGTTAAATTGAAAAATGACAAGTTGTAGGCTCCAAGAAAATGTGAAACACACGTAGTGTAACACACAATGCATAAGAAATGCGTAAAACACAATGTGAAAAAGACACTTATAAAAAAAAGTGTAAAATGAGAAACAGAAAAAAAGGGTATGAGAAACACAAAGGTTAAAACTTCATTTTGGCAGAACTCCATTGTAAAAAAAAAATGAGAAACAGAAAAAAAGGCTAAAACCAAATGCATATTAAAGTTAAAAAAAAGCCAAATACAATTCCTAAAATGCCAAGCAAATCTAACCAAGTTAGTGAAGAAAGCAAATTATAAAAGTTGAGTAGAAAGGGTCTGAAAATGCAAATAGGTAAATGATGAGGGGGTCGGTGTCAGATCCCTCCAACCCTTCCCTTTAAGATTATTTATTTACATTGAAACGTAGATAAACTCGAATTTATACCAACACATACATAAAAACACCCACATAAATAGAAGTTTTATTTTAAAGTTAAGCAATAGAAATGATAAACTCAAATTTTTAGAAACTCAAGGGGGGTGAAAATTATATTTAGAAAGTTTTTTAACACAGTGACAAACCATATTTTATTAAAAAGAAATTAGGGAATGAAAGTTATTGAAGGAAAACTATTTTTGTTAAATATGTATATTATATATTGTACATGGATATAGTTAGAACATTACAAACTGAAGGAGCTAATTTATAAAACTTGTGAAATATGGTAAGGGCTAGAAGTGACAATTTACAAAGTTAGGAAGGTATAACGTGAAATAGGGGCTAGAATTGGCCAAAATCCAAAGTTTAGGGGGTGATAAAAAATCAAACCGACATTATGGATAATGATGGAAACTAGTTTTACTATCCCGCACGTTACAACAGAATGTAGACGGAAGTAATTTGGTCCATGTCGCGACATTATTCGCGCTTTGCGACGGAACACATGCTTAATTTTTGTAATTTTACATCGAAATTATCATTCTTCATAGAAGAGAATATTTAATTTTATAGTCTTAAATTTTCAAAATGATATCGAAAATAAAAACTAATACTAACCATACATAATTTAGACAAAACATAGAATATTAAAAAGCAATACATATGAAAATCAGTATGTTTTATACCCTATAATAACTGCAATTAATGAACAAAGTGTATAAAGTCAGATTGTTGTGACAACTTTTAAAAGAGAGTGAATTACAGAAATTGTCCTTTATTTTTGTATCGGATTGTAAATCATGTCCTTTAGAAAGAAAAATTGCAAAAATCGTACTTTATGTTTAAAAAACGATACACGTTATATCCTTTAAGCTAAACCCAGTTTAAAAACGTTGTTATCTTTGAACACGTGCACCCCACGTGAGGGCAGTTTCGTCCTTTCACCATAAAGGATGAGTTCGGAAATTAAGCCCCACATTATAAAACCCTAATTGTTTCCCCTTTCTTCCCCAAATCATCAAACTCAAATTAGGGTTCAACTCTTAGAAACCCAATTTGATCCTGCAACAATGGTGTTCTGTGATTGTGCAAAGAAGTGTTTCTCTCTCTAATCAGGTCTCCATCACCACCTCTCTTAGCCAACACCGCCACCCCTAACCACCACCGCCTATGATTGCATTAGACAAGTTCAGCCTCTGAATGGAAGAGTAGGAGTCGGAGGGTACAAACTAACTGACTGGGGCATCCGGCTAGAATAGATGATCGTAGGCAGGTTGATGGTGGTTGGTAGTCAGGGTTGATGGTTATCGGAACAAGAAGGTCACCGAAGGGTGTCGGTGAGTGATTAATAGTGACAGAGGGTTGGTCGTCGGAGGAAGAGATGGTGGTGGTTGTTTGGTTGTGTGTCAGGGATGCTTGGAACCGGTCACTGGAGATGGAGGTGACTGGAGAAGAAGGTGACAGAGGTTGAGGATTGTGGTTGTTCGGCTGTAGAAGGTGATCGGAATTGTGGTGACAAAGCAGTAGGTCGGGTGGTGGCTGGTGGGGGTAGGTGGTGGTGGTGGGGCAGTTAGAGGGACAGAGTATTTTTGAGAAAGGGGGGGGGGGATTGGGGCAATTATATAATTTTTTTAATTTTTGAACTCTTCTTGTTTTGTGTATTATTATTTTAAATAAATAGGTAAAAAGACTAATTTGCCTTATTGGGGTCAACTTGGTCAGATTTAACTATAAAAATAAACTGAGTTTGGGGTAAAGGACATAACATGCAATGATTTTTAAACATAAAGTACGATATTTGCAATTTTTCTTTTTAAATGACATGATTTGCAATTCGATACAAACATAAAGGACGATTTCTGTAATTCACTTTTTAAAAGAAGCAAAAAATTTACTGACGCAAAGTAGTGTTATAAATTAATATATATATATATATATAGGCTAAGTATCCTGTGGAAACCCACTTGAGTTGGAGAAACCCTTGGCACCCCTATGTAACAACATTATTTTTTCCTATTTTTTTTAGGATAGCTTGTATACTAAATTTGATGAGTTTCGGCCAAAAAAAATTAAAAAAACGCCGAGTAGATTTTTTTTAAAAAAATAATGTAACATGTTTGTTACATATGTAACAATGCTGACGTATGATAAATCCGAGTTTGTGTAACACATGTGTAACAAAATTATCTACTCGGCGCTTTTTTGATTTTTTTTTTGCCGAAACTAATAAAATTGAATATAAAAGCTATGCTGAAAAAATCAGGAAAAAATAATGTTTTTACATAGGGGTGCCATGGGTTTCTCCAACTCGAGTGGGTTTCTAATTTATCCTTATCCTATATATATATATATATATATATATATATATATATATATATATATATATATATATATAATTGACAAAAGTAAATCTAAAAGTCTTTGATGGCCCACCACATTTGTAATTTGTAATATATATATATATATGTATATGCGTGATGGTTCAATAGAAAACTCATTTTATTGAGAGAACTCGAGAAATGCAAAAAAGAAAATTAAAAAAAATCATAACTCAAAAAAAAAAAACTAACTAAAAAATAGAAATTTAGTTTGGAGCTTCTCTTTCCCACATCATCCATGTTTAGAAAAAAAAACTAACTAAAAAATTCTACTGCATATATGTAGTATAACCCAAATACCAAAACCCCTAGCCCCAATTTACCTCCAACCAAAAACCTAATTCCACCCCACCCTCACCTAAAAACTAAAATCGCTTACCCAAAAACCTAAACCACCGATCCACCTAAAAACGTAAACGCACCCCACCTACTGCCTACCAAAAAACCTAACTCCTACCCACCATAACCAAAAACCTAACCCCCACCCAAAAACCTAAACCTACCCAACATATCCCCACCCCACCCCTAAAACATAAACCATACAAGCTAAACTAAAAAAACTAACCCTGAAAGCTAAACTAAACCGTGAAGCTTAATCGGACATTTACTACACATGTGCATTACAATTCACATTTTCTTTAAATGTTGAGTTATGATTTTTTTTTTTTAATTTAAATAGGAGTTCTCGAGTTCTCTCTCTAACTGTAAGTTTTCTATTGAACTTTCTTCTCTTTCTCTCTCTCTCTCTCTCTCTCTCTCTCGATATATATGTATGTATGTATGTATGTATGTGTATATATATATATATATATATGGGGATGGTTCAATAGAAAACTCATATTATTGAGAGAACTCGAGAACTCCTAATTAAATGAAAAGAAAATCATAACTCCAAATTTAAGTAAAAAAATAGAAAATTAGGCCAGAGCTTCTCTTTCCCACATTATTCCTAATTAGAAAAAAAATAAAAATGAAAACCTAAAAAACACTACTGCATATGTGTAGTATAACTCAAAAACCTAAACCCCCACCCACTCCCACCGTAACCTAAAAACATAAATCGCTTACCAAAAAACCTAAACCACTAATCCACCCCCACCCAAAAGCCTAAACCCACCCCAGCCACCACCTACCAAAAACTCTAACCCCTACCCACCACAACCAAAATCCTAACCCCCCACCCAACAACCTAAAAAGCAACTTGGCAACTGATGTGTCACAAGATTAACATATAAAACATACATGATCAGTCTCATAATAGGATAGAATTGGGCTTAAATTACTGATTTCAGGTACTTAAATCATTCCTATTTGCAATTCTCAGGAAATTGGAGCTCCACACCGGAAACAAGTGATTTTCGGATTAAAACATGCAAAAACTTGAGATTCCTAAGGATACGAGACTTGCATCATGTTCCCTGTATGTTCGAAGACCATCCCGGGACTTAAACAATGAAAAAAAACCACCCCAGGACTGACCTAGAACGCCCATGCACACTCGCACGGAGGCCCTGCACGCTAGAAGACAACGCAGCAAACTTGGGGGATAAGAAATCTGGCCAAAAGATATGGCTGACCGTGCCATGGACCATGGCACACCCGTGCAAGGGCCAAACACTACAGACAGGACAGGACTACAACCAATAGAATGTACAAAGAACAACTGCACGGCGTGCCACATATTGTGGCACGCCTGTGCTTGCTCTGGCAGTTCTATAAATAGCAAGCTCCACTTAACCATTTGCCCCATCCCATTTCACTTAGTCTTGTGCCCTCTTGGTTCGACTTCCAAGAGTCTTCCAGTGATCTTGTGGTCCTGTGGGTGGTCTTAGGGCCATCCTAACAACCCACCAAGGTTAGGCCTTGACCTACCTTGATCATCTTGGCCAAGCATAGGATCGTAGAGTAGTTCATGTAATAAAACATTGAGGGTCGTGAGGATCATACTAGATACATAGCACTAGGAGGTGGAAGGCTTGTCTATGAGCATCCATGTTCTTGTGTTGATCATTCATTATGGTTGTATCTTTCTATTATCTCCGAACCCACTTTGATTTGTAGACTTTTATTATTGTTATTAGTAGTTTATTTTTAGTTATTTGTTGTGTTATCTTCTTTCTAATCCTTGTTTGTTTATCTTGTGACAGGTTCAATTGATGATTAACTTAAAGAACTTAAATCAACCTTAACTAAACTAATAAAGTATCAAGAGGTATAATTAGCTTCTTGTAGTCCCGAGCTTAATCCAAGGCAAGGAAACCGGTAGTGAGACAGATCCTTCGGGCTTCTGATATCCGAACTGGATACTAAGCAATGGCTTCTGAAGTGGATCAGATCTTAGTGACACATTTCTGGTTCTTACCAGATGAATGAATGATTTTCTTAGCCAAGGGAGGATTCCCTACGGGTGCACCAGTGATCTTCGGATTGCACACCTTTAGGATTATGTTCCACTTTTGTCAACGATTTCATTCAACTCGGGAGGTTATGGGTTGGGTTAATAAAGTCAGAAATCAATGAAATCAATGAACCAACTTTATGTTTACTTGATCAATAAATAATAAAGTGTCACAATTAAGATTAATAAAACAAGAATTCTATATCGAGGTCTCGTTAGTACAAAACCGTTAACCAATGGGGATACACGTCGCCTGAGTTGACTATAAGAGAGATCTGTTGGTCTTCATGATCGTTAACCTAATTCGGGGATACAATGTTGCCAGGACTGACTCTAAGGAGAGATCCTTCGGTACGGAACGCGAGAGCTAAGGTAGGTGTACGTTGTTCCAGGTCGGAAGTCAAGCCTCCATTTCAAGAAGAAGATAAGTTAGAGGACCAGAGACTTGACCGCGGTCAGGGAAGCACTTGCAAAAGCAGGGCTCAGTCAGTGAACCTTCATGTGGACCCACATCGGAAGGTTAAGGATACTACTCAGTAGTGGCCCCGATTCTCTATCAAGGAGTCAACACTTCAAGCTCACTCTTGTCCTCCTCACAAATAATTAAATCTACTACTAACTATTAATAATAAACTTAACTACTTATACGGAGGGCCCCGAGATGTGCATGTTCACTATCTCTACTATTTATATTTTTATTTTACAAAACCCAAAACCTTTTTCAAAACTATTTTTAAGAACCCCTCCGTTTGATTTTTCTTTTCAAACCCGACTAGTTAATTGCTGGAAGGTTGAGTAGGGGAAAGTGTGTTCTCTGGAATATGATACTCGGTATTTACCGTAGAAACCTATACTATACACGTCAGGTTCTCTGCCTATATGTTGGTTTTATTTTCAAAGTATTTATCGTTTACTTATAAATTTAAAACTTGTTAAAAGGTTTCGTAAAAATCAGTCTTTTTCCCAAAACCAATATTTTGGAGTCGACACATTAAGTTTTTGGCACCGGGAAAAATGAAATCTTTCTAATTACTAAAACCAAATGCATCAGCAACCCCCATACAAGACCTGAGCAAGAGGAGTTCACTCTGCGGATCCCAAAGGCATGGCACGAGTTTTATAAGACCAATCGCACACGACGCTCTACGCCATGCTAATTCCTAGATAAACGAAAAATCCTAACTAACTGCCCCTTTTTCTGGTCTACCAATCCCCTTGGGGAAAAGACTAACCCTAATTTCCATCCCATTACAAGACGACCAAAAAACCTCTATTTTCTTATTGTTAAGTTGAAAACCCAAGGATGGCCCCTCTGAACTAATAATGTCGAGCGCCTTTGCAACCTTAGTTGTATCACCAATAATCGTCCCATCGATTAAGTACCACGCATTAAATGAAAGTTTGCAAATTTCTTATACCTGGAAAACTAGAGGGTGTAATGAAAGGGTGACTATGAGGGGACCTGTTTAACCCCGGTGGTACGTAGCCCCGATACAGTCGTCACCAACATACAACCTAGATGGCTGGGCATAAAGGAACTGGACCAAGAGATAGATAGACGGATGATGTGCCGAGAAATTGATATGTTTTCACTTATGATTATCACCCGTTTTATACCTGAATTCATGCTTTTATCTCTGTTTTGTCAGGATTTATGTTTCTTTGTTGATAATTGTAGGTTCGGAGGTCTGGTGATGAAAAGAAGTGAAAGACTGCACAAAACGGCACAAAACAGACAAAGATTGGAAGACTTTGAAGACTTGCCAGACATGGCACGGCCGTGCCACCCTCCCGGGTCAACAAGTCAACATTTCCAAGTCAAAAGAGGTCAATTTCAATGTTTCAGGATGTGCACGGGCGTGCTCAGGTGTATAGCACGGTCGTGCTTTACTTCAGCGTGTTCTCCAAGGCAAAAACCGACCAAGACTGACAAAACGGTTGGACTTATGAAGAAGCACGAGCGAGCCAATGGTGATGGCACGGGCGTGGTTGCCCCTGGTACAGACAAGACTGCATGCAAGGACTCTGCAACAGTACCCGTTGTCTGGCATGGGCGTGCCAGAACTTTGTCAAGGGCGTGCTTGAGCTGAAATGCCTATAAATAGAGGCCTCCACCCCACATTTTGAAGCATCCATTCTCACTCGAAACCCCACACTTCTCCAGAGTGTTTCTGCCTTCTTTGAGGATCTTTGGTGTCCTTAGGAGCGTGGGATCACTCCATAAACACCTAGAGAGAGAGAAATCACCAAAACCACCTAAATCCTTTAGAAATCTTCATAATAATTTCATGATGTCTTATACACAAACCCAACCTTGTGAGCTTGTTGTATCAACCATGCTAGGCTACATTTCTGTTGGTGTTGCTAGGGTGATGATGGAAACTTGGTATGAATTAATATATTTTATCTTTTTATTTTAAAGTGGTGTTTTGTGTTCTTAATAATTTTAACTATTCTAAACTTTGTTTAATGATCTAATTAATAAATCATCTAGTCTTTGTTCTTGTGGGTGTTTTGATAGGAAGTGGGAGGACTCATGAGTGTACCCATGGTGTGTAACAACCCATGCACTTGTGAGCTAACCTAATCCCGCGAGTAGTGATTAGCCCATTTGTGGGTAGAAATACACACACTTTGTGGCTTAAACCTCTACTATCAAGATCTCACTTAGGGTCGGTACGGTCTTTATACTTGGTCCTAGGGATAAGTCAAAGTTTAATCTTGCGACTTGGCTACATAGTCTATGTGTTAGCCTTGGCACACGTTAAGGCTTGATGAACCCGTGTTGAGAGAAAACGGTCTTTATTTTCTTTCATTATTATACTGTCACACAGTTAATAATAGAATACTCACTTTTTGATAAATTAATTAAATCAAGTAAAAGGTGCACGTGTGCCTGTTGGTCACGACCCTTTTATGATATTAAGTGGTAATTTATTCGGTCATGCTCTGGCCACCGGTAAATTATTCATAAAAGTTTAAATGGTTAGATGTCTATATCGCAACATTGGGATGCGGGTAGTTCGGGGTTGAGTCGAAACAGTCTCGGGTCACTTTATTTTCAGTGTTCAAAGGTGAGCTTACCAGGTCGGGAGACCCTCAAAATAACCTTATGAACACAGTTGTTTGTACAGCTTTTGCGGTAACAGTCACCTCTAGAAAATGCTGTAGCAATTCTAAGTTAAGCATAAGTGCGCAGCTCGAACACACCACTTAAAATAAAGAACTATTTTTCATACCAAGTTCCATCTGATCCCGAAGCAATACCATTGTTTAGTCATTGATTTCTCTTAAAAATTTACGTCTCTCTTTTTATTTTACTTTTTCTCCACGTTATTAAAAAGTCTTTTGAGTAATTTTAAGAAGCTGAGTATGAAAAATCGTGTCCACGGATTCGATACTCGGTACTTGCACATTTCTATACTATTCACCATAGGTGCGCTTGCCTATAGTGCTGGGTCTAGAACGTTGAGCAACTATCGTTTTAAATTATAAATTTAAAACTTGCAAGTGTCTAACTGTTTTCCAACTTACTCACCTTTTCATCACCACTCTTGGTATTTCTCTCGGGACTTGCCCCTTTTTAAAAAGAAGTTAAGTTTTTATTGAAAACTAGCACACACCAAGTTTTTGGCGCCGTTGTTGGGGACACGACTGTTTTAAAGAAAGGTTTTCTTAAAATTACTTTTTCAAATTTCTAAAGTGTTTTTGCAAAAATCTCATCAAAAAGGTTCTTCACTAGTGGATGAACTTGCGTCCCTCGCCAATTCTTACACTTCCTCTTGAAGAACCCGAACGATATTTTAGAGCTAGAAGAAAAGAACAAAGATTAAAAATGGCAAAAGTTGATAGAACCATCTCAAATTTTACTAGACCTTCCATCAATGTCTTGGGCCCTAGCATCGCTAGACCCAACATTGATGCTGACCATTTCAAAATTAAGTCCCATGTAATCCACATCATACAACAAAACTGCGCTTTTCATGGACTTCCCGATGAAGATCCACATGCTCACATCGCAAATTTCCTCGAAATTTGTGACACTTTTAAGCTGCATAACGTCACTCCTGACGCTATCTGACTTCACATGTTTCCTTTTTCACAAAAGGATCGTGCCAAAGCATGGTTAAACTCACAACCCGCAGGTTCCATTACCACCTGGAATGACCTTGCCCAAAAGTTTCTCTCAAAATATTTTCCCCCAGCCAAAACCGCAAAGTTAAGAACTGACATCACCACCTTTTGTCAAGAAGAGGGAGAGTCGCTCTATGAAGCCTGAGAGATTCAAAGATATGCTGAGGAAATGCCCACACCATGGTGTTGAAGTTTGGCTACAAGTTTCATCCTTCTATAATGGGCTGACGAACCAAGCAAGGCAGACGCTAGAGGCAACCGCATGAGGTATTTTTGGGGACAAGCGACCGCAGGAAGCGTATGATCTCAGTGGTACAACCCTCGAAGCCGGCCATCCAAAATCGGCCTCTACCAAGTCAATTCCACCACTTCTTTGCAAGCTCAAATTGAGGCACTCTCAACTTGCCTCAACCAGTTGAGCAAAGCCCAAGTCAATGCCATCACTTCTACAAAGTTGCAGCTGCAAGACGAGAGTCTTCCTCAAGCCACCATGGAACAAGTTGACTTTATTGGTACGAGCCACCCGCCAAACAATCCTTACACCAACACGTACAATCCTGGCTGGTGTGATCATCCAAACTTCGGGTGGAAAAACAACACCACCACCATGCAACCGCTCGAATTCAGTCAAGAAAACAACCAGCAACGCCCTCCAAACAACGGTTACCCATCCGTAGATGAAAGACTTGCAAAGCTTGAAGCCCGATCAGCAGCACGCATGGACGAGAAGTTCAAAAACACCTACAAGAGACTTCAAGGGCTCGAGTCCACCATTAGAAACCTGGAGGTCCAGCTGAGCGTAATGGCCAAGTCTCTCGCAGAAAGACCCGTCGGAAGCCTTCCAAGCAACACTGAAACCAACCCAAAAGCCAATGTTAGTGCCATAACTCTTCGAAGTAGCCGCGTTTATCCTGAACCAGCGGTACCTGCCAACGAAGGAGTTACACCACCCATACCACAACCAGTTTATCCCTCCAACCATAACAGTTCCCAATGTCACCGCACCAGAAAACTCAACCGCCAGTTCACCAATGCCAATCAATGAAGCACCCCCAGTCAAACTGAACCCTCCAGTTGCTCCACCACCAGAACCACCATCGAAGACAGTACGGAGGGAATATCTGCCCAACATACCTTACCCAGGGCGATTGATGAGGCAAAAGACGGACGAGCAGTACCGGAAATTCACCGAACTCCTAGGTCAGATCCATGTCAACTTGCCTTTCATAGAAGTCATTCAACAGATGCCTAAGTACTCCAAATTTCTGAAGAACTTCTTGAGCAACAAAAGAAATATCAAGGCGGCAGTCAAGGGAAATGCACTAGAGTGCGCTGCACTATTCCAGCAACATCTTCCTCCAAAGCTGACTGATCCTGGGAAGTTTTCTTTGCCATGCTCTATAGGCAACTTGCCTACGAATTATGCCTTAGCAGATATGGGTGCGAGTGTGAATGTTATGCCCACTTATATCTACAAGCAACTCAATCTGGGAGAACCGCGACCATTGACAGCTACGATCGAGTTGGCGGATGGCTCCATAAAGAAGCCTGAGTGAGTCGTTGAAAATCTACTCATCAAGATAGGAAAATTCATCTTTCTAGTCGATTTCGTCATCCTCAACATGGGCGAGAATCATGCTTCCATCATTCTCGGTCGACCATTCTTAGCCACTGCAAGAGCTACCATAGATATGAGTGAGGGGATCCTGACACTTCGAGTTGGAAGTAACAAATTGCACTACACGGCTGGTGGTAGAGAATACGCGCCTGAAGATCCATTTGATGTGGCCCACTTCATTGATAGACAACTTGACTATCAACTGAAGAAAGCCAAAGGTGCACCAATGGTACCACTAGAAGAATCAGCAGTAGGGCTTAACAATACCAAGTGGATAGATGAGTACTGGGACAACCGTCAGAAAAGAAGGAACGGGCGAAAGAAGAACACCGCCTTTGCCCCAGGGGCAGGGAAGGAAGCATTCTGAGCATCACGCGTTTTGTCCAGCCAAAGAAGTGATACGTGGCGCTACCGTGGAGGCAGCCCGGATTCAGTAGATTAGGAAGAATAAGTTGAGAGGTTGGTGCATACGGTAGACGAGTCAATCAAGAACCATCAGGTATGGTTGTTCACTCTTGATACTTTCTATCACCCAGGTATGCCCTCTCGACATTAGGACCAGTAGCTTGTTTTTATTTTTATTTTTATTTTTAATTTAGTACTAATAAACTATTGAAGTTCATGCCAAGTGATTTCTCTCGAGCACGTATCCATGTAGAGGCAGCTGCAGGATCGACCGCACGTGGACTATTGGAAGACAAAAAGGAGAGATACTTGTTCCTTTTGACTTACCCGCTTTTTCTTTGCACACACATATACTATTATCATAAGTTTAAAGCTGTGTAAAAGAATTAAGTATGAGGTGTTTAAAATTTTTGTGAAATTTAAAACACCTCAAAGAAGTCAGTAAATCGTAACAAAAAGGCAATGTTTTTAAAAGAGTTTTTGGAAACAGAAACATTTTCAAACCCTTTGAGACAGCCCAATGACTTTGCGGGAGATTAGGGAGGTTTTTGGTAGACAATAGGACAGCCTGAGGTGTTCCCAAATTCCTTAAGTAACCCCTACCCTTACATGTGAGTATTGAGCCTTATCGAGCACACCATCACATATATATACTATACATGCTCGTTCATTTGACTTGAGAGGTATTCCCCGATTGGCATGACCCGATTAGAACTAGTGTGACTTATGCGTGATAAGACCACATCAGAGGGGAGTGTGTGAAAATGATCTAGGCACTTAGGACTTACTCGTTCCGTTATCATTAGCCTTTCAGATATTTTCCACACACCTAGTTACCCATTTTTAAGCCTTAGCCTTTTTCATTTCCTTACATCCATTTAGCCCCTGCCATGACGAAACTAGGGAAGTGTTGAGGTGTTGAAGAAGCTCTTTGGCAATTTTGGGACTTTGAAGCATAGGCCGCACATCAAGAAATCAAAATTGAGATCGTGAAAAGGCTACAAAAGAAAGCCATCAAGAAGAGCATATCAAGTACCAAGAGATCATCCAGCAAGCATCACGTGAAATCTGTGTTTAGTTTATTAAAAAAAAGTGAGTGAATAAAGGGATAGAGAGAACTTCAAAAGAAAAGCTTTGCAACGCTTGCCAGAAAGACCGAAGTAACCGACACAAGCCTAGTGGAGGCTATTAGGAGGCCCTTGCGCCAAACGATTCACAAGAGTAGGCCACAGTCGAGCTACAAAGTCCAAAGGAAGATCAGCAAAGTCAACTTAGAAGATCTCCAGAAGATTCCAGCTAATACCTCAAGCACTAAACCCGAAGTTAGCCATGGTGGTAGACTCCATTCCTACCCTATTTTCCACTATCCCACTAAAAATAACCCACGAAAGTCCTTTTGATTCACACGCTCTACCTCAATAAAAGTGGTGGAGTTGCGATTTGCACCCAAGCCTATGATTCGAGTCAGTCATGGGGTAGAATTTGAGTGATCACCCCCAAATACAACCCGAGTGAATGAGAGGCGTGAGGAAAAAGGAAAAAAGGGGCACCTTAGGAATTGTTTCAATAAGTCTCACCCTAAACCATGCCCGAAATCCTGAAAGTTTATTAAGTTAGACTCTTAGGAGGTAAGTTGAGCTCGGCACATCGAGTTAAACTTACAATTTTTATCCCAAAAAGAATTGCCTAATGTTCGGTTTGCTTGAGGACAAGCAAAAGCTCAAGTGTGAGGTGTTATGATGTGCCGCACCAGAAAACTCAACCGCCAGTTCACCAATGCCAATCAATGAAGCACCCCCAGTCAAACTGAACCCTCCAGTTGCTCCACCACCAGAACCACCATCGAAGACAGTACGGAGGGAATATCTGCCCAACATACCTTACCCAGGGCGATTGATGAGGCAAAAGACGGACGAGCAGTACCGGAAATTCACCGAACTCCTAGGTCAGATCCATGTCAACTTGCCTTTCATAGAAGTCATTCAACAGATGCCTAAGTACTCCAAATTTCTGAAGAACTTCTTGAGCAACAAAAGAAATATCAAGGCGGCAGTCAAGGGAAATGCACTAGAGTGCGCTGCACTATTCCAGCAACATCTTCCTCCAAAGCTGACTGATCCTGGGAAGTTTTCTTTGCCATGCTCTATAGGCAACTTGCCTACGAATTATGCCTTAGCAGATATGGGTGCGAGTGTGAATGTTATGCCCACTTATATCTACAAGCAACTCAATCTGGGAGAACCGCGACCATTGACAGCTACGATCGAGTTGGCGGATGGCTCCATAAAGAAGCCTGAGTGAGTCGTTGAAAATCTACTCATCAAGATAGGAAAATTCATCTTTCTAGTCGATTTCGTCATCCTCAACATGGGCGAGAATCATGCTTCCATCATTCTCGGTCGACCATTCTTAGCCACTGCAAGAGCTACCATAGATATGAGTGAGGGGATCCTGACACTTCGAGTTGGAAGTAACAAATTGCACTACACGGCTGGTGGTAGAGAATACGCGCCTGAAGATCCATTTGATGTGGCCCACTTCATTGATAGACAACTTGACTATCAACTGAAGAAAGCCAAAGGTGCACCAATGGTACCACTAGAAGAATCAGCAGTAGGGCTTAACAATACCAAGTGGATAGATGAGTACTGGGACAACCGTCAGAAAAGAAGGAACGGGCGAAAGAAGAACACCGCCTTTGCCCCAGGGGCAGGGAAGGAAGCATTCTGAGCATCACGCGTTTTGTCCAGCCAAAGAAGTGATACGTGGCGCTACCGTGGAGGCAGCCCGGATTCAGTAGATTAGGAAGAATAAGTTGAGAGGTTGGTGCATACGGTAGACGAGTCAATCAAGAACCATCAGGTATGGTTGTTCACTCTTGATACTTTCTATCACCCAGGTATGCCCTCTCGACATTAGGACCAGTAGCTTGTTTTTATTTTTATTTTTATTTTTATTTTTAATTTAGTACTAATAAACTATTGAAGTTCATGCCAAGTGATTTCTCTCGAGCACGTATCCATGTAGAGGCAGCTGCAGGATCGACCGCACGTGGACTATTGGAAGACAAAAAGGAGAGATACTTGTTCCTTTTGACTTACCCGCTTTTTCTTTGCACACACATATACTATTATCATAAGTTTAAAGCTGTGTAAAAGAATTAAGTATGAGGTGTTTAAAATTTTTGTGAAATTTAAAACACCTCAAAGAAGTCAGTAAATCGTAACAAAAAGGCAATGTTTTTAAAAGAGTTTTTGGAAACAGAAACATTTTCAAACCCTTTGAGACAGCCCAATGACTTTGCGGGAGATTAGGGAGGTTTTTGGTAGACAATAGGACAGCCTGAGGTGTTCCCAAATTCCTTAAGTAACCCCTACCCTTACATGTGAGTATTGAGCCTTATCGAGCACACCATCACATATATATACTATACATGCTCGTTCATTTGACTTGAGAGGTATTCCCCGATTGGCATGACCCGATTAGAACTAGTGTGACTTATGCGTGATAAGACCACATCAGAGGGGAGTGTGTGAAAATGATCTAGGCACTTAGGACTTACTCGTTCCGTTATCATTAGCCTTTCAGATATTTTCCACACACCTAGTTACCCATTTTTAAGCCTTAGCCTTTTTCATTTCCTTACATCCATTTAGCCCCTGCCATGACGAAACTAGGGAAGTGTTGAGGTGTTGAAGAAGCTCTTTGGCAATTTTGGGACTTTGAAGCATAGGCCGCACATCAAGAAATCAAAATTGAGATCGTGAAAAGGCTACAAAAGAAAGCCATCAAGAAGAGCATATCAAGTACCAAGAGATCATCCAGCAAGCATCACGTGAAATCTGTGTTTAGTTTATTAAAAAAAAGTGAGTGAATAAAGGGATAGAGAGAACTTCAAAAGAAAAGCTTTGCAACGCTTGCCAGAAAGACCGAAGTAACCGACACAAGCCTAGTGGAGGCTATTAGGAGGCCCTTGCGCCAAACGATTCACAAGAGTAGGCCACAGTCGAGCTACAAAGTCCAAAGGAAGATCAGCAAAGTCAACTTAGAAGATCTCCAGAAGATTCCAGCTAATACCTCAAGCACTAAACCCGAAGTTAGCCATGGTGGTAGACTCCATTCCTACCCTATTTTCCACTATCCCACTAAAAATAACCCACGAAAGTCCTTTTGATTCACACGCTCTACCTCAATAAAAGTGGTGGAGTTGCGATTTGCACCCAAGCCTATGATTCGAGTCAGTCATGGGGTAGAATTTGAGTGATCACCCCCAAATACAACCCGAGTGAATGAGAGGCGTGAGGAAAAAGGAAAAAAGGGGCACCTTAGGAATTGTTTCAATAAGTCTCACCCTAAACCATGCCCGAAATCCTGAAAGTTTATTAAGTTAGACTCTTAGGAGGTAAGTTGAGCTCGGCACATCGAGTTAAACTTACAATTTTTATCCCAAAAAGAATTGCCTAATGTTCGGTTTGCTTGAGGACAAGCAAAAGCTCAAGTGTGAGGTGTTATGATGTGCCGCACCAGAAAACTCAACCGCCAGTTCACCAATGCCAATCAATGAAGCACCCCCAGTCAAACTGAACCCTCCAGTTGCTCCACCACCAGAACCACCATCGAAGACAGTACGGAGGGAATATCTGCCCAACATACCTTACCCAGGGCGATTGATGAGGCAAAAGACGGACGAGCAGTACCGGAAATTCACCGAACTCCTAGGTCAGATCCATGTCAACTTGCCTTTCATAGAAGTCATTCAACAGATGCCTAAGTACTCCAAATTTCTGAAGAACTTCTTGAGCAACAAAAGAAATATCAAGGCGGCAGTCAAGGGAAATGCACTAGAGTGCGCTGCACTATTCCAGCAACATCTTCCTCCAAAGCTGACTGATCCTGGGAAGTTTTCTTTGCCATGCTCTATAGGCAACTTGCCTACGAATTATGCCTTAGCAGATATGGGTGCGAGTGTGAATGTTATGCCCACTTATATCTACAAGCAACTCAATCTGGGAGAACCGCGACCATTGACAGCTACGATCGAGTTGGCGGATGGCTCCATAAAGAAGCCTGAGTGAGTCGTTGAAAATCTACTCATCAAGATAGGAAAATTCATCTTTCTAGTCGATTTCGTCATCCTCAACATGGGCGAGAATCATGCTTCCATCATTCTCGGTCGACCATTCTTAGCCACTGCAAGAGCTACCATAGATATGAGTGAGGGGATCCTGACACTTCGAGTTGGAAGTAACAAATTGCACTACACGGCTGGTGGTAGAGAATACGCGCCTGAAGATCCATTTGATGTGGCCCACTTCATTGATAGACAACTTGACTATCAACTGAAGAAAGCCAAAGGTGCACCAATGGTACCACTAGAAGAATCAGCAGTAGGGCTTAACAATACCAAGTGGATAGATGAGTACTGGGACAACCGTCAGAAAAGAAGGAACGGGCGAAAGAAGAACACCGCCTTTGCCCCAGGGGCAGGGAAGGAAGCATTCTGAGCATCACGCGTTTTGTCCAGCCAAAGAAGTGATACGTGGCGCTACCGTGGAGGCAGCCCGGATTCAGTAGATTAGGAAGAATAAGTTGAGAGGTTGGTGCATACGGTAGACGAGTCAATCAAGAACCATCAGGTATGGTTGTTCACTCTTGATACTTTCTATCACCCAGGTATGCCCTCTCGACATTAGGACCAGTAGCTTGTTTTTATTTTTATTTTTATTTTTAATTTAGTACTAATAAACTATTGAAGTTCATGCCAAGTGATTTCTCTCGAGCACGTATCCATGTAGAGGCAGCTGCAGGATCGACCGCACGTGGACTATTGGAAGACAAAAAGGAGAGATACTTGTTCCTTTTGACTTACCCGCTTTTTCTTTGCACACACATATACTATTATCATAAGTTTAAAGCTGTGTAAAAGAATTAAGTATGAGGTGTTTAAAATTTTTGTGAAATTTAAAACACCTCAAAGAAGTCAGTAAATCGTAACAAAAAGGCAATGTTTTTAAAAGAGTTTTTGGAAACAGAAACATTTTCAAACCCTTTGAGACAGCCCAATGACTTTGCGGGAGATTAGGGAGGTTTTTGGTAGACAATAGGACAGCCTGAGGTGTTCCCAAATTCCTTAAGTAACCCCTACCCTTACATGTGAGTATTGAGCCTTATCGAGCACACCATCACATATATATACTATACATGCTCGTTCATTTGACTTGAGAGGTATTCCCCGATTGGCATGACCCGATTAGAACTAGTGTGACTTATGCGTGATAAGACCACATCAGAGGGGAGTGTGTGAAAATGATCTAGGCACTTAGGACTTACTCGTTCCGTTATCATTAGCCTTTCAGATATTTTCCACACACCTAGTTACCCATTTTTAAGCCTTAGCCTTTTTCATTTCCTTACATCCATTTAGCCCCTGCCATGACGAAACTAGGGAAGTGTTGAGGTGTTGAAGAAGCTCTTTGGCAATTTTGGGACTTTGAAGCATAGGCCGCACATCAAGAAATCAAAATTGAGATCGTGAAAAGGCTACAAAAGAAAGCCATCAAGAAGAGCATATCAAGTACCAAGAGATCATCCAGCAAGCATCACGTGAAATCTGTGTTTAGTTTATTAAAAAAAAGTGAGTGAATAAAGGGATAGAGAGAACTTCAAAAGAAAAGCTTTGCAACGCTTGCCAGAAAGACCGAAGTAACCGACACAAGCCTAGTGGAGGCTATTAGGAGGCCCTTGCGCCAAACGATTCACAAGAGTAGGCCACAGTCGAGCTACAAAGTCCAAAGGAAGATCAGCAAAGTCAACTTAGAAGATCTCCAGAAGATTCCAGCTAATACCTCAAGCACTAAACCCGAAGTTAGCCATGGTGGTAGACTCCATTCCTACCCTATTTTCCACTATCCCACTAAAAATAACCCACGAAAGTCCTTTTGATTCACACGCTCTACCTCAATAAAAGTGGTGGAGTTGCGATTTGCACCCAAGCCTATGATTCGAGTCAGTCATGGGGTAGAATTTGAGTGATCACCCCCAAATACAACCCGAGTGAATGAGAGGCGTGAGGAAAAAGGAAAAAAGGGGCACCTTAGGAATTGTTTCAATAAGTCTCACCCTAAACCATGCCCGAAATCCTGAAAGTTTATTAAGTTAGACTCTTAGGAGGTAAGTTGAGCTCGGCACATCGAGTTAAACTTACAATTTTTATCCCAAAAAGAATTGCCTAATGTTCGGTTTGCTTGAGGACAAGCAAAAGCTCAAGTGTGAGGTGTTATGATGTGCCGAGAAATTGATATGTTTTCACTTATGATTATCGCCCATTTTATACCTGAATTCATGCTTTTATCTCTGTTTCAGGATTTATGTTTCTTTGTTGATAATTGCAGGTTCGGAGGTCCGGTGATGAGAAGAAGTGAAAGACCGCACAAAACGGACGAAGATTTCAAGACTTGCCAGACATGGCACGGCCGGGCCCAAGGTCGTGCCACCCTCCCGGGTCAACAAGTCAACATTTCCAAGTCAAAAGAGGTCAATTTCAGTGTTTCAGGATGTGCACGGGCGTGCTCAGGTGTATGGCACGGCCATGCTTTACTTCAGCGTGTTCTCCAAGGCAAAAACCGACCAAGACTGACAAAACGGTTGGACTTATGAAGAAGCACGGGCGTGCCAATGGTGATGGCACGGGTGTGCTTGCCCCTGGTACAGACAGGACTGCATGCAAGGACTCTGCAACAGTACACGTTGTCTGGCATGGGCGTGCCAGAACGTTGTCAAGGGCGTGCTTGAGCTGAAATGCCTATAAATAGAGGCCTCCACCCCACATTTTGAACTATCCCTTCTCACTCGAAACCCCACACTTCTCCATAGTATTTCTCACTTCTTTGGGGATCTTTGGTGTCCTTAGGAGCGTGGGATCACTCCATAAACGCCTAGAGAGAGAGAGTGAAATCACCAAAACCACCCAAATCCTTTAGAAATCTTCATAATACCTTCATGATGTCTCTTACACAAACCCAACCTTATGAGCTTGTTTTATCAACCATGCTAGGCTAGATTTCTGTTGGTGTTGCTAGGGTGATGATGGAAACTTGGTATGAATTAATATAGTTTATCTTTTTATTTTAAACTGGTGTTTTGTGTTCTTAATAATTCTAACTATTCTAAACTTTGTTAAATGATCTAATTAATAAATCATCTAGTCTTTGTTCTAGTGGGTGTTTTGATATGAAGTGGGAGGACTCATGAGTGTACCCATGGTGTGTAACAACCCATGCACTTATGAGCTAACCTAATCCCGCGAGTAGTGATTAGCCCATTTGTGGGTAGAAATACACACACTTTGTGGCTTAATCCTCTACTATCAAGATCTCACTTAGGGTTGGTACGGTCTTTATACTTGGTCCTAGTGATAAGTCAAAGTTTAATCTTGCGACTTGGCTACATAGTCTATGTGTTAGCCTTGGCACAAGTTAAGGTTTGATGATCACGTATTGAGAGAAAACGGTCTTTATTTTCTTTCATTATTATACTGCCACACAGTTAATAACAGAACACTCACTTTTGGATAAATTAATTAAATCAAGTAATAGGTGCACGTGTGCCGGTTGGTCACGACCCTTTTATGATAGTAAGTGGTAATTTATTCGGTCATGCTCCGGCCACCGGTAAATTATTCATAAAAGTTTAAATGGTTAGATGTCTATATCGCAACATTGGAAGGCGGGTAATTCGGGGTTGAATCGACACAGTCTCGGGTCACTTTATTTTCAGTGTTGAGAGGTGAGCTTACCAGGTCAGGAGACCGTCAAAATAACCTTAAGAACACAGTTGTCTGTACAGCTTTTGTGATAACAGTCACCTCTAGAAAATGTTGTAGCAATTCTAAGTTAAGCATAAGTACGCAGCTCGAACACACCACTTAAAATAAAGATAACTATTTTTCATACCAGGTTCCATCTAATCCCGAAGCAACACCATTGTTTTGTCATTGATTTCTCTTAAAAATTTACATCTCTCTTTTTATTTTACTTTTTCTCCACATTATTAAAAAGTCTTTTTAAGTAATTTTAGGAAGCTGAGTATGAAAAATCGTGTCCACGAATACGATACTCGGTACTTGCACATTTCTATACTATATACGATAGGTGCGTTTGCCTATTGTGCTGAGTCTAGAACGTTGACCAACTATCGTTTTAAATTATAAATTTTAAACTTGCAAGTGTCTAACTGTTTTCCAATTTACTCACCTTTTCATCACCACTCTTGGCATTTCTCTCGGGACTTGCCCCTTTTTGAAAAGAAGTTAAGTTTTTATTGAAAACCAGCACACACTAACGGACAATGTTGATGAACCTCCCGAAGAAGAGTAGTGCGGTCAATCAGGTTAAAGGAATTGGTAAAATCCACTATAAGCATAGCCAAAGAATCGTTCGCGTGATCGGAGTTAAGAAACATGTTCGCGTTGTGGAGCGTCGCTTCTACCCCATTAGGAGTCCCCACCCCAAATTAAAAGTTTCCCAAGTAACGAGCCATATCCTCCACGACCTTCTTCACGGCTACTTTTGATACCAACCTACGCAAAATGCCGCCCACGACAATGGGTCGAATTCCGTTATCCGGTTTTAATATGGGAGTAAGGGGGCCGAACAATAAATTCAGCAAGCACCTTGGGACACAAGCCCTTTAGCCATAAGTTGACAACTTCTATAATAGTTGAGAGCAAATCCATGGAAGCCACCTAACCCTCCCCGCTAAGAGCGACTAACAAGTGTTTGGCACGCATCCTGTCCCTCCCACATGAAGTCCCCTTAAAGAAAGAACGAATAGACCCCATCACATGGTCTCCATTTACCGAAAGAGCATGAAGGGCAAACAAACTAGAGGGCAAAGACGGAGGAGGCACCATAGGATGTTTATTAATGAGCGCTTTCATAGTGGAGTCCCCAAAGGGGGTAACCCCGCTAGAACACAACACCTTAATTGCAGACGTGAAATGATTGTCCCTAACTTTATGAAGGAATTGCTTGACATTTGGGCTTCTCTCAATAGCCTCCTCCCCTCCCACCCCCTGCTTGAAAAAAAAACACCGGCCCAGATTATCATAAATGGAAGCGCCAAACCTGTGAACCTACATCCGTATTTCAACACTGCAAGCGCATGCAAAATACTACTATTCTGCAGCGATTTCCTATTTCCAGACCAGGGCTCCTATCTAGTGAATGGTTTGACCACAGGGTACAACGCGAAAGCCATACAAGTTCGACCCAATTTTCCACTAAGCCTGACGAGGCTACAACCTGGCGTAAGGCACCCGTCAAGGCCTACGCAAACGCCAACCGACAACGGGGGAACACTCTTAACAGTATGAATGGGAAGGGAGAAAACATTTTCATGAAACGATATATCCCCAACCACACCCAGAGGGACCCGGTTCCATGTCCATAGCCACACGACGAGTTTTCTAGATCCCGACAATGAAATCATCCACATTCCCCGTAACCCCAGAGAAGGAAAGAACACCATCAGCGTGGTTGCAGCCTCTGCTAAGAGCATGCATCGCCATGCACCTCACACACAACCATTTATCCCCCTTTGAAGAGTGCCCCCAACATCCGTAAATAAGTCCAAATCTTGAGAGATTGCATTTTTAAAAAAACAACCTTCGATTTTCAGTTTTGAGATGCGTATTCTGTACATGCTTGATAAGGCGAAGAAACCCCAAAGACCCAGTTACTATCTTTGCACTCATGGAAATGTTTAAACGGGCAAGTTCTAAGCCCGCTAACTGAGCTATGGCCAGATCCTCCTGATTTAACATTCCGACCCCTCTTAGAAGGAGTCATGTGCCCGCCCAAAAAGAAAACCACCAGAAAAACCCACGAGTGATGGAAAATAAGACCCAATGAACACCGACTTGAGGAGAGTAGGGCAATATAACCAAAAGCTTAAAGGAAAAACTCCCACAAAAAAGGGGGATGGAGCAACCAACAATTGCTCAACCCTTAATCGACACCCCGCCGCCCCTTTACGACATGATGAAGCTGCCCCATCGCGGCCCCTTTATTATTATTAATTTTTTTTACTTGTTAATATATAGGCAACTAATAAGATTTCTTGTCCCAATATAACCAACCAACACGATGGGCATGTGAAAAGCCAGGTGTATGAGTGATGAGGAAGGTCAGGTGTAACAAGGCTTCGGGCTTAGGCGTAAGGGGGGTCAAGCGTAGGTGTGGTGAGGAGGGTGGGGCCAGGCATATGAGTTTGAAATTCAAAATTGGGAGCTGGTTATGTTGGGTCGGTTTGGGACGGAGGAAGTGGGTTTAGGTCATAGGCAGGTTTGGTTGAAGGAGGTGACGGTCGTAGGGTTGGTTGAAGGAGATGACGATCGTGGGGTTGGTTGAGGAGGTGATGGTCATAGGTGGGTATTGGTAGGAGGAGGTGTGGGTACGAGGTTCGCTTAGGCCAGCAGAAGGGTTTGGTCGGAGGAGGTGAGGGTAGGAGGGGGGTTGCGGCCGGATGAGGTGGGTTTGGTCGGAGGAGGTGGTGAGGGTAGGAGGTTTAAGGTCTGTGGAGGTGAGGGTGCCGGAGGTTTAAGGTCGGGGGAGGTGAAGGAGGATACCAAAGAAATATGTCATGTAATTGATAAGCATTAATTATGTTGTGCATTTAAAATATTTGGTTGTGTTCAAACAGTAAATTGGTAAGCATTTGATTTTGATTTCTTTACATTATTAGCAGTTTTTTTGTTGGCTTATGTTTTCACATAATTGAATTGGATATTGGGTGAATAAAACCTGTTACGTTCGGTTTCACATCTATAACTTGACTAATCATATATATGGTCACTCTTAATGACTTCCTACTAAGCAAAACTAGGTGAATTGTTATTTTACTAAACCTGAATTTGAAAGTGTATCATTCGTCTATTTAATATTGTTTCAAGTCAATTTCTATTTTCTTTACTTTTAGTTATTTTAGTTAATCAATCAAGAACAAAATTAATTTTAATTTAAGGTAGGTTTTGGCCTTCCACCCCCTTGCATTAACCTCAACTAGCAGTAATATATACTTACTTACTTTGTGAAGGATGTCTTCATGAAGCTCCTCTGTATATTCTAGATGCATACTTGATGCATCTAAATACACCGATTGATAAGATTTTCTCCATCCTTGCAACTCTATGACAATGGGTGATATCAATATTTGGAGCATAATAAGTATTAATATATACTTCATAGGCTAACTTACCCGTATATGGGATAGTATCACCAAACCATTTCTTTATCAAACCAGGGGTAGACGACTTAAAGAAATCATGGCGACAAAGATAGTACACTCCTGTTGTCACCTCAAATTCAGATAGATCTCCTCCGATCACTTCTTCCATTTTCGTCGCCTTATTTTCCATGTTTTCTTCATGCTCTACTTCAACTTCATCCACATACACAAGGTTGAGACCACATCTGCTTACTATCATTCCTTCCTCCACCAAGATACACACATATATTTCATCACCAACGTCTATTGTATTACCAATTGGCCAATAACTTAACCACATAGCATCTTCATCAACTTTGGGTTTGCAATACACTAAAGGGTTGTATATCCATGTAACAACCTTGGTTTTGTTGTTAATTATGATGAATAAAGGCCACATATCTTTATACTTGGACCCTGATAATCTATATAAGCAACTTACATTCAATCCTTGGATCTTATATTTTTTTGGATGTGAAGACATGCGAAATGTTAAGAATCCATGTGCTGATGTATGCTCAAATGCCATCATGATATGATCTTTTATGCCTTGTAGAGAGGTGCTCCGTATACCATATTCGTACAACATCTATGACAGACAAATTGTAGAAAAATCTAGTTAGTCATATATCAATTAGTTTTCAGGTGAAACATAGATATATATTCCTGTACATTTTCATGTTTTAAGAAATATTAAAAGAAACAACCTGAATTTGACAAAGACTTCCTTCAGTGATCTCATCACCAACCTTATTCACCTTATGCTCTTGATACGCTTTGATCCAATTCATATGTCCAAGATCTACTTCATCAAGTTCTTCTATGTCAACTAATTTAAAAAGGCCTTCAACTTCACAGAGTTTAAAACATCCTTTATATCCAAACTTTCGTAGTTTGAAACGAGCTGACTGAAATGTTACTTTCTCCAGTGATTCACAATCATATGTATACAACTCCTCTAGCCTATTTGGGAGGTACAATAGGTACTTGAGATTTTTACAATGATTCAAGTTGAGTACCCGTAGCATTTGAAGATCGATGTTATTGGGCATGAACTCAAATAGATTTCCTTTAAAACTCATGCCAAATAATTTATCACTAAATTCAACATTAAGGTCACTATGATGCTCAAGATTGCAATCATCAAGAAACAAAAACTTTAATGAGCGTGGTAAGGAAAACAACGCCTGTTTTGGAATTCCTCCACCAATACACAGAGCATTTAGCCTTTCTTGTGAGTTCAATGAGCCCTTCCATAACTTTTTACATCCTGCCAAGTTCAGTAGAGCAAGACTCTTAAGGCCTCCGATGGTTTTGCAAACATGAGTGAGATTTGTACAACACCAAAGAATCAAAGTATCAAGATTAGGGAGCCGGTCGAGCTTAAGAATACTGAGTAGTTTCATACACTTAGTAAGATTTAGAATCTTCAACGAGTTAATAACCTATTCAAGATAAGACAACAACTTGAGCTATAATGGTACATTCATATGAAGATTGTCTTGAACAAAGAAGTTAAATGGTTAGATGATAAGCATAATTCCTACCATCGGCGGCTCAAAAATTTCCAAGTTTCCTCCGGTCATATCCATTGCAACCAAAGAGTTGCCAATTAATAAGCCTAAGGGTATTGTTTTCAAATGACATCCATGCCAGCACAACCATCTCACTTCCGGGAAATTCTTGTAGGACCCGTTAAGTTTCACATAATTGAGCTGGAGCAGTTTAAGTTTGTGCATCTTTGCAAGGCAACTTGTTCTAATGGCTAATGCCTAAAGAATTAGCATAACATATAGAATTAATATACCACATATCTTGGTATGAAAGCATTAAACTCATACTAAAGGTATCAAATATAAGTTTGAAGTGATCTTCTTTTGCAAAAAAAAAAAAAAAAAAAAAAAAAAAAAAAAAAAAAAAATTGGAATTTTAGTGTTTCCTTGTTTTTCAGAGTCTACATATTTAGAATTATAATCTTGTGTAGTGTCGACTTAGAAAGACACTCATTTCCGAAAAGAGACAAAGGAACAAGATATTATAGTTCAATTTTTGACTTACCTCTGTCCCTTTCTTTAGTTTTCGTGTGTCAAGGGTTAGACCTTCAATTGTTCCTAAACCCTGTAAAGAAAGTCATAAAAATGAGACTAATTTAGTTGAAATGGGTGGTTCTGCATTAAAAAATAAGACGCATCTTACTTCTCCATGTATTAACAGGCGATAAGCTTCATCACTACACCCGATTCTAGTATGTTTTGCGGGATGTTTGGACTCTTCACGAACTATATTTCTACCCATATCTTGTAGCAACGGATGCATCATAAGTTTCTTATTTGATGAAACGGTTAGAAGGCACCTATTAACGAGGGTCATGATACCTACTTTTACATTCCACTTATGCTCCAATATCTTAACCACATAATCCTCATCTTTTCCAACAAAGAAAAGAGCAATATCCAGAAATAACTCTTTATAATCGGAAAGTGACAAGGAGTCGAAGCTCTCTTGTAGAACACCCCGGATTTTAGAATCAAGGTCTCCTTTTAAAGAACTTAGTGAGTTCAATCTACTTCTCCAAATTTTGATTATTCTATTTCTTTTCCTTGGGTCTTCAGCACTAACAAATAGAGAAGAACCCAAAACTTTAAGAGCAAGAGGGTTTCCTCCACAATATTGTGCCAACTCTACAGCAAGACTGCTAAAACCTTCCAAGGGATGTTTGGATCCAAATGCATGGCAACTTAATACCTCTATTGATTCATGATCCTTTAACAATTCAAGTTGGTGCACATGACACCTCCAAGATACGGACTCAAACCATGAATTAATATTTAAGAGCCTGGTTGTTATTAAAATCTTACATTGGTTAGCGATGGCACTTGTTCCAAATAAATCGCTTAATCTGTCATGTTCATCTATGTCATCAAGAACTATAAGCACTTTTCTTATACGCAAGGCCTTCTTAATCTGTGTAGTACCCTCAGAAACACAAGATATCATTTTACTCCTACCCCCTAAAATGTCGGTTAGAAATTGTTTCTGTAGCCCAAGCATACCATAAGCACTTTCTTTGAAGCGCTTTCCAATATCTTCAAGAAAAGAGCTGCTTTCAAAGTTATGCTTGTGCAAGTTGTATATATAGCGGGCCAGAGTAGTCTTGCCACTACCTCCCATTCCACAAATTGCTAAAACGTTGGTGTTGCAGTGCTCATCTTTCAACCATGAATTGATATACTTAGCTCGACTCTCCACTCCAGTGAGATTGGTTGGAGTACTAACAAGTTTCATATCTAGTTTATTGTTGATTTCATCAACAATATCTGCAATGAATTTTGTTTCAGGCCTGGAACAAAAGAAGCACAAATTGAAACACATTATAAGCACAAATTCCTTTTCTAGATGAAAATTCAACAATACCCATGATCAAAGTTAACTAGCATGTGATCCTAGTTGCATTATTCGAAAATCATACCCTGAAGCAACCATTCCTTTCAAATTAGCAACCTCCGTTAGGGCTGACTTCCACCTATTTACATCGAGGTCTGGCCACTTTGACCCGTCTATGGAAAAACTTCCTCGTTGGTTCCTGACATCAGAGACCTCAACATGATAAAACACTGGCAAAACGTAATGGTTGCTCTTCCTCTTTTGTTCGAGGATCAAGGAAAGCTCCAGAAGGCACCATCTGGATTTGGCATAGTTTTCTGACAATACAACAACTGATGCTTTTGAATTTTTTATTGCTTTAATAATTTCAGGCTCTAATTCTTGACCTCTTTTGATGTCATCAGCATCTCTAAATGTATTAATTGCTGCTCGTTTGAATGCGTCATAGATATGATCAGTAAAAGAATCACGAGTATCTTCACCTCTAAAGCTTAGGAAAACATCAAACCAGGTATGATTTGGGAGGGAAGAACCCATGTATGTAGAGGCTGATGTGGAAGCCATGTATGGAGAAGGCAAAGGATTAAGGAGAGTATATAAGACATGAAAAGTCATTGTCGTTTCCGCCAGATTCCATTGTTGAAAACCTCACATGTGTTTCATCAGAATCTCCGGAGAACAAATATTTTATCATTAAAGCTGGAGAATACAATGGAAACATATTTTATCTGCTTTCTTGTTTTAGAAATATAATATTGTAGACAAAACCTATATAGCTAAATACAAATAGTCAACTCATTTATACAAGCGATGATTCCTCTAAATTTAGATCCCTTTATGGGTTTTATCACCGTATGACAATATGTTTTTAAATATCATATGTTGCCAAATATACACATAGTTTCATATCATGTGAAATCGTTTAGCCGCATTGACAAATTTTGTATGTTTTGTTAGATGATTATAATCTTGATTCATTATTATTATTATCGGACATGTGTTAAGTCATTTGTGTACATATGTTAGTTTAATTATCCTAAGTCTAGAATTGATATATGTGATCGGGTATGTCACATATTAGTGAAAGGTTGTGTTGGTTTAGTAAAGGGTCACACCGGTTCATGTCACACCGGTTTAGAATGTATATAAGGGTCAAACATTGTGTTTTTTATTTGTGTGATTGAAAGTCAAGTTTATCTAACTTCTTTCATAATAACTTCCCTCCATATTTTCCCTCCTCCTCTCTAACATACATACATCCGATCGCATACCCTCAAACAAACCCAATTTCATTCCAGATTTTAAGATTTCAAACATGGCATCAGAGCCAACGATCAAGACCTGTGGTATATTCGATGTACAAGAAAACGAAGCAGTGAAGATGGGGACAGATGGCGGTTACGGGAAAGGACCGCTAATCCCTAGTCTAGTGTATGATCATGAAGATCATCGATGGAAGGCCAAGAAGGCGAACCAAGAAAGCATAGGAGACTCTCTCAATATGCAATTATCTTCGTTTAACATCGGATCAAGTAGTAGTGTGTCCGTGAGGGATACCGAAGAAAGAAAAAGAAGCGCACGTAGGGATATCTTTCGGCAATCCAGAAAAGAGAAAGAAGTGACCGAATACCCCTCTACCATGTGTTGTAGTAAGTGCAAAGAACCCTTTCATTATAGGCGTAATTGTCCTAAGAAAATTGGTAAAACCGAATTTATGGTTAAGGGTAGTGATGAAAAGGGTTGGGATGATTTGTGGTTTGTTAGTTTGACTCGCCAAGAACACGGTTGTGGCAACAAGAGTTTGTTTATTGTCTTGAACAACTCTTTTGGTGTAGAAGGTTGCCCAAAAGGTTATAGAAATGAATATTTCCGTGGAAAGGGATGTGTGGCGATTACTAGTTGTGGAAGAGAACATAAGATTCAAAATGTTTTCTATATACCCACACTTAGAAAGAATATATTGAGTGTTGAGAAATTGACACAAGAGGGATTTGAAGTAGAATTTGAAGGCGATGTTTGTTACATCAAGAAGCCTATTATTCAAAAGGTTAGAAGGATTATACTTTGTCGCATATGTGAATCGGATGACCATTTCACATTTAAGTGTCCCGCATTTGATCAAAGTGTTAAGAAAGAAGAAGAAAAGGGCCGTGGGTATGGGGAACCTTTCGGCCGAACCTATGCAGAAAGTTCATCGGGTTCAAGAAGCAAAGGGAAGCGGGTTAGATTTCAAGGCGACAAGTCGGAGGGTTTAACGAACGAAGACAAAGAAAGGGTGTCCATCTTTAAGAATTTTGACGACTATTCCATCAACAAAGATCAATATGAAGGTGTCATGGAAAGAGGTCCAATTATGTATCCAACCGAAGGATCCGAATTGCAAGATTGCATTGTATTTATGGATATGATTCACATCACTAGCACGGTTGAGAGATACAAGAGAAGGTTTGAATTGGAGTTTGAAAGGACCGTAAATTGGTTCCTAAGGGATTTCTTACAAATAAGAATCAAGGCACCTATCCCACCAAGAGACGAAATGGGTTATCCTATAAGTTTGTTGGAACTATACAAGACGGTTCAAGTTTTTGGTGGTTATGAGAAGGTAACAAGTGATGGTAATTGGACGGTGGTCGCTATGTCTATGGGTTATGGAAGAGGTTTGCCAAGCCTAGTGTCAAAGGAAGATATCACAAGGAACATGAGGCAAACATATGTTCGTTATTTGGAGATGCTAGAATGGTACCATCTCAAGTACAAGGGAAGAGAATTGGTTGTGGAGATCAATGAAGAAATGATGGAGGATTACAAAGAAAAGGAAGCCGCATGGGATGACTCGGCATTGCCCCCAAAGAAGCGCTCAAGATCCTCATCAAGTGAAGAATGAAGACAAGTTGAAGAATCAAGATTAGGGGGGAGATTGTTAGATGATTATAATCTTGATTCATTATTATTATTATCGGACATGTGTTAAGTCATTTGTGTACATATGTTAGTTTAATTATCCTAAGTCTAGAATTGATATATGTGATCGGGTATGTCACATATTAGTGAAAGGTTGTGTTGGTTTAGTAAAGGGTCACACCGGTTCATGTCACACCGGTTTAGAATGTATATAAGGGTCAAACATTGTGTTTTTTATTTGTGTGATTGAAAGTCAAGTTTATCTAACTTCTTTCATAATAACTTCCCTCCATATTTTCCCTCCTCCTCTCTAACATACATACATCCGATCGCATACCCTCAAACAAACCCAATTTCATTCCAGATTTTAAGATTTCAAACATGTTTAATTACACAATAATAAATTAATCTACTTTTACATCTCTAGCTTTCTAAAAAAGTAGAGCCCTCTTTTAAACATAGTTTTGAGTTTCATTTTTTTGGAATTAAACGAAGCAGAGTAGTTTGAATTGAATGATTGTATGAATGTATATAGAGTTGATAAATGGTTAGTTTAAACTTGCTACATAGTTGCATAACCATACTGAAAAGTTATTGATGGGGTACCCCTCTCTTGCCGGCCTTACTCATGTCCGGACCAAGGTTTCTCATAGAGGGAAAATCACCAAAATAACCATTTGAGTTTGAGTTTACAAAAACAACCATTTGACATTTTCTTTTTAGTTACAAATAAATTAGACCAATGACAGCAGGACACATGTCATTCACTACGCCACGGCGTAAATTTGAACCTCCTGCACCATATACCTCGGTTAGACTCTTATGCTGATGTGAACCTCCTGCATCAATATTAGACTTCATTGCAATCTCCTGCGCTAGCCTCATTAAAAGATAAATTATTGTTTATTTCATTTTTAGCAAGACGGGACGACCTTCTTGAGGATAGTCGTTGATGTTGCTAGTCATTATTTTCCATTCTTCTACTTGCGTAGCTTCATCTTTCTACCGAATTCTTTCCTCCACTTGCTTTTGCTTCAACCGAATTTTTTATTTCACTTCCCGTTCCTTGAGTCTTACCTTCTCTGCTTGCGTCTTATAACTAAAGGTATGTTTGAAGGCTTGCAATTCGGACACCAATTTTATCTATCTTTGACCGGCTCCCTGATGTGGCATGTCTTTTTTGCAGCCGCTTTCTTTTTAGCTTTATCCCTCCCTATGGGTCGTGGCTCCTTTGGAACGGGCTCATCGTCAAAATCCAGGTCATCGTTTATATCAATTTGACAACAAACGGTCGAGCCACCTCCCATGCAATAACTGCCCGACTCTGAATGTTTGGATCGTTTGGCGCTTGCAACCTCGTTTAGAACCGATGCCCATTTGCTAGATGTCTTCAAAATTAGCCACGCACTTACGTGAGGGAAAGCATGCCCATGCTTGTCTTCGTATTTACGCATCGCCTCTTTCAAAGTCATTTCCTCATTCCACCTACTTGGAGGATTGACAAACAACGGATTATAATACTTGATAAAGTAGTTGATTGTAGTGTTCATTTTTCAAAACTTGGAACTTATAGAGTCAATGAGGCGATAGACCTTGCTCCATTATCTCGTGGAATTTATAGTGCACTTCGGCCCATAAACTTTATCATGTTTGATTGTTTCTTACATTTTTAAATATAATATATATTAGTAACAAAAAGAATGTGTGACGTTCGGCAAAATTAAGGTAAATCAGTACGTAATTAATATATGTAATTAACTGTTCTAAGCAAGAATTAATATCAATTAAGTATAATTGAGTATTCAGAAAATAGCGGAGTCCAATAGATGGCATAGGAATGCCTTAGTTTAATTAGAAATGCGAAGGAAACGCATAAGAATAAACTAGTCCGAAACGGACGTTGGTGATTACCCGGCGATAATTAAATAACCGAAAACGATCCTGAATGCCCGGGATATAAAATAAAGGGTATTTTTATGAAATATAAAGTGTTTTGGAACCCCAAAACAATAAATCAAAACTCCGAATTAAAATCTCCCGGTAGCGAATAAAGTTCAAGTATCACACCCGATGCGCGTAAAATATATAATTTCACCCGGTAAAAGCCTAAATAACTTACCAATACTTGAACTAGGATATGTTGAAGGGTAATTGAAAGCTAATTATATGTCCAGAATAGCTCGAAATAAGAACGCTCAAAAACCCGAAAAACCCTAACCGAACCGCCTCAAATCTAACTAAATACTTGCAAGATATTTTTGGCACATGATGTGGGACCCACAAGACCTTTTTGGCCAGCCATGGGAGGCCTCCATAACCACCCTAATGTTGACCTAAAACACCCTTAATTATGATGTTGGTGCATGCTTTTAGTAAGATCACATCTCTAGTACATCTAATTTCTTTATAAGCCTTATAACCTTATCATGACACCACACAACAACAAAAAAAAAAACTCCTCTTTTGGCTGATCATCCGTGAGCACTCAAGCTCCATTTCCTTTGATTTTTTTCAAGATTAAACACCTCAAATTATCTCCATTTAAAGCCATTTTCAGTGTGTTCAAGTGCTTGGAGCTTAACTCTTGGAAGACACACTTAAACCCTATCATAATCTTGTGTTTTTGTGACTTCCCTAGTCTTGTGCTAGTACTAAGTTTCTTAAAACTTATCTTGTTCAAGTTTTATTTACTTATATGCTTGACTTGCAAGTTGTTTTTGGGGTGCTTTTAACTAAAGTTTTTAAACAAGGTTTTGTGTGTGTTTCTAAAAATGAAATGAAATGTTTACAAAGATGATCATAAACATAAGTTTTAGGGTGGTTGGTGATGTTATTTTGTTACAAAAATATTGTATGTTCAAGTATTTTTTTAGAAGTTGTTTAGGATGAAAAACATAAAATAACACCTAATACACCTAAAAATGGTTTTGATCATTATATTATGACTAATGGAACCATTTGAACATGAAATAATTGTAACAAAATGCAATGAAGCTAAAATCACAAAAATAAAGTTGTAGACTTTAAAAATACAAGTATGAACAAGTGGACTCCAAGACTTAATTAAAACATGTTAGTAGACTTAAAATGACCATACAAGACTAATAAAAGTGTTGGATAGGGAAAAGAACACTTATTGTAAATTTTGACATGTTTACTAGTCGTCGTTGAAATTGTCATTTTTATAAGTCTTGGGAATAATATGTGACTTTTGTAAAGTTAGAGATTCGGAAAGTAACTTTGGAAAGTCCATGGGTGTAAAATGTGATTTTGGAAACCTTATGTTGAAATATGTAATTTTTGGAAAGTAAAGGTTAATAATGAAAAGATAGAATCCAAAAGGGGTGTTTTTGTAAAGTAAAGAAACTTATACAAAATATTTTATTTTGTAAAGATGATATTTTTATAAAAAGTGTTTTATAAAAATATAAAGTTGCTACAAGTGTTGGAAATATAAACACTAATGTTGTTGTAAGAAAAATGGTAACTTAAATGACTTGGGATGTTTTATATAAAAATATGCACTTTTACATTTATGGGGATGTATAAGTGTTGCAAGAATTTTTAAGAATAAAATGTCCAAGCTGATATATTTTCAAAATATATATATTAAGAAAGCGAGAAAGCGGGTAAAAGTTAATGTGATGAACTATCGGACAAAGCATAAATCGAACCAAAGCATAAATCGGACCGATAAGTATACGAGTATAACTTCCTACAAGATACGAGTATACGTTATTGCGGCGATTACGATTTAACTATGTAAGAAAATATGTATATGTTTTGTGAACAAAATATACGTAAGGATTATTAAGGGTGAAAAATATACATAAACACGTTCCTAAGTGCTGGAAGTAAAATGGGAGAGTTTGTAAGAAATAAAGTAAGTTAAGTATGTTATTATAAGTATATGTATACTTATGGGAAAAATAACTACTTAACATGAAATGAATCTCGTTCGACAAGATCTTTGTATATTTATATTTATGGGGAAATAAATATATAATAAAAGTGAGTCGAGTCGGAAGATATAACGAAATATTAATACAAGTTAGTAAATACATATTGATAAATATGTTTAAAGATCATGACGTGTAAGGAAAACGGGCAATGATCGGGGTTCGCGATGATGAAACCAACTAACTTGGTAATTAATACCAAGGGTTATATTATAAGATTAAGTGAAACTTGTAACGGGATAAATCATCACCAACGGACCTAAGACTAGGGTATATTCCTAATTAAACCGAATATGTAAACGTGGTGTCAAGAGTTGGAGAAAGACAACTTGCCGGTACGACACGCACTCTGAGACCAGTGCCTTATTAAATTAGGACACGTGTAGGTAGTCTCACATTGGACTTGGCAAAGACTATTTTCTGATTTCGTGACACGCTTGAGGTGAGTTTTCACGGCCCCTTTTCTGTTTTAATGTTTTCAAACTCGGGGGAAAGATATGTAAGTAAGAAAGTATTAAATGTGCAGTAACATGTGAAAGTGTGAAATGGTACATAAGATGGGCACATGGGTAATGGTAAAGTCACATGGGACGTGAACTCTCCGCAGTTAACCGTAACCATTTATACAAAGTGATGTAGCCAAAGAATATGGGAATAGTACTATTGGTTCTTGACGAGACCCACCCCGTTGATTAGCGATCAACACGGAAGGACCACGGGGTGCGACGATATTCTAAATTAGTTGTTACCATGTAAACAACTTGCGGGGCAAGGAAAAGTAGTCTAGTTTTGGTTATGGGCTCATGGGGAATCCATCGGTATTAGGACTAGCTACCCTAATGTTATATCTAGCACATTTCTTATTTCGTTATGCACACTTATTTACAAATGAATGTTAATTTATTTGTGTGTCAAAACCTGTGAAACTCACCAATATATCTATATATTGACGTTTTCCCTAACATATCTTTCAGGTAACTAAGAATGTGAAGGCGTGAAATGGCTAGGACAGGCGAAATAAAGACGAGACGGACTTTTGTTAGGGATTTACTAATATTTCCTATGGGGTTGGGAAAAAGTTGAAAATCCTTATTTTGTTAAAAACTACATTTTGGGACATGTACCTAAACAAAATACTTTCCGCAGTCTAATGAATGTTTATTTTCTAAATTATGTGTTTGTTTAATCTTGGCTATGAAACATTTCTCTTTCGCGTCCATGCCACGTGTTTCCGTCGTTGTCGTGATGTGACAAAATGTAACACGTATAGTAACAAAAAAAAATGTAGCACTTATAGTAACAAAAAAAATACCAACTATTGGATCTTTTGACGTAGCAATAAACTCCTTAGCCAATGCCTCCTCTCCATGTTCAACCATTGCTTTTTGGACGTGGCAGTTTCACGTGCCCGACTCTTCTTTTTTCCCCTTCGAAGTTTGGGTTTGGACTTCGGGCACGAATTATTTAACGTCATCTTCTTCTTCGGGTTGCGACGGTCCTACTGGTTGTGGTTGTCGACCAATTCGGATCGATTGGTATCGCGTATCCCAGTGTCGTGAACGGATTTGGGTTCGGTTTTGATTTCGTAACAGGGTTTGATTCGGGTTTGGGTTTGGGTTTGGGTTCGGGTTATTTTGATGATTCAGTGTTGTTAAAAATATTATGGGAGTGTTTTAGAAAATGTGAGATGGTGTAAAAATTTGAAAAGTGAAGGTTTATTTATATTTGAATTTTTTTTTTCAAACGGTAACTTTATAGCTGTTGGCCCACCCCAACGTTCCAATTTTGAAAAGCTTCAGCCCGTCGTTCGCAGCCTTTGATTGCTGCTCATGCCGTTGACGCGTCAGGGGGCGGTGTTGCCGCCGCTAGCTTGAGATTGTCGGGCCTATGCCGTAGCCCATACCATCCAAACTAAGTTCCTCTATTGCAATATTTTGCAATCTTTTTATCTTATCAGATTTTGGATGAGTGGTTTGGATATAACTCGGTGGTATTGTTTTATTTTTCTATTGTAATTGTGGAGGTGGACTAAATGCACCCCCCCCCCCTCCGTTTTTATACCCTTTTCCTAAAAAATCAATTTAAATTTGGCAAATTTCATTCCTTTAAAAACCCTCACTTTTATAATACATTTATAAGTTTGCACTGGTCAAACTACTACTAAAACTTCATAACTATCTCCATTTATGAAATCTAATCAATTATTGATTTTAAATTATTTTCAATGTCTATCTGTTCGTTCTAATCATACAACTATTATTAAATTATGAAACCGTATTATTGGTATATGCAAACTTTTTTATTTGTTTTAGGTGTTATCGACAAGATATCAATATCACGCGAGTATCAGATTGAAGGCGGAATCAACAATCCGGTTAGTAGTTGTAGGTGAGTGTTAGTGAAAAAGATAAGATAATAATATGGAGAGCGCACGCACACACAACACACACCACACACACAAAAGGGCTGCACGAGTATTAGAAATGGCAAAAGTTGTGAAATATTACAAGGCGTGGGGTATTTAGAGTCTTACTTCATACGCCTACCATACACCCACACATATGGCTTCATACGTGTTTTATAAACACGCCTGACAAAATGACCAAAATACCCCTAAACATTATATAACAACCTGAACGACTACAGACAAGCTATACATGATCCTAACCTGACATCCAAGCTAATGACAAATCCGAAGGGTGTACTTACACGCTCCCCCTTGGACCTAGTTGGATATTTACAAAACAGCCTAAAACATAACCATCAAATCCCAGTCTTCAATCAGTAACAATCTTCAGGCTTGAATCACTTGCAACTTCAACCAGTCGCATCCCAAATGAATCTTCTTGGTAGCACAGTACCTGGCCATCTTCTAAAACCGAACGGCTTGATCTGCATCCTGATCTTGAAAATGTATCTAGTTCTTGTTCAGCAACATAGAATCCCAGACACGAAGCTTTCTGTGGATCTTTGGATCATTCTTCAATACAATAACTGCTTTGGTCGTTAGATAGTCATAATACCAGAAGATAAACATGTCCTAGAAATTTTGCTTGATCGGCACAAGTGGGACCTTGGTCATCATCTCAGGTGGGGTGATTTTCTGCTTCCAGATTGGCTACCAGTAATAGGATGAATCTCAAATGACTGATAGCTTTTCGGATACTGCGGTTTAATATACACCTACTTGGAGTTGCTTTCTCTCTCCAACAAGCCTCTGTACAACTCCAATGTGTTGATTGTCTTGATTGGCTTCAGTCTGGAAAGATCAAGAACATGCCAGTATGGTAGGGACTTGATCTTGTAAACACTTGAGATATATAGAATACTGGTCTCGAACCTGATCCCTATAGCATATACCTGTGCCACGTACATCCAACTCACGATATTACCAAACATGAGATTCCATTTCTGGTTAACTTTCTTAGCTTGAGTTGGCTTGGGCCTCCTTCTTGAGTACCACTCCTCACCTGCCGATTGAACTCTTTTCTTTCTCTCTTCATTTGTTTCTGGTTCGTCTTCAAGTGGTTGTGATTTTAACCATCTGTCAATAACATCAAAATCTTGGCGGGTAGCATAGGGATCTCAACACGAATCTCTTCATCCTCTTTAACATACTCCTAATATTCTTCTTCGGTGATGTCTTTGATCTCAATATCTTCCAACGGGTCATCTTCATTAAACTTTTCAACAGAGTCCGTTGGAATCACCTGTTCATAAGTTAGACCGAATATCTAGGCAACCTCTTCTCTTGATGGCTCTGGTGGTATTTCACCTTCCTCCAGATTCATATACGGATTAGTGACTGGGTTTCCATCATCATCAGTGAAAAACATGTTGTAGAAAGCTTGACTCCATTCAAATGGGACATCTTTGGACTTCACAACTTCCTTAAATAAACGGAGATCTTCTTCTGTCGGGCCAGGCTACGAGGAAGATTCTCCTGCACCTGTCTTACCACTTCCATCCTCATCCTTCTTCGCTCTTCTCTCCCTAAACTGTACATTGGCCGTTTTAATCTTTCTAGCTTTAGCACCACCATGGCCAGCCCATTAGTAGTATGACCCAAGGCTAGAGCCTAGGGCCCCTAAAAAAGAGAGCCCAATTTTTTTATAAACATTTTTAGGTCTGGGCTGGACTAGCAGAGTCTGGATGTTTTTTAGGAGTAAAAAGGCTTCGGCACTAGATGGTGAGACTAAGATGGAATATTAGGAAATGGATTATTAGCTGATGGTGAGATGGAATACAATTGTTCAAAATTTTGGAGAATTGCATTATTGCAATTTGCAATAGGTTTTTTGAAATGGAAATCGCCTCCTAATTCTCGCATTCCATTTTTAAGCTGAAAAAATTATATTTCCCTTTCACTCTAGCGCCCTTATTGTGCCATTAATATTTGATATTTTGAATGATTCTAAATTTCAAATTCATTCTCATTTTGGTCTTTGGACTCTCTGGAGTTCTGGTTACTGTGTACGGATTTGTAGTTAAACCATTATTGCTTATTTTTTCTTGCTTTCGGCCTTCTTTGAACTGATTACATACTTCTATGTATTAATTTTTTTATTATCATTTTGCTGGTAATTTCACTTGGTTGGTTGACTTGCTATGTCATTTATCTTTGATTGCTAATCTTTGCCATTATGCTTTTCTCGAATAAGTGTAACTAATTTAATAATTTTTGTTCTTAATTGCCTACTATCATTGATTCTTTAGTATTTGTTATATTTTTTCCAATTTCATATAAACATAATTATGAGCTATATATTTTTTTCATAATTATTAGGTCCTAAGCCTAGTAAAGGATAGAGCTTTGTAATAATATATAAATGAATAAATAAAGGCCCCAATTTTTTAGTTAGCTTAGGACCTTCAAAGACGTTGGACCAGCTCTGGCACCACCACTACCACTCGGATCCTCCTCATCATCATCCCAAGATTTATCCTTTTCCGACTCATGATCATCATCATCATTGTCTTCCTCATCATCACAGGCATCACCATCACCAGATGTGAGTCTCTTGTGCTTATTGAAATACTTGTCGACTCGCTTCTTCAACTTTTGGTTCTTAGACTCTAAAATAACTTGGTATTTTTCAATTAAAAAAAACTATGCATCTTCTTATTTATGATTGATAAACACCATCTATCGTCCATGTACTTCATCAGATTCGGTAAACACCATCAATAGTCCATCTATTTCTAAAATCGGACCAAGTTTGCAATGAACAAACAACAAGAATCACATATTTTTTTATATTTTTCATTGATAAATGTAACGACCTAGAATTACCGAGTCATTACCGATTGGTGATCACGATTATATTTTACTTAATAAACATTCACATTATTATTTTTATAAAAAACGGTTCATAGTACATTTTCTTTAACAAAACAACATTACACTTTAAAAAGTTTCACCACAACATAAACAACATGGCCGAAGCCTTTGATCTCTCGAAAACACATAACATAAGCCGAAGCCTCCATTATTTATAAACATCTTTATGTTAATCAACAACTTCACTTAAACATATATGGTGCTCGGGTTCCATGAGTTCATATTGATCCTGAAATACATGTTAAAATACGTTAGCAAAAATAAGCTAGTGAGTGATGCCGAAAACCGATTATAAACCTTATTAAAAGCATGCAATACCATATTATGGTTTGGTCACGATGGGTTTCGAAAGTACATCTAGGGTAGCACTTTATCAATGCTAGATATTGGTTCCAAACCCCTTGAGGGGTTAGGATAAATACATGCTTATGATACCGAATGGATCCACTCTACGTTATTTCTATTCGACCGATTCTATTACATTAAAATGATCATGATTTGATTAGATTTTGGACACAATAAAACAACATGCATTCACCCCGAAATATTTTAAAGATAATGTAGGGGATATGCACTCACTCGGATCGGTTCTTATTGGTTTCTAACGATGCCTGGTTGCTCGGGAGGTGCTACGATTGCCTGTTTGTCACATAACAATGATTATACACATATTTATATACGTATCCACATCTTTTGGAATTATGCATTAACTTATTCAGTTCTCTATAATCTATACACATTCTCATGGCCCCATCTTTCTTCTTCACAAAGAGCATGGGTGCTCCCCAAGGGGATGTACTAGGTCTAATAAATCCTCTTTCTATGAGTTCCTCTAATGGACTTGTGAGTTCCTTCATTTCTGAAGTGGCTAACCTATATGGACCTTTGGCAATTGGTGCTGCTTTAGGAATTAGGTTAATTTGGAACTCTACTTGTCTAGGTGGGGGTAAACATGGTACCCCTTTTCAAGTACTTCATCATTTTGGCACTAGGAATTAGGTTGAAGGCTTCTTTTGGTTTTTCACCATAAATGGTCAGGGTTTCTTGGTTGGGTAACGAGATTTTTACAGGTTTTTCTTTACAAACTATCTCTGCCTAATTTGCCGCTAACCAATCCATCCCAATGACAATGTCAAACTCTCCTAAATTCATGGGTATAAGGTTTATTTTGAATTCTTGGGTTTCAATAGTTACTGTAAAATCTTTGAATACTTCGGTGGCTTTTAAAATTTTACCATCAGCTATTTCTATTTCATAGGTTTTGTTTAAGGGTTCCAAGAGAATATCTATCTTTTCTACGAACATTTTCGAGACAAAACTAAGATTAGCCCTAGTGTCAAATAAAGCATATGTTGGTAACTGATTAATGTAAAACATACCCGTGACTAGATCTGGTTCGTCTCAAGCTTCTTCAGTGTTAATAACAAAAAGCTCTACCACGTCCCTGCTCTATTTTTGGAGGATTTTTGAGTTTTGGGCAATCAATCTTGTAGTGGTCGGGTTTCTTGCACTCATAATAAAGCCGAGGACCATCAGGGTCGTACCTACACTCTTTGGTCAGATGTCCGATTTTCTTGCAGTTCTGACAGTGTGGTTCCCCTGCAACTGCCAAAGTGAACTTGTCCACATCGGTTGCATTTCTTTCTACATTCACTTGTATGATAGAATTTTCATTTTTGACAAAAAGGATTACTTCCCCGGTATGGTTTCTTTTCTAGGTTTCCTATATCTATAGGATTCCTCTTGACTTTTCCCTGAAGTGTTATAATTGGTGGGTCGAACAGTTTCACTCCAACCCCTCTTGCTTCCTCCTTGCACCTTATCCTTCTCCCTGTACCTAACTATATCATCGGTTAAACTTAGTGCTAGCTCACAAGAGGACCCAGAATTACCGAGTCATTACCGATTGGTGATCACGATTATATTTTACTTAATAAACATCCACATTATTATTTTTATGACAACCGGTTCATAGTACATTGTCTTTAATAAAACAACATTACACTTTAAAAAGTTTCACCACAACATAAACAACATGGCCGAAGCCTTTGATCTCTCGAAAACACATAACATAAGCCGAAGCCTCCATTATTTATAAACTTCTTTATGTTAATCAACAACTTCACTTAAACATATATGGTGCTCGGGTTCCATGGGTTCATATTGATCCTGAGATACATGTTAAAATACGTTAAGGAAAAATAAGCTAGTGAGTGATGCCCAAAACCGATTATAAACCTTATTAAAAACATGCAATACGATATTATGGTTCGGTCTCGATGGGTTTCGAATGTACATCTAGGGTAGCACTTTATCAATGCTAGATATTGGTTCCAAACCCCTTGATGGGTTAAGATAAATACATTCTTATGATACCGAATGGATCCACTCTACGTTATTTCTATTCGACCGATTCTATTATATTAAAATGATCATGATCCGATGAGATTTTGGACACAATAAAACAACATGCATTCACCCCGAAATATTTTAAAGATAATGTGGGGGACATGTACTCACTCGGATCGGTTCTTCTTGGTTTCTAACGATGGCCGGTTGCTTGGGAGGTGCTTCGATTGCTTGTTTGTCACATAACAACGATTATACACATATTTATATACGTATTATAGCTGACCATTACAGCTTAGGCCCTCGTTTTCTAGGAGATTAGACTTGAATACTTACCCAGATAATGGATTACTAGTCAACCGGTTACCTTTGGCCGATAGATACTTGGCTATTGGATATTATCAGGGGCGGATTTAAGTAGTGAGCAACGGGTTCAGACGAACCCATTCGGTTTTCGATTTTTAGTACAAATGTATATATAAAATGTGTTGTGAACCCATTAGAAAAATGAGGATGAACCCATTGATAAATCTTGTTGATAGCACAATGGTTAAGGCTTCCACCTCTCAATTTAGAAGTCCCCGGTTCGAACCTTCTACCCAGCTCGTTTTTTGGAATTTTTTTTTAAATCTGAATGGGTTTAAACACCCAAAGGCCTAAAGTCCACACTGCAAAAGTGCAAAGTAGGGTTTTAACTTGAGCCCCCACCCCCTTCCCTTCACAAACTAAACACCCTAGTACATAAGATCAGAACAATGAAACACCCGCCTGTCCTTCACTCCTCGTCCTGCCGGCACCACTCACCATGGTCGTCGGCCACTCGTCTGAACCATCAGCCACTGTCTGACCCACGAACTTCGAGTTTGTTCAATTTCTATTTTTTTGTGAGGTAAATTTCAACTTCTAAGGTAGTATAACAGATACTTGTGATACTTGTGATGTATTGAAACAAAAACAATAGATAACATCACCTCATTTCATCTCTAACTTTTCTTAAAAATGAGTCAAATGACACAGCTTATGATTCTCATGTATTAAAGAGACTCAATGACTCATTGTAATTTTCAGGCATAGAAAAAAAATATACAGTATAACATCAAAAGTAAAACATATAAATAACTTCCCTTAAAAATCATTTGACTAATTGATTCCCAGGTATGAATAGCGATTAAAAGATGTCTCTTTGCCTTAACTCTGTATCTTTCTGATGTGTACCTCACATATTCTTCCAGCCACGTTCACTTGCATCCAAACCATGTTTTCATGGCTTCTCCACGTTCTCAATTGTTACATGGTTTCCTAGTATTATTGTTCTACTCATTTGTTTATTAGTTAGTGGGTTAGTGTTAGTAACTTCCATTTCTTGTTTGTAAGGCTATAAATATAGCTATGGTGTATGTTTATGATTATGAATGAAAATGTTGAGTCAAGTCTAAATATTCTCTCTATGTTTCTTTGAGTTTTACCCACTCAACGGGTTATTTATCCTCTTGTTTCTATCTATTTTCTTGGATCAATTGGTTAACGATTAGGTTCGTAACAATTGGTATCAGAGCCGTCGTGATCCCCATCGCACCTATGGCTGCTCAGAAACTATCCAAACCCGAGTTCTCTCAATGGAGGGAATCCTTTGCGAGACTTGAGTCCCAGTTTGAAACCGTGTTCGCCGAGATCCGATCAACCCGAACCGCGTTTGAAACCCCCAAAACCCATATCCCATCTCGACCACCAACTTCCGCATCCCTTACGCCCACACCAAAGGCCACAACCGCTTCACTGAAATCTACCATCTCTTCTTCTCGGGCTGTTATTTCTAAACCAATTTACCTGTGCTCTCCAAGTCCATGGACCCCAACAGTACGTGTGGGTTGCACTAACAAAATTGTCATCTTTCATTCCAATTGCTTCGGTCTTGTAAGCGAAGAAGAAGTCGAACAAGATGCAACCAGGAAACGCGAATGGCACCCTCCTTGGCGCCTCGCCATGATTTCTCCAAATTCTGTGGTACGGACCGAGTGGCGGCCGCCGTGGCTTTTTTATCGAGCATCTTCAAATCGCATATCCTTGAGGACAAGGATTGTTCGAGCGTGAGGGATTGATGTGTACCTCACATATTCTTCCAGCCACGTTCACTTGCATCCAAACCATGTTTTCATGGCTTCTCCACTTTCTCAATTGTTACATGGTTTCCTAGTATTATTGTTCTACTCATTTGTTTATTAGTTAGTGGGTTAGTGTTAGTAACTTCCATTTCTTGTTTGTAAGGCTATAAATATAGCTATGGTGTATGTTTATGATTATGAATGAAAATGTTGAGTCAAGTCTAAATATTCTCTCTATGTTTCTTTGAGTTTTACCCACTCAACGGGTTATTTATCCTCTTGTTTCTATCTATTTTCTTGGATCAATTGGTTAACGATTAGGTTCGTAACACTTTCTTTAATTGATAAGTGGTATTAGATAGATTTGTTTTGTTATTATGAGAATTAAGTTTGTTAGAAAATTAGTATTTTAGTGTTTTTCAATTGTTAATCTGTATCTTTCTTTAATTTGGTTGATTTTATAGTCTTATAACATAAATAACTCATGTGATAAGTTTATATTTTGGAATCCCTCAAATTTAGAGCTCGCTTTAGGCCTCCAAAATTGTTAGAGTCGCCCCTGTACACGACAGACGGTTAAAAACGACTAATTATGCGTAAAAAAACCGACCCGAACCATTGAACCGACCCGGAAAATTTTATATCCAGTTTTATAAAATTGGAGCATCTACAACACTGAACCCATTGGAAAAAAATCCTGGATCCGTCACTGGATATTATTATTATGTTTTATCAATTGATGGTGGGTTTACAATGATGGTTATAACAAGAAGATAGAGGGTCGATCGGTTTCATTATATCAAAGGAGAGAGAGGGTTATTCATGCATGTTAATAATGATCCTAGACTTAGGGTGGCGAGGTGGAGGCTTATGAGGAAGTTTGAGTGTTGAGTAGGAAAATCAAAAATGTCTAGGTGGTGTGTTTGTATATTGGCGGCATAAGGGATCTAGGAGGTGGGCCGATCATTATTGTTAGAGGATTGGGCTTGTTAAGTGGGCTTAGGTCAATAATATTAGTCTTAGGTATTAGGCCTAAAGGGTGGTGTAACATTTGGGCGGAGGGGTGTAAGGTTTAGGCTTAAATGGATTAGATAGGTAAATTGGCCAGAATAGTTATTGGGCTTGAAGTGTGGGCCCTCATTGCTACCGGGTCCCTTATATAGGCCGAATAAAGTAAAGTCTCGACTTGGGTTATAAATCATAATTATTAATCGGATTGGGCCTTCATAATTACTATCAAGTCTATTGGGCCGTAACACAACTATATGGGCCTTGGTCTGTTATCCGGGTAAGGTTATTGGGCAATACCCTTGGGTGGCCCAATACTATTTTATTAGTAGTTTCTTAATCTTACTTATCAATTATAATAACGATTAAGTTTTCGAGGTTGTTACAATAAACAACCCCAAAACAACGTCTTCCTTCTTGCGATCGTAACCGTACAATTTCTTCATGGATCAAAGGCACCGATGGCTTCTTCCGAAGACGATGGAGGCATCAATGACTTTTTTTGATCCAAAAACAAATGATGTCGATGGCTTCTTCAAATCTCATGATGTTCTCTCTGATGCAAATTCTTTTGTGTGTTTCACTGTTTTGTTGTTCAAAACTGATTTTAGTGGTTAAAAAAGAACAAAAATCAATATATAAATGTGTAGCATGAATTTAGAAATTACAAAACAAACCATAACTTGCTATGACTATTTTACCCTCATGCCTACTAAAAAATCAAATCCACATGGAACAACTTTATTGGTTCTCACATTTTTTATAAAACGTCTACTCCTTCATTCTTATTCACATGATTAAAATTGTTGTTTTCTCATATTGTAGTACATTAATTTCTATGTTACATCATAACACAAATTTTATCACTTCATATCAGATTTGTCTATCCTGGAAAGCTTCCAGGATATAATCTAGTTTTATATATCTATACTATACTATACTATATTATAAAGCATTTTTCAAGGACTTCTTAAAACTTAAGAGGTGCAAGTTTAATTGCTTATGATACAACATACAATGCATAAAATAACTACTTTTTGGGGGGCAAAGTTGTCTTTATAACACCATATTTAATCAAAAGGAAATAAAGAGTCAAGAGAGTTTATGAGAGATCATGACATTCAATTTTATAATGACTTTGAACACATTAAATAGAAAACCTATAAAACAATTCATAATACTATGTTTTATTATAATCTTTTATATAAAATTAGGAAATTTAGAAAGTTAAATTTTTATAAACTTGATAATACTTTATAGAAATCGAGAAATCAATAACGAAAGTTGTGTTTTTAATAATTAGGTAACGGTTTGAATTATGAAATTATTACGTTATACTCATACACAAAGTCGGTCTTTGGGATTTGTGTGTCTTGTACGAGTTGAAAAAAGGCCTCTAGACCCTAACAAATCGATCCTGCATGTTTTCTATTTAAAGTGTTGTGGTCCCCGCTGCAACGTGCGGGCACCCCCACTAGTACCTTTTAATATAGTAAATTAGTAATTAAGAATAATAACTTTTATTATAACACACTTTAGACTTCACGTTTTGGAACTGGTAGGGCCATACGACCCATTATAAACTAGGTATTAATCTTTTGAGTAAGGATGAGCTCGGTACTAAACCGTACTGAACCGATATCGATGCCTTAAAATATTGATTCCGATCTTTGGGAAAACCTGGTACCGATACCGAAAACATCCGGCACAGTACGATATTGATATTTTAAGGTAAAATACCGCTACCAAACCGAGACTGAACCAAAAAAACCGATATCGATTTTCACCAAAACTTGATACCGAAAATGAATCGTTAAATGTATTTTTTGTACCGGGATCAATTTGAGATTAGTATTTGCGGTATTCAGAGGGTGTTTGGGATTGAGTTTCAAAACAACTTATTGACTTATAGGCTTTTCTAAGAAGCCAATAAGTCAATAAGTTGATTGTGTAACCCAAAAACACTTTCTGTTTTAACTTTTGGCTTTTAGCTTTTAAGGGTGGAAAAAGTGTTTTTGAGAAGTTAGAAATCATGGATTTTGGCTTTTGGATAAAAATTACAAATCTACCACCCATACAACCAATATTCACAATACGTTAAGCAAAACACTTAGAAAAACAATCTATTAACTTTTTGAGGTTTCTCATCCTAAAATAAATCAAAACACTTTTTTAAAACTCATTTTCAAAAAGTTAGCCAAACAATTCTGACTAAAAACACTTACATTTCTAAACTCATTCCAAAACACCCTCTCAATAACCTCTGTTCGTTACTTCTCACAATCTCACCTACCCACATCTAACCATCTTCATCTTTCCATTTTCTTGACTGTAAAATCGTGTGTTAAACTTATGGTGTCCGATTAAGGTTGAGGATGCAGGACAGGAGATAAAATACTGAACACTATTATCCTTTTCGTTGTATTTTCATTTCAGATCTAGCAACTATTGCAGATCTAACTCATCTTCTTCATCTTGCAAACTTGAATGGCTTCTCCTGCAACTGATGCTATCAAGTACGACGTCTTTCTAAGTTTTAGAGGCGAAGATACTCGTGATAATATTACAGATCATCTATACGCTGCGTTAGTGAGGGCAGCGCTTGCCACTTTCAGGGATAATGATTCAATCGGCCGTGGTCAAGAACTGAAGCCGGAGATCGATCGGGCTATCAAAGCGTCTGAGTCTTCGATTATTGTCTTCTCCAAGAACTTTGCAACTTCCACATGGTGTCTCGATGAGCTGTCATTGATCCTTGAGCAAAGGAGTGAGAATAATCATTTTGTTCTGCCAGTTTTTTATCATGTTGATCCATCAGATGTGAGGAAACAAACAAATTCATTCTCCATACAAGTTGATTATACCTCTACTACAACCACAAGGTGGACAGAAGACAACGTCAGAAAGTGGAAGGCAGCACTTACGACAGCTGCTAACTTGACCGGCGTGGTTCTTGAGGGGTATGTTTTCTATGTGCTTTTTTTTTATTCATTTAAATAAATTTGTATACAAATCAAACACCAGTACACCACCTGAATGTGTACTATTCTGAACAATAATTTGATTAATAATTAACAAAAGATATGTGTAACTTACGGGAAGGGTGCGCCACCTGAAATAGCCACTGGTACCTCACTAACCCCACGGGTTCACCACTGCCGGTGACTCTGGTAGTGGGTTACATGTTGGGAGGGATATCATTTCCGTGTTCTAGGTCATGGTGTGAGAGGAGAGAGACAGAGATGCAGAGGAGAGAGAGGTCACGGGTGGTGTTGCTGGTGAGAGGGGTTCACGAATGGTGGTGTGCGGGTAGTCTAGGTGGATGGCGCCCTTCCCATGGGTGGTGTCGCTGGTGAGAGGAGGTCACGGGTGGTGTCGCTGGAGTGAGACAGAGATGCAGAGGAGAGAGAGGTACCCTGATTCTTCGCGGATGGCGCCCTTCCTACCCTTATAATTTATAATCTTTCAACAACAACAATCATATGCAATCCCACCCATACGAGTAATTTTTTTTGGTAGAATCAGGGGATGGTGGGATGTATGCACACCTTACTACTATGAACTATCCCATGAGACACAAAGACTGCTTCTGATGATACCCAGATTCCAAAGCCATATCCATCATAGTTTTTAATAGCGACCAGCCGACCATAGCGCCCGCTATAGCGAATAGTGCAGCGTAGCGCTCATGTGTCGCTATATGGTTGATAACGACAAATAGTGAGATTTTTCTATTTTTAGTATTTTTTAATTTTTTTTGGTAAAATACACATAATTTAAAACATCTCTAAAATTTTCTTCTAGTGTATCACTGAACATGAAATAGCGCCCGCTATTTCATCCCTTTCGCTATGTAGCATATCGGTAGCTTGTTGCTATCGTTTGCTATTCACTATTAACAACTATGATATCCATATATAAGAGTCGTCATAGAAAAAAATACATATGCAACACATCAAGGGTTGTGCTGGATTGGATTCCATTTAACTACCATACTTCAAGAGGCTTAATACTAGTTGTATAAGATATATATAAACATTATAAAAGATAAATATGTATAAATATTGCATTAATTTCATGTATTTGAATGTAACCAAAGAAGCTATTGAAATATAACCTTGTTCTTAGTTTTTATATCTATTAGATGCCACTTTGACCCTTGACCATTAAGTTCAATGAGTTTTTGTTGTTTCTTATGGTATAAATTTCTCACAACCATAATCTAGAGCTGTTTGGATCAGCAATCAGGTTGTTTGGACTTTGGAGATTCGGATTAGGTTCTTTGTTTTGTTCAACATCTGAAATGCAATATTTGGGTATCATTGTCTAGAGGTATGATTTTGTAGAAAGACTGAGAGACCAGAGTAGAGAGTAGAGATATAGATATCGGGATCTATTAAATATGTACATAAGGATGATTCTATTATATCCATAGTTTAAATACGATAGGTGAAGTTTGTATACACCTAAAGGACGAAAACTGTAATTTACTCCATTTTTTTACTAGCATGAGAATAGTAGTCAACACTTTGACTCTTGACCAAGTTTGGTCTCTCGTTTATGTTACTAGTGTTTATTATTCACTATGAGGTTTTTGTTATACAAGATATACATAGCTTAAAATATCCTTTTGTAATCAAATATATACTTATATGTTGGTTAATCTTGATGGGTCAATTCGGGTCATGGAGTTGGAGCGGGTCAGCAAATACAGGTCAGCAGCAGGGTCTAGATATTAGGCACAAGTTTTCAGTGGTTTTACTAAGCCATGGGTAATTTGTATGTTACTCAAAGTATTGGGTTAGTGGGTAGTTTGTTATTCTTTTTCTTTAGAACCAAGCTTTATTTTTTCCTAGTTAATCCAAGTTTTTTTATTAAATGAAAGAAAGAGCCAAGAGGTTTTAAAGCAGTAAAAACAATGCAACTATTCGTGAGTTTTGTTTCGGTGTTTGGAGCTTGAAAACTCAACATTATATATAGTTTTATATAAATTTATGTTAGATCTAAAAGTAATCTTATTTATTACTACACCTTTATCAATATTTTGGTGATTGTTTCATTAAGTTGTGAATTATTATCCATGGAATAGAATTAACTCTTTCCACTATCATATATTCGTATTAGATGAAAAATAGGCTTAGCTGCAAAGGGACATCCACAAACAACCGCCACTCACCTGGATTTTTACAATCACAATCAAAATTAAAACATATATATATGTAGATGTGATTTAAATTTGGATTTTTATATTATAACACTATACTCGTTAGATTTTTATCATCAAATATACTCCTAAATAACATCTTTTGAACCTTTTTCCTTGTGTTATTACAGACCTGAAACAAAATTTGTGAAGGATATTGTTGATACTATCTACAATAAGCTAGCAAGCAAAAAGTTTCATCTTCCACTCAATCTGGTTAGGATGGACGCTCAATATGAAGAGATCAATTCCTGGATAAAGCAACCAGATGATAATTTTTTTATAATTTGTGGCATGGGAGGAATTGGTAAGACCACGTTGGCGCGGTACACCGTTTATTCAAACCGAGATAAGTTTGAAAACATTAGTATCGTTGAACACATTGGTAGTAAATGGAAAGAACCACATCATCTACTTGAGCTGCAGGAAACACTTCTTGGAGGTGTTTTAGGTGTCGAGAAAAGAAAAGTACCCAGTCATAGCCAGGGTACAGTTATGATTAGAGAAGCCTTACAAAAGAACAAGGCACTTATTGTTCTCGATGACATTGTTAATCATGCTCAGTTGGTAGATTTACTTGGAATGGGGAATATTAATAAAGATAGTAAGATTCTTATAACAACTAGAGAAAATAATATAAGTGAATGGGTTGTGTCCAAATATGGGAGGTGTAGGAAGTACCAAATGAGATTACTGGATGACAGTGAATCATTAGAGCTTTTTAGTCTTCATGCCTTTGGCTCCAAAAATCCTATGGAAGATTACACGGAGCTTGCACAACAAGTAGTATGTTATTGTGAAGGAAATCCACTAGCTCTTGAAGTGTTGGGTTCCTCTCTTTCACATGATATAAGCATCACATATTGGGAAAGTGAATTAGATAAACTTAAAAAAGATATGCATTCGGGAATTCATCGTGTACTCATAAGGAGCTACACCTCGTTACCATATGACTGTGAGAAAGATTTGTTTTTGCACATTGCTTGTTTCTTTAATGGAGCAGATGTGGATTACATAGTTAAGATATTTGAACATGATTGTTCTGCGGTATCTTCTTTAAAAACCTTAACTAAGAGGTGCCTTCTTTCTATTTCACCAAACCAAACACTCATGATGCATCCATTGCTTCAAGAAATGGGGAGATTCATAGTTCAGCAAGAATCTCCCAAAGATCCCGGAGAACGTAGTAGAGTTTGGAGGAGTAAAGAATCTCATGATATTTTGAGGAAACGAAGGGTAAGAGAATTATTATGTGTATGTGTCACTTTCCATCGACACCTTTCTATTTTATTTAATATCCAGTTTTCTACTTTTTTTTCTTTTAGGGTACTAAAACAGTGGAAGGTCTAGCACTTGACAATCAAGAGTTGAGGGAAACGAATTACGCATTTGAGGTAATGATGATGTTGAAAGTGGTGCCTAGTATTCATAGAAATAAACAAACTGCAAAGTTTAAATTTCATTATATAAATACTCCAAAAATACCGTATTGTTTATTGGGCACATGCTGCTATCTAATTTCTTTTAAGCTTCATGACCATGTATTGTTTTGTGTCATTGTTACAAAGATGCAACTGAACAATACTCTTTGTTTTTGGTTTATAAAAAAAGGAATTATTACATATATCCCTTTATTTATAACGTTAATTACATATTTACCCAACCCAAATTTTAAATTATATATATCCCCCTATAATAGCAAAATGACCAAAATACCCTTTTAAATATAGAAGAAAAAAATATGATTTTCCATTCTATATGTACAAGCGGCGACCAACCATATAAATACAAATACAAGTTTGATTCATGGTGTTTATTTGATTAAAAGTATTTGTTTGTGTTTATTCAAAGTGTTTGAAAACGACAGATGCTTAGGAAGGTTAAAATCATCACAGTAGGCTTCATCATCATCATCATCATCATACTTAGTTTATCCCACCTATAGCAAAGCTAAGGTAGGGTCTGAGAAGGGTAAGATGTAGACAGCCTTACCTCTATCCCTAAGAATAGAGAGGCTGCTTCCAGTGAGACCCCCGGCTCGATGTGGTTTGGTATTAAGCCTTGGACATAAGGCACAAAACACTTAGCAATCGGGACAAACCCAATCGGTGCATGTACCCCTTTGTCTTTTAGCTATCAACGCCACCACATGATGCATGATTAACCGTCCGTCGTTTATAACATTATTTTCACGAAATTAGTAAAATAACGTTAAAACTGGTGCAACTTTACTTTTGCCCCCCAGGGCCACACATATATACATTATATGCGCACACCGTAAGTGGGGCATATTAGGCTCGTGTTTAATAATTGATTAAAGGTTTTTGTGTTTGGTTTAAACAATCTGAATTGATTATTCCTCCAAATATTGTTGTTTTATATATTTATAGATTGTATATGTAACAAAAAGTCAAAAAGAACTAATAATTTTAAATACTTAAATTTTTATGTTTTAGTTAAAAGGGGTAGAATAGTAATATTTTAATTTATTTTTAATAAAATGGGTATATTTGATATTTTTAATTTTTAGGAAGGGGATATATGTAAATTAAAGTTTTGGTTGGGTATATATGTAATTTATGAAGTTTGGGGGCAATTACATATATGTAATTCAGGTGCTATGTAATTTACGAAGTTTGTAGGGGGTATATGTAATTGCCCTCAAACTTCATAAGGTATGATTGTTCAATTTACAGGCATTAGTTACTTCAACGACAATAGGTTATCCTTCAAGTGTCATTCAAAATTATAACAGTTGCTTAGCACCTGAATGCTGACCATTGGTTCATTTATGTATCTTGGTACAGAAACATATACCATGGTATAGATATATTTCTCGATATAGATATACAGAGCCCCATCAACTAAGTGACTAAGGTTCAAATCTCAACTAGAACAAGGGTTAAGGGTGTGTGAGTTTGTCGGAAACAAATTCGGCTATTGGTGCAGTTAGTTCCATAGATCAGGATAGTAACTAGCTTCATATTAAATTTGCAGGGATCAGAGCTTAAGACAGATTCTCTTAAGGATATGTATAACCTAAAGTTGCTTTACCTCAAGTCGGTACAACTCAATGGACCCTATGAGCATTTTTCTAAAGATTTAATATGGTTGTGCTGGATTGGATTCCATTTAACTACCATACCTTCTGACTTATTCATGGGGAACTTGGTTGCTTTAGATCTGAGTGATAGCTGCTTGGGAACATTTGAACTGCCAACGGTAGGGAATTCCATATCTACTCTTTTATTGTTGTCTGGCCTTTTAGCTTCTCAGTTTTTTGAGTCTTTATGAGAATCTACAATGCTAAATAAAACTTATTACTTTTGCAACAGGATCTTCAATCACTCAAGATTTTAAACCTTAAAGACTCACACATGCTCTCAGAAATTCGCAACATCAACATGATCCCAAATCTTGAGACCTTAATTCTGTGGAATTGTCACAAGTTGGTTTATGTTTGTGAAACAATTGGAGGCCTTAAGAGTCTTGCTCTCTTAAACATGACAGGATGTGAAAACCTTTGGAAAAACTCCTTTCCTATGCCAATGTCATTAGAGCGGCTATTCCTCAAGGATTGCAAACTTGAGCATACTGATATTTTTCTTCTGAATTTCAGTGATCAATCATCTATGCAATACTTGAACTTAGGAAATAATCTTTTTGAATTCTTGCCTAATTACAATTATCTTATAAATCTTCACACTCTTGACTTGACGAAGTGCTCAAAACTTAAGGAGCTTCTCTTTCTTCCAAATACACTTGCTGAATTGTATATAAATTACTGTGTGTCACTGGAGAAAGTAACTTTTGAATCTCGTCGATTCACGTTGCGAGAGCTTGAATATGAAGGTTGCACTAATTTGTTAGAAATTGAAGGCTTTATTAAATTGGTCCCAGTAGCCAAATTTGAAGAAAGTGATTTGGGACACATGAAGTGGCTAAAAGAATATCAAGATCATGAGATGCGCCTGGTTGGTGCTGATGATCTCACCAACAATAAAAGCCAGTGTGTCCAGGTTTGCAGTTTGTTTCTAAATCACTAGCTTAAAGCACACACGAGCACAGTGAGATACCTACTGGAAACTAATTATAAATGAATGGCTCAACTCTGTTGTGTGTTTGACACAGGTGTTGTATGAATTTGGTATAATTAGCACTTCTCTGCCAAACATAGAAATTCCAAAGATGATGCCTGAGTGTATAACACAGACAACATCAACATCTTTGTCGTTTAAGGTGCCTGAGTATCTTGAGAATAGGAGGCCCAAAGGATTAAATGTGATGTTCAAATATACTATTGACGAAGATGACTGGACATGGTTTGCTAAAATTACTACAACCAACGGTGTTGATTTAATGTACAATCCCACAGTCTCGGGCAGGCCAGCATTTGGTGAAGTTGGTATTTGGCTAAGCTACTGGCCAATTGGAAACAAATTGCGCGCTAAAGATGATATTAATGTGTCGATAGTTGTGGTTAATGGTTTGAAGGTACGTGAGTGTGGTGCAAGCCTTGTGTACGCAGATGATGAATTTGCTGAAGGAACGTTTGAAGATAATATGGGATGGGTGGAAACTCTTGATGGGGATTTGTCTGGATTTGAACTAAGCAAAGGAGCTTATTATCTGTGTCGCCGTGATTTTTTTGATAAGATGGAGGTTGATGAACCCACTCCTTGTTGGTTTAGGATTTTAGTTGGTCGTAACATTGATCATGCAGGTACCTTTTTTTGTGAAGCTAATTGTTTGTTTGTATCCAAACTGCAACTAGGTAAAGTTATATATTTTATTACTCGTATCGTTACAGTGGTACAAGGATGGGGAAAGACTGGTGGACCCAAGCAATCAAGTTCATCGCCTGTTCATGAATCGGTACATGTACTTTGTATGGCTTTTTTTTAAATGCATTTGTGTGATGAATCTGAGGAAAGACATGATTTCAGTTTCTTTGTATTACTTGCAAAGCCAATTATAATTGTTATTGATTAAAAACTACAAAATTTAGTTTTCTAACAAATATTAGCTGTTTTTTTTTTCACAAACTCGACTGAATTACTATAATCTGTCGATTGTTAAAAATATCAAGATCTTGATTCTTGAGAAGACTGGTTAAATTATAATAAAAAGTTTATTTTTTTGTTGCATGATGGTAATCTGATTTTAATTAACGAGAGAAATGATAATTTTTCCAACAAACAGAAAGAAAGCTACAACGTTGAAGAGATGTCCAAATCGTCATTGGTTAATACAAATGTGGAGATGACATCAAGCATAGTGGAGGAGACAATAAAATCCGGGGCAACATTTGGCGATGCAGCAACAATGGTAATCAGACATCAAGTTTTTTAGATAAAAGAAAAGAGTTTCATATTTAATTGTATGGACATGATGTCTAAAACCCCTATACGTACTGAAAACTTGGGAGTATATTAGAATATAATTTTTTACATTTGAGTATATATTAAATTGACAACTATTGAACAAATGTTATTCATCATTAATCTTTCGTACCAAGTAAGCTTGGCGTTCTTTTAGAGTTGCAAACATGTCTCAAAGAAGGCTTCAACTCTTCTATTCTTGTTCTCAAATATTAGCTCTAGTCAACAAATAATGCTTTCAAATCTGACTTGTCTCTTAAATTTCCAAATGATCCACATAGGGCATGTAATCGAGCTTTACCATACTTTTATTTATGTTAATGTCTATTTGTCAGCAGTTTGAGAGTAAAGAAGAAGAAAGAAATAAGCATCACAAGAATATACATGGCTTGGCTTCTACTTCATATATGGATTCTTCTCACCCAAACTATATGAAGTATGATGTTTTCCTAAGCTTCAGAGGTGAAGATACTCGTTATTCTTTTACCGATCATCTCTATACAGCATTAACACGAGCAGCAATTCGTACGTTTCGGGATGATGATGATGAAATCAAAAGAGGCCAAGATCTGGCGCCCAACCTTGATAAAGCAATAAAAAATTCGAGGGCTTCTATTGTTGTATTGTCAGAAAACTATGCCAAGTCCAGATGGTGCCTTGAGGAGCTTTCGTTGATCCTCGAACAAAGGAGAAAGAGTAATCATTTCGTCTTGCCGGTATTTTATAAGGTTGATCCCTCAGATGTGAGGAACCAACGACAGAGTTTTGACATAGAAGGGTCAAATTGGGTAGAGTTGAATGTGAATAGGTGGAAGTCTGCCCTAAGAGAGGTCGCTAATTTGACGGGTTTGGTTTTTTTAAGGTATGATTTCTCTATAATTTAAGCTTAATTTGTAAGATTTTTTTCAAGGTATGATTTCTCCATGCTAATTAAATTTGAGGATTGGTATTGTTGACTTTCACAAGGATAGGAATTTGTGATCAAATAGGCTAGTGTCTCTAAAAGTTGTCAATATTATGCTTGTTAAATCAGTTATAATCTACGTGGTGTAACTGAAGTAGTTCAATTCTTAAGAAAAGTTTAAATTTCATTGTCTAAATGTCTTTTTGTTCCAGGTCTGAAACAGAATTTATTAAACATATTGTTGATACAATTTATGGTCAACTGGATTTGAAATTTATTAGTACTCCGACCTATTTAACTGGAATTGAGACTCGAGCTGAAGATATCAATTGCTGGTTGAAAGATGAGCACTCCAATACTAACGTTCTAGCGATTTGCGGAATGGGAGGTGGTGGCAAGACAACCCTAGCTAAATATGTTTACAACTCAAACAAGCATAACTTCGAAAGAAGTTGTTTTCTTGAAGACATTGGAAAGCACTTCAAAGAAACTAATGGTTTGCTTGGGATACAGAAGCAACTTCTCAGAGACATTTTAGGAGACCGGGAAAAAACAATATCTTGCATTCCTGAGGGTACAACTAATATTAGCAAGGTCTTACAAATGAAAAAAGTGCTTATAGTTCTTGATAATGTTGATGAACCTGGTGATCTATGCGCGTTTCTTGGAACAAAGGATGGCTTTACACAAAGCAAGATTATAGTAACAACTAGGTTTCTAGATATACATTCATGGTTTGAGTCTATATCTTGGAGGTGTTGTGTTTACGAACACATATTATTGAATGATCATGAATCCTTAGAGTTATTAAGTTGGCATGCCTTTGGATCGAAACTTCCCATGGAAGAATTTAGAGACCTTGCAGTTGCGTCGGCACAGTATTGTGGAGGAAATCCATTGGCTCTTAAGGTTGTTGGTTCATCTCTATTTGTTGGTGCCAATAACCCAGGGCACATAAATAAATCGATAGAAGTTTGTAGAAGCAGATTGAACTCACTCATTTCATTGAATGGATACCTTGATGGTCACATCCACCGGATGCTAAAAGAGAGCTTTGACTCCTTGCCACTTGTTAGCTACAAAGAATTGTTTCTGCATATTGCTGTCTTCTTTGTCGGCAAAGATGAGGATTATGTAGTTAAAATATTAGAGCATGACTGTTCAGCAAAAGCTGGGATCATGGCCCTCATCAATAGAAGCCTTCTAACCGTTTCACCAAGTAAGAAACTGATGATGCATCGATTACTTCAAGATATGGGAAGGCATATGGTTTTTCAAGAGTCCCTAGATCCTGCAAGACGTACTAGAGTCTGGTGCAGTGATGAAGCTCATGATGTATTAATTAAAGGACATGTAAGATGCTTCTTATATGTATCTTTAAAGTTATTTTTCTTAGCACAACCTACAATTGCAACTAGCTGTGAACTCTTTTAATGTCTTTATTTATAGGGTTCAATAACAATTGAAGGCCTAACAATGGACGCACGAAAGCTAAAGGAAAGGACTAAGGTAAGCTAAATATGTGAACTAAATTATCAAGATCACATGATTAGTTGACCAGTTGACTAATCATGTGGTCTTGATACCAATATGTGCTACTTTAGAGATGAGAGTAAGATGAATTATCCTAATGACTTTTGTCTATTTTTTTATATGTAAATTTTATTATTATTATTATTATTATTATTATTATTATTATTATTATTATTATTATTATTATTATTATTATTATTATTATTATTATTATGTGTGTGTGTGGGGGGGGGGGGGGGGGGGGGGGGGGGGAGGGGGGTTGTCTCTCACTAAGTTGACACTCAAATAAACTCTAATTAAATATCAAATCAATCGTTCTATGTTAGTGCCCCCGACTTGTCACATACCGCTCTGCCGATGGGCCCAAGTGTGGGGCATTCGCGTGATGACTCTATACCAGATTCACATAATAGGGATTGAAAATACAAGGGCTCTAACAACCTGTAGTGCACGGGTCAAACTTCTGAAGTCAAACCGAGAGTCTTTGAGTACAAACGAAGCAAATGTAGCTTGAATTGAATGGAATTAACAAGTGAGGAGGGTTAGAAACTTACCAAGGCTTGAAGAAGGAGGGTTAGACGTAAAAGTGTCCTACGAGGTGTCTAAGAGTTGGATTAGTGTCAAATAGGTGTCATTCAGAGCTGAGACAGTGGCAAGGAGGTGAAAGGTGGCACAAGGTGGTGAAAATAGTTGTTTTCTTCGTCAAACGGCCTTCATGGAGCGTGAAGTGAAGCTAGCACATTGCTTCATGGTCAATGAAGCAGAATAAGTGCAGAATTTTCAGTTTTGGTCCTTGCATTCCTATCTTTGATCTGATAGCAATTTTAACACTTCGATTTAACAGTGTTATCTTAAGAAAAGTTTTCGGGACGTGTCATCATAATAACTCGTAAAGAAACACCAGGTGTTACACAACTCTACATATAGACTCAAATTACCAACAAAGCACAAAAATTGCCATTTTAGATGATAAAAGTATTGGGGCTAATCTTGTCATACTTAAAAGTTAGAGGATGTTAATGGTCCATTTAAACTTAGTAGGAAGATTTAGGATTTATCTTAGTTTTATTTTAGTATTATTTGGCTTCCTAATTTTAGTCTAAGTACGATTTTTGGTCATCAAGGATGGTTTAGTATAAGTACGGATGATATGTTTAGGTTTTATGTACCTTCAATTTTAACCGTTAACTTTTTCTTGTTAAACCATTGTTTGATTAAGTTGAAGAAGGCCTGGTCTTCCAACAAAAAGGCTATGACTTAATACAACTTCCATGATTGATGCCTATCAATTGTTTTTATTATCTTAATTGGGATACTTCATATATCTTTGATGCATTTAACTATAAGTTTTAGTGCATTTAATCCTACACATGACGCATGCTAATTATGTAACTTCATGCTATATTTGCAGGCATTAACCATTAAAACAGGTTGGCTTGCAAATATGCCCAAACTAAAATTGCTCCAACTGAAATATGTGAAACTTGGTGGGCACCACAAGAATATTTCAGAATTAAGATGGTTGTGCTTGCATGGATGCCATGTGAAAAATATACCCTCAGGCCTATTGACAAGCAGCTTTTTGGTGGTTATAGAGATGACTAAAGGAAACTTAGAAAAGTTTGACCCGCCCATGGTAGGAATCAAGTTTTCTGTTTATCAACTGATCCTTTAGCTTCTCTGTTTTTGAGTCTTCATCTGCATGTACTATCATAAACTAAACCTGTTGTTTTGTGGAATAGGTTTTTTATTACTTTGCTTCTTTAACTTACCAATTTTTAATGGTCTTCTGGATTTACAGTGCTATGTAAATTTGTCGTTTTGCAACAGGTTCTTCATGCATTGAAGATCCTAAATCTTAAAGACTCACGCAGTTTACTTGAAGTCTGCAACATTTATCGACTCCCTAATCTTGAGACTTTAATTCTATCTTGTTGTCGCATGTTGGTTCATGTTTGTGAAACCCTTGGTGGGCTCACAAATCTTACTCTGTTGGACATGACAAAGTGTGACAAGTTGCTCAAGGGGGATAAAAGCAGTGCATTACAAAGGCTAGTAGCTTCAACTTTCAATCAAAGGTGTTCTTTTTCGTTGCCACATTCACTAGAACGGTTGTTCCTCAAGAACTGCAATCTTGAGAATTCTAATTACTCCTCTCTTGGTTTGAGTGATCAATCATTATTGCAATACTTGAATTTAGGCAATAATCTGTTTGAATTCCTGCCTAGTTACAGTCATCTAACAAATCTCCGGGTCCTTGACTTGACTATGTGCACAAACCTTAAGAGCCTTCTTTCTCTTCCAACTACACTTGCAGAATTGTATATAAATTACTGTGAGTCGCTGGAGAATGTAACTTTCGAATCACACCGATTCACACTGCAAGAGTTTGGATGTGAAGGTTGTATTAATTTGTCAGAAATCGAAGGCCTTTTCAAACTCGAGCCAGTAGCCAAACTTGAGGGAAGTTATTTAGGACATATGAAGTGGCTAAAAGAATATCAAGATCACGAGGTCTACCTCGTTGGCAATAACAATCTCACCATTGGCAGAAGTTGTCGTGTCCAGGTTTGATACTTTCTGCAACACACTCACGAAAACATTTTCATACCACCTCTAAACCGAGTTTATGTGAATTAACTGAACTCTTTCTTGTGTTGTATAGATGTTGTACGAATTTGGTATAATGAGCACATCTTTGCGAGACACGAAGGATCCAAATATGACACAGTATATATCAGAATCGTCATCTTTGTGCTTTGATGTTCCTCCATATCCCAAGAATAGGAAGGTCAAAGGATTAAATGTCACTTTCAAATATACCATATCAGGTGATAATTCAGTATGGTTTGCTAAAATCAGTACGACCAACGGTGTTGACTTGATGTACAACCCAACCATCTTTGGTAGACCCGAATCCGGAGAAGTTGGTATATGGTTTAGCTATTGGCCAATTGGAAACAAATTAGACACTGGAGATACAATTACTGTGTCTATTGTTGTGATGAGTGGATTAGAGGTTATCGAGTGTGGAGCAAGCCTTGTGTACACGTATGATGCCCCAAATGCAACCTCGGAATATAACATGGGACGTGAAGAGCCTCTTGGAGGTGATTTGTCTGGATTTAAGCTAAGCACAGGAGCTTACTATCTTTGTCGGCTCGATTTTTTCAAATTCATGGAGGTTAACAGATTGGCTCCTGATTGGTTCAGGATATTAGTTGGAGATACAGTTGATGCATCAGGTATGTCCCTTTTGTCATGCTATTAAATATTAATGTGTGTTAATTTGTAACTAAACTTGTATCATACATTGTCTCAGAGTTACAAGGATGGAAGCTGACCGGTCGGCCCAATCACGCAGATCCACAAAATACAGAGCGGGACTGATGATCGATGCATCCACCACAGCACTGGCCCGGTAATGCTTTGCATATTGTGTTGTATTTTTTTAATATTTCAATATGTTAATTAATATATTTGGTTTCCACCTTGATAAATGTATATGATATGTAGGGTACTAGTCTAACTGCCCGTGTAACACACGGGGTTCAAAACTTATATTACAAATCTTAATACATTAACAAATATACAAATTATTGGGCCTATTACAAAATAAAGTCCAGAAATTATTAGGCTAATACAAAATAAAGTCCAAAAACAAAATAAAGCCAATAAACTAATTCGGGCCTAATACAAAATAAAATCCAGAAACTAATTCGGGCCTCTAAAACATGAAGCCCCAAAACAATTGCTTTCACTTATTTGGGTTTTGGGCCGGGCCTGATTAAAAACCAATTAAATTTACTTTGTAATGTTTAACAACATAAATATTTAAGTCAACAAATAAAATATTAACTTGTAAAAAAAATTTGTATATTGTGCATACAAATTATATAACTGATGATCGACTTTCATATACCTCAACATGATAGCTTTTGAAATACATATTATGTATATATACATACTCATACACACATGTATATGTGATGATTTGGACCCTTCATTATACAAAAATACGCAAACACATCATACGATCTATATGTATATATGTGTTGACATTGCATTAATCAAAGATACCATATAATACATACAAACATATTACGGCACACATATATATGTTTGTGATGGTGATTGAGACAACACAACCAATCTTCATGCATATACATACATATATACATGGGCACATACACATGTGTGTGCTTTGATTTGGACATGACATACAATCTATACACACACACCATAGGATTTTATACACAAGCACACACCTATATTATAATCCAAGTTTCAACAACCTCCCACACTAATTGACCACCCAAAAAAAGAAAGACTTTAACCCTTTCCCATTGTGTAATCCCTTTCACCAATATAAATCCTAATACATTAACAAATATATAAATCCTAATAAACCATTGGCCACTTAGCAAAGACTAGTGGATTTACCCGCGCGTTGCAGCGGGAGCCACAAATGGGTTGCACTATAACATTATGATACTTAGGTTTTTTTGCCACAAGTTACGCAAAAAGAATAGAAATGTGCACACTATGTTTTAACAAGTATTCGTAGAAAGAAAAGAAAAGAAAAGTAATGTGGACCACCACTTACAACTGTTTGAAGTTCACCACAAAAACATGTACTCATTATTGAACAAATCTTATTAAACCAAAGGTATGTGTTACTGTAACAAACCAATATGAACAGAAACATCACTCTTATGTAAGTTGTCCGGTCATTGCATATCTACATAACCGTGTAGGCCTGTAAACGAACCGAACGAACACGAACACAAGCGTGTTCGTGTTCGTTCATTAAGAAATTTGTCGTGTTCGTGTTCGTTTATGTTCGTTCATTTAAAACCTAAACGAACAGTTCATGAACATAAACAAACACAAATGATCAATATAAATGAACACAAATGAACATAAACGAACACAAACAAAAACAAGTTAATAATGATTAATCACAATTTAACCAAGTCTAATACATCACAATGCAACCAAAACCAAATGGCAAAGATGAGAAATACGACGGCGTTGTTGTCTGTGGAGACGGGTTAGAGGGAGACGGCGACGTGGAGGTTGGAGAGTGGAGTCGGGGCTGTGGAGTGTGGATAGCATCTGATAAGTGATATGGTTTGAATGTTAGGGTTAGGGTTAAGTTTTTAAAACATATGAATTAAGATACATAACAAAAGGAAATAAATAATAAAAATAAAGGGTAAGTTGAATTAAATGAACATAAACGAATAAAAATAAACAAACGAACATAAATGAACGAACAAAACGTGTGTTCATGTTCGTTCATTTATTTAAATAAATGAACATAAACGAACTTCCCGCCGAACAGTTCATGAACGTTTGGTTCGTTTACATGCCTATAACCATGCCGTTGAAGACACCTTGTTAAATGATAAAGTTCATTTACATGACAAAAGCATGTAGTAATAATATGATATTGTATAAACTATCATATGAAGGTCATTGTCCATTTAGAAATTAAAAGTTATGATTTGTAAGTTTGTAATAGACTTGCCCAACTTGACCCAACAGCTAAAAAAAGTTGTCCAATGTAGCCAGTGAGTCGAACCATCCCGTCCACTTTGCCGCTGGGTAGACGCATATATATGAAAAGGGTTTATAATATAAGTATTATTATGGCATACAAGTTTAGCTCAGATAAGATTATTCATTGTGGTAACACAAATATTATCGCCATTATATGAAAGTTGTTCAAAAATATTGCTATCCCGTTTGTTTATCTAGTTGGGTGAGTTCCATTTTCATATAAAAGTTAATTATCTTCTAGGAGCATTTAGGGAAGAAAAGTGGTAAAATTTAGAAAATTGTAAAGAAACCTTTGGTATGTCATCTTAACTTTGAACAATTTAGACATATTTACCCATGTCTCCTCCTTTATAATGTAGTATAGATAAATTTTTATTTATTGTTCATATACAGAAAGTACCCATTTAGTGCTTATTCTACATTTGTAGTTGATACTTGATATTTAGAAAGGACCACTCTTCTGATGTTAACACTTTGTTTATGGAGGTGGCACATCTCAAGTTTAACTTGACCTTTTGGAAATGTGTAGTGAACCTGCATGGCTGAAAGTGATAACACAATTAGTTTAACTGTTTTATTTTCTTACTATGCAGTACATTTACAAACTATAGATCAAGTAAGGCTAAAACTTTGTTCTGTGTTTGATTATACAAATCAAGTTATATCATATATGGTTTCAACATCTTGGTTTAAAGAAGCGTGAGGCACTCTGAGGCATATAAGTCCTAAAAGCCAAGGCGTGAGGTGTTGCTCTCACCATAAAGCTTTAGTACTTGCAACTTGCAGCCAGAAGTTGTGTTTCTCACTCTCTCATCATTTTACAAATCAACATTTTTATCAAGTAAAAAAGTTCACAATTTCTTCAACCCTTTGGTTGTTTTTACATAAGCCTACCAAACCATAACTAATCACTTTGACCCAAATGTACAAGAGGCACTGCCTCAAGCCCTGATGCATTTTACTGAGCACCAAGCGCTCATGCATGCCTTTAAAACCAAGTTCAACACAGGTGACAGAGATGAAAAAATCACTGAGAAAGTTAAACGACTAATTGCACTTGAAAATGTGTGCTTGTTGAAACCTTTAAATAGGCAACCAAAGCATCTGAACCATGTGGATAGAGTTAACGAATGCACGGATAGTTAAACGCTCGACCAACATAATAAAAATATCAAATATGATATGTACATAGTACATACCTCATGTCTTTCTTTCCACATGGGAAAGAAACTGCTCCCCAGAAGTTCAAAAATGTGATCTCTCATTTCATCATTTGTCACAAGCATGCACTTGAGTTGAATAGAAGCATAAAGCCAATACCTACACGTAGAACAAAATAATTTAACTTTTAAACATCAGAAAACATATATTAAACTGAATTAGTATCTAAATCACCATGAAATAACATAAATTTTCTTACCAGTCAACATTCTTACATAACATTATCACTACAAATTAGCATACCCAAGTGTGACCCGTGAATCTGCGATAGCAGGCTAGCAGCCGACTGTTGTTGACCCGGACCATTTCCTGTTGGAAAACACTTTAGCCAAGCAAAACTTAACAGCAAAGGCAAAAACATCACCACTCGCGTACGCTTGAGATAACTCTTCGCCTTGTTACATTCCTGTGAATACAAACTATAGCGGAATCTGGGATGGAAACTTTCTGAAACAACGCCCTTGTTGCATAGACGGATTTTATTAGCTAAAAAAACAAAAATACCGTTTATAGTTTGTTCATATAACCGAAAGATCAAAAGCAAGAACTTGGAAAACCCAATAAAGGGGCACCGCACATTGATATATACTTAAAATTTTTACATGATTAAAATTCAAGATATTTAGTTTAGTCGAGGGTTACCAGCTGTCACTCTTGCTTGTCGAAGATCCTTTGCAATTGCAGCCGATGGCACTAACGTGAGATCAGCTGCCCTATGAAGAAACTCTGAGAGGATTGGGCAACCAGTCAAAATAAGTAATTTTTGTGCGGGTCGAAACAGGTAAGCCGACACAAGGCTCAATCAAGTCCAGATTTTTATGAACCAGTTTGTCATATATGATTAGAAAAAACAATATCAGTTCAATGACAATATATTTTTTTCTGAATCAAATGATCGTGAAATTTTTATGCTTAAAAAATTACACTTGACACAACTTTCGACCCATTTAAGATATCACATGACCCGAATCGACACATTAATAAATGGTTTGAAAATTTGGCATTAAGGAAGAGTTACTACATACTTGTTGGTTGATAACTTCTGATGAAGAATGGAAAACTGCTGAAGAAGAAGTTACAACCTCTGAAAGCCTAACTACTGATGAGTTAAACTACTGATGGTTTAACTTCTGATTAGAAACCTCTGATAATGAACTACTGATGAGGAAAGCAAAACTAACTAGCTAACTATCCTCATCAGTAGTTCATTATCAGAGGTTTTGTCTCCTCATCAGTAGTTCATTATCAGAGGTTTTGTCATCAGGAGTTAAACCATCAGTAGTTTAACTCATCAGTAGTTAGACATTCAGAGGTTGTAACTTTTTCTTCAGTAGTTTTTCATTCTTCATCAGAAGTTATCAACCAACAATACTTATAACTAACCACATACAATCGGGTTAGCCGCTGATCTGAGTAGCGACAGATTTCTAGCTACCGTGCTTACCCATGCCAATATTAGCCATGTTTTTTTTCTTGTTTTATGGTGATATAGTAGCAGCCGTTGCTGCCACCCTTACTCCAACCAACAATACTGTAAAATAAAATATAAACTCTGAATAAACATCTCCTTTAAAAAGACTAGTATGTTACCAGCCGCGCGTTGCGGCGGCATCATAACTTACGATAACTCGAATTTATATCATCGAAACGCATAATAAGTCGAAGTTATACCAACTCGAATCTATACAAAATTTACATTTAGAAAATAACAACAATATAATTGTTTAATTTAAAGATAATAAAACCATCAACGTCAATAATCAAGTGTCATAAAATTCTATGAGTGATGGGTTAATGATTATGTTTATATATAATAACAACTTAAAATATACAAATTTAATTAAATCCATAAATTGCACGTAATGAATATCCTTATTTATAATTTTACAAAATCAACAATGTAAAAGCTCTTCAGAGCATCACGTTTTACTATTTTAACTCAAATAGTCAAATCAAATTTATATTTGCTTCACGTTTGTCCTTTTGTATTTTAAAACATCATCTTCATCTCTTTCTAGTTTCTATTTACCATCTCCTCTACCAAGGAAAAGCCACCGTCACCGCCACCGGAATGAACCCCCACTCTATGGCACATATGTCATCCTACTGGTCGTCATCCTCCGGCGACGGACACCGGCAAAAAATTACAATATGAGAAACGACTTCTCCGCAACCCACCACCAGACCACCGTCGCTAAAGATCTGTGAACCACCGTTTTCTCCGACTCAGCTGCCAAACTCTTACTGGTCGTCGTCCTCCGGCGACGGACACCGGCAAAAAATCACAATATGAGAAACGACTTCTCCGCAACCCACCACTAGGCCACCGTCGCTAAAGATCTGTGAACCACCGTTTTCTCCGACTCAGCTACCAAACTCTTAACCCATAGCCGCCACCATCACCAACCATCAACCTCTACACTTACAGAGAATACCATTCATCTGCCGTTGGTTCTTTTCCCTCCTCGCCACGTCCTTTGCGTGCCTCGCCAATAGAAAACGACTCCCCCATCTTATTCTGAGGTTTTCGTTTTGTGAATAAATAAACCACCACACAAAAAAAAATGTAGCTGCTACAGTAGTACTGTAGCACCGACATTGTATTTTAATATATAGTATAATAATAATAATAATAATAATAATAATAATAATAATAATAATAATAATAATAATAATAATAATAATAGAGATGACTTGCATTAGTCATTTTGTATAATTGTAATCAAATGTTGCACATAGGGGCATAAAGGGAATGATTTGGCAAAAATATAGTTGTTTACCTTGTGACCTTTTGTATGCCATCTTAAAATGATGGTGAAATTACTTTCTTACCCATCTCTCCTCTTTAATAAGGTAGTAGAGATAACTTGTCACTATAACACAAATAGAAATATATTTCTTAACAAATTATTTTTTTATACGAACAACAATTATAAATTTATAACTATTGGTATATTATTATTAGGACTTCTATTATACCACACACCCATCCGTATACCACACACCTTCTGCATCAGCCCATTCCCCATTCTCGGCCCATACCTCTTCCACCAGCCCATCACCATCATCGGCCCAATCTTACCCCTCGACTCAATCCCAAACTGGCCTAGACCAATCACCTGTCCAAAACACCTCCCCTCATCAGTCACAACCCACCGACAAACAAACGACTTCCACACCACAAACATCAACCACTAGCCCACCCCTCCCCCTACACACCGCACAATTCAAACCCGTGCAATGAGTGGTATCGTTAAACCTAAACAACTTTTTAACCTATCCGCTACTACCATCGCACCTATACCCCGAAATCGATAGGTTACTTTGACCATTCCAGAGTGGAACCGTGCCATGACTAACGAGTTCAGTGCATTTCTTAAAAACAAGACCTGGGAGTTAGTACCTCGTCATCCAAACATGAATATTATTCATAGTATGTGGCTTTATAAACATAAATTCAGGTCGGATGACACTTTGGAATGCTATAAGGCTCGCCTTGTGTGTGATGGGTTTCGACAGCAACATGGCATTGACTGTGGGGAGACTTTCCGTCCGGTTGTCAAACCGGCCACTTTTCGCTTGGTTTCATCTTTAGCTTTGGCACGTTCTTGGCATATTAATCAATTGGATGTGACTAATGCCTTTTTACATGGTCACCTGAACGAGACTATGTATATGTATCAACCGGTCAGATTTCGCAGCTCATACTTTCCTTATACAGTCTCAAACAGGCTCCTAGAGCTTAGTACCGGCGATTCATCGACTTCGTTGTTTTGCAGGGTTTTCGCCAAAGCAAATTAGACAACTCTTTTTTTATCTACGGACAGAGCCATGATATTGCATATTTATTAATTTATATTGATGACATTATCCTCACCACTTCTTCTATATCTCTTCGTCAACGTATTTTGCACTTGCATGGAAATTTGCTATGAAAGACTTGGGCTCTCTGTCTTATTTCTTGGGGATTCAGGTTACACGTACTGGCAATGACATGTTTTTATCTCAGTCTGCGTACACTACGGATATAATACATCGTGTATCCATGGATTCATGTATACCCATGGCCACACTTGTTGACACATAGTCTAAACTTAGTGTCGATTCTGGTCCGCTTCATGATGATCCCACAACATATCGCAGTCTTGCAGGTGCTCTTCAGTATCCCACCTTCACTCGTCCTGACATCTCATATGCAGTACAGCAGATCTGCATGCATATGCACGCTCCTCAGGTTGCGCAATGGAATGCATTGAAGCGTATTATACGGTACATTCAAGGTACAAAAGAACTCCATTCAGGGTACAAAAGAACTCGGTTTACATCTTGGTCCTACTGATACATCATCTTTGTGCGCGTATACAGATGCAGATTGCGCAGGCTATCCAGATACGCGACGATCTACTTCAGGATATTGTGTATATCTGGGCGACAATTTGATTTCTTGATCTTCCAAGCGGCTGTCCACTATTTCTCGATCTAGTGCTGAGCTGAATACTATGGTGTAGCTAATGTTATAGCTGAAATATGTTGGTTGTGCAATCTTCGGTTAGAGCTCTCTCATCCATTGTCTCGTGCCACACTTGTCTACTGTGACAATGTCAGTGCTATCTACCTTTCAGGAAATCCGGTTCACCATCAGCGTACCAAGCACATTCAGCTTGACATCCACTTCGTTCGTGAACAAGTTCAGAAAGGCAATGTTCGCATGTTGCATGTTTCGTCTCGTCATCAGGTCACAAATATTTTCACCAAAGGGTTGCCACGTGTCTTATTCGATGACTTCAGATCCAGTCTAAGCATTCGACCACCCTTCGCTTCGACTGCGAAGGTGTAATAGACTTCATATATATTAGGAATATATTTTATATTGTTTAGAATAGATATCTCCTCATTAATAGGAGATATCCCTTTGTATTGTATATATTGATGTTATGTGTTTGAGGAAAAGTCAATAGAAAATAATCTTTCAGTTTCAACAATGAGCCAAAAACATTTTATGAGTCTACGCAAAATGAAAACTAGAGAGAAGCCATGAAAAGGGAGATTGAAGCTCTCTAAAAAAACTTGGGTCCTGAAGAATTACCAAAAGTTAATTGATCCGTTGATTTTTATTAGATGATATTATCAGGTTAGGGTTTTGTTATGATGTCTATATATTGTAACTCAGCTCCTAATAATAATCAATTAAGTATTTTACCATCTTACATGGTATCAGAGCCAATCTAGGCTCTATATCGTTTTCGTTGCGTCACTAGAAAATACAAACCCTAACTTACCTAGCCTTCACCGCCTTAGAAAAACCCTAGACAGGGCGGCGAGCCGCTGCCACCGTCGCCGCCGCCCTGTCTGATTGGCGTTCGTTTTTTCTTTTGTTTTCTGTTTAGAGTTAAATAAAGTCTCAATTTTCGGTTGTATGTTCTCGCAAATATTCCAAATTATCTTTTTGTTGCCACTGATTCAAAGAGACGGTGCCACAATCCCTTTATCACAAAATTTGTTTTGGTTTTGGTTTTCTTTCACTTATGCCGACAAGACACAAGAAAATAGGTGCAGCATGTATTTATTGTTTTGGGATAATCAATCCTTGTGTATGGTTAATGTGATTGGCTGTTGTGCCTTCCATTGAATGACGAACACATACAACTCAAAGTGATTTTGTTTCTGATTGTGTCATTCAACGCTTATAATAAGATCTTTTATAAAGTCTCGGTGTTCTTCATTCTCGGCCATTGCCTCCCTCTAAATAGCCTCGTTTTTGTTTTGATCGGCTTTCTTGCCGAACCACGGTCTGCAGCCACCGATCTCAACCTATCAAACCACATATCTATCTCTCTTTTTTCTTATCTACGGATCTCACTTCTTTTCGAACCCGCCACCTGTCTACGGTCATCGGGCTTTCATCATCTCTTTGACAGGCCACCGCACGACTACGGTCACTAGGTGTCTGTGTGTTTCTTTTTTTTTTCTTTTCTTTTGTTTGTGTCGGACCACTGTCCAGTGCCACCAAAGAACGTCGTCGTCCACGGTCACCAGCCTTCGCCACCTCATAGTGTTGACACACCGCCACACGACTATGGTCGTAAGGCGTTTATTTGTCCTTCCTTTAATCTTTTTTTCTTTCCCACAACCTCTCTTTTATCCTTTCTTTTATCTTTTGTATTGTCATGACCAACAAAGATGACATTGCGATTTTATTTGGATCTTGTTTATCAGTCTGGGAACTAAGAAACAAAACCAAACATGGGGAACTTTTGGACCGGAATAAAGTTAGTATTGAAGAGTATGGATATGTTTTTTTTTTTGGCAAGGAAGAAGATTGCAGAATATTGGTCCAACCTTGGTTTTAAAAAGCGCGAAGCGCACAAAAGCGACGAGGTCTAAAATCGAGGCGCAAAGCGCATAGCGCAAAAGCGGTGGGCTTTTCGTACGCGAGGCGCAAGACGATTATATAATTTTTTTTTATATATGCTATAGGTTTTTAACATTATTTACTCAAAATATAGATACACATAAGGTATATATATGATTTAACTTGAATGTACAACCTTTTTAGCTACATGTATAACAATTTTAAGCACAAAAACAGCATGTGTACTAAAAGCGCGCTTTTAGTGCGCTTTTTTCATGCTCTTTTAGGGCGCTTTTTGCGCTTTTCTTGCGCTTTTTTCACATTGCTCGCCTAGGGTTACATAAGGCGCACGGGGTTGCGCCTAGGTGCGCCTTGCGCTTAAGCGCGCCTCGAGCGCGCTTTTTAAAACCAAGGGTCCAACAATTCAAGAACCGAGATTGAGACTAGTCTTTTTATTATTATTGTTCTCTCTTTTATGTTTATTTTTCTTATTGTATCCCAGTCTGAGCTTCTAGTTTCTTTCCGCTCTGACTGCGGGGGAGTATTAGATAATATTATCAGGTTAGGGTTTTGTTATGATGTCTATATATTGTAACTCAGCTCCTAATAATAATCAATTAAGTATTTTACCATCTTACAATTCTAAATGGATCTACAAAATAAATATAAAGCAGATGGAACAATTGAAAGGTATAAGGCGCTCCTCGACTCCTCGTGGCTAAGGGGTACACCCACATGGAAGGGGTTGATTTCCATAAAACATTTGCACCATTAATTTGTCAAACTTATAACATTGAGAACCCCCCCCCCCCCCCCCTTGTTGTCGCAGTCAAGAGAAATTGGCTTGTTCACCAACTCGATGTTAATGATGCATTTCTCCACGGTGACATAGAAGAAGAAATCTACATGAAAAATCCTCAAGGATTATGTAAAGAAAGGGAAACAAGAGTATTTGAAAGCTATGTTGGGTCAAGGTTATTCTTACCTAAACATAGTAATTTGGAGAACCAGTGTCTTGGGAAACGAAGAAACACTTGGTCGTTTCACGCTCATCTGGTGAATTTGAATATTGGGCCATGGGGTCTTTAGTTAGTGAAATCATATGGTTGCAATGGTTGTTGCATAATTTCCGTGTTTTTATTTTCTTCGCTATTTTGTGACAACTGACAACTTCGCAGCCTATCACATAGCCAACAAGCCAGTATTGCATGAGAGCGTATGAAACATGTGGTGATTGGTTTCTATTTTGTTCCAAAAAATTATTAGCTCTCTATTGAGCCATCAGGACAGTTTCTTCTATGCAAGTTAGGTATTCTAGATCTTCATGCTCCAATTTAAGGTAGTAAAATGTACCGATTTTCATCTTTTAATATTCTATTATTTTCATGATTATCTTTACTGTTCATAATTTCTTGTTTAAACCCCCCTTGGCTTAATGAAAAATTCAATTGCTTTTGATATCATAATTTTTAAGAAAACTAATTTCGCATCAACCAACTTAGACTATTAGGAGTGGGGCGGGAAGAAGCTTCATGCCCAGCACACCACCCCTGTTCAAGGGCGTGGGGCCAAGAGGTGGAACACGTTGATGGTGGTGATTGGTTTTTTTTTTTTTTTAATCTTCCACACAATAATATTATTTCCTTCACCCCTTCCCCCACCCACACACAATTTTCACCCTTCACACGTAGGTCTAGAGATAAAGCACTCCCCTGGCAAGAGGTGGAACACGTGGCTGGTGGTGATTGTTTTTTTTTAATCTTCCACACAATAATATTATTTCCTTCACCCCTTCCCCCCACACACACAATTTTCACCCTTCACACTTAGGTCCCACACGTGCTACAAGACGCTTCATCTTCCTCTTCCCCCTCCAGTCTTCCCCCCTCCACTCCTTTCAGTCTTAGTAGTTATCAAGGCCATACCAAAAGAGAGACATAATAGCGACTTGCAGCAACCAACAATTGATGCCAACATTTGTTATCGAAGCTTCTATTTAGATAAATATTGGCCAACTCCTTGAATAAAAATAAATATAAAACATACGATTGTTTGGTGAAATTAATTTATTTGTAAACAAAATTCAAATGAAAAAAATAGATAAGATTTACACACAATATTATCATCATCATTAACGTTAAACATCAAGAATACATAGAAATACGCAGATCCACAACCGGCATACTTATTAACATCACTACATATCAGGACTAAAATAAAACAAGAAAAAGAAAATAGATGTCCTAATAACTACATGGACTATATGGCTATATGCTATGATTAATACATAAAATTACATAGCAACCATAACACAACTATATATATAACACAGCACTTGTAGTTGTAGATCTGCATCCAGCCGATGGATCTTGTTAACTAGTGGTGGTGGTGGTGGTGGTGTGGGTGTGGTTTATGTGGTGGTGGAGGAGGATGGTGAACAACATGTGGTGGTGGGTGATGGACGACTGGAGGTGGAGGAGGGTGGTGGACAACATGTACAACAGGTGGTGGAGGGTGGTGATGGACCACCGGAGGCGGTGGTGGATGGTGGTGGTGGTGATGAGGTGGTGATCTAGGCATGTTTCTTTCTTTCTCTTAGTCGTTTGAGAGTATTGTTATGGTTATGTTTTGTGGTGGTAGTTAGGTGTGTGTTAAGATATTGTGATAATGTATATTTATTTTTATATATAAGTGGTGTTAGGTACGTAACTTAGCCACGAATTAAATTTGAAAATGATGTACGTGTTCATTTCATCCACCGGCCTTACATTTAAGTCGTTTAGTATTTTAATCAAGTCTCGAAAAAGATCTGTAACGGGTTTAATTCAATATTCATAACTAGTCTTTATAATTGAATTAAAAACAAAATATCATTGATGTTTTCTTACAATATATTAAGATTGGAGTATTTTTTGTCGGTGATTCATCATTCATGAGTGTTTGTAAACGTCAAATAACCTTTAATTAGTCTTTTAGATTATATATTTGATTTCCTTTTAGTTAACCAACGACAAGAAAATCATGTTTTATATTTGTCCAGGCGTGCTGGCATTTACTTCTCTGATAAGGAAACCAACTAGTTTGTTTCTAAAAATATCGTTAATCTAGTGACCTGCATGCTCACCTTACCGTCGGCTATACTTATAAGTTATAACACCACCTATTAAATCCTCTACATCTCTTTGTTTCTATTTTATTTTTTTTTAAAGTTCTTTTTAGTTCCTTCAACAAAAGTATTGCTTAATATTAATTTTGTTATGAATATTAAAAATATTAATGGTAACTTTTTGTCTTAAAAAATATTGTTATTGTGTGATTTAGTAGTTTCATCCATATATTTCGTACCTAGCATTTGGATGTTTAATGAAAGTAATAATGACCAAATTAGGTTGGAAAATATTCAACCCGTCCAATTTATAAAACATTAATGGCCATGCTAATTTAAAATTCCATTACGTGTAGTTGAAAAACATTAAAGTGGTGCCTTGCATTTTTTTAGGGTAGGTTTGGCAAAACTAGCTAACGGCTGGTTATATTTTAATATTTGGCAAAGTAACCGGAGCTTTTAATAAAATTTATAAAACGACCAAAATGGGAATTAATATAACTAAAAGCTTGTATGCATGTTTTTTATTTTTTTAAAATAAAATGGGTATTTGTGTCATTTACTCATTAAAAGCTTGTAGGTAGTAGAAGTTTTTTCTTAAATGCTAGTACTAGTAGCTTTTCAATATAGAGTTTTTTTCTCCTAACCTAAAAGCTTCAAGCTCTTTCAACCAAATAAGGTTTTTTTAGGAGTTTTTTCTTAAAAATTTAAAACTTGAAGCTCATAAAAGCTAATTGCCAAACATACCCATATTCAAATTGAACATTAAATAACTTCATAATTAACAAGGACAAATATAGAGTATATTTGTTAAAATTGATTGTAGAGTTTCAGGTTATGTCAATTTCAATCTTCTCAAACTAGGATTATGGTTGTTGTAGACATCATAAAAACCTCTTAAAAGGGGCTCTCAAGGCCACAACCATTTTTAGCTTTTCTTACCATCGATAAAATTAAACCATCTTGACTAGAGATAAACTTTGTGATCTAGAACATGATTTGATTTTTAAGTCTTGTAAATTTTTCTATAATTACCATTTAATTACTTTACCTCATAAATCTGAAATTTTTCAAGTTTTTTCCCAGACTAATCCTTAAAACCCTCACATAAATGACATGTGATGGATCCCAGACTTGACAGATCATTACATGTATCAAGTAAACAGGGGCAAACGAGGCAGAAGGTGAGCATCTTGCGATAGAGCACCTTTTTTGCGTAGAAGCACCTTATTCTATAAAAGCACCATCTTGCCCAAATGCAAAATTGGCCCTGTGGGTGGGTGAGCCGCACCTCCAGACGAGGCCTTTTTTCGAGAGGCCAAAATTTTTATATATCGTTTGTTGATTTTCTTAGAAGTTTCACTCTCATATTGTAGGTACAGTAGATAAAGTGTAGGGATAAAATGTAGAAAACGTAAATTTGATTCTTCTTCCAATTTAGGTTGCGATATATAGTTGCATCCTGGAGTGAAGAAGTCAGGTGCTATTGTGAAGTGTGAACTTGAAGAAGAAGAAGAAGAAGATGAAGAAGAGGTGTAGAAGATGAAACCAAAAGTGATCATGTTTTAGTATTTATATCTAGGTTAATTTTTCTTTTGAGCCATTATTAGTTAAGGTTAATCATCTTTTTTTACTTTTTTTTTTACTTTAAAATATCTTTTACTCTGTCTTCTTTAAGAAAAAACGCTTCAAATGTGGTGAGTTGATTCTATTTTTTTATTTCAAACTTTACTAGTTTGTTACTTTCTTTATTCATAACCATTTGGCAAAAATAATTACTGTACACAATACTAAAAAATAGGACCATCCTAGCTAAAAGTTTTGGTTCCACCACTACAATCTGCACTTAAAAAATTACTTCATATGATCCGTTAGGGCCTATCGACATTTTTATCGACTAAGCAGAGATACTAAAATCCTCGTAACCGGCTCTGTCCAATGCAACTTATTCGCTCAAGTTCCCTTCCTCCAAAATAGTTCCAAAAGAGAATCATGAGGTCAAAGTTACAGATGAAGAAGAGAATCATGAGGTCAATAGCAATGAATCGGCTTAGTCTCATTGGAATGAAACCAAAAAGTTTAATTTGATGAAGATAATAAAAAGTACCGATTCATAACATTGAATTAATTATCTATATATTATAATATTCCAAAGGGATATATCCTACATGGCACTCAATGAGGCCATTCTCCCCCTTAAGATGTCATGTAGGATCCATGTGGCATCATGTGTTGAGAGATAATTAGGTAATAAAAAAACAAAAGAGATTGAGTTATTTTAAAAAAAATGAATTAAAAACAAATTTATATTTTTCTCTCTCATGTTTCCTCCCATAATTTTTAAACGTTAATATCTTTTATATATGAGATTTTTTAAAGAAAAAAATTACACCAAATTAACGAGCGTTTTATTATCTTTCCAACGAGTACCATAGTGCTATATAAAAAACGAAGAAAAAAACGACTATTATACGAGATTTTTTAAAGAAAAAAATTACACCAAATTAACGAACGTTTTATTATCTTTCCAACGCGTACCATAGTACTATATAAAAAACGGAGAAAAAAATGACTATTTTTTGTAACCCGACAGGTATTGTGTCGGGTTTTGGATTAGGTGATACCCGACCCGATTACGCGAAACCACATACCCAAATACCCGATCATATACCTATGAATTTTTTAACGCATCACATAACCCTTAAACTAATGCGTTCGATATTTCAATAATTAACTTTTTTTTCTTATTTCATGTTAGTTCTTTTTATAATGATCGATTTTATATTTGAATATGATAACTTATGGCAGAGATTTGTTCAAAATAAATAATAATAATAATAATCGTTTTTTTTATATTTGAACATGATAACTTATGGCAGAGATTTGTTCAAAATAAATAATAATAATATATTTTATTATGTCATATTAGATATTTCAACCCGGGACGTTCCCGGGATAAAAGCTAGTTATAGATATTCTGAAAAAACTAAACGTTAAATCAATTATAGCTTTATCCTAAAATTAATCAGACATCCTTTCAGCAACCAACTCAAGCTCCTTCTGCCTCGCTTACACCTATCTACTTGGTCCATGTTATGATCTATCAAATCTTGGATCGGCTTAATATTAATAAACCTCACAATTTCGACAAAACAATAAATAACACAAGAGCCATATTCATATCTTTGCCAAAGTAATTAAATAAAGGGTTGTCCTTGAAAAACCAATGTATCATATCTCTAACTTTGCAAATCCGAACGCTTTGATCATCTTAAAGGAAGTACCCTTGTGTCTATATTTATAGATCACCAAAGAAGTAATTATAACATAAACCGCTATCTAAAACTTCAAATAAAAATATCCGAATCCGAAAAGGTTAAATAAAATTTATAAACACAGTATATATTATTATATTAGCATCATTAACGTTAAATATTCAGAATACATAACAATAAGCAGATCCACAACTCTTAGTTATTAACATCAAAACCAAAACATAATATTAAATAAAAAAAGATGCCCACATACTAATACAAGGACACTATATGCTATGAATACATAAAATAACACATAGCACAACCATAACACACAACATGTAAAGTGCTTGTAGATCTGCATCCAGCCCTTGGATCTAGTTATAATTAGTGGTGATGGTGGTGGTGTGGATCCGGTTTATGTGGTGGTGGAGGATGGTGGACCACTGGTGGTGGTGGGTGGTGGACGACTGGGGCTGGAGGGTGGACAACATGAACTACAGGAGGTGGTGGTGTGTGGTGATGAACCACTGGTGGTGGTGGAGCATGGTGGTGGTCGTGGTGGTGGGGTGGTGACTTTGGCATGTTTCTTGCTTTGTTTTGGTCGTTGGAGAGTGTTGTATTGGTTAACTTTTGTGGTGGTGATTAGGTGTGAAAGATATATATATATATATATATATATAAGATGGAAATAAGAAAACGTGTACATGTAGTGGAGTTAGGTATGTAACTTAGGCACGGTATTCAAAAACTATATATAAAAAATAAAATAAAATAAAATATAAAAAAAAAAAAAAAAAAACTTAGTCACGAATTAAAACTGGTGCATGTGTTCTTCTCATCACTGGTTTACGTGTTCGTTTCATCCACCGTACTAAGAGGACCCACTATGTATTAACTCCCCAATTAAACCAAGATAGATTCATGTATTTACGTATCCTTAAAATTAATTTCACATCCTCTTATACGCCGTGGTGTGTATATAGTGCTATACGCCGCGTATAGGTCATACGCCACGTATAGATCTGACAAATGAAGTAGAGGGGGCTGATCATTGACATTGTCAGACCCCCTATACGCAGATATGTACCTGGACTCAACCGTAGACACAGATACGCGCACGTCATCACCAAAAGAATAATGAAAGGAAGTTTTTGTGGGGCCCACACGTTATTTCAGACCTGCCAGGTACGAGGAGACAAAAGAACAAGTTGAAAGGGATGTTAATGAAAGGAAAGAATGTCATGCTCGATGATTTCCTCTCAATCAGGTGACGGCACAAAGGACAACAAAGGAAGTTGATAGCATTTTTACATTGTTCTACTTCATGATATTAAAGTTATTTGATGCGGATTCTTATGATTTGGTCGAAATTGTAGATACTCGACTTTTTAGAATATATACTTCGGTATAAATATATATTCTTCTAAGAACCGAAATCAAACAACTATATAGAAGCCATTAATATAGCGGAAAATATGAATCCTAGAGCGTCAACGATGAGTATAAGATTGTTCACATTAGCGTTCATGATGTTAGAAAAGTAATACCGTGTGTAGTTAAACGCCAATAACACTACACAGTTACAGTTACTAATACTTCACGACATTCTGGGTACCTCGACAAAATACCATTTACATTATTTTTGTGAAAAACAAATAACTATTTAGTTTATAAAGGAAAAGATGAATCTTTGAGCATCAACGATGAGTATAAGATCGCCAAGAAGACCACACAGTTACTGATAACTCCCGATATAATCATGATCACAATGTAGTCATCTAATCATCTAAAATACACCACTCCTAATGCTTCGTGACATTTTTGGTGTACCTCAACAAACATACCATATTACCATATTTCCTATATATTTTTTTAAACAATTTAATTTACAAACACACTGGAATATAGATGTTAATTAATAAATTTCAAGTTTATTTCCAGAGAAATACTGAAAAACTAGACACAATTCAACAACACATAAATAAAACTAGACCTTAAAGCCCTCACATAAAGCACCTCACAACATCAACAGAACATATAACATAAGAGCCAAATACACATCTTGGCCTAGTAATCAAAGAAAGGGTTGTTCTTGAACAACCTATCTGAACTGTTTCTAACTTTAGAAACCCGAACGCTTCGATCCACTTTCTGGGATCCAGATGTTACCTGAGCGCGATCAGCAAACAGATTCGGATGGCAGTTTTCATCATCATCAATATCATCAAAAGTTGTCCACTTTTCCTCTGAAATTTTCGGCTCTTTCTTCTTCATCGCAGAATTTGACATGTTCTTGATCTCATTAACATGTTCTTTGAACTCTTTTCTCACCACTTCTAACACAGTTTCTCCATATTGATCACACCATTTTCTGAAATTCTCATAAAACTTAGAAATTATGCAAAAACAATAGCAAAACTTTTTTTGTTCTAAGATAGACATTTTCTTACTTGGGGAAGAACTTTTTCAGATCAGCTTTGTCGATCGGTAGCCGAGTTGAAATCACTTCAATTTGATCATCACTGAAAGTTTTACAAATGTTTTTTTTTTAGAATATGTATATTAAATAAAAAACCATAACAAATTACAATACGATGGCAGGTAAACAGGCAACAAGTTGCGCCGCAACCCCTTTTTGCAAATATAAGTATGTAAATACTTTGGATCAAGAAAGTGAATCAAGATCAAGATCGCTTACGATAATTGAAGTTCTGATTTGGTTTTCATCAACTCCTGCTTAATTTTATCTGCTAAAACCTGCGAAAAACGCATGCATAAGCACAAGAAAACTCATAAATTATATCAAAACAAACTAAATATTTAAACTAAATTACCTTATCAACAAAGAAGTCAGAAGATGAACCATCAGTATGCAATTTTCTCTTGATTTTAGAATCTGTCCCCTCGCGAACACCTACATAAGCTTCATTAATCGAATCATTTAACGATAAAGGAACCGTATCTTTCTCCAAATCATCACTCTTTTTCCATTTCATAAACCCATCAAGTGCCTTAAACGGTTTCCTCTTTGACTTTTTCGCTGACTCCTCAATCACCACACTTTCTTGCATAAGAATCGTCGGTTTTTCGTCATCTTTTTCTTTTAATTCGCAGTTCCAAAAAGGGTTCTCTTGAGATATTGCAAGATTCTTAGTACCCATATCATAACCACTCTTCTCTTTCCCATTTTTGTTTGATGATGATGATGATCCTAGACCAAATACTGATGCAGCCCCTTTGACTTTTGTTGACTTTTGTTGCTTTGACTTGTTTTTTGAACCCGAATCGCTTAAATCGACCACAGACCATTCGTCATTCGGGTTCTTTTGTTGGACTCCAGCAACAACTATATCTTTGGGGTCTATTTTGGCTCCTTGAGCTGTTAGTCTTTGCATCAATGGATTCTTTGATGTGTGATATTCCTCTTCTGTTATGCAGTTTGCATACAATAACTCCTGTAACCAAAAGCAAAAAAGCAAACCAACTATTTTTAAGACTCACAGAATACCCAAATGACAATTTTTAAGACAATTTATTCAAATCTTGATATTATTATTATCATCCACCAAAACTAAAGAAATTAAAGCTTTTGAGACCCATAAAATCCCAAAAAAAAAATTAAAAAAAATCATATCTTGTGCATAATTTTTGTCAATGTTGTATACAATGAAAAATTACTGATTTCCAATTCTTCCCCTTTTTGGTGTAACTTGTGTACAACCCTTGTTGAGTTAATTTACGCATTTATTTTACGGTTTGTAAATTCAAAATTTTGGCAATAATTTAGAATTTTCCATCATGAATATTATCATTTTTTCTAAAAAAATCTCTCTGTATATATATTTGCGTCCGAAAATGTACACATAGCTGTCAAAACGACTAGGCGCACTCAAGGTGCATAGGCCGAGCCCGGAGCCTAGGCTCAAGGCGCATAAAAAACGAGGGCTTTTTATAATTAGGCGCTTAGTATAAAATACATTTTTTAGGGCTACTTTAGGATGATTTAAGGTTGTTTAGGACTTGTTCATAGCTCATTTAGGATGTGTTAGAGGTTTAGGCAACTTTAAACCTGAATTTGACCGTAAATCAGCCTGAAATAGTGCACCTCAGTGCCTAGGCGCGCACCTCACAGGGCGCAGCCCACTTGGTGCGCCTAGGCGCGCTTTTGGCAACATAGAATGTACATTCGAAAATTCGCCTTCAGTCAAGTTGCAATTTCCCTTGTCAAAAGGAAAATTAAACTTCTCTAAATCCCAAATTACAATTTATTCAAATCTTGATATTATTACTATCATCCACCAACAAGTTACAATTTCCCCAAAATTTAAAAAAAAAAATCAACTAATAATAACTAAAAAATCCCATATCACAATTAGCTCAAGTTTTAATATTATTACAAGAATTATAGCTACAAAAATGTATAAAAGAAAAATCAAAAAGAAAGAAAGATCTAACCTGTAAGAAGATCAATTTGTCTCTAAGAATAACGGGCTGCTCATGATCATAAGGCGAAGAAACAAGCGAATCAAGAAGATGCACCCGAAAAGCGGAAACCTCAGCCTCAGCCAAAATCCCCTCTTTACACAACCCCATCAAATTCAAAATCTGATGAAAAGACTCCTGCTGCCACTTCAAATTATCAGACTGTTGCTTCCACAGCCGCTGTTCAGCGGCTGCAATAGCGGGCAACCGCCGCTTCTTAAACGAGAACGGAAGGATGTTCTTGCAGATGGATGTGATTGAATCTTGGAGAGATGAGTAGTATGTAGGTGTGTATGTGTAAACCATTGTTTAATTTTATTTTATTTTTTTATATTTTTATTGGTTTGTTGAGGGTTTTGGGTGAGTGAATAATATCGTTGATGGGATGAGATATGAAGCGTATATTATTGTTGTTGTCAAATGATGATGGTGTTTGTTTTCTGAACGGTCATGAAGAGAACTAGCCGTTGAGAGGGTTTAAAGTTTAAAATGTTAAAGCGGGTGTGCGACGACGTCGTTTGGGTTATTAATTGGGCTGACTTTTTTGTTTTTATTGGACTTTGGTAGTTGAATATGTTTACTACTTTGGGCCGGTTGAAATTATAATGTTAAGAATTATGGATTACATTTTAAAGATTTATATCAATCACATTAGAATTAAATTTTTAATTTTAATAATGGGAATTGGAATTAAATAATCTCCACTTTATCAGGTTGAAAGACAATAATCCTAATTTTAAAATTGAAATTTAACAGGTCTAACTTGTCTTGGTTTTATTTCACTGGACCGAAACTAATTGCAGTTAACCCAGTTAGTTTTCCGTCTGATTTTTTTGCTAACCAGAACATTTTTTACACGTCATCTACCAACATAGCATGTCACGTAGGCTAAAATACCCTGACTTAACTGGATTTTGTTAACTGAGTTAGCCAAATGGACTAAAATGACCAAAAATGAAAACCTCGGGGACATAGATGAGAAAAAAAAAACCATTTGGACTAAAGTGACAATTATTGACAAAACTCAGGGACTAAATTGGCAATTAACTCAAGCTTATTAATCATTATAATTCTAACATTTTCTAGGCTTAAAGAATCAATGGATTGAAAGAAAGAAAAAATCAACAAAAAATAAAAAGACATTTAATAATTTGCAAGTTCGTATTAAAATATACTATTTCGAGTAGTTCACAAATACATTTTTAAATAAATCATCTAGATATGTTAAAAAAACGAATTTAAAAACTTCTCGTTAGAATATAAAATTTGGTTATGAGAAAAGACAAAAATACCCTTTCATGTCTAGGCATTCTGCCGTCTTGTCTTTACTTGATTACTCCTTAGTTGTTTCCCACTTATATCTTAACTCATTGTTCTACACTTGTATGATTCTTGTTGCCGTCCAATGAACACAAAGTCACACTCTTTATAAGTTATAAAACACACACACAAGTCCTAAACACATGTATATATGGCTAGACCACAAGCTTTTATTGTAACCAACACCATGCCACCATCAATGATCACGGACCATGACCAAGAACCCAACCGCAATAGCGATGACTACTACAACTATGACTATGAAGAGATTGTTTCGAGCAACGGTTGTGGTTGCTTCCGCTTTTTCTCTTACTTTGGTACACGCCATCAAGATGGAGAAACCACATCGTTTATCTACCACAGGCCGGGAGATGTTCTGGACAACGACAGTTGGTTGATGAGCCGGTTCAAGAGCATGAAGGAGTTTTCAGAGATTGTGGCTGGCCCGAAATGGAAAAACTTCATTAGAAAGTTTAGCAAGAGACCAAAGAAGGGGAATTCGCCATTTCAATACGATCCAGAGAGTTATGCTCTTAATTTCAACGATGGCGGTGGTGGTGGAGACGATGATTCATTGCCTTGTAGTTTTTCCACAAGATTTGCTCCTCATTCGCGATCCATGTCAAGTTAAAACACTATACTATCAAAGTTTTGTTTGTTTATCTAATTCTACTAATTCATTGTTTTTTCATGTAAAAAAAGATGAAATTTGTAATCGAAACTTCAATGAGATTTTTTTTCATTCTTCGTAAGTTCACAGTAAATAGCTACAAACAGAATTGTGATAATCGTTGTTCGTTGACTTGTTTAACTGAAAACAACTCATACCACCCTTGTTCCGGTTTTAATCATTTTTGCTGTGATGTTCATAAATGGTTCAGAATATTCCAAAGATCTCCATCTTTGGACCGTGGGAGATGGAGACTTAAATCCCCCATTGCCAGTTTATCCAACCGCATCAAGCAGGTTGCTAACGGGTTTAAATCGAGCTGTAAACACGTTAAACAAGTTCGCAGGTTGTGAATGACTTTAAAACGACACATGTTAATTAGGTTGGCGTGTCTATCTGAACACAGATCACAAGTACCAAATAAGTAAATGTAGATATTTCTATGCATCAAACAATTCAAAAATAGCAAAAAACCATGGTTCTATGTATAAGACAAAGCAGATCTTGCTGAAATACAAGTACTCTCAACTTTTAAACAGAAAATCTCATAATCTTGCTGGCTTACATAACCATTCATAAAAACATAAAGCAAAAAAAAGAACAGAACTAGGTTGCCCTAGGAGCAGCCCATTCAACACTCAAGATAAGGTTATCATACCCATACCCATTCAGTTTAGCAATGGCTCTTTCACCATCTTCCCTCCTCACGAAATTAACAAACCCAAACCCTCGGCTCATACCCGTTTTCTGATCCATAGCAACATAGACCCGAGACACAGTCCCGAATGGGCGGAACAGCTCAAGCAAGTCAGGCTCACGAGTATCCTCAGAAAGGTTATTGACCCGGACAGAGTTCTCATCATTCCTACGTCTCATATCAGCACCACCAGCAGCAGGCCTGGCTGCACCAGCACGCATGGTGGGTGGAACGTATGCACCTCCTTTGCTGGGACCAGAAGCACCGGCATCTGCAGGGTTAGGGTTCGGGTTCTCCACAAAGGTTTCACTAGGCTGGGCAAGATCCTTGTATGGGCACTTTGAGGTCCAATGGTCACCTTTCTTGCCACAAGTTCTGCATACCATAAGAACCGCACCTCCTTTCGACATTTGAGCCAGTGGATCTCCAGATGCATTGGACTCTTCAGCTTTAGAACCTGTTTAGAGTCAGCACATAATATCCATAAGTCAATATTATCCAAACAAAAAAGTAAAAAGACAAACTTTCCAAGAATTTCATTTGTATCCTATTTTACTCATTGTAATACACACCAGCATATTGACACCCATCTAAATCCAAAAAACCTTCAAACAGCAAGTTAAGAACAACAAAAGAGTGAAATAGAGAATCAATAACTACTTTGACATGTCAGATGTCCTATTGCTATGCACACTATCATAGTCCTTTGGGATCTACAATCTACAAAGGGTACGCAAGATGTAACCTATGCTAATATATATCTCAACTGGTAGAACAATCTTGGACCCATCTTCTTGTGTTGACCAAAATAAATGTAATTATGTACATATGTATGTAGGCATGTATGTATCCACATATGTGGATTTATTTTGGAAATTGGTAAACAAGGAAAACGGCTCAAAATTATGTTGAACCATTTCAGATTTTTTTTTTAAATGTTTAATTAGGTTCACAGTTATTGTAGATCCCAATGATTCTAAATTATAATTTTAGAGGTGATGCATTATATATCAGCAATCGCTTGAGGTAGCTTCTAGAAAATAACATAACAAATGAGTAATTTATGAAAAAAAAAACATTTTATACGCAAAAAAAGGTTCCATTAAGAGTTGAAATCACCAAAGTGTGTTATGTACTGGACAATTTTTGTTATTCAGGTCATCGAACTTTTAAAACCACTCATGTAAGTTACCCAACTTTACAAAAGTGATCACCTTGTAAAAATGTACTTCTTGTAGCCATTGTAAAAATGTACTAAGTAGAAATTTGAAAGTACAATAACCAAAGAAGTGTATACTCAAAGTGGCCATCTATGCACAGTGTCTTACATTTTGGTGATCATAGCTCTATATAGATACATGTCTGTATGTGTGCACAGATGCATGTATATAACTTTATACGCATATACATCCGTATTGGAATTTTGGATATATGTTAATTTGTTAAACTCTAAAGCACTTTACAAAATGACCGCTTTATGCTTGGCAGTTGACACTTTATTCAGTTACTGTACTTGCAAGATGTATGTATATAACTATACGCATGTACATTCATATGTATGTATATAATTTTGATATAGGTAAAACTGTCTAAAGCACTTACAAAAATGACCACTTTGTGTTTACGTGTTTACTGCTTAGCACTTTCTACAGTTACTGTACTTAAAAGAGTATTGATGACCCAAATAAACAAATTTTAAACATTAAAAATAGCCAAAAATGTACATTACACAAAGTGACCGACTGATCGTATATGAAAAGTTAAAACTTGCATAACCAATTATAAAAGTTGAGTGGCAGAAAGCTAAACAAGAAATGTATACAAAAACTCACATAGTGATAATTATAGTTTTATAAAAGTTGAGTAACCCACACACAACTGAATTCAAAAGTTCAGTGACCCAACTAACAAAGCAGAAAGTACATCACATTCATGACAATCTTTATGAAGTTCATTACACTTTTTAACAATTTTAGCCTGTTGATTCATTCAAGTATAGTGACTCATACAATTGATTTCAAACTCTAGTACCTTGAATGACCAAAGCAGATTACAATACAAAATTTTGACATTTTAAGAAATATGTTCCGCTTTGATGACTTAACCCTAAAACTACTGTATATAATCTGAGCAAATGTTAGGAAAATCTTGAAACCCATAGCTTCTATAAACAAATGAGTAGAAAACTAGAAATAGAATCAAAACTAATCTTTTTCTATCAAGCACCACCCCAAATTCATGAATATGATATTACTTTTAAAAAGAAAGAAACCAGGTTCAAACTCAGTAACTCACACACACAAAAGAGCAAAATACCATATTATTATTAAACAATTGAATATAACATAACAGATTCGAACAGTTTGTATACAAATAAGTTATACAAGGGCCGCATTGTTACCTCAATATAAATACGTAAAAAACACACTATTCACAGTTTCACACATTCTAAAAGGTCTGCAAACTCAACGAAAATGATGTTCAACATTTTCAACAAGACAATAAGGTTCTCCTATATATCTCATAAAAGATTACAAATTTCATTATAATGCTATGCAAAAACTAACACATCTAATCCTCTAATACTAACCGGAAAAAAAATCACAAAAATTAAAACAAATTCTCAGTACATAGTCAGCCACACATCCAGAGTAAAAAACAAACTTTGATTATCAGTATTATAAACACTATGTTGCTTATACGCTACAACAGCAATTAGAAATCACCATGGTTTAAAAAAAAACGTTTGAGGCGTGCCCTCAAGGCAAGGCACTAAAAAATGAGTCTGAGGCGCGCCTTATGGGGTAGAGTCTGTACATACGCCTCTAAGGGTTGAGGCGTTAAGAAAATGCGCACCTCGGAGGATTTAGGGTTTTTTTATGTGTTCTTTTTATGTTTTAGACTTTTTGGGTCAGTTATTTTATATTTTACAAGACATATAATTTTCATATTTATTTTTTATTCCGTCACGAGCTTACGCCTCTCTCGAGTCATGAGAGGAGGGAAAACGCCTCGAGGCTAGTTTCAGTTCTTTTAAACATAGAAGATCACTAATACTAATCTCATATCTACAGCAACAACTTCAATCAACTAAAAACCACATCCAATAATCAACCCACAAAAACACAAATCTCACAACAAAACATACATAAACCACAATCAAAACAATAACAAAAAAAAAATAACATTACCTGGAGCCCTAGGGCGTTCAAAGATAATCTCCTCAGTACTAACCATAGTCAACCTAGCACCAACATCTTCATGAACAGCATCACCAAACTTCGCCCACGACCGTCTCTCAATAGCACGCTTACTAAGCCTAGCATTCGCTAGCTTCCTTACACGTGTAGTTGTAGTTATCTTAACCCTATTCCCCTCATCATTAAACTTATACTCAATCACCTTCTTGATACCGTGTTCGTCAGGTCCAATCACCTGTTTTGGTGGTAACAGGAAATCGTAATCGCTTCCGTCGTCCTCTTCTTCGAGCTCTCCCCATCTCGGTTTTTGTGCTGGTGCCGTTCCAAGAGTATCGATCGCCATTCTGCAAATTAAATATTAATTTGAAAAATATTAACAATTAAGGATCTGTTAATAGAAAAAGATTGATTATTCTCAATTGAATTTACCTTGTCGGAGTGTTGTGTTCAGACGGTGAAGGAGGGCTACGGCGGCGGTATATGTGTTTATGTAGCTCTAGGGTTAAGAGTTTGATATGGTTGTTTGTGGACGGTTGAGGATTTTATATGGGCTACAGCTATTAACACCCCCGTCTTCTATTTTAACCATCCGAAGCGTATCGATATAGCCAAAGCAAGACGCTTCAGATTAGGGATTTATTTTGGGTGGTTTTTTGGTATTTTGAAGTGATTTTTTTATTTAATTATTGTAAAAAAAAGTTTAAAAATAAATTAATAATCCTAATTAAACTATCATTAATAACTCTAAAAGTGTTTATTTTTATGTTTTATTTTAAAAAAATAATAATAATCCTAATTAAACTATCATAAATCAAAATGAAAATTCTAACTTTCTAGATTCTACCCTAAATGAAAATTCAGTATTTCTAAGAAAGATACAACTTTAATCTTCGTTACCCTTTATCATCTCTAAGAATTCAATTCCTAATAACTGTTCACCACCGTTAAGCTTAAGAAACATAAAATGCGTAAATAATCGTTAAGTGAGGTGAATTATTACCATTGATTACATCTTTGACCTAAAGTACTAATGTGGCCGGTCATTGCTCTCTTCCCAAAGTACTAATGAAGACCTTGATCTACAATATTTGAAAATTATTATTTGTTGACATGCTTGGTAACAGAGAGGAATACTTTCTTCTTTTGTTCTACAATCTTTGTTAGTTGTTAATGTTGTTATATGTTTTCTACTTTTAGAAAGGTTTGAGAGAGAAGGTGGTTGTTCTCGAATCTCAGTTAGTCTGAAATGTTACTAAAATGTGAAGACCTTGATCTTCGAATGTGGTATGCGTGTTAAATTGCATTAAATAAGTGAAAAGGTGATCAGGGTTCGTTGTACTGGTTGCAGAAAGTTGTGATAAACAAGATAATAGGAAGAAGATCAGAGCTCCAAAAGCAAGTGTGAAGATCAAGAGAAAGAAAGTAGAAGAAGAAGAAGAAGATGATGATGATGAACAGTGCTACAACATAACTTGCACCGGCTTGAGATATGAGTTTGATTAGCTTAAATCTCTCTAATCCATGGTATCCAGATTGATGATAGTCGTTTTCGGCATAAAAAACAACAACAGTATCATCCATGCAGAGTTCGTTGTACTGGTTGCGGAAAGAAATCAACAGTCGGATCGGCGCTAACAAACGGATGAAAATTAGACGTTTTTGTTTACCTTCCCATTGGTTTCAAGTATGTTCTTTAATGTTCTCCGACATTAAACTTAGTACAGATGTGACCTGGTTTTACATCACCAAACGTCTGCATTGTTTTGGGTGTTTAAAATTCATTAAAAAAGTGAAAAAAAAAGGGATTTTCTTTGTACAGAGTTCGTTGTATTGGTTGCGGAAAGAAATCTCAGTTAGTCTAAAATGTTACTAAAAGAACATAAACACAATCATGCGACCAATGAACAGAGCTTTAAGTTGTGATAAACAAGATAATAGGAAGAAGATCAGATCTCCAAAAGCAAGTGTGAAGATCAAGAGAAAGAAAGTAGAAGAAGAAGATGAACAGAGGTGTAGAAGTTATGGAGAAGAACATCTATCTATATAATAATTGAGGTCACTTGGGTTGAATCAAGGCCTTAGAAAGGGTTTGAGGTATCCATATTAAATATGGAGCTCCAAGTTATTCCCTATAAATACTCTTTCGTATATTTTAATTGTGTCCATTCTTCCATCACACTCTCAATTCCTCACTAACAAATCTTCCAACTAGGGGTGTACAAAAAGCTCGCGACTCGAGGCTCGCTCGAAACTCGCTCGAAAAAAGCTCGGCTCGAAGAGGCTCGTTTTGTTTTCGAGCCGAGCCGAGCTGGCTCGTTTTGTAATCGAGCCGAGCTCGAGCCAGGGGTGTTCAGCTCGTGGCTCGGCTCGATGGCTCGACATATGGCTCGACTTAGGCTTGTGTATATGTAATTTTATTTAGAAAAATAAAAAAAATATACATGCTTATGTGTAATTTTATTTAATTTTATTGTTTTTTATTTAATAAATATTTGTAAAAAAATAAAAAATATATATCGAGCTGGCTCGAGAGCCAGCTCGAGCTCGGCTCAAACATTTACGAGTCGAGCTCGAGCTCGACTTTTCAGCTCGATCAGAAAAACGAGCCGAGCCGAGCTGGCTCGGTTTAGGTTCGAGCTCGAGCTCGAGCTGGGCCTGGCTCGGCTCGACTCGGCTCGTGTACAGCCCTAGCATTCATCAATCTTCTTTTTATGCATTCTTGCTTCTAGGTATGTATCTTCTTCACTGATTTAATAAACTGGATCCATTATCATATGTTCCGATTCATAAACTTTTATTATATGCTTTATGTATTCAATCGCTGGATCCATATCATATGTTCTGATTTGAAAACTTTTATGTATTCGATTCAATAAAATAGATCCATATCATAAAGTGGATCCAATCTTCAGTTTATAAATCGTGTTTTATAACAGTTTTTTATAAACTGGAACCATTTCATAATTCCATATCACAAACGGTTCATCTGCATAGATATATACAAAAATAGTGTGTTTTATACCAAGAAGGTTGACATTAAATGCATTTGGTATATATAAATGCATGATAGTTATTTTTCTGTGATTTTGTGGTTTAGATGGAAGTCACGTAAAAGGAGTCCAACCCAATGACCCATCATGACTGCTAAGGTACCCATTGTCAAGGTTATTGATACTGGAACTTGTGTCGAATGTGACCTTTCAGTAGAAAATAGGGATGGAATTTCAAAATCCTTGATTATTCGCTACATTACTTCAATAGATCAAAGGTTTTAAAAGCTAAGTTTCTTGGTAAGTTTATGTTTGTTGCTTCAATCAAAATTTTAGAATTTCTCACCTTAAATAAAATTTGGCCTTTATATCTTTACTAGGAGTGTATCTGGTTAGATTTCTACTTATACAAACCTGATCAATAATTGTTCCGACTTCTATATATAAAAATTTAAAGATAATGTATTCTGAGCTAAAACTCTTAAATTATAACAAGACTGGACCGAAACGGTATTCGTTTTTTATTATTCTTTAGAAAAACCGACTTTTTTGAATCGGTATTGATAGATATACAGTGAATCGGATTTACCTTGAAACGGATTTAATCATTCTATGTTTTAACATTTAAAACATCCGAATACACCAACGTTATTATGTTTTATCACAAAGGTTCTCAATTCTTCAAGGTTTTGCATGACCATTCGTCAACCGTGTTGGTATGGTTGTTATTTTTGTTTTAATATGCCTATTTCATTTTAAAAAATGATTTTTTTAAATTTTTTTATACATGTCTTTCCAGACTGTGCCGAAGGCCATGAACAAATTTATGTTATCTAAAAACATCATATGTAATGACGTTACAGTTGCCACATACGGAGGACAATCTTGGTTGGTCTAATAATTGGTAAGTCTATTTCAAACGCGAATGTTTTTAATGTAATTGATTTGAATTTTTTATTACGATTTTGGGTTATTTATTAAGATTTTTAATCTCATTTATTTATATTGCTATTTTTACGATTTATGATTGGTCTTGAATGCAATTAATAAAATTTGTTCAATTTTAATGTTATTTATTAACAGTTTTAATGTTAATTATTGACATTAATAATAATTGACCGAATTTAATGTTATTTATTACGATTTTGTAATCTCATTTATTTATAATACTATTAATACGAAATTACGTTTAATCTATTTTTACGAAATTACGCGTAATATTATTTATTGTCATTAACAAATAATGACCGAATTTAATGTCATTCAATCTGACCGAATTTATAAGATTTATTCATTTTTAATGTTATTTATTACGAGTTTTAATGTTATTTATTGAAAATATATAATAATTGACCGAATTTAATGTTATTTATTACCAATTATGATTGGTCTTGATTGCAATTACTATGTTTACGAATTATGATTGATCTTGATTGCAATTAATAAGATTTATTCATTTTTAATGTTATTTATTAAAAGTTTTAATGTTATTTATTGACATTAATAATATTGACATTAATAATTTGACCGAATTTAATTTTTTCAAATCAATTATGACTTACCTTTAATCAATTCTCATTAAACGATAATCATCAAAATCATTTCAATAGTAATGTGCTAATTTTAAGATGTCAATAATAATTTGTCGACAATTGGTATGTCAATTTCAAACGCGGAAGTTTTTAATGTAATTGATTTGAATTTTTTATTACGATTTTGAGGTTATTTATTAAGATTTTTAATCTCATTTATTTATATTGCTATTTTTAGGATTTATGATTGGTCTTGATTGCAATTAATAAGATTTGTTCATTTTTAATGTTATTTATTAACAGTTTTAATGTTAATTATTGACATTAATAATGTTGACCGAATTTAATGTTATTTACTACGATTTTGTAATCTCGTTTATTTATATTACTATCAATACGAAATTATGTTTAATATTATTGACCAAAGTTAATTTTTATATTATGACTTACCTTCAATCAATTCTCATTAAACGATAATCATCAAAATCATTTCAATAGTATGTGGTAATTTTAAGATGTCAATAATAATTTGTCTATAATTGGTAAGTCAATTTCAAATGCGGATGTTTTTAATGTAATTGATTTGAATTTTTTATTACGATTTTGAGGTTATTCATTAAGATTTTTAATCTCATTTATTTATATTGCTATTTTTACGAATTATGAATTGTCTTGATTGCAATTAATAAGATTTGTTCATTTTTAATGTTATTTATTAACAGTTTCAATGTTAATTATTGACATTAATAATAATTGACTTAATTTAATGTTATTTACTACGATTTTGTAATCTCATTTATTTACATTACTATTAATACAAAATTATGTTTAATATATTTTTACGGAATTATGTGTAATAATATTTATTGTCATTAATAAATAATGATCGAATTTAATGTCATTCAATCTGACCGAATTTATAAGATTTATTCTTTTTTAATGTTATTTATTATGAGTTTTAATGTTATTTATTGAAAATTTATAATAATTGACCGAATTTAATGTTATTTATTACGATTTTTTAATCTCATTTATTTATATTATTATTATTAATACGAAATTATGTTTAATCTATTTTTACGAAATTATGCGTAATATTATTTATTGTCATTAATAAATAATGACCGAATTTATTGTCATTCAATCTGAATAATTGATTATCATTTTGATATTATGATTTTTTTTTGTATGATTTCCTTATTGAATATATTAAAAGGTTGTTTCATCTAATGATTTGAATTCTATCAATTTAACCCGTAATTTAGGCTTACCATAATTTATGCTGAGTTTGAAAAGTCATCAACTCAAGTTCTAGGAATTCAAATATATATACACAAAGTCATCCGACTCATATATTATTAAGTATACGAACTCAATATTCATATATATACACAAAGTCATCCGCTTTATATTATGAGTTTATTTAAATTTCATAGATGTTACATACACATATGTTAATTTATATAATCCCTCTTGAGTAATAATACATATACATATATTTAACATACTCACCTTTTAAAAAAACAAAATCATAACTACATATTATCATGTAAAAAAACAAAATCATAACTACATATTATCATGTACACTCGTCAAATATAATTATACATATATAGAAAAGATTTGTGGGTTTTACAATAAAAACATCCGTGTATTAACATCTAATGTATCGGTTGATTTTATATAATTTATGTTTCATAATTTGTCATAAATGATAATCAAAAGATGATTGCAATTAGTTTACTAATTTTAAGCACTGTTCATTGATTTATGTCAAATTCCAATCCTTCCATTTTTATACTTCATCTATTTAATTACATTGATTCACATCGATCACAATTGCTCTACACACAATAAACCGATCGTAGAAGCATTCCAGGTTGTAAGTATACCTTTACGACGTTTGTATTATTTTATAATTCACTTTTGAGAAATATGATGTTATAATATTCGTGACTGGTTATGAGTTTCTCATGTGGGTTTAGTATTGATTTTTCACCGTGGTTTTAGCTTGATTTTTAGGTCATTGGTTATAAGTTAAACCGTCAAAACAGTTCAGGGTCTTCTGGATATATTTACCTTAAATTGTAGATGATAATACAGTTACAATGCCAAATGTCTTTCTTTTCCTCACCGGAGTTTTTTTTGACAAATTTTACTGTTTTGTTATTCTAATGGTTTAGGGATCCTATAAATGGACATAAATTCTTTTCAAAGCCACAAGTTCCAAATCGTCTTGCCATATCAAACCGTATTATAGAAGCTAAAATAATTTCAGGGAGTAACATTGGAATGCGAACTTTTATCCAAAAAATTAGGCTGTCCTCATCTGATAAGAAGATTCCTTTTAGATTTAATAGAAGACAATTCTCTTTTACTTTATGTTTCGCAGTGACAATAAATAAGAGTCAAGGACAAATAGGGGTGTAAACGAGCCGAGCCCGAGCCTGACTGGGCTCGGCTCGGGCTCGTTAAGGTTTTGTGAAGCTAGAGCTCGAGCTCGGCTCGGTTCGAGCCTACAATCTTGAGCTCGAGCTCGGCTCGCTAGCAAAATCCAAAGCTCGAGGTCGGCTCGGCTCGGCTCGAGGTGATTTGAGAATCTCAAACGAGCTCAAAAGCTCGGCTCGAGCTCGCAAAAGCTCGGCTATAACTTAGGCTCGCGAGCCCAATCGTTAAGGCTATAACTTAGGCTCGGTTGTAACTTAGGCTCGGGCTCGGGTTCGGGCTCTAGCTCGTCAAGGCTCGATTAGGCTCGCGAGCCCAATCGAGCTTTGTATCTAGGGCTCGAGCTCGGGCTCGATAACTAAACGAGCCATATTTCAGGCTCGAGCTCGGGCTCGGGCTCGTTAAGGCTCGGCTCGTTCGAGCTTTTTACTGAGCCGATCCCGAGCCGTTACGTGTCATTTACACCCCTAAGGACAAACCCTATTTAGGGTAGGTCTGTATTTGAAAAATTATGTTTTTACACATGGGCAGTTGTATGTCGCTGCCAAGTGACAAGAGTAGAGATTGCATGAAGATACTAATATTGGATAAAGATGACAACGTTAATAATAAATAGCAAATGTTGTCTATAAAAAAATATTTTGAAGTTTGTGAATAAGTATGCGATCGTATTTTGCATAAATCGTTTATTTTTTTTTATAATGTTTTGGTTGTATGATTTGTTAAACTACATTTATTTACTTTGAATTTAATCCTCATTTGCATGCCGTTACAAAAAATTTATGTTTATTCATTTCATTATTTGTTTTTAAATCACGTCAAATCAAACATTTGTTGATTCATATATATGTTATTGGGTAACATTAAACTTTTTAATGATAATTTACAATCAACCAAAATTCATACGAATTGTATTACGTAACTTTCAATAAATAAAACTTGCATACTACAATCTTTATAGAATTTTTTTCATTTGACATGGACATGTACCGCGTGTACACGTGGGGCTCTAACCTAGTTGGTGAAATATGGCATTAAGTTTCCAGTCACTATAATTGAAAAGAAATAGCACAAGTCCTTTTTTAATGTTCTTTATATATGAATAGTGGCCCACTTCAAACTTGTGGTTTTCAGAAAACCACCAACGAGCAAATACTCATTTACCTATGGTGATGTCACTGTAGTATCTTTCGATGGATTTTTCAATATAAAATGACTTAAGAACTCGAGAAGTGAGTCTTAGAGATGATAAATGTAGATCATGGTGGTGGTGGTGGTTCCATTGGTATAGAATAATAATAATATTGTGTGTGGTGTTGGTGTTAGCTATATGATGGAAGGGTTTGAAAAGGTATAACACAAGTCCTTCTTTAATGTTCTTTACAGTTCAAAGGAACTAGGTTGCAAAGGAACTTCAGGTCAGGCAGACATTTGTCAAAATAATTTTGTACTATGCATTATCACACAATGTCCAACAACTGAATTTTACTTACTTGCATGAACAGTTGTTTGGAATTGAACAGTGGTCTAGTGGTGTGGTCTACCTTTTGCTTATCGGAATCTTGTACGAAATCGTACGAAATCATCTCATTCCATGTTCTCCATATCCATACCTTGTTTCAAGTGTTTTGCAAAAGACATTTGGTCTTCAAGACTTCAAGGAGTCAGCAAAGGTTGACTTCTTTAAGCATTAACCAGATTTTGAATCTGTTTTTAAGTTAATCAAACTCACATCTCAAGCCGGTGCTCGTTGGTGGTTTCCAGAAGACACATCCGATCAATTAAACGATTCGAAACGCGTCAAACAGAGTCCAGAAGTCCAGAATATCGATTAGACATGCAAAATTTATAATTTTGAAAAAAAATGTATCGACTGTATAGTCTGTGTGGCACGTACAATGATTTATGAAAGTTGTTCAAACTCGGATGTTTCTATCGAAAACCACAAATGATCAATAAACGAACCGAAATGCCTCAAACGAATTTTGTTGGATTGGAAACAACTTAAAACACTTTAAAATGAATTAAAAATATTTTTTTATCAATAAAAAGTATTTAAAATGAATTAAAACAAATTATTTTTTTTTCAAATCCTAAAGCGCCTGGCAATGGCCAAAGCTAGGCGCTTCACAAACATGATTTGACCCGAAGCGCCTAGCTTTGGGCATAGCCAGGCGCTTCAAGCTTTTTTTTTATAAATAATTTGTTTTAATTCATTTTAAATACTTTTTATTGATAAAAAAATTATTTTTAATTCATTTTAAAGTGTTTTAAGTTGTTTCCAATCCAACAAAATTCATTTGAGGCTTTTCGATTTGTTTGTTTTTTGCAGATTGTTAAATATTAATATTAGCTAGATGTCGCCCCCGCACGTTGCGGCGGGGCACGTTGTATATTGGTCATGCGCGCTACGGCAGTTACATACGGTGGGGGCACGTTATTGTATTTTGGTCCTGCGCGCTAGGACAGTGTAGTTAGATACGAGTGACATACGACGGGGGCATGTTGTATTTTGGTCCTGCGTGCTGCGGCAGGAACATTAGTTGGTTAACATCGGACGATGAGGTAGTGGAAACGCATATTTAGGGGTTGCCATGCAAGTTTGTCACGTGTTTAGCTTCGTGTCAAACAAAAAAAAGGGATAGTAATATTATTCTTTTAAATGTGTTTGTGCAGGAAAGAACGCGCTTATGCTTGCACGATATTATTATTACTTATACTTTTTTTGTTGTTTTTATATTTTATTTAAATTAATACAAATGTGCATTATTATTATTATTATTATTATTATTATTATTATTATTATTATATATGAAATTTGCAATGTTTTTTATGTATATAGTTAATTACCAACGTCATAATTGTATTTTATCATCATAAAATGGCTCTATGAAATATTTATATTGAAATGTCCAAGAAGAACATCCGTAAACTTGAGAAAAGAAAGAACACCAAAATATTTCAACGTTTCTAGAAATATGTATTATGAAATCTTTGCATAAGCAAGCAACACAGACTCAAATTCTCTGTATCATCATTACTAACACATTATATTTCAAAGGAAAGCAAAGCAAAGCTCAAATGTGTTATACCCAAATGCATTCACCTTTATCCACAAAGGCAAACAACGATAGTTTTCAACTAAATAAAAACCCAACTAAGGTATAGATGGGAATGTTCTCATAACCATAGACCTAGATTTAGCCGTCTTTGGTGTCGTATGTCGTTGTTTCTTTCTATATAACGCTACAAAATCACACCACTCCAAACCCGGCGGGGCCGAGCCTCAGAAACAGCCAAACTCACAACTACAACCAGAAGATTGTCACCGTAAAAATGGCAGAGAGCAAAATTTAAAGAGATGAGATGAGAGAGAGTCATGGAGAAAAGAGAAAGGAAAGAGCAGATAGGCAAGTAAAGGTGGATTTTAATGAAAGAAAGAAAAACGTGGTTACATGAGCTAGGAGACAACACACAAACACCATATAGAGAATTAGCCCATGGTTTTTATAAACCACTCTTGAAACAACCTTGCAACATTTTAAGCCAAAGGTACACTACTACCAACTGGTGTGCTGCACTTTACTTGTACCTTTAGCTTACCAATTTGTAAAAGGAACTTGCTAATTAGTAATATATAATAAATAATAATAAGGAAAAGAAGAAGAAGATTGGGTTTGGGATTAGTATGGATCTTAGAAATAGAAGGAGGGAAATGGATTACCTTTGTCAGAGTGTTATTTGTGTTTGTGTTTGTGTTCAGACGACGACGTGTATCAGTGTATGTGGGGCTGTTTAGCTAGGGTTATGAGTTCTTTCTTTGGTTGCGGCACGATTGAGATTATATATATTTTCTATTTTCTTTATAATTAAAAAAAATCAATATGGGCGTTTTTCTTTTCCATGAATGTGAAAATTACGTTTAAATAGCAGCTAGCGAGCAATAAGTTATGCCGTCACCCTTTTTAAAAAAATAGAAACTTTCATTTATATTCCATAGGCTAAGAGCATTCACAGTAGCCGCTCTATCTCCATCTCTATAATTACACTAAAAATCATTACATTTCTCTCATTTTTATTTAATAATATTTTTTCTATACTTTTATCATTATCTTGTCTCTCCTCTAATCACAACCACTTTCAAAAGTATTAAAAAATTATGGAAAATGTACAGTGGATTCTTCAAATTTACTAATGAACAGTAACATTTTATCTCTACTCCACTCAGATCCACTTAAAACCAAATTATGGAAGACTCACTCACGTATTTACGGAGAATCTAGTGTGAATGCTCTAAAGTTAACCTACCCTCCTCACTTGCTTCTTTAGATTTTTTTATGTGTTTTTAGTTTTTCCTAAAATTAAGTTATTAAATATTAATAATCCAGGAACCAAAACCAAACTTGAAAGCTGGAGTTCCCAACTAAACCAAAACCACAAAGCCCTTCTAACCACACTGGCTTTAGAGTTCTGACTTATTCTCTTGAACACTTGTTGGGGTCTGTCCGGCGTAAGCTGCGTTTTACTATGCTATTGGTAACGCGGTATTTGGTTGGGTCGTTAATTTTCTCTAACAAAATCTCACACTCGCGAAATGTTGAAAACACCATCTTTGAAAATATATAATTGCATATAAATGAAAACGTACATTAGGTACATCTCATTTACAAACACCTCTGGAGACAGTTTTGAGGTTAATTTCCATCAAGAATTGTGCATTTTGTGAAATAAGCAAGTGATTAAGGTAATGAAGGTGAGAGGGTGGGCTTTGTGACTTTGACTTCTCCACAGTTGCTAATGTACAATGTTTTTTGAGGTCTGTCCCATATTGCGCGCGCACTTTTAGCTCTTTCATCTCCAATAAACTCGGCGAAGTCATTGTATTGTCTGACTCTTTCCCCTGGTTTGTATGTTGGAATTGAAGCTATGTTTGCTACAACATCCATACCTACCAAAATAACAAGAAAATTAAGATCAAAGTTAACAATTGTCGATATATTGTATAACGAGGCCACCCAACTTATCAAGTTATTTCACTAAATCCAACAAAAAACAGTAGGCTAAATGATAGATTTCTTTTACTTTTTAAAACACTTCCAAAATGGAAAAGGTAACCAGTAGGGGTGTTCAAGGACCGTTGAAACCGCGAAACTACCCATATCGAAGCAAGTCGCCATGTTCAACCAGTTTGAAATGTACATGGTTTGCTTTAGTAGTTTGACCGTTTTACTTTTTTTTTCTTTTTAGAAATATATAATTATTATGTGTGTATATTTTATTCATGAACCAAACTTTTCATTTTAATTCTTCTACTGCAAACAAACTCTTTCGATAATAAAAAAAACTGGTTAAACCGCGATAACTGAACTGTCAAACAACCAAAAACAGACGATTGGCCAACCCAACAATCAAATCTGTTTGATTTTTTTGTTTTCCAAATGTCCAATACCGTAGTTAGCCGTTCAGCAAATTTTTCGTCAAAGCTAGTTGGAATACAGTTAACACCTCTAGTAACCAATGGTGTTAATTTTAAACTTATGTTGATCATTCAGTCTTTTTTTCATTGAGTTTAATATATAAACTAAACTGGACACATGTTTCTGTTTGTGTGACATATAAAGTAGTTTCAATAGTTGGATGACTTAAATACAACCAAACCCCGTACAATCCTACCAATATCAAAACTATTGGCAGGGTCTAAGGAGTGTGGGATTTAGTTGCTAGAAACTTAATTATATTTCATCAATATTAGCAGTATATATCATATAAAAACACAAAATAGTTTGCTTGACAAAAAAAAAAATAAGGACAGATAAACTAGCTTCATAAACTATCCGAATAATCTTTTTACACAGTTCAAATAAACCGGGCTCTATGACATGCACACAGATAAAGAAAAAAATTATTGATATTTTGATTTCCGCTAATAATGCATTTTACATGTTCTATCTTTCTGCATTATTGCTGAACTATTCTGGATAACATAAACTATGCATTCTCTCGGCAATAACTTAATTCAAACAAACTAGACTGTAGCCTATCCTATTTAGACAAAGGCAATTCAGGCGTGAACAATGAGGCCTAGGCGCCTCGAATATACACAAGGGTCATGCACAGACTTTTGGTACAAAACCAACTTTCTTAGCAACAGGTCGTACAAAAGTAAATTTGTTAGCAACAGGTCAACAGTCGAGCATAAGCGAGACGAGCGCTTGATTCTATTCTGACGTTAAACCGCCTGAATTAGTACAAAACTAACTTTCTTAGCAACAGGTCATACACAGAATCATTATCTATTGTAAAGTAACAGAATAATTAAAACTGGAAAATGGTATTTGATTGTAGATTCGTTTATATAATCGGTTTTCTTGATCCAAACAATTACCAAATCATAACTCATAAGATCTTTTTCAGTTTCATCATATTGGCACCTCATGGCATTATATTGCTTTTGACTATTCTGGATAACATAAACTATGTGTTCTCACTATCAATAACTAAAACAAATTAGATAGTGTAGCCTACCCTATGTAGACAAAGGCGGATAACGTGTACATAGCGACGCCTAGGAGCCTCGAACATACGCAAGACGCTCTTCTTCATCAGGTGCCTTGAGGCAAGCGCTTAGTTCTGTCATGGTGCCAAAACTGGCCTGGACTGGTACAAAACTAACATTCTTAGCAACAGGCCAGACACTGACTTACGGTTCCTTAATTTGACATGCCTAAATTTCTTTATTGTGGGATGACAAAAAAACAAATTTCCTTTATTTTTTGGACTTTGATTTGTAATAAATTACATCAGATTTTTTATAATATTTGTAAAAGGGTATCAAACTATTAATTTCCTATGCCTGTTTTGTAATTCTTTTATCATTGTTTTGTTTTGCGCCTTGCGTCATTGACTACCTAGTACCTAGAGCCTCACTCTATCCAGGGGCGGAACTACATTATGATGGCCGGGTTCCCGGGAACCCACTCGGTTTGTAGTTTTTAGTGTTAATGTATATAGGAAAAAAAAAGGAACCCATAAGAATATTATCTAAGGAACCCATTACAAAAACTGGTTTGTGCCTTAGTGGTAAAGACCCGCCTCTTATAAAGAAGATGTTCCAGGTTCGAAACCCGTTTTACTCGGTTTTCAGGTTTCCATCCTTTTTTTAGTTGAAAACTGTTTTTTTTTTGTTTTTTTTTTCTCCAAAACTAGGTTACATTACATGTCTTACACTCTTGCCCTACCAAACAAAAACACACAGAAGCCCAAAGCGACCCCCGACCTCTGCTCCCTCCGCCTCTCCACCGGCGCCGCCCCTCCCTCCGCCTCCTCCTTCCCCGCCGGCGCCGCCCCTCCCTCCGCCTTCTCTCGTGACTCGTGCGAGCTGCCTCCTCTCCTCAACCCTCCCCAAAACTTCAGGTAAAGTTGTATGGTTTTAATTTCTAGTATTAATTTCTATGTTCTAATTTTAATTTTTAGTGTTAATGGAGTATATGTCTTTGTTTCTTCCTGTGTGAATGGAGTTAACTTGGTTCTGTTTTTTTTTTATTGTTAGATAAAGGTAGTTAACTTGGTTTAGGTAGTACTTAATTCATCAACTAGTATTTCAGATTATGTTCTTTCACTTCTTTGATTATTGGATATTGATTATTGTATATTGTTAGTTTTTTACTTGTTATTGAATTGTATATTGTAACCGAATTACAAATTTACAAGATAATGGGATGATAATAAAACGTCCATAACAATCCTATAATATAAAAACTAGATCGATGACGTATCAAAGAATAACAAAAAAAAAAACTTGAAGATATATGATAGATCTTAAATAAAATAATTACATCTGTGAAGATTATGAAATCAACATAAGTTTTGAGGTTATTTGAACTGCTAAGCATATTTAAACTTACGATTAATATCAAACATAGAAATTAAAATTAATATCAAATTAAGGTTATTTGTTTCTTCCTGATTCCTTTGAACTGAAATCAACATTAATATCAAACATATACACAGACTTCTGATTCCTTGTTTTGATATGCCTACGGCTACCCCTTTATACCCATATCCCTAACCATATATCTTTACATAAGGCAACGTGGGATAAGAGATAAAAAGAACAAAATTCTCTTATATATTGGACTTTATTTAAAAATAAATTATGTCAAATTTAATATTATATTTGTAGAATTGTATCAAATTTTCAATTTTCTATGCCTGTTTTATATTTCTCTTATTGGTGGATTTTTATGCGCCTTGAGTTCACCTTGCGCCTTTCACTAGCTAGTACCTCTAAGTCAAGTCAGCCCCAAATATAACAGAATGATTAAAACTGGAAATTGGTAGTTGATTGTAGATTCGTTTAAATAATCGGTTTTCTTGATCTAAATTCTTACATGATTTTCCAAATCTACATTTTTTACTACCAAAATCCTAATCAAAACTAGTAGGCAATGTGAACTAACTGAGCTTCAAATCCAGCTACTATACATGCATCCAAACACTACCTTACTTGAAGAGAAATTTAACTTACCTTCAAGAACAGAACCAAACACGATATTTCTACCATCGAGATCAGGGCAAGGACCCGGACCAGTAGTGATCATGAACTCCACATTATGATAGTCTGGATCAAGTTTAATATCATCTTCATCATCATTCTCCGATAAACACAACGACAAAATGCCGCCCTTCGTGTGGCCTAATTCGAACGCCTTAGGCTCAACACTCTCAGTATTCCTGACCAAATTCACCGGCGGCTTCACTTCCCCTTTATCCCTCCTACCCTGCCGTCCCGCCATAAAATACCTACCAGGAAATATCTTCTGAATCAATGTACCTGTTAACAATAAACATATCAGACACAATACATTACTAATACATTCTAGGGGTGTCGTTTTTACCCAAACCCAACCTAAATGGGACTGAATCCCGAATAAGATGGAACCTGGATAAGGATTAACCAGAACACAACAACTAATGGTTTTAGAAAAGATTAATCCAGTTAACCCGAAAAATCTTTAAGATAAATCCTGATTAACTCCATGGATTATTACGTTTGAATGTCATACAAGCCGAGATCGATTACTACTACAAGTTCTACAGCCAATCGACCGCCATTACAATCCAGTTTCTTGCACTGCAGCATCTTCATACAACATATACAAATACTAGTCATCTACATGTATGCTCATTGTTTAATACTTGTTACATAGAAACCCGAAACAAATTAACCTGAATCTTATTTGGGTCGGTAAATGAGCTTCATTTCTATAACAAAAAACCCGAATAACCCAAACCCATGGTACATTCTATCAAATATAAAAGATAACTATAATATTTATCGTGTACCTTTATAGTACCCTGAGACGCCAGTACACATGGCTTTAAAATTAGAAACAGTAATGGGAACAAGATTCCCATACAAACCAATAACAACCCGACCAAGTGGTTCAGAGTCAGGGCAAGAAGCAAGATCAGAGCCAAGTGTACGTGTCTGGAAGTAGCTAGGACAGATACTAAAGTCCATGAACACACGGTCAGTGATAGTGGTGTCAGGTTGTTGTTGTTTGAGTGGTGGTGGTGAGGAGAGGGAAAGAGAGGGGAGGGAGAGAGTGGTGGTTGTGGTGGCGGAGAGGAAGAGGAGAGAGCGGCGTGGGAGGAGTTTAATGGAAGGAGGGTGTGGTGGGAGTGTGGTGGTGGTGGTTGTGGTTGTGGTTGTCATGGTGGTGGTGCATGATGGTGTGGTGATGGGGTGGAGGAAAGGAAAAGGGGTGAAGATTTTAGGTGGTGGTTTTGTGTGTACCAGGATATTACACCAAGGCAAGGGGTGGTAGGGGCCACTTGCAAAATGGATAATTTGGGTTTTAATATTTAGAGTTAACTAGAATTGTACCTGTCGCGCGTTGCGGTGGCGTACCCGACTCGCGTCGAAAACAGGCTTTCATTGTAACATAGTATAGATGAAAACGTATTGACCAAGTTGAATGTAGTGGTCGGCCTAGAATTTTCAATGTGAATATGATGAGTAACATCTGACAATCTCATACAACTTAATTTATAATAACATAATCGTAGAGTAATTTCGGCACTCCATAAATGATTTTCTAACTATTTACTATTTAAATATGTCGAAACATATATTAGCCAAAAAGAAAATGAATTTATGTGGTACTAAAATTGTGACAATCTAGATATGCTGAGTAACATCTTCAAGATGTTTCCCAAAAGAGCCACCTACAATCTAAAATTGTGACAAAACTCATTTGATTGTTGTATTTTTGGTCTCAAACGTTCTTGGTTTGTTATCAAGACAACTGCGCAAACTTACCAACGTGACTTGTAATTTGATGAATTGTCCAAGCAGCATTATGATCCGTTTGACACAAAATGCACCATGGAAGTTAATTTGTGGTAAAAAGGTAGCAGCCTTCAATCAACCACACATGCCTTGCAATCTGAAGCGTTACAGAACTCAAGTTGCAACATGACCTATTTGACACAAAATACAATATGCGACGTTAAATTTAACTATAAGACATGCATCTAAATGCAAGATGTGGAAAAGGGTCCATGGCAAGGCTAAGTCTGCTCAACGCAACGTAATAACTAAAAAGGTAAATTAAGAAAAAGGAAACCACCACTGAATTCAATAAAAGCGTAGAAAATTACACACCTCATACTCATCGTCACTCTATTTGATCCCGTTAACCAGCGTTGTTCAAGATTGTTGAACCATTGCCAACACCCTCAACATTTAACCATCTTTATGTTTAACGTAAAAATTTTGAGACTTGCCTTGTAAGAGCTGAGTTTCTAGGGTGATCTTATAGTTATTCGAGCTTTTACAAACAGCGGTTCACGTGGAAATACAAAATACATTGAAATCAAGACTTACCTTCTTAGTGGTGAGGATTCTTGGTGATATTCAAATTTTAATGCACTATTTGCGTATTAGCTAAAATAGAGAAGTGTGGATATCAAATGTATCAATAGTGCAATATTATGTTTTAACATTAATAGTCGTGTATATATCTATACTATATTATAGCATAAATGGAGGACAAACAAAATCATTTTATAGAAAATTAAAACTTAAAATAATTAAAAGTATTAAAACACAAAATGAAATCGTTTAAAACCTCCATGTCCCCAAATCATTTGCAATTTTGCTCATCCTACTTGAGAAAGAAACCTTGGATGAAATCATTTACTATAAAAGATCTCTTGGTTTCCCAAAGAATCTATTCACTCCATGTGTAACTTATATACTAAACCCTTGACTAGGTAAGTTATACTTTTAGCCCTTTCAGCAAAAATAAGTCAAAGGTTTGGTCCTTATAATCAGCTTCGCTTATGGATGTGCGCATATAATGTATATATGTGTGGCCCTCGGGGGATAAAAGTAAAATTGCACTAATTTCAACGTTATTTTACTAATTTCGTGAAAATAACGTTAAAAATGACGGATGGTTAATCATGCATTAGGTGGTGACGTTTATAGCCAAAAGACAAGGTGGTACATGCAATAATCGGGTTTGTCCCCATTAGCTAAGTGTTATGTGCCTTATGTGTGACGCCCCAAATTATTATAACTAATATTGTTATTAATAACACTTTGATAATACATAATGTGACGCAAACTAGTGAAATCGAGTTAGCAAATAAAACCGGATAATTGTTGACCCTAGATAAATAATCCAATTAGTATGGTTACAAATTATAACAAGATTGAAAAGTGTAAACTTAAAAAGGGTAGTTAATTGATAATTGATTAAGTGCAAGATTTAGAACATGAGGGGCCCTAAGTGTCAAGTTGTAAAAGAAGGTGTATTAGGGTGGGATGAGGATGAAACTCTCAAAAAGAACGTACAGTTCTTCTCTTCTTCAAACCTGCTAGGGCTGAATCAAGGACAATCAAATGGATTATTTGATGCATATTCTTGTTTTAGATAATCTAGAGTGTGATAAAACATAAGGTAACCTTCAATTTTGTTTTTACTTGGGTTTTATGGCCTTATGAACTAGATGATGATAACGGGTTTCTGTTTATTGTGGAAATTGGTAATCATTGATGACTCTATAGCAATGTAGGGTCATAAAAATTGCTAGAAACACCTGGTTTGGGGGATAATTATAATGTGAAATTGACTTGGTGAATTGGGAGAAAATGGGTTTTAGGTATCTAAGTAAAACTTAACATTTAAAGGCTGAGATGAAACCGTTATGCTTGCTAGTAATATGTGTTAGAAGTGGAATTGTGATGTAATTGATAATACTACATCATGTTGTGAAATTGGATTAGAGATATAAACTTTAGAACCTTGAAATCATATGTTGAAAAATGATGCACACTTGATGTTTGATAAAATTTCTAGGTGAAACTAGCATTGTAGAAAAGTGTAGTTTGATGTGCTTTGTTAAATGGGAATTCGAAATTTTGTGTGTTCATATGAATATGCGAATAGGAAGAGTACACATGATCTAATGAATGTAAATCCACTAGGCACAGAAGACGTTTCGACAAGTGATCAAGGAGCCAAGGAAGGGAGAGGTAAAGAGCACACTTGAGGTAAGTTAACCTTACAATCTTTAATTGGTTAGAATAAAATAGTGTCTATGAGTCAATTGATCAAAATTGATAATACGGATCTCTTGAATGGTTGACTGCAAAGTCTAAGAACTTTCATGAGAACCTTAATACCGAAAATGTAGAAATTGAATGGTTTCACATGAGGCGATGATACTCATGGGAATACCCTAAAGTCAAATGCCGAATGTGTGGCGACGCTTGAGTTGAAAACTCTAGCGTGTCACTTAAAGATGGAATTGTGTTCGTTAAGTAGATGGTTAGAACAATGTGCCTATTAGTTGGATTGGTTATCAATAATTGAATTAAATAAAATGATCCACATTGTAGATTAGAATTATGTGATAGATGATTGTTGATTGTTAGAATGAGCGTTTCATATTGTTTGATACGTATTTAAACAACCCCAAATGTTGCCCGGTTTGTGATTTAGTCATAGTATCTTGAATTGCAGCTTGTAGGGGGAAATGTTGGTAAAAGCTGAGTTTTCATAGCCTTTCAGCAGCTCCAAACCGTAGCCTACAGCTTAAGGCCATAACCTACGACCTACAATAACAAAACAATCAGATGGTCTCAATCGTAAGCTACGACTAGGAGGCCATAGCTTATGACGAGGGTGAATTGGAAAATGGGGTGGTCGTAAGCTATGGCCCAGGATGTTGGGCTGTAGCTTACGGCGGGCTTTCAAGCCAAAATATTTGTCACGTTTTCTATGATTTAATTGGTCATACGAGTCCAGTGGTTGACTTGTCGCTCAATAGGAACCATGTATAACTAACTTTTGAGGTGTTTTCCTTTGGTTAACCCTTTAGGTGTGGATGAATGCTTGGGATGAAGGAACGAGCTTGCATGGAACCCGAACATTCGGTCTTTGGATGCTTTCGCTTATTATGAATTATAGATTGTTATATAATATGATGTTAATAACTTAATTTGGTTGGGTTGTTTGAACTAGTTGTTCTAAGTTTTTGCAAACATGGGTGTCTAGGTAAACTTAAACTTGGCAATTTAATGGTTTTTGTAAATTCGGATTTTTTTATGAAGGTTTAAACCCACCTTTTGGTTAATATAGTGTTAATTGTCATAAATAGGACTATGGGTCTTACATTATGTCTAAGGCTTGATACAAAACCACTGTTGATTTGGGGGTCTCACTGGATGCAACCTCTCTATTCTCACGAGGTAGAGGTAAGGCTGCCTACATCTTACCCTCTTCAGACCCTACCTTAGCTTTTGCTATTGGTGGGACTAACTGAGTATAATGATGATGACGTTTGGCCCTTATAATAAAATATGTTAACATGCGTTCGAACCTATCTTTAAAAACTCAGCTCTAAATTAACTCGGTTTTAGTTGTCTCAAAACCAAACTGAACCGCCTTGTGCACCCCTCTAAAATCATCAACCTAAATGTTGTGTTTTCCGCCACAACACACAGACACCCTGCTAGTGTGATTAATTATCAAGACCACTATATTTTACACAAGCATGTTTTTGATTTTAACCCTTTGGGCTATGGCCAGTGGTAAGTAGCAAAATGGTACTTTAAAAAGTAAGAAAGACGTTAGTCATACCCATCTTTAAATCCACCCATGAGGGTAGGGGCTGGGTCCGATTAGCAAAATTGTTAGAGTTATGCCATTGATCCACTAGAGGTTAAAGTTTTGAGTCTTGTTGAAGTTGTATTTAGTGCAACTCGTTAAAAAAATGTTTTTCATTTTAGCGATGTTACATTATCTCTCGTTCAGTTAGCATTCTTTATTTCAAGTGATTCCATTCTCATACTCCGATTCTAATCATCTATTTAAAAGTTTACAAAAACTAATTTTATTATCAAGATTAATACATACTTTTTATATAAAATACATTCAAAAGTTATAACTATTAAAAAACATGTTAAATAACACTTATAAAAGTGGTTCATGACATTTTACTTACCAATCAAGATTTTTTTTAAGAAACGAAGATAAAGCCAATAATATTTTAACAAATTCTGATAGTTTAATGGAAAATTGGTAAATTACGAAATAGCTTATGAGCTGCCTGTGAAAACTAACCTAAATAGAAATCTACGAGCAATGAATGTTTCTTCCAAATATGCATACGAGACAGCTCATTCTTTTGATTTTCAAATACATTTCCATAAAGAATAAAAAGGTCAAGTATATAAATGGTGAATGCGCTTACTATTGCAGCCTGCAGTTGCAGCTACAGATTCCTTTTTAACTTTTTTTTAAAAATAGCATCAAATGCAATGAGCCATTTATACATTATACATCAAATTACACCTTTTTGGTATAAATATCTTTATATGGTTATTGCAACACTTTTCAAAAAATTAAAAAAATGCATATTCGGACCACTTTCGCTGCACAAATTTGGAACTGTGGTTCACATGACACGTTAAATATATTTTTGACAAGAAAGATGGCTTCAGTCTTCGTAATAAATAATAATGTAATTTTAAAAGCTTAAAATTGTAAAATATTAAAAGGGTACAATGCAATTTAAACTGTAAAACCTTAAATTGTAGTTACAAGTAGTTAAAATAAAGATTGAAAATATTTAAACACGTAAGCTTTGATAGTTAGGAATGTATATAAACCAACAAGCCATTTCATATAAGATAATGTTGTCATGATTTAGTTTAATATCTAACTAGGTTTATCGCCCGCGCTTCACGGCGGGGCACGCCGAATGATAATGTCTAAAACATATGGGCTCGTTAGTTTTTTTATATTAGATAATAGAATGGGAAAGGAAAAACATTTAAAAAATTATTAAAATTAGTTAGGTTAAATTTAATGTAACTACTGTTATTCAACGCGTGCGTTGTGGCAGGAGCACGCCAAGAATTCGTTCGATAGTTGTTTGGTTTGGTACCAATACATACCAACAGAATACTGACACACGCTATAAACGGGGTGTACCTTAATCAAAGTCTTCTATTGATAGAAATTTATGAAATCGGGAACCACCGGTCATGAGTCTATTTGGTTGATATACGTCACCTTATGTTACACTTGTGGTTAAAGCCAACAGTGGAACACAATTTGCATAAATGAAAAGCTACAACAAAGAAAAAAGGATAGGCAGGACATTCAAAATAGTAGTTCTTACTATTCGAGTAAAAGAACATAAAATAAAACAGAAGTGTTCCAAGCAAAACTCATTGGTTTGCACTCTCCAATACAGGCATGTTCCAAAAAAGGTATATATCCGAGTAAAAGAACATAAAATAAAACATAAGTTCTTCAAGCAAAAACCGACGAAAGCGAAATTATAAAACAATGAGATTACTAACCAAGAGTTCATGATCGTAACCAATGAATGTGCTAGAGCTTACTGTGTGTATTTTGCAAAATCTTTTACTCATCTATATATTAAATAAACATCTTTTGATACATATGTTTATAGTTGTTTTAGAATTTGCTTTCTAAGTTATAAGAGTAAGAAGGACCAACATATTAATTTTCACATTATAAATTTTAGGTAAATAAAAAAGTTCGTATATGATTTTAGGTATTAAGTTGTGAAAATCAAGATTTAATATTAAGATGTGTCTATCAATGATATGCATATTCTGCACAATAGAAAACCTAATGAACTGCACAAACATAACCTAACCTAACCAAACAACATAAATTGAACCCAAATCCACCTATCTATCAACATGTAATAAGCTTCGAAATAATTGAAATAGTATGACGGAAATCAGTAGAAATCTTCAAGGAGTTAAAGTCAAAAGCAGGATGCAAATCAAATAGGAAATAATAGAATTAGCACACAAATTCAAACGGTTAATGTCCGCGATATAAATCTTTAGAGTTGGTGGATGATACTCACCTTATAATCTCATCTCCAAGACCACCGATCTTGTAGAAATAGCACATACAAGTTGAACGATGGTTGCCAGAACCTTACCGGAGCCCTAGTCATTGTCACTCTTTTGGTCGGTTGAGCCCATCACTCTAGCACGTAAGGATCTCCACATCGTCAGTGTTTCACCGACAACAACCCCCATCACAAAGAACCGTGTCGGTCCATAGTCCTTCTCCCCATCCTCCCATTTCCACTGCAAGCACCTGAACCCTAGCTAACGTCGGGCACTCGTTATCTGGCTCGTGGACCTTGAATAGAACCAGCGTTTCGGGAATCCGTGATGGGAATGACTGGTTCAACTGGAAATTAGCGGTGGTGGTGGCGTTGGAAGGCAACAGGTGTGTCTGAGAATGGAGAGAGAAAAAGATCGTGCAGCTTTGTTCAATTCCAAAGGCAAGGTAAATAAAAAAGTTCGTATATGATTTCAGGTATTAAGTTGTGCAAATCAAGATTTAATATTAAGATGTGTCTATCACTGATATGCATATTCTGCACAATAGAAAACCTAATGAACTGCACAAACATAACCTAACCTAACCAAACAACATAAATTGAACCCAAATCCACCTATCTATCAACATGTAATAAGCTACGAAATAATTGAAATAGTATGACGGAAATCAATAGCAATCTTCAAGGAGTTAATGTCAAAAGCAGGATGCAAATCAAATAGGAAATAATAAAATTAGCACACAAATTCAAACGGTTAAAGTCTGCGATATAAATCTTTAGAGTTGGTGGATGATACTCACCTTATAATCTCATCTCCAAGACCACCGATCTTGTAGAAATAGCACATACAAGTTGAAAGATGGTTGCTAGAACCTTACCGGAGCCCTAGTCATTGTCACTCTTTTGGTCGGTTGAGCCCATCACTCTTGCACGTAAGGACTTCCACATCGTCAGTGTTTCACCGACAACAACCCCCATCACAAAGAACCGTGTCGGTCCATATTCCTTCTCCCCACCCTCCCATTTCCACTGCAAGCACCTGAACCCTAGCTAACGTCGGGAACTCGTTGTTTGCCTCGTGGACCTAGAACTAGCGTTACGGGAATCCGTGGTGGCAATGTCCGGTTCAACTGGAAATTTGCGGTGGTGGTGGCGTTGGAAGGCAACAGGTGTGTCTGAGAATGGAGAGAGAAAAAGATCGTGCAACTTTGTTCAATTCCAAAGGCAAATGTAGGAAAGTATTGTGTTCAAAGCCAAAATGCAGAAAAGTCTCCTAGCGCAAATACGTGTTTCAAATTTATATAATAATTTCCTAACCTTATATTAATGAAATAATTCCTTCTCCCTATCCTCCCATTTCCACTGCAAGCACCTGAACCCTAGCTAACGTCGGGCACTCGTTGTCTGCGTTGTAGACCTAGAACCAGCGTTTCGGGAATCCGTGGTATTATTGTAGATATTGTTTTAAATTTAAATTATTGTGGTTATCAATACCTAATATAAATTAGGTTTTTTTTTCCAAATTTTATTCTCCTATACATACTTCATTGTATCTTATTGTAGTATACATCTCCATCAAAGATATATCATATTATATTTTTCTCCTTTTCTTCTTCTAATATTGTTTGATATTCGGTTAGTTTTACAACAAATATCATAAAGGTTTTGACGTTTGTAATGAGTATAAATGTATTTTCTTTGTTAAATTACCAAAGATGATGTGTTGACAGTGTTGTGTTCACCCAACATGCCTCTTCATATCTTGTTGCCGCAATGTGGTGTTCCCGTCAGTATCCATCATGCTTCCTTTACTTTCTTCATCACAAGTGATGCCACACCCCGAGCGGAGACTCCACCCACGGGGCCGCAAAGCACGACTTGTTCACCACAACATTGTTATTCCACATAATTAAATCTTCACAGTTAAAAAAAAAATATACGATAATTAATTGATAATAAATGAGCTGAGCGTGAGCCAAATCCGAGCTTTAGAAATAAACTTGAAGCGCGCCACACTCAAGCTCAAAGTTAAACAATCTGAGCTTGAATAACTAGCCAAGCTCGGCTCGACTCATTGACACCCTATGGATTGTAAAAAAACATCTTTAATTTCAAATTTTGTTTCAGTTAATGGTTTATTGTTTTCCTTTGAATTATAATGTTTCCATTTGAGTTATAAACTTAAAATCAACCTTTTAAATATATACATACCCAACATAAAGTGAAAACTTTGGCTTAAAACTACAACTAGGGTTTTTTACCCATCCCACAACGGCTGCCTATAAAGGGGCCTATAAACAAGTACGAACCACATGACAACTTATTTACAATGAGCTTTTGACTCTATGAAGTTGCCGACCTTCCCATGTCCATGAGACTTGTTCTATTGCTTGCATCAATTTTGATCATGGCCTACATGAACTCCCCGTCCATGATCACACAATCATCTATATCACAAAGTGCAACTTTCGTATCTTCTTTCAACAGTGTTTTTCGCTTCGTGTTTCTTTGTCACTGATTGGGTTACATTCTCCTTTCTGTTCAAGGCCTCCATGTTCTTAACAATTGTTGTCACCTTATACAACTATAGTATGACAATGAAAGCCACATTCATGACGACCGAGATGCAGGGGCAATTTATCTGGTTCCTCAATTGGGCAGGTGCCGCGCTGTTTGTTGTTGGTATATTCAATGGGGCGATGACTTTTGCTTATGGCCGTCTCTGACTAGCTACAATGGGCTAAGTCTAGTTAGAACTCGTAGTAATATATATGTAATCCGGTCATAGACCCTACTATGAGTAGGATTTCACCGTGATATAGTGTACTTTGTAATTGTGCCCTTAGACTCTGGCTGGTTTTATGTTCTTTTTTTGTTTATCAACTAGTTAAGTACGTGTTATAAAGAATATAAATTGACCAACGGTTTGTTTAATTATTTGTTCTTGTTTATATCTACATGTTTTTGGTTATTTTGCTGGAAAATTATCTCTCTCAATAGTAAATTTAATAGATAAATGATAAACACTTTTGTCACTTTCACTTGAATATCTATACATCTAATAAAACAAAGTTTATGAGGACACTTGGCACTCCCATATTGCACCTCAATTCCTCTCTCTTCCCATATTGTGCCATGTGGCACAACAATAGAATTTATAAAAAATTTTATTTTTTCAAAAAGCAAAATTCATTTATTTCTTTTGTTCAAAATTGGTCAAGAGTTTTATTGCATTTTCTAAATTACATTGATCCTTATTATTATCATTCCTAAAACACAATCAAACCCATTATACAAAACCGATTATTATTCATCAAACCCTAAACCAAATCAAACCACGAATTCGTCTCCTTCATCTCCTCTCTGGCGTCTCATTCATCACCTCTCCGGCGTCTCCTTCATCACCTCTCCGGCGTCTCCTTCGTCACCTCTGTTTTTTCCATTTCCCCAAGCTCCTCAATCGTCAAACTGTTCTTGTACGTTTTTTAGAAAATCCTCTTTATCTCATCTCGGTTGTGAAGCCACGTTTGTGATACTGTGAGAGATTTCCGGTAAAATAGCCCTATCATCTATGATCGAAGACCTTGGTATGTTAAAAGCCCTAACTTTTATTGTATATATATGCATAAACTATACATATTTAACAAGAATTTAAGGCAAAATTTGTGGGCTGTGGGATTGTTCACATAAAAAACGAATTTTTTTGGGTGTTCTTGATGCGGTTCTTCATTGATTTATGTTTATGTAAAATAAATTGATTCTTACAGTGTTCTTTATATTGTTATTGCTGTGAAGTGCCTTTAATTTGTTCAGATTTTTCTGTAGGTGGCCGGATCTTTGTTTAGAGCTTAAGTAATGGATTTACTGCTATTTTTATTTTGCCCATTAAGTCTTTTCAATCCAAATTGATGATCTGTTGAACTTAATTATAGTTCTGAAACAGTATTTATTGTTTAAATGTATTTTGATTTGTGTTCTAAAAATTGTCTAATGTGTGTTTTTCGTATTGATTAATTGAAGTATTTTTGAATATAGGTTCAGAAGGTGGAGAAAAGCAACATGCAGACTAGAAACCTTATGATTATGATATTTCAGAACACTTAAGGGTGTAAACGAGCCGAGCCACAAAAAAGCATCTTAACCCGGTTTGACGAATTATAACACAAATGAGTCAAATTTCCACTTTTAGCAGGTTTGTAAATTGGGTCAAATTATGGTAGGTTTAAAGTGCTTAAAAAGTGTTTAGTTGTTGGAATTTAAAATGTCATTTATGAGGGCCTTTTATGTCATCCCACAGTTTATGTAGGCATCATGTCACAAAATGTCACTGATGTATCTTTACCTATAAACATGTTTATTTCCACATATGGATGTATTAAATTACAAAGATTTATTATTAACATGTAGGACTAAAAAGGGAAGCTAAATGGGGACACTTGAAAGATCTGCACAGAGCAATAAAACTGTGTGAGCCTGTTTTAGTGAATCGGGACCCAACTGTTATCTCACTTGGAAACTATGAGAAGGTCTGATTTTTTCATCCCATTAGCTTATAATTGATCGTTTTCGAGTTCTAAGTGGGCCCCGCAACATATATTCATCGTTTTATTTGCAGGCATATGTTTACAAGAACAAAACGGGCGGATGTGCTGCGTTTCTTGCAAATGATGAGAAATCTGATTTTGCAAAAGTAAATTTCCAGAATCAGCATTACAATCTGCCTCCATGGTCAATCAGCATCCTACCTGATTACAAGACCACTGTTTATAATACAGCAAGGGTGAGAAAGATCATATTTATGACTTGGATCATTTAAAATGGTTCTAATGCATTATAAGACTGATACGTGATCATTGATGTATGATAAATAGGTAGGTGCCCAAACGACAGTGATGAAAATGACTCGTGAGCCGACAGGATTTGCTTGGCAATCATATAACGATGAAACAGAATATTATGATGATGATATGTTTGGAACCGTGGGATTATTGGAGCAACTAAATGTAACTCGAGATGCTTCTGATTACTTGTGGTACATGACTGAGTAAGTTGATTAAAATCTCTATACGAATAGCGTTTAAACAAATAATTTATTTTAAATAATTTATTAATTTGACATCTTACGATACTATCTTGATTAGACAGGCACATCTTATTTGACATGAGAAGCTCTTCCTCAATGTAAAGCCACACACCAAAGATATGTAATACCCTTGAGAAGGGGTAAAACTGTGAAATCAGTGGCAAGTCCTGTTACAGCACCATTACCAGCAGACAGTGAACAACAAAGGAAAGAATTGTGTGAAAGTTACCGTTTCAGGCAAATTGGAGAACCACTCCCTGATAATATAACATTGAAAAACATCATTGATAGTCTTCCCAAAACGGTACGACACTTGTACTTATTATTCGTTTTTCTATACATTGTAGTTAAATACTTGATTTTTGACAAACAAGTAGAGGTTTTGATTAGTTTACTTAATGGGTCAATTTGGGTAATGTTGTATCTCTAATGGATCACACACTCACACAGGCAAGTTGCAAATCTGAAGCTTACAAGTAATTAATCCAAATGGGTTGAGCCGCCTGACCGGATGCGGCCACAAGCGTATCATCATTTTATGAAAAAGTTCAGATTTTTATCAATGATATTATAATGTGTGTAATCATATTTGACACTATAATTATTTTAAAAAAAAGTTTAGGACAAACGGGTTTCAAATCAACCCAACTCGTGCAAAAAATAACATGTGTTGACATGTAGTTCAAACTTAATATGCGAGTTTAACTACAAGCAATAGCAAGATAAGAATAAAATAAAAAGTTAAATGCTATTAAATATTAATCCATATAATCTTGCTATCAGGAGTCACATTTTAGCATGAATTAGCACATTTCAGTTTTGAAGAAGGGTGCGAGACGGTGTTCCCCTCTGCAAAGGGTAACATTAGCGCTAACAATGTAATTTCTTCTACGCATCCAATAATTTTAACTGAATCTTTCATAAATTTGTGTATCAATATCTCATTTTGGGTGAAAATGATGCTGATGTGAAAAAAGTGTATGCTTGCATGGATGGTGGCTAAATCTTTGTACTCTGCTTCATACATTCGTTTATCAGGTTCTTGCATTGTATTGTATGACGTTACTCATTGTCTTCCGTCAACCTCATATGTAGGAGAAATATAGAAACGTTATAGGTGTGATTTGAGTAGGTTTTATAATCTTAACTTTGGGAATCAAATTGAATGTGCTTATGATCGTTGCAGGTATATTGCAACTAAAATTACTTTTGCCCTGATTTTGGTAGTTGTGATTGCGTTAACATGTACCTTTTTCACATGTTAAAGACTATTGTCATTATATATCAGTTGGCAAATTCACTGATCATGTCAAGGATGGGTTTTATTACTATTGAAACGTCGATTCTTTGTGCAATGCAGCCCTTGGGTTCGTTAAAATAAGGCGACTTCTTCACATATAAGTACTGCAAGATAACTCCTTTTAAATTATGAAAAATAAAGAAACGATTATACAAGTTTTCATGTTGATTTCTTACTGTAACGGATGCAGATTTATCATGTTGTGTTGGTTAATCACTGTTTTATGTCTTTATTGAAGGTTATGGTGGAGATCTGCAACGGTGACCATTGGCGATGTAGATGCCACCTGAACATGTAAGAGATGGTGATGCTCTACAATGGTGACATAAATGGTGTTGTTGGATGTTATTAAAGGGTCTACGAGACAGTTTGGATGCAGGTAAAAGTTTAGTCTAACTAGGTTGAGTCATAGTGAGCTTATATTGTTGCTTTCGTGCGTTTCAATTTTAATTCAGTAATAATGTGATAGGTGAATAGAATCGACATGTGTGTGCTGCTACATCTGTTTATGTGTGTCCGTCAAATTGAGTTGGGTTAGCTTAAATTAGCAGGGTATGCATTGAGCCTGACAAAATGATCAAGTCGGTTCGGGTTAAGATAGATTAGGTGGGTGATACACACGTAGTCTAGCAAGGCGGGTACGACGGGTTAAACTAAGTTTTACCTAGAAAACTGATATTTTAGTGCTTCGGTGAATTGTTATACCTTTCCCCCTAGAATTACATGTATCCACTTTGGTTGGCTCCCCTTTGACCTGAATTGATGTGATTCACTGTTGTTGACTTTTTTAAAGACTTCTTTTCTAAATAGTGGGATACTATGATTGGTATCTTTATCATAGTGTTATATCATTGTTTTGATGTAGATGATACGGCTGAGTTTATGATGTTGGGAGAATACTTCGACTGATATTATTGGGGAACACGGGGTTGACAAATAGCTTAAGTTTGACTTTAAACTGTTAAAAAAAATCTTACTTGCCCCGTTAAACAGGATTGGGCAAAAAAGAAAGGATTTTTAGTAAGGCAAAGTTGGTTGTGTTTAGTAATGGGCCGGTTCAGGTTCAAGCAACATTTAAACTCTTTCCATTTTTAACCTTTATTACTACTTTAATATTTTTATTTGTAGAGATGCGGTTAATTGACAGCTATGACCATGATCGATCGCTTATGGTTGTTTCGTAATCGGGTTCAATATTATTTTTGGTCAGTTGTGGAACGTTTCTCAACCTTGAATTTAGTACTAGCTAGAAATAGCTCAAAAGGTGGTTTTTAGTAATGGGTTGCATCACGTATGGGCTTGGGCAAAAAACTTACTTTTTAGTAAATGACTTTGAAATGGTCAAGCCTGCATTATTTAGTTCAATAAAGGGTAACAGAGTACATTAAGTTTTTGATGGAAGTATGCATTGAGTTGTCTTTTATAAAATAGTTTTAATATATTTTTTTTTGTTTGTAAATGATACTTCTCAGGAGGCAAAAGCAAAGGCCATGGAAGCCATTTATGATGGATTTTGACTTTTTTTCCCGTTCTTTAATTAAACTAGACTTGCTTATTATTATTATTATTATTATTATTATTATTATTATTATTATTATTATTATTATTATTTTTGACTACTTTGTAATTTTGGGTGGTGGAACCGGGCCATGTGTTTTAGTAAATATCTCACTTGTGGTGAACAGCTAAAGGAAGCAATTGAGCATCTAACGTAGGCAATATTGCTTAACCCTACTTCTGCTATCATGTATTCAACTAGAGGTAATCCAAGCTTCATTTTTTACAAAAGTTTACATGTTTATCTTAGTATCTGAAGTAGGTCAGGCTGGTTGACATTTGCCCAAAGCAAAAATAAATGCTTACAGCCTTGTAGATCGGTTCATAGAAAAAGGAGTAGAAACATTTGTTTAACAGGAAACATGTCAAATGGGTTAAGTAGGTTGAAAGTCAAAAGCCTATTTTAATGCATATAGTTCCTAAATTAATTTATTATAAAAAATTATTATCGTAAAAAAAAATACAGTTTTTGAAATGGTTCGACACACTTTTTATCTAAAAAAAGTGTGTAGTTTGGACGAAAATTATATCAAAGTTCTAACTTGGTGGATGTTCATAACTGTAGTACAAGTATATACAAAACTTTGTGCATTTGCAAAAATAGCTTTATTTTTATGATTCGCTTTGTGCCCCCTAAAAGATTAAGCGAGTTCTGAATAAGTAAAATGAAGGGTGCCTATGTGTGAGGCAATGTTGCAACCTGCCAAATCGAAGATGACTAACCAAGTAACCAGAATCATAATTCATAAATCATTTGAATTATGATTTATGCTTGCAGCAGGTATTATTAGGTGTACATACAAATTAAAGAAAGTAGATTTGTTGAGGTGTTGAGCAATTGCTAATTTGGAAACACATGTGATGCAGCTGACCCAATTCTTCCATTGGGCGATTAGGCTGATTAGCGATAATGGCGATTGTCAATTTAGTTTCCAAAGATGACAGTTGGAATACCGGAACGTTTGCCTATTTCCTCGCTCAATGCCTCAATGAGTGTTGCTTAATCAAGCCCAATATTTATTTAAATATTTTTATCATATGTATGTATATATATATATATATATATATATATATATATATATATATATATTTTTAATAATATGCCATTTGTGTTTATTTATGTAGCGTATAAAGAAAGAGTGGGCAAAGCAAAACGGTTTGAACAAGGTTTGACTTTTTGAAGTCAAGTATATTAATTTGTGATTTTTGGCCATTTTGTTAATTATGTATGTAATTTAGGTTTTAAAAAGCTTGTCATTTATAAATGGTCAACAACATTGATTACTATTTTTTTTAACAACTTTATTTTTTTTAAATCATTCTTAAAAAGTCAAAATAATAATTATTATTAAGAGAAAGTATTGGGTACAAAGTCCCTTAACTTACAAAGTGTAGGAAGCCACAATAATATGCCATGTGTAAGATGTCTTTTAAAACAAAAAAACTGATTTTTAATTATGAGAGGGGTATTATAGACATTTGCATCGATCAATTAATCACATTCATAATTATGATTTTCACAATCCCTGTTTTCACGATCTTCATCATCAATTCTTACCTTATTAAAAAATTCTCATCACCTTGCATCTGTCGATCAAAAGTTTACCAGAATCATACTCAATTGTAGAGTTCATCATCATGTTTGGTAGGTTACTCTGTTTTTTAATTTCACATAATCGTAATCTTATTTTGATTTTTAATTGTTTATCAGACCTAAACAACGAACCTGAAATCTTAATCGGAGAAGAAGATGATGTTGTCGATGCTCATAGTCTGAATTTTGAAGGTTAGTTTATACTATTTTGATTTATATTAGCAGATCACAAAAAACAGAGATGAACAGAGTTTTGAGGTAACTGCTTGGTTTAATATGCGTTTTATTATGTTTAACATGCGTTTTGAGGTAACTGCTTGGTTTTATAGAAATGATTTTTATTCAAATGCGTTTTATTATGTTTAACATGCGTTTTGAGGCAACTGCTTGGTTTTATAGAATTTGTTTTTATTCAAATGCGTTTTATGATGTTTTAACATGCGTTTTGAGATTTGTTAGATAAATCCTTACATGTGCATGTGAATGCTTACTATTATGTGCCTTTTTATAGTATGAACATGTCATTTTGTCATTAAAATTAGATTTTATAGTTGTATGTTTTGTGTTTTATGACAGATCTTTCTAAGAAAGATGTTCCCGTTGATGATCAAACTCCAATATACAAACCTGCTGTTGCATCTTCATTGAAACCAGAAGATGCAATGAAGATGAAAATGAGATGAAAAATACATTGTTACAAGATGAAAACAAAGAAGTTAAAAGTGCTGAAGATCATGGAAATGAACACAGTGCAGATGAAGAACAAGTTGTTGATGAGTGACTTTTTTTTCTAGTAAATGTGTTTTATGTTTTTATGCATGCGTTTTGGTATATACTGAATAGTTTGCACATCTTCTACTGTTTTCTAAAGTGCATTTTATGTTTCCTTGAATGCGTTTTACTATAACTGAACATTTGAAACTCTGTTTTTTACGAATGCGTTTTATGATCATATCGAATGCGTTTTACTAATACATCACATATATATTTCATTTCACATCAAAACAAAAGCTTTTTCAAGCTTTTACATACATTATTCATATATATTTCATTCCACATCAAAACAAAAGCTTTTTCAAGCTTTTACATACATTGAAAACTCTGATGACTAAACCTCTGATGTGTAACAGCTGATGGAATAAACTATGTTTGCTTGAATCATCTGTTGGAGCCTAAGTGTTGTTGACTCCAACAGACCTTGTATCTTCAGACCTTTGGTAGACGGTGGTATTTATGTATTGGTTTTATATCACCAGTTAAATAGATTTCCATATATCAAATGCGTTTTAGTATTTATTGAATGCGTTTTAATATGATTCATACAAAACATCAAATGAAACATGCATTTTTAATACCAAAAGAGACATTCAGGTCTAACACTGTAACATTCAACAATGTAGAGATGCAAAATTAACAAACTTATCAATCTTAAAACTTTCAGCTCATATCATCTACTCGCTTTAGCACCTTCGTGTAAACATTTTCCATCATCTTTACCAACCTTGATGTATCCCCTGCAACATTCTCGTCAACCCTATTTGATGTATTGTCTCCAACAATTTCATCAATAACATTGTCCCGAGCAACATACTCATCAAGTATGTTTGATATAGCATCTTCGACATTTACACACTGTCAAAAAATAAATACATGCGTTTTAAGTATTACCAAATGCGTTTTATGGATAAACAAATGCGTTTTATCTGATTAATGAAACTACTGATTACTGTTGATTGATAACTTCTGATGAAGTGTTTGTAACTACTGAAGAAGAAGTTAATAACTACTGCTGAATCAAACCACTGATGGCCTAACTTCTGATGAGCAAACTACTGATGAACATTGATACACATGCGTTTTATGGGTTTACAAATGCGTTTTACTTTTTTGAACATTGATTCACATGCGTTTTACTTTTTCTTGACGAGCAAACCACTGATGACCTAACTTCTGATGAGCAAACCATTTCATCCATTCCCCCTGTATATGTAGATACTTCTTAATGTTTTTGTCCATTTTTTTCATCCAAACCTGCAGAAAACATAACATGCGTTTTACTATATTTTACACTGATTTTTGTAAACAGATTTATTATAAACAAATCATCTCATTCATCATTAAAATCAATAAAACGCCTTTATTATTTACCACAAACGCACTTACAAATTCTTATTAATCATTAGAATCATTAAAACGCCTTTACAACTTTTATCAAAACATCTAAAACGCATTTACTAATTTCATCAAAAAAAATCATTAAATTGTGATGTTCATCATTCAAAACATCAAAAACGCCTTTACTAATTTCATAAAACAGATCTAAACCATACCTGTATTAGTTCTCCTCGAAGGCCTGTCATGATTCAGTTTGCTTCTTCATTCTCTTCCTTCACCTGGTTCGTTTTTTTAGGGTTTTAGAATTAACTGGCACAATTGTTTAATTTATTTTCGCATACGATCAAAATGAAAATAACAATATGAACATTTACTTACTTGATTTGCGTTTTGGAGCCATAATCCTGCTTTGATCGATTGTTATTTCTTCGTTGATAGAATGCTCTGTTTTTTTTGTTACAGAGAGATTGATTTTTGTTACAGAGAGATTGATTTTGTGTGTGAATTCCACGATTATAGTGTTTGATTATGTAACCGTACATAAATGAGATGATTTGGGCGCTCTTACTAAAAAAATCAAATTATTATAGTGGCAATTTGTCTAATTTGCCCTCCTCTTGTTAACTGCCATTAAAAACACATGATTGTAATTAATGTACGATGATCTTGATTAAAAAGCAGATGGATGATCAGGATGGCTTCTTACACTTTGTATTTTAAGGAGGCTTTGTACAATAGCTTCTCTCTTATTATTAACAATCAAACAAATTAAATAAACAATCAAATTATTTTTGGTAGATTGAAACCTTTAAATTTTAGAAACAAACAATCAAGAGTTAAAAAAAAATACCAAGGACAGTCTCTATCGAAGGTTGGATTGTATTTAAGAGACCCTGTATTCTCACATGGCCAACTTTATGTCGCATTGTTAAGAGTTAAAAGCAGGGCAGGGGTGAAATTACTTATACTTGATGGTGATGGGAATGTCAAAACTAAAACAAAAAATGTGGTGTATAAGGAAATTTTCAACGATATTTGAATAAATGTGTATTTGTTGCTTTTAAATTTTAATAAAATTTTTCTACTGTATTTTTCTTATACGTTATACTACTCCAAATAATCGTACGTTGGTGAACTGCGTGTCAACGCGGGCAAATATCTAGTTGTTAATGAAAAATTATGATCTTCATCTAATTATAGTATTCTCTAAGAAATTAAGTTGGAAACTCGTAATAATTATTGAATGTTATTTTTTCTATATTAAGATTGGATTTTATAATTTATAGAAAGTAAAGAAAATTTAAAATTAATAATTAGAGTAAAGATCAAATACAAAGTGTTTTTTTTTGTAAGAACTGTGAGAATCAAAAGGGGTAAATTTTTTTTTTTAAAATTTTTCCCATGTGCTTAAACACACTTTCTAGATGAATAGTAAAAAAAATTTAATTTTTTTAGTGTAATTACGTCATTAAAGTAAATAAATTAGTTTACACTAGAGTAATTATGTAATTACTCTACACCAAATTGTTTTTTTTAGTTTTCAATACTATAATACATGTTTAACAATATGGGAAAAAAATTCGAAAAAAAATAAAAAAAAAAATACCTTCCTTTGATTCTCACAGTTCTTACCAAAAAAACACTTTGTACAAGATCTTTACTCTTAATAATTAAATATCTAACAATGTATACCAATTACTAGACAGAGTTGATGTTTAAAACATATTAAGGGGGTGTTTAGGATTGCGTTTTGAAATGAATTTTTTGATTATTGCGTTTTGAAAACACAAATAATCAGTTTTTAGTGTTTGGGGTTGAGTTTTGAAATAGATTTTTAGGCTACCAAAACGCAACAATCTAAAAGCAGCTCCACCCCTGCTTTTCCAAAACGCATAATCTGTTTTGAAAAATCATTCCCAAACACCCTCTAAATTTACAACGTTATCTTTTCCGGGAATTTAAACTATAAATCTCTTGGCCCCGCTACAACATAGTTCGTTTGATACAACTTTAAGCGACTGCGAAGGACCAAAAGTCTTCTCTAAACGTATATGTTTTACCAATGACACTATTAGAAAAATAGCTCTTTTGCTACAAAATTTTCTTACAGAAAAAAATGCGTTAAAATTTTTGACAAATTTGCTACTAATTTGTGACAAAAAAACACCCTTATTTTTGTGACAAATTTGCTACACAAATAGCGACCAATACTTTGAAAATTGCGTAAGAAATGCGTAGGAATTGCATTACAAATTTCTTACACCATATTTTCGAATGCGTTGAAAATTGCGTAGCAAATGTGTAGTAATTGATTACAATTAGTGTTTTTCTAACATCAAGGTTTTGTTGAAAATGCGTCACATTTGTGATGCATTTTCAACAAAACCTGTGACGCATTTTCAACAAAACCTTGATGTTAGAAAAACCCTCGTTGCTCTAAAGTTTCAGTTCGAATTTGGCCTTGTTTTAGCGAATCATACTTTGTTTTACATGATGAACATGTTTAATGGAATATGCACAAACTGATGTGTGTAGGGACTTTCGAACATAAAGAAACAGAGGGTGGCAAAGTATTGCAGACAAACAATATTATTATTCCACACACACTAAATGTTTACAATAGATGGGTATTTATACCCCGAGACTTTGGCGGTTAATTAACTACTATAATAACCAACATAACAATTTGTTTTGGTGCCTAAAACAACCTACTTAAATTTCTAATTTGACTCTAATTATTATAAGTTTGATTAAGATTATTTTGATTATTTTCCTTTCTAATTTGACTCTAGTTATCTATCATAAGTTTTGTTAAGATTATTTGGATTATTTTCCTTTCTACATTCACGCCCCTGATAAAGATAATCTTAATCTTTTTGTCTCTGTTCTTGTTCATCTTTCCGCGTTGTTTTATTCGTTCTTCGATTTAAATTCATATCCAACTTCTGACTTCAACTCCCCGGATCCTTGATCAAGATTAAGCGGTGTTAATGCTGTTTCTGTCGAGGAATCCTTGATTTGTTCTTGCTGTGAAAGAATCCTGCCTTGATAATTATCAACCGACATCCAAATTGAACGTTGGTTCAATCTTGTTCCGCCCTTTGATTAATAATCATCAATTCTTCTTTCGTTTTTCTTATTGAATTATGATCGCCTTGTAAAACCTTCCTACCTTTCATGTTCGATTGCCCTTTAAACTTTCGGTGGATGATCCTCCTGATCATCGGACTTGCTGTATCTTCTTCACGCCATTCTACGTAAGACAATTCTGGAACGTAAATCTTGCAATACCATGATCTCCTTTCTGATTTGCTTTTCCATTCCTTTTGCGCTTCTGCCCGAAAACATGATTATTCTTCTGTTATCCTTTCATGCTCTATTTTTCGGGTCTTCTTCTTTGAAGGCGATGAAGTTTGGACTGCAAATAATTTCGCATATCAGGGATGTTTTTTTTTCTTTCACAAGTTTCTTTCTTCTTCTTCTTCTTAGGATTCTTCTTAACCGTGTGCTCTAATGCCATGTTCGAATCTGGACCTGTTTTAGCGAATCGTACTTTTTTTTACATGATGAACATTTTTAATGGAGTATGCACAAGTGTGATGTGTGCAGGGACTCTCGGACATAAAGAAACAAGGGGTGGAGAAAGTATTGTAGATAAACAATATTATTATTCCACACACATACACACACTAAATGCTTACAATACATGGGCATTTATACCCCCAAGACTTTAGCTGTTAATTAACTACTATAATAACTGACATAACAACTTGTTTTGGCGCCTAAAACTGCCTACTTTGACTTTCTAATTTGACTCTAATTATCATAAGTTTGATTAAGATTATTTTGATTATTTTCCTTGCTAACAATATCTACATCCCAAAAACCAAGGTGAGTGGTGTATGAATCTCGTACACAAGGTGTTGCTTGACGTACAACCAGATAACTTATATTCACAATAAGAAAGATAAGCCTCTCTCATTTGTATTTAGATTTAGCCATTTTTTTCTAGTAAACTCTTCATTATTTATCCATTCCTCTTGTTTTTTTTATTCATTAGCTTCCTAAAGACCATAATCTTGAGTCTTTGACTCAAAAGTACATGAGGCGCCACCTCAAGAAACTGATGTGTTTTCTTGTGTGTCTAGCATGCGTTAAGTAGTTTTTTTGTTTAAACCAAGGCAACTTCCTAAAGACCGTAATCTTGAGTCTTTGACCCAGAAGTACATGAGGCATCTCCACAAGCCACTTATGTGTTTTCTTGTGAGCATGGCACGCCTCAAGTGGGTGTCAAAATAGACATTTTTATCTTCAACTTCATCCTACTGAACAAATATATACATCATATTGTAATGTTTCTATATAAATCATCAATGTTTCTATATACTCTCATGCAGCACTACTCATTGAGGACTTTTATCAAACAACTGGTGTTCATCAAGAAAAGCAAAGGTACATTGCCAATTTTGCAAATTCATTCACAAAAAAATAATATTTCAAACCAAAAGGTTCATAGATATTCCATATTTAAAGCAAACAAAATCAGGCAAACTCAACAACCCAATTAGAAAATCTCTCTGACAACAAAAATAAATAAATCATCGCACAAAAGGCAAAATTTACTGGACGAATTGAACCGCCAACCATGGAATCCACTTGCTTTGCAAAATCAAAGGTATATGAAATAGGATGAAACAGAGTAGGCAATCAAAGGGAAATCAAGGGTATGAGAAAGTGGAGAGTTCATTTAATTCGATCGGTCAAAGCATTGAATCGATTAGGGTGATTAATAAGGGTCTTGTAAAGGGTTAGGTCTTGTAAAGGGTTAAATGGCAATGAAACATTGCGGTTGGCGCATTGAAATTCTGAACCAAATTTGACAAACCTAAGGAAAAAAGAAAACTAACTGAAGAACACTGGGAACTCAGTGAAGTGAAAGAGGGGCAAGGAGGGCAAAATGTAGATGAAAAGGGATTTGAATTGAAACTCTTTCACTGCCATCTTAAAATTGAGATAAAATTACACTTTTACCCATCTAGTTTACTTACATAGATAATGTATCTTCATTTCTATTGAAACTTTGGTGAAAAAACACAAGTATAAATCCAAGGATTAAGTATAGTGGTTTGACGAATGGGTTCAATCCAATCAATATGATTCCCGAATAAAGGTTTATAATATTCAGAGTCAAGGTAAGGAACCTGAAAAAATGAACAGAACACCGTGAGCTTGTAACGAGAAGGAAATAAAGGGTAGTTGTTTTTCCAATGGAAATAAAGGGTATTGAGGGTGCATGAGCCAAGTGTCTTGTTGCAAGATAACATGCGTTTACCTTTGGCAAATGGGCCTATTTATAGCCGAGAGTGGATGAGAAGGATTGGTCGAGCTATAAACATTAAGGGATATCCATTTTGTCATCTCTGCCCTCGACATGCATCGTATGAAAAGATAGAGGTGCGTCTGCAGGCCTCTGATTGGCTAGGCGTCGCTTTTAGGATGTAAAGTTGTCCCCTTTGTTGATAGTCGTTACTGGAGGGTTAAGGATTACGTGGATCTGCGGCTATGATTAGCTCAACGTCGAGTGTACCTCTTGTCTCTCCTACAATAGCCTTTGGGGGAGAGACACAAGGTAGCACTGTTGGCATGCGCTGATTGGCCAGCTTTTGTTGACACATGCACCATATGCCTCATCTGGGTGGAGGCACCTTGTCGGTCATCCGTCAACTATCATTGGCTGGTCAGAGAATGTCCTTTGTACTGTTCGTTTCCTATAGGCTGGTATGGATCTATGCGACCGAAGGTGTCCGCTAGTGGTTTGTCATGACCCAGAAAATACAAAAGGTCTTGTTGCTACACGACACTTGGCGTCCGCAGAGTGTCTTACCCTACACGACACTTGGTTGTTTTGAGGCTTCAAGGATATGGGTTAAGCCCATGCCGCGAAGGAGTCCGGGACCATATCCCTTCATTTGGCTAATATGGACTACTCGTTTAATTAACTCTGGGTTTTATAGGTAAATTTAGACAATTAAAATTACCAAATATTAACAAAAGTGTAACCTAAATTTAATGATATTTTCAACTACTATTTGGGAGGAGACTAATACTACATAAAAATGTATCGAAGGTCAAGTGTGACAGTCATATAGACACTAAGGGACTGCTTGGTTGATTAAGTGCTGAATCAATAAAGGTCTGAAAGGTTAAGTGTTGAATCATTAAGTTGAACCTCTTAATGGTTAGTTTTCTTATCCCACATTGATTGGAAAGCATCATTAAGGTTCAGCCTAAGTGCTTAATGGTTCAGCAACATCTCAAGTCTTAATGGTTCAGCCTTAACCATTCTATTTAGAAGCTGAAACAAACGCGCTAAATGCTGAATCATTCAGTGTTGAATGGTTCAGAGCCTCATTAAGAGGCTTACCAAACGGCCCCTAAGACGATGAATTATTCATGAAAGTGGAAACATGAAGGTGGAGATATTAGTCACCAACATCTTACAAAGAGGTTGATAGAGAAAAGTAACATTGCTAGAGAATTAAAATAGTAACGACGTACTAGTATGACACTAATATTATTTATCACACTGAGAGTAACTAGGTAAAACTATTTAGAATATGACACCCACGTTTATTTAACAACTCATTTCATGAACCAGCGATTTGTTAATGATCTTGAGACAAACTCTCTGGCTTTTGTTGAAACATATGCATAGTTTTCAATTCAAGTCAAATATGTGCCTCATATTACTATTTTTTGATTGTTGGTATTGTTTGTTTAGATGATGATGGAATGATGGTCTGTTGATCGTGATAGGAGTTATGTTGTTGGGCATGAAGCTGGAAGCAGTCAAGATCAAGAAGTTGATGTTTGAATAGATTTACATGTCTAGGAAAGTTGAGGGCGTTGTTTATGTTAAAGCTGAAACTTTGAAGGCTTAATGTGCTTATATTAGAAATATTGTCTGATTTCCTATAGTCAAAATAGCAACAATGATGCAATAAGAACAGATCTCTCAATCTCGCCATATGATTTATTCTTCCTAGTTTTGCTTTCCTCTGATGGTCACTTAGGGAATTATTTTGTGACTATAATGGCTGTACTTTCTTGATCAAGGAAGTCATCTAAGAACATCTATAATGTATCCTCTAATCTTCTTTGTCGTTCTAGCTGTTCATCTACGTCTTGTCTTATTGTTTGATTTAGTTATTCATCATCACAAATCATGTAATGAACTGACTACCAATAAGATTAACATGGATCAATGTGACACCCTAGGCAAATCCCACATCAACCGTGGACAGGAGAGATCCTTGATTCATAAGTAATCTAATGTCTCTTAAATCACCAACACATTTTGGGACTTAATGTTAGTGGATGAAAGGAGAACTCCACAGTTAAACGTGCTCAAGTGGGAGCATTACCAAGATGGGTGACCGCCTAGGAAGTCTCTAGTAGGGTGACCGAAAATAAACAAGCCGTGAGTTCGTGGATAGGTGTAACGACCCGGATTTATAACCCAAATCATTACCGATTGGTAATAAACAAGAAGCACAATCACGCATTATTTAACTCATAACTTCATTATTATTACTG